>CM048744.1:244010734-246518234 GCA_026315105.1 Locusta migratoria | reverse complement strand
AAAAGCAAGCTTTCGCAACCTAGTTGCTTCTTCATGCAGAGTACGGAAGGAGAGGGAAAAGGAAAGGATGAGGGTTTTAGGGGAGTGGGTAAGGAGTCATTCCAATCTCAGGAGAGGAATGACTTACCTTGGGGGGAAAAAGGAAGGTAAACACACACACACACACACACACACACACACACACACACACACACACACATACACACGCAAACACACCTAGGCAGACATATTAGAGTATTGGGATGACTCCTTACCCACTCCCTTAAAAGCCTCATCCTTTCCTTTTCCCTCTCCTTCCCTATTCTGCCTGAAGAAGCAACTAGGTTGTGAAATCTTACTTTTGTGTGTGTTTGTGTTTTCTTTATTTATGTTTGCTGTCACTACCAGTGCTCCTTCGCCTGGTAAGTAAACTTCATCTATTTTATATTATACAGGAAACAATTCCTAGCAGAAAAAAAAATATATATAAAGTAGACATGGTTTACTCAGCAGGCAAAATGTTGAGTTTTCGCAACCCTGGGTTGCTTCTTCAACATGTGTGTGTGTGTGTGTGTGTGTGTGTGTGTGTGTGTGTGTGTGTGTGTGTGTGTGTAGTTTTATTCATTGTTCAGTAAATGTAGTTCTCAACTGTAACAGCTAATTACACACACATAAAATTAAATAAGATAGAAATATTTAATTTTATAGATGTTTACAAGTTGTTTAATATTTTCCATTACAGGTGTCTGCTGTCCCGTGATTTTGTTCGTCTTGGCAAGTGGTTTATACAGCCTTACGAAGGCTCAGAAAAGATGGTTGGTGCCAGGTGTGTAATAAACCTTCCCTGTGCTCGTAACTGGATTACTTTTATTTATATTAATGTGAAAGAAATTATACTGCAGAGATGTGAATATTTTTATTTGAAACCATGTCAGGTACTTCTGATATTTGGCTAAGGAGAAATCATTGGCCCTTGTTTATTGTTTCACATATGTCTGAACTTCAAAGTCTTGAAGTATGGTAAAATAAAGTAAATGTGAATGCTGTGATGTGCAGTCAAAACTGTGATATATAATTTGTTCATTTAAATTGATATAGTGCATAAAGTAAAAAGTCTACAGTACTTACTGTACTACTTACATATAAGAAAAATATCCAAGTTTCTGTTTCCTGAAATGCTTTGCTCGATTGTTTCTCCTTTGAGATCCCAGAAGAGTATAAGCTATTATAAATATTGTAGAAAGATATGTCAGCATAGTATTATTGAACTTGCTGTACACATACCAATTATTAGAAAGACTATGGTTTTAATCTGTTATAAAAGTGTGGTTTGATGGCTTGCATGCGATTAAATTTCATGTTTTGCTAACTCAAATCCTTTTCCTTTTCAGCACACACTTCTCATTCTCCTTTGCATTTTTTGTCCACGGTGAGAGCACTGTGTGTGCAAGTATCGATGTTCGAACTCATCCTTTAGTCCGCAGTTTAACTTGGCAACACCTTCAGCAGGCACAGGCGTCTTCGTCAGGTATTCCAGGTAATGAGATTGACATGTCATAAGAGCTACTGCTGTTTTAGAATATATAAGTAGTTTCTACACATAAGTAGTTGCATATGTCAGTGTTATCGTCCTCAAGACAGTTGTGACAGTGTATTAATAAGTTGTACAATGTTACAGTAATACTCGCTCCGTACGGTATGGCTGGAACGCTTACTGGCCAGGTGTACAAGAGCACCGACGTGCAAGTCCAGCGGCACTTAGACGACTGGCGGCAGTTTTTCCCCCTTGGGCCAAAGTGCTCAAGTCGTGATGGAGGAGGTGAAGAGTCTGCACTTCCCCCTGCAGTAGAAGTACTGGTAGGCGGCACAAAAATGCGCTATCCCAGGTGCTATGTACTCGTCACCGACATGGACGATCCATCTGCGGCTCCCAATCGGGCGACGTTAGGATTGTCTCCCGCGGCAGCTGCAGATGCGGTTCTCCGCTCTGTCAGTCTTCCTGCAACCACTGCACCAGCGGACACATCCACCCCACCTCCGCCACCCTCACATCAGAGTCCTGGACCAGCAGCGTGCTTGACAGAGAATGTGTGGCAGGACAATGCTTTGAATCCTACACAGCATGAGCAACATGAACAGGCGTCACCCTCATCAGGCCTCTGGGAGTTTGCAGATCCTACCAGGAAAGCTACCTGCAATTGTTCTAAGTGAGTCAAGGTCGCAGGACAATGTTTTGCATTCATTATTTTTTCTTGAATATCTGCCTGTTTTCTGATTTATATGCTAGCAAGAAAAACTCACTGGCCATAAATTCAGGGTTGAAACTACCCTGTAAGCATGTCTAAACTCAGTATGCATTCCCCACCTTACTGCAGACATTAATGTTCCGATAAAGACTCGTATATGTGATACTTCAGATCATAATTGTTTCATGACATTGAAATATTGATGCCTCTTGCTCAAACTTTTTTTCTTTTTTAAATATAGAATGAACAGTTAGTCCATTAGATTATTTGACATGCTAAATGTATATGGCGTATATACAGTTGTTACTTTTATTCTATGTATGTAGAATTAGGATGTGTTGTTCTAGTGATTGCATGACATTATTTTGATCTGTTGTTGCATTCATTCCAGGTAGCATGTTATAAAACTTCAAAATTTCCTTCTCTTAGCTTTTGTATCCTAAATTATCAGAGATAGTTTGACTGGGTTGTTATTACTCATTTGTTGCATAGTAGACTTTATCTTCATTCCTCTTTTGTGTAAACTTAATTTTCTATTTGCATTTAAATAGAGCTTGCTCTGAAAGCTGTAGCTTCCTTTCTAGTAAGGTCACACGACCAGGAAAGTTAATATAATATTGTAAGTAAATAAAAGCTATCATGTCACACAAATGTAATGCTTCCGAACTTGCAGGTATAAGAAAGCTTCTGGTGCTAAACAAATAGCCCTGATCAAGGGTGGAGCTAATTCTAGCGGGGGTATGAAAACTCTGAAGGGTGAAAAAAATGAGAAGGGTGTCCGTGGGTGCGGGCGGGGTGGTGTGACACCTTTCCACCGACGCCCACCCCTCGGCGAGGAGGCGGCTTGCCCTCTTGAAGTAGCTGTGCCCCTTTCGAGGTTCGTAGACGAACACTACAGGCATTAACTTATTTTAAATTTACCGTAACATCCAAAAGTTACTCTAAGACTGTTGTGAGTGATCTCTTCTGGAGGTACGTTTTGGAGTGTTTTTCAAAATCACTTTTAAATGCAGTCATGTGAAATAGGCCACTGCTTATGGATTGCACAGTACGGTGTTTTCAAATGGGATGAACATTATTTCATGCACTAAGTAGGTGTTAAATGTAACCGTTTTTTGTACAGGGCGTGTCAGTGATTTAAGAGTATGCTTGTCAATTGTATGCAAGTATTCATTCAGTCATTACTGTAAAGGTGACTGGCCAAAATACAGTTGTTTACATTTGACAGTTGTGTGGATTTGCTTCTGTTTGTAATTTTAACAAAAAATAACTTGAGTCCATCACGGTAACCGGGTGGCAACAGGAAATGTAGTCAGTGGTTTAATATTACTTCACATGTTGTCTGTTCAGTATGTGCTTGTTTTCACCGGATTACGGTACTTTAATCCGCAAAGTCCACTGTTATATATTTATCTTAAAATGCTTTAAACTATTTACTTGTGTGCAAGTGAAAGTCTTGGGTGGAATTATAAAACACCCTTGTTTCAAATTGGGGATTGTTTTTTAATTTAACACAGTGTATTCAAAACTTAACAATGAGGGAACACTGTTAGCTTGGTTGCAGGACTTCTAGAAACTGCTTTAGTTAGTAGTCTTGTGGGTAATTTAGCTCTCGTCTTCATTCTTAGAAATTGTCATAGCCTGTCTTTTAATGAAGGTAAAGACACATCTTCATGGCTGCAAACTTTTGCTTGTTCTCAAATAGCAAGGTACGTATTTTTTTTTAAGTTGACCATATCTATCTTATTTACTTCCTTTAACATCGACTCATTTTACTATACAACTTGGTTGGCCTGGGACCTCAGTTGACAAACCTGATTTATGTTTATAGTAGGCTAGTTGTGTTTTGTTAGAAGTGTCATTTTGTGCTTCATCTTGTTACTAGGCTTAAAATCTTTGGTGAATTGATGTTTGTTATCATTTCTTGTGCATGGAACAATGCATCCTATTATTGGTTCTCAGAAGTAGTGATGCTAAAAAACAAGTGCATGATTTATTGCTTTCATACTGTTATTGGTAATGTGTTTTGTGCACTTGGCTTGATGGTTTACCTATTAGTTTGAATTTGCACCACGAAAAAACTCGAGGAATTATCAAGGAGAGAATACAGAACAAAAAAGGTTCAAAAACCTTTTGTCTGGAAATGCATGGTTCCCCGCTAGACTATTTAATCAATCATACTTAGTGCACATTAAACTGCAATCTCTGTAACAATCTCATGCTGCCATAGTTACAGTATGCATGGTTTCCTCCTAGAGGTCACTGAAGGTTCAAAGGTTATGTGGCTCCTACATGATGGTGCTTCAGCCCACGTCATGTTAATGACCAGACACATCTTGATTGTGTCTTTCCTGGTTGATGGATCTAGTCTAGTTGCATGGCATGCTCATTCACCAGATCTCAACACATGCGATTTCTGCTTAAGGAGCTACCTCAAAAGTTATCATATATGCAGAGCCCATTCTAGCTGTGGAGACACTGGAGCAGCATAGTTATGTAGTGTTGTCACCACTGCTATTTTAGTACTTGTCATAGGCAGCATGAATATGTATGTGTTGAGGCACATGGAGACCAGTTTTCAACACCTACTGTAACTATAGGTGCTGGCAAGGGGTGTGTCAGAGAGCAGTATCTGTATCAAAGTATGTGCAAATAAATGCTCTGTTGCATGCAAAACATGCATTTCTGGATGTAAGTTCATTAGATCTTTTTTTCTTCCATATCCTCTGCACCATCAATTCCTAGATTTTGTACACAGTGGGAAAAAAAAACATCCTTGTTTGCTTCTAAACAGTGCTACACAGGACACTTTAAAAGTGTAGTACCGTAGTTTAAGGTTTCGCATTGTGGATATTTTATTTCCTTCCTAACTCTTATTTCACATTTATGAAAAAGTATTTAACCACTTATTGTTTTGTCATCTTCTTCTTCTTCTTCATCTTCTTAAACATACCTATCTAATGCCTGGTTTCATCTAGAGGCTCTCCCACCCCCTTCCCCATGATAATTCTTTGTTGCAGGCAATTTGCATGCAGTAAATATGTTTCAGCCAAGATGTTTTTTCCTCTTCCTGGTGGCTTCAAATAAACTTCTTTCTTCAACTTATGTTTTCTTCTCCATAGCCACATATCAAAACATTTTAAATATCCTTGATTCACTGTTATGTGACACTACAGTCCATACACACCATTTAGAAAATCTTTTCCTCATTTTCATTGGAAATATCCCAAATTTCACTAACTGCTTCACTTTTCAAATGTTCTCCTTCCAAGAGATCTCCTTATTTCTCCTGTACAGTTGCTGTTCCATGTCAATCCCAGGTACAGAAATAACTTTGCCAAGCACTCCACTTGCATAAGCAGCTATATGCAGAAAATGAGATAATAGTCTTCTATGTTAATTTATGATCCTAGCTTTTAATTTAGCTATGTTTTGAGTTCTTAAGTAAACTATAATGCCATTAAATTAAAAAAAAGAAAAGAAAAAGGCAAACAGTTGTAAAACCCACTCCATGCATCTCGTGTAAAGGTGCAAATCCTCTAAAACTCACTACTAAATGATCTTCATTATGTGTATATTAATTAATGTGACCATGCTAAATATGGGGTTCGTTTGATAAGTAATTTGGTTCAAAATGAAAGACAGCAATTTGAATTTTCTAATGTAACTTGTTTTTCGATATAATCTCCTTGTAAGTCAATGTATTTAGTCCAATCTTTCTCCAGGATCAAGGTTTCTTTTACTAAAGTGATTTTCTTAAAGACCCTCGAAATATGTCTAGGAATTTACCATATGGAGGGCTTCCTCATTGCTCATTTTGTCCAGCCAGTTTTGGAACAAATGAAAGTCTGAGGGGAGCCAAACCAAGTGAATATGGTGGATCTTGAAGCAGATTAAAACAAAGTTCAGTCAATTGTTACTGAACGAGAGTGCTAGAATGTACTAGTGCATTATTGCTTGGGAAGTTGCCATTGCAGGACATTTATTTACAATGGTATCTTACATTTTTCCCAGTAGGATGCATAGTATTCTAGATTGATGTTTTTCCCTTTTCGAGATACTCTAAGAGAATACTTTTGCACCCCCAGAGGCCAGCAGCTTGAATTGCATTTTGCCTTTTTGGAGCTGGTTCTTCTCTTTTTTTTCCCCATTGTTTTAACATTTTGTTTCCTTAGTGAATCCTAAAGTTTCGTCTATGGTAAAAAAAATGATGCAAAAAATTCGGTGGATTTTTCTTGTGCAGCTATAAAACCTCGGCCGATGTTTGCATGAAATTTCATTACACCTATATTATGCAAAATAAAATGCACCTTGTCATTCGAGATAGGGTGGATTTTGCTAACTTTGCCCAAAGAATGTCATGTATTATGTTGAGTTTTCTCTGGTATTGCAGCTGTTTTTCGAGCCCCAGGTTGTGGTGTGTCATCGAGACTTGTCCTGCCTCACTAATATTTGTCGACGCAAAGTCTCGTCATTGTCTCATAGGAAGAGTTGCTGTCTAACAATGAGCTAGTGTTGTAATGAATTACAACCATGAAATTTTACTTTCCCTAGTTGAAAGTTTAATTTCATATACACAGGTATAGCTGTCCATCATCTCTTAGTATGCAAGTGAAGTAACTCATGGAATGACTGTAGATAGTGTTAAAACACTTATTTCTGTTGTGGTTGATAGGGTTAGTTGTCCTGCATACCGTAGAGATTCAGTTGTGGAATTCTAATTGCATTCGTGTTTCAATTTCTCCGAGGTCATTAATGTGAATGAAACGTACAAGTTGACATCACATTCAACATACATTTTTGCCATTCCCAATTTCAAAAAGTAAAGAGTTTTTGCAGGAAGGGGGAGAATTTTATGAAATAACCTAAGATCAAGGACGTTTACCTTGCAGCAGTCGCGCGACGTTTCACGCCGCCATTAGTCCTGCGTGGACAGGCAGTCCACATGGCATTAAATAATTTCAGTAGCAAGAGTCGAAACAATAATGGAGAGAATAAGCTATTTATTGTGTTTGACTTACAATTTTTTATGTCAATAGCTGTGAATTTGGTCCAATTTCACTAAAATACTATGTTCCATTTTGTGAAAATAATACAGTGAAACTTTCCTTAACAGACACTTCCCAATAGCGGACTCCTCTAAATAGCGGACATTTTAAAATTCCCCAGCAAAATAACATTAGCCCTTATGCTAAACTTTTTCCAAATAGCAGACATTCTGAATAATGGACACTATAATATGTCCCGCAACAACAATCCAAACTTCCAAATAATGGACACCGTGGCAGAATCCGTGCACTCGTTCGTGTCAAAAGTCTGAGTGTTGTCAATTCTGGTGTGTGTTGATTGATGTTTTAGCTTGTTTCTTGTTCGTATTGCGTGGTTTCATGGCATTGCTATCTATTGGAACTTCTTGGAAGTACAGTACTTACAGTATTGCTCCATGCAGCACAGACATAGCCCTATCAAAACCAACAATGAGAGTGCAGGGTCAAACATTTACACTTGTTCTCAGTACATCAGACGTAGCCAACCATTTAGCAGTAAACGCACTGTTGAGTTGCCACTCAGACTTGGGTAGGATGGGTGAGGGGATAGATGTATCAAATGTTTTCATTTGATGGCTGCCACAGCGTGCGTGGTTTCAAAAGTCAAAAGCTTTGTCTAATGTGTCTCGAGTTTTATTGTTCATATGTGTGTTTTCTATTTGAAGTTTTGTGCTTGCGCTACATGCTTTAAAATGTCCAGAGATAAAAGTGGCAAAACATGAAGAAAAAAAAAATCATTCTAGTGTCGCTTTAAAAAAAATCGCTGACTACGGGTGCGGGGGGGGGGGGGAGAGGGGAGGAGATATTGTTGTAACAAAAGCTTTGCACTTTGCAGAAAATTGATTCTGGTGAGCCACCCACGGAAGTTGGTACGGATTTGAACATTAGTTTGAGTGTGATTGCTGATTGCAAAACAAATCAATCAGAAATTGAAACATTTTGTTCCATTCAAGCATCAGGCAACACAATGAAATCTTAAAAGATAAAAGGTTTACATCCTTTTCTCAGAAATGATGGCTGGCTGGATTGCTTCAAGAAACGGTGTGGCATTCACATGTTTTACGATCATACATTGTGGTATTGATGCAATTATGTGTGTTTCACACATGAAAATGGGGATTTCAGTTTATCCTGATTTTCAGTATCCGAAACGGCCATTGTCCCAGTCATTTTTACCTACTGTTTTGTATTTTATCAATTTCTTAACAGCAACACTTCTTAAAAGCGGACAATTTTATTTTCCTCATTGGTGTCTGTTATCCAGACGTTTTACTGTATTGCATATTTGTATTGTAAACAGGATGAAATGCATAACTGGGTACTACTACTGTTTCAGAGTTTGTACAATATGGTCACACTCTTCACTTTATGAACTTTCAGGACAAACAACATTTTCATGCTCCAAATAGAAATGATAATTTGCTTCATTTGCAAAAAACTGTCGTAATATGAATATAACGTCCTCTCTGTACATTAGGCCACAGAAACCGCCTTTCTGCTTCTTTCTGTTCCTCTGGTGGTACTCACATGAAGAGAGGCCTGGTGTCAAAATATACTCGGAGATTATCCTTTTACATATGTATTTATTGAAGTATCTTCACAAACTCAGTTGAGTTTTTGACATACTGAAGACAGTGACCCATGAAAGGTTTTAATAACTGTGCCGGGTGTTTAATTATATAATATGTTGGTGAATTTCTTGAGTCTACTGTTGGAATACATATACTTCCTCCTTAAGTACTTTGGGGAAGCCATACAGTCTTAGTGATATCGATGCTCTATGGTACAGGCTTCTGACCAAATCGTCGTCCATACCTGAATTGTTTTGGAGTGAGAGAGTTTTTCATATCATGGTCGGTGTAGATTCTTTCACTTGCTTTTATACTGGTCATTTTAATGTTCTGCTTAATGTTCTGCCTGTAGTTCCGCTGATATTGGCAGCACTGTCACATTACATTTATCTGTGGATAGGATGACTCAGGGGCAGCATAGAGACTTGCATTTTGCCATGAAGATGTTAGTTTTTGCTTTTGTCAATGACCTTGCAGATCTCCCTTCTTACTTCTTTGTCAGTATCTAAAGGAAGCCCTTGAATGACCAAGATCGCCAGGGTAATAGAGAACAAAGACATTAAAACCTTTTCCCACATACCAAATAATATCAATAATATGACTGACTTAGTAGAAGACAAACGAGGAATATGAACACTTAGTCTACAGTGTCAGTTGTGAATGTAGCAAGCAATCCATTCCTCCTCCTCCCCAACCCCCTCCTTTTCCCATGCAGTGATGTGTTTGACAGTGCCATTCAGAACATGTGAGAAATGTTCCCTTCATCAGTGACAAATCTGCAGTGGTAGAATATAACCTCAATGAAAAACACACATTTGATTTTGAACAGGCAAAGATTTTGTACCAGATGAATGGTTTTTGGAACTCTTATCAAAGACGCAGTATAAGTACTGGTCCATGATATTGTCAACTGGGACAATGGTTTTAAGCTAACCCCTGCCTGGGATGTGGCATTGGGAAAAATATGTCGAGTGGTACAGTATGAAAACATTGGAGACAGTGGTGTCAGAATGCTTGGACCCTCACAACATGTTGAGAAATGCCCTTCTCTACCACTACCAGCAGATTGACCAACCACCCCACCTACGCTGGCAGACACAACTTCAGGAGGCTCACATCTGTTCAAGACATTTCACCCTAAGCAGAGGAGCATGCATTCCAGCAGCTGTAAAAGTTTGGACATAAAGCTGACACTTAGCTTGAAGATGAATTGTAGGACACATTGACATAGGATGACCCCTTTACTCATCTGATAACCCAAGAACACTTCATCACTGATATTCAGAGATATCCTAAATTTCCTTCTACAGCACCTTGATTGTTTCTTGTATTCTTTCTCCAGTCATGCTCCAACAATGTATTATATCTCTTTTTTGTCCTTTACCCTTTTTGAACTTCAACTGGCCTTCCGCAGAATTTTCCTCAATTTTTCTTTTCAGTTAGACCCTTTGTAACATAACAAAAGTTATGAAGACTCCTCTGATTCTCAACCATGTTGAGAGATCATTCTGCTGTAGCATTTCATAAACTTTCATACTTATCACCTTGAAGTGATGGATTCATGCCCACTTTGCAACTGTTTAGCAAGTTTGAACTGCATACTCCTCTGCTCGGTGCGTAAAGGTCAGTCAGTCATGTCTATGGGGGGGGGGGGGGGGGGGGGCAGCTCCCAGTTTGTGGTGGTAGGGGAAGAGGGGCACTTCCTGGAATGTTGGAGGGTCCAGGTGGCTACAACACATTACCAGTGTCTAGTCCAGTAGCTATAAAGGCACAAAGTGGACTGAAGGTGACAAGTAGGAAGCTTACGAAAACATTACCGCACAGTGACGTCTTGACTCAATGGACAACTCGGATTTCATCGGATAAACTAGCCAAGAAAGCTTGCAAGCCCAAGCGACTGATAAAACAATGTTTCCTATGGTCTTTCCTTACATTTGTGTTGCAATTTTTAGGTAAAAGTAGTAGAATGAATTTAAGTATGTATTGAGGTATAACTCTTGCGCCATAAATTCTGTTTACTACCTCAGTCAATCTGGCTGTTAAAACCACTTGTGAATTGCAGTGCTTCAGATGGTACTCTGCCAGAACTCATTGCTTTCTTTCCCCAAATATCCTGACTTTTCTTCTCCAATTCCCATTTCAATATTTTAGATGTATTTGGTGATAGTTTCATCAAATTGTGGATTCAGTTCTTTTCTTTGGATATAATTTAACTGAAATTATTTTAGAAACCTCAAGAGCTCCAGAATGAATAATATTCTGCTACACATGTGAAAACAGACCACCTTGCTTGTTTATTTTAATAAGCAAATTTGTGTGTTACAAATCACCTGTAGATGCCTGATATGAAGCATGTAATTCATGGCAAAGACACACATTGTAGGTAGTGAATAACCTTGCTAATCTTATTTGATCATGATATCGCTGCCAGAGGAGGAGGAGGGAAAACCCACAGATTTATTTAATTTCCAAAGAGAGAGATGAGCTGGCTTAGTTTGCACATCAGACAAGGATGGTTTCCATCCCCACTCATATCTTTGTGACATACCGTATCTGAGTGAATATAGGACATGTGCGTATATTGGCCGCACCTAAACTTTTGACGTGAGATTATAGAAAAAAATTAATCTCTAGTGTAGGTTCCTCTTTTCTTTTTAATTTATTTATTTCAGTCTATTTGAACTTTCTCGTGGTCAGAAACAGAATGTTCTCTTTTCAACAAATATGGAAAACTGTAAATCAATGCATAAGAAAGCAAGATGAGAGGTCGATAGCACTCCCAAGTGAAGGGAGAACAAACCAAGGTCTGTTACCGGGCATTTCAAGTGTTCTGTAGTGTAGCGTAGATGTGTGCTGTGGATATATAGGGAGTTTTTTGGAGTGTGTTTGTGGGTGTGTCACAACATTTTGGCTTGTTAGTGGTGGTGGGGAAAAATGAGAGTTACACTGCCAAATGTAAGTTTCAGGTTGCCCATTTACAGTAAAGGAACATGGAAAGCGGGAACCTGGACATAAAATTGACGTTGATTGGGGGGGGGGGGGGATGTAAATATCCCAATGAAGAAAGAAAAAGGCTTGCTTGATTTTGTATTCAAATAGGAACTGTGGTTTTGCTGTTACAACAGAAATGATATAGTTGCAAGGCTGCAAAATAGCCTTGAGTTCCGTGTACATCGTTTCATGGAAATTACCCCAGCAAATGTCAAAGCAATGAATTTGGTCCTGGTCAAATACGTTATTTTAAAATATAGCATTTGAACTCAACATTGCTATTTGCTACACAAATCAGTTCTTCTGCCGTTTTAACTGTCCATCATTGCTCGCGGTAGGCGTTACCAACATAAACGTCACAGTAAGAACTCCCGCGACACACACTAAACTTTTATTGCGAAGATGAGCTTCATTGACTGCATCAAATTAAAATTATTTCTGTACTTAGCGAGAGAGAGAGAGAGAGAGAGAGAGAGAGAGAGAGAGTTGCATACTGCTTTCATTTAAGGCCACACAGACATTAAAACAGTCATGCATTCGTTGACTGTGGTACAGAATGATTACCATTCGATTTATATTGAAACATCGACTTTCACAGATTGCCACACTGTTTCCATGAATGTGTAGAAAAACATAGAGGCAGTTCTGTAAAACACAGACTGTCTAGTTTATTACGTTTCTCAAACCAAAATAAACTTGAGCATGTAATTTTTGAAACTAATGACTTATGGGCAAAATTGGGAGGGGGGGGGGGGGAGTAGAATCTCTATTATAAGCCGCACCACGATTTTGCAGGCCAAAATTTGGAAAAACAAAGTGCAGCCTATATTCGAGCAAATATGGTATTTCTTCTTTTCTGACCGGTACAAAGAAACTGTTGTTTTAAAAATGCTAGGATCAATGCTTTATTTACTGTTTTGTGTTTTTATCTTCTCTGCTGGGAATTGCACTCATGAAGGTAAGTACTTGCCAGCCCACCTCTCTCTTTCTGAATTAATTTTGTGCAACACAGAATTAATGATTTGACATCAGCCCAATATTTATATCACTATGAAATACATTTCTGTGTTGAATACTATTAATGTAGTTACTAGAGAAGAAAAAATTAGAAAGCTCTACAAAAGAGAAAAATTTTAAGAGGGTAATATGTCATATAATTATTAACAAACTAATTTCTCAGTTAATAATGAAATTTATCTTTAAAATTCATCTTATTATTGATTCACATCTCAAAATAAATTGGTAGGCACTGAAATACAACTGCAATGTTTGTGACTAGTACTAGACAAAATTAATTATCCACCAATTTTTATTCATTAACTCCGATGATTAGCGTCCTTTAGATACCTGTTGCTCACATTTGTATAATTATTTCAGGCTGACTGGTTCTGGAACTCCTTCAGGAGGGCCACCTTCCTACCCACGGGGTCAATCAATGACTCCAAATCCACTGCCCAACTTGCACAGTGGTGGAGGTCTTAACGATTCTTTGCCTGTGCCATCAGTTGGATCTCCTGCATCAGCTGCTCCGTCCCCTCTTCCAAATCCTCATTCTCAGCCAGCTTCTGTGCCCCCTGCCGATCCCACAATGCCTACACTTAGTCCACATCCACCAACATCAACTGGTGGTCAACCTCAGCCAGCAACACCTCTTGAATCTCAGGACAAGATAACACCTGCAGCCACACCATCAGACCTCAATGGTCCAAAATCTGTTTCTTCTGTTTCCAATCAGGTAAGATATTTTTCATTATTGACACAGCTTTATTCTATGACTGATTAACTTAAGTGTTTGATGATACTCAGTTTTCAATGAAAGATTATTATGATAATATTAAGTTTCAGTTAATATAATTCTGTTTCAAGCTGTAAGAAACATGACACGTTAGTGCATCACTTGCAGTGCCCAAAAGAAAAATTATCTCTATGTTGTAAACTTATTTATATATAAGTATCTGAACTTTGTATTTGTTTGCCTCTTGCCACATTATTTTCACATGGCTGCAACAATATTGTGCAAGTAGCAGGTGGGAACATCGCCGAAACATTAAAAAAATTTTTTTTTATCAAAGTTTGTCTTAGTTATTGCTATCTAGTATATGAAATTAGTATGAATGTTGGACTCAGTGTACAAATTTTGATACTAATTAAAATTTTGAAAATATATTTGTAAATAAGAAATATGTTTTAGAAAACATATGGTGAGATTTTACTCCATTTTGTCCTGTTTACTTTCTGAGGCTGAAAGTGTGAGTAGTGATCACAATTTTTATTCAGTCTATTGTGTTTTAAACACCTACAGATAAACTTCATTTGTGAGTTAATGGATAGTTAGGATTCCTAGTTACCTGCACTTAGTCTGACAAAGTTTGTGGTTGTATGGCAATCAATGTCCTAGTCAAGAATTTCTATGAAGGGAAAACTTCCCTTCCAGATTGAAGATTATTCTGATGAATGAATGAAACTAACTTACTCATATTTATAGCCGAAATATGCTGACTAATTTTATTGTTTAATTTTAGACAATTTATTAGACTTTCAGGTTCTTATTCATATGCACATCTAAAAAGTGTAACTTTTTGTTGTGCCTTTTTACAAATTTAATATAAAATAGCTTTTCTCTAAGTACAGAAATGAATAGTTTTAATTTATTATGGACTATGAGATAAGTGTTCACAATGCAACACAAGCTTGTGAAAACTTGCATCATTACATTAGAAAAATGAGACAATAATTCAGACACATAGCAATATTTACTCTTATCTTTGTCATGTCACATTTGCTTATATTAAATTTATCAGATAACTTAAATCTTGCACTCATTTTACGTGTTTGAATTAATTCAGGAAATAATTTCATATTTTGTCAACTTTGATGTGCTGTAGTAGTGTGAAATCATTAACCATATTAAATTATTGGATTTTCAATGTTCTTTTGCTGTTGCCTGTGAAAGGAAAATTGTTTTATAGATGTTGTCATCAATTTTTCATAGTGGATTTTCTCCTGTTATGCTTCATACTTTGTCCATAGGTTTTTTCACCATATCCCACTACATCAAGTGTTGAACCTGCATCAAAAGCTATTGATAGTGTGGGTGGCTCGCAGGGCCCGGCAAGTACCCACTCCACTGCGCCCTCACACCCAACAACAGCAGTGCAGGAAGTTCCACTTCTCAAGCGACCCATCCTCACCTCAAAGGAGTATGAAAACATACTTATGGAAGAGGAACAGCCTCTCAAGCTACTGTATGATTATTCTGCTATTGATGCATGGTGAGTGTGCCAGTCATGAATTTATAATGATGTTGAGAGTATCTTAAAAAGTATGTTAAAAATTTCATCGTTTATTTTTGAGGTTTTTAGGCTGAGTGTGATGATGTCAATTTAAAGTTAAGTCGTTTTCTAACCTCATTGGTGCAAAATTTTTGTGTACCAACCTCAATCAAAGTTAAAGAAGGAAGCTGACCGTGGTTTCATTTGACTGGGCTTGCGGGAGGCCTACTTGAGTTAAGCAGATGACTCCGGTTTTCATGTGTGGTACTAAAGAAGAATTTATATACTTTGGCAATTTAAATTGTGACCTAAACTGTATTGGCACAATTGTGAAAAGGGGAAACACTATTGAAGATTATGGTGGCAGGGAGTTTGAGGAGAGATTTCAACTGTGGGAAGGAACAGTGTGGCTGTTGTCAAACCACATAGATGGTGGGTTAGTTTCCTACTGATATAGAACAACTATTTTTCATGAAGATACAGGTACATATACAGGATCTATCCAAATGGAGTACATCTTTTATGTTGGCAACTTGGTGTAGTGATCACTGTCGTGGATCCGTAAGTGAGGGTCTTGGTTTGGATTCCTGATTGTTTCTTGTTATTTTTCTTTTTTCCATTTTATTTCGTTGTACACTTTTCAATTATTAATGATACAATTTGTGACTTATTTAACATTTGAAGCCGTATTTTATTAAATGATAAATTTTGATGGTTGTGACTGACTATCTGTAATAGCTGTGTTCTATTTTCATAACCCCTTAAGCCTGTTATTCTCTTTTGTGTGTCCAGGGCATATAGTTCTGGCAGCTGTTTGAAATATATTGTCAACTCGTAGTATAACCATTATCGATATTTAGCAATGGTCTCGACAGTGTATGTTTTTTCTTTAAAAACTAATATATTGCTGGAAAATGGAAACCTACTGAGTATTTTCTGCCGGTGAAGTGACTACAACAAATTTATATTTTAACAGAAATATTATTAGTGTTATTTTTATTTCCATTTATAAGCAGTCAAGTGCTGGGATTTAGAGATGTATAAACCAGAATGTCAACCAATTATGTAAATTAAATATTTGAATATATTGAAATTTCATAATTAATCATCATAATATTTTGAGGGACGACATTAAATAAAACCTCACAAATTAGCAAGATTCAAACCCGAACTTGCTATCCACCAGCCAATGCGACCTATTACAATTGCACTAATCCACTATCACAGTAAAGTTCACATGAAAGTCCCTCATATGCTATTCAAAAATCTTTAGAGGATGGTACCAGGATTGATTCGAAAACTTGCATATACAGGTGACGTTTATGTGTGTGTGTGTGTGTGTGTGTGTGTGTGTGTGTGTGTGTGTGATTATTTTTCTTCCCACTCCATTCCTAAGGTGCATCTCATTACTCCCATACAGGCCGTGGTGAACCCATCCCTATCACCATGACGCAACCTTCCTATCCCCTCTCCCTGCCCCTTTCCTACTTACGCACTGCAGAGCGTGATTCGAAGTGCGGATGCTGGAAGTGATGGTAGTATGATTGTGTTGTGTGCCTGTGTGATTGCGTGAATGTTCTATTTTCTGAAGAAGACCATGGCCCATAGCTGAAAGTGTTGTATGTTTGTGTCTTCTGTATGTGCCTGTTGCAACTCATTGCCACGTCTTTGTGATGAGTTGTAAAATGTCCTTATTACTTTATTATTTATTGCCTCTCATGAAATTTCACATGTTTTAATTTCTATTAATTCTGCAGTCATGGGTAAGCACTTACGTGGCTGCTCTTTAACAAAGTCATTCAGCACACTTTACATGTTTTAGTCCTCTAAAAGTTTTTCTGCTGCTGGAACAAGCTGAAAGTTGGCCCTGTTGCTGTCTCCAATGTCTCACGTTGCTTTCATCGATTCCATACTGCCGACCTGCCGCTCGATTTGAAGTCTTCTCAGCAAGCCAAATTACTTGTCTCTTCTGTTTTACAGTGTAGTGAATATGTTTCATTGTAATCGACTACAATCTGGCATTTCACTGTTCAAATAAAGACTCAAACAATTCCAATGCGCACAATACAATATAACGCAACTTTTTCCGAGCTCTGATGTTATTGGCTGGACCTGTTGAAACTTTTTACTACGCTTGCCAGGCGATATTTATTTTCATTATTGCCATTATTTGGAAAATTACAGAATTCAAAGTTGAGAAAATTAAATTTGAATTTCCCCACAAAAAAACAATCGTTATTTGTTACTTGATTAAAAAACACTAAAACAACGGCTGCTGTGGTAAAGTAATGTTTATAGCGGCATGTTTCATAACTTTGGTGTCATCTAGCAGCATTTTTCAGAATTTCAGTAGACGTTGTACCCGAAAATAAGCTGTAGGTGCATTTTTGGACTGCAAAAATCAGAAAATAACGCAGCTTACATTTGGGTAAATATGGTGTTCATATTGATTAAGGCTACCCTCATACAGTGACATTGCATCAAATTTCCTCTTTAAAAACATCAGTCATATGTGTTAGAATAATTTTGAATCTATTGTTGGATATCACATTGAATTAATGTGAGATTACAATAGTATTGAATCAATCTCAGTCTGTCAATTTTCAATGACTGCAGGCAAAGCTAACCTGTTGGACACACGGACAACCTAGTGATTTGTTGTGTTACACTGCACAGCCCATTTTGATAAAGTCTTGTGCTAAGAGTAAACTGTAGGTCTGCTTGGAGGTTATTTAGCATATTCAGTGTGAAATTTATGCTGAACAGTTACGGCAACACAGAGAAAGCAAGTTACGCACCAGTGAAAGTGGACATTTTAACTTTGAGCTATGCTGACTCTTCTGGGGGTAAAATGGGATATTGGTACAATACGTGAATCAAACTTGAGGTTGTCTGTTACAAAATGACCAAATCTACTGATCTGTAAATGTGGCTCAATAAATTTCTATATCATTCCAAAGTTGTGAAGTCCTCCTCCTCCAATGTCGCGGCAGATTAGCTGTGCGCAATGGGGCGCCGTGCTGCGGTGCGAGCAGCCTTTCACCATTGGGGGGTTTGAGTCCCTCTTTGGGCATGGGTGTTTGTGTTGTCCTTAGGTTAGTTTACCTTAGTTTAAGTAGTTTGTAAGCCTCGGACTAAGAAATACGCAGTTGAGTCCGATAGATTTACAAATAGTTGAACCTCCTTGAGTTGTCCTGTATATATCGTACAAAGAGTAGAATACGTCAGACCATATCAGATATCAAAGGTCCTTCCAATTGCAGCTCACATGTCCAGGATTTAGCATTGTTCTTCATTTAGATTTTCTTGTTAAACATAATGCTTCTTAGTATTATAAATTGCTTTTTACGTTACAGTGTGTTACTAAAATATTCCTTGCTGTATAGTGGTGCATAAAGAAAATTGTTATTTTGATCCACTGAAGATGTTAAATTTTCATTATATGTATTGCTCTGGGCAGGTGAATTAAATGGACCAAAACAGAAGTGTTGTCAATATGAATTTATTTACCATCCGGAATGTTCCTTGGGATGACAATAAGTTTTGAACTATTAGTTCTGTTTTTAGTAACATCATATAATTTTATTGCAAATTAAATGGTAACTGATAATTAGTAGTAGATATACTATTGTAATAAATGTCCATTGGGAACACACAGCAAGGCTTCCAGGAACAGCCATTATGAGATACACAATGGCTGGTATCTTTTCCTTGCAACATCATATGTCCATCAAGTAACTACAGACATGTGCGAAAGATTACCTGAAGACTATGATGGAACATTGTAGATCCCTATTTAAGCACAATTGTGAATCATTACTGTTTGTAAGAGCACTTATAGAAGCATCACACACCTAATACGGTGAATAGGTATTATCTTAAAAGCTATTTCCACTTTTAATAAAATATTTATCCTATTAATAGTTGAGACTTATTTTTCTCATTAGGTCTTGCAACTTATATAACAGCATTTTTAATTCGCTGCAAGCACATTTATCATCTCAAATGTGATGACTTTGTGCTTTTCATGTTGTATTTTTTGGTGAGCTTAATTTCAGAAGATAGTCCTGGAGTCCATTTTCACTTGATTACAATATAACTTAACTTTCTGCTAGTATGACTTGTTTGCATATAGTATGGGAACTTGATCACTCTCAAAAAGTACACAGGGGATGAAGTTTTGGATTTGTAAAAGTGCCATTGTGTGTACATCTATGACAGTATGTGCGCAAATTGTCAAGCCCATGCATAACCATTTCTAAAGGATTGAAATTCATTCAAAACTAGATTATCATGGTCACATGGCATTTTCTGTACCTAAAAGGTTGGGAATGGAACTTTGAGATTGTATATTACAGTGACTATGGCCCAAGTGATATTGATTTGTCTCAAAAATAATAAGGCCTTTGTAATTGAACTGAATAGTTTTTTCATACAATGGAAACTCCAGTGAGGATTCAATATTTTTGAAAAGGTTAGATCACTACTTACCACGAAAAACTCTTAAGAAGTCGCAGAAAGGCAGACACTAGAGATTACAACTTACTACAGTGAAACCCATATTTTATGTTGTCATGCAGTCCATACTTAGAAAACGTAAAATTGAGGAAAACGCAGAATTGTGGGAACCCCGGTAAAATCCCCAAAATTGAGCAAAAACAATGTAATTGGCATATGTTCATGATTAAAAATTGTAATCCTGTCCTGTGGGCAGTTGGGTGAGGGGAGGGAGGGGGGGGAGAAGAAGAGAGAGTAGACCCAAGTAAAAACTTAGTTTTGGGTTAACCTTATCAGGAAGAAACGTAAAATCGAGGAATTTTTAACATTGATGTTATGGGTTTTTCACAACGGCTATGAATTATGGCATATAGTGGAAAATCTCGGAACGTGAAATTGAAGTTTCACTGTATCTCTCTCTCTCTCTCTCTCTCTCTCTCTCTCTCTCTCTCTCTGTGCGCACACACACCCACATGGCAGCTGTCTCCAGCTTCTATGTGACTTTCTGCAACTCATTGAGACATCTCTGTGGTGAAAAATTTTTTTCTCAACTTAAGTGGGTTTGGTGGTAAAAAATTGATTTCTTTTGTGGTGAATTATACCCTATTATAAATTCAATTGGACTATTATTTTTGTGATTAAAGTGACTTCATAACTGTAGTATTGTGATCAGTATTCCAACTATTGGTTTAAAGAAATGTGACATGTTAGTTCATCTTGTGCAAGCCTCTTCACATCCGCATAACTACTCCAACCCTACCCACACCCACATCCTGTTTAAACTGTGGACTATGGTGAAGCTTAAAAAGAGTTTCCTTCCAACCCCACTCCCCCTCCTCTTCAGAAATGCTTTTGCTAATCTATTTTATGTCACTTCTGTCATAATCGCCTACATTGCTAAAGAAATAACAAAATTCAACTACTTTCATTATCTCATTTCATAACCAGATTCGTACAACATTACAATAATCCATTAATGTAGTTTATTTGTGCTTTCAAGAGAGAATTTATCTCTCTCTTGGATAACTTAAGTCTCTTAAAACACGTGTTATTAATTATTTTGTTGTCCTTTTTCCAGGTTGAACTATCCTGTAAAGCGATTTAAGCCATGCGAGTCAAAGTCGGGTGATTCCAGCAGGCACTCGAATTACGTTCGGCGAATGAGTCCGAGTGACCTCTACTCCTCACATCAGCATGCAGCGTCTCCACCTAATGGCATATCCCAGCCATTTATGAGACAGGAGATTAAGCAGGAGCCTGGCTGTGGCATGATGGTTTGTACTGTATCAAGCATAGTCTACTCTTCTTTTTTCTATGGTGAAATATCCATTTAATTACGAAGTGGGATGGTGCTGTGATAAGACACTGTCAGGGAGATGACAGTTCAAATCTTTATCACCATCCTGATTATGATTTTCTATGGTTACACGAAATTACTCGAGGTAAATGAGTCCTATGGAAGAGGACATGGACTAGAATTCCTATCCATCACTGCCGAAGGTTTTAGCTCAATATCTGACGATTTTAATGACAACAAGGTCTTAAACACAAATCTTCCTTCATGTAGTCTGATGCGTGCTGTCAATTAGTATTTGGAAATACCCCCCCCCCCCCCCAGGGGGCCCATAGCTTTTTTGTGGTTATGTGTGTGGTACGCACAGGTCCCTGAGCCATTGCAGCCATTATTCTTTCTTTCCTGGGCTGCATTACCTCCTCCAGTTGCTCACCTCCACCCCATCCTAATTCCTCCCTGTCCCTCTCATCCCCCCCCCCCCCCCCCGTCGGTGGTTTCTTTCAAAATGGCACGGCTATTCCTATGGTTCCAATGATGGTTGTAGCAATTTTGATCTTTGTCTTTTTCTTCTGTTTTCGGCATAGTTCGGTCTCCCTCAGGGTTTGACCTCCACAAAAATTCACAGTTACTAGTGTGAGCCATTTGGGGAAGAACTCCTGACCTAGCCTCTATGGTGTGGATCCCAATCCTTTCCTTTCCCATTTCCTTCCTTGCCATAGCCCCCTCCCGTGCCAGGGCCCCAGCATGTGTGGCCAGTCCCCTCACAATGCAGGGATCACACTACTGGTACCTGAGCTGCAATCTCTCCATGCAGACCAAGGAGTCAATACCCGTCCTCGTGGGATATCAGGGCTCCCGGCAATGGCCATCGTGCCAGGTGGCCTTTGCTGTGGCTGGGTGGCGCCCATGCGGAGAGCCCAGATCGTCGTGGGTCATACCACGGTGGACGTTTTGCGTGATGAAACATGTGAAATTAGATAATGGTCATGATACGGCCATCTCAGAAAGCAGGAAGAAGTATAATGCTCCTAACTATGATAAGTGGACCTTTCCCTCTCTGTCTACCCCCTGGTCTGCACCAGGATGGATGGAGGGACGTTGACCACCACCAAACCATTGTTCTTCGTTGAACATATTGAGGAAGTTGAAATGATGAGCAAGATGCGCACTGGATCACTGTTAATTAAAACAGTCTCTGTTGTCCAATCTGTAGCTTTGTGTACCTGCAACCATCTTGGCGACATTCCAGTGTCAAGAACCCCTCATCAGTTACTGAACATGGTTCAGGGGGTAATTTTCCACCACGGCGACCTCCTCCAAACCGATGAGGAACTCCAGGCCAACCTCGAACAGCAAAGTGTTAATTTTGTTCGCCGTGTGCAGCGAGGCCCTAAGGATCATCACGTGGATACTGGTGCATTTATCTTGGCCTTTGAGAGGGATACTCTCCCAGAGAAGGTCAAGGTAATGATCTATTGTTGTGACGTGAAGCCATACGTTCTATCTCCCATGCGATGTTTCCGATGTATGTGGTTCAGGCATATGTCCTCTCGTTGCACAGTAGTCACAATATGCGGTGAATGTGGATGTCCACACCATGAGGGGAACCCCTGTGTGCCACCTCCTGTATGCGTTAATTGTCACGAGCACCACTCTTATTGCTCTCCAAAGTGCCCTGAATATAAAAAGGAGAAGGAGGTTCAAGAGTACAAGCCCCTTAACTGCCTTACATACCAGGAGACCAGCCAAAAATTTGAGTGTCTCCACCCTGTGCAACTATCTACAAGTTATGCCTCAGTTACATCCTTTACACCTCTCCCTTCCTCATCCCATTCTCACCCTATTCTTCCCCTTCCCCCTCCCCCTCCTGCACCACCCTTGTACCCTCTCAGCGTCCCCCTTCCTCCTTCCAGCCGGAGAAGTGCTCGACTTCTCTGGCGCTTGCCGGTGAAGGTGCCCCCTCCCAGGGTTCCTCTTCTCGATGTCCACCAGATAGGAGGTCCTCTGCCTCAATCCGGCAGCCGGACATCCAGGCTGATAGTACCAAGGTCGCCTGGTCCTCATCGGTGCCAGACCTTACTGACTCCAGTTCTCTCTCTGGAACCTGTCCTTCCTGTCCTGCAAGAGGAAGAAAAGAAAAGAAAGAAGAAAAAAAAGAGAAAAAAGAAGCAAACGTCACAGGACAAGGGCCCTCCAGTAGTCCTCGAGGCACCACCTTTGTCCTCCCAGCCAAATAACCCTACTGAACTTGTCTGATCCGCTGTCTATGGATGTCATTCCTCCCTCGTTGGTGACAGACGTTGAACCAGCTTTGTGACATGCATCAGTCCGTTCACCTTCCATATGGATCTGTTCTCATCCAATGGATCTGTAACAGCTACTACCGTTGCCTCCTGGAGTTGAAACCTCTTATTGCCTCTTACTCAGCAGCTTGTGTTGTTTTGCAGGAATCTCATGTCACTGATGGCAATTCATCAACACTCTGTGGGTTCCGTGCTTTCTGTTGGAACTGTGTTTGCTCCCTACAAGCATCTGGTGGAGTCCGCACCCTAGTTCGTATGGACATTGTTAGTTCATGGATCCCTCTCTGTTTCACACTGGAAGTGGTTGCTGTTAGGGTACACTTACACACTCCATTAACAATTTGTAATCTGTATCTCCCTCCTGACAGGCCACCTACATCTGCTGCCCTCACAGCACTCCTTCAGCAATACCCTCCTCCCTTCCTCATTGTTGGGGCTTAGGTGCCCATCGTCTTTCCTGGGGCAGTGCTTATATAACTAGTCGGGGTTGCCTCGTTGATTAATTCACTGCCTATCACAATCTGTGCCTCCTCAATGATGGCTCCCCAACCCATTTTAGTGCGGCTCACGGCAACTTTTCCTCCATAGACCTTTCACTCACATCTCCCTTTCCCTTTCCCTTTCTTTCGCTGGTCACCGCATGACGACCTTTGCGACAGTGACCACTTTCCATTGATTCTTTCACTCCTCTCACATTGGATGAGGGACAGAATACCTCGTTAGGTTTTCTGTCATG
The DNA here is from genome assembly GCA_026315105.1 of Locusta migratoria. Taxonomy (NCBI): domain Eukaryota; kingdom Metazoa; phylum Arthropoda; class Insecta; order Orthoptera; family Acrididae; genus Locusta; species Locusta migratoria. The sequence goes on along the minus strand of CM048744.1, from coordinate 246,494,297 downwards.
CTGATTGGCCTTTGTATACATTAAAGGTGGTTTTCACACCATCCCCATCTGACTCTATAGATGAGGCCATCAGTGATGTGTCTAATGCGATTATTCGAGCTGCTAGCATTACTGTCCCCCAGTCAACTGGTCCTCCTCGTCGGCGCCCTGTTCTGTGGTGGAATTCAACCATTTCTTCGCCGATTTGTGAGCGCCGTCGAACCTTGCAACATCTTATGCGCTACCCACCCCGTGCTGCCCTTGTCAACTTTAAACGCCTTTGTGCCAAGGCTCGTTATATAATCAAACAGAGCAAGTGGGTGTGCTGGGATTGTTTTCTCTCCTCTTTGGGATCTTCTGTACCCTTGTCACCGGTGTGGTCTATGCTCCGCTCCATTCAAGGTTGCCAGCGGCCGTCTTCAATCCCTGGCCTTGCCTTACCAGAGGGGGTCTGTACTGATCCATTGGTTATTGCAGAGCACCTTGTGGCTCACTTTGTGAAGGCATCGGTGACGGCTTCCTACCCGGTGGCTTTTCGTCTCAAGAAACAATAGGCCAAAGCTTCAAGCCTGGTAAGGATCCGTCATCCCTGGACAGTTACCGGCCGATTAGCCTGCAAATGTTCCATGTAAACGGCTCAAATGGATGGTTGCCTCAGACAACGTTGGGTATTAGAGTCACGTCGACTTCTGTCACCTTATCAGTGTGGGTTCTGGGAAAGCAGGTCTACTATCAACCATCTACTTTGACCGGAAACGGCAATCAGAAAGACCTTTTCAAAAGTCAACATCATGTTGCTGTTTTCTTTGATTTACGTAAGGCATATGACACCGCTTGGCATCGTCGTATTTTATGTACCCTCCATGACTGAGGCCTTTGAGGTTCCCTACCAATTTTTACCAGTCAGTTTTTATCCTGTCACATGTTCCGTGTGAGGGTTGGCTCATTGTTCAGCTCCTTTAAGTGTTGCACTCTTCATAATCGCCATTAATGGATTGGTCAGCTATGTTGGGGTCACTTGTCGCCCCTGCATCATACGTAGTCAACTTTTGCATATGGTACAGTGTCCACTCGGTAGCCTCGGCTGAACGCAAGGTCCAAGGTGCCATTCGGCGGGCTCCCACATGGGCGCTCTCACATGGTTTTCAGTTTTCCCCTTATAAAACGTGAACCCAGAACTCTTCTTGGGTACTCGGTGCCTAGAAGTTGTAGCACAGCACCATTTCATTTCCTTTTCGATAAAAAACTGACTTGGGTGCCCCATATTCGGTAGCTGAAGATAAGCTGCATGTGGAAACTTAATGCTCTCCGTTTGCTAGCTCACTCCTCCTGGGGTGCAGATCGAACAACACTAATTCATATCTACCAGACTCTGATTCAGTCCCAATTAGATTATGGGTGCCAGGTTTATGGCTCGACAGTTCCTCCTGCCCTGAAACTGTTGGACCCTGTTCACCATTGTGGCATCCGCTTGGCTATGGGTGCATTTCGGACCAGTCCTGTAGACAGTCTCCGTGCTGAAGCGGTAATCCCCCCTCTTCAGACTAGGCGCCATCAGCTTTTGGTGTCCTATGCCATTGCCATTCGTAAATTCCCTGGTCATCCCACATATCACGTTCTCTTTGAGGGCGACGGTCTTAGAACTGCTGATACTCGCCCTCGCGTGGGTTTACCTGTTGGATTGCGGCTCGCTTCCATTTGTAGGGACTTCAACCCCCCTTACATTGATTGTATGTGTCATGCTATACCATGCACCCCTCGTTGGTTGGTGCCTCGACCGCAATTCCGACTGGATTTCTACCACTCCCCGAAAGCTTCCGTCTCCCCATAATCTTCCGGCGTTTGTTGCACACTGTCCTAGAAGAATTTCAGGGTGCCACGATTTACTACACAGATGGCTCTAAATTTGCTGGTCATACGGGATATGCATTTACGTCTCCGATTGGTGTGGAATGCCATTCTTCGACAGAATCGTGCAGTGTGTTTACGGCAGAACTAACGGCTATTAGTAGGGCACTTCATTTTATCTAACAGGTAGACCTGGACCGTGTTTTAATCTGTTTTGACTCAATGAGGAGTCTGCAGGCCACAGACTGATGTAACTCCTCACATCCTTTGGTCCATTGATATTCACGATCTCCTCGCTGATTTTCGTCACACTGCTTGCTCCGTTGCCTTTCCCTGGGTCCCCAGTCATGTGGGTATCCTAGGAAATGAAGAGGCTGACCAGTTGGTTAGAGTAGCTGTAACTCCCTGCCCCTTTCCCTGGGTTATCACGGGCGCAGATTTGCGGGTGCAGATGAGATCGCTACTCGTACAGGATTGGAACACCAACTGGCAGGCTACTGTTCTGCCTAATAAACTACGCTCCATCAAGTCGATCACTGCAGCTTGGAGTTCTTCCTTACTCCCTTCTCGAAGGGAGTCCACTGTCCTTTGCCATCTCTGCATCAGTCACTCCAGGCTGACCCATGGTTTTCTTTTGCCTAATGAGCCTCCCCCACATTGTGGTTGTGGGGCCCTACAATCTGTGACTCATATCTTAGTGGAATGTCCGCTAATCTTGACGCTCCGGGCCAAATATGGATTCCGTTTTGGTGAATGATTCACGGATAGCTGACAGAGTCCTTGGATTTATCTGTGAAAGCGGTTTTTACTCTTGGCTACAAAATTTTATGGGTGGGTTTGTGGCCCTCGTTGCGAGCAGCAGGGTTTGGAGCTCTCCCCTCCCCTCCACCTGACCACTTCCATTTCTCCTTTTATTTTGGTTTTAATTCACGTTGTTTCCCTCTTTACATTTTTAGGCTTCTGATCTAGGAGCATACACTGTTCTCCTGTATCTGTTCGTCATCAATAAATGGGGATTCTTGATCTGTCGCGACATTCCTTGCAGAATCCCACTTTTTCTATTGGTTTTAGTCCTGTTCTACTTGATTTTAACCCCACTTTTAGTTCCTCAATTTTACTCTCATCACGGTCTTAGCCGACCACACCCTTGCTCGCATTTCGTGCAAAGGTCATGGGACTGATGACCTAGCTGTTTGGTCCCATCCACCCATCAACCAACCAACCAATTTGGAAATAAAATGAAGGCTTTCATAGCAAGTGTTGTCATTACTTAAAACTTTTGGGTTGAAATGCCATGGTCCATGTATTAAACTCTCCCCCTCACTTTTAGCCTCAAAGATGACGCAGGAAACTGCCAATTAACCTTTCCTTTGAGTATACCTTCTGCAGTCGAAGGTGAAATGTCAATGGAAAGTTAATACATGGACCGCAGCATGTCAGCATGGAAGTTTTAAGTAATGAATATTAGGAAAAGTCATTAACCACACAACAATTTTGGAAAATTACCTTTTCTAGAAGTAGTCATATTAAAACATCAGACTGCTAGGTCATATTGCCATATATTCAGTGTGAAAAGCCAATTACTTTCTGATTGACAGGTGGTAGTGGTGGGGGGAAGGGTTGCCAGCTTGTTCAGAACATGTCACATGTTCATGCCATCGACAGTTACGTGCACATTAAAAATAGAAACAACTAGCTTACTTAATGACTGTTGCTAAAGTCTTTCTTGGGTATTAGTGAGAGCCACCGCTGCTGCTGCTATAGCGATGATGATGATGATGAGTTTACATGCTGTAATAGCACATTATAGTTGAATAACAGTAAGAAAAGTGACTATTCAGTCACAGCTATTGCAGGATAAAAAAATCATCTGAAAAAGCAGCAAAAACTGGATCTTTTTGAAGATTTTTGAAGCCTGGGCCATACACTACTTTTTGCAGTGACAGTTTGTTGCCAAAGGTTGGATGTTTCTTTCTGGGTGTAGGCATAGTAATAATGGCATCAAATTTCATATAAAAATTGGCTGTATTCATCAAATGGTTCAGAAAGTGTCTCTGTCCTGGTGATTCAGAAATATGTCATGATAAACTCCTATTAATAATATGTATTTGCGTCTTAATGACTTCGCACCTGGGGAACCATTCTACAATGTTGATATTCCTTTGAAATTTAAATTATTTTCTATTGATATGAAAAAGGTAGGGTGGCCACTTAAGCTGGAAACTGGAAAAAAATCAGAATTTTGAAGTACCGGGAAAAATCTTGGAAAAAATCAATGATTTTTCATAGATATCTGGAATTTTAGTTCATAGCTTTAAAAACTGCATACATCTGTAATGAACATATCTTACTTGAAATATGCTAAAAATATTGAAACTGTGCAGCTAGTTTCGTGTGTTAGAAATTCACTTGGAATGCTCCTTTCTGTGCACAAATATATTCCCCTCTTCCAATGTGCATTTGTGGATCAATGGCAGAATAGAACAACTATTTCTTCCCACCAAATAAACCATCAAAAAACTCAAAAATTTGAGGGAGAAAAAAACAGTAATTACCTAAAACTAAGTCGAACCCAAAAAGTGACTGGAAATTTAATGAGGGAAAGAGTTGTATGCCACACTTAAAAGCAAAACAAAATTGTTTCATAGAAGGAAACAAACTCGTTCATTCTAACGCTGGATAAAAGAATGAATGAAGGTACAGTAGTTGGGTCCGAGTCATAAGCTCAACAGTTGAGATTAAGCAAGGTTATTTTCGTAAAAATGCACTTAAGTTATCGGCAGTTTCTATTTTATATTTAGATGTCGTAGTGTTACAAAATAAACTGCATTTTCCTTCTGGATCGACTTGAGTTTAATCGGGGCATTAATTTGCATACAAGTTGCCTATCAATGTAGTAGCTACTGAGAGGATCTGTCTCTGTTGCAGATATGACAAGCAGTCAGTCACTGCACAGTGGATGCTAGGAGAAAGTGGAGAGAGTTCACAGAATAAACAATATATGAACTCTATTTTGTGTATAAACTCCATGTGTATTATCTTTTGTTTCAATTATTGCTGTTTTTCTGTTAATGTTGGAAGTTCTGTAGAAGCAGATACATATATTCAGTTTGGCTTTGCAGTAACAGCCAATAAGAAAGAAAATGAAGAATTTACAAGACTGATGTGTTGCTTGAATTTATTTAATTACTATTTTTACTCTCATATTTAATATAAAATTGGGGAAGACATCCGATTGCCTTGGTGGCGTAAGAGTTCGAAAAAGTTTGGAGGCACAGCATAGCTGGATCTCATTTTATTATTAATTTTTTACTTAAGAGATAAATGAGCAGCAACAACAAGAGTTTACTAGCTGCACACACACAGATGTTAGGTGCGTTTTTCCGTGTTTAACACTGAACAAATTAGTATCCAAGGGAAATGAGATGCAGTTGCAAACACCAATAGGGCTCTTTACGCACAGGTTGTCATGCAACAATACAATGTTTGTAAGGATGTGGAGAATAATTGGAAGCATGAACGGCCAATCTTAAGCCGGGTGCAGCAGACAGGCACTCGGAATGTCTTTTGAGTCTTTTTATTTGTGAACAGATTTGCATTTTCTTTGTACTTTCACTGTGCTATTACGTTCTCTTCGTCCACAAACTTGAAAATCATGAAATATTCATAGAAATGCATCAAAATATTTCTGGAAAGGTGTAGTGTAAAAGTGTCAGCCGTTTGTAGCATGGGTAGAATGAAACAGCAGGATGCCGATGCCACATACTCAAGAAAAATGCGATGGAATATGAGATTTTGATTGTGCAACTAGGGAACTTTGCTCAGACGTAGCACATCACCACGGAATTTCGGATGATAAATAATTAGTGATTAGTGTTTTGTATTTACTTCATGTGGCTGGGTGGATTAATTTGTATTTGTCACCATAATTTCTGGATAATATGACGCAATCACAAATATGTAGTGCTGAAGAATCGAAATTGGACAGTCACTTAAATTTTGCCTTTACAAATTCACTCGCTCTCCCCCTTCCCCTTACGTCTTATTGTTTATTGAAATACATAGTTTGTGTGTACAATTCAGTACACAGTACCATAATTTTGTACCATATACAGAATTAAATGAGCTGTGCCTAAAGATGAAGAAATCATTCTTATACCGTTTTCAAAATCTGGCATAATTCTCAATTAGTTTTGCATTTATTTTGGTTCGGACTTCTCTAACACAACATTAGGGCTATAATGTAGAAGAATATACTTTTAAATATGGAAATTTTAATGGTTTTGTTTATATTTATAATTAATTGCATGAAGGTTTGTTAAATGTAATTCACTGTTGCATGCTGCTATTAATTTTATTATTATGCTGGTTATCCATTTTTTTATGATCACAAGGCTTCTGTAAAATTACAATAGGCATTTTTTTATCTTTGACACACTAGATAGTCTATTTCAACAAGATCTCTCTCTCTCTCTCTCTCTCTCTCTCTCTCTCTCTCTCTCTCTCTCTACATTGCAGTGAACATAATTTGTCTTAAGTTCCGTTTTTCTTTGAGTAATTTTCATTATTAGTTCAGTTATAAATTATGTAGTCAGTTGTATTCACCATTAATCATGCAAATAAAATTAATTGTTTATGAGAATATCATTTTGCTTTTTGAACTGCTAAAGTTGCTAGTTTAGCACAGCATTGTTTGTTGTTGTTGTTCTTTACAGAACAGCATTAGTATAGATAAATTATGTCAAAGCAAACTTAAATTTTGGCAAGGCAGTCATTGAAAATATGCATGGCCTTTTTTGTGGGATCTTTTGTTTGGCTTGAGATGCAAACATTTTATTTAAATATTAATTTGCTGTACATTTTTCCTGTTATCCCACACTTTGTTTTCATGTTATTTAAAACTTGATGTTGTTGGAATGAATGCATTCTCTCTGGTTGTTATACTGTTTCTCATTTTGGCCCCCCTTCAATTCTTCCGAATATCAAATTTTTGAATTTCTCATGCTTAAGAGTGATTTTCTTTTTTGTCAGTAATTTTATACAAGTATGGTTGACACTACATGATAATATGTACAGGTAAATTCTCTGGGGATTAATGAATTCAGCCACTAGTAGTCTAAAACTTCACTGTTTGTAAGTAAATCATTATGTAGAGAGAAATGTATTAGTCATGATTTTTATTACAGATGGAGGTTGACAGTGTTCAGTTAAGTAAAAGGTCTGATCCATACGAATTTGATGATGATATGGCTGCCCCTTCTGTCAGTATGGAAGGGTTTAAACGAACTAATTCATTAAAAGTAAGTGAAACAGAAACAGTGATACACTGTTTTCATCTTTTTACTTCCTTCAGAGTAAAGAATTACTCACGTATAGCATTCCAAACCATTGAAATTGAAAGACTCTGCCTTTCCTCTGCATAATGGTGTATTTTTAGTAAGGAGTTCCTAGCACTGCAACTTAATAACTCATCATTTTAATTTTTTTTTTATTTTGCAGGAAGAAGACAGGAAAAACGGGCCTGGCAACTCCATAGGTCCTTTTGATCCTGTCAATGCCAATGGGCCTACAAATAAAGTCCCAAACAGTTTGTTTACAAATGAAGGTCTCCAACCCTCGTACAGGGACCTGGACCAGATATTTGACAACGATGATGAAGCATCCTGTGATGAAGCGGTAAAAAACGTTATTTCATACAGTTATTGTACTCAGTATTTGTCATTCACAATTTTTGTTGTATTACTAAAAATTAATTGTTGTAACTACAATAACAAATTCCAGTTAATACCCATTCTCAGAAACCTGTTTGCAATTAGTGGTTGTTCAAACTTAACTACAGAAGAGAGGCAATACAGAAGGGAAAGCCGAGTGTGTTCCTTTTGATTTGTACGCAATCAAGTGTAGTGCCAAACACCATATCAAAACCAAGTAAACGTGAAACGATAGCTGGTTATTCCTGGGGTTTGAAAAGAGCATTTTTTTTTTTTTATATGGAACAGAAGTAAAGTCCGAAATGAAGACTTTTACAGAAGGGAACGATGTCCCATTTTAGTTCCATCCAAATTCTTACAACTTAAATAAGAAATGTTTAAAATCATCTGCAATGAAATGGACAATAATTTTGATTGCTACTCATATTTATAGACAGAAAGCCCAAGCAATGTGTCATTATGAAATTAGATAAGTGACACATCTGCTAACGTTTATTTGACACAACAGTAAAGTCGCATGAAATGTTGAATTGGAACACATAGCACAGGGGTACACAGAGTTTCTAATCTTGTCATACACAAAACAGCTAAATAACAATCAAATTGAAGGACTTGGTGCAGTGCAAAACTACGTCTCTAAAGTTACTCTCTAGGATGCTAAGTTATTGCATAAAGATTACATATGAATCTCCTTTGTTTAGTTTGAATTCATTTATGTAACACCTAAACATATGGAACTCAGATGAGCAGATCTAAGCATTTTGACTGAGAAAATACGATGTAACAGCCTTGATGTTTTAAAATTCTTTTACCAGTTTCAGTTTCTTCTTGCTATGATCACTTAAATCTATTTGCATTTTTAGTTGCTGTGATAAATCTTTAGTTTAAAACTTGCTTACTCTTCACATGTGCGCGTTGTGGACTTCCATTGTTTTCAGCTTCTGATGGTAAAGTTGTATTATTTCGTAAATCTAATTTTTTCCTTGCAGCAGTTTATATGACTACTTATTTATTCCCCCCCCCCCCCCCCCCCCACACACACACACACACACAAACCCCGGGATAGTGCTCTGATAAATAAACTTAATTTCCAGCAAAACCAGCTTTTATGGGACACAATGTGGGAGTTTTGAGTGTTCATACATATGCCGGAATTTCCATGCATGACTTCAACCCGTATCTCATAAGTATGACTAGTTTGAAGACAGTACATTGTATTAAAAATAAATTTTAGAAATATTCTGAATTGTGTCCAGGTTCATAAATTCACTCCTATCTCAGCTATGCATCATATTTACGTTTATATCGAAGTTAGCATTCTTAAGCACTGGACATTTTTTTTGCTGGTCCTATCCTTAGCTGCTTTCTTTTTGAATGATACTGCCTTTGGTGTATTTGTTGTTATGAATAATGTTGAAACAGCATCAAGCTATAATTGGTTTTCCAAAATGTTAACAAACATTGCATCTTCAAAGTACCGACTACGTATTGTGCAGGTCTTATTTAAGTATTTTGTATTTCTGTTCAGTAAATTTGCCCCCCTAGACTACACATTCATCCTCTTCTATAAAGCTGAAAATTGTGTGTGTGTGTGTGTGTGTGTGTGTGTGTGTGTGTGTGTGTTCTCTGTCCGTACTGATCATTACAACAATGATAAATCTTAGTGTTGGTATACATTTCTAACTTTTACAGTATATTAAATAAGTGTTCACTTTTAAGTAAGCTGAGCAACTAAAATGCACAATTAATACAATAAACAAAACATATCCTCTTAGTTTTATATTTAAGCACAGCACTTTACATTGTTTTCACATAGCAGACTTTGCACATGTACAATTAATTTTTGTGCACAGATTGCAGTCAACTTCCCTTTCTGTATACCTCCTACTCTACGACTTAACCATCAGTTTGTGCCTTTAAAATACATTAAATACTGGTGGCATCTTTAAGAAGGTGCCATACCAGTTTGGAAAGCTTCTTTATTTAAAATGTTTGTTCAAAGAATGGAGGGAAAATAAGAGTTCTTGAGTGCACATTATTAGGTTAATATGGCAGAACGAGTACTGTATTTGCCCAAATCATAGCTGCACCCCAAAACATGATACTAAACTTTCAAGGGGGAAAGACTGAATGGAAAATGTAATACAGTAGTTGTAGGTTTAGTAGTTGAACTTCAGCAAGCTTACATGGTTAAAATACACTTTAGAAGAGGCAGTTTCTGCTTGCTGTGTAGATCTTGGTAACCACACAACAAATAATGGGAAGCATGTTTGGTCAATCATGAGTTGGGTGCAACCAGCCAGTGAGAATGTCATTCTTAAATATTGCCATATGTAAACAAATCTGCCTTTTCATTGTATTTCACTGTGCTGTTCCATCCTGCAGAACCACAAACTCGAAATTGTAAAATATTCATTGAAACAAATCAAAATATTTATGACATGCAATGTTCTTGTCTAACTAAAAATTCGAAAATTGTGACATGTTTGCAGTTCACCAAGAATCCTAAAGTCTTAAGCAGTATTGGTATATATGTACCATATATTTCTGCAGATACGTCGGTGGCTGAATCATTAAAAAAGGGCCCCAAAAACCGAGGTCATCTTATCCAACAGTACAAAAAATAAAAATTAGTTTGAACTTTAGTTGGTAATTTTTCATAGCGCAGCTTCGACCTCCAAACAATGTATATCGAAGCGGTTAAGTATCGAACAGGCGAATGTTATGATTTTTATGAATATGTCATGATTTTAAAGGATGTGGTAAGGCAGGAATCTAACAGTACAGCTTTATGGGTAATTTACAAGAAAGCTTACACTCGAAGTAGCTCTGCCTGAAATGATATATATCGAATGTACAACTGTAAATCAATTTAGTGTCTTTGAACTGTAGATTCAGCCGCTACTGCTGCCGCTACGCGCCCTCAGTACTGAAAAAATACTTCTTGTTTAACCTTATACCTAACCGTCTTAAGGCTACGCTACAGACAACTTTTTGAAAGTGTAAGTTAGGTTAGGTATAGGACAAACAAGAAATTTATTTAGTGCTAATCTCCAGTTTGTAATATTACCCTGATGAAATTACATTGTGGAGGAAAGATTTAGGAAACAAAGTTTTGTGTAATTTTTCAAAAGAAATTTGCTTTACAAGCTTTATTAATTTATTGAGTGAACAAGAGTACATACAGTAACCTATATGCCATAAAGCAGGAATAGAATTAATTATTTACAATGCAGATTGATTTTACAAAGCCACTTATCAAAAATAATTTCTCAATATATCCAGAATCGCACTGAAACGATTAGAGTAAATTTACGTATGGAGTAGTGAAAGGGTTGAAATATTTCTGGCCGCGGTGGCGGTGGAGTAGCAGAGCGGTCTAAACCGTCTTGCTACGGAGCGTGCGGTTGCTCGTCATGGAGGTTCGAGTCCTTCCTGGGGCATGTGTGTGTGTGTGTGTGTGTGTGTGTGTGTGTGTGTGTTGTCCTTAGGTTAGTTTCCCTAGGTTTAAGTAGTTTATAAGCTACTGACTGATGACCACGCAGTTTGGTCTGATAGATTTACAAACATTTGAAATATTTCTGAGCTATACGCAACAATTGCGACTTCCTTCGAAATCCTTTATCTTCTGTTCTTGGGCAATTTCATGTGAATCAGTGTGATTACATTCATCTTGGCAAAAGAAATTCCTTTTTTTTCCCCCCTGCTTCATGGTGTAAAAAAACAACATGCTTCTTCACGATCGGATACAACGTAGCACTACACACACGAAAGTTCAAAAGCAGACCGCAAACACTACAACAAAGAGTGAAATCCAGGTGTACCAATCACGCAAACTACTATTGGCGGCTTCTAATGGCATTTTTCGGAACTTCGTGAAGCTTTGTCTCCAAATCTATGTCAAAGGTGTATTTTTAGATCCCGAAAACCAGAAAAAAAGTGCAGAATGCATTTGGGTAAATATGGTAACTTGGGGGTCATCTTATAGGCCAGATACATGCTTAAACTATAAAATCTTGATCAAAATTTATATCTTGTCTTATCTGTGGAAATATATGGTAAATAATTTTACATTTGGTAGCTTTGCTTTTGAAGGTGAGCAGTATTGCTTTTCTTTTTCATTTGTTGGTTAAGTATTAAAATGTAATGGTAAAAAGAAGGGTTATCACCTACTTCTTTTTTAAATCAAATGTATTTTTAGTAATGCCAAAGTTTTGGTGCTAATATTTATCTTTGTGTTTGCAAAGCACTCGAATTGCTGTTTATATTAGACTGGGTTATGGTGGTTTCTCAGAATAACTATTTGCTTTGCACCCAATTCTAAGCCACAAGCAGTCTTTTGGATTGTGAAAACTGGAAAAAAGTGCAGTTTTGATTTGAGTAAATATTATAGCCCCCAACTCAAGTTGCTGGGTAGCCACTTCCCAGATATTAACAATATGTGGGCATGCATTATTGTCTTGCATCTGCCCTTGAGGCAGCAGGTCTGGAGATTCTTCATAATTTTCAGTTGAATTTTGGCAGCAAAGTCTACATTTAATTCTTTAAAGGATTTCACGTTCAGTATGGAGTGTGTATTTATTTAAAAAGCCATTATTGAAATTTAGTTTTATGGGCACTTTCCAGTGGTTGGTAGGTGCCACTAACCACTTGAAAATTGTCAGAAGGCCAAAATTGAAATACTGTAGTGGATTTTTAAATAAAAGTACTGGTCTTAGTGTCCATGAATCTTCATGGGACTATGAACCCTCAGCAAATAAAATTGTGTTCACATATTTATTCATGGGCAGAAATTGCAGGAAACAATTTTTTTTATTCTCTTGAACAATTGATATAATTTTCTTCTGATAAAGAAATTTTTACACAGTATACCACCACCACCATCACCACTACTACAACTCAAAGATTTCTTTAGTTTCCATGAACTAAATTGTGGCACTTCAACAAATATGTACAGTTACTTACTACCTACTAGTATTTTTTATATATTTTTTTTTATTTTATCATCACAATATGTGTAATATCCCGGGGGGGGGGGGGGGCGGGCTCCCTTTGGTTATCTTGTATTAAGGTGTTATGAATGTTCTCAGGGTCACCAGTGACCCAGAATCTCACAGTAATACTTTTTGATAATACACAACAATAATCTTAAACTGCCTTCTGCAGTAATGTTCTCCATATAGATATCATGTGCTTTAAGCCATGTTTACAGCTGTGGCTTTTGTATTGAATCCAGAAATGTGTGTATTGTTTTAAGTTTTCTTCTGTATTCGAGGTATTGGTCATAAATACAAGAAGTACTTTTTAAATCTGCAAAATGAAGTGAAATTTACTAATCCTTCATTACAGATAATTGAAACATGTTGAAGCAATGACTATGCATAATTTAATAATAGTATTGTGAAAATATTTGTAGATTTTTATGAATTAAACAATGAAAATTATGTTGACAGTTGCAGGTACAGACACCTCCTGGATCCAACAAGCCTGCAGGTCTGTCGGATGATACAGCATCTGCTAGTTTGCTGGTAAAACCCCCAAGAGGAAGTGGAGGCAACACATCATTGAACAGTTGTGGAGGATCTGGAATTCTCCGCCCTGAAGAACTGTCTAAAATGTTTCCCACTCCTCCCTCTATGGAACATAACCCCATCGCTTCACCTTGTGGCCATTTGTCAGACGGTGCTCTCGGTGAACTAACTGAAAGCCTTTCAGTTACATGCAGTACTCGGTTCAAACAAGAAATTTATCCTAATATGGGCAGCCCGCAAGAGGAAAACATTGAGGACTGGTCTTACGTTTTTCGACCTCCAACCATATATAGATTTGTTGGCTCGTCAAAATATGCTCCTTTGACAAACTTACCGAGCCAGAGTTTACCTCCAGTGAATTTACCCTCGAACTGTGTCTACAAACCGTCTTGGCAATATCCTCCTGTACAGCAGGTTAGTGAGAAATCGGCGTCATCGGGTCATTCGAATAACAACCCAGTTTCCACAAATACTGGTACAAATTCTAGACCTAATTCAGTTTCTAGCAATCCCCATACAGCTCAGGTATCCCACCCCCATCATCCACATCCTCACCACACACAGCTTCCACACCCGAGAGCAATATCTCCAGCTGGCCCCTTCCCTCCGAGCCCTATGACTCTCGTTGCGATGGGCAGCGGAGGGCTTCCTGTTCATATGCAGTCGCAGTTCCGCGGAGGTGGTGTCAGAACTCCGTGTCCCCCTCCACCACCATATGAACTGCCCAGTCCAGCTACTTCTACTGCATCTTCCTACCTCAATAAAAATTTGAATTCCGTTGAGCCGGTTCCCACTCCCATTATGGCACGTGCCCCCGAAGCCAATTCACTTGTTGTCAATATATTACTCAGTGATACTGCACTCAACATATTTAGAGACCACAACTTTGACAGTTGTACACTCTGCGTGTGTAATGCCGGTCTCAAAGTAGTTGGGAACATTCGTGGTGCAGATGCAGGGATCTACTTACCAGATCCACCTTCTCAGCCACCTGCTACCTCTTTACCATATCCTCCTTCATCTCCCTTCTTGTCAATGGGAGGTATTGGAATGGGTGGACCACCTCCACCGTACGGAATGATGGGCTCGTCTCCAGGGCATCACGGTGGAACGTCTGTCATGAACGGAGCTGCAGAAGAGGATCCTATTCGCTGTAGTTGTGGTTTTAGTGCCGTTGTGAACAGAAGGCTTTCTCACCGTTCCGGTTTGTTCTACGAAGATGAGCAAGAAATTACAGGTATCGCCGAGGACCCGAGTGAACGTCGAAAGGGGTCGATTATGGCCTACTTGCTTTCTAGTAGTGAAAAAACAAATTCGGAAAATGGTGGTGCTAGTGATTTAGTGGACCAGGTACCTCAAAATGTTATAGAACTTGTCAGGGAACAGTGCGTTATCGTCCAGAGTTCGAGTAACTCACTTTATCGTGCGTCGAAGCAGTTTCGTGGAAGTTCGGGTCCTGCCGTTCCGTATGGTACGACGGTTAATGTGCTAGAATTTACAGATAGCAATGAAGTTACTTGTATGGCGTTAGAACAAGGTAGGCAAGCACTATTGGAAAGTACAACTGTAGCTATGTGCAAAGTTGAGGAAATGCAACAGAGACAGCAGATGATGCAGCACAGTGGAAAAGGAGCAAATGTACCTTGTGTTCATCGGTGGCCGTATTTGCGTGCAATGGGACCACAGTGTAATCAAGATATAGTTAGGGTGATGAAAACTCTGCAACCTCTCCTTCAAGAAGCTATTCAGAAGAAATGCACTACAAGATTGTGGGAAGCACCATACACTGTGTCTGGGCCACTCACATGGAGAAAGTTTCATCGCCTTGCGGGAAGAGGTACAGTATGCTTTTCGATTTGTAGGCTTTATACAGCTGTGCTATTTTGATATTGCTTCTAGTGTATGTGGAATACTCTTTTAGTTTGTTTCACTTAAAGTTTTAATAAAAAAAATCTGTATTATTTGTATTATGCAATATAATCAATTTTTTGTGATTGAATTCAGGTTAATTCTGATAAACTTCACACACCATACTTTATAATTTTCTATGTGTGAGGATGCTGGGGGATGAGGATTAATTTGCTGGTGCTTTTCTTAAAGAATCTGTCCTGATTGTTAACCCATTTGTTAAATTGTAATTCATATTCTACATGTGCTGGTGTAATAGTAAATATTTCAACTTTTTACTTATATTAGTTCTAGTCCCCTTAATGTAACTTTGACTTGGACTATAATTGTTATTAAATAAATCATATATTAAAAATAGATGAAGATTACTCGCCAGGCGAAGGAGCACAGGTGGTGATAGTAGAACAAATAAATAAAACACACACACACACACACACACACACCACACACACACACACACAAACGCAAGCTTTAGCAACCCAGTTGCTTCTTCAGGCAGAAGGGAAGGAGAGAGAAAAGGAAATGATGAGGGTTTTAAGGGAGGGGTTTTAAGGGAGGGGGTAAGGAGCCATTCCAATCCCGGGAGAGGAAAGACTTACCATGGGGGAAGAAAAAGAAGTTAAACAAATACATCCGCATCTAGATGTGTTTGCGTCTGTGTAAATGTGTGGGTGTGGGTGTGGGTGTATTTGTTTACCTTCCTTTTCTTCCCCCAAGGTTAGTCTTTCCTCTCCCTTTAAACCCTCATCATTACCTTTTCTCTCTCCTTTCCTTCTTTTGAAGAAGCAACTGGGTTGCGAAAGCTTTCGTTTGTGTGTGTGTGTGTGTGTGTGTGTGTGTGTGTGTGTGTGTGTGTGTGTGTTTTATTTATTGGTGCTACTATCACCACATGTGCTCCTTCGCCTGGTGAGCAATCTTCATCTATTTTTTAATATATATTTTTCCTGCTAGGAATTTTTCGTCTATAACATCATTAAATAAATTCTAATAAAATACATTCTAGGTTGGTATGATTTTTTTAAAAAGTGTTTAGCCTTTTTGCAGCATAATCAGAATCTGGAAAGCATGTTAAAGAAAATAAATCATAGCAACCAAGACTGTGTTTTATTATAAGTTGTATTTTATTGGTTGCGGTACCAAACGGCCTGATGGAGTGGAAGATATTTTGTGTTATTAAATAGCTCATTTTAAAATTAATAATATTATACCACGGAAAGCCAAAGTAGGAAAATCAACAATATTGGAAAAGGGATTGATTGAAACTCACCAGTGACAATATACTGAACCACAGGTAGGCATAAAGCAAAGAGTGAGGGGGTGTTTTTTGCCTATATACTGCTCAGCATATGAATGAAACTTTCACTTTACAGCGGAGTGAATGTTTCATTCTGGAAACATCCCTTAGGCTGTGGCTAAGCCATGTCTCCACCATATCCTTTCTTCCAGCAGTGATAGTTTTGCAAGAGAACTTTTGTGAAGCTTGGAAAGTAGGAGGCGAGGTACTGGCAGAATTGAAGTTGGGGAGCGTGACCATGAGTCGTGTTGGGATAGCTCATTGGTTACAGCTCTTGCACGCGAAAGGCAAAGGTCCTAGGTTCGAGTCCTGGTTCTGGCACACAATTTTAATCTGCCAGGAAGTTTCTGCTCAGCATATGTAAATGGTGAGTTGTAAGCTAGCCTTTCCATAATACTGTTGATATTATACCACGTTACTATATCAGAAATTGCAAGAGTGGGGTCGCAAAAACAGGTGGAAAATAACAAACTTGAACTGATAACGATATTCCAGTTCTTTGCTTTATTAAGCTCTCTGCAAAGCATCGTGTTTATTGCTGACAGAAATCCAAACATTGTAAGAGTAGCAGTTCTCCAATATGAGAGACTTCATGCTCAGTGCACATTCTCAGTGCTGTTGTGGACCATTTTTAAGAGTTCCTAATGCATGGCATGCACAGTTTCTTACTTGGCCGTCGATAATAAGGAACTGCAGTTTCTGGAGAAACCCTTTTGCACATGCAACTTCAAAAGGTAACATGAATTGATACATAATTATCTTCCTGGGGCCACCTTCAGATATCTGGAGATAGGAACTTGTGGAAGCAGATAACAGTGTTGCAAATGTGATGTGAAAGTAGATGGCATTTTTTATTTATTTATTTATTTATTTATTTTTTTTTTTTTTTTATCTATGAGAGCCTGTACAGTTGCACAGGCACTTGCTGTTTGACCACTCTATGCATATATGCTCAGCCAAAGGACAACAATTGTGTACACTATGGCCATGCTTCAACTTTATACACATGTTAGCCATTTCTCCACCTACAGGTGACCAAGCTGCACGATTTGTGTTGCATGATTTGCAGGTGCAAACAGAACCTTGTACTCAAGCACTGCAATTTGTCAGTCACAAAAGTTATTTTTGCTAACTAGACAAAGCTCATTTAACAGACATTACAGTCTTTCATTGTTCTTTAGTGTTCCATTTCTACATGAACTTATTTGCTTCATTGTCAGTCTATAGAAAATGGAAGTTACTTTTGCTTTTCAGAGGTGTGATTGAAAATATGTTTTATCAAGAAGTCAAAACACTATTATTACGTGTTTTAAGTTTGTGAAATTGAATGTCTTCTAAGCGTATCAGGCAGAAATCATTTGGACCTGAATCATGGTAACATAACAGTAAAAAGTGTCATGAAAGTGCTCCTATTCAAAAATATTGTCACTTATCGAGACTAACAATATAATAAGGATCGTATGCTACTCACCGCAAGACGTTCATTGAGCTGTGACAGACACATAAAAGGAACACTCATACCTGCATAAACTTCATTGTTCGGCCACTAGTCTTTGTCAGAACGAGACACGATTTATACAATCACTCAGTCAGCAGTCAACTCTGGCTTCTGGATTCCGAGCCACATTCAGCTGTGAGAAGATGGCAGGGTAGAGGTAGATTTCAAGATAGTGGTGGTGCTGGTGGTGGTGGGGTTTGATGCAGCATGATGACATGGAGCATGTAGGTAGTAGATGTGTCGAATGAGATGCAGCTTCAGAATGGAGTGGGGAGGCAGGGAAGGATAAACTAATGCAGGTGTGTAAACTTGTGGTCATGCAACAATTTAGTGTATTAATATTCAAGCTCTTATGTTGTTTACAAGTGTAAATAAATTATTGAGCAGTACTTAACTCTCACACTTTTTTAGTCTTTTTCGCACATATGCAAATGAATGTAAAGATCAAGGTAATTCTTTCTTTTAAAGTCACATATACTGTGGCAGAGGTATATTTATTTTTTACTAAGCATCAAATGAAGTGTTTTACTGTCTGTTTTTGAAATAAATTACAAGGTAGGGCCCTGGTACACCCCTCCTATTGTCCAATTCTTGCTCTACTATGTGTGGCATCTTTTCAAACTTTGCATCTTGCGCATGCACACGTGCATGTGTGTGTGTGTGTGTGTGTGTGTGTGTGTGTGTGTGTGCGCTCTCTCTCTCTCTCTCTCTCTCTCTCTCTCTCTCTCTCTCTCTCTCTCTCACTCACACACACACACACACACACACACACTTCCATCTATGTAGTTCAGAAAAGCTGGTAGTGGGTGAAGAATGCAGGTGGCCTGGGTTGTGACACTGCTGTTGAAATGAAGCATGTGCTCAGCTGCATGTTGTGGAACAAGGTGGTCTACCTTCTGCTTTGACAGTAGCCATTTATCTTAATGGAAAGGTGGTTAGTGGTCATGCCAATGTAAAAATCTGTGCAGTGATTGCAGCACAGTTGATAAATTACATGGCTGCTTTCACAGGTCGTCCGGCCTTTGATTGGGTAGGATAATCTTTCTACAGGACTTTGGAATAGGAAATGCTGAGTGGGTGGATGGGTCAGGTCTTGCAGGGATATGATCCCTCTGGTAGCAGACTGCATTGGGGATGGCATAGGGTTGGACGAGGATGTTATAGAGGTTGGGTGGGTGGGTGAGGGAATACCACTTTGGGAGAGGTGGGGAGCATCTTGGACATATGTAGTAGTTCATGTCAAGGGAAGCACTCTTTTTTTGTAGCCTCTTACTGCTGACGGAGGGAGGTTTTGGAGGATGTGTGGATATGATAAGGGAAATCTGTTCGTGGACTAGGTCAGGGGGTAGTTGCTGTCTGTGAAAGCCTTTGTGATACCTTCAGCCTATTGAGAAAGGGAGTTCTTGTCATTGTAGTTACACCATTCACTGATGGCTATACTATTAAGTCTGGGGTTTTTTATGTGTAAGGGATGGCAGCAGTCTTAGTGTAGGTACTGTAGGTGGTTGATAGGTTTAATGTGAAAGGAAGTGTGAATGGAGGTTAACATGCAGTAATGTGGAATGGTGGGTTTATGAAGACCAGGTGAAGCAGATGGAAGAATAGGAGTTGAGGTTGTGAAGGGAAGAGGATTGATAGGGACAAGAAAACTCTGTGTTATTTTATGGCCAACATTGGTGTTATTTGTTTGCACTTTTCAGTGTTATTTATTGGCATTATATTCTGGTGACTTTTGTTCCGTTTTTGGTTCTTGTATTTGTCATATTTAACAACTTTTTAATGTTATGTTGAAAATTATACCATTCGTAAGATATGGTGGGTTAGAAATGAGATATTGCCCATTCACTTTACAATTGCCATTTTAGCTGAGGGTTCTCGTATTAGTTGTTTTGAATGATGCACGAGTGGTATAATTATGCTGAATTAAAATGTAACATGGCTCCTAAACTGAACTTCGTAGTGCAGCACACTAAATCAGCTAAATATACGTTCTGTTAACTTGTTCAAGTACAGGAAGACAGTCAAAGTAAACAATAAGAATACCAATCTGTTGTTTTACCGTCAAACAATGAAGCAGCGCGTTTACAGAACATTGGTACTTTCCATTTTAATATATTCTTCTGTAAGAAAATGTATGAAAAAAAAAAAAGAAAGAAAAAGAACCTGTAGTGCTACTATCAAATAACTGGGGCAATATACATTTGCTATGACTACATTCTTCTTCAGCAAATCGCATGAAATTTCTAGTATAATAAAACTCTTTCTCTTTGCGATCTAATAATTTGAGTTGGCCTTGTAGCTGATAATGATCTGTTAGTAATGCATTATTCTACATTAAAGCATAATAAATTAAAATAGAAATTTTGGTGTATGATCTAATAACTAAGAAGACAAAGTCCCCACTGGGAGGATCGACGTTTTGAAACCCTTTATTATATGCTAGTGTAGGTTGATCATCCACCTTGGTGAGCTCTTTAAAAAAAGACAGTCAACAATCCGAAGATTGGTTTGAACACCACAGTGCTTTACTAGGCATGGTCCTGTTTGGAGGTGGTATGCCGTTGCCTTCCTCCGACCTTCGAACTGACTAACCCAGCCAGTTACTGGGTAACCTACAGTTTAACATGGGTTCCGAACCACTGTGCTACTCGGTATTTTATCACACGAGCAATACTGCCAGAGGTGAAAAAAGTGGAAAGTGACGGATAAAAATCCTGGGACCTGGCGGGGATCAAACCCACAACCTTTGGATTTATAGTCTGGCACTCTACCACTGTGCAACCGAGTCCTTATTAATGTACTGAATATGGAAATCATATTCAACAAAAGTGTTTTTATCATTCCAAAACTGCATGCTGTAAACATCCTGATGTGTGACAGTTTAGTTACTATTTCTTTATTTTAATATTTTTACGTTGTGTGTGTGTCAACATAGTAGCCTTCTTGTTGGGGGGTGGTGGGGGGGGAGGGGGGAATGGACCAAAAAACAGTTTTTGGTGTGAGATGGTAGTCTCTAAGCCAACATTAAGGAATTTTCATCTCCTCAAGCTGCCACATCTATTTTTAATAACACTAGGGAAATTATTGCTCCCAAAGCCCTGCAATAATATTAACACCAACATAAAATTCATTTCTGCCCCTCCAAAAAGTCTAATATTACCCAAATGTGGTACTTGTTTGTTCATTCACTCTTTTCCCTTCAGATAACCAACATTTCAGTAGATTTGTTGATAAAACAAATTATTATTTTAGTTTTTGCTTGTTTATAGCTTCACTATTGTCTGTCGGCATAACTTGTCTTTGACATTTGTCGTCTTTAATGTCTTTTCTTCTTTCTTATAATGGAAATAACTCGGTGAAACATTTTTTGAAATGAGTGAAGTTGTTTTGTTGAAAACTCTTTTGCTCAATGAAAAACTGTCACTGCAATGTAATAAATTGTGGCAGAAAAACAAATCTCAAAATATGACAGAATGTAGCAACAGGCAACAATAATTCCCTAAAAACAATATAGTACCAGGTCAAAGAATGCGCCGAACATTGTTGAATGTTTTTCTTAAGCAGAAAATGAAATACTCGTTAAAAGTTATTGACATACAAGGTGTGTATGAAAAGTTCATTGAATGGTCTCAGAAAATATGGGAAACAAGAGTTACTTACAAAATACCTTTATCGGCCTTCAAAGTAATCGCCATTGGCTATAATACACTTCTGAAATCGGTCGTACAGCTGTTAGAAGCTGTCAGAAAACACTTCTTGTGGAATCGCTCAAAGCACTGAGGTCGCACGTTGTTGAATCTTCACAACCGTGAGCAATAGTGCTTACACTGTTTGTGCTGATCTTCTACTCGACTGCTATCATTATCAAAGACAGCTGCTGATCATCTGCAAGCATCCGTTGTACTTGTTTGATGTTCTCTGGGACTGTGATTGTGGACATTTGACTCAAATGTGGCTCCTTGACACCCTTCTTTGTCTTTAAAGCGTTTAAAACTTTTTACTCACTGCTTCAACACCATACACTTTGCACTAACATCCCATGGGTCTCCGTCACCGTTTTGCCTAATTTGAAACAAAACTTTTTCCCCATTTTGTGCTCCATGTTACAATGAGACTAGTTCTATGACCCTATTAGCTGGGTTGCAGTGTGTACCACCACTTCACTGCAGTGCTTTGCTCAATAGGGGGCACTTGTTGACATGGTCCTCAATGTGTATGCTTGGGCACCTCATCCCATATTTTCTAAACCGCACTGGTGAGGATCATTCCCTGAACTTTTAAGGTGCACCTTGTCTATCAAAGTGGAGTAGTATATAGTGTCATCAATACTCAGATTTCATTGCCATAACTCAAATTGAATTTTTGACATTAACTTTAAATGATGTGATTTGACACAATTGACTGTTTTTGTAGGTTTAAAAAATGGTTTGGATTGTTGTGATTAGAAATTATTATGTCATTCAAACTACGTTTTTCGTCATTGTACTCATAAAGCGTCTATTGTATTTATGTTAAAAAACCCATTGAATTTTAAGATTTAGTCACTTGTTCGAAAACACACTATTATTGACTGAAACTCTGGTAATATCGAAGTTCAGGTGTAAACTGAAGCTATAGCAGTCTGTAATGATGTTACTAGCATTTTCGGTACTTTTCTGTGAACAGTTTAGGTTTTCATTGATGGGAAATGCATTTACAACTTTTAAGTAACACTGCAAGTATTTTGTGAAAGCTGATAGTGGAAGCCTTCCTGTTTTTTTCAAAAAGTTAGAAATGTTCTAATTGTATTTTAACACTGCAATGGTTGCGTCACTTGGAGGAACATTGGTGGTTGCATTGTATCTGTGAGATATAGGGTCAACATTACACCCTTAACTATAATTAACATCAGATACTGCAGTGAATGAGTAAGCAAAATTCGGGAATAAAGTGAAGTATTAGAACAGTAGCAACTGAACATTTATTTTATGAAAATTAACAATAGAATGTGTAGGTCCACTGACACGCAGGTTGTCAATTCTTTGAATAAGTATCTGTGAGATCCTAATCAACCGTTCTAGTGTTAAAGAAAATAAACATGCATATAAAGCTTATCATTATTTGTTTGTAGCAACAGAATGACTTTTATAATAGAAACAAATTATTGTTTTCTCCAGTCCAAAGGCTAGTTTGATGCAGCTCTCCATGCTACTCCAGCCTGCACAAGCCACTTCATCTCTGAATAAGAACAGCAGCTGAAATCTATTTGAACTTGTTTACTGTATTTGTCTCTTGGTCTACCACCACACTTCCAGTATTAAATTGATGATTCCTTGATGTCTAAGAATACATCCTCCCAATCAATCCCTTCTTTTAGTCAAGGAATGCCACAGTTTTTATCCCTCCTCAGTTCCATTCAGTATCTCATTACTTACATGATCTACCCATCTAATCTTCAGCATTCATCTGAAGCATCACATTTCAGAACCCAGCCAATTCTTCCCTCCCCCTGCCCCCCTTCCCTCCCAAAACATTGATACAAAAGAGCATGCAGTAGAATTTGTTTCACAATGATCAAGAGACAAAAAAATAAATAAAATAGTTCTCATAACTCTTATGGTATGCATTTCTGAGTCCATGATAGTAGACTTTTTTTTGTTTACAATGACCATTCTTTTCACAGCTCTGAATATTTACCTTGGGACACTGTATAAGCACACTAACCTTTAACTTTATTGCATGTTTCATATCTATGTTTACAGATTTTTGTGACTGTTCTGTTTTTTTAATTGTTATTCCTGCATTTCAGGTACAAATGACCGTTGTGAACCACAACCTATTCCATCACTCATGGTTGGTTATGACAAAGATTGGCTTTCATTGTCACCTTATGCCATTCAGTACTGGGAGAAATTACTGCTGGAGCCATATTCATATGCTAGGGATATAGCATTTGTTGTTGTTGCACCAGATAATGACTTCGTCCTTCAGAAAGTACGAACATTCTTTAAGGAACTCAGTGCAACTTATGAGGTAAGCATAATTCAAGATATTTATGTATTGTGCTGTTTCATTCTTCAAACATTTTAAATTCATGATTACTTTGTAGGAATTGATGTAAAAATTCTCTCTCTCTCTCTCTCTCTCTCTCTCTCTCTCTCTCTCTCTCTCTCTCTCTCTCTCTCTCTCTCTGTTAAAGTGCAGTTTATGCGTACGTGACTAGCATTTGGTGTGCAGGTGTGCAAACGCAAACAAACTTAGACAGACATTTGTGTTTGCGTTTAGATATGTCTGAGTGTGTGTGTATTTGTTTACCTTCCTTTTTTCCCCCTAAGGTAAGTCCTTCCACTCCTGGGATTGGAATGACTCCTTTTCCACTTCCTTAAAACCCATATCCTTCCCTTTTTCCTCTCTTTCCTGAAGAAGCTGCCAGTGGTGGCGAAAGCTTGTATGTGTGTTTGTGTGTAATTTTATTTTATTTGTTTCTGTCGACGAACCGGTCCTTTTGGTAAGTCATCTCTTTTCTATTTATTATTATTATTATTATTATTATTATTATTATTATTATTATTTGCCTGGTAACAAATTTACTGTAGCCCTCTACTGCAGAATAATACTGCAGCAATAAAATGCAAAAATGAAAGAATAACATAAAAATTAAACTTTAGTTTAACAGAAGTGTGATTTACAGCAACAAAATACAGTGTACATACAAGCATCTGCCGATAGCATAATGTGTCAACGGCTTTATGACAAGCGTGTGCAGTACTTCGTAACATTTCTGATGGATAGTGGGAAATTGAGAAGTGTTACTTCGAAAGTGAGTGTCATTTTACACAAGATAAATTGTATTATTAGTAAGAATGTGCTATGATTCCCTATGAATTTTGTAAATGACAAACCGTTTGGCTCCCATTCAAAACTTAACGCATTGGGGGACCACCCAATTAGAAAAAAATCACACTCAGAAGACTAGCCATGTATGTCTTCGTTAAACGTTTTAATATCACATTTATGTATGATATATCTTAAAGGAGAGCACACACTAAAAAAAAAAGACCAAGCATCAAGGTATTTATTTTACTTTTCTTGTAGATCGAAAACACCAAAATATTTTTTGTAATAAAGAAGAAATAATATATTATTAAACCTAAAGAACCAAACTGCTGAGGTCATCAGTCCCTAGATCCGCAAACTATGAACACAACACACACACACCTACCAACAACATATTCTTAAGAAAACAGCAAAGAATTTTACTAAATGAAATTAATGATGTACGACCTTCTCATAAATTATGACGTCTATGTCATCAGGAAAAAAAAAATATACGCAAGTGGCATGGCTGTAATAACATGGTTAGTTCCTTTTTGTCCAGTTTTTCCCACAGTTGCTGTATTATATGATAGTGGAGATATTTAGGTTATCTGTCTAAGCTACTGCTTAATAATAGATTTTATTGCCATATGCATTTCATCTTTCAGCACTTTGCAGCTAGCACCACTAGGCATGTGCCTAGTGGTACTAGCTGTGAAATGTTCAAAAAGAAAAAACACAAAAGGGACATAATTGAAGCAAAACAACTGGAAGTCACCTATCGGCACCAAATATAAAGCAGGCTCCACAAAATATTGCCACTGATGCCTTCCAAATAGGTGAAATGCATATGGCAATAAAATCTATTATTAATCAGTTGCATAGATGGATAACTTAAATATCTCCACTATCATACGCAAGTGGCATTTTCTAAACAGAATTAGTGTGAAACAAAACTGTTGTTGTCTCTTTGTGCCACTCATGATTGGCTGTGCTTGCTTCCATAAATTGTCGCATCGTTACCACCATGTACACGTCACAAAAATTATGACACCATAAGCACATTTTGATAAGTTTTACTGCTCTAAGGAAAAGTATAGTGTGACTTATAATGCAAAGAGAGTAATATTCCCACAAAAAAAGTGCAGTTTCACCCAGGAAAAGCAAATTTTTATCTGGGAAATTTGGTTCCCCCCCCCCCTGCCTGTGCCTATATCCTGATGATTACTATTAAACAAATATAATCCATTATTGTAACTGAAATAAAGACACCACAGTTCATTTTGTATGGAACACTGTCTTACACCTCCAATACTTTTTTTAAAGAAATGTGTTGCTGTAGAATTCTTTTTTGAATACTTTTGCTAAAATTACTGTCAAACTTCAAAATAAATAAATAAATCATACACCTAGAGGCTCAGCCCTAAGCACTAAAAATGAATGTTTACTTAAAACCAGCAATCCAAAAAGATATTACATAAGTCAAAATAAATAAAAACCTACTAAATATTGTTCCCTTTTAAGAACACAGGGCAAAAGTGATTTACTGGAAGTTCCACTCATATGGAACACAGATTAACCAGGTTGTAAGTACCACATGAAAATGTTGCCCCCAAGAACAGGAAAAATCAAATAGCATATTTTTTTCTGTCTAATAATAGAAACTCCAGGAGAATTAAACTCTATATTGAGGACAGTTTACAACTCGCTGCAAGCTTGTAACGATAAGCTGTGACAGGCACATAAAAAAAGACACATTCATACAATATGTAAGCTATCGGCCATGGCCTTATACAGAAGAAAGAACATTCATGCAATCACACAGGCACACTTCAGTCTCACAACCTTCATCTCCTGCTGCTGCACTCCGAATCCGATAGCTGGAGATGATGGTTGTGTGACTGTGAAATGTTCTTGTATGATTGTGTGAATGTTCTTTACTTTGAAGGAGACCATCGCCGATAGCTTAAGTGTTATGTGTGTGTCTTTTTTGTGCCTGTTGTAGCTCATTTTTTAAGTCTTCGTGGTGAGCTGTAAACTGTCATTAATGATTTTTCTGTCAGATATTTTGCACAGATCCTGTGTATCGTGTCATGTCTGCATACGTGTGTGTGCTTTTATTAAACTTCTGCAATGTAAGGCTCTGTTAACATAGCATAAAACTACTGATGAATGTAAAGCATCTCTTTGGTCACATGTTTAACCATTAATTACATGTTAATAGGGGTTGCTACTTGTATTGTCATAATGTTCTTCAGATTTTTGATACA
Source organism: Locusta migratoria (assembly GCA_026315105.1). NCBI lineage: Eukaryota > Metazoa > Arthropoda > Insecta > Orthoptera > Acrididae > Locusta > Locusta migratoria. The sequence continues at coordinate 246,467,463 of CM048744.1, read as the reverse complement.
AGCCAATTTTATTTCAGGTATGCAGACTTGGTAGACACTGCCCTATTACAAAACATTGGAAGGATGGTATCCTCCGTGTTGGGAAAAATACGGCTCATAATATGAAGGAACCAGTTGATGATTGGTTTTCTTTACTTGGTGATACTTCCACAACCAACATGCTCAAACTGTATGCTCAGGTAAACATATACATTTTACACTAATTGTGCATCAAATCTACTATCTAGACTTTTTTTTTTTTCTTCATCAAGAAATGTTTTGTTAATGTAAGATACAATAGCCAGGGACAGGAAAAATTTGTTTTAACGATAATGCGAATTCGGCGGTTTTTAAGGAAATAACATGAATTTGGCGTTTTTTAACAAAATAACGGGTAATGGGTGGTTTGTTTTTAATTAATGTGAAATTGGGATTTTCAACGAAATTACACTGTATCTGGGGAAGAAATGTCATAAATTTAATTATGTCAGAGATATATTTAATGTAGAAATGTTCCATATCCAAATGTAGTGGCTATTTTTTTTAATTTTGTAATGCATACTGTAATAAGACAGTGGCACACTTGTTAGATGCGCATATTCACAGCAGTAAGATTTCCGATTGATAACTGACAGCAAGCTTATTTCTCTCTTTGTGTTAAGTTATGAATATATTATGGTAATTAATATTGAGATCATTGTTTTCACATTTCAATGGATTTCTTCTCCGAAATGTTTCTAGCATTTTGAAACCGTTTGATATTATTTTCCGTAATCAAACGCTGACCTGGCAGTTTGTAAATTCGGCATATTGAGTATGCGTATCTTTGGTTACCGGAACTGCCACTTAACAAGGTCTTTGAACAGCCTCAAAGTTAAGCATTTTTGTCATTATATTCTTAGACTGCACTGTTATTGTTAGCCTTGATTGTTATCATTGCTGTTTCACAGCAACATGGATTTATATTTTCAGATATGATGTTGCATCAGCTTATAATCACTGCAACTGGATTCAAACAAGCACTTTCTTTTGTGGATGTTCATTTTATCATCTTCTGTACTTTGTCCATTTTAATCTAGTTGGTAAACTTTTATTAACGAAAGCACCGGTGCAACGTGCTGATGTTTGCAATGTTCTGTGTACGCTCTTTGAAAAGTCAGTCATATAGAATGATGAGAATAATATTTTGTGTGTTGACCTGAAATAAATAATCCTGTTCGTGCTGTATTGTCGACAGGTTTTTTGTCCGATCAGTCAATTATCCCTGAAAATGAACATTTCGTTGCCAACATCATGGCAACGACACCGCTGCCGTACGTAAAATTTGTTTTGTTTGTAAATGGATTTGTGTTTTGTTACTACGCTACTTGTCCAGATATTTGTAAAAATGGCATTTATTGAGGGAGGTGGACGCAACAAAAGAACATGAGAAGGAGGGGGGGCCGGGAGGAGAAAAAGTTTGTGCCCTGGAGTCAAAGATCTGGCACTGAAAAATGCCTGAAATTGCAGAGTATAAATGAGCCTTACTACTTATAAAAAATAAGAGAACTTTAAAAGAATTTTTTTTGTATTAAAAATCTGTATTACTGATAGGATACAAAATTTAAAACTCAAAGTTGTGCCAAAATGTATCTTATAAGCTTAGTTTCAAAGCCAGATGTGACTAAACATTAAAAATTATTACGAAAATTCATTTTTGTCACATTTTAATCTCGAGTTAAATACCTTTTCTACATATTTAAAAACGTTTTGTTACTGAGAAATACTTTAAAAATATGTGACCATTCAAGTTTCTTGGTATTTTCTTATAAAAATTTCTCTTGTGGCAAAGACTTACTTATTTACTATACCGCTGCAAAGCCAAAGACTTCTCTTTAGCCTTCATTAAATTATATTAATCTATTTTTCAATATTTGTAGTCTCTAAGAAATTGTGACAATATAACAGAAATATTTAAATCGAAAAAAAAGTTCTTGTGTCAAAAATAGTTTGTTGTCCTGAAAAAATGGATAAACTGCTGGTTACAATCATTGGCGATTTTTTCACAGTATTTAAAATACTTGGTGTGTATAAAATAAAAGAATTTTTAGATACATGTTTGCATCAATATCAAGTTTGACCCACCATATCTTATGAATAGTGTAATTTTCAACATACCATTGAAAAATTGTTAAATATGACAAAAATATACCCCTGAAAATGGAAAAAGGTTACCAGAAAAAAACACCGATAAATAACACTGACAAGTGCAAAAAAGAACACCGATATTTTTTTTCCTGTCCCTAAAAATACCCTTATACTGTTGCTTCTACCACAAGTCCTTCACCAGCACTCCATGACTTCCTCTCATTGGCTGTAGCCTCTCACCTCCTCCCCCACCTACCACTGTAACCTTCATCATTCATGCTACACCTCTCTGACTATAATTCTGCATTCTGTAAATATATTTGCTAGGTTTCTGACAGGCACGTAAAATAGTCACATTCACACAACTTAAATTCTCAGCAATGCACTTCATCAGAAAAAGAAACGCATACATTCACAAAATCACTCGGTCAACTATACACACACATCCACCATCTCTGTCCGCTGTAGGGTAACAAGCTTCTTGACAGCGAGTAAGGAGGGGAGTGGTGGAGGAAGGGTGCTGGGTAAAGGTGGGGATGGAAAATCTGGGTTGCATTGTAGATTGTAAATGTGGGAATGAGATGCACCATTGAATGCAGTGCAGAGAAGGGCCGGGAAAGGATAAAAGGGAAGTGTACACGTGTGTGGACAAAAAGGGAGGGATATTAAACAATGGAAATAATAATGAAAGATTAAAACCATATAAAAATTTAAAAAAGTATTTTATTAAGGGTACCCTGAAAGGGGCGACACACACTTGGAATAAAGACATGAATTGGAGGGACACAGGATAATGAGTGGAGAAGGGGCAGATGTTACACATTGGGTGAAGGGATGGCAAGTACTCTTAGGTTACAACCAGTGTGGTTGCAAGACCATAGATTGTGTTGAAGGTTCAAATCTCGTCTGCACAGTCCAGGAGAGCTGGCTCAGGTAGTAAAGCAACCAATGAAATCAAGAGTTCTTTATTCAGCCACCTGCTGTGCCGTAGGGTAGTCTATCTTGCATTTTGCTCCAGTTTGACAGTGGCCATTCTTCCTGATGGTCAGCTGGTTTCTTATGCAAATGTAAAATGCTGTGCAATGATTGCAGCAGAGTTGGTAAATCACATGGTGCTTTCCATCTGACCCCTCGTAAAGTGGTGTCCTCCCGACCTCTACAACACCTTAGTCCATTCCTATGCCACTCAATCTCAACCCCTAAGCACCGGGATCATCTCTCTGTGGAAGACCCTGATGCAAGACCTGTTCAGTCCACCTGCCCAGTGCTTCTTATTCCAGTCTTTTCACAGGCTTATCCCACCCCATGAGGTCAGGCCACCTGTGAGAACAGCCATTTGATTTATCAACTCAGCTGCAATCATTGCACAGCATTTTACAGTGAAATGACAACAGACCAGTTGTGCATCAGAACGAATGATCACTGTCAAACTGTAGCAAAAAGCAAGGTGAACTGCCCTGTGGCACAGCATGTAGATGAACAGAGCACTCTGGGTTTCAATGGCTGTTTTCCTACCTGGGCCATGTGGATCCTCCTCTCCATCAGCAGCTTTTCTGAACTGCTCAGATGGAAGTTGTCCTTTCTACACATTCTATGGTCCCGCAACCACCCTGACCTCATCCTAAGATAATTTACTTTCCCTACACCCTATGCCTAATGTCCCTTCCTTCCCTCACTAATTATCCTGTATCCGTCACATTAAAGTCTTCCTTCCAATTGTGGTTTCCCCTTACAATATTTTTACTGTTTCAAATCGCCCCTCTTTCCATACACACCTTTACATCTCCCTTTTATCCTCTCGCACCCCTTCCCTTCATTTAATTTAATGCTGCATCCCACATTCCTGCCTATCAGTGCCTTTACAATCCATCATGCAATGCAGAAGTTTCCATCCTCGCCCTTATCCAGCATTCTTCCCCCTCCAATCCCCTCCTCTCTGACTGTCAAGAGGCTTCTAGCAGTGGAGCAGCCAGAGATTTTGTGTGTGTGTGTGTGTGTGTGTGTGTGTGTGTGTGTGTGTGTGTGTGTGTGTGATTTTCTGAGTGATTGTGTGAATGTGTTTATTTTTCTGATGAAGGTAATGGCCGAAAATTTAATTTGTATGAATGTGATTGTCTATTCTACATGCCTTTCGGTGGCTCAGTGGAAGTCTATACTGTGAGTTGCTGTCTAGCCTCTATTATTGACTTCCATTTGAATTTTCCATTATTAAATTCTACTTTGTAACTTTCCTCTGAGTAATCTTCTTCTTTGTAACATTAATATTTCCTCCTTTTTCTAAACATCATTGCCATATATTGCTGTCACTTGCATGCTTACATTCAAAGATTTTGTCAATACTTTGCAATAATTGTGTTCTTTTTTTTATATTACTTGCTATATCTTTGTGCAGGTATGCCGTCATCATTTAGTTAACCTCTTCACACAAGTACCTCTTGATAAGACATTGCTGGATCCACCAGAAAATGCACAACTATCTCGTTCTTCTGTGGAGAGACCTATGCCTTCCCCTATGCCACCACCTTCAACGCCAGAGAACAATCAGGGTCAAATTCCAGATAAAGCACCGTCTACTCCAAAATCAGATCACGGTAAGATATACATAGTCTAAAGAAAGTTATTATTTCATATTAATGCTTTTTATTTACCTGAATTTTTTGATAAATGTGTTTTGAGATACAAAGGTACAGCTATGTTTGTATGAGCATGAATCGATCAATGTCATTATGAAGGGTAGTGACTGTCATGTGCAACATTCTGGAATTTATTTTGGTTTTCAACATATTCCCACTGCAAAATTGAAGTATTTATGGTGAAAGTTTCGTGTTGTATGGGTGTGATACTTAAAACTTTTCTGTACTAGACATTTCACCTAGAGCTGTACTAGACATCTGAAGAGGTGCTCTTGGCAAACCATGTATTGCAGACTCTGCATCATCAGGAGCACCTTTGTAGATATCCAGCCAGCTCTGAACAAAACTTCAGGATGGAGATCTATTAGATCACAGTAATACAACCCAGAAGATTTACCAGCAACTATGACATGCACTTGTAATAACTTTATTGTGTGATCAAAATTTAAATGGTGAGACATGCCTGAAACAATAGGCACCAATTTAAATATAAATTCAGTAAACCTGAGACGGTTTTTCGTCTCAAATATGTTCAAGACATTATAGATAAAGGAAAAGCAATGAATTAAAATTTGTGATGTGGCCGGGTTTCGAATCTGGACCTCCATGCTTACTAGGCAGACGTAATGTCTTGGACATAGTCGAGACAAAAACCGTCTCAGGGTTACTCAATTTATATTTAAATTGATATTTATATCATTTTAGCAGGAATGTTCCACCATGTCCATTGCTGAGGTGTTATTCAGCTGCATGGAGAACCTTGATGGTAGTGGCAATTATCTATGGAACAAAGAAGCTGAATTAAAGTTTGTGATATGGAGGGAAGTCATACTTAGACTATTCCGAGTTACCTTAATCGTTAGTGGTGTGGTGGTCTAACGGTAAGACATCTGCCTAGTAAGCATGGAGGTCCGGGTTAGATTCCCAGCCGCATCACAAATTTTAATTCATTGCTTCTCCTTTATCTGTAATGTCAGAGTAGACACCATTCATTGACATTAATGGCTGTAAATTTGCTTTTTTGCATTATGAAACTTATTATACTATGATAAGAATGGATTGCAACTTAAAGGTAATGTAGTGATATGCAGACACACACAGCAAAACACCAGTCGTAACCATACAACTTTGCTTTCATGTGAAGATTGGAGGAGTGTCATGTTTGCAGGAGTTGTGTGTTTATGAATGTGTTTTCTTTTTCTGTGGAAGGCTTTGTCTGAAAGCTAAGTTGCGTGTGTCTTTTTGCCGTGCCTGTCTAGGGGCTCAGGTTATCATATTTATGGCAATTTATTTATCTTTTTCGTAATATTCTAGATATTCCACTTTGGCCTTCCATAATTTAAACTGAAAATATAGTAATATCTGATTGCAGTAGATTTATGAGGAAATGTTACAGATGATAATTTCATAAAATAAAATAGTGGCATGAACACTGGTTGCGAAACTTGTGGCAAAGAAAAATATTGTGATTAATCTTAAATTTTTATAGTGACTTGACAATGAGTTTGAGGGATATTTACTTTTTATGTGATATTTTTACACATGTAAAAGACATGAATTCATTTGGTAAAACATAAGTGGTATTTCCCATAATATCTGGCGAGCGGTCTACTTCATGTTTTTTCTTGGATAATGGATAACTAACTGTATCTGGCTACAGAGCATATACATACTCTGTTCACAAAATTCCAGAACTTTGCCTAGAAAGGTTTCTACTTTTCCTTTTTACTTATTATGTGCATAGTCTCCTCCTTAAGTGATGCACCGCTTCCAATGCCACTTTCACTTCTGGAAGAAGTTTTGGTATGTCTCTTGCTGAATTGTTCGAAGTGCCAATTGCAAATTTTCCTTTAACTCATAAATCAGCACAAATTTTTAAATTTTTGTCTTTTCAATGAGATTTTCAACTTAGTAAATACTAAAAAAAAATTGTAGGAGGGAAGTGTGAGAGTAAGTAGGATGAGGCAACACAGTCATCTCAGATTTTGTGCAGTAGTCACCAACAGGGGGTGAATGTGCGGATCTGTTATGGCAGTGTAAGAGCCACGAATTGCCTCTCCACATTTCAGGCTTTTTCCTCCTAACATTTTCTAATATGTATCACAACATGTCCCAATAATATCATTAATTAACACTTTATCTCTGTGGCACAGTTGATGATGACCTAATCATACATAGTCAAAGAAAACTATCAGCATGCCAACCTTAGCAAGGTTCACTTTAACTTCCATCCACCCATTTTTAATATGCTTAAACCATTTGTAACAGTGATATGGAGAACAACTTAAGGTCACATCACAATAGGCTTTTTACATCATTTGATTGTCTCTGTGAAGGCTTTCTTGAGTTTCATGCAAAATTTAATGGGGATACATTGCTCTTTGGTCATCTCGAAATTTTCAAAATGTGTGACACAATGCTTTACCCAACACAGCACCGAACAATAACTTACAGACATACAATGACGAAATTTTCAGCAGTTCCTAATTCAGCACAGTCATTTTGCTAAAATACTACATTTGTGTGAAAATACAAATGTTCCAGTATTTTTTGTTCTTATTAAGAATAATACATGTCCAAAAATTTCAAATGTACTGTTATTAATATTGATTACTTTATTCTTAAACTCTTAGCAGTATATTATTTTGTATTTTTACTTGTTGATATCATAAGGTTTTCTAACAATGATTTATCATATGATTTTTAATTTTATTTTTAACAGATAGTGACACAGGGTCAGGTGCTCGTGATCCATTATCATCTGGTAGTTCTGTGGGTGGCTCTGGTGATTGCAGTCATGACGATGATGATTCTGATCCTCCAGCAATAGTCGTATACATTGTTGATCCCTTCACCATTGGAAGAGACAGTCCAGACCTTCAACGACTCTCCTGTCTGGGTTTATTAAGGTGCTTCATTGCTGTACAAAGCAATGTGCCAGAGAATATGCGCAATAATATAACTGTGCAGGTAAATAGTGAAAACAAAAGAATATATGTGTATTTATTAAAATAGGAACATAAACTATACAAACATTGTACATACAATCAAAGACACAGTAGTAACAGCTTGACAGTTTTTTTGTGTGAGAGTACAGTAATAATTGTTTTTTGCTAATGCATGGATGTTTATTAAATCGTGTCTGCTTGGTATGAGAAATCCTCTGTTCTTGGAGTTCTTATTTCTACTACCAGTGATACCTTGAGTCCTACTCAAGACTATTGTACAGAAAAGGAGTATTGTCTCACTTGTGCCTCTTTTAGCTGATGGAGTTACTATTTAATTGTGACCTTGAATGAAAACTCTACAAGGGATAAAATTTATACCTTCAAAGTTTATAACTAGGAGTTTTTTATGGTCTTCCATACTTATTTAATCTAAGTGAATTATTAATGAAAAGGTCATTTATCGAGTGGCTGCAACAACACACATACACCAATGGTTTGAAAATACTCATGCTTTTGGTGTCAGTGTCTCCGTCTGGGAAAGGATTTTAAGGGAAGCTGACTACCATGCGGAGAACCCAGGTGTAATTCCTTGTTCTGCAGAGGATTTCTCCTGAATGGAAAGAGTAGAACTGTGTGCTCTCAGCCTCGTGAGCCAACCGAAAAGGTACTTGACCAGATAGTAGTAGTTCCAAATCAAGAACTGAATGTGTGGTGTGCCGACAAGTGCCTCTCCATACCGCATCCCATGCTGCTGTTGTCTGAGGATAACATTCCAATGGTTTGGACCCAAATTGCTTTAGGATCAGAATGCAGAACTTTGCTTTATTTGAAGAGAAAAAGAAGAAAGGGCTGATGAGAATAAGATCGGTCACAGAAAAGTTGCCCTCATCTCTGGTTTAGATAGAATGAGAAGGTGCAAGATTAGGGTTTAATGTCCCATCAACAACATGCTCACAAGAGACTGAACACAAGCTTGGATTTTGGGTGAGGATGGGGAAGGAAATCACCTGTGTCCTTTCAAAGAAATCATGCTAGAATTTACCTAGAGTGATTTAGGGAAATAACATAAAACCTAATTTTGAATAGCCAGAGGTGGATTTTTAAACACCTTCCTCCCAAATGTGAATCCGATGTACTAACCATTGCATCACCTCACTGTGTTGTATCAGGAGGAAAGTTTGATATTTGAGGACAGTATCAGAAAATACTATATTTACATGATTATAGGCTACTCTTTTTTCCCCTAACTTTTGGCTTGGAAACTCGTGGTGCAGTTTATAATCAATATTTCCCCCTCAGATCATCAGTTGATTATTTCAAAATTACCCTTTACCACTTCTTGCAGGTGGGGGGGGGGGGGACTTTTGCAGCTGCTCTGTACAACTAAATCACTTATCTAAAGAGCTGCAGTGCGGCAATTGATGCGAGATGTTTCGATATAAATTGAATGGCAATAATCCTCCACCATCATATTGTCCGCACAAACTAAGATGATATTCAGCATTATGGCTGATGAGAGTGATTGTCAGTGGGAAAAACATTAATGATTGCTCCCATAAACCACCTCACTGTGTGTCAATGTACTTTGAGTGACAGACAAGCATGATGGAAACAGTCTCCTAGTGCAAAAGTAGGTGGTTTTTTTTTTTTTTTTTTTTTTTTCCAGCAATTGGGTGTTCTGCAGAATTGTCTTACACTGGCTTGATATGGGTGATAAATGCAAACATCCAAAGGCTGTAGAATACTTGTCAAGCCATTAGGAATAATTACAAAGTCACAGTTGGCTTCTTTTAGATTTGCTTTCATTTGATCACTAGTATTCTCTTGAAAACTGTCCAATAGCAGTACTGATTTTGATCCCAGAAGAGCTCCTGGTCACTTGTTTCACACAGATAATACCCCTTCCAGAAAGAGTTCCTCTGTCATTATCAGTTTTCACTAGCTCTGACATTGATACTACAAGATAAGTTCTCTTTTGGAAGGTCTTTGGCGATTTAACATCTGTATGCTGTAACTCTAAGAACCAAGTGCAACACAGATTTTCAGCGCCGTGTGTTCGTATTTCTACACTTAAATTTGCTGACCTTATTTAGAGTAGTTCTGTTAGGCATGTCAAAATAGGCGGACAGTTGGTCAGCATACCCTATCTCTGAAAGTAAATATTAATATTTTAAAAAAAAAAGTAAAGAAAGTTGGACTTACCAGGCGAAAAGGCACTGGTTCGTTGATACACACACACACACACACACACACACACACACACACACACACACACACACACACACACACAAATTTGAGCTTTCGCAACCTAAGGTTGCTTCTTCAGAAAGAGCAGGGAAGGATAGGGAAAAGGAAAGGATGAGGGTTTTAAGGGAGTGGGTAGGGAGTCATCCCAATCCCGGGAGAAGAAAGAGTAAATATTAAGCTGTATATGGTACAGCAGAACCCTGTTTTTACACTTTTCAAGAATCTTAATGAAAATGGTGTGAAATGTGGGAAATCATTAAATGCAGGAAATAATGTTTTAAACAGTAAAATATGCTTACTGGATCACGCTTGTATTTTCATAATTTATTTCTGATATATGTACATAATAGCTGTCAAAATACTTGCAAGGATGTTTATTTATTATGTAATAAAGGTTATCTGAATTTTGTACTATTTTAAGTACCTGGTGGAACTGGAACTGGTAACTTTATACGAAGTAGAAATTTTTGACGTAATTTCATTCATGTAATCGATTTTATAAGCAAGTCTTTAATAGGCATTCATTACACAGGTCTGTGACATAAAAATTGTTTGAAATTTAATAAGTGATTTTTATAGTGTTTTCAACACTGATTTCAGGAAAAATACTGAAAAAATTCCATCACGTACAGGTATTTCACAAACTGACATCTTTTCCACTCCACCTAAAGTGTATTTCCACTGCCCACCTAATCTTCGTAACCTCCTAGTTCATCCCTATGAAATCCCCAAACCACCTTCCCTACCCTCCGATTCCTACCCATGTAACCGCCCCCTGTGTAAAACCTGTTCTATGCACCCTCCCACCACCACTTACTCCAGTCCTGTAACCCAGAAGTTGTACATGATTAAAAGCAGTGCCACTTGCGATAGCACCCATGTGATTTACCAACTAACATGCCTGCACTGTGAAGTGTTCTATGTGGGAATGATCAGCAACAAACTGCCCATTCGCATGAACGAACACAGACACAGTGTTTGTTGGTAATGAGGATCACCCTGTAGCTAAGCATGCCTTGGTGCACGGCCATCATATCTTGGCACAGTGTTACAACATCCGAGTTACCTGGATACTTCCCACTGACACCAACCTTTCAGAACTCCGGAGACAGAAGCTTGCCCTTCAGCATATTCTCTCTTCCCGTTGCCCACCTGGTCTCAACCTCCAATAATTCCAAATTCCCGCCCACCATTCTACATCATCTTGGCCCTGATCTCTGGACAGAGCCTCTGCCTTAACTGGCATCTCTGCTCGACCTCTTTGATTTTTATGTGTGTGTGTGTGTGTGTGTGTGTGTGTGTGTGTGTGTGTGTGTGTGTTTTATTTATGATACTGTCACATACCTGTGCTCCTTCGCCTGGTAAGTAAACTTCATCTACTCTATATTTTTAAGACCGGACAATGTTTGTAGTTTTACTGTTCTCCCTACAATTTTTGCCTTTGATAGTGTGGTTGAAGTTATTCTAGTGGTGTCTTCCAGATTTGTGAATTTGAGAGGCATTTAACTCAAGATACTGGTAGTTAAATAATGATTTATACTCTTGTCCCATCACTGGAATTCCCCACCCCTCTCTCCGCTTTTCTAAACTGTACTGTTTCCTCCCCCTTCTTCAAAGTTTCTTTCATGTGCGCACATTGTCATCTTATAAGAAACCAACTGTTTTATATGATTCAACTTTTTGTGATTTCATTATTTTATGTGCAGTATTTATGTCTACTAAAATGTGGAGCACACTATGCCTTGACAGCAAACTTACAAATCTCCATCTACTCAAATCACTTTTTAAAAATACAGTTCAGTGAAAATCCTTTGAGTGTAATAAATATGAATTGCTGTCTCTCATTAAATTTTGCAACATTGTGACTGGAAATGACCAAGCTAATGTGAATGCTGTTTTCTGTAACATGTTTCTGTCTCCACACATCAGTCTACTTTAGATGAGTGGTTGCTTTTACCTTAATTTGCATATCGCTCCATGTGAGAATTTCCAGTACATAATTATTGTCATTTCAGTGCTCAGTGAACATCTAGAATATTTATTTGCTTTTTATACTTTTCAAGAATGAGCTCTTCAATTATTTATTTTAACTATATAATTCCCATTTATTTTGTTACAGATAATTTCTCTGGAAAGCATAGTAGAACTTGGAAAGATGGGTGATCACATAAAACATAACGATCAAATGAGAGCGCAGGCGTTCTCCATATTTTCTCAGTGTCGACGACTGCTCACACATACGTCAAATATAAAATCTTTGACCGGTTTTGGCACAGCAGCAATGGCTGACCTATTCTTGAAGAAAAAAGATGTGAGCCTTTTTTTACGTTTATTTTTATGGAATACACGGTACACTTTGTGCCTATAGAACATATTGGCTCTGTTTAGTGAAACAGTAACTGAAAGCATTTTTCTTTTTTTACAGGAAAAGAACAGAGCACCCTATCGTCTCTACACACCACCCTATGTTCTTGCACCAGTAAAAGAGAAAGCAGAATCAAATGAATCATTTGGACAGTCTAGTGGAGAACAGTGTTCAGTGCTGTATGTTAGCTATTGTCTGTCTGAAGACCAACGCTGGTTGCTTACTGCAGCTACAGATGAACGTGGTGAAATTTATGAAACTTCCATTATCAATATTGATATACCAAATAGAAGTCGAAGAAGAAAGGCATCTGCAAGACGCGTAGGGCTTCAGAAACTTATGGACTTCATTTTGAGTGTCATGTCACAAAGTGTACAGTCGTGGCGGTTAGTGGTGGGTCGCATTGGTCGAATAGGACATGGAGAACTTAAAGGTAACATCATCATAAAATAGTGTCATAAACTTATGTGTAATTTCAGATGATTGGAAATACTCACTGCAAAAGTTTTGATCTTATGTTCCTGAAATTACTCTTCTCAAGGTTATGTAGTTTTGAAAATAACATTGTTTCTCATTTATAATCATCTCAAACTCGGGTGTTCATAATTTGTCTCTCAGGAGATATAGTGGATGTTCCAAACCTTATTACATACTCCTCAATATTGTTGAAGGAGCTAGGTATATAAACTTTTAAACAAATATATAGCTAAAATAATCTGCTTACATGTTACAGTGAAGACAAGCAAAATTTGTGTAATTTTTAAACTTTTTAAGCTTTGTGTAATATTGATAATTCTTACATATATAACTACTAAAACTGCTTACTATTAAGCCCACAAAATAAATTGCACAAATTGCCCAGTAAGTTCTGTTACCCAAAATAAAAATTCCAGAAGTGTCATGAATTTTTTGTAATGCTACAATAACCTTCACAATTCTAACTGTATATGGGCTTAGTAAACTGAATGTGTCATGTGTCATGTTGCACAGCATTGAACTACATGATCTGTGTTCAGCTGCTGTGATGACATCACATTTTTAATGAAAGTTCAATGCCACAAATTCCAATCTTTTCACCTGTGTATTTTGCACAGAACTTTGGTCTAATTAGGCTCATCATGTAGGCTAGAAGCATGTATCCTCTAAGCAGACCTCTTGTAACTTGCTGTACAGTGGTGCTAAAGGTGTGCTTATAGCCATAGGAATGTGTGGCATGGAAGGTCATCTCACCCCACTTATGGATATTTATAATGTTGAAAATAATTTCCCTGGTGAAATGTACAGGTGTTTGTCAAAAATTTGGAAACATTGTTGAAACGTAAAGGCAGATGCTATTTGAGGCATCATGTAGCCAAGGGAGCTAAGTGACACTTTTCACATTCTGAGAAAATTAAGGTTAAGTTTAAACGTTATAATTAATTCTGCATGTAAGTTTCATACTGCAACTCTATTTTTCTGTGATCTTTAAACCTTACTTTATCAGTTTCCAAAAATGTAATGTTATTCAAGCAATGATATTATCAGTATATTTCCTATAATATGCTACACTTACATCCATTGGCCTCTATGGGAAAGTATTGAATTGAAAGAGAAACAGTAAACTCGTCAATATATTTTAGAAAAATTCTTAAAATATTAATACATAATAAACAATAATGTTTGTCTTTCCACTTACCAAAAGTCATTTTACTCTTGATCAAAAAAATAAAGTTGATCTGGTTCCTCTCATTCCAGCTTTCCTTCTTCATTGCTGCTCCCTTCGTCGTGCTTTTGTTTGCCTTCTGTTTCTTTCTTTCCTGATTTTCCAACATATTTTAAAGTTTTGTAGAACTGTTGGTGGATTGGGGGTTGGGGGGGGGGGATGAAATCCAGAAGCTTTTGAAGATCATTGTATTTGTGGGTTTTCATTCAAGGTATAGAAATCTTTTACACTGTCTGTGCAATGATTTCTTAGGTTTAAGATCCTTTCTGACAAAATCCATAGGTGCACTGACAGTTTCTTTAAAAAGTAAAGCAAAAGGATCTTTGAAACTTCCTGGCAGATTAAAATTGTGTGCCGGAACCGGGACTCGAACCTGGGACCTTTGCCTTTCGCGGGCAAGCGCTCTACCACTGAGCTACCCCGACACGACTCACGATGCCGCCTCACAACTTTACTTCCGCCAGTACCTCGCCTCCTACTTTCCAAACTTCACAGAAGTTCTCCTGCGAAACTTGCAAGACTAGCACTCCTGGAAGAAAGGATATGGTGGAGACATGGCTTAGCCACAGCCTAGGGGATGTTTCCAGAATGAAACTTTCACTCTGCAGCGGAGTGTGCGCTGATATGAAACTTCCTGGCAGATTAAAATTGTGTGCCGGAACCGGGACTCGAACCTGGGACCTTTGCCTTTCGCGGGCAAGCGCTCTACCACTGAGCTACCCCGACACGACTCACGATGCCGCCTCACAACTTTACTTCCGCCAGTACCTCGCCTCCTACTTTCCAAACTTCACAGAAGTTCTCCTGCGAAACTTGCAAGACTTGCAAGACAATTTTAATCTGCCAGGAAGTTTCATATCAGCGCACACTCCGCTGCAGAGTGAAAGTTTCATTCTGGAAACATCCCCTAGGCTGTGGCTAAGCCATGTCTCCACCATATCCTTTCTTCCAGGAGTGCTAGTCTTGCAAGTTTCGCAGGAGAACTTCTGTGAAGTTTGGAAAGTAGGAGGCGAGGTACTGGCGGAAGTAAAGTTGTGAGGCGGCATCGTGAGTCGTGTCGGGGTAGCTCAGTGGTAGAGCGCTTGCCCGCGAAAGGCAAAGGTCCCAGGTTCGAGTCCCGGTTCCGGCACACAATTTTAATCTGCCAGGAAGTTTCATATCAGCGCACACTCCGCTGCAGAGTGAAAGTTTCATTCTGGAAACATCCCCTAGGCTGTGGCTAAGCCATGTCTCCACCATATCCTTTCTTCCAGGAGTGCTAGTCTTGCAAGTTTCGCAGGAGAACTTCTGTGAAGTTTGGAAAGTAGGAGGCGAGGTACTGGCGGAAGTAAAGTTGTGAGGCGGCATCGTGAGTCGTGTCGGGGTAGCTCAGTGGTAGAGCGCTTGCCCGCGAAAGGCAAAGGTCCCAGGTTCGAGTCCCGGTTCCGGCACACAATTTTAATCTGCCAGGAAGTTTCATATCAGCGCACACTCCGCTGCAGAGTGAAAGTTTCATTCTAAAAGGATCTTTCTTTTCCAGTCTAAGTCTTGGCATCTTTTATATTCCTGATACTTTTGATAAATGGAATTTGCCAAAAGCTCCTTGAAAGTTAATGAAGGAACCCTGCATATCAACTACTATAAATTTGCAGCTGGCATTTGTTACAACTTTGTGAGTGTTCTGGGACAAACACCTCCTTTTCACTTTTTTTTTTTTTTTTTTTTTTTTTTTTTTTTTTTTTTTTTTCCATTTAAAATAACAGCAAACTCCTGTTCATAGTCCGTAAATGAATGACCTGGTACAAAAAATGGCAATGAACACACTCAATCTGGGTATTGGTTACTACATAAGACCAGAACCTAATGAAAACACCACTCTTATTTTGGTGCAGTTATCACTACATGCGATAATTCATTTAAAGTCAACACCATAAAATTGTCAGTATGTCACCACTACACTTCTCGAAACATCTATTTTGCTACCCCTGTTGGCTTCCAAAGACGCTTTAACCCCATTGGCTCCCCCCCCCCCTCCCCCCTTCCCCCCTCTCTCCACACTTCAATTTTCTGCCCCTAGATATCAGCACATGTTGAATTCTCACATATACCCTTTGGCCACAACATTTTTATGTGCGTAAACTATATTTCTGCGCTGAACTCAGATTTTTTTTAAACAGTGCACTTATCCCCCCTTGGCCTTTCAAAGCCTTATTTAAGCCTGCAGGTTATGCTGTTATATTGGACTACAAATGACCCCCTTGCAATGCTCCCAATCATTGCAAGTATTAGTCTTGGTCAGAACAGTTTTCTGTGTATTTGGGAGTGCATTATTTCAGAGATAAGTGAATTTGTAGTTGGGCAGATTTGTTGTTCTTGTATGGAGGGTGCTTCAGTAATCAAGGTAGCCAAATTGCTTGGTAGTCCACGAACTATAGTATCAAAGATTTATATAAAGGGAAAGAGAAAATCTGCATCAAAGTCACAATACAGACAAAAATAGTGCATTGATTGATCATGTCAGAAGGTCACTGAAGAGTCTTGTGATGAAAAATAGCAGGATGACAACTGCAAAAGTAGTGGCACACTCAAGAAACCCTATTAGCACCAAAACATTAAGTGAGCTTCAAAGACATGAAATTGCTGGCCAACCTGGAATTCCAAAACTGATCATCATTGATCTAATGACTGTACTAGGGCAGTGTAATACTAAAGCTATAAAAGGTGGAGTTTGGGGAAAAAAAATATCTTTGTCAGATTATTCTTATTTCACCCAGCTTACAGCTACTCTCAGATTTTATATGCCAAAAGTAAAACTTACCTGGTTTTTTATGATAATTTGGACAGCTATATTGTGATAATCTATGCACCATATGTTTATTCAGCAAGTTCATATTATTGGCAAAGATTGTGTGGCCTTTTTGGTTGATATGGTTATCACATGGTAAAATGTTAGCTCCCCACTGCTGTGTTCAAGACATCAGAGACTCTGCTCACGCAGCCCGCATTGTCCAGAACTGGTTTAGAGAGCACAAGGGTTGAATTGCCACATCTCCACTGGCTCCACAGTGACCAGATCTCATTATTATTCAGCCTTGATGGTTTACTCAGGATAAAAATGTGTGCGGTTGTAATCATTGTTATGTAACTTACAAATTCCCTTGAAAACCACGCAATATCTGTATTTATCTGAGACGCTTGGAAACAGTTTTGAATGCCAGTTGTTTTCCTACATCATATTAGGCTTGGTAATATTTCTGTGTTTGCTGTTTCCATATTTTGTTCCACTGGTTGTAGTGTGTTGGTAACAACAGACTGACTTAAAAATCACTAATAACAGCCGTGGAAGAGCAGAGTACAAATATGACCGTGCATTGTGGCATATGGCACAATATCTGTTGGAGCTTTTGGTGATAAGGATGGTGTTGCTGCTTACAGAGAAAAAACACCAGCTAAATGTGTGAATCTCCATTTTCTGCAACCATTGTCTGCCTGTAGCACAAATTGTCCAAGACGCCATTTATGATACTGAACCACAAACATCAGTTACAGAATAGTACCTAATCTACACTTTCTAAATAGAAACAGATACACAAATCTTAGGTGACTCTGAGCATTTCATTGTTCATTTATTTATAAGTAATCTTGATATAATTAAAGACTGCAAAAATTACTGTCATTGTTCTAAACAACAACTTTTTTATTACAGGTTGGAGCTGGTTGCTTAGTCGGAAATCATTGCTGAAAGCATCAAAACATCTCAAAGAGATATGCAACCAATGTAGTTTAATGTATCCAAACAATGTTCCTTGTGTGTTAAGTGCTTGTCTGGTCTCTTTAGAGCCTGACTCTGCTCTTAGACTTATGCCAGATCAATTCACTCCTGATGAACGCTTCAGCCAGGCATCAGTCAATTGTCAGCTTTCTACTCCACAGGATGTTTCCTGCACTCATATTCTCGTTTTTCCCACTTCAGCCACCACCCAGGTAATTGTTTTGTCTTTTTTTTAAAAAGTCAAAATTACATCTCTAGATTTTTCTGCCAGTGGAGAAAAAAGTTATTTCTTTTTATGAATTATACCATATGTAAAAGGAAAAAGATGTGTTTCTGTGTATCTACTTTTCTTAAGAGGAAATTATTGAAATGAACACCTAAGCAGTGTTCTATTTGTCCACGATAACATGACGATTAAGCTTCTGCTGTCACAGATGGAGGAAATCTACACTCTAGTTGAAAGCTATTCATTTGTCTCAGAGCACTGTCAACAGCTCGATGACGTTCGTGTACAAGGTATTGCTGTAGGCCATAGATTATAAGTCACAAAAGTATTAATAATAACTGTAGAGAAGTATTCTCAATAACAAGTGGTAATTGTTATGAAACTCAAAAGGTTAGGCTGAAGAAATGGATGCAGAGGAATTCATATGGATGTTATCAAGGGACTCAAAGGAATGAACTGAAATGTAATGACTCACAGAATTCATTTGATTTCTACTTGGATAGTGCTGCTAGTTGGTGTGTTCAGCTGGCCGCAGTGGCCAAGCGGTCTGCAGTGCACCAGTCACAGTTTGCATGGCCTTTATGGTTGGGGGTTCGAATCCCGCCGCCCCCCCCCCCCCCCCCATCGGGTATGGGTGTTTGTGTTGTCTTTAGAGTAAGTTAAAGTCGGTCAAGTAATTAGTGTGGAAGTCTAGTGACTGATAACCACGAAGTTTGGTTGCACAAGTCCTCACACACATTTGAACATTTTTTGTGTGTGTTTAAAGAGTAACAATGGTACTTTTAATTACAGTCTGTTTGTCTTAATGCTATTGTTTCCGACACTGGCATTTCACACCGGTAGTGAAGACAGACAGACAGACAGACAGACACACACACACACACACACACACACACACACACACACACACACACACACACACACACCACATTTGAGTTAAACTTCCTCAAATCTGCCATGTGGTGAATACTGGAATGAATTTTTTATCTGCAGTGAAGAGTGCACTGATTTAAAACTTGCTGCATTAAAACCTTGTGCCAGAATGGGACTCGGAACATACGAAATGGATCTGGCACACTATTGTGATGTGGCAGCAAGTTTTATAAAGTCAATCAACAAGGATTGATTTGATAGGGGTTTTCCCATGAAAAAGACCTTGCAGAGGTAGCTGATGCCTCACAATAGAACGGTAGTGTACTGCAGTATTGTTAAATTGTGTGTGCTGTGTTGGAGAGTTGTCTTGATGGAATAAAATTAGCTAAGAGGCAGTCTCTGGACTGTAATAGGGGTCTCCTGGAACTCCATCCGTACCTAAGAGAAAAAGGAAGCCAGTGATTTGTAATATAGTCATAAGTTTCACATTAATCTGTTTCCATTTTTTATTATTTTTGTTACATGCATATATAATACCATAGCTGTAGGTAGAACTCTTGGCCATTGACATCGACACATTCAATATTTCCTAGTGTGATTTTAGTGAACAGTATTTGTGAGAGTGCTGCCTCCAATTGTGTATTATGAGGTTAATGGTGTCCGTACTGCTACAAGCAGCCAACACTGCCTTCCCTTCACTCCTCCTCTTCACATGGCAGCTGTGAAGCGATGTCATGGCTGCTCCCAGCATTGACTGTGGGAACTGTCAAGTTATCATGGACATATAGTACACAACTTTAAATTTTAAGGCAATACAAATGAATGGCCCATATTGAAATAAGAGATTACAAAAATATAGTACCAACTGTGGCACTTAATATGTTCTATTTATATTCACCATATGTTGTAAAAGTATTAAAATTCTGACCTCATAATGGAAATCTCTCTTAAGTTCTTGAGACGCCTGCACTGTTAGTTCTGACATTTAGAACTTCAGTTTTCTACCTTATTGAAGGAAAAGTCTTCATCCTGCATTGCTTTGTGTTCCAGTATGAAAAAGTAACAGGTATTTGAAGTAATCAGAATACCACAGATAGTAGTTTGTAATTATGCACAGTCAAGTTACACATAACAAAAATCACTGAATTGTATCATATGGATATTCCAACAAAAACTAGCTCTCTTATTTACTACTTTCCAATACCTGTCATTCTTTCATCATTATATTAAATATAATTTCACAAGGGAATAATAAATTTACAGATGAGAAATTAATGAAGTGTGCAGAAAAAGGGAACAATATTGTTGCTCTATTTATTCTAATGATGAAATATAGTTCCTAATGTTTGTTCAAGGAATAATTTCAGTGTGTTTTGTGGTGCCTATGAAATATGCATACAGTGATATCAACAGCCATTACAGTTGTTAAGGTTATTAATGTATTTTTGGTGTGTCAAGATCTTCTGTAATTTTCTTTCAGTCATCGCAGACTGCATTCCAGGAGCAGCACATCAACGGTCCCGATCTAGGAGACGATGAGCTCTTCTCTGCCCTCAATGATGACATGCCAGAGGGTATTGAGGAAATGCAAGATTTTAATGACATTTTCACATGGCCAGAGACAGGTCCTGGTGGTGTTCAGTCTCCCACAGGTAGCCCCCATAGAGATTCTCCATCACAGCCAGGCAGCCCATCATGTGGTATGGGAGGAACATCAGATCAGCACAGTCCTTTCCCATGCAATGCATCCTCAAGGGTGAGCATTTCACTTAGTCTAGGAGAATAATGCTTTTAAACGTTCCTTGTTAATATCTGTTTAAAAAAACTAGAGCTTTTTTATTTGTTTTATGCTTTTAAATATTAAAATTAGTTTAAGTTCATAAGATGAGTCAACAAAGTACAATACCATATCAAAATTTCAGGGTTAAAAAAAAAACTGAGAACTTTTATAAGAATAAGTAAAATGTTCAAAATTGAATTAAGTTGTCACCACAACTGTTTCAATGATTGTATGGAGTTTTTATATACTGTATTTTAGTTTGATTATGTGTAGAATCTACAACTGGTTTTTCACTGCTTCTTGTTCCATCTGCTTATGCTATATAATAGTGTGGTGCAGATTAGCAATGAATGAACATTGTGAATATGGTATTCATCTGTGTGCTGTGTTGCACATAGTGACTGGCAATAATATTTATAAAATTGAGCAAAGAGGCTGTACTTGATCCTTCTTGGGACTCATGATCACCTTTGTCACTTCTGCAATGCTTTAATTCTTCACAGGTTTGTTTAAATTATGATTTGTAAGCTGGGTGCTGTGGGGAGGGGGGGGGGAGGAGTAGGAGCAGGTGATGGGGGCTTGGCTCACCATCCAGTGTACTAAGAGTTGATCATAAGCGTCTACTGCCAACATTCTCTACTCTGAAGCCAATTAAGTGTTTGATCAGTTCCTTACTTGTCATTTACACACACACACACACACACACACACACACACACACACACACACATACTCACTGTGTGTGTGTGTGTGTGTGTGTGTGTGTGTGTGTGTGAGAGAGAGAGAGAGAGAGAGAGAGAGAGAGAGAGAGAGAGAGATCTACATAGCAACAAAAGATATTTTATCAACCATTATCACACACCCTCACAAACAGCTGTGAAGTCGGTCAGTGTTTTCACCTGTGCGTCACATATTGTCAACTAATTATACAGGGTGTTTCAAGAGCAATAGTAAACATTTTGAGAGGTGTAGTGCTGTATAACATGTCCAATTGTATATGAGCTATTAGTATTTTAACCTAAACAAACTTGAAGCCCCCCCCCCCCTCAACTGAGTTTTGTCTTCCAATGCCACCTTCTAAAGATGGCCTTGTAAACTGAAATCCCTTTAACTAAATGAATTAAGTTGTAGAACATACAGGAAATTGTGGTTTTAAATTGATATGATGATGATGATCTACCAATAATCGACAGAGGAATCAGTGGAAACTCCTCATTTGCTTTCCTTTAAGTTTGGTTTGCATATGTATCATGTGGCATTTTTATTGCAATTTGTCTACTGTAGTTACTCAAATCCAAGCCACACTCAAAAAATTACTCGAAGTTTGAGGAGGAGAAAAAAAGAGTACCTGAATCTAATCCACACCCGAAAAGTTGGGATTCAAAATTCAGGGAGTAAAAGTTGTAGGTCACATTTCAAAATCGGCATAAAGTTGATTCATTCTCACACACAATACAAATTAGGTAGAATGGACAAAGATACATCTACATAAACTTTTAAGTTGAGCTAAAGCAAGTGAAAATATTTTTTAGGTGTCTGCTGTAGTTTTTGGTAATGGTGTGATGAATCATGGGAAACGTTTAGCCAATTGTGTGCTGTTGCACTTAGCCATCACATCTATCCGAATGTAAACAAATCTGCATTTCACTCTTATGTTCAGTGTAACAGCAAATGCAATAATCGTGACATTATAGACAAAAAATTCGTAGCAGGAAAAATTAAATATATATAAAAAAATAGATGACATTCCACATCTTCATCTATTTTTTATATATAATCGTGACATATTCATAGAAATACCTCAATATATGTCTTACAAGCAAGTGTGTGAAAGTGTTGGCTGTTTATGCATGGAATGAGACAGGAGACAGATACCACATTCTGAAGAAAATGTAATTAAATTGATATTTTGATTATGCACAAACAAATTTTTGTTTCTCCACAACACTCAACCAGGCAATATTTATTTCTAGTGACTGATATTTCAAATAAGTGTTTTGCAATTAAATCATATGGCTAAGTAGACTGTCATTGCATCAGTTTGTATTGCCTCCACAATCACAAGGAATTAAAGACATTCACAAACACTCACTGTCAAAAACACGAAACCAAACAATTGTTTTAATTTCAGCACTATACATTCACTCCATCTTTCTTTTTCTGTCATTGGTTTTATGAAATATGTAGAAACAGTTGAGAATATTTCTGAGATAAAAACCCTTGGTTTTTAAAGTTGTACTATTAGGTTCTTACATAATCACATATTCTAATATCTTGACATTTCACATTTACTAACTCGTGCAAAAATTCTAAAGCCTTGTGGATTGTTGATACTGATTTAAAGAAATTTATTTTTGTTGCTATGAATATTTGAAAGGCTGCTACATTCAAAGATTGGCAATACTGAATTTCTCTTACCTTCGTTGCATGATACATTAGAATTGAAGGGTCAAAACTAAAAATGTAGACTCAAAATCTGCTGTAATTTCTTATTTGTGTTGGTATTAGCACAGAAGTTTTGACACTAGCGTTCATCTTTGAGTCTGTAAAAGATTCCTATATTTGACAGTAAAAGCTAACTTAAAAAATTTGATTAATAAGAATCAAGAGGGCGAGGATTACAATATTTACCTTAATACAACCCGAATTCAAATCTAAGCTGCACCCTAAAAATAAGACACAAAATTCAAGGTGGGAAAAGTATCCAAATTCAGTCCACATTAAAAAAAAAAATCTCAAAATTAAAGAAGAGAAACAGGTGTATGCTGCACTTCGAAATCCAAAGAAAGTTAGTTCATTATCAAAGAGAAAAACTTCCGGATGTTCTGCAAAATTTATTTATTGGCTTATTACAGTTGTAGCTGTTCGATTTCTTGTTTTGGAAGACAGTTTTTCTTGTAAAAATCCTTAATAAGGAAGAAAGTGTTATGATTAGCAGTATTGAAATGTACAACTAACACCTATTTAGAAACCTAAAGATGGTCTGATTTGGCCCAAAATCAATAGTCATTAATAAATATTTCTGGTGCAGCTGTGTACTTTCAATATGCAATTTGTAACTTTTCTAAAAGCTGCCTAGCACCACATACACAAAATACTTAAAATAGATTAATGGTTTCAGAAACTGAAAAATAGTGTTTTTTGTATCTCATGTTGGCTGCCACAGTTGATAATGTAACAGTTTTGTATAAGTAGCTTTGGAGTTCAGTAAATTTTCACACTTGACCTCGGCCACAATATATTCTGGTTGCTTCAACACACAGTGACACTGCTGGCAACAAGTGCCATCGTACCTCTCTCATATGAAAAAGGGCAAAACCTTGTAAGATGTTTGTCGGTGGAATGTTAATGTATATCAGTATTGTTGCTAAGACCAGCTGTTTGAAAACATCACACAACTGTTTAGTACCTTACTAGATTTTTCATCATGTTTAAGTGAGATCAAATAATGCACACTAAAACTTCTATACTGAACTGGTGACTCATCAACTTCAGTACTGTGAGTGCATAAAGTTATTCTTTCGTTGAGATTCTGCATAATGATGATTACATTTTTCCTCACTATCTACTGTAAATTACTGTGCAGCATTTCAGTACTCTCTCTCACTTCTTTTTAGGTTATTGGGCATATGTAATGGGATGAAAAGGTCATGGTAAAGATTTCATTGAAACTCGTGAATACTCTGCCAGAATTTATTACTACTATTTCGCCACAGTAAGTTGACTTTGTTGGTGCTGCCGCAAGTGGAGAAAACTGGCACTAGTTGAAATATATTCATTTATTTTTAAGTGTTGTCAATGCTACAATGCTCCTTGACATGAAATATTGGCTGTACACATTGGAACATTCATAAACGTAAAGTCAACTACTGCTTGATACTCAAACTTTAGTTATACTGCTTCACATTGAAGAAAAATGGGATGATAACTGCCTGCTCTGTATTGGGCATACTTGACTATCACCCAGTCATCTTCTTTCTCAATGAGGACCCATGTCTGTGTCACTGTGGTGCCCATTTAACAGTCGTCCACATTTTAAGGGATTGCCAACCTAGCTGCCCCCAAGGCGGACTTTTAATCTCCCTGATGTCTTGAGTCTGGTATTAGCTGACAATGCCTCTACAGTTGATCCAGTTTTAAATTTTATTTGTGCAAGTGGATTGAAGTGTATTGAGGGTCTATTATCTATATGTTTACCAATTGCCTAACACTTTTAGGTAGGTGGTTTGAATGTATAATAGAGCAACTGGATGCTCTACTTTTCTTTCTTTTTAAATATTTACCTCCTTTCTCCATATTTATTTATTTATTTATTTATTTGCTACTTTTATTGCTTGATGTTAAATCCTTTGCTTAATAATTTTAATACATTGTTTTATACAACATTTTTGCATCTTTACTGTAATCTCTATGATTTGTCATTTACTCCCTTTCAAAATCAAACCATCCATCCATGTACACATAGTTAGGGTAACGGTTCCAGCACTGCAGCAAGCAGCCAATGTTGCCTTCCCTTCACAGCCCCACTCCTTGCGATAGCCATGATGTGGGCGTGAGGCATGCCTCCTGCAGCTCCCAGCAAGCATTTGAATCGTCAGGTTATTGTTGCCAAACAGTAGCTTCTCACTCATGTCATCAAGATTATTTTCAAGTGTTACTATTAAGCTTGAAATTTGGAAAAGTCCTGGCAATGACCCCCCCCCCCCCCCAACAATAATCTTGTACCAATAATTATAGATAATTTGGTTTCCAACTGGGTATCTCTGTGAATGTGTGTGTTCATAGCATTCATTTGTTAGCTAATGAAGGCCTAAGGAGCCAAAAGCTGGTTACTAATAGAATAAGTAATTTTTGCAGATCATCAGGATTTTTGTCTTTTGATAATATTAACATTGTCTGTCGCACCAACAGAAAGTTCAATAAATTTTATATAGTTAGGTCACTGTAACATGATGTACATATTAAGTAGAATAAATAAAGATACAGCTACAGTGGTTGGGTTAGAGTTGAAACTTAGCAGTTGAGCTTAAGCAAAGTTATTTTAAAAAATGTAATTTAAATGTTGGCAATACCTTGCAGTGAATCACGGAAAGTGTGCTTGGCCAATCATGAGGTAGCTGCAAGCAGCCAACAACAGTATTGCAGTTAATGCCAAATCAATATTTACATATATAATAATTGCTTCTCAAACCATTAAAGTAGTTGTGTTGTATGTTATCATTATAGTCTGCTACCCAATCCATCCCACCAAATTTCTGTTCTCCTTGTAAAAATAATAATCTATTTTTATGTATTATTCTTCAGGGTGGAACAAACATGGGAATAGATACTCAAGAAGAAGTGGGTACATTACATCAACAGCCTCTTGCATTGGGATACTTTGTATCAACAGCCCCAACGGGTAGGATGCCTCGGTGGTTTTGGGCATCTTGTCCTCATTTAGAAAATGTTTGCCCAGCATTCCTGAAGAATGCCCTTCACTTGCACAGTCCTGCCATTCAACAGAATTCTGATGACATCTTACAGCAACAATCGGCTGTAACAGTTCATCCATTGGATTCTCAATATACAACAGATGTGCTCAGGTATTTTAAACATTTCACTTTTATATTCACTCTTGTTCTTGAAATGTTCACACAGGTGATCAACTCATCACACTATGTAATTGTTTTTGCAATTTTGGAAAATCCAGGATTTAGTATTACACAAGGTGTGTGTGAAAAGTTTGGTGAATGGTCCTCTATGTTAAAAACCTCACAGGTAAGATTGAGGCACTCTAGGCGTGAATTGAGAGCCAGTATAGAAGCACTCCCTCTTGCACTGCTTTCTGAAGTGAAGCAGTTGTGCACCCTGTCCAAGTTAATGGAGGCATTGTGAGAACTCCTCTCATTGCAAAATGGAGCAACACATAACACAGAGTTTTACTTTAAATTAGGGGAAAATCTGTGTGATGTAGGTGTCTGGTGTTGAAGCAGTGAATAAAAAGTGTTTATTTGAATGGTTACATCTATTGGAGACAGAAGGAGTGTGTGCGAGATAAGCCACATAGACCATTGTGATGGATAATTCCAGACAATATCAAATAAGTGTGATGGATGCTTGTGGACAATCAGCAACTAGGAGAAAATTAAAGCCAAGTAAAAGCAGTATAAACGTGCATGGTACAAACATTTGAAAAGTTTATTGCACAATCAAACTTTGATAGAAAAGTCTGGAGATTTCATTGCTGGAATCCATAATTTTTGGTAAACATTATTACAAGATACATGGTGCTACAAATAAAATCTGGAAACCATAAGATAGTCACGGGTGTGGTATTTATCGTTTTCCTCCAAGATGAAGACAATATTGATCACTTTTGACGGTAAAGACAAGATCAATCGTGAATTTCTAACACAGGGTCAATGCAGATATTTTAGGGATTTCTGAAACTGCTGCTGTCATGCATGCAGTGGGCTCTATTAGAACTGTGGGCAATAGAATTCTTTCCACAACAACCTTTCACCACACTGTGGTCTATATGATCAAAATCATCAGTCAGTACAAGGTGAGGTGACATGTTACTTGTTCTCTAGATTTAGCACTTACAAGGCTTTGAGTGTTGCAGACATTGTAGAAACAAAATGCCTACAGTGCTTAAAGCATTTCTACAAGACATGTTTGATGACATTAGTCAGTAGGTATCAAGTCAATGACATTTGTGTTGTAACTATTGATTACTTTGAGGGCTAGTATAGATATTCAGTTTATCATTATTGTTGTCTTTATTTTTTCTTGAGACCATTCAGCTAACTTTTCTGTTCTACTTTGTGTGCATCAAACATCAAAACTGTGCTCACTGAGCCTGGACAGGAGTGACAGGATTGTAATAAATGTAAAAAATTTCTTTGCTCTTAGAATCCTAACAGTAGTTCATCACAGTGCGCATACATTTGTATATGTGCAAAATAAATTATGAGAAAAAGAAAAATGACAAAGAAGATATCACTGTCTCTGGTTGTCAAGGAACTGCAGTAATTTCTAAGCTAATTATGGAATCATTTACTTTCCATTCAGTTTTTGCTTTGCATCAACAATTTACATCATTTATATATAGAGTTATTTCATCTTTTGCCTCAGATTTATATTTTGCATTCTATGTTTTTCAAACTTCATTTAATTTGTAGCTTTCTGGTTTTTCCTTCAGGTACGTCTTGGAAGGATACAATGCTCTCTCCTGGCTTGCCTTGGATTCAAATACACGTGACCGTCTTTCCTGTTTACCTGTGCATATTCAAGCTTTGATGCAACTGTATCACACAACATCGGCCCTCGTCTGACCTACGTGGCAGCAATGATAATTTTAGGCAATATTAATTTAGTATTGACTCTGATTTCAAAGTTCTACGGATTAAGAATTTAATGCAATAGTGTTGTATAGTGTGCCTGTAATTCAGTGGGCTGTTGAGTCCTATTATGTTGCCACAGCGTCAATTGTGGTTCCGGTGGTAAGCAGTTGCATCTTATTTGCATTTTGTTATTTGTTGACAACAGTGGTTCATGTGGTTGTGTTTTATTACTTAAGGAGATTAGGCCGGTAACAAAATGTTGGATTTGAACAGTGTATCAGCAATAACCTACTTCACTACAGTGATTGGGAGTTTTAGGTTCATGGTTTAAGGACTCGCATTTTTGTCATTTTATTTACATGTTGCTTGTGAAAAAATGACAATCAATTAAGCATGTGAACCCGAGTGAAAAGTTAATTGTTACCGCAAGAATGATATCGGTGAAGTAGCCAAAGATTCAGCTATAGCTTTCTATGCCACTTTTATAATTTGTAACAAACATAATTGAAAACAAGAGGATGGTTAAAACAATCCACATGCTGTGAAAGCTACCAAAGTCATGTTATACATATGTCAAGATTCGTTTTTTATATATTTACAAAGTGATAATTATTGTGTACTATATAAATATTGTTCAGAAAATTAACCACAGCATAAAATAGTTTCTTTGCTCATTTTTATTATTTATTCATAAAAGTACATTTGTGCAGTTAATAGGATTAATAACTCTTGATATCTGATGCAGGGGGCCAAGTCAATTTTCTGTGGACTTAACAATACTACTCCAAAGTGCTACCAGGCTGCCAATTTTAAGATGCATTGTAAGATTATTTTAAAACATTTTCATTGACTGTTGTGATTTATAAAGAAGTATATTGTGATGAACTTGAAGATAAATGAAATGACATTATTTGTAGACTATTTATGTGGATTCATTGTGCGAAGAAATTGGAGAGCAGATGATGGTCCGTGATCCTTGTGTTCTTTATGGCTCCAACGTCTACTAGACTCACCAGTGATACTCAATAGCATTTTGTAGCTGTTATCAAAAAATTGTGTTAAAAAAAAAGAAAAAGAAAAAAAAGCCTACTGAGAGTAGGATCATAATAAACAGGGAGAGCAGGCTTAAGTTTTTTATAATTTAAGGTAAAGGGACATGTATCATAAATGCTATATAAATATATCTATATCTTTATATAAATATAAATTGATTATATATATATACTTATATATATATGAAAATTGAAATAGTACAAACTATTGCTCTATAAAGAGCAGTCACGTAGTTGACCTCTCGGGGTGTGCCTGTGTACAAAGGACAGTGTAATTGTGTGAATATATATATATTTGTTTTGATTTGAAAGAGTGTACATTTTGTACAGGTAATGTCTTCTAGTTCTGAAACTGTGTAATATTGTTAATATCATATGAGGTTGGCTGTAGAACAATTAAATTTTTAAGTCGTCGGGCATTTTTTAAGTCACATTTGTGTATTTTAACGTTTTTAAAGAAAAAGACTGTAATTGAGCACAGGCTAAGGTTACTTGTGCTGCTGTTGACACTGTCATGTTATCTGTCTCTTTTTGTTCTCTCTCTCTCTCTCTCTCTCTCTCTCTCTCTCTCTCTCTCTCTCTCTCCTTTCTTTTTTTCCCAAGTACAACAACAGATTTATTGCACTATTTCATCATGAATTTCAGATGAATTGTAATAAGTTTTGTGAAAAGGCCAGCTATTGTGATTTGCAGTAAATTATTTATTTTGTATATAGGCATACAAATGCAAGATCAAATAGTTGGTCTCTTCATTCCCGTTTAGTGTAAATTTGAGGTAACAGTGACCAGGAATCACTGTATCATTATAATACAAAAACGGGAATAATTGGATTTGTTATGTATACATTTTATGAGGAGTATATGTCACCTAAGGTGATTATATTACTCCTTTTGTTATAAATGAATATATATGGATTCTTTTACAGTTGACCCTTTGTGGTGAAAAAATGTATATAGCCTTTTTTTTTTTTTTTTACCAACTGGCATGTTTTTAAAAGTTAACATAGCTGTCTGTGCTGTATTTGTCATGTCTTTTGTGCAAAGAAGTCATTGCAGGGATGTAACAGGTATTAGGAATTTTTGTGTAGCCCTGAATTTCAGTCTTGTTGAATATTTTCTGAAGTCTCCTGCATATATGTACCATGCAGAAACTGTTACAAAATTGCTGTAAAGGCTTCAGGTTCTTGTTGAGTTTTTCATATTCAATTGATACATGCCTAAAACATTCTAAAATATTTCAGAATCCAAAACATCAAAATTTTATACATGTTATTGAAAGAAAAAAAAACTGAGATTCAGTTCATACTAAAGACAGATTTTGGTACAAGCATCAGTAGTCTTTGGAAGCACAGTTATATGTACCCTGGACCAACTGTGAAGTCACATTTATTTACTTGTGTGATCTGGAAACAATTTTATGAATGTTGAATTATTTTTGTTATACTAGTTTGATAGTTGAGTGATAGCCATCAATAATTTCAACATAATTTCTCTACCAAAGTTAAATTTATTTTATGCCCAGATCACATAGTAAATGATTGACACTTCAACTCCCCTATTATGTCTTTATTTTTATTTTTTTCAACAGGAATACAGACATTACTTTTGTAACAAAGACATGCTTTGTTCTGCACCTACATTTCATGACATGGATTTCTAAATTGCTGGTATATTTATTACTTGAGTAGTAAAACAATGGAATATTTTTGTAGTAATGTCATCTGTGCGGGAACGGAGAGATGGCAGGAGGGGGAGATAAGGAAGAGCAGAAAAGACTTTTATTACTAGGAAATAAATTTTACCCAAATTATTTGCTTGAATATGGGACAAACCTAAACTTTTGGAAGTAGATTATATTAACAAGCAATTTGAGATAGACTGACTAGTTATCTTCTTCCATTCGTGTTTAAGTTATGTTGGCAGAGTTCAGAAGTGTTAGAGGGGAATGAAGAAAGCAATTCCGGTCCTCACATAGGACATCAATGGCTAAGGTGGTGAAAGGGGGGGGGGGCACACATTTGGCCATTGTAGTCGCTGCACCATAAACAATGTTACAGTTGGAAGTAAGTAATCACTTAAATGTTGTTCACAAACAAAACGGACATACATAGCATTTAGTATCCGAGTATAGAAATTACATTACACGAAATGAAACGGTACTAAATACAGTGAAATAGGACAAAGTTACACAGCACACAATAATCAACTCATACAGTACTGTCAACTAGCTAATGTTGGCTGCAGCCAAAAACAACTCACTTCTACCAGTTCAAATATGCTGTGCTAACTTACCATTAACACACAATAATAATGACTCCTTACCAACAGGGTAGATGTTGCATATCAGGAGGGGTGACATGACTAATTTGACAGACAGTGTTAAGGAAGTTAAAAGTTTAGAGCAAGAGAATTTGGAGATTGGGTTTGTGAATTAAACAGCAGAATTGAATCTTGAAAGAAACATGGAAGTGGGCATCTAAACAAAGATTGATGACAATCATGTTTGTCGATATGTGCAAGTGAAGAGAAACTTTGACATAGTTTGAAAATTCTGTGTTTATAATGGGGAAAAGTGGAAATAACCTGGTTCGAAAAAGTCTTCATTGATTCTTTAGTTCAAAACAAGAAATGTGGGTATGCTCTAACTGAAATTATTCACATTGAACACTGCAAAGCAGTGCACAGTATCATTATTTTGCCAATGGAATTTAATTGGTAGTTTCAGTCATTTAGGCAACAAACTAATCTTTGGCTGTCACAGAACTACAATTGCACAAAATCTACCTTCTGCTTGTGAAAACTGTTAACCTCTGATCTAAACCTCTGCTAACCTGTTCCAACTGCCTCAACTGAAGTTTTCTTTTCTCTCGCCATTCCTTCCCTGTGCAGATTACGCACTGCCTTCTCTTACCCCCTTTTCTTGCCATCACCCATTTCCAACCCATCACCATTTTTTCTTCTTGGTACCCCTTACCCTTTCCCTTCCATCACTTACTCCTCCCCCATCCCTTGCTCCCCTCTTACCCCCCTCTCCCATACCCCCCCTCTTTTCTCACTGGCCCCTTTACCTCTCCATTTCCACAACCACTCTCCCTATTCCAGTCTTTTTTACCTAAACTGATACTGTTATCGTCTTGTTATGTAGCCACAAATTGTTCTGTGTAAGACATTACTGAATCACACTACCCTATGACCACCATCAGTTTACGTAACTGTTTTCACTAATAAAATATTAATAATCAGTTTGGCCATAGCCATGGGTGTATAAATTTGGGTTCACTTCTGATTGAAAAAGAGAGTATGCTTGAAAGCTAGCATAAATAATGTTTTCTGCTATGTTGCTGTTCTCTACACATTGCTACATCCAGTAATTTCTATTATTGATATGATTATTGATGTATGGCTAAACTTTGACTCAAAAATTTATTTACATTCCTAAATAAGAAAATAGCATGCCTATTTTATATATCAAGTAGCACTACGCAAATAATGCAAGAGAATGGTGTAGTGCCGAAAACAGTGGTGCTCTGTTATGTTAAGTGTTAAGGTTATGGGCAAAAAATGCTATGGTATCTGGGTTGTAACTGCAAAACTCTCTCCTAGGGTAAAAGCTTCCCACTTCATATTATTGTAAGAGCACATGATAGTAAGCAGATGACAGAGAAAATAATCGCAAACTGGAGTTCAGCAGTGTGGAATAAGTGATGGATAGATCTTATTTATCAAAATCTACTTCTTTGTGTACATACTGATTATTGAGTAAAAAAAGTAAATAAACAAAGAAGGAATGGGATTGAAAAGTACATCCAGACTACATCAAAGTTAGTATAAATAAGTTTTATAGAACTTGCATAATGAACAAAGCAACTTCAACACAAGTAGGTCATTTGCATCATGTAAGTGTATGTGTCAGAAGGGTGCTGTTGTATTTTGGCTGCATGTCACTTGGAATCTAATGAAAATACCATGAAAAGGTAAAAACTGGAATCGCCAATAATTTTGATGGGTCTTAAAGATGACCTTGGAGTAGTGACTCTATAGTAGCATTATGGATTGTTTTGTGAGGATGAGCAATCAGGACATTGGTGTTGCTGAAATGCTGGGTAGTGTTTTGTGAAATATTTACTTCCATTTTCTCAAGAACAACTGTTGTATTTGTGAACAAGGTAAGTTTTGAATCATCAAAATTGTTAACTTGGGATCTTGATCACAGGCCGCACCATGATTTTTCAAGCAAAAATTTAGGGGGGGGGGGGGAGAGGGGAGATCAACCTATATTTTTGCAAATACTTTAAAAAGTTCACAACTGCTGTATGGCTTTGTAAAACCAAATATATCGCTTATTAGCTGGAGCACTTGTAATTGACAGCAACAGTACAAAATATGCCAAATGATCAAGAGCAAGGCACTGTTAATGTTTGGATTAAATGCAGCATTTAGTGCTGAATGAGAGGTTCATTCTTCATGTCTCTATTTAAACATTTCACTATGCTTAAATAATTACTTGTTTAAAGTGATGCTTTACAAAATTAACTACAAGGAGGTTATATATTCTCGTTGTAAAGGACAGTTATGGGATTGGTGATATGGAATTTCAGACCTTTCCCATAATAATAATAATAATAATAATAATAGTAGTAGTAGTAGTAGTAGTAGTAGTAATATCATCATGTAGTGCAGTGACCTGGTGCAAGTCTTTCAACTAAACACCACTTCAGTGACTTGCATGATCCTAGCAGGAGGAGAAGTGATACCTACAGTTTAAAGTGGAATCTGAACCACCAGTCATATCTGGTGGCTCCTCTCAACATTGAGAGATGAAGACTGGGTTAAAATGAAGACTAAGGATGTTTTTCATTGTAGATTATCTTTGTAAGTCTCTCAGCCAAACCACTTACCAGTATACACCCTCAGTTAAAATTGTTTTTATTTGCTTGACGTCTTAACAGTTGTTTAGTAGTTAACACCCACTTCATGTGTTAAATGCTGGTTGGAATAAAACTAAAATTTTGAAGTTAAGGTAACTCATTTCAGTAATCAACCACTTAAAGGAGTTTCTCTCTTACACCGTAGGCAGGTTCATATTCTGGTTGATATCAAAACAGTGACAAAAGGCATACTGGTCTTCCATCAAGTTAGTCAATGTGATTGATGGTCCCCCACCTAATGATCTTCAGTGTGTTACAACTTTTACTATAGCAGCAGCTACATCTCTTAGGAAGTTCCGTTAAGCTGTATCTATGGAAGTGCTGTATCTTTAGTGACAGGGTCATTAGCTTAAAGGTCTCTCAGCCAGTTCATGCAAAAATGGGAGTAACGCTTATCACTACCAATCAACAAAGAAATTATAATCCTAAAACTAAGGGAACACACCCTGTAGTCTGCAGGAAGTTATTGGTAGGACTCTGTATAGGTTATCAAGTATAAAATGAATATGTTTGCCATGATCCCAAAACTTGTGTAGGCTCTGTAAATAGGTTATCAAGCCCTAGTGTCAAGGCTAGAAGTTTTCTTCAAACTAATCTATAAGAATGGATGTGGGTATGTATGTATGTTCCCTATAGACTGCAAAACAGCTAGAGCAATTTGATGAAATCTTCAGATTAGTCCTGTAGGTGATACTGTGAAATTTGGTAGCAATCAGATTAATACATTAATTAACGTATTCGTGAAAGTTGAAGTCTGGCATTTGGAACCATTGTAGCTGCCCCCTCCCAATCCCCCCCCCCCCTCTCCCCTTCACAATGGAGAGAGAGTCAGCCATTGTATCATGCTATTCTTCTGTAACTGCAAAGTTGCTGCTTGGAGCTCTAGTGTCGCTTTGGTAATTGTTTGTGTTGATACTGCCACTACAGTTAATTCGCTCTCCAGTAGGAGACACTACTGTCATTCAAAGTGCCAGACGTAAACTTATGTTTAGATTGTGATGTAAATAGGGATTAAACACATTGTGGATTGTATAAACATGGTATTCACTGTGTTTAATCATATTATGTAGAACGTAGCCACCAATAAAATACATACACACATCAATTTTTATAGTTACAGAATATAATCTCCACCCCTACAAAGTTTGCTCAAACGTCTACTGTTTTCTAGTCTGTTGGAATAGAGCAAAAATGTTGATAATAATATGTTGTTCTGGAATCCAAGAATAGTCTTCCTTGTCTGGCTAATAAAATAAACCTGCAAATCCTAGGCATTGAGGCTATTAGTTCATGTAGAAGTGAGATAATTTAGATATTCCCAAGCCATCATTTATTGACTTGAATACAACTGTGTGTATCCAAGATGGCAAATTCAGTGTTATCTCCAATGAAGCTACTGATAAGGGATAATTCACTCTATAAATGAGGCAGTATTGTTTGAAACTTTGCTGCTGCCAGTTCATTCTTCATCAGTTAGCACAAAATGGTTATTGTCTCTTGTTCCAGATATAGTTTGGCCATTTTAAAACCTTTTTTTCCTTGAGCCAATGTTGCAATTTAATTTTTTTTTTTGGGGGGGGGGGGGGGGGGAATTGCAGCATATTTTATGTGCATTCTTATCATAAAATGTAAACATGTCACTTGGTTCAAAATTTGGATTTTCGTTGGCTGCTGAAGGTTTCTTTTTCAGATTTCTTGCTGCTCCACTAGTTTCATCACATCACTGGAATGAGAGATAATCACCATTTCGTGTTGATTGATGAAAAGTGAACCAGTTGCAGCAAAGCAGTGACTAGTTGTCATAAGCTGTCTTTGAGAAGACATTTGCATAATACATAACTTTTATTTATGACAGTAAATGTTGAATTAGGTACATGCAGCCATAGGACCCTGCACAGTTTTTCTTTTGCCCAGATGGAAAAGATTATTGTTGAGTTCTAGAGTAGGATATTATCTTCAGTATTCCAAGTCCAACATTGACCAGATGCCAGTAGAAAACAGAAAACTTTATACAGCATTAAAGAAAACTTTTCCCCTAGGAATACAGGTTTGGGAACCTATAGAGAGATCACACCCATAGCTTCTTGCATGGCTGGGCATGCCACATCAGTTTTGGGGTTATCTTATTATTATTATTATTATTATTGGTAGTAGAGTTACTTCCATTTAAAGTGATAGTAGCGAAGCCACCACCATTGACAAATGAAAGTTTGATTTATATCGTCTTAAAATTAAATTGCTGTTCATGTATCCGTTTGAAGGTAAAAATTCCTTTGCACAAATGACATCAGCAAACAAAAATAGGAATATTGAAGATAAAAATCTCAAATTGCTTTTGGAACTAATTAGAAAATAGAATCAGTTGGCCAATATTTTTAGATATTTGACCTTTGAGAGTGCTCAGATTTGACAATTACACCCATTCAATGTCCAAATAACTAGACACGCTATGCTCCAACATCAACTTGAGGGCAGCATTTAGTATTGTTCCTTGTATCATAAGCTCAAGTGATACGACTTATCTATCCCAAAACACAGTTGTCATAACCTTTCATATTGAGATTGTGTGCTTCCAATTAGACAAGGTGGTGTTATGTGATGTGATTCAACTAACTGATGTTTAGACTGTGTAGTCATGTGAATAACCCCTGTGTCAATGTTCTTCACAAAATTCATCAACTTCCTTTGGTCAAAAAAAAAATATTCAAGACCACAAGCCATTATTTCTATTTTGTATTTGTCTGGGAACCCAGTGTGGCCACTGTAAGAGAGAATTTTGTCCAAAGTTGCTCTAACATCATTTTTAAATTCCAGTTCTAAAGATGAAATTGTGATTCATTTGTCTTAGTGAATTGTTAAAAAATCTTGTGATATCAATTACAGCTACCCTGATTGTAGTTCATCTTGGGTATTTTCTCACCAGACCTTAAAAGCTCTCATCCACTTAGCATCTTTTATGCTACTCATCACATTGGGACTGTACATTTTGCTACTTTGTCAGTGCAATCCCATTGCTGGAACATTCTTTGCTGTCAAAAATCACATTGATGACCCTATTATGCAGTTGGCACACTGATAAATTGCCTAAACATTTTGAACTGACAATTTAAAGGGCACACAGTGACATTTCCAATGGAAATAGCATGGAATTTAAATTAATTTCTTTTCTCTTTTGAAGGAGGAGTAAGATTTGCTGGGAATTGTAGGTCATGTGTGTTTCAATGTTTCCACCACATTCAACCAAGCACGGTAATTCAGATATTACTTTTCGAATAGCTATTGTAGTTGCGAGAGGAGGAGATTACGATGAAGATGAATTAAAAGATTAGGGTAACCAGTCACCCATTTTAAATGAGTAACCATACCCTCAATACCTAATGGCTTTGCATCAATGTGGCACTTTTGTAATCCCCACTAAGCACTACAAGGTCAGAGTAGGTTAGCATCCTGGATTTGCATTCAGGAGGGTGATGGTTCAAACACACCTCCTCCTATCCAGATTAAGGTTTTCAGTTATCTCAGTAAATCACTGCAGGCAGATGGTTGGATGGTTCCTTTCAAAGGGCACAGCAGATTACTTTCCCCAGCATAATAAAAAAAAAATAAAAAAAAAAAAAAAAAAAAAAAAAAAAAAAAACAAAGTATGTGCTCCACTAAATTACCATGCTTTTAATATGATATTAACACGTTGGCTGCCAGGTGGCCGTCGCCAGCCACGGCAGGCGGATCTTGACATCATCATGGCAGTCAACTTGTTAAACCCCCAATCTTCCTTTGACACCTGCTTTTAAGAACTTTCCAGGGGCAAACCAAGTGTTCATGCCGTTGCCACACACCTGGCTTAAACTTGCATTGATTTTCTTGGTCTCAGCATTTTCTTTCAGTAACCTTTTGTTTTCTTCAGACCCTTTTCATTTTATAAATCTTTTAAGTTTTGGACCTGTCTATTCATCACAGTAGTGCTGCAATATACGGTATATTTTTAGCACGTTGGGTGCTGTGTGGTCGCCTGTGGCCACAGCAGGCGGCTCTGGAGCACCTCTGACATTATCGCGGCAGCCAACATGTTAAAAGTGCCGTGTAAAGAATTGCAATTTGTCAGGATCTAGGTATTCGGTTCTAATTTGAGCTAAAATAATGAGGTGAAAAGTTTTTGGTTCAGCTCATACCAGTGCCCATTTGTATTACTGTTTTTGTCTTACTGTAGTTCATTATGGTGTAAATATGGAGTTTGAATGATGAAATGGAGGCAGATAATGTCTTTCTCCAAAGATGTCAGTTTCAGTTGGTTTATATGACATTTCTTATGTGCAGTGTTCAGATATTACAAAGAGAGGGAGTAAAAATAGAGGAGGAGGAGGAAAGTAGCTTTTGATGTATGTCACTGATACTCTTTATATTTGTACAAGTCAGCTGTTACTTTGCACAGTGCTCAGACAAAC
This sequence comes from Locusta migratoria, assembly GCA_026315105.1. Classification (NCBI taxonomy): domain Eukaryota; kingdom Metazoa; phylum Arthropoda; class Insecta; order Orthoptera; family Acrididae; genus Locusta; species Locusta migratoria. The sequence goes on along the minus strand of CM048744.1, from coordinate 246,429,083 downwards.
TTTGATAAGGTCGGATTATTTTCTTTCTTTCTTTTTTTACTTAACATGTGAGCAAATGTCAAGATTTTCTGATTTAAATAGAAAATAGATATTCACATTCACACAAATATTTGGCCATGCCCTTCGTCAGAAAAAGAAACACACATTCATGCACTCGGACAACTATACACACACAACCGCCATGTCCAGCACCACAAGCTGTGAGTGAGGTGGGGGTGGAGGGGGAAGAATGTGGGATAAATGTGGGGATGGAAAGTTCCGTGTTGTGTGATGGATTGTAAATGTTGTGATAGGTGGGAATTTGAATTGCGGCAATGAATACAGTGAAGGGAAGGGGCCAAAAGGGTGGATATGGGGGATTTGAAATAAGAATAATAAGGAAAAATAAAAAGTAATTAAGGCAATATTGTAAGTGGTGACACAGTTGCAAGGAAGACTAGAGAAACGGGAAAATGAGTGTGGAAGGGCGAGGGGGGGGGGGGAGGGAGAGAACATGTTAGGTGTAGGCTGGAGGGATGGGAAGTTATCTTACGTTGAGGCATGGGCGGTTGTAGGACCATATAATATGTCAAAGGGACAACTTCCATCTGTGCAATTCAGAATAGGGATGAGCTATAAGCACAATCGAGAAATGCGCAACACTAAGGCAAATTCCCAGTACTCTAGAGAAATTGTTGGCCGTGCTACACTCTGTGGAGGCTGAGTGAAACTACTCCAGAAGAAAGCTATGAGTCAGAGCAGTTGTAATCGATTGATGTCTTCCGTATATGTAAGGAAGAATTTTTACTTTACACATAGGTTTCAAGTTTACGGCTTTCTTTTGTTTGCACTGAATTAGTAGTACAGTAGAACTTTTATCAGAAGACAAAAATTTTAGGATTATTACTAAGATACGTTTTTCACATGAAACAAATAAGCATTCCACATGCATTTACTTATAAAGGAGAGAGAAATGCTACAAGATTGTACACCCAAAACTCCTTACATATAGTTATTGTTAAAAAAATCGTCAGAGCTTACAGTATCTTCAGTTATTCTCAGTGTTTTAAATACCTGGACAGATATCAGCTTTTGTGCTTACAATTTTCACTTACAGCTCTGGTACTTCCTGAACACAGTTAACAACTACAATACTAATTGTTGCTTGTTCTATACAAAAACTGTTCAAAAGTTTGAATAGTTTTAATTTTGGTATGAGTTATTTTTATTGGAGCCAAATTAAAAGTTTCCTGATACTTGCGGACTGTTACTGGCACTATCCAACCTTTTTAGCAAATTTCTTTAGTTGAAATGGATACCAAATACCAGTACATAAATAAATGAGTACTTTGGGGTCTTACTTGCATTAATAGAATGAGCTTTTGTACCTGTGGACATTCGTATATTGCTAGATGTATTGTGTAATTCTGAATGTCTTATCAAGCCTGTTGTCTTTTTTTTTTTTTTTTTTTTTGCAACATTGTGGAGTTTTTTAAAGGTGTTTCAACAGTCGAAAAGTACTGCAAGCTTCGTGACTTTCATCCGTATCCGTATTTGAATAAAACTCACAGCAAGTTGTGAGCATTGCCTGTCAGCGTCAGCAGACATTTCAAATAAATGCAGCACGTGGCACAGTGTGCTGACCCAGTCAACTGGCACACAGTGACTTGCGCCGTACTGTTTCTCGAGAATCGCTTAAGCACCGGCAACTTGAGAAATTCTCGGTGTGCTCAAGTCGCCGTGCCTCCCAGTCCCATTTCTAGTTCAGAGGGGTCGGTGGTGGGGGAGGGGAGGATTCCGATGGCCTGGGTAGTGAAGCAGCGATTGAAATCCAGAGTGCTGTGTTCATCCGCGTGCTGTGCCACAGTGTGGTCCATCTTGCTTTTTGCCACAGTTTGAGGGGTAAGCTGTTGGGGTTAGGATTGGCATAGGGATGGACTAGGATAGCGATACTCAACATTTTTCCTCCACGGGCCAAATTCTTGGAAGCACCCGTTTCAAGTGGGCTGCAACATTATCACAGGCCAAGATAACAATGCCAAATAACCACACCCATTTGTTTTTTCATGAAAATGTATTTTAATATATGATTGTTAATAGAGAAGTATGTTTCTGACAGCTTTTGAGATATATCCAAACTTATTGTTAATTAATTTTTTTTTTAGTTTTTGTTTAAAAAAATATTCACTTTATTTCAGTTGTCATCTGTAACTCTGCTGTAACTTCTTGAAAATCATAAATTTGTAAGCAATTATTTTTTGTTAAATATCTTGCAAGGCAGATGAGACTAGTGGTTACTGTGAACTGCCACTATGGTTCTTGGTGACATTACAAGGGGAATGATGAATTTTAATTTCTTCCATTGCTTGCACCTAGTACTGGTCAGCTTTTATTGTAATGCAATGCAATAGGAAAATTATACACACATTTGACGGAGTATCATGTTTAGTTCTGCATTAAGTAGAAATTCTATTACTAAAGAAAAAGTACCGAGTGAGGTGGCGCAGTGGTACCACATTGGACTCTCATTCGAAAGGATGGTGGTTCAAAACCACCTTCGGCCATCCGGATTTAGGTTTTCGTGATTTTCCTAAATCACTCTAGGCAAATGCCAGGATGATTCCTTTCAAAGGGCACAGTCGATTTCCTTACCCAAACAACCCGAGTGTAAGCTCCACCTCTAATGACCATGCTGTCGACGGGGCGTTAAACACTAAATGTTCCTTCCTTCCTGCTAATAAAAAAAATAGTTTTCACACCCTAGGCTCCACCGTGCTATTGTAGTGCCACAACTAATCTTGATTATGTGTTTCAGAAATGGTAATTTCAGTAGGAAACCTGTGGACCTCTGACCTCTACTACTTTTTCTGTCAATTACCTGTTTAGGTGATCATATTTGTGTACACCAAAGGTGGGACCAATTTTGTAACTACTCAGTACTGAAAATGCAAGAATCCCCCTGTAACTGTTATGCATTATTGAAGGTTACAAGCCGGCCGAGCGGTCTGCGGCACGCCAGTCACAGTCTGCACGGCCACTACGGTCGGAGCTTCCAGTCCTCCCTCGGGCATGGGTGTTTGTGTTGTCCTTAGAGTAAGTTCGCTTAACTTAGTCAAGTAATTAGTGTGTAAGTCTAGCGGCTGATAACCATGAAGTTTGGTCACAGAAGACCTCACTCACATTCAAAAATTTTTGAAGGTTACAACAAAATGAATATCAGGCTTCAAATCATAATATAGCAAATATAACATGAAACACATACATCTTCACAACTAGTGCATAATTATGATACACCCATGTAGTTTAGTCCCCTCAAAACCCCCAAATATGATACACCCAAGCATTAAAAGTTAGTAAAAATCTTGCTTAGGTAACTTAATACAGCTTTTAACACTGACTTGCTCATGTTTCAAAAGTAATTAAATGGCAGTGTATGAGAGTTTGTTTGCTAATATTTGATTTAACTTTTAACTCTCCTACTATGGATGTAGACAGCTATCTTTTGTTTAGAACTCTACAACCTCGAACTACCCAACATGATGTAACTGTTATGTATTAAGTAACATATATCAAGAGAGAACGCTGGCAGTAAATATTCTTACTTAACAGGCTACTGAACGTTAAAAAGCTGAACAGACATTTCATGGTGTTAAAAAGAGAAAAGGCTCTGCTATAAAATTGGATGTTTCTTTTTGGAGCTATGATGCCTCTTACAGGTACATATTTTAAACTTCCACTGCCTCCCTGTTTGCAGTGGGGGTTAATAAGGAAAACATTGTGGTAAAAGTCCTAGACTTCTGGCATCTGTACTCACATCCAATAGGAACAGACCATGTTGATTTACAGCAATCTATCAAATACCACAATAGGGAAAAAAGAAAAAAAAAATTAGATCTCTCAGAGACGCTCCATGGTTAATTAATAGCAAAGTTATATAGGCTAATACAGTTTTTGGCACTGAAATATGAATTCGTCTCTTACCTCTTCTGATGTTTTGTTTGGGGCTATGCATGTTGGTTACATTATATTAAACAGAGTAACGACTCGATGATTTGTGTGCTACAATACTTACGCTGTCAAAACAATTGCGAGAAGCAGGGTTTCACTAGTCAAATCCAGCTCGGTAATATCATCTTCAGTGCAAGTATTATTGCAGATCTCGATCATTAATGCGTCATCACACAGTTCGTGTAAATGCATTCTGAATTCGGTATAGTATGGAGGTTTATGAAATAAAGTGTAGACACTTTTACACTGCTAAAAATATGTGGTGTGTTATTCTGATCAAAACGTTGGATGCAATGGTATCTGGACTATTACTTGTCACTACTTAGTTGAATTTTGTGAGAGCTCGGCACATAAATTGAGATATGAGAGATAGGAAAACTGACACTGGCTGAGAAGGAACGCCGGAGGGAGAATGTTTACCTGTGATTTTGTGCTGGTCACTGCTTCTGTCTCTAAACTATGCAATCAAAAGTATCCGAACGCCCCTAAAAAACATACATTTTTCATTGTACTGTCACCTACTGTGAGGTGCTCTGTATCAGCAGTCATTAGACATCGTGAGAACTTTTGGACGTCAAACATGGTCACATGATTGTGTCATTTGTGTCAGAAGTCTGTCCTAGCAACGGGAGTGTGAGGCACAGCAATGAGTGCACCAAGAATTTCTCGAACTGCCAGCACGAGAGCAATTTTTGAGAAGCAGTGCTGCAACTCTTGTTGCTGTGCAGCAGTTGACTGGGGTGACGCGCTCGATTACTGGAGCCGACATCTGACAGGCAATGCTCACAGCTTGCTGTGATTGTCATTTAAATACGGATACATGAAAATGAAAGTTGTGGAGCTGGCAGTACTTCATGGTGAATGGAGGTAATGTCTATTGCTACATACGGTATGTCTTTTTTAAGCTCTGTAATATAGCACAAACTGCAACAGTCATGATAAGACATTTAAAATTGCACAATATATCCAGCAATCAAGCATATATGTATACAGATAGAGAAGTGCATTCTTCTATTAATGGCAGTCAAATAAAATACCCAAGGTTTCAAATGTCTGTAAATCTATCGGACCAAACTGCGTGGTCATCAGTCCATTGCTTACAAATTACTTAAACCTAGGTAAACTAACCTAAGGACAAATACACACACCCATGCCCCAGGGAGGACTCTAACCTCCACGATGAGCAACCGCGCGCTCCACAGCGAGGCGCTTTAGACCGCTCGGCTACTCCACCGCGGCTACCCAAGGTTTTATGTATGTTATCCATTCGTACTATATGAAAAGAAAATTCCATAAAAATGTTGGATAGTTCTGGAAACTGTTTGCCAGTATTGGAAAACTTTAATTTTTAATTTAGTTCGGACAACATACATTAAAATTAAATCCAAACTTTTGGAGAGTTCTATCCTCACAACCAACAGTCACTATTGCAGTTGGAAATTGTGGCAGCTGTTTTCAGAAACTACCAGAGCTGTAAGCTAAAATAAGGATGGAAGCAAAAACCAATGATACTCTCAATTAATTTTTATATTTTTAATTATTTTTGTTTTGTTTTTTTTACTATAAGTAAATGTATGCAAGGAGATTTTGAGTGTAATATATTCTAGCAATTCTCTCTCATTTAAGTATAAATACATTCAAAATGCATGCTGGTTTTAAAGAAGAATGAAGTTTTTGTGTCATGTGAAATACATGTTTTATTAATAGTCCTGTGATTTTTTTAATTCTGTAGAACATTATACTACTACTACTACTACTATGACTAATTCAGTACAGGTAAAAGAAAGCCTTGTACTTGACACAATGTGTAAAAAGTACAACTTTTAACTTGCACTTACAAAAGACAACATTTACAACTGCTCTGTCTCGACACTTCCTTGTAAAGCAGTTTCACTTAGCCTCCAGAGAGTACAGCACTGTTGACGTCTTCTCGAGACTACTTGAGAATTTGCCTTAACGTTGTGTGTTACTCGAATATGTTCTAGTTTGTATGCGTGATTTCCACACTCCTAAACATTGCTAGGTCCTCTGTTTGTGATGTGATAGTGAAGTGGAAACATGGACACATACAGTACAAAAGTGTACAGGTGGATATTGTCTTTTGACTGACAGATTCTTCTGACAGTTGAAGGTAGTATGTTGTAATAAGCAGGCATCTATCTAGATCATACACAGGAATTCTAAACTGCATCAGGATCTACTCCGAGTACTATGACAGTTGGATGGAATGTAATGGTCAAGTGGCTGACCATAACCTACACATCACCCAGGTCAATGCCAAACGACACTTTGCTTGGTGTAAGTGTAGTGTGGCGTGGTATGGTGTTTGGAGTGGCGAATCACGGTTCACAATGTGACAGTCCCATGGCAGGGTGTGGGTACAGTGAATTCTCGGTGAATGTCATCTGCCAGCGTGTGTAGTGCCGACAGTAAATGGTGTTATGGTATGGTCACGTTCTGCATGAAGGGGGCTTGCACCCCTTGTTGTTTTGTGTGGCACTATCATAGCACAGGCCTACATTGATGTTTTAAGCACCTTCTAGCTTCCCACTGTTGAAGACCAATTCTGGGATGGTGACTCCGTCTTTCAGCGTGATTGAGCACCTGTTCGTAATGCATGCACAGTCTATGGCAGAATAGTTACACGACAATAACATCCCTGTAATGGACTGATCTGCACAGAGTCCTACTTGAACCCTATAGGACACCTTTGGGATGTTTTGGAACACCACCTTCGTGCCAGGTCTCACTAATCTACATCAATACCTCTCTTTGGTGCAGCACTCCATGAAGAATGGGCTGCCATTTCCCAAGAAATCTTCCAGTACCTGATTGAATGTACGCCTTTGAGACTGAAAGCTGTCAACAAAGCTAAGGGTGGGCCAACACCATATTGAATTCCAGCATTATCAATGGAGGGCACAACTAATGTGTAAGGCATTTTCAGCCAGGTGCCGGATACTTTTGATCACATAGTATATCTGGTCACCATTTTCCCCATTTTTTTGTAAAAATGCTTATAATAATGTGGGGCAGGTTTGGCATCATCTTTAATTTGTTGCCATGTTTTATTTCTAAAGTGGAGACCGCTTGGTTAGCCGTGTGGTCTAACACACCACTTTCTGCGACAGGAGGCTTACCGGAGCCGGTTCGAGTCTGCTTGCCTGGATGTGGTTGTTAGGTGGTTTTCCACATCCCCCTAGGTGAATAATTCGCTGGTCCCCCATGTCCCACCTCAGTTACACGATTCGCAAACATTTCATAACACATTACACTTTCACACATATAATACTATACACAGACAATTGGGGTACACATTTCCTCCCGGGGGGCATGGGATAGTGACAGGAAGGTAAATATTTACACACGCCAAATCCAGTTAACAAAGCCGAGCCTGCATGTGTAGGAACATGGCTCAACTCGAAAGAGAAAGAATTGTTGGCAGGCAGAAAACACTGTCTCAACCCACCAAAGATATTTTTATTTTACGGCAGAAAGAAGTGGTGAACAGACATGAATATACAAATGTGGAAGTACATGCAATTATACAAATAAATATTTGAGGACATATTTTATGAAATACTCAATAGGATTGTCAAGGAGTAAGATGACTAGGCAACAGAAAGTCCTCTGAACATTACAAGTATTTCTGGCTTATAAGTACATCTAGAATTTACCAACCTTGCTACTTCATTTTCAGTATAATGGACAAATATATAGCAAAGTTAAACAGAATACAGTATCTATGATAGTGATTAATTAAGAATAGGCCACACATTAACTTTGAAACAGTACAAATGAAGTCCATCATACATGTGCATAAACAATATACATGAACACATTTGCTGGGTACAATAAATGAAACTAATTTTCACTTTTCACAAGTCAGTTAAAAATATTGAATAATGTCCTGCTGGTAGTTCATAACAAAGAACTAAAAATACTTGAATATAAAAATCTAGAAAAAAGTGTTATAGTTAATCCTAAGGCATTGGCATATTTTTAAACAAATATTATAGCCATGGTGAAATTTATCTAACAGGTTTCTCAATAACACAACTTACACTAACACAGGTCACTGTAAGCTATATTAATCAATTTTACTACCAGTGCTTGTGCATTTGTGTAGAACTAGTCATACAGTAATTAATGCTCAGTATTAAAAATGAAATAAGCCAAGAGAAGATACAACCAAGACTAAAGGGTCTTTATTGGACATTGGTAAAGTATCATCAATGTTCAGTTATAATCCACCACATCTAAAAGATACAAAGGTTTTTCATCTGTGCAAATTAGGTGGCACTGAACATGTAGAAAATGCAGGTCAGTCTCAAAACTATCATCTTTCACAAACATAACAAAAGCTATTGAAAAATATTGACGAATCACTTGAAGCCTTCTTGATAAAGAACAATCTGGCTTCATACATATAAAATGCATATTGGTAGTGACATTTACAATAGTAGTTCCAGAAATGTCAGATGAAGAATAATATTTAAGAGGCATCTTCCTAGACCAACTGAAACCTTTGACATTCCAGACCGTGGTCTTTCTTTAAAGAAGCTAGACATGCAAAAAAAAAAAAAGGATGAAGATAGTAAGAAAGTGGTGTCTACCCTATGTAGGAGGCAGAATTGAATACCTTGAGATATGGCATATTACTGAAACATTTCACTTTGTTGGATCTCAAGAGTAGGCCTATGTAAAGAAAGAGGCTGCATCAACATTTATCCAGAATGTACCACACAATGAAAAAGAGTACTGTTCCTGGATGACAGCAGCGTTTTAATTATTGTAGAGTCATCAGAAACAATGAAGTAAAAGCTGTTCTTATGATAGTACACATAGAGCCAACAAACAAGAGTACATAGATGAACTGAAGAACGTGAACTTCTGTATTACAAACAAATCTGACCTTGTAAAATTAAATATAAATTAAAAATTCATGCAATGTGGCCCAAATATTAAATTCTTTGCTGTGTATGTGGAGAGTAACATATAGATTAACCATATTAAATACCTTTAAGGAAATCATGTGGGCTTTGAGCACCCAGAGAAACCACATATATCTGATCACAGTAAACACTTTATTGTTCATACAACAAAGTATAGAACAAGACTGAGTTAAGCATTAGCCAGCAAGAAATCTCACACAGTGTTTTTTTGCTGTTGTCATAATCAATAGTGGATAGTGGTCACGTCGCCACAAAATCCCTCGCTACCCCCCCCCCCCCCCCCCCGCAGTACAGAGTACATTCTGGGGACTGGGGGGATGGGTTTGAAAGCTCGGTGTTGTCTTGAGTTAGAAGTGTGGGCAGGCAGCAACATGTTGGCAGCGCATCTATGACGAAGTCGACCAGTCTTCATGGACTTTAGATGATGCAGGCCAGGCGTGATGACACTGGGGCAGGGGCCAGAGGCCAGGGGTGCATAAATAAGCACTTCAACAGAAGGAAGCAAGAAAGATGGAAAATTGGATGGTTGGACCTCCATGGGCAGAGAGATATGTTGCAATAGGTGTCATTCAATGTGTGTGTGTGTGGGGGGGGGGGGGGGGGGCAAGGGGGCAAAGAAGGAAGAGCACAAAATAAAGTGGTCTCACAATATGATCAAAAGATCGGTACCAAGAGGTCGGGGGATGGGAACCAAGAATTCAAGAGCTGGAAACGAGGGAAGAAGGGAGTGTAAGAAGCCCCAGAATGATGAGGACGGAGATGAAGTGGACAGTGTGTAGGGAGTGGGGGGTGGACGGGGTAGCCAGAGAAGATATGGTGGAGGAGGGGGAAGGCATGGAACAGCTGTTGATGCCTGGCCCAGACCAAGTTTCTTCCAAAGTTGAGGACAGGGGCTCAGTATGAGCCGGTTTGAGGCGATTAATAGAGACTGTTATTGGTGTTTCATTGACAGAAATAATGAAAGTTTTACCAGCCCATTTGAGGACACAGTAAGGTCCAAAATAAGGAGGTTAGAGGGGGGAGCGGACGGAATCGTCATGGAGGAACACGTGGGAACATTTGCCCAGTGACCGAGGGACATGAGAGAAGGAGGAGAACGACTAAAGGGAGGGGGAGGGAAGTTTAGAGCAGTGAAGTTGGATGCTATGAACAAGGGATGGGAGGTCAGAGGTCGAAGGAGGAGGTGAGGACCGAACGAGCTCGTCAAGGTTCATTAGCTTCTGTCTTTAAACAAATTCTGCCACTGTTTCTTTTAAATCTTCCTTGTAAGAGGAGCAGGGTCTGAGGAGAACTAAGGGGTGGGTCTCAAGGCGGAGAGGGTTGTTGCACATTAATGCAGCTTTCAGGATGCGGTGTCACCATTCCAGAAGGCTGTTTCCTTATGAGTGATAGGCTGTGATGTGGATATGATGGATACAAAAGAGGTTGCAGAGACTTAGAAAGAGGGCAGACTCGAATTGTCTACCCTGGTCAGTGGTGATGGCAGGGCAGCCAAAGAGAGTGACCCAGGTGTGCAAGGAAGCACAAGCAACAATTTCATCAGTAATGTTAGGACGTGATGTGGCCTCTGTCCAACAGGTGGTGCAATTGAGTCTACATCTACATCCATACTCCAGAAGTCACCTGACGGTGTGTGGCGGAGGGTACCTTGAATACCACTGTCAGTTCTTCCTCCTATTCCAGTCATGTATTGTTCATGGAAAGAAAGATTGTCAGTATGCCTTTGTGTCGGCTCTAGTCTCTCTGATTTTATCTTCATGATCTCTTCATGAGATATGCATAGGATGGAGCAATATACTGCTAGACACCTCGGTAAAGGTATGTTCTCGAATCTTCGACAAAAGCCCATACCGAGCGACAGAGCATCTCTCCTGCAGAGTCTTACACTGGAGTTTATCGATCATCTCTGTAATGCTTTCACGGTTACCAAATGATATCGTAACTAAGCACACTGCTCTCCATTGGATCTTCTCTATTTCCTCTATCAGCCCCACCTTGAACAGATCCCACACTGGTGAGCAGTATTCAAGCTGTGGGTGAACAAGTGTACTGTAACCTACTTCCTTTGTTTTCAGACTGCATTTCCTTAGGCTTCTTGCAATGAATCAGTCTGGCACCTGCTTTACCAACGATTGATTTTATATGGTCATTCCATTTTCAATCACTCCTAATGCCTACTCCCAGATACTTTATGGAATTAACTGCTTCCAGTTGCTGACCTACTATAGTGGAGCTAAATGATAAAGGATCTTCCTTTCTATATATTTACAGATCATTACACTTGTATATATTGAGATTAAATTACCATTCCCTTCACCATGTAGATCCTCCTGCATTTCAATACAATTTTCCATTGTTACAACCCCTCTATATACTACAGCATCAGCCGCAACATGCCTCAGTGAACTTCCGATGTTATCCGCAAGGTCATTTATATATATTGTGAACAGCAACAGACCCACGACACTCCCCTGTGGCACACTTGACATAACACTTACTTTGGAAGATTTCTCTCCATTAAGAATGCCATGCTGCATTATGTTATCTAGGAACTTCTCAATCCAATCACACAATTGGTCTGATAGACCACATGCTCTTACTTTGTTCATTAAACATCTGTGGGGAACTGTATCAAATGCCTTGCGGAAGTCAAGAAACACAGCATCTACCTGAGAACCCGTGTCTATGGCCCTCTGAGTCTTGTGGGCAAATAGCGTGAGCTGGGTTTCACACGATTGCCTATTTCAAAACCCATGCTGATTCCTAAAGAGCATTTCATTCCATTCCATGATGGTGGTGGTGGCGGCTGGTGCAGTAACAGTGTTGAATAATTGAATGATTCTCAGTCTCTGTTGCAATATTTGTTTATTCTCCAATTAAACTTTTCGCGCTGTTAGTGCATCGTCAGACTGTAAAAAGACAAATGTTTTGTTACAGTTCGTGTACCTGGTGGGCTGGTACATACTTAGCCACATTAGATTCACTGCCCACCAGGTACACTGACTGTAACAAAACATTTGTCTTTTTCCAGTCTGACGATGCGCTAATAGCGCGAAACGCATAATTGGAGAATAAACAAATATTGCAACAGAGACTGAGAATCATTTAATAATCCTAAAGAGCAGATTTCTAGTCTCCAGAAATGTCATTATACTCAAACATAATGAATGTTCCAAAATTCTACAACTGACCAACGTTAGAGATATAGGCCTTTAGTTCTGCATATCTGTTTGACATCCCTTCTTGAAAACGGGGATGACCTGTGCCATTTTCCAATCTTTTGGAACACTATGCTCTTCTAGAGACCTACGGTACACCACTGCAAGAAGGGGGGCAAGTTCCTTCGCATATTCTGTGTAAAAATGAACTGGTATCCCATCAGGTCCTGCGGCCTTTCATCTCTTGAGCAATTTTAATTGTTTTTCTATCTCTCTGTCAATTTTTTAAATATTTGCCATTTTGTAATCTGTGTACATCTATAGAAGGAACTACAGTGCACTCTTCCTCTTTGAAACAGCTTTGGAAAAAGACATTTAGTAATTAAGCCTTTAGAGTGTCATCCTCTGTTTCAATTCCATTTTTGTCACAGAGTGTCTGGACATTTTGTTTTGATCCACCTACCGCTTTGACATAAGACCAAAATTTCTTAGGATTTTCAGCCAAATCAGTACATAGAACTTTACTTTCGAATTCATTGAACACCTCTCGCATAGCCCTGCTCATGCTACATTTCGCTTTGTGTAATTTTTGTTTATCTACAAGGGTTTTGTTATTTTTATGTTTGCAGAGAAGTTCCTTTGCTTCTGTAGCAGTTTTCTAATTTGGTTGTTGTACCATGGTGGCTCCTTTCCATCTCTTATGATCTTGCATGGTACATACTCATCTAATGCATATGTTACAATGGCTTTGAACTTTGACCACTGTTCCTCAACACTATCTATACTTGAGATAAAACTTCTGTGTTGAGCCGCCAAGTACTCTGAAACCCAATTTTTGTCACTTTTTCTGAACAGAAGAATTTTCCTACATTTTTTAATATTTATATTTATGGCTGATATTATCAATGCTGTAATTGCTTTATGATCACTTATTCCCTGTTCTTTGTTAACTGTTTTGAGTAGTTTGGGTGTGTTTGTCACCAGAAGGACTAATATGTTGTCACCATGAGTCGGTTCTCTGTTTAACTTCTCAAGATAGTTTCCAGATAATGCACTCAAAACAATTTCACTGGATTCTTTGTCCCTGCCACCCATCATAAATGTTTGAGTCTCCCAATCCATATCCAGTGAATAAAAATCTCCTCCCAAAACTATAACATGATCGAGAAATCTACTCAAAATATTTTCCAAATTTTCCTTCAGGTGTTCTGCCACGACAGGGGCTGACCCAGGAGGCCTATAGAAACATCCAATTACCACGTTCTAGCCTAGTTTAACTATGACCTTCACCCAAATTATTTCACACTTTGGATCTCAGTCTATTTCCTTCAATACTAGTGCAATTTTTATCACTATAGACATGCCTCCCCCTTCACTGGCCAGCCTATCTCTGCGGTATACATTCCAGTCTGAGTTTAGAATCGCATTACTGTTTACATCTAGTTTCAGCCAACTTTCTGTCCCTAGTACTATGTGGGCATTGTGCCCGTTTATTAATGACAGCATTTCCGGGACCTTTCTGTAGATGCTCCTGCAGTTAACTACTACTACACTGACCTTTTCATTCCCTGTTGTGTTCTGCCTACTGCTATCTTGTTGTGACTCAGGAGGCGCCTTGTTAAGCCTAGGGAGGGAATTCTCTATCCTAAAAAACCCCCATGTGCACTCCACACGTACTCCACTACCATTGTATATGCTTCCTGCGTGTAGTGCATGCCTGACCTATTCAGGGGAAACCTAAATTTCTGCAGCCGATAGCGGAGGCCGAGAAATTTGCACCCCAGATCTCCGTAGAATCATCTGAGCATCTGGTTTAAGCCTTCCATTCGCCTCCAAAGCAGAGGACCACAATTGGTTCTGGGAACAACACTGCAAATAGCTCAGATTCCACCCTGTGAGCAAGGCTTTCAGCCTTCACCAACTCCGCCTGTATGAACTGAGGATGACCTATGAAACCCAGCTGGCAGGAATCGTTGGTGCCAACATGAGCAACAATTTGCAGTCGGGTGCACCCAGTGCTCTCTTTTTCGCCACCGAAAGGGTCTCCTCCACATCTCAGATGAGACCCCTCTGGCAAGCAAACAGAGTGCACATTGGCCTTCTGCTCTGACCTTTCCACTGTTTCCCTAAGGGGCTCTACCACCCGCCTAACATTGGAGCTCCCAATCACTAACAAACCCCTCACCTCATGTGCCTGCTCAAACCCTGCTGAAGGAGTGGCCACATGTCCACTCACAGGCAGAACGGGCAATGCCACACGGCCAGCCTCCACATTGACCTTCCGCCACGAGCAATGCGAACGCCGTTGAACCTGCCACACCTATTGCAGATAGGGTGTCTCAACTTCATCTGCTACACGCAAAGATGTCCCAACAGCAGGGATAGTGGGTGAAGCATGTAACACCTGCGGTGTCCCATGTGATGCACCAGCGCCCCCACTGCTGCAACTCTCTGAGGCAGCAGCCTGAAGACGGCTGACTACGGCCAACATCACACTCAGCTGCTCGCGAACAGAGGCTAGCTCCTCCTGCGTCCGTATGCAGCAGTCACACATCCTATCCATCCTACCAAATCAACAATTGTCTGTAAAGAGTTATGTACAAACTTGTTACTAGCATGAGTTTATAAAAATTATCACTGCTCAGCCCACAAGTAAGTGACAATAGTTTGCTCCTACTTAGCTGTAACTCTGCTGGTGCTGCTATCAACTGGTGCACCCAACACTACCTATCAAATATGTGACAATAAACTATTAAAACAGTAGCACAAACTAAATCTGCCAAGTACACAAGAATAAACCTCTCAAAACAGAAGTTCCAACGAAAACGAAGAACTTGACTGGCAAATTAAATTTGACACAAATTAAATTATGATACTTATTGCTGTTTATGATGCAACACAGGCAGCAGCTGGCACTGGACTCAGTGAGAAGATAGTGAAAGCCATTAACTGGAGGAAGAGGGCTGACAAGGTTGATGGGAACATGTTGGAAACGTCCAGCTGGGGCGGGGATGGGCGCGAAACTAAGCCTGACAATCCCTCCTCATATCCCACCAGACAAAACAATCAGAGACTTGCCTGGTGAAAGCCTAAACATCAGGGTGAACTAGGTTATGAAGTTTGTTGAAGATTTCACGTCAAAGGCAGTGTGGAATGTAGGGGTGTGGCTCGCCCATCAATTCGTTGCACCAGACCTCACCACCACCTCACACCAGGGAAGGTAATGGGGTTAGATCAAAGAGAAGAGTTACTGTCATCAATAAGTTGCATAGTGTCATTGACCCCGACCTGAAGAGTGGCAAGGTTACAGAGGTCTATGAGGAATGAGATCGAATTAATGCGTGTCAAAAAAATCAGCAACAACATTGTCAGCACCCTTGATGTAATGCACATCTTTGGTGAATTGAGAGATATAATCAAAATAGCAGAACTGGCGAGCAGGGAGGTCTGCTGCAGTGTTGATGATAGCAGCAGTAAATGATCAGTCAGGACATAGAAAGAGAGACCATCAATGACTGGATGGAAGTGTTTGAGAGCTTTGTACATGGCCAAGAGTTCACAATCAAAGGTAGAGTACTTCTTTTGGGAGTTATTAAGTTTTTTGAAAAAACTGCAGAGGAGAAGTGATGCCATCGAAAGTTTGGCTGAGAACTGCACCAATGGCATTGTCACTTGCGTACATGGTGACAAACAGTTCAGCCTCGGTATGAGGGTGAGCAATGGTGACAGCTCAAGGAAGAAGATCTTTGTGAGCAGAGAATGAGGAAGTCATCACCTCAGTACAAGAAACAGGACAAGTGCCAGAGGTTGTTTGCCAGTGACAGAGTCAGTGAGGGAGGCTTGAAGCTCGGCTGCTCCGGGCAAATGGCATCAATAATAGTTTATTGTCCTGAGAAAACCTCGCAATTCTTTGAAGGTTGAGGGGAGGGGTAGATCACTGATAGGGTTCCTCTTCTCGAGGAGGGAGGGAGGGGGATGTCCCACTGGCAGAAACGGTGAAGCTAAATAACAACACAGAGCACTGGTACAACTGTTTCTTACTGTCATTAAGTGAGGGCAGAGTGTCAAGGAGGATCTGAACATGTTTCTTGTTCCCCTTTGCAGAATTTCTGAAGACTTATATGTTGTCAAGTTAGGCAAAGCAAAATTTTAAAGGAAAGAGTACCTCATTAATGAAAAGCTGCCAGGTTTGAGTTGCATTTTTTGGACCAAATGGCATGAACCAATAGTAGAACAAGCCGATGGGAGTGGTAATAGCAGTCTTTTTTTTTTAATGTCTTCAGGAGCCACAGAAATTTGATGCAAAGCATACTTTCAGTCCACAATAGAAACTTTTGCACCAGCCAATGTCTGAGTGAAGTTTTCAATGTTCGATATGGGTGTAACATTTCTATATACGCGTACACTATATTTCTACCCAATAGTTCAGTCCCAAATCTTAATACATTTCTGTCCCAAAAAGCTATACCATTGGTATAAAGTGATATTAGTACCCTTATCCACCCCCATGAACCACAGACATTGCCGAGGTGGGGTGGCTTGCGTGCCTCAACGATACAGATAGCCGTACCGTAGGTGCAACCACAGCGGAGGGGTATCTGTGGAGAGGCCAGACAAACGTGTGGTTCCTGAAGAGGGGCAGCAGCCTTTTCAGTAGTTACAGGGGCAACAGTCTGGATGGTTGACTGAGCTGGCCTTGTAACATCAGCTAATGTGGCTTTGTCACACAACTACTGCGAACGGCTGAAAGCAAGGGGAAACTACAGCCGTTACCTTTCCCGAGGACATGCAGCTCTACTGTATGAACATATGATGATGGCATCCTCTTGGGTAAAATATTCCGGAGGTAAAATAGTCCCCCATTCGGATCTCCGGGCGGGGACTACTCAGGAGGATGTCGTCATCAGGAAAGACAATACTGGCATTCTACGGATCGGAGCGTGGAATGTTAGATCCCTTAATCGGGTAGGAAAATTAGAAAATTTAAAAAGGGAAATGGATAGGTTGAAGTTAGATATAGTGGGTATTAGTGAAGTTCGGTGGCAGGATGAACAGGATTTCTGGTCAGGTGAGTACAGGATTATAAATACAAAATCAGTTGGGGGTATCACAGGAGTAGGACTGATAATGAATAAGAAAATAGGAATGCGGGTAAACTACTATGAGCAGCACAGTGATCGCATTATCATTGTCAAGATAGATACGAAGCCAACACCGACAACGGTAGTACAGGTTTATATGCCAACTAGCTCTGCCGATGATGAGGAGATCGAAGAAATATATGAGGAGCTAAAGGAAATTATTCAGACAGTTAAAGGAGAGGAAAACTTAATTGTGATGGGAGACTGGAATTCGGTAGTAGGAAAAGGAAGAGAAGGAAAAATAGTAGGTGAATATGGACTGGGCAGGAGGAATGAAAGAGGAAGTCGCCTGGTAGAATTTTGCACGGAACATGATTTAATCGTAACAAACACGTGGTTTAAGAATCACAAAAGAAGGTTGTATACATGGAAGAGACCAGGAGACACCGGAAGGTATCAGATAGGTTTTATAATGGTAAAACATAGATTCCGGAACCAGGTTATAAATTGCAAGACATACCCAGGGGCAGATATAGACTCTGACCATAACCTGTTAGTCATGAACTGTAGGCTGAAGCTGAAAAAACTGCAGAAAGGTAGGAAAATAAGGAGATGGGATTTAGATAAATTGAAGGAAAGTGAAGTTCTGGAGAATTTCAGAGGGAGATTTAGGCAACAATTGACAGAAACAGGGGGAAATAAAACAGTAGAAGAGGAATGGGTAGCATTGAGAGATGAAATAGTGAAGGCAGCAGAGGACAAAATAGGTAGAAAGGCAAGACCTACAAAAAATCCCTGGATATCACAGGAAATACTAAATTTAATTGATGAAAGGAGAAAATATAAAAATGCAGTAAATGAAACAGGCAAAATGGAGTACAGACGACTAAAAAATGAGATTGACAGAAAGTGCAAAATGGCTAAGCAGGAGTGGCTAGAAGCCAAATGCAAATCTGTAGAAGACTGTATAAGAAGGGGAAAAGTAGATACCGCCTACAGGAAAATAAGAGAGACATTTGGGGACAAGAAAAGCAACTCTACGAATATTAAGAACTCAGATGGGAAACCAGTTCTCAGCAAAGAAGGGAAAGCTGAAAGGTGGAAAGTGTACATAGAGCAGCTCTACAAAGGAAATGAACTTAGAGACGATGTTGTGGGAAGGGAAGAGGAAGTAGATCAAGATGAAATAGGAGATTATATACTGAGAGATGAATTTGACAGAGCCCTGAAAGACCTGGGCCAGAACAAGGCCTCAGGAGTAGATGACATACCCTCAGAGCTACTAAAGTCTCTGGGAGAGCCAGCCATGACAAGACTATTTGAACTCGTTTGTAGGATGTATGAGACAGGCGAAATGCCCTCAGAATTTAAGAAAAATGTAATAATCCCCATTCCAAAGAAATCGGGCGCAGACAGGTGTGAAAATTACAGAACCATCAGTTTGATAAGTCATGGTTGCAAAATTTTAATACGAATTATCTACAGGAGAATGGAAAAGCTGGTAGAAGCTGACATCGGGGAAGATCAGTTTGGATTCAGAAGGAACATAGGAACCCGGGAGGCAATACTCACTTTACGTCTTATCTTAGAAGATAGATTAAGGAAAGGCAAACCTACATTTTTAGCTTTTGTAGATTTGGAGAAAGCATTTGACAATGTTGACTGGAATACACTCTTTCAAATTCTGAAGGCAGCAGGGCTAAAATACAAGGAAAGGCGAGTTATTTACAACTTGTACAAAAGCCAGACCGCAGTTATTAGACTAGAAGGGCATGAAAGGGAAGCATCAGTTGGGAAGGGAGTGAGACAGGGTTTTAGCCTTTCTCCAATGTTATTCAATTTGTACATCGAGCAGGCGGTGAAGGAAAGCAAGGAAAAATTTGGTGAAGGAATTAAAGTTCAGGGGGAAGAAATAAAAACATTGTGTTTTGCTGATGACATTGTAATTCTGTCAGAGACAGCAAAGGACCTGGAAGAGCAGTTGAATGGAATGGACAGTGTGTTGAAGAGAGCGTATAAAATGAACATTAACAAGAGCAAAACAAAAATAATGGAATGCAATCTTAGAAAATCAGGCGATGCTGAAGGAATTAGATTAGGTAACGAAACAATGAAGGTGGTAGATGAGTTTTGTTACTTGGGTAGTAAAATAACATGCGATGGTTGCAGTACAGAGGATATAAAATGCAGAATGGCAATGGGAAGAAAAGCATTTTTGAAAAAGAGAAATTTGCTAACATGGAATATTAATTTAAGGGTAAGGAAGTCTTTTCTGAAGGCATTTGTGTGGAGTGTTGCCTTGTACGGGAGTGAAACATGGACGATAAGCAGTGCAGACAGGAAGAGAATAGAGGCTTTCGAAATGTGGTGCTACAGAAGAATGCTGAATATTAGGTGGGTAGATCGCATAACTAATGAAGAGGTACTGAACAGAATTGGTGAGAAAAGGAATTTTTGGCATACCCTGACTAAAAGAAGGGATCGCTTGGTAGGACACATTCTTAGACATCAGGGAATCGTAAATTTAGCATTGGAGGGAAGTGTGTGGGGTAAAAATCGCAGAGGGAGACCAAGAGACTCGTATAGTAAGCAGATTCAAGTGGATGTGGGTTGCCGTTCTTATGAGGAGATGAAAAGGCTTGCTCAGGATAGGGTAGGGTGGAGAGCTGCATCAAACCAGTCTCCGGACTGAAGACCATAACAACAACAACAACAGTACCCTTATAAAACATTCTAATCACATGGGGATAATTATCCATGAGAGTACATGCATTGAGCCTATGACAATCTCCACACCTGTGCCAAGTGCCATCGTGTTTGACTACCAAATGAATGGATGGTGACCAGTTGCTGGATGAAGGTTCAATGACACCTGCTTGCAAAAGTTCAGAGATTTGTTGCCTAATGCCTGCCAGTTTCTCCTTCTTGCTGGAGATGGGATGCCCCTGTATGAGATGAAGTTTAAGCACAGTGCTATTCGTGACTACCAAAATGTCAGTGAATGTGGCAGCAAGTGTGTGTTGACTTGAGTGCACATCATCTGTTGTGTCGGGGCAAAGCTGTTCTGAGGGAGGGGGCATGGCGTGACGCGAGTCACATGTAGTCATAGGGAGGGCGGCAGCTCATAAGTGCTTTTGACAGTCATACAAATCTGAGGCAATGAAGTAGTAGGCGTGCAGGCCCCGGTGTGTGGAAGGATAGCACAGTGGTGGATGGGGAATCTGTAGTATTCAGGGCAGCCGAAGGAGGTCGAGGTGCTGAGGTAGTTTCCATGGTGGCCTTGGAAATGTGCGAGGAAGGCACAGTCACACGAGCACAAGATGACAGCGTGTTAACATTTTCTAAATAGTTCCATGGGTGGACACACACAGGCAAGGGCATGTGAGTTGGGGGAGGGGAGATTCCAGATGCATGCTCAACCAATGGATTGGGAGAGTGCAAAACAAAAGATGATTGGCGCATGCATGAGGGAAGAGTGATATGAGAGATGGCCTCTAGAGTGGGACACGGTGCTGGCAGTGTGTCTGAGCAAGATGTTGGCGTGGAAACCAAGTTTTGTGTACAAACATCCATGTACAAGTGGTGTGGAGAGACAGATCTATCAGAAGCACTGACATCCTTGCACTCAGGCATGACGTGAGTAGTAACACTCGCAGAGGAAACACCAGTACTAACCTTGGAGTGGAAGCCATTTTGAGGTGACTGGATAGTTGACAAACAATACCTGGTAGATGTCAGCAGAGTTTCGGCGTCTGTGAGGCAGCAAGTGATGTCTTATTTCTCATGCCATAGACGGAGCACCTGATCATGTTGGTTCGACCACTTTGATAAGAGTGTCTCGAATTTCTTGATAGTGTCGAAGCGCTCGTGCACAATGTCTTCTTTCTGAAGCTACAGGTGAAGCACTGGATCATGATCACTGGACCACTTTGACAAGTGTGTCTCTTACTTGTTGATCAAGCAGAAGAAGAGCCAGAGCTCAACAGATCACAAGAAAAGTGTGTGTTCGAAGGGTGATGGAACACTGAGTGTTGCATGACATCGGGATAGAGTTTGTGGTGCGATGAAAAACCCATACCCACAATAGGTTCTGGGATGTCAGCCACCATTTCGATAATATCCCCCATTCGTGTACATTTCTCATTTTACTGCGTTAACACAATCTCAGAACTTCAGTTACCAAACCTTTTATTGGCATTTCATAACAATTTTCGGCATTTCGTAGCAACTTGGCGATTATTTCCATTTCCGTTTTTTGATATTTCCGTCTGTTCTTCCGAAATTTCCGATCCTTTTTCTACACGTTTTCATTTCATAACAATTTTCGGCATTTCGTAGCAACTTCACGATTATTTTCATTCCCGTTTTCCGATATTTCCGTCTCTTCTTCCGACATTTCCGATCCTTTTTCTACACATTTTCATTTCATAACAATTTTCGGCATTTCGTAGCAACTTTGCGATTATTTCCATTCCCGTTTTTTGATATTTCCGTCTGTTCTTCTGACATTTCCGATCTGTTTTCTATACGTTTTCACTTCTATTCATTCGTCAGAATATTTTTACCCTCCAACCATATTCTGCTACTACAGAACGATTCCTTATAGTACACTTTTCTTTCATCCTCACACAGTTTGCAAAACTTTTCCAGATTTTCTTCACCCCATAACCTGTTTGGACGCCCATACAACTGCCACACCCCTGTGCATCACTTTGTTGACTAACTGTGATTGATCACAGTTTCAACAACGTTTCTCTTCTACTACTCTCTCGAACAACTTTTTCTATTTATTCCTATCTGAATAATTCCTTTTGCTATCTGATCACCTTTATATCTCTCCTATATATATATTATTTTATTTATTCATTTATAAATATTTTTTTTATTTCATTACCGTTCAGTACAGATTTCTCTTTTTTCCATACTAAACATGTCACCCTACATTGACCCCATCAAATTTTATCTACATTCCCTCTGCAAGCATGCCTTTGTCCTTGCCAGTTTGAGGTCACACATTCTATTCATTCAGGCTTGTTTAACATTTGGCATCACTCCCAAGGGCCTCACACTAAATGTTCCCATCCTTTCATCCTGCCTTATACCAATTCCATAGAGAACAATCCACAGCCCTCACCCGCCTGATTCTTAACCTATACCTCAACTCCGTCAATGAACACATCTGTCAACTCCTATCCCTGATCAAAATCCTTAACCTTTTCACTCCCACATCCACACCTAGAGTTCAGAACATCCTTTTACAGGCCAACCACAAATTGGAACAGCATGCTACCCTCCACCTCAAAAAACTATCCAAACTCCTGGTCACCCACCTCCGGAAAGGCAATACTCTCTCCCTCAACAACCTCTCCAATAAACCTCAAGCTCCTCTTATTGCACAGAAACCCAGTCTCTCCCACCTATTCAATCTCCCACTTCCAGCTCCACTGCCCCCCCCCCCTCAAACCTCACAATCCTAATCCACATAATCCTGAACCACAACATCCCAATTCAGTAGTCAACCTCTCCTCTAAACCTCTCTCCCAATCTGAAACCTCCGTCCTATCGAAGGGCCTCACCTTTAGTCCCACTCCCAAATTCAACCAAACAGCCCTTGTCAAAGACCTACTATCGTATACTCGTAGCCTTGGCTGGAGATATCCCTTTGCCATGAAGAAAAATAATCCTACTCCTGATGATCCAGTTACTCAAGACATCATTCAAATTGAACCCTGCCTAGAACAGTTCCGTCCTCCGTCACAGCAAGAATAACCTAATAACAGCTTTCACATCCCGCAGCTATCCTCCTGATCTGGTTCAGAAGCAAATTACCAGAGCCACCTCCTCATCCCCCCAAATCCAGAACCTTCCACCGAAGAATCCCAGAAGTGCCCCTTTTGTCACCAGATACTTTCCGGGACTGGAGCGGACTCTGAATGTGGCTCTCCAGCAGGGATACGACTTCCTTAAATCCTGCCCCGAAATGAGATCCATCCGTAATGAAATCCTTCCCACTTCACCAAGAGTGTCTTTCTGCCGCCCACCTAACCTTCGTAACCTCCTAGTCCATCCCTATCAAATCCCCAAACCACCTTCCCTCCCTCTGGCTCCTACCCATGCAACCTACCATGCAACTGCCCCCATTGTAAAACCTGCCCTATGCACCCTTCCACCACCACTTACTCCAGTCCAGTAACCCGGAAGGTGTACACAATCAAGGACAGAGCCACTTGCGATAGCACCCACGTGATTTACCAACTGACATGCCTGCACTGTGAAGCATTCTATGTGGGAATGACCAGCAACAAATTGTCCATTCGCATGAACGGTCACAGGCAGAGAGTGTTTGTTGGTAATGAAGATCACCCGGTGGCTAAACATGCCATGGTGCACAGCCAGCACATCTTGGCGGTGTTACACTGTCCGGGTTATCTGGATACTTCCCACTGACACCAACCTTTCAGAACTCCGGAGATGGGAACTTGCCCTTCAGCTTATTCTCTCCTCCCGTTGCCCACCTGGTCTCAACCTCCACTAAATTAAAATTCCCGCCCACCATCTATAGCATCTTTGCCTCAGTACTGTGGACAGAGCCTCTGCCTCAAGTGGTATCTCTGTCCAACTTCTTTGCTTTTTATAAATGTCTGTCTAGGTGTGTTTGCGTTTAGATATGTGTGAGTGTGTGTGTATTTGTTTACCTTCCTTTTTGTCCCCTAAGGTAAGTCCTTCCACTCCTGGGATTGGAATGACTCCTTTTCCACTTCCTTAAAACCCATATCCTTCCCTTTTTCCTCCCCTTTTTTCATCTTTTCCTGAAGAAGCTGCATGTGGTGGCGAAAGCTTGTATGTGTGTTTGAGTGTGATTTTCATTTTTATTTGTGTCTATCGACGAGCCGGTCCTTTTGGGTAAGTCATCCGTTTTCTATTTTTTTTATATTTGTTTATCCCACCAGGATAGTTTCCTTCTATACTTTTCGTTATATATATAATTTTCCTGGTGGGATAAATTTATATAAAAAATAGAAATCGGATAACTTACCCAAAGCACAGGCTTGTCGACAGATACAAATAAAAAAACAAAAACATACACATACACACATACAAGCTTTCCTTACCACAACTTTGCTATGTACACCCTGTGAAAAAAAGTTAATTAAATTTGTTTCTAAAAATATTGATGCGCATGTTGACTTTCTGAATTTAGTTCAGTCCCCATAATAATAATAATTCTGAAGAATGTAATGCATTAGATATTTTAGTAAAAAGCACAGCAATTGTTGTTGAATTATAGTCTCCTCATCTAAATGTCTATAATAATCAGAAGAAAAGACTGATAACTTGGTATCTGGACAACATTTTTACAGCTACAGTATATAGAGAAAATAAAGAGACAAAATGTGAAAAACTGTAGAGCTCTCAGTCACCACAGCAATAATGATAAACACAGAGTCAATATTCATCTAGCGTAATAAACTGTATTATTAAAAAGGCATTTGAGGAAACATTTGGAAGCTGTTAGAAATTGATCATAACACAGATGGAATTAAAGTCGTTTGCAGCTTAGAATAATCTATCTACATTTACTAAATAATCAAATTTATAAGAATAATATGTGCTGTAAAACAATTGCTTAGTCACATTGTCACATTTCCCAATAACATATATTTTCTAACTCACATTAGATTCAGCAAGAAAGCAAAACATCGTAGGCCTACTTCACGTAGATAAGAGTACAGTAGTTTGTCAGTTACCACAAGGCTTCTGGGTGATTCACATCAGACCTGTGGACTGAAACTGCCTAATAGCTTTCTTCTTTCCTAATTCTGTTGAAATATGAGCATACAGAATCCACCTTCACCTTGATTAGTACATTAGGAGCCACACAACCTGGCATCACTTCTGAATGTCTGTAGAATGAACTACAAATGTACATTTGGTATAAATCTATAGGGATTAAGAGGGGTTGTAGCCCCGGAGAAACCACCAGATACTGTAATGAGAAAACTGTTATTCTAACACAATTGACAAGTACATACATACTGAATACAGAGTTTCGATATGGCTGCCGCGAGGCGGCTCGCCCAAAGATCATAGTTCAAGATGAAACACATTGCACAGAGGTGGACAAGTGGTTGATAGTTTCTTAATGTCTATCTCCACCACACAGTCCCCCCTCCCCCTCTTGCAGTATGGAATACTGGAGTAGTCATTCTGTGACAGGGGGGGGAGGGAGGGAGGGAAGGGAGGTGACGGAGTCGTAGGTATCATAGATCATATGATCATATGATGGTGAACTCCACCGCATCGTCTGCTGGAAGGCTTGAAGGAGCGTACAGGCGGCGAGCGGTGAGGCCGGAGACAGATAAGTCCACTAGCTGTTGCGGGAGACAGACTCGTCAGTCTAGAAGGCAAGTGGTAGTGTGTGCCGAGGGTTGGAGTGGGATCAAAATGCGCACTCGAAACGGGGGACGAGGGCAGGAGGAAGGTACGAGAGGCATGCACATCTGCTGAAGGCGGGGTGGGGGGGGGGACCACTTGAGGAGTTTTCACAGTTTGATGGTGGAGGGGGAACTGCTTGTGGTCATGCAGACAAGGTAGAGCACATCCTCCAGCAACGTGAGTATCTGTGGCAAGTGGAGGGGGAACCAGATAGTTGAACTCCACTACCGGGATGAAGGGGAGCGGGAGGTGCTGGAAGCTGCGAAAGGGGTAGCACGGGGATGGTAGGGAACCCTCGGGTGGAGGAGAAGAGAGGGAGGGCAAATTGTTCGTGTAGTGAGCAGGGGTAGTGTCGGGAGGAGGGGGGAAGAGGAGGCCATGTGCAGGGTTAGCAGAGGGGGTGGGACCTCATCCTGGGGAGGTGAGGCAGGCTCAATGTGACACAGTTTAATTCGGTTGATGGAAACTGATGAAGGTTTGCAATTGACTACAGTAATGAATGTATTGAGTGAGTTTTTGAGGACCCGATGTGGGCTGGAATATGGAGGGTTGAGAGGAGGGTGCACTGTGTCATCACAGAGCATGATGAATTCATTGCCGTCCAGCATCTGCGAAATGTGGATGGAAAGGGGAGTGTGACTGGCTGGGTGAGGGGGTGGGGAGGATTCTTTTAGCGCAATGAAGACAGACCCTGTCAATGAGAGAGGGCAGTTCACTCAGATCTGGAGGGAGGGAAGGGTTAATGAGCTCCCCAAGAAAGACAAGAGGTTGTTTGTAGAAGAACTCGGTGACTGTGTAGGTCCTCCTTATAAGTGACTCAAAGGCCGAGTAGTACCAGGGAAAGGACCTCTGCCCAGAGAGAGTTGTGGCATCAGAGAGCAGCTTTTAGTGTCCCGTGCCACCGCTCTACCAAACCGTTGCTTTGCAGAGAGTAGGTGGTGGTGTGGATGCATTTGATGCCACAGAGGTGGCAGATGTCAGATAGTAGGTCTGATTTGAACTGCCTGCCTTGGTCCGTGGTTAAGACCGAGGGGTAGCCAAACAGGCGATTCATGATTGTAAGAAAGCTCTGGTGACTGTTTCTGTCATAATGTTGGGGAGAGGGGTTGCCTTCACCCAATGAGTGATGCAGTTGATGGCAGAGAGAATGTAACGAAACTTGTCGGCAGGAGGCAGTGGGCCAACTAGGTCGATGTGGACGTGTTGGAAGCCAAAGGAATGGAAATGTGTGTGGAGATTTTAGTGCATTGACACGGTAGGCAGATGTATGCCCAAGCTCGGTAGTCATGCTTCATGTCCCACCAGACAAAGCGTTCAGACACTAGTTTGGTGGAGGCTCGAATACCAGGATGAGCCAGATCATTGAGTTTCTGGAAGATTTCTCATTGCAGGGGCTGAGATATCAGGGGAGGAAGTCTGCCTGTTGAGTAGTTACATCATATCTCGCTTTTGAGGCCTAAAATGAGGTGTGGATGAGGTGGAAAGAGAAAGCAGAGTTGGAAATGAATTGCATTAGGTCATCACTGGCAGCTTGTAAGGTATCGAGGTTGGAGAAGTCAATTTGAGAGGACTTGGTGTCAACCTGAGACAGAACATCAGCCACGATGTTGTCCACACCCTTAATATTTCTGTTGTGAATTGAGAGGTAAAGTCAAGGTAGCGGAATTACCTGCTAAAAAAAATATTTGTATATATTTTTTAGTTTGTAAACCAAAGGTAAAATTTACAATTTTTGTGTTTCTTTAAAATCACATTGTACTTAGCCTCTTGGGCAGTTGACATCTGGATGAGGTGCTAGGAGCCTGTATTGTATGCAAATATAGTGTCCAAAAAACTTAAGGTCACAAAGACTATGTACTTGAGAGTGCAAGAGCCAAGATGGTGGAATGTTTGTGTCTCAATGTAGAAAATGTAAGGTGATGCGCATGAGTAGGAAAAATAATCTCATAATGTTAGAATATGGCATTAGTAGTGAGCTTCTCGATGCAGTTGTGTTGTTCAAATATCTAGGCGTAATATCGTGAATAAGGTGGACAGCCAACTTTGGTTTATTGGGAGAATTTGGGGAAGATGTACTTCATTTGAAAAGGAGACCGCTTATAAAATGTTTGTATGACCACATCTTGAGTATTGCTCAAGTGTTTGGGACATGCAACAGATCAATTTAAAGAAAGACATAGAAGCAGTTCAGAGGTGAGCAGCTAGATCCATTACTGGTAGGTTTGACCAATGCACAAGTGTCATGGAAATGCTCTGGAAACTCAAATGGGGATCGTTGGAGGAAATATGATTTTCTTTTCAGGAAATTCTGTTGACGAAATTTAGAGGGCCAGAATTTGAAGCTGGGTGTACAACAATCTTCCTACTGCCTACTTACATTTCACATACTGATCACAAAGACAAGGTAAGAGAAATTAGGGCTCATAAGGAGGCATTTAGGCATTCTTTTTTTCCTCGTTCTGTTCGAGAGTGGAATAGGAAAGGAAATGCCTAGTAGTGCTACAGTGCATCCTCCGCCACACACCTTATGGTGGACTGCGGAATATGTATGTATATGTAGATGTCTTTTGTTTTGTGAGTTAAAAAGTGAATAAAGTCATAATTTGTGGCTATTACTGAGTTTTATTTGTCTGCTTAAAATCTGGACCTCTGCCTTTGTGGGAATCATATTCCAAGACAACAAGACCATCTCAACTTTGAATTTTGCATCTAGATACTACAGAGATATTGTATATCCCGCTACCATATGTACTCAATCTGCCATCTTTGTACTATTATGACACACACAAGCACAGAAATTATTCAAGCTTAAATGTTAAGGGTAACAGGAATACCACAATATCTAATGAGTAGGTACTGAACGGAATGGGGGAGAAAAGGAATTTTTTGGCATGTCATAAGAAGGGATCGATTGGTTGAATACATTCTTAAACATCAAGGAATTGTAAATTTATCTTTAGAAAGAAGTGTGTGGGGTAAATAATGTAGAGAGAGAGATTGAGGTACAAATACAGTAAGCAGATTCAAAAGGATGTAGACTGCTGTTCTTCTTCTTAGATGTAGAGGCTTGCACACAACTGGGTAGTGTGGAGAGCTGCATGTAATCAAATCAGTATGCAGAGTGAAGACCATAACAACTACTTTATTATCTACATTCCCATGTTATCAATGAAAATTGAATTTTGTTTTTCAAGAGGATACACACAATTTATTAACAAGGTAGAGGTTACAAATATAAATGTAACTAGGATGATTGTGAGCACTAATAGATGGTAACAATGGCAGTAGGGTATCCATAATGAGGAAATCAAGGAAAAACTGGGGATGAAGACCACAGGTGAAGTGAACAGGTTAAGGTGGTGGGGTTATATTACACACACTGGAGAAGCAAGGTTACCCAAGAGACTCATGGGTTCAACAGTAGAAGGTAAGATGAGTTGAGGTTATAACACTACAGCTATAAACAGTCATTAATATATTATTATATGTGAATGAAAACATCGTATCTGAAGGAATTATAACTCATCATTTTCTCTCTCCCTTGGGGGTGATTTGCTAGCTTGCATTATAATACTCTGAGCAATATTGCAGGACTGGATGTTTTTCAAATAAACCACAATATAAATCCAGTTTTGACATTCATTCCATCCACAGATATAAAAAACTCAGAATGTTCCAGACATACCAATGCATTAGCAACACAAACTAACATTAACTAAATACAACTCAAATTCACCACAAACTAAACATGAACTCAACACGAGCCAATTCAGTGCCAAATTGCACTGAGCAAACAATGCTTCTTGTTATATCCATTATTAGTTACCATACAAAATAGTACACACAATTAAAAGTTGTGGAATTAACAAAGGTTACAATAGTCAAAAACTGTATTGTTCCTAATTGAACTCCTGCAGGAGATAGAATTGTTTATATCTTTACATTATCTTTGTGAAATAAAAAAACTTGTTTACCATAACAATATGAATCACATTTATTTATATACAAAATTACAGAAGTGATGAAATCTATTGCTAACATTTATGTAAGGAATATTTACAAAGATCTACAAAATCGTATCATCTGATGTTTACCACTGATCTGAATTTGTGCAATTACAGGAAGCAATTAAATTTATTGAGTTATTAATTTCTTGACTAATAAAGTTCCTTGAGCTACAAAATGATATAGTGTCCTTTGACCCCAAAGTGTAGTAATTTACACCATAATCACGATTTATATGCATTGTCTGTTATGGAAGTTTATAGAATGTTCTAGAACCGCTTTTGTTAAATCAATAATTGTGCCTCTTAGTCTCATAAAATTGACATGTCTTGCACAAAGATCATTCTAATAGACTGTTTCACCATTCTTTGCACTGTAAAATTTACACAAAAGTAACCAACTGTTTGTGACATATTGATTTGTCTGACAATTTTCTGCACCATATGTCACAATGTACATTAGCCTAATTACTATAATTAACCCAAACATCATCCAATGTCGCATCACTTGGTTCATAATGTGACTTTATGTACTGGAAGTGGACACAACATAACCAGAATCGGATTCTTCACTAGACTGCCAGACTGTATCGTGTTATCGAGTTAATGATGGGACGGCCCGTATCATCACAAGGTAGACCAAGGAGAGAGTACTTGGATTCTATAAAGAATGATTATGATGTAATGGACTTAACCTGAGACGAGGCATCAATATTGATATTGAATAGGGAATCACAAAGGAGTTTTATTAGGGGACTATGCTCCACACTGAACACTGAAAGGCAGAATCAGTCTCTAATGATGATGATGATGATTAAAAGTATAAATTATTGTAGATTAATTGCCTCTTATCAGTAAGTTACAGGGTTAAAATTGCAGCTATATAAGCAGGACACCATGTAAGCACCCCCAGTCAGTGATTTTACTTCTGATGTCGATGGTGCAATTTGTCATTGAAATCTTAGTAATTTTATTCAATTTGATGTGGTTTGCATACCAAGATTTTATTGAAGAATACCACTGCAAAAGACTCTGATGACACAGTTACACACACTATCACAACAAAAATTGTCTACATTATATAGTATAGTAATAAGCACAGTTTACAACTCACCACAAAGACGTGGTGAGGAGCTGTGACAGGCACATAAAAAAAGACACACACATACAACACTTTTAGCTATTGGCCATTTCCTTCTTCAGAAAATAGAACATTCACACAATCACACAGGAACACAACACAGTCATACAACTGTCACCTCCAGCTGCTGCACTTCGAATCACACTCTGCAGTGTGTAAACATGGGAGGGGAGTGAGAATAGGAACGTTCCATCACAGTGGTGGGATGGGTATAGCCAACACCACTTAGAAGACAAGGCCTTACAACAAGCCATGCCTACGTCACACTCAGAGGCTGCGGCCGCCATCTGACTGGCCGGCCGCTGTGCGGCGGTGGGTGTGCCCCAGCAGCCAGCCAGTGAGATGGCGGCCGCGGCCTCTAAGTGTGACGTAGGTGCGGCCTGTTGTAAGGCCTTGTCTCTAGGTGGTGTTGGTATAGCACAGCCTAGATGGGAGGAATGAGATGCAGCTTAGGAATGGAGTGGGGAAGCAGGTGAGGAGACACACACATACTCACACTCACACAAACCCAACTGCCTGTCGGTGATGTAATATATCTGTGATCTTTGATGTTGTTGTTTTGCTTGTGGCAGAGAGTTTTAACAGGGTGGCCACCAAATCTTCATTTTCAAATTCAAGGTTTTTTCCAGATTTTCCAGGTTAAAAATAATTATTTTCCAGGTTTTCACGAAACTTAATTTTGCTCAAAGGGGTTAGCAAACAACTATACCGTAAAGAAACTAGTTACATATTTTAAAAAAACATGTCGTCCAAGTTGAACCATGTCACTTTGTAATATACACCAAGCAGTGGCGAATCCAGGATTTGTGTGGCAGAGGTCATAAAAATTGTGGCATTGTATCTCAAATTGATCTAAAAAGAACCAGCTCATATTATAAGGTTTTCCTCATGATTTTGGGGGATCTGCAGCCCCATAGACCTCCTTCCCCTGCCCCAGATTCGACACTGACACAATTTATAGTACACGGTGTACATTTTAAGTTGACGAACCAGAATAACTAGAAAAAAACAGTATATATTCAACAACGGTTTTCACCATTATGAACGGCCGGCAGAGGCTTAGGAAATGATACTAAACTTGAACTGTCTTCACCATTTGGGAGCGGTGTGGGTGGCTAGTAAACAATTTTAAATGGAAACTCCCATGGTTAATTGTAGATTCAGATTCTACAGACCAAATCATGTGTAGTTTGGTTGAATTTTTTTTCTTTCAATTGGCAACATGTTCACTGTAATGGTAAGAATTATGTGCCGTACTGCTGAAGAAATGTACCACCCAGGAAAGAAAAAGGTTAATCATATTGATGATGTTTCAGAACTCAACCAAATGATACCAGATGTTCATTTCTTCCTGGCTAGTTCAATTAAATGTTTTGTTGGCAATTCATAACTGGTATTCAGACAAGGACTAAGGTATCACTTTGGAAGACTGCCCTGTCCACTGCAGGGAGAGTGAATGATCACTTTGGGGATCGTTTGGTAGCGTTCTGAAGTATCATGAATATGGTTTTCATTTTTTTAATTTCCTTTTTTGCACATTTCTTCACAAGTAGTTCTTACTATTACAGCGCCATCCGTCATATTAAAAAAAAGTATCCACCATACCATACATAAAGTGGTTGAAGTGCAGTTTATGCGGCAGCGGCTAGCCGTTGCTCTCGCTAGGTTAGGAATGGCAGAGCAGCCAATCAGGAGTCAAGCTATGCCAGCCAATAAGATTGCGTGTTTCATTACGAGTAAATTTGGAGTCAATTTCAAAGTTTATTCAACGATTTCGGTGCGGCGTTCGTGTGATTGTAATTGATTTTCCATTTATAAGGGATTTTTAGATAATTGTGGTATTACCTCCATAAGTGACCTATTATTAATACACCACAGCAGTCAACTATAGAACAGGTATAGCATGTTTTATTTATTTTATGATCTGTATGAAACAGTGATCATCTTAAGTGAAAGTTAGGTATAGGTTAAACGAGAAGTTTTTATTTTTTGGTTTGTGAGGGCACATATCACCCGTTTCTCCCGTTCAGAAACACTCCATCAGTTTTATATATATATCCATACTGATCCATCCATACTGATAGCAACTGTAACTTGTTGATCATCAAAAACTTTTGTATACACCACTTCGATTTGTTTACATTGGACAATTGTAACGCTGTTTCTTATTGGCCACGTCATCGTGACTCCTGATTGGCTGCTCTGCCGTTTCTAACTAAGCGAGCACGACGGCTAGCCGCTGCCGCATAAAATGCACTTTTACCCATGATGTGGGCCTTAGAATCCAAATCTGCAATACAAAATTGGGGCTCCATTTAAAATTTTACACTTGACACTCCCCACCCCCCACAAATGGTGGAAACAGTTCAGATTGAGTATCATTTCCTAAGCCTTTCCCATCCGCACATGCTGGTGAAAACCATTTTTTAATATCTACTGTTTTTCTAAGTTATTCCGGTTTGTCAACTTAAAATTTACACCCTTTATAATGGACCAAGTTAAGTTCAAGTAGTTGGAGGATACTGTACGTCTTAATGTGAATTGCCTGTGTTTATACAACATAGCCCATTCATTTATACTAGACTTCCTGATACATTAAACTACAGTCATATCTCATGAACCATGAACTAGTGATCGGGAACTCAATACATACATTATGATTTACTTTACCTTCATGATATGAAAAACATTTTCACCTCTTTCAAGTTTTCATTTAGATTGTTCCCAATGATGGTTTTCAGTTTCCAGAGCACATACAGTCATATAAGTTTTGCCCTGGAAAACTCTAGCTAAAAGATCAATGAATGTTAATGACCCAGCATGCATAATAATGCACAATGTTGTCGGCGAGTTCTTGAACTTCGAGGAGTTGAAATCGAGAATGCAAAAACATATCTGGAGCAACAGCTGTGTGGTATTTGCATTCTAGTGTCATCTGGTAAAATAACACTCAACAGCAGATTTTAATGAAAACATTATTTTGTTTTAATGAATTTGTTTCATTTTTTAAATTCTTACAATACTAAACAGACAATGAAATATATATTGTGCAAAGCAACAGACTTCCGTTTGTTTATGGAAATTTTTATGTTTCTTGCTTCTTGTGTGGCTGTTCAAAGCACTCTTTCCCATTGAAGAAATATTTATCTTTGTGTTGCACCAAGAGCATAATGCATTCGTTTGTGATTTGGGATCACATGTAACCCACGGATCGTATGACCTCTGATATCGAGTTATACTCTGTTTTGACATGATGGACACACACGTTGAATTACTTCATCTGTGCGGGCACAGGTAAGGTCGATTTACACTTGGATTCACTCTATTGTTCTCTGCAACAATTGTTTCACTCTGTTCCATCTAAGAAAGATGTAAATGGCGTTAGTCTCTAAATATATTTAACAATATTTAGAATGTATTGTTATAAGACAGCTATTAAAGCAATAAATTACAACTGAAAGAAATAGCCTTTCTGCAAAAGTTGCATACCGTATTATAGAGTTATACTCAATTACGAAAATGTAGTACAAATAAATATCGCCTTTTATACTAGCTGCGATTTCGTAGTTGCGCCTTACAATATCATCGAGTCTCTTCGACGTACATAGCGAGGAATTGAGTAGCGTGGTTGAAGAACACTTCGAGATAAATACAGAAATAGATAACAGAATACATAACCTATAATTATAAAAGTTTTTAAACTGCACAGAAACATATTTGAAAATGTTTTTGTACACAAAAATGAATCAATGAATATTATTTAACCCGTGGGCACTAGCGATCTGGGCATTTGGCTCACTGTAATTTTAAAACGACTGGCATTTTGTTGTTTTTAAATATTAAACTTTGAGGTTTTTTCTTACTGAGATTACAGGAAGTACTTGTTTACACTTATTAAGTACATTCCATTCTGGTCGTGTAATCTGAGCAATAGGCTATACACGCGAACGATTGTTTAACTCTTAAAGTCGCGAGATCTCATGGGTTAAAAATCCCGGTTTCTGGCTGAAATTCAAAGTTTTTCCCCGCTTTTCTCAAATTCAAGGCTTTTTCCTGGTTTCAAGGTTCGATGGCCACCCTGTGTAAAATATGGCGGGAATTTGTCCTTTTGTGTATGTTATGCTAAATTAAATGCCTATTTTCAACTGTGACTGTGTGATGTGCTGTGCTATTTGTGTGCGCTCCCTGCTATCCTCAGAAGAATATTGACAGGTTATGGGGCCAGGATCGCCGATCAACACAGAAAAGGAGTGAAGGTAGCCGGAAGTACCGAGTCGCCTTGCTCCTGAGGTGGTGTTCCCAGCGCAGCGGTCTCACTGGCGGAAACAAGCAGGAGCGGGCTGCGTTCAACGGCCTCTAGTTCAAATCACAAGGGTCATCAGCTGGCGCTCCTAAAAGGTGGTGGAGGCCTTGATCATGATGTTGGGGGAGTGTACTCACCAGAGGCTAAGTTGCATCCTTGAAATACACCCTTTTGTCTTTCTTTGTTGTCCTGGGGTTGATATAGGTTTGCTTGACAGGCATCAGCAAATAATTACCACTGTTCCAGGCAAGAGTTTACCAAATGACAGTATCAGCCACAGTGAATACATATTGGCTGGTTGTCTTGGGTCCTAAAATGTCATTATTCCCTTGGGATATAAACAGGTTCCTCACACTGCATTGTTCAATCATACACCCACTTGGCCTCAACTGTTTCACCACCATGCTAAAACCAGACAGAGATATATTGGAGTCAGCATTTGTCCCACTTTCTCCTAATCACCTTTTGATATTTCTCCATTTCTCGCTTGACATGTATTCCCAGTGCCTGTTGAATTACTACTGTATTTGATGAATGATGTCTTCAATATTAGTTTCTTCCTCCATCACATCCATTGATTTGACTTTAAGAAGTCCTTTAAAATTGTTACATACAATTCATTTTTGAATTGTTTCTGCACCATATTTGTTTCAATTAACTAGCACCATTTGTTAAGTTATCTGCTGTCAAAATCTCCTTGAGTAGTGCCCTGTACATGTCTTCAGCAACTCTGTTCATAAGGTGTGCAACCTTTGCTTCCTCCTTCATTGCACGGTCAATTATTCTACACAACTCCCAAGATGCCTGGAATGTATGGTTTTGCAGTATTGCTTTGACACTGCACTCTGTACTTCGGCTTGACAGTTGTCATGCATCTCCAAATTATTTCTGCAGTTCCATCTGGAATACTGCCCAGCTTATCCTTGTTACTTTGATACCAGTGCTTGTTGGTCCCCTCCAAACAGAAATAAACATTAACCAAGTGTACTGTGTCATCCCAGTTGTTGAAAAGCTTCTATCCTTTTAATAATTTGTTTGGGTCTTGATCATTATCACCAGAGAACAATGTTGGAAGTATCATGTGTTGAACCATTGGCCTGATTTTAACCATCTCCTCTTCCGCAGTCGCTGATGCCTTCCTCTCAAAAAGAGTATTGCTTGAACTTCAGTTTCTCGCCACATAAATGTTAGCCCTGTCATGGCCTTATAGGAGTCACTTTACTGACGTGGATGGGTATGATTCCATGTTAGCTTTACCCAGCATCTCCACAAGAATAATGTCATGCAGCAGTGTAGTAGGACACAGGTAGTCAAGTAATGAATACTGGTTTAAACTCGGCAATGATTTATTTGACACATACAAGAGCACAGAATGGACTGACTGTCCAGAGGTTTACACAGTATACATATATTAATAGAAACTTTTGGAACATAATTTCGCGATACATCCAGGAGGTATTAGAACTGAGTGTTCAAAATGTTCACATCTTTGTAAATCTATGGGACTTTACTGTGCTGGTCATCAGTCCCTAGGCTTACAAACTACTTAAACTAACTTATGATATGCACAACAAATACATGCACGACCGAGGGAGGACTCGAACCTCTGACAGCAAGCAGCATCTTGCTCCTCAGCTGGGTGTCTTGGAATGCTCGGCCACTCCACCACAGCCCAGAGAATTAAAATGTAGAGACAAGGGAGGGTTTCAGATCCAGAACCCTTTGCTTCAGCATCCAACACTACCTATTACATCACAATTCACTGTTAAGTCAAACACTGAGCCACAGTCAGACACACAGAAAAGAATGGCATTCAAACAACTTAATGTTTTGTTTACAGCCTTCATATTACAGAAACAGAACACATACATTTATGCAATCAGTCCGGCACAATTCATGCACACGACAGTGATCTCCAGAAGCTGTGGCCCAACTAGTACCGTATATATTCGAGTAATCCATGACCTCAAGAAATCCGCGCACCCCCAAATTTTGACGATGGAAAAAAAAAAGGAACTGCGGATTTGTGTGGATGAGGATACCACTTGTCGTCTTTGAACAAGCACATTAGGACAGCCATCTTGGGATGACACCTGTTAAGGCATGCAGGATTGTCATATCTAGAGCGTGCAAATCTCATACCAACCCCATAAAATTCTCATATTTTACCTACTAAACGTTCTCATACAAATTGAAAAATATTTCATTTGTAACATATTGCTGTGTTAACGTACTCACAGTAACACACACTGAAATGAACACTTATAGAATCTGAACGGTTAATAAATAAATGGAGCTCAGACTGGTATTACTCGGTCATATATCTTTGTCAAAGTCGATATGTCATGTATTTACATCAAAGATATTTAATAGTGTAATAGGGAACTTTGACATCTAGGTATCCAAGGAAGTATCTTTCATTATAAAATTTGCTTGTCTTCTGTTTGCTGCAATGCAAAATGTAACCACCCTCAGCGCTAGCATCGCTGTTGCTAATTGACGTGTACGTGTATTTGAACATAGTTGCAATGCCACACCCTAATTAATGTTTAACCCCGGTAGCCAGAAATCGCTGTCTTCTCCAGATATAGTCTTTGTCACATGCTGATACCGGTATGGGTAATATGGTGGTACTGAACCGAATAATATACAACTTGAGTAGATAACATAGTTTATTACTCAGAAAGATGGTATCAAACAAATGCAACTAGTTATTCTTACATCAACAAAGCAACTGCTTGTATGTGCCAGCTGGACTGACAAAAAACCCTAGTGGAAAGAAACACTACTCCGCCACACCAGTTTGTAACGTGAGGAGACCCTTTACAGTGAAATTACGGATAAGTTTTGTCACTGTCAAGTAAATTATATGCAGTTTTGAAACTGGCTAAGTCAGCACACAATAGAAAGTTATTATCCGCTATCTTGAAATATGACTACCATAATACCGCCTTTTAACACCACAATGAAGATTTATGTCAAAGAAATATTACGAATATTTGATAATATTTCTTTGTCAAAGTTTTGATCAAAAATTTATACCCTAAAGGGATCTGTTTTTTAAAGCGGAGTAATTAACCCCCCCCCCCAGTGTGTTTTGTTGTTGCAGATGGAGTAATACCAACCTAAATTCGAGTAATCTGCACACCCCAGTTTTTCATACATAAATTTGGAAAAAAATCTGCGCGGATTAGTCGAATATATAAGATATTTTAACATAAGGTTGCCCTATGTCGCGTTTTTGTGTACAGACCGCTATTTTAGGGTAGGAGGCAGGTGTCTTGGACAAAGAGGTAAATGTCTGCGAAAACAGTGGGTGACTACATTTTTTTTTAACTTCAGTTTTTCCACCAGTATTTCACTACTCCGCGCTATCTTGATATTAGCTGTTGGAAACTGCTGATATTCTGGTACAGTTCTGAATGTCTCGGCAACAATTGTCTGTGGATGTTATAGTTTTCCACGCTTGTTTAACGAAGTCTTTGCTGTGCAGTACTTCTAGTTCTCTGGCTTTGTGTAAGGTAAACATTCAGCTACCGGCATCTGGAGTGTTAATTTTGTTTTTTGTCATTGAATTTTGATATAAAAATGTTGAGAAGTGCAATTCCAAGTGGAATACATGGAAGAGTTTCGAAGTATTAAACTTGGGAGAAATGAACATGAGGCCTTTTGCAAAGTGTGTGGGTAAGTACAAATGTACAGTGTGCAATTAAATCATGCTGCTTCTCAACATGTTAATGTGCAGAATTTTAGTGTTACTGGGTGTGAGGAACTACGTCTTCCGTAAATAGTCTTTCAGGTGGTAGTTTTTGGTTAGTTTCACTATGTTATCGACCTTCAAGGTAATCATTGAATGGAAGAACAGTAAAAAAAAAACCATATTTTGAGGCATAATTTGTAGGTGGGACATATCGAGAAATATCCCGATTACAAACAGCACTTTTACCAAATACCTAAAATCAAGTTTTAGGGCCTAATTCACATGCTTGTGGTGAAATGGCAACTAATCTATAATTATTTCATTACAGCTGCTATATTTCAATCCCCAATGGTGGTAAATGAGCTCTGAGCGACCATACAACACGAGCTGTAAATTCTGCTTCATCTTCAAAACATTTGACCAGTTTTTTAGTGGTCATCAGATGGACTCGAAAAAGGTTGCTGCAGCAGAAGCCACATTTGCATTGAATAATGTGAAAACCACCATTACTATACTTTGTCATTGTGCACATCGAAAATCATAGTGAGATTTTTT
This sequence comes from Locusta migratoria, assembly GCA_026315105.1. Classification (NCBI taxonomy): domain Eukaryota; kingdom Metazoa; phylum Arthropoda; class Insecta; order Orthoptera; family Acrididae; genus Locusta; species Locusta migratoria. The sequence continues at coordinate 246,389,763 of CM048744.1, read as the reverse complement.
AGTGATTTGAAAATAACTATTCAATTTTCAAGAGCAATAACTAAAACTGAGGCAATTGTCAAAATTATAGCACCTTTTATAAAAGACAGAAATAGTCTATAAAAAGTGAAACATGTTGGGATCAGTACAGATGCTAGTAATCATAAGTATTTCAAAATGTTTCTTGTTCTGGTCCACTACTTTGATTTTAATGAAGGTGTTAAAAGTAATTTATTACATATAAGTGAGTGTGACAATGAAACAAAAGTACAGTGAGTGTGCATATAAAAAATGTCAGAATTCAGCATTTGTGAAGAAGTTTGTGCTTTTGGTCGGGATAATACACACTTTGGCAGTGTTGAAAGAAAAGGGGAAAACAACATATTCAAAAAACATGAAAACAAATTAAACAGATCTTTAATAGGTGTGGGTTGTCCAGTTCGTGTATTGCATAATGCAATTCAAAGTGGTACAGACATACTATACTATCATAAGACATACAAGAATAATTATTAAAGTGTGTAACCACTTTTTAATTTATACCATTCGTGTAGCAGCACTAAAGGATTTTTGTGATTTTCGCCAAATGACACACAAAGATCTACTCAGACATGTGAAAACTAGGTGGTTGAGATTATTTCCTGCAATTGAAAGATTCATATACATGTTTGAGCCACTTAAATCTTACTTCCTATCACTTGATAAGTCTCCAAGTCTTCTAAAGTCTTTCTTTTCTGATGTTAGTGGAGAGATGTATTTACACTTCTTGCTTGCTCAAATGAGTCCATTTCAGAGGGTAATCACAAACACTAAAAAAGAGGACATTTCTGAGAATGAAGTTAGGCTGGAACTTATGAACATTGTGCTTGTTTTACAGGAAAGAAATAAAAGTAAATTCATGACAACTAAAGTAAAATATTTGATGTCAGATCTCTCACAGTACCACCAATCAAAGTTTCATGAGGATGTCTTGGCATTTTATCAGACAGTTATTGATTACCCGCTAAAATGGACCAAGCCTTTATCCCAAATTGAACACTGACTGGGTACTACTGAAGAGTATACCTGAGTGGGATGATGTGGAATGTCACTGAAGTGGCTCCAGGAAAATACAGCTTCTAAAGTGATGAGGGTTTATTGTTTGATCAGGTAGTGAAACTTAAATGCTTTTCAAGAGAAGAGAAGGACCAGAATTTGGAAATTATGGCTCATAAAAAGTGGGAGAAAATTTTTGAAGATTTCTGAAGAGAAGTATTCAGAATTGCTTGATATTGTTCAATACTATTTCTGTATTCCAGAGCATAATGCCAATGTTGAGAGAATGTTTTCATTAATAAATGCTCAGTGGACAGAAGAAAGGAACAGGCTTGCTCTAAATTCAGTCAATGCAATGCTGTAAATCCAATATAACATGAAAGAGACTAGTTGCTCTGATTTTCACAAACTAATCCAGAATGAAAGCAAGTTCATTTCTTTCGCTCAGAGTGCATATGACTGGCATAAAGCCTAGTATAGTGCATCTCAACTGTAAGAGCACAATTACGTATAAATGAATCTTTTTTTTAATTAAAAGCTTATTAATGCCAATAACAACCATTTCATTAATGACTATCTGACTATTCCTTCTTGGTTCTCCAAATATGGCAACCCTATGCTTGGCAGAACACTGTGCTGAAGTAAAGTTTCTTGATGTGTAATGAAAAGTTTTATATTATATGTTTTGTGTTGTGTTTTGGAATGTTTTCTGAGTCTTTTCTCGTTTAGTATCTCCCACCAATAATGCCACTAGTCAAAAGCAGACAGGTGGTATAGCATTCTTCAGTTATGGGCGGGTGGTATCAGGTTCTTCAGTATTGGATGTGTGGTATCGGGATCTTCAGTATGACTTGACAGAAATATCTTCAATTTTGGTTCCTGGAATATGGCAACCCTATTTTAACAGTAAATGGAGAGTGGAGTGAAGGGAAGTGGAAGCAGGGAAAGGATGAAGATATAACATTCCAGGCTAACAGGAGCAGCATGCAGGCACTGACAGATGGGAACGTGAGATGCAACTTGGAATTCCAATTCCAAGAAGTAGCAAGAAGGGGACGTGAAGAGAAAAGTAAAAATGCTGCACACAGTTGAGTGAGACACATCAACTGGGAGGTGGTGAAGGATGGGAAGGGTGGAATGGAATGCAGGACCTTGGAATTGAAGCCAGGCAAGTTGTGTGACTGCAGAATATGTTGTACAGATAGCTCCCTACTGTACATTTCAGAAGAGCTAGTGGTGGATGCAAGGATCCAGGTGGCCCATTGAAATCCCTGTGGTAAGTGACTGGGCATTGGGAGAGACGTAGGGATGGACTAAGATGTTGTGGAGTTATTTGGGTGACCAAACACTACTTGAGGAGGGATCAAAGGGATCTTGGGTAGGCTGTCTCATTTCAGAGCACGTTGATAGATAATCATAGCCCTGACGAAGGATGTGGTTCAGCTGTCCCAGTCCAATTGGGTAGAATTTGTGACTGGCTACTGCAGGCGGAGAGAAAATTGATGATGTGTTGGGATATAACACAGGAAATCTGTTCGTTGACTGGATTTTGGGAGAGGGAATGACAGTGAGTGGAAGCCTGTGTGAGACATTCAACATATAGAGCAAAGGAGTTCTCATCACTGCAAATATGTTTATGTGTGGTTGGGCTGCTAGGAAGCCATTTTTTATGTGGAAGGTATGGAAAGTGTAAAAATGGCAGTATTGTTGGTGGGGTGGGAAGTTTTCTTCTTACTTTTCCTTCTAAAAAAAGTTGGTAAAGGCTATGAGGCAGGGGGTATTTGACTTGGAATCTGGATGGATGTGAGCGATATTAGTGTATACAGAGAGCATGTGTAAATGAGTTGTGCCAATGTGATTGACTGCTGAAAGTATAAAGGGAAAGGATGGGTGGTGGGAGGGCAGTAGAGTGAACAAATAAATAAACAAATAAAGGAAAAAGTAGCACACAGTTGAAAGAAAGACATGAATAGGGATTTGGTGTAATATGGGGACGGAGGCGGCATCGCAAGAAGGGTGTAGGAAAATTAGGTTACCTCAGGTGGAGACCAGAATGTTTGCGAGAGCATAGCCTGTGTTGTAAGAATGACCAACATCTGCGCATTTCTGAAGTGCTGGAGGGGGAGTGGATGATCCATATGACCCATATTGTAAAACTATCAGTGAAATTGAGCATGCTATGCTTAGCTGCATGTTATGTTATAGGGTGCTCCACCCTATTCTTGGCACAGATTTGCGGTGGCCATTCTTTCTTATGGACAGCTGTTTCGTAGTCACACAAACTGTGAAATGATACCAACGGAGAAGGTAAAACACATGGCTACTTTCACTAGTTGTCCCACCTCTGGTTGGGTAGGACAAGGATGTGACAGGAATGGAACAAAGTGCTGGTTGGGTGGATTAAGCAGGTCTTGTGTCAAAGTCTTCCACAAAGATATGATCCCTGTAATAAGGGGTTGGAATTGGGAGTGGCATAGGGTTGGACTAGAATGTTGTTGAGGTTGGGTGGGCTACAGACCACCACCCTAGGAGATGTCGGCAGGATCTTGGGTAGCTAGATAATCAAAGCCCTGACAAAGGATGTTATTCTGTTGTTCCAGTCAGGGTTCATACTAGGTGACAAGGGAAGATTTCCTTTGTGGCTGGTTATTAGGGGTGGATAAAGGATTGTCAAGGGAAATCTGTTTGTGGACTAGGCCCAGTGATATAACGTCTGCCTGTTAAGGCCTTTACAAGACTTTTGGCATATTAGGTGAATGAGTTTTCATCACTACAAAGGCTAGCCAGGTTTCCTCTAGACTGCCTATAAAAAGGTTGGCATAAGAGGCTGCCATATGGATGCCCATGGCAGTGACACAGCTATAGTTTATACTTTTCCTTCAAGGGTAAAGTATGAGGCACATCCAAAAAGTAGGTTTCCCAATGTTATTTCCTTTAAAAGTAGATGTATTTACCCAGGAAAACAAAGTATGCACAACAGCTCAATGATGTGACAATCAAATGCCAGTTGGACAGGTCCCATCTGGTGCTAGTACCACAACATTGATCCGAAATGGCCTCTCTCATTTTTTTCCTGCTGCCTGTGATGCAGGGTAAGTGATAAGGTTCTTTAATGTACATAACATAATTTTCATTAAAATTCATTGTTAACTCTGTTAGATCTATGGTTACAATATTATGAGCTAACAGATGGCGTGTCACTGGTACATAGGTGTTTTTTTCTCAGGTCATCAAAGTGTCCATGGTGAAAGAGGCAGTGGGTGACCATCATCAATGACCACCTGACTGATATGGTGTGGCAATGATTTCTATCTTTTCTTGCACTCCAATCAATTCTTGTCCTCTGGCAAATGTTTTGATTCTGAAGATCACTGTCACATATTGGTGCAATTCACAGGCAGCAAACTTCCATGACACAGAAATACAAAAGTTGCTCTCACTTTATGAAAGGGGCTCACTTCCTTTGGTGACTCAATAATAGCTCAAAATTACTGTACCTGTTACCAATAATCTTTTTAATTTAACTATGTAGTCTTTGGTTTTTAAAAATAGCGAAATTACGTTCCAGATGAACCTCGTAGTTGGTTGTAAGGATGTATCCCTTAACTCCATGGTCTTGCTACTCTCAAACACTACCTCTTCCATTGTCCTTCGACTCCAAGCAAAATACCTCACTCTTCATAACCCTTACCAACTATATTCTAATAAGCACTATGGCTACCTTGGTTACAAAAGCAACCATCATATGAGTACCAACAATTTTTTCACACTTAAATCACTTAATTCTCACAACTACATAAAACACTATTCTGACTGCAAAGGGCACTTTCAATATAATGAGGTCGGTATACAGGTGCCTTTTATGGTTAAATACGACATTACAAATGGCAGGTTTGCTAATCGTCTGTGTTCATGTAACAACATGCATTTCTTGTGATGTTTTCATAGTTTCTTCCAGCTCTAGTAAGTTAGTCTATGAAGTGCTAGCACACTCCTCAACCAGTTACTATTGTGACACTGTTATACTGAATCTATTGTAACAACAACAATATTTAAGCAAACTTACAAAATAAATCATTAGGAATAAGTAGAACTAAAAACTTGTAACTACTAAACCAGATTATAAAAATAAAACTAAGTATTTAGTTTTAACTATGGAATGTGACAGTTGATATTTCCTGCATGCCATTATTGATCATTATGGGGTTCTGAATTACAATCACAATTTTATGTTCCAAACGTACACAAAATTGTTATTTTAATTCAGAATGATAATGATCCATGAAGAACCAATGGAAGAATCTGTCAAAATGATCACCGAGTTCATTAATTTCTCAGACAATTTAGTTCTTATTTTATTAAATACAGCAAACTTTGAATGAAACTGCACAGTACACAAAACATATATCTTCACTAAAATATTGCAGCGCACAAGGAATCTTACATTGCAAACTTAAAGTATTACACTTAATACTGATACTTCCTTTGCACATCAACCAAATGATTAGACTCAAGTTATTTTTCTCCTCATACTTTACATGGAGTTCTACCAACTTCCACATACATACATACAGCAACTACAAGGTCACAGCTTTAAGCTGCTGTTGATCAAGGCAATCTAGATTTGTACTTACCAAACCATGATCTAGCTTGCCATTTAGTCCCATCCTAGATTACATACAACAGTAAGAAAACTGTAAGCATTAGACAAATAGGCACAAACATAGCTGCTGACTAATATTGATCAAATCACATTGCTTCCACCTGCTGATTAACAACTTTTCGGTTTTCATGAAGTTGTCACCTTTAAGGTACTTCACTATCACACCGTGGAAATGAATAACATACTGGAATGAATGCTCGTGGTAGAAAATGTGTGATTGTGTGCAAGTTCTGTATGAGAATGAGCCATCTCATATGATCTTTGTTATGTTTATGCCTTCTATGAACAACAATGATGTACTCTTAATTTAATATTTTATATTTACAATTTACATTGCCTGATATTTCTCAAGACAGTGAGGCACATTAAAAATGACGCTTTCAGCAATAAATATTTTTATTGGCACAGTTTCATTGATGATGAAAATTTTTAAATTACACAATAAGCATCAACATTATCTTATTCAACAGATGATAGCTATCATCATCCATAATCGTTGAAACAATGTCCCTCTGGCGCTTTAATCTCCTCACACACACAAAGGTGGAACAACAATTATGCAAAAATCTTTCATATATTCTTCTGATTGCTGGTTAATTGTGTTTGCCTTTTCTTAACCAAGTTCTCACAACAATCAAATTTGTCAAAGAGTTTCAATAATATGAGGATAGGTAGCAACTCTCAATAAAAACTATTGCTGAGCCACAGACAAAAACTGAAGGAAGCTTGGGTTTTAATGTCCCAGAACTCTCACTCTGATTGTTGGGAAAGTATAAGGAAGGAAATTGGATGTGCCCTTTTTTAAGGATTGATTTAGGGAAAACCTTAATCTGGTTGGCCAAAGGTAGATTTGAACCACCATCCTCCTGAATGTGAGTCCAGTGTGTTACGACTGAGCCACCTCACGCAGTAAGCCACAGACAGACATGTAGTAAAGACAATCAGTTACAACAACTTAAATTTTCAGCCACAGCCTGCTTTACAGTCAGGATCATCTGGATCTTCCCATCCACCGCCACCTCAAATGAACTGTGCAGATAGGAGTTGTCTTTACAAGACACCCTATGGTCTCGCAACTATCCTGGCCTCAACCTAAGGTAACCTTACACTCCACATCTAATAACCATTTCCCATTTTTCACCTACACCCAATTCTTGTCTGACATCATTATTATTACTATTTTCACTCCTCCACCTTTGCACCAAACTGCCTTCTAAGCTACATCTCACATACCAGTACCTGTTTGCCTTATCCCCAGCATCTTTCACCCTCCCCTCTCCTTCCCTCCTTTTCTCAGCCCATTCACTCACTACTAAAGGTCGAGTAGCTGGACATGATCATCATGTATACATGAGCTATGCCAGAGTTATGAGATGACGGCTTTGTAAATATCATTTACTTTTCTAAGTGCCTGTCTGCAACTCGGTTATCATCTCTATGTTGTGTTGCTAACAACCTCATATTATTGACATTCCAATCTGGACTCTCCATTGTTACATTTTTATCAAAGAGTTTCGTATATTATTATAGTGACCAATACACAATGAAAAGAAGATGGTGATGCATATTTATTATGAGAACATTCTATCAATTAGTTTATTCTAAATTACATCCTTTCAGCTACAAACTGTGTAATGTTTTTGTAATAATGCAACAAAGCATAAATATCATCGAAACACAGGAGGTTTACTTTTATTTACAACAACAGGAGGCAATTCCTATTGGAAGACTTGTATAACATAGCTTGTATAATATTCATTGTCACTGTACATCAAAACCACTAAGAAAATATATGTAGGTAATGCTTCTCAATAAATATGAACTATAGATTAACAATAGTCAAGTTACAAAAGGAAGAATAAGAAGTTAATCCATGATAATAACCAGGTCACTGAGATGATGTACTGTAACAGTGTTACAGGTGTGCTTATTATAAGAGGATTCAAAATAGACATTAACTATGAATTACATATATTTTACTCATATATTTATATATTTATAAATTATTCAATAAATAATACAGTAAGAGGTAAATAATATACTTCCAGAACACACATAATACTCTTGTGGTCAATAAGACCTACAAATTCACCGTAGCTTCTGAAGACAAATAACCTAGTTGTACTATTTTCATCCCCTGAATGAAGAATTTTCCCTTGAAGTTCCATCTTTGGTAACTAAATCTCTACTGTTTTTAGAAGGAGGAGATTTATTTTTGAAAATTTGTAACCATGTTCTTGCATCTGTTCACATGATCAAAAATCAACTGCCAAGGGTGAGTTGCTTATGTTCATTTACTACTCAAAAACTTAAGACTCAAACAAAAAATTATGCATAACACACCGCAGCAACACGTTTTGAATGTAATAAGCACAGGACATTTGTTATTATAACAATGTTGAGTATACGATTAATGTATTCACAGTGGCTGTATGTCAGATGACTTACAGAGTTATGAGTAAGTCTTGTGACGACTCTGTCACCTGCTTCTTCTCCTGCTCTAATCTTTTTGTATGTCGCCAAGCATTAAAATCAGTTAGAACTCTTCGACCATAAGCAGTATGTAAATCTCTAAATGTCACTTTAGTGCGTGGAACATTTTCATAGGACCTGTAGCTTCCATCAGATCTGCCTGGTGCTGACCGGATACTATGAGATCTGTAATGATGTGGAAAACTAGAACCATTCTGGCCGTCCAAACTTGTAGCTGGTTGTATTCTGTTGAAGGGATTGTGTCGTTGTCGAGGTGGTGGTAAAGGTGAATCTGATGGTTTATGTTCACGGCTATCAGGTGAAGGTTTCTTACTTGCGTTTTTGCTTAGGGCTTCACATTCTGAAACAAAGTAATATAGTCATTATACTAGTAAAATATTTAAAAATATTTCAATTTATATTTTTGAGTTTGGATGAACAGTAATTTTAATTATTTGGATAAGAAATATTAAGGCTGACTTTGATCTCCTTTCTAAAACCATATCTTTTATATCCTGTTACTGAGCATTTTGTACATTACCATCACTTTTCGAAGTACTGTTTCATCAACAGTTCAGAGTAATACTATCGTAATTAACATTTCTTAACCTTACCACATGATAAACAGAGAAGTCTAGTACTTCCCAGAAATCATTCAGGAGAAGAAAAAAAATGCAAATACTCCTTATAATGTCCTGTTGTTTCATTGTTGGGGGAACCAACATTTTTTTAAAAGTGGGATCCATCAAAGACATACTTACGGGCACTTATTTAGAAAGATGGTGATCCTTATCACTGCCTCTCAGTACATTTTTTCCTTGTTGATCTTTCTGAGCAAAAATGTTTTGATCTACAGAGACCATAGCAAACTTTCATGACTATAATACAAAGAACAAAAACAATCTGCACAGTGAATTAAGCTTTTCAGTCTGGTACAAAAAGGAGTTTATTACTCCAACATTAAGCTGTTTAATGTCCTCCTACCACATATCAAATGTCTCCATACAGAACTGCTAAAATTTAAATGAGCTCTCAAAGATAGAGAAATATTTTTCTACTGATGATGAATATTTAGAAGAAAATGTATACCATCACTAAACTTATAGTCTTTATAATTAGTGTCATTAATTTTATTTGAGCTTTACCACATATTTTGTAGAAGTAGATTGGCTATACCTGTATTTAGTTATTGTAATATCTGACTTAACTTCACACTTTGAATGTTATCTAAAGACTGATATCTTATTTTAATCGAAACTTTTACTGTATTTATTGTATGTTTTATGTAAACTATGTAGAATTTGATATTGAATTATGTTTTATTTATTGTCAGTTTTAACTGAAATCATTGCGATTTAACACATTCCACGTCCTCTTGATTCAATCACTACCTGGATCTACTGAATAAACAAATAAAATAAACAAATGTTGTTAGTTAAGTAATTGATAGAGAGAAACCAGTCCAAAAGTTATTTTGGATAAGGAATTATTACTAATGTGCTGATGTATGACATGAATGTAGTTACGATAGTATCGCTCTGAACCTTTGACTTACAGGATGTCACTTAATATACAGGTCTTATTAAGACCAAATGTATTTTACTTCCATTTCAAAATATCTTCAAGGATCAGATTTTTTTCTATTTTTATTATTTCTAGTGTATGTGTAGCCAGCAACTACTAATATGTGTGGGAATTGCATATACACTGCATCTCCTCCTCTTTCTGCTCTCTATCCCTCTCCTGCTCCCCTCTCTACCTCTTCCTGCCCACTCTCTTTGTCCATCTCCTCCTCATATCTCTGTCCATCACCTTCACTCCACTCCCTGTACATCTCTTATCCTACACTATTCATTTCCTCCTCTCCGTGTTTATATTATCCCTCACTTTCTTTATATCCATTTCATGATACCATCTTTATCTATCTCCTCCTACTCCCGCCCCCCCCCCCCCCGCCACCCTCCCCTATCTACCTCCACCTTCGCCACCTCCTCCTCTCCTTCTCCATCCATCAGCACATATCCTCCTGATATAAACAATGGCACATTTAATTCACAGTAATATTTCCTACATTATGTAGTCCCTCAAATCTTCCATTAGTCCATCTCCTCCATCCTCCTCTCTCTATGTTCATTGCCCTCTTCCCTTTTATGCCCTTCTCTTCGTGACACTATCTCTGCACATCTCCTTCCTGCATGTCAAGGCCATCAGTCCAAACAAATATGTCATTCCTATCGGCAGCTATGATAGTGCGTTCATACAAAAATTGTGCTGTTAGAAATTTCTGATTTTCCTTTGTAACAGTCCTCACCCCCCCCCCCCCCCCTTAAAACTTTTTCAGGATCATATCATATTGATTTACCTCCAAATGCTCTATCATCTTTGTCATTCTCACTGATTCTATAATTACGTACTTATATTGTGTTGCGTGTATACTAACCGACAATATTACACCACCTCAATGGAGGCAGTTTCTAAAAAAAAGAACCACGATCTGTACTCAACCTGTTAGCAACACACAAAATTACCACCGATCTCACATCAATTCTACCTTTCATATCCAAAGATATGATCACCACTGGTAATACGGTGAACACAGTGAAACGTTGCCTTCAATGGTTTTGTTCTTCGATAAATATCAATATCCAATAAGAAATTTATTCTTTTGTTAAAAAACAGGAAAAACCATGAAAGGAAATCAACTGAATGTTTGCAACACTCAAAATTATCACAAAATGACATCAATTGTTGCAATATCAAAGTATGATTTCCACCAATAACACACTGAACTGTTGCTTCCAATTGTATTCTTGTTCTCAAAATACCAGTATTCAATGAAGATTTTTTATTGTTATGAAAACATGCAACAAAAGAATTGACATTCTCAACTTTACTTTAAGAGCAAGAAATTTCCAGGTTGGTGGAGCGATATGAAATATTATAAAAAATTACTTACTCCACATAAAACATTTAATATTAAGACCCGTAAAATAACTTAAAAGGTTTTAATCTTTTAACATGAGCTAGAAAAACCTTTTTAGTTATTTTATTGATCTTGCTATTAATGCTATTTATGTGGAGTTCATTAATCATACTGACTCTCAATTTACACTGATGATGTACCATCATGGGAACAAAATCGATATGTAAATATTTTAAAAATAAATATTTCATATCGCCGCACCAAGCTGTAATTTCTTGTTTTTATTGCAATGTTGTGGTGGGGTGCCACAGTCTCTATTATGGAGTCAAGTTACAATAAACTTTACTTTTCTCTTTTTTATGAAAATAGGTGATAGTAGCACTGTTATACTGATAGTCACATTTCTTTTATTGAGATGTTCATACAAAAATACCATCAAAATTTTCCAACTTTTTCTGTGGATTTTCAGAAATCTTTCTTTTGTCCCAGTACAGAAATCTGTGAAATGTGATGGTGATCAGTTAAACCAAATACCTCGTCCCTATCGTCATCTATGATGCAGAGTGCATACAAAACTTATACTTTGTGCACTTCATTCAAATTTTTGTTACTTTTCTTTAAAGTTATCCGATTGTTTCTGAAAACTCCCCCAGGACCATTAAAAAATAAAATTGCACCTCTCAATGTCAATCACGAGTTGTTGAGTTGAAATCATTCAAAAACGTACTGAAATTTGGTAGATTTTCCAAGAAAAGATCCATCAAATAGGTTAAATGGTTAACAAGTGATGCACTTACATATATACAACACTTCATTTTTATTAATATAGATGTCTCGGTCATTTATATGTATGCGTGTATGTGGTAAATTTTCACTGCATTTTCACTGGCTCTAAATGTTTTTGTTATTCAATGGTGAAACCAATTGCCATTTTCTGTATTTTGCTTAGAGTGTAAATGCAGTGTACCAAAAAGACCATATATGTAAATGAGAATGGTAAGGACGTAATAAACAAAAACCTGATGTTGAAGATACTTTGAAATAAAGCAAAATGACACGACTTATTGGGGGGGGGGGGGGGGGGGGAAGAAAAAGGTAGGTACCTATATGCCTCATAACTATGAACATTGGGGGGAAAAAAGGGCTGTAAAAACAAACATGACAATATATTCCAAAACTAAGAATGCACATCATCAGATATCACAGAAGTCTTTCAAATTGTGTTCACCAGTACAAATGTTTGTAATTCTAAGGGACCAAACTACTCTTTTGACACTCCGGTCCACATAGCCATTCCCGAGTGCCATGTATCCACTAGTAGAGTGTCTCAAACCACTTAGTAAATACTCCACAATTTTGCAAACAGAACACACTATGTAATGACCACAACAGATGGGAATAACTTCATGAAAATATTTATTTCCACACATAAATAACTTTAGACAAAACAAGAGAGAACTAACTTCTCATTCAATTCCACACACTGTCCATATTGCATAGTAACACACTTTTTGAAATCTGGGTAACTCCTTGGCATTGGTGTGGTGTTCTGGTTATGGGGTGGCAGTACTTGCATATGTTTCCTGTGGGGCAGTATCCAATGTTTGTCTAGATTCCTCTGTAGCTGGCTGTGCAGAATTATCTTTAGTAGCTGCCTCTCCCTTCTATCTTTCTTAGAGCTGGTTCTTTCCCAGTTTATTGTGAATCCTGAAATGCTAGTTTGATGTGGTTAAAGGCAATTATGGTAGGAACACCTTGGATGCTAATATTAAAATTATCATTTTGATTAATTATGGCATATCAACCTTCTTAAGGAGGTTACAGTGGTCTGTATACCACATACATAATAGCACATGTGAACTAATATGCAGCATCCAGTTTTCCCAGATGCTACACTGACAGAGAAAGACATATGTGGGATTGTAACTTGGTTTCAAAGTCCTTAACTGTGATGATTTCATCGCCCAAATCAAAGATGAACTGCCCATACAAAGGTAAAGCTTAGCATACACTGAACTCTACCACTGTAGCTTGGCAATTGGTTTTGAAAGCTGTGTGCAATAGCCCCCCCCCCCCCCCCCCCCAAAAAAAAGGTGCGCCACATTGTTAAATCCATCTTCTGAAAAATGTTTTTGCCATGGTCTCTGCATAGCTGTCTGTTATAGGTAGAGGCACCTGTTTGTGGTGAAAATTTTTTGCTCTATTTCGTCATTTTTTGTAACTTATTTCGGTATATTTTTCGCTATTTTTATTTTATTTTGTCAATGAATTAGTTGATTTTAATTTCACTTTTTAACGAATAAAAACTAAATCAAAAATTAATTATAGCCTCATTGCAGTGTAAGACTTTTTATTTTATTCAGAAAACATGAAATTCTGACATTGATGGAAATACATAAAAAAAGTTTGAGATACACTTATTCTGCTACTTATACAAGTTTTACTAGCCTAAGTAATTTACATAAGTGTATATGTTTTATGAAAACTCAGTCGTGTTTCTAACAACACCAAGATAATTGCTTGTCAGAAGCCCCACAATCTAACAGGCACTTTGTTCAACTCATATTGATTCCATTAGGAAAAGAAAACTAGGTAACTGATTTCAAACTGCACTTAAAAATGAAAAATATGGATAATCAAAATGCATAGCGTGGCCTTTCCTTTGCAATTTGCACACTTACGTTACTATTACATCACAAACAACGACAGCCAAGAGAAATAAGTATATCTATTAACCCTTTTACTGCACATTTACACTCGGTGGCACCTGTATTGTTTCACGTAATTATTAGGAAATACTGCAGATGATTACTTATCACATGGTGTGCGTATGTACACACAAGACTGCAGCGGTCCCTCATTACTGAGACAAAAATAAGATGCAAAATCTCGTATTGTTGTGAAAAATATGTTTCCCTTTTAATCTTTGGAGAGAAAAATCATATATATACATCTCGAGAACTGAAACGATTAGCGGTGCAGTGAAAGGGTAAAAATATTTTGGAGTTACACGCAACAATCCCATTATGGCTTCCTTTAAAATCCGTTATTTTCTGTTCTCTGGCAATTTTGTCTGTTTTCACCCATTTAATACATGCATCAGCGCGATTAAATGTAGTTTCCATGAAAGAAGACTTCGCGGTTTATGCTTCTTCACGATCGGATACAAGGTCAAAAGCAATCTGCAAAGACTACAACAAAGGGTGAAATCCAGAATGTATACAATTCACAAAACTAACTTGGAGGCGTATAGCGGCATTTTACGTAACTTGCATTCGCTTAAATACGGTTTGTTCGTCCACTATGAGTTTCGGATGATCGACTTTTTCCAAGGGACATTTCCCTCGTGTTGTTGATAACACCAATTCTTCCTTGTCCACTTTCGCTCGTTTTGCTGCTCCATTGATGTCCAGTAACTTGTCTCTTGATACCTGTCACAGCACTTTCTTCTTGTTCTTCTTATGGGACAAACTGCTATTTATATGTTTTAGGCAAGTGTCCTTTCTTTGCCATTCAATACGCACATGGCTGTATTTGCATAGAAGTATTTTCCTTGCTTTATGATAAATGTAAAATCCATCTGATGCAAATTCTCTTTCATGATCAAAAACTATTACAACCATCTTAATAATCTGCTGTACCAAACCAAATCACTGAAAGAACCAGCGATCAGAAACGATTACAACCACGCAGTACACTACCAGTCACCAAATCAAATAAAGTGCCGGAAACCGACTTCTTCGCTGCACAGGAAATGAGGCTGGCAGGACTCAATATATATCAAATCAGTGTACAATCGACTGTGATTTATATCTCAAAATCCTGCCAGTCTACTTAAATGACTGATGAGATTTCACAAAAATTTTCGTGGATATTTCGAGATTTTTCATAAATTTCAATGATTTCGTGATTTTCCGCGAAAATTTTAAAGTATAGCAAAAATTTCGTGATTTGCGAAAAACAGGTGCCTCTAGTTATAGGTACTACTTCAGGCCATCTTTAATTTCTGCCCATGACTACATGACAGTAAATGTAGCCTTTAAACATTGCTAATGGATCTACAACATTTATGTGGACACTTAAAATTTTGGGTAGGTGGTGCTGTGATATGCCATGTGATTTTATCCCTTTGAGAAGCCTTACATTGTTGGGCATAAAATTTACAGCCTGGTCATGCTGGGCCAAATGAAACATTTTTTAACTCTCTTCATGGTTCCTTGGACTCCGGAATGTGACAGGTTGTGTACTAATGAGATTGCCTGGTCTCAGAAGTGTTGTGGAGCAAATGGCTGAGGATTTCGCTTTGTTGCCTCACATTATAACTCCATGTTTGTGCCTTGTACTAAAACTCTTCATATATGGATACCAGATTTTTGCACAAGCAGTGTACGCTGTTCCTCATCAACCTATGCACAAGTCGTGGCATCAAAATCAACAGCTGTACCTATAGCCTCAACATATGATGATGTATCTGAAAAACCTAAAAAGTGTTTCATACAATACAAATACTCTGAAAATACAGAAACAGTCTAACACAAGAGATAAATAAATAATTTAATTTTTAAAATGTACTATTTAGGTGTTGCTAATCCCCTTCCAAACACCTCCCCAGGTGGCAGATAATGGGATGCTCACTAGATATGGTGGGTACCCGCGTAAATAAAATACCCGGCGTGGACCAAAACCAGTACCAAGAGCACAGCAGTTCCACGTCAGTGGCGATACCCCAACAGCATCTGTTCCACATGTTAGTGGCAGCTGATAAAATACACCTCCGGTCTAACAGCCTTGAGAGTTAAGTTTGTCAGCCAATAGGGTGAATTCAATACACACACTCATTGGACTCAACATGAAGATAAATATCAACATAGATAATACCCCAGGTGTTAACCAATCCACACCCAGTCAAAATGGGCAAGTAGGTCATCAGATGCTGGAAAGCCTGCACCTTTATCTACTCCACCACTACTGGCCTCACATAAACAAGAACAGAAAAAAATCGCACTTTAGATTTGTAGTTTTATAAGTTTTTGCAAACATTTTGGACCAAAATGATAATCTAAATAATAATAAATTAATTAATAAAAGTGTCTGAAACCTTTTGCGTCACAGTCCAGCACCTTGCCCACTACGCTACGGCTATAAATCAGAACAGGAGTCCTTTAATCTCATACTACTCATGGCCGTTGTTAATTGTTGTTAATATGGTATGACATTAGATTATCATTTATCGTACAAAGACCAATGTGTTTTTGTTAATTTCTCAGTGTGCCATTGCTTTGAAATGACAATGTGTAAGTTACGATAAGAAAATCATCAAATATGCGAGGAATGTCACGTGACATCTCCGAACGGCTGGTTTTTGTTAATTCAATGGAAGGTGTCAAATCTCCGTTATTTTTTTCAAATATGTCTCAAACGATACGAGATATGGGGAAAAAAAAAAAGAAAAACAACAACATAAGGGAGGTAAGTTGTAGAGAATTTTCTCCTCTACAAATTCAGTTATTCAGTTTTCGTGTCAGATGAATAGTTAAGCCATTATTTTCATTTAAATTTCGAGCTGTCACAAGGCGATCACAAAGGCCCACTTTTAGTGTTACTACCGTAACCTAAAGTGGGCCAAACGAAAAGGAACATCACTTACCTAGCTACAGTGAACATAGACTCCTGGTAAAGGTTGGTAAACCCTTGATGTGTTAGAGAAAACATAATGAAAAACCCAAGACTAGCAGAAAGATTGATGAAAACAGTCCCACACCTTGTTGCTGGCTTTGCTGTACATCATAAAATGGTTGACCATGTTTTAGAATTCACATCCCTCAATTGCAGAACCACCTCATTACCCTTGAGGTCCCAGAATAAAACATACACAATAATTAACTTTGATGTATCTACAAATGACACCAATAGGAAAGATCTGAAGTAGTAGAATACTACTGGGACACCCTAGACAAGACCCCCCAAACCGCCACACCATCATACTCATGGGTGACTTCAATGCACAAGTTGGCAAGGAAAAGAAGTACCGCAGGATAGTAGGTTGTTACCCAACCCACAAGAGACCAGCAGAAATAGCGAGTGCCTCATAAGCCTTTGTGACAACTACAACCTGGTCCTAAAATCAACCACATTCAAGCGACTACCAAAGAAGGCCTAGACCTGGGACAATGCAAATCATACACTGGGTGAATTTCAATTAGACCATGTGGCTATTGACAGGAGATACCAGAAGGACATACAAAACATCAACATACTGAGGGGAGCAAACTTTGACCACTATCTCTGTAGTTAAGACCAACCTATGGCCCTTAAGAAGAGCATACAATACCCTAAAGGCCTTGAGAATACCTAGGTTTAACACCCAACGGCTGAGGATTGCCGCTTTCAAAGCACCCTCGAGAATAACACACACAAACAATGGTAGCCTGCTCTTCAAAAGGCTCTACTGGATGCTGGTTATGAAACTATACCGGCTTCATCGAACAAATGCAAGCATCCCTGTTGTACCAAAGAATGTGATGAAATTATGGAGGAAATGTGCAGAGCCTGATTCAAGTGAAATCGGCATAAAGAAGAGGCCAACCATCACACATTTGTGGCGCAAAGAAAAACAAAGAAGAACTACAGCAGGTCTCAAATACTGCAGGCAGAAGAAGACTTCAAGAAAAACAATTCAAGAGGTCTCTAAAAAGAACTCTAGAAACAAACAACTTCATACATGACTCCAATCCTATACCTCAGACGGCCAGACAGGAAGTTCCAAATAAATAACAGTGACTGCACAAGAACCACTGCAGAATACTTCTGGAAACTTCTCAATGCAGAACAACCGAAAGACAGACTTGCTTTTGCTGAGCCTGCTGTTAGGAACCAGGACTCTGTACCACCCAACAAGGAAGAAACAGAGAAGATCAGCAAGGACCTTAAGGACAACAAGGCCCCAGGTGAAGATGGAATAGTTACAGAACTGTGGAAGCATGCAGATGACCAGTCCCTGCAGAGTATCACCCAGATTATTCAGGAAATTTGGAGGACAGACATCTTGCCCAGAGGGATAACATCAGCTGTAATCCATCCATTACACAAGTAAAGAAGTAAGATCAACCTTAACAACTACAGAGGCATCTCCTTGTTGCTTAAACCTACATCTTCTCTAAAGCCCTGCAAACTAGTGTCACCAAACAGCTTGACTCCCAACTAGGTGAATACCAGGCTGGTTTCCGTGCGAGTAGGTCCTGCATAGAGCCGATTCAAAACCTCAAGACAATCCTCTCATATGGGAAATGAGGGGACCCGCCCTGGGTAGCCATTATGGTAGATTTCCAAAAGGCATATGACCTTGTGGGAACTAGGCCTAGATGAGAAGACTACCAGACTGGTCAAAGCTACCATGAAGAACACAACCTCCAAAGTCAAGTTCAGAGGTGAACTCTCCGTGAGCTTTTCCATCCAGACAGGAGTCAGACATGGGGATGGCCTCTTATGCATCCTCTTCAACTGTGTTCCAGAAAAAAAATCATCAGAGAAAGGACTTCCACATTGTCACCAGAAGCAGGACTGAAGCTTCGGTACAAGAAAGGCAACCTCAAAGCTCCCTGTCAAACCTTGCTGATCATCTCACCCTAGTGGCCAACAACATGGAGGAGGATACTCATCAACTACAGAGACTCTACAATGCTGTGGCAGAAACTGGCTTGAAGATGAACAAACAGAAGACTGAGTTCATCACCAATATCAAGCAGGCTTCTTCTACAATCCCACTAGGAAACAATAATATCCATAAAGTTCCAGCTGTCAGGTACTTGGGAGAATGGATTTCAACAAGCGAGAGTGAAACCTTGGCCATAAACACCGTGTGCACGAAGTTAGAGGGGGCCTATCATTCCTGTAACAACAGCTATACCTATAAGTACCTATCCAAGAACATAAAGACTCTCTGCATTTTATGCCTCTGAGTGCCTCTTGATGAATCAAAAGGGCCCACTAAGTAAACTATAGTGGAGCTGCCGAAAGAACGACTCTGACAGCTAGCGGCTATGTTGCCAATGCTGCTACGCGGCTGTTTGTTGTTACGCCATGTCGGTCGCCAGCATACGAATATCACGTCTGAATATTTTGGAACCGTTGCTAAAGTGTGAATGAACGATAACAACCACAAAGTGATGGAAAAACACTTTTTTTCAGTTAAAAAGAAGGGTTTAAAAATATATGTCGAGTTAAAGTAAAGCTTCATAT
This sequence comes from Locusta migratoria, assembly GCA_026315105.1. NCBI lineage: Eukaryota > Metazoa > Arthropoda > Insecta > Orthoptera > Acrididae > Locusta > Locusta migratoria. The sequence goes on along the minus strand of CM048744.1, from coordinate 246,370,453 downwards.
GTTCCAGTATCCCATTAAATATAATGTATCATTTAGTCTTCAGCCAAAGGTTGCTAGTTGAAGAATTTTTTTTATATATTTCATCTTCTATAACCATTTTCCACAGACTCGCTGTTATTACTCGGACACTGTATTGTGGCAGTCTGCCGAGAGGGTAAACAAATAATGACTACCACTTTACAAGTAGTAAAAGTGCCTCTTCCAGTAAAATATGCCGTCTTACATAAAAAGAAGAGTGTTTACGGTCGCTGTTGACTGCCATAGTATAGTGTCCGAGTAAAATTTGCCGCCAGGTGGAGTTGAACCCGTGACCTTTTCAACACGAACCCAAACTTTTACCGCTGAGCCAAACACCGCTTCCTAAACACATCATCACAGGGACAGTTGATACGATGCATATGGTGATAGATCTGTATTAAACTTCCTTTTATTTCATAAACGCTAGGCCATCTGAAGTTGCCACTTGGGGAACTTCTGTGCCTCACCATGAACTACGTGTACCATAAATTCGGAGGAATTCGGCAATGACGAGTAGGCATTCTCTCCTTATAAGTGGCTCACCTCCATTAGACCACACTTGGAGGAACTGCAGATGCCATTACAGACTACCAAGAACCTAACTCAATACCAACAGACCATCCTGCAGGGAGTCTCCCCCCCCCCCCCTCTCTCTCTCTCTCTCTCTCTCTCTCTCTCTCTCTCTCTCTCTCTCTCTCTCTCTCTCTCTCTCTCTCTCATGTATGTGTACTAGGCCAAGAAAAAACAAAAGACCCTAGCTGAGAGTAATGACAAGCCTCATTGTCCCTAATAGGCAGAAACAAACTGGGGGAAAAAAAAAAAAAACTATTTATACTTTGCACAACAGCCATTTTCTGGCGATTCATTTAACACCCACTGCAACAACAGCACACAGGATTCTGAGGTATTAAATGCAACAAGGAGAATATGACGACTGCGATAAGACAGATTTAATTTTATAAGCCATCGCATGAGGTCAAACTAGTAATGCAGCAATTATTGTGTGAAAAATACAGAACATGGGTAGGTGACATCTTGTTCAAATTGGGTTTAGAACATCCGTAACATGAATTTTGAAACAAAGACAGAAGTACAAATGCATAAAGAGATGTAGTGAGCTTAAAGCCAAGAATTTGAAATAAAAAAGAAGATGCAGTTCCGGATCTCAAGCCTACATACAAATTACATGTGGATGTGTATTACCTTCCATTTCATCCAGTTGCCTTTGTAATTCAGCAACCATAAGTTTCATGTAATCATAGCTTGCACAAGCCAGTGCCTTCATCCACTGCTCCATGCTTTCTTGAGACTCTGCACCAAGAACATAACTTCGGTTTCCAGGGCCATGGAAAACAATTTTGAAACCAAACTGATCTTCATCTTCAGCCAACTCTGAAAAATAAAAGTGGGTCTCAGATACATGAAAACAAATTCAATAGTATATCAAGAAAATACAATGGATAAATATATTAACAGGACTCTTCCAGCCTTATACTGAAATCCTCCCCCCCCCCCCCCCCCCCCGCAAAAAAAGAAAAACCTTGAGACATGTAAACAGCAGACTTTTTTTACTTGCACTGTATCATTTAATAAAACTCAAAGCTCAAAATTTGGTTTGAAGAAAATTATTATAAAATAATTTTATTATTTATGATGTAAGGGAAAAATTAATCTTCTCAAATTATAGATAAAATATTTGCAGAATGAATACCCAAATTGTTGTGAGGGTAATGGATTATAAATTAACAAGCATTATTTGTCTGTATTAATGAAAATATGATTAAAGAAAAATGCAGCCAGTCACTTTCACTTGAAATAATGCTGTTCATTCCATGAACCGTTTATCGAACCTTTTCAGGTTCATCTTCAGATGAAGCACGTTACAACATCATTTTAAGCATCATGTTGGGTGCTGGCTCTTTGGTGGGAGGACGGAAACATACTTTAATAACTCGAATTGCACGTTGTTTAGGTCATGTTTTGTATTTGTAAGATTGTGTGAAATTTGTTGGTTTACTTACTGTGACTGTATGGACAGATTTTTATGGTTGATTTCCATTTCTTTTGTTTATATGACAATACCACATCACTTTTTCACTATGTGTTATTGTCATATAAACAAAAGAAGATGCAAGAAATGGAAATCAACCATAGTCACAGTAAGTAAATCAACAAGTTTCACATAATCTTACAAATATAAAATATGACCTAAACAATGTACAATTCGAGTTATTAAAGTATGTTTCCGTCTTCCCACCGCAGAGCCAGCACCCAACATGACACTTAAAATGATCTTGTGACATGCTCCATCTGAAGATGAAGGTGACAAGGTTCGAAAACTGGTTCATGGAATAAACAGCATCACTTCAAATGAAAGTGACTGGTTGCATTTTTCTTTAATCATATCGAAATCAGCAGTCATGGGTTCTGAAATACCTAATGGACAATCTAAAGAATGATAATGAAAAAGTTCAATTCTTGGGTAAAAAGGCATTAAAAATAAAAAAAAGGTTTGTAATTCTGCCCCCTCCCCATTGAAGGTACTCCGCATAGACGCCACCTCTTCCCGCAAGTCTTAAAGGAGTTCACATCATCATTACACACAAAATAGCATGAGGTGGCAAAAATGTCTTCTGCTCAAAGAAAAGGGCCACAGAATATTTACTGCATAGAGATGGCGAATACCCATGTGATAGTTGAGGATTGTTATAAAAAGATGCAGTATTATGTATGAAAACACTTTTATTAAAAAGGTACAATAAAAGCTTTTCCTGAGAAATCTAAGTCAATGAGTTCTACTTTCACAGAAGATATAACAAACAACATGTATATTATTGTACAAACATACCTGGATAGCCACAAATGACTATCTTCAATGCAGACGCATGACGTCATCTAACCTCTGGGAAGAACACAGTTAAGGCCATGAGCCAATTAGGGGATAAGATGGGGAATGAATGAACAATGTTAAGCAGCATTTGTGAATTTGGGGCAGATGGCAGTTGTGTCTAGATGGCCAATACAGTTAAGATGAGAAGTGAAAAAACCTTCAAGTACCAATCCGACCAGAGGCAGATTTACCAATTGACGGGAGCCTAGGGTGGAAGATTTTATGGACAGCAAATTTGGGCCAAAATTTTTAAACTGTAAGTAAGTGTAATAAAAGTTATTAATTATGTTTAGCCAATATACTTTATTGTGTAAGTAGTACTGTACATTTCGACAGATAAGACGATAGTAGAAGCATAAAAATTGTATACAAACTCTGGGTCATCTTATAAACCAGATATTAAACATTTGCCTACATTTATGGTTTACCAGACGTCTTCTTTTTTGCTCTCTAAAAATGATCTGGGTGGAATTTTTAGAAAATGCAGAGATTTCCTCTTTTATGCATCACACAACTACTTTGACTTGAAAGAGCAGATATACAACTTCCTCACAATTGCAAACTCTAAAGAATTTAAAAGATATTTTTGCTTATTTATATTGCTGCTGCTGCTGCTCCAATCTCACTTTACAATTTCAGACCAATTGAACCAATAGGCATGGCTACTATCGTGAAGCAAGAACTGTGAGGCGATCAGTTAAAACCATTACTCACAACACAACCTACAGCAATACTTGTTAGCTGCTTGTAGAAGGTTATTATTTGGCATGGGTTTCTACAGTTAACACTACAACAGTGATAAAAGGATGCTTCTGCTTTATGACGTTTGCAGTCATACAAATTATTTAGAAGTACAGAGCGGGTATGTCCACAAAACTGAGACTCGCAGAAATAGCCGTGTGGTCTAAGGTGCCCTCTCATGGACTGTGCGGCTGTTTCTGCTGGAGGTTCGAGTTCTCCCTCGGGCATGGGTGTTTGTGTTGCCCTTAGAACAACTTAGTTTAATTAGTGTCTATGCTTAGGGACCAATGACCTTAGTAGTTTGGTCCCATAAGATTTCACAAACATTTGAACATAAAACTAAATAGCCGATATGACACTTTTATAAATACTCAAGGTCATTACGCGAAACAGTGCACATACTATTACCCAGATGATCAGTGTTCTAAACTCAATTTACAGGTCACTGATAGTTTGGGAACAGTCTTATACGATGGACATTGGGGAAAAAAACACCACTGGTTAGCATCGCGGATCGCTGTGCTAGCGGTCCCAGTTCAAATCCCACCATGGGCATAAGAAAATTTATTTCTTTGTATTTACTATTTCTAGAATGTTCTGCATGTTTCTTATGTTTGATGTACTTGTAAGTTCCAGAAAATTCTTTCTATATATAAATAGTGGAGCACTCCAAGCAGGAATCAGTCTGTACTGAAGTACACTTGTGTGAATAGTGGAGCATTCCAAGCAGGAATCAGTGTGTACCGAGGTAGGCTTGTGTGAATAAATCTGTTGTAAGTGTCAAGTGTTGTGCTCTATCATTGACCAGCCTTCGAATTCCGGATCACCTGCAGCTTCAGCATGACACTTTCTGGTGGAGGCACTAGATATTCTGCAATACATCTGCATCATCGTGGCCCCAATTAGACAGAGTAAGTTCCGTCACTTACACGGACAAGAACCGGAATACAAAGGATATACTGATTACTCTGTCTGAAGGTTCGTGTCATCAAAAGAACCATGGATGCCAAAACACAGGTAAGCCAGCTGCACATCAGACACCCATAGGTGTTCACGGGAGACGCTGGACAGAACCCAAATAAATGGCTGAAAGGATTCGACCAAGTCGCCAAGTATAATAGGTTGGATCTCATTATGTGCTTGACAAACGTATATTTCTACCTGGATGAGACAGCCAAGCAGTGGTTTGAAAATAACGAGGACAAGCTCGATAGCTGGGAAAAATTCCAGACAGAACTTAAGAAGACATTTGGAGAACACCAGCGGCAAGTCCGTTTATTAGAAGAGCAATTTAAGAATAAGGCCCAGAGACATGGTGAGACAACATAGTCATATATACAGAGTGTCATGGTCCTATGTCAAGTAGTTAACCCAGATATGATGGAGGCCGATAACGTTTCACACCTAATGAAGGGCACTGTGGAAGACGTGTACCAAGCCCTTCTGTTAAAAGACATTTCGATGACACAAGAGTTTATTTAATGGTGCCAGAAAATTGAAGAGATGCAACACAGAAGGGTTGGATGAAAGAAGTATGACAGACTCCCGAATCTAGCCCTTATGGACATTGTGGAAGACAAGCATGACTGTTTCTCTTATACAACAAATTGTGAGAGAATATAATAATGGAAAGTCCAGGTTGGAATTAATAATATAGTAAGGACAGTTTACAACTCACCTCAAAGATGTGGCGACGAGCTGTGACAGGCACATACAAAAGACACACACATACAACACTTTCAACTATCGGTCATGGCCTTCAGAAAATAGAACACTCACACAATCACAAAGGCACACAACACAGTCATACAACCGCACTTCAAAGTGCGGCAGCCGGCGGTGATGGTAGTATGACTGTGTTGTGTGCCTGTGTGATTGCATGAGTGTTCTATTTTCTGAAGAAGGCCATAGCCAATAGCCGATAGCTGAAAGTGTTGTATGAGTGTGTCTTTTGTATGTGCCTGTCGCAGCTCGTCGCCACGTCTTTGCGGTGACTTGTAAACTGTCCTTAGTAAATTGTGAGAGAAGAATTACAACAGTTTATGGCAGATGGGACTGTTGGTCCAAGCGAGCACCAGATTATGGCCATGGATGTCAGTAATGTATCTCATGAGGGAGCCGAAGCTGCTGAGGAAAAGGTATTTGAAACATTAGCACCTGTCACAGCCCTACCAATTACACCCAATGTGAAGAATGGCTTCAACCTACTATGACTTACACCGCAACCGCTAACGGCATCTTAGGTACCGACCGACGCGACCACAACCAACTCCTCCAGAAACTGTGTAGCCTCGCAGGACAGAAGACAACATTCCATTTCACTGTGGCCTTCCAGAACATGTCATACAATGCCGTAGAGAGAGAGGATGAGTATTTGAAATTATTATGCCGCAAGACACCAACCATCAGAGCAATCCTATCAATGGCAGTCAACTGGAGATGATTACTGTCGACCTATGGGACGAAGCCCGTCGCCGTATCCTGGACATGGTCACTCTCCAACATGCCACCGCCACTCACCATCACCTTACAGAGATACCAGCCGCTCGCCTAGGCGCCGTGTTCAGGAAAACTAGGCGAGGCGACTATCTACGGAAGTGAGGCCACCGCAGATGAAAATCCTTTATGGACAACAGTCACTAAGACGTCGGGAAATCTCAATGACATCATGAACGGCCAACCTGTCCGAGCACTAGCTGATTCAGGAGCTTCCTCCTCTGTATTGTTGAATGACTACCGCCATAAACTAACGAAAATAATGTTCTGTCGTACAAGAGCAACTGTGCTGAAGGTCACAAATGGAAAATACGTCCATCCGGCAGGAACATGTATCGCATGAGTAACTATCAACAACAGGACGCAGCCTTTTTATTTTGTCGTTTTAACAGAATGTAGCCATAACATCATCCTCAGATGGGACTTCCTTCAGGCATCCCAGGCTTTCATTGACTGTAGAAGATCTGAGCTACAAATTGAGAAAGCCTTTCTGACGAGTACAGGTAACATGGAATTCCCTGGAAGGTTGTTTGCTGTCAAGAATGTTGAGATCCCACCGTTAACAATGAGAAGAGTTCCAGTCAGCAGCTGAGATAACCAGTTGAACACTGAAGCGATTGTCGACCGCAAAAAGCTAATCAGCGTAACAAAGGAAATCTACATACCAGCAGCTATCATAAGCATTACAGGTGGTTGAGGAGAACTTTAGATCATTAATTTTCACGAGCAATCGCAACTCATTCCTAAAGGAATGTATATTGGAACAGCCGAACTAGTCCAGGACAGTGAGCTCAATGTCATCAACAAAGTCTCATCCTCTGCTGTTACTGCCGTCAACACACTAGAGGAAACGACTATGGCATTGCATAGAGGGCCCGGTCTGACGCAGGAACAATGTCAGCAGGTATTAACCATACTGCACCAATTTTCAGGTGTATTCCAGGCCAGGCAGGAGAAGGGCCAGATGAAACGACCCACGATAAAACACCGCATCAATTCTGGGGATGATCCACCAATATGCCAGCGTTCGTACAGTGTGAACTGAAAGACTGATAATTCAAGAAGAAGTGGAGAAAATGTTGCATGATGACATTATTCAATCTTCAGAGAGTCCCTGGTTTCTCCAGTGGTAATCGTGAAGAAGAAGGATGGCACCTGGTGGTTTTGTTTCGACTATCGACAGCTGAATAAAATCACAAAGAAAGATGTCTAACCATTGCCGCACATTGATGACATGCTACACTGTTTGAATGGAGTTACATACTTCTCAACCATGGACATGCAGAAAAGTTACTGGCAAATTGAAGCTGACAGGGAGAAGACTGCTTTTATTACACCTGATGGCTTCTATGAATTCAAGGTCATGCCATTTGGACTATGTAATTCCCCGGCCACATTCAAATCCGTAATGGACAACATGCTTCAACATCTTAAATGGACAGACAAGTCTTAGTTATCTAGATGACATTGTCATTTTCTCAAGGCATTTGCGGAACATCAAAGCTACCTGTCAACTTTGTTGAAGTATGTTCAGATAGCAGGACTCTGCCTCAACTCAAAAAAGTGCCTCTTTGTTGCCAAAGAAATAAAAATACTGGGGCACCTAGTGAATGGAGATGGAGTGCGTCCTGATCCAGATAGAGTAAGGGCACTCACAGCATTTCCAACTCCTCAGCACATCCATGATGTGAAAAGTTTCCTCGGGATGAGCTCATACTATTGTTGTTTCATAGAAGGTTTTGTAACAAGGCACGTCCATTGCAAGAACTTCTACAGTGAGACGCCCAGTAGTTTTACTGGGATAAGATGAAAGAATGAGCTTTCCGTGAACTTAAGGAGGCAACTAACTTCCACACCGGTTCTAATCTTGTACAACGAGAATGCGGAAACTGAACTTCACACAGAAGCCAGTGGTTATAGGACTGGTGCAGTGCTTGAACAAGTTCAAGAAGGTGCTGAAAAGGTGATAGCTTATGCTTTAAATGTTTACCAAAGTCCTAGATTAACTACTCTACAACCGAGAAGGAGTGTCTAGCCATTATCTGGACTATCAACATTTTTTAGCTGTATCTATTCCGTAAACCATTCACTGTCGTGACAGACCTCCATTCTTTATATTGGCTGACCAATCAGAAGGATCCATCAGGTCGACTGCAAGATGGGCACTAAGACTACAAGAGTTCGATGTCACAGTGGTATTCAAAGACGGACGCAAACACAACGATGCTGACTGTGTTTCGATGAATCCATTAGCCGAATACAATAGCATAGATGAAATTTCAGTCCTTACTGAGTAAGGTGACATTCTAGTATAACAGAGGGAAGATCCAGCATTATTACAAACTATAGAAGCCTTGGAGAAAGGAGAACTGACCAAAGGAGAGTTTCAACTTATAAACGGAACATTGTATAAGAGCAACTACGATACACTGGGCCCCAAATGGCTACTGGTTGTTCCAGCTCATCTCCAGCCAGCTATTCTCAAGTATCCGGTCGCCTAGGATTCTTGAAGACCCCAGATAGAATCAGATGCAGGTATTAGTGGCAAGGTCTCTACCAATCTGTCAAGTACTATGTGAGTCACTGTAAGGAGTGCCAGCAACAGAAGCATGTGCCGCAATTACCTACAGTTCATCTGGTACCAATTCCACCTGCAGCAGCTCCATTCCACCAGATTCCAATCAACCTTTTAGGTATGTTCCCGAAGTCTTACATAATCATAATTAGTGGTATATTACAAGAATATTATTAACTCAGAAATATAAACAAAAACTATTTCTTGTGTAATCTAGATCAAAAATTTGGGTTGTAAAAATAATCTGGAAAGTGATAATTCCATTCCCTAATTCACAGTCACGCTATATACGGGGGTGGGGGGAAGGGGGGGGAAGTGGTGTAATTAGGACCATACTGCACAAAACAAAGCCATAATTTAACTAAAAAATTATAATTAATATTATTGTGAATTAAGAGTTTTAAATTGTAGAGGTTGGGATAGATGGCAAAATTTAAATAGCCTACTGGCGGCAAATGTAAAATTGTGTCAGAGTCTGACACAAATTATCACATTAAGGAGTTGTATTATTTCAACATCTCTAGTACCAAAGGCAAACAAGTTTCACTTAAACTGCAGAACAAGATATTACTATAAGCAACTGCCAAACATTTAACTTCTTCAATGTACAAAATAATTCCACCCTTGTGACCCATAGACATTGCCGAGGTGGGTGGCCTGCGTGCCTCAACGATACAGACAGCCGTACTGTAGGTGCAACGACAGTGGAGGGGAATCTTTGGAGAGGCCAGACAAATGTGTGGTTCCCGAAGAGGGGCAGCAGCCTTTTCAGTAGTTACAGGGGGCAACAGTCTGGATGACCGACTGAGCTGGCCTTGTAACATCAGCTAACATGGTTTTGCCATGCAGTTACTGCGAACGCCTGATAGCAAGGAGAAAATACAGTCATTACTTTTCCCGAGGACATGCAGTTCTACTGTATGAATATATGATAATGGCATCCTCTCGGGTAAAATAGTCCCCCATTTGGATTTCCAGGCAGGGACTACTCAGGAAGATTTAATCATCAAGAGAAACAAAACAAGCATTCTATGGATCGTAGTGTGGAATATTCTATCCCTCAGTTGGGTAGGTAAGTTAGAAAATTTGAGAACACAAATGGAAAGGTTAAAGTTAGATATGGTGGGGATTAGTGAAGTTTGGTGGCAGGATGAAAAGGATTTTTGGTCAGGTGAGTACAGGGTTATAAATACAAAATCAGTTGGTGGTAATGCAGCAGTAGGTATGATAATGAATAAGAATATAGGAATGCTAGTTAGGTACTATGAACAGCATAGTGAATGCATTGTAGTAGCAAAGATAGACACAAAGCCAAACACCAACCACAGTAGTAAAAGTTTACATGCCAACTAGCTCTGCCGATAACAAAGCGCTGGCAGAAATGAATGAGTAGATAAAAGAAATTATTCAGACCATTAAAGGAGAAGAAAACTTAATTGTGATGTTGGGCTGGAAATCGGTACTAGCAAAGGGAAGAGAAGGAAATGTAGTAGGAGAATATGGACTGGGGAAAAGGAATGAAAGAGGAGATCGCCTGGTAGAATTTTGTGCAGCGCGCAATTTAATAATCACAAACACTTTGTTTAATCATCATGAAAGAAGGTTATATACCTGAAAGAGACCAGGAGGCATTGGGAGGTACCAGACTGACTTTATAATAAGGCAAAGGTTTACAAACCAGGCTTTAAAGTGTAAGACATACACATGTACCGATACACATTCATTTGGGGATAAATTGCTACTGTTCATGACAGTTAGTGATCCAAATCTCTCCTTGACCTCCGGTAATGCTATGTAAATTTCTTTGGTGAGCCTGATAAACTTTTTACTATCAACTAGCACTTCACAGCTTAATTGCTCATCTGTGTTTGTGACTGCAACTCTTCTCATCTTCAATGGCGGGATCGTCACATTGTCAATGGCAAATAACTTCCCAGAAAATTCTGTATTACGTGTATCCGTCGGAACACTTTCTTCAATTTGCAGCTCTGATCTTCCACAGTCAATGATATCTTGGGATGCCTGAAGGAAGTCCCATCCAAGGATGACATTGTGACTACATTCTGTTAACATGACAAATTCAAACGGTTGGGTCCTGTTGTTGATGGTTATTCTTGCGACACAAGTTCCTGCTGGTTGGACGTACTTTCCATTCGTGACCTTCAGCACAGTTGCCCACGTATCACATAACATTGACTTCTTCAGTGATTCAGGGTTAGATGTAGACTCTGACCATAACTTATTGGTTACAAATTGTAGATTACAACTTAAGAGACTGCAAAAACAGGTAGAAAATTAAGGAGATGGAATCTGGACAAATTCAAGGAACCAGAGGTGGTTGAGAGTTTTAGAGGGAGCATTAGGCAAGAATTGACTGAAATAGGGGAAAGTAATACTGTAGAAGAAGAATGGGTAGCTCAGAGAGAGAGAGAGAGAGAGAGAGAGAGAGAGAGAGAGAGAGGTGATGGCCGCAGAGGATTATATAGGCAGAAGGACAAGGTCTAATAGAAATCCTTGGATAATAGAGGAGATACTGAACTTAATTGATGAAAGAAAACATAACAATGCATCAAGAGAAGCGGGCAAAAGGGAGTACAGACATCTGAAAAATGAGGTTGACAGGATGTGCAGACTGGGTAAGTAGGCGTGGCTTGAGGAGAAATAACTGATCATAGAATAATGTATAACTAGGGGAAAGATAGATACCACCTCCAGGAAAATAAAAGACATTTAGAGACAAGAAATGCAGTGGTATGAATATCAAGAACTCAGACGGTAAACCAATACTAAGCAAAGAAGGGAAAGCTGAAATGTGGAAGGAATATATAGAAAGCAAGTACAAAGGAAATAAACTCGAAGGCAGTATACTAGAAATGGAAGATAAAATAGAGGAAGATAAGATAGGAGATAGTATACTGTGAGAAGAACTTGATAATGCATTTAAAGATTTGCAGCTGATATTATTCCACCTGAGCTGCTGATATCGTTAGGAGAGCCAGTCTTGAAGAAATTGTTCCACCTGGTATGCAAGATGTATGAGACGGGGGAAATACCCTCAGACTTCAAGAAGAATATAGTGATACCAATACCTAAGAAAGCAAGCGCAGAACTTATCTTGGAAGATATATTAAGGAAAGTGAAACCTATGTTTTTAGGATTTGTGGATCTGGAGAAAGCTTTTGAAAATGCTGACTGGAACAAACTTTTACAGATTCTGAGGGTAGCAAGGGTAAAATATAGGGAGCGCAGAGTTATATTCAACTTGTACAAAACCAGACAGCAATTATTAGAGTTGAAGGACATGAGAGGGTCGCAGTGATTGGGAAGGGAGTAAGACAGCGCTTTACCCTTTCCCAATGTTGTTCAATCTGTACATTGAGCAAGCTGTGAAAGAATGCAATGAGAAATTTTGGGAGGGAATAAAAACCTTGTGGTTTGCTGACAACATAATAATTCTGTTAGAGACAGTAAAGGAGCTGGAAGAGCAATTAAACAGAATGGATAGTGTCTTGAAAGGAAGGTTCAAATGTTTGTAAATCATTTAATGACACTCAAAATAAAATACTGCAGTATATTACCTACAGGCTGGAAATGAATGTAAATGTGTGAGCTCACTTTCACAGGTCTCTCAGCTGCACACAAAGTTGGATATCACACAGTGAGAGACTAGGCACTTAAATGTGATTTGCAGATTATTTCATGTAGATGAAGACTACAGCATCAAATGAGACTGATTCCCACACAAAGCAGTTGGAAGAAAGGAAAAAGCCATGTGTATCAATTAGTGGCCACTTATGGTGCACTGCAATGGCCCAGTGACATCATCTGGATGACTTCACATGGGAAACAGTCATCATGAAACTGGAAAGATGACGAAGTCTGACAACTGTATCCCTGAAGTACGGTATTCTGACAGTGTTGTTTCATGTGCATGGAGAGCACTCAGAAACATGCAAACTGCTCCTTGAAAGAAAGGAGATGGTCAAGCATAGTCAACTGCTGCATCAGATGTCAGTGTGTACAATAGGCACATACGAGGGAGAGTTGGAAAATAAGTTTCTCCTGTCGACTATGGGTAGAGTTGTGTATGAAAGGAAAAAAATAGAATGAGACATTAAAGATAAGATTTATCTATTTTTCTACATAATTTCCAAGTACACTGAACATTTGTCAAGCCACTTTATAAGCTTTAAAAAGCTGACCAGGAAAAAAAATCAGGGTGTTGCATACGGAAGAAGGGTTGAACGACTAGAGTGGGAAAGAAGTTCAAAAGCACTCTGTCCGCAGGTAAATTGTTACTGTTTTCTGGGACGCCCAAGGAATTTTGTTGTTAGACTTTTTGGAGGGTGCAACCATCAATGTTGTACTGCGCCACTCTATCGAAATTGAAAGAGGTGATCCGGAAAAAGCAGCCTGGCCTTCTCAGGTCTGGTGTTCTGCTGTTGGATGACAATGTAAGACCACACTCGGCATTGGCAATGCAAATCCATATTGCAACTCTTGGTTGGGAGCACCTACACCATCCGCCATACAGTCCTGATCTCACACCAAGTGACTCATCTGTTTCTAGCTTTGAATTAAGACTCTCAGCGGAGGGCGCTTTGAAAGCAATGCCGACGTCAAACAAGCCATTAAATGCTTCTTCCATATGTAATGCCCTGATCTTTTCCTGGAAGGCTTTTTGAAGCTTATAAAGCGGTACATGACAAATGTCTCAATGAACTTGGAAATTATGTAGAAAAATAAAAATATGTCTTATCTTTAATGTCCTATTCTGCTTTCTTCCTTTCATTCACAATTCTGACAACAGTTGAGCAGAGAAAATTATTTTTCAACTCCCCCTTGTATCATGCTGGTACAAGTCGGCACCATGGACAGGCGCGCATTGTACTTAGCACAGCACTGTTGGCAGCAGTTGTGCAGCATGCTGGGACAAAGAAGCATGAGACAGTTGTTTGTTTGTGCGCGCCAAGTGAATTGCAGCGTTCTGATGGAAAAAATAATAATTATTATTATTTTCAGTTCTTCCCATTACAAATGATCAACATTTCAAGTAATTAGTATTTTTAAATTAAAACATGAGGCACAGTAGGTGGACACATGAAAGTAAACTGATGACTTTATAATGTAAAAAGTAATGATACAGTCAATAATGCACTATGCAATATTTTCTCACTCAACTCCTTCCATTTAATCAACTGGCCTGCCATTAGGCGAGAGTATAACAGATTCACAAACAACCCCAAAACAACAACAAACCAGATAGTCATTTTAAATATGGCATTATAAATTAATTGCATCATTTCTCACTTGGCACTGGTTATGTCAACGTGGCATGTCAATGTCCATGGGAAATGTAATGTGTTATAAATCTATGAGCGCTGTGGAAGAGCTGGCAACACTTGCTCTGACTGGGATGCCAATTTTAGCATTCTGTGTGGAACAGCATGTTCAACTGCAACCACATTAACGTGACTACAAGGCTACATAATCACAAACCACAGAGGAATGACGACTGCACAGTGGGGTCCCTTTGATGACCAGTACACAGTGTTCTGTCAACATGTGTACTCTAGCAGCATCACTGATGATACTGCCAACAGGAACACAGGGTCCATATCAATGAGAAGTGGGCTTGTGTGTTGCTTGAGGATACCGTAACTCCTTATCAACCTGGGGGACAATGTGGAAGCACATTGCAAAGTACCACTGCTGTCCATGGTGATCACATGATCTCACACCCTTAAGAACAACCTCCTCACAAATCACACTGATTTTAGTGTAATTACCATCTTCGAACAAATGTCATTTCTATACCTCACATTGTGTAGTTCTTTTAGTTACTTCTGTACAATGTGGTATCCTCTGATTAGCATTAATTTGAAACTGACTGATTGTAGTTAATGGGGATGGCTTGGGTGGAGCCACATTTCCAGCACACAACTACTCATAATTCATAAGATGCTTTTCATACGTACAAAACAGCCAACTCCACCAAGAATTGGTGAAATGTTTTGGTTCATCTCTAAATGAATAAAATGTAAAAGTTTCTGTATGTTATTCATGTTATTTCTTTCACATGTATGTTGGTAATGGCTGACATACTTGCAATTATTTGAAACTAAGATGTTTATGAATGAGAATGGGTAAAAGCCTCGATCAGCAGCATGGCCTTTAATGTACTTATGTGATGTGGTGCAGCAGTGCTGGTAACAGTCGCTGTGGATGCTAGGACGAATGGCGGCACACAATGTTTACAAGATGTGAAAATGAATGTGTTAACATCACTATTACTCTTTCGTACATATCAGAGTAAATAAAAAATGCTATACCTGCTCTATGGTTGACATGTTCTTGTATGTCACCTTGTCCAGTCAGTAAAAATAATTGGCCTCAAAATGAAGTTTTAGAATCACTTCAATACAGTTTCATAATTTCCATTGGGTACTCAAAATGTACTACATTACCAACCAACCTAATGCTGCTATGGGAGCAACGCGATGCTCCCTGTGCCGATGATCGTGTCTTTAGCCTGAGAATCACAGGCGAGGAAAATATTGAATTTTACTGAACATACTGTCACAGTTATTGGCTTCGCCAACTCTCAACTGAACCTTGAAATTAGGTTACACTATAGATCAGCCAATCATCAAAACCAGTTCCTATGCTTTCACATCCATTGGCTTCAGCATTAACCAAACTGTTACCTCACAACCTAACTGCTCTTGTGGCTGTGTGACAGATCAGCCTATCACCAAAACCCCTACTTCTATTTTTCAGCTACCAATTGGCTGATATTCAAGCACACATTTCCCTTACACCATGACCATAACAGCAAATGGATGAATATAACTGGACCATAATGTCAGACAGTCATTTGTTTAAAAAAACTACTATATCAACAACTAATTGAGACATCATAACCAGTTAGCTGTAGGCAGCAGCTAGGTATCTTCAAGAATTATTTTCACGCACACACACACACACACACACACACACACACACACACTAATTTACTATATGGATTCTGAAGGTAATTGTGTAGGCCACATCATATGAAAGTGTTAAGACCATCCTTATCGTGCAGGCAAACTCAATACAGTACTTGAATTGAAAGCATTTTTGAAAATTACCTTATTCTATCCCAAAAACGAAGTTTTTTATTTATATTTATAAAAACAGTATATATTATAGATTGCAAGTAAAGGCCAGGCAAGCAGCCAAAAAGTTTACAAAACAAATTCTATAACGTATCAGCAAAAAGTAGCCAAGAGAAAAAGGTTTTGAATTGGTCAGTTTTAGACAGCTAACAGTGTTTATTGCCTCATCTTTTCTAAATATTTAATACTGTAAACCATGGAATAAAAATGTCAAAAGACTGTTATCGAAGGAATTAATATAATTGGTGGTATTTACTAACACTGAAGTGCAATTTAATTTCTAGTAGCTTATTTGACAGGAACTGCACATATACCAGAGAATTTAGAATATTTTATTTTCAGGATATATACATGTGGTAAAAATAATATTGTGTGTATGGCGAGGAGAGAGCGAGATCATACCTATGGTGCAGCCCTCCAAAATAATCACGCCTACTGGCTCCTTATCACCACGTTTCTCGAAGTAGAACAAGAGATTTCCTTTAAGTACAAACCATCGTTTTTGGTAACCTTTATTTACTTCACCCCTTTTGACAAGCCAACCTTCCCTATCGACCGGTGTTGCAGATGACGCAAATGCAGCCAAATTCTTCTCGTTTATCTTCATTGTGAAAAATTGGTGATGCGTTTTCACTTCTCACTTCGAACGTTCCATCGATTTACACATCAGTTTGCACACCACTTGAACGGGTGCCTCGTATAAGTTGTCCATTACGCAGAGGGTGACTTCAACTATTGAGTAAGCAATTCATATCGCCAATTTATTTTGTACTACTAAAGTTCAACTTTCAAATTTGACAGTATCCTACAAATGACCACTTGTGCGCCACAGCGCCAGAGACACTTTTAATGCAAGCAAATCAAATTTACAGGGTGACCAACCACAGAAGCAAGTTTGCCAATTCGTACGAAAAAATGGGAGTATACCGGGTAAAACACAGGATTGCCAACTTGGGGGGTTTCCCCCCAGATTTAGGGGAAATTTTTGTTCAGGGGGGAGTTTAGGGGGGAAAAAGAAGTGTCGGGGGGATTTTTAGGGGGAAGAAGAGAACTTTTGTTTCCTTTTTGTTTGCATTAAATATGTGTGTAGCAATCGGAAGACTTGTTGCACGGCCTCCTCAATAATTGAGGAGGCTTGATGCCATAGTGATTGCAGATGTTCATTGCCAACTGTGCAGCGTACTGTCAGCCTGTGTTGACTACACTTCTGTCGCGCTGTTTTCATTGTTTCTTCAATTCATGTTGCCTGCACTGTTTACTTACAGTGCACGGAGGTGGCGCATATTTTCCCTCTCTCCACCCCCATCCCGTCGCTCAACAATACGAGTTTTTTTCTCTCTCTCTCTAGTAGTAATGGACTGGTATTTCGCGAGGGCACTGCCTTGAATTGCCGCTAAGTCACGTGCTATGATCGGCTGTTTAGTGCGTTAGCGATGATTGCGTTGTGTTGGTGATCCATCATTATTTTTACTTTAATGACCAGCTCAAGTTGTGATGTAAATGCATTGTTTTATTATTCAAAATGGCTACCAAAAATAAAAGAAAGTATGCGAACATCTGGGAAACGGACCCTTTGTTGAAAGGTAAGATTGTAATTATTTCTTATTATGAGCTATCTTTCGGTATGTGAAAGAGATCGAAAAGTAGTTAAACTGCAGCGCCTAGCCACCGCCAGCCCCCCCCCCCCCCCCATCCGGTTGCTTTTTTATGGGGATTTCTTCCGATTTAGGGGGATTTTATAGGAAATTTAGAGGGAATCTTTATGGCAGAGTTGGCAACTCTGTATAAACATACGATAATTTCTCTCCGGCCGGAGATAACATTTAAACCGTGAACAATTAAGTAGGCTAATATGAGAAAGAACTGTAATTGAATTTACATTAAATCTCCGTATCAGTCGGACCTCCGATATATACTGCTTGCAAGCATTCTGGGAAAGTACCGAACGTAGTACTTTCTTTATTACCGTATATTGCTGTAATTGAGGAGTGCACCGCCGTGGCAGAGTGGCCGTTCGCCGTCGGGGATTCGAATCTTCTCTCGGGCATGGATGTTTGTGCTGTCTTTAGTAATAAGTTAGGTCGTAAGTAATTTGTAAGTTTAGGGACTGATGTCCCCGCAGTTAAGTCCCTCCCATAAGCTTATCAAACATTTGATTTGAAGAAAGTTATGGTACGCTTTCATTTAATTTCGTCTTTTGTCAAATGTGTTGTCAATTTCGACAGTTGGGCGTTTGATATTTAGTGTGTGAAGAAGAATTGGCTAACGAGTGATGTAAGTAAAGTTAGTACTTACGTCTGTAATTTATTGTAATTAATTAAGCGTTCGCCTTTTTTCACTGGTCTAGTAAACGCTGTGACAATTTTTCTATAAATCGCGACACCCAAAGGTTCGTTTGAAGAGCTGCATTCATGAAGCAGCGCATGCACTGTACGAAAAGTCGTGTTTGAAGAGCTGCAAGCTCCATTCCTGCAGTCTGCCGGCTGTTCGAAAGGCTGCAGGCCTGCGGCTCATGCAGGCAGAAGCTGTAGGAGACCTAATAGAATAATTGACGAAAGGAGAATATGTAAAAATGCACCAAGTAGGTACGTAAAAGGGAGTACAGACGTCTGAAAATGAGGTTGACAGGAAGTGCAGACTGGCTAAGCAGGAGTGGCTTGAGGAGAAATGCAAGACCATAGAAGAATGTATGATTAGGGAAAAGGTAGATACTGCCTACAGGAAAATAAAAGAGGCATTTGGAGACAAGAAAAGCAGTGGTATGAACATAAAGAACTCAGATGGAAAACCAATACTAAAGAAAGAAGGGAAAGCCGAACGGTAGATGGTATATATAGAAGGCTTGTACAAAGAAAATAAATTTGAAGGCAGTACCGGTACTTTAGAAATGGAAGATGAAACAGAGGAAGACGAGATAGGAGATACAATACTGGAAGAAGAATTTTACAAAGCACTAAAAGAAACAAGGCCCCTGGAGAGTCTTCAAGAAGAATATAGTGATTACAATTCTGAAGAAAGCAAGTGCAGACAAATGCGAAAGTTACAGAACTATCAGTTTAAAAAGTCATGGTTGCAAAATACCAACACAAATTAAGTACAGACAAATGGAAAAACTGGTGGAATCCAACCTTGGGGAAGATCAGTTTGGATTTAGGAGAAATTTAGGAACATTACGACTGATCTTGGAAGACTGGTTAAGGAAAGAGAAACCTGCATATTTAGCATTTGTGGATCTGGAGAAAGCTTTTGTCAAAATGGTGAAATGTTTGTAATTCTATGGGACCAAACTACGTTGGTCATCAGTCCCCAGTCTTACAAACTACTTAAAGTAAGTTAAACTAACCTAAGGACAACTCACAAATCCTTGCCCGAAGGAGGATTCGAACCTCCGATGCAGGAGGCTGCGCAATCCGTAACGTGGCACTCCAGACCACTCGGCTACTCCCAAGCTTTTGACAATGTTGATTGGAATACACTCTTTCAGAATCTACAAGTAGCAGGGGTAAAATATAGGGAGCAAAGAGATATATTCAACTTGTACAAATACCAGACAGCAATTATTTAAGTCGAAGAGCATGAGAGGGTCTCAGTGGTTGGAAAGGAAGTAAGACAGGGTTGTGACCTTTCCCTAATGTTGTTCAATCTGCACAATGAGCAAGTTGTGAAATGCAAAGAGAAATTTGGAGAGGGAATGAAAGTCCAGGGAGAGGTAATAAAATCCTTGTAGTTTGCTGATGACATAGTAATAGATAGTAGTAAATGAGTTTTGTTATTTGGGTACCAAGATAACTTCTGATGGCTGAAGTAAAAAAAGATATGAAATGAAGAATGGCTATGGGAAGAAAAGCGTTTCTGAAGAAGTGAAATTTGTTGATATTCAATTAGTTTTAATGTTAGGAAGCATATGTCTGGGAGCGAAATGTGGACAATAAGGAGTTCAGACAGAAAGATGATAGAAGCTTTCGAAATGTGGTGCTACAGACGAATGATGAATATTAGATGGGTAGATCACATAACTAATGAGGAGGTGCACAGCAGAATTAGGGTGGGGATGGGGGGGGAATGAATTTCTGGCATATCCTGACTAAAAGAAGCGATAGGTTGGTGGGACACTTTCATAGACATCAAGGAATTGTCAACTTAGCATTAGGAGGAAGTGGGTGGGCTAAAAATTGTAGAGGTAGACTGAGAGATGAATACAGTAACCAGACTGTAAAGGATGTAGGCTGCTGAACGTATTCTCAGATGAAGCAGCTTGCACAGGATAGGGTAGTGTGGGGAACTGCATCAAACCAGTCTGTGAATTGAAGACCACAACAACAACCTAAATATGTGAGTGGCTTGAAGATTAGTTATGTAATGGAACTCGGTACATTGTCCTCGATGGCGAGTGTTAATCAAAGACTAGGGTATCATCAAGTGTGATAGGACTGTTAATATTGTCTATCTTTATAAATGATGTGACGGGCAGAGTGAGTTACAATCTGCAGCTGTTTGCTGATGATGTTGTGGTGTACAAGAGAGTGTTGTTATTGAATGACTGTAGTAGGATGCAGGATCACCTTGACCAAAATTCTAGGTAGTGTGAGGAATGGCAATTAGTGATAAATCTAGAAAAATGTAAGGTGATGCAGATGAGCAGGAGAAACAACCCCGTAATGTTCGAATACAGCATTAGTAGTGTGATACTTGACAGAGTCGCGTCAATTGAATACCTATGAGTAAGGCTGCACAGCGATATAAAATGGAATGAGGATATAAAGACAGTCTTGGGGAAGGCAATGCTTTATTGGTAGTTTTGGGAAAGTGTGATTCGTCTGTAAAGGAGACCGCATATAAAATGCTTGAGTATTGCTCAAATGTTTGGCATCCACCCAGATCGGTTTAAAGGAGGACACAGGCCGTTCAGAAGTGGGCGATGAGGTTGTATCTGCTGGATTCGATCAATGCGTGAGTATTACCAAACTCAAATGGGAGTCGCTGGTGGGGAGGCGACATTTTTTTTTTTCCAGGAGCACTGTTGAAAAATTTAGAGGGTCAGAATTTGAGGTGGACTGCACAATGATTCTACTGCCACCAAACTACATTTTGCGTAAAGACCACAAAGATAAGATCAGAGAGATTAGGGCTCATACGGATGCATACAAATATTCGTTTTTCCCTCATTCTATATGGGAGTGGAACAGAAAAACAAGTAACTAGTAGTAGTAGTAGTAACTGAGTATCCTCTGTAATGCACCTTTGGGTGGATCACACAGTGCGTATATAGATGTAGAACGGTAAATTGTCTTACCAAAAAAAGAGCTATAAATGCAAACTTTGACAATTGTCATCTGTTTTTAAAATTAATACTTATTACTTCGTCAGTTGCAATGTGTTGCAAAAACATTTCCAAAAATTGTGTTTAAACATTTGAAAATAATTGCATATTTCTAAAACTTTAATGGATAAAACATATTTGGTAAAGACACAGAGAAACCATTGTAGCACTGATGGCAGCTGAGCAGCTTGTATATGGGCAAGATGTGTTCCTCGAATGAATAAACACTGGTGGCCTTCAGAACTCACAGACTTTGTTCCCTGCAGAAGGAGACAGTGGTGAATACCAAACAAAGGGTGGAAAGGTGGAATCTGCGAGGACTTGCAGCAGAGCCACAATGTCACGTTGAAATGGAAGCAGGCTTGACTTCGAAGGTAACTGAACACAACACTTATACTGAAAGCACGTTTATTGTGAACTTAACATACACGCAGCACTGACTGCCTGTTGGGCAGAATGCTCTGCTATTTATACACAGACAGAATGTACCAGAAATTAGAAGAACAGTTAACATAAGAAACAAGTAGAATTTACAAGTGAACATAAGAAAGATGTAGAACAGACTGGAATTTTTAATTACAAACAAATAAATTTTTTGCTGGTGGGCGGGCTTGTCCCGGCTACTTTCAGCACCGTAGTCGGTGACGGTATCCCCTGCGCCACGCCGGCAGTTGGTTTTGACTAGTTTTGACTGGAACACTTTTCCACGATCAGATGTCATGACATGTGGTGCTCCATGCTTCAAAATAATGTCTTCTACAAGGAATTTTGTGGTCTCTGAGCCTTCTGCAGTTGGCACAGGTTAGGTGACAACATAGCGTGTGAGGTAGTCACTGCAGACTATTATCCATTGGTTACCGGTTGTTGACTTCGGGAACCTCTCTAAAAGATTGATCCCAACTCTGTGGAATGGAGCTTCTGCCAACGGAATTGGCACGAGATGCCCTGGAGGTAATTGCGGCATATGCTTCTGTCGCTGGCACTCTTTACAGTGACTCACATAGTGCTTGACAGATTGGTAGAGACCTTTCCAGTAATACCTGCATCTGATTCTGTCTAGGGTCTTCATGAATCCCAGATGACCGGATATTGGAGGATCATGGAAATATTTGAGAACAGCTGGCTAGAGATGAGCTGGAACGACCAGTTGCCACTTGGGGCCAGTGGATCATAGTTGTTCTTATACAATGTTCCGTTTATAAGTTGGAGCTCTCCATTGGTCTGTTCTCCTTTCTCCAAGGCCTCTATCATTTTTAATAGTGCTGGATCTTCCCTCTGTTCAGCTGTAACGTCATTAATTCAGTGAGGGCTGAAATTTCATTCATGCTTTTGTGTTCCACTAATGGATTCCTCGAAAGTCAGTCGGCATCCTTGTGTTTGCACCCGTGACGTCGTACTCCTGGAGTCTTAGTGCCCATCTTGCTAGTCAGCCTGATGGATCCTTCAAGCTAGTCAGCCAACACAAAGAATGGTGGTCTGTCACAACGATGAATGGTTTGCCCATTAAATATGGCCGGAACTTGTTGATAGCCCAGATAACTGCGAGACATTCTTTCTCAGTTGTAGAGTAGTTTATCTCGGACTTTGAGAGTACTCTTGATGCATAGGCTATCACTTTCTCTGCACCTTCCTGAACTTGTACAATCACTGCACCAATCCCATAACCAGTGCCGTCTGTGTGAAGTTTCCGTTTCCGCATTCTCGTCGTATAAGGCTGGTGCAGAAGTTAGAGCCTGGAATGCTCTTTCTTTTGTCTCATCTCAGTAAAACTTGGCGTCTCCTTGCAGAAGTTTTTGTAATGGACGTGCCTTGTTACAAAATCCTTTTATGAACCAGTGCCGTCTGCGTGAAGTTCCGTTTCTGCATTCTCGTCGTATAAGGCTAGCACTGGTGCAGAAGTTAGTGCCTGGAATGCTCTTTCTTTTGTATCATCCCAGTAAAACTTGGCGTCTCCTTGCAGAAGCTTTTGTAATGGACGTGCCTTGTTACAAAATCCTTTTATGAAACGTTGGTTGTATGAGCACAGCCCGAGAAAACTCTCACATCATTAATTTGCTGGGTAGTTGGAAATTCTGTGACTGCCCTTACTTTATCTGGATCAGGACGGACACCATCTCCATTGACTAGGTGAACCAGGATTTGTATCTCTTTGGCGACAAAGAGGCACTTCTTTGGATTGAGGCTGAGTCCTGCAGTCTGAACACACTTCAACACAGTTGACAGGTGACTCAGATGTTCTTCAAATGTTTTCGAGAAAACGACAATGTCATCTAAATAGAAAAGACATGTCGTCCACTTAAAGTGTCGAAGCAAGTTGTGCATCATGCATTCGAATGTGGCCGGAGGATTACATAATCCAAATGGCATTACTTTGAATTTATAGAGGCCTTCAGGTGTAATAAAAGTCGTCTTCTCCTTGTCAGCTTCGACAACCTCGATTTGCCAGTAACCTGTCTGCATGTCCATAGTTGAGAAGTATGTAGCTCCTTTCAAGCAGTCTAAGGTGTCGTCAATGCGCGGCAGTGGGTAGACATCTTTCTTTGTGATTTTGTTCAGTCACCGATAGTCAACTCAGAATTGCCACGTGCCATCCTTCTTTTTTACAAGGACCACCAGAGATGACGAAGGACTCTCCGAAGGTTGAATAATGTCATCGTGCAACATCTTCTCCACTTCCTCCCGAATTATCCAGCTTTCAGCTGGCGACACTATACGAAGGCTGGCTAATTGGTGGATGATCCCCAGTATTGATATGATGCCTTATCATGAGCCGATTCGTCTGACCTTTCCCTTGCTGATGTGTGAATGCATCCGAAAATTGACGTAGTATAGCTAACACCCACTGGCATTGTTCCCTGGTCAGTCCGAGCCCTATTGGCAGTTCCACATTTGTTTCCTCCAGCGTGTTGTCTGTACTAACAGCAGAGCATGGGTCTTCGTTGATGACGTTGAGCTCACCATCCTGGATTGGTTCAGCTGTCCCGATACACATTCCTTTGGGGATAAGTTGCGACTGTTCGTGACAGTTAGTGATCCAAATCTCTCCTCGACCTCCGGTAATGCTTATGATAGCCACTGCTATGTAAATTTCTTTGATGAGCCTGATAAACTTTTTACTATCAATAGCACTTCACAGCTTAATCGCTCATCTGCGTTTGTGACTGCAACTCTTCTCATTGTCAACGGCGGGATCGTCACATTGTCAATGGCAAATAACTTCCCAGAAAATACTGTATTACGTGTATCCATCGGATCACTTTCTTCAATTTGCAGCTCTGATCTTCCACAGTCAATGATATCTTGGGATGCCTGAAGGAAGTCCCATCCAAGGATGACATTGTGACTACATTCTGTTAACACAGCTAATTCAAACGGTTGGGTCCTGTTATTGATGGTTATTCTTGCGACACAAGTTCCTGCTGGTTGGACGTACTTTCCATTCGTGACCTTCAGCACAGTTGCCCCTGTATCACAGAACATTGTCTTCTTCAGTGTGCGGAGGTAATTATCCGACAATACAGAGAATGAAGGTCCCGAATCAACAAGTGCCTGGACCGGTTGATGAGATTTCCCAACATCTTAGCGACTGTCGTCCATGGAGGATTTTCATCTGCGGCGGCCTCACCTCCGTAGACGGTTGCCTCGCTTAGTTTTCCTGGGCACGCCGGCTAGGGGAGTGGCTGGTACCTCTGTACGGCGATGATAAATGGCAGCGGCGACCTCCATGAACCTGGCACCCCACTTAACGAAATCACTTTAAACTTTATACAATCTTAAAGACCTTCGTTTGTAGTGGACTGTAGTACCAAAAATTTTGTTTGTAGTTTTTCGAAAAAAAAAAAAATTATGAGTCACTCAAAAAATAGCCAGCACCCCACTATTACGAAATAAAATTCTAATGGATGATATGTGTGGGGAATCGTTTGTAGTGGATTGTAGTGAACGAATTTTTGTTTGTAGTAACTTGTATATCCCACAAAACGTGTTCAAAATGGAAGGCACGAGGCCCATACTGCTGTGCACTCCACCCACTGGCAGCACCCCACTTTCAAGAAATTTAATTCTAATGGATGATATGTGTAGGAAATAGTGTGTAGAGGTTTGTAGTGAACAAATTTTCGTTTGTAGTAACTTGTATATCCCACAAAACGTGTTCAAAACGGAAGGCGCGAGGCTCATACTGCTGTGCACTGCACCCACTGGCAGCACCCCACTAACAATAAATTTAATTCTAATGGATGATATGTGTAGGAAATAGTGTGTAGAGGTTTTTAGTGAACGAATTTTAGTTTGTAGTAACTTGTATATCCCACAAAATGTGTTCAAAATGGAAGGCGCGAGGCCCATACTGCTGTGCACTGCACCCACTGGCAGCACCCCACTTTCAAGAAATTTAATTCTAATGGATGATGTGTGTTGGAAATAGTATGTAGAGGTTTGTAGTGAACGAATTTTCGTTTGTAGTAACTTGTATATCCCACAAAATGTTTTCAAAATGGACGGCGCGAGGCCCATACTGCTGTGCACTGCACCCACTGGCAGCACCCCACTTTCAAGAAATTTAATTCTAATGGATGATGTGTGTTGGAAATAGTATGTAGAGGTTTGTAGTGAACGAATTTTCGTTTGTAGTAACTTGCATATCCCACAAAATGTGTTCAAAATGGAAGGCGCGAGGCCCATACTGCTGTGCACTGCATCCACTGGCAGCACTCAAATCCAGACATAGCTGCAAACGGGGAATGGACCAAGGAGGGGTTTGAAAGGGATATTGGAAAGTGGCAGGAAGTTGTTGTGATTCGAGGGACGAAAGTAGAGAACGAACACGGACTGACATTGGATAACCCGACCGAGGCCGTCTTGGAGGGATAGGGAGTGCAGCGCCTGGAAAAAGAAGCTGGTGTTTGGATGGTGTGGAAAGGCCTTAACATATCAACATATGAAGCCAGCAGGTGCTGCCAGCGGAATCACAGAGGAAGGACCCCAGCATCAACTAGGAGGCTTGTCACCGGGCTCGTGCGGAAAGCCCCTGTCGCCAAACGAACTCCATAATATAAGACTGGGTCTAATGTTTGCAGTGCTGAAGGTGCGGCCGAATCATATACTACGCAGCCATAGTCTAGGTGCAACTGAATGAGCGCCTTATAAAGTCGCAAGAGCGTTGGGCGTGAGGCTCCCCAAACAATATGCCTTAGACAGCGGAGAATATTAAGGTGGCGCCAGCAATTTTGTTTGAGCTGGCGAAGATGTGGCACCCAGGTGAGACGATTGTCGAACAACATGCCTAAGAAACAGTGCATCTCTTCGACATGCAGCAGATCATCAGCCAGATACAGTTCGGGTTCAGGATGTATCGCCCGACGCCGACAGAAATGCATCACCTGGGTTTTTGATGCGCAAAATTGGAAACCATGAGTAAACGCCCACGACTGCGCCTTTCGAATAGCTATCTGTAACCGCCGTTCTGCAACGCCGATGCTAGTGGAGCTGAAATATATGCAGAAGTCATCGGCATACAACGAGGTGTAAACCGATGACCCCACAGCAGCAGCAAGACCATTGATAGCGACCAAAAATAAAGGGACACTGAGAACGGAACCCTGTGGGATACCGTTTTCTTGATAGTGAGTGGAGCTGAAACAGGAACCAATATGGACATGAAAAGACCGTAGAGCGAGAAAATTCTGTATGAATACAGGAAGCGGACCGCGTAAGCCCCAGTCATACAGTGTAGACAGTATGTGGTGGCGCCAGGTCGTGTCGTACGCTTTTCACAGGTCAAAGAACACAGCAAACAGATGTTCGCGGTGTGTAAACGCTGTACGGATGGCTGACTCCAGTGACACGAGATTATCGATAGCGGAACGGCCACGACGGAACCCACCCTGTTGTGGGGCCAGGAGTCCACGGTCCTCAAGGATGCACATAAGCCTCCGACTCACCATTTGTTCGAGGAGTTTACACGGAACATTGGTGAGATTGGGCGGTAACTATCAGCCACCTGCGGATCAGCCCCGGGCTTTATCACCGGGATGACGATGCTATCCCGCCATTGGGACGGGAAGACACCCTCAACCCAGAGACGATTCAGCAACGAGAGAAGTTGGCATTTAGAGTCTGCTGATAGATGTCAGAGGAACTGACTGTGAATGCAGTCGTGTCCAGGGGACGTGGCTGGGCATGCGGCAAGGGCGCTTTCAAACTCTCATTCACTGAAAGGAATGTTGTAGCCTTTCTGGCGTCACGTTCGGAAGGATAGCCGTTTTCGCTCTGTGCGCTCTTTAAGGGCGTGGAATCCTCATCATATGCAGCGGTCGCTGAGGTGCGAGCATAGTGATGTGTCTAATGTTCAGATATGGTGAGAGGGTCAGTGCAAATTGTACCCTGAATGCTGAGGCACGGAATTCCCACTGGTGGGTGTTGCCCAAAGAGGCGACGAACTTGCGACCATACCCGTGAAGGTGATGCTCGGGATCCAATGGAGGCGACATAACGCTCCCAGGAGGCTCTCTTGTTTTGCTGGATCAATCGCGTGCTCGAGCCTGGAGACGCTTAAGCATAATAAGGTTATCAACAGAAGGGTGGCGATGGTGGCGCTGTAGTGCACGCTGACGTTCCCGGATGGCCTCAGCTATCTCCGGCGTCCACCAGGGCTCCGACTTATGGTGGAGTGATCCAAGTGAGATGGGTACAGTTTTCTCAGCAGCAGAAATGATAGAATGTGTGAACTGCTGAACAGCGGTATATATATCAGCCAGAAGAGGAGAGGGAAACACAGCGGCTATGGAATATGCTGGCCAGTCGGCCCTATGGAGGGACCAGCGAGGCAGACGGTCAGAAGGTGGACACTGTGGGAGCGACAGGAAGATAGGGAAATGGTCGCTGCCACACAGGTCATCATGGACCCTCCAAGTGAAGTATGGTAGCAGGCTTGGGCTACAGATAGACAGATCTATGGCGGAGAATGTACCGTGTGCTATGTTAAAGTGTGTAGCAGCACCGGTGTTAAGGAGGCAGATGTTCAGCTGGTTCAGTAGTGTCTCAAAATCCCTATCTCGTGCCGAGGTCTGTGTGCCACCGCACAAAGTGTGGTGGGCATTGAAATCCCCCAAAAGAAGGAAGGGTGGGGGAAGTTGGGTGACCAAGGTAGCGAGGTCCACAGGAGAGAGAGCCTCATCTGGTGGGAGATAGATTGAACATATTGTAACATCTTGCACTGCCCGGAGCCGAACAGCAACCGCCTCTAGGGGTGTTTGAAGAGGCACGGCAGCGCTCGGGACACTGGCTAGGACATAGATGCAGACTGCTCCAGAAACTCTGTCATAGATGGGGCGATTTTTAAAATAGCCCCGGTAGCCTCAAAGGGCAGAGGACCACATCGCTGGGAACCAGGTCTCTTGAAGAGCGATAAAAAATGCAGGTGTTTGGCTGAGAAGTTGTCGTAGCTCAAGCAGGTGGTGGAAAAAGCCACCACAATTCCACTGGAGGATGATGTTTTCTCCTGGCTGTACCGCCATGATGAATAAAAGAGCAGATCACTCCACTGGATCGTCTGCTACCATGTGCTCAGAATCCACAGAACCAGAGATCTTATTTTCTGGGGAATCAGTAATTGCGAGATCCTCAGGAGATGCGAGGATCTCGACTTCATCCTCCGAGTAAGAGGATGTGGGTGGCTGTGGCTTTGAAGCCACTGAACATTCTTTCTTCTTGTTTCTCTTCTTCTTTTCCTCTCGCTGGCCCTTTAGTTTGCCGGGCCGAGGGGGCTTTCCAGAAGCGGCGGAGGAAGAGCAGGAAGCTATTTGACCGGCAGGTTGGAGATCCTGAAGCCTGCGGCCAGGATCCTCCAGAGCACTCTGGGAAGCTGCAGAAGGGGTTGTCTCTAAGGACCCCTTCCGAGCGAGAGGGGCTGGATTAGGCTTCTCCTTCCCCGGCTTAGAGGTGGGGACTGGAGTCCCCGGTGTTTTAGCGGGTGATGCTCCCACTGTGAAAAGAGTGGGAGCCACCGAAGAGGAGGTGCCCCCTGCTGGTAGGGGGGCCGGGTCAGTTGATTGGACCTGGGGGCCCGCTATCATTGATGGAACAGGTGGAACAGCAAGCACTGTGGACAAGGACGATGAGGCTGCCGCGGCATAGGTAGTTACCAAGCGGACAGGATGGAGCTTCTGATATTTTCGTTTGGCCTATGAGTCAGTCAGTCGATCTCTGGTCTTGTATTCCATTATTTTCCTCTCTTGCTGCAGAACTGTACACATAGGCGAGCAGGGGAGTGATTCTGGCCGCAGTTGACACAGACTGGAGGCGGCGTACAAGGGACGTTCGGATGAACCGCACGTCCACACTCCCGACATGTTGGGTTGGCATCACATCGGGAGCTCATATGGCTAAACTTCCAGCATTTAAAACAGCGCATAGGGGGAGGAACGTAGGGCTTTACGTTGATCCGGTAAACCATCACCTTGACCTTCTCGGGCAATGAGTCACCCTCAAAAGCAAAGATGAAAGCACCGGTGGCAACCCTATTGTCCTTAATGGTAACGGAAACATCACCCAGCTTGTCACAGGCAAGCAGTGCCCGTGATTGAGCTGGGGATGACGTCGTCGTTAATACTGATCCCGACTGCATCTTTGACATCCCTTCCACCTCTCCATACTTGTCCTAAAGGTTTTCTACAAAAAATAACGGTTTCATTGACTTAAAAGATTCCCCATCACTACGGCTACAGTCCAGATACTTAGGGGCATAACCCTCACCCTTCTGTCTTGCCTGACGTTCCTCCCATGGTGTAGCCAGAGAAGGATACGTTTGGGGATCATAATCTGCAGCATTGTAGTCCCTTTTACCACGCTTAGAGACGCCATTTTTGCGTGTGGCGACGCTATTAATTGCTCGTTTCATCCTGGTCCCACGAGCAGCTAGGGAACTAAAGGTCCACCCAGGCAGAGCCCCGCTTGCCTGGGTAAGCCTTATACAACAGAGGTGTGGCAGGTTCCTCAGAGGTTGCTCGCTAGCGGCTGTTCAACCTCAACAGTCATGCATCTCCTCGGCACGTAGCACACCTTGAGATTGAGGTTTTTTTTTTTTTTTTTTTTTTTTTTTTTTTTTTTTTTTTTTTTTTTTTTTATAGAGGTTTGTACCGTACTCGCGACCTGGGAGATTAAGCCAAGATCCCCGGGCTCTGAAACGTACAAAGTTCCACCATCGTGCTGAACAATGGTCGTTGAAGCACGCACAGAGCTTACGGTCTAGCGGACTGTTGGCGCGACACAGCCCACAGCTCAGGACCCCAGGTTCGCCAAGCCCGTACTCAGCAAATTAATGCCGAGCCCCTGAGGGGCTTGAAAGTGGGGTGCTGCCAGTGGGTGCAGTGTACAGCCTTATGGGCCTCGCGCCTTCCATTTTGAACACGTTTTGTGGGATACACAAGTTACTACAAACAAAAATTCGTTCACTACAAACCTCTACATACTATTTCCAACACACATAATCGATTAGAATTAAATTTCTTGAAAGTGGGGTGCTGCCAGTGGGTGCAGTGCACAGCAGTATGGGCCTCGCGCTTTCCATTTTGAACACGTTTTGTGGGATACACAAGTTACTACAAACGAAAATTCGTTCACTACAAACCTCTACATACTATTTCCTAGACATATCATCGATTAGAATTAAATTTCTTGAAAGTGGGGTGCTGCCAGTGGGTGCAGTGCACAGCAGTATGGGCCTCGCGCCTTCCATTTTGAACACGTTTTGTGGGATACACACGTTATTACAAACGAAAATTCGTTCACTACAAACCTCTACATACTATTTCCAACACACATCATCCATTAGAATTAAATTTCTTGAAAGTGGGGTGCTGCCAGTGGGTGCAGTGCACAGCAGTATGGGCCTCGCGCCTTCCATTTTGAACATGTTTGTGGGATATACAGGTTACTACAAACGAAAATTCGTTCACTAAAAACCACTACAAACGATTTCCTATGCCTATCATCCATTATAATTTAATTTCTTAAAAGTGGGGTGCTGGCTATTTTTTGAGTATCCCATAAGTTTTTTAACGAAAAACTACAAACAAAAATTTTTGCGCTACAATCCACTACAAATGAAGCTCTTTAAGATAGTATAATGTAAAAAACAATTTCTTTAAGTCGGGTGCCAGGTTCACGGAGGTGCAGCGGCATGGCGGAGAGCGACCTTGTCCAGGGTATGGCGATGGGCTTCTTCCAACAGGTCGACTGAACTCATCAGCAGGTGACTGCCTGGGATAGAACTCTGATTGCTGACATCTTGCGGCGAAATAATCGTCGAATATTCGCCTTCTCTCTCTGCAGTAATGTATGGCATGTCCAGGGCGCCCACAGTGGAAACACAGTGGTGTGTTGTCTTCTGTCCTCCAGACGTCTGTTCTTCTGCGGGGCGTCATTGTTGCCGGGGGATTTGGTTGTAATCGTGTCGGCCGGTTCATAGACTGCCATTTGGCGGCTGGAGCGTAAGTCATAGCAGGGCGACGCCATTCTTCATATTGAGTGCGATTGGCGGGGCAGACAGGAGCTAATGTCTGAAATACCTCTTCCTCAGCGGCGTCGGCTCCCTCGTAACTTACAGGGCTCACATCCGTGACCATAATCTGATGCTCGCTTGGTCTAATAGTCCTGGCTGCCATGCACTGTTGTAATTCTTCTCTCATGATTTGTCGTATGAGAGAAGCGAAGTCATGCTGTTCTTCCACAACAGCCATAGGGACTACATTGGGGAGTCTGTCATACTTCTTTCGTCCAACCCTCCTTTGTTGCATCTCTTCAATATGCTGGCACCACTTGATGAACTCTTCTGTCGTAGCAACGTCTTTTATCAGAAGAGCTTGGTACATGTCTTCTGCAATACCCCTCATCAGGTGCATGATTTTGTCAGCCTCAGTCATGTTCGGATTGACTATGTTACACAGGGCCAAAACATTCTGTATGTATGACTGTGTGGGCTCACCATGTCGTTTAGCTCGGTTCTTCAGTTGTTCTTCCACCAAGCGGATTTGTCGCTGGTGGTCTCCAAAAGTCTTCTTAAGTTCTGTCTGGAACATTTCCCAGTCATTCAGCTTGTCTTCGTTGTTTTCAAACCATTGCTGGGCTGTTCCGTCCAGATGGAAATAAACGTTGGCCAAGCACATTGTTGGTCCCATCAGTTATACTTGGTGACTCGGTTGAACCCTTTAAGCCCTTTGTTGGGATCTTGTCCAGTGTCTCCTGAGAACACTGACGGATGTCTGATGTGCAGTTGGCTTACCGCTGGTTTCGTTTCCATGGTTCTTTTGATGATACGGACTGTCACAAGGATGTACTCGGTATATCCCTTGTATTCCAGTTCTAGTCCGTGTAAGCGACGGCTTTTACGTTGCCTAATCGGAGCCACGGTGATGCAGCTGTTGCACAGGATATCTGGTGCCTCCACCAAACAATGTCACGTTGAAATGGAAGCAGGCTTGACTTCGAAGGTAACTGAACATAGCACTTATACTGAAAGCACATTTATTATGAACTTAACATACACGCAGCACTGACTGCCTCTTGGGCAGAGTGCTCTGCTATTTATACACAGACAGAATGTACCAGAAATTAGAAGAACGGTTAACATAAGAAACAAGTAGAATTTACAAGTGAACATAAGAAAGATGTAGAACATTTTGGAATTGTTAATTAGAAACCAATAAATTTTTTGCCGGTGGGCGGGATTGAACCGTCGACTTTCAGCACCGCAGTCGGTGACGCTATCCCCTGCGCCACGTGGTTTACGTGGTGTCTCGCGGCAATATAGATGGGGCCTGGTGACAGGAGGCAGTGAACAGGATCCACTGGCAAGCGGACCTTGGGGCCCGTGTCAACAAGAGAGCAGATTATAGAATTTTTGAAGTATTAACAAGTTATGAATGATTGGCATCTAAAGAATATGATCTTTACTGAAACTACAGTTGAATAGTGGAAACACTGTAATCTTAGGCCTTTGTTATTTTGACACCCTTTGGACAGCCCTGCTTATACCTTTTAAAATTATTGAATGTATTGGGAATAGAATCTGGAATTCATTTTTATTTTTTAAAGAAAGAGTGGAGCCCCTCCACACCGGCACTAGCATGGTGACCATCACAAAAGTTCTACTGTCACCTCTGCACTTGTTAATAATTAAGTCACAATCACAGGATACGGGTATGTGATGTTCATATGTGTGGGTGGTGTTACCCATTAATAGGTGCCATTAGGAGATAGATTGTGGAAAAACAAGTGAAGGGTAGTGGTAGAGCAGAGGGGAAAATGTACGAAGGAAAGTGCCAATGGCGGGGGAGGGGGGCAGGGGATCTGTGACAGTCTAGTTGGGATAGTGGTTGCTTGCTATCTGTTACAGGAATGTGAGGTTAAGGTTATATTAGTATCAACAATTGTGCAAGATTGGTACCAGTTGACTTTGCAATGTTCATAATGAGAGTATCAGTCCGAGTTGCTGAGAGGTACATCTGTGGCCGGGCACCACCGATGTCTCTGGTCACCATAATAATAGTCAGCTGACTGCAGAGATGGTCACAAGTAGCAGCTAAAACTGAAATTAATAATCCTACCACTGGGGAAGCCATGCATACTGTAGAATGATACTCCAATTATGAATAATAACATCGATTTTAAAAATACCCTCTATAGAAATGAGAAATGACACTTTTTGTAGTCTTGTTTTGGCAATAGAATTGATTTTAAATAAAATTATAAATGGACAAATTGACTTACAAAAATGTTACTTGTACATCAGTTCAATTCATCTACCCTGGGACAAGTACAAAATATCTCTATAATGTCGTCATAGAACAGGGGCTTGCTCTTGAGAATGGTAAGAGTTTACTTCTGTATGGAAATTAGACTTAGTTTTAACAAGGGTAAATCCGATAAGAATATCAATAATGGATGATAGGTAACAACTCACCGTGAAGAGGCTTGCTGAGCTTCTGACAGACACGAAAATTGAAGTTGTGTGAATGTGATTATCTATTTTCGTGTCTGTCAGCAGCTTGGTGAGCCTCTTTACAAAAAGTAGACTTAGGTTGCTCAGTCTCTCCTGGGATTGGGTGCTTCTTAAATATGAGTTGATTCTTCTAAGAGCCAAAAAAGATTGTTCCACTGAAGATGTACTACATGGAATTGTCACTGTCAAAGGTATAATTGATACACTTCACTAAACACTGAACTCAAGCAGTGCTTGTTCATCAATGAAACTACCGTGTACACATTTTTGAAGAGAACTCAGGTGAACTATATAGTACAGTGATCATTGTTTTTAAGTAACACAGTCTAAAAGTGGTCCATAACTTGATGACAGTTTATGTAATAAATGGTCAGGAAATTTTTGTTGCAATTTTTGTAGTTCTGAGTGTAAAGGAGGTGAAAAAATTCCAACTTATCAAAAGAAGAGAACCTTTTTTGTATTGTGCACATAATGTGGCCAACTATTTCAAAATACAATCCTGGTCATTAAAATTCCTACGCCATGAAGATGAGATCCTACAGACATGAAATTCAACTGACAGGAAGAGGATGCTGTGATATGCAAATGATTAGTTTTTCAGAGAATTCACACAAGGTTGGCGCCGGCGGAAACACCCACAATGTGCTGACATGAGGAAAGATTCTAACCGATTTGTCATTGACCGGCGTTGCCTGGTGAAATGTTGTGATGCCTCGTGTAAGATAGAGAAATGCATACCATAACGTTTCGGACTTTGATAAAAGTCAGATTGTAGCCTATCACGATTGCAGTTTATTGTATTGTGACATTGCTGCTCATGTTGGTCGCGATCCAATTACTGTTAGCAGAATATGGAATCAGTGGGTTCAGGAGGGCAATACAGAATGCTGTGCTGGATCCCAACGGCCTCCTATCACAAGCAGTCGAGATGACAGGCATCTTACCTGCATGGCTGTAATGGATCGTGCAGCCACATCTCAATTGCTGAGTCAACAGTTGGGGACATTTGCAAGACAACAACCATCTGCACGAACAGTTCAATGATGTTTGCAGCAGCATGGATCATCAGCTCTGAGACCATGGCTGCGGTTACCCTTTACACTGCATCACAGACAGGAGTGCTTGTGATGGTGTACGCAACGATGGACCTGGGTGCACGAATGGCAAAATGTAATTTGTTTCGATGAATCTAGGTTCTGTTTACAGCATCATGATGGTCGCATCCGTGTTTGATGACATCGCAGTGAATGCACATGGAAGCGTGTATTCGTTATCGTCATACTGGCGTATCACCAGGTGCAATGGTATGAGGTGCCATTGGTTACACGTCTTGGTTACCTCTTGTTTGCATCAACAGCACTTTGAACAGTGGCCATTACATTTCAGATGTGTTATGAATCGTGGCTCTACCCTTCATTCAATCCCTGCGAAACCATACTTTTCAGCAGGATAATGCCCGACTGCATTTTGCAGGTCCTGTACGGACCTTTCTGGATCAGAAAATGTTCGACTGTTGTCCTGGCCAGCACATTCTCCAGATCTCTCACCAATTGAAAACGTCTGGACAATGGTGGTCGAGCAACTTGCTCGTCACAATACGCTAGTCACTAATCTTCATGAACTGTGGTATCATGTTGAAGCTGCACGGGCATCTGTACCTGTACACGCCATCCAAGCTTTGTTTGACTCTAGGCATATCCAGGTCATTATTATGGCAGGAGGTGGTTGTTCTGGGTATTGATTTCTCAGGATCTATGCACCCAAATTGCGTGAAAATGTAATCACATGTCAGTTCTACTATAATATATTTGTCCAATGAATACCCATTTATAATCTGCATTTCTGCTTGGTATAGAAATTTTAATGGCCAGTAGTGTACAAATGATGATAAATGTTCATTTCTGTTTCATCTGAATGTAGTCTCTTCACACTCTGTTTACGATGTGTATCACAGTTTTGAACCATAAACTATTTCCAAAAAATATCAAGGTGTGTTCCCTATCAAATTGGAGCTGTTTCCAAATCTTCTTAATCTTATTGCTGCAATAGGTTTACGTTTGCAGTTGGTTATGTAAGAGATCTGTGTAATTGAACAGCTTAGAAAATATTTACAGGAAGAAATTTGACTGAAAATTGTTCAGAAAAGCCAGAAAACTTAGATACCTTACCAGTGCATTGCTGTCCCAATTATCAGTGTTATCCAGAACACTGTCAAAGAATTGTAACAATTCTACTCATGCCTTGTAACTGTGTGGACCTATGTGTATGAGATATTTCACCTAGTGGGGGGGGGGGGGGGGGCAAGTGATGGCAACTTTCTTTGGACATATTCCTGTTATGTACAAGTTCTTTTAGAAGACTTGGAAAAAAAAGAGAAGAAGGAACACTTAATTTGAAAAAAAAAAAAAATATTTTGCTTGCTTTTATATTAGAGATACTTTGTTGCAAACCAAATTTAATACATGTGTTGCAGCAGTGGGTGAAAAGGACCATGGGATATCTAGATAAAATGTTACTCTGCAGCCCATTAATATGACTACTCATTACTGATGCTCCATCGTATGTTTGGTCAACCAACTTCTCCCCAAGGGCAAATTGGCCAGTGTGAGCTAACAAACCATTAGCTGTTCTGTCTGCATTGATATTCGGATCTCCGGGCGGGGACTACTCAAGAGGATGTGATCATCAGGAAAGACAATACTGGCATTCTACGGGTCGGAGCGTGGAATGTTAGATCCCTTAATCGAGTAGGAAAATTAGAAAATTTAAAAAGGGAAATGGATAGGTTGAAGTTAGATATAGTGGGGATTAGTGAAGTTCGGTGGCAGGATGAACAGGATTTCTGGTCAGGTGAGTACAGGATTATAAATACAAAATCAGTTGGGGGTATCACAGGAGTAGGATTGGTAATGAATAAGAAAATAGGAATGCGGGTAAACTACTATGACCAGCACAGTGATCGCATTATCATTGTCAAGATAGATACGAAGCCAACACCGACAACAGTAGTACAGGTTTATATGCCAACTAGCTCTGCCGATGATGAGGAAATCGAAGAAATATATGAGGAGCTAAAGGAAATTATTCAGACAATTAAGGGAGAGGAAAATTTAATTGTTATGGGAGACTGGAATTCGGTTGTAGGACAAGGAAGTGAAGGGAAGATAGTAGGTGAATATGGTCTGGGCAAAAGGAATGAAAGAGGAAGCCGCCTGGTAGAATTTTGCACAGAACATAATTTAGTTATAACAAACACCTGGTTCAAGAATCACAAAAGAAGGTTGTATATGTGGAAGAGACCAGGCGACACCGGAAGATATCAGATAGATTTTATAATGGTAAGACATAGATTTCGGAATCAGGTTCTACAGTGTAAGACATACCCAGGGGCAGATATAGACTCTGACCATAACTTGTTGGTTATGAACTGTAGGCTGAAACTAAAGAAACTACAAAAAGGTAGGAAAATAAGGAGATGGGACCTGGATAAATTGAAGGAACCTGAGGTTCTTAAAAATTTCAGAGGGAGCTTTAGGCAACAATTGACAGAAACGGGGGGAAATAAAACAGTAGAGGAGGAATGGGTAAAATTGAGAGATGAAATAGTGAAGGTAGCAGAGGACAAAATAGGTAGGAAGGAAAGACCTACAAAAAATCCATGGATATCACAGGAGATACTAAATTTAATCGATGAAAGGAGAAAATATAAAAATGCAGTAAATGAAACAGGCAAAATGGAGTACAGACGACTAAGAAATGAGATTGTCAGGAAGTGCAAAATGGCTAAGCAGGAGTGGCTAGAAGGCAAATGCAAGGATGTAGAAGAATGTATAAATAGGGGAAAAATAGATACAGCCTACAGGAAAATAAAAGAAACATTTGGAGATAAGAAAAACAGCTCTATGAATATCAAGGACACTGATGGAAAACCAGTTCTCAGCAAAGAAGGGAAAGCTGAAAGGTGGAAAGAATATATAGAGGGGCTCTACAAAGGAAATGAACTTCGAGACAATATTGTAGGAAGGGAAGAGGATGTAGATGAAGATGAAATAGGAGATACTGTACTGAGAGAAGAATTTGACAGAGCCCTGAAAGACCAAAGTCGAAACAAGGCCCCTGGAATAGATGATATTCCCTCAGAGCTACTGAAGTCTCTGGGAGAACCAGCCATGACAAAATTGTTTCACCTGGTGTGTAAGATGTATGAGACAGGTGAAGTACCCTCAGACTTTAAGAAAAATGTTATAATCCCCATCCCTAAGAAAGCAGGTGCAGACAGGTGTGAAAACTACAGAACCATCAGTTTAATAAGTCATGGCTGCAAAATATTAACGCGAATTATATACAGAAGGATGGAAAAGCTGGTAGAAGCCGACCTTGGGGAAGATCAGTTTGGGTTCAGGAGAAATGTAGGAACACGGGAGGCAATACTCACTTTACGGCTTATCCTAGAAGATAGATTAAGAAAAGGCAAATCTACATTTCTAGCTTTTGTAGATTTGGAGAAGGCTTTTGACAATGTTGATTGGAATAAACTCTTTAAAGTTCTGAAAAAAGCAGGAGTAAATTATAGGGAGCGTAAGGTTATTTACAACTTGTACAAAAACCAGACAGCGGTTGTCAGAGTTGAAGGGCATGAAAGGGATGCAGTGGTTGGGAAGGGAGTGAGACAGGGTTGTAGCCTTTCTCCAATGTTATTCAATTTGTACATTGAACAAGCTATAAAGGAAAGCAAGGAGAAATTTGGTGAAGGAATAAAAGTTCAGGGGGAAGAATTAAAAACATTGCGTTTTGCCGATGACATAGTAATTCTGTCAGATACAGCAAAGGACCTGGAAGAGCAATTGAATGGAATGGACAGTGTGCTGAAAGGTGCATATAAGATGAACATTAACAAGAGCAAAACTAGGGTAATGGAGTGCAGTGTAAGAAAATCAGGTGATGCTGAAGGAATTAGATTGGGAAACGAAGCAATAAAGGAGGTAGTTGAGTTTTGTTACTTGGGCAGTAAAATAACAAATGATGGGCGCAGTACAGAGGATGTAAAATGCAGAATGGCAATGGGTAGAAAAGCGTTTTTGAAAAAGAGAAATTTGTTAACATCGAATATTGATTTAGGCCTAAGGAAGTCCTTTCTGAGGGCATTTGTATGGAGTGTTGCCTTGTATGGGAGTGAGACATGGACGATAAACAGTGCGGACAGGAAGAGGATTGAGGCTTTTGAAATATGGTGCTACAGAAGAATGCTGAAGATTAGGTGGGTGGATCGCGTAACTAATGAGGAGGTACTGAACAGAATTGGGGAGAAAAGAAATTTCTGGCATACCTTGACTAAAAGAAGGGATAGATTGGTAGGACACATTCTTAGACATCAAGGAATTGTGAATTTAGCATTGGAGGGAAGTGTGTGGGGAAAAAATCGCAGGGGAAGACCAAGAGATGGATACAGTAAGCAGATTCAGACAGATGTAGGTTGTCGTTCTTATGTGGAGATGAAGAGGCTTGCTCAGGATAGGGTATTGTGGAGAGCTGCATCAAACCAGTCTCCGGACTGAAGACCACAACAACAACAATAGTAGTATCTGACTCATTGTGCCCTCGAAGTGGGAGCTCTTGTTTAGTAAAAAACACTTTGCGTCAATGAGTCTATTCAAAATTTCCCTGTTCCTAGTAACTTGTTCGTTGTGCTGGCTAATATAACGTCAGTGCTGCTTGCTTAATAAGATGTAAACTCTGTCCTTCCCAAACATTTTAACTGTAAAAATAACTACATATGACTGTGATTTTGAATGTCTTTGTTGCCTAATTGACGGTGATTTAAATCTGAAAAACCACATTTATTCCATGACAATTTTTATCTGTAAAACAGCAAACATGCCCAACAGATAAGTTTATATGAACAGGGCAACCTCTAATCACTCAACACTTTTATACTGGGAACAGAAAAAATGTCTAATATAACAGTCTATTTTGCCATTACGTTCTGATACTAGGTTAGGTAATGGTGGCTTCTGCCTACCTTTCCTCACTACTTCCAATGTTCCTTGCAGAGTTCTCATCAAAAACAGTTTATCAAGCATGTTTTTCACTCATGCATTTACTTCCACTGTAAGTTTTGAACTGGAGGAAACTATCCTAAAACACTTTTTTAACAAAACAATACACTGTATTTTAAGTGATACCTAAGAA
Source organism: Locusta migratoria (assembly GCA_026315105.1). Classification (NCBI taxonomy): domain Eukaryota; kingdom Metazoa; phylum Arthropoda; class Insecta; order Orthoptera; family Acrididae; genus Locusta; species Locusta migratoria. The sequence goes on along the minus strand of CM048744.1, from coordinate 246,330,064 downwards.
CTACAATTTAGAACAAAAACTGAAAACAACTTGGTAAATGTGTCTGGAATGCACAACACCCACGTGTAAAAGGCCATCCAGCAAGGGGTACTATACAAGTAGTGTGACAAAGTTCACCGCACACCTAGAGTGACGTCAAACTGCAGTCCTCTTCTGAGAACGGCATCTGCGTGCATCCTCTCGCCCTACTCCCTTGCCCACAGTTTCTCAGCCTCCCCTTCCACAAGGGCGACGTGTGAAATCCCATCTACTAGTGAGGTGTGCGTCAGCTTGGCCACATGCCTAGAGTGACGACAAACCGCAGTCCTCTCCAAAGGACTGTGTCCACGCGCCCTCTCTCGTGCCACATCCCCTCAGTGCTATGTGCAGCCGCACCACAGAATGCTTCCCCATCCACAAGGCTTAGCTTAGCTGCTAGCCGGCAATGAGAGGGCTGTTGGACTTTCCCATGTACAGTGTGCGTTCACTCTCATTTTCTGCCATTGACTGCAGTTTGTTGTACTCGTGTCCAGTAAAAAAAAAAACAGAAAACATTGCTGTTCTTCAGCTAATTATTTTCCAAGGATTAAATAAGGATTCCAGAAATGCTTGTAAAATGGAAAGTGCCAGTGTGCACGTATCACACATTGAGTAAATGCCCCTGGTAGGAATAATTTTGGAATTTTCATGCAAAGGTTATAGATGCTTCTGTCGACACTATTTTGAAGAGTTGGGTTCAATACATGACAAATGGAGACATAAGTCTCATTAAGCACATAGACAACTTCGGTACTTAAAGTGGAGGCTTATCAGAGGAGGAAAGGGGGCCTCATCTATCTGCAGTAGAAGTAGCAGCTGTAGTAGTAGCAATAATTTTTACAATAAACCTTTCCTTTTTTCTGCGAGTGTGAAAGACATTAGCTTGTGTTATTTTTTCTAAACCACCAGTACTACCAAATATATGGTGAGCCAGTTCAACACCACCTGGGTTGCTCCCATACTACATCACAGACACAAACAACTTTTTGTAATGCCTCAAATCTAAATCCTATGCTCCTACAACCTGAAAGCTTCCTTGTCATTATAGATGCCACATACCCCACACCCATGGTCTTTCAGCCGTAGAACACTACCTTTCCCAACACCAACCCAAAAGCCTCCCAAAAACTTAATTCCCCTCTCCTCAATTATGTCACCTTTGAGTGTCAGACCTACAAACAAATCAGGGGGACAGCACTAGGAATCAAAATGGCTCCTACCTATGCCTACCTCTTCATGGACTGTATAAAAGAGGCATTCCTTAAGAAGCAGCAGTGTCACACAATGGCTTGGTATAGATTCATAGATAACATTTTTGCGGTTTGGACTCATGGTCAAGAAACTCTTCTGATCTTCCTCCAAGAATTCAACTCCTTTTCTAACAAAAAATTCACATGGTCCTTCTCCAGAACTCGAGCCACCCTACTTGATGTTGATGTTTAGTTCCACAGCCACACTTCAGTCCATATTATACCCACAAACAAACCAACAGTACCTACACTTTGATAGCTGCCAGCCCTTCCATATCGAACAATCCTTTCCATATAGCCTAGACATTGTGAAAAAAGTCTCTGCACCAATGATGAATCATCACCACCACCACCACAACAACAACCTGTCCAACGCTTTCCTCTCCAGTAACTACCATACAGACCTTGTCCACAAGAAGATCTCCTGAGTAGTCCATTCTTCCCCTTCCAGCAACAATGTTTCTAACCCCAGACCTCCCAGAAGCATCCCCTTAAGTCACCCAGTATCATTACAGCCTGGAATGACTCGACAAATTGCTCCATCAGGGTAATGATTTTCTCTTCATCCCCTGATACGATATCATCACTCCAAAGTATCTTCCCCACACATGGTAACCTTTCACCATTCTCCCAACCTCTGTGTGAAACCTTACAACATCCCAAAACTGCCCTCCCTACCTAATGTTCCTACTTCTGTAACCATTGCAACTGACAAACCTCTCACATGCAAACTCCCACAACCACATATTCCAATCACACCACAGGAATTTATTACATAAACAGACTTAGATTATGTTGCTAAAAAAATGAACTCATTGTACTATACAGTTCACCTGAGTTCTCTTCAAGAAATGTGAATGACATAGTTTCATCGATGAATGAGCATTGCTTGATTTCAGGGTTCAGGTGTAGGGTATAAATTATTAACTTTGATACTGATAATTCCATGTAATTCTTCAGTGGAACACAGTTCCAAAAGCTAGTATCCATTTTTTCTTTTCTCTCATAACCATTTGTGTTTTTATGTGTGACTATTGACTGTAAAGATATAAGGTAATTACTGACCAGGCAATTTACCTCTTTCAAAGAATATTTTAGTATCTGAGTGGAGAATTTCCATCAATAATCGAAACAATATTCACACTTATTTAACTAATTACATGAAAAACAATGAGATGCTGATGAAGTTATCATTTACAATGGTTTGTATGACATACAGTATTTTCCTATATTGGATTCAGTTTGTGAATTTGTGATTTGTAGCTCCAAAGTAATGAATGTATGTTGTTTAGTGGGATAGCATTTTCTAAAATCTTATTAATTACTCATACAAATTGTTGACTTCTTCATATTTGATCATACTTCTGAAGATCTAAAACTGATATTGATATGTAGAATTAGCTACTAAACAGTGCGAGAAATTTATAAAATATGAATAATTGTAGTGAACTTTCTGGAATCTTAATAATCAAAATAATTGATAATACTCTTTCTCAAATGTATACAAGTTTCATTGTGCTCCTATAGGTCTAAAAAGTAGTTTATTTAAATACATATTTGCTAAAAGATGCAAGATCATGACATATGGGAATAAATGTCAATATCACACACTTGATAGCAATATGATTTACAATTGAGTATGCAGTCCATAAATATTTGTAACAGTATTTCCAACCACTCATATTTACAAATGCTGGTTGGTTGTACAAGGATTGCATCATTCAGTAAATGGTGACGGAGGGTATCAAGTGCTTCAGTAACACTTATCCAGGTATGGTCCCATGACAGTAAGATTCAGAATGCGGCAGCTGAAGATGACAATTGTGTGTCTGTGAAGTGTGCCCATGTGAATGTTCCTTTTCTTTTTCTGATGAATGCTAATGGCCAATAGCTTAAATGTTATATGTGTGTCTTTTTATGTGTCTGTCATAGCTTCTTGTATGTCTTTGCAGTGAATTACAAACTATCTTTATTATATTGTTGTATGTTAATGAAACAAGTCAGTATCTTGGAGTCTTATCTGTATAATTAGAGGTTACTGCATTATTTCTGGTTTTATACAGAGGGGTCCAAAAACTGTATCCACTGTTTAAAGGTCCGTAACTTGCAAACTTTTTGACAAAGTTGTCTCATCTTTGGTAGCATAATAGTTTATAGGTCTGGCAATCACCACACAAGCATTGAATTGCATTGATTTGTTTTGTCACATGACAGTTGTCAGATAGACAGTGTTTTGTTCTTAGTTGTACCTAGTTACTCGAGTAAACATGGCTGGCGCAAGGCTTACGTTCGATGAAAGGAAGTCAGTTTGGAAGTGGTTTTTGAAGTATGAAAACATTAATGAAGTCCAATGGCAATGGCAAAATGAATATCAAACAGAGCCACCAATGTATTTAACGATTCGTCGCATTCGAGACAAATTTGAAGCCGAAGGCTGTGTTAAACAATGATCTGGACGACCTGTAACAGTAACAAGTCCAGCTAACTCCCGTTGTGTGCTACAACAATTCACCCACTCACCACATAAGTCTGAGAGACAGTGTACCTGTGCAACTAAAGTGAGTCGCTCAAGTGTTTGGCGAATTTTGAACACAGCAAAGTGGAAGTGCTACATCCCACCATTGCTACACGCAATGAACGAGGACGACCCAGATCGTAAAGTGGAGTACTGCAAGTGGTTTACTAACATGGTGCGCAAAGATGAAGAGTTTTCAGAGATGTTTGTGTGGTCTGATGAGGCACAATTCAAACTAAATGGTACAGTAAATTGCCACAACCGCATCTACTAGGCCACCGACAATCCGAACGTCCATATAGACAAAGCCGTGAATTTGCCAGGTGTAAATGTGTGGTGTGGGTTGTCTTACCGTGGCTTGATTGGGCCATTCTTCTTTGATGGCACAGTTACTGGTGCGATGTACCTTCAGAAGCTTCAGACATCCATTTTACCTGCCATCCGAGATTTGTATGGAGACGGAAGATTTTACTTTCAATAAGATGGTGCTCCAGCCCAAAATCGTGCTAGGGCTTATCTCAACGAAAATCTACCAGGAAGATGGATAGGCTGTAGAGATGTTGTGGAGCATCCACCTCTGGGGAACACTAAAGGACGTCGTTTATTGACATTGGATGAACTTCGAGAATCCCTCATACATTCACGTGCAGATATCCAACTGAACATGTTAGTCAGTAGTTCATGCTGCAGTTAGGATTCATCATTTGTGTGTGTATGTTAAAGAAGACCATTTCGAACACCAACAGTGATATCTTTAATTTGCTACTTTAAGCTATACTGTCACCAAAAATGAGACAACTCTGTCAATTATTTTGCAAGTTATGGACTTTAAACAGTGGATACATTTTTTTGGACCCTCTGTAAAACATATTTACTGTTATGTAAACACAGAATCATCTCTGATGTGTGATAGCCACGCAGGAGTAGCCAAGCGGTCTGGAGCGCCGGAGCGCCATGTTGCGGATGACGCAGCCTCCCGCATCGGAGGTTCGAATCCTCCCTCGGGCATGAATGTCTGTGTTGTCTTTAGTATAAGTTAGTTCATAAGTAGTTTGTAAGTTTAGGGACTGATGACCCCACAGTTAAGTCCCATAAGCCTTACAAACATTTGAGATGTGATAGCATCACTTAAGAGGTCAGATTATTACCATGATTAACTTTATCATGTAATTTATATTTTGACAGATTATTAAGTTTTATTTGATATTGTGACCATGGGACTCTGTAATGTTATGCAAATGTACTTTTTATGCACACACTGAGTTACTGTAATCTGCTGCAGTTACTTTGTCATTTTGATGTTAAGGCCTTACATTGTACTGTTGCCAATTTATTGTGACTCCTGTGTGATATTGTCTCCAGTGGACTTCCATTAGATTCTTAAATGGTGTTATATTACAAGATTTACTTCCTTTATAATTGTTCAGGCTGTATATTATGTGATTGTAATTTTTACATTTAAAAAAATATTTAGGCAAAAAAATAAAAGAGGTCTCGCTTGCACCAATACAATATTTTTCCATTTTCACATGTGGTGTGTTTCGCCTGTTCTAGGCAACATCAAACATTCTGGGGAAATTACAAACTTGTACGAAAACAGCAGATAAATTAAAAGTATGTAAATTGTCCATACATAAGATATCGTCATTATAGGGAATGTTTAAGCTGTTTAAACTACAGGTCACATGACCACATTCACATTTGAGACATAGGTGTTGGTATAAAATTGAACACACAAATTACCACTGAAAACTGTGGCATATCGAATAAAATACATCATTAAAATAAATGTGGCAACTATTGCTTGAGAATAGAAATGAAGCCGTAGACACAACCGGCTGTTAACAATGTAATGTTTACTTACCTCGACAGGAGCCGCTCCCTGGTGACAACTGCAGTCTGCCAAGCACGTGCTATCATGCAGGCATGACAGGAAGTGCTAAGCAGTATTAGTCAGAGGAAAAATGTAAAGATTTATAATCATATGCAGCAACAGAAAAGGTAGATGTGTGAGTAATGATAGTTCAGCTGGAAAATCTGTACTAAGCAAATAAAGGAAAACTGTAAGGTGGAAGGATTATATAGAGTAGCTATACAAGGGAAACGTAATGTCACACTGAGGAAACAAAAGTAATGGTATGCACTAATACATATGTCAGTAACAAAAGGGAGATGCACTGCAGAGTTGTCATGTGTACTCTTTTGATTGATATGTAAGGGTTTCTAATGTGTTTATGACTGCTCAGTGGGAACCAACATACTCTAAATATGGAATGGTTGGAGCCTGACATATTGTTAGAGAATTCAGTATTCCGAGATCACCAATGTCAAGAGTGCACTGAGAATACAAAATTTCAGGCAACACTTCTCACCACAGACAGTGCAGTGGCTTAAGGCCTCTATTGAATGACCAAGAGCTGTGGCATTTGAATAGAATTGTCAGTTCTGGCAGACAAACAACACTTTGTGAAATACCAGCATAAAATCAATGTGGGATGCACAATAAATGTATCCATTATGATAGAGCAGTGCAATTTGATGTGGGGTCAGTCACAGAAGGAAGCATGTTCAGTAGGGCCTATTACATAGTTTTCATAACAGTCATCTACTATTATAGAAATGTCATGGACACAACTAAGTTTTGTGAAAGCAAAGACTTGCAGAGATGAAACGCTAGGATGGGGCCCCTCCATGCCCACACCAACGTGGTGACCATCACAAAAGTTCTACTGTCACCTCCGTAATTAAGTTAGTTTGCTAAGGTGGATCACGGGATGTGGGAACCGCGATGTTATCCGTACGTGTGGGCGCGATCACCCATTAATACGGTGCATCTGGAGATAGAATTGGTCGAAAGGTATACGAAGGGTAAAGGTATGTAAGGAAAAAAAGTGCCAAGGCAAGAGCCAAGGGAAAAAAACCTCTGCAACAGTGGGGTAGGTATGAAGGGCAGTAGCGGTATGCTATCTGCGACAGATCATGCAAGGTTTGGTAATGTTAGTAATGGGTATTTTCTCAGTACCATTAACTTTGCTAGGTTCGTCATAAAGAATCAGTCCGTTCTGATGCGAGGTTCTGCTGCAGCTGAGCTCCAATGAAGTCTCCTGGGTCGGCTGCGGCAGTTTACCCGTTAACATCGGCTGTGGCAGAATACCTGTAACATAGCCAAGTCTGTCATGGTAGTTAGGCAGTTCGGTCATAGAACTGGCTAAGTGTGTGGGACTGTTTAGGTTTGTTTGTGTTTAGTGCGATAAATATGGTTTCCCTGCTTTGCCTGTAGGTCGGCTGTTGACTCAGCTGGCATTGCCAGTCAGATTGCTGTTTTGCAGGGGTTTTCCATGTTCGTCGTGTTTGTGAGTTGGTGTTCCCTACGACCGTAGGTGGTTAGTCTCTGAGGAGAAGTGTTTTTGCGCGATTATGTTTCCACCTATGGTTGTGATCGTAGTTCCCCAAGCGTAGGATGAAGGGGTTGTTCGAGTGTCTCGAGTTTCTGTATAGTCGTGTGGCGAGTTTCTTGAATACCACCGAGAGGCGCTCTAGGCGGTATTCATTGTGAAGGTCCACGGTGCGTGTGTATCATGGAGTGTTGCTAATGATGCGTAGTACTTTGTTCTGTATGAGCTGCAGGCGGCACAGCCGTGTTGGCGCCGCGTATGCCCAGCACGGAGCACCGTACGTCATCAGAGGTCTAATATGTGTCATGTAGAGGTTCCTCGAAACCCGGCTATTCAGTTTGCTTTCCCTGTTGAGCATCGGGTAGAGTTGTTTGAGCCTCGCGTTTGCTCTGCTGGTCATGTGTTGTATGTCGTCCCCCCATATGAGTTTCTGGTCCAGCCAGACACCAAGGTATTTGACTTTCACATGGAAACGTATTGGGCGTGTATGTAGAGTAATTGGTCTACAGTATTGGTGTTTGCGCAGGTGTTTCAGTCTGCGTGTGAACAGAACTGCCTCACACTTGTCAACGTTGACTTTAACACGCCATTTCTCCAACCAAGGTTCGGCAGTTCTGAGTGCTGTCTGTAGGCGTGAGTTAATGTTTGATGGCTTCCAATCTTGCACCATGATGGCGGTGTCATCTGCGTAGATTGCAGTCATCGTGTTATGTGTGGATGGAAAATCGTTAATGTAAAGGTTAACCAAGAGGGGCCCCAGGATGCTGCCTTGGGGTACTCCGGCTTGAATACCATGTCGTGTAGACTGTTTGTCCTGCACGTCAGTGTTGAAGCTTCTGTTGGTGAGATATGAGTGTATAAGATGCACGAGTCCGTCAGGAAACGCGGCATCGTTAAGTTTGCGTATAAGGCCGTTGTGCCAGAGACGATCAAAAGCTTTTTCGATGTCCAGGAACACCGTCCCAGTGGCTTTGTTTTTGTTGTAGCCGTCTGTTATGTGTTCAACTACGCGGAGGAGTTGTTGTGTTGTGGAGTGGTGATTCCTAAATCCGAATTGCTCCGGTCTTAGGGTGTCATTGGTGATGCAGTGCCGAGTGAGACGTTTAAGTATTACCTTCTCAACTATCTTACTGAGCGAGCTCAGCAGACTGATGGGTCGGTAATTTTGTGGGAGGGAGTTGTCTTTCCCTGGCTTCCTGAACATCAGGACCTTGGCCGCCTTCCAAAAGGCAGGTAAGTGTTGGTGTTGCAGGATGGCATTTGTGATGTGTGTCAGGTACTCTATTGCTCTATCTGTGAATTCCTGGAGAACCCAGTTTTGAATGCCATCATGGCCAGGCACTTTTCTGGCTGTGGTGTGCTTGATGGCCCATGTGATTTCATGTGTGCTAGCACATTTAATATCGTTGCGCTGAGGCTGGGCCATGAAGCGTGTGATCACCTGGTCCGTCTCTAGTGTGAACACTGGGTCGGAAGGAGCCAGGTTCGGTGTGAATGACGCTGCTAGTGTTTGGGCCATTGCTCAGCTTTCTCTTCCGCTGAGTATGCTGGTCCGTTTGGTCCCTGTAAGGTAGGCGTGTAGAGTTTCTCCCTGGTGAAGTGTCTGGCCAGAGCCCACACTCCAGGACATGTGGTATCAAGTCCAGCGAGTTTCTGGTCCCATTGTGTCATTTTGAATGTTGTTATTTTACCCTGTATGATACCCTGTAGCCTGTTGACGTGATGTTTATACACCGGACGCCTGGTACGCTGCCAGTATCTCCTGAGTCGGTTTCTCATTGAGATAAGGCCCAGGATTTCCTGGGGCAGGGCCGCTGAGTGTTGTTGTGTGGCACGTAATGGTATGGATTCGGCTATTGCGTCTTGGACAGCAGAGATGAGAAGTCACATCTACATATATACTCTGCAATCCACCGTAAGGTGCACGGCGGAGGGTACAATGTACCACTACTAGGCATTTCCTTTCCTCTTCCACTCCCAAATAGAACAAGGTAAAAATGAATGCCTATATGCCTCCATACGAGCCCTAATTTCTCTTATCTTGTCTTTGTGATCACTACGCGAAATTTAAGTAGGAGGCAGCAAGATTGTACAACATTCAGCTTCAAATTCCAGCCCTCTAAATTTCCTCAACAGAAATTCACAAAAAGAACGTCGTCTTTCCTCTAGCGATCCCGAATTGAGTTGCCAGAGCATTTCCTTAGCACTTGCGCATTGGTCGAACCTACCAGTAACTAACCTAGCTGTTCGCCCCTGAACTGCTTCTGTGTCTTTCTTTAAACTGATCTGCTGCGGGTCCCAAACACTTCAGCAATACTAAAGACATGATCGTACAAACATTTTATATGCAGTCTCCTTTACAGATGAAGTACATAATCCCAAAATTCTCCCAATAAACCAAAGTCAGCTGTCTGCCTTACTCTTAACTGTCCTTACATGTTCGTTCCATTTCATATCGCTCTGCATTGTTACCCCTAGATATTTCAATGACCTGACTCCATCAAGAAGTTCACTACTAAAGCTGTATTCGAACATTATGGGATTGTTTTTCCTACTCATGTGCATCACCTTAAATTTTTCTACATTGTAAGCTAGCTGCCATTCTTCAAACCAACTAGAAATTTTGTCTAAGTCATCCTGTATGCTATTACCCTCCCATACCCACAGCATCATCAGCAAACAGTTGCAAATTACAAGTTATCTGTCCATCAGATCATTTATATAGATAGAAAATAATAGGATTGATGGATGGATAGATGGATAGGATGTTATGGGCACATAACAACTAGGTCTTTAGTGCCTATACAAGATAATTAGGTGATACATGTGACCTGAATAAAATGAAATGAACGCAAATAGGGAACAGAAAGGAAAGTAACCAAACTAGCCAAACAATAAGGAGAACGAAGCAAAGACCCAACCAAACATGGCAAGGTAGTAATAGATGGTAATCGTCCAAGGTTTATAGTAGTAGATGTTTTCAAAATGCCGTGCCAGAGTGGTGGGTGAGCCATTCTTTAACATCCTAAAACCTTCAGAGTAAAAGCTTAGGTCAGAGTCCAGAAAGTTCACAGAAATTGGAACCTTTCGTCACACTCGCCTTGTCATCAGCTAAAACAGAGAGCAGGGCACCACAAAGAGCCACCACTGCCCTAGCAGCATGGTAGGAAATACATTCAAGTAAAATATGGCGTACAGTGATTTTTACACCACAAGCATCGCAAATCGGAGGATCCTCTCGATGGAGTAAGTAGCCATGTGTCAATGGACAATGCCCGATTCGGAGACGTGTCAAGGCCACTTCATGCTACCTCAATTACTGACAGGATGTTCGCCATGGTCGGACAGTTGGCTTAACCAACCACAGTTTATTACTCGTCACTGCCTGCCACACCTCCTCCCACAAACGAAGGGACCTCCGCCACACCACAGAGAGGATGTCCGGCAGGAGAACGGCACAGTGTGTAATGTCATAGCCTTCGCAAGTCTCCTTGGTAGCCCAATCAGCCATTTCATTGCCACGAATGCCAACATGTCCTGGTACCCAACAGAATGTCACTTGCTTCCCCCGCTGCTGGAGAGTGTACATTCTGTCATGAATGAGCTGTACTATCTTAGCTGGATACAAATTGTGCATGGATTGCAGTGCACTGAGAGAATCGGAGCACAGGAGAAACTGCGTTCCACGAACCTACTGCATTTGCTCCAGCGCCCTCAGGATTGCATGGAGTTCTGCTGAGAAAACAGAGTATTCAGGGGAAGGCGAATCCTGATGGTGGTGTTGGGGAACACTATGGAACAGCCTAGTGAGTCCCTCTGTTTGGACCCATCCATGTACACCATGGTAAAATCACAATGCTGATCTAAAATGTTAGATAACATAGATTGAAATCTAAAATCAGAAGTAGAATTCTTCTAAAATGTGTCAACTCTAAAAGTAATCTCGGTCGCTGGAGGAGCCAGGGTGGTCATGTACTCCAACCTCGCTGCAAAACATTAAAATCAGACACATTCATATCCAAAAGACAATCCTGAGAACGTATTCCAAAAGGCCTCGTTGCCTGTAGCCTGGTACGAAAAAGCCGTTCCACAGGAGGGTGAGCAACGAGAGGATAGGCCGGTGTATTTGGCGAGGAAAAAGTCGTATATGCCTGACGTGCCACGAGGAACTGTTGCCGCATGTGAAGTGGTGGCTCACCAGCCACAGCGCAGAGACTTGGTATGGGAGTTGTGCGGAATGCCCTAGTCGCGAGCCGAATCCCCTCATGATTCACCACGTCCAGCACCTTTAAATAAGAGGGTCTTGCTGATCCATACACGGTGCATCTGTAGTCAAGTCGAGTACGCACAAATGCTCTATAAAAGTGTAGCAAACAAGTCCTGTTGGCTCCCCACGAAGTGTGGCTAAGACACTTTAAAATACTTAGTGCCTTGAGGTACCATCTCTTCAAATCTTTAAGCTGTGGCAACCAGGTAAGTTTAGAGTCAAATGTCAGACCCAGAAAACGCAGTGTCTTTAAAATTCAGAACAGTGTCTCTCATCTGCAGTTCAGGTAAGTTAAAAATAGAACATGAACAGTTAAAACAAACATACACAGACTTCTCTGTTGAAAATTTAAAACCGGTCTTCTATGCCCATTCGTCGAGCCGTCTGAGAGTGAGCTGCAATTGACGAGTTGTCGTTGCAAGGCTGGAAGAAGAACAGAAGACAGAGAAGTCATCAACAAATAGTGAACACTGGACAGCACTTTACACGACAGAAGTGATTCTGTTAATGGCTGTAGCAAACAATGTCACACTTAAAACACTACCCTGAGGGACACTGTTTTCCTGCTTGAAGCGGTCAGACAGCACGCCACCAACTCGGTACCTAAAAAAAAACATGGAGAAAGGAATGACCAAAAAAAATTGGAAGGCAACCACGAAATCCCCATTCATGAAGCTGCCTAAATATAAGATGCCTCCAAGTAGTATCGTAAGCCTTCTAAATATCAAAAAATACACTCAGAAGGTGATGACGACGCAGGAAAGCCTGTTATATTGCTGCCTCCAGAGAGGCCAGGTTATCGAAGGTTGAACGATATCTCCTGAACCCACACTGAAAGCGACTAAGGAGCTGCCTTGATTCCAACATCCAGACAAGGTGGCAGTTGACCATCTGCTCCAGCGTCTTTCCAATGCAACTATGGGGGCAACACTATGGTAACTGTTGGGGCATGTGGAATCTTTACCGGGTTTTAACAGGGGAATTAAAATAGCCTCTTTCCACAAGTCATAAAAGTGTCCTGACATCCAAATGGCATTAAAAAGGTTCAGGAGGATAACTTTGTTTCAATCTATAAGGTGCCGTAATATAGCATAGTGGATCCCATCATGACCAGGTGAAGTGTCTTGAGCTACACACAATGCAGAATCAAATTCCCACAGGGAGAAAAGGCAGTTGTACTCCTCAGTAATACTGGACCTGAAGTCCAGGAGTCCCCTTTCAGCAGCCACTCTGTGGCGCCGGAATTCTGTATCGTGACTAGCAGTGGCAGTAACGGTAGCAAAGTAAGTAGCCATGGTCTGGGCAATGTCTGCTGGTCGTGTTTCTAAAGTGCCGTTACCCATTACGGCAGCTATGGGGCACCTTCCTCCTCTTCCAGAAATCCTTCTGATGGTCTCCCATCGTGCTGTTTTTAGAACGGTTAATGGAACTCAGGAACTGCTGCCATGACCTCCGTTTGCTCTCTCTAATAACCTGACAACACTTGGCCCTTGCAATCAGAAAAGCAGTGAGGCTCTCTGAAGGCGGATGACACTTGAACCAACACAGAGCCGCCCGCCTAGTCCTGATGGCAGATCGGCATTCGTCATTCCACCAGGGGACCAGCTGCTGTTTTGGACGTCCCGAAAACTGTGGAATGGATCCATCAGCGGCGAAGTGCATCTTGGCAGTAATATGGTGCACCCATTCTGTAATACTGTCATGATGTTCAAGATGAGCAAGTTGGCTGTAAAGTGCCCAATCCGCTCTACTGAGCATCCATCATGGTGGTTGTCTTTCAGGTTCGATTCCATACAGTTGGGAAATGGAAATTGGAAAGTGATCACTTCCATGGAGATCATCGACCACGTCCCATTGTATAGTGTGGGCAAGGGATGGAGAGTAAAGAGTGAGGTCTATGGCAGATAATGACCCTGTCGCAATACAAAAGTGTGTGGGCTGACCGGTGTTAAGTGAATGTGTGTTCGACAGCAAGAGGAGCCGCTCAATGGCTCTACCCCTGGGGCAAGTAGTGACAGAGCCCCAAAGCACATTTTGTGCATTAAAGTCTCCACAGAGGAGAAATGGCTGGGGAAGCTCAGTTAGCAGGTCCTTTTCATTATGTGTATCATGAGGGGGCAGATAGAGGGAGCAAACAGTCAGTCGATGATGCACATATACAGATACTGAGACTGCTTGGAGGCTTGTGAGGGAGAGGGGCTCAGAGTGGTAGGCTGTAAAAACAAAAATAGCCACTCTACTTCTAGCTCTCTCCTCACTTATGTCATCCTTCCTAAGTAGAGTGTAACCACATATCTCAGGGGAGTTGGAAGGCTTAAGATTTGTCTCATGGAGACACATACACAGAGGTTGACCCTGAGATAAGAGATGAAGTTCCTCCACATGGGTCCTAAAGCCCTGCATATTCCATTTCAGTATGGGAGCCATCGCTTATGGAGGTTTCACCCTCACCTTCTCTCTCTGCCAAGGTGGCGAGACGCTGTCGGATAGAGGGTCCGACTTGGGGCAGTTAGGTTGCCCCAAACACACATTAAGGTCCACTGGCTCTGACGCAGAGTCGGATGGAGCATCTGTTATACGTAAATGGACAGGCTCAGACAATGTAACTTCTGGTTTATCCTGTGACAGAGACTTCTCGGCAGTTTTTTTGGCCTTAGGTGGCTTCGGATGGGCACCTGTTGCAGAGGTAGTGGCTGTGGTGGATTTTTGGCCAACCTCTGCTAGCGGGGGGCATCATCTCTACAGTAGCTGGGATCAGTGCCTTTTTCCGATGTTTGGGGGTCAACCGGGCTGGAAGCTTCTACAGCTGCAGCAGCCGCCTGGCAGTTGCACTGGCAAGTGCAAGTGTTGGTACCAACACAAACAGACTCAGTTTGTGTGACAGCATCACTTTTGGCAACAGGCTTTTGGACAACAGAAGTGAAAGAAGCGGCAAAGGCTGGTGGTTGCATTGCCAGCATGATTTTCTTGGCCTCAGCATACGAGATGCACTTCGTAGTCTTTATTTCCTGCAACTTTTTTTCCTCAAGGAAGACTTTGCAATCACGACTCCAGACGGGGTGATACCCAGAGCAGCTTACACACATAGCGGGTGGTGTACACTCGGCTCCGTCATGCGCGACCTTGCCACAGCTCACCTTTGCACCCCAGGGTGGTATGCCCAAAGCGCTGGCATTTAAAGCAGTGCATTGGGTTGGGGACGTAAGGTCGAACTTTCAGACGAAGGAAACCTGCTTTGACATGATCTGGAAGTTGGGGATTATTGAAGGTGAGGATGAATGAATCCGATTTCACCAACTCACCATCCACCCTTTTCATAATATTTCGTACATCCAAAATACTCTCCTGTGCCCCCTCAGATTTCAGTTCTTCCAAAGGGATGTTTACTAAGATCTCTACAGGTCACTATGCCTTTACTACAGTTCAAGGTGTTATGTAACTCTGCATCTATGGCATATTCACCCAGGAATTTCGCCTGCTGCAGGTTGGTTGCCTGCTGGGAACTCGACGTTTCGATCATTAATGTCCCATTTTGCGAACGTTTCACTGATTTCAAACTGCCAGCAATTGCCTCAAGGCCTTTTTCAATATAGAAAGGAGATACTCCCTCAAATGAGCCATCCTTTCATTTCATAACAATAAACACATTCTGCACAACAGCCTGTGTTCTGTTGCTATTCACAAAACACTTTTTCTTACTCCCCGAATCAGGAGGACTGGATATCCTAGCCATCTTTTTTGATTGGGTCTTGGTACCCCCCAGTGGTACACCCATCCCACTGGAAGGTTCGAGGGACAAATTGGAGTTGCTCATCTCAGTCCCAAGAGTAGCTAGGGAAGTACGTGTCCACCTAGACAGAGCCCCGCATGCCTAGGTAAGCCTTATACAACTGAGGTGCGGCAGTATCCCCAGATGTTGCTCGCTAGCGACTGTTCCACTTTAGCCATGCATCCCATCAGCACACAGCACACCTTGGGATTGAAGGTTTTTTTTTATTTTTTATTTTTTTTTTTTTATATATGTATAGAGGTTTATACCATGCCCACAACCCAGGTGGTCAAGCCAAGATCCCCATTCCCTGGTACACACAACGTTCCACTGCCACACCACACAGTGGTCACTGAAGCGTGCCCAGAGGTTATGGTGACTAGAGGACTGGCAGCACTTACCAGTCCCCAGCCCGTACTCATCAAATTAATGAATTAATGCTGAGCCCCTTAGGGGGAGAAAATAATAGTGGTCCTACACACTTCCCTGGGGCAGGCCTGATGATACACTCGTCTCTGATGAACACTCGCTGTTGAGAACAACGTACTGCATTCTATTACTTAGGAAGTCTTCCAGCCAGTCACAAATCTGTGAATCTATTCCATAAGCACATATCTTTGTTAGCAGACTGCAGTGTGGCACCACATCAAATGCCTTTTTGAAGTTGAAAAAAAAAAATGTAAAAATGAAGTGGTATTCCATTCAGACCAGCAGAATTTTTTGTATGTAGCTCTCTCAGCTGCTTCTCTACACCGGAAATACCTATTACTATGTCCTCCATTTCGGAATTAGTATGTTGATCAAATGATGGTACATTTGTATGGTCCTCCTGTGTGAAAGATTTCTTAAAGGTTAAATTTAGAACTTCAGCTTTCCGTTGCTTTCTTCTATTACTGCCCAGAATGATCAATGAGTGACTGGATAGTGGGCTTTGACCCGCTTATTGATTTTACATAGGACCAGAATTTTTTTGGCTTCTCGGAAATATCTTCTGCTAAGGTATGGCTGTGGTAATTATTGTGTGCTTTGCACATTGATCTTTTTACTGACGCATGAATCTCTACTAACTTTTGCTGTCATCATTTGCGTGTTCTTGTTTGAACCGAGAGTACAACAGTCTTTGCTTTCTCAGTAGCTTTCTAACATTATTATTATACCATGGTGGATCTTTTCCATCCTTAATCGACTTTACAGGCACATATTTATCTAACCCTTTATGTACAATGCACTTAAATTTAGTCCACAATTCCTCTACATCCATAGTATTGGAACTAAATGCTGCCCATTCATTTACTAAGTGCAATCCTAACAATTGCTTATCAGCTCTTCCCAACAAAAACACGCTCCTAGCCTTCTTGATTGGTTTATGAACTTTGGTCACCATCGACGCTATGACAATATTATGATCACTAATTCCTGTCTCTCCAAAGACATCATCACGCCTTGCTAAATATTTCTGAACTTGCCACATCATGATTTAGCCAGCTTTTGGTGCCTAAAACTATGTGAGTACAATAATTTCCATGCAGTGCCGCAAATTCGGGAACTTTGTTTTTAATACTTTCAAAGTTCACAGCTAATATTTTGATAGTAGAATGTTTTAGATGAATGAGGCATGAATTCACTGTCTGAATGTTGACAGGTGAGTGCTCATCAGAGTTAGCGCCTAGCCTAAAAACACCCATGTGCACTCCACAAGTACTCTGCTACCCGAGTAGCCACTTCCTTAGTGTAGTGCACCTCAGATCTGCCTAGGGGCATCCTACAATTCCCCACCCTATAACACAGATCCAGAAATCTGCTGCCATGACTGTAACAGAGTTGACAAAGCCTCTGGTTTAGACCTTCCACTTTGCTCCAAACCAAAGGACCCCGATCAACCCTGGGAACAATGCTACAAATCAACAGCTCTGCTTGCACACCGCGTGTGAGGGCAGCGGCCTTCACCAATTCTGCCAGCCACCCGTAGGAATTGAGGATATCCTCAGAACCTAAGCGACAAGCATCATTGGTGCTGATGTGAAACATGACTTGCAGTCGACAGCCATTGGCAAGGCTGCCTTCACATATCGGATGAGCCCCCCCCCCCCAGCAGACACACCGAGTGCATGTTGCACTTCTTTCTGGATCTTGACATTATCTGCCTAAGGGGCTCCGTCATGCGCCTAACATTGGACCTCCCAATAACTAATAATCCCCTCCCCCTGTGCATCTGCTCGGACCCTGCTGAAGGAGTGGCTACACGTCCACTCACAGGACGAATGGGCGTGGACGGACAGCCAGCCTCCACATTGGCCTCCTGTCTCGAGAGACATGAATGCTGTTCAACCCGCCACTCCCCTTGTAGAGAGGGTGCCTCGGCCACGTCCGGTACACCTGAAGGCGCCTCGGTAGCAGGGACAGAGGGATAAGGATGAGACACCTGAGATATCCCCCTCAACGCACCAGACTCCCCACCACTGCTGCACCCCGAGACAGCAGCACAGAAGTCACACATCTTATCCATACAATTAACTGTAGAAAGTAGACAGCTAAATAATCAACTTTTAACTGGCCTAGTACTTTTATTAAGGAGTCTGGCAGCTGACTGAACTGTGGTTGGTGGTAACTACACTGTCAAAACAACGAAACTAAGTTTGGCAGTTTTCAAAATAAACAAGAAAATCTATGTAATACACTGTTATCAAACATGCGGGAATATAAGCTTTCTTAAAGCAGAACACAAAATGAGGAAGTGACAATATGACACTTAAATCATGTAGCTTGCAGCAGATGAAAACTATACACAGAGTATGTATCAAAATACGTGAGAATAAACTCTAAAAATAGTAGCACAAATGAAGTCTGCCAAGTAGGTTCGAAGAAATCTCATAAAAAAAGAAGCACTAACAAAAATTAAGAAATTAACTGGCAACGAAATTTCACGCAATTAAATTATGATACTTAGCACTCTGGGCAATGAGGCAGTGACAACATCTGACACTGGATGACTGATAACTAGCTGTTGTAAAAGGTCTTTGACTTGTTTTGAAATACACAAGTCACAGACGAAAACTATACACACAGAATTTATCAAAATACACGAGAATAAACTCTTAAAACAGTAACACAAACCAAATCTGTCAAGTAGGTTAGAAGAAATATCTTAAAAACAGAAGCACTAACAAAAATTAAGAAATTAACTGTCAACAAAATTTCACATAATTAAATTATGGTACTTACCACTCTGGGCGATGAGGCAGTGACAACAGCTGGCACTGGACTATTGGGTTCATCTGACATCTGCAGAACATAACTTGGGAGGCGAGGATGTGAAATGCATGTACAAACAGTATTCACCTCTGAAAGGTTTGTGTGTGTGTTGGGGGGGGGGGGGGGGGCACATTAATGGAGCAGTATTTTTTTTTTTATATATTTGACAATTTGGTTTTCATGCCGGTCATCTGCTGTGTTAAAAATGTCACAAAGAACTAGATCGGGTCCTGAAAGAACTTTTAAAGGATCCTCATACTAATACATGTTATGAAACAACTGGAAAACAACAAATTGGGCATGCGTGATTAACAACATGGTTACTAGAATATGTGGCAGAGAACAAGCTGCAGGTTGGCTGCCAACCAATGATGACTTCCAGGCACCTCTGGCCCTGCAAAGTCAGTCTGGCTACAACTACCAACTTGTATGCAAGTACTAGAATATACATTGTGTGCTATACTCAAATGGTGTGACCTTATTGTACCCGTTTACGATCCAGATACTTCATATTGGTGACCGCTAGTTTTCTTGAACTTGCAATGAATGATAAATCAGTGTACACATCTTCCACATCACAAAACATGTGTTTATAACTGTTGCCTCAATCACTGCAACAGGACAATGGCTTTGGGCAACTTGCCCCCCAGCTCCAATTGACACGGTGAAGAAGGCGTGTTTAGCCCACTGGATTTCAACAGTAACCTTGCTGTGCAACCATTTCAGATGACATCACCTCAGCCTTTTCCCTTGCCACTCTGAGGAACCAATTTTTTTAATAATTCATGCAACTCAGGATTCGTTACACAACGTGTGCCTGCAAGCTTCAATTCCTTTCATCAGAGCAATCCATTTGCATCATCTACACCACAAACAGTGTAAATGGACACAATTAATAGTGATGCACAAACTAATAATTAGAATTTTGTGCACAGTTTATTTCCTACCGAGTGCCAGCTCGATCAGTATCCTTCTGCGCACGCAGCACACTAACTACAGGAACAGTTTACAAGTGCCTCTGCTGCTCCTTCGAACACTTCTAAATCTAATTTGAGTGATGTTATCAGCTCTTCTCCAGTGTATATGCCACAGAACAGTGACCTTTTTGTGCCAGTCCCTGGAACCTGTTTTTATTAATGTCAAGTGAGCAAGGTAAACACCGCGCAAAGTTTAAGTGATAACGTACTCCCACAATCGAGTACCAGAATCTCGTCTGTAAGTAGAAAAGACAATTTTGCTTATGAATCCATTCCTTACGACCAGCCATGTACCACAAAATGTGTTGGGCCTGCCGCGTGGGCACCAGTGCAGTCGGTTCAGCTTTAACACATGGCTTATCTGCCGGCATTGCCTACTCTGCTGAGAGTTCCCACCATGCTAATCAACCATTCTGTTACAATGCTCGAGCGACTACTGAAGCTGCCTGCTCTCACGTTCAAGCATCTCGAGTTCTAGTTTGCTCTATTAGAGCAAACTTTTCAACACTACTTATTCGACAACAACGTATGGCTCATCTGCTTACTGAACAATCTGCTCGACCATGTAGACTTGATCTACAAGCTGGTCTGCACACCTCCTCTGGCAGACAAATACACTACAGCCAAACAGTGTACAAAAGAGAAACTACAACACCTCATCTACAAGGAGCACCTTCGTGATGATTCTGTCACAACTTTGGTGGCGGCTTCAACACCTCACTGGAGAACGAGCTATGCCAAACAACACTCTCATGGCAATCTGGATGAGAAACCTGCCTCTCCCCATCCAAACCGCAATATCCGACCATGAAGACCAACAAGTAAACATATTTGAAATGGCAATCAATTACACACCACACTCCAGCGTGAACACCGTGCACAGTTTCATTGCACCTCAGCAGATCACAAACAACACAGTTACTTTGACACTGGGTGCCATACACCAGGCCACCCCAGCCAGATGCAAGCTGCATTCCTCGCATGATGCCTATCAAATTAATGACCACCCACATGAAGAGTAACAAGACCATCCGTCCTGCTACTTCCCCACCAAGTTCAGCGTAGCAGCTAAGAAATACAGGGCAATGCAGTTGCCCAAACTCCAATCATAGGTAGGCAGTGGCGCCACCGACTGTGAAAGGAATACACTTCACTCAGTAGCTGACTGTAACACAAACTGTGGTGCAGTTTATGTGAAAGATTGGCATCTGGTCATTTTCTCATTGACATGGGTGCAGCTGTGTCATTGCTTACCCTGTCAGTGGTACAAAATAACATGAAGCCACACAGCACTTTATTACAGGCTGTAAATGCTACGGGTTTGGAGTGTGCAGGTACAAGCTTGTATGGTACGTTGTGGATGTGTTGGGACTATAGACGCTTGAACACACATACTATCATGGATAGGTATCCAGTACCAAACATAGCGGACTTCATGCACACTATGGCTGGTAAAAAGTACTTTTCAGTTGCAGCTTCCTTGGGAGCATACCACCACATCCCTATGACTCCAGAGAATGTAGAAGAGACTGAAATTACAACCCCTTTCAGACGTTTTCAATATAGATACATGCTATTTGATCTCAAGAACACCGCACAGATGTGGCGTTTCATTAAGGCCATCTCGACTTATACTTCACCTACCTCGATGATATACTAATTTTTAGTGGCTCACTCGAGGAGAACAACACACGTCAAAGCTGTCATGAACACACTTGCCAACACTGATAGGAAGCTTAATTTACAGAAATTGCAGCTCTATCAGACGACAGTGACTATCTCAGGTTCCATTTCTGAGTCATGTATAGCCCTGCCTGCTAAAAAAATCGAGCCTGTTTTAAACATGCCTCGCCCCATGACATACAAAGAACTGGTTTCTGAGAATGATTAACTATTACAGGAACCATTTACCGGCTGCAGCAGGGGTGCAGGCACCTTTAACAGACGCATTAACAGGTACCAATATGTCAGAATCATGCCCCACCCCTGGAATTCGAATGTGGATGTGGCCTTCAACCAACAAAATAAACTTTTAGCTGAGGCTGAATTTTTCATCATGACCAATGGAAGTGACACTGCCATTGATGCTGTGCTGAGTCAAACTGTCAATAACATTACTTCACTCCTCCATTTTTTCTCCAAAAAATTGAACTGTGCACAGAAAAAGTACTTTTCCTTTGATAGGGAATTCCTTGCCATGTACAAAGTGAAACACTTTTGGGTCAACATTGAAGGCAGAGATTTTTACATACTTACACACCACAAACCCCCCTGCACTGTTTCAGGCACTTCAACTTCATCTCCCAGTTTACCAAAGACGTCCGCTATATTAAAGGTGCCGACAACATGGTGGCTGATTTTCTGTCTCATGTCAACACTATCACCTCTCTTGTCAATCTCTCAGATTTGGCCACACCACAGTCACCTGATGAGGACACCATGACTTCCATCTCTGATCAAAGCTCCTCACTTCGCCCCGTTAGAACTTCCTTACCCGGAGTAACAGGTGAAGTGTGGTGTGACAAGTCGACAGGAACGCTGGGCCCTTTTATACCTCACCCTTGCAGTGTGAGATTTTCAACAATTTTGCGTGACCTCATACACCCCAGTGTACACATTTCCACCAGGTTAGTCACAGAGAGATTTGTCTGGTGACATGTACACCAGAACTGCGAAACCTGAGCATGCTCTTTCCTAAAGTGCCAGTGGACCAAAGTAAACAAACATACCCTTCCAACCTTAGGGTGCTTACCTGTAGCCAAGGGCCCCTTCCAACACATTTACATTGATCTCATCAGCCCCCTCTGATGGGTTTGGATACATTATATCCATGATTGATAGGACGACCCATTGGGTGGAGGCGACCCCCATCTTCACTATCACAGATGAGTCAATGGGCTGCATGTTATTACCTACCTGGATTGTGAGGTTTGGATGCCTGGTAGTCATGACAACCGACCAAGGTCGGCAGTTTGAATTTTCCCTATTCACCAATCTTTGTTACTCGTGTGGTATCAACAAAATTCATACGACATCGTACTACCCGCAAAGTAATGGGTTAGTCAAATGATGTCACCGCTCACTAAAAACTTCACTCCGCTGCCACGGGTCAGTTTGGACTGAGGCTTTACCCTTCGTCCTTCTTAGCCTTTGTGCCACATTCAAAGAAGACTTAATGGGTCGGTTGCTGAATTCGTACTGGGCCAGGTGAGCTCGTACCACTGTCCCCAGTCCCACCCGTCGGGCACCTCCCCATCCTCGTAGACGGAGTTTGCGCATATTGCACTGCATTGGTCACTAGTCCGCCTGCCAGACACACTCTGCCCAGGACTTACGTTCCGCTCGCTTTGGCATCGAGCCAATATATTTTTCTCTGCGATGACACCATTAGAGCATTTCTTCAGCTCCCCTACACTGGACCTTATAAGGTCATGTTGTCCAGGGATCAGACTATGGATATTCTGTTCGACAGCTCCGTCACTACAGTTTCACTTTGCCGTGTGAAACCAGCTTTCGTCGAGTTGTCCTCTGCTGTGTTATCATCAGACTCCTCTGGCCACACAATTCCCCAAGGATGCTTCTGCCCCCAGTCTGGACTCGCAATCCTCTCCAGGCTCTCCATTTCGGAGCTTCACTCCTTACAGCTCAGTGGAGCACTCACCTGGCCACACTTATTTCTCTGACCACACCCACTGCTCTTAGCTCCCAGTCAAGTTCTCGGTAGTGCCGCTCCACATCCCATTCGAGCGCATGGAACTGACACAGGCTTACTTCGTCAAGCCTTCCAAACACTTCAAAGATAGATCACACACCTCAAACTCGACCGTCCTACATATCACCTCCGGAAACCTCCCAGCTTCATGGTTTCGACATCCCTGCTATGTCCACCACCCTGCCCACTGACATGCGTCTTGCGGAAGACGAAGTAGAAGTCAACATGACATTACAAGTGTCTGTGATAGTTCAACTTAGGTGTGTGTTTGTGGTCCTATCAAATGCGTGTGATGACAGTATCCCCCATCAATATAATGTGTGTTGCCTCCCACTCCTGGCCAAAATGGCTGCCCACATGGTTAGGGCATATGTGCTTTCGTGTGGAAGTGTCTTAGTGGCAGCACCTCAACACCAGTGCCACACTGGCTGCTTCTCCCGCCACCCACCTCACCTTGATCAGTTAGAGGTCTGCTGGCCTCCTCGACTGCCACACCCCCTTCCTGAGGACACAGAGATGGTCAACATTCTTGACCTCAAGGGTGCAACACTGCTACCTCTCCCCCTCCCGTCCCCCCGCCCTTAGAAGAGTACTCCCTACTGGCAGGGGGGGGGGGGCAGCTATGTGGCACACCAATGAAATATCTGAGTACCATGTTTTCTGTAACGTCTTTTGGGCACCTCTAGCCCGGCAAAGTCAGCTTGGCTATAACTACTGACCAGTATGCAAGCACTAGAATATACATTGTGAGCTATACTCAAATGGTGTAACTTGATCGTACCCCTGTATGATCCAGATACTCCATAAAGACATTTAAGTAACTGCTTAAAACCAAATAATTGGTCACTGAGATTGGCAACAGCGAAAGAAACCATGAAGTACAGAAAATTCTACAGAGTAGATCTTGAACACTGGAGCTCACCTTGTACTGTAATTGACACATTAGGTCTTTATATTGTACTGCTTTTGTAGCTCAGTGGTTTGACTGAAATTCCCACATAATTTTCGTGTTGCCTGGTACTTTTAACATATCTTTAGTGAATAGAATCTTATATACAATCATTCGATTGGAACATAGGTGACTCGTCAGTCAATGCAGTTGTATACCTACATATGCTTAAATATTTGCTTTTTAAATATTTTTCAATGTTTCCTACTGTGATGTCAGTCTTGGAGTCCTTGAACTTTGTCTATATCTTATTTCTAATCTTTAATGGCATATAATATGGAGTGTTTCATATAATCTAAATCTTTGGCAAGGTAACATGTAGTGTGATTTATGTCTTGCATATTGTGATGATACTGCTGGCCCCCTCATCTCAATGTTATTGTACGATACCGTCTGCGTCAGACCCGGAATCGTGTAGTTCAATAGTGATATATGTTGCATGTGAAGTTAGTTACAGAAGAAATATCCAGGCTAGGAATCAGTGTAGGACAGTGTCTCAGTGATACTGTGATTAAAACAAGTGATAGAATTCATTAATTAAGAGATTTGTTTAGATGCTTTCCAGACAATTCTATAAACAATAGTTTTCTCATTGTACATTATTTCAAAAACTAGACAGACAGATTTTAGAAACTTTATGTAAATGAAAATAAATAGCATTGTATATATGTTAGGCTCATAAACAAGTTGTGTTGACCAGCTAATTGTGTTAATTAACGTAATAGTCGAGATTTGTATATTGTATTTCTTTGTATATATTGACTGACGTGAGATTTTGAACCTATTTTCAGAAGTACGAAGATATTTGATAGTTCAATATATGTTAGGAACATGTATGATGTACTCATTAACAAATTAATTGACATTTAACATCACACTTTGTTGTCAAACAGCAAGTACCGCGATTAAGACTTAAAAAGATTTACGCCATCTAAAATTATTGTATGTATAGTTTTCATTTTATATTGTGATTATTTTTGTATACATGAAATGTTTTATTTGTGTGTTTGGTAATAGTAAATTAGTATATTCAATTGTTATGAACAATGCATAATGTATTGTCATTATTGTCGATGTTATAGATTTACCTCACCGCCTTGCATGGGGGAGTTGGAGTTTTGACTTTTCTAAAGTGCACAGGAAGCTATGTCAGTGTGTTGTTTTGAAATGGAAGTACTACCACCTAAGTTCTGATACATTGTGTATGTTTTGAAACTGTAATGTTTTGGTGGAGAAGCAGTTTGATTTATTTCTACCACGAGGCCCCAGGAGAGTAATGTTGCAATGAGCAGAACCCCCATACATCATAATGTTGAAAAGCTAAGTATCTTGTTTGGAACTGGTAGACTGAAATGTAATTATTTAAAAATATAGTAAAACATTATAGTATGTAAGTGTAAAAGAATCTCCTTCGAGAAGCTGTGGGTTTCTTTTTTTATCTCAAAGAGAACTATCTCATAAATAAACAAAGAAGGAATTGTCATTAAGTCTAGGCTTATGAATAATGGTTTGCATGACTGCCTGCTCCTATCATGGCTCTGATGATTGTTTTGCATCTTGAACACTCGGAGAACATTTCCTTTTTTTTTTTTTTTTTTTTTTTTTTTTTTCCCCAGAACCCCAAAATTTGTACCATATCTCACCAGTGAAGAAAAATATACACGGTATACCATTTCCTTGACTTCTAAGTTAGTTATATCACAGACCCTCATAGCATAGACAAAACTGTTTAACTGCTTTACCAAGCAATCCACATGTTTAGACCATGAACAGCATCTGTACGGATCAGCTCTTTGCCTTCGTAATTTAATTGTGATATGTATTCACTTTCTAATGGTGTATCATATATGTAGTCATAAATCACCTTTTGTTGATCGTTCAGTGGTAGCTCCAGTAGCTCTCTTGCCTGTAAATTATTTTGAAACAACGGGTTCTACAGAGTCATTGGAATTACAAATTCTGTACATGTTGTTGATAAAGTCTGTTGTTTATTCACAAATAATTGACACACACACAAAAACTAACATACTCTGACTGTACCAATACATAAAAAGGAAGACTGATTAAAATCTGAATAAAAACTTCATGGCTGAAGAAAGAGTAAAGTAAGACTAACTGAACACTTCTAAGACATGTTAAAGACTGCCTCTGTGTGCATACAAATTTATGCGTATTAATACATCTGTTTCTAGAACAAGGAAGTTGCAACATAACTATTTAATATGTTATCTATTGAACATAAATAAATCTTTCATAAAGAAGATACACACAAAATTATTACAAATGTAATGATAGTATTTGTGTATCAAGACAAAACAGAAATGAAAATCTTAAGTAATTTATGACTAGAGCAGTATACATATTATTATAATGTTTACAGTGACTAAATTAAAATAATTATGCAGTTTTAAGATAAGCAGAACATCTCAGACAAGTCAGTACAAAATGAAAGACACCAGATAATGTTTGTTAGAAATATAATTAGCAAACACATATTATTGCATAATATTTATGCTACATTTTGTACAAACAGAAAATATTTAACACAATAATATAAAAAACATTACCATTGTTACAACTAAACAGTCATCATATTGTAATGTTTTATGAATAAATTCATGATTAAGCGCAAGGAAAGGTTCTTTTACGATTGGTATTGCGATTTTCAGTTATCCAAACAATCTAATTTTATGGAGTGTGTACATGGCAATACCCCTTCACACAAAGTCAGACATCACAAATGTGTGATTACAAAATTGGGGAGTATTTACAGTTAACAAAACAATGGTGTTGAACTGCAACCTCGTATGTCAGTTTGTTCATGTAAGAACATAATTGACAATTATTATTTAATTATGGCTTGGAAATTATTTTCCAGTATGGTTTCATGGAATATTTCCTTAATGAAATAATTTATAATAACAATAATGATAAAAATGATTGTTTTTATTTATTTGATATTGAGGTAACTGTAAAATCTATATTGCTTATTTCACTCTCCTGTAAAACTGGATTTTTTTGACAACCTTGAAAAGAAGCTGTCAGTACTCATGCTACAGAAGGGTATCACCACCACCACACGTGATGCGCGTCTCGACGGGGCAGGGGGGAGGGGGTGGCATGCAAAACTACCTGCTCCCACTACAAAGAAAATTTTAAAAATTATAAACCTAATTTAGACCATTAAATGCTATATTTGACACTTTCCATTCATAAATATTTTCCATGGATAAATAATACTGTAAATTAATAGAATCAGGTTAGACATAAAAACAAAAACAATTATTTTTGTAAATATCAAGAGTGCCTAAGAAACATTCATGTAAATGAATCCATTTATATCTTAGAAATTATAAATGAAATAGATTGGCTGGCCAGTCCGTTTGAACAATATTTATAATCTCTGAGGAGAATTTTCATCATTAATCAAATTATAAATGAAAATAGAAATAAAACATAGAATTGAAATCTACTCACTTCACGTTATTTAATTAGATGCCTGTTGTCTTTGGTGTTCTATACATATGTACAATGCTTCTTGATCCACTGCCTTCTATTCATCTACAATGCTTCC
The DNA here is from genome assembly GCA_026315105.1 of Locusta migratoria. Classification (NCBI taxonomy): domain Eukaryota; kingdom Metazoa; phylum Arthropoda; class Insecta; order Orthoptera; family Acrididae; genus Locusta; species Locusta migratoria. Next base: position 246,302,386 of record CM048744.1, on the reverse strand, counting down.
TTATCTACTACACCATCTTCTTCCTGCCTACACTTCGAAACAGAATCTTGATTCACACTGATGACTTTCCGAAGACAAATAGTTCATTGTGCTTATCATTAATGAACTCAAAGTAGTTGTATTCAAACTGGACCGAAATTCAGTGACGTTTTTCCGAACTACACAAAAATTCCCTCACATGCAGCATTGCTGTGAGGAACAAGCAGGAATGCAAGAATAAGTTTGCTCAATGATGGATACTATCTAATGCCTGTTGCATCACATAGAGCAGATATTTCGCACCACGCAGTATCAGCTCTTTCTTCTTCTACACTTTGGAAGTCATCAAAGTGGTACCTTGAAAACATCAACTCTAATGTGTTCTTTTTGGTTTCATTTCAGATGTCAGGAAACAACTCATGCAGTGTTACAACTGATGAAAAAGATTTTTCTTTCCTGCACTTGATATCTATGTTTTTTTAAGAAGTCATCATCTAATGGAAACTTTTGTTTCATGTAGCTACACGAGTTGACGAAAAAACTTCTGATGTCTTCATAAAACTTCATCAATAGATCTTTCAAGCTTGGTGTGCCGAATGTAGATTCTAGTGTCTTCACCAATGACAATGCCTTCATCCCCTTTGTGATGTTTATCTTTTTGAAACTCTAATTCCATGAGACTCCTAGAAGAAGGTACTGCAGAAGGTATGACAAATCTCAGAATCAAATCTGCAAATAGCGCACTTAGGATGCCATGAAATTTGTGGATTACAGGCTCTTCTTTCTGAAGGAATACATTTGTTCTGGTAAATAATGGAAGAACATTGCATAAGAACAGAAGATACAATTTGGTAACTTGGTCATTTAAGACAGGCAGTACTCTACTTAAGTGGAAGTTTTTACATTTTTTTAAGCTTCCTCATTGAAAAATTTTATAAGTGGTACCCACTGTTCAATTATTCTTTCTACTGATTGGAGCAAAGAGAGCCACCTGGTTGAAATGTAACTTAAGTATCTTATGGGATTTAGTGCCATATATATTTTGGCAAAGTTTAAATGTTGACTGTCTTTTGGAACTCTTTTGCAGGAAGTAATAAATGTCCATAACAAATTCTTCAGCATTTCACACCTCTTTGTGCAGCTAAATGAAGTAAGTGGCAGGAACAAGTTTGTATTCTTATGTTTGGTTGGACTTTCTTAAAAAAAAGCAGCAACTCCTTTTACATGTCCCACCATGGTATTTGCATTATCACATGCAAAAGAGATGCAGTTTTTCCAAGGAATTCCTTTTCCTGGCAGCTCATCACTTAAGAGATAAATTCCTTCACCAGTATTTAAATTTGATTCTAGCAAGGGTAGAACTATAGTGCATATTTTCCCTTTTCAACATCAAAGTAAGTAATCACAACTGGAAAAAGTTACCCATCTCTAATGTCTGTGCTCCCATCAATTGCAAGAGAAAATGGATTTAATTTTAGATATTCCATCATTTCCTCTGTGTTTCAGATGATAAAGAATTTATAACTGCAGTTGTTTTAGTCCTACCACAACTGTATCTTTTAGCAATCTGGGAATCAGGAAACATTTTTTTAACAACTGTGAAGCATGGTCTGCACAAGAAATTGGAAGGCCATGTTCAATAATAAACGAACTGAAAAGCATTTCAGCATTTGTTACAGAGTCATCCTCATCACGTCTTGTTCGAAATGACAATGCATTGTTCGAAGACTTGAGGTTTGCTAGGTCTAAATGCAATTTCGATAAAACATGATGACGGCAATTGTCACAACCAGCATGACTAATAGAAATGTCTCGTGAACACACTGTACAGAAAAAAACATGTTGGTCTGATTTATTGGATCTTACCAGACAAGGCCATTCTACACTGTATTGTTTCCTGAATCTTCGTCCAGTTGTACATTTTTTTACTGCGCCGTCATCCAATGTGTAAAGACTTTTGTCTTTCACAGTATTATTGTCTGAACATGGAACAGTACTTACCTCCATTTTTGTAGTACTCGCTTTTTTATTGTAATCCTCAATCTTTTCAGTGTCCTTACTACCATCGACACTCGTAATTACATCACTACTTGCACATTGAACATCCACTGGAGCTTCAACCATATTTTTTTCCACTTGTACTTCCATCATTTGCACAATTTAAGTTCATATTCTCACTTACGTCGGCTTTGTCTTTATGGATACTGTTAACAGGTGTCGTAGGGACAAAAAAGTGTCTAATTCCTTGCATTTTTAAACACCAGTAGAAAAATCTTAGTAACAAAAACTACATACAAAACTGTTTTGGATATTAAAACGGCAAATAAAAACACTAAAATCACAGAAATTTGGTCACTCGCATTTTGTTTTGGTGCAAATGCACAACACAGCAATAAAAACAAGTTCACAGAAAAATATACAATGAATGCTCATCTTTGTAAATGAATTGGCCAACTTCCCACGCCTGGTAAATCACTTGGACTGTTGAGCTGTACTCGTTGTAGACCAGTAAATTTACATAGCTCTAGGCAGGAAAGCATGCATTTGGCAGGTGTGGTGGGGGGTGAATGGGCAGGACTTCCAGCAGAAATGCTACCGTTTAACGTGTCCCGAAGGAGGTTGGAATAACCTCATAGCGTTTCCTGCATACTCAGGAAAGAAATCATTACAACATACATAATCTTTAATAAAGTTATGATTCACAAAAATGTAAACAGTACCTCTTCTGAATAAAAAAAAAAAAAAAAAAAAAAAAAAAAAAAAAAAAAAAATCACCACATTGTGAAACACCAATTTCCATAATTTTTACGACCTCTCCGTAACTCCATAAATAAGGTGACAAATCCATAGCAATTACGGACAATCCATAATAGTTGGCAGCTATGGACATACGAGGTTGCTGTTCAACACTATCGAAAAGTTCGATTTTAATTCCAAGTCCAAATGATAATTTATCAGTTTTTTTAAAACATGAAAAAGAGTTCAAAATTTTATGGAATCATACAATGTTCGTGCTGTATGTCTGGTAAAAGCAAATACTTTAACTGCAGAAAATTCAACAAATTTTACCAAATTACAATTCACAAAATTATTCAGTCCAAATATAAAGAATTGAATTGTGGGTGATTCTACTATATGTCCAATAAATTATTTCACATGACAAGAACCGATTTGCAGGGGAAATTTGTTGTGTCTTCTTCTTTGATGTCTTCTTGCTTTGGTTACAGAGATGTTACATAAAATATACTATTTTGTAAGCAATACAAAATTTATAGTATATATTTGGCAAATTCAATTTTAAAGCATATTTCAGTAACTAGGTTCAGCATTTCAAACATAAAATAGCTGATTTTATAGAAAACTGTTAGCAAAAGGATATTTTTACTACTAAAGATGTAATATGATTTCTGAAATGCACAATTATTTAAATACCATGAAATTAGATAAAAAGTTACCATAAATTGTTTTATGGAACTAATTTGGTTAAGTAGACAAAATTATCTTTGCTGAAACATTAAATAGAATGGGTACAGTCTGAAGTCATAATGGATTAAAAAAAAATCTTACATGTTTACAACAAGTGCACATAACATATTTGTGTAAACCATACATTAATTTCAAAAAATAAGTACACATCCAATTTCAGAAATAAAGTATAAAAATGATATCTATATGTATTAGTGGAACAATATTTAAGTTTCAAGTATGCACTGAGTAAATTTTTGATAATTTACAACAATTTTAATCATACATTTTATATTTAAGGCAAAATTCATGTAATCAATGCATGTATATATTGTACCAGAAATTTTATGAATGGGAAACCCTACCAGTTCAGCACTTGTGCTAACTGCACACAAGCACCTAAAAACAATTCAAAAAATATGCTACTATAAATTTTACACCTACACCCTGCATAGCTACAGGTTAGCAGATGAACATAATAATTAATACAGGCATAAATTGTATGAAAAATTTTATGAATGGAAACCCTACCAGTTCAGCACTTGTTTGAACTGCACACAAACACCTAAAAAAAAGAAAAGAAAATCTTAACAATATGCTACTATAAATTTTACATCCACACCCTGCGTAGCTACATGTTAGCAGATAGCCATAATGCCACTATAAAGATGGCTGTTGAGTCACCTTATAATTATGAAAATATTAAATTATATTCATATTAGTTTATAAATACCATATTCTTTCTTATTATTTTATGTCAATTTAATACAAATCTCATCCTAATAACTTTCCCGAATGCCCACAAAAGACCCTATCCGTTAAGGTCAAAAAATTTCATATCTCAGAATACAAGGCACATAGTCACACCCAGTACACAAAATTTACTGTCAAGTTTGGTATGCAAGCATGTCATATTGGTAAACCTGATTTTACATAATAAAATTTTGAATGACGGGTATAACTCAAAGTTTTTATTGTACAAAAATCATTTGACTATTTACACTGAAATATGTAATAAAGAAAGGGATTAACAGTATTTTTTTTAAATATTGTAGTGTTTACAATTGTAACATGACAATAGAAATGAAATACAGATAATACCAGGCTTGTATAAAGTACAAGTGAATAAGTAAACTAAGATCATAAATCATACATATAAATCACACTAAAAAAAATTACCAACAAAAATATGACTCCCCAATACAAATGTTACTTTAAATGAAAATATTACCAAAAATTAATAGTACAAATAGTTCATAATGTGCGTGCAACTTTCCATCTCATGTGTATTCTGGCAGAACACACAAGGGTAGCATCTGAACCACATATACAGAAGTTACTACAGTTTAATGAGAGATTGTATATGGGGCCAGAGATTGTGACTAGTTTAACTGAATGGAACATGAAACTGGGAAGAAATTACAAAAGATATTTCTGAACTGAAAACCTTTGTGGCGTAGAACGCCTTAGATATTGATACTTGCAAGGATCTTGGAGATGCTCTGTTTTTATACATGTTTCCGCTAATGGCAGTTAGCCTCTGGGCTTGAATCTGTATAGATGATCAGAATGCTAATAAATCTGTATCTGAGTGAATCCTAGTTGTTTACCTACAACTATCACCAAAATTCCCTCACTGGTGACCCCATTTTTGTGTAATACACATTCAAGTTATCACCCAAAGTGTTTTTAAGCACCTACTGCGCAGGTTTTGTTGCAATCGTGGGGGCCGTTGTTTCAGCTTCAGACAATAGCCTTTCTGCACTCGCTGCCATCCGGATTTCAGCAACATCTCTCCAGCACTCCTGCCGTCGTAGTGGATATGCCGCAAGACTCTTCTGTATCCTTCAGCCCGAACATGCAGTGGAATTCATCGAGTGCTACCAGTTTCTTCCAACCACCAACGGTCATGGACTCTGGCTTTGTTAGACCAGATTTTTCCCTGTTTTCTCCACTAAGTATTGTTCAGAACATTCTTACTCCTGCACCAAACACACAATTCAACAAAGCTTGTGGTGTCATTCGAAGTTTTGTTACTTTGGAAAATCTAGTCATAAATTCAAATTTGAGTCAGTTCCTGCCTTGTGTGTATCCTTCCACACCAGCTAGTCAGCAGGTGCTCAATGTTCGACAAACTGCAAATATCACACCATGTGTGCATCCCATTGGGCAGGTGTGGGTGCCTTGTGTTGTTTCCAATCACGTCAACAATTCTGTGCTGGACAGTAATTACCCAGACATCGACAACCAGCCACCTCACTCACATTCGAGTGAATGCAATGTGCATAATGGACATTCACCGTCGCACGTAAGTTCTTGTGGCCCCTAGCCGAGCGACCACGACAATGATAATGCACATTTTGACTACAATCCTCACACTGTTCGAGTGTCCATCGCTTCTCAACCGCCCGCCCCGGCACCAAGTGAACTTCGCAGTGCTTGCATTATGTGACGCTAATAATTCAGACTCACTGTTTTCTGCACACTCTACTCCCATCTGAAGAAATAGGTACACCTCCAGAGTGACTGCAGTTCCGTCGAATCTGCCAAAACTACCAGACTTCAAACCTGCTCACCCGGAATTCTGGTTCAACCTGGTCAAGCAAACATTCAATGTCTGTGCTGTGGCGACGCCGCACGCTTCACCTGCTTTATGAACCATCTGCACGACCGCGTTGACTTAATTTATGATCTGGTCATAGCACCTCCCATGGTAGAGAAGTATGCTGTGGCTAAACAGATGATACTGGAATGTGTCTCAAAAACCAGGAGAGAAAATGTGCAACAGCTAATCTATGAAGAAAGTCTCGGTGACAGCTGTCTGTCCCAGCTGTGGCAGTGCATCTGTCTTGTCAACAAGTAAGTTATGCCTGATGATGTGCTCCTCTCTCAAACCTGTACACACTACTTGTCCTGGCATATCTGACAGTGTGTTGTGATGAATTGACTGGTACTTCACAGCCGTTCACTCCTAAGTCCCTTCAGTGCCAGGTTTTTGACAAATTACATACATTAGCACACACCGGTGTCAAAGCTTCCACCCGTCTGGTATCTGAACGATTTGTTTGGAGAGACATGCGCTGCGACTGTCAGTCTTGGGCCCGTGCATGCCTGTTGTGTCAACAGAACAAAGTTTCCAGGCACACTCCCCCACTCCTTGGCTGTTTCTCCCAACTGCCAGGCCAGCTTCATTACGTTCATGTGGACCTCATAGGCCCATTGCAACCCCCTCAGAGGGTTTCCGTTACTTGTTTACAGCCATTGACAGTATGACTCAGTGGGCGGAGGCCTTGCCTATTCCGAACACTATCTCTGAGAAAGTAAGTCGAGCATTCTTAGACTCATGGATCTCTCAATTTGGCTCACTAGTTTACCTCACTATCTATCAGGAATGACAATTGGAGTCTTCAGTTTTCTCCGACTTACGCAAAATGAGTGGTATTGTCAAAATTCACATTTCTTCATACCACCCCCAAAGCAACGGGCTTGTCGAGCGATGGCATCGTACCTTAAAGTCTGCCTTGCATTGCCATGGTTCACTATGCACTGAAGCACTGCCCTTCGTGCTTCTTGGCCTATGTTCGACCTTCAAGGAACATCTCAAAGCCGAGTTTGTGTATGGCCAACCTCTGTTTTTGCCTGGAGAATTAGCTCCCACCCTGCTTCCACGGCCCTATGAGCTTCCTTCACTTCTCGAGTGAGTGTGCTTCCACTGCAGAAAAATTTAGCCGCCATCTCTGGCTACTCATACACCTCCAAGGGTGTACGTACTGTGCATGCAAGACTCTTATGTGTTTCTCAGAGACGATTCAATTAAAGCCCCACTTCAGTCACCCTACCCAGGTCCTTACAAAGTTGCCAAATGCTCCAAGAATAACATGGACATTTTCATAAAATACTTTGTAACTACGGTCTCACTCAACTAAGTGAAACCAGCTTTCATTGAGCCTCAGGCGAACCTCCCTGATTCTGCCCCTACTTATCCCCTGCTCTCAGTGGCCATTCATCTTCTCATACTATACATTCAGGTACCGACTCTCAGGTGCTTCTCTGCCGAGCACTGCTTCTTCTCCACTTCTAATTCGAGTGGTCAATCTTTTCGAGGTTTCACCCCTCACAGCTCTCACAGTGGAGCTGCCAACCGCTCAGATTCTACAATCATTTTACCATCTTCATGTGATAGCTCTTTGTCACGCCGTTCGAGCCGTGCTGGCTCCTCGTCACCTCTTGCCACACCTTCGGCCACGCCCCCTCGGCCATCAGCCGATCGCCCGAGGTTGTCACCCGTATAGTCCGGCACACCTGCCACACCCCTCTCGGCTGACACTTCGCCCTGCAGTGGCTTCGCCACACCTCCCTGCTGCCCTCCCATTGCTCGTTCAGGTGACGCCCAATAATTCACAACACGTGTACATCCTGATGACATACATAAATTATTTGTTGTCATTGATGGTGATATAGCATGTGTGGTTCTCATCTGTGACATTGTTGAGGGAGGAAGTGCAAAAACTCATGTGGTGTGCCCTTTTGAGTACAAGTGCTGCGTGTGGCAATTTATGTGCCTTTGTTAGGCCTTCAGGTAAAGTGATTCTCTGCCTGCCTGCTGATGAAGTGCTGCACCTGCAATCCAGGACGGGACATCATCTTCAGCCGCAGCTATCTGACTTTGCTGTCGACATACCGGGTTTCAACTTCCCAGTCTCCTACCAGTTGACCGCTTCTGCCTGATGCAGAAGAACTGTATATTACCTTCCTAACTTCTCACTCCCCCCCCCCCCCCCCATCCACATGGACATACTTCATACTGAAAGGGGAGGGGGGGCGTAGAGTGTCTTAAATATCGATATATGCAAAGTGTGTTATCTTGGAGATGCTATGTTCTTTGTACATGTTTCCGCTAATGGCAGTTAGCCTCTGGACTTGAATCTGTATATACGATGTGAGTGCTAATAAATCTGTATCTGCGAGCTACATATATTTGCTGACTATTTGCTTTGGTATGCCATTGACATATATGGTTTTAAAAAAAGATTGTGTTAAACATACAGAAAACCATAATTTTACAAAAAAATTAACCTTATTGTAAATAGGTAACTTTAAAAGTGAATATCATTTACTTTTGAAATTAACACAATATAAAATGTAGAGGATTTTTAGAACCTAAATCAGTAGTGTAAAAAGTTATTGGGCAATATTTCTGACATATAATAAAAACAAGATAACAAATTTCTTTTAAGTAGTTGAATGTTGATACTGGATATGATTTGGTAATGCAAAATAATTACAAAGTTTCATATTTCATGCAAATGTGAGAATTTTATCAAGTCCTATTTAGCAAATAGTCATAGAAGCATTGATCATGATTATTATGTGAGGATTATTGCCATGAGATAATTGAAAGCAAAATAATATGTTCATAATCAGTAATATGTCTTAATGGCAATATAAAAGCTAGATTGTAACATAATACACCAGCAGATGTAACCAGATTTTTCTTTAGACAACTTTTAAGAATCAGTTAGCAAAACAATGACAGGTACACAACTCTTCAGAAATAAACAAATGTAAACTGAAAAACAATATTATGAATCATGTACACATTGGAGAAGTTTAAAAGATATGAACAGATATATCAGCAAATAGTTTAATTAACAAATTATCCTCAAGGTGTACTGTCATGAATAATGACTACACATAAAGTGTGAATGTAGTGGTTTCTTTGAAGATGATGAGCAATGATGAAGATGAATGGAGGGCAATCAACAGCAAGGTTTTTAGTGCCCGGGCATAATATAGTTGAGGTGAGTTTTAATAAAGTTCTTTTCAAGATCAGCAAAACGCAATATAAAATGCAGAATTCAACAACTGGAGACAAAACTTGTGTACAGCATGAATCAAGGGAGATAAGTCAAGTGACAACATCGTAACTTTGTCAAAATCTTAGAACATGGATGAAGAAGTTAAAATGACAGGATGAAAGTTGACTTCCTGCAGGAAGAAAAGGTATCAACCCACCAACCTACAATACACTAAAACCTTAGGCCAGAGTCCAGAAATTTCACAAAATTTAAAAAGTTTTAACACACTCACCTCGTCCTGACCTAAAATATATGGCAAATCTGCATCAAGGTCTGCTTGTGTTCTCTGTGCCCGGTATAAGGTACACACTATTAAAATGTGGTGTACTGTTATCTGTACACCACAGGCATCACACATCGGGGGCTCCTCTCATCGGAGGAGGAATCCGTGGGTAAATGGACAGACAGGCAGGTAATGGCAACCTCATCCCTCCTGAGGGGCCGGCAGGATGATCGCCACGGACGGGTAGTGGGCTTCAGCAATCGCAGCTTGTTATCCATACTGACAGCCATACATCCTACCAAAACTGCAGAGAAAGAAGCCGCAACAAGGAAGGGGCATCTTGCAGAGTTATAGGGCACCTTGCCAATACACTGTCTCAACATGCCTCTTTGGCGGCCTGCTCGGCTTCCTCGTTTCCTGGAATGTCCCGGCACCTAACAAAACTTGACCTCTTTCCCCCGATGTTGGAGGAGGGTCAGTGTATCCTGTATATCTTGCAATAACGTCACAAGTGGATAGAGCTGACGTAATGCCTGCAGCTCTCTAAGAGTGTCGCAGAAGAGGAGAAACTATTTACACCGATCTCTTCTGATGTGCTCCAGTGCTTTCAGAATCACGTAAAGCTCTGCTGAGAAAACAATAATTCTCAGGAAGATGAACCCAGATGAAATGGTCAGGGAAAATGACAGTGCAGCCAACAGACTCATCCTGTTTCGAAACATCAGTGTACACCACTGTATGAGTGTGATGCATGTCTAAAATATTAAAAAACACTGACCGAAAGGTAAAATTTGAAGTTTCACCTTTCTTAAAAGTCGTGAGATCTAACACAAGTCAGGGCTTCCAAGGAAGCCAAGGTGGAAACCTTCCCCAACCTCGACATAAAATACTGAGATCTGCCATTCCCACCTCTAAAAGGCAATCCTTTGTGCAGATCCCAAAAGGCCTAGTAGCCTGATGCCGATTATGAAAAAGTCTTTCCAACTGAGGATCAGCTATGGTGAGGTATACAGGTGTGAAGGGTGTGGGCAATGTTTTGTATGCCTGGCACACAACAAGCAGCTGCGCCTGACATGTAGCGGCGGTTCGGCACCTCAGCACAGAGACTTGGTATGGGGCTTATTCTGAATGCCCCAGTGGCCAGCCAAATTCTTGTATGGTGAACCGCATCCAGCACCTTCAAATAGGATGACCGTGTAGACCCATAAATTGTGCATCTATAATCAAGCCACAATCGCACAAAGGCTCTATAAAATCAGAGCAGACAAGTCCTGTCTGCTCCCCATGACATATGGCTAATACACTTTAAAATGCTTAGCGCTTTGAGGCATCGTCTTTTCAAATCTTTCAGCTGTGGCAGCCATGAAAGTTTCATGTCAAATATGAGGCCCAGAAACCTCACTGTGTCTTTAACATGTAAAACGGCGTCCAACATTTGCAGTTCAGGCAAATTAAAAATGGAACTAGTATGGTTAAAAATAACACATACAGACTTCTCGGTTGAAAACTTAAAGCCAATCTTCTCTGCCCATTCACCCAAACAACAAAGAGTGTGTTGCAACTGACGTGTTGTTATTGCTAGGTTGGATGAAGAGCAAAAGAGAGAGAAGTCATCAACAAATAAAGAACGCTTAACAGGACATTTAACAATGGACGTAATTCTGTTAATAGCTATGGCAAACAAAGTCCCACTTAAAATGCTGCCCTGAGGGACTAGATGTTCTCCTGTTCAAAACAATCGGAAAGGGTGTCACCGATTCTGTATCTAAAATAGCGTGGAGAAATAAAGGAGTTCATAAAAGTGAGAAGACATCCATGAAAACCCCAATCGTGGAGCTGTATGAGAATAAGATGTCACCAAGTAGTGTTGTATGTCTTCTCAGTGTCAAAAAATATAGCCAACAGGTGATGCCTTTGTAGGAAAGCCTGTTGTATTGCCACCTCCAGTAAGGCCAGGTTATCAAAGGTGGAATGATATCTCCTGAAACCACACTGGAAGCGACTAAGGAGCTGCCTGGATTATAACATCCAGACGGTTGGCCATCTGCTCCAAGATCTTTCCCACATAGCTAGTGAGTGCAACACTACGATAGCTACTTGGGCATGTAGAGTCCTTTCCAGGCTTTAAAACAGGAATCATAAGGGCTTCATGCCACGAGTCGGGAATGTGGCCTGACTGCCAAATTTCATTAAAAAGGGTGAGGAGAATTTCTTTAATTCAGTCGGCAAGGTGCTGTAGCTGCTGTAATGGATCCTGTCATAGGGTATGTGTCACGAGTTGAACATTACACAGAATCGAGTTCCCACATGGAAAAGGGGCAACTGTATTCTTCATCAATGGTGGACTTAAAATCCAAACTACTCCACTCCACAGACAATCTGTGGTGTCTGAAAGCTGGAGGAGTCTGACTGGCAGTAGAAGTGACTGTGCCGAAATGTTCCGCCATAGTCTGTGCAATCACTCATGGGTTTGTCTGTAGGGTGTCATTTCCTCATCTTCCGGATATTCTCCTAATGGTCTCCCATACTTGTGAACTTTTGGTGGAACGAGTAATGGTACTGAGGAACTGCTGCCATGACTGTTTCTTGCTTTCACGAATTGTTTGCTGACACCTTGCCCTTGGCAACTGAAAGGCTGGGAGGTTCTCTGCAGTTCGCTTGCTTTTGAACCTACACAGAGCTGCTTGGCGCGTCCATATTGCAAAGCAGCATTCGTCACTCCACCATGGTATACGGTGCCTTCTTGGTTGACCTGATGACTGACGAATAGAAGCCACAGTGGTGCATAGTTTGGATGACATGGTCCACCCATTCCTGGACATTAACACAACGATCGAGTTCAGCCAGTATACCATAAAGTGTCCAGTCTGTTCTACTAAGTGCCCATTGTGGCAATCGTCTAACGGTTTCGATTCCATCTGGCGGGTTGATCTGTACTGGGAAGTGATAACTTCCATGATGGTCAGCGTTCACTTCCCATTGAATCGTAGAGGCAAGGGCTGGGGAGCAAAGCATGAGGTCTATAGCAGAGAATGACCCTGAGGCTGTCCAGTGTTAAGTAAATGGACAGAGGATGTCGGAAGAAGCCTTTCAATTGCTTGATCCTGGGGATAAGTAGTTTCAGACCCCCACAGCACATTATGTACTTTAAAATCATCACAAAGGATAAGGGTGGGGGAGCTGCGTGATAAAGTCATGAAGGGCCTCTTCATCAAATGCGTCAAGTTGGGGCAGATACATGGCACAGACAGTCAATCAATGACACATTTGAACACACACTGCAACTGCTTGTAAGAGGGTGTGAATAGGGAGTAAGGGTGAGTGGCAGGCTGTGTCTAAGAAAACAGCCACTCCGCCTTTAGCCCTCTCACCACTAAGGTTGTCCTTTCTATATACATCATAGCCACATATCTCAGGATTGGATGAGGGCTTAAAATTGTTGACACTGTCATGTTATCTGTCTCTTTTTGTTCTCTCTCTCTCTCTCTCTCTCTCTCTCTCTCTCTCTCTCTCTCTCTCTCTCTCTCTCTCTCTCCCTCCACAGAGGACTCGAACCTCCGATGGCGAGCAACTGCTCTTTCTACTGAGGTCGGTATACTGAAATAGGTGGAGGGTCGTCAGTACTGGGGCGAGAAGTTTGCCCCTGAGATATATCCAGTTCCATAAGCTCTCGAGCAGATTCAGAGGGGAGGTCAGGTATAATGACTTCTATGTTGTCTGAAGGTTTATTACATGCCTTAACCTGAGCCTGACTTTTTGCTGGTGTCATTTTTGGCTTGACAGACTTTACAGTTGAGACGGCGCCAGTAGAAGGGGATGTGCTGGCCTTTTGAATAGCCACTGGCTTAGAAGTTGGTAAGATCGGCGCAGTGCCCTCTACTGAAAAGGGTGCTGAAAGCTCTTCAACAGTGATGACAGTAGCTTTGTCACACGAACATTTTGAATCTTCAGACATGGTAACAGCTGTGGCCTTGCAAGTACACTGGCAGGTACAGGTGTATGTACTAACACTAACAACCTCGGTTTGTGTAGCAACATCGGCCTTGGAAGCCAACTTTTGAACAACTGCAGCAAAAGATGTTACAAAGGAAGGAGGCTGTATGGCCTTAAACATCATCTTGGCCTCACCATAGGAATCGCGTTTTGTTGTTTTAATCTCCTGCACTTTCTTTTCCTCCAAGTACACACTGCAGTCCCTGCTCCAAACTGGATGTTCACCAGAGCACTTCACACACTTTGGAGGTGGAAACAATCTACTATGTCAAGTGCTGCCCTACCACATATTCCACAAGTGGCTTTGCCCTTGCAACCGATGGTGGTATGCCCAAAATGCTGACACTTTAAGCAGTGCATCGGGTTCAGGACATAGGGCCAGACTTTGAACTGTAGGAAACCTGCCTTGTTGTACTCTGGGAGTTTAGGGCTATTGAAGGTGAGGATGAAGGAGTCGGATTTCATTAACTCCCCACCCACACTTTCCATTATGTTTTGAACAACCACAATGCCGTCTTCTGCCCACTCACCTTTAGTTTTTTGGTTGTCATTTCCACGGAGTCCCTGCACGTAACTACACCTTTGCTTTTGTTCAGTCTGCCATGTAACTCTGCCTCAATAGGAAATTTGCCGAAGCATGCGACTTTCTGCAGATTTGCTGCTTGTTGTGAATTATTGGTTTCCACCAACAATGTACAATTGCGCAAGTGCTTAACAGATTTTAAGTCACCAGCGATACCTGCCAGACCCTTCTGAATGTAAAAAGGTGACACTTTTTCAAACCTACCCTCTTTCCTTTTGATAATCAAAAACACATTTTGTGTTCCGTAACTATTCCCACCTCGTTTCGAATGAGGTCCTAAATCAGGATGACTGGCTACCCGAGCCCTCTTATTGGGTTGGGTGTTGTTACCCCCCAGTGGTACATCCATCCCAGTAGGAGGTATAAAATTTCTCAAAGGATCCATCTCAGTCCCACAACCAGTTAGAGAATTAATTGTCTGCCTAGACAGAGTTCCTCAAGTCTAGGCAAGCCTTACATAACTGAAATTCGACATTATACCCAGTGGTTGCTCGCTAGCGACTGTTCCACTTAAACAGCCATTCATCCCATCAGAATGTAGCACATTTTTGAGATTGAAGGGTTTTTTTTTTTTTTTTTTTTTTTTTTGAGGTGGGGGTTGTACCATCCTCAGGACCCAGGTGGTCAAGCCAAGATCCCCATTCCCTGGTACACACAATGTTCCACCGCCGTGACATACGGTGGATGCTGAAGTGTGCCCAGAGATTACGGTGTCTAGAGGACTGGCGGCACCTACCACTCCCCTACTCAGGACCCCGGGTTCGCCAAGCCTGTTCTCAGCAAATTAATACTGAGCCCTTGAGGCGGGTTTCTTTGAAATGAAATTTGCTAAAAACTGTACACCAGTGGCACGTAGGAGTCGCAAGTTTTCAAAATATTCTTGGTACTTTAAGTCAAATTTCCGTACTAAGATAACATTCACGAAGGCAACAAGCACCAACCGTATGCCAATGTGAGGTCACTGCTCTGTACCCAATTCTGGCTGCCAGCTGTATGTTTCAACACCGCGCACCTGGTGCCATCGACCCTAGTTTGGCAATCCTCTGTACCAGCACTTGCTGCAACTACTGGCCCCAAAACTGCTGAACAACATGATATTACCAAGTCCCCACCAAAGAGTGCCAGCCAAACAGAGCCCAGAACGTGTAGCTACCAAAAGATTCCCACCAATCACAGACTAGAGCGTGTAATGTCCTAGATTCGGTGTCCACTAGCTGGAAGATGGGCAGTGGCTCCATGATTGATTCTGCATTCAAATCTCGACCGAGCAGCACGATCCCTCCGCTCTGCAGCACGCTGGGCTAGCACCCGCAGTCTCCTAGCACTATGCTAAACTCATATCTACCGCTGGTGCCACTCCTCAGGTCTTAAGAACCAGCTCATGTATCCCTTAATCGGAAATATACGATTTCCTGGTGACGAAACCTGCAGCGTGTACTCATGATTTCTCAAATCAGTCCCCAAACCCTGCACGGAAATTATACCCCGCCTCCACCTCTCGAACACATCCTGTACATCTGGTGTCAGATATAGGATGCATTTTCGGGGTTTGGGAGTGAATGAGATCGAGAGTTGAAAAGTTATAAAGACGCAACATCTGTGGCGCCGTGCTGGGAAGCTCGTCGCTGCCTGTTCTGCTGCGTGGCGTTGGGCCGCGCGCACCTGACACTGTAGCCAGCCGCCTGGGCTGGGCCACGGGCGGCGTGATGACGCGTTGCTGGCCGGCTGTTCAACTTTCCCGCCGCTGCCGCTTGCCGATGTCCTAATAGCCAAGGGGTCCTGGGTTCGGTGCCGAGGGCTGGCACATGACCATTGCCGCTAATGTGGTCACCGCCGCCTGCTGTATATAAGCCAGCCTGCCGTCATCACAGTAGTAATTACTGAAGTAAGTGCTGTCGTTTTATTTACTATTGTTGGTGTGGGCAGGTAGACTGTCACCATGGCAAGTGGGGACGAAGCCAAGGAGAATTCTGGGGGTGACATGATAGATTCTGTCCAGTGCCAAGTTGCAGGTTACATGGTAAACAAAGTGGAGTTCGAGAGGCAGTTTGTGCTGATTCAGGGATGATTAGCCGAGCAGGGAAAGAGGAGTGTTGAGGTTCAAGTGGATGTGGGAGAAAGTGCCGTTGTCAGGAGCCTGAGGGAAAAGGAGGGATTAAAGGAGGAGCTAATTAGGATGCTACAGGAGAGGAACCGTTTCCTGGTAGAACATATTATTCAGCTCGAAAGGGAACGAGAGGAATTGGTGAATGAGGTTGGGAGGTGCCACTCCCGTCTTGGGGTAGAAACTGTGGAAACCCAAGTTCCTGGAGATGGAGAGGGAGAGGACAGGCTCACAGATCTGCTGGGGCATATCAAGGATATGGCGGGAAGGAGAGTGAGTAGAACCGGTTGTGAATCACAGAGTAGAGTGAGAGAGGTAGCCGCTCCCGTGATAGTGAATCCGGCCGGTAATCTTGTTAATAGCCTCCAGGTAGTAAGTCTGATTGCTCCTTTTGCCGGTAAGAATCACGAGAATGTGGAAAGTTTTTTACAGAACATTCGCGATGTGGGTAGATTGTGCCGTGGCCAGATGGGTTTCTGGTGAATGTGGTAAAACTGAAATTAGCTGGAGATGCTTGCACATTCGCAGAATCCGTGAGTGCATTGAGAGATGCTACACAATTTGAAGTGTTAGCGCAGGGCCTGAGACAGAGGTTTACGGATAAGCGAGGGGCTAGTTACTACTGGGATCAGCTGTTTATAATGTGCAATAAGTCCAGTGAGCGGTATGACGCATACGTGGACTGGATTAGGGCTGTTTCTTGCAAGACCTAGAAGTTAACCGGGGATGTCGTGAGGTATGAACTATTGTTGGAGGAAGCCAGGGCAGTGGATGTTTTCGTGAGGGGTATTGACCTGCGAAAAGGAGAAGTGAAAGTATCTTTCCCCCCATACACTACATGAGGCCATTACATTGGCGATGTTATATGAGGAAGCGAAGAGGTTTGTAGCCGCACCGACACAGAACCGTGAGCAAAAATGGGTGTTTATGCAGGAAGCCAAATGTGGCCGGTATAAACGCAATGGCCACCACACAGATGAGTGCCTGCCGCCCTATAGCTTGCATTGCCATTCCATGGCCCTCACTGCAATGGAGTATTTCCTTTCACACCGACCATCCACTTCCCTACCTAAAACCTCTTTCCTTAATACCCTAGCCAGCTTCATACTAACCCACAACTTCTTCACTTTTGAGGGCCAGACATACAACTAAAGGGAAATCATAGGAACCAGGATGGCCCCCTCATACGCAAACGTATTTATGGGACGCTTAGAGGAAGCCTTCCTGGATACCCAAGTCTGTCAACCAAAAGTTTGGTGTAGATTCATTGATGACATCTTCATGATCTGGACTCACAGTGAAGAAGAACTCCAGAATTTCCTCTTCAATCTCAACTCTTTTGGTTCCATCAAATTCACCTGGTCCTATTCCAAATCCCATGCCTCTTTCCTCGTTGTCGTCCTCCATCTGTCCAATGGCCAACTTCACACATTCGTCCATATCAAACCTATCAATAAACAACAGTACCTCCATTATGATAGCTGCCATCCAGTCCACATCAAACGTTCCCTTTCCTACAGCTTAGGTCTTCGTGGCAAACGAGTCTGCTCCAGTCTCGAATCTCTGAACCAGTACACCAATAACCTAATAACATCTACATCCCGCGGCTATCCTCTTGATCTGGTACAGAAACAAATTTCCAGAGCCACTTCCTCATCCCACCAAATTCAGAACTTTCCACAGAAGAACCCCAGCAGTGCCCCCTCTTGTCATTGGATACTTTCCGGGACTGAAGCGGACTCTGAATGTGCCTCTCCAGCAAGGATATGATTTCCTAAAATCCTGCATCGAAATGAGATCCAGCCTTCATGACATCCTTCCCACGCCGCCGAGAGTGTCTTTCCACCACCCACCTAACCTCCGTAACCTCCTACTCCATCCCTATGAAATCCCCAAACCTCCTTCCCTACCTTCCGGCTCCTACCCTTGTAACCGCCCCCGATGTAAAACCTGCCCTATGCACCCTTCCATCACCATTTACTCCAGTCCCGTAACCCAGAAAGTGTACATGATCAAGGGCAGAGCCACTTGCGATAGCACTCACATGATTTACCAACTGATATGACTGCACTGTGAAGCGTTCCATGTGGAATGACCAGGAACAAACTGTCTATTCGAATGAATGGTCACAGGCAGATATTGTTTGTTGGTAATGAGGATCACCCTGTGGCTAAACATGCTTTGGTGCATGGCCAGCACATTTTGGCACAGTGTTACACCTTCCAGGTTATCTGGATACTTCCCATTGACACCAACCTTTCAGAACTCCGGAGATGGGAACTTGCCCTTCAGCATATTCTCTCTTCCCATTGCCCGCCTGGTCTCAAACTCCGCTAAATTCAAATTCCCGCCCACCATCTTTAACATCTTTGCCTTGGTTCTCTGGACAGAGCCTCTGCCTCAAGTGGTATCTCTGTCCAACTTCTTTGCTTTCTATAATATGTCTGTCTATGTGAGTTTGCGTGTGTATATTTGTGGGTGTGTGTGTGTGTGTATTTGTATACTTTCCTTCTTTTCCCCCCAAGATACGTCTTTCGTCTCCTCGGATTGGAATGACTCTGTACCCACTCCCTTAAAACCCTCATCCTTTCCTTTTCCCTCTCCTTCCCTACTATGCTTGAAGAAGCAACTTGGTTGCGAAAGCTTGCTTTTGTGTGTGTTTATTTTATTTATGTTTGCTATCACATTCCTCTGCTCCTTCGCCTGGTAAGTAAACTCATCTACTTTTTATATATAATTTACCTGCCAGGAATTTTTCCTTTATAATATGTATATTGTCCTTTTACAACCAGCTAATGTGGCTTTGCCACACAGTTACTGCGAACGGCTGAAAGCAAGGGGAAACTACAGCTGTTACTTTTCCCGAGGCCATGTGGCTCTACTGTATGAACAGATGATGATTGCATCCCCTCGGGTAAAATATTCCGGAGGTAAAATAGTCCCCCATTCGGATCTCTGGGCGGGGACTACTCAGGAGGATGTCATCATCAGGAAAAACAACACTGGCATTCTATGTATCGGAGTGTGGAATGTCTGATCCCTTAATCGGATAGGGAAGATAGAAAATTTAAAAAGAGAAATGGGTAGGTTGAAATTAGATATAGTGGGGATTAGTGAAGTGAGGTGGAAAGAGGAGCAGGATTTCTGGTCAGGTGAGTACAGGATTATAAATACAAAATCAGTTGGGGGTATTACAGGAATAGGTCTGATAATGAATAACAAAATAGGAACACGGGTAAACTACTATGAGTAGCGCAGTGATCGCATTATCATTGTCAAGATAAACGCGAAGCCAACACTGACCACAGTAGTAAAGGGTTTATATGCCAACTAAATCTGCTGATGATGAGGAGATGGAAGAAATATATGAGGAGCTAAACGAAATTATTTAGACAATTAAGGGAGAGGAAAACTTAACTGTGATGAGAGACTGGAATTCAGTAGTAGGAAAAGGAAGGGCAGGAAAAATAGTAGGTGAATATGGACTGGGCAATAGGAATGAAAGAGGAAGCCGCCTGGTAGAATTTTGCATGGATCATAATTTAATCATAACAAACACCTGGTTTAAGAATCACAAAAGAAGGTTGTATACAAGGAAGAGACTAGGAGACACCGGAATGTATCAGATAGATTTTATAATGGTAAGACATATATTTCGGAACCAAGTTTTAAACTTTAAGACATACCCAGGGGCTAATATAGAGTCTGACCATAACTTATTGGTTATGAACTGTAGGCTGAAACTGAAAAAAACTGCAGAAAGGTAGGAAAATAAGGAGATGGGACTTGGATAAACTGAAGGAACCTGAAGTTCTTAAGAATTACAGAGGGGGCTTTAGGCAACAATTGACAGAAACGGGGAGAAATAAAACAGTATAAGAGGAATGGGTAGCATTGAGAGATGAAATAGTGAAGGCAGCGGAGGACAAAATAGGTAGAAAGGCAAGACCTACAAAAATTCCTTGGATATCACAGGAAATACTAAATTTAATTGAGGAAAGGAGGAAATACAAAAAATCAGTAAATGAGTCAGGCGAAATGGAGTACAGATGATTAAGAAATGAGAGTGACAGGAAGTGCAAAATAGCTAAGCAGGAGTGGCTAGAAGGCAAATGCAAGTTAGTAGAAGAATGTATAAACAGGGGAAAAATAGATACCGTCTACAGGAAAATAAGAGAGACATTTGGAGAAAAGAAAAACAGCTGTATGAATATAAAGAACTCAGATGGACAACCAGTTCTCAGCAAAGAAGGGAAAGCTGGAAGTTTGAAAGAGTATATAGAAGGGCTCTATGAAGAAAATGAACTAGCAGACAATATTGTAATAAGGGATGAGGAAATAGATCAAGATGAAATAGGAGATACTATACTGAGAGAAGTATTTGACAGAGCCCTGAAAGACCTAAGTCCAAAAAAGGCCCCTAGAGTAGATTACATTCACGCAGAACTATTAAAGTCTCTGGGAGAACCAGCCATGACAAAACTATTTCACCCAGTGCGTAAGATGTATGAGACAGACGACATACTCTCAGACGTTAAGAAAAATGCAATAATCCCCATTCCAAAGAAAGCGGGTGCAGACAGGTATGAAAATTATAGAACCATCAGTTTAATATGACATGGTTGCAAAATTTTAACATGAATTATTTACAGAATGATGGAAAAGCTGGTAGAAGCTGACTCTGGGAAAAATCAGTTTGGATTCAAGAGAAATGTAAGAACACAAGAGGCAATACTTACTTTAAGGCTTATCTTAGAAGATAGATTAAGGAAATTGAAACCTACATTTCTAGCTTTTGTAGATTCCGAGAAAGCAATGTAATACATACCCTTACTAAATCATGACTAAGTTAGAATGACTACTGGGATTTGTGTAATCCATGATTGATTGTCATTCACTCTTCAATAATTTATCCCATTCAATTTCAAGATAGTATATTATAATAGTGATAGGCATATAAGTTTTCCATTCAGACACCTCTTGAACTCATCATAATTCACACATTCAAACTCGCAGACTAAAATCATAGAAAAGAAAGGTCAGAGCTGCGGAGGACACCATAATTCATTTCAGATACAATCTCGCAAATATCTGACAAAGATGCAAATAGATGCCACGTGCCATAAGGAAAATAAATCTAATAATTAAATCCTATTAAGTATCACGCAGCTCACTGTATCACCAGGTGGTGCATCTCAAACAACATCCACAATACCTCAAGCTAACATATAAAATGGTCAAACTTATTAATCTCAAAAATTATATAAACATATATACAAACGTACCACTGCCTCTGCATGAGCTGTCATTCAAGAGCTCTACCTACAGCCATCATATCTGTGTGTTCTCTCCTGCAAAGAAAATTACCTGGAAGTACGGAAAACACAGAGCCTATGGGTTGGATGAAAAAATGATGAAGGTCAATTCCACTTTGCTTCCCTAGAATATGTTTTAGCGTATGGGTTGGTATGAGTGGCTGGTGTTTCTTCTTTGTTTCATTATTTAATGCAATGAAAGCTCTGCTGATTTGATATTGTTAGTGAGGCTCTGTTACTGTTGTCTTACATTTGCCTGAATTTACAACATGTGAAGATCGCTGTAAAAATGGATGAAATAGAAGACCACAACCAATGCAGAAATGCAAAGAAGAGGCGAAAGCATGGTAGATTATCGGATGTAAGGAAAGAATGATCATACAAACGCCTTGAAAGGGTGCAATGACATTTCCAGAAAGAGGCCATTCATATCTAGAGTGTGACAAGAATATACCCACACAGAGGTACTGAAGGACAGGTATGATGTCATACGTCACAGTCGCTTGAAACCATGTCCATATTAAGTTGTGGAATGCGATCAATCACTGTTTCTAGAATGGACATCATTCTTTTCATCTAAGGGATTGTACAAAAGGAGATTACCTGTACCTCCCAGGCCGCTCAAGGAAGTAAAAAAAGAGAATAATCAGCCATGTGTTATGTCACTGAGGTCAGGAAGCTACAACAGTTTGTAGGATACAGTGGTAATCACAGAAGTGCAATAGAAGAGATCAAGTCTCCCAGAACAAGGGTTTTCACTACCGGATCCAGCCTACTGGACAAACTTGCCCATACTACTACTAAAATGGAAAGGTTTGGAGGTATGTCTGCTGCATATTTTATAGACTTGTAGTAACTATTATTAATACTAGTACTACCAATACTAATAATGCACAAAAACTCTACATATTTTCTGGGTATTGGTTTTCAGGAACTGTCCACACTATTAACAGAGGAATCAAAATACTTCTATAAAAAATTCAGTACTATGGGTGAATTCACTACTTAAACTATAGTTTTATGCATCAGTGTTCAATTACGATACTTGTGTTTTAAACACTTGTGTGTTCAGAGGTGTAAAATGAAAGTTACATGTGAACAATGTGGAATATTATCAATAAAATGTGGAATACATTCATAATTCTTCCAGCTTTTGTTTTGTCATTGTGATCTCATTTTTGTATTTTCTCAAAAAGAGAGAGATTGGCTGACAAGTACTTACCATTTTGCTGTACTGCCAATAGTTACACACAGAAAGAGAAAAGGACGAAAATAACAAGCTTTCGGAACTGTGTTCTTCAAGTAAGAGAGAAAGGGGGGAGGGGGGGGGAAGAAAAAATGAATGTGAAGGTAATTCATGACCTAGGTCACGAGGATGGTGTTAGAGGATTGTGAAATTCAGAAATACTGTGTAGCAATCACCGACGATCTTTAATGGACCATTTATAATCTTTTATGTGCCACTTGTGATTCTTTATCTGCCGCAAAAGTACCGTTTTTGGCTCCCAATGATCTTCTTTCAACCATTTGCATTTTTCACCAGCACTTGGTAATGGTATTTTAAATAATTTCCCTTTTTTGGTATTTTCTCCATTGTCATGGGTCAGACATTCTTAAAACTCATTCACTCTATTGTTAAGACCCTCAAGTTTACAATACAGCAAATACTGTCTTCCTGTTATGTAACGCATAGGTAATTAAGTGTATCAAACTTTAAAATTCAAATATCTCGTTTTTATTAAAATGTGACATTCATTGTTATTCCCCAGGTCTTCATTTCGTTCTGTTTGTAGTTCTTAGCATAATGTGTATATTTTTCAAAGTAGTTAAGTCCGGCTAGCTATAAGGAATTGTTTTAGTTATTAGTTTTATTGTTATAGTTTCTAGATATGTTTAGTCAATAAGGGTGCTATTAGTTTTAATTAGTATTAGATTGTGTGTTATGTTAAGTTTCGTAATTTTACATATTACATATCGGTCTTGTAAATATTACGTAAATAGTTTACTTCCTCGGAAATACAGTGTTAATAATTCATTTTAGTTTACACTGTGTATATAATTTGTAAATATCCTCAGTTTTTATGGTTAGCCATTGTTTAGTAATGGATATCAGGTGTCACGATTTTGTTGTTTTACTCAGTTTGTTTACATGTACTATGTCACTTCACCCAAGCCTCCACATTTAATTAAACTCTTTGCTGGCAAGCAACTTTGGTCAGATGTCAACAGTCCCCCACCAGTTCTCTCACTCTGTGAAGCAGTGTTTATAAACAGTACCACTAATTGAACTTTAACGTCTCAGTGCAACTGAGGTGATACCAACTTTGCAGGGAGTGTGTGACTTGGTTGCTGATCGATAATTCTCAAAGTTCTTGATGATCGTAGATAATCGCTCTTGATAGCAGGTAGCTGGAATGTAATGAGGTTAGAACTATACCTGGCAACTTGTAAGAAAGCGCTTCCGCGCATAGAGGCAGTGCGATAGGGATATCAAGGAGGGGAGGAGCTACGGCAGAGCACCAACAGTTGCACCTGCGGGAGAAGCACTGCGTAATTTGTGGCCAGCCATGGGCTACAGAATGAATGTTATTGGCTGTCATAGCGGTAATGGAAGGGGATGAACAGAATGGCTGAAACCTGGGCTGCCTTCATAGCTGACGCCAACTATAATTCACTACAAATAACATAGTCAATGCAAAGCATTTCAGTTCTTCGACGCTAAACATTTATTATTAGTGCTCAATTGTCCCCATTTATGGCCAGCTTACTAGTCTCATTAATTACAACCATTTATACCAGGCACGCAGATTCCACACATCAATAATATGACTTTGAAACACAGTTCATGTGTGGAATACAAAAGTTCTAGGTGTACCTAGTAATGTGGCACAGACTTTAATTCGTCAAGGTAGATGCGCTTTCTGCACTGAAGAACTTTTGCATAATTAGTCAAATTTAAAGTCCAAAATGACGTGACTTGTGTATCCGATTGCAGCCAAAGGAATAACCAATACTCTGAACTGACATAGGGTCTGCCTTTGATAACTGACTAAACAGTACTCTCTCACATGCCACGATTGCATCCTATTTACATTATCCAAACAATGCCACTGAAAATTACTTATTGTTAATTGCATTCATTACATTAATTATAATGAAAAAGTAAGGTTATTACATGCAACTAGCTATACTAAAAGTTAGCGTAAATAATACCGTGTAAATTGATATACAAATTTCAATTACATTAATAGAACTTCACTTACAAATATATTTAAATACATTTTCAAACAATTACTTCGTAATAAATGGCAATTATATGAAAACTAATGAAGGCAAAACTTTCCTAAAATTACTTGTGAAACTTTTTGACAGAAACACTAATTAGCACACTTTCTGAAATTAAACAATATACTTTTGGCATAAAAATTTAATATTTACTAATTTAACAAATGCACCTGGTATCAAAGAATAGAAAAATACTTCAGCTAACTACTTTACAATAAATAATAACAAAATATTTTGGAAAAGAAAATGATAACACTAATTACACTCATACCTGTTATTTTGGAACAGTGGCATTGGGAGGTTCAGTAATGCAAGCAGATGGGATTGCTCGCATAAGGCTTTGTTACATCATCCCCTCATTTAATTAACCAGCTAGATATTTGAAAAATAATTAACTGGGTAATTAAATGATAAAAACAAAGACATGGCTACAAATAAATCATATAAAATCAACTAGGTACATAATTACAAAAATAACCTTAATCTACATTACATCCTATGGTGGCTACAGAAAAATAAAATATACAAAATGAGTGAAAAATTTACATTATTTCTTCATTTCAAGGTATCAATACTTCATCCCCCAGCTTGTTTTTTCTTTTTTTTTTGTGGTTTTAGGGCGCACAACTGCTAAGGTCATTAGCGCCCAGACAAGAACAGAGATTCGCTAGATCTCAAAAAATTGGTAACTGCCAGTTAGAATATCAAGAAGAGGCTAAAAACGAAAGATAAAAACAAAAGGGTTAAATATCCTTTGATAAATTGGCCAAGTTAATAAAACACAAAACTTGAGCAGCTGCTCGAGTGTCATCAGCTAAAATTTCCTCCAGAGTAGACGGAAAGCGAAGGGCTACATGGAGATGATTAAAATTAACACAAGACAGTAAAACATGTTGCACCGTCAGCAATTCACCGCAGGAGCACAGCGGTGCAGGATCAGTGGTTACCGAATGACGGTGGCTGAAACGGCAGTGACCGATCCGCAACTGGGCCAGGATGACCTCCACTCACCGAGAGGGGCGTGACGAGGTCCTCCAAGCTGTCGGGATAGGTTTTACAGTTCTCAATTTATTGTCGTGCAGTGAGAACCATGCACTGTGCCAAGCCGACACGATACTCTGGCGAAGAGCCCATTAAACATCGTCCGATGGGATGCAAAAGGTAGCCATGCGAGGCAAAAGAGCTGCTGCCTTGGCTTCTATGTCGGCGGTGTCATTCCCGGGCACACCCACGTGGCCAGGGACCCAAAGAAAAGTAACGTGACAGCTGTCATCTGCTAGCAACGGGAGGGAGCGTTGGATCGATTCACGAGAGGATGGGTCGAGAAAAGGTCCTTGAGACTTTGCAGGGCACTAAGGGAGTCCGAACAGATGGCATAGAAAGGTCGGCGGTGGTGGTAGGTATACAAAACAGCCTGGTGGAGGGCAAAAAGCTCAGCCGTGAAATTCGAGCACTGGTCAGGGAGCTTGTATTAGAAACGGTTGTCCCCGATGACGAAGGCAGATCCGACACCGTCAGTGCTCTTGGAACCATCAGTGTAAATAAATAAAGCATTATCGAACTGTGAACGAGGTTTGACAAGCCTCGAGCGGTATACCAAATCCGGGGTGCTCTCCTTGGGCAGCGAACTAAGTTCAAGGTGAGTGTGAACCTGGGCCTGATGCCACGGTGGCATCGCTCAAGCAAAAGGTGGAAGGAAGGGTAAAATCGAGCCGCTGAAGCAGACGGCGAAACCGAACTCCAGGTGGAAGCAAGGCTATCGAAGACAACTGATATTGGCGATCGAGTGAGTCAGCAAAGAATAATGGGTAAGATGGATGGTTGGGCATCTACCACAGGCGGAATGCGTACCGACACAAGAGTATGTCACGCCGAGTGGTTAAGGGTAATACAGCAGCCTCGGCATACAGACTTTTAACAGGGCTGGTATAAAATGCACCAGTTGCCAGACGTAATCCCTGATGGTGAATAGAGTTGAGACAGCGGAGAATCAACGACCGTGCAGAAGCATATACAAGGCTTCCATAGTCTAGCTTCGACTGAACAATGGCCTGGTAAAGGTGAAGCAGGACGGTACAATCCACTCCCCATGCGTGCCACTGAGGACACAAACAACATTAAGGGATCGGGCACAACGGGCAGCCAGGTAGGACACGTGTGTGGACCAGCAAAGTTTCTGATCCAACATTAGCCCCAAGAATTTTGTTATCTCCACGAATGGAGAGCAACCGGGACGAGACGGAGAGATGGTGGAAGAAATTCCTTGTATCTCCAAAACTTTATACATACCGTTTTCTCAGCAGAGAATCGGAAGCCGTTCGCAAGGCTCCAGGAATATAGGCAGTCCAGGCAGCGTTGAAGATGACGCTCCAAGAGACACGTCCGCTGGGCGCTGCAATAAATTCCAGAAACGTCGTCTGATCTATGATCGGATTGATTGCGATGCCAAAGAGTCGCACTCAAGACGGAGCCCTGTGGCACCTCATTCACCTGGCGAAAGGTGTCTGACAAAACAGAGCCCACCCGTACCCGGAACTTGCGATCTGCCAAAAACGCTTGAATAAAATTAGGGAGGCGGCCACGAAGGCCCCATGTGTGCAATGTGCGGAGGATGCCCGCTCTCCAACAGGTATCGTATGCCTTCTCCAAGTCGAAGAACCCTGCTACTGTTTGAAGCTTCTTTAGAAAGTTATTCATAATGAAGGTCGACAAGGTAACGAGGTGATCAGGAGCAGTGCGGTGTTGATGAAAACTGCATTGGATATTAGTCAGGAGGCGTCGAGATTCGAGGAGCCAGACCAACCGAGCGTTAACCATGCGTTCCATCACCTTACAGACGCAGCTCGTCAGGGAAATGGGGCGATAACTGGAAGGATGATGTTTGTCCTTCCCTGGTTTGGGAATGGGGACAACAATGGCTTCACGCCAATGTGTGGAACCTGACCTTCAGTCCATATGTGATTGTAGGTACTAAGAAGGAAACACTTGCCCGCAGGAGAGAGGTTCTTCAGCATCTCAATATGGATGGAATCGGGCCCGGGAGCAGAAGAACGGGACAGGGCGAGAGCACGGTCTAGCTCCTGCATGGTGAAGGCGACGTTATAATTTTCACGATTAAAAGAGTGGAAAGAAGGCGGCTGTGCCTCCTCTGCCTGTGTGCAAGGGAGGAAGGCAGGGTGGTAATGGGCAGAGCTCGAAAACTCCGCAAAGGAACGGCCCAGTGCGTTGGAAACATCAACGGGGACTACAAGGACTGTGTTCTCGACAGTCAGGCCAGAGATCGGGGAGTGAACCTCGATGCCGGATAAACGGCGTAGGCCACCCCAAACAACCGTGGAGGGAGTAAAATGGTTGAAAGAACTAGTAAAAGCAGTCCAGCTAGCTTTTTTGCTGTCGTTTATAATACGACGACAGTGCGCTCTCATTCGTTTATAATTTATGCAATTCTCCAAAGTTGGGTGGCGGCGGAAGGTGCATAAAGCACATCGCTGGGCTCTAAGCACGTCGCGACAGGCTGCAGTCCACCAAGGGATCGGGACACGACGTGGAGAACACGATGTACGAGGTATTGAATGTTCGGCAGCTGTGAGAATAATCTCTGTGAGGTATTCGACCTGACTTTCACAGCTGGAAAAGTCCTGATTGTAAAAAACTGCCATGGAAGAATAAAGCCCCCAGTCGGCTTTAGAAATGTTCCAACTGGTGGGACGAGGAGATGGGGAATGATGCAGGAAGTGGATGATACAAGGGAAATGGTCACTTGAGTACGTGTCAGAAAGTGCATACCACTCAAACCGACCAGCAAGCTGAGGAGTGCATATCGCGAGGTCTATATGGGAATAAGTGTGTGTTGTGTCTGAAAGGAAGGTCGGTGCACCGGTGTTGAGGCAGACAAGATTGAGGTGTTGGAGAAGGTCCACCAAAAGGGAGCCTCTCGGACAAGGCGCCGAAGAGCCCCATAGGGGGTGGTGGGCATTAAAGTCGCCTACCAACACGAAAGGTGAAGGGAGCTGGTCAACGAGGTGTAGCACATCTGCCGTAGTAAGAGTGGATGATGATGGCGAATAGATATTACAGAGGGGAAAAGGAAAGGGTGGATAGAGTGATGCGGACGGCATCTGCCTGTAGGTGAGTATGCAATGTAATGGGATGGTAATAGACATCGTCCCGAATGAGCATCAGAACCTCTCCATGGGCTGGGGTACCTTCCACAGATGGCAGGTCGAAACGCACAGAAGTGTAGTGGGGTAAGTCTGCACGATCAGTTTGACACAACTTAGTTTCCTGGAGACAAACTAGAAGCGGGCAGTGCAATCGAAGGAATAGTTTTAATTCCTCCCGATTGGAATGAAAGCCGCGAATATTCCATTGGAGTGCCATGATAAAAAATAAGAGAAGAAGGGAAGATAAAAAATGAACAAGCAGGTGTGGTGACCTCGACGGCCGCTGAGGACCTGACTTCTAAGGAGCACTACTGTCGCCATCTAGAGGCAGAGAGTCATGTTCCATAGGTTCAAACGATACATCTGCCTCCTTCCCGACTTTATCAGGAGGGGCAGCTTCCGCCGCCAGTAAAATGCCAGTTGCCCAGTTAACAGTAATGCGTCCCGGGTGAGATAGAAGATGATCAGGGCCAACTACTGTTGGACGGCGTGACGGATGGGTCACGCCTCGGCGAGGAAGGAGAAGAACTCTCTTTCTTGTTGGCTCTTCTGGAAGAGTGACGGTGAGAAGAGGCAGTTGACGGTTGGGAAGCCTGAGAACGCAGAAAATCTTCACGGACAGGTTCCTTTTTCAAAGTCCGGGCATCTTGTTTAGGTGCCCACGGTTTATTAGAGGTTGCCGAAGACTGAACTTTAGAAGCAGCAGGAGGAAGCGGGGACGTGGAACGGGCAATCTTCGGGCTGGCGGATCGCACAACTGTGTCAGCGAAAGTGAAGTCACAGGTCTGGGTACTTGAATTCTTAGTAGGGTGAGT
Source organism: Locusta migratoria (assembly GCA_026315105.1). NCBI lineage: Eukaryota > Metazoa > Arthropoda > Insecta > Orthoptera > Acrididae > Locusta > Locusta migratoria. The sequence continues at coordinate 246,272,603 of CM048744.1, read as the reverse complement.
GGAGGCGAGGACCTTACTGTATGTGCCCGCTGGGAGAACAGTGGCCTTACGACTCACCAAAACTTTCGAGTGGCAGATGTTGATACCTTTTCCGTAACCCGAATTTGCTGGATGACTTTTTCATCCTTATATACAGGGCAGTCTCGAGAGGAAGCCACATGGTCACCATTGCAATTAAGGCAGTGAGGGGACAGAGGTGGGCAATCCCCCTCATGGGTGTCCCTACCACAAGTGACATTTTGCTGCGTTAGGGCAAGATTGACGGGTGTGGTTGTATCTGTGGCATTGTAAACAGCGCATTGGGTTAGGTACATAAGGGCGGACGGAGATGACTTCATACCCTGCTTTGACCTTCGACGGGAGTTCATCCCTGTCAAACGTCAAAAACACAGTACGACTTGGTGTCAGCTGGTTATCTACCTTTTTCAACACCCTATGGACGGCTGTTACACCCTGATAGGACATATAGGTTTGTATGTTTTTGTCAGACAACCCGTCAAGAGATCTCGTAAAAACTACACCCCGTTACGAGTTGAGCGTGCGATGTGCTTCTACCTTGACAGGAAACGTGTGTAACAATGTAGTCCGTATCAGTTTTTGGGTCTGGAAGGCACTGTCCGTTTCCAGCAACAATGTGCCATTGCGCTGACGCAAACAGGTTTTACAGGGCCAGCAATTGCATCAACACCTTTCTGAATGGCGAAAGGATTTACATAAGTGAAAGCTTTACCATCGGTTCGAGAGACAACAAGAAATTTCGGTAGATTAGGCAGAGTCTTCTTTTGCCGAGGCGAATCTATCTTTCGTTTTTGGGTCAACGTCACTGAAGAAGAGAAGGAAGTCATCGCGGAAGTGTCCCCCATGATTACCGGCATCTCCGATGGCGCGCTCCTTCCTAGTGGGGGCCCCTCTCCAAGGGCTTACCCGCCTTAGATGATTGTTCACACCTCAGGTCACACTTCCTGAGAACTGATGAAGGGACCAATCGGCATGTTCGGAAGGTGCCAGCTCGGGTAATCACCCCTCCCTGGGCCTGGCCTTTACCAGGGGGTACATACGTGCCCTACTTGTCTACCCGGGGCGGGGAATTATGCGTTACCCCGTCACCTGCTACGCATGATAATGCGTGGGTCGGCCTTCAGACACGCACATGGAGGAAAGAAGAAGAATAGAGAAAGTGAAGAGAAAGAAGGAAAGAAGTGTCTCAAACGCTGAAGCGGAGACTAATGAGGAGGAGAAGAAGGCTAGGAGAGTACAGCAAGGAGAGGAAGACAGAAGCAAAGGTTAGGAACCAAGGAATAAGAAAAACTACAACAAGAAACCACTGTAACTCGCGAAAGACGCCCATCTCCGGACGAAGGCATAAACCGGGAGGGAAAGTGAAGCAACCTGGGGCAGAAGAAAGGCTGCTTCGGCTCGAAGCCCCGTGCGCGCCACACACGTACCCAAAAAAGAGCTGTGGGTCCCCTGGGGGGGGGGGGATGCGAAGCTTATTGGCATGAAGCGAGGACCACAAACTACGCCACGACAATAAAATGCATTGGCAAATAAGCACATTAATATCACTGAATGGGATGCAGAGGGTAGCTGTCTGAGGCAGGAGGGTTGCAGCCCTGGCCGCATCATCGGCAGCTTTGTTCTCAGGCACACCTACATGGCCAGGTACCCACTGGAAGCAAACACGAGAATGGTCATCCACCAAAAATTGAAGGGAGTGCTAAATTCGGTGTACGACAGGGTGGATTGGATACGGGTCTCTCAGACTTTGAATGGCACTGATGGAGTCAGAGCAACTGACATAGGATGGATGGTGGTGGTGATGGATATACAGAACAGCTTGACAAGAGAGCAAAAAGCTCAACTGTAAAAATCTAACACTGGGTAGGACGCCTGTAGTAAAACCTGTTGTCTCCAACAACTAAGGCAGATCCGACACCATCAGTGGTCTTTGAGGTATCTGTATAGATAAAAATGGCAGTATCAAGCATTGAACGAAGTTCAAGGTACCTCGAGCGATATACCATACCTGAACTACTCTCCTTTGAGAGTGAGCAGAGTCCAAAATGAACTCTGACCAGATCCTGGAGCCATGGTGGCGTTGTGCTTTCCTGCATTTGAAAGGTGGTACGGAGAGTACAATTGAGTTGCTGTAGAAGGCGACGAAAACTAACTCCGGGAGGGAGCAAGGCAGTCGCAGACAGCCCATATTGGCGATCGAGGACGTGATTGAAGAATGATGGGTAGGATGGGTGGGTGGACATTGAGAGCACATGGCATGCATACCGACATAGTAGTATATCATGCCGATAGTTCAGAGGTAATTTGGCAGCTTCGGCGTAAAGACTTTCGACAGGGCTGGTGTAAAACGCTCCATTCACCAAGCGTAACTCCCGATGGTGGACAGTTTACATGGCATAAAATTTCTGCATGGCTGACAGAGTAAACAAAGCTTCTGTAATCCAGTTTCAAGTGGACAGTGGACCGCTAGAGGTGAAGTAGGACGGTTCATTCTGCTCCCCATGACGTATTGCTAAGAACACAGAGGATGTTAAGGGAACAAGTACACCAGCCAGCCAGATAGGACATGCGGAGACCAGCAGTTTCCTATCCAATAATAGCCATAAAAATTTCGTCATCTCCACAAATGGCAGAGTAATGGGGCCAAGATGCAGAGATGGTGGAAGAAACACTTTGTATCTCCAGAAATTTTTGCAGACTTTTCTCACTGGAGAACTGGAAGCCATTGGTGACATTCCAAGAATAAAGATGGTCGAGACAACACTGAAGACAGCATTCCAGGAGACATGTCTCTGGGCACTGCAGTAGATCGCAAAGTCGTCCACAAAAAGGGAGCCAGAGACGTCAGCTGGAAGACAATCTATAATTGGGTTGATTGCTATGGTGAAAAGTGTCACGCTCAACACACATCCTTGAGGCACCCCGTTCTCCTGGCAAAAAGTGTGTGACAAAACAGAGCCCACTCATACCCTGAACCTTCAATCCATTAAAAATTCTTGAATAAAAGGGGAGGGAATGTGCGGAGAATACCCGCCCTCCAACAGGTGTCATAAGCCTTCTCAAAATCTAAGAACACGGCCACCATCTAGCACTTACCCCAAAAGTTATTCATAATATAGATTGACAAGGTAATGAGGTGGTCGATAACAGAATGATGCCTACGAAATCCACATTGAACGTTTGTGGAGAGACTGTGAGATTCGATTAGCCAAATCACCCAAGCATTAACCATGTGTTTCATCACCTTGCAAATACAGCTGGTGACAAATGGGGCGATAACTGGAAGGAAGATGTTTGTCCTTCCCTGGTTTTGGTATGGAAACAATTGCTTCACACCAGCGTGTGGGGACCTGACCTTCAATCCATATGCAACTAACCGCGGAGGATAAAACATTTACTGGCAAGAGATAGGTTCTTCGACATCTGTGCATCAGGCCCTGGAGCGGAAGACCGGGACGGGGAGAGAGCATGTTCGAGTTCCTGCATGGTGAAGATGACATTGTAACTTTCACAAATGAGAGATTGGAAGGAAGCTTGCCGTGCCTCTTCTATCTGTTTTCGAGGGAGGAAGGTGGAGTGGTAATGTGCGGAACTCAAGTCCTCCGCAGAAGATTGACCTAAAGCGTTGGATATATCGGCTGGGTCCACAAAGACTTTATTTGCTACGGTCAAGCAAGGAATCGGGGAGTGGACCTTATTGCCAGATAACCGGTGCAGGCACGCCCCCCCCCTCCCAGGCAACCGAAGGAGTTAGTTTGTTAAACGAACTAGTTAAAGAAATCCAGCAGGCCTGTTTGCTTGATGACTTGACGGCATTGCTCTTGTAGACGTTTGTAATTGATACAGTTCGACATTATTGGTTGGTGTCGGAAGGTGCGTAGAGCACGTTGCCAGGCTCTAATAGCATTGCGACATGTCGCAGTTCACTAGGGAACTGGGACTCCATGTGGAAAAAAGGAAGCATGTGTAATGGAATATTTGGCAGTGCTGAGAATGACTTCCATGAGGTATTCAATCTGACTGTCGCAGCTGGGGACGTTATGATCATGGAAAACAGCCATGGAGCAAAAAAAGTTCCCAGTCAGCTTTCGAGATGTTCCAACTGGTGGAATGCGGAGACAGGGTATGATGGAGATGAATTATACAGGGGAAATGGTCGCTAGAGTATGTATCAGAGCATTCCACTCAAACCACTGCGCAAGTTGAGCAGTAAATATCAAGAGGTCCAAGGGAGAATAGGTATGCATTGTGTCTGAAAGAAAGGTTGATTCACCTGTGTTTAGGCAGACAAGTTGGTTGAGAATATCCGCTAAAAGGGAGCATCTCTGGCAAGAGGCTGGAGAACCCCATGGGGGTGGTGGGCAATGAAATAGCCAATCATCAAAAAGGGGGGGGGGGAGTTGATCAACGAGTTGCTGCACATCTGCCCTAGTAAAGGCAGAAGACGAAGGGGTATAGATGTTACAAAGTGAAAAAGAAAAGCGTGGGGAGAATGATGCGGACGGAAACTGCCTGTAGTTGAGTGTGCAGTGGAATAGGATGGTAGTAGGTGTCATCTCTAATGAACAACATAACCCTCTATGGCCTGCAATACCTTCCACAGGGGACAGGTCAAAGCGCACAGGGATATATTGTGAAAAACTTAGTTTCTTTAAGTCCGACCACAAATGGACGGTGCAATCTGAGTAGTAGTTTCAATTCTTCTCTGTTGGATCAGATGCCGTGAATATTCCACTGAAGGAGTTCCATAAAGTGAATGAAAATAGAAAGAGACAGAAAAAGCTAAAGGAGATCACCTCGATGGCCCCCAAGAGCCTGAATTCGAGGGAGCACTGCTACTGGAATCGACAGGTGAAGGGACATGTTCCATTGCTTCATCTGGAGTTTCTGCCACTTGCCTGGGTTTATCAGCAGGGGCAGTTTCCTCTGCCAGTTAAGGGCCGGATGATCAGTAGCACTAGTGAGCACCATCGAGACGGAGGAAAACCGAGTGGCGCTACTGCTAGGTGACGTGACATGTGAGTCACGCCGTGGCGAAGAACTCTTTTTTCTGTGTGCCTTCTTAGAGGAATGACAATGAGATGTGTTTGCGGGTGTTGGTTGATCAGCCTCAGATCTTAAGAGGTTTTCGTGGACAGGCCTTTTCTTGGAATTCTGGGCATCCGATTTAGATACCCGTGATTTGGAAGGAGCTGCTGATGACATCTTTGGTGAGAGGAACAGAGTGGAGAGGTTGAATGGGCAACCTTTGGGCTGGCCGATCTGACAACTGTGTCGCTAAAAGTAAAGTGACATGTCTGTGTGCCTACCTCCTTAGGAGGAGGAGGAGGAGGAGGAGGAGGAGGAGGAGGAGGACAGGCAAGGACAGCACTGTATTTACCCTCTGGAAGCTCAGTGGGCTTTTGACTGGCTAGTATCTTCCATGCAGCAGAGGTCAACACTTTTCCGCGTACTCTGATTTCTTGGATTACCCACTCCTTCTTGTAAATAGGACAGCCTCTGGATGAAGCAGCATGGTCGCCCATGCGGTTGATGCAGCGAGGGGATGGAGGCAGTCACCCTCATGAGTGTCTCTGCCGCAGGTGATGCCATTTGGCTGCATGGCGACAAGACTCACGTGTACGATTATACCTGTGGCATTGGTAACAACGTGTGGTATTCAGAATACAGGAATGAACTGATAGTATTTCGTATCCTGCTTTGATTTTGGAAGGGAGATGCACCCTGTCAAAAATATGGTTTGGGTTGGTATCAAACCTGTATCAGCCTTTTTCATAACCCTAAGGACGGCTGTGACACCCTGATCAGTCAAGTAGTCCTTTATTTCTTCGTCCAATAACCCGTCGAGGGATCGAGAGTAGACCACCCCACGTGACGAGTTAAGGGTACGATGAGCTTTGACGCTGACCAGAAAAAGTGTGCAAGAGCGTGGCACGAATCAGTTTTTGAGCCTGCACGGCATTATCTGTTTCTAACAACAAACTACCATTACGCTGTCAAGAACATTTCTTTAATGGACCTGCAATGGCATCTACACCCTTCTGAATAAATGAAGGGATTTACCTTAGAGAAATTATGACCATATGTATGAGTAACAATCAAAAACTTAGGAACGTTTGGTAGTGTTTTAATTGTTTTAGGGGCATCAAAAGGAAAGAGAGAGAGGTCATTGTGGAAGTGTTCCACGTCTCTGATGGCGCGCTCCTTCCTAATGGCAACCCTCACTGAGGGCTACCCCGCCTCAGGTGATTGTTCACACCTCCTGAGAAATGGCATGGTCGGAAGGTACCAGCTCAGGTAATCACCCCTCCCTGGGCCTGGTATTTACCACGGGGTATGTACGTGCCCTACTTGTCTATCTAGGGCGGGGACTTATTACTCTGTCACTTGCTATGCATGAGAATGCATGGGTCAGCTTTCAGACACATGCAGGGAGAAAAAGAAGAATAGAGGATGGAAAGAGGAGGATAGAAAAGGGAGAATCTCAAACGCTGAAGTGGATATGAAAAGAATATCTCCAAGGTACGAACAGAGTCAGAGGAATGAGTGGAAAAAAACGAGTGAAAGGAGGGAAGGTCCAGTATAAAAGGAAAATGTATAAAAGGAGATGACCTGAATTTATTCAGACGCCCGTCTCCGGGCAAAGGCACGAATTGGGGGGGGGGGGGGGAAGCAGCCTGGGGATGAAGAAAGGCTACTTCGGCTCAGGGCCCCGTGCACACCACACACATACCCACAAAAGAGTTGTGGGGAGCCCCTGGGGGGGGGGGATATTCTAATAGTGTTTCATAAAATACATGTCATATATTACCTTTTGTTGGTCAATCAGTGGTGGCTCCAGTAGCTCGCCTGCCTGTACATTAGTATGAAACAACGGGTTCTTCAATGTCTATGAATCACAAACATGTCATGTTTCATTTAATATATCTGTTTATTTGCATTTTTTGAAGAAGTACACAAACAGAAACTGACATACTTAGGCTGTACCAATACAAAAGGAAGACTGATTAAAGACTAACTAATGACTTCATGGCTAAAGAAAAACCAACTGTGTGCGCCAAATTGCATGTATTAATACAATAAGTGTTTCTAGAACCAGGAAGTTGCGACAAACTATTTAATATGTTAGCTTATTGAACATAAATGAATCTTTCCTAAAGAAGATACACACAAAATTATTATAAATGTAATGGAAGTATTATTATATCAAAACAAAACAGAAATTAAGATCATAAGTAATTTATGATTATAGCAGCAAATAGGTTTCTTTACAATTATAATAATGACAAAGTAATTAGGCAGTTTTAAGGTAAGCCAGGCAGTGCAAACAAGTCAGTACTTAGTGAAAGTAATGTTAGTTATCAATATGATTAGCAAAAACGTATTATTGCATAATATTAATGTTATTTTTTTATGAACCAACAATTTAAAAAATGATTTGAAGAATGTTGCATCTGTTTACAAACAATTTAGTCAGTAAGCCGCAAGACATTTACATATGATTATTATTGCAATAATATGACATTCTACATCCCAGCGATACACTCCCGCTATTTCATAGACTTGAAAATAAATAAAATAAATCTGGACAAGCAGGGAATTATGAGGGCAGCTTAAATTGCTCCGAAAGTAGCAATAAAATTCGTATTCACCTGCCTGACCACACACTGAGAAGTCGTCGCATATCTGGAAAGGGAGACAAAAATTTGTGATAAGAAAGAACATGAGTTTTCCTTCTATAGGCTACATTTCACTCGATGCTATTTAAGCTTACTTTCCTATTTGAGCATATACTCAATGGTAACATACTGCGAAATAAAGGCAGAATATTTGGAACAAGACAGTTTTTATTTCATACTTCTTTCTGAAATCAGACGGGAAATGTAAAAACATCGTATGTTGCAGAATGTACTCTGCATTACATTCATAAGAAAGAGGCTGAATGCGTTCAAACTGCCGCATCGAGGCAATGTTTACACCAGTATGCAATTCTATTAGCTCTAACTCGTGATGCTATTGGTTGTTCTCATTTCGCACAGAGCTCTGGTAGCATGACCATAGAGACATCTATCGGGCGATCGTGAAGTCTTGGGTGTCCGCCTACGCTGACTCTTAGTCGCCTGTAACTTTGCCCACCAAGGAGCTTCAGCTAATACTGATTTTACATAATCATTACTTTTATCATCTATGGTTAATTTTTAATTATTTACCTTAGTAATACAATGTCTCGGTGGTGATTAGTGTCCTCGTTGGCAATGTAATGTACTGCTTACAACGCTATGTCCAAGGAACACGGAATAGCTGCTACTGTGATTTGAAAAGCCACGATGGAATTTCTGCCATCTGTTTACAAGTCATCTCAGAATGCTGACTGGCTGCTTTTCCATGACGACGTCGGTGTTGCTCCTTCCTATGTTAGCTGCCTCTCGAGGTAGATTTTTGTATACAGCTACAGATGCAGTTTTGAAATTCGTTGACACAGGTGATTATTTTGAAACTAATGATTGTTCTACACTGTTCACTGTGGAACACAAAGTATTTTCATTTTCAAAGTTACGTTTATGTACACCTTCATTCACGACTCACTGTTCATAAAAGATTGTATTCCAACAGTTCCTTCAGTCAGTTCCTAAACAGAGGGCACCATATGTGACGAAGTTGGTCACAAGTTTCTTCATTCATTAATGACAAATCCTCACCCGTAGGGACACCACGTGATGTACCTGGTCACTGATCGATAATTCTCGAAGGTCTTGATGATCATCAATAATCACTCTCGGTAGCAGGCAGCTAATTCACTACAAATAACTTTGACAATGCACAGAATTACAGTTCTTTGACACTTTAGTTATTACTAGTGCCCAATTGGCCCCATTTATGGCCAACTTACTAGTCTCATTAATTACACAGATTCCACACATCAATAATATGTCTTTGCAACACAGTTCGTGTGTAGAATACAAAAGTTCTAGGTGTAAATAGTAATGTGGCACAAACAATCACAGTAGATGCACATTCTGCACTGAATAACGTTTACATAATTAGTCAAATTTAAATTCTAAACTGACATGACTTGTGTATCAGATTTCAGCCGAAAAAAATAACCAATACTCTGAACTGACATAGGTTCTGCCTCTGATAACTGACTAAACTTTCTCTCTCACATTCCATGAGCTCATCCTATTTATATTATTCAAACAGTGCCACTGAAAATTACTTCTTGTTAATTGAATTCATTACATTAATTATAATGGAAAAGTAAACAATTACATGAAACTGGCTATAGTAAAGTTAGCATAAATTATTACTGTGTAAATTGATATACAAAATTTCGGTTAAATTAATAACATTTCACTTACAAATACATTGAAATACATTTTCAAACAATTACTTTGTAATAAATGGTAATTATACGGAAACTAATGAGGGCAAAACTTTCCTAACATTACTTGTGAAACATTAATACACACTTTAACATTATGAGAAAAGAATTTACTTAGTTTTAATAGAAACATTAATTAGCACACTTTCTGAAATTAAACAATATATTTCTGGCATGAATTAATTAATATTTACTAATTGAACAAATGCATCCAGTATCAAATAATATAAAAAGACATCAGGTAGCTACTTTACAACAAACAAAAGGTTTTGAAAAAGAAAATGATAGACTAATTACAGTCATTACCTATTATGCAACAGTGGTATTGGGAGATTCAGTAATGCAAGCAGATAGGAATAAATGCCAACATGCTTCGTTAAATGTGTACTGTTCCGACAGACATGCAACTTCAGTGAAAGTTGTCATATCCGTGTTGTTATCTGACATAGTTGGGGTATTGCGTCCTAACCCGACTGGAATTGGTTTTCCACAGTTTGTGTACCAGCATCAGTGTTAGGTACAATTTCGATTATCTGTACCTGATTGTGTTCTTGCTGCCTCCCATTGTTTTGCATCCCTCTATTGCTTTGCTTTCTCTGGCATCCTGTATTATCCCATCCCTTGTATCAATTGTGCAGGGTGTTGTTGAGTGTGACTGAATATCGTTATTCTGATTCCTTTGAAAATAGGTTTGTTGTTTCCCACTTGGTAACCAGGGTTATATCTGTTACCTTCTCTCCTACGAGGATTATTTCTGTTCCTGTAAGCACCATTGCTATTACTACAGAATGAGAGTATAGTTGTCTGGGTCATCTGCAAATTTTGACAGTATCTCTATGGTATGCTATTCAGTCATAGGAGCCGGCTGCGGTAGCCGAGGGGACTGCAGCGTGCCAGTCCGGTCAGTATGGCCACTACGGTCGGGGGTTCGAATTCCCCCTTGGGCAAGGATATTTGTGCCATCCTCAGTATTAGATAGTTCATAAGTAGTTTGTAAGTTTAGGGACTGATGACCCCATAGTTAAGTCCCATAAGCTCTACAAACAACAAGTCATAGGATTCTCTTTCTTGGTTAGTAGGTCTTGGTTAATAATGCCAGGTGGGAATTATGTCTTCAATATTATATTACTATAGTGTACGAGAGCAGAAGGAAACACCAAGATGCTGATTGCCTCTCAAGAAATCCTAGCAACATCGGCAACACAATGATGATGATGATGATGATGATGATGATGATGATGATGATGATGATGATGATGACTGTCTTGCCGTGTTCCATGATATTTCCCATGAACAGAAGGATGCCAAGCTGTCAGAAATTACCTGTAGTGTGGATCTATCAGATAATGTAAAAGAGTAATTTAAGATAATCAAATGGATTGCTTTGTAAGAAATACTTTGACTCACTTGGTAAGAGCTACCAGTGATTCCTAAACAGATGCACTTGAGGTTCTAAAGAAATTACACAATTCACCTGAGGTTGGACATCTAGGGTTTATAAAACATGATCACAATAGGTTTATCTGGACAGATTTATTTAGAAGTGGTCATCACTGTGTGTTTCACTGTTGAGAATGCCAGAGATGGAAGGTGGTTCCTCCTAAACCACAATGACAATTCATACAAATTCCAGCAGTGAAGACACCTTTCCAGTGTGTTGGGATTGACTATGACAATTTCCAATTTTTACTAGTGGCAATAGTATTTGGATTATTGTTTGTGCTGGTGATCTAGCAAGGTATGCCATTACAAAATCTGTAACAACAGCCAAGGTATCTCAGGTAGTCAGACTGATCATGGACAGCACTGTACTAAAATATGGGACACCAAGATCTATAATTCCAGATTGAGGAAAACTTTTTTCCAATCAGCCATCACACAAAACATGGTGACTGCCTACCATCCTTAAAGTAACAGGTTCACTGAACCTCTTAAGACCTTAGCAGTTGGGATGAGGTGCTGTCTTTCATAACATTAGCCAACACCAAACAAAAGACCAACAGATTTACACCTCCTGCTCCTCACTTATGGTCATGAAGCAACAACATTTCCAGTTCAGGTTGACAGCACAGACGACCACCACATCAGTCACTTATGAAACAGGGCTGGAGAAAATGCAGTTGGCATGAATCTGTACACTACAGGCTCAGGTTAAGGATTATCAAAAGGTATGATGTGAACCATCATTTTCTACAATCCTGTTCAGAAGGTTAGGCTGTGTGATAAGCTATTACTTTTGGACATACAAGGTCACAAGACAGCTCTCTGACATTACTTACTAAGTATAAGATTGCAATCCCAACATGGGACTAAAGGACAGTGATGCAGTCCACATTCTGAGAATGAAGCTATACAGAAATCCCACAGTTCAAGATTAAAGTTCCAGCAAGACTCGACAAGGTAAAAGGCAACGAAAGTGCTAATGTCAACAAGTTTAATGGGGTCCTCCACCAAAATGAGCACCAGGCATTGTGAGCTGCGGTACGGAGGGCCGACAACTTGTTCCCACAGCAAGAACACACTAATATTGATGCGCTATTCTCATAAGGAGGGAGCAATGTTGCAAATGAGGTGTTAGAACAGTGACAGTGTCATACAATTTAAGTGTGACTAACAAGAGAGTGGTCATACTTGTTGTGCCAAAACATGTATTGATTATTTTTAGCACTGTTAGTTAACATTGAAGGAAGTCTATGCAGAATGTTAGCTGCTGACATGACCTGAAAGTCACCTAAATAAAATAAAAAAAGAAGAAGAAAATGGCTGTTTCCTGCTAGGCACTTGTGACGGCTGGCCACCCCTGGATATGGCGAGCCGCGAGCTGTTATGGTGAGCATTGTGCGTATGGTCGGGAGGTGCAGCCATCTTATTGCGGAGAGGGGAAACGAATATTCGTTTCTGAGGCATGTACTTCCTTTTCATTTCTAGTACAAAACACTGTCCTGAAACTGGTTAGGGATGTGAAAGATATTCTGTACATCTACATCTATACTCTGCAAGCCACTTTATGGTGAGCAATCAATATCCCCTCACAGGTGATGGCAAACCCTGTAAATGTTTTGCTGCTTGCCATGGAGGTATACCACAGATGCCATATGAAGCAATCAACAGAAAACACGCATGAAGACTATGATGTGCGACATGTAGTTAAACTTCTAGACGAGCTTGTAAATAGCGCAGACATGTGGCTAGAAATGACAAACACTCAATATTGCAGACTGCGAATCTGCAGATGGCGAAGAAATGAAAGAAAGTTGCACACATGAAGACTCTTCGAGTGATAGTGCCACATACCATCATCAATTATCTCCGAAAGCAACTACAATTACATCAAAGAAAAAGTGGTGAAGTATTGGTTGAACAAAAGAGGTAAAAAATGCCTACATGTCAGTACTGTTCAAAATAGGTATTGCTTTGTCTGTTCTGAATATGAATTGTATAGATGGAAAAGAAGTCACTGGATGACGTAAGAGTCGTCTGGAAATTGCGACGGAGATAAATGCGCAACTTTTTGAGCAATTTACTGATGCCAGATGACAGTCATTGAGTGTCAGCGGCAACTTTGCGTGATTGGGCGTTAGAGAATTGCTTCTCAAAATTTGATTAGTCGCTTCAAAAGATCACATAAAATTGTGGCATGAAAAGTAACAAAATTTATATCGAGAAACAGGTCGGAAAATGAAGTGACTCAAATGGAAATGATAGAAGCTTTTCTTACAACTGCAAAAAAAATAAGATCGCCAGTTTTAGTGAATCTTGAGTTTACAATGCAGATCAGTCAGGTTTTCAAAAAGAAATGTGCGTGAAAAGAACACGGTCATTCAAAAGGGAAAAACATTCAGGCAATTGCAGGACTGCACTCTCCCATTCATACACTATAATGCCCATAACGAGTGGATGGTTCATTGCTGCCTAAACTATTTGTGTATCTTCAAGAACCAACTGGACGTTTTGGACCTCGGGTCAAACAAACAATATTCTATGTAGACAATCTTGTGGTAGATGCATCGAAGTCTGGAGAAATGGGAAATATGTTACACTTTTCACGAGTCATGCTTTTCTTCTGTTCTGCGGGAACAAATCTCCTCTAGATTTGTTGTCGGGTCATAAAAGTTCTGATTCATTAAAAGCTATGTTTCGAGATCAACCTGACAAAGAAGTAGAGATACTTCAGATTCCACCAGGCACGATGGATGTAATTCAACCATTAGAATTTTTTCACCGGTGGAAGGCATTTTACAGTAAACTAACAAAATTATTGTGTGCAAATCACGGCAGTTTCCTGTCTATCACTGTGATAATATTCTCAAGTTGCAATCAATCTTACATTATCAGTATTCTTCCCCCCCACAGTTTCAAAATGTGATTAAATATGCCTGGCACACCTCGAAATATGCTGATATTAGGTCCGATTCCTTCCCAACACTGGCCGAGTTTTGTCTACGGACGTCTAACAATGTCTGATTCGCAAGGCTATCATGTCGTCTTTGCTTGTATGTTCTTGGTGCGCAAAAAACCTGTTTTGAACATTGTATCAATATTTCACATTTTTGCAGTAATTATAAGAAATAAAAGTTTGACACATCCTAAACCGTATATGTATGTGTATTTCATAGCTATCTGGAAAGAATGTTGTAGATAACATATCAGCTACATTTGTCAACGAATTTATTATTATCATACGATCGCTTTCACTGGGTAAATCTGTTCTCAGTGCTGTGGCAGGAAAGCAATGCTTAGCTAACGCCATCTTGTCCCTAGATGGCGTTCGTGTAATGTAGCAAGAGGTCAGGGTTGTACAACAGGCAGTTATAAGCGCGGAAACCATGCGACAATGTCATGCTTCATAAAAGTTTTTACAGACTTCCAGGTCATATCAGCAGCTAACAGTCTGCATACAGACTGCCTTCGATGTTAACTCACGGTGGTAAAAATAGCAACACAGGTTTTGTCATGACAGAGTCTGACAATTCCCTAGTAAGCTAAGGGTCTCAAGTTCAAGACCCACCATGTTTCTTCATTTTAATTTGCAATTAGTGTTATAGTATCTCTTTGCTGTACTCAGGAGTAATATTCCAGAAGTTTGTTAATGTTTATATACTGTGTAAGCCTCTGGCTGGAGTTAGTTCATCCTATGCTCTTGTATGTGTATGACTAGTGCTAAATAAAGTATTGCTGAGATCAAACCAATGTTCAATTCATTACCTACACCCTATGACACCTGTATAAGACAATGAGAATATGTTGCAACTCACCACAAAGATGATCAATGAGCTTCAGAAAGGCACACAAGACAAGCTTGTTAATTTTCTGGGTTGGCCATCACTAAAATATCACATACGCATTCAATCACAGGTACAAATGAACACCTTCAGCCCGACTGGTACTTTTAACAGTGGGGTCATAATAGTAGCTGAAGCTATTTGCCAGTGGTGAATATAGCATATTTACAATTGGGGGGGGGGGGGGGGGGAGGGGGCGGCAGTGACAAGATTAATGTAAAGATAGGTAATTTAAAGTAGACACCTCATTATATAAAATATGAAGCACATTTTTTAAAGTATGTTCCATTTGAACAGAAGTACATGACAGGTTATTTCAAAAAAGTAAATTTTCAAAACGTACATACTTTATTTTTCGACATAGTTGCCCAGTTTGAACAAACACTTATGCCTCTCAACCAATTTTAAAATACCCTCTTCATACAATCTTGCTGTCTGTTCTGATAACTAAGAGTTCACTGCCAATTTGTAAACCACGCCAGGAAATTCGTTAGAGATACCTGTTATTGTGAAGCTCCTGTTCTTACAAATCCTCGCTTCTGCTGAAACCTCCAAATCATCTAATCAAAGATGGGTGAGCAGAGTGGTCCTCCTCATGAAAATTGTCACAGTCATCTTTGAATTCACGTACCCACTTTGTTAACTGCTAACAGTCCCACCGTACACTTTGCAAATCTGTCAAATTTCTGCAGCAGACAGGTTCCTTTGTGACAAAAACCATATCACTGACGGAACCTAACAGGCAGAGGGCTAGTTGATGGTCTTAAACATTTTGAAAGAACAACTGTACAAGGCTAGCTACAGAGCTGAAACTGAGCAGAGTTGTTCCCAAGGCATGCTGGTACACAACATGTGCTCGGTGCAGCATGTGCATGAAGTATTAGTGTCTACAACAAAACAGTACTTAAACACGCCTTGTATAAGTTTTGCTGCTCATGTTCAGAGTCTAATTTGTGCTGAAGCTTCTTTTACTTTACTCAGATCAAGAATTTATTGTTGACATTGTGTTAATGCTATTGTCTTTTCTGCAGATCAGCCTTTACGGAGAGTTGCAACCTATCCTCTTACATAAATGTCCTTGTCTGCCGATACGCAATGTGTCCGATGCACCACGCAATGAAAATGCCTAAATTAAATATACTTTAGTTCTCACACAGATAAAACCTAGTACAGTTTATCACAGCATATAACATTAACCCTTTATGACTCATAAAAAATGAATGGGAAACATTCTTCGTTCATTTGAATTGCCGCGGAAATGTAGCGCGGCACCTACTTGCTTTGGTACATTTTCAATGCACCACAGTTCTTTCACTGATGTGATATCTGTGCCACCAAAGCAGTTGAATTTCAGCAAGCAGACCTTGGGCTATTTAGTTGTATGCAAGTGATTGTTCAGTTTGTACTTTTGCATTTCCTGTGGGAAAGTGATACTTTTTTTCTGATACTCGGTAAATCAATTTATGATAATGATTGGTTAGGAGTGGCATATATTATAAAGCTCAAAATTTGTAAATATAGTTTGCTACTTTTATCTTCACGCCTATGCCATATCTTGATTTAGTTTTTCTTGATACTAAATGAAGACCTCGGGAGTTAATGATAACCCTAAACCTATGTATTTGTAATGTATTTGGTGCTAACAATCATATCTGACAAGTTTCATTTTCTTCAAGTAGTACATGAAGCTGCAGACAGATTGCAAATATAGATATTAAAACATTGAAAAAACTATTTTTTAAACATAGAAGTCATCATATCTCAGCACTATATAAATGAGTTATTCCAGCCCCCCCCCCTTTCTAAGGTCTTCAAATATATTTCCGAACAACTAAAACACCATGGGAAAAGTTTTGAAATATCAAAGCGAAAAGATAAAAATTCAGACTATAAATGTTAAATAATTTTGGAACAACAAAAATTTGGAACAGAACAATAAGTAATTGTTTTATTTTTTTCACACACAAGTATGTACAATAAGTACTTTAAAATACATTGAAACAAAATTTGAAATTTACTGCAAAGTGATGCTATTTTTGTGTGAGTGTCAAAGTAAAGACTGCATTTTGCAAGTCGGTGAAAAGGTGAAAATGCCACACAGTAAAAATAGAATAATCCACATCTAAGAATGATGAAATTGATTGAAAACTGATGTGATGCACCTCATGACTTTCTATTTAATCATATTTTTGTCAAACTCCGTACCGCAGCTGTTCTCTAGTCACAGTAATTAATAAAATCTTTATGTAAATAAGATCCTTTTTAATTGACATTACAAGATATTAATACTTGCACTCATTATACCAAATTACATTCTTGACATTTCTACAAAACTGACATGAGATCAAGTCATTGTTTTGTAGGTAGCCAAGAAGCTTACCAAATAAAATCATTGCCATTAGATTGACATTAAATCAAATTTAACACTATTAGTTTTTTCTAATTGTTGAAATTCTTTCCTAATGCAGTTAAATTTTTTAGTAATTCTTCGTAGCCTTCTGCTCAGTGAGCGTAGGTCCCTAATGCTTTTTACTCTTCGCTTCAGGATTCTATCTTGATAGCACAGCGACTTCCATTGTCTGCATACCTTGCTAGCAGACAAAAGTGATTTCATATCCAGCATCCTGCAGAGTCACAGATGTCAATGATTACATATTAATTATTTAAACATTCATGGATACTCAAAAAGGAACAGATGTCAAACATTTATTACTATAAAAGAGGCAATTTCAACATTGCTAGAATGAGGAAAGGTAAAATGTTATGCATCAATATGAACACCATGTGTTATATGACAAATATAAAAATTGAACACTTAGGCATTGGTCTCTTGTTATAGAAATCACAGCAACAATTGGATGTGACAGACTCTTAGAGTGTGCGCGCGCACACACACACCCCCACCCCCCCCACCCACCCCCCCACACACCCCCCCCACACACACCCACCCCCCCACACACACCCACCCCCCCACACACACCCACCCACCCACACACACCCACCCACACACACCCACCCACACACACCCACCCACACACACCCACCCACCCACCCACACACACACACCCACCCACACACACCCACCCACCCACCCACACACACCCACCCACCCACACACACCCACCCACCCACCCACACACACCCACCCACCCACACACACCCACCCACCCACACACACACACCCACACACCCACACACCCACACACCCACCCACCCACCCACCCACCCACACACCCACCCACCCACACACCCACACACCCACACACCCACACACCCACACACCCACACACCCACACACCCACACACCCACACACCCACACACCCACACACCCACACACCCACACACCCACACACCCACACACCCACACACCCACACACCCACACACCCACACACCCACACACCCACACACCCACACACCCACACACCCACACACCCACACACCCACACACCCACACACCCACACACCCACACACCCACACACCCACACACCCACACACCCACACACCCACACACCCACACACCCACACACCCACACACCCACACACCCACACACCCACACACTCACACACTCACACACTCACACACTCACACACTCACACACTCACACACTCACACACTCACACACTCACACACTCACACACTCACACACTCACACACTCACACACTCACACACTGTGAAGACCTGGTAGGCCACCTGCAATCAATCAAGTTTATCAACAACGTTAACATCAATTTTTAGAGAAGCACATATACTTAAATATTAAGTATTCTAAGAAAAAAGTTTCTCCCATCTCTCACTACTGAATACACCTCACTCCTAGGGCATAAATGTCCATAATTATGAACTAAAACTGTGCGGACATCACATCTGAACTATTAGTTCACTTCAGGACCCATTACCGAACTGTGCAAACAGTGTCGGATCAGTAAAACAGTTTTAATAGCTCAAATACACGAGGAGTTAGCTCATTTGCAAGGAGAAGACTGTACACCAGTAATTATGATAAGCATGAACTAGGGATGTAGCTAGAACTAAGAAAAATTAGTATTTCATTTATCAATCAGAAAATAAAAAATATGTTTCAACATATTTGGAAATTCAATACCTTGAGGACTGAGTAGTAAATGAAAGTTTTTACTATAATTTTTTTTAAATCTACATCTATGATTATTTGTATTTTCAAGTAATCTAAGTCACAACTGCTAAACGAGAATCTCATTTTCACTGTTTGGTTATCCACAATCCGATATATTTAGAGAGCAAAGCTTGTGCCTGAAGAAGGAACAAAAAAGATAAATCTGGTGCTTATTAATGTGAGGGTTTTTCCTAGATAATATTTAGATATATTTATATATAAAAACACAGTCTAGAATGCAATTGATTTAGTCAATTAGTTTCTGTCCTTATTTTGGACCATCTTCAGGACTGTAGCTGCATTACATCAATGAAGCTACAGTCCTGAAGATGGTCCAAAATAAGGACAGAAACTAATTGACTAAATAAATAATCCCTTTCTAAGACCACCATTAATTGTAAAATTAACTCTGGCTGAATGGAAGCAGTTAAAAGATTACTTTAAAAATAATTCTGGCCATAAAGGCCAGTTAAAAGATTCACATGAACTACTGGCTGCTTCCTGCTACAGAATCTTGTTCCCCGGGCCACTGACTTCATTCAAAAATTACTTTAGCAACAGGAAGTTAAATAGACAGTGGCCTATATATGTAATAGATCACAAGCATTACAGTCAATAGACAAGCCACTGCAAATGAAATCATTTCATGAAGGTAGTTGAGAGAACATTATGGCATAATGGAATTTAAACAATAATTTTCATCTGAGTGTTCTCAGCACTGGTGAAATACAATATTAAATAGAAGGGGAAGGTATTCATTAACTATTATTCATAAGCAAGGTAAAATTTCACTGAACATAAATTATTTATTCAGTTCAAACACGAGCAAATGAGGGAACCAATTGTTACATAATAAAAATGCATCCCATTGATATAGTTTACACAGAAGATCCTCAGGATTGAAATTAATATAAAGTACTCTGAACTGTCAACATTCATTCATTCATTAAGAACTTTCTGAAAAGAAATGGTTCCACGAAAAACTATTTTCCCCATCTACATTTTATACTTTATCAGGTGGCAAAGAAGCTTGAGAAGTCGTTTTTCTGTAACACTGGGGTACTCTGGAAGATTTTTATTACAGAGAAATCAGATGGAAAACAGAACGATTTAGGTGTTCTTTCTTCCCACGCTATTAGAGAATGGAACGGTAGAGAAAAGTTATGAAAGTGGTTAATGAACCCTCTGCCAGGCACTTTAATGTGATTTGCAGAGTATGTATGTAGATGAATATTTTGCAAACTTACCTATGTAGGAATAGCAGTCAAAGAAAAATCAAGTGTGTATAGTTCAGTATGACAGTAAATATGCACATGCTAGATATGAAAACAACGGTACAAGTTACTTGGTAATCTACCAAATCTAATTTAATGTAAATAATTAGACTCCCCCCACAAGAATCACTCAAATCAAAGACTTGTGTATACTTGGAAATACTGACTTTTCAACAATCTAGTCAAGACTAATTTTTGTTTTACTGTTTATACAATTCAATCATTGTATACACTTTTCAGTTTCACTTTTTACACCAATAACTAAAGAATATTTAACATTTGCCAGTTCATTAAATATCCACAAACTTCAGGTATCAAGCTACAATACATACTAATGTATTACAACAGCTGTTCTCACATTTGTTATTCATGTAAACTAGTGGCTGAACCACTTAAATCTAACCAAGAGACTACGCTATGGTACACAGATCAGTGTCACCACAACCAACATTTCAGTATGGAATGACTGGAAGGTGACAGGGAACGTACAACACACTAATATATAGTGCCACTACTATTACCAATATCAAAGTAGTAACATTAATTTTCCATTAAATCTAGCACTGATTTTTCTTCAAAGTAAACATGAGAGAGGAGAGGGCTGGAGGAGCCTCTTAGCGAGTGGTATATCAGTGGCTCAGTTTGTAGTTCAGACAGTGCTGATTTTCCCAAAATTCTCCATGTATATGGGAAATGGGCCAAACACTGCTTTACCATCTGAAGAATTTCATGTTTCATGGGCAGATTCCCTGATAATTTGTTAATAATTTAGAACTGGTGATTTTTTTTTTAATTCAGAGCATGAATTTTCATATTTGAAGTATCTGCAGTATAGGCCTATTAATATTACGTAATGGCTTTCCAAAAAGCTTTCAAGTAAAAAAATCTAGTGTAGTACACTAGTTTACACATTTAAATCATCACCTAGTTGAATGTATTCTTTAATATTTTATAGATCAAAGTTATTGATCAAAAATTAAAAATAAAACTCAATGTTAGGATAGTAGGCTACATCTCCAGAGGAGTTGGCCTAATTTCTCAGCCTTCACATTTTGTGTGTTATTAAACTACAGTAGACAGTGCAGTTGCTATTTGGGGATCAACTGAAGCACTGGTTACCACCTGCTGTCTTTGACCCCTTACCTCAGTGTCTCTCCTCTCTTAGCTGTCATGCCTTTTTACAATTTACAAACTGATCAATTTGAGTAAACTCACCCACCAACCCCAGCTATTCAATTAAAAAGCACCGATTACTTGAAACTTCATAATGGCAAGTGCTTGGCAGAACATTGGTGAAGGAAAGTTTGTGTGCAATGAAGTTGTGTGTTTCGGAATGTTTTCCAAGTTTAGTACGTCCCCAACTATGTCTTGGATCAAGCAGAACTGTGGTATTGCGTCCTTCAGTGTCGCCGCTATTTGTAGCATATCCATGATTATAAGCTTCCATTCCTAAAGTATTCTATTTTAAAAACATTTTTTTCAGTTTTTGACCTGCAATATCTTTGTTAGGAGACAAGACAAAAATCCGAAAACTGCACAATAGGCCTTTAGGGTGAACTGTGAAATGAGGTGACTTGAGACACCATTTCCTTATATTTTTCTCAGGGCCTGTGAAACTTATGAAAAAATGTGTATCAAAATTTATGTCTGGGTCAGTAGATTGCATTTATGTATCAAATATCTCAAATTTGGTCATTTATTTTTAATATTTTGTTGGTGTCCCAAGCCATCTGCAGGTGGGGTGACTGAACAATTCTTTCCCCACAAAATTGCATTCACCTCACCAAAGAGGTGACTGGGGACAAAAAGTGTTTTCCTTTTAAATGTTTTACCAATTTTAGTCTCTTTTAAAAGTGAAATAATGAAAATGATATATTAAAAATTAAAAGAAAAAATTTCGAAAAGTTAAAAAAGAATAAAATGAAAGTTATATTTACTGTCTTAAATAGTGTTTCACATGTAAAAGTACAAAAATTGTTTCATGTTTTTAATTACAGTAATTAGTTTTGTCCACATTACTCTGCAGTTTCATGCAGGAACTTTTAATGACCATGACAAAGAGGGGAACAAGTTTGCACATAACTTGTGAAATAGAAACTTCTTTAATGCGCGTATATGTTGGCAGCGAATCTGCTAGCATGCCAGTCAATTGGAGTCCGGAAAATGCGAAAAACTAGTTGAACTTCAGCGTGGCGAAGATATTGCGTTGGGAAGCAACAATTTGATTCCCAGTTAGGCTACAACATCGCTATTAGCTACGTTCCTAATGTGATATTTGTATTTATTAGACACCTCCAGATATTTAGGTTCATATACAATGCAAACGGGAAGTGGGCGGGTACATTCAATAAACATTACGATTTTGGGCAAGCCCCCACAGCCCCAGTAAAGTGGCTGACTGCGAACTGCGGGCAAATTTAAGAGCTCGATGGCCATGTGGTGAAAAACTTACTGTAACGCGCGAATTTTAAATATGTCCAAGACAATTACGGTGTGTATTCATTCGAGTTACGTCGCGGAAACTCATTTAAATATATAACTACGACTTCAGCCTCTTTCAATATACATTCGGTTGTGTCTAAATTTATTAGACATACAGTCTAGAAATCTACGAACAGCGTTTCTTCTTCCTAACTAAACCGAATTATGACATCTAGTTGAACGGAAATTATCGTCAGACACGATTTTTGGCACTCATATTTTACGATGGTGAAACATTTGTACAAAATTTCGGTAGAGAATGAAACTTTTATTCTGCAGCGGCTCCGGCACACAATTTTAATCTGCCAGGAAGTTTCAGTCTTTGAGCAATTCCTGTTTTCTCTAATATTTAGATATTTTATAGCATCAAAAAATTAAATATGGCTGCCTGAAACGGCTCATGTAAAAAAATCGCCTGGTAAAATGTAATATCCCATCAGATACTTAACTGCAAATAGCATCTTACCCTGTGAACACAGCAGCAGCCACTACCAAATTCTTTTAAGTAAAGGTACACGAAGTATGCCCTAACTTTTCGGAAAAAGTACATTTAACATTCGCATTAGGGTTTCTAGCACGAGTAAATATTTTACTGTAGTAAGCCAAATACAAAAGCGTGAACTACTCAAAAGTCAGCAACTATCGTCATAGGATTCGACTTCACAATGTGCATCCAGTACGTATAGCTCTCATTCATATACGGAGTTCTGCAAACCCCTTTCAGTTATACCTATATATAAAGCAGATGACCTTTAAATTCTGCGTTACAGGTTGCTAATAAATTCATACACAAAACTTCTAACTGCAGTGAGGCAACTAATCGTGTACCCAACCAGAAAATGAGACTTCTGAACTTCCTATCCACAATTACTGCCTAAAGTAGCGTTTAAAGAGCTAGAAACAAATGCCTTATTTTCTTCAGAACTATCTTGTCTTGACTGGAAGCCTGTTGAGCAAAAGTATCTCTGTACATTAGTAGGGCTACATTTATTCCTGAACAAATGGGAAGACAATTCGTTCTTTTTATTCCTTTCTTAAACATTTATGCAGTTAAACGCTGAGCAGCACTTTATCGTGCTTAATGTATACTGCAATAGTCAATACAGACGTTACCACCAACTGAATATATATGTATACTGCAGTAGTTATATAATACACGATTTACCTCCGAACATCACTTATTTATTTGAGCTTGCCACAATCATGGCCGCCGGCGGAAGGTTTAAATTATCCTGAGACAGCATCGCCATTAAGGAGTATTTTTACAATGTCTTCGGTTTTGAGTGGAATACTCGATAACTTTTTATTGGTATTCTTAATGACTAATTAGCTAACGTTTCCAGAAAGACGCTTATAATAGAACCACATACTAGAAACTACTGATCATAGTACAGACTCTCATAGACACCTCAATCTAGAGTGAGCAGACATTCCCAAAAAATTCTCTTACGGAAGCTCACCAACAGTTCGAAAAGCCCATTTTCATGTAAGTATCCTGTACAGGTAACACGTACTCAACTTTCTATCCCTGCCTGACAATTAGGCAATGGCTCACACCATGACGGTTTTATCCCTATCTAGCGTCAATAACGATATCCTTTTATAAATAACTATGCCTATTCTCTGTATAAATTTTGCCAGTATGGTATTGAAGATAAAATGCTTATGGTCTGTACGCAATAAAATTTCATTTGGATTCACGAATTTGTCTCTAATAGCATGGGTGTCCTTACAAAATAAGACTGGAAAGTGTTTCCTGATTGAATACATAATGCTACAACTGCTGAAAAGATTACTTTAACTTTGCATGCCACGCCGAGCTTTTCACAGTTCTAACTGTTTAACAAACGATAGGCCCCCCTACTGTATTTTAAAAATTGTCAACTGTGCCTAGATGTTGAAACAAAGGCCTGCGAGTTCAAGCAATGACTATTCCAGTATTTCACAGTGCAACAGATGTAGTAAGAAGAACAACGCAACTGATACGATCTAAATTACAAATTAACTGGTGTTACATTCATCAAATAACTTTAATACTTTACCTCAGAATTGATATAGATAGCTCTGGTGGTAAGCGACCCACAACATCAAAAGCAACATCCATCTTTCCTACACGATGTCTTGTGTCCTAAGTCGCCGAAGGAAATGAGCAACTTCCCTTCAATCGGATACCGTTATTCCAAGTCGTTAGTGATCTACGGTGCCGCCACCCTGCGTGTGTAATATAAACTACAATACGTACCGTACTGTAGAAATATTTCCGTTTTTAACGTCTTTCTCCTAAGGCTTTGGCATGTATGTTTTCGCATAATCGAGGAATCTCTAAATTCTCTATTAAGACGAATGGTACTTTGTTATTGCTATCCGTTAGATACTGTACTTTTGGCGTCAACTCTCGCATATGGAACACGTGTAGACATTGTTTTGGGGCATAGGGCCTGCATGCTACGGTTGCTCATAAACTGATGTTTGATGATTCGTTCGTGATAATCTCGAAGTTGACTCAGAGCAAAATGACTTCATATGCTTCGTTGCTAACGGTATTTCAAGATGCTGCACAAAAAAAGATAAAAAGTCGTAACTCTATCAGTTCCGCCATTTTGAAAATTCTTGTGTGCAGATTTAATTTTGTTACTTAGCATTTGTTAAATGAACATCCCAATACCGGCACCATATTTTCCGTTTGTTCGCGAATAATATGGGACAGCGATATAGCCATATTAAGGACAACTAACAAATAAATATAGCGAAGTATCACTCCGAATTCTGAAATTTGGATAGGCGTGACATAATACATGAGAAACTAAGGACACTCATTTATCTTATTAGCGGCGGTGCTAAAATGGAAAAATTGCGATTAGTGAATGGATGTTAATGATTTCTGTTATAAAAGTTTCCTTTAATAAAAGACGAAAATTAGCCTAGGTGTATATTGGAGAGGGAGTGAAATTTAGAGGCCCATCTACCCCGAAACAGTCCATTTTCTGCCACAAAAATTAGTTTTGGCTTAATCCTATTAAAACTTTAAAAGGAACTCTGATTACGAAACACGTAATTACAGGCCCATACATATTTGAGGGGTAAAGAACCCGTGTATTGCCGCGCTCGTTTTTATGTCTATGAAATATCTTATTAATCTATATTTTTGAATTGTTCCATCTCTTTCATATATCGGTTTTTATAGTCGCTGAATCCGAATTAGAAATCACATTGTCAAAATTTAATGTCGCTTTCGATAATTAAAGGCACTTTCAAACATAAATGTAGATTTTTTAAAAGAGGCATAACTGAAGATCGGGACACCACATGTCAGATTTGACCCCATGACGTCATCAACGTGGCGGCCACGACCGACTAAATTTGGCCACGCGGGCCTGCAATGACGTATATACTCGTATCCAGTATGGTGAACAAAAAATAAAAGAAAAACACATATATAAAGTCGCAAAACCAATAAAATGACACTAGCTGGACAAGCGCGGGACTGTTGCTTTTTTTAAAGCACCTAATTTTACGTTTTTTGGCAGGGACATTTTAACCGGATAACAGGACAAAAATACCGTATACCAAGGTATCGAACACTTCAGTTGACCTATATTATACCTCAAATGAAACTTAGGATAGCAAACCACCCTTCCCTCCCAAAGGCCGGCCGTGGTTGCCGAGGGGACTGAGGCGCTACAGTCACGGTCTGCACGGCCACTACAGTAAAAAATATGAAACTAACCGTACAGCAAACAATGGCAACAAAACATTGTAATTCTACCACAAGAGAGCGCCACTGCATCTGTCAACACACTTAAAAAGCATCACGCGGTAATGATGTCACACACGACGTGTCATAGCTCATGGGCAGTATCCCCATCTTTATAACTGAACGGAAAGCCACTGATCCTCATTAGCTCTATTATATTTGGATTTGTGGTGACCTGCATGTGGCTGAACCAGCATAGTGGACGAAAACACGAAAAAATGCTTGAACAGACAGTAACTTGACACGTGACTTTCAAAATACTGTAAAATCTACTTTTGAAATAATAGGAAAAAAAAAGAAACATGTTAAAATTGTCTATTGATTTTAACTGCTGGTGTCAGTGTTGCCCCTGATGTAGCATGGTAAGATTTACATCTCTTCCTGCTGCTTGTATACGGTGAGGCCCCTTTCCTTTCACAATTTTCTTTTTGTGTGTCAGAACACGATTCACTGTTTGAACACGAACTTTAAATACCAATATATTAAAGATATGAAAAAGTTTCAAAATGTAGATTCACAAGGTATTTCATGGGCATTATCAGTATAGAGGTTGTTTACCTTTCAAATATTCATATTCCATTTATAACATGTTTCATAATTAGCCTTTCTTTTAAAGTTTTAATAGATTCACTTCGATTAAATCACAACTAGTATTGTACCAAAATTTCAGAAAAATCAGAGACTGTCACTTCTGTAGGTTTACTTGTAAATATCGGTATAATAAATTAATGTGTGACACAATAAATCGGTTACTGTAGCCTCTCTATTTGACTAAATTAATGTGTCTGCTGCGTCCCGTCATGGTATCTTTCGAGAGTTGTAGATGTTGATTGTACAGTTTAAAAATGCATCCATTCTTTACAGGAAAATTTTAATTCATTTCTAGTTAGTCCTTTTTTCATAATAAATGTGAGATCCGGTGGTCTTGCAGTGGAGTCCAGAATCGGTTGCTTTCTGAGGCCCTTTCAATTTAGCCATATTACAACTGAGCAAAAGGAAATTGCCCACAGTGTTAAATGACAGGGAGCTTGCACAAAAAATGTTCTGGAACCAGCACATCATAAGAGTGAAATTGTGAATAGTAGTAATAGTATGTAAGTACTAGTATGTTTCAAGATTTTCCTTAAAATAGTCTGTACAATCATTAATGTTTTGTGGTTTTCTTTAGATCAGAATTTAAGCTGGTATATCCCTGCATACTACTGACATATTCTCAGTTCTTGTGTTTACTGGAGTCTGTGAAAGATTTTCGTTCTGTCGATCATAGTTCTTAAATGATAACCAACCAACCAGTAACAAGTAATGTTTCCTGTGACCAATTTTACAATGTAATAATATTCATACCTTATGAGTGCTCCTAGATTAACATAAGGGGAACTGTCATTTGAAAATATACTTCATTCTTTTGGGAATTGCACATACACATAAAATCTGATGTTAACAGAATCTTGATGTAGCGCACCTGTTGCTCGAATTGGTTATGGAAAAAGAAAGAAAATAAATCTGATCAGTGACTGGTCAGGCACAACAGTACACATGTATTATTAAGAATTCCCAATCTGCAAGTCAATGGAGGCCATTATCCGCAAATTCTATAGCTCGCAGAGACAGGAATAAAATTCATTATTCAAAATAACTATAAAGTGTCTTCTACTCTCTATTACATACTAAATGATACATACCTTTGTGATTATATTCTGGTTACATCACACAGTGGAAATTGTCAGAATCATGCAAATGTCTACTTTTATTTGGTATATGAGTATTACGTCGTAGTTGAAAAGGGGATGATGTATGTGTAGTATACACGATAAATCTTAAATGTTTGAGTATGTTGGGGCAAATGTTGTCTTTGAAGAAGGATGTAAGGAAGGAAGCTAAGGGTTAAATGTCCCATCAATAGTGTTGTATCTTTAAAGAGTTGCAGAAATCAAACATTAGGAGAATAGTTTCCACTGCACAATTTAAATGTACACCAATTCTCTTCTTAAAGGAAAATTTTTGTTGCTTTGCAATTAGTCATTTTGTCATAATAATGGTGAGACATCGCTGGTCGTTCAGTGAGGTCTTCCACAAGGATACAGTCCCTGTGACCAGGGGCCGGGGTGGATTTTTATGCAATCCACAACTGTATCCCCCTGCCACAAGAATCATATCTCTGTGGAAGACCACACTGTGAGACCTCCCCAATTCACACGTCCTCTTCCAGTCCCATCAGAGCACTGTTGTTTATGAATTGTGTTGTAATCACTGCACAGCTGTTTATATTGGAATGACCATGAACCAACTGTCCATCAGGATGAATGGCCACTGCCAAATTGTGGTCAAAAGCAAGGGAGACAACACTATGGCATGACATGCAGCTAAGCATATGCTTGGTTTCATTGGCTGCTTCATAACGCAGGCCATATGGATCCTCCTTTCCACTACCAGCTTTTCTGAACTATGCAGATGGGAGTTATCCTTACAGTACACTATCTGGTCCCAAAATCATCCAGGCCTCAATCTATGATAAGCTCTCCCCCCCCCCTTCCAACATTCTCTGCCCCATGTAACTTACACCTGCTATTCCTAGTGTTTGTTATTCTTCCCTCCACACCATTTCTAAGCTGCATCTCATTCCACGCATCTAGTACCTACATGCTCTGTGAGACTGTTTTTTATCCATCCCCACCACCACCGCCTTGCAATCTTCCTGTCCCTCCTCTCCTCCCCTCATATCTCCTTACCGCAAAATGTGACTCATTGCTGGCAGTTGGAGATGACAGTTGTTTGTGTTAGACGTGTGTGGCTGTGCAATTGTATAATGATGTCTTTTTTCTGACTTACGTTAATGGATGAAACTTGAAGTTACATGTGTATGAATGTCTCTTGACAAATGTCTTTGGAGGAGATACAAACTATTCTCATTAGATTAGATTAATACTTGTTCCATAGATCAGATTTTGTAATGGTGCAAAATGTACCAGTTTCATAAAAAATAACACTACATGAGATACAGTTTTTGTAAAATTACTAATTTCCGTGTAAAATTAATCTACTGAGTAGGAGTAGTTGTCATTTAGAAATTCTTTCAATTTATTTTTTATCTGTCTGACATTTTATGTTTTCTGGTAAGTGACCAAAGATTTTTGTGGCAGTTAATTCATCTTCTTCTGTCCAAAGTTACATTCAACCTTGAATAGTGTAGATCATTCTTTCTTTGAATATTTTACCTTAACCAAAGACCTATGTTTACAGACTGTATTTATTGATTGGTGTCATGCCACTTACCATATGGAACTGTGTATAATGTGTCTTGATAGTGTGTCCACTTGCAGAGAACCACTTAGTAATTTCCTGAATGGCATTGTTTACAATTTCATCATTAATTCTTGTTTGTTGGGTGTGATTACTATACACGTATCATCAGTAAAATGAACTAGATTTTCATCTTCATGAATATAGAACACCAAATCATTAATATATGAGTGTTGGAACTTAAAGAGTGGCAACTATTTATTCATTACCAATAGAAAAGCTTTACATGTTGCACATATTACTGTCGTTCCAAGCAGTCACCAGAAATGTGTGGAGCCTGTTGCCAGTGATGTGGAAGGTGTAGTATACTGTTAGCATAGCCTGTTTTGTTGATGGTACAAATGAAGCGGTCTACTTCCTATTGAATATCTGGAATAGTTCTGAAGTGAATGCCACGAAGTGGTTCCTTCATCTTCGGAATCAAATTGAAATCACAAGGACTTATGTCTGGGGTGTATTGTGGATGGTACAGTATTTCCCAGTCCTATTGACCAAATAGAGCAGCCACAGCTTGCGCTGTAATCGTCTGCACATTGTCAAGCAAAATGATGGGTGGGTTGGACAGAAAATGTTGCCGCTTCTTTTACAAAACTGGTCACAGGGAACTGTTGTGAAGGACCCATAGCGATGTGATTCCAACAACCAGTTTGCATCAGAATCTTGATATTTGAGAATTTTAATAAACATCAAGCTTGAGAGAAAACTCTGGTTTCAACAGGTAACTGGCTATGTAGATTGATGGGTGTATGATTTGTAGGTTGGAAATCCATGTCCAGTAGTAGTTCATCATTTCATCCAGGCTGCTTGAGGTGTGTTAGCATCTCATCACAGTCATGTTGAGTGTCATCGCTCTTTCAACACCCTTAGGATTTCCGTAAGCTGTCTAGCAGATGGTGAACTTGTGACAGGACATTTTTCTATAGCAAGTATTGCGTGTTTGTAGTGTGAGATGTAATGTTGTATAGGGAGTAGGATAAAAGGTCAATACTTTCTCAGGATAAGGTCAGAGAAATATCTCAGGTTGTAGTTAGAAAGGAGTATGATCTATTCAGAAAAGAGTTGTCTGAATACTTTAAAGAGATTAAAGGTGAGGTTCAAAATGTTGTGGAAATGTGAAACAGAAAATTCAAATTCTGAATCAAAATTTAATGGATACTCAGAAACAAGTTGCGTCTTAGAGATAGTTTTCAGATAGGAATTCATTCAGAGTATTACTGAAATGAAAAGGAAAGTACAAAGTTTAAAAAGATACTGTAATTTTG
This sequence comes from Locusta migratoria, assembly GCA_026315105.1. Classification (NCBI taxonomy): domain Eukaryota; kingdom Metazoa; phylum Arthropoda; class Insecta; order Orthoptera; family Acrididae; genus Locusta; species Locusta migratoria. Next base: position 246,241,713 of record CM048744.1, on the reverse strand, counting down.
CCAAACTAGCGATTCATACAGATGATCTAACTAACTGGGAATGTCAAGTAGAAATCTTGGGAACAAGAAGATTAAGGAAAAGGTTGAGGATATGCCCTACAGGGAAAATAAAAGTTTAGATTCAAGAGAGACAAATAAACAATTTGAAAAATTGTGGGCTGAACTTGAAAAAAACTAAAGCACAACTCACATCTAAAAGTGAAAATAATGTTGTTAAAATACCAGAAAGTTCTATCTTGGATAGCCCAGAACGTAGAACAGGTATTAACATTTTGAAAGTTTTCAAAGCTGAAACCAGATGGAGAAGTACATCCAAATAATTTTTAAAGAATCTTTTCAAGGTCTTAACCTCAGGAGATGTGCATTTTTGCACATAAATTTGTGACAAACATCGGGCCCCTAGCTATATTCTTCATGGTTTCTATTTTATCTTCCATTAAGCATACCTTCCTCTTCAAATAGTCTTTCACATTTTTTCCTCATTCTTCTCCTATTAGTTTATGAAAATATATACTAATTAGCAAACCAAATAAAACTTTATATTGATAAAATGATTTACCAGAATTAGAAAATTTAACAGATTTTAACACACAGCTGCATTTTGCAGTAACACCAGAACATTTATTGTTTCATACAATAAACAATCTATTTGAGAATAGATTTATTCTGCGCAGATTTTTCTGCGTACAGTCTTACAATCACACTAAATAAAATTGGTAATTTGGTAGAATCCGTGTACATCGAAGGAAACGGCATTGCCATCGATATATACTGAATGTTACACATAGTGTTTCTGAACCGGAGATTCAGGCGTTACGCGCCCTCATATACTAAAAAAAACTTCTTGTTTAACCTATACCTAACCTAACTTTGACTTAAAAATAGTGATCTGTAGCGTAGCCTTAAGTAGTTAGGTATATGTTAAACAACAAGTTTTTTTTTTTTTTTTAGTACATGAGGGCACATAGCACCCAAATCTCCAGTTCAGAAACACTATATCGAACATTCAATATATATCGATGGCAATGCCATTTCTTCGATGTACACGGATTCTACGCAATTACCATAAAATTTATAGGTACACTCCTTTGTAACCGCATGTGATTTGTTAATAAATGTGTCTCAGAAAATATTTGTGCACTACACCTAGATAAAGCATTCATTTGTTGATCAGTGACTTCAAATATATACATAAGTATTGTTGTGAGTGCACAGCGTCGGCATCTCACACTATAACTTAATCGTGATTGGTATAATATACCATGCCCTCTTCAAATAATACTTAGATAAATATTTCCAGTTCACAGTTGTGTAAACAAAGATAAGCTGACTATTGGCGTGGAGGCTGAGGGATACTTCATGTTGTGTGTTTAGGTGCGTACTGCAAACAATGAAATGCGAAATATAAGTTTGAATAAATGCAAAGTGTCAAGAAACTATGTAACATTTATAAACACTAAATTTGAAGGCAAAAACCAGGCCAGTGTCAGTTTATGTCAGTTAAGTAACTTTTTCTTAATGAACATAGTTTCAAAAGCATAAAACATGAGAAAAGTGTAAGTATGTTAATGCAAAAATGGGGGCGAATTAACATTGTGAATACAGGAAATTTGACAGGACCTACAAATATGGTGTAAATGGCAGGAAAACATAAAATCTGGGAACATAAAAGTGAGGTTTTACTGTAGGTGTGTGGCAAACTTTGGGCCTCAGGCATATGTTTTGTTTGTGTAGTCAATAGTAGTTGTAGTTTTCTATTTTTTTTTAACAGGAAATAACATTTTTTGTAGAGTTTTTGTACAAGAAATATTTTACCTTTTGTACAAATTTCACTAAATTGGGGTGGTAGTTTAGAGTTTCACAAGCACTTACACACAAACAAACATCATTATTCACTCATCATTAGGCTTGCAGTAGTGATAACAGAGGCATCCCTTTGGGAATCCATGGAGTGAAGTGAAATCTGTAGGATTCCATCACCATCTTATAAGGATATCTTAAGCTCCCTCCGATGTCACTGTGGAGTACAGAAGTGGTTGGGATTCCTGGGGAAGGGGGAGATGGAAATTGGGTTCCTGTCTTTGGGGGTCTACCTTCCATCTTGGTCATCAGATTCTTTTCTTTCATTTCTTACGTACCAATCTGTCGCCCTTCTTTACACACACACACACACACACACACACACACACACACACACACACAATTTATACATGCACATTAATTTTTTAACACATATGAATGACTGTACAGATTTACACATACATACTCATTTATTTATTCACAGCTCAAAATGTGTTATTACATGCATGGGCAATGTATGAGTAGTTAGGCTACATTTAAAATGATTGGTACACAATTTACACAAATAAAGATTACACTGTACACAATTTGTACAAATAAAGATTACACACAGTTTAAAAATACATTTCAAAATGGTTAACATTTGCATTCCAGAGTAAAATCATGTTATAATTTATATAAGGAAAACACACCAGTGTCTTGTTTAGAGAATTTATTCCTATCTTCAAATGTTTTTTGTTAGATAATTTGTATTGTGATGTCTCCATTTGTGGTGTTCTCTTTCTCCTGTGATGTGATTTTGACATGATATTGCAATCGGAGAATAGTTTTAATTTTAATAATATATATTAGGATGTTATGGTGTTTTTAAGCTTCTATTTACAGGAATGGTACCTTCTTCATTTTACAGAATCTCACCAGTTGCTGCCCTGAGCAGAATGTGGCTAGACACGGAGCCAGCTGAAGTTGATCTTTGAGGCGGACAAAGGCATGTTCACATTCGTCAGTCCAGTGGAAAGCAACGTTCCTATGTAGCAGCTGATGCAAGGGATGAGCCACATCAGAATTTAGGATAGTTGGCAATTTTACCATAAAATAACTGAGGTCTTTAACAGTATACAGCTGTGGGAGGACTGCGATAGCATCAAGGGACAGATCCCGTCACGTGACAGTTGAAACCCGAGATAGACAACAAAATAATTAGTGAGATTACACTTTAACCCAACGGACAGGAGAACTTCAAAAAGTGTACGAAGTTTTGCAAGTTGCTAATCCTTGGGAGCACCTGAGGACAACAATATCATCTACATAGTTTATGCAACCATGCTCCGAAGTTACCACTGTTCTAATAAAAATGCTGAAATATAGCTGGCAATGCCAAATGTCAACCGGTAATGAAGTTCAGTATCATGTCAAAACCACATGGCAGAGAAACAGAACACCACGAACAGAGACAAAATAAAAAATTATGCAACAAAAAACATCTGAAAATGGGAATAAATTCTTGAAAAGCATAAAGCTAAGCATTAGAAACAAATAACTGGTGCGTTTTCTTTATACAAATTATGAGTAACGCAGTTACATGCTTTCAAAAAACATCATTATGATGAATTAAATTAAAGTCATGTTAGCTTCATGTTATACGAGCGTTTCTATATAAGCCAATTTTTAACTCATTTTTAAAATTTGTCCTAGAGAGTATTTCCAATTCACTAGGTAATGATTTTTACAATACTGCACCCTTGGGGTATTTGTTGTTAGCTTCAGACCAAATATTGTGCATGCTCATTAAGCAACAGACTGCCCTAGTAGCACCGTTACATGACTTACCATAGACGCTTATGTCAGTTGTGTCTATGTCGTTGACTAGCCGGGTCGCACTGTGTTCTCTGCCTCCATTTTCTCCATACAAGAAAGGTGCAGAAGAATGGGAGGACTATGAAAAGCTTCTGTGACAACATTTTGTGGCATTGGGCATTGTCGACAAGCAGCTCTGCAGATCTCTGCTTATTTCGTGGATTTCTCTGAAAGTGTATCAACTATTGTTTCTGCTAGCCCCCTTGCAGGATCCAGAGTCATCATCTTTTATTGAAATGTATGACATGCTCTCTAAATAACATCCAGGTTGTTGCCTCACGGGTGGCTTTTGACAAGTGCCACAAGGAGCCTCATCAGTCATACCATGCATGGGCCACAGAATTACAGGGCCTTAGTACAAAATATCATTTTTTTACAGACGTGCATCATGAGTCACATGCCGCTTTCATGGTATAAGATGCTATATCTCAGTTAGCTCTGGATAAGGAAGTCAGACAATGGACCCACCAGCTCACGAACCTGGCTTTATAAGTATTGCCCAGTCGTATAAAATTTCTCGTACCGCTGGTGCCCAAACTGACGGTTACATGGATGTCAGTGTTGTGCAGTCTGATCCCGCAGCTGATGGCATGCGCATTCCATATGATGATGGGGAAGTTGCTGCTGTCTATGTGCATCGACGATGACAACCAGGGCAACCACGTGTTAAGAAGAAGCAACAGCGACAGACGCAGCAGCCAAATCAGGTACGTTTGGTGCTTCCATTGTGTACACATTGCTTTATCAAATATAAAAGAGTACATTGTCATCAATGTTGGGCTACGTGTCACTCCTGTAATAAGAAAGGTCACATTTCCTCTGTCTGCCAGTTAATAAGATGCCCACTGTCACTTTGTCATGACTGTCAATTTTGTGCTCTCAAATACTAGCAAGTTATACATAGATGTTCAGGTCCTTGACAAAAATATTCACATGCAGGTCGACACAGGGTCTGCTGTCAGTCTCATAAATTGCCACACATATTTGGAATTGGGTTCTCCGCTGTTGTCGCCTGTCACATGAAATTTGCGGGAATACAATAAACAGAAGATTCCGATAATTGGCCAGTATGAGGCATCCACTTCTTACAAATCGGTTGTTTATTCTCTCACCTTTTATGTAGTTGATCATGCAGGAATGGAAAACTTGTTTGGATATGATGCCTTACAACTATTTGGATTCTCCATTACAGACAAAGTACATCTTGTATCTGGTGATATTACTTACACTCGGTTAGATGCATTGTGTGCAGAAATTTCCATTATTTCCTCTTCCTGCCTGGGCTGTAGTGTCCATTTTGAGGCACATATATCGCTCAAACTGGTGGCCTGCTCAAAGTTTTTTCCATTCACACCCCCTTCCAGCGGCATTATGTGGCCCTGTCAAGGCTGAATTGGATAGGTTGGCATCTTTGAGGGCTCTCCTCCCTGTTACTTATAGTGAAAGGGCAACCCCCCTCGTTGGGGATTTGCAAACCCAAGTGAAAATTGTGGTTGTGTGGCGATAAAAAAAAACTGTCAACTCCCAATGTATTATTGATACTTATATCCACTTTTTTGTTCTGATGAGTTGTTTGCCAAACATTCAGGCAGACAATTCTTCTCCAAAATTAATTTATTGGAGGCATATCACAAGCTGGTCTTGGATGATGATTCCAAAAAATTTCTCGTCTTTAAACACTTCTTTTGGCCTGTATCAATACTAACGGTTGCCATTTGGCATTGCCAGCTATATTTCAAAATTTTATTTATTTTATTTTTTTATTTTTTAGAACAGTGATGACTTCCGTGCCTGGTTGCATAAATTATGAAGATGTTGTTCAAACGAGATAGAAGGGCTGGCCAGTATTTACCTTTGTGCTGTACTGCTGATATTAACACAAATGAAGAAACAGAAAAAAGGACTTTTTCTGTTTCTTCATTTGTGTTACTATTGGCGGTACAGAACAAAGGTAAGTACTGGCCAGCCATTCTATCTCGTTTGAACAATATTTATCATCTCTGAGAAGAATTTTCATCATTAATCAAAAATTATGAAGAATATAATGTTATGACGGGTGCTTCCGAGGATTAGCAACTTGCGAAACTTTGTAGACTATTTGAAGTTCTCCAGTCAGCGGGGTTAAAGTGTAATCTCACTAAGTCTTCTGTTGTGTATCTTGGGTTCCAAATGTCACGTGATGGGACCTGTCCCTTGATGCTATCGCGGTCCTCCCACAGCTGTCTACTGTTAAAGACCTTCAGGTATTTCATGGTAAAATTGTCTATTATCATAAATTCTGATGTAGCTCATCCCTTGCATCAGCTACTACGGAGGAACATTCCTTTCCACTGGACTGACAAATGTGAACATGCCTTTATCCACCTCAAAGATCAACTTCAGTTGACACCGTGTCTCGGGGCAGCAACTGGTGTTGGCCATGGACACATCCCAACATGAACTTGTGGCAGCCCTCACACGCCGATATGACCATGGATCAGAGCAGTCTATTGCTTATGCTCGAAGATGCTCAAAGGCTTTAATCTTAGATTGAGGCACTTGCCATAGTGAACGCCTTAAAAAATTTCTTGTTTTTTTTTTCTTTTCTTTTATTTATTTATTTATTTATTATTTTTTTATTTGTTTATTTATTTATTTTTTTGTATGTTTCCAAGTTTCATCACATCACCGACAATAAGCCTCTGTCCTCCTTGAGTCATCCTTCAGCATCACTTCCGGATAAGGCCGTGTACAGGTTGTAACGTTGGGCTTTATACTTGTCTCATTTTTACTATCTCATTACTGCCCCTTGACCCAGCACACAAATGGACATCTTATCGTGGCTGCCTATGGGTCCTGACCCCATCTTCAACCACAATTAGTTACTCTGTTTCCATGTTGATGAGGAAGAACATTGTGTGGTTGATGGGTTTCCAATTCTGCCACAGCTGACAATACGGTTCTCCATAAGGTGAATAAGTTCATTCAATGAGGGTGGCCTGACAGACCCTCAGGCAAGGCATCTGACCCTCTCCATAACTATTACGGTTTGCATCTGCAACTGTCTGTTAGTGATGGGGTGGTTCTCTTTTATACAGACAGAGCATATCCGAGGATAGTGGTTCCTGCTCCTCTGCGTCAGTGTGTCCTTCAACTGTTACATCAGGGACCTTAGGGTGTTTCCTCCACTAAAAATCTGACTCATAGACCTGTTTACTGGCCAGGAATTGATATTTCACATATGGTTGCCTTGTGTATCAAATGTGCACAGCACTTAGCAGCTCCCTGAGCTGACCCTTACCCATGGCCCACTATGGTGTGCTCATGGAATGGGTCCATGCTGATTTTGCCAGCCCTTTTTTTTGTTGTTCTTACTGGTTTCTCATCATTGACTCTTATTACAAATTTCCTTTTGTGGTTCAGTGTGCATCTCCTTCCACTGTGGCAACCATAAATGCATTGGCAAAGATTTTCGCCCTTGAAGGTCTACCCTCTACTCTAGTCAGAGACAGTGGTCCTCAGTTGCCCTCGCAGACTTTTGCAGATTTCTGTTCCAGCCACAGTGTTTGTCATGTCACAGTGCCACCCATCCATCCACAGTCAAATAGGGAGGTTGAGTGGCTTGTTTGCACATTCAAGTGTCAGATGAAGTTCGTCACTGAGTTTTCTAAGGACGATGGCTTACTCCACCTTCTAAATTCTTGTCGGTTTACACCCATGGGTGATTACAGCCTGACTGAGCAATTACATGGTCACCAGCCACAAATGTTGTTACATCATCTTCACTCCCAACAGTCTCAGGCTGTTTCTCAAGCTCCTGACAAGTTCTGGGTAGGTGCTCCTGTCTGGGTATGGCGATACAGCTCTCACCCCAAGTGGATCAAAGATGTCATCAAAACAATTTGGTGCCGTCGATTGTGCGATATCTGTACTGATGAAGGAATGGTTGTTCACCATTCTGACCAGCTGTTCATACTGCTTGAGAATCCAACAGACACAATCTCTGGGTCCCACCTTTACTGCTCACAACTCTGAGTGCCCAACATACCCCTGCAGAAGATGTGCTTCCTTCACATGAGCCGATTGTGTGGAAAGTGTGCCCCATCTGGGGCACTTTCGCACATACGTTCGAGTGGCAGCACGTGACTTGACACCTTCGCAATAATGAAGTGAATTTCCCAAAGGGGAAAACGTACAGTGTCAGTGTGCTGTAAATTCAAATCTGCCACCGTGCATAATGCATACAAAGGAATGTAGGGATGCTATGGCAACTAGACAGCACCACCTAAGTGAACTGGGTCTCACCTGCAACTCAGCAGGGCACAGCAGTCTGTAGTGAACAATGATAGTATACACTTGATGTAAAGAGTCTGTTTTCCACGTGTTAATAAAGTTATAACACTGTTAGTTGGAGGTAAGAATGAGTTACAATAGGATTCCAGGTTTAGAAGTTGGAACAGTAGAGATTTATATGGAAAGGAGGATGGTGGCAGAAAATTATCCAAAGTGAACTAAAGGGTTAATAGTAATAGTTTGAGGCTTGGGCACAATGGTTGTCATTCAACCAGCTGGTACTGAGCATTTTCACTGTTATTCTGAATGTTGAACAGTAGACTATACACAGTAGAAAATAAATTGCTAATATTTTTTTTTTTTTTTTCTTTTTTTTTTTTTTTTGGAAAGATAGGCTTTTTTCCTGATGAATATACTGTATTACTCTAGAATGAGAGATTTTATATTACAACGGAAATATGATGTTTTCACATAGAAAAAATCAAACACGGCTGTCAAAATTAGAGATTTCTTCATTATGTTCTGACCCACTATTGTTCAGTAGAAGCTCTATTCCTTCATTCCTTAAGGCAACAATGAAAATTGAACTCCAGATTTACCTCCAAAAACAACAACCAGACAAAAGCTTTGCACTGTCACAGTGCAGGAAACATGCGCATGATTGTGGGAAAGCAAATGACTCTGGATATATTTTATTCCTACCTCAAACAGTGAGAGCTGTTGCCATCTATTAGACCAACAAAAGATGTTAAGTCACATGCGGGTCATTAACAAAACAGAAAATTACCCATTATTGAACAGTGCTGCACATGAAAACAGACATCATCTTGCATTTGAGGAGACATCCATAATTACAAGCACGAACATTTTCTTGGATACTGTAATAAAAGAGGCAATTGAGATCAAAATAGCTTACGATACTCTTAAGAGAGACGGCGGCTTGCAGCTGAGTATGGCTTGGAACTCGGTGATTGGAAGGTTGAAGCGGACACGGCAGGCGTGCAAACAAAACACTGCCTTTTATGGTCATGTCGCGGAACACCAGTGATGTCACAGCCAGCAGTGCAGCTATGTAAGGATGAAAGTAGTAATCATTCATCAGTCAACCACTTGACAATAGTTGAGATCTAGACCAAAACTTTGTGGACAGTAAACCACATGACGCGGCTGGAAGCCCGAGAAAATTTTATCAATTTTACATTGTATTGTTACTTTTTTAACAAGATTTTGTCTAATACATATTTTCCGTCCATTCTGCCTAAAACAAAAAGAATAGTTACTGAATCACTCAGAAAAATGTGTGGGCTTAAGTTTGCAATTGTACAATCCTCTTGGCAACAAAGGAAACATAAGCGAATGTGCAACAAGAAATGAAAATATTCTTTCACGTTGATGCTCAGCATATGTGCACCAATGGCATTCAGTCATTCATTTTTTGTATTAGTAGTTATTTGCACACTTTTCGCTAGTTGTCAGGTGTTGTCTCAGCGAATCAATAATAACTGTAAACATAAGGGACCAAATGTCTATAGTCCTTCATCCCGAGATTTACAGCTACTTAAACTAACTTATGTTATGAACAACACACACCAATGTCTGAAGGAGGACTCCAGCCTCTGACAAGGAGTGGTCACACAATCCGAAGCAAGGTGCTTTGGACCGCACGTCCATTCTCATGCAGCTCAGTGAATCATTAAAGGATGTGCATGTCCTTTCTACTTTGTTATTAGTAGTTTTTAAAGCTTTTGTCTACTATTGTACTACCACATGCCAAAAAGCCATATAGTGAATTACTACAACTTTGCCATTGTATCCATTTTCTTATGTCACTACAATTGTGATTGTGCTTGTAAAAGTACTTGAATTTGTGAAAGCAGAGAAAATAAAAGTTCTGATGTAAGAAATTTTGCTTATTACATATTGAAATACTGAATTCAAATCCCTTTCAATAAACAAGTCATGTGGAATTATACTTTTGCAAGAAGTAAAATAAATTACATTTCATTTACTGCAGAATCAAAGGAGACAGACTCATCGTATAATGACTTTGTTCTGTTAAGTGAGAGGTCTCGCCGGATAAGAAAGGTAGCTGTCATAGTTGTTAGGATTGCACTTGATTTGCCTACAATAGTTGATGTTAACCCTTTAATGCATAGTGTATCTGCTCAGTTAAACAACTTATTTTTTCCATTATCTCTCAAACTCATTTGCATCTGATTCTATACATGCAATTAGCTAGTACTAGAAATTATAAATTGCGGAGTGCTACTAAATCAGTTCTACAGTTGGCTGCATCGAGTTACCCCTAACATGTGTGTTTGTTTACTTTAGTATTCCTTCTTTGCTATGTAATAGTAGTCAATCGCATACTACTGTTGCATTATGAATTATTTTCTGGAAGGATTAGAGGCCAAATAGTGACATTTACTGCATCGGGTACATCATGGAATCACTACATAGGTATCCAGCTATGAACTTTTTGTGGCTAGTACTGCATAATAATTTTAAGGGTTTTTTTTGGTCAATATTTGTTTCAGTATATACACACTATACATTGACTGTGGTAGTTTTTATAGCTTCAGATAAAGTCATGCATTAAAGGGTTACTATGACAGAATCAAACTTGGAGTGACATAAAAGAAGATGTAAGTCAGTTGCATGCAATAAAAGTAATTTTCAGGCCTTTTACACCAGTAAACTTGCTCTCCTTAGCAATGGCATCTACACAAGATTAACAAATGGAGGAATATTAATGAGCATGCTGAATAAGCTAATGGGAACTGAGTATGGAATGACAAACAGCCAGAAAGAGAAGTTGACTGAATGGCAAAAGGAATTTTAATTAACTGAAGAACCAAAGAAACTGGTACACCTGCCGCTTAACATGATTTCATGCACTTGTGAGCACACAGAAGTGCTGCAACATGATGTGGCAGGGACTTGACTAATATCTGAAGTAGTGCTGGAGGGAATTGACACCATGCATGCTACAGGGTTGTCCATAAATCCTTCAGAACACATAAGTGAGATCTAGAGGAAGATATTAAGCTCAGAATGAAATCAGGTGGGCAACAATTTCCAAAGTTTAAACCTAATCCGGTTATCTTCTTGAAACCATTTGAGGGATTTTTACCTGCTAATTGGAATCAGGATAGTAGTGTATGATTTATAATTAATCATTTAGACAAGGATGCTCTACAATGGGGCAAGTTGAATTTAAATAGATTTTGTAATAGGGATGATTTTGCAAAAGCATTTAATCTGTGCTGCCCTTGGCTGAAGCTCAGGAAATTAAATAGCCATAGTAACAAAAGATCTAGGAAAAGTCAGTCTAGATGGAGGTAACCCTAAGATTGTCGGGTATCTGAAGTAAGAGAAGGAAAAAGAAATAGTTCGAGGTCGAAGGTCGACAGCCTACGGCTTATCAGAGGGAAGAGGAATAAATGTGTATCAGTTAGGATCGGAAGTACTTACCGATGCCATGAGGCACAAGTAACATAAATAGTGCCAATTAAGTTTAAATAAATTAAATTTTATATACATGTATATGGTTAATTTTATACAGAATATAATTTTTGTGGGGAAGAGAGAAATGATAAAAAAATGAACACTGATTGTTTATGGAATGAGAATAAAATAATTGATGATAAGGATAAGGAATCTTGGTATTCCAAATATAGTTACAGGTATGATGAAGATCAAAGTATTTCTGATTTAATTTAGGAACTAAGAAACTCAAAGGATTTTAGTGTCTTTAAACTTGTTTCTTCTAAGATTATGAGTAGGAAAGTTACACAATTTTACAATGGACAGTTGTTAAATAGATATTGTTGGAAAAGTAGGTTGAAGATTTTGTAATTTTATACTTTAGTAGGTTTTTACGGAAGAGTTATGATAGTTTCATAATGGTTAATAATTTTAAATTATGTAATATGTATAGTAATAGTTGTTACTCATTGTATTACAAATTTGAATGGTTTTATTAATGTTAATTGGTTGTTGTTATATTTTCTAATGGGAAGTTTATTTAAATGTTTTCTGTTAGTTTAAGTATTAGTAAAAAGGTCATCATGTTATAACTGATTATCTATTCTCTTTGGAGAACAGGTTTTTGATGTCTCATATGAGGTGTTAATTATAAGTTTAATTTATTATGATGTGACCTTATTCTGATAGGATGAAAGTGTAAAGAATATAAATTCTTTTTATGAAAGTTATGTTTGAGTAGTAAGGTCAAAATAAGTTGAAGCAAAGAGGGGGGGGGGGGGGGGCGCCTCTCTTACGGGGCAAATTCTTTTATGAGCTCGTTACGGAGTTTTGGAAATGTTTCACTTCAACTTAAAAAAATAAAAATAAATAAATAAAACTGATGAATATCATTTACTGCTAATTATTTCTGAAAAGGTAATTGAAATACAAATTTTTACTATTTTTGTTAAACTAAAATGCGTTTGTTTTGATGTGTGTTCTAGATTTTATGCCTACAAAATGCTGAAGAAACATTAACGAGTGTCTGAAGATGTATTTTAAATGGAAGTGGGACGTTCAAGATAATATGAACAAAGAAAAGAATACAGCCACTGAAAGGAATATTTTAGCATGAAAAGGAATATTAATGATTATTGTAAGGTGAAAGATGGTCACCCAATAAGTCATTGGTTCCTAAGATTGATGGCAGTTGGTTGCTTGCTAGTTGCTGAGCTAATTGCTTCCATCTGTTGTGAATTTCATAGCTCATGACAAGTTTGATATCATTTGTAAAAAAGGATAGTATTGCAGGTGATGCTGGTAAATATTTGTAATTTTCCACTGGAAGAAATGTATCATCTGCGTAATAAATAGATACACTTATTTTCTGCATGGAATTGAAGTTGGGGTGATAGAATCTTGTAGTGAGGTTAGCTTTATGTGGACGGTAGTGATGTAATTACTAGTTATAACAGTGCTTCTGGAAGAGAAAAGGCTAAATTTTTCAATATTTCTCAAAACAGTGTTAGTGATAATAAATCAGAAGTTGCTAGTTGGGTTTAAAATGGCGATTTTACTGCGTGGCAGCATGAAGTAACTCATTTACAGAATGTGCCTGTTGAATATAGTTGTCTTTTTGTTTTTGTTTTGGGTGAGTAGTGGTCCGTCCCGAAGGGAGTTGATGATGCAGTTTGGACAGAAGAGTCTTATTGTATTTGTATGAATCCTGAGGGAGTTCATTGATACATACGTGGGTCATGTGCATTTCTGGTTACAAATTGTGTAATTTGTATTCCTTGAGTTACGAGAAGTTTAATAGAACAACTTAACTTCTGATAATTACCTTGAAATTTGATTGGGGGCTTGGAACCAATAAAAACTATTTGGAGGTTTCGCAAGCAAGCATCTGACAGTGACTTAGGCTTGGTGGGAAATGTTATAATGTTGTTTGTTAGAGTTGATCAGATGCCAACACTTGAAGTACGCTCAAAGTTTGCATTAAGTTCTATTTAAAAGGAAATAAGGAGCTGTAAATGGTGGTGGAGCCTTAGGGTTTATTTTTCCATATTAACTTAAAAAGATAGTCACAGGGGATAACTGTATAGCAGTCACTCATAAGCTAGGAGTTATATTTTATTTATCTCATTGTTTGAATGGAACTTTAAAAAAGTGGAGGAATAGGGCAAGAAATTATAATGACCACAGTAATTTAAAAGATCAGATGATGAGAGTAGTATCTTTGGTTTATTGGTAGCCTCAACTTATGTTAAAGTCAATGACCTTAATAAAAGGAATATAGTGGTTCTTTAGGGTATAAATATAGTAGAAATATAAAAATAAATCAAATATCCATAGGATATTAAAGAAAAACTAATAACTCTGTATAAAAAAGTAATATTGCACATTGTTCAATAAATTTATTAGGACTATGTAATCATATCTCTGACTTATAGAAAAGTAATTTCTGTATATTGAGACGATTTCAAGAAAACTACAAAATAAAAGTTTAAAAAAATCCTGCTCAGTATTGGACTCTTTGAAGATATTTAATGTAATTTTTTAGTATTTTGACAATAATTTCATTGGAGAAGATAGGAAAGGTGCTTTGAAATTCTGCCTATAGTATGAACTTATAATTTGCATTTATTTGTCTTGAAAAGTTAGATGTTAACAACATATGTGTAGATGGCTCGAAATTTAACTTAAGGTGTCGCATATTCAAACTGTTGAATTTGTATTTAAATTTAAAGTGTATATTTATCCTGAACGGCATTTAACATGAATTGGAACCTTATAAGGGATTTGCTGAAATACTGAGAATCAGATTCATGTTTTTTTATTACATTAATACCATATACAAGCTCTGTTACAATCTTTCCTAACATAATAGATGACCAAAAGAGTAAAATTATAACATACTCGTATGTTCGTTCCGAAGTGCGGAAGCTGGAGGTGATGGTTGTATGACTGTGTTGTGTGCCTGTGTGATTGTGTGAATGTTCTATTTTCTGAAGGCCATGGCTGATAGCTGAAAGTGTTGTATGTTGTGTCTTTTGTATGTCTGTTGCAGCTCATCGCCATGTCTTTGTGGGAGTTGTAAACTGTCCTTATTACTCTATTAATAAGTCCAACCCAGACTTTCCATTATTATACTCATATGTATTTTCTATATGAGTTTTTATGTATGTTACTTTAAAAATATTTAAACCGTGTTAGATGAGTCTTGCTGTTACAGACCCAGAAGGAATATGTCAAATGATATTGGTCATGGGGCCTCAGAACAGACACAAACTTCAACACTGGTATGCCTCGATGGTGATGAAATCTTCACCAGGTCACACTCGCTATGATATCCAGGATCTCTACCAATCTCTGCCTAGTCCACTCACAATAACCATGGTGACTCCCTTGTACAATCTTTGTTGATCAACACATCACCAAAAGAAGCACTTAGATTTAGGAAAAATTGTGGTCTGGTATTCTGATCCTAATTCATCCTGCAGTAGTTTGCCCACACCTGTGACATGAGAATGCCTAAACAATGAAACTCTCTTTTCCCACTCTACATTATTATTTCATATCATACTGAAGTTTGTTGTAACCTGTCTATATCTATCATACCTGAGGTTCATTGGTTTATAAATGAAACAACAGTTCAGACTTACTTTTTACATTTACCATAAAACAGTCTAACAGTTCTAAGCCTGTTGTTTCTGCCTGTTGCCTCTTCCTACCTCTCTTTTCCCACCTCTCTTTTCCCTTCTTCCTCCTTAACCTGTCCAGTTCCATCTTAGCCTGATCTAATTCAGCCTGAAAGGCAGTGATTTTCCCTTCCTATACAGCTATTTTACTGTGTATGCTATATGTCCTACAAAACCAATGATAGGTCTCATTTACTTACCCAATTCACACACCAAAACAGTCACCCCCAACGAAAAAAGACTGCAACTATCACACCAAATCTTGAAACTAACAATTCTACAGCAAGCAGGCACTTTTCATTCATAGTAAAAATAATAATTTAGTAAGAATAAGTCAATTTAATTACTGAAAACAGAGAAAACACCTATACAAATATTGGGGCTACTTGCAAATGTTGAAAACAAAGCAGTAAGTGCAAAGCTGGCAAATTAAAATTCACACTGTGTTTTGCAAATAAGAAATAAAACAGCAGATATACTTAACTTGCTAGATAGAAAAAAAGAACAATTAATGAGACATTTGAATTTTCTTTGCAAAGGTGTAAACAAAAATACGACTGATGCCTTACTTGATGATATTTTCACATTTTCTGGTAAAATAGCCAAAGAAAACTGAAACCTTTAATAGGAACCTTGAAGAAAACATGTCTAAATTTTAATTACTTATTGATATTAAGCAAAGTTTAATTACAGTTTACCAATGCATACCGATTTGCCTTCACCAAGATAATGATCGGATTAGAATCTGGAGACACCATGATGACTGTGGAATTGTTGCTTTTTGTAACCCCATACTGGTCCTGTACCTGGTATTATGATTTTGGATGTTATTCGTTTCCACTCCTGCACCTCCACAGTTTGCACTGCCAGTACAGTAACAAGCCATTGTTACATTGTTAAGTCTCTGTCGTACTCCCACATATAGGAGCTTGCCAACAGCCACATTGCAGCAGGATAATGTGTGAACACACATGGCTGCAGTGTTGAAGACTTCTTTGTCACCCGTCAGATTACATTGCTCCTGATCTCACACCTATTGAAAAATCTGGCCCTTAACTGAAGAACAACTGGCCTTCGAGACACCGTCTCCTATTACATAGACCAATTTTGGCAGCATGTGGAGCAGCAAGGACTGATACATTCCAACAACACATCAGAGTATCCTTTCAATCAATGCTGAGCAGTGTGACGGGTTATAGCTGTCAATGGAGGTAACATTCTGTGGTGGCGATAGCCATAATCGACTCTGAACAAACAATCATATCTTTACAATTGTCTTTCGGTGAGCCGCCTCTTGGCCTCCACCAACAAGTGCATTCAGTCTGTGTTATGCTTGTGAAGTGTCATTTCAATAAAGTTTTGATATGCAGAAAAGTGTGTTTTCTGGGGTTCACACCATATGAAAAACCAACATTGGTTTCTGAGTTTCTTGTGTTACGGTGCGTGTTTCAGTGTGTTTCGCTCACTCGCATCGGATAAATTCTCATGATCTGATGGTTACGACCACAATGAACACACCAGTTAGACTTCCACCGGGCTCCACGGTTCTCAAGCATCATTCAACTCACCTCTGCCCCGCAATTCATCGAGTATATTTGTTTGACACCTCAGCACACGGCTCAGCAAAATTCTACCACAATGCAGAATGTGCAAGAAGAAAAGCACGACTAAATGCCTGAAGTATGATTTCGCTCTCCATGTATCATATTTTCTGTCTTTCCATACTAGATTCAAGGGTGTTATAATATTGTTGAAAATGTAGTGATATTACTCTGACATCATCCTGAAAGGAAGACCTGTTGTGCTTAGGCTATAAGTGTATTTGTAAAAACTGTTTTCTGTGTTTGTAACAACTGATGATAACAAAATATTAGAATATAAAAAAATTTCAGGACTATCTAGGTTAAGTTGGATACTATGATGGAACTATTAGACATTTCCCCTTGCAATTGCCTGAATAGTACACTTCATCAGTACTGTGAGTAAGGTGCTAATCATGGTTTACTTTTAGTTTACTTATTTATTTTTATTGTATGTGTAGATATGAATTCTGCCCAGTGTTGTGATTATGAATAACCAGAGATAAAAACCCGGACGTTCTGATTTAGAATTTCCAGCTAGCTCTACTTGAACACAGTGTGTTCTACTGCAAACTTGAATCTGGTGTACTCATTTATACCGAAAATCAATACTAAGTGAATACTGCTTTTTGATAAATTTGGAAGAGACATATCTAATAAAATAAATTTTTCTGGCTTATAAATGTTCATAGTGATGATGAAATGCTTAATGCGCTTTCACTTTTGTAGACTTACATAAATAAATAATTAAACAATTCACGTTACTTGCAGTAATTCTAGTGACAGAAGTTGCTATGGTTACTTTGTTTCTGTCTACAGTACAGTTGAAGTAAGAATGTAAAATACTGAATATACTGTTTACCAAATTACCTTCTTCATTGATAACAAACACATAAACTGAAAATTTACTTCTTGTGGCTTGCTGTGTTGAAAGCCATTTTAAGTTGATCAATGAAAAATTCCTGGTTAAGTGATTCCTAGGGAGTATCTTCACTTGTTTATGTTGTTGTAGGTGACTTACTTTGATATTATTGGATCGGGTCTTGAAGATCTCTCTTGCTTTCATAGGTCTATTCACTCTAATGAGCCTTCTTGATAAAATCATTTCCTATATTCTTTCCTACATCAAATGAATCTATTTAATTTACACTTCATTTTTAACAAATATACTAACTCTAAATCTGTTCAGTTCCAAAATAGTCCATATGCAACTGCACATAAATTTTTCTCCTAAGGCTAAATATGTCTGTTAGACTGGAGACAAAGGAAGATTATTAGCTCAAATCTGTCCTTGGTTGATCAGTTTTTAGTTACTTGGAAAGCTTTATGGAAATGCAGATCTTTTGTGACTGTTTACCATCTACTCTGCTTTACAGAAGTTAAAGCCCTTTACATTTTTGTGAATGTTTCTCTGTTCACATACTTCTTTACACTTGAAACTCATTTCATTGACTTTCAGTCCTAATTAAAATTAATAATATTATTAAGAAAGCATTTTGGTACCAGAACATTATTTACATTGTGCTAGTATCACCTTGAACATTTCGGGAGGGGGCATCTGATTGCAGTTAATTTCAATTCCAATAACTACTGTGTTATATTTATTATAAATTAAAATATTGCTTGCTACCAGGCAGCTTCTTCCCCTCATGTGGTAGGGAGAGACAAGTCTATGTATACATTTTTTAGAGACGCCAATAGCTGTTCAACTTGAGATGTCCTTGGGTTAGGGTGTGTGACCTAATTTCAGGAGGTTTTTGTTTGTTCAACAAAATATGTGTTGGCAACTCTGAAACAACATGGCAAATATTTGATATTGTGGAACTTGTGATCATCAGAGGCACGTTTTTCGCAAAGCGCGAAATCACAAAATTTTTGCAATATTTTTCAATTTTTACAGAAAATTGCGAAATTATTGAAATTTATGAATAATCTCAAAATAATTCAAGAAATTTTGTGAAATCGCATCAGTCATTTAAATGTACTGGCAGAAATTAGAGATATAAATAATCAATTATACACCACTTCAATATACATCGTTTGGAATCTGCCAAATTCATTTCCTATGCAGTGAAGAAGTCAGTTTTCGGCGCTTCACTTGGTCTGGCGACTGGTAATGTACTGCGTGGTTTTAATCATTTCTGATTGCTGGTTCTTTCAGTGATTTGTTTTAGTACAGCAGATTATTAACATGGTCACAAACATTTTTGATCATGAAAGAAATTTGCATCAGAAGGATTTTAAGTTGTTGATAAAAAAAGGAAAATACTTATGTGCAAATACTGCAATGTGCATATTGAATGACAAAGAAAGGACATGTGCCTAAAACATATAAATAGCAGTTCTTCCCATAAGAAGAACAAGGAGAAAATGCTGTTGACAGGTGGCAAGAGACAAGTTACACTTATGGACATCAATGCAGTGGAAAAACGAGCGAAAACTGGACAAGGAAGAATTCATGTTATCAACAACACGAGCTTTCATCGAGGCAAACATCCCCTTGGAAAAAGTTGATCATCTGAAACTTAGAGAGTGGATGAACAAACCGTATATACCCAAATGCAAGCCACACTTTTTTTTGCAGTTTTCGGGTTCTACAAATAAGCCTGCGGCTTAGATTCGGAGGCAAAGCTTCAGGATAGAAGCCGTAAATAACTTTCATGAATGGTATACATTCTGGATTTCGCCCTTTGTTGCAGTGTTTGCGATCTGCTTTTGAACTGTCATGCATGGAGAAGTGTTATCTTGTATCTGATCGTGAAGAAGCATGGCTTTTTCACCACAAAGTATAAGGGAAAAGTAATTTCTTTCATAGAGACAACATTTAATCACGGCAATGCACATACTATATGGGTGAAAACACACAAAATTGTCCAAGAACAGAAGATAAAGGTTTTTAAAGGAAGCCGCAATGGGATAGTTGCGTGTAGCTCCAAAATATTTTGAACCTTTCACTGCTCTGTATGTAAATATAGATATGGTTATTTCTCACAGTTGTCATTGTCTGTGATGTAATAGTAATTAAAGTTTCTGTCCCTTTAAAAAGAGAATCAATATGAGTTGAACAAAGTGAAGTTAGATTGTGGGGCTTCTGAGAAGCAATTTTCTTGGTGTTGTTAGAAACACGACTGAGTTTTCATAAAACATGCACACTTATGTAATTAGGCTATGTAAAATTTATTAAAGTAGCAGGATAAGTGTCTAGCAAACATTCTTTTTATTATGTGTCATCAGATGTAAAATTTTCATGTTTTCTGAATAAAATAAAAGCCATTACACTGCAATGAGGCTAAAATTGATTTTTTGCATTAGTTTTCATTCATTAAAAAGTGAAAATAAAATTAGCGAAATTACTGACAAAATAAAAGTAGTGAAAAATATACCGAAATAGCTTTTAAAAACGATGAAATTGAGCAGAAATTTTCACCACAAACAGATGTCTCCAGTGACCATTGAAATGTTAACAAACTGATCTCTTACTCAGAATTAATGTTTCCTCTTATTTATTACTGTGTGAATGCTAGCACAAGTGAGTTCAGAGAGCAATTTATTGAAACAATCTGCAGCCAATGTTTGCAATCATTGTAATCAATGAAATATATTACTGTGTGTTAATTTGTGGTATCATTTAATTTTTGGAGGTTCACAAACCAGTTTTTACACAGGGTTCATTTACATTAAATGAAGATGTTGGATTCTGTTATGTTTTGTAATAGTTATTATGTGCAATTAATTGCATTCAAATAGTTGAAAGCAAATATTTACACAAATGGAACTGATAAATAAATGCCACAATGTCCACACTGAGTTTCCAAATAGCCCGTGGTGTAGGATGATTTCATATGGGGAGAAGGGGGTGGGAACACAATTGCACAGTGCTTAAATGTTTGTATGATAATATTACAGCTTTCTAGTTTAATAATGAAAAATTTGATGCACTTCAAGCCATAGCATCAATGAAGAATGTAATGCACTTCAAGCCACAGCATCCGATGAATTTTGTTGTGAATTTGAAGCATTGGCATGGATATCACATTTAGTCACTATGAGGTCTGTTAAAAGTATTCTGTAATATAAATAATTTTGCACCAGTGGGGGTGCTGCTGTGAAAATAGTTGTTGGAAATTCCAGCACATTCTTGTTCTAAATGTATAACTATTGCTAGTTTCATTATTGTATGTCCATTAGTTATTGTCCAGTACCAGGTTGATTAGAATGTTGTGTCACACAGTTTGGGAATTTTGAGATGGCAGAGTTAGGGGAGCGACATGTCTGCATTACAGTTTGCATGGGGGGGGGGGGGGGGGGGGAATTTATGATGTCTCAATGTCTACTGACAATGCTCATATCAGAATTGTCCCCAAAAATGTGCATGTCAATCAAAGAGTAACTAGCTGAGATATTGCAGAGAATATAATATTTCAACTGCTTCATATCATGACATCTTAACACAGCATTTTGGAATGCAAGTTGCCATAGGTCACAAGTCAAGACTAGAAAGACCATCACCTATGGCAAAAAAAGCTTTACTGACTTTTCTCTGTTCTTTCCAGACCTGGCCTTGTGGACTTTAAAAATAATAAAAAAAAGTTGAAAACAGTGTTGAAAGGCCGAATATTTACATAAATAGTCGAGAGAGAAGAAAACTCACAGAGGGCACTTTGGGAAATCCAGCAAGAGGTGTACCAAGACTGCTTCCAGAAGTGGAAATGGGAATTGGGAGCAGGGTGTCAATCATGGGGCAGACTATTCTGATGGGGACTATTCTAAGATAAAAGCACAACATGGTTACAAAGCATGCTCTCTTTTTTTTTCCAGTAATGCAAAATTGATCTAACAGGTAAGAAGATAAGTCAACTATCTCCCACGAATAAAACAAGAACACATGTGTTTCTTATCAACATTATATTATATTATATTACACTGAAAAATAAAGAAATATAACAGTTTATTAGGTGATTTTTGTGTGCAGTTATAACATTATGATAGTCTTAACAGTATTTTTGCCTATAGAAAACTGTCTCCTTGTGATTGCTTATTCTAATTCATCACACATGACTCATAGGTAGGAACCATATACTTTATATTGATATATGCATCCTCTCCACCATGTCTTTCCAGAATTTCAAGTGTTTCCTGAATAAGGTCACCAAGATTCTCATGCTTCACCTGAGTATAGTCAATGTCATCCCCACAGTTAACTGAAATAAAACACATCATCATAAAAATCATACATATGTGTAATGCAATAACATCAATACATTCTCTGGATGATTTTGAAAGCTATATCAATACTTGAAAGATAGAAGTTCATGTCTAATGCTACATATTTAGTAATTAATTTTATAAGTTATTCATTAAGAAAATACTACCTACTTTGTAGCTGTTGTCAATAACAATTTAAATTTTGCAGATAGATAGGTAATAAGTATAATTATGAATTGTTATATGTTCATTTAGTCTCACATAGTGGGTACCACACTTTATTTGGTACTTACACTATGTCTTCTGCAGACAGGTTCCAAATGGTGGCATAAAGTAATTAAGTACTAAGAAAACAATTCATGTGAAAGCAATACTAATGAAAAAATCACAGTCCTCATATTTTGCATTATGAAATATCACATTAAGTAATATTAGTGGAGATCACAGGGCGAGTACAATCTTCACAAGAAAAATTCCAAGGAGTTTCCAATCCAGTGACCTCTATACAATTTGGATGTTGAACTTCAGCTCTTTGAGTTTGCCAGCCACATTCATATTTTGTTACCTGAGAAATTACAACATGACCACTAATAAATGTTATTACAACATGAAAAGAAATTAAGTTTCAATTCCCCTCTCAAAAACAGATTACTAAATGGCATATAGACAAAGTTCAAAATAAGAAGTAATCAAGCAAGTCTGTGCCCATACAAAGTGATGTAAATTTGTTTCCCAAATAAATAAAAAAATCACTGGAAATGCACAAGATTGTGCAAAAATTGACTGTACAGGCACACTGCAGTTCTATAATCAGAGACCAGAGTGATACACCCAGGTTGTATAGAAACCACTGCTCCAACCTGTATACAAGGAAATAAAAAGAAGATAATTTTTATCACTGTCTTTCTAAAAAAAAAAAAAAATTACTCAATGAAACGTGTGGAATATCTCATGCAATAGCCAAATGAGTCCTCAAGAGCTCATGTGTATTTCATCTACTGTTGACAGTTGAAAAATAATAAAGCTCGCTCGAAATGCTGCATTCAACACACATGCTTAGAAAGCATCTCCACTGCACGTGCAGAATAGAACTAATCCTATTTCTAATATTCATAGAATATATGACTTCAACTGCGATTGGGCAAAGCTGAAAATGTGTACCCAGCCAGGATTCGAACCCGGGTCTCCTGCTTTCTAGGCAGTTGCGCTGACCCCTACACCACTGGGGACACAGTGATCACCGCACCTGCAAGGACTACCCATGCACGTCTCCCGTCAGATACAAATTCCCAGCTTCGCCCTGCCCATAGTACTCAAACTCGTAGTTTAACTAATTCCCGTAAAAGTAAGGGCTTCAAACTTGCCCACCCCTCCCCACTAAAGATAGGATCATTGCCCGTCTCCGGCATATTATATATATACATGTAGCGTCTGTTCCGAAAGAACAGACGCCACTTCTGATCCTGCAGCTGTGGCGTTCTTTCGGAACAGACACTACATGTATATATATAATATGCCGGAGACGGGCAATGATCCTATCGTTAGTGGGGAGGGGTGGGCAAGTTTGAAGCCCTTACTCTTACGGGAATTAGTTAAACTACGAGTTTGAGTGCTATGGGCAGGGTGAAGCTGGGAATTTGTATCTGACGGGAGACGTGCATGGGTAGTCCTTGCAGGTGCGGTGATCACTGTGTCCCCAGTGGTGTAGGGGTCAGCGCAACTGCCTAGAAAGCAGGAGACCCGGGTTCGAATCCCGGCTGGGTACACATTTTCAGCTTTGCCCAATCACAGTTGAAGTCATATATTCTATGAATATTAAATAATAACAGCTGCAGGATCAGAAGTGGCGTCTGTTCTTTCGGAATTTTAATGTTTTATTTTATTATTGACTTCATCTTCATTCTATAAAAGGTATCTGTAGACTGTAAACCTTCATTTTTATAATTTAATCTCGCAATTAGTCATTTTTCGGGTACAGTGCTTTCTTCCCTCTTAGTTTATAATTACTTTTTATCACAAAGGAGCTTTGACTTGAACACATTATAGAGAAAGTGTCACACTCATACAGTGTTTCAATAAGTGAATTTGAGTGTGAGTTCAACTTCAAGCAAAAATATAAATTTCTTCAAGCAAATACTGTACATTCCACTAAAAGTAGAATCTGTATTATCTCATCTCACGTTTTTTAATGTCTCTCTTACTAGCTATGTTGGTTGCTGCTTTTTTAACATATAGCCTTCACATGGATAATCCTACAGGAATAACTTTAGTTGTGGCAATACACAAATAAGACCAAAAGAGTTGGATGAACAGAAATTTAAAGTGAAATATCATGATATGGAAGAGTGTGGACAACTGTGTATTTATGTTAATGTGATCATTCTAGGAGACACCATCCTGGATGTAACTCATAATTTTGAAATGGTTAAGGGGTCATCTCACACAGAAAACAGGCAGATAATTACACTAGAAAAACAAAACTGTTTTTCAACTGAGCATTTTGTACAGAACAAGGCAATACTAATGATAATACATAAAGGTACATCATGCCCCCAACATGCAACAGTTGATTGCTGCACCTGTTCCTCATGGGCTGCAACCTACACATGTACATGTGTGAGAGCACAAGCATCAATAATCTGTTCCTCAATGTGCATGGGTTTCTACGCATAGGCCTTACTCAACTGCCTTCATGTTTCCCCACTAATAGAATTCTAATGGCACTTATCTAGAGAAGACGGGGACAACTCTAGTCGAGCTCTGCAATCTGGATCATTCTCGGTGAATTGTGTTAACATTTGTGTTTTAAGGATAGAATATATCTATAACCAAAATTCTCAATGCTGATGTATCATTTCCTGTGATACATGATGAATGTGCCCATGATGCCTACTAAACAATGTCAGAACAGCTGTTTGTGAGGGTACATAATTACGAATGAACAAGTGTTTTCTTATTAGTAGAGTTAATCATTTGTTATTTAACATGTTAGTGAGATATGAAATCATATTTTAATGTGCATTGATTTGTTTGTTGCTTTATTTTGGCTGAAGCATTCCACATGACTTCCCATTCCTTCGCCATTCAGTATTTAATGAACCAAGTTTGATGAGATTATTGAAACAGAAGGCAGTATGGAAGTGGAATAAAAATAATGAGGAAGAATTTTTAAAAAAAGTAAAAGATACACTAGGATGAGTCATATTCCAAGAGTATGTGACTGATAATAAATACCGTAAGGAAGTAATAAGGACAGTTCACAAATCACAGCAAAGACGTGGTGATGAGCTGCGACAGGCACATACAAAAGACACACACAAACACTTTAAGCTGTGGGTCATGGCCTTCTTCAGAAAATAGAACATTTTTCGCAGCTGCTGCACTTCAAATCATGCTCTGCAGTAAGTAAGGGAGGGGAGGGAAGAGGGGATAGGAAGGTTATGTCATGGTGGTGGGGATGGGTACAGCACGGCTTAGATGGGAGTAATGACATGCAGCTTAGGAATGGAGTGCAGATGAGGGGAGAAAAATAAAATAAAATAAAAGAAGCTCTGCAATTGTGTATGCTCTTAAGAAATTCTATGTCTTCCTATACGATACGAAATTTCATCTAGTGACAGATCACAAGCCTTTGGTGTCCCTCTTCAACCCCTCGGCCCCACTACCGGACAAAGCTGCACACAGGCTTCAGTGTTGGGCATTGTTTCTTTCTCGTTTTCACTATGAGATCAATTTCTGCCCTACTGCAAAGCATGCAAATGCTGACACATTGTCCTGTCTGCCGATTGGACCAGATGCTGTTTTTGATCACGATGAACTTCTGTGCTTCCACACTGATGATGAGGTGCAGCAGACAGTCGAGGGATTCCCCCTCACTTCTGACCGCTTTGCAGCAGCAGTGGCAGCATATCTGGTGTTGTGTCAAGTAGTGCCTTATGTTCAATAAGGGTGGCTGCAGTTTCTTTCTCGATGTGCTTCGGACCCTCTCCGCAACTATTACTCCTCCCAATATCAGCTGGCTGTGTGCGACAGAGTGCTTTTGCTGCATCCAGCAAATTCTTTGCTGTGAGTAGTGATTCCTAGTGTTCTCCAGTGTGAGATTCTTAGCCTCTTGAACGCAGACTACTGGGGCATTGTCCGTACTAAAGCATTGGCGCGGCGTCACGTTTTTCTGGCTGGGTATAGTCATTGACATTGTACAACTAGTACATGCATGTGAGACATGTGCCACACAGCAGACGCCCCCCCTCCTCCCCCCATGCTTTGCTAACACCATGGCTTCGGCCTCAGCCTGGGAACCACGTACATGTGAACTATGCGGGACTTACCATGCAAAAAAGCACAGGTATATAGATAGACACACAAATAAAAACACACACAAACACACAAATGCTTAGCTTTAACAACCCTAGGTTGCTTCTTCAGAAAAAGAGCAAGGAAGGAGAGGGAAAAGGAAAGGATTTGGGTTTTATGGGAGTGGGTGAGGAGTTATTCCAATCACAGAAGAGGAAGGACTTACTTTGGGGGTAAAACGACAGGTAAACAAACACACACCCATACACATATACATGCACACAACCTGAGGATTGGATGCACACAAGCCCAGGATTGGAATGACTTCTCACCCACTCCCTTAAAACCCACATCCTTTCCTTTTCCCTCTACATCTACATCTACATCTACATACATACTCCGCAATTCACCGTAAGGGGGCGGAGCGTACACTGTACCACTACTAGGCATTTCCTTACTTGCTCTTTTTCTGAAGAAGCAACCTAGGGTTGCAAAAGCTAAGCATTTGTGTGTGGTTTTATTTCTGTGTATCAACATACCTGGAGTATATATGATTTTGTACAAGCCACATAGTGAGTTTAATTGCAAAAAAGTACATAAGTGGGAAAGTAATGTACAAAAATATAGTAAAATTAACTTCACATTAGCTTATTATATGATTTATTTGTTCTTTTATCTTGGCTGAAGTATTCCACGTGGCTTTCCTTGGCATAGTAGTTATCGATGAATCTAGTCAACCAATGAACCAAGGAATACCACAGCCAAGAATTCATACATATACAACATAATCTTCTGGTGTTACTAGAGTTATTTACGTATCAGTAAAAAAAATAAATAAAAATAAATAAATAAATAAAAATGGCTGGTTTGTATATGCATTAAATGCTGTAGTTGGCATGTATCCTGGCTAAATGAGTAGCACAAAAATTGCTTTGAAATAACAGTCCATCAATGAAATCCATTGGGAATATAAGTAGAGAAAAACTGCACAGGAATGTCTGTATTATCTGGAATATTTCATGCGCCTCATGTTTGAGAAAACTGACTCATCAGAATAGAAATACATATGATTGTTGGTCTACTTGTGAATTTGGGCAGATTACTGCTGAACAGGAGCAAAACTACTTAGTGGTAGATCATCTTCAGATTCCCTGTCTTATATCGCATAAACAGGTACTGTATGCCCATTCGCGAGTGTCATGGATTTTCCCTCAGTGAGAACTGAAATCTTGTAGAGAAACTTCAAACTGATAGCCACTAAAAAATTCGTCTTATATCGTGATATCAAGGGCAGAAGTAGGATCCCTGTCTGCTCTCCAAATCTGGTAATACAAGAAATATATTAAAAACTTCGTGGCAGATTAAAATTGTCTGTACTTGATTTCTTTGGAATTGGAATCACTATATCCTTCTTGAAGTCTGAGGATATTTCCCTTGTCTCATACACCTTACATACCAGGTGGAACAATTTTTTCACGACTGGCTCTCCTAACAATAATAGCAGTTCAGACGGGACACAGAAGTCACAAAGGTCCCAGGTTCAAGTCCCGGTTCCGGAACACAATTTTAATCTGCCAGGAAGTTTCATATCAGCGCACACTCCGCTGCAGAGTGAAAGTTTCATTCTGGAAACATCCCTTAGGCTGTGGCTAAGCCATGTCTCCACCATATCCTTTCTTCCAGGAGTGCTAGTCTTGCAAGTTTAGCAGGAGAACTTCTGTGAAGTAGGAGGCGAGATACTGGTGAAAGTAAAGTTGTGAGGCGGCATCGTGAGTCGTGTCGGGATAGCACAGTCAGTAGTGCGCTTGCCCACGAAAGGCAAAGGTCCTAGGTTCGAGTCCCGGTTCTGGCATACAATTTTAATCTGCCAGGAAGTTTCATATCAGCGCACACTACGCTGCAGAGTGAAAGTTTCAACCAGAAATATATTGGTTATAAGTAAGTAGTGTATACTGGCACCAAACATTGTCACCTTTGTTAACATTATGGAGTAAATATCAGACTAATTTTAAAAAAATCAATTATAAGAGTATTTCACAATACGATCACTGATTTATAAAGTTATTTGGTAATGTTTTCTGTCTTCAAGGATTCATTACATATATAATCTAGCAATCTAAATTGTTTAGCACCACGGTGATTTCGACTGAAACCACCAACATAAACAGAAGTATACTTTAGTAAAATGTCATGTATTCTTAATATTGTCTAATTTTGTTACTAAATGGCTGCACTTATTAATGACAAAAAGGTGTACTCACCGAGAAACCACGCTTTCAGTAGGCACAAAGCGAAAATATTATGGTTGTTTAGCAATGAAACCACATAGACTGAAAGGGTTAACAGTGACTGAGGAGGGAAGGTGATAGAATGCAGAGCAATAGGGCAGATAAATATTCTGCACTACTTGAATGAGTGCAAAGGCGCTGACAATCAGGAACGTGAGCTGTAGCTTGGAATATATCCAAGTAGGTTATAAGAGACTGAAAAGAAGAAATGCAAAGGGGAAAAATAATACAAAGTTTAAAAAGTACGTGGCACAAAGTGAGGAGATGGATGTGAATTAGAAGGAGCTGTCAGAAATTGGGGAGGGGGGGGGGACTGTTAGGAGTCAGGTGTTACCTTACGTTCAGGCCAGGATCATAGAATTTGTCAGGACAAATCTCAGAAGAGATGGTGGTGGAGGGGAGGATCCAGATGGCCAAGGTTGTACAGCAACCATTGAAATTGATCATGTTATGCTCAACTGCATGCTGTGACAAAAAAACGTCCAGTCTGCTTTTGGTCACAGTTGGACAGTGGCCATTCATTCTGGTGAGCAACTGATTTTGTGCACAATCTGACAGAGGTGATTCTAATATGCATCTAGTTGGTAGACATGCTAGTGTAAAAAGCTGTGGAATGATTGGAGCACAGTCAGTAAACTTAATGGCTGTTTTCACAGGTGGCCCATTTTCTGATGTGGTAGGATAAGTCTGTGACAGAACAGGGATTAGAAGTGCTGGGTGGTTGGATTGAACAGGTCTTCCATCGGAGTCTTCCACGGGGATATGATCTCAGGGGAAGGGGTGTGTGATTGGGAGTGGCATAGGAATGGACTAGGATGTCATGGAGGTTGGACTGATGATGGAACACCAATGTAGGAGAGGATCTTGGATAGGATATATCTGATTTCAGGACTTTATGATAGATAATGACAATCCTGATGAAGTCCTCTGCCCTTCTGCATTAATATCACTCCTTTTTGCTCCCCCATTCCTTCCTTTGACTGTATTCTAGGCTGCCTATCATATTACCACCTATCAATGCCTTCACACTAAGCCTGACAGTCCAGAATATTCTATGCTCAGCCTTGCCATACATCCTTCCTTCCTCCTTCCCCTTTCTTTCTCATTCTAGTTAGGCCATAGTGGCTGGAGATTGTGCTTATGTGTGAAGCAGTTGTACCTCAGGGATTATGCATATGTATGTATGCTCTTTTTCTGAGGGAGGTTGTGGCCAAACATTTAAGTTTTGTGAATGTTATTGTTTTTATAACTTCAAATTCTTTTATTTGCTACACAATAAGGGTTTGCATCCATACAGCAGCTGTGCGAGCAGCTCGGCCACCCGGCTTACAACATTATTGCGTCGTCTTGTTTCGTCGTACATCCTCTCATTGCAGTCGGCCCGTTGTGTTTCCCTTGCGGCCTCCGGTGGCGTGCCGCAAATTGTGGGGTGCGCGAGGTATTTCATACCACCTCCTTCCAGGGAGGGGAGGAGGGAGACGCAGGCACAGCGTCGGTTGTCAGAGAAGGTGAAAGGTCCTAATCTATAACTTCAAGTGTCCGCCGGTCTGGCACCTCTGGTGAGAAGGCGCGCAGAGTGCACTGGAGTGGAGGTAGTGAATGGCTATCCATCCACCCGATGATCGAAGAGAATGGAGGTGGCTCCCACTGACGGGTCCCCCAGGGCAGAGGGGCATGTCCATCTCCTGACATCGATGCCATTCCCATCGTGGCCGCTGGGCTCGCGGTGGGGATGGGGGCATTGACTCTAGCCGGGCTAGACACACCCCCCATCGTCCCAGCAGGGCTGGATGGACCTCACCCCACAACGCGTGGCACAGCGACCCCATGACGCCATGTCCTGGTCCTGGTGACGTGCAACTGCCCAAGCGTGTGTGTAGGTCCAGGAGGCATTGGCTGCAGCAATGGGTGATGCGTACGGGAAACTGACGCGATGCCCTGCAACGATAACTGTGTGCCCAAACCACGTTGCCTGGGCTGAAGCCAAAAGCAGCCAGACCCGGGGTCAGCACATCTACAAGGTCGGATTCCACCAGTTTTTCCATTTGTCTGTAAATAATTCGTGTTAGTATTTGGCAACTACGACTTATCTAACTGATAGTTCTGTAAGTTTCACATTTGTCTGTATTTGATTTCTTTGGAATTGGAATCACTATATCCTTCTTGGAAGTCTGAGGATATTTCCCTTGTCTCATACTCCTTACATACCAGGTGGAACAATTTTTTCACGACTGGCTCTCCTAACAATAATAGCAGTTCAGACGGGACATCATCTACTCCAGCGTCCTTGTTTTTACTCAAATCTTTTAGTGCTCTGTCATATTTTTCTCGCAATATAGTATCTCCTATTTCATTTTCCTCTACTTCGTTTTCCATGTCTAAAATACTGCTTTCAAGTTTATTTCCTTTGTACAGGCCTTCTTGAGGAGTATCTACTTCTGTAGTTGGGCCGAAACACGATGATCAATGGCTCTGCCTACTGGGCTGGAAGACCACCCCGGCCGCGGAAACGGAATTTAACCATGTTGCTAAGTAGTTAGTTTGCTGCTGGACAGTATAGTTAACTGTTACTGTTGTGTGACCGCACTGGCAAAAGTGCAAAATGCAGCCGGACGCGCACATGTGCAGAGCAAAGTTCTCTTTTGACTTACTCCAAAGGTCTGCTGCCACGCCAGCGCTCAAAGCCTATTGGCGCAAGTGCCAGGAATCATCATATTTCATCTCAACTATAATCAAGCATGTTGGCAGCTGTTTTTGTATGAATTCTGAAGTATTTGCTTCGTCTTCCTTAGTGAAGGAATTTTGCAAAGCTGTGTTAAGCAATTCTGCTTTAGCAGAACTATCATCAGTAGCATCACCAATGTTATTGCGTAGTGAAGGTATTGATTGCTTTTTGACACTAGTATACTTTACATAAACCAGAATTTCTCAGGATTTTCCACCAAATTACACGATAGGGTTTCGTTGTGGAAATTATATTTTGGAGTAAATTTCGAGTTTCTGTAAAAGACTGCCGGTCTTGGTGATTTTGTGTATGTTTAAATTTGAAATGATTTTTTCTTTGCTTTTGTAAGTGATCTCACCTGTTTTATGTGCCACACTGAGTCAGACCACTCTTTTGTTTTGTATAAACCTGTCAACGGTTTCTGATATTATTTATTTGAATGTAAACAACATTTGGTCTATAATCACACTGTTAGTTTCAAAAGACTGGAGATTAATCGAAATTTTATCTCCTTTTTTTAAATAAATGTACTTTTAGTTTATTTTTGGTAGACTTGGGAAATATGATATTTAGTCTCGCTATGACAACTCTGTGGTTCACTAATCCCTGTGTCTGATTTGATGCTCTTTATGAGCTCCAGAATATTTGTTGCTAAGAGAATGTTTTATGTTTGCCTCCGGTTTTAAACCTGTATTTTTACCAACATATGGAGGAAAAGTTAAAGTCACAACCAATTAAAATTGTATGAATTGGGAACGTTTTTGAAATTTGATCCAAGTTTTCTTTGAACATTTCTGCAATCTAATCATCTGAGTCAGGGGTCAGTAAAAAGAACCAATTGTTAATTTATTCCAGTTGTCAGTGTAACACTATAGCATACTCCTTTCCCTGATAATTCATTATTTATTATTATTTTATGCAGTTGTTACTAAATACTTTACTTTAATGATTTGATATATCAATTGTATTGTAATGACTGATGTCTGTATTTATAATCCTTGACTTAGTTCTGCTAGAAACTGTAAAACTTAATTATTTTTCTGTGACAATGTTTATTTTCTGTTTAAACATACTGCAGTTGTTATTATATAAATTGTTCTGTACAAAATATGAAATATATGTGCTGGTTCATGTTAGGGCAAATTTAGTACTTGTAGTTAAAAGATGGAGTGCAGTACTTAGGAACAGAAAGATGGCCAGTGCAAGGTAAAAGGTGGTTGGTTGGCAGGAGACACTTCTGGAAAGGTGGTAGCAGGCAATTTTGGCAGAGTCGTAGTTCAATGGTAGCTGTGAGCAGTCGAGTATGAAGTACAGAAATAGCCAACTACCAAGTTAGGTGGATGAAATAACCACTCTTAGTCAAAGCACGCTCTGTCTCGTTCGCCGTACACTTGTTGACTCCACGGCTGTCACGTCGGCCGTTTCATGGGGGCCCGCCAGCAGACGGCGCGCAGCTTGCGTTGGCTGTTAGGCCGACCGTGCCCTCCTGTGGCACGGCTGGGAACTACCACGGCCGGGCCTGCGCCTGCCTCGGAACCCAATGACGGCGTGCGCGATATGAATGGCCCTTAGGCCATAACATCCCTCCACCCTTGGGGTGAGGAGCCGGACCCCTGAACGGCGGTGCAGAGGTCTGGCTGCTGGGACGCTTCCACCTCCATCCGATCGTCTGGCGGCTCCATCCACTCCCTAGCCGGAACCACCTCATACGGGCGGAACCCCTTCGAGCGACGAGGGGTTCGCCCACGCGAGCGCTGTCTTGCTGCTCCCAGCACTGGCGATAGTGGCGGGTCGTCCATTCCTCCCTCCTGTGGCTCCTCCATTGGAAACTCGGGGCCTCCGTCGGCAGGCTGCAAGGTGCCCCCACCGCCGGTGACCGGAGCTGTCCACTCCTTGTAGCTGGCCGCTGGGACTGCGGCTGGGAAGCGGGCCCCGGACCCCGACGGTGATGGGAAATTCCCTTGCCCCCCAGCCAATGCCCGCGAAGCGGAAGTCGGGAGAGAACTGTCCCCTGATGGCACCTGCAACAGTGGGGGGCTGGACCTGGACGAAGAGGAAGGGACTGTAGGCGTTTGAGGAGGGTGGCGGACCCGCAGCTGATCATGGTGGCGGGTGAGGACCCCGGTAGGAGAACGGACCTCACAGAGACGTCGGCCACGCTCCCGAACGACCACGGCCGGGACCCAACGAGGATGGCGGCCGTAGTCTCGAGCCCAGACAGCCGAGCCTGGGGGAAAACGTGACCGAGGACGAAGAAGAGGTGTGGGAGGGCCTGGATGCACGAGGGATAACAGTGTCCTATGAGGGCGGCCGTGAACGAGCTCTGAGGGGCTCTGCTGACCTGCCGGAGTGGACCAATAAGATGTCAGGAATCGAAGGAGGGCCTCCTCCACTGAAAGATGTGCCACATACTTGCGCATTTGCATCTTGAAAGTGCGGACGAACCTCTCCGCCGCCCCATTGGACTGCGGGTGGAAAGGTGGGGCCAGGACATGTTGGATCCCATGGGTAGAACAAAAATCGTGAAAGTGTTGTGAAGTAAACTGTGGCCCGTTATCTGTCACCAGTGCGGCCGGGAGACCCTCAATAGAAAATATCTTTAACAGGGAACGTGTGGTAACTTCCGCAGACGTGGAGGTCAGGCGAACAACAAATGGGAAGTTGGAGTATGCGTCAAGGACGCAAAGCCAGTAGCTATCTAAGAAGGGCCCCGCAAAATCGACATGGAGTCGTTCCCAAGGTGCAGACGGAGTGGGCCATGGAGAGAGAGATGAGCGTGGAGCCGCTTGTTGGGATGCACACGAAGAGCATCCTGCAATGAGGCGAGTGATGTCCCCATCTATACCAGGCCAATATACATGTCGGCGAGCCAGCATCTTCGTGCGAGAGACACCCCAGTGGTCCCGATGGAGAAGACAGAGAATCTGGCGGCGCAAGGACCCAGGAACCACCACTCGATGGGAGCCGTCTTCCGTGTACAGAAGTAAAACACCCTCGTAGGTGCTAAGGCGGTGCCGAATAGCATAATAATTGCGGAGAGGGTCTGATGCCCGGCCCGGAGGACGCTCTGACCAGCCTTGCCTCACCCGTTTAAGGACGACCCGGAGGACCGGGTCAGCCGCAGTAGCCTCCGCGATCCGTGAGCTATTGATAGGAAAACCGGAGACTACATCTTTAGCCGACTCGTCAACTGCAAAACACAAAAGCTCTTCAGCATCGAAGACTGGATCAGGGCCTACCGGGAGGCGCGATAGGGCGTCGGCATTGGCGTGATGAGACGTCGAGCGGTACTGTATCTCGTAATGGAAACGAGAGAGGTACAAGGCCCAGCGTTGAAGACGATGGGCTGCCTTGTCCGGAAGAGCCGCTGACGGGTGGAACAATGACACTAACGGGCGGTGGTCCGTGTAAAGTGTGAACTTTGACCCATAGAGATAAACGTAAAATTTTTTTAAAGCAAAAACTATGGCTAGGGCCTCCTTGTCCACCTGGGAATACCGGCGCTGCGCATCAGTAAGAGTTTTAGATGCAAACGCCAACGGGTGCTCTGACCCATCGGGAAACCGATGTGCCAGCACCGCCCCCACACCATGCTGGGAGGCGTCCGCTGCCACCACAAGTGGGACCCCCGGGGTGTATGCAGTGAGGCATGGAGCCTTCAGGAGGGCCCTTTTCAGTGACTGAAAAGCTCGCTCGCACGCAGGAGACCAGCGGAACGGGACGCCTTTACGTAGCAGTTGATGCAAGGGGTAAGCCACTGTGGCTGCCTGCGGGAGGAAGCGATGATAATAGGCGATCTTGCCCAGGAATACCTGGAGTTCGTGAACGGAAGAAGGACGGGGAAGATGTGCGACCGCCCGCACGTGCTCGGCCATGGGACGTACCCCCGACCTGGATACCTCGTAGCCCAAGTACTCGATAGTCGGTTGGAAGAAAGAAGATTTCTGGAAATTACAGCGGAGGCAAGCCCCCTCCAGAACGGAAAACAAGGAACGGAGGTTGGCAATATGGTCAGCAGCTGTGGATCCCGTCACCACAATATCATCCATGTAGTTCACGCAACAGGGGACCGGCGCTAGCAACTGCTCCAAAAAACGCTGAAAGATTGCTGGGGCACTGGCCACCCCGAAGGGCAATCTCTGATATTGATATAGGCCAAAAGGTGTAGAAATCACCAGCGCCTGTTTGGAGGCATCGTCTAAAGGCAACTGGAGATAAGCCTCTGCCAGGTCTATTTTCGAAAAATACTGGCCCCCGGACAACCGATCTATCAATTCCGCTGGGCAAGGCATGGGAAAAGAATCAATGACGGATTGAGAATTTACAGTTTTCTTAAAGTCACCACATAAACGCAGGGCACCCGAGGGCTTGCGTATGACAACTAGAGGGGAGGCCCACTCGCTTGCTGTGACAGGACGCAAAATACCTTCCGCCGTCAGGCGATCTAATTCTGATTTAACAGCGCCACGGAGGGCGATCGGGAGAGGCCGAGCCCGACAGAAGACGGGGCGAGCCGTATTTTTAAGTGTAATAGTGGCCCGAAAATTCGTAGCACACCCAAGACCCGGCGCAAACAGGGACGAGAACTCCGCGCGAAGCTGCTTGAGACTCTCGTACGGAATTTGATCGGAAACCAAGCAGACAGAATCGGTAATAGAAAAGCCAAAAGGGTGGAAAGCGTCGAGGCCGAAAATGTTCGTAGCCGTTGCACTGTTTACTACCACAAACGGTACCGCGCGGCTAACGTTCTGATATGTAGCTTCGGCGACAAACGACCCCAATAGTGGAATAGGGTGGCCGCCGTAACCAACCACGCGCGAGGCGCTGGACTTAAAGTGGGGGAGCCTAAAGCTTGATGAGTTGCAGCACTTAGAAGCGATGTCGTCGCGCCTGTGTCCACTTGAAGCGTAACCGTTTTCCGCAGAATGCGGAGGTCTATAAACAACTTCGGCAGCTGAACGCCGACGGGAACAACCTTATTAATATCCATGGGCGCTGCGCCGACATCGCGAGGGGGAGAGATCCTTTTGCGGCCCTTAGCCGAGGAGCGGCACACTCGGGCGAGGTGTCCTAACTTGCCACAACGATTGCAGGTGGCCCGCCTGTGCGGGCACGATTCCCGAGAATGGAACGCTCCGCACGAAAGACATGACATCGGCTCGCTCTCTGAAGCGGGCGACGCGCGCCGCCTTTCCCCCCGTCCATACGACGCAGGCGAGCACCGCGGCGTCCGAAGAGAGGGAGGGGAGGGCGACGCAACAACAGCCACCGAAGAAACCGGCGCCGCGGATAACGGGGCCGAATCGCCAACTGAGGATACCTCCCTCCAAGCGGAAAGTTGACTCCCCACGGCCTCCGAAACTTCAAATGCGCACGCAATACACAAAACCTCCGCGAATGAGGGATCGTCAGACTGAAGAGCCTGCTTGCGAACGTCCAGGTCAGGAGCAAAACAAACCAAAACATAGCGGACCATAGAGTCCGCATACGAATCACCGTGCGGTTCGGACCGAAACATACAACAACGGGCTAGCCCCTGCAGTTCCGTGGCCCACGCGCGGTACGACTGACCCGGCTGTTTCCGCGAACGGTAGAAAGATATGCGGGCCGACACCACGTGAGAGTGGCGGCGAAAATACGCCGCAAAAAGAGAACAGATATCCTGAAAGGACAGGGATGCCTGCGTCTGAAGCGGCGCTAAATCGCCCAGCAAACGAAAAAGACGAGGCGAGAGCCACGAAAGGAAATAAGCTTTTTGCTTACCTTCATCACACACCTGGAAGGCTACGAAGTGTTGGCGTAAATGCTGTTCGTAGTCGGACCAATCCTCGGCAAAGTCGTCAAAGGGAGGAAACGGAGGAACGGGCACAGAAGACCGAAACCCGACCTGTTGTGTCACAGCCCTAGTCAATGTGTCAATAGCCGCCGTGAGAGAAGCATTCTGTTGAGCCAAAATTTCCGGTAACGACTGAAGATTCGTCAGCAACGCGCTAAGCTGTTCTGCCATGACTGCAGCAGGAAGACCACGCAACCAATATTCTCGTCGCCACTGAAATAACCACTCTTAGTCAAAGCACGCTCTGTCTCGTTCGCCGTACACTTGTTGACTCCACGGCTGTCACGTCGGCCGTTTGATGGGGGCCCGCCAGCAGACGGCGCGCAGCTCGCGTCAGCTGTTAGGCCGACCGTGCCCTCCTGTGGCACGGCTGGGAACTACCACGGCCGGGCCTGCGCCTACCTCGGAACCCAATGACGGTGCGCGCGATATGAATGGCCCTTAGGCCATAACAGTGGAAATACTGGCTTTTGTGGCAAACATGTTTGAGACTAAGAAGCTGTGGAATTGGAGGCTAAATTAATTTGCTGCAAGTTACCAATAGCCTCGGATGCAAGAACATAGTCTCCGAAGTAATATGGTTTTGTTATGTTTCGCTTGTTGTGCAATACTAACTTCGCCACAAAGAGGAAATGAACTCACAGCCACACCAACTACTGAATTGTTTCTGGAAGCGTATTGTGGCCACTAAATCACCTAATCAGTCACCTACAGCACTGCTAGTAATGTATCTTCAGTTTTGTACTTGTGCATGTACCAGCAGATTGCTCAATGCTGCACAACAGAGTGATCCATCAAAAAACATTGTACTAAACTGTGTTTTTCCCAAGTCATACTACCAACTAGATGATGAAAGTTCTGAGAATCCTGAGAATAAATATTGTTATTTGCAATAACGTTTAATGTAGAGTGTGTTAAGCAGAACAGTACTAGTGTTATATATTATCAGTACAGTAACCAAGTACCAGTTATTTGAATAGTGTTCAGATAGAATAACTAACTGAAAGTTTAATATTAAACTATTTTGTTGAAAGTTACATATTCTAAAGTTTTAGTCAGCAAACAAAGCTATTTGCATTATCAAGAGTGTAGCTAGCATCGGGTCTTTCATGAGATTTCAAGGATCAATAGTTTCATTTATTGTCTATAAAATCCAGAATCAAACTAGTTGTCAAATATAGATATACCAAACCATTGAAAAGTACTATTCTCTGTTTAGTAAAGAAACTGCAAGATAAGGAAAAGTAATGAAAGTGCAGTTATTTTGAATATTATTTTTATACCTATTGCTTAAAACAATCATAGGGTTAGTCCAATAGATTTTGGGAATGCAGCCGCGTAAAATTCACTTCTTCTGCTGATATTTCGGCCGCGTACCTTCCGGCCATCTTCAGAGTGAGTCGATGACTGTCGACGAGGTGCCGGGCGCAGCCTTATAAGCCTGATCACGGTGGCAATGCGCGTGCGCGTCACAGATGCTGGTATACTGCATATCGAAGTACTCACACGCGTGCGCCCCCCGTGGCGGAAGTGCTCCGGTGTTCACTTGTCGATATATGCTCGGCGGCGGCAACACCTTCACGTCTTCTCTGTGATTTCAATACTCCAAGTGCAGGGTTCCAAGCTTTGTCTAAATTAAAACCTTTATCTCTGTTTAATAAGTTGTTGGCCAGTCTAATTTCAACAGCTTCCTTAAATATATCATCCCAAAACGAAGATATGGGTGTCAAAATCTTCACATCGCTATAGTTCATTGAATGACCAGTTTCTATGCAATGTTCAGCCACAGCTGACTTGTCTGGCTGCAATAGGCGGGTATATCTTCTGTGTTCAACGCATCTCTCATGGACAATGCGTATTGTCTGGCCTATATATGAATTATCACAATTTCCGCAAGGGATCTGGTACACACCTGACTTGCGAAGCAACAAATCATCCTTCACTGACCCGAGTAAGGCTGCAATCTTCACTGGTGGCCGGAAGATAACCTTAACACGATGTTTGTCGAGAATGCGGCCTATCTTTGACGAAAGAGCACCCACGTAAGGTAAGAAGGCTCTTGATCTATAACTATTATTTTCGTCTTCTTCTTCCACGTCTCGTGCTTGCATTCTTGGACTCACATTGAATGCTCTGCAAATCTGTTGCTGCGAATATCCATTTGCTTTGAAAATGCTCTTCAGGTGTGTGAGCTCTTCCTGCAAGTTGTCATCGTCCGATATACAATGTGCTCTGTGCACCAATGTCTTAAGGACCCCTGCGGTTTGTGAGGGATGATGGCAGCTACTGGCATGTAAATACAGATTCGTATGGGTTGGTTTCCGATATACTGCATGTCCTAATGTACCATCAGCTTTTCGACGAACAAGTACATCCAAAAAAGGGAGGCAGCCATCTTTTTCCATTTCCATAGTAAATTTGATATTAGCGTGGATGGAATTCAGATGGTCAAGAAATCGATGTAACTCATCCTTCCCATGAGGCCATACTATAAACGTGTCATCCACGTATCTCCAGAAGACCGTTGGTTTAAAAGTTGCCGAGTCCAGAGCCTTGTCCTCGAAGTCTTCCATAAAGAAATTCGCTACCAGAGGGGATAGGGGGCTTCCCATAGCAACTCCATCAATTTGCTCATAAAAGTCACCATTAAACTGGAAATAAGATGACGTCAGTACATGTTCAAATAAGGTGGTGATATCCTTGTCAAAATGTTGGCCAATTAGAGAAAGAGAATCCTGTACAGGTACCTTGGTATATAGTGATACCACGTCGAAACTCACCAGTACATCTGTACTATTAAGCCTGAGGTGGCTGAGTCTTTGAATAAAATCTACAGTATTCCGGATATGGTGACTACATTTTCCTACCAATGGCTTTAATAGTGAAGCCAAATACTGCGCAGAAAGGTAGGTAGGTGAACCAATTGTGCTTGTTATTGGCCGCATAGGCAGATCCTCCAGACGCTCATCCTTATCCAGTTTGTGGACTTTAGGAAGCCCATAAAATCTCAGTGGTACAGCACCTCGCACTTTTAAACGTCTTATAACTTCAGGTTCTAGTGACGAAGCATTCAGTAAGGCAGCAGTCCTTATCGTCACCTTGCTAGTTGGGTCTTTGTTGATCGTCCGGTATGCGTCAGAATTTAATAAACCATAGATCTTTTCATTGTAGTCTTCCCGAGGCAGCAGGACGGTGGTGTTGCCTTTGTCAGCACGTAAAACTACTGTGCCTGTGTCCTCACGGAGTTTCCGTATGGCTAACCTCTCTTCTCTAGATATGTTACTTCTTTGTGGACGATACTAATTGGCCAACATTTTGACAAGGATATCACCGCCTTATTTGAACATGTACTGACGTCATCTTATTTCCAGTTTAATGGTGACTTTTATGAGCAAATTGACGGAGTTGCTATGGGAAGCCCCCATCCCCTCTGGTAGTGAATTACTTTATGGAAGACTTCGAGGACAAGGCTCTGGACTCGGCAACTTTTAAACCAACGGTCTTCTGGAGATACGTGGATGACACGTTTATAGTATGGCCTCATGGGAAGGATGAGTTACATCAATTTCTTGACCATCTGAACTCCATCCACGCTAATATCAAATTTACTATGGAAATGGAAAAAGATGGCTGCCTCCCTTTTTTGGATGTACTTGTTCGTCGAAAAGCTGATGGTACATTAGGACATGCAGTATATCGGAAACCAACCCATACGAATCTGTATTTACATGCCAGTAGCTGCCATCATCCCTCACAAACCGCAGGGGTCCTTAAGACATTGGTGCACAGAGCACATTTTATATCGGACGATGACAACTTGCAGGAAGAGCTCACACACCTGAAGAGCATTTTCAAAGCAAATGGATATTCGCAGCAACAGATTTGCAGAGCATTCGATGTGAGTCCAAGAATGCAAGCACGAGACGTGGAAGAAGAAGACGAAAATAATAGTTATAGATCAAGAGCCTTCTTACCTTATGTGGGCGCTCTTTCGTCAAAGATAGGCCGCATTCTCGACAAACATCGTGTTAAGGTTATCTTCCGGCCACCAGTGAAGATAGCAGCCTTACTCAGGTCAGTGAAGGATGATTTGTTGCTTCGCAAGTCAGGTGTGTACCAGATCCCTTGCGGAAATTGTGATAATTCATATATAGGCCAGACAATACGCACTGTCCATGAGAGATGCGTTGAACACAGAAGATATACCCGCCTATTGCAGCCAGACAAGTCAGCTGCGGCTGAACATTGCATACAAAATGGTCATTCAATGAAATATAGCGAAGTGAAGATTTTGACACCCATATCTTCGTTTGGGCTGCTATATTTAAGGAAGCTGTTGAAATTAGACTGGCCAACGACTTATTAAACAGAGATAAAGGTTTTAATTTAGACAAAGCTTGGAACCCTGCACTTGGAGTATTGAAATCACAGAGAAGACGTGTAGGTGTTGCCGCCGCCGAGCATATATCGACAAGTGAACACCGGAGCACTTCCGCCACGGGGGGGCGCACGCGTGTGAGTACTTCGATATGCAGTATACCAGCATCTGTGACGCGCACGTGCATTGCCACCGCGATCAGGCTTATAAGGCCGCGCCCGGCACCTCGTCGACAGTCTTCGACTCACTCTGAAGATGGCCGGAAGGTACGCGGCCGAAATATCAGCAGAAGAAGTGAATTTTACACGGCTGCATTCCCGAAATCTATTGGACTGTACATTACGCCGTGAAAAGTTGAAAATGCAAATCATA
Source organism: Locusta migratoria (assembly GCA_026315105.1). Classification (NCBI taxonomy): domain Eukaryota; kingdom Metazoa; phylum Arthropoda; class Insecta; order Orthoptera; family Acrididae; genus Locusta; species Locusta migratoria. The sequence goes on along the minus strand of CM048744.1, from coordinate 246,199,938 downwards.
GGGTTACTAAATATTCAAAGTGTCAGATTTTCTATTGGTGCTAGTTGGGTAGTTTTTTGTGATAGTTTTGAACATACTGTTTTCAGAAGTGTTGAACTGTGCAGTCCATTAGCTTGTTTGTTTCATTAACCAGTAATATTCATATAGTCCTATCTTGGTAATTGTTCCAAACAGATTACTGACTGCACCACAGTATCATATACATTAGTCATTGTTCAAGTTATACTGCCATAAATGTTTCCTTTTTTGCTTTTAAGTTTTTGGATAGCTGTGATAACTAATGTAGGCCTAAATTCACTTGATCTGAAATTTCATTTTTGTTACAATATATTTATTTCCCTAAACCAGGATGGTGACCATTTTTGTTAAATATTACTGTTCATTTAATTTGCAGTTTATACTGAACCTGACAGCATTATTTGATAGATCTTCCCTCTCGAATCAAAAAATCTTTAGAGACAAAGCTGAAAAATGATTCCTTGTCTGTTAGGCACACAACACAGTGTATTAACATAACAGTGGTGTTTCGCAATGCATACCACTCGCATAACTTCATGTTGTGTAAGTGTGAGTGTACTGTAGGAATACCACTGGGGTGTTATCCATACCAACTCACAGGAACTATTTGCTTCAACTTCATTACAAGATAAACTGTTTGTGACAGCAACAAATATGTCACCACCTATTTCATTCAATCCATCTTTCATAGAAATTTCTGCTGAACTTATCTTAGGATTTAGCTGGCTTTCACTACCTATAATAATTTGAGATTCAGTACTTTCTATTAGCACTTTGAACTCTGGAACTTTCTCCACACATCTATAACAATTGACAAAACTGTTAGACCATTGGTTTTTAGGTCTGTGTTCTTCCTATCTTTGACCTGTACCCTTTGAGATTGAAACCCTTTCTGTATGTCCCTGAAACCTTCTAAAGTAAAAAACCACGCAGTCCATGCCACACACCTTCCACTATCCGCTTCCTGTGAGTAGTGGATGCCCGAACTATTCAACAGAACCCAGAATTCTACCACCCAATGGCATAAGTCATGGAATCTAAATCCTACATGGTCGCAGAACTGTCTGAGCCTCTGATTCAGACCCTCCACTCGGCTCTGTACCAGAGGTCGACAGTCGGTCCCGTCAACTATGCTGCAGATGGTGAGTTCTGCTTGCAAGCAAGACTGGTAGTCTTTACAACTTTAGATAGCCAGTCAAAACCACAGAGAATCTGTTCAGATCCAGAGCGACACACATCATTGGTACTGAAATGAGCCATCACTCTATATTCTTCATGGTGTCCAGAAGGGCCCATTACACATCCGGAATGAGTCCACCCGGTATGCACACAGAGTGTATGTTGGCCATCTACCCCTCCCTTGCAGCCATATCCCTAAGAGGCTCCATTACCAGCCCAATGTTGGAGCTCCTAACTACAATCAAACCCACCCTTGTGATAGTCATCCATTTAAATATAAATAGCCATCCATTTAAATATGAATTTCATCATATTTATAGCAATTAACACACTTCATCTTCATTTTTAAGAAAAATTCACACATTTTTGTTTACTGTTAATTTTCCTATTTTTGTAAAAGGTTATTAATAATGATGAATTCAGCAAAAAATATAAATAGAAATTATCACACTTTACATTTTTGGGCCAATACTGTACAATCAGATGCCCTTTATCTGGACCTTTTTCATTGTTTTACATAACAAATGTATCACATATACCAGGGTGATGAACATTGTAAATACCTTCAAAATAATTTTCATGACATTGAGCACATCATAAAAATGCTGCATTTTGTCATGAGTTTCCTTCTATATATCAACTGGAGAGCGAACTACATTGATGTTCATGAAGATTTCTCTTTGTACACAAAGTTTAGAAGCAAACTACGCATACCTAATCATTTTACCAAAGATTGGAGAGAACAGCTGGTGATGAATATTGAATGTAGTTTTATGCAATCCTGTCCCACATAAATTTCATGTCGTTGTTCATTCAGGTAGGCATAAACATAAAATAATAATAATAATAGATTATGGCATGATTTGAACAACCGAACCTATTTATCATGTATGACAATCTACAGGACTACAAAATGAGTTTTGCCAATAATTGGAATAATTGGCACAATTGCAGGTATTTAAATATGCTTGTAAAACTTAAAAGTCAATTTTCTCAAGAATTTCTTAGAGCTGCATTTACTGACTTAGGCTGACTGACGTATGAATGTCACATACCATACCCATGTGGTCTCCTTGTAACACAAGTGCCTAACTGTGGGAAAGGGGGCACCAAAAAGGATGTCAAGCAGGGAGGGTGGCACCAAAATTAGGTCACCTAGTTGGGGGGGGGGGGTGCACTATCAGGTTTGTGCCCCACTTGGAAGATACGCACTGTGCGTAATAAAAGTCATACTTTAAAACACAGACTTGCACGATGAAAAGACAATCACACAATTTAGCTTTTGGCCTAAACGTTCCTTAGAAAAATAAAACAGAAACACCTAAATGATCACTGTCTCTGGTCACCGTGCATGAAGACACCAGTCACGTGTCCTGAATTGTGCCAGTATGATTCCATGAATGTATGGGTGCTTCCTTTTTCTGAAGAAAACTTTACCTGAAAGCTACGTTGTGTGATTGTGTTTTTGTTGAGTCTGACTGTGCATCAGAGTGTCATCTTCATCATGAGTAGCAATCTATCTTTTTCATTATACACATTAAACTGGTCTTGATAATAGTTCACTCTTTATGTTGGTGAAATGCATTGTAAACACACATTATTCTGAGGCAAAACAAAAATTGGATGCTATACTACTACAGGTAATTAAGTTGTAAAGCATAAACTAGTGAACTGCAATATATAAATAAATAAAAAGAAGTGTCAATAAAAACAAATTTTATGTTATTTTTCAGTCTATGATAATAGCTTATGTATATCTATCATACATACTGACTGCATCTGTACTCACCATTTTTGTTCTTGAACAAATTAAATACAGGTAGTAGTTGCCTGTAATAAGGAACAAGTGCTTCTCCCACCATATCAGCACTCATAACCAAATTCTGCATCACCTTGAGTGTTGTGCAAATTACTTCATGGTTTTTAGTATTTAAAGCATCTGCAGCAATAAGAAGAAAGGCAGATTAAGTCAGCTTTCTACACATTCAATACTGATCATATGAGTAACATCAAGCAAGAAACTGTAGCCACAAAATAAGAACAATTTGTATCTCTTACATAAATTCCTATCATTCAATTTCTCTTGTTTGAGGATTTTGGACAGAATTTATGTTCTCACCCTATTCAGACAGTGTAGTAAGAAAGTGTAACTGCTCTAGTAATTGGTTTAGTAAAATACATAAAAATCGCTGGTGGGGGTAAGGTTTTCCCCTTGACTCCTTAAGACCTAAAGTCTGATTTAAGTGGTGTGTCTAAGTTAGATGAATGCTACTAGGCAACAAACAAAACAAAAGATACATTATTGCCTTTCAAAATAGTGCCCACCAACTACAAAACACTTTTGACAATATTCATATAGCTTCTGGAAACTTTCAGCAAAGGCCTCCTGTGGAATCAATTGCAGAATGGCTATCACAAGATCTTTGATGGTATTCATGTCCACAAAATGTTCACTTTCATGGCTGCCTTCAAGCAGGGAAACAGAAGTCCGCAGAAGCCATATCAGGGAAGTAGGAAGGGTGTTCAAGAACAATTGCCATCTTCTGCGCAAGGAATTGACACACAAAAATCAGGCAGTGTGCAGGGGAATTGTCATGGAGTAGCAACCATTTAACAGTAATGCGCATCACTGGCCAAACCAGTTGGATACATTGTAACAATCAGTTTAAAACTGACTTGTAAAATGCAGCATTAACGGTTTGACCTGCATGTTGCTCCATTGTGCTGTGACATAATGATTATGTTCAAATGGTCACAGTCTGGTTACACTGCCAGTCACACATAGTGCATATTGTGTATCAATTCTCCTCGAGTCTCTGAAGGTCCATGCGTATGCAAGCACACATGTGCCAATTTGCCAATATGCCACCATTCACCAAACCTTTTAGACACAACATATATACATTAAAGCAAACAACAATTAATACATTGACTGGCACTAGTAATAGTCCAATTCTTATGAATAATTTATAAAATACATTGTTGCAGGTCATGTAGCGTAGGTTGACAATGAGACGAAATGGCAAGGGAGGAAAATAAATGTTACTTTATTTTTGCTTATTAAAGGGGCATAAATTTTTTCCATGCCATAAAATTGCTAGAGAATCAAGTCATAACATGCTGTTGAAATAAAAATTGTTAATAAAGAAAAGTTTTACAACTTTTGAAAATGTATTACAGGATAGTCATATATTATGATGTTAGCTCGACCTGTACTGCTTTCTGTAGGAGTTTATGACATGTGCAAAGGTCATTTTTCTTTTTGGCCATTGGTGGTACTGATCTAACTGAGCTACTATTCATTCGACTGCCCTATTCCCTTTCTTTACTGGCCGTTTCATAGGCATATGCAAGTAGTCACATAGAACTGATGTATCTATACAACACGTCTTATATGATTTACAGAAAGAAAATCATCTTTTACAATAACTTTCTTTGATAGAATTATAGTCAGGGAAATTTTAATAACATTTGAATCTTGCTTTAGAAGGAAATAAATGATAATTTATCAACAATAAACTTTCTCTCTTTCTTCAAGTTCTATTTACCCTCTCAAAAAGCACTTGTTTCTGACTGCTCCTGACACCAAGTAGTCATTCTGAGAATTGCGATTACGTGACCTGATTACACTCTGAAATGTATAGAATATGATAGTAAAATATACGTAAAAAATAGATGAAGAACACTTACCAGGCGAAGGGGCACAGGCAGTAATAGCAACAAATAAACACACAGACACACACGCACACACTCAAAAATGCTAGCTTTCGCAGCCTAGCTGCTTCATCAGGCAGAAGGGAAGGAGAGGGAAAAGGAAATGATGAGGGATTTAAGGAAGGGGGTAAGGAGCCATTCCAATCCCGGGACAGGAAAGACTTACCTTGGGGGAAAAAATGGAAGGTAAATAAATGCACATACACCGACACATTTACACAGACACAAGTACACTTAGGCAGACATCCGCCTAAGTGTACTTGTGTCTGTGTAAATGTGTGGAGGTATGTGCATTTATTTACCTTCCATTTTTTCCCCCAAGGTAAGTCTTTCCTGTCCCGGGATTGGAATGGCTCCTTACCCCCTTCCTTAAATCCCTCATCATTTCCTTTTCCCTCTCCTTCCCTTCTGCCTGATGAAGCAGCTAGGCTGCGAAAGCTAGCATTTTTGAGTGTGTGCGTGTGTGTCTGTGTGTTTATTTGTTGCTATTACTGCCTGTGCCCCTTCGCCTGGTAAGTGTTCTTCATCTATTTTTTACGTATATATTTTTTTCCTGTTAGGAATTTTTCCTCTATAATATTCGAATATGATAGTAAGAATTATTACAAACAGTGTCACACAATGTGAAGAAACGTAATTTTGTCAGCTGTGTTATATTTGATGCAAGGGGTTGCTAGGTGATATAAAAAGATGGGCCACAGGTGATAAGTTGTAGATAATTAATAGTTATTGATATTTTTCTTTTATAAGGAAGTACAGTATGAAAGAGAAAGGCATGTGCCAGTGTTTTGGATGTCAGCGTGGACAGTACCTGGAGTTACATGTTATGTATGTTGCCAACAGAGTTGGCAAAAAATGAATCCTAGGATTTTCATTATCTGGACTCAAGGCCAGGACACCCTATCCTCACTCCACAACAACCTCAACTCTTTCTCACCCAACCATTTCACTTGGTCCTTCTCAACCTGACATGTCACCTTCTTGGATGTCAATCTGCATCTCTGACAGCTCCATCCACACCTCTGTCCACATCAAACCCACCAACTCTCAACAGTAACTACATTTTGGCAGCTGCCATTCTTTCCACATCAAAAAATCGCTCCCATATAGCTTTGCCACCCGTGGAAGGTGTATCTGCAGTGATGAGAACTCCCTTAACCAGTATGCCGAAAGTCTCAGAAAGGCCTTCACAGACAGAAATTACTCACCAGACCTAGTCCATAAACAAATTTGCTGTGTCATATCTTCACACATCAACAGTACTCCCTCCAACCCTACTAATCAGTCAGAATACCATCCTAATACCATCCTGGGCTGGAACAACTAAGCCATATACTACGTCAGGACTTTGATTATCTGTCGACATGCACTGAAATGAGAGACATCCTACCTAAAATCCTCTTAAACCCCTCTAAAGTGGTGTTCTGTCGCCCTCCCAACCTCCACAACATCCTAGTCCATCCCTATGCCACTCCTAATCCAAATCCCTTACCACAGGGATCATATCCCTGTGGAAGACCCCAATGGAAAACCTGCCCAATCCACCCACCCAGCACTTCCTATTCCAGTCCCGTCACAGGCTTGTTCTACCCCAACAGAGGCTGGGCCACCTGTGAAAGCAGTTACCTAATGTACCAACTCTGCTGCAATCAGCAGTTAGTCTTATATACAGACTATCCAAAAGTAGAATAGTAGCTACAGTATAGTAAATAAATCACTATGAACTTTAGTAACACAGAAATATTTACGAACACTAGCAGCAAATGAAGAGATGATAACCCATATGAATGATAAATCCTTAAATAAATAAGTATTTGCAACATATATATGAACTATGTGTTGATTACCAAGTTTATACAAGACTACAAACCTTTATGAATATTTGTTAAGTATGTAAACAACAATCTGTGTACACATTTTTGAGATTTTGGAAAAACAAACTACAATCTGATGGGAAGAACAATGATTGGTAAAATAGTAAATAAGCTCCTATCATTTTATGGGGCAACATAGTGTCTAAGGACACAAAAAAGACATTTGTTGTTAAAATGATTTTATACAAAAGGAGACTGTGAAAGACTCTGATGAAGTTCTGTAAAAATATAAAGACAGAATCCTAAGTTAGATGTATAATCTTAGTATATGAGAACAAAACTTATCTCTGTATTGTTATATGAAGGATTGTATGAGCCTATTCTTCTCTCTCTTTGGTTTTCTTTTTTGTCAAGTATTTAGGTTCTTGATGTGACGAACTATGTCACAAATTATGTTATCTGTATAATTAGATTGCGAATGATTTAGAACCAAACGGTATGTTTGGTGAGAATATACTACGTTAAGTATGGATATTATTGTTATTTGTTGTTTGATAAACCTGTCATTATTATTTAATAAGTAGTTTAGCTCAGACAAAGGAACGCTGATGTCCGTTATGGTATTGGTGTCATTACATGGCGCACATCTATTTTTCATAAAGAGAAAGGTTTACAAGATATTTTATGACCAGTATTAAAGTAAAGAGATTGTATATTATGTCATGTTACATGAGCGATCAATTTCAAGGATTTTTTAAAGTCCATGTTTGTCTTTGATAGTGAAAAGATTTTGCACAGATCTGGCCTTGGTTCATTAAATATAAAGTTTCATTAACTTAATTTGAGAATCAAAGAAGAATTATCAGCTGAATAGATTTAATTACATTAGGTTAGTGTGTATTATGTTTATCTGTAGGTTAAAGTCACATGCAACAATCAGCGATATTACACGATCTGTGGCCAAACTTAGTCTCAGTGCATTTAAGGTAATTTTATTTACAAATTATTATCATTTCAATTAAACAGAGTAAAATGTACAGTCTGACGGGATACTGGACACCCGTTTGTAGCTGGAAACTGTGCTGCTACCAAATGAATTTCAGCCCTCATTGACTAACACTTTCAACCAATTGTGCAAACTCTATCCTCCAATATCAAGGATACCATCTACTTCCTTTACCAATTCTGCACCATCCCCACCCCTTTACATCCTGGATCCTTACTCGTCAGAGAGGACAGCACCTCCCTATACACCAATATCTCACATGGCCATGGCCTTGCTGGTTTCTAATTTTACCTGTCCCAATGTTCCTTTGAATTCAAGTGTAATACCTCACTCCTCATAACCCTCACCAAGTTTATCCTAACAAACAACTACTGGCCTGAATAATTTCAGGATTGGAGGATGTATTGTAAGGATAACTCCCATCTGTGTAGTTCAGAAAAGCTGCTGGTGGGTGGGAGGATTCAGATGGCCCAGGTTGTGAAGCAGCCATTGAAATCAAGCATATGCTCTGCTGCATGTAGTGCCACAGAGTGGCCCACCTTGTTTTCGACCACAATTTGGCAGTAGCCATTCATTCTAATGGACTGTTGGTTAGTGGTTTTGCGAATATAGAAAGCCGTGAGTGATTACAGCATAGTTGGTAAATTACATAGCTGCTTTCATAGGTGGTGTGGCCTCTGACTGGGTAGGATAAGCCTGGCATGGGACCAGAATAGGAAGTGCTAGGTGGGTGGATTGGACCAACACCACCTAGAGAGAAGGCTGTGGTGCTCTCATGTGGTGTCAGACAGAGCAGGTTGCACACGCATAGCTGACTGGCTCACTGCTTTGGCATAGTGGGCCGTGCCCCAGCGGCTACCCAGTCAGCTACGCGTGTGCAACCTACTCTGACTGACGTCACACGAGAGCACCATGGCCTTCTCTCTAGGTGGTGTTGGTCCAATCCACCCACCTAGCACTTCCTATTCTGGTCCCATGCCAGGCTTATCCTACCCAGTCAGAGGCCACACCACCTATGAAAGCAGCTATGTAATTTACCAACTATGCTGTAATCACTCACGGCTTTCTATATTCGCAAAACCACTAACCAACAGTCCATTAGAATCAATGGCTACTGCCAAATTGTGGTCGAAAATAAGGTGGACCACTCTGTGGCACTACATGCAGCAGAGCATATGCTTGATTTCAATGGCTGCTTCACAACCTGGGCCATCTGAATCCTCCCACCCACCAGCAGCTTTTCTGAACTACACAGATGGGAGTTATCCTTACAATACATCCTCCAATCCTGAAATTTTCCAGGCCTACTATAAACCCCTTTTTCTCCACTCCCAGCAGTTCCTACTCCCTCTATCCTATATTGCTTTTCTCTCCATCACTGCCTCCCCATTCCATTCCTAAGCTGCATCTCATTACATCCATCTAATAGATACATGCTCTGTAAGGCCATGCTGTATCCATCTCCACCACCATGACACAAACTTCCTGTAACCCCTCCCTTCTGCTCTCCCCCCTATTCCCTCATGGCGGAGCATAATTTGGAGTGTGACAGCTCGAGTTGATAGTTGCGTGACTGAAGTCTGCCTGTGTGAATGCTCTCTATTCTGAAGAAGGCCAATGGCCCAAAAGCTTAACTGTTGTGCGTATGTGTCTGTTTTATGTGCCTGTTGCAGCTCATCGTACGTCTTTGCGGTGAGTTGTAAAATGTCCTTATTGTATTGTTAATAGCTATGTTGCATATTTAAGATTTTTATCAATTAATGATAAAATTGAGATAGTGTCTCCTATGGTGGAAAATAAAAAAAGGTATAAGAAGATTTTTCTAATCATCAATGAAGAACATAACTGGATGAGTAGGGCTAAAAACTTAATGTGGTGATTAATGTTAGACGGATCATGTATTTGTGTCCTATAAACTTGAGTTGATAATTGCTGCAACCAAACAAATGCAGTTACTGCAATATTCAAAGTTACAAGGAGTTATCCTGTAAGTCTTACAAACTAGGAGGAGATAATGTGCAGAACTTTGAAAAACAGGAGGGGGAGGCACATTACATGTATTCTCCAGTTTCTTACTTATCTTGAATTGAAATTTGACCTGTAGTTTTTCTATGTTGCTATCCTACTCCTCTTTTTAGAACATGGGCAAAGGTTCTACAATTGAGCTCTGACAGACTTTAAATTTCCGTTGCTACCTCTGGCAAATTTCTACAGTTTTCTATCCTTATATTTTGTATACAGATTTTTTATAGCAGAATAAATATACTTCAGCACAGAAACATGTTGAGTAAGAAATATAACAAGGATTACTCTTCAGGGGAATAATAAGCTGTGGTATAACTGGGACAATTTTTGGACCACCATGTTGCAGCATGTCTTTTATCCCTTGCTGAGCAAAGAACCTGTAAGGATACTCAAGCTCACATAATCCATCAAAAAATATGGGTAGATAGTGATGGTAATCCAGCTTTTCCACTTCCACCTGAAAAAAAAGAGAAACAAAATTACTCAGCATGTTCACTTTGGGATAGACATAATGTTATAAGGCCATGACATAGGTGGTTAAATTAGTAAAGAAAGCAGTAAAGATTATCTACACATAGAATCCTACTAATATTGTGGTGTAACAAAATTTGATGACCATTCACACTTAGTCTTCCACAACTTAGTTTCACAGGTAATAGCTATATGATGTGCTACATCACTGTCTGTGTCACTGTTTTCACCCAGGCTGAAAGCCAATGGTGGGAAGATGAAAATACTGAACACTATTGTACCACAAACCTTTTAACTATATTAAAAGAAGAAACTAAAACAACATAAAAATGTCATCTTGTGAATGAATAGGTTGCTTAATTTGCAGTTGTCTATCAGCATGAATGGAACACATTTAGTCCAGGCAAATTAGGAAAAATGAGGGAAATAATTTATAAAGTTTTGAAACTTTGGGAATACATGTGTAGAGGATGTAGAAGTAAAAAACAAAAGTTCCTCCCCCCTACCGGGGATGCGTCTCCCTCCCCTGCCCCTTAATGTAATTTATTTTTTAAAAAAGTATAAAAATATTTTAAAAATTATACAGTTTTGAAACTTTGGGAAAACACTCTTAAGGGATGTAGAAGTAAAAAAGCAAAGGTTCCCTTCCCTATTGAGGGTGCGTCCCCCTCCCCCACACCTTAATGTAATTAATATCTCTATCTATATAAAAGTGAAATGACACTCATTCATACACTCAAATCACTCAATCACTGACTAAACACAAAATCTCGAAAACTACTTCACCTATGAAGCTGAAACTTGACAGGAATTTAGTTTATAGGCAGTAGACGTCAACTACAAAACGATTTTGCAATTGGACTGATAGTTCAGGAGATATGACGTCATAAATAACGAAAACTTCCCCTCTTGCGGCACGTGATACTGTGACATTTATCAGTCCACTATTTGAGAAGGAGAGCACTTAGCGACTTGAAACAAACTTTAAACATAATTTCAAACCTTTAGGAAACTTTTTCTCACTGACAACCATAGCAAAATGATGAAAGGAAAAAAGTTTCTTGCTTACTACTTTTCCACTGTTCACGGAGTAAAACTATGGCATTCGGTATAACGTTGAAGTTTATAATTTCTACACTACATATTGTACATGCAGGAAATTTTACAAACAGTATACACACATATAATTGAATGTACCTTCTAAATTGTATCACAGTATGACACGTAGTTCATGAGATATAACACATAAATAGTAAAGTTCATGGAAAACTGACCAACCACGCACCAAGTTTTAATCTATTACTTCTTTACTACTAATTACATTCGAAACAGATTTTTAGACATACAGCACTTGTACAAATGAATATGTACCTGAAAAATTATACAATTGTACAACATATAACTCATATTTACTGAGATCATATATACTGCAATGGGTAAAAACTTTTCACATCAGGCATCACGTTTTATTACATTTCTTATTTACTGCTAAGACACTCCAGTGTTCCAGTGAGCTTAAGGAAATTCCAGAAAGATGACAATGCTGTTGAAAACTTTGAAGTAACTTTGAACTGTAAAGTGCATACTGCTGTAGGAAGAAGCAATAGGTATCTATAGAGCTACAAGGAAAGGAAGAGAATGAAACAGAGTACATCTGACAAATACCTCCTTATTTCTGACAGATCAGGCTTTTAACTTTAAGAGTTTCAGTTTGCAGTGGGACTTACATTTTCTATCATGATTAATAAATCACAGGACAATCTACTCAATACTGTGGAGTGTATTTGAAATCTCCTTGTTTCTCACACTGACAGCTTTATACACTTGCTCAGGCATGGGCTCTTTACAGAAAATATTCATTTTATATCCTCGACAAGTCACAAGAAATATTGTTTATAGTCAGGAAGGAAGGAAGGAGGGAAGGAAGGAATATTAGTGTTAAATGCCCTTTCGACAATGTGGTCATTAAAAGCGCAGCTTACGCTTGGATTGTTTGGGTAAGGATGTGAAAGGAAATCGTAATTTGAATTTTTGTGTATACTATGCTCATAAGTAAGAAGAGTACTTTATGAACATTCTTGGGGTTTCATAGGCCAACTGAGAGTACCTTGGGGCAAGATATAAGCTTCATTTCATCAAAATTGGATCATGGGAAGAAAAGGTAATGTAATTTGTAGTTTCTGGTGTATGCTATGCTTGAATTGCAGCAAAGTATAGTAAAGGTCTGATAGAGGTGCTGTTACTTACATAGTACACCAAATCTATATTAATAAAAATGAACTCACATGTATGAATGCGCATCACTTGAGAATGGCTTCACCGATTTGGCTGATCTTTTCTTTGTTCTGTTCATAATTGCCGGCCGCGATGGCCGAGGGGATTGAGGTGCTTCAGTCACGGTCTGCACGGCCACTACAGTCGGGGGTTCGAATCCCCCCTCAGGCATGGATATTTGTGCCGTCCTAGTTCGTAAGTAGTTCATAAGTAGTTTGTAAGTTTAGGGACTGATGACCCCGTAGTTAAGTCCCATAAGCTTGACAAACATTTGAACATTCTGTTCATAATTCACAAGACAAGGTTTGTATATAAGAAACTTTTTTGAAAATCTACTGGAAAATATCAGAATTTGAGAAAAACAGACAGTACATTTCCAATTTGGATAATTTTCTAGATTCTCTGACAATCAGCTTATTCATTCACTACTTGCCTAGCGACCAAATATGCTGTAAATGAGTGAACAAATATGCCAAGGAGGTTATAATAAAGGGAGATGGTGTCATAAACACAAGGTTAAAAGAGCCAGACAGATTTAACACGAAACATTGTTTCTTTAAAAGCCACTCCGTATTATTCTTACATCCATGGTGTTATCGGTGATGATCATATCTTTGGAGTGTTGTAAAGATAGAATTGATGTCAGTTCATGGTATTTTTGAGTGTTACAAACAAATTAATTACAGATCATGGTTTATTTTCTTAGAACAATGCCTCCATTGTGTCGGCTTAATATTGGTCGGCGTACGGGCAATGCAATTCTACTACGTGATCATAGAGTCAATGAGACCGACAAAGATCATATACACCGCTTAGAGGTAAATTGATAAAGAAACTAGCAAGCGCGATCATTTTGACTCTGAAACAAAGGCTACAGTCTAATTTGACTCCCTCAGTTGCAGTTTACACACGAAATAATTTGGGTCGTCGACAAAATAGATGGCCATGCGTGACAATTATAATTGAACGTTTGGGGTACAGATACAATCCAGCAGTTGATTACGCAGCGGATGGATCAGTTGGCTTTGGAACAAACTGTCGCCATCTAAAATTTCATTGGCTATCTCAAGCTTTGTCACAATTGGTCAGTTTCATTCCGATGATCCGACAGCTGTTGCCAAAATAGCGATACCATGCATGTGTCACGGATTGTAAAATTTTACTGATTTATAACAATGTTGTTAATCGTATTTCAATTAGATTCCTAATAAGTCATAATGAATGCAATACAAATACTTTCGAAATGCTGTATTACAAACCCACTTATTTTATTTCAATTAATTGTTTTGTTTCATATGGAATTTCTATCATTAAAGTATGATTATTCTACAATTACTTTGTACGTACTTCAAAAACTCTTAAGAAGATATACATGTGTTATAAGAAACATTTCTATAATGCTCGCTGCGAGAAAAATATGCTAAGCTGTAGTGTAAACGTGCGGTTTACGTGTTTTCCTCTTCCCAGTCATTTTTAACATTTGGTCTCAGGGCCAGGACACACTACCCTCGTTCCTTCACAACCTCAATTCCTTCTCCCCCATCAATTTCATTTCGTCCTTCTCAACCCGGCAAGTCGCTTTCCTGGATGTTAACCTCCACCTCACTGACAGCTCCATCCACACCTCCATCCACATTAAACCTACTAATTACCAACAGTACCTGCACTTTGATACCTGCCACCCATTTCCCGTGCCATATCCCCACACACCACCAACCCTCCCCCCCAACCCCAGTATCCAGTCACAATGGAGTGTCCTCCTTGTCACCCAATACCACCCCGAACTGGAACAACTTAATCACTTCCATTGTCAGGGCTTTGATTATCTGTCATCATGCACGGAAATGAGAGACATTGTACCCAAGATTCTTCCGACCCCTCCCAAAGTGGTGTTCCATTGCTCACCCTACCTCCAAACATTCTAATCAATCCCTATGCAACTCCCAACCCTAACCTCTTACCACAGGGATCATGTCCATGTGGAAGACCCCGATGCAAAACCTGCCCAAACCACCCACCCAGCACTTCCTATTCCAGTGCCATCAGGTTTATCCTACCCCATCAGAGGTTGGGCTACCTGTGAAAGCAGCCATATTATATACCAAATCTGCTGCAATCAGTGCACAGCGTTTTATATTGGTATGACAACAAACCAGCTGTCCGTCAGAATGAATGACCACCACCAAACTGTGGCAAAAAGCAAGACAGACCACCCTGTGGCACAGCATGCAGCAGAGCACAGATTTCAATGGCTGTTTCACTACCCAAGCCATCTGCATCCTCCCCTCCACCACCAGCTCTTCTGAACTGTGCAGATGGGAGTTGTCCCTTCAACACATTCTATGGGTCCGTAACCATCCTGGCCTCAACCTAAGATAACTTACCATCCCTGAACCCTTTGCCTACCCTCCCCCCTCTTCCTTCCCCACTCATTATCCTGTATCCAAATCTTCCTCATAACTGTGTATCACCTCTTACAATATCCCTTTAAATTATTACTTTTATTTTTTATTTTTTCCTATCTTTATTTTTTCCTTTCTTCCTAACATTAATTTTCCTTATTATTCTTATCATTTCAAATCCCCCGCCCCCTCCCCACATTCCTCTATACCCCCCACCCCCCCCTTCTTCATGCATTCCTACCCCTTCCCTTCACTGTATTCATTGCCACAATTGAAAT
The DNA here is from genome assembly GCA_026315105.1 of Locusta migratoria. Taxonomy (NCBI): domain Eukaryota; kingdom Metazoa; phylum Arthropoda; class Insecta; order Orthoptera; family Acrididae; genus Locusta; species Locusta migratoria. Next base: position 246,184,757 of record CM048744.1, on the reverse strand, counting down.
TCCCGCTTATCCGAGCTTTTAAATTCCATCATTCAATACATAACTTTCCACCCCTACCTTTACCCAGCATCCTTCCCCCTCCACTCCCCACCTCACTCACAGTCTATCTTGTGTTGCTGGAATGGCCGGACATGATAGTTGTGTGTGTATAGTTGCCTGAATGACTGTGTGAATGTATGTGTTTCTTTTTCTGATAAATGCCATGCCTGAAAATTTACGTTTTGTGAATGCCATTATCTAGTTTTGTGTCTGTCAGCACCTCAGCGAGCCTCCTTATGGTGAGTTGTTACCTATCCTTTATTATTGATATTCCTTTTGGATTTTCCATTGTTAAAATCTTATATCAAAGAAACACACCAAAGATTAAAGAAACACACCAAAGATTGTCATGAAGATGTGCCACTCAGTTCTTGAACATGGTCGATACACACACACTTCAATTGGTGGTTATCACCGCCACAGTGTCCCCCCAGTACGGAGCAATCATGGGAGCCACCGGGAGGGGGGAAGGGAAAGAGTCACAAGCACTAGTAGACGCTCACACAGTGGGCATCACGCACATGGTGAGTTCTGTGTAGTCCCATCCGGCAGCACACGAGTGGGAGGTAGTCGACGTGCAGTAGGACCTCGAACAATGAAGTTCTGTAATCGAGGAGGCAGCGTAACCTGTTGTGAGAGTCACCAGCTCAAGCATGAGCCACAGACTGGAACTACGACTAGCACAGTGCTAGACGGGAGTAGGGATGCCTGAGCCTTGGAAGGAATGGAATCGCGATCCAGCTGGAAACATTGAATGAGCTCACAATTAGAGGACAATGTAAACATTACGAATAGGTTATACTCGCACACCATGACGGACAGCTCTGTTGTGAGTGGTGGGGGAATGGGGACGGAGAATTGATAGCACGGCTCGGAGGTGGGAAGGGGACGAGAACCCTCTGAAGGGGGAGGAAGGAGAGGAGGAAGAGGAGTCATCGACCAAAGGCGGTGTGTGACCAATGTCATAGGAGAGGGGGAGGGGAAGCCTTGAACGAGGAGAAGGAAGAGGAGGAAGCTTCGACCTTGGGAGGAGATGCAGGATCGAGGTGTGGGGGCTTCAGGTGACTGATGGATACAGCAGAAGGTTTGCCATTGAGGAGGACGGTGTAGGAGTTAGCTGCACGAAGGAGATCAGGATAGGGACCGGAGGAAGGAGGCTGTAAGGGCGGGCAGACAATGTCATCACGCAAGAACACGAACTCAGCAAGTCTGCAGGTCCGAAGGTACCCTTCCAGGTGGAGTAGAATGACACCCAGGAGGAGAAGGGAGACCTCAGCACAGATGAGGCAGACTCTGTCGACCACTGAAGGGAGATCCTTGAGCGAGGGGGGCGGGGACGGAGCAACAAGCTCGCCTGGTAAGGTGAGTTGTTGCCTGTATACGAATTCCGTAACAGTGCCATGGAAGTCCTCCTTGTATGTTGAATGCATGTGAAGGAGAACCAGAAGAAGGATGTCAAGCCAAAGCAACCCGTTGCAACGAAGGGCCGCTTTTAGGGTCTGGTGCCACTACTCCAACAGGTCATTGCTCTGCGGAGCTCTGAGATGATAGGCAAAAGTGGCAGGTATGGGTGAAAAGGGCACTCTCAAATTGGCGTCACTGGTCAGTTGTGATTACCGAGGGGCAGCCAAAGCGAACAATCTAGGCAGAAGTAAAAGCAGTGATGTTAAGCAGAGGTGTGGCCTCCATCCACCTCGTGGTGCGGTCGATCATGGAAATGGTGTACTGGTAACTGTCGACTGGCGGCAGAGGGCAAACAAGATCCAAGTGAACGTGCTGGAATCTGCCGGACAGAGGAGGGAAAAACCAAATGGAGGGGACGTGTGAGATGCGAACTTGTTCCACTGAAACTTGACACAAGAGCGGACCCAGGCCTGATAATCCCACCTCATGTCACGAAAAATGAAACGCTCACACACCAGGCATGTCGAAGATTTGATACCTGGGTGCACGAGTTCATGCAGCTTCTGGAAAATGGGACGTTGAAGAGAGTGGGGAATGAAAGGACAGAGTTTGCCCTTCGAGTCAGTGCACCATATCTCCTCGGTGACGCCCAGAAAGGTGGTGCGGATGGGATGTAGGGCAGAGGAAGGGTCAGAGACTAGAGCAGGGCAGAAAGGTTAGAGAGATCGATGACAGTAGAGACAGCAGCGAGAAAGGAAATCCGCCACCACATTATCTGCGCCCTTGACGCACATCCATTGTGAATTGCAATATGTAGTCAAGGTAGCGGAAGCGCCTAGACGGCAGGTCAGCCGGGGGATTTTTGATGGCAGCAGCCAGCAGTTCATGATCGGTAAGAACGTCAAAGGGGCGACCTTCAAGTTCTACATGGAAGTGCTTAATGGCATCGTAGATAGCAAGTAGTTCGCTGTCAAATTCCGAGTACTTGCAATGTGTATTTAAGTTTTTGAACTGCAAGGGAGAGATTACACTGTCGTGAGACTGGCAGAGAACTGGACCGATGGCAGTGTCGCTCGTGTCTGCAGTGAGAAAAACCTCCGCGTCGGGATGCAGACGAGTAACCGTGATCGCTCGAGCAAGTAATTCCTTGAGTGTGATGAAGGATTTGGTCGTTTGGTCCGTCTAGGGCACCGTGTGGTCACCTGACGTGTGCTTGCCAGCCAATGTGTCCGTAAGGGGGGCCTGAACCTCTGCCGCCTTAGGAAGATGCCGCCTGTAGTTGTTTATTGTTTTCCTCAAGTGAGGAGCTGAAAATCAGAATGTCGTCTAAATACACGAAGCAAAATTTTAAGTCCTGTAAAACCTCACTGATAAGCAGTTGCCAGGTATTTGTGGCGTTTTTTAAGTCCAAAAGGAATGAAAGGATACTGTAAAAGGCCGAATGGGGTGGTGATGGCCGTTTTTTCAATGTCCTCAGGGGCCACGGGAATTTGATGGTAAGCACGCTTGCAGTCGACAACCGAGAAAACTTTAGACCTGGCAAGTAATTTGGAAAAATCGGTGACGTTCGGAATCGGAAAGTGATCCATAATAGTCTTGGCATTGCGATAGTCGCCACACATGCGCCACATGCCGTCATGTTTCTTTCCTAAGTGAAGGCGTGAGGCTCAACTGCTACACGATCGCTCGATCACACCAGTTGACAGTACTTCAAAGAATTGCGCGTCAACTGCGGCTAATTTTTCGGGACACAGTGGGTGCAGTTTAGAAAACACAGGGTCATTGTTAGCAGGGCCGGCGGAAGGGAAAAATATCACCCGGGCAAAGAATCCATATGGCGCCCACACAACCGATTGGTATTACTGACTATAAATTTGCTATGCCACCTTACAGATAGCTGCTATTAAAGGATATCTCCTTGAACTCTATAACTGAAAGAATCAATTATCAAACTGAGTAATATCTTAACTTTTGTCAGTTAAATACACAGAGTTAGTTTTGGTTAAAGATATACGAAACAGTTCAATGTTCAAATGTTTGTAAATCTATCGGACCAAACTGCGTGGTCATCAGTCCGTAGCTTACAAACTACTTAGACCTATTAAAGAATATGCAAATATGTTTTGTAACAGCATTGTACAAAGATTTCGTAATGCAAATAATACAACCAGCAATATAATTTTATATCTTTATACAGTTTTAATTGAAATTGTCATTTGAGTTGTTTACAAAGCTAAGTAAAGTTAACTTTTCTTGCCTTTTTCTCTGCAAGGTCTTTAATTAAAGTTGGTTAATACACATCTAACGAGTAAAAGTCTCATCGCTTTCGTACATGTATCAAACATCATTGTTGGTATAGAATGTAATTATTGCTACTTATATCAATGAGGAAAGAACTTTCTTTGAGCCTGAAGTTCGCCGCCTATCTGAGAGGCCGCCACCCTACCCACCCCAGCCTACTAGGACACTGCGTGTGTCAACACATCTACTCTATTAAACGCAATAAAACGAAAATACGTTACGTAATGTAGACCTACTTACCTGTACTGCGTTGTTATCTTCTGGAATATTTGTTGATTTCTTGCTGGTTTCCTCATTCTCTGGTTCTACGTTTTCATTTCCATTATTGTCTGTTTCAGGAGTACGAAAGAATTTCTCTAATGCTGCTGCCTGTTTCTCATTTTCAGCAGCTAATTGTGCTCTTCTTTTTCTGTATACATTTCCAGAAGGCTTCTTTTTTTCCGACGTGTTGATAAAGAACACGTTAACGCAACGATTTTTCTACTAAGAGTCGAAATTCAGGAGACAAAAGAAGAACACGCACACCATGAAGCCTGCACTACATGTACATGACTTCTGATTTATAATTTTCTTTCACGAGACATTTGACAGTACAAACAGGACTAATTTCTTTTTTGGTTTCCGATAACTCAATATTGTTTGTACGTATTGTTAGAGCGGCCGACGTAGCTTTTGTCGCAAGGAGTCCAATTGTCCGCACCGCGGCGGTTTGTAATTGTCAGAGCGTGTTATTTTTGCTCAGAACTCCCAACTCTCAACAATAGCCTTTAGCTTTGTCAGCGGAGATTTTTTATAGACAAATAAGGTGAAGGGATTTCCTTTATAGGCGATTCAAGAGGAAACCGGGATTGTTATAAAGAGTGAGTCCTATGGCATGAGGTAGTAACCAATGTTGCTACACAATTTATGAACAAGTTAATTTTTAGTTCACTGTTTACAATAATGTAAATTTAGTGAGGATTTTGGCGCCCCCCAAACTCCCCTAAAATTTGGCGCCATGGGCGGTCGCCCGGCCCTTCCGCCGGTACTGAGGTGCAATCTGTGAACTGTGCCGTTCGTGACAACAACTACTTGCGAGGTAGGCGGGGGCATGGCATTAGGCGTGGAGGACGTGGCGGGTGCGACGGTAGGTCGCACAGAATGACAGCTGGTGGCAGAGGTGGGAGGGGTGATTCTATTTACACTTCGGTAAAATCAGACGTGACGTCATTATGACGTATCTACACTATCGAAGACGACTGGAGCCATGATAGACTTATGTGATCGTTCTAGACGCAAAACTGCGGTTGCAATTGTAGCAGACGAATTAAAGGAGTAGCTGATAATATCTTCAATTGGTATATTCATTACAGTTTCGGAAACGAATTTTTTTTTTTTTTTTTTTTTTTTTTTTTTTTTTTTTTTTTTTTTTTTTTTTTGAAAGTAGGAAGATATAAACTTTCCGAAAAAGGACCTACACTGCGAGTTCTGAAACGTTATTCAGCCAAATCTGATGTCTTCGTGGCCCATTTGTGGAGGTTGTGTTTAAAACTAATGGAAACTTTTCTCTAAGCGAAAAATGCTACCGAAATGCATTGTAGTACGGAGTCTACGTTAAACTAAAGAGGACAAAATAAGGTTACCAGGCTATGGAGCGAAAATGTGTACTTGGACATGTCAAAATATGCGACATACAAAAACAACATATAGTCGCCGTAGGTATATGTATGTTTTCGCCGAAACTATAAATCAAATGAGCTGGATATTAATACAGTCATTTGTTACAGAGACTCTGCGAACATCAGGTAACACATTTCGTAAAACTGGGTACTCATCTACCGCCAAGTTGCTGCAACATGCTAGTTCAGACAATCAACGACTGTTTGTACTGTTCGCGCCCAAAACCAGCGTCTCGAACGATCGCAAAAGTCGATGCGCCGCTCTTCTGGAAGACGATAGTGTGGATAAGTCATAATGACGTCATGTCTGATTTTACCGAAGTGTAAATAGAATCACCCAGGTGGGTGTGGCAGCAGCACGCCGCACAGGTGTGACAGCAGCCAGAGGCAGCGAGAAGATAGCTGCAATGGCCGCAGGCCGTGACAGAGGACAGCGGCACTGGCAAAGCAGCAGCAGACGAAACGGGAGCCGTAGGTAATGAGATGGCCATTGGGGGCGTACGAGTCGGTGCGTGTGGCGCCGAGACGGCGGCAGTGGCAGCAGCCGGAGTTGACAATGCAGCCGCAGAACAGTTGAGCGGCGATTGCCAGGCTAGAGCCCTGTATTGGAAGAGTACCGCCAACCGGGCGAGCGCCGTCATTGTAGGCCTATCTCGCAATAGCAGCGCTATGGGCGGCACTGTTAAATTAGCATTTGTGATGAAGGGAACCGGTCTGTACATCGACGTGGTATGACAGTACGTTCAGTAAGCGATGAACTAAGGTTTTTAATCGTTTCATCACATCTACAGCGAATATTATGGAAAAATTGGAAATGTGAAATCAAGACCTTTATTTTTGAGCAAACTAGTTGTAAAATTGTTTCGTGCTAAAATTTAAACCCTGTACCAAATGCACTGCTTTTCCCAATAAGTGACAACCCTGCTTTCAAATTAGCTAAGGACTGACGTTTTTGTGTGTAATATATTGGTTTTTAGCAAAGTAGATGTAATTAATACATGTTGCTTTCCATTAATCTAGTGCCTAATATTGATAGGTGCTGTGTGCTAACCTACATGTGATATTATCACGTAACATTAACTGAGATAACATTTTGGGAAGGTTTAAGTTTTTACACATTGTTATCGCACTGCTGGGTACTTCAGTAAAATAAACTTTATCTTAAAATTCGAGTTTTGGAGATATATTTAATGGGCGGTTTCATTTACCGCCCAAACTTTCGTAATATGCAGGCTAAGCATAAATACGAAATTCGTCAAATACGGCACATTATGTTAGATTTTCACGTATCTGTATCTTTTAAAAATATCTTTTCTCTTACATGTGTTGTCCGTCCAACATAGCTCGCAAGAAACTTGAACAGATAAACCTAGAAGTTTACTCGATATTTCAAAACAAATTTACTTACTTCGCAAAATTTTGCATTCTTGTATGGAAATGCATTTTTTCTGCCAATGCGGTGTACTCACAATTCGCGTCTTTTGCACCTCTTTCGCGTAAAACTTGCTACCTCGGACTGTCTTAGTATAACCACAGCCAACAATACGGCATTTTTCACCATATAAAAATGGAATATGCTATGTTAAGCTCTTAATTTAATACGTAATGAGTCTACACATTTCCAACAGCTCTAAATGTTAAAATAACAGCTAGTTAAGTGAAATATGCCATTTACGCTGATGGATTGCTTAGGCCTAAAATGGCGGACGTGCCCCACCCGCGCTCAACTGACCAATAGCAGCCGGCGGTTGTCGGCAAGCCACACATAAAAGGTTGGCGCTACTCTCCCAATAAAGGGCTCCTCATGCGGTTCAGCGTCGGTTTGAGAGCCGGATTTCTTGTTCGTTGCCACTCCCTGGCGAGGCGGTTTTTCGCCGTTATCGCTTCCTCTAGGTGTGGAGGTAGGCGGCGAGTTCGTGGAGGTTGCTGAGCTCCTCTTCGTGCGGGCGCGGCTTCTGTTGCTGCTGCGATCATACTGTCGGTTAGTTGTCGCACTGCATTGTCCGTTCCGACAGCTGCGGGTTCTGGGAACTGTTCCAGGGCGTCACCTAAGTTCTCGCGGTAACGTTCCCAGTTGATCCCGCGCAAATCGAGTCCGCGGCGGGGAAGAGGTGTTGCTTCTCCCTCCACTTCAAATATTACCGGCGCGTGGTCGGAGTTGATGAGCGGCCTTGTTGTGGCGGTGATGTTTTGTGTCACTCCTTTATTGATAACGACGTCTATGACGTCTGGTAGGCCGCGCGATGGGAAGATGGTCGGCTCGTGAGGGGCCACTACGACGGCGCCATGTCGGGTGACAAGGCGCTGTAGCTGTCTGCCCAACATATCCAACGCCTTGCTGAAGGAACTCCCCGAGCCAGCTATCGTGAAAATCACGTCGATCTTCAACGAGATTCTGCGCTCAGAGTCCTTCCCAAGCGTTTGGAAACACGCGGAGGTAGTAGCCCTGCCCAAGCCTGGTAAAGATGCAAGGTTGGCGAAGAACTACCGGCCGATAAGTCTGCTGCCGACGATATCCAAGCTGTTCGAGCGACTTTACCAGAAGCGCCTGCTGCAACACATAGACGCAGAAGGTCTGCTTCCAGATGAACAGTTTGGATTCCGAAGCAAACACTCCACCACTCACCAGCTGCTGCGTCTGGCGGAAGAGGCGTTCGGAGCCGTTGATCGACGCCATTATTTCGGCGCTCTCATGCTCGACGTGTCACGAGCCTTTGACTCAGTGTGGCACGAAGGCCTCCTGTATAAGCTACTTACACTGGGGGTTCCCGTGTCATACGTGAGGCTCCTGCAGAGTTACCTGCAGGACAGGACGTTTCACGTTCGGGCAGACAGTGGAATTTCCACGGAGCGCCGAGTAATGGCGGGTGTACCGCAAGGCTCGGTCATCGGCCCGACCCTCTACTCGCTATACACAGCAGACCTCCCGCGCACAGAGCCAGTCAAATTAGCTCTGTACGCGGACGACACGGCCGTCTATGACAGCAGCGCGAACGCTCGCGAGCTGCATCGCAGACTACAAACGGCAACGGCGGCCTTAGAACAATGGGCGAAGAAATGGCGCCTGGCCTACAACGCCGACAAAAGCCAGGCAATCATCGTCACGCTGCGGCGTATCCCACAGGACATGCCACAGCTGACAGTACGTGGACAACCCGTCCAATGGAGCAGAAGTGCAAAATATCTTGGCGTCACGTTGGATCAAAGGTTAACCTGGCGCCAACATATAGAGGATGTGCGGAGGAAAGCACTGGGTCGGCTGAAGATGCTTTACCCAGTAATAAACCGCACTTCATCACTCCCGGAACATCTAGGGCTCACGTTGTACAAAACCACAATACGACCGCTGTTTGAATATGCAGCGGTAGTATGGGGAAACGCAGCGGAAACCCACATCCGACGGCTCCAAACCGTCGAAAATCGTGCTCTGAGGATGGCGCTTCATCTGCCTAGCGACTTCCCATCAGAGCAACTGCACGACCTAGCGGACGTACCTTACCTCAGGAAGCGGTTCAAGGAAACCGCAGCAAAGTTCTACGAAAAGGCCAGGAACTCGCGCAATCCATTACTGCGCGATCTCGGCCGAAAACCGCACTGGCGCGCAACTCTGCGTTGGCCAGACCTGTTAAGGCAGCAACAATAATGCGCCTGAACAAGAATGATACATGATGTCGACTGCAACGACAGAAATTAAAGCAAAAAAGAAGACCTAACAAGAACTCCCGAAGATAGAAGGAAGAATGACAATGATCATTGAAGACTTCTCCGCCATGCAGGCGCAAAATAACTTTGCGACGCATAAGGATGCAGCACGCCCAATAAAGGGCTCTACCACAGGCGTGTGTACAGCGCTGAGGAGATAGAAGCGGCAAGCGTTGGAGAAACAGGAGCCGGGGCACTGGAGTGGGGAGGCGATGCGCGCGCAGCTGAGTGGCACGCAAGGCGATGCGAGCTGGAAGCAGGAGTACTGACGGGCACACACAGACACTATACTACATTTTGTTGATACAGGGACAGTGAGTGAACACAGTGTGCTTGTTCAGGAAAGTCACTCGCGGCGCACTAGAACGAATGCAAGACCGTCAGACAACTGAGAGTTAAGCAGTTGTAAATAATTGTTCTAACGTGAAATTCTTAGAAGCCGGTATATCTTGCATTGTTGCAGCTCTGTGGTCTTAATTGGCTGCCTCGCAGCTCGTATTCCGTGACAATTGCTACGCTAGTTATTTCAATTGTTCTAAAGTAGCTTTACCTCAGAGCAGCGGAGCCATATGGAAGAGAGAATTCTAGGGGGGAAAATACGTTGTTTGAAGAACGGTTAAATTATCTAGATTTAGTGACTGAGACACTTCAGAGAATTGTATTTACGCATTTTCAAGTTCAAACAGTTGCATAATGCAAAAAAGAGGACATTTACCCATTTTCCTAAAAACCCGGCCGGACCATTTTTAGGGTCCAAAAGAGAGGACATGTCGGGTAAAAGAGGACGTCTGGTAACCCTATCGCCTCGTTCGTGTGCTCCACAAATTGTTGCGCCATTGAACTCTGCACAATATATTGTGCAGAGTTCAATGGCGCAACAATTTGTGGAGCACACGAACGAGGCGATAGGGTTACCAGACGTCCTCTTTTACCCGGACATGTCCTCTCTTTTGGACCCTAAAAATGGTCCGGCCGGGTATTTAGGAAAATGGGTAAATGTCCTCTTTTTTGCATTATGCAACTGTTTGAACTTGAAAATGCGTAAATACAATTCTCTGAAGTGTCTCAGTCACTAAATCTAGATAATTTAACCGTTCTTCAAACAACGTATTTTCTCCCCTAGAATTCTCTCTTCCATATGGCTCCGCTGCTCTGAGGTAAAGCTACTTTAGAACAATTGAAATAACTAGCGTAGCAATTGTCACGGAATACGAGCTGCGAGGCAGCCAATTAAGACCACAGAGCTGCAACAATGCAAGATATATCGGCTTCTAAGAATTTCACGTTAGAACAATTATTTACAACTACTTAACTCTCAGTTGTCTGTTGGTTGCTGTGAAGGGAAGCAGTGGTCACGTTTCATCGAACTCATGCCAAAACGCAAATGTGTCTTTAGTGAGGAAACAGAAAAACGTTTTCTTGACTTCAGACCCGGAAGAAACAGCTCCGAGGCAGAATGTCTTATCTGCCCACCTGGTACATTTGTTTCAGTTGCCAACAAAGGTAAGATTTATTATCTTGCAACCGTTTGTGCGTAAACACCAATTATGAGACTGAAAATTCGGTTAAAATCGTTTATTGTTTATGCACTGAATCATTTATGATACAGCGTATAATTATTATTTAGAGGGGTGGGGTGGGGGGGTTGGACCTAGAACCTCACCCAAACATGTGTACACACAAAACGCGAGTTCGTACTGACACATCTTCCTCCAAAGTTGATGACGTGTTTGCAAAAAAGGATTCTAAACGTAATGATCTGGTACGTGCAGCTGAAGGCGTCCTATCTTTTCACGCGGCCAAACATCATCAAAATTTTAAGTCAATGGACTGTACAGGAAAATTACAGTAGTGTTATTCAAAGACTAAAATATAGCTAAAGAAATGTCATGTGCTCGCACTAAACAGAAGCATTTGTTAGGTCTGTATTGTCACTCCACTCTGTTAATGTGTCTATTGACGTTTTAAAGTGTATTTCAGGTTTTGGTGTTGCAACAGACGGCAGTAACCTTGGTTCTACGAAACTGTTTCCAATTCTCATTCAGTATTATGACGTAAAATCTGGATGCATTCAAACAAAGGTGATTGAACTTAAAAGCATGCCAAATGAAAAATCTGAAACTTGATACTCTTAGAAGTAGAGGTATTGATAGCAAATGTGTTGCTTTCTCTGGAGACAATACCAATACCAATATCGGTGGATTCAGTGGCATGGTAAGACGTCGGGAAATAACGTCTTCACCCAACTGAAAACCAATTTAAATTGTAGCATTGTAGAATAGGCAGCCCTAATCACGTTTTGCATAACTGTATTCAACATGCTATTGATGCAGGACTCACTTTAGATGTAGATTCCACTATATTAAAAATATTTAATTACTTTTTTGTTTACACAGTACGCACTGAAAGTCTGAAGGACTTGTGTGAATTTGTAGACATACAATATAGAAAACTACTGGGCCATTCTAAGACTAGGTGGCTGTCTCATTCCGCTTGTGTTACAAGACTAATTGCAATCTATCCTACACTGAAATAATATTTCATGTCTCAGGATGAAATTCCAATTTAGATTAAAGTGTTTTTCCAAGATGAGCTTAGCGAACCACAATTATGGTTTGTTCATTCTCTTATATCACTGTTTCACCATAATATTTTGCTCTAGAAAAAGAGAGACATTCACTTGTAGAAGTGATACATATTCTTGAGAGTGTGTTCAATGTTATCGATAAGTACAATTACAGAGTTTTAAATCTTTAAAACTAAAAGAAATTTTGAGAAAAAGAGGAATGAAGGTTATGATTATAAATGCGATATGTTAGAAGGAATAATAGCCCATGTATACGATGCATCAATTAAATATCAGAAGAAATAGTTGGTTCAGTATCAAGAGTTTTTTGTGTTTAGGTGGATGGGTTTGAAGAATGTTCCAAATTGGGAACCTTTTGAACAAACAATTCTGTATCTAAATGATAAGCTTAATATTAAATTTGATGACATACAGTGCTTTGACCAGTTCTGCAATTTTCAGAAGATTTGACAAATCAGGCTAATGTCAATGGAAGCGAACAGTTGTCAAATGACATTTTGTGTCAATATTTCCAAGAGACAAAGAATATTGCTTGTTTCTCAAAGCTGCTTAAAATGGCAGAATTTTTCTTTTCTAAACCCAGTCACAATGCAAAGTATTTTTTCACTAGTAAACAGTCAGTGAACCAAAGACAGAAACAGACTTATTGTTGAGTCTGTTAAGGGAATTATAAGTGTGGAGTATAATTATAAAAAAATCTTTTGTGTATAGTTTTAAGATTATCGAAATAATTCGCAGGTAAACTGCCAGATTTCACTGTCCAACGGGCACAATATTTCGGCAATCTACCACGTTGCCATAATCAGGTGCTCACTCCACGGTCTTAAGACTATCTTTAATAGCTCTATTACGTAGGGTTTACCCGGAGGCATTTCCTACAGGATCAGACTTATCTTCTTGTCAGCATCTAGAAGGATGTGATCTTCATTGTTGTGATTTTTTAGAATCTTCGTTGTTGTGGTTTTCTGTGTTGTCTTGAGTCCTGTTTTGTAGCTTTTCTTCTGTTTAGTGGCTCCCTAAGCATCATCTCCGAGGACATATTATGGGGATTCACGCACATTGCAGTGGCTTCCCAGGGTGTGCCAGTAATGTCGTTGATAAGATCTCGGAGCATGATGTCCCACTGCAGATAAGTAAAGACAGGATATGTAGCTAGGTGTCGGATGTTTGGACTGCCTCGTCTTTCGAGCCAATCTTTGAGGGCTACAATAACAGGATAGGCTATATTAACTTTGGGGTATGGAAAGGATGGCTTCTGATGGGGGGGGGGGGGGAGGAATGGGAAGGGATTATCCCAGTGCGGATAACTTCCATTTCGTATGGATTCGTAAATCTTCGTTAGTGCAGGTGCAACACTTTTGCCGCGCGGTAGTGGTAGGCATTTATCTTCTTGCCAGCTGACAGCGCCAGGTGAAACGAGTGCTCTGGCAAACGCTTCATCGCTGATGTGACTTGCGTGGGTGACGTCAGAGGCCGTAGTCGATGGCGTCGAAACACGAGTTGGCATTTCGGCGCTGTCACATGTCTCCATCGTCGTAGCGGGAGTGATGTTGACTTCTGTCTGAGTTGACGCATCTATTCCCTCCCGCACCTCCTCAGGGGGTGCAGCAGGGAGTGATGCTTCGAGCAGTCTTCGTAGTTCGTCGCGAAGGCTGACTACTTCCTGTCGGACAGTCTCCAGTTCTTCCATCCAAGCTGCTCTCTCAGCTGCAAACGCAGCGTTGAGAGCTGCTAGGGCTGCTTGGTTGCGGCAGATGCAGTCCCATTCCGTTCCGAACCGCCCGCCGATCCAGTAGGGTGGAGGGGGGGTGGTCGTGCCGGGGCCGCCGATGGGTTAGGTGCATCGGCCTGGTGCACCTTATTTCGCCGTTCTGAAGCTTGGGGGCGGCTCCAGTTGACTTTGTAACTGCACTTTCTGTAGCTCGCCGTATGCGGGCCACCGCATTTTACACATTTTGCCGGATTATACGGTGTCTTTGGGCAATCCCGTGTGTCGTGTGCGCTGATGAACTGACTGATGGGGGGTCCTCGCCGCGCTCTATCGGCGGTCCGCGCCCAGCATCCCTGCCTTCGCTTCTCCCGCCGACCGAGGGTTCAACCCGAGGTCCGCGCCCAGGTGCGCGTGCTGGCGGCTCTTCTGCTGTTCCTCCACCTATCCACCAAGTCAGTTCTTTATCAGACATCTCGTTCCTCTTCTTCATCAATCTAATAACGGGATCCCATGCCTTGCTATGTATGTACCCGCTATCACGATTTATTTGCGGTTCCCTTACACGTATCTCAACATCTTCCCTGATGACTGTAACGATACTGCTGACCCCCTCATCTCAATGTTATCGTACGATACCGTCTGCGTGGTCCTCTCCTCTCAATGTCATCCTACGATACCGTCTGCGTCGGATCCGGAATCGTGTGGTTCAGTAGTGATAAATGTTGCGTGTGAAGTTAGAAACGATGTAGCCAGTCTAGGAATCATTTTAGGACAGTGTCTCGGTGATACTGTGAATAAAACAAGTGATAGATTTCATTAATTAAGAGATTCATATAGTTTCTATAAACAATACTTTTGTCATTGTTCATATTTTAAATAAATAGGCAGACGAAGGGTAAAAACTTTTGTAAAACATAAAGAAATGAAAATAAATAGCATTGTATATACGTTAGGCTCATAAACTAGTTGTGTAGACCAGCTAATTGTGTAATTAATTATGTACTCGAGATTTGAATATTGTATTTCTTTGTTTATATTGACTCACTCGAGATTTTGAACCTATTTTGAGAATTTCCAAGATAATTGATAGCTCAATATATGTTAGGAACATGTGTGATGTACTCGTTAACAAATTAATTGACATTTAAAATCGCACTTTGTTGTCAACAGAAAGATCGGAAATTATGACTTAAAATATTTGCTTACTCTAAAATTATTGTATGTATAGTTTTCATTTTTATTGAGATTATTTTTGTGTATATGAAATGTTTTTCTGTTGTGTTTGTTAATTGTAAATCAGTATATTATATTGTTATGAACAATGCTTAATGTAACGCCATTATTGTCAAGGTTATATATTTGCCTCACCGCCTTGCGTGAGGAAGTTCGAGTTTTGGCTTTTCTGAAGTGCGCTGGAAGCTATGTCAGTTGTTTTGAGAATGGAAATACTACCAGCTAAATTATGATGTATTGAATTTGTATTGTTTTGGTGGAGAAGTTGAGTCAGATTAAAGAAGAAGTGAAAATTGTACATATCGACTATTTATTTCTACCACGACGCTCCAGGAGAATAATGTTGCAGCGAGCAGAACCCCCATACATCGAAATATTAAAAAGCTGAGTATCGGTAGAATAAACTGTAATATACTTGAATTATATTAAATTGTTATATGACCCAATCCCAGAAGTTGGACGCTTGTGTCAGAACCTTGGTCATCCATTCCGTGTATTTCCGTCAGACTATGTTCTGCGACTGCCGACTTGCTAGGTTGCTGTAATCTTGTGTTCTGTTAGTGTTCTCGGCGCCGATCCTCGACCGTACGTACTGTCTGACCTATATATGTTGCACCACATTGGCTGGGGATCTGATAGACACCGGACTTCCGCAGTGCCAGGTGGTCTTTCACACTTCCAAGCAGTGCTCGAGTCTTAGCTGGTGGGTGGAAGACTCTTCACTCGGTGCTTCCTGAGAATTCGTCCTATTTTCCTGGATAACGCCACAGAAAGGAATAAATGCCGCGGCTACGTCCTCCTGAGCGTCCTCTTCTGGTTCCACCGGTGTAGGACGTAAGGCTCTTCGAATTTGCCACTCTTTGTAGCCATTCCTCCGGAAAACAGCTTTCAGATGTTCCATTTCTTCCTTGATACTACCATCATCAGAGAGAGAGTACGAGCGCTATGTACCAATGTTTTGAGCACGCTGTTCCTCTGAGCTGGGTGGTGGCAGCTGTCCGCCTGCAAATAAAGGTCGGAGTGCGTCTTTTTCCGGTATAAGCTGTGGCCCAAAGTGCCGCCATTTTTTAACCAGGACATCCAGAAAGGGTAGCACTCCATCGGTCTCTACTTCCATAGTAAACTTGATGTTCTGGTGTACGTAAATGAGGTGTATAAGGAAGTCAGTTCATCAGCGCACCTGATGATAGCAACGTGGTCGTTTGACACGGAAACCTGGCAGTTAACCCGCGAATTATTTCGATATGAAGTACGCCGGGAGAATTTGAAGAATCACAGTTTTAAGATTATTTGTTGTAAAACAAGAAATTACCTTCAGAAATTGGGTCATCAAAATATCAGAGTACTTCAGGATATAATGATACATATGAAGAAGACTAGTTTACTCTCGATGATTCTGTTACTGTTTGTATTAAAATCTGCCTCATTTTATTGCAACATTGTATGATTAAATAAATTGATATGAAATGTTTCAGCTGAAAATCATACAGTGCAGTACATATAGTAGAATTTGAAACTCCCCCCTTTATCTGTAGGCTTTCTCAAGTGGGAATGTTGTGTGACACCCAATCTATGTCGTTCTGAGGCTCGGCAGTTCTGTGTGTTGTCTACCTACCACACTTACGAGTTTAAGATCAAAAGCTAGTGGAATGTTCGTCGAACATAAATTAGAAACTTGTTCAAAACTTCATACAAATGAGATCAGATGCCACAGTCACCATTGCCATATCACCATAAGCCTGTTTAGCACCAAAGAGACATAACTACAAACAGAATGCTTAGAAACAAATCGATTTAAAGCTTTTGTCTTAAAAACTGAGTAATTTCTAATAATATTTTGCGAGCCTTAGTACGGTAAATAAAAAGTTTATTTCATTCATTGTTTTTTTTTTTTTTTCCATGGCTGTTACATATTCCATTCACTCACTAGATGCTAATCATGTATTTAGTCATGTCGGTCTGATCCTAAATGGGCGCATAGCTATATCAAGTTACGGTTAGATTATTTTTACAGCTATTTTATTCTTGACGATTTTATAGTCAACAGTACAATCGCATTCGGGAGGATGGTGGTTCAAATCCACGTCCGGCCAGCCAGATGTACGTTTTCCGTGATTTCGCTAAATCACTCCAGACAAATGCCGGGATGTTTCCTTTGAAAGGGCACCGCCGATTTCCTTCCCCATCCTTACCCAAAAACGGACTGATGACCATAGTAGTTTGGCCCTTCAAAACCTCAAGCCCCCTGCCCCGAAACCAATCAACCAACCAAACGTGGAAAAATGTTCAGCTGCACAGACAAGTGGTGAAATGATGAAATGTTAGGACTTCACTGCTATGTAGTCATGTAATTGGTTCCACAGGTGTTAATATTTAATGCTTCTTAATTTGTAATAAGATAAACAAATACCGTAATACGCATTACATGTAGTACAAACAAGAGTCTCATAACATAGGACAGCACCAGTAGTTGAGTTATAAATACGATTTTGTCAGAGCTTCAAACTTAATATTTTTGTAATTTTCATTTTGTACATTTGAAGACTGTATGAAAACAGTATTTCACATCATTTGAAAATGAGGGTAGAGATCGTTGAAACTGGTAACGAAAAAAAAAAAAAAAAAAAAATGAATTCATAAAAAATACAAAATAAAACGAAAATAAAAAATAGACTGTGGCATTTGACCCTATTTGTATGAAGTCTTTAAAAATTATTTACCATTTGCATTCCTCAACCGTAAAACTTTTTTTTGTGTCTGTTAGGCCCAGAGCCTTATACATATGTTTTCAATGATATTATTTAATTAAAACTCCAAATGCAGCTTTAGGAAGTTTCAACCTATACCACCTTTGAAATTTTGGTATGACTCTACAAATGTCCTCTTTTTTGAAGGTCGTCATCTGGTAACCCTACGAGGCGAGAGAGCTTGCTATTGCCTTTGCAGACCTCCGCGTATTAGAGCTCAGAAACTGACCGAGTATGAGCCCGGTCCAGTGGGTGGCATACACTACAAACGCCTCCCTTCAACCCCGCTGTCCCCGCTGTAGTGCGCGAGTACAACGAACCTAAAGTTTAGTCGTGTAGAAATTGCATGAAATGAATTGCCAGCAACTGGTTTCGTGTATGTCTGTAGACATGGCATCAATACTATACACTTCAGTTTCGTTGTGATGTGGGTGCCATAGTCGCCGTAGAATTAAAGTTTTGGTAGCTTTAACAGTTGTGGCGCAGCTATTGCTTCTCTGTGTGAAGTCGCTGCATAAGACTAAACATTTTAATCAACTTAGAATGGTACCAGAGCAGTTCACGTTCCTTTTAAACAGAGTTAGTAATGCAATAAAGAAACAAGATACTGTTATGCATGAAGCACTGTTACCAGAACTGAACATACAAATTGCATTACGTTTCTTTTCAAGTAGAAATTCATATTCCTCTCTACAGTACCTCTAACGTGTTCTGAAATCCACAATTGCCATATTTCGTTGGTATAGATTTTTCGAATTGAATGTGTTTTAGTCTGGATTCACTAATCGTTAACCCATCAGTAATTCACGAATAATTGTTTCAAGAGCACCAACACGCCGCTGCTTATTTTTGATATTTTTATCGTTAAAATCCCATAAACACCAATGCATCACATTTATGTCTAGAAACTGAACTATTTCTTCCGTTCCTCCCATTACGTTGTATTTTGTTCTGTTTTGGTTATAACCTAACTTAAAAAACACGCACAATCAGTTTCGCCTACCGCGCATGCGCACTGGCCGGTAGCGCAGTTTCATGAAAGGTAGTGTAGTCATGTAAACTAGCCTTAAGTGCGCTGGTGCAGCTGTCCCATCGCACTCGTGGGCTCGTAGTCACCGGACATGAGCTCCACGGGTACTCTGTCTTCAATCCATACTCGCTGTCTCCGGGTGCTCGGTGACCATATAATTGTAATTCATACAAATCTAGTTTTATTCCGATATTGATGAAATGTTGCACACTTGGTCTTCAAAATAACAGGAACATCACTGCCTACATAATATTCCACATGGTGCATGGCGAAGGCTACTTATAGAATTCGACAAAATCTAGTTTTCTTACGATTCTGTTGAAATTTTGCACGCTTGATCTTCAGATAAAGTATTCATCAGTTTCTTTTTGCAATGTGTCGAAACAACTTCATATCAATGTACTGAATATCATTTCCACTCATTCTTGCTACACTCTCAACTAATTCAATAAATTTAATAATTCTTTCAGCTCACTACAATGTTCTTGCAGATCAAGTGAAACATTTGTCACTCCATATTAAGAAAATAATTCGCAGAAGAAAATTATTTTTACATTTACCACAATTTTATGTAATAAAGGCCTGAATTTATTTTCATTACTGTGTAGCATCAAATTATGTGAAGTATTGCACTAAAATTAAGAATGTACTTCTGTAAAAACACATTGCATAGAGTTTTTGGTACAGTCAATTATTGCACAAAGGTTGCTGTGTTTGAAATGTAGACAATATTCCGACTTTTCATTTCAAACCGAGCAGAACAATAAATGTTAATTCGTTTTCGAGACACTGGTGCTCTCATTTCCATCCCTGCACATCGGGAATCCTGTGGTCACATCAATCAAGTTTCATACTTATTTTAGCAACGAAGTACTGCTTCATTCATTACTGCATTAAAATTCATATCACCAAGTAAATGTTTAGAGTGAATGGAAAAACTGGATGATGTCAAACTACTAAGAATACAAGTGATGCTGATTTTACAGCGGATTGACTAACAGGCAGTTTTCAGAAGTATAATATGGAATTATATAGTACGCCGTTGACTTACATGAATGTAATTTGCAAGAGACTATTGCAAATGAACCTGAACTGGCGGTATTTTTGAGGTACGGTAGGTGATGAAATCTCACAATTGTGTGTGTTTTAACTAAACGAAAAACTTATTTCATTTATTAATAATGAATGACCTAGGTTTCGAATCGTAAGCCCATTTGCAGTAAATAAACGATACAAAAAATAGTAACTATCACAATTCTGATAAAATTATCTGGGGTTTTACTAGTTCCTTAGGAACAAATTGATTGGTTTTCATTATTTAAGGAACCTCAAAGTGTTGCATCCATTAATCTATTACATTGTCGATTGATGTCTTACTTTGAAATTAAAATTTTCTGCGTTGGTTGTTGATCATATGATGTTAAATATTTCACTAAACAAAACTGTACAGATATAAGTACCAGTAACTGAAAAGTATAATGCACAAATGAAAAAAGAACGAGAACTGAAATGTTTAAAAACGAATCAGTAGTCTATGACAAACACTTTCAGCCTTAATGCAATATTGTTCGCACAGCCAATAATCTTTGGATTGGGCGGTCACTCCCGCCGGAGGTTCGAGGCCTCCCTCGGGTATATATATATATATATGTGTGTGTGTGTGTGTGTGTGTGTGTTTTGTCCTTCGTATAAGTTGGTTTAAGTAGTTTGTAAGTCTATGGACTGCTGACTATAACAGTATGGTCCAATAGTTTTACATACATTGAACAACCAATAATAGTTCCACATTCGAACAGAGTGTACGGTAGACTGCTTGCCCGCTCCCCGCCTCCCCTTTCTGTGCCTCCGCTGCAGCGACACGCAGCCCAGCGCAGGTGCAGGTCGCATCAGCGTCGCGTCCCCTTCCAGTCTGCGCGGCCCTATTTGACTGAGCTTTGCCGACCGTCTCAAATTGCATCCGCGTCAACCACTGTGCTGCTTGGTTGTGCACGTGCATGTAGAACGAAACATTTCCATCGCACTCCTTCTCGTCGGACACTAAAGCGTGTACAGTGTGTTAACTTTTAGATGGCAGAGCTCTCCCTAGCCCTGAATCCGTACAAGTCGGGCGGCTTCGGCCGGCAGTCTTCGTTTCGAGGCTGCAGCCAACATTACTGACGAAGTGCTGTGGGAGGCAACAATAGACGTCTGCTTTCTTATTGTTTGCATAATAGTGTTCTGAGTGTTCCGTTTTGTGTAACACGTAACTTAAGTGATTCCTGTAGTTGGTTTCGTTACCAATCATTCTCGTAATTATGCTGCTTTCTTTCATTTATGATCAACATTTAAAGCGATGTGCGCCACCTGTACTTTCGCGGAAGCAGCCGCATAGTTTGTGTGTCAGCACTGCAGGACGTAGACGTAACTTGTCTCCCCCGCTCACCTCTCTCCCTGCTCCCAACTCTGCCATCTAACAGTTTACACACTGTACTGTCACAGTATTACCCGTTCAACTTACAATTGCCATTTCAGCTGTTCTGTTATTATTTATTTCGAATGGCGTACGGTCGTTATAATTACACTTATTGGTACACATGCAACAGATAAAACAATTGTCCATTCTGTTCCTTGAACAGAAAAGCAATCAAAATGAATAATAAGAATTCAAATGTATTGTTTTACGATAAAACAATTCAGCAGCATGTTTGCAAAGAAAAAATGTTACAGTCATTTTTAATACATTCTTCTGAAGGAAAATATGTGAAAAAAAAGAAAAAAAACCTGTAATGTTACTATGGAATAACTGGAGCGAATGCATAATACATTTTCTATTAATATATTATCCTACAGAAAATTGTACGGAATTAAAATAAAACTGTTATTTTGCGATGTAATAACTTGGTTTTGCGGGTAGCTGATAAAAATACATTTATTTGCTGTTAATACTACAGTTCCCATCCACCGCCATCTCCTTCTCCTCTCCCTCCTTCCGCCTCCTACGCCACGACTGCCTTTGCCACTGACACCTCATTCTTTTATTACCATCCATCCTGATGTCTCTGACATCCCGTAGCTCCTGTCTCACCTCCATGTTCGTCTTATAGATGAAAATTATATATTGTCAAAATATTGTTGTAGTGTGGCATAAGTTACCCACCCCTCCTTAACGAAACGAAATATGTGTAACGGTTCCCCTGTTATGATTTAGAAGAATTCGTAAGTGAAGTACCTTCCGTTATGTACCAGATGAATCTTATGTAGACAGTTACCTTCTGCTAGTTTTGAATATTAAGTGTGTGAAATTTCATCAAGATCATAATAAAACTTTAGATTTTAGAGAATTCTTAAATAAAGAATTCTCCGCCATGTACCACACGAATCTTACGTTGACTGCAACCTTCCCCTAGTTTTGAACGTCAAGTGCGCAAAATTTGATCAAGTTAGTATTAAAACTAAATATTTTGAAAACTATATAAGTGAAGTATCCTCCGCCATCCACCACATAAATCTTACGTAGACTGTGACCTTCCGCTAGTTTTGAATGTCAAATGTGAAAATTTCATTAACATCATGATAAAAACGTAGATTGTAAGGAATTCTGTAACTGAATCACCCTCCACCATGCACTACACGAACATTATGTAAGAGTAACCTTCCTCTTGTTTTGTGATGAGTGATCATTTCATTAAGTCTGGAATAAAGCAGGAGTAAGTAATACAAAAGCATAGGTAATTACCATGTGTAAGTCGTATCTGTCACAAAAATTCTGCGAGTCTTCTGTTACAGAAGACTCGCAGGCTAGGCTTGGCTCTACAGGTTCGCTGTACCCGTGGGCCCCATCATTCCGTTCCTTGCTGATGCGTATCAGAGTTTCCAAGCCCTTCGTCACTATTGATGTCTCTATTTTCGAAACAGACTTACCACGAATAAAACAGACAGTAGGGTCCAGCATTATGGTTTTCTCAGTCCAGACAAAAGAAATGACACAAAGAAGAAGCACCTCATAACACCACAAACTGATAAATACTGTCTCAAAACAGAACTCTATGGCACTACTTTCGCAGTTCACCACATTAACTCAACTGAACACTGAGTAGGACTAAATGGCAGCGACAATAGTGGTAGGGGAACCCAACCCAGAGTGAATGGGAAGGGGAACTTGACATTTTAATTGTTGGCACATACTCCTGATTTCAACAATACTGATCGCAAAAGAAATATTATCAAGTGGAATATATAGACTATGAAAATTTACATACATATAATTACACTATACATTTAAATACTTTACTAAGTATCAAAAATGGCAAATTATTATGTTAAGAGAATTCTATTCCAATTATTATACCAAAAATACCATTCATATAATTGAAAAAATGCACAAGATCTTTTTTGTGTACAGTTTTGCAAGGAATATATTTCCTAACAAGAGCTCTGTTCAAAAAAAGGTACAAATTGACTTTCGGACAGGATAAAAGGGGGACGCACCCTCGTTACGAAAGGGAACTTTCTCGTTTCTTATTACTACACCCCATATGAGTATTTTCCAAAAGTTTCAAAACTTAACAAAATTTTGCCTCATTTGATGATTTTCCTCCTAATTTGCCTGGACTAATTAGTTGTATTAAAATGTTAGTAATTTTATTCATAAAAGTGAATTATTGTTCTCACTTCAAGAAAGTTTCAAGATGTTCCCAGCATTATGGGTGTGTGTGCATTTATTCCTTCTTTATGCTGGTCAAACTCCTTCTTCCCTCACTGTTCATTGCCTTTTGCTCTACTCACTATCCATTATATTTTCTTTTTCATGTTGCACAATCTTTGTGCGTCATACCTCCTTATCTATGTGTCCTAAAATAATATAATTTTGCAGGTTCATAGAATGGAATATTAACAAAAGGCAATGCAAGTTAAGTTGGTAGTAAAGATTTAATAAACTGAAACCTCAACCATGATTTCATGCCTTTCACTGTTTCTGACATATCTTCTGAAACATGTGTCGTACTAGATATAATTTTAAAGACAGATTCAGTGGTATATGTGCACACTGTCTGCAAAGTATGTCACAAATAGAGTTAGTAGTAAAGACATGATAAATCGAAACCTCCTGCATGATGGGGTGGGTTTTCACGAACCTAATTGTTTATGATCTCATATCTCATGAACTGTGTGTCGTACTATGATTTATTTTGGAAGGTACATTCAGAAACACACTAAGTATCTGGACACCTCCCAAAACGTTTTTCATAGTAGGTGCATTGTGCTGCTATATACTGCCAGGTATTCAGTATCAGAGACCTCAGTAGTGATTTGACATCATGAGAGAGCAGAATGGGGTGTTGTGCAGACCTCATGGACTTCGAATGTCGTCAGATGATTGGGTATCACTTGCGTCAGAAGTCTGTGTGTGAAATTTCCACACTCCTAAACATCCTTAGGTTCATTGTTTCTGATGTGATAGTGAAGTGGAAATATGAAGGGAAACTTACAGCACAAATGCGTACAGGCCAACCTCATCTGTTGACTGACAGAGACTGCCGACCGTTGAAGAGGGTCTTACATTGTAATAGGTAGGCATCTATTCAGACCAACACACAGGAATTCCAAAATGCATCAAGATACACTGCAGCTACTATGTCAGTTAGGCAGGAGGTGCGAAAATGGATTTTGTGCACAAGCGGTTGCCCACAAGCCACACGTCATACAGGTAAGTGACAACACCTCGCTTGGTGTAAAAAACAAACATTGGACAACTGAAGAGTGGAAAAACATAGTGTGGAGCAGTGGTGTACCAACTATTTCTTTAGGGGGGGGGGGCGATGACTTGTCAAGTTAAAGGCAAAATGGCTGCCATCATAAACACTGTCCCATAATTACTGCCAGCAGCATAGTTTATTCACTGGCTCTGCCTAAATATCAAATAAAACCAAGTGAGAATGAGAGGACAGAAACCTTGTCTTGCCCCTCCAAAGTTTGATGTGGGAGGGGGGGCGGGGGCAGCACTGCCCATCCTGCCGCCTGGTTGATACGACATTGGTGTGGAGTGATGAATCACAGTACATAACCTGGTGATCCAATGTCCATTTGCATATGGCATATGCCTAGTCAATGTCATCTTGCAGCATGTGTATTACCGACAGTAAAATTAAGATCTGGTACGTTAAGGTATGTACGTGTTTTAAGCGCTTTCTTCCTTCCCATTGTTGAAGAAAAATTTGGGGTTGGTAACTGCATCTTTCAACACGATCAAGCACCTGTGGTGGAGTGGTTACACAACAATAACATTCTTGCAATGAACCGGCGTGCACAGAGTTCTGACTTGAATGCTATAGAACACCTTTGGGATGTTTTGGAATGTTGACTTCATGTCAGGCTGCACCAACCTACATTGATACCTCTCCTCAGTGCACCACTCTGTGTAAAATGAACTGCCATTCCCTGAGAAACCTTCCAGAACCTGATTGAATGTATGCTTGCAAAAGTGGAAGCCATCATCAAGGCTAGCATGGCCAACACTATACTGAATTCTAGCATTACCAATGGAGTTAACCACAAACTTTTAAATCACATTCAGCCAGGTGTCTGGATACTATTGATCACATAGTGTATGTGTGTACATACTGTCTGTAAAAGGACTCATAAACACAATTAGTAGTGTAGAATTAACGAATTGTATTATCGTGCTGAATGCTGTACTATAGTTTTACCGCATGAACAGTGGAAAAGGAGCAAGCCTAAATAATAAACTTCTTTCCTATGAACATTTCATTAGGGTTGTCAGTCAGTAAAAGTTCTTAAAGATTTTAATTATGTGTAAAGTTTGTTACAAGTAACTAAATGCACTTGTTCTCAAATGTCTGAATAAAGTTTCATTATCCACACATGTGTAGTAATTGACAGAAAGTCAAGTAAAACAAGTGAAAACTAGCAGTAAGGGGGCTCTAAAATAATCGATTAATGATGAAAATTCTCCACAGAAATGATAAATTATTTTTCAAAAGAGATATATTGGCTGGCCAGTACTTTGTGCTGATAGTCACAGAAAAAAAGAAAAAGCACGAAGAAAGAACAAGATTTTGGAACAGGGTTCCTTCTTCAGGTAGGAGAGAAGGGGAGAAAAAATGGAATGGAAAGGGAAGGTAATTCATGAAGATGGTGTTTGAAGTTTGTGGAAGTCAGAGATACGTATATTAGTACTGAGCCATGCCAAATAGGATACATATATAACCAAAGAGGAAAGATCAAGCAGTAAAGATAAGCTGCACCAGCCGCCACCACCACCATCATGGAATGGAGTGAAATGTATAGAAGATAAGAAAAGGTGAGTGAAGCGAATGATGCTGAGGGGTGGAGGAGGGGGGTTGTCTGAAGCGTTTTTGATTAACAGGGAAAATGGTAAGATATAGAAGGGGGGACCCCCTACATACACACTATGTGTGTGTGTGTGTGTGTGTGTGTGTGTGTGTGTGTGTGTGTGTGAGTGAGAGAGAGAGAGAGAGAGAGAGAGAGAGAGAGAGAAGGGTGTCTCACCTAACGCTGCCACCTAAAATATCTCTGGAACGACGAAAGATATTCCAAAACGGTTTTCACCAGTTATAACGTACCGCAGGGTCCTAAGAACTAAATACTAAGTGAAATTTTAAAACGTTTACAAATACTATTTTCAACACAAACTTGTGTTTTTTTAATGGACACCCCTATTTTTTCGTATGCAATCAATGGCATTAAAAAATCACATAAACAATGGCGTTTATTACGTCGCAATACGCCAATTACATCCCGAGATACTGCGATGCTAAGTTGATACTTGAAGTAAATTAAGCGCACAGCTAACGCACGACCTGAAAATCAAGCGTAAACCTCACGCTGCCTATGTCGGGGGCTCACACAATGGGAATGTAAGAACAATTCAAAAATGAACAAGAAACACTTCCAACGCAAAGTTACGTTTTTCACATTGTAAATGTATGTTTATTGTAAGGAAATTGCCGGCCGCGGTGGCCGAGGGGACTGCGGCGCGCCAGTCACGGTCTGCACGGCCACTACGGTCGGGGGTTCGAATCCCCCCTCGGGCTTGGATATTTGTGCCGGCCTTAGTGTTAGCTAGTTCGTAACTAGTTTTAGGGACTGATGACCCCGGAGTTAAGTCCCATAAGCTATACAAACATTTGAATTTTTGTAACGAAATTACAAGCAGAGCTACAATTAGAGATAACACATGGTTTCACTGTTCTAAACACATTTACTAGGGCCCTGTCACCCACAAGAAACTGTATTGTTTTGCATTACATCCAGCAAAGAAAATACACCCACATCTTGACCATTGAAAATGTGTTACGTCAACATATGTTCGAAGTGCCGTCCGTTTGCATCAATACACGTTTGGAAACGTTTAACAAGAGAGTGTTGCACAGCTTGTAGAGTTTCTAAAGATACTGCCACACAGGCCGCAGTAATACGATGTTGCCTATCCTCTACTGTCTCTCACTACGCCCCAGAGAAAGAAGTCTAATGGCGTCAAGTCAGGGGACCGTGCTGGCCATCGCACAGTACCTCCCCGCCCAATCCACCTATTTTCAAATGCATCTAGAACGTCTATGGCAACTGTTGCAGTGTGCACAGGACATCTATCATGTTTGTACTACATTTATACTCAAGTTTCCAATTCTAGATCCTCCATGAGGAGCGGTAGTGTTTGTTGAAGCAAAGATGCATATCGCTGTCCATTTAATGTCCCACGGTAAAAATAGGGACTTACAATTCTGTCAGCAATGATGCCGCACCAAACATTGACACTCCACTGTCGTTGATGAGCAACTTGATGAATCCAGTGGGGATTTTGCACGGACCAGTAGTGCATGTTCCGCAGATTCACATTCCCATGATTTGTAAATGAAGCCTTGTCCGTAAACAACGTACTGCTTAGGAATACTGGATTACCTTCTAACTGCTGAAGTGCAAAATGACAGAAAGCAATGCGGGATGCAAAGTCATTCCCGTACAGTTCTTGGTGCAGTGAGATATGGAACGGATGAAACCGATGCCGATGCAAGATTCTGCACACACTACTGTGGCTTATTCCTACATCTCGTGCAATCTGTCATACACCCATCTGAGGATTGCGCGCTACAGCAGCCAGAACAGCAATTTCGTTTCCATTGCCAGTCGCTGGCGTTGTACTTCGACGTTTTGTGGGAGTCCAGCTTCCTGTTTCCGTGAGTGTCTTGCAGATGTTGCCAATGGTTCGACGTGACGGACACCGCCGATCTGGGTAGAGTTCAGCATACAGTGCCACAGCTGTGGTTACATTTCTGTGACATTCGCCATAAATTAAAATAACATCTAGATTTTCTTCTTTACTGAAGGTCAGCATATCGACTAGAAGAAGGCAAATGTAACAAGCCACACGAAAATAAGTTTTAATGTGGCAACATATGTGAATTACGTTACAGTTTGAGAGCAGTTCAGCAGAGCGGATTAGGAGACACCTGTACACTGAAGGTAGAGTGTGCCGTGGTGATATTGGTTTGTTTACAGCAGGATACAGGCGCCAGTGCAGGCAACCCCTGCTCTGAGCACAGTACTACATGCAATATATTACGCCAGAAACTGTGACGTCGTTGCTATCCATTACAATCTACATATTGCAGAACGTATGGAGTAAGGTGAAATCACGTCTGTTACCGCTAATTGTACCTCTAGTTGTCATTTCGCAACAATAAACATTATGCGCAGGACATCCATCATTCTGATACCGCATTATTTGACACGTTATAATAGGTGGATCAGTTCAAGTAAGGTACAGCTCAAGAAGGGACTTAACTATCCCCCTTTACGAGTGCCATCAATTAAATGGGTCAATGATATGTTGTCATACAATACCATATCGTACATTAACACTCCACTGACGTAGTACTTCATTCAGATCACGATTACCGGCACCGTGAGGTTCGCGCTTGAGTCTCAGGACGTGCACTAGCTGTGCACGTAATTTATTTCAAGCGTCAACTTCACGTCACAATATCTCGGGATGTAATTGGCGTATTGCGATGCAATAAACACCATTGTTTATGTTATTTTTATGCTATTTATTGCATACGAAACAATAGGAGTGTCCATTAAAAAAAACACACGTTTGTTTTGAAAATAGTATTTGTAAACATTTTAAAATTTAGCATAGTATTTCGTTTCTTAGGCCCCTGGCGCACGTTCATGCTGGTGGAAACCATTTTTGAATATCTTTTGTCGTTCCAGAGATATTTGAGGTGGCATCGTTAGGTGAGACATCATATATATATATATATATATATATATATATATATATAGAGAGAGAGAGAGAGAGAGAGAGAGAGAGAGAGAGTGTGTGTGTAAATAGAAATCCACAAATAAAAACCACACACAAACACAGGACCGTTGGCCGCTTCTTCAGGAAAAGATGAAGGAAGGAGGGGAAAGGGGAAGGATGCGGGTTTTAAGGGAGTGGAAGAGGAGTCATTCCAATCCTGGGAGTGGAAAGGCTTACCTTAGGGGGAAAAAAAGGAAAGGAAAACAAGCATACACACACACACACACACACACCAAGGCGCACCCACACACATACACATACAAACACAACAAGGGTGACTTGGTGTGTATGTGTGTGTGTGTGTGTGTGTGTGTGTGTGTATGCTTGTTTACCTTTCTTTTTTTCACCTAAGGTAAGTCCTTCCACTCCCGGGATTGGAATGACTCCTTATCCACTCCCTTAAAACCTGCATCCTTCCCTTTTCTCCCTCCTTCTTTCCTGATGAAGTGGCCAATGCTTGCGAAAGCTTGAATCTTTGTGAACGTGTGTGTGTGTGTGTGTGTGTGTGTGTTTGTGTCTGTCAACAAGCCTGTACTTTCGGTTAGTTAAACAATCCCTATTTTATATATAAAGGAGAGAGAGAGTAAGAGAGAGAGAGAGAGAGAGAGAGAGAGAGAGAGAGAGAGAGAGAGAGAGAGAGAAAGGAGGCTGAGAAATAAGTAATGGATAGGTGAGTTGAGGATGGAGGAAGGGGAGAAGTTAGCATAGATTTAGGCCAGGAGGCTGGTAGGAGGAGAGGATATGTTGGAGGGCAAGTTCCCATCTTCGTAGCTCTGAGGGATTGGTGTTAGGTGGTAGTATCCAAATGGCACATGTGGTGTAACACATGCCAAGGTCCCTGGAATCATGCTGGAGGCATGGTCTGCCACAGGATATTGGGTGTCCCCCATCCGAAGTCTGTCTGTGATCATTCATCCACTCAACCAATTTGTTGGTGGTCATACCAACGTAAAAGGCTGCACAGTGGATACATCAGCTGATATGTGACGTGTTTTGTCTCTTATGTGGCCCTACCTTGAATAGGGTAGGTTTTTCCAGTGGTGGGGCTGGAGTATGTGGTTGTAGGAGGATGTATTGGGCAGGTTTTACAGCAGGGTCAGTTACAGGGGTAGGAACAATTAGGTAGGGAGGGTGTTTTTGGGATGATGTAAGGTTGGACGAGAATGTTGTAGAGGTTGGGAGGACAGCGGAAGGCTACTCTGGGTGGTGTGAGAAAAGCAACTTAGAGTGATGATCTCGTCTCAGAGCATGATTTGAGAAAGTCACAGCCCTGTTGGAGCAATTTGTTGAGGCATTCTAGGCTGGGATGGTACTGGGTGACTAAGGCGATACTTCTGGGTGATCTGGGGTTAGGAACATTGTTGCTGGAATGGGAAGAATGGACTGCTAGGCAGATCTGCTTGTGGACGAGATCATAGGGTAGTTGTGGGAAACGACAGCATTGGATAGATTGTTGTTGGTGGTGGTGAGGGATTCGTTACTGGAGCAGATATGTTTCCCACGGATGCCTAGGCTGTAGGGAAGGGATAGAGATGACAGCTGTCAAAGTGGAGGTACTGTTGCTTGTTTGTGGGTTTAATATGGACTGAGGTGTGGATGTGGGACTCGATATGGTGAAGTCAACATCAACGAAGGTGGCTTGAATTTTAGAGAAAAACCAGGTGAATTTTAGGTTGGAGAATGAGTTAAGGTCTTGAAGGAAGTTCAGAACGGTTTCTTCACTATGAGGCCAGACCACAAAGATATCATCTATGAAATCTATACCAAACCAGGGGGTGTTACTTCTGTTTCTTAGGGAATACCTCTTCCATGTCGCCCATGAAGAGGTTGGCATAGGTAGGACCATCCTGGTTCCCATAGCTGTCCCCCTGACTTATTTATAGGTCTGGCCCTCAAAGGTGAAGTAATTATGGGTGAGGATGAAATTAGCAAGTGTGACGAGGAATGAGGCCCTGGGAAAGATAAGTGTTCCAGGGCTGATAGACCATGGGTGCGGGGGATGTTGGTGGTAGAGGGATGTAGCTTCTATGGTGACAAAGAACCTTTCAGGTGGGAGGGGCATAGGGAATGGATTTGAGGCATTCCAGAAAGTGGTTCGTGTCTTTGACGTAGGATGTGAGCCTGCAGGTTATAGGTTTCAATGTTCTGGTCTACAAGAGCTGAGACACAGTCTGTTGGGGCTTTGAAACCTGCTATGATGGGATGGCCAGGATGATTCTCTTTATGGATTTTAGGGAGTAGGCAGAAGGTTGGGTTGTGACGTTCAGATGTAGAGAGAAGTTCCATGGAGGCAGTGGTGAGACCTTGTGAGGGACCTAGTTTAAAGGATTTTCTGTAGTTCAACCTGGGAGTGAGGGAATGGGAACAGGTTTGTAGGTAGAGGTGTCCAAGAGTTTACACAGTCCTTCTGCCACATACTCCCCTCAATCAAGTACCACAATTGTTTAACCCTTGTTTGCTGGGAGAGTTACAATTGGAGCAGTTTGCTTTCAGCTCTCGGATGGAATTAGATTCACCTGGGCTGATGATATGTTATTCAATGCTGGATGTGAGGAATTCCTGGAATGCCTACAAGGGATGGTTTTGGGAAAGAGCAGGAGGATCTCTTTAGAAGGGAGGTCGGAATTGTTCAAGACAGGGTTCAACAGTGGTTCTGTTGCCTGGGAGTTGTGACTGGGTGGTGAAGTGGTATTTCCAGTTGAGGTTATGGGTGAACGAGAGGAGATCCTTGACAGGAGCAGTGTGATGATTTTAGATGTGGGACAGAAGGTTAAGCCTTTAGGCAGGACAGATATTTCTGGAATGGAGAGGGATTTGGATGAGAGGTTAAGGACTGAATTGGAATTGGTATGGAACGGTGTTTGCATGTAGTGGTGTTGCATGTTGTGATAGGTTCTGGGTGGGGTGAGAGTGCTGGGATTGGAAGATTCAGTAGGGAAGCCAGACTAGGGGGGGGGGGGTTGAGGGTGCTATTGTTGTGGGTAGTTGTGGATGATGGCAAGAGGGACTCCACTTCTTGGATGGACCAGTAGCGTGGGTAGTTTTCTGAGGTGTTGTGTGGCATACAGTTCAAGTTTCCAGATGGCTTGTTGTATGATGAATTTGAGTACGTTAATTGAACAAGGTTATGAGAGAAGAGGAGACAGAGGCAGAGATGGGCAGAGAGAAGCCTAAGAGAACAAATAGGAAAGCAAGAGAAAGGCATAGAGAGGGGGGGGGGGGGGTAAGGGAAGAGAGAATAAGGGAGGAATGTAGGATAATATCCTACGCCTGTTTAATTAAATTTTATGGTAATTTGGAAGTATCTGCGTACATAAAAGTCACAGCGCCACTGGCGCTGCTGTCAATACCTATCAAATGCTACAAAGAGTGAAGTGGGAAATATGAGTATTGATTTTTTTGTTTTGATAACAGGCACTGAGATAAATGTTACTGAGCATCAGACAAGTTTTGAAGTAAACTCGAGTGAAGGTGTGTAATGTCTGCTTCTAATCCTCTTATGTGGAAAAATTTAATTCCGTGTTTAGCTGACACCCAAAAAAGTTTGGAATTTGTGTGGGAGTATGGCCTGTTGCCAGACTGCAGCTCCAGAAACTGTATTGTCTGTGGGTCAGAGAATTTAGTGATCGCCAGCAAGGGAAAAGATAATTTCCTGTGGCAGCTTATGTGCAAAACGTGTAGAAAAAAGGACATAAAAGCAGACAAGGGTACATACAAGCAGTGGCAGACTAAGGCTGTTGAAGGCCCAGGGCGGCAGCGAAACAAAATGAGCGCTCCCCCCCCCCCCCCTGTCCACTTGGAAATACATGTATTACTGTCAAAAACGAATTGGAGGCCCCCTCAGGACAAGAGACATGGGACAGTCTAAAACCAAAAAAACTTTTGAGATTTGGAGGCCCCAGCAGAATGAGATGCCAAACACGCTCCGAAAAAGGCACCCAAGACCGGAGACCCGGGGCAGCCCAACCTCTCCCCTCCTTAGTCCGCCACTGCATACAAGAACTTGTCAAACATAGAGCAAGCAGGAACAGCATTCTTTATTTACGCGATTGTCTGTACGAAGCACTAATGAATACATAAAAAAAGAGATGCTTTCCTACTCTGCTGTTAACAGGTTCTTGTATTTACCCTTGTCTGCTGTGTAAGACTAATGGCCCTCGTATTTAAAATTTTACTTACCATCCCGGCGATGATGTTGGCAACAGATAAAAATAGCGGGAAATGAAGTGAACAATGGCAGTAAAGAATAAGTTAGCCATTCAGATTCTGTCATGTCTCTCGACTCTTTTTATAAGAGAACAATTTCCTTGATTTTCCTCATTTCTAAGTCCTGTTCTACTTGGAGGAACAAATATTATCCTCACAATTTTACTTGAGCCCTGAGCGGAGACTACTGGGAGCGGATGTTTCCATTCGGCTTGTAGCGCATTGGCTGTTGGTTAGGACCCGCCTCCTTCTCCAAAATGAAATGTTTGTAAAGCTTATGGGACTTAACTGCGGGGTCGTCACTTACAAAATACCTGTTAACTACCTTATACTAAAGACATCACAAACACCAATGCCCTAGGGGGATTCGAACCCCTGACGGGGAACGGCCTCGCATATCGGAGCACAGCGCCTCAATGCTCTCGGCTGCTCCGCCGCGGATCACATTTTCCCAGTGCAGCCAGCTCATACCGTACAGCATACAGCTTTTAAATGGAAGTGTAATGGCTTAATGTGACACACAAGGGACATGAAATTAAGCATCACTTTCATGTAGGGCTAATCGAAAACATAAACATATGCTACTAATTACAAACACTAGAAGTGAAACCTTACCAAAATTACTAGCTCATTCCACACCTTATCGTCCATGGCTGTCAGTGCTATGTGTCTCCATTCCGTTTCAGTAATCATAAACGGAAAATTATTTGTATAAAACTGCTACAAAATAACTGTTACTTATGAAACTACAATGATGAACAGCACTCACGAATCAACAATAGAGACCAGGACCGGCGCAAGCCCTAGTGCCGCCCCGTGCGAGCTGTTAAATTGCCGCCCCCCTCCCCCGTTTTAACACAGAAAGTTTGTGGAATTTCATTTAAACAAATCTGTAGGAAGTGTCAGCAATCAATCGCAATTTTTGTTTCTACTTTACAGATCTACCTAGGTCTCGGCCAATCTCAAAGCTTTTAATATGTGCTTACATTTAAACCGTCATGTTGACCGCTACGTTCAGCATGACGGTATAGATGTAAACATAACTCAAAGCACTGAGAATAGTCACACTGTGTCCAAAATCTATTTAGATCCGCAAAATAGAATTAAAAAAAAAAAATCGTCTGCTTGGTGACATTCTCTGCAGATTTGTACAAAACAGTCGCTGGGCACCAGCTCAAAAATGGAGTCAAACCTGATAGATGAAATCTAGCTAATTTTAATAAGCCTTGGGAACTTACAAAAAATGATCAAATGTTCCATCTATGAATTACGTTTTAGAAGGTGTCAAAATTAACGTTTTGTGCGGACGAGAGGGCATTGTTGCTAAAAGACCATACTTTATCAGGTTTTCATCAGAATCAAAGCGACTATTAGTTTACTTAGATGAAACATGGATTCACACGCATTATACAGTAAATAAATGTTGGCAAAGTGATAGTGTGCTAGTAGATTGTCAAACAAAAATGCCGGTCAGAGTTTAATTGTTGTTCATGCAGGCAGAGACGGGTGTTTCATGGCTCAAACACCAAAATGTCCGACTATCGTTCAGAAACGGGTAGCAAAAATTTTCAAAAATACGTCGAGACCCAACTTATGCCAGGCTTACTACCAATGTATTTATCCCTTGTAATTACTCGCAGCGTATTTACCCATTCGGAATACTTCTAGCTATTGTAAGTGTTGGAAATGTTTGATTGTAGAAATGTTCAACCATTTATTTACATAATGGAGAAAGAATAAAACACTCGGAAACTGCCATTGAAGGGCTTAGAAAAATTGCTTCAGGCTTAACATGTAACAGCAGTATTGAACATTACATTCTAATTTCCAAATTACATTTCGTCTTCTGCAAAATTTAGTTATGAGTAAACGCACGGCGCGTAACAGGCTCGCAGCGATCCACTCGTAAAGCCCTTTCTACACGGGAAGTGAGAGCTTACGAGATTACCCATGATGCATCGGTCACGCCATCCACGTACAGTGTAGAAGCGTCCACTTGCACAATATGCACGCATACGATCGCTAGTAGACGGAATAGGATGGAGCCTATTCTCACGCGTATGGAAGTGCTTCGCGCATGCGCAGACGACCGAATGGGGAACCCAGCTGACAAACAAAGCCAAGTCGCGAATTTATTTGAGAATGTGTACTTGTCTGCTGCTCAGAGGAACGTAGTTTTTCGACTCGTCGTATTTTAGGAGGTGATACTATAGAATAATTGCATTAAACATTTCATATAACATGTGTACAATTTTTATTGAATACAGAGATATAGCTGTTAATACGAAAGTTAAAGAAAACCTCCATAAGTATGATCTTAGGATGTCAGTACACAATCGTAACACAAGACACAGACATGCAATTGATAAGCCACATGTCAGACTTGCAAAGGTCCACAGTAGCTACAAGTATCTTGGACCCACATTTTTTAATAAACTGCCTAATGAAGCTCACTCAGTGCCTCTAAATAAATTTAAAAATATAATATCAAAATGGCTAAAAAGTAAAGCTTTCTATACCATTAAGGAATTTGAAGAATCTACAAGAGATGACTTAGAGTTTTGATATAGACGTACACAGAATTTTAAATTGTAACATTACCATTGTGATATATTGAGTCACTGTTCTATATTGTACTGTACAACAATGAGATAGAAGACTTCGACCATTGATGTAGATGTATACAGAATTTTAATTGTATTTTTTCTAACAAATTTACTATTGTTACTACTTTTCATTGTACTGTATTGTATTAGGAAAATTTAAAACTAAGTCTATGATAATTGTACCTATGATAAACACTGCAAATTACTAGCTGTTTAGAAATGTATTTAAATGTATATGACGACACCAATTACATGTAAACATGTTTAAAGGTGAATAAAATATTCTATTCTATTCAAACAAACTTAGAGCAAATGTAAATCAAGACATTTTCACTGATTTATCCGTCGATTCTTGGTAGTACATCACACCGACTTCAAAGTAGAATTTTGTGTATGTTCTACACGTTCATTTCCACTTATTCACCCGATTTTCTGCTTACTAAGGAATATTCAGACTTTAAAGTACATCGAAAACCGGTTATTTAAATAACTCAATATGGTGATCTACAAAGAACCGACGAAAGAATGTCATGTGCTTTTAATTTGTTGCACATACAAAATTGGACACACGTTATATGACATTTTAACTGCAAATCGTGTTTATCGCCATCTTCTAAAATATTTGCTATTTTTCCTGAAGCATGCTGTAGTTAACGGATGAAATATTTGTTTTGTGGGCATTATTTGCAGCTTTTATCAAAGTGCTTGTTCATCATATACAATAGGCGCCTCAAACCGTAGGGGCTGGAAGTATGTATTAGCAAAAATGAGCGACGTAGTTAGACATGAACTGCGCGAAAACAATTAAATACAGTTTTACAGTGGCAGTCTAAAACACAAAATAAATTATATAATAATCACAATATATATATTACAGTTTCTAAAAGTGATATTAACTCGGCGATTCATTTGCTGTAAGATGACAACAAACCAAGTAGACATGTGAAGCAGACGACTCGATAAATTCGCACCGTTCGAACGCTTCTTTGTAGTACGACAGTCTATCGGAAGGAGCGCTGCAGCTGACAACGACTTTTTTGAGCGTTTTGCACGTCTCGTATAGAATCTAGAAGGGGCTAAGAATGCTGGCGAGTACGCCAAACTGCTTCCGCCACTCTGTTCCTCCGGCGTAAACACGACAGTGATGCCACAGTGGCGTGGAAGAAAGTAGTCCTCCTCCCTCCCCTTGTTCAACAGGGACTGCCGTCGAGACGTCATGCCATGCTACAGTTCCCGAAGCCGCTCCCTCCGAGGTTTGGTTTCGAATTCCCTCTTGGGCATGAATGTTGAGTTTGTCAAAAAAGGAGGACGGCAGATTTGCCGCCCCTCGGAAAATGCCGCCCCGTGCGGCCACACGGTTTATGTCGGTAAGGTTGGTAGAAAGCATAAAATTCAGGAGCTGCACGAACGCAGGCTACTTCCGCTAATCGGCCAGTGCTCAGGTAAAAGTGCGAGGATAGTACTGGCCGCTGATTCAAATTCATTAACTTGTTTAGTCCGTAAATTAAAAAAAAAAGACTCTCTCTGCCGCAAGTGGTAACAATTTATAAAATTTTTATAACAGTTTGCAAATCTCTCATATACACATAAAACACGATAGTCGGTTAGAAACTCGGTATCCATAGCAAAAGCACAAAACGTCACAGTGTCCGAAACATCAAATTTGCTGCTAAATATGACGTTTCTAATATATAAGGCCACACAGAATCTCCACGCGGAAAAAGTTTTTGGAAAAACAGCCAGTAACGTTGTCGCGAATTATTCTTGTCTTGCATACCAGTACTTTACGTTACTAATGCTTCCCCTCAACTGCAACAGTACAATCAATGGATGGCGTTGACAGTATGAGAATGGAAAGTGGAGACCTCTGTGACAAGGAATTAAAAAGACGCAAGAAATAAAAGTACCCTGCTATATGGTTGACAGGTTCTTGTATGTACCCTTGTCCAGTCGGTAAATTAATTAACCGCATAAAGGCCATTTCACACTGTCCGTCACGTCACGTCACTGTCCATCAGAACATTCCGCAATGTATTTCTAATGGCGGCATTCACACTGTCCGTCACCGGACCGCCACGTCACGTCAAGCTTTCTCGTGAAGAGTGTTTTGGCGGAACGGCCGGCTGCTAACATCGGAAGTTAACCTATTTTCGTCACGCGAATTACGTGTTGCAGTTGACGATTGCACTGTTTATATGCAAATGTGCCTTGTTCATCTTTATTTTGTTGTTTTACTTCGTTTTTGGGGTAAATATCCAATGTTTCATGACGACTTAAATATTTTTAACAATTGGTGTCCCACTACAATCGAGATCGGATATCTGAAACCAAAAATGGTTTATGTTACGTAACATTGTAATAGGAAAGACTGAAGCAAACTGTTTATTTGAATAAAATTGTAATTTGATTACGCATTTTTCATTAAATAAATTTTTAAATGAAAAAGTCAGTTCTAATGAAAGACAATAATTCAGTTGTTTACGACGGTATTAACAATGCCAGCGGGCAAAACGTAATGGATAAAGTGAACAGACGCTGTTTATACTCTTATAAGTATTGTTTGATGTTTTCATATGTTTATTTTTTCGCTTTATTTTATTGTTTCAGTTCCCAGTAAGTTGTCCAAAAACTTAAGGCCAATTCACACTGTCCGTCACGTCACGTCACGTCACCGTCCGTCAGCACATTCCGCAATGTATTTCTAATGGCGGCGTTCACACTGTCCGTCACCGGACCGTCACGTCACGTCAACGTCCGTCAAGCTTTCTCGAGAAGAATGTTTTGACGGAACGGTCGTCTGCTAACATCGGAAGTTAACCTATTTTCATCACCCGAATTACATGTTGCAGTCGACGATTGCACTGTTTATATGCAAATGTGTATTATTCATCTTTGTGTTGTTGTTGTACCTCGTTTTAGGGGTAAATCTCAAATGTTTCATGAAGACTTAAATATTTTTGTCAATTGAGTGTCCCCCTAAAATCGAGGACCGATATCTGAAACCAGAAAATGGTTTATGTTACGTAACATTGTGACAGAAACGACTGAAGCAAACTGTTTATTTGAATAAGATTGTAATTTGATTACGCATTTTTCATTGAATAACACTTTAAATGAAAATGTCAGTTCTAATGAAAGACAAACATTTAGTTGTTTACGACGGTATTAACAATGTCAGCGAGCAAATCGTAATGGTTAAAGAATACAGGCGCTATTTATGCTCTTACAAGTATGGTTTGATGTCTTCATATGTTTATTTTGTCGCTTGAAAATAGATGTCGATGTTTTGAAATGTTGTTTCAGTTTCCAGTAGGTTGGCCAAAAACATATACTGTAAAGTTTTCTTTGGCCGTTAATAACATTTTAGCGTTGTTGTTCCCTCTTTCTAGTATTAAACTATGAATTTCTACATAACAGATCGCCACTCATAACCTCACTTACAACATCGCGTATTGAGATGGACGAATTGACGTGACGGAGACGGACGGACAGTGTGAATACAACCTGACGTGACGGTTCCGTGATGTGACGTTGACGTGACGGACAGTGTGAATTGGCCTTTACACTGGAAAGTTTTCTTTGGCTGTCAATAACATTTAGCGTTGTTCCCTCGATTCTAGTATTAAACTATGACTTTCTACATAACAGATCGCCACCCATAACCTTACTTTCAACATCGCGTATTGAGATGGGCGAATTGACGTGTCGGATACTGACGGACAGTGTGAATACAACTTGACGTGACGATGCCGTGACGTGACGGACAGTGTGAATTGGCCTTAAAGGGAATATTTGATTGCCAAAATTTGTACACTTTGTATTACATTGTGTTCTATTTACTTCTTACTGCCTGATTACATATCGGTAATGTTTTGTCATTTGCGCCGACAGAATCTTGAGTGAACCATAAGACAGATACTGGTATCGACTGTAGCAATGCCACGACTTCGATGTAGACGGATTCTTACAAATTACCTATTTTACTTACGATGTAGGCAGCCTAGTGGGTAAGGCCGATATCACACTATCAAATTTTCCTTGACAAAGAATCTTTATCAAAGAAATTTGGAGAGTGTAATATGTAACTTTTCTCAAAGTTGCCTTTCGTCGAAAATTCTTTGGTGAAATCTAGCATCTCACCGTAGATTTGATCACGGAAAGCGTTCGTCTTATGTTAGGCTGTTCCAACAGATTGCTCTGCGAGGAGCGCACAAGAGTTCTCACTACTAGAGCTGGGCCAAAATAACGATAACTGATAGAAATATCCGGTTATTTATGAATAACCGTGATTGTAATAACCGCTCATCAAATACTGGCAGTTATCGTAATAACTATGCGTACTGCGTAGTGCCATCTGTTCACAAAAGTTGGTACTAATGAAACGATTCGACCACAGTATCGACCAGATGTCCTGTCCAAATACTGGTCATTTCTATATTCCATGGAATTAACCGCGTAAGAATCATGGGTAATAACTGTTTAACAATTATCCATCTGTTGGTGAAAGTGTGTACTACGTTCTCGTGGGAATCTTGTATCTAATAGCATGGAGTGACCAATGCGAATTCTAAGTACTATGATAACGGCAGACGCTTTAGGGAGTATTGAGAATAGTAGAAATATCAGTGGCAGTTAATTTTCACTGGCAGTATCGTTATGAGTATTTGGCAAAGACCTATATACCTCTTTGGTATTTTGGTTATTAACTGTAGCAGGTCATGATATTCCTAGAGAGGATACATATTTCGTTCGTAGAGTGCCGACTTTTAGAATTATGAAGAAATCCCCCAAAAATAATTAAAAAATAAAACTTAGTTTTGTAACTAATGCTGGTCAGTGAAAAAGTTCGTAATATTGTATGACAGGATTAATAAATTTTCTAAATAAAAGAATAAATATGCTCTAATCGTTATAATTAATATTTTATGCTATTACGAGGAAGAAAGTGCCCTGCTGCCAATACATCGTAAACAAACTTACGTCAATTATTGCCATTTATTCGTTAAGGATTGAGGGGAAGGTAGAAACACGGAAATCTTACATTTCTAATACATTTTTGATGGGACTCACACTCCGAGGTGCTTGTAAGGAACGCTTAAATCTTTGTTAAAAGGCGCATTTTCGTGAAAATATACATGTACCGGTTCAACATGTTTATTTCAAGGCGACTGCAACTTGCGGGTGGGGGGGGGGGGGCTGTATTCCCCAAGTTACGAGAATATTGCTGTCTAATCCAGGACTTCCTGGCAAATTCAAAAATATTTATTGTTTTTAATTAAGTCTTCTGCCATATTCCAAAAATATTTTAAATTAATAAAAATTTTAAACATTAATAGTAGGATGACTACAGTGAATGTCTTGTTAAGTATTTGCAAATTAAGGGCCATAATTACACATCAGCATCTCTTTAAAAAGTACGATATTTATGAGAAGTCTGCAATTATTAGGTACTCTATTATACATTTGTATAGCAAGGGAAAACTGAATCAGTTGTAACTTTCTATGAACTAAATTTCAGACTGCAAGATTCATGAAGAACAATTGTGCACTAAACTGAAATTTTTTGTAGCTGAATGAAAGACACACTATAATTTTCATCCCATATCCATAGTCAACTTAATATTTGCTTATGTTGATGTGAAACCCATGTCTCTGCAGGTCAAATCAGACCTGCAGAAAAACTGCTGATGGAGGTAACCCCACCAGTCACATGCAGTATGGAAGACGATCAACATGTTCCATCCACCTCAAGGCAGCAAGTTGTACAAAGTGCCATTACACAATTTGTCCCCAAAACGATTGGAATTAATGAAAAGAAGAAGATAGATGGACACCTCCTAAAATTAAATAAAAAGATAAATATAAATATTTGATGCCTGTGTTATTTGATGATTCCAGTGAACTGATCCCATCCTTGTCCAGAAACAGTTTGTGCCCCA
Source organism: Locusta migratoria (assembly GCA_026315105.1). Classification (NCBI taxonomy): domain Eukaryota; kingdom Metazoa; phylum Arthropoda; class Insecta; order Orthoptera; family Acrididae; genus Locusta; species Locusta migratoria. The sequence goes on along the minus strand of CM048744.1, from coordinate 246,143,270 downwards.
TCTAATAGCATTTAACCATATTTTTTTCCTTGATTTGTAACACTGGTGTGTTTGAAATGCTCAATTTGATTTGGGAAAGGAGTCAAGGTTCAACCCAACTGATGATCCACATTATAAACACAGTTTGGATATTGATACATTTTTAAGTGCCTTAATTCCTCACAGACAGTAAGTCTTCACTTGTTGCCTAGTCACATGTCTGTATTGAGGTGACATTGCTGTCTAATAAAAGCATGAGAAAGAATGGCAGTGCTGGTTTACATAGAACAGGATCACAAAGTTCATTATTTGTATTAGTGCATGTTTGGGATGTTAAACATCATTCAGTAAATTAAATAATAGTAAATATAAAGAAAAAACACTCAATCCTTCTCAAAAAGTGCTTACTGTGATATTTCTGTGAGAAAACATACACAGCACAGTTAACAAGTATGAATGTTATAATTTTGGACATTTTTCTCATGTTTAAATATTGCAGGTGGTGTAAAATATTAAAGCAAATTTGAACCATCTGCAAGTACTAATATACCCTGTACCTCAACCTTAGTGGCTTCATTAATATTAAGTGCCAATGCTGCATGACAGACATCTCTAATAAAAAACACCTACCATATATCTTATTCATGTCAGCTTCAGAGTACAAATTAATTGGGTGGTTCGGTGAGACTTTTCTCTTAGGCATTATTGTGAGAATTGTGACAGTGACTAGCTTTCTCATATAGTATTCTTCAGTTACACATGGTAGTTTTTGATTTAATTATTTAGCATGAGACTTTTAAAAAACTTTCTACAGCACATTAAACACATCAGTTAGCACAAAAATTATACAACAGAATATTCACATTTAGGAGACAAACGTCAAGTTAAGCACTTCATGGAGGAATGTTTTTAATGAAAACCTTTGTTGTAATAACAGGGTCACACATAGTTCTTGGTGGTACTTTATGAATTAATAGTAACTGTGCTGATACATAAAGAATTTCATCATACAGGGTGACACAGAAGAATTTTCTGCCAGGTGAGATTTTCTTTGAAACTTACACGGTCATTTACAGTTGCTATATATCATGTGTTGGTTGTTTTATTTGTCACACACAGAATAAAATAAAGAAAGAAATATGTAGCACCTGACAGGTGGAACCTAATTCTGTCTGCAATACTGTTGAACATAAGAGAGAGTGCTTTCAAGACATTTAAAGTGTATGCTGCAAACTCGTTGTAGGCATATAGAATAACAGAATAAATTTTCATATTGAGAGTTAAATAAATATTACTGTTCCTGATTTGTTGTTGACTGGATCTTATATGTAACCATGTCCTGTCAGTAATTTCCCTTGTTACCAACATGGCACACCATACCCTAAGTAAAATTTAACTGAATACTCTGTCAATAGCTGAAGATCAAGCATTTTCCAAAGCTCAAATAAAACATGTTTAAATTTTCTCAAATGAGATTTCTCTTACAATATACAGGAATATGTATGTATATTTTGGTGTTGACTGGAAGACACATCCACATCACCATTACGTTTCTGATTTTATATATAGTACAGTATACCTTTAAATGCACATGTAGGAGAGACATGTCAAATTTGGCACTGCACGGAGAAGCATTTTGATGAAAACTTATATTTTTTGCTATAATAACTGGGCCACACATAGTTCTTGGTGGTATTTTATGAATTAATAGAAATTGTGTTGATACAGAAAGGATTTTCATCATACAGGGTGACACAGAGGAATTTTCTGCCAAGTGCACTAATTTGCCAGGTTACACAGTCATTTACAGTGGCTATCCATGCTGTGTTGGTTTTATTTGTTCACACAAGTCATTACTAAATAAAACAAAGAAAGAAAGCAAGAAACATGTAGCACCTGACATGTGGAACCTAATTCTGTCTGCAATACTTTTGAACATAAGAGAGAGCACTTTAAAGACATTGATAAGTGTATGCAACAAACAGTCATCCTCACACCCAAAAATGAAGAACTGTCATGCTAAAGGTTTTCTTACGGTCTCACTAGTGTAACATGCTGATGTTAGCAATGACCTTTGAATGCACTTTTAAAACTCAACCGTAGGCCTATAGAATAACAATAAATTTTCAAATTGAGAGTTAAATAAATAATACTGTTCCCACTTTGTTGTTGATTGGATCTTATATGTAACCTTGTCCTGTTAGTAATTTCCCTTGTAAAGTGAACATTTTGTTACCAACATAGCACACCATACCCTAAGTAAAATTTAACTGAATACCCTGTCAATAGCCGAAGATATCAAGCATTTTCCAAAGCTCACATAAAACTTGCCTCAGTTTTCTGAAATGGGATTTCTCTTACAATATATGGAAATATGTACGTCTAGTTTTGTGTTGAAGACACTTATTACAACACCATTAAGTTTCTGATTTCGCATGTAGTAGGCCTATACTTGTAAATGCACATTTGTAACAGTTTACTTTTGATAGTACTGGAGCAATGTTTGGTACACTTTACATTGCAGCTTTGAGGATTTGGTCTACATCCTAAATTACGACCGATAACCTGTTTACAGTAGATTTAATATTTTAAAATACCGATAATTTCAGATATCAGTTACATGTAATGGGCAGTATTGACTTGTTCAGTGTGGTCCATTCTGGAGCTAATATATTCACTTTCACTACATACAGAAATTCGGTCTGTTCGCATTATTAAAGCAAACTGTTACACTCTAGTAGCAAGCTGTATTCCCAAAAAAATTTTATGAACTTTTTCGTCAAATCCGACGGGTGGTATCCCAATCTTCAATTGACGTGTTACGGCATAATTGGAGAAATTTACTTCGTAGTTATAATCATATTTACAAACCAGGATGCTGTCATGAACTACAGAAAATTTTCCGCAAATCAAGCAGTTTTTCAAATTTAATATAGAACTTTATTAGGAATAAACAAAACGATCACATAACGTTTACTTTTATGTTGCATTTAAAGACGCTCCACAAAACACTTACTGAAGCAACGTTATGTTTATAATTTTAACTGCAATATTCACTTCACACACGTTTAAGCACATATTTAATAATCCACTTTCACTTCATACTATGTTCATAGTAGCCTCGAAAATTACGGCTACATTTCAAGGGCACAGATTTCATGTAATAGCATATTAATACACTGGACATTTAGTTATGTGGTTTATTTCACGATTCGGACGATAACTTTTGCCATTACACAGCAATCGCAATTTGAATCACACCAGATATACTGATAGATCGTTATTAGTACTGAGTAGAAATAACCATAACTGTCGAGTACTGGTATTTCTACGTAATATCAATAACTGTTCGTTCTCAGTAGTCAGTAGTAGCTACTGAGTACTGACTACTCAGTACTAATAACGATAACGATAACTGTAGAGTATCGCTACCTAGTAGAATTCACGGAATACTCATAACGATAACTGCCCGATAACTGCTCAGTAGCGCTACCTAGTAGCAGTATGAGGAAGCTGTAGCAACGCCATCTGGAAGTGCTCAGTAGCGCTACCTAGTAGCAGTATGCGTAAGCTGTAGCAACGCCACCTGGAAGTTAGTGGAAAAATACCGTGCAGTTATTTATAACCGTTAAAATTAACTGATAGAAAAGAATAACGATACCCATTATAACTGATATCGGAGAATAACCGTTTTGCCCAGCTCTACTCACTACCCTAGCTTGGAGCTGCGGTGGTGGGGGAAACTGACGTCATGCACGCTAGTTGTCGGCGGCCAAAAGGAAACAGACGGCGTTCCTTTAAGGCCCGGCGCACACTTGACGCAGGACAGGCAGAGGACAGCTCAGTACTGGCTCACCGCTGGCCAAGCACATACCATGCAGCTATGTCCACTGCGAGTTTGTCTATGCAGTTAGACTTAGATTCCGACTCCGATTCGTAATTCAGGAATGTAGTTTTGTTGTACAGTGCACAAGAAAACACAGAAAGATCTCTATGGAGAAGCAAGTACATGCAAAAGAGAAAAACATGGGGAGTACGCATTGTCTACAGAAGTTTCTGATCAAGTGTTCAAGAAAAGCTTCCGACTAAATAGATGACAGTTCGAAGAGGTACACACATTGATAAGAGGAAAAGAAAGTTACATGCGGGAGCCCATACCTACAAAACAGTCGCGGCTCGTGGTTTTCATACTAGGGAAGGCTCTGACATTTACCGATTGGAACAAACCTAGACCTCGAGCTACGTATCAGTCTGTAACCATGACGATATCCAGAAAGGGGGGGGGGGCAATGTCATATTTTACCTGAAACTTTACGTACTAACCTTCTTCCTGTTTCAGAAGCAATTAAAAATCAAAGGCTAAATCCAACATAAAGCCCTCTGATAGCTTTTATCTACTGATATTACGTCTCAAGACTTTATCGCAATAAACAGTACTAAATGACACCGTTTGCAGGAATCTTTAAAGTGATGTGCATAAACTACGCTGCTTGCTTAATGTTATGAACATTTCAATTGTAAACATGAGGTGTAATATATAATTGTGAGTTACGGTGAATGAAGTGCGCATTTTGTTACACTTCTTTCATTCTTATCCGAACTCCATTATTGCGGCCACTCATAACAGGAGCATCGTCGTAACATTGAGCTATAAGTTTTTCCGGTTTTTGATGTATATTCATTTTCTCCAGCTCGCAGAGAGTTGCTGCAGTTACATTCTCTGCAGTATGGCTTTTCGCTCGTACAAAGGAAATAAATCTTTCAATCATTTTCCCTAGTAGTTCATAGCGAATTATGAAGACCAATTGAGGCAAATTTGCACAGTCAGTCGTTTCGTCAACTTCGATTGCGAGCTAATTTTTCTGCGACAGTTCACTCCTTTTGAGATTGAGGCATACTTCAAAAATCGATTCTAGCAGATCATTATGAAGTAAAAGTCACTAAAACTTAGCCACAATACACGCACAAAAGACGAAACTAATAACACACGTTAACCGCAAACTCAAATTAGCGAGAACAGAATCGAAAGTACCGGGACATATTTCGCGCGCTTTTTTCTTAAATCATTCAAGTCTCTCGCCGGAGGTGGTGACACTTCACGGTACTAGGGCTCTACACGGTACTAAAGCTCTGTATAAGGAAAGTATGGCCATCCTTTTCCGCGCCGCTTGCCGCCGTCTGCGGCTCGTGATTGGCTGAAATGGAGTCACATGCTCCTTTCCACCATCTTGGTCCTATACGTTGCTTGGCTGTCATGAGAAGCCTTATGAATATTCGTATGTTTGGTTTTGAATAATGCCACAGTGTTGCACTTTTGGGTGTTCTTAAGAAGCGAAGAAGAGAGGCAAACAGTATGGTACTTCCATTAAATATCAGAAATACAGGAAGATGAACAGTCTGACTGATAAAAGACGTCAGAGAAAACTAGGAGTCCAGAAGCGAACTTCGGTTCTTGCACTGTGATGATTTTAATTCATAATGTAAATTAATAGATTAAAGATTCACTGACGAATGAATCACGAAGCAGATACCTATATATTTTTAACTTGAATAAGTTTGTGAAGAAAATTCCTGCATAATGTCGTGAGGTTAAATTATTCACGCGTCGTCGGTTTTATCTGCAGGTAGTTGCCGAAAACACACAAATTTTGGACATATTAGTGAATGAACTAGATTCCCGTTTGAATATGAAATTAATATACCGTTCCTGAAACAATCTTTTCTAATTCATTTTCATGTGTTAAGTGTATCATTACAGGAAACAAAGAATTGAAACAATATTAGACATTCAAATCTAATTGGCGTTGTAAAGGCACATTTAATTTCTGTTTTTGTTAAAAGTAATGTAGTGGATATCCCCTTGCATTTTTCGTAGTTCATTTAAGATATACGTACATAATACGGAAGAAAATACTCATCAAAGACTTATCCATAATCTCAATTGTTTTCTTAATTTACACTATACTCCGATGACGACATGCTCGCGATCTATTGGAATATTTGGCTACAGTACGGGTCAATCTGAATTTACATGTGAACTCTCTAGATCTGGAGCCAGAAACAGTTTTCTTAAAATCGGACGATAAGTAATTCGTAGAGCAGCCAGGTCCGCATGGACAGAACTACGCGAAGTTCCCGCATCTGTCCGTCGGATATAACACCCTGTATCTCGAGAATGAAAAGAGTTATCGTTCTGCTCTCAACCTTAAATAAAATTTCGATATCTTACCCACATTTCGTCCGCAGCATTGTATATGCTATAATCAACCGTACGCAAAGTCTACGCAATGCGACTTTTCCTCTGCAAACTCTTCAAAATTTTGCTCAGTAATTTATTTAATTTGATGTAGCACGAAAGCTATAAGTAATAATGAATAGAAAATCAGACCATTATCGAGAGAATATATCGCACTATGACACGTGAAAAAAGTAAATTTTTTCATTGAATAGTTTTCTCAAAATCGGTTGAGAAGTATTGTTAAGCGCATCGAACGTGTTGTGGTCAGTGCGTAAGCAGCGGCGGAATAGGCCCAGCATGGCTGCCGCTGGCCGTACTTTCCCTATACACAGCTTTACACGGTACCGCATTGTAGTGCACTCTAGTGAGAAATTTGCGAACTTATTCTAACACCGGATACAGCAGCCAATATCAGAAACAAAAAGTTATCTAAAACTCTATTAAAACAGTAAAACTAACGAGTGGTAAACCGCACACCAAAACATAATAGATATATACAAAGACAAGAGATTCGATAGTGCAGTTTCAGCCACTCTTTATTCTCTTTTGAAGTAAGCAGAAGAACGTGAAAGTAGTGTGGAGGTTGGTAGAACACTCTTAGGCTACAAGCTCGGAGCCTTCGAGACGCCCATAAAAGCAATACACCACCGAACCCCCACTCCCAACCCTCCAGTACATGGAGCTAAACGACACCTCAAGGCGCAGCCTTAAGGCTACTACCCGATTGAAAAACATCGTTCAATATAAACAGTTCCAAAAACATTCATCTTCATTCTTTAAATCCGTGTGACGGAAAAATGCTAAATGAATTCTGATTACTATAATTGTGTAATCTGTTGTTGATACATATATTGCAAATATTTTTTTGGGTCGGCTCCGCCTCAGAGCCTTTAATTAAGAGCCGCGCCTGCTACAAAAGAAGAATTAGATGTATGTTTAAGGTATGTAATTGAAATAATTTTTTTTTCACTCGATATTTATTGAACTTTAAAGAAATAAATCCCATATGAAAATTTACACAAATAGTACACATTATAACATTGCTTACAATGAATTATGCTCCAAAGGTTCAAACTCCATGTCAGGAGTGTACGATAATGAAGTGGCAGACGAAGTGTTTTCAGTGTTGCATGATTCACGTTGAATCACTGGAGTACTTAAAATCCTTCCTTCCGTTTCAGACACTATCTGAAACACTTTTTTCTTTACAGTCGCCTGGTCGGCTTTCGGCATCTCTTTTGTAGACAGGTAAATCGACATGAAAAACTGGTATAAGGCGTCATTTTCTTGGTGTAGTGATCTTTCGCGTAAAGTGTCTCTTTTCTTTGCTCTTTCCTCATAGCTATTAATGCTTTGAAGAATGATTTGCTTGACATCTGCAATTTTCTTCACTGTGGTGGTGCCCGCTCCGGACAGGACGTCGGCTCCCAGGAGACGCAGGCTGGCCGCTGCAGGTGGGGAACAGCCGCGCGTAGCTGCCGACCGCGTCCCCTCAAACACTCGCACATTATTTTCTCGAGAACGGATACAAGTGTGGCTCTCGTTGAAGCGTTAAAAACAATTTCGATATGTTAGCTACATTTCATACACAGTAATGTATGGTGTAAAACGCAAACTAGCCAGCGACTACTTTTTTCACTGCAAACTCTTCAAAATATACGCAGCGTTGTACTTTATTTTTTATTATAACAATAACTATCTACAATAACGAAAAGAAAACCTTCCCAACGTCATGCGGTGGCTTTTGCCTATATGATACAGAAAAATATTTTTTTTCCAGCGAGTAGTTTCTGCAAAATCGATTGTGGAAGCTGCGTTAGCGCAAAACACGAACAAATCGGAAAATAGTGTTTTTAATTTTTTACGCAGAAAGTAAAAGTGTTACAAAGAAACTAAATACAGAGAAAGATGAAGCTTATATTCGTCTACATAAAACATTTTTTTTTTCGAAGCTTATCGGATGACTTGAAATTCCACTTTACGGCAGAGGTGGAACAGAGGCGCAGGAAAACTGTGCGCCTCGGACAACCGGACAGAGGCGTGACCGAGGAAACGCCTGCCCTTCGCCTCGGCTGCGTTAAGTGTGCGCTGCTCCATTAGAAAGCATGCGTTACAGACGGACATAGGCCTATCCTCTCCTCTGCCGCGTCAAGTGTGTGCTAGAGATGGGCAAAACCGATCTTTTCAGAGATCGGATCAGAAATAGTCAATCACTGGCATGAACTAGTTATTTTTCATGGCTCACCGACTCACCAACTGATAAAAAAGTAAAACGATGTCACATTGCTTTTTTGTCACTATACCATTATCTGATTTGGCCATATTGTGGAAGAAGAGTAATCATTTTATTGTAAGTCCTTAGTAGTTTCGAGAATTAAAGTTCCTTAGTTACACCTACATTAAAAATTAAAAATGTCATAATACACTTTAATATTTTTGTAGGTGAAATAATTGGAAAAAGAAAAAAATATTATTTTTATACTTACATTCAAAAAATACAATATTTTGCAGAATAAAATGACACTAGTTCCATATTTATACAGTGAGTAGTTGCGAGTTTGAGCAAGTTGAATGAAACGTGAGATATCGCGAGAGTTCCATGCAAGGCATGGCAACTGCTGCGGCGGAATAGCCGTGCGCAATAAGGCCGTGTCCTACGTGAGCGACAAAAGCGAGCGACAGCACGCAGTATTCAGCGACGCGACACGGCAGCTACAAACAGCGACATTCCGCGACAGCTTCTCGCTACAGAATGGCCGCTAGAACCGATCACTTGTTTCTAAAACGTAAAGTTTATGAGTGCCAAACAGTAAAATAATGATAACTCCAGAGTAAGCAATAAAGTTTTATTTAACTTAGCGTCAAAAGAGTAATGTCCATTAAATTTACAAAGCGAGGAATGTTTGTGGATTGTTTCATCCATAACTTCAAATACGAAAAAAAGACTTTGAAGATCTGTAGTCAAATTCTTCGAAAATATGACGATGAGTACTTTCGACTATGTCGTCAATGAGGTTTTCTTTTGGGAGTACAAACCATTAACAACTGATTAAGTGCAAAGAGAGTCTTACCGAAAGAAATAATTAGGTAAATAACTGTGGTGATACTCTTACAGTTGGCATAGTACAGGGGTAGCGTTCTGGGCTCTTATATTCTAAGTTTTGCAGTTGCTGGTACGATTTCCGTTCAGTCTTATATTTTAATTCCTGTAACTACAACCCTTTCACATGTTATTTTTGCAAAGTTTTTATATATTCTCTATACAGAGCAAGTCAAATTATTTGTAAGTGCTTCCCAATATATTTTATCTTTAATTGGAAACACACACATCCCGCTGTATCAAACACATTAAATTCGTAATGAAATATTATAGCAAGATACTTTACTCAGAAACGTAATTTTAGATGCATCTTGTTTGACATCCTAGTGTTCTCTCTCTCTCTCTCTCTCTCTCTCTCTCTCTCTCTCTCTCTCTCTCTCTCTTGGGAAACGAGTTTGTTGTTACTGTCAAAGATTTGACGCCAGCAGCAAAAATTTCAAATGGACACATTCCCAAAACTGAATGGTTTCCGAGATAGAAAACATTAACACACATTGTTATTTTCTTTGTTATTCGATTATATAGTCATTGGTTTCAACGTGCCAAAATAGTGTAGATGCATAAAAGACGCATAATTTGATACAGGACACTTGTCTATCAAGTCACAAAACTGCGTGATACGGGCTTACAACATCTATCTAAGCAACAGAGAATGCACACTGCACAAGATTTTGTCTCTCTTGCTCCCTTCATGCAAACGACAAGTCTTCAAGAAAAATGGAGTACGATCTTTTTCGCGGAAATTTTATATAGTTTAATTTTGCACTGTAATGGATTTTAGCTAAAGACGGCAGATTTCCTGTTATTAAGAAAAAGCATAACATTAAATTTCATTTCGAGTACTATTCAGATTACGACATTTGCCTATGTGACGGTTTCTGTTGCTTCAGATGATCGTTTCTGTAAGCGAGCTGCAAGCTTTAATCAGAACACAGAAGTTGAGAGAACAGAGAGATGCACGGAGTCGCTTTATTCGGCACCGTGCGGATCACTAGAGGAGTGGGGGGAATCGCGAGCAGCGCGCCACACGGGCGGCTCTGCAAGCGAGCGGAGTCGGAAGAGTGGTGGGGAGAGGTGAACCGGTGAACCAGCTAACTCACCGACTTTGTTAGCGGTCGGATCGCCCCGATCGCCGCAGTCGTGCGGAGCAGCGAGCAGCGAGCTCACTGAACAATGCTGCTTGTGTGGCTTGCCGACTCTCGACTCGCTGCGCGTTTTTAGGCGCTCATTTTCTGCAGTTTTATACTTGCACATGGTTTATACCACATTTATTTTGTAGCTTAGGAAACTTCTGAAGCACGTGGCAAGGGGTTTAGGAAACTTCTGGAGCATGTGGTAAGGGGTGCTTATGCAGCTAATTGCTGTTACCAGAGGGACTTTTCGGATCGGATGAACTACCACTCTTTTTTTTTGGATTCATCCATCACTCACTCCTTAGAAGGATCTGGCTCTATACGCAGGAAGCGGCTACATGGCTTGCGGGGGCTGTGTGGTGTGGACTGGGCGGTTTTTTAGGATAAAGAGCTTCGGGGAAACAGAAAATGGGCAATCTCAAAGGGTTGAAGTGGATCACAGGAGACATGTAGATCCGGAAACTATCAGTATAACAATTGTAAATTGTCGTAGCTGTGTCGGGAAAGTTCCAGAACTGCAAGCATTAATAGAAAGCACCGAAACACACAACATTATAGGCAGCGAAAGTTGGCTCAAGCCGGAAATAAGTTCAGAAGAAGTATTTTCAAAAGATCTATCGGTATTCAGAAAGAGATAGATTAAACAAAATAGGTGGGGGCATGTTTGTCGCTGTCAAAAGTAGTATTTCATGTAGCGAAGTTGAAGTTGATAGTTTGTGCGAGCTATTATGGGTAGAGGTTGTACCCAAAAATCGTAAGAGGTTAATAATCGGTTCCTTTTACCGGCCTCCCGACTCTGACGATACAATAGCAGAAAGGTTCAAAGAAAACCTGAGTCTAATTACAAAAACGTACCTGACTCACACGATAATAGTAGGTGGTGATTTATATTTAACCCTCGATCTGTTGGCGAAATTATATTTTCAAATCAGCAGGTAGGCATAAAACATCGTCCGAAATTGTACTCAACGCATTCTCTGAGAATTACTTCGAACAATTAGTTCATGAGCCAACTAGAATTGTAAATGGATGTGAAAACACACTTAATCCTGAGCTCATAACGAGCATCAAAACGGATACAGGTATTAGTGAACACAGAGCTGTCGTAGCGAAATTGAATATCGAAAGTCACAAAGTTAACAAAAATGAATGCAAAGTATATTTGTTCAGGAAAGCAGATAGAAACGAAATACATTGCTTCTTGAAAGACAGCTTCCACTCGTTTCTAACACTAAACGTAGGTGTAGACAAGATGTGGCTCAAATTCAAAGAAGTGGTATCGACAGCAATTGAAAGTTTTATACCTAATAAATTAATAAAAGAAGGAGGCGATACCCCTTGGTACACAAAACAGGTTAGGACATTGTTGCAAAAGCAAAGAAAAAGGCATACTAAATTTAAACTAACACAAAATCCCCAGGATTGGCGATCATACTCAGAAGCTCGAAATTTAGCGAGGATGCCTACAATATTTATCACAACGAAACTCTTTCTCGTAATTTGACTGAAAACCCAAAGAGATTTTGGTCATATGTTAAATATACTCGTGGCAAGTCACAAACAATACCTTCACTACGTGATAGTAATGACGATCCTGCCGATGACAGCGCTACTAAAGCAGAGTTACTAAACTTAGCTTTTACAAACTCATTCACCAAAGAAGACAAAACCAATATTCCAGATTTCGAATAACGAACAGATGCCGTAATGAGTAACATAAAATTAGATATCATCGGAGTAGTGCAGCAACTAAAATCACTTAATAAGAACAAGTCTTCTGGTCCGGATTGTATACCCATTAGATTTCTATCTGATTATGCTGAAGCGATAGCTCCTTACTTAACAGTCATATACAACCGCTCTCTCATAGAAGGATCTGTACCAAAAGATTGGAAAGTTGCACAGGTCACACCTATATTCAAGAAAGGCAGTAGGAGTAACCCACTAAACTACAGGCCTATTTCATTGACGTCAATTTGCAGCAGGGTTTTGGAACATATCCTGTATTAAAATATTATTAATTATCTCGAACAGAACGATCTATTGACCCAAGGTCAACACGGATTTAGAAAATATCGTTCATGCGAAATACAACTAGCTCTTTATTCACACGAAGTGATGGGTGCTATCGACAAAGGTTCGCAAATCGATTCCGTATTTCTTGATTTCCAGAAAGCTTTTGACACCGTACCTCACAAACGGCTTTTAATCAAATTGCGTGGTTATGGTATATCGCCCCAAACTTGCGATTGGATAGGGGATTTCTTGTCAGAGAGGACACATTTCGTAGTAATCGATGGTAAGGCATCGAGTAAAACAGAGGTGATATCGGGCGTTCCACAGGGTAGTGTTATTGGTCCTCTGCTATTCCTTATTTACATAAACGGTTTAGGTGAAAATCTAAGTAACTCTCTTAGGTTGTTTGCAGATGACGCCGTCATTTACCGTCTAGTAAAATCATCTGAAGATCAAAACCAACTGCAGAACGATCTGAATAAGATATCAGTATGGTGTAAAAATTGGCAATTGACTCTAAATAATGAGAAGTGTGAAGTCGTCCACATGAGTACAAAAAGAAATACGTTAAACTTTGTTTACAACACAAATCAATCAAATGTGAAGGCCGTAAACTCCAAAAAATACCTAGGAATTACTATTACTTCAGACTTATACTGGAAAGAACACGTAGATAATATCGTGGGAAAGGCGAACCAGAGACTGCGTTTTATTGGCAGAACCCTTAAAAGATGCAACAGAACTACTAAAGAAACTGCATACACTGCGCTTGTCCGTCCATTTTTGGAGTATTGCAACCCAGTGTGGGATCCTTATCAGGTGGGTTTGACGGAGGACATCGAAAGACTCCAAAGAAGGGCAGCCCGTTTCGTATTGTCACGATACAGGGGAGACAGCGTTACGGAAATGATACAGTATCTGGGATGGGAATCATTACAACAACGGCGCTTATCGCTGCGGCGTGGGCTACTTGCGAAACTCCAATCGCCAACATTCTCCTCCGAATGCGAAAATATATTGTTGGCTCCCACTTACATAGGTAGAAATGATCATCAGAATAAAATAAGAGAAATCAGAGCTCGAACAGAGAGATTCAGGTGTTCTTCCTTCCCGCGCGCTATTCGAGAATGGAATGGGAGATAAATAGTATAATTGTGGTTCGATGAACCCTCTGCCAGGCACTAAAATGTGATTTGCAGAGTATCCCATGTAGATGTAGATGTAGAATCAGTTCCGGAGCAGATTGCTCATCTCTAGTGTGCGCCGGTGTCTCAGTGTAGTGCTGGAAATGGAGCGGTTGTTCCGGAGGCAGTGATTTCGCGCCATTTGACTCGCAGCCTCCGGCTACCTGCGGTTAGACATGTTGAAGTGAGCAGACGCCATTTTGGAGATGAATCTTGCCGTATTTGTTTGATTTGGCTGTGTATTTTGCGTAGCATGATAAGATGCTGTTTCCCAGCATCAGTTCCAGAAATATAAAGCAAAATCGAAGATTTCTAATACGAATTTGTTAGAATAAAAGTTGTGTAAACATACAATTGCTCGTGACGTCACAGCCCAGCCTAAGGCCAGGTCCACACATTGGAACCAACGTTGGCGCCAACTGTGTTCGCCCAATGTGTGGTTCGGTGAAACAGCATTGGAACCAACGTTGGCGCCAACGTTGGTACGGCTCCGTTGTTTCTCGGTATTTCGACCAAACATCAAAGGACGTTGGGCCATTGTGGGTACGTCGTCCACACATTAGCGCCAACGTTTCATTCTGTCTTTGTCGTCTGCTCGTCTCTAAACTGTTTCTTTCATCGTTCGTTCTTCGACGCCGTTTATTTTAAAGTTTTAAAATCGCATTGTAAATATTATAACTGTACCAGAAAGTGATTCATTTGTGAAAGCAACCACAAAAATCGAAATGCCACGGCAAAACTTAGGCGTAATCAGTGAAATAATTTTTTTGACACAATTACTGAATGCAATTTTTAAAATTAACATTTCCTGTCAAGTCCCACATATTGCTATGCAAACTTCAAGCACTACCAGTGACCTCAATGACATGGTTATTTTAGAAGAGAAGTGTAGATTTCTAAAACTGTCTCATGTAGCAAGAAAAGAAGAGTCAACCTTCAATACCAAAAGAACTTTAGCAAATGTAATGTCCCTCCAAAACGTACCAGTATCCTTCTTTTTTATTTTAAGCTCAATCACTTAAAGCGCAGGTCTAAATTTTAATAATGTGTATAGATTACTTGTAACATATTTTAAAATGTTCACTCTCACAACCGTTAATGCATCGGCCACGATTTGTGCGTCAGATATTTTTACGTTGGTTCTCGACGAATTCAACTGAATGTTGGCTCCAATGTGTGGGCGCTGCCTCAAAAATATTGGCCAACATTGGCGCCAGCGATGGTACCAATGTATGGACGCAGTGTAAGGCCGGATCCACACGTTGGACCCAACGTTGGCGCCAATAGTGTTGGTCCAATGTGTGGATCGGTGAAATAGCATTGGAACCATCGTTGGCGCCAACGTTGGTACGGTTCCGTTGTTTGTCGGTATTTCGACCAAACATCAAAGGACGTTGGGCTAATATGGGTACGTCGTACACACATTGGCGCCAACGTTTCATTCTGTCTTTGTCGTCTGCTCATCTCGAAACTGTTTCTTTCTTCGTTCGTTCTTCGACGCCGTTTTAAATATTAGAACTGTATCAGAAAGTGATTCATTTGTAAAAGAAACCCCAAAAGACGAAATGCCACATCAAAACGTAGGCGCGAACTGTGAAATTAAAAACTTTTTAGACTTTCCACACACTCCATTTCTGAATTTAATTTTTAAAGTTAACAGTACAGTACTTAATATTTCATGTCAAGTTTTAAATATTGTTTTCCAAACTTCAAGCACTACCACTGATATCAATTACATGGTTATTTTAAAAGGGAAGTGTAGGCTTCTAAAACTGTCTCCTTTAGCAAGAAATCGAAGCGTAATACCAAAAGAATAGCATCCTTCCAAAACATCTCTTTCTTTTTTAGTTTAATTTCAAGCATTTAAAGTAGCAGGTCTAAGTTTTAATAATGTGTATCTTTTAATTGTAGCATATTTTAAAAATCAATGATTTCGTATCGTAATTAATGTTCAGTAGGAAGTGATACAACACCCCGTTATGTTTTACGTATGTTTCCCATTTTGGTTTACAGTGACAAAATGTAATTATTCACACTCAAAAGTGTTAACGCATTTGCCGCGATATGTGCGTCAGATATGTTTACGTTGGCTCTCGACGGATTCAACTGAATGTTGGCTCCAAAGTGTGGGCGCTGTCTCAAAAATATTGGCCAATGTTGGTACCAATGTGTGGACGCGGAGTAAGGTTCCTATAATCCGAGCTGAACTATCCGCCATTTTTGCCCCAATGCGCAGGACAGTTGTATGTGGGTATATACGAGTCGCGACCGGAAAGGGAGTTTATAATCGAATTTACGGAAGAATTTGTAGAAAATATGGGTGGCTGCTCAGCTGTGAACTGCACAAATCACTGCAGCAAACGAGTGCACATCTTCAAATTTCCCAGCAATCCAGAACGAAGAAAAAGATGGGCTATAAATTGTCGCAGGAGCAACTGGAAACCAGGACCTGGCGCTCAAATATGTGTTATAAGTATATGTAATAAATGTAGCTATAAACATGTCAGTTATGTACAATTGCATTACTTCTCCCTGTAAATGATGTTGGAGCAGTTTGTTGCAGAATGTTTGAGACTTAATGAAGTTTTTCGCAGTTTTCAAAGTGGTTAGGAATATTTATTGTGGTGCATTTATGCGTAGTTTCAACATACTGAATAATACTTTACACAATTATTTATATATAAGGTCGAAGCATCTCTTACAGTCGCATAACACACTCCAAAATATGGCACTGGGTAAAATTTTACTACGCTTTACGCCGGGCTCCAGTGCTTACGTTGGCAACAGATGAACAATGAAGTATAGAATTGCGTTAATATTTTTCACGAGCTACAGAGTAAATGTTATTGCTGCTCATTTCACTCGCAGCAAAATTAATACTGTACCTGCCCTACGGTTGACAGGTTCTTGTATGTACCCTTGTCCGCCCAGAAAAAAAAAAATTTCCTTTTAATTGAAGTTGTCACGAAAAAACATTTATTGGTCATTTGAGTTGTCGTGATTACCACTGGTGCCAACATAACCACTGCAGCCTGGCGAGAAGCTATGTTATATTACCGGTACGTTAAGATTTTCTGTTATATTAAAAGCGCATTCTAAATCTTTATAGGCCCATACACATTAGTTACTGTTCGGTACACTTATGGGTGCAATATTAAATACATTTCATTAAAAATATTGTTGAAAACTGCGTGAATAGGTCAACCATCGCCAATATAAACATTGTTAGATGCGCCCATGTTGGGGCAAAAATGGCGGACGATTCAGCCTGGGTTTTTAGGAGCTCTAGCCCAGCCTAGAGCTTCTAAAAACACTGTAAACCCGAGCTGAACTATCCGCCATTTTTTCCCCAAGCTGTAGGAGTTGCCACGTTCCGGACGAGCTCACGCGTTACCTCACGTTTCATTCAATTCGCTCACACTCACAAACTACTAACTGTATGAAGGTGGTATTTTCATCAATGTCTTCTTTAAAAACTACACTACATTTTCTTTTTAGTTTTATTTGTTGTTGTTGTGGTCTTCAGTCCGGAGACTGGTTTGATGGAGCTCTCCAGAATACCCTATCCTGAGCAAGCCTCTTCATCTCCACATAAGAACGGCAATCTACATCTGTCTGAATCTGCTTACTGTATCCATCTCTTGGTCTTCCTCTGCGATTTTTTCCCCACGCACTTCCCTCCAACGCTAAATTCACAATTCCTTGATGTCTAAGAATGTGTCCTACCAATCTATCCCTTCTTTTAGTCAAGGTATGCCAGAAATTTCTTTTCTCCCCAATTCTGTTCAGTACCTCCTCATTAGTTACGCAATCCACCCACCTAATCTTCAGCATTCTTCTGTAGCACCATATTTCAAAAGCCTCAATCCTCTTCCTGTCCGCACTGTTTATCGCCCATGTCTCACTCCCATACAAGGCAACACTCCATACAAATGCCTTCAGAAAAGACTTTCTTAGGTTTAAATCAATATTCGATGTTAACAAATTTCTCTTTTTCAAGAACGCTTTTCTACCCATTGCCATTCTGCATTTTATATCCTCTGTACTGCGACAATCATTTCTTATTTTACTGCCCAAATAACAAAACTCATCTACCTCCTTTATTGCTTCGTTTCCCAATCTAATTCCTTCAGCATCACCTGATTTCCTTACACTGCACTCCATTACCCTAGTTTTGCTCTTGTTAATGTTCATCTTATATGTACCTTTCAGCTCACTGTCCATTCCCTTCAACTGCTCTTCCAGGTCTTTTGCCGTCTCTGAGATTATTACAATGTCGTCGGCAAAACGCAATGTTTTGAATTCTTCACCCTGAACTTTAATTCCTTCTCCAATTTTCTCCTTGTTTTCCTTTATAGCTTGCTCAATGTACAAATTGAATAACAATGGAGAAAGACTACAACCCTGTCTTACACCCTTTCCAACCACTGCATCCCTTTCATGCCCTTTAACTCTGATAACCGCTGTCTGGTTTTTGTACAAGTTGTAAATAACCTTACGTTCCCTATATTTTACTCCTGCTTGCTTCAGAACTTGAAAGAGTTTATTCCAATCAACATTGTCAAAAGCCTTCTCCAAATCTACAAAAGCTAGAAATGTAGGTTTGCCTTTTCTTAATCTATCTTCTAGGATAAGCCGTAAAGTGAGTATTGCCTCCCGTGTTCCTACATTTCTCCTGAACCCAAATTGATCTTCCCCGAGGTCGGCTTCTACCAGCTTTTCCATCCTTCTGTATATAATTCGTGTTAATATTTTGCAACCATGACTTATTAAACTGATGGTTCTGTAGTTTTCACACCTGTCTGCACCTGATTTCTTTGGAATGGGGATTATAACATTTTTCTTAAAGTCTGAAGGTACTTCTCCTGTCTCATACATCTTACGCACCAGGTGAAACAGGTTTGTCATGGCTGGTTCTCCCAGAGACTTCAGTAGCTCTGAGGGAATATCATCTACTCCTGGGGCCTTGTTTCGACTTATGTCTTTCAGGGCTCTGTCAAATTCTTCTCTCAGTACAGTATCTCCTATTTCATCTTCATCTACATCCTCTTCCCTTCCTACAATATTGTCTCGAAGATCATTTCCTTTGTAGAGCCCCTCTATATACTCTTTCCACCTTTCAGCTTTCCCTTCTTTGCTGAGAACTGGTTTTCCATCAGTGTCCTTGATATTCATAGAGCTGTTTTTCTTATCTCCAAATGTTTCTTTTATTTTCCTATAGGCTGTATCTATTTTTCCCCTATTTATACATTCTTCTACATCCTTGCATTTGCCTTGTAGCCACTCCTGCTTAGCCATTTTGCACTTCCTGTCAATCTCATTTCTTAGTCGTCTGTACTCCATTTTACCTGTTTCATTTACTGCATTTTTATATTTTCTCCTTTCATCGATTAAATTTAGTATCTCCTGTGATATCCAAGGATTTTTTGTAGGTCCTTCCTTCCTACCTATTTTGTCCTCTGCTACCTTCACTATTTCATCTCTCAATTTTACCCATTCCTCTTCTACTGTTTTATTTTCCCCTGTTTCTGTCAATTGTTGCCTAAAGCTCCCTCTGAAATTCTTAAGAACCTCACGTTCCTTCAATTTATCCAGGTTCCATCTCCTTATTTTCCTACCTTTTTGTAGTTTCTTTAGTTTCAGCTTACAGTTCATAACCAACAAGTTATGGTCAGAGTCTATATCTGCCCCTGGGTATGTTTTACAGTTTAAAACCTGGTTCCGGAATCTATGTCTTACCATTATAAAATCTATCTGATACCTTCCGGTGTCTCCGGGTCTCTTCCACGTATACAACCTTCTTTTGTGATTCTTGAACCAGGTGCTTGTTATAACTAAATTATGTTCTGTGCAAAATTCTACCAGGCGGCTTCCTCTTTCATTCCTTTTGCCCAGACCATATTCACCTACTATCTTCCCTTCCCTTCCTTGTCCTACTACCGAATTCCAGTCTCCCATAACAATTAAGTTCGCAGTAGCTAAGTGGCAAAGCCACATTAGCTGATGTTACAAGGCCAGCTCAGTCAATCATCCACACTGTTGCCCCTGTAACTACTGAAAAGGCTCTGCCCCTCTTCAGGAACCACACGTTTGTCTGGCCTCTCTACAGATACCCCTCCGCTGTGGTTGCACCTACGGTACGGCTATCTGTATCGTTGAGGCACGCAAGCCACCCCACCTCGGCAATGTCTGTGGTTCATGGGAGTGGAGTTTTATTTATGGCAATAATTTATAAACAGCATATACTGATAATTTAGGAACATGCACTTTCTGACGACGTTACGGAATTTTCGACATGCAAGGAACTTTTTCTCTGTTGAAGTTAGGTGAACACATTAAGCGAATGAAATGTTCTAAATACATCAAATCTTCATCCTCTCCAAACAGCAACTCTGTGAGAAATGTATAACTTGAGATAATGTCAGTTAAATGTAAAGCACTGGGATCCGCCCGCCCGTCTAATAGTAACACGTCTTCTGTATTAGAGCTCCTAATAATTAGGCACATGTTGTTATTGCATAACATTCATTCTTAAAGATACTGATACTAGCTTCTTAACCCATTAAATTTAATACTTACAAACTTCAAAAGTGCTGTGTCTCTATGTAATATGCAATTTCAGTTATATGAAAAGGATATTCTAAATACCTCAATACAGAGTACTTTATTATCTGAGGAAATGAGAACAAGTCAGTTCTTTAGTAAGTGAAGAGATCCTTGCTATCTGTCATTTTCAAGTATTCTGACATAAAATCCTCATTAGATTTAGTAACTTCCCTTCTGTTACTGTACTGCTAGGCGTTAAACTGAAGGAAGTGTAACGATTATTATGTTTTGGAAATGGAGTAGTGGCTCTGAAACACATTGCACAAGAAGCAAAGAAATAAACATTTGCTAGTGACGAAGGAATATCTGCAAATCGAATAAAAAAAAATCACTAACTTTACTCTTTTTCATTCTACAACTATATATTTCCTTGAATTATGCGACAGTTAATGAAGTTTTGCGTTGTAACCATGTGGCAAAATACTCCCCTCTTTGCATGTTATCATTTGTCAAAATATCATTTTGATACCTCTAACCGTGTATGAGATACGCAATGATTCATTCTGGCCTTATCGCCATCGGAAATGAGTGCGCTAAATAAAATAAATTTAGCGGTATGAGTGAAAGGTAAAGATCTCCTCCTAAGTCGAAAATACAATTCAATCCATTAGCAAAGTTTCATATGGTGCATCAATCACAAAATGGAATATCATAGCAGCCTCTATTTTTTAGTGCAAACTTTTCCTAATGTAGCGCAGTCTCTTATTTCGAAACCAATATCTTATTAACTATGACTATTAACGAAATAACGAGCATTTCGTCACAATGCAGACATATAGAGATTTAAATAGCGGAAAAATAAAAAATTTCTACCAATTAGTTTTTGTGAAATCGTTTGTGAAAGATGGCAGGGCATGCGCCTCTATGCTGTTAGTACAGCGCGATTCCAACCATGTTGGGGAAAACATGGCGGACGATTTAGCCTGGGTATTTAGGAGCTCTAGCCCAGCCTAAAGGGTATATTACACGGAGCGTATTTGGTCGCTAGTCGCTGGCGAATTTGGACGCAGCTGCTAAATTTGCTCCGAAACAAGGACAGCGAAGAAAGTCGTTGCTCCGAAACGCGAGCGTCTTAAGTTGAAGGTGGGCTACTTTGGACGCTAGCGTTTTTGGCCTCTCGCAAGTGTTGGTCGCCCCGTGTCATATACAGGAGCGTATAAAGTAGACACCAGTCGAGTCGAAATATCGAAGGAAGTAATAAATGCTGGCATTGTTTCTCCTAAGAGTCCTAAAAGAACAATCTACCAAAATAAAAACGGAATAGTAGGAAAAAATAAAAGAAAATGTATAAGAAGGTAGATAGGGAGGAAGGATAAATATAGTGCTTCTGCAAATGTTTTAAGAGAATTATCGTGTGGAGATCCTTCTGCCTACAGAAATATAATGAAGATGAGATATTTTATTGTTTTGATTTTTGTTTCCAGGTGTTTGGTATCCATAGCCCCCTAGAGACCTTCATCCTTCGTCAAACAGTTGATTAAATACAGTTTAGTATTTAAATAATCATTTTAATGCCCTATAATACTGGAAAACTTTGATTAATTTCCAGAAATTTGATTACAATTCCACTTCGTATTTTGTTTGGCAGGAAACAGAACTGTTTGGATTCACCTAAAGTCCAAAACAATGTGTGATATGCTACGTCACGTTTCAATTGTTTTTACGAAAACGCTAGCGTCTGAAGTCGCTGCGTGTCATTGCGTCAGCGTATTCATTCGCCTATACGCCGAGCGACAACAGACACCAGCGACCAAATACGCCCCGGGTAAACTTTTACAACATATACAGTCGCGACACTCACTGCTGTGAAAGTTGTTACCAACTGACAGTTCAACGACACTAGCGCTCCTAGCGGTGGGCAAGCTGCCGAAAGAGTGAAGTTTGTTTATGATTATTTGTGTGCGTAATTAAACAAAAAGTTGCTATAATTTTTGTGTTACAAGCATTAGTAATATATCAAGAGACATACATAATACGGAAATTAGAGTAAAAACAGTCGAACTTAACTGATTCAGTGGTATAACGAAGAACTTCGTCATGAAGCAATACCTACGAATATTTGTATATTTGCAGCTTATTCCGCTGAAAGTGAGTAGAATATAAACATAATAGAAACGTAAATTTTTATTTTGGTCTGTTCCTACTATGACAAGAGGTTTTTGACACGTATCATTGTGGTATGGGGTCTAATGATTCGCACATTTTTAGGCTTCACTCGTCTTTATTATAAGCGCATATTCTTTTGAGTGTTATTACTTTAGCTTAATTAGACAATGTCTTGAAGATTCTTGCCGTTTGTGGTTCAGCTGCAGCAACAATTGTGGTTCAACTGCAGCAACAATTGTGGAATTTGGTCCTTCTTTGTTGAATAGAGTTTGTTTGCTTTTTCAGTTTTCTTGTCACGTTTTTGATGGTTTCCTTCAGCTACAGTTGTGGTGGCTGATTTGGTACGTTAAATACTGTAGTTATTGCATTCTACATTCGTTTCCTACGTTCCATCCTCACCGATTTCACTGGAATTGGAATAGAGAAACGTTAACGTTCTTGAGAGGAAAAAACACGTCTTTCTGCCAAACGGCGGGTATTCTGTGTTTCTTATCCATTTTTAATAGTAAATTAAATTATTCAGTATAACCCTGTAGGTTACTAGATAACAGTAAATAAACTGTGCCGCAATGTACCGTTTCCAACCTTATCAGGGATCTTACGAAACCTAAGAAAGACAAAGGTGGAGCAATTTTTAAGTTATTACCTGTTTTATGATACTACATACGTTCCCTAATGTAAAAAATGTATTAAAATCAATATAAAGGGTACTATTCGCACTCATCCACTATCGTATTCATCGCAGTAGCTTGCCCTCCGCTTGGAGCGCTGCTGTCGCAGTGTATAACAAAAATCTGCGTAAGTGTCGTGACTGTATATGTTAAAAAAAAAAGTTCAAATGTTTGTACAGCTTATGGGACTTAACTATGGGGTCATCAGTCCCTAAACTTACAAACTACTTACGAACTAGGACGGCACAAACATCCATGCCCGAGGGGGGATTCGAACCCCCTACCGTAGTGGCCGTGCAGACCGTGACTGAAGCGCCTCAGTCCCCTCGGCCACCGCGGCCGGCCTGTATATGTTAGACTGTGCTTTTACCCCGCGTCCACACATTGGTACCAACGCTGGCGCCAACATTGGCCAATATTTTTGAGACAGCGTCCACACATTGGAGCCAACATTCAGTTGAATTCGTCGAGAGCCAATGTAAACATATCTGACACACAAATCGCGGCCAATGCGTTAACGCTTTTCAATGTGAATAATTACATTTTTTCATTGTAAACCAAAATGGGAAACATACGTAAAAGACGATAGGGTGTTGTATCACTTCCTACCAAACATTAATTACAATACGAGAGAATTAATTTTTAAAATATGCTAAAAGTAAACGATACATTATTAAAACTTAGACCTGCTACTTTAAATGATTGACATAAAAATAAAAAATAAAGATGTTTTGGAGGAATGCTATTCTTTTGGTATTACGCTTCGATTTATTGCTAAAGTTGACAGCTTTAGAAGCCTCCACTTCCCTTTTAAAATAACCATTTAATTGATATCACTGGTAGTGCTTGAAGTTTGCAAAATAATATTTAAAACTTGACAGGAAATATCAAGTACTGTAATGTTAATTTTAAAAATTAAATTCAATAATGGAGTGTATCGAAAGTCTAAAAAGCTTTTAATTTCACAGTTCATGCCTAAGTTTTGCTGTGGCATTTTTTTAAAGGTTTCTTTCACAAATAAATCACTTTCTGATACAGTTCTAATATTTACAAAGACATTTCGAAACTCTAAAACGGCGACGAAGAACGAACGAAGAAACAGTTTCGAGATGAGAAGAAGACAAAGAATGAAACGTTGGCGCCAATGTGTCTACGACGTACCCATATTGGCCCAACGTCCTTTGATGTTTGGTCGAAATACCGACAAGCAACGGAGCCGTACCAACGTTGGCGCCAACGTTGGTTCCAACGCTATTTCACCGATCCACACATTGGACGAACACTGTTGGCGCCAACGTTGGGTCCAATGTGTGGATCCGGCCTTACCGTTAATGCTATTACAGTATGTTGTGGTTGGCTGACTACATCACGTGGATTGTGCTCAGTAAGCGTAACAAAGGAACATCGCGTTGCGTAACCTTCAGTTCAAGGTACTGTACCGTATTTGACAGATTTCGTATTTAATCTTACTTACTACGAAAATCTGGAGGGAAAATGAAACATCGCATTAAAGATCTTTCCAAAACACGCATTTTAAGACAAAGTATGTAGAGGAAAGGTACTTAGAAGTGAAATTTACATGTAGTAAAACTTGTCAAACTGCGGTGAGAAATGTGACCGCTTGAAATGGTTCTTGACGTATTTTTTGGAAACATGAACGCGAAATTCGTATGGTGTGTCACCACAGCAACAAAAGTTTTCAGATGTATGAGGATGATTGAAAAAACCGGCTGCATCGAGCAGAAAGCTAGAAGACAATTTCAGAGTTCATTAGCAATAGGTGAGTTTTGGTTGCAGGGCAGGCGACGTTAAAAAAATTAATGTCCTCCGCACCAGTTCTGCATTGGAGCAAGCAAACTTATATAATGGCACTGATGTATTTTACAGGCAAATATTATTTACACGAAATATAGTTGCACAAAATATAAGTATTTTAAATATTTTGTTTGCTGCATACGCGATAGAATATTAGCAAAGGGGAAAGCATGGCACAGGCTCTTTATCAGCCGCAAATGTATTGGTTCCACATAGAAATTTTTAGAGCAGAATACCACTGCAGACGCGTCACCAATATCGTTAGTCTTCCAAATGTTTAACCGTTACAATTAACGCTGAACCACGCTGTGCGAAAAAATTCAAACAAGGCAAAGGCTCTCCGTAAGGTCAAAGAAATCATGGAACGGCTGACCCGAACGGCATGTTAACATCGCCGTTTCCTACGAATATCTGATATTAGGCCGAAGTGAAGTACTTTTGACAAGCTAGAGTGTTGACGTATATTTCTATTGGTACTATTTTACTATTTTATACGAATATGTCATGATTTTAAAGGATGTTGTTAGGCAGGAACCTAATTCCGAATTCGGTTAAAGTGTACGACGCTTCTCACCGGGCACCAGTGGTTATGTTGCCACCAATGGTAAATGGCGGTAACTCAGATGACCAATAAATATTTTGTCTTGACAATTTCAATTAAAACGAAAATTATTTTTTTCTGAACAGACAAGGGTACATACAAGAACCTGTCAACCATAGAGCATGTACAGTACTGATTTTGATGCGAGTGAAACGAGCAGAAATAACATTTACTCTGTAGCTCGTAAAAAAATATTAACGCAATTCTACACTTCATTTTTCATCTATTGCCAACGTAAGCACTGGAGCCCGGCGAGAAGCGTCGTGAACTTTTACCGCAAATTCTTGTAAACAGAAAACAAGCAAAGAGACGGTAAAGAACTTATCACAAGCACGTTCGAGTGTTCGATACACGACACAATGATGTTCCCGTATTCGGTACAGATGGATAGTATTATTAGTAAGTGTACAACGCTTCATCCAAATTGCTACCTACAGAGTTGATGTTGGCAACATTTCGGCTTCGAAAAAAGATAGTCAGAACTATAAAAAATCAGAACTATAAAAATCTGTGCTAAGTACAGAGACTCTTGCAGACCAATATTTAAATACCTTATACTTTCCCTTCCTTATTTATATATCTATGAAGCACTAATCTTCACTAAAGCAAGTCTTTTTCCATAAGAACCTGTCTTCAAGTACAATTATAAGTTTCACTTCTACGACACTAGGCAGAAGCTCAACTTGCATGTATACACAGTACGCACAAACATATGTAAAAGGGAAATTCATCACACTGGTGTTATGCTATACAACCACATGCCATCATATTTGAAAAACATAAAAAATATAAATACATTTAAAATGAAACTGAAAGAATACTTGCTTCGCCACTGCTCCTACTCTGTTTCAGAATTTTTAGAAGTCTGTAATAATTAGAGTTTCCAGTACCGTTCATCATGCCACTCTTATACTTTTCATCATACCACTCTCAAATGTTATCAATGTGTAAAATATTAGAATTATTGAAAAAGCTATATTTGGATATCATTGTACATAGGTTCTATTAGCTATATTGTTTCAGAGTTTTTAGAAGTCTGTAATAATTAGAGTTTCCAGTACCGTTCATCATACCACTCATATACTTTTCATCATACCACTCTCAAATGTTATCAATGTGTAAAATATTAGAATTATTGAAGAAAACTATTTGGATATCATTGTACATAGATTGTGTTAACTATATTGCTATCAGTATATAATTTTTTGAACAACACAAATTAAAGTAGATACAGATAGCAATTATAGTATAAAACTCACTTGTCCTATATCGTATGTACAAATGATGTACTATGTCACGATTAGCAGGACCAATAAAGAATACAATACAATACAATGACAATGGTGGGGGTTGTTTATTGTCATTATTAGCCAATCGCGTAGAAGTGTGCGCACTATGCCGTGACTAATGAGTTTTGCTGTTTTTTTACGCAGAATAAACCAACGCATTTTGTTGTTTGACATTTAATGTTTTGTAGCAATATGGCACTAGAACTAAGTTGGAAACGAAATAGGCCTATTTCCGGAACGATGATAATTTAGTGACCGGAACCTGAGGAACAGTTCACGGACTTCCAGCCGGTTGGCAGTTTGTTCTAACCGCGACGTTTCGACGAGTGTCATACACATCGTCTTCGCCTACAAGATGATGAGTATGTCATTCGTCGAAACGTCACGGTTAGAAGACATTGCCAGCCAGCTGGAAGCCCGAGAACTCCTCACCAGTTACATACTCTTGGAAAGCATACATTCACATATACAAGAACCTGTCAACCGTAAAGCAGGAACTGAGTCAATTTGTACGACACCTCGTCGCACTTCAGCGGTTATGTTGGCACCAATGGTTAATGGCAGCAACTCAGATGAACAATAAATATTTTGTCTTGATGATTTAAAGAAAAACGAAGATTATTTTTTTCTGCTCGGACAAGGGTACATGCAAGAACCTGTCAAGCATAGAGTAGGTACAGTATTAATTTTGCTGCGGGAGAAACGTGTAGCTATACTCTGTAGCTCGTGAAAAATATTTACGCAATTCTACACTTAATTGTTCATCTGTTACCAACATAAGTGCACTGGAGCTCGGCGAGAAGCGTCGTAAAGTTTTACCCAGGAACTGCATTGATCATTTACTTCAATTTCAACACAAAAGACTCATTCCCTCTCTTACGTAAAATATCACATTACTCATGGGATGAGAGACATATTCCTTTCTGTTGACTATGAAGTGACTAACTAATCTGCTCCAGCTCTATGGTTGACAGGTTCTTGTATGTACTCGTGTCCTGTCAGTACATTAATGATAATCGAAAGGATACCTTTTGTTGCCAACATTAGCTCACTATACAGCTGCCGACCTACATAAATCTTAATCACGAAGCGATTCAGCGTAACTTGTGAAAGAGGGGGAGCATCTAACATTCTTTTACGTCATTTTATCTTTTCACGTACGGTAACAATTAAAACTAGCTGTATTCCGATTGGCTGTGCATCTTTTTGGTTGCCTCATTTCCAGCCATTTTCATCCGCTGCCAACATCAACATGCTACCGACGCCAACTTCATTAATTAAAATTTAACCATAAATTCTAATTAGGAAAAGATTTACTGGAGAACTATACATGCAATATCGAAATTTCGAGAACTGGGAAAAATGCCAGCTATAGGGTTGTCAAGGAAATTTAATCCTTCGCAATGCAAATGTGGATATGACGTAAAAATATAACTTTTCCGATTAATACAGTGTTGTGGTTATTTACCTTCCATGTGAGCTTGCTGCCGTAAGTATCGAAAGCCAAGGATATTGGCAAATCCCCGCGGAGGTAAGCCTTCCTGAAAAACGACTCTTTCGGCTTTCGCCGCGGGCCGAGTGCACTAATGCGTGGTGGCCCTTCGACTACAACTCCACTCTGCAGAGCTTGCACTGTAAAGCCTGGCACTACTCGTTTTTTGCGCCCTTTCAGGCGCAGACTCTCGCGGAATTCCCTCCCAGTCACCATTCCTCCAACACAATAATAATTTAGCTCACTGCACCACCTATAACTGTTTTGTTCTATCCCGTTGCTGCAGCAACTCGCCAAGTCATAAATCTACCGATTTGTTTATTTGGCTAGCAACGAGGTTTAATATCGATTTTTGGGCTATCGAAAGTGCACTTTTTTCGTAAATAATTTTTCTTTCAAATTCTGCGTTCTGAACACAAAAGGTAACTGTAACAGTTCACCATTGTAACTTTCCTGATATTCGCTGTATTACTTCATTTGCAGTGCTGTTTCCATTTAGGATTGGTAATAATTTGATTTGCTGGCATTGTATTATAACTAATCATTACTAAAAATAATTCGTTTCTCGTATGTGTTGAATGAGCAGACAATTACGGGTTTTCACATTTTTACGGTAAAATGCCCGGAAATGACAAGTCAAACTACGTTTGAAACTTAACTACGAGATCTTTTGTAAACACGATAATCCATCCTGTGACTTCCTATTCTTCCGATTGTTGACTAACAGAGGCCTTACTACTATTGAAATCTTTTATTAAATTAGCTATGGTATCATAGGTTGTTCAGTATACTGCAGCCGATAATTTAATTATTGCAGAAATTAAGTTTTTACAGATATGAACATTAATTTGCCAGTACCAAGGAGATAATAATGTCCTTGTTACAAGTGAGGAAACACTCCATTATAACTAAGTCCAGCAAAGACAAGGTTTATGACATTATTAACATGATACCGGTACCAGTATGTCAGTTCTATTGCAAGTTTTGTACCATTTAATTGTTTAAAAATATTAGTTGTGTATAAAATAGCTACAAATTTGTACGATTGATCACAATTGTGTATAGTTATGATGATGAACTTTTGTTTCGATGGCAGTAAATGCTTGAATATGTTTCCATCAACAGAATGTCGATATTTTTAATAATTAATTCGCACATTAATTGAAATAAATTTCCATTAAAATTTTGATACGATACCTTTACATCCCGTAAATGAAGTTTCCTTTGTAACTAGGAGATACGAGGAAGTCCCTATTCTGTTTTTGACGCGGCGTTAGTCAGTGGAAACGATAGAGTAATTATTCATTAATTCATAGAATTCGTTGTAAAGTAAAAGTAAATTATCGTTTATTTTATTTTTGTATGTACGGCATATATCCACTACATGGAAAACATAGAACACCGTAACGCACTTGGCACCATTCGCTTCCAGTTTATGAAATTAAATTGTCACAGAATATAGTTAAGAATGAAAATTGATGAGCTAATTTTAGAGTTGTAGTCATGTTGTAGATAGTAGTAGGCTATGTAGGGCCCAACTTATTAAGGAATGAAGCTGTCATTTCACAGGTAGGACTACTCATTGCCTTTGTGTGGTAACAAAAGACAAGAAACGAAACTTCTAACTTCAAGCTGATTTGACAGTAATGCAAAAAAGTTAACCCAATTTGGAGTTAAAATTTGCATTATTGTTGTCATCTTAGGGCTAAATCAGTCAAAACCTCAGACAAATAAGAATAAATATACAGGAGCATCTGGAACAAACATAACTCAACAATTTGAAGCTTTCTGACACTATAGAGCATAACCAAAGATGGGAAGGACAGAGCTAAGAAGATCAAGAATGTCGTTTCTCTATGTAGTAGTTATTGGAGGGGAATGTCGGACTTGACTCAGAACTGTTTCGGAGATAATTAGTACTAATTAAAGGGGTCTAACTATACTAGTATTTTAAATTCAGCTGCAGGACAGATTTGTGGCATGTGATGTAGGTTCTCTGGGACGTCATTTTATAATAGCAGGCGATGGTCGGAAATGTTTGACCATAAATTTAGTCATGGAACAGTTTTGTTGGGCACATTACTAAGAATGTTCTCACAGTAGAGTGAATACCATGTCACTCTCTGTGTCAATGAAGTGTGCTGCAAAGTGTATTACAATACATTGTGCCTCCCTCTGTCATGTCATACATAGGCCTAGTTTGAATTATATAGGAATTCTCCTGCTCAGAAGATGCTTGGACAGAGAATTGTGATGCATATGTAGCTTGGTAGGCCTATTGAACAAAATTTGTGACTGGACAGAGAGTTGTTAGTGAGGAAGACTGTAGCATCTTATCTTGTTTGGAGAGTCATCAGTAGTAGTAGAAGCAAATTTTGGGTATACCACAGGGAAAATTGTCGAGTTCTCATTTATGTTAATGTACATGACTTGGCATAAAATATTAATAGCAGCATCAAAATTTTATGCAAATGGTAATATGACATATATAATTAAGTACAGGCAACTTGCCTTAAATGTACAGGAATATAAAATACAAACCAAACTTAATAAAAAATAGCCTATGACTAGCTTGCAATATTAGCTATTCACATTACCATTTATTCAACTCATAATAGGTGTGACAGTTGTAGAAACATGAAATATGATCACAAAGGCACAGTCAATAGGAAAGGAAGAGGGCAAATTTTGTTCAATGGCAGTATACTGAAAACTGTGCTCAGATTATAAATGAAACTGCTTACAAATCGTCTTAGAGTATTGCTCAAGTGAGTAGGATGCATATAAAATAGAACTAACTGTGGATACTGAGCATATGCAAAGAAAAATGGTGTTAGTTGTCTTATGTTTGTGTGACTCTTGGGAGAGTGTCTTATAAATGAAAAATGAATAGGCAGACTCTTGAAAATCTACGAAAAATAATCCCACAAAAGTTTGCCTACAAAATTTTAAGAAAAGATATTACTTGAAGCTATGTTGTTCCTTTGTGGATCAGGTAGAGGAAATTAATTATGCCACCTCCCTATGCACCAAAATATCTAATGCCCACAGCTTGTCACTTTCAAATACTATCTCAACCATGTCTTCCTATTTTCAAACACACAGTCTCAATTTGTAAGTAACTAATCAACAATGTCCTCACACATAATTGTTTCGCCATCATGATTATGGCCTTCCTCCTTTTTCCTGGCCTTAATGCTGTACCTTCATAGTATTGTCAAGTTGAAATTCAGCTTTGACAGTGTTGGCAGTATAGGGTTGCATAGTACCCTGACTATTGGTAGCCCCTGCCCCCCCTCACCCTCTGATGGAATATGTGCTCTCCAGCTGATTGTGTCCGCTGTTACCCAAGCAAAAATGTTTTCTGAATCTTTGCATATTGCTTAACTCAAGCCAGATGTAGGGCTATATAGAGCGGTCAAAAAAATATATCCACCATTAAAAGTCCATAACTTGGAAACTAATTGACGAAGTTGACTAATTTTTGGTGAAAGTGTAGCTTAAAGTCCAACTTAAAGATTTAACTGATGGTGTTTGAAATGGTCACCATTAACATCCACTCACAAACTGCAGCACGAACTACTGAGTGCAACGTGTTCAGGTGGATATCTGCACATGAATGTGCGATGGATTCTCAAAGTTCATCCAATGTGCGTAGCTTTAATTGATTAATGATGTCCTTTAGTGTTCCTCACAAGTAAAAGTCCAGAGGAGTTATGTCTGGGGAACGTAGTGGATACTCCACAGCATCTCTACGGCCTATCCATCTTCCTGGTAGATTTTCGTTGAGATAAGCTCTAACACGATTTTGGTAGTGGGCTGGGGCACCATCTTGTGAAAGTAAAATCTTCCATATCCATACAAGTGTCAGAGGACAGGTAAAATGGATGTCTGAAGCTCCTGAAGGTACACCTCACTGGTAACTGTGTCATCGAAGAAGAATGCCTCAATCAAGCCCCGGTAAGACTACCCACACCACACATTTACACCTGGCAAATTCACAGCTTTGTCTGCATGGACATTCGGATTTTTGGTATCTCGGTAGATGCAATTGTGGTGATTTACTGTACCATTGAGTTTGAACTGTGCCTCATCAGACCACACAATCATCTCTGCAAACTCTTCATCTTTGCACACCATGTTAGTAAACCACTCTCAATTCTCCATTCTACGATCTGGGTTCTCCTCGTTCATTGCATGTAGCAATCGTGGGATGTAGAACTTCCACTTTGCTTTCTTCAAAATTTGCCGAACACTTGAGTGACTCACTCCAATATCACGGGCACACTGTCTTACAGACCTGTGGTGGGCAAGTGAATTGTTGTTACACACGGCAGGAGTTAGCTGGACTTGTTACTGTTACAGGTCTCAGATCGTTGTTTGTGTACATCTTTAACACAGCCTTCGGCTTCAAATTTGTCTTGAATGGGACAATTTGTTAAATGTGTAGGTGGCTCCGTTTGATACTCTGTTGAACCTCATTAATGTTTTCGTACTTAAAATACCACTTCAAACCTGACTTCCTTTCATCAAATGTAAGCCTTATGCCAGCCATGTTTACTCGAGTAACTAGGTGCAACTAAGAACAAAATACTGACTATCCGGCAATTGTTATCTGACAAACCAAAGCAACGTAATTCAACACTTGTGTGGCGATTGCCTGAACTACAAACTATTACACTACCAAAGATGAGACAACCCCGTCAATTAGTTTGCAAGTTATGGACCTTTAAACAGTGGATACATTCTTTTGGACCCCTGTGTATATGAACCCAGTAATCACTTAGTCAGAAACCATCTCAAAACTGCATTCAGACTGGCTGACATGTATACCCTGTGAGGCTGGTTTGCCTCCCCAAATCCCAGAAGTTGCATGCTCATGCAATGGATATCCACGTAGGCTACCTAGTTTATGGACCAACCAAAGGAAACCTTTTGTTACACCTAGGTTCATTGATAATATCAGTATGATGTATCACCAGCACAATACATAATATGTTCATTTCTCAACAGCTTCTCCCACCCATTGCATGTTGTTCAACCTAAACTAACATGCTATCTTCTTCACCATTGACTTCCATGTCTATGATGGTGCATCCCCACCCCTGACCATGCCAAATCCATTAACCATTGACGGTAACTGCATTTTCACATTCTTCATCCATTCGACATCAAAATAGTGCTTGCGTAGTGTACTACAAGCCTTGATATGCACATGTGTAAGTAAATTCCCTTGCTTCTTTGCTGAAGGTCTTTCTAAGGCCTTTACAGATTTTATTTATCTATTTAGTTTGGTTTGTTTCTGCACTCAGGCTGATGTTTTACATAAACTTATTGAAATACAACTACATTGATTTACTATTGTGTGTTTCAGCATTACAGGTTTATACATTATATTTAAACACATACAGTATTATAAATTTACACATTATATATCACAGGTTTCTCTGCTGTAGACCTATATATTTCTTCAGCCCTTTTTTTTTTTTTTTTTTTTTTTTTTTTTTTAATAAAGCCAATGAGTGACAGTCTTTTAGTTCTTCTGGTAAACTGTTGTACTGGCTAATACCTTTGAAAAATATGCAGTTTTGACCAATTTTTTTATTGTTTTTATTTTTACACTCCAAGTAGTAGTTGCTGCTACTTCTTGTATTATAGTTATGGACCTCTTTCACTAAAGCTATTTTATTGCCTAAATAGTCTGGACACATTCCTAATTTAATCTTATGAATAAAAATCATTTCTTGTTGTGTGATGAACTGTTTGACAGACAACCAATTTAATGTTACCAACATATATTCTATTCTAGTGTACATATCACAATTCAATATTAATCTCATGCATCTGTTTTGTAATATCTGTAGCCTACTCACTAATGTCATGTTACACAGGTACAGTATTGATCCAGCATATGAAAAGTGAGGCATTATGATGGTGTTGTACACTGTCATTCTGCTTTTTTTCTGTTAAAATTTTCCTAATCCTACTAAGGAATCCTATTTTCTTACCTATCTTCTTGGTTATATAATTTATATGTTCATCCAATTTTAACTTACTATCAACAATCACTCCCAAGTATTTATAATAGCTAACCCATTGAATTTTTTCACCATCAATAACTATGTCACTGTTCAGATCACCTACCTCTGATTTTAGTGTAAGGAGCATGCACTTTGTCTTCTTTGTGTTAAGCTTTAATTTATTCCCATTTAGCCAATGATTGACACTGGCTAGATTGCTGTTCAAATTGTCTATAAGGTAATCAGTGTTTGTACCTGAAGCATACAGAAGTGTGTCATCTACAAATAGGTGTATCTCACAATCCTTTAGCACTTTTGGGATTTCATTAATGTAAAGTATAAACAGTAATGCACCAAGAACACTGCCCTGTAGCACACCTAGATCATTTGCTATTATTTTGGACACAACCTGATCACATTTCACACACTGCTTCCTCCCCGTCAAGTAGCTTTCAAACCATTTTAACACAATACCACGTATACCATAAGCTTCCAGTTTCTGAGGTAGTTGCAGTCTGTCGATAGTCTCAAAGGCTCTCTTCAGGTCCAGGAAAACTGCCACTACACTTTGTCCAAGATCCATCTGCTCCTTCCATTTATAAATGATACATTGTAGAGCAGTTTCTGTTGAATGCCCGGCTCGGAAGCATTATGGTGTGAGAGGTATTCCAAATGAGTGGATTAAATCATATTTCGAAAATCGCTCACAGTTAACCGAAATAAAGCATATTGATGATATGAACTCCAGACACACCTTTCAGAACCATGCATAGTGAGTCACTGTGTTCAACAGGGCTCAATTTTAGGTCCATTTCTTTTCTTGGTGTTCATTAACAATTTCCCACTACACGTTAGGGGTCCAGAGCCAGTACTGTTTGCAGATGACTCTAGTCTACTGATTGAAGTGAATGATGAAGAAAATCTTACTGCATCTGCAAAGGATGTGTATGAATGGTTTAGCAGAAATAAACTAATAGAATTCCTCAGAAAACAGTACTCATTAATTTCCATACAGATCAGAATAAAAATGTTGTACAACCAAAAGTATGTATGGAGATATGGCATTATTTTCTAGGCCATAACCGTTTTCAGGAGGCAAAAAGCAATCATAAGAATAATTAAACAAGCTAGCAGCAGAAAATCCAGCAAACCTCTCTTGAAGGACCTAAAAATCCTACCACTTCCCTGCATGTACATTATGGAAGTAGTCATGTTTGTAAAAAAAAAAAAAAAAAAAAAAAAAAAAAAAAAAAAAAAAAAAAAAAAAAAAAAAAAAAAAAAAAAAGAGAGAAAAGAGGAGGAGAAAAAATCATTTTCATCAAAATAATATTCTCCATGATTACAGTACAAGGTCAAACAATGACATTCACATTAATCACTGCAACACCACATTGTGCCAGAAAGGTGTATATCATGCAGGCACAAAATTGTACAACAAATTACCCAGACACATCAAATCTTCTCCTGACCTATTAAACTTCAAAAAGTCTGTGACAGCCTTCCTATTAGACAACTGCTTTTACTCTGTCTCAGAGTATCTTATGCTTGAGGAAATGTAAATAAATTTTGTAACTGTTGAAATAAGTTTCTAAAGATTTATTGTATACCCAATCTCATTATTAATTATGTAAACCTAGTTACTATTGAAATTTAACTAATATGTGTATCTTCTACAAATTGTAAATCCAAAACATAAAATTTTAGGTCCAATATCTTGTGTACAACATATGTACTTAACTAGATTATAAGGACACATAAAAAATAAATGTGTTTCTTTTTCTGATGAAGATTTATTGGTGATCTTCGGCAAACATGGCTTTTCATATTAGGCCTACTGAAACTTCTATAACATATTTTTAAAAAAAATTAATTTTCAAATCAGTCCTCTTTGTGCCAGAGTGACTGAAGATGGTGGTCATGTGTGCAAGTTATGTTTGAGTAAATGTGTGGATGTATGTGTTTCTTTTTCTGACGAAGGCCATTGTCAAAAATTGAAGTTGTGTTAATGTGATTGCTTATTTTACATGCCTGTCATCGGTTCAATGATTGTCTTTACGGTGAATTGTTATCTAGCCTCTGTTATTAAATTCTAATTCC
Organism: Locusta migratoria; assembly: GCA_026315105.1. Taxonomy (NCBI): domain Eukaryota; kingdom Metazoa; phylum Arthropoda; class Insecta; order Orthoptera; family Acrididae; genus Locusta; species Locusta migratoria. The sequence goes on along the minus strand of CM048744.1, from coordinate 246,106,923 downwards.
TTCACAACAATTTATCAATTGCATATGTTCCTGCAAACAACATAAATTTCATATTTTCCTGACATTGTTTCAGTCGTTGGGGTTGATGTAATTGGTTTCAATAATATGCAGAGTCACGTTTTCCCAAGATACAGAAATGATCTTTGGCAAACTTGATTTTTCAGATTATTGGATACAGTAACTAAATTTCATAGAAATATAGTAAATGTAAATTAATTTTCCATTTACCATGTTTACATGACCAAATTCAAGATCTGCATTTTTGTAATTATAATGAAGCAATGAAGTACAGCATTAAAGTATATCTGATTTGTTGCTGTTTATAAATTACTGTTTTTATATATTAATTAAAAATGTTATTCCACATTTTCAAATGTATGACGAGATTTGTTTCAGATGAATGAAATGAGAAGTTGCTGCACTCATCCTAAAGTGGCAGTTGGGAATTGCCTGTCAGATGGTCTTTGCAGTATGACTCATTCATACCACAATCCAGGATTATCATCAGATGCACCATGTGAGTAAAATGGTAAAAGTGAGTAAAATAGTAGTGATTATTAGCAGCAAGCAGAGATCTAATACCCCAAATAAAATTCATGACGGGTCACTTGATTCCGCTGTTGTCAGTTCTTACAAGGCACACCTTTGACCTTAAATGCTGGAAATCACATGAAACAATGCCTAAGTAACACTCAGTCATAAAAGCAATAGTGGTTTGTGTCATTTCCATGTACACGATGCACTTGTATGGAAGTGCCATCAAATTGGTGACTGAGAAATGTGCCTGTGTGGTTGTGTGGATGTTCTTTCTTCTGAAGAAGGCCATAGCTGAAAGGATAAGTGTTATATATGTGTGTGTCTTTTGTATGTGCCTGTTGCAGATCACTGTTGCGTCTTTGCTGTGAGTTGTAAACTGTCCTTGTTATATTGTGTTAATGGTATAACATTCAGTATGAATGTGTCTCTTGTAGTGTTCCTATGAGGGTAACTGTGTACAGCACTGATATCGTGAAGATACCTGATCTTATGAATATGGTCCAAATATTAGCGAGAAAGTTGTGATACAGTATATGCTGATTACAGAAATGAAATTGGATGCTAGGATAAATAGTATGTGGCTATGTTATGGATTAGATTAGATTAGTTGTTCGTTCCATAGATCTGTGTTGAGATCCTTGTGGATGTGGAACATGCAATTTTTATTTATTTACTTATTTTACAAGCCAATAAAATAATAATACTAGTACAGGTACATAAACTTTTTACAAACTGATACTATAATAACACTAATAGTATGAAAACAGATACATGCATCATACGGTTTTATTTAAAAATTCGTCAGTGAAGTACAACGAGTTGGCCACTAGAAAGTCTTTTAGGCTCCTCTTAAACAGATCTTTATTTGTAGTTAAATTTTTTATGGTTGCTGGAAAAATTATTGGAAATATGTGTTCCTGAGTAGTGGACCTCTTTTTGAACTAAAGTAAGTGCTTTTAAGTCCTTGTGTAGATCATTTTTGTTCCTAGTATTGTAGGTATGAAGTGAAGGGATATATTATTTGTGACAAATTTAATTAAGAAATAAATATACCGTACTGAGAGGCAGTAGTTAATATACCCAGTTCTTTGAAGAGGTTTCTGCAGGATGTCCATGAATTTACACCACAAACAATATTTATTACACACTTTTGAACTCTGAAAACTTTTGCTTGACTTGAAGAGATACCCCAAAATATTGTACAATATAACATTATGGAATGAAAGTAAGCAAAGTATGCAAGTTTTTTTAATATTTATGTCTCCTATGTCTGATACCACTCATATTGCAAAGACAGATTTGTTAAGTCATTTCTGCAGTTCTGTGGTGTGCTCCTCCCAACTGAATTTATTATCAAGTTGTAATCCTAGGAATTTAATACTGTCAACCTCTTCTATCTGCTCTTCTCCACACTTTATGCATATACTGGATGGAAATCTCTTACATGTTCTGAACTGCATGTAGTGAGTCTTTTCAAAGTTTAATGTGAACAAGTTGGCTTTAAACCATTTATTGAGGAAGTATTTTATCCGTTTATTAATGTTAATGAAAATATCATTAGCAGACATTTCTAGAGCTATGCTCGGCATGCTATTTATTGGAATACTTGAATCATCTTCAAACAAAACTAACTCTGCTTCTGTCAGTGTAACTGATGACAGGTCATTAATGTACACAGGAAAAAGCAATGGCCCTAAGATGGATCCTTGCGGGACACCACGTGTAATTTCTTCCGAATCTGGTGATGACTGTTGGCTTAATTCAATAGTCCTTAGCACTCACACCCTTTGTTTCCTGTTAGTGAGTTACAACGTGAACCATTTTGCAGCAATTCTCATGACACCATAGAATTCTAATTTACTTAGAAGAATGTTATGATTCACACAATCAAAGGTCTTTGATAAATCACAGAAAATACCTGCTGCTTGTAATTTATTATACAGGGTGTTAAAAAAAGGTACGGCCAAACTTACAGGAAACATTCCTCACACACAAAGAAATAAAATATGTTATGCGGACATGTGTCCGGAAGCGCTTAATTTCCATGTTAGAGCTCATTTTAGTATTTCTCTTTAAATGTAAATTGAAATAATTCATGCAGACAGTTATCAAAATGTCCAATTGTTTCGTTAGAATGCACTGGATTTCCTCGATTCACCGCCAGTTGGCCCAATTGAAGGAAGATAATGTTGACTTCAGTACCTGTGTTGACATGCGACTCATTGCATGGGGCTTACGGATGAGGCTTCATTCCAACATGATCAAATTGTAAATTTTCACAATCAACATGTGTGGGCTGATGAGAATCCGCACGAAATTGTGCAATCACGTCATCAACACAGATTTTCTGTGAATGTTTGGGCAGGAATTGTTGGTGATGTCTTGATTGGGCCTCATGTTCTTCCACCTACACTCACTGGAGCACATTATCGTGATTTCATACGGGATACTCTACCTGTGCTGCTAGAACATGTGCCTTTACAAGTACGACACAATATGTGGTTCATGCACGATGGAGCTCCTGGACATTTCAGTCGACATGTTCGTACACTTCTCAACAACAGATTCGGTGACCAATGGATTGATAGAGGTGGACCAATTCCATGTCCTCCACGCTCTCCTGACCTCAACCCTCTTGACTTTCATTTATGGGAGCGTTTGAAGGCTCTTGTCTACGCAACCCCGGTACCAAATGTAGAGACTCTTCGTGCTCGTATTGTGGACGGCTGTGATACAATACGCAATTCTCCAGGGCTGCACCAGCGCATCAGAGATTCCATGCGACGGAGGATGAATCATGTATCCTCGCTAACGGAGGACATTTCCTGTAACAAAGTGTTTGAAGTCACGCTGGTACATGCTGTTTCTGTGTGTTTCCATTCCATGATTAATGTGATTTGAAGAGAAGTAATAAAATGAGCTCTAATATGGAAATTAAGCGTTTCCGGACACATGTCCATATAACATATTTTCTTTCCTTGTGTGTGAGGAATGTTTCCTGAAAGTTTGGCTGTACCTTTTTGTAACACCCTGTATAATGAATGAAGTACATTCTCACTGCAGGTGTAAATAGCGTTCTCGATATTGGAACCTTTCAGGAATCCAAACTGTGTTCTAGACAATACCGGTATGTCATTTGAGAGGACTGCAGTAACTTACAATATGTGCAACAAATATGCCTACCAACATAGGCAATGTACAAATGTTCAAATGTGTTCAAATGTTTGTTAAGCTTATGGGACTTAACTACGGGGTCATGAGTCCCTAAACTTACAAACTACTTATGAAGTACTTACGAACTAGGACGGTACAAATATCCATGCCCGAGGGGGGATTCGAACCCCCGACCGTAGTGGCCGTGCTGACCGTGACTGGAGCGCCTCAGTCACCTCGGCCACCGCGGCCGGCTAGGCAATGTACCATAGTCACAAGATCTCTTTTCAGAATGAAATTAATCATTAATTAATAACTACTGTGTACCTTTGACTGTTTATTATCAAGAGCATTGTATACCATACTATCATGTTCTGTGCACTATGTAAATCGTTTTGAAAACTTTAGTGTTAAGAAGAATAATTTTGTAACTTTCTTAGTTAATTTTTTTGTAACACATGAATAAGTGATCTTTGCACTGCACTAAGACTAACTGGAACATTCAACAACCTAGTGTAGAATGTACTCTTCTGTTCAAGCCTCAAAGGAATTAATTCTATGTGCCTTAACACATTGTGGACGGCACTCTAGTCAGTCTCATTCTGTGGTAGTTAGTCAGGTGGACGGCACCTGAGTCTGACTCATGTAGCGGCCATTTTGCAACCTGCCCTCTGTTGATAACCATTTAAAATGAAGTAGAAATGTTCTCTGCATTGCGTTGCCACGTAGTGAGTGGAGTTTTATTTATTTTTATGCTACAAATGCGCCTTGTATTTCTCGCTCTCTGCTGAGTCCTACATTGCTTTTGTGTGCTACCTGCATTGCTCGCTCTCTGCATATTCTCGATATGGTGATTTTATATGAGAGTTATGTTTTCAATGTGTGAGGATACAGGGTTTTAGGTTAGTAACCTCGTTTGGTCGAACAATAGTTATCGTTGGCGTGCACCGAGAGCTGCTGGCAACAATGCTTCGGTTGCAATGTTCTTTGTTTGTTGGCCGGTGTGCGGCAGTCTCCCACCGACCGCAGAGCGAGGCGGTAGCATTTCGGCAGTGAGTTCGTAGCCTGCGTTTAGTGGTGGCTAAAGTTTTTGCCATTCCGTCGTATCGCATACGGGTTGCAGTTATATACTGAAATGTTTCAGTGTGGACTTGTAGCCATTCATCGTACTGGCACGCAGTTATTAAATCAGTGTGTTTAAAGGGTAGAGTTTTTAACATTTGTCGTTCCATAATAAAGGAAGTTAACAAAGTTTACTGTTATGGATCAACCTAGTAATTGTCCGCATCCCATACCGTCAAATCATTGGAACAATTATCAAATGATTAAGCATAAAAATAGAATGTAACGGCAACTTCGCCCATTGAGGATTAGGTGGACGCAGCAGTGACGTTACAAGTGCCCTGGAAGAGGAAACAGATGATTCTGATTCAAAAGGAAAAGAATCTTATGTGCAAGTTTTTTTGGGGAAATAAAAACAAGAATTACTAAAAAATATGTGTATCTGCTAATTTTAACAATAATTTTTTGAATAGATAAATGAGGTTTCATTGTTTCAGATGAGACAGCCAACTCAATTATTGCATTCATAGTTAGAAAACTATAATTTTCAAAAAAACTTATTAAAAACAGCAGTCCACCTGTCCTATCTAGGGTCACTTACACCAGTCATGAATGTGTTAAGTTGCAATATAAGTAATTTTGATATACAAAATGTGTTGTCTCCATTAAGGGTATATAGTAGATGCACCTATAACTACAGCCCAAGTTTAACTGAAACACTTGATGCTACCTAGTGCTGCAGGCAGAATTCTCTCTTTACAAAAGAACAGAATTCTTAAAACCTGAGCATAACATACTCATTTTAAATTGTTGCTGTACAAGTCAGTCCACCTGGATGCTCCCCTCCCCCATCAGTGCTTCCAGATTATACAGACTGGAGTTACTCTCACAACAGATTCTATGATCTCACAAACATCCTGTCCTCAACTCATACACTGTCTACATCCCACACTTGACAGTTACCCCCCCCCCCCCCCCCATCCTATGAGTCCTCCCTAAACATGTTTCTTTTACAACTGTGTGCTGAATTTTTTCTCTTTTCTGCACCCCACCTCCCCTCCACCTCAATGATCACTGTATTTCAAGCTGCATCTCACATTCCCACTTCATCAGTACCTGCATGTTCTGCCAGGCAGCACATAACATGCTACCCCACCCTGCATCCTTTCCCCTTCCTGCACACCAAGATAGACATGTGTGTTTGCATGTGTGTGTGTGTGGGTGAGTGTGTGCTTGTTTACCTTTCCTTTTTTTCTCCCTAAGGTAAGTCCTTCCACTCCCGGGATTAGAATGACTCCTCTTCGACTTACTTAAAACCAATATCCTTACCTTTTCCTCCTCATTCTTTCCTCTTTTCCTGAAGAAGCGGCCAACGGTCGCGAAAGCTTGAATGTTGTGTTTGTATATGTGTTTATTTGCGTCTATCTACGAGCCTGTGCTTTAGGTAAGTTATTTGATTTCTATTTTTTATACATACTATATAATGTGATAGATAAAAAGTTGGTCTCCTACAAGACCATCCCCTCTACCAAGTGGTGGGAGAATGGCGATGACATGAAGCAGGGGACTGCCTGTTGAGTTGAAGTACAGTGGGGAGTTCGTGTGTCCTGGGACCACTATGGTGAAGGCCCTAAGGCAGCCCTTAAAAGTGGTAGCTTATGGGGCTCTGGTGAAACTACGATAGATGCAGCAAGCCAGTAGTGGATTTGGTTTATTGCTTTCAAAACAGGAACTAGTCTCAAAGTAGACAGAAGTAAAAGACAACGACCTGGCTTTGCATAAAGACTGAGAATCGGAACATTGAACATTCAGACGCTAACAGGGAAGGTGGAGGAGATGTTGGGTCTGATGCAATGAAGAAAGTTTGTTGGACTAGGGTTGGCTGGGACTAGGTGGAACTGAGGTAAGGGTACTAATTGTACTGGAATGGGAACAGTGAAGGAAAGAGAAGGAGAGTAAGAGTAGTTGTGAGGGATTGTACGAAGGAAGGATAAAGGGAATAAATGACAAAATGATGAAGGTAAGAGTAACACTAAAGGGAAGAAGCTTGGAAATAGCACAGGTATATGCCCCTCAATGGGGATGAACAACTCAAGCAAAGGAAGAGCACGAGGAGGAGTTATAACAACAGTTACATGATCAGAGCATCATAGTCACGGGGGGGACTTGAATGCTGCACTTGTGGGAAGTGATAGGCAAGGATATGAAAATGTAATGGGATGGAAGGAATGTTGAAGGAAGAAAGTTGCTAGATTACTGCAAAAGAAATGGTTTAGTTGTAGGAAACTCTTGGTTTAAAGAGAGCCACAAAATAACATGGTACAGCAGTGATTTAGCATGGAAAACATTGGTGTGCTACATGGAAAAAAAGGAGTGTCTCAGTTATAAAGGTAATACCATCAGAAGTCTCAGATACAACCACCAGTCACTGGTTATGAACCTGAAGGTAGGGAACAAGAGTAAGACATCAGAGTACCAGGAGAGAAGAATCAGTATGGACTCTGAAGGAAAGTAAGTCAAGGAATTCCAGAAGAAAATTAGGGAAATGTTGCCAACAAATAATCCAAGAACATGTGCAGTGGTCAAATCTGCAGGAGTGGTATGTGGAAGAACAAGCAACAGAAAGTGATATAAGAAGATAACTTGGTGGTATGTAAAGTATAAGAAGCAGTGGGAAGGAAGAACAAGGCTTTCAGAGTGTGGTTCCAGCAAAACAACTGATCTAGCAAGAGACAATTACAAACAGAAGAAGAAAGAAACAACAAAGGTGGCCATAGAGGAAAAGTGAATCAGTGTGGAAAGAGTATTTTTAAGATTTGTTAAATGCAAATGGACATAAGGAGGATGGCAGCATGATAGGAGATGGAAAAGGCAATACAGGAATGGAGAAGAACCTCACTTGGAGAGAAGTGGAAATGGCAATAAATAAGATGAAAGGAGGAAGGGCATTAGATGAGGACAAAGTGAGTGTGGAATTGGTGCAGGCAGTAGGGGAAGTTGGGAAACAGTGGCTGTATCGGATGATAAGGGTCATATGGAAGGAAAAGAAGATCACGTAAGAAAGGATTGATAGTCCCAATATTCAAAAAAGGATGTAGAAAGGAGTGCAGAAATTACAGAGAAGTCACACTGTGAAAAGGTATATGCGAAGATACTGGAAAGTAGAATTTGAGAGAAAGTCGAGAGGGGAATTCGAGAAGAGCAGTATGTATTCTGACCTGGAAGATTGGCAGTGTGCCTCATATTTGCAGTGAGGTAGCTCCAAGAACAGACAGCATTATGAATATGGGGAGGACCTATTGATGGCTTTTCTAGACATAGAAAAGGCACATGATAGTGTGTGTAGGAAGAAAGTTTAGGAAACACTTGAAAATAGGGGATCTGATGGTCTGGGATAACAAGGAGGAGCAAATCCAGGAGCAGCTGGATGCTTTGGAAGAAACAGTGGGAGAATACGAATTTAATTTCAACATGTGAGTTCATGTTAAGCACCAGGAAAAAGGCTAGACTAGTGAGGGAAATAACATTTGGAGGTGAACAGCTGAAGAAGGTAGAAAGCTTCAAGTAACTGAGAAGTGTAACTGGGAAAATGGGAGAAGTAACAAGAAGATTACAGAATGTGGCAGACAGGCAGAAGTACTTCTGAGAAGCATTAGGAGGTTAGTGTGGAGTAAGGATGTACGACAGGAAAACAAAGGAGTGTTATACCAAAGTTATTATTTTCTGATATTGACCTATGTGTCAGAAACTTGGATAATGAAGAAAAAATAGATGAGCAGAATAGAGGCAGGGCAAATGAAATTCCTGCGAATCAGAGTAGAAGTAACAAGAAGAGAGAGGTTAAGGAATGAGAAGGTCATGGAAATAGTGAGAGAGGAACACTTAAGGGATGGGATTGAGACATTACGACTGTAGTGGTAATACCATTTAAAGAGAATGGAGGAGAGGAGGATCCCCAGGAGGGTACATGAAATACAAATGCAGAAGAAACAACCTAGAGGAAGATGAAGGGATGGTTGGCTACAAGGAGTGGAGGATTTTGTCAAGAAGAGAGGAAAGGACAGGCCCATAGTGATAACAGAGAAACAAGAGAGGACAAAGTGGCAGGGCTTGTGTTCTAATTGGAAAATGTGCAAGGTGATGAGGTAAAAAGTTTACTCACCAAGAAGTGGCAGTAGAAAATGTATTTAAAATTTAGCAAAGTGCTCAAGCTTTGAGAGGCATTGTATTCTTAATTTGGTAGAAGAGCTGAAGAGAAGAGAAGAGGAATGAAGTAAACAAATTGGCAAGGTTTGGGAAATAAGGAGAGTTATGAAAAAGTCACACAGAATCCCAGGTCAAGGTAATTCCCTGAGTCCAGTATCAGCCAGTAACAGTGACTCTTGAATTATTTTTGTCAAAAGAAATGAATGTGTGTTGTACTCAGTAACTGTGTAATAGATGCTTTCTTGTGAATTTTTATTGTTGATCTTCATACAAAAATGTTCACTGGGAGCACTATACCACTGTGAACTTTATTTGACTATTTAAATTATGTAAGTAACTACATGTTATTTGTTTTCGTAATATTGATAATAAATATGGAAATCAGGCAAGACTTTAAAGTTGTGTTGCATATGATACTAGATAAATTTCCATAAAACCATTTTTCAGCATCCAATTGACTTCTCTCTAAAGAGCCATCTCAGGTAGGCATGTTTCAACATGGCTAATGTTAATCAGGAATGAGGGCAGAAGATAGTATCCAGGCAGTCAGGGAAGAACATCTGGAGTGGGGGGGGGGGGGGGGGAGGATTTTCAATGATGAGGGCATGTACACAGCAATTCTCAAATGCCTTCATCACCCAGAATTAGATTTTTATTGTCGAGGAACTGAATCAATGGTAGATCTCAGATGTACTGACTATTGAAAAAGAGTGTCCTGTATCTGTGTTGAAGTGTAGAGCAGCATTCATTCGAAATTAATTGGCCTGCCATAGTAATATGTAGTTCATGTTTTGAAGTCCTTGCATTATATTTGATAAGAGTAAGTATTATAAAACTGGAAAATATTATTAGGGGCTGAGTACTTTAATCCACTGCTACTGTTATTAGTTTGATGGAACTCATAAGATGCACCAGTAATTCCTCAGTTCTTGATTAACCTCGTTTTAACTTTCAGCGATTAATCTGCCTGCTGATCTCATACCTGTTATAATGAGAAGACTTGGTGAAGCAGAGAGAAAAGTGGTACATTTGTCCAAAGAATTGGCAAATGCTGAGAACAGAGTAAAAGAGAGAGAGAAACAAATTGTAGAGCTGAACGAGAAGGTGAAATATACTTTGGTTTTAAAACTTATCATTAATGTTAATGAATATGGTGGCAGCAGTTTTTAAATTTTCATGTACTCTCTTGTTATTCTGAAACCAACATTATGTGGGCACTAGTGAAAAGTAATTGGTGTAGTTTTAGATGTAAACATAGTTTTCTAATTTCTTTTTGTTTGTATTAATATTTGGTCTTTGGATATAGAGAACCTGATAATAATATAATAATATTGTGATGGTAGAAAGTCCAGGATGGCAAGAGTTAAAAGGAATGAGGACACATTATAAATGGATCACTGACTCAAGGATGGAAAAAAATTGACTGTGATTCTTTAGCAGAAAACGTCCTGGGCAAGACATGCAGTCATTCAGGATAACCATGAAAATGTAGTTGGTATGATCAGAAACAAAATTGAACCTCATTATATCCAAAATGGAATCTGGTATAATAATAATGTTGATAAAATATGTATAGAAAAGTTGTTCATAAGAGAAAGGTTATTGGACCAATTGGTTATTGCTGACTCATTTTACTAGTCCTAGCGGTTCCAGAACAACTGAATACTGCTGTTTATATCCATAGGCAGCACCTTCAAATCCAGTGCCTCCCGTGAGTCAGCTGGCCGCCACCAGGTGTGCCATTGGCACTGATGAGAGTGCGCCTTATTGAAGTCCACCTCAGTTCTCATGATTAGTGCTATCACATATTGTAATATCTCAGAGTGTGACCTCTATGTTTGTGTCTGTAGTAACACTTTACACATTAGCAATGAGTAGAACCATATTCATGTAATAAAGGCTTATGCCGCATTCTCCAGTTTGTTCTGTTTTTGCTTTGTTTGGCTTGTGTTGTTCTCACTTACAGGAGCTGCGTTTCCAAGTTGGTCAGTGTTCCTATGGTTCGTCTTGGGCTTTGGTTCCTACAGCCCCTCAGGCTCTGATGTTGCCTCAGTTACTTTAGCAACAGTATGAACTACACCAGCAATAGACAGAATAACACTAGCAACAGATGGAACATTTGCCTTTAATGTTACTGATCCGGAGTTGTGTCGTGCCCTGTTTCTCTTGTGGTGTTCACTGCAGTTGTATCAGGTTCTGTGAAAGCTCATGCCATTACAGGATCCAACCACACTCACTTTTGACCAGCTCTGTCCATTACTTTCGTCAACATAACAATGTCATTATCTTGTACATGGAATTCTACCAGTGTCATTTACAGCCCAATCAGACCTAGTGTGCTCGGACTACAGAACTGCAAGGGTTAAGTCGCCATTGTCAATTCATCTCAGATGTACAGAAAGACTCCTATGCCGATCACATATGTTCACGATGTAATTCTCCGCTTAGCCCCGGGCAAGGAAATCTGAGATCGAACACTTCAGCGAGACGATCTCACATTGGTTGATGTTCTTGAGCTAGCAAAGGCTTTTGCTGTTTCTTGTGCATTTGTCTCATGTGGTGAGGTTTCAAGGGTGCAGCCACCCAACGGCCCTCCTGCCGTTGTTTACTCTCTGAGGGAGGTGACAGCAGTTGCTCCTGTACACGCAAACCAACCGTCGGACTGCTGCTGCAACAGTCCACTACAACGTGCTCCAAGACATCACACTCAACCTCCCTTTTTGCTCTGATATCTACAATGCTCAAGAGAGAAGAGAATGCCCCTACCATTGATCGACATGCAGGTACAGTCCAAAAACAGATAATGTATGTATCACTGGTATGCTGCTCAGCACGAGCTCCACTGTTACATGATTTTTCAATGGAGATTAATCAGTGGTGACATATCCTATGTGTTCACTAGTTCAATGAACCTTCAACCCCCAGAAAAAAGCTCACAGTGAAAAAAAAATTAAATAAATAAATAAAATAAAAAGTTATTTTAAACTATCATTCTTTGTTTCATTCTTCTATCAGATCATTTTTTGTGCACATTTGAAGGTTTTTTTTTTCTTTTTCTTTTTTTTTTCCCATATGAAAAACATTTTACGTCATGGAAACAGCACTTATAAGAGTCGCTTAATATAGGCGGCAGTGGCCACAGCGTTGCAGTGTGCGTGCGTGTCTGAGGTTCATATACTCTTCTGAACTCTGCACTCGCGGCAGGGAGGAGTGAGGGGAAACTCCACTTTTAACATTGACATTGGAGCTGGTAGAGATGCCAACTCCTGGCTACTCGAGCTCTGGCGGTTACACACGAATGGTCCCAAAGCAAACAATGTAGCTACTACGCACCTCGCCTGCACATCGGCAAATCTTCCATTAAGTCAACATATGCCCTTCATATTTGTTTTTGGTGCATTGAAGATTCATTAAAAACACATCATATTTGGATAAATATCTTATAACTATAAATTAAAGATGCATCACCTGTAAAAGCATTCAAAAGATCCGATCATGAATAATAATGAAGTCATTACTAGCAAGAGTAGCCATGCAGTTAGTGGCATTGCGTTGCACTGTCAAAGATAGTGAGCTGGAGACCAACCGCAAGCAATTTATTTAAGCTCATTGTTCTTTTTAACAGATATAGGAATAACAATGACTTTTATATTGTTACTTGCCACATATCTTTGGACGTTTTAGCAAATATGTCGTGATTTTGATGGTAAATGACATTTATACTCTTCGTTGTAACAAATATTTAACTGTTGGAAAACTTGGGGGAGAGCAGCCTTTTCGCATGTGTAAGCTTAGGAAGGGATGCTGCTTACAGTGTCACGTGACCCGAAGGTAACTTGTCTCTTCATCATATCAAATTCATTTTGTTACTGTCTCTTAACAGTGTAATCAGTTACTTACTGTGTTTTAGTGTTCATGTGAATATTCATATGTTCTTCGTGTTTATTATCAAATCAAAGAAAAATGAACAATGATCAGTATCTTTTAGAAACAAATTACTCAGTTGTAAGCTTGGAACAAAAGAGTGAAGTAAAGAAACTTGGTAGGCCAACACCTAAACTCGAATTGAAGCAAGAGCAAACAAGCCGAGATCATTTAATGAAAATATATCTAAAAGAGGAAGGGGGTGGGGGGGTGACAAACCAGGACACTCAAATTGTTGCCTGGCTCTGTTGTTGTTCCCGTGTAGTGATTTGTGAAAATGTAGAAATTGAGGTGCAATGAAAGCAAAGGACATTCATGTCAATTTCCAGAATACACTGGAGGACTCTGCTTCTTTATATTCAACTGTTGCCAAGTGGACAAATGGATTTAACTGTGGTCGGGATGACTTAGATGATGATTCACACAGTGGTCAGCCAAGATGTGTCAGAAATCATAGCAAAAGTGCAAAAAATGGTCATTGAGGATTGCCGTTTGAAAGTGTGTGAAATTGCTCATGCGTGCGAGATGTTATTTCACAGGGTATATCACATTTTAACTGAAGAATTAGAAATGAAATAAAAAAAATAACTGCAGGATTGATGCCGTGACTCTTGATGCTGGATCAAAAATGGATGAGCGTGGATGTTTCTGGACCTCGTTTGGCCCACTTTAGGAGAAACAAATGAGATTTTTAGTGTTGGTTTGAGACCAAAGATGAAACTTGGGTGCACTACTACATCCCAGAGACAAAACAACAGTCAAAGGAGAGGAATAATGCTGATTCTCTGCCACAAAAAAAAAAAAAAAAAAAAAAAAAAAAAAAAAAAAAAAAAAAAAAAAAAAAAAAAACAAAGATAATTCTTTTAGCTGGAAAGCTCATGGCATCAGTGTTCTGGGATGTGAAAGGGATTCTGCTTGTAGATTAACTCTCCTGTGAGCAAACAATAACTGGAGACTACTAAGCTAACCGCCTGGACAAATTGCAGTAAAAGATATGCGAAAAAAGGTCAGGTTTAGCAAGCAAGAAACCCATCTTCCATCAAGACATTGTGTGCCCGCATATATGTCCCATTGCCATGGCAAAATCACATGAACTAAGGTATGAATTGTTTCCACACCCACCTTATTCGTCTGATATGGCTTCGTCAAACTTCCATGTCTTCCTGTAACTGAAATATTTTCTTGTTGGACAAAGATTCATTTCCAACAAAGAACTGACAGCCACAGTTGACATCTATCTTGCAGGCCTCAGGGAATCTCATTTTCAAGATGGGATCAAGGCACTGGAACATCGCTGGATCAAACGCATTAATCTACAAGGAGACTACATTGAAAAATAAAAGAAGTTTCAGTGATGTAAGTACATTTTTTTTCTGTTCCATTTCGAGAACATTTTAAACCAATCTTGTAAAAGGCTGTGCAATAATTGTAGAGCACAGGTTTTCACATTGGCATGATTACCAAACCAGTGGTCATAAGAATACTTGATCACTGCAAAACTGAGCAAGGTGGACAACCGTATATCACAGCATACAGCTGAGCATACCGTGTTTGTTTCCAGAGGATGCTTCACAGCCTGAACCATCTGGATCCCTCCCAATACCAGCTCTTCTGAACTCCACAGATGGAATTATCCTTACAAAACATTTTACAATCCATAATCATCCAGGCCTCAACTTAGAGTAAGCTACTGTCCCTCCACCATCGCCATGCATCCCCCCCCCCCCCCCCCCCCCCCCGCTTTTCCCCATCCTACACTTCCTCTCAATTCACATCCCTTTTCCAGCTGTCTAACAGATTCTTATTTTTTTTCTCCTTTCTACTTTTCTCCTATTCACTCAATTTCCCTGTGTGCTCCCCCCCCCCCCCCCCCCCCTTAATCCCACAACTGCATCACAAATATCCACCTGCCTAGTATTTCGTACGTGGACACACTATCAGGCTGCGTGGATTTCTATACCACTACCTTTGTCCTACAGCATTTCCTTTTGTCCTCCCATCTGCTTCCCACTCGGTGGTTGGAGATAGCAGGCATGAGTGCATGAGTTGTGCCTGTGTTATTTTGTGAAAATATCTGTTCTCTTTTTCTGAAAAAGAGATTGTCGCCAAAAATGTGACTATGATTCTCATCTTTTACCTGCATGTCTGCAGCTCAGTAAACATCTTTGTATATCTACATACATACTCTGCAATCCACCCAAAGTTGCGTGGCGGAGGGTAACTAGTACCACCATTAGTTACTTGCTTTCCTGTTCCACTCCCAAATATAATAAGGGAAAAACAAATACTTGTATGCATCTGTACAAGCCCTAATTTCTCTTATCTTTGTGGTTCCCTATGAACCACAGACATTTCCGAGGTGGGGTGGCTTGTGTGTAAAATAGTCCTGCATTCAGATCTCCGAGTGGGGACTACTCAGGAGTATGTGATCATCAGGAAAAACAACTCTGGCATTCTACGGATCGAAGCGTGGAATGTCAGATCCCTTAATTGGCTAGGGAAGATTGAAAATTTAAAAAGGAAAATGGATAGGCTGAAGTTAGATATAGTGGGGATTAGTGAAGTTCGGTGGAAAGAGGAACAGGATTTCTGGTCAGGTGAGTACAGGATTATCGTAGTCACGATAGATATGAACCCAACAGCGACCACAATAATACAGGTTTACATGCCAACTAGCTCTGCCGATGATAAGGGGATCAAAGAAATGTATGAGGAGGGAAAGGAAATTATTCAGACAATCAAGGGAATGGAGAACTTAATTGTGATGGGAGACTGGATATCGGTAGTAGGAAAAGGAAGGGCAGGAAAAATAGTAGGGGAATATGGACTGGGCAAAAGGAATGAAAGAGGAAGCTGCCTGGTAGAATTTTGCATGGAACGTGATTTAATCATAACAGACACCTGGTTTAAGAATCATGAAAGAAGGTTGTACACGTGGAAGAGACCAGTAGATACCAGAAGGCACCAGATAGATTTTATAATGGTAAAACATAGAATTCGAAACCAGGTTTTAAACCGAAAGACATATCCAGGGGCAGATATAGACTCTGACCATAACTTATTGGTCATGAACTGTAGACTGAAACTGAGAAAACTGCAGAAACGTAGGAAAACAAGGGGATGGGACCTTGATAAATTGAATGAGCCTGAAGTTCTTGGGAATTTTAGAGAAAGTGTTAGGCTATGATTAACAGAAACAGGGGAAAATAAAACAGTAGAAGAGGACTGGGTAGCATTGTGAGATGAAATAGTGAAGGCAGCAGAGGACAAAATAGGTAAAAAGGCAAGACCTACAAAAAATTGTTGGATATCACAGGAAATAGTAAATTTAATTAATGAAAGGAGAAAGTGGAGCACAGATGACTATAAAATGAGATTGACAGGAAGTGCAAAATAGCTAAGCAGGAGTGGCTACTGGCTTGCAAATGCAAGTCAGTAGAAGAATGCATAAATAGGGAAAAAATAGACACTGCCTACAGGAAAATAAAAGAGACATTTGGAGACAAGAAAAGCAGCTGTATGAATATAAAGAACTTAGATGGAAAACCAGTTCTCAGCAAAGAAGGGAAAGGTGAAAGGTGGAAAGAGTATATAAGGGGTTCTACAAAGGAAATGAACTTAAAGACAATATTGTAGGAAGGGAAGAGGATGTAGATGAAATAGGAGATACTATACTGAGAGAAGAATTTGACAGGGCACTTACAGACCTAAGTTGAAACAAGGCCCCTGGAGTGGTAGACATTCCCTCAGAACTACTGAAGTCTCTGGGGGAGCCAACCATGACAAAACTATTTCACCTGGTGTGTAAGATGTATGAGACAGGAGAAATACCCTCAGATTTTAAGAAAAATGTAACAATTCCCATTCCAAAGAAAGCAGGTGCAGACAGGTGTGAAAATTACAGGACCATTAGTCTAATAAGTCATGGTTGCAAAATTTTAACACGAATTATTTGCAGAAGGATGGAAAAGCTGGTAGAAGCCGACCTTGGGAAGACCAGTTTGGATTCAGGAGAAATGTAGGAATGTGGGAGGCAATATTCACTTTACAGCTTATCTTAGAAGATAGATTAAGGAAAGTGAAACCTACATTTCTGGCTTTTGTAGCTTTGGAGAAAGCTTTTGACAATGTTGATTGGAATACACTCTTTCAAATTCTGAAATCAGCAGGAGTAAAATATAGGGAACGGAAGGTTAATTATAATTTGTACAAAAACCAGACAGCAGTTATCAGAGTTGAAGGGCATGAAAGGGATGCAGAAGTTGGAAAGGGAGTAAGATAAAGTTGTAGCCTTTCTCCAATGCTATTCAATTTACACACTGAGCAAGCTATAAAGAAAAGCAAGGATAAATTTGGAGAAGGAATTAAAGTTCAGGATGAAGGAATAAAGACATTGTGTTTTGCCGATGACATTGTAATTCTGTCAGAGATAGCAAAAGACCTGAAAGAGCAGTTAAACGGAATGGACGGTGTGTTGAAAGGTGTGTATAAAATTAACATTAACAAGAGCAAAACGATGGTAATGGAGTGCAGTCTAAGAAAATCGGGGGGATGCTGAAGGAATTAGAGTAGGTAGCGGCTCCGTAGAACAGTGGTAGAGTGCTAGACTACAAATCCAAAGGTCGCAGGTTCGATCCCAGCTAGATCCTAGGATTTGTATCTGTCACTTTCCACTTCTCTCAACTCTGGCAGTGTAGCTGATGTGAAAAATACCGAGTAGCACCGTGGTTCTGAACCCATGTTAAACTGTAGGTCCCCCTATACTGGTAGGGTAAGTCAGTTCGAAGGTCGGCGGAAGGCAACGGCATACCACCTCCAAACAGGACCATGCCTAGTAAAGTACTGTGGTGTTCAAACCAATCTTCGGATTGTTGACTGCTTTACCTTTTTTTTTACCTTAACGAAACAATAAAGGTGGTAGATGAGTTTTGTTACTTTGTCAGTAAAATAACATATGATGGTCGCAGTACAGAGGATATAAAATGCAGAATGGCAATGGGAAGAAAAGTTTTTTTGAAAAAGAGAAATTTGTTAACATCAAATATTAATTTAAATGTAAGGAAGTCCTTTCTGAAGGCATTTGTGTGGAGTGTGGCCTTTTATGGGATCGAGACATGGACGGTAAACAGTGTGGACAGGAAGAGGATAGAGGCTTTTGAAATGTGGTGCTAGAGAATAATGCTGAAGATTAGGTGGGTGGATTGCATAAATAATGATGAGTTACTAAACAGAATTGGGGAGAAAAAGAATTTCTGGCATACCTTGACTAAAAGAAGGGATCACTTGGTAGGACACATTCTTAGACATTAAGGAATCGTGAATTTAGCAATGGAGGGAAGTGTGTGGGGTAAAAATCACAGAGGGAGACCAAGAGATGAATACAGTAAGCAGATTCAAATGGATGTAAGTTGCAGGTCTTATGAGGAGATGAAGAGGCTTGCTCAGGATAGAGTAGGGTGGAAAGCTGCATCAAACCAGTCTCCGGACTGAAAACCACAACAACACATCTTTGTGGTTTTTACGTGAAATGTTGGTTGGCGACAGTAAAATCTTTCTGCACGCCATTTCAAATTCCATCCTCTACATGTCTTCTTGGAAAGAACTTTGCCTTTCCTCCAGTAACTCCCATTTGAGTTCCCAAAGTATCTCAGTGAAACTCACACATTGATCGAACCTTCCAACAACAAACCTTGTGGCCTGCATCTGAATTGCTTCTGTAACTTCCTTTAAACTGATCTGGTGGTGATCCCAAACACTTGAGCAGTACTCAACAAGGGGCTGCACAAGCATTTTATATGTGATCTCCTTTACAGATTAATCACTTCTTCCCAAAATTCTCCCAATAAACCTGTCAACCATCCACCTTCCCCACAACTGTCCTTATATACTCGTCCCATTTACAGTGGGTTGCAGCCTATCCTCATTATTATTCATGTTGCAACCAGGGCTCTTTTCACTGGTAGGTAATCTGAAGTATGTTTGGTATTTACACAACTAGACACTTGTTTGTTAGATGTATTATTAGCTGACATTAGTTTTTGAACATTCATTTACAACTACTGAAAGTCATTTTTGCAGATTAAGAATAACTGCAGGTTCAGTATCAAACTTAGGGAGGAAGCCATATTCCATGTTGTTTCAGGCCGAGTTTACTTTTATTTTTGGGTTTCAGTTGTCACTACAACCTTCTGTTTTGACAGTCTGTAAGTAGTATTAGGAAGTGATGGCAGCACTTATTTGTAGCTTTTTTGTCTTTGTGGTTAAAGTATTGTAATTATGGGATGATACAATGTGAGGAATTTGTTTGTGACCTATAATAGACTATAATAAGATGTAACCAAATATACAGAAGTCTGAATATTCAAATTAACTTTACTTTTCATATTTTTTTCTCTTTTTGTAGCTCCATTTCTCAGAAATGTTCATTTTTCGCAGATGAATGACTTACAAACAAGCAGTGAAGTAGTAAATATAAGCACAAAGAAGAGCATACATTCTAAATATCAGGAATTGCTCCATAGGTGCCAGAAAGCTGAGAGACAGGTCTATGAAATGGAGGTAAATGTGTATTAATTTAAGGGTTCTATTACATGATTTACTTATGGTAATGAATTTGTTATTTTTCCAAAGTAAAATAATTCATGAAATGCTTTTTGAAATATTTTATTGCACTGAACTGGTTTCAACAATTACTTTCTGTACATTTAAAAGAAACATAAAGTAAGAATTTTGTAACACACTTCTTGCACTTTTCTTGCATTTGTGGTCATGATCTAATGACATATATTTTCCTGAATTTTGTAGACTTCCAAAGATGAGAGATTAATAATAGTGGTTGCCAAATTGCAGCCAAAATCAACCATTTGTGTGGCCCTCAGTTCTCAGCCATAGTTTATAATAATATGCATCTACCAACCAACAGCCGAAGTCAAAAGCATTCACTCAAGTTAAGAGCTTCTTAAGAATGTAGACTTCCTATAATGTAATTAAGTAACGAACAAATATACTACAGAGTCAGTAATATTTTAAGAGGTGCTTTTGATGTTGGCAAATTTAGCCATGAGCCAAGTAGATTTGATCACTTATGTAATGGATGGAGGGGCAGATAGTGTAGACACTGTGGGTTAGAGGCTTCGAGAGAGGGAATGTTTTATAGTCTATCTTTCAGTACTGGTAACTCATTGGTGTGCACAACTCAAACACATCATCTATTATAAAAATTTTGACACAGAAGTTTTTTGGGTGTTTGATTGGACATTACAGAGATGAGTAACTTCAAATTTAGAACTTATTTTTATAACAAAGAACACATTAATATAGGTTGTTTTCATATAAGGCAGTGAGTAGAAGAAAAATGATATTCAAAATATATAGCAAACATTGGTTTCCATATTTCATAATGCATTTAAATTGAAGTACAACTACTACTATGAACGTAATAACCTTTTATAGGAAGTTGGTCAATATATTGCCCACCTACCATAAGTGCAAAACAGTGCACATTTTAAAGTTGCTCTTTGCCTTAATTGTTTCCACCCATTCCATTTGAAATAACTAGTTTACCACTGGAATTTGTAATATTTCATAGCGTTTAGTAATGTTTTATTGTTTGTATATTGTAATGTGTTCATTTTTTTGTAATTCAGTAAATTAGTTAATAAACTGTAGCTTCTTTGCATTCCAAATGCCATTTTTAGTTGACTATTTCAGTTATAAGAAGGTGGTCTTTTAAATGACCACCATCCTAGTCTAAGCCTCACCTAAAATGGATAGTGATGTATACATCAACCACCTATTTCTGGGATGCAATAAAAATATTACCTTTCAAATTTTCAGAAAAAAAGTTTTATTCTATAAAGGGTTAATCACCCACTCACTCAGACACCACCACACTTCAGCAGGCAACTATACGACTGCCCTACGTGGGCTTTCCCCAGATTTGTCCTAATTTTGTGGACATCCAGAGGCTTCCTGGGTTGTTTTTATAGAATTTTCTGGAGTAGACCCAGACCTTTTTTGCATGTAGCAAAATTAGATTGATTGGAAATCAATAGATTTTAATTACTACAATAGGACTTATTTGTAGGTACTTTTGTTTATTTTGTGGTTAAAGAAAAATTGTGAACACACGGAGACATTTTCCTAGACGCATACTTTCCATAAACCTCTATAAAGAAATATTGCATGAAGCACTGCACTCACTAGGTAGTTTACTTGTGCACCTATGTAACTCTATGTTTAACTCCACTAGTCATCTGCAAAATTAATATCAATGCTGCAGTCACCAACTTACCTCAATTAGTATAATTTTCTCCTTTTCATTTGTCAGCTGTAAACATTTTAAGGACTTACATATGTAATGCTATGTGTTAGCTAAAATTAAATATTGTGAAAGCTTAGTTCCAATGTGATTGCACACGGTTACTTATACAGTGACAATGTTATTCTACAGTCAGAATCGATTTGCAATAAAGTGAGATTGCTTGCAACTGGTCGCTCTTTTCTTTCGTCATAAATTTCAGAGTTTCAAATGGATTAAAATTTCCTGATCCGTATCATAGAATTACTAGTTTGCGACTAATCCCTCTGATAAAGCCAACATAAACCGAATATTGACCCTGGCCCCTCACAGTTCATACCACCATCCAACAGAGATCCCAGGTGTCCCATTTAATCACACCTGTGGTCACCCACCAGCAATTCCTCACCTCCAGCTTGGCCTCACCATTTTTCCCCCAGTGCATTCCTATGAACATGAAACTTTCACCAGAAGAAAGGATAGCCATCCACAACCCCACAAATAAATCCCAACATCCTCCCTCCAGTCAAAGGTTTCGCCACTGTTATTCGAATCATAGTGGCTACCTGCCAAAAGTCCTATGTCAACTAGATTCTCCTACCTACAAATTGTGGCAGAAAGACTCCATCCCAAAAGTCCAATGAGATCTCCAATCCTTATTGAAATCATACAGTCCCTTCCAACCCCCCCCCCTCTCTCTTTCTCTTGAATCCATTTTTGTGAAATCCCCAAAAACATTTCACAGACCAATGTTAGACATGCTCTGAAAAATCCATATACCAAGTAATCCTGGACGCTCAAGTATAGCAGCTTTACTTCCTGGATCCTTACTCTTCAAAGTTGATGCCACCTCTCTGTACACCAATATCCCTCATGCCCACAGTCTTGCCGCTCTCGAACACTACCTCTCCCAATGACCATCAGAAACCAAACCTGATACTCATTCCTCATAACTCTCATTAACTTTATCCGAACTACTTTTTCTTTGAAGGGAAAGTATACCATCAAACCTGTGGCACAGCCATGTTTATTTGCATGGCACCATCCAATGTCAACATGTTTGTGGGCTATATGGAGGAAAACTTCCTTGCTTCCCAAAATCCCAAACCTCTGGTCTGGTTCTGATTCATTGACAGTATTTTGATTTTTTTGGACTCTAGGCCAGAACACTGTCCTCTTTCCTTAACAACTTCAACTTTACCACTCCCATCTGATTCATCTAGTCTTCCTTAACACAGTGTGCCACATTTCTGGATGTTAACCTTCACCTCACTGATGTCTCCATCCACACTTTCGTCGACATTAAACCCAACAACTACCAACAGTACCTACATTTTAACAGTTGCTATCCCCCACATCACTAAATCCCTTCTGCACAGCCTTGCCACCCATGGACGGCGAATTTGCAGTGATTAAAATGCCCTTGCTCAAAATGCTGAAGGTAACACAAAGTCTTTCACTCACAGACATTATCCCACAGCTCTACTTTGCAAAGAGTTAATTCAATCCATATCCCCAAACACCCCCAATCCTCTCTCGAACCCAAATATCCAGCTATGAAAGAGCACCCCTTCATCACAGAGCACCACCCTGGACTGGGAAAACTAAACCACTTCTTTCAGTAAGGCTTTGATTTTCTGTCCTCGTGTCCTGAAATGAGTGACATCCTTCCAAAGATCCTAGGCTCTAGACTCACCTTGTATGTATTGCTTAGATATGGTGAAAATAAGATAAAGAGATATCAGAACATACACATGACTTTATGGACCATCATTTCTCTCACGCTAACTGTGTGAATTGAATGGGAAATAAAATTGATATTGGCATGAAGTGTCCCCCACAATGCATTGTTATAGTTGCTTGCAGAGTAAATATGTAGATTTAGATGCATTCAAGATAAAAATAGAGGATGAAAAAGAGACAGTGATTCAGAACATATGAAAGTTAACAATGATATTTTCAGTGCCATTTCAAGCATTCTGCAAAAAGATCCCTGCTCATTTTATCTTTAAGTAGAAAAAGTACCTTTGATACAATCAATCTGAAATATTACATTTTGGTATCATGAGTTGTTTTAATTTCAATGTTCCTAATTTCTACATGTTTTGTAAGTTATTGAGTATGTGGTTGCAGCAGATATATGAAATAAAATTATTTTTCGTTATACATATAGTGTTAATGATCTGCTTACTTCTTAGATTTTGCGGTGAGTTCATGAATGACGTATGAATGATATGGTGATTTACAATGATTCTCTTCCAGAGTTTTCTTGCTGATTATGGGTTGATGTGGATTGGCAGTGAATCCCATAAATCATCAGAAAACATCTCAGAACCAGAAGCTCAGTGAGTCATATAGTATTATATTATGAACCAGTTACCTTTTTTAAGTAATTTTTAACATTTTTCCTATTATAGGATTTAATTTTTGCAATACTTAGTTTTGGAGTAGTTCATTTACAAATTAAATTTATTTTCAGTTGCTTCTGTCCGAAAATGTTTTCATAGTTGCAACTATAAAGACTACTAGGGTATAAGGAGTTTCAGGAACGAACTACCACGTGTCCCACATACAACTGGTATGGCTCATCTCAAATTGCTTGTGTAGTGTCAATAATTCCTTGAAAGTTTTCTACACTTCCAGTATCTCTTATAAACAAGTATTTGCATTTTTAAACTTTACTATTACCTGTACTTTTTTTAAAATTAGCTCATTGTTTCTGTTAAAGCATTACTTGAATCTCAGATGTGAAGTGTATTGGATTTATGCGGGACACCCTATACAACTTTTTTTCCCTTCATTTCTTTTCCCCCGCTGTTATTGTATTTAATGTGATCATGTTCCATACTCATCATTCAAGACCTGGGATGCCTTGGATGTACTATAAGCTGTCAAACTACAAGAAGACAGAAAACTGGCCAGTACTTACTCTAAGTACTGACACATGTAAAAGTAGACAAAACTGGCTTTTTTCATAATTGTTAGTTCTTTCCGTAGAGAGAAAAGATGAATGGCTTTGGGAAGGTAGGAAAGGCAGACCTCAAGTTAAAAATTTGATGTAGAGGGTCTGTATTTTAATGAGGGTGAATTTTAGAACAATTTATCCATGAATCTATATATTGTCTATAGAAAAATGTATTTTTTATTGTTAATATGAAGTCATATTTACAGCTTCTTAGTAATAAGTCACATTAGGGCCACTTTGGATAACAATGCATGCTTTTATGATTAAGAAAATAAGAATAAAAAGATGAAAATATTGTTCATTTGACAATATTTTAGGTGATTTTGTTAGAAATACCCACAACAAGTACTATAAATATTTATTTGCCAACAGAAGCCAACATAACCCCAACACTGAATACTGCCTTCTCCCAATTCATACTATCAACTACCTATCTCCTGTTCAACTCGCAGGAATTTCCTTCTTCCAATGTGGTTGCACCTTCTTACACCATGCACATTTCTAAGAACACCAACATTTCAACAGAAGAAAGGATAGCCATACACAGCCTCAATATAGATCCCGACCTAATAATTCTACCTGCAACCAAATGTTCCACCACTTTGAAGATAAATCACAGTGACTAGCTGTGCTAAATCTCTGACTCCTCCTTTTTCAAACTCTGCCAGAGTAATCCCATCTCAGAAGTCTGACATGACCTCCAGTTCCTGCTGAAAGCCTTGTGGTGTTCCCAGAATCACATCCCTGATTCCTTTTTCCACCTTACCCACAAAAAATACCCCTCAGGGGCTCAGCATTAATTTGCTGAGTACAGGCTTGGTGAACCTGGGGTCCTGAGCTGTGGGCTGTGTCGCGCCAGGTCCGCTACACCGTAAGCTCTGTGCGTGGTTCAACGACCATCGTTCAGTGCGACGTTTGTTTGTTTCAGAGCCCGGGGATCTTGGCTTAATCGCCCGGGTTGCGAGGATGGTACAAACCTCTATAAAAAAACCCTCAATCTCAATGTGTGTTACATGCCGAGGAGATGCATGGCTGTTGAGGTTGAACAGTCACTAGCGAGCAACCTCTAAGGAACCTGCCGCACCTCAGTTGTATAAGGCTTTCCCAGGCAAGCAGGGCTCTGCCTGGGTGGACCTTTAGCTCCCTAGCTGCTTGTGGGACCCGAATGAAACAAGCAAATAAAAGTGTGGCCGGTCGCGAAAACGGCGTCTCTAAGCGTGGTAAAACTGAGTTTAACGCCTCTACCTATGACCCTAACACGTTTCCTTCCCACGTCACACCATGAGAGGAAAGAAGGGCCCTCAACAGATCAGAGCTGTACTCGCCACAATATCCAGTCTGTGAGCGTACTGATGGTGAATCCTTCACTTCCAATAAGCTTCAGTTTTTTGTAGACACCATTGAAGATAAGTTTGGTGAAATGGCATCATTATCAAAGATGAGGAGTGGGGCCATTCTGATGCAGACGGCGTCCTCGGCCCAGTCGCAGGCATTACTTGCGTGCGACAGGCTGGGTGATATTCCGGTGAGTGTCACACCCCACAGATCTTTAAATATGGTCCAGGGTCTCATCTATCACCGAGATCTGTTGTCCCAGACCGATGATGAGCTGCGAGCAAACCTGCAGCGATGAGGTGTCCACTTTGTCTGACGGGTATATAGGGGCCCTAAGGAATATAGGGTTGCCAGTGGTGCTTTTATCTTGGCCTTCAAAGGTGATACACTGCCTGAGAAGGTCAAGATAATGATCTACCGGTGTGATGTCAAGCCCTATGTCCCCCCTCCTATGCAGTGATTCCGGTGCTAGAAGTTCGGGCACATGTCGTCCTGATGTACTTCCAGCCCCACGTGCAGGGAATGTGGGCGGCCACCTCACCCGGATGCCCCATGCACCCCACCTCTGCTATGTGTGAATTGTGGGCAATATCACCCGCCATGCTCGCCGAACTGCTCTGTTTTACACCGGGAACGTAAAATTATGGAAATCAAGACCCTGGTCCGGCTGACCTCTGGGGCACGTAAGAAATACGCTATCGCTCCCTCAACACCTATTGGAGCAACTTCCCCCCCCCCACCATCGAGGACACCAGTCCCCACTCTCCAGCCGGAGAAGAAACAGTCTTCCCCGTCCCCTCTTGCTTGGAAGGGGTTCCTCGAGACGCTCCCTTCCGGGGATTTTCAGAGTGCACCAGGGGATCCTAGCCTTTGGCTAAAGGATCCAACAACCGCTGACCGAAGGGCTTCCAGCTCTTCGACTGTCCCTGATGTCACTTCTGGGAAGTCCTCCCAGCCCTTACCACCAAAGGGCCAGCAGGAGAGAACTAAGAAGACGAAAAAGAAGAAAGACAAGATTAAGGACACTTCAGTGGCTCGAAAGGAGCACTCGTTCACATCTTTGGCCACTGAAGACGAGGTGGAATCCTTGCATCCCCCGAAGATCTAGCCTTCTTAGGATCGCCAAAACTCATGGTTCTCGATTCTCCGGAATTGGTAGCAGGTGCCCCTGCTGAATAACCATTTCACCCTTAAACTATGGCTATTCAGCACACTCAAAAGATATCTTGAGGTTTTTTCCGCCGCCTGGCTGAGCTGCGGCAATTACTCTGGCACTTCCCTGCGATATGTCTAGCCATGCAGGAAATGTGGTTTCCCGTCGAGAGGACCCCAGCCCTCCGAGGCTATTGGGGCTATTTTAGAAACCGAACCGTCTATGACAGAGTTTCCAGCGGCGTCTGTGTTTATGTCCATGCCTCTGTCCCCAGTGCTGCTGTGCCTCTTCAAATGCCTCTAGAGGCAGTCACTGTTTGACTCTGGGTATCACAAGATTTTACCATCTGCTCTGTCTACCTTCCACCAGATGATGCTGTCTCTCCCACTGACCTCGCTGCCTTGGTCGCTCAACTTCCCCCACCCTTTCTTATTTTGGGGGATTTCAACGCCCACGACACTCTTTGGGGCGGAACGCAGATCTCGGCCCGGAGTAGGGATATTGAGTCTCTCCTATCAGAGCAGAATCTCTGCCTTCTCAACACCAGTGCTCCTACCCTCTTTAGCACAGCACATGGTACTTATTCTGCAATAGACTTGTCTGTCTGCAGCCCTGGCCTCCTTCGACATCTCACCTGGAGGGTCCATGACGACCTGTGTGGCAGCGACCATTTTCCTATCTTCCTGTCGCTCCCACAGTGTTCACCTGCCGACCGTCTGCCTCGCTGGTCCCTCCGTAGGGCTGATTGGACACTCTCTTCTTCAGCTGCTGTGATTTACTCTCCTCTTCCAGCTGATGTTGATGCCGCTGTTCTGCAGGTCACAGAGGTCATCGTTTCTGCAGCCGAAAACTCTGTCCCCACCATATCCAGTTCGCTCCATCAACCGTTGGTGCCCTGGTGGACAACGGAGATCGCTGCGGCCATCCGGGAACGTCGGCGAGCACTACAGTGCCACCACATCTTGTAGCCTTCAAGCGTCTCCGGGCATGGGCCCAGTGACTGATACAAGAAAGTAAGAGAGCCTCCTGGGAGAAGTACATCACCTCCATTGGTTCCCGCACTTCTACTTCCACAGTGTGGTCACAAGTTCGACGCCTCTTTGGGCACCGCCCACCGGCGGGAATTCCATGCCTCAGCATCCAGGGTATACTGTGTACTGACTCTGTCGCCGTCGCTGAGCTCCTGGCAGATTATTTTGCACACACCTCAGAGACTGCTGCCTATGGTGCAGACTTTCGCGCCCTTAAAGAGCGAGCAGAGAGCCATCAGATTTCATTTCGAACGCGACGTCGGGAACCATACAACGTCCCATTTACTGAGTGGGAGTTTGAACATGCCCTTGGTGCATGCCCAGATACCTCTCCTGGACCCGATCGCATTCACAGTCAGTTCCACTGACACCTATCAGCAGACACTACGAGCCAACTTCTCGCCATGTTTAATTATATATGGCTTGAGGGTGTTTTTCCGTCCTCCTGGCAGGATAGCATTATCATTCTGGTGATTAAGCATGGGGCAGATCCGCAGGTGGCTGATAGTTACTGCCCGATCAGCCTTACCAACGTTCCATGCAAGCTTCTCGAACAGTTGGTGAGTCGGAGGCTCATGTGGATCCTCGAAGACCGGGGACTTTTGGTGCCACAACAGGGTGGGTTCCGTCAAGGCTGCTCCGCTATCAACAATCTTGTGTCACTGGAGTCGGCCGTCCGTACAGCATTTACTCGCCGCGAAAACCTGGTTGCCGTATTCTTTAACCTGTGGAAAGCATGTGACACCACCTGGCGCTATCATATCCTGTCTACACTGTATGATTGGGGCTTATGGGGTCCACTTCATATATTCATTAGGAAATTCCTCTCGTTGCATATTTTTCGAGTCTGTGTTGGTTCTTGTTTCAGCTCATCTTATTGTCAAGAGAACAGAGTCCCACAGGGTTCTGTTCTCAGTGTCCCTTTATTTTTAGTCGCCTTTAACGGCCTTGTGGCGGCTGTGGGGTCATCGGTATCCACATCCTTGTATGCCGATGACTTCTGCATGTATTTTAGTTCCACCAGCATCGGTGTTGCTGAACGTCGGTTGCAACTAGCCATTAGAAAGGCGCAGTCATGGGCGTTTGCCCACGTTTTTCAGTTCTCGGCATCGAAAACCCGGGTAATGCACTTCTGCCGACAACGGGCAGTTCACCCGGAACCCGAACTTTATTTAGCTGGAGACCTGCTATATGTCGTAGAGACACACAAATTTCTAGGCATGTTGTTTGACAACCATCTCATCTGGGTGCCACCTTTGCCAGCTGAAACGAAAGTGCAGGAGACATCCTACATTGTCTCCGCCACACTGTTTGGGGAGCCTCACGCCTGGCGCTCCTGCAACTCTATGAGGCCCTCATTCAGTCGCGCCTAGACTATGGCTGCATAGTCTACGATTCGGCCTTGCCTTCAGCACTGCAGGCGTTGGACCCAATTTTACATTGTGGTGTCTGTTTGGCGATGGGTGCTTTTCGCAGGAGTTCTGTGACAAGCCTCCTCGTCAAAGCTGGGGTCCTCCTGCTGCTGGGGTTCTGTATTCAACACCTGCTAGCTTCTTACGTTGCCCATGTTCAGGCCCCGCCCTTCCACCCGAACCGTCAGCTCCTTTTTCCGCATGCTGCACTCCCTATCCTTGACGGCCCAGGTCAGGTTACCTGATCTCGGTCCGTGTTCGTATCCTTCTTTCGTCTCTCGCATCCTATCCACTACCTACCACTCTCCACTATTCCTTTCAAACCCTTCCTTGGGCCATTCCTCATTTGCAGCTTCGTCTGGATCTGTCCCATGCATCAAAGGCCTCTGTTTCCCCATTACATCTCTGTCACCAGTTTCTGCAACTCCTCCAGTCGTTCCATGCCACAGAAGCCATTTACACAAATGTGAGAGTAGCATTTTCCCCGCCGAACTGGTCGCCATTCTCAGAGCTCTGCTACATCTCAAAGCCTGCCCCAGGGGGTCATTTGTAATCTGTACTGACTCCCTGAGTGGCTTACAAGTCATCGACCAGTGTTTCTCTCGCCACCCAATAGTGCGGTCGATCCAGGATACTGTCTACTCTCTATGCCGTTTTGTGGTCTTTGTGTGGACCCCGGGCCATGTTGGCATACCAGGGAATGACCATGTTGATCGATTGGCCAAGCAGGCCACTATGGCACCACCTCTCAATATTGGTGTCACGGAACTGGATGTTAAACTGGTGTTGCACCGGAAGGTGCATGAGGCTTGGAACACCGGATGGGCTACGGTGATTGCACCGAATAAGCTTCGGGCAGTGAAGCTGTCCACAGGCCTGTGGAAATCTTCACTGCGGCCGATCCGCTGAGAGTCGGTTGTCCACTGCCACCTCCATATTGGGCACACGTGGTTAACCCAGGGGTATCTCCTATGGCGTGAGGCTCCACCCGTGTGTCGATGTGGTGTAGTGTTGACAGTGGCCCATCTTTTGATGGACTGTCCACTTTTAGCCGACTTGCGGCTTTTAATATCCGAGATGCGCTATCTTTAGTTTTAGGAGATTACGCCTCTATGGCTAACGCAGTTTTAAGTTTTATCCGCGCTGCTGTTTTTTACGAATCTATCTAGTGGTGAGTCCTGTAGCCTGATATCTTAGGCCACCACCAATCCAGCACTGTAAAGCCTTTTTAAGACCCTTATGTGCAATACCTATGGGTGCTGTATGGCTGGCTCATACTGTTTTATCTTTGTGATCAGCCAGACATGATACTCTGCTATCCAGTTTCAGTTGAGTTCGTGACTTTGTTTTACCACTTACGTGTGTCTTCGTTTTGTATTGTCAGTGGCTTTACCATTGTCAACCTGTCCCTTTTATGCATTATCATTTTCAGAGCTTTGTTTTATTTCTTATGTTATTGACAGTGGACTCTGAGCTAGGAACAGGGGACTGATGACCTAGCTGTTTAGTCCCCTCAAAAACCAACAACAACAACAACAACAACACACAAAATACTGCACATTCAACTTCTAATTACTCCCCAAAAGCCTCAAACCCAACATTTATGGATACCTATTGGCTATTCATTATTGTGCTTCTATTGAAGGAATGTGCATTATCATTGACAAAACACCTTCAATCACTTGCCTGAAATATTTCCTCCTTCACTAAAAATACCAGTTACTTCCTTCACTGGCTCTTCACCATCTCCACCCTTTCGCCTCCTCGATCCCTTCTCATCACTGTCGACCCAACTCCATGAACACACATCATATTGAACTTTACCTAGTTGTCAAAGTCATAAAGATTCTAAACTCCCTATCTCATTCTTTATACACATTAACAACTGTATCCTAACACACAGCTACCTATACTTCGAAGGTAAAGTACACAAACAAATTGACTGCATGGCCACGAACTTCTGCACGGCACCATCCTGTGCCAACTTGTTTATGGTTCTTTTAGAGGAAAAATTTATACTTTCCAAAATCTCCAATTCCATGGTTCACTGATGACACCTTCATGATTTGAACTGAGGGAAAACTCACCCTTTCACCATTCCTTCATGAACTCCACACCTTCTTGCTTATCTCCTTCACCTAGTCTTGTTCAACACAGTGTGCCACCATACTATATGTTGACATCATTTGCCTGATGACTCCAACCATACCTCTATCCACATCAAAGCCACCATCATTTTCGGCACTTTAAAAGCTGCCTTCCCTTGTATGGAATATCTGTATTGATGAGAACTTCCATGATCAGTATGCTGAAAGCATCAGAATTTAGGAATTTACTTCCAGATTTAATCCACATTCATATTTCCTGCCCCATATCACCACATACTCCTAATCCTCCAACCACCACCGAGGCGTAGTTATGAAGGAGTGCTCCTTGTTACCCAGTAATTGTAGTAAGTGAAGCTCAGCCTTCACCAGGATTTTATTATCTATCATCACACCCATAAGTGAAGGACACCTTATGCAGTATCTTTGTCACCCATCCAAAATCATGTATGATCACACATTAAACATTAAAACATCCTTGTCTGTCCATGTGACACTCCCAAACCCAACCCTTTACCACAGGGGTCATATCTCTGTGGAAGAGCTAAGTGAAAGACCTGATCAGTTCACTAACTCATCAGTTCGTATTCCAGTTCTGTCACAGGGAGATCCCATTGGTCCCTAGAGGCCCCATTTTGCCCCAAAGTACCCAAAAGGTACCTTTTTTCAATTTGGTCCCTTAAGTAAATTTTATTTCCCTTCTGAATTGGATCCTCCCCTTCATTTTTGTGTCATCACAACTGATTGGCCACTCTCATTGTGGGCTCTGACATACATCCCTCTCCTTTTTAATTTTCACCAACCTACCACTCCTTTCTCCTGGAAGACAGATCTGATGGTTTGTACTTTTATGTTTTTTATGTGCCTATCAGAAGTACTTAAAATTTGTCTCCTGGAGGCATTTGTTTGTTTGTTGCTGATTTGATGTAAGGCCATAATTATGATATGATTCATGTTCCATCATCATGTGAATCATTGCTTTTAAAGGAATTAGATGACTAGTTTTTGCATGCCCCCAATACCTGACTGGATATTATTATGATATCCGCCTGTGCTGGTACTATCCCAAATACATTGACATTTTTCTGTCATTCATATTTTTAGTTCTTTCCCACCAAGTTAGAAAGAAGGTGTTGGACAGAAAGTTCCTCTGTCAGCACTACTCAATGAAGTTAGTACCAAGACAGAGATTCAGACTGCATGGGTATTGTAGTGTTGTTGAAGACACTGATTGTAGTATACTGCATGTGGCTCTCAGAGTAAAAAATTTACAAGAACATAATGAATTTCACACAAATAAGGCAATTAGAGTAATACAAAATGTTGATAGGTAGAATCATCACCACCTTGTCAGTTTGGCCTAGAATATCATTCATGTTCTCCACATTACTTCACCAATCATTTCCTAGCTTTCATGTACCATTTTCCTTACCTCAGGGCCATTGCATCTGTATACCTGTTGATATCATTCTTCAGTTTTAACTGTGGCCTTCCTTGTCACATTCTGCCTTCCATGAATACTGAGAATGTTACTCCTGGTTCCCTTTTCTCTGCTATCCTAATTATAAGTGATGCAATTGACAGTTGTGTGCACATACAAAAGAGATACAAGGAGCCCACTAAATGACTGTTAACAACATCTTTCTTTTTAGTGGAGAGACATTAGGGAGTGGTGAGTGCTACTGCTGCTGTAGCACTTGTGATGAGTTAACATACTGTAATCACATGTTATAGGCAAGTAAAAGTAATAAAAGTGAGCATTTAGTCACATATAATGCATAGCAGCAAAAACTGAGTCATATGGCTCAGAATAAACTGCCATTTCCTTTATCTGTTGTAGATATAGTCACAAGAAAATACAGTATGGCAATAGATTCTTCAACTGCCAATTCAGGAAAGGTAACATCGAAGTTATATATATGAAAACATCTACCGGTGCTTCCTTTACTCCTCTCATTGGCTACATACAGTCATTATTTCTATTTTGTGCATATCTATGCAAAGCACCTTTCAAAATAAATTCGTTGGTCTTCTTGTATAATTAATATTAAAAATTAGTATTTCAGTTTTTGTATTCACCTTTTAAGGCAATGATTTATAGATGATATAATGTTTTTGTGTTAACTTGCGATACAAAAACTGATCTTGAAGATAAACTAAACTATTTCTTTGTTCTCTTTACTAATAGGACAAATTTCGGTTTTGTTAATCATTTGAAGAATGCTGAAATAAATTTTGATGTTCTCCTGCACAATTTAACTGAACTTAATTTGATGGCTGGTGCAGGAGAAACTCAGATATCATACACAGGAGCAGGTGCGACATTCAAGGTAAAACACACTACCTTCATCATTACATGCTAGTGTTGACAGGAATTAAATTTATCTCCATTTCACAGACATGTAATATGACAGTTGTAAGCTCTTGCTTTTCGCTGAATGAAACTTTATCTAGTAGAAGAGACATCATGTTTTGCTGAATATTAACTGACATTTTTTTCTATAAGAACTACAGATTGAGAACTAATAGACTTTATGTCCAACACATAATTACCAAATGACTGTAAATAATAGTTTGAAGATCAGAGAAAATTGTGGTAATGCATTTACAGAAATCTGAGGGTGATTGCAAAAGTAACAACAAACTATTTTTTGTGAATCATATAGTTGACTTACAGATATTTAAAAACAGGTTAAATTTTTCAACATAACTACCTTTTCGATTGTTTTCTCATACTGTTGCAGCTTTTCTATTCCATTTGAATAAAAAATTTTCACTTGTGCATGCAATCTAGGTGCACCACTTCTTTAACATCATCACTTTCAAATTATCATCCTCTGAGATCATCTTTTGGCTGTCCAAACATATGATAATACAAAGGAGTGAGATCAGGGCATCCCTTTGCTGATAGTGCTCCAAAATTAGCCAATCATATCCTAAATGATGGTAGAAAGGAATTGATGTGGCAGCCTGAACACTCATCATCTTAGGTTCACCAGTGAACAGCCTAGGCACCTGCCATGCACACAAAACTTGGTACTTGAGAACCTCACTAATAATGGTTAGAGCAGATGCAACTCAGATACTCAGTTCTGTGGCAGAAGAACGCAGGTTCACATGAATCATAACATTATTACTCCCCACATCCTTGTTAGTTATGACTGGAGCTTTCTACAATATATATAAATGATCTTCTAGATAACATCAGGCATTCAGTGAGGCTCTTTGTGGATGATGTTGAGAAATGAAAAGTTGCAACATTGGAAAAGGGTAGGAAAATACAGAAGGTTCTATAGCTTATTGCTGCTTAGTATAGCGAAAGGCAATTGATCATTAACATAAACAAATGTCAAGTGCTGCATCTACGTAGAAACAAAGATCCTTTATTATATAAATACACACTAGTAGGAAAAACAGTGGAAGAAGTCACTTCCATAAAATATCTAGGAGTGGACTTAAGAAGTGATTTGAAATGGAATGAGCATATAAACGATCACTGATGGAAGTACTCCATTGATACACTAAAATATTCTTCAAAAGAGATAGATTGGCTGGCGAGTACTTATCTTAGTTCTGTACTTCCGATACTCACACAAAAGGCACAAATGGGAATGAGAAAACAATTGGTTAGTAACTTATGGAACTGTGTTCCTTCATCAGGTAGAGGAGGAAAGAAAAAGAGGAACAGGAAACAAAAGGGAAAAGTTACTCACAACGTAGGCCATGAGTAATGTGTGATGTCAGATATATTGTATCACAAGTACTGAGCATGCCATTAGGGGATAGATAACAAAAGAGGATGCAGTAAAGAGAAGTGAACCAAATAATGCTGAGTGGTGGATGGGGGAAGGGGGATTAGGTAAAAGTATGGAGAAAAACACACATAAATATATAATGAGAGGAAGGCAGGGGAGGGGGTGAGAAATGATTAATGAATAAGTGAGTTGAGGATGGAGGCGGGTGGGGGGGGGGGGGGGGGAGGTTAGCGTAGATTTAAGCCATAAGGATGGTGGGCATGCCTCATGTTGGAGGGCAAGTTCTCATGTTCGTAGCTCTGAGGGACTGGTCATGTGGTAGTATCCAGATGGCACATGTGGTGTAACATATGCCATGTTGGAGGGCATGCTCTGTCACAGGATACTGGGTGTCCCCCAGGCAAAAACTACATCTGTGATGATTCAAGTGTTTGGCCTATTTGTCGGCAGTCATAACAACATAAAATGCTGTGCAGTCGACACATATTAGTTTGTAAATGACATGATTTTTTGCATCTGTCCCTGCCTAGAATGGTGTAGGTTTTTCCTGTGTTGGGACTGGAGTATGTGGTTGTGGTAGGATGTATGGGACAGCTTTTGCAGTAGGATCAGTAGCAGGGGTGGGAAGCATTAGATAGTCAGGTTGGTTTTGGGATGTCCTAAGGTTTGACAATGATGTTGCGAAGGTTGGGAGGACAGTGATAGGCTGCGCTGAGTGGTATGGAAAGGATACTTTGGAGCGATGATCTCATTCCAAGGCATGATTTGAAAAAGTCATAGCCCTGATGGAAGAGTATGTTGAGGTATTCCAGGTTGGGCTGCTACTGGTTATTGTGGTCAGATAGTTTTAGGCTGAAAGCTGGCTAAATCATGATGTGGCAAGTTCAGAAATACTTAGTGAGGTGTGGAATATATATGTGGAAAGACAGATCAGAAACAATTGGAGGGGGAGTGTTCATTGCCATGGACAAAGTTATTGTTTCTACTGACGTTGAGGTAGAGAGTGACTATGAAGTTATCTGGGCAAGTATAACAGGTCTAAGAGGAGTAAAGTTGATAGATGTTTTTACCAGCCACCCAGTACTGCTGTAGCAGTTTTATAGTCATTCAAAGAAAGTCTATGCCAGGTAGTATATAGGTATCTGGACCATGCAGTATTAGTCAGGGGAGACTTAAACCTTAAGAATATATATTGGGGCCTTTCTAGTTTCATTCTGGTGGTACAGTGAGCTACTTTTGGACACATTCTCCGAAAACTGTCTTGAGCAGTTAAACTGGTGACCTACACACAATGGAAATATTTTAGACCTTATAACTATGAACAAGTTTGACCTTATTAACAATGTCTGTGTAGAGACAGGAGTTAGTGATCATATTATTGTCATAGCATCATTGGTGACCAAAGTTCATAAATCAATCAAGAAGGCTAGGAGTGTGTTTTTGTTAGGAAGAGCTGATAAGCAATTGTTAGGATCACACTTAGAAAATGAATGGACATCGTTTAGTTCCGGTACAATGGGTGTAGAGGAATTGTGGACTAAATTTAAATGCATTGTAAATAAAGGGTTAGAGAAATATTTGCCTGTAAAGTCAATTAAGGATGAAAAAGATCCACCATGGTATAATAATAATGTTAGAAAGCTACTGAGAAATCAAAGACTGTTGCACTATTGGTTCAAAAATGAACACACAAATGATGACAGGCAAAAGTTAGTAGAGTTTTGTGTGTCTATAAGAAGATTGTGCCCCAGGGGAGTGTGATAGGACCGCTATTATTTTCTATCTATATAAATGATCCGATGGACAGTGTAAGTTGTAATTTGCGACTGTTTGCTGATGATGCTGTGGTGTATGGGATAGTGTCATCTTTAACTGACTGTAATAGCATACAGGATGACTTAGACAAAATATCTAGTTGGTGCGAAAAATGGCAGCTAGCTCTCAATGTAGAAAAATGTAAGGTGATGCACATGAGTAGGAAAAACAATCCCATAATGTTCGAATACAGCATTAGTAGTGAGCTTCTTGATGCTGTCGCGTCATTCAAATATCTAGGCGTAACATTGCAGAGCGAAATGAAATGGAACGAACATGTAAGGACAGTTGTGAGTAAGGCGGACAGCTGACTTCGGTTTATTGGGAGAATTTTGGGAAGATGTACTTCACCTGTAAAGGAGACCACGTATAAAACGCGTGTACGACCACGTCTTGAGTATTGCTCAAGTGTTTGGAACCTGCAGCAGATCAATTTAAAGGAAGACATAGAAGCAGTTCAGGGGCGAGCAGCTAGGTTTGTTACTGGTAGGATCGGCCAATGTGCGAGTGTCACAGAAATGCTCTGGGAACTCAAATGGAGATCATTGGAAGAAAGATAACTTTCTTTTTGAGAAATTGTATTGTGGAAATTTAGAGGACCGAATTCGAAGCTGAGTATAGAACTATCTTCCTGCCGCCTACTTACATTTCGCATAATGATCACAAAGACAAGATAAGAAAAATTAGGGCTCGTACAGAGGCAAATAGGCATTCTTTTTTTCCTTGTTCTATTTGGGAGTGGAATAGGAAAGAAAATGCCTAGTAGTGCTACAATGTACCCTCTGCCTTGCACCTTACGGTGGATTGCGGAGTATGTATGTACATGTAGATGTAGACTAATGGGATGCTTCTGGGTGGTCTGGTGTTAGGAACATACTTTTTGGAAGGGGAGGAATGGACTGCTTGGGAGATCTGCTTGTAGACAAGGTTTGTAGGGTAGTTGTGGGAGAGGAAAGCATTGAACAGGTTGTTGTTGTAGGTGGTGTGGAATTTGTCACTGGAGCAAATGTATTTGCCAGGGATGCCTAGGCTGTAGGGAAGGGATCATTTGGTATGGAAGGAATGGCAGCTATAAAAGTGGAGGAACTGTTGTTTGTTGTGGGTTTAATATGAACTGAAGTGTGGATGTTTGACTCATTGGAGTGAGGTCAACAGAAATAAGGTGGCTTGAGTTCTGGAGAAGGACCAGGGGAATTTTAGGTTAGAAAAGGAGTTGAGGTCTTGAAAGAAGTTCAGAAGCCTTTCTTCACAATGAGTTTAGGCCACAAAGATGTCATCTATGTATCTATACCAAGCCAGTGGCTGCAACTACTGCAACTTACGGAATGCTTCTTCCATGCATCCCATGAAGAGGTTGGCACAGGAAGGAGCCATCCTGGTTTTCATAGCTGTCCCCCTTATTTGTTTGTAGATCTGGCCCTCAAAGGTGAACTAATTTTGGGTGAGAATTAAAGTGGAAAATGTGTTGAGGATTGAAGTTTTTCGGAGGCTTTTGGTTGGGTGTTCTAGAGCTGAAAGAATCTAGTGTGGGGTATTTACTCATGACATAGCTTGTGAGTAACAATTCCCTTCTGTTTCCCTTTTCTTTCCTCCTCTCCTACCTGATGAACAGGTCCGAAAGATAATATTTTAGCAACCATATAACATTAATTGTGGGGAAGGCAAATGCCAGACAGAGATTCAGTGGATGATTCCATGGGAAGCATAGTTTGCCCATAAAGGAAGCGAGTTACAAAACACTCGTTTGGCAAATGATTGAGTATTGCTCATCAGTGGGGGATCCATAACAGGCAGAGTTGATAAAATACACAGAGAAAATCCAACAGAGAGCAGCACACTTCATTACGGGTTACGGGATCATTTAGTTAGTGTGAGAATGTCACAAAGATGATTAAGAAACTCCAGTGAAAGAAACCACAAGAGAGATGTTCAGTGCAGGTTTCTGTCAAACTGCCAAGAGCATATGTTTCTTGAAATATATTGCTTTCTGCTATATATATATCTCACAACTACCACAAGGATAAAATTAGAGAGAGTAAGAGTCCACACAAAGGTATAGTGGCAGTGGTTTTTTCTGCAAACCATTCGTAACTGAAATAGGAGGAAGAAGTGAGAATGGTACCCTTCACCACACACCGTGGGGTGGCTTGCAGAGTATGGATGTAGAACTAGATGTAGCAGTGCCACTTTTATAGGCATCTACACATTTTTATAGGCATCTACCCACTTGTACACTCCTCTCTCACTAATGCAGGTATCTCAATACCTTCCCAACATCCTTCTGTGGATTTATTGAGCTGTCACGCCCTCTGACCATAACAATCTTATTACCACTTGCTCTTCTTCTATGGTGCACATGACTAGGGATGCGGCCATTTTGTTTCAACTGCATTTCCTATTCAGACTGTTATGCCATCTGTGGGCAAATGTCAGAACTGTCTCAGAGCAACCATCTGCACTTAATGGAAGCTTTAAATGCCTGGCATATTAATTGTATTTAATGCTGTTAAGTTGCCATTACTTTTTTAATCATATTGTTGTTATCTCTCATAAAATATGAGATATAATAATGGAAAGTCCAGGTTGGA
This sequence comes from Locusta migratoria, assembly GCA_026315105.1. NCBI lineage: Eukaryota > Metazoa > Arthropoda > Insecta > Orthoptera > Acrididae > Locusta > Locusta migratoria. The sequence continues at coordinate 246,067,583 of CM048744.1, read as the reverse complement.
ATAAATAATATACTGAGGACAGTTTACAACTCACCGCAAAGACGTGGCGACGAGCTGCGACAGGCACATACAAAAGACACACACATTCAGCTATCGGCCATGGCCTTCTTCAGAAAATAGAGCACTCACGCAATCACACAGGCACACAACACAGTCATATAATCATCACCTCCGACACCTCTATTTTCTGAAGAAGACCATGGCCGATAGCTGAATGTGTTGTATGTGTGTGTCTTTTGTATGTGCCTGTCGCAGCTCGTTGCCACGTCTTTGCGGTGAGTTGTAAACTGTCCTCAGTATATTATAAAATATGAGATATTTTTGACAACATTGTCAGACAGTCAGCAATCTTATTTATTTATTAATTGATAAATGAGTCAATTATCACATTATTTATAGATATACATGATGACCAGACATCATATTTTTTTAAAAAAAGTAATGCAATCTTTGAATGATCTATCGATTAAATAAGAGAGCTGCAGTGGAGTGGCAATGCACCTAGCTGCGGAGCACTCCGCTGCTCGCTGTCAGTGGTTCGAGTCCTTCCTCGGGCATGCATGTATTTGTTGTTCTTACCGTAAGTTAATTTAAGCAGTTTGTAAGTTTAGGGACTAGAGTAGTTGAGTCCTGTAGATTTACAAACATTTGAACATTCGATTTGAAATACGAGATATGCAGCACATTATATTCATTTGACTGAAAAGAATAATGTATTTAGTTGTGACATGAAATAAAGTTTAACTTACCTTTCTGTGTGTTTTATTTTGGGCCACTTACATGTGATTATTTTAATGCATAAGAGAATGTTTGTTCCATGGTTGATTTTCTAGTAGGGTAATAACTGACAATATTAAGCAAGTAAAATGAAAGTGAGAGCCTAATCTAAAATACATAATTTTTATATCCCGAAAAAGACCATTCATAAACTATAGAGGGTGCCTCACTAATCTGTCATAAATTAAACATTTTCAGTAATAAGTATTTCAAGGAACACTACTAAACTGATTAACGATATTACAAATATTAACACGTCACTAGAGAGGTTTTCCCCCCTCTATACATGTGGTGAACTTATATACAATTGTCCCTCTTGCTGTGATATGATTAATATTCTGAATAATACTTTGCTGAAATACAAGAAACATGGCCAGGCAGAAATTGTTAAGTTACTGAACTTTACAACTAGTCTTATCCTACAAATATTTCATTTTTAAGTAAGAAAAGTAAAGGTTTATCCATGGACTTTAACCTGGCTGGAACACAAACTAAATTTTTTTTCTTTATCACATAAAAAAATAAGGTTTGCATAGGGCAACCAATATTACAATGGCTGGATGTAAAAAACTAATTAGAACTATTATTTTTCTGTGAAATGACATTATAAACAAATGTATACTCCCATTATTTATGAACTTTTGCCAAATGTGTGGAAGATGTAAACTATGTGATCATAAGTATTGGAACATCTGACTGAAAATGACATACAAGTTTGTGATATCCTACATTGGTAATGCTGGAATTCAATCTGGTATTGGCCCATCCTTAGCCTAGATGACAGTTTTCACTCTTGCAGGCATATGTTCAGTCAAGTACTGGAAGGTTTCTGGGGAATGGCAGCCCATTCTTCAAGGAGTGCTGCATTGAGGAGGGGTATTGATGAAGGTTGGTGAGGCCTGGCATGACTTCAGCATTCTAAAACATCCCAAAGGTGTTCTGATTCAAGTCAGGACTCTGTACAGGCCCTTCTATTACAGGGATGTTATTGCCATGTAACCGCTCCACCAGAGGCGAGGCATTATGCCAAGGGCTGGATAGTGTTGAAAGATACAAATGCCATCCCCAAAATGCTCTTCAATAGTGGGAAGCAGGAAGTTGCTTAAAACATCAGTGTAGACCTGTGCTCTGATAGTGCCATTCAGAACAACAAGGGGTGCAAGTCCCATCCATGAAAAACACAACCACACCATAACACCACAACCTCCGAATTTTACTGTTGGCACTACACGTGCTGGCAGGTGACATTCTCCAGGCATTTGCCATACCTGCCATCAGATTGCCAAATTGTGTACCATGATTCGTCACTCCACATAATGTTTATACACTGTTCAATTATTGACCAATGTTTATGTTCCTCACACTAAATGAGGCATCATTTGGCATTAACCTGGGTGATGTGTGGCTTATGGGCAGCTGTGTGACCATGAAATCCAAGTTTTCTCTCCTCCCTCCTAACTGTCTTAGTACTTGGAATGGATCCTGATGCAGTTTGGCATTCTTGTGTAATGGTCTGGATAGAGGCCTGTCTATTATACTGTATGACCCTCTTCAATTGTCGGCGATCTCCGTCAGTCAACACTTGAGGTTGGCCTGTACGCTTTCATGCTGTATCTGTTCCTTCCTGTTTTCACTTCACTATGACATCAGAAACAGTGGACCTAGGTGCATTAGGAGTGTGGAAATCTCTTGTACAGACTTCTGACACAAGTGACACCCAATCACCTGACCTCGTTCGCATTCCATGACTTCCGCAAAGCACCCCATTCTGCTCTCTCAGAATGCCTAATGACTACTGAGGTCACTGTTATGGAGTAACTGGCCGTAGTTGGCAGCACAATGCACCTAATATGAACAACATACACTCCTGGCCATTAAAATTGCTACACCACGATCATGTCATGCTACGGACGCGAAATTTAACCGACAGGAAGAAGATGCTGTGATATGCAAATGATTAGCTTTTCAGAGCATTAACACAAGGTTGGTGCCGGTGGCGACACCTAAAACGTGTTGACATGAGGAAAGTTTCCAACCGATTTCTCTTACACAAACTGCAGTTGATCAGTGTTGCCTGGTGAAACGTTGTTGTGATGCCTCATGTAAGGAAGAGAAATGTGTACCATCGCATTATGACTTTGATAAAGGTCGGATTGTAGCCTATTGTGATTGCGGTTTATTGTATTGCAACATTTCTGCTCGCGTTGCTCGCAATCCAATCACTTTTAGCAAAATATGGAATCGGTGGGTTCAGGAGGGCAATAAGGAACGCCACGCTGAATGCCAACGGCCTCGTATCACTAGCATTCGAGATGACAGGTATCTTATCCGCATGGCTGTAACGGATTGTGCAGCCACGTCTCGATCCCTGAGTCAATAGATGGGGACATTTGCAAGTCAACCATCTGCACGAACAGTTCGACGACGTTTGCAACAGCATGGACTATCTGCTCGGAGACCATGGCTGCATCACAGTCGTCTGGTCAGTGGTTGCCGAGCAACTGGCTTGTCACAATACGCCAGTCTCTACTCTTGATGAACTGTGGTATCGTGTTGAAGCTGCATGGGCATCTGAACCTGAACACGCCATCCAAGCTCTGTTTGACTCAATGCCCAGATGTATCAAGACCTTTATTACGGCCAGAGGTGGTTGTTCTGGGTACTGATTTGTCATGATCTGTGCACCCAGGTTGTGTGAAAATGTAACCACATGTCAGTTCTAGCATAATATATTTGTACAATGAATACCTGTTTATCATCTGCATTTCTTCTTGGTGTAGCAATTTTAATGGCCAGTTGTGTGTGTTTTTGGGGGTATCAGTATTCTTTAGATCACATAGTGTATACCTTCTGTGCATCTATTTATGTTGATGTCCTGTACCAATTGCCATACAGCATGGATAATGTCATTTTTGATTTGTACCGGATCCCAGTGGTATTTTTGTTTTAGAAATGAGATTGTAATCACTGGGACTCGTAATTTTCATACTATGGACATTCCAGAATCTCCCATTGCTAGTGGTTCGAAAGTACGTAACTATAAGTACATATGTCAGTGATGCCATTTAAGAGAAGAATAACAGTTCTCATTTCATTTTATACAGCCCTTGTAGCTGATTAAGGCAATGTATTGTAGACACTATGTGAATGATATGAATGCATTATTCGCAAGAACAAAACTATTACTGTTCAGCAAAAATCCATAGACCTACAGGAAACATACACTTCACCACTGAATATGAAAAAGAGAAGAATATTTAACACTGGGAAATCTGATTGGAATGTCAATAATGGCAGATAGATAACAACGCACCATAAAGAAGCTCGCTCAGCTGCTGAAAGACACGAAAATACATAATCACATCAACACAACTTAAATTTACAGCTATGGTCTTCGCCAGAAAAAGAAACACATACATTCACGCAATCGCTCAGACAACTACACACACACACACACACACACACACACACACACACACACACAACCACCACATCCGACCACTCCAGCATCTAGACTGTGAGTGAGGTGGGGAGTGGAGGGGAAGGATGCCAGGTAAAGGTGGGCATGGAAAGTTCTGTGTTGCATGATGGATTGTAAATGTTCTGATATGTGGGAATTTGAATTGTGGCAATTAATACAGTGAAGGGAAGGGGCAGTAAAGGATAAAAGGATTGTGTAGAGGTGTGTGGGGAAGGAGTTGTGGGACTTGTAATGATAAGAATAATAGGAAAAAAAGGAAAAATAAAAATAGGAAAAAGATGGGAAAAAATAAAAAGTAATCAATTAAGGAGATATTGTAAGTGGTGACATGCAGTTGCAAGAAGACATGGGATACAGGATAATGAATGGGTTAGGCATAGGGTGCAGGGATGGGTGGATTGGGCTGGTTTGGCATTGGAGTCTTCCACAGGGATATGATCCCTGTGGTAACAGGTTGGGGTTTGGACTGGCATAGGGATGGACAAGGATGCTGTGGAGGTTGGATGGCGATGGAACATCACTTTGGGAGGGGTCGGAAGCAGTCGGGTAGAATGTCTCTCATTTCAGGGCATGATGAAAAATAATCAAAGCCCTGACATAGGGTGTGATTTAGTTGTTCCAGTCTGAGGTGGTATTGGGTGACAAGAAGGACATTCCATTGCGACTGGTTACTGGGGTTGGAGGGAAGATTGGTGGAGTGTGGGGATATGGCATGGGAAATCTATTTGCAGTCTAGGTCTTGAGAGTAATGTCTGTCTGTGAAGGCCTTTGTGAGACCTTCAGCAGGGACTTCTTGTCACTGCAAATTCGCTGTCCATGGATGGCAAGGTTGTAAGGGAGAGATTTTTTGATGTGGAATGGATGGCAGCTATCAAGGTGCAGGTACTTTTGGTAGTTAGTAGGTTTAATGTGCATGGAGGTGTGGATGACGTCATCAATGAGGTGGAGGTTAACATCCAGATTACTTGCCAGGTTGAGGAGGACCAAGTGAAACTGATAGGGGAGAAGGAGTTGAGGTTATGAAGGAACTAGAATAGGATGTCCTGGCCCTGAATTCAATTCATGAACCAGACCAGGGGTTTGGGATTTTGGGAAGCTAGGAAGGTTTCCTCTAGACGGCCCATAAATAGGTTGGCGTAGGAAGGTGTCATATGGGTGCCCATGGCAGTGCCATGGATTTGATTGTATACTTTTTAGGAAAAGTAATTGTTTGTAAGGACATAATTGGTAAGGGTTATAAGGAATGTGGTATTGGACTTGGAGTCTGAAGGACGTTGAGAAAGGATGTGTTAGAGAGCAGCAAGGCCACAGCACAGCACAGTGTTTGTTGGTAATGAGGATCACCCTGTGGCTAAACACGCCTTGGTGCATGGCCAGCGTATCTTGGCACAGTGCTACACCGTCCGGGTTATCTGGATACTTCCCACCGACACCAATCCTTCAGAACTCCGGAGATGGGAACTAGCCCTTCAGCATATTCTCTCTTCCTGTTGCCCACCTGGTCTTAACCTCTGCTAAATTTGAATTCCCGCCCGCCATCTTTAACATCTTAACATCTTTGCCTTGGTTCTCTGGACAGAGCCTCTGCCTCTAGTGGCATCTCTGTCTAACTTCTTAACTTCTTTGGTTTCTATAGTATGTCTGCCTAGGTGTGTTTGCGTCTGTGTAAATTTATGGGTGTGTGTGTATTTGTTTACCCTCCTTTTCTTCCCCCAAGGTAAGTCTTTCCCTCTCCCGGGATTGGAATGGCTCCTTACCCCCTTCCTTGAAACCCTCATCATTTCCTTTTCCATTTCCTTTTCCTTCTCCTTCCCTTCCCTCCTGCCTGAAGAAGCAACTGGGTTGTGAAAGCTTGTGTTTGTGTGTGTGTGTGTGAGTGTGTGTGTGTGAGTGTGTGTGTGAGTGTGTGTGTGTGTTCATTTATTTATTTGTGATGCTGTCACACCTGTGCTCCTTCGCCTGGTGAGTAATCTTCGTCTATTTTTTATATATAATTTTTCCTGCTAGGAATTTTTCGTCATAATATAAACAAAAATAAAAATAGAAAAGAGATGACTTACCAAAAGGACCGGCTCGTCGAGAGAAACAAATAAAATCACACACAAACACACATACAAGCTTTCGCCACCACTGGCAGCTTCTTCAGGAAAAAGAGGAAAAAAGGGGAGGAAAAGGGAAGGATATGGGTTTTAAGGAAGTGGAAAAGGAGTCATTCCAATCCCAGGAGTGGAAGGACTTACCTTAGGGGGAAAAAAGGAAGGTAAACAAATACAAATACACACACACACACACACACACACACACACACACACACACACACACCTTCCTTTTTCCCCCCTAAGGTAAGTCCTTCCACTCCTGGGATTGGAATGACTCCTTTTCCACTTCCTTAATACCCATATCCTTCCCTTTTCCTCCCCTTTTTTCCTCTTTTTCCTGAAGAAGCTGCCAGTGGTGGCGAAAGCTTGTATGTGTGTGATTTTATTTGTTTCTCTCCACGAGCCGGTCCTTTTGGTAAGTCATCTCTTTTCTATTTTTATTTTTGTTTATCCCACCGGGAAAGTAAGTTTCCCTCTCTCTCTCTCTCTCTCTCTCTCTCTCTCTCTCTCTCTCTCTCTCTCTCTCTATATATATATATATATATATATATATATATGGTATAAAATAAAGATTTTTGACTTACCTAAAGTACAGGCTGGTCGATAGGAACACTAAACACACACAAAAACACACAACCATTCGAGCTTTCGCCACCAGTGGTGGCTTCTTCGGGAAAAAGAGGGAGGAAGGAGAGGAGAAAGGGAAGGATACGGGTTTTAAGGAAGTGGAAAAGGAGCCATTCCAATCCCAGGAGTGGAAGGACTTACCTTAGGGGACAAAAAGGAAGGTAAACAAATATACACACACTCACACATATCCACATCCAAACACACTTAGGCAGACATTTGTCGGATGTGGATATGTGTGAGTGTGTGTGTATTTGTTTACCTTCCTTTTTGTCCCCTAAGGTAAGTCCTTCCACTCCTGGGATTGGAATGGCTCCTTTTCCACTTCCTTAAAACCCGTATCCTTCCCTTTCTCCTCTCCTTCCTCCCTCTTTTTCCCGAAGAAGCCACCACTGGTGGCGAAAACTTGAATGGTTGTGTGTTTAGTGTTCCTATCGACCAGCCTGTACTTTAGGTAAGTCAAAAATCTTTATTTTATACCATTTTCGTACCTGGAAGGTCTCCTTCTATAATATTATATATATATATATATATATATATATATATATATATATATATATATATATATATAAATTATAGAGGGAAACTTTCCCGGTGGGATAAACAAAAATAAAAATAGAAAACAGATGACTTACCAAAAAGACCAGCTCGTCGATAGAAACAAATAAAATAAATAAAATCACACACAAACACACATACAAGCTTTCGCCACCACTGGCAGCTTCTTCAGGAAAAAGAGGAAAAAAGGGGAGGAAAAGGGAAGGATATGGGTTTTAAGGAAGTGGAAAAGGAGTCATTCCAATCCCAGGAGTGGAAGGACTTACCTTAGGGGAAAAAAAAGGAAGGTAAACAAAAACACACACACCCACACATTTACACAGACGCAAGTACACTTAGGCAGACACACTGTAGAACTGTAGAAAGCAAAGCAACAGCAACAGCTTTCTACAGTTCTACAGTGTGTCTGCCTAAGTGTACTTGCGTCTGTGTAAATGTGTGGATGTGTGTGTTTTTGTTTACCTTCCTTTTTTTTCCCCTAAGGTAAGTCCTTCCACTCCTGGGATTGGAATGACTCCTTTTCCACTTCCTTAAAACCCATATCCTTCCCTTTTCCTCCCCTTTTTTCCTCTTTTTCCTGAAGAAGCTGCCAGTGGTAGCGAAAGCTTGTATGTGTGTTTGTGTGTGATTTTATTTATTTTATTTGTTTCTATCGACGAGCCGGTCTTTTTGGTAAGTCATCTGTTTTCTATTTTTATTTTTATATATATATATATAGACGAAGATTACTCACCAGGCGAAGGAACACAGGTGTGATAGCAGCACAAATAAATAGAAAACACACACACACACACACACACACAGACACAAACGCTAGCTTTCGCAGCCTAGCTGCTTTGTCAGGCAGAAGGGAAGGAGAGGGAAAAGGAAATGATGAGAGTTTAAAGGAGTGGGTAAGGAGTCATTCCAATCCTGGGACAGGGAAGACTTACCTTGGGGGAAAAAAAGGAGGGTAAACAAATACACACACACCCACACATTTACACAGACGCAAGTACACCTAGACAGACATACTGTAGAAAGCAAAGAAGTTAAGAAATTAGACAGAGATACCACTTGAGGCAGAGGCTCTGTCCAGAGAACTGAGGCAAAGATGTTAAGATGGTTGGTGGGAATTCGAATTTAGCGGAGGTTGAGACCAGGTGGGCAATGGGAAGAGTGAATATGCTGAAGGACTAGTTCCCATCTCTGGAGATCTGAAGGATTGGTGTCGGTGGGAAGTATCCAGTTAACCCAGACAGTGTAACACTGTGCCAAGATGTGCTGGCCGTGCCCCAAGGTGTGTTTAGCCACAGGATGATCCTCATTACCAACAAACACTGTCTGCCTGTGACCATTCATGCGACAGCACCCACTTGATTTATCAACTGACATGTCTGCACTGTGAAGCGTTCTATGTGGGAATGACCAGCAATAAACTGTCCATTCGCATGAACGGTCACAGGCAGACAATGTTTGTTGGTAATGAAGATCATCCTTTGGCTAAACATGCCTTGGTGCACGGCCAGCACATCTTGGTGCAGTGTTACATCGTCCAGGTTATCTGGATACTTCCCTCCGACACCAACGTTTCAGAACTCCGGAGATGGGAACTTGCCCTTCAGCTTATTCTCTCCTCCCATTGCCCACTTGGTCTCAACCTCCACTAAATTCAAATTCCCGCCCACCATCTTTAACATCTTTTCCTCGGTTCTGTGGACATAGCCTCTAACTCAAGTGGTATCTCTGTCCAACATCTTTGCTTTCTACAAATGCCTGTCTAGGTGTGTTTACGTGTGGATATGTGTGATTTTGGGTCTATTTGTTTACCTAGCCCCCCCCCCCCCCCCCCCCCCGGGCGCCAAGGTTAGTCCTTTCACTCCTGGGATTGGAATGACTCCTTTTCCACTTCCTTAAAACCCGTATCCTTCCCTTTCTCCTATCCTTACTTCCTCTTTTCCTGAAGAAGCGATAATGGTTGCAAAAGCTTGTATGTATGTTTGTGTGTGATTTTATTTGTGCCTGTCGACGAACCTTTGCTTTGGGTAAGTCATCCGTTTTCTATTTTTTATATAAATTTATCCCACCAGGAAAGTTTCCTTCTATAATTTATATATATTCTTTCCACAACATTTTAATGTAATACCCTCCCCTGATGGTGTGTGTGGGGGGGGGGGGGGGAGATTTCTTAGGTATTGGTTCTTCTGGGAATTTAGAGATGCAATATATGCATGTTTACATATTATCATAATTGTGTAATATACTACCCTTGATGTCATTTCTTAGAAATATATGCACATTTATTGTCACTTAATTGTGTAATATAATACTCTTGATGTTATTTCTTAGAAAATTTCTCCCCTCCACTCCATGCCCCGAGAGGTCATTGACACAGGCCTTGCATCAGTTGTAATATGATACCAGTGACCTTCAAGTGTTCTACAACATTGCTGCATATACTACTGTTATCTCTCCCTGTGTGGGAGAGCCCTCATGGGCAGTAGGCAATTTGTGGCATATGATAGTTTTGGGTTGCCCAGGAGGGGTGTGTGGAATACATAATGGTTAATGCAACCACTCACAGAAAGCAGGAAATCCAGATTCAAGTTGCAGTCAAGCATATCCATTAAATCAATCAGTCGATGCTGATTAATATTTGCAATTGCATATACATTTCCTGAAATTAAGTTGATAGCTATGTACAGGATGACCAGCCAGTCTAATACAGGTTAGGAAAAAATTCAAAAAATATATTTCAAAACTTCGCCTAAGTTTTACAAGTGTTCTTCCACTGTGACATACGCCTCAACAACGTGACCAAGGCTGTCCACCTTGCAGGACAGAGCCGGACAGAACTAGTATTGAGTGCTGATTCTAAAATCACGCCACCCTTCTGGCGTCCGTGCTGAAACTACTGACGTTACCAAGCTACCGTGGAGCCAATAGCAGACACCCACGTTTTATCACGTGTGCCACTGCTGCAGGACTCGGAGGTGTGAGAATCAGTTCCTTCGCTCTCTTCAGTTTGAGCTCTCGTACAGAACAGACGCACTTGAGAGGCTCAGCGTCTGTGTGGGGCGAACGGCCGCATGCCGTCCGCTTCCGCCTAGCGGCTGTTTGGTATCAGCCACCAACTGTGTGAACCGTAACCATTACCGTAATTTTTCCATTTTCTAGTTCGTTTAGACTGGCATTCATTCATTACATCCGTACCCAGGGTGAGTCCTGATATGTATCCCGTATTTCAGAATATACTAAATATTAACTTACATCCTATCTTTTATTTGCCATTCAGCCACCCTTTCCTAGGGCGCCCACAAGCCTTCACCGCTCTGCCTTCCATCCTGACAACGCTTCCAACCCATTTTATTTATGCAGCACTGGGATAGGTTGTATAATTTTCCTATCATCCTAGGATAAAGATCAAGTGCTGTACAATTTGGCGTCCGAAGTGCGAACTATAACCCACCTTTCGGCCCTTAGGGTGGCCGCAAAATTTTGGTTCACATTATGTTGTGTGGCTGGTCGACAGCCGCTATCCCGCCGAGCCACGGCACCGCCGCCGTGACATCCTAGTAGCCGCTGCATCTGCACATTCCGTGCTGAGTGCGAAGTCCAATGCCGCACGCCTGCCTGCCACAGCGCACGTGTGCGCTATGTGCGTGACGCGCGACCTGCCGCAGTTGACCGCCGACTTCGCCGTGCACTACTCCACGTGCGTAGCTCAACTGCGTGCACAAGGCGTAAAAAGTTACGCGCCCCTTTCGTGCTACTGTTGCGGCCCACCAAAGGCATGTAAAGTGCTGTCTGTTTTCCGGTTGGCGCGGCCCACCTGCGACTGCCGCCGCTCACATACATCGCCTACCGACATCGTCCGTCTGAAGTGCTGTGCGGATGAGGTGCCGCCCCATGTATCCTGCCGGTCCTGCCAAGCAGACGAAGATGGCTTCTTACCAGGTCCTAACCACTACAACCCGTAGCAGTGAGGCGCACTTGCCGCCCCGCCTCCTACGTCGCAGCCACGCTCGCGTCGTGTGACCGCACATCGCCCGCCGCCAAGATGCCGCTCCCGCCTGCTACATACCACCGTCGTATTTTACCGTGCTACACTACGTCCCGACGGATAAGTACAGACTGAGAACATGATTTGTTATTTCCTGCTGTTCCGAGTTACCTCGAAGTAATAGAATAATTTGAATATTAACTTTCTCTGAGTGACTGGATTAGCTAATGTTGCAGTTATAGTAGAGAATAATACTATTTTCCTTATATTACTGAAGTTTGAGCATTTTCATTTTTTAATTAATTTGTAGCATGTCTAATGAATGACACAGTTTTATGATTATTGACAAAGTTTTTCATTAATGCTAGTAATATGTGGCCTGGCATCCACATTGTTCGAGATGCTCCTGATATTTCTTCCATTTCAGTTTGTGTCACAATCTCTCTTTCCTTGATCTTTCCTAACAATATTTTCCGTGCCGTAAATGAAAGTAAATTTCCGCCCTCCACAGACGTGATGGGTTAAAGCAAGGCATTCCCCTTCCAAGCCGCGTCTGGCTGAAATTGAAAAATCATTGGTACAAGGGAGAAGTGTGAAATTCTCAGTCTTGAAGGATGTGTGTTTTTGTTTTTAAGTTCAAACACCGACGCATTACCAGCATTGAGGTCTTAAAAGAAAAACCACAAACCACAAGTTTTCAATCGTGGTTGTGTCTACTAGATTTGCTGACGAGTCTAGACTGACGTCCGCAGCCGCACAAACAGTTGTACACACGACTAGCGTCTGAAACCGTCGAAACCGTTAGAATGCTGTGTTGATCCACCACATTGTAAACACAAGAATTAAACTTTCGCCCCTCCCTCCTCTACTCTCTGTATGTTTCTCTTTTTCCTCCAGGGTATTTCTTTCTGTATGAGCTTTTCCTTCCGTAAAAGTGGTAGTATCGCAAGCTGGTTGACAAAGAATGTGACGACATTGTGCTTCAGGGCACGAGATGTGAATCTTGTTGATTCGAAAATATTTTACTGGAGAGAAGCCTGGTTGAGATGTGATAAGATAGCCTTTGAGAGATACCTGAATCGCTACTGCACCCTAAGTGACGTGCAAGTGAAAAGCCTCAAGCTGTTACCTCCAGAGGGCAGCTGAAGTTGAGTAACGTTTTAGCCGATGTAATGGAGCCTATAGGTAGTTGCCACATGGTGAGTCAAGAGTATCGCCGGTGAGCGTAAAATCCGTAAGAGAAGTATAAAGAAGAAAACTGTCTCACATAGCGAGAAGACCAAGAAAAACCACGTTGTCCTTATTTCTATTATTGCCATTCTGCTTCTATATACCTCATGATTTACCTCATACACGCCTTTTCTTTGTCCGATTCTGAAACTTCCGTAACAAGGTCCATTATGTTTTCTGTGTCAGTATCTTGACAATAAATGTAAGTGAAACACAACGCACATCAGAATTATGAGAAGTTATTTCCAGTTGTAACAGCCAGAGACAGCCTAAGTTGATGTGTAAATAATTTGTATCCAGTACTTCAAGAGAGGTACTTCTAATGTGCTATGACGTGTTAATAGTAAAGATACGTTGCCCTTATCCAATTTAGCGAGAACGATTGCTATTTTGCAATAAGTAACCCAGACGTTAGTAAATCTGGTTCTCTTTTAAAGCACCACATTATTAAGCATGAAGTATCAATTAAAATGTGCTCCAGTCACTCATAATATAGATTTTCGTATGATTTATTAGTGTGTAAGGTTTCCCAGAATGTCTGTCTAGTTCACTCTTATATTTTTAGAGTATTTTAATTATCCTTGAGAATTTTAAGTATACTGTCATTAGGTGAGGAAGAGTTAACTTTTTCTACCATTAACAATTTATCCCTTCTTATTCGCCATTGTGAAGTGTCACGTTTTGTTGCCAAATTCATAATGCCCAGCGTTCTGTAATGGAGTTTATGCTGTTTGCTTCTATTGTCAGCAAACCATTATTTACCATTTACATTTCCAATTGTTAGAGTGATTCGGTTGTTATCTGCCTTTCCTGTGCTACCTTCATTTCTTTGAGACTTTTTAGAGCCTGTTAATTCAAATTTGAAGTTAGTGATTATAAGAATTAAAAAATAATTGCGTGCTTTTTAATTCTTAAAATCAACCGACCCGACTTGTTCCCTCCTGTCTTTCTTCATAAAATTGTAAGCCGCATCCTGTTTTCCGGCTTTAACTACTATCAATTCAACAGAAATTTAGAGACTATCGATAATTTTGTCATCCTAGAGCTACTATGTTACGATATTCATGCAGATGACATTCGCAAAACGAATGGCCAACGTTTTGGAACCTTGTTCCTGTTAAAATTCAACGCATAGAAGCCTTGAGACGTTGTTGAAATTTTTAAAATGTGTACTTTAACTGCCTGATCTTTATCCATTACATATCAAACTGAACTTAACATCCTTTCCATTCAGCTGAATGAAATTCATTTCCAAGTCTCTGATACGTTATTTATTTTATCCACTGTTTGTAGCCGATTTTATTGTGTTGCCGTTTTATTTTAAGTGCACATTTGTGAATTGCCGCCAAAATTCATTTCCTTGCATTGTTAAGGCGCGTGCTAGTACGCCGTCATCTGACGTTAGACCACCTGCCTTCTTCAAGGCTTTTGCAGTCAGCTGTAGCCGCTCCACCACACTCCCCTCCTCCTCCCGCCACCTGCCTATCATGTGTCCCCCCGCCTCTCTCCCCTCACGCCATGCATGTAGCCCAGACTTGACTCTTATCTCCCCCTGCCTACCGCAGGCAGCCATTATACTTTTATGACTATCACCTTTCCTGCCGCGCTACGCACCACGTGCGCGTCTGACAGTTGTATTTGTTACAAACAGTTACCGTGCCGCGTAAGCTGCATTTACGCGTGAAGTATCTCAACACTGGTGATTCATGAAATAATACCAATTCAGGCTCACAATTCTATAAGAATTCGTTTATTTTGTAATGAGCACTATTAACTCTTCTTCTGCCTAATGATTGTAGACGTTTATTAAAAGCAGCAATATTGGGGCAAAGAACTTTAATTTTTATCCAAGATAATATTATAACTATTTTTAAGAGTACCCATTTTCCTGTTCTTGTCAGAGTATCAAGTTATTTAATTCTTGCTGTGTTTTATACAAACTTAAGACACCCATATTTAGTTTGGTGTTAGCAAAATTTGAGGCCACAATACGACTTTGATATAGTGTTAATGTTGTTGTGTACTTTTCCTATATGACCTGTTTGGAAGGACTGTTGCCCCTTTAAGTAACTTGCAATATTTCAAAGTGAATAATTAAGTATTATGTATCAATTTATATTTTTAGACCTTGTGTCTTATGATGAGAACTAAGGTAGATAAAACCTCTGTTTTATTTCCATATTTTACTTCCTTACTTCATATGAGTTCTAACACTTTGTTGAAAAAACTTTTAATCCCACACATTTAAATTTCATTTGTGAATTTTGTCACTTCCACAATATTTTATGTAATAAGTGATGTTACTGGTTTTAGATTGTTTACCTGGAAACCAAATGTGACTAAATGTAAGTCCCCTGACATTCCCACCAAATGAGTTGGAATTGTAAAACAATCCTCCCTTAGTTACTAGGTCCCCTTTCGGGCAACCCGTACTTCCCAGGAGTGTCTGGCGTCCATGTAAACTTTGTGAGTCACCACTTCTAGGGAAGGGGGAGGGAATGTACAGGATGACCAGCCAGTCTAATACAGGTTAGGAAAAAATTCAAAAAATATATTTCAAAACTTCGCCTAAGTTTTACAAGTGTTCTTCCACTGTGACATACGCCTCAACAACGTGACCAAGGCTGTCCACCTTGCAGGACAGAGCCAGACAGAACCAGTATTGAGTGCTGATTCTAAAATCACGCCACCCTTCTGGCGTCCGTGCTGAAACTACTGACGTTAACATGCTACCGTGGAGCCAATAGCAGACACCCATGTTTGATCACGTGTGCCACTGCTGCAGGACTCGGAGGTGCGAGAATCAGTTCCTTCGCTCTCATCAGTTTGTGCTCTCGTACAGAACAGACGCACTTGAGAGGCTCAGCGTCTGTGTGGGGCGAACGGCCGCATGCCGTCCGCTTCCGCCTAGCGGCTGTTTGGTATCAGCCACCAACTGTGTGAACCGTAACCATTACCGTAACCTTTTCCATTTTCTAGTTCGTTTAGACTGGCATTTATTCATTACATCCTTACCCAGGGCGAGTCCTGATATGTATCCCGTATTTCAGAATATACTAAATATTAACTTACATCCTATCTTTTATTTGCCATTCAGCCACCCTTTCCTAGGGCGCCCACAAGCCTTCACCGCTCCGCCTTCCATCCTGGCAACGCTTCCAACCCATTTTATTTATGCAGCACTGGGATGGGTTGTATAATTTTCCTATCATCCATAGGATAAAGATCAAGTGCTGTACAGCTATAGTTGCCTCAGTGCCCGATCCTTTGGATATGCATTCATCTCTTAGGGACATTTGTATGGTTCCATCAATAAACACAGACACTGCTCATTGTATTGTTGTTATTGGCAGAGATGTTGTTAATAATTTTTTCACTCATAGTCAGATTATTTTGATACATGTGGACACATGGGAGGTACCAACATTCACCTTTTTTCTGAATAAACAAATTATCATGGATACATCCATGAAAGAGGAAGATTTGTGGATGGGGGGTGGGGGGTCACTCATCTCAAAGAGTTTTTTGTTAGACACAATTTACGGTGATAAGTTATAGGCTTATCCATCATCGAAATTGCAAAGTTAGAATACAACTTCGATGAATGTCAGTATGCAGTGGGTTTACTGCCTTAAATACAAATTTTTTCTTCACAGATGTGATTTATGGGTATATCCATGACAAATGAAAAATCTTTGTCATGGTAACAATGTATGGTGAACTGTGACTAATGCCAGTGAAACTGGAAAATTTTCTATCACCTACCAAATTTACAATGATTTGTGGCTTTTTATAAAGTTCTTGGTGAGTAAATAAACTATAAACATAGTTTTGTGACCTTTGATACAAAAAATTATGATTTTTCTGGCGTATCATGATAATAAATACAGATTTTCAAAAACAGGAAACAGATTTTTCAGATAAACATCTAAACAATGTAGCAATAACATTTGAGTCATTTGCTTCTCCCCAAGATATGACTGCTTAAAAGTTGTATTTTCAAACATATTGCTATTGCATACTATCATGTATGGACAGATATCTATTGAACCAAATAAGATATCATTCTGTTCTTAACTTTAAATAAAATTTTGATATGTTCTCTGCATTTCATACACAGCTATGTATGACCTAAAATCAGTTATTTGAAAAGTCGATGCAGTGTGTTTTTACCTCTGCAAACTTTTAAAAATATATTGCAATACTTGACTAAACTAGCTGCTGTGCATTAATTGTGATGAATAACAAATATAAAATCACCCCTTTATTGAGCGAAGATATTAACCTGTAAGATGTACAAAAATCAACTTTTTCACTAAGTAGATTTTTTACAATCGGATAGTAAGTTTTCGAGTGGCCTGAATGCTGTCTTTCAGCAAAATACACAAGTTTCTTACTGAAACATTTTGGTTTTTTGGTTGTATCTTGGTGACGGAAAGATTTTCAAGAACAGAAAAAAGCTGTTTGTATATGAATGTCTACACTACAGGATTTCTTGTAAGTATTTGAACAATTTATTATGGTTAGTTATTGAAATGTGATCAGTTTGAATCTCAGGATCTCAGTAAGAGATAAAGACATAGAACAAATTTAAAAAGTATTTTGAGTGTATCATCTTAAGGACATATGATACAAATTTTGAGGATTTGTAATGAAGGAAATATTGAAGTGCCATCCCCACAATTTGAGAGTTTAGTAGCCAAAAGTCGAGGTTTTTCGGGATTTTCCCAGGAGCTGCCCATGAATAAATGGTACTTTCATAAGCTGTATAAACCCCTCTGTACATCACACATAATGTTCATAAGCCAACTCATTTGTTCAATTTGGTTGAGCTCCAGGAAGTGTGTAAATATTTAAAATTTTGATAGTTTACTGTGGGACACTACAGTATTGCCATTCTTCTAGTATGCATGCAAATGGTCACTAGGCCAAGGACTGTCTAGAGCACATTACTCCTTAACTGTGTGATCAATAGCACCTGAGATATGAGCATCTGAAGAATTGTGAATTTGTATGCGCCATACTGGACACTGATGTGCACAGTATGATAACTAAGTAAGTTATATTATATCAAAAATAACTTTTAGTATTTATTACTTTAGTTAAAGAAATTAATATATCACTGATAAGCTCTTCACTGCACTTAAGTGTGTATTTTGTACTATATTTATTATGTTTTTGTGTAGTCAGCAGAGCTGTCAAACAAGTTTCATGTAGAATTATTGAATCTGACAGAGAAAGATATAATTATTTTACAGATTTTCAAACATTCTGATGTGCCCAAAGACAAATTTCCATGGCCTGATAATATGTAAGTGGGTACCTACATTTATATTTTTCATATGTTGAAGAGTCTTGAACCCAAGACTGCAACTTATTTAATGATTATATTTTGGCACTGTTTCTCTTAACTTTGTAAGTAGGAATTGTTGATCTAGCTTGTATTCCCACAATTCCCCTGGCCAGAGTTCTGTTATCTTTTTCCCACTGGCGCACCTTAACGTTTCCCTTTACTCTTCTGTCTTTGTCCAACCACTCCTTTCCCATCCAGATAATATACTACTGCCCCCCCCCCCCCCCCCCGCACTCACCCTTTGCCGCTCCTTCTATTTGGGCTTCCCCTCTCCCGTCCATCCCCAACCCATCCTGCTGCTCCATCCCTCCCCTCCCTGTCTGCTTCTCTGCAACCACCTTCCTTTCTTCCCCCTCCAGCTCTCTAGAATCCTCTCCCTGTTTTTATATCTCCCATATGCTCTTCCCTCTTAGAAGTCATTTTGTATTGTTGTGCAGCAACTGACTTATCTCTCTTTCTTGCCTGCATCTTGCACTCTTCCATTACTCCCTCCTGCCCCACAGGAAATTTCCCAACCTCTGCCCACATTCATCAGCCTAGGCAACTGTTCTTCCAGAATCTGAGATTTTGTGACTGGATTAGTGTGTGTCTTTGTGTTGTGTATGTTGTGAATGTGTTTAGTTTCTATCAGAAAAATTACTAGTGATTAGAAGCTAGTTATTAATGTGCTCTTTTACATGTGTCTATGCATCACACATTAGTCTGCTAAGGATCAGTGGTTGCCTTTCCTTTATTTTAACATTGTCCCATTCAGAAAATTCCGTTGCTGTTAAGTTATAATGATATGTATTTTCTGTGCAGGCTGCAGACAGTATACCACTAATAATATATTCAAATGGTCTGGTGTTGTCAGATGGTCCTTTCAGACCTTATTCAGATTTAAGTACTAAAATGTTTGTGCAAGATGTCTGTGATGGGTATTTTCCATCTGAACTGCAAAATTCTTACCCAGATGGAGTTGCTTTTGAGGTATTTATTGGAGATATTTTATGTGCAATTATAAAAGATTTAAGTACTGATAGAAATTCAAACTGTTAAAGTATAATGTCAAATTTGATTCATTTGGTAATCCACACACTGTATTTTGTAACCTCATCATGAAGCAATGATTTCAAGTATATGGAACATGCATGTATGTACTAGTTGAGATAAGAAGACTTGCTAAAAGAAAGAATGCAAACGAGTTTAGGAAGAGCCATATTCTATGTTATAAAAAATATTTAAATGATAAAACTACACTTGTCCAAATTTTACATAAAATTTACAATAATAATGAAGGTAAGGAATTCTTCAACAATCATGAAGCTATATAACAATTTCTTTACTAAAACTGCAGGAAAAAAGAAAGAATATAATATTTATTAACACTGCCATCAGATTTGATGTAATAAAAGCAGAAGGTAACTATAAAGTTGATATTTGTCTGGTTTTAACATCATAGCTGAATTAATATTAATGAAACATGCCCAGTAAATGACAAACATATTGGCGTAAATCTTCTGTTATAGTAATTTTTTGTGAGTGTTTGAAAAGGTTAGATTAGTTGTACTTTTTGTTCCAATTGATCCATAGTGTCAAGATCCTGTTGGATGTAGAACTGGTCAAAAAACAAAACTACACAATAAATACTTACCAGATAAGAACAAATATAATAAGGTAAAAATCTTAAACATATTTACATTTAGAAGGACAGAAGACTTGTTGTCAAAAATTAAATGTTCAATATACTTACTTCTGGTATTGAATTCATGAACTGAACTGTTGGTATGAAAAAGATTGTATTTTTAATTAGAAATTTCATTAACACATTGGCTGCCGCAAACTTATGCCTTCCTCTCGTGGGACATGGAGGAGAACGTGGTGCCGTTGCAATGTGGAATTCCACGTTCCACTGCCCTGCGAAGCATGGTTTGAAGGACCTAGTATGTTAGATTTTTGCTTCATGGAGTGGAATGTGGCCAATGAAAAGCGATCTGGTTTCCACGTGACAAGCAGAACTTTTAATCCACCATATTGCAAACAGAACTCCATATTTTGTGCCTTTTTTCCTTTTAGCATATGATGTATAATCTTTTTAAAGCACTAGAAAATTGAAGAACTTTTGAAAATGCATCGTTTTAGGTATGATTTGTTTCAAAAAATTACTGGAAACTATATATTCATAGCTTTAAAGGAAATCGTATTTAAAATTAGTCAGTGTTATAATTCGTATACCATGAAAGAATATCGTTCCTATGCTACGGTTCAATGTCATTCTATCAAAGGACAGATAAATCAGTTATTACATGTTTTATGTACATAGTATACCTCAAATATGGCGAAAAACCTGCCCAGGACAAATAGTGTATATGGTAGCACCACAAGCCGTGGAGCGAGTAATCCGGGTTCGTGAACCCATACTTCTAAAATTTTTTTTTTCTTCCTTTTTTGTTTCCTTAATGTTTCTGGTTCTCTCTCATTAATTTAAGAGTATTATCCAATATTCGTTGTTATTTCTTTTTGAGATGATGGATTAGTGTGGTGGTTAGCATTACAAGCTATGGAGGAAAAGAGATTAATTAACAGGTTTGCATCTACACTCTCGGAGATTTTTCGAGACAGTACCGTATGTCATTCGATTTTTGCCATGGTGTTTGAATTCTGTTGCAGTTCAGTACAGTGCTCGAATAGTTCAGTTTTCACAGTGCAGAGAGAGTGTGATTATGGAAGCACATGAACAAGTAGAATGTATCAGCCAAAACTTATTATATTCGAAGGAATGCCAAAGTAAACAGAATATGTACATCGTGAAAAATAGGAATATAAGAGACCAAGACAAATGGAGCTGGCACAGATGATGGATTTCACCATTTACAATTTTTTAATGATATTTTGCCAAAAGTGATTTGGTCGTACATTTTTATCATTATCAAAATACTTTCAGTTAATGTAACGTCTTTGTGTTTTTTGAAGGAAAAAAAATTACAATTTCTTGAAGTGTATTGCATGTAACGTGCAAGCATTAGACCGCTACAGTATTCAGTTTTTAGTTTTTTTCCCCCCTCCTTCGTTGTTTACTAACAGTTATCATGTAATTTGTGCACATTCATCACTGTAAATACAATGATCGACGCACCAGCCTGCAACGGGTGCTGGAGAGCGCTGCGGTCGCAAATCACTATGAGCAGCACATTCCGTGGGATGTAGCGGGTCGTTTCAGAGCGTGCTGTGGCTAGGTAGACACCACGCCTGGCGTGTGCCACACTGGGATAACATGGCCCATGTGAGGATGGCTTTAGGGATGGCTGTTTCATCTCCACACCAAACCAGGCCGGGCGTGGCGACCGGGGCTAAACTGATATACAATCATCATTCCAATGTCATCTTTCAGGCCATGTTGACCCACAGTATATGTTTCACGTATCTGTGTCTGTATTGGAAAGAAGGAAACCAATGCTATACCGCAATGAAAAGAATGGGGCTTGTGGCCGTCGCCAGTCGCATGCTGTCCGGTGTAAGGCATTGCTGTGGCCACTGCCAGGGTGAGGCATTGTTATGGCCACCACCCACATGGCAGTCAATGTGTTAAGTAATATTGGGTTATCAGTAGTTAGTTTTCCAAAATCCTGAACAGCCCTCTGCAGTTCACACCACAAATAATTCATCTTACATGTTTTTGGGTTTTGAAAAACTTTAACTTGGCTTGCTGAGTAACCCCAGAAAATAATCCTGTGATGTTATGGAATGAATGTAACCGTAGTTCACTAAGCTTTTTTTATTTTTATATCACATATGTCTGACAACATTGCATATAGCAAATAGAAATTTGTTTAGGCACTTCAGTTGTTCTGCGGCATGTGTCTTCTAATCGTCAGAATTTAACACTCCAAACTTCTTCTAATTGCTTCTTGTCATATTTTCGACTTTTACTGGCAGGAAACATTTTACAAGTTCTAAAATGCATATAGTATGTTTTTTCCCGGTTTAGTGATAAAGAACTGGCCATGAAAATAAAGTCATTTCATTGTTCAAACAGGGTGCAATAGAGGACATGAAAAAATATAGATCTAACAATATTTCCCTCAGTATGTCCAGTTGTAGAGCAAGATACACATATACAAAATTAATTAAAAAACTTATTCATTTTCTTAGAATAGAAAATCCAGGGTGGAATGACAGTAATTGGAAATGGGATTGAATGGTACTCACTACTTTTCATGTGTTTGGAGCTCAGAAAACGTAAGCTTGGGTTGCAAAGTTACCTCAGAGAAAATCCCTTGCGATATTATAAAATAAAATCAAGCATAGTACACAGTCCCAAAATTTAAACATCTGTGTCACAACATTTATATTGTAGTAATCCAATCAATGTGATTCTGATAGGCAATGTTCAATGAGTGCTAACTTGGGTTGATGAAATAAGATGTGCTGTTGGTGTTATTGACAACTGTCTCTGACAGTACATATAATCTTATCTATATATCTCTCATCACAATGAAAGGGTATGTGATAGAAGCAAATTTTCATAGTCTAATTTTTGTGTAGATGTGTGCTGTGTGTGGCAATGTTTTGAGCATGCTATACCCTCCACTGGGTGCTGCCAGTTACCACATGTAGATATTGGTCATTGTGCATAAGTAAAAGTGAAGATCATTGTCCATCTTTTTCCAATACATATTGTGATCCAATGTACTGTTCACTCTTCTTTTTGTCGAGACACCCAGAAAGGGGAGCACTTTGTCCACTACGACTTCTATGGTAAAACTGAAGTTCTGGTTTATGGAATCAAGATGTGAGAGGAAGTCATTCAGCTCGTCTTTTTATAAACTGTGTCCTGCCGATGCTCTGTTCTAAGTCAGAACTGTTGTGAATTGTACCAAAAGTCTATAGTCTTGAAGTTTTATTACTCTGTGAGTGAAAACTGGCAACTGTGTGCCGTTCTTTCGTTTGACTGCATATTGTTATGGTAAGCATGCATATATGCTGAACAGTTTTCAATAAGCACTGCTAACACTCGTCTCCTCATCCACTCTCTTCACAAAATTAACTTCCATTTATCTGCAGTAATGGTTTAACTGATGCTGCTTCATCTTGCATTTACTTGTTGCGAAGGCCATATAGTGAACTCCTGGCAAGTTGGTTTGTGTGTGTGTGTGTTTGGGGGGGGGGGGGGGGGTTAGGTAGTACGCCCTTTCCATTTTAAACATACTGTAGAACCCCATTTTTACACTTTTCAAGGGACTTCAGTGAAATGTGTAAAATGCAGGAAATAATGTTTTAAATGGTAAAATACGCTTACTGGATCACCCTTACATTTTTGTAGTTTATTTGTGATATACGTACATAATAGGTCTCAAAATACTCGCCAGGAAGTTTACTATATAATAAAGATCATCCAAATTTTTACAACTTTAAGCACCAAGCAGAACTGGAACTGGTAATTTTATGGGAAGTAGAAATTTTTGACGCAATTTCATTTATCATAATCTATTAGTCAGCAAGCCTTTAACCGGCATTAATTATTTACATAGTAAAATTGCACAACTTCCGTTCTTTTTGTATTTTTTTATGTTTTGCATTACGATATTCGAGAATCTATTTGCGTTCAATACATGCATAAATATTTTTGTAATGTTTGTAAGGTCACATCTCTAACTATTATCACTTTTTTGAGGTTATAATGTACCATGCCCCTTCAATGTGCAGAAACACACACAAGCAAATCATCAATCTCACCATTTATAAAAAGTCACAAAAATACTTAAATTAATACAGTATTTGCATTTCACAACAAGAATTAATTCTTGAAACGCGTCTTGCAAAGCATGTGAAACTACCAGTTGCTTAAACAAAGCCAAGCGACAATTGGTGCGGTGGCTGAAGGGATACTGTACTCCCATCAGCCACCGCACTGTAAGTCAACTAGGCTCATACTGCAAACAACAAAATGTGAAATATACAGTTGAATAAATGCAAAGTCTGAATAAACTTGATTGCATAATGTTTATAAAACCTATACTTTAAGGCAAAATCCATGCAAGCGTCAGTTATGTCATTTTTTCTTCATGAACATGGTTTCAAAAAGCATAAAAATGCAATAAAAGTGCAAATATATTAATGCAAAAATGGGCGGAAGTAACATTGTGAACATAGGAAATTTGATGGGACCGACAAAAAATGGTGTGAATGGTGGGAAAACGTAAAATCTGGAAACGTAAAAATGGGGTTTCTGTATATCTCCCCCTCTCTTTCTTTTTGCATAAGCATAAGGCAAGTTGAACCAAATTCAGTATATCTTGCGGAAATATAATATTTCTGTAATATTCTAGTTTTGGCAATTTTTTTTTCACAAACATTGTTTTGAATGGGAAATATTAGTACACACATTTTGTTTCTCAATTAAAAACTGGGACAAGTATGCCTCAAATGATTTTCTTGGGACACAGGACATTTATACGAAAACCTGGACTGTCCCGGCAAAATCGGGACATCTGGTCTGACTTTCTCTTTGACAATTCTTGAAAAGATGATAACGATGGAACACTTACAAGAATTTGTAAGGTGGTTTTCCTGTAAGTACATGGCAGGTCATATTCAGTAGTTCCAATTGTATAGAAAATAAGATGTCTCATATACTTATAATCCTTAAGAACTTGGAACAGCCAGTTGTAACATTAGTATTAAGTGTAACTTACATCCTTGGAACAAGTATTGTGAAGGGGGCAGTGGCTGTTTAGGTATGATTTTGTTATTTTTGCATATTTAAGATTTTAAATTTACTTGATGTTGTCTGCTGAAAACCTATTATACCACGATAAACTCCATTCTGACAGGAAAGCAAATGCATGTTACGTTTTGGAAAACACTGCACTTGCACATCATGCAACCAATAATGCAGTACAGTGATTGATGCACACTGTAACTCTCTCCCTTTTAAAGCCCACAAAAATATAAAAGAAAAAAAAGCATATGAGAGAAATCATACTTGCTTGTTGGACTGCAATGAAGATACATCATGTAAATGTTCATTGTGAAAAGAATAGGAATCAAAAATTAAAAGTGTTCTGTAATTATAGTTATGTTTGTATTTCACATTTAGTATGAACAGAATGGGAGTGGTTCTTAAATGCACTCCTGTGAAAACAGGAAATAGAATCAATATCACATTAAAATGTAAATATATATATAATTTTCAAAATATCGGGTTATTTTCAAAGTAAGGGGTAAGTGATTAAGATTTTGTTTATGTTTGTATTTCACATTTAGTATGAACAGAATGGGAGTGGTTCTTAAATGTACTGCTGTGAAAACAGGAAATAGAATCAATATCACATTAAAATGTAAATATATATATAATTTTCAAAATATCGAGTTATTTTCAAAGTAAGGGGTAAGTGATTAGGATGCTGGATTTATAATTCGTTGGAACAGGGTCAAACCCCTTTCAAGTTTTTCTTGTTAGGTTTTCTGTGGTTTTTGTAAACTGATGAATCAGTATGTTGTGAATGTTCTCTTAAAAATATATATATATATTTTTAATTCCTGAAAGATAATAAGCATTTAAAGGAAAGAAAACCAGCATTCTTGACCTTCTACAGCCATTTATTACAGCTCTGAATAGGTCATAGTTAGGAGAACAGTTGCCATTACAGCAGTTATTATTTAGTAATGAATTGAATTGTATTGTTAAAAACCAGTTGAATTGAATTTACAAACTTGTGCACAATGCTACAACAAGTTTCAAACAGTGAAAAGTATAACAATATTTTTCAGGTCACTGACAAGCATACAGTACTTTATTCTGAAGAAAATATTCAATGGAAACCTTTCTGTGGAACGGGATACATTCTGGGTGGAAAATCACAAGGCAGAAGTTCTAGATACAAGGCAGAAACTCCAAAAACTATATTGGATCTAAAGCAGTAATGTATGCTGGGGACAACACTTGTGAAATGAGATAATACCATCTTTGATAAACATTTTCTATAAAATTATTTTCAGTTTCCTTTTTGTGAGCTTATGCAATGTTTTGGACTGATTTCATTTGGCTTAATTCACATACTGAATGTTAAATTTGTAACTCTTCTGTCTAGTGAATAAACTGATTCAACTGAGAAGACAAATTGTGCTATATGCCATGAGGCAGTCAGCAACAATCGATATTTATAACAGGTATTTTACATGTTTCATATAAATGGGAATCATAAAATGTTTCTTTATTAATCAGGAGATAACCCTCCACAGATATGTGAAGTATTCTTTTCCAAAGAGATGGAGTGGCTGTCCAATGGTTTGCTTAGTACTGCCAACAATAACACTAGAATTTTTTTTATGTTAATTTTTGTCTTTTTGTGTTACTATTGCTGCCTGGTGGTACTGAGTAGAGGTAAGAAAATATTTCTGCGTAAAAGAAGTTCACTACCTTGTAGCAAGGGCACTGGTCACTGGTCTGCTTTGTACAAAAGAGCGGGGGTACAAAATTTGTTTGGAAAATAATTATTTTGAACATACATTTTGAGCTCCAACTACATGCCTACAAATCATAGCCACACACATGAACTTATTAACACTTCATTTTGCAGCCTCTGGAAAGCAGTAAGTACAACATCTCATAGTTAATCCTACCTATAGCCCATACCATAAATATTATATAAGCAGATTCACTTGCCTCGGAATATAATTTATAATTACCTCTCCTTGAGATAAGACAGTTTATTTTCTTCTAAAAATAAATGAATAAATGTTGGTACCCTTTATCTGATTGACACTAACCAGTATGTAACTGAAAAACTGCTTCACAGAGAGCGATTTAAAAACATTTATAGTACATTCTCATTTATTTGACAAACAGACCACGGAAATGTCAGATTACATAGAATGTCGGGTAACAGGGAAAGAAGAAACAGCAATACTGAAAATGATTAGCTGGTGTCTTGTTATTGAGAATGATGATACAGTAATTGAATTCATATTTTTAAATGGGCTTTAGTCACCTGACACACTTTTGTGGGAAATCGAAAAGAAAACTGTTTAAATTTTAAAAGTACTACTGTTTAAATTTTAAAAGTACTTCTTATTTGCTTATTTCTCCATATTTTTATTTGATTTTTTTATTTCTCCATATTTTTATTTAATATTATTTTAATATTTTATTTGGTCTGTCTAGGTGTGTTTGCGTTTGAATATGTGTGAGTGTGTGTGTGTATTTGTTTACCTTCCTTTTTTCCCCTAATGTAAGTACTTCCACTCCTGGGATTGGAATGACTCCTTTTCCACTTCCCTTTCCCCTCTCCTTTCTTCCCCTTTTTCCTGAAGAAGCGACCAATGGTTGCAAACGCATGTATGTGTGTGATTTTATTTGTGTCTGTCGATGAGCCTGTCCTTTGGGTAAGTCATCCATTTTCTATTTTTTATATTTGTTTATCCCACCAGGAAAGTTTCCTTCTTTAATTTTTATTTAATATGATAGAAATGTGATTTCTGACAAAAGACTGGATTTCAGTAGTGAAAATAAATGTTAAATGTTGCAAACTGATTCCTTACGTATTTGAAAAATATGTATAACAATAGAGATGATTTAACTTACCAGGTGAAAAAGCACAGGTTCGTAGATAGACACATAAATAAAAACACACACAAATGCAACCCTAGGTTGCTTCTTCAGAGAAAGAGCAAGGAAGGAAAGGGAAGAAAGAAAGGATGCGGGTTTCAAGGGAGTGGGTGAGGAGTCATTCCAGTCCCGGGAGAGGAAGGACTTACCTCGGGGGGGGGGGGGGGGTAAACAAACACACACACCAACACACATATACATGCACACACACCAAGACAGAGATATATATATATATATATATATATATATATATAAAATATAAAAAATAGACGAAGATTACTCACCAGGCGAAGGAGCACAGGTGTGACAGCATCACAAATAAATAAATGAATACACACACACACACAATCGCAAGCTTTCGCAACCCAGTTGCGTCTTCAGGCAGTAGGGAAGGAGAGGGAAAAGGAAATGAAGAGGGTTTTAAGGAAGGGGGTAAGGAGCCATTCCAATCCCGGGAGAGGAAAGACTTACCTTGGGGGAAAAAATGGAGGGTAAACAAATGCACACATAAGTCTTTCCTCTCCCGGGATTGGAATGGCTCCTTACCCCCTTCCTTAAAACCCTCTTCATTTCCTTTTCCCTCTCCTTCCCTACTGCCTGAAGACGCAACTGGGTTGCGAAAGCTTGCGATTGTGTGTGTGTGTGTATTCATTTATTTATTTGTGATGCTGTCACACCTGTGCTCCTTCGCCTGGTGAGTAATCTTCGTCTATTTTTTATATTTTATTTTTCCTGCTAGGAATTTTTCGTCTTAATAATCGTTTCATATATATATATATATATATAATATTATAGAAGGAGACCTTCCAGGTAGGAAAATGGTATAAAATAAAGATTTTTGACTTACCTAAAGTACAGGCTGGTCGATAGGAACACTAAACACACACAAAAACACACAACCATTCGAGCTTTCGCCACCAGTGGTGGCTTCTTCGGGAAAAAGAGGGAGGAAGGAGAGGAGAAAGGGAAGGATACGGGTTTTAAGGAAGTGGAAAAGGAGCCATTCCAATCCCAGGAGTGGAAGGACTTACCTTAGGGGACAAAAAGGAAGGTAAACAAATACACACACACTCACACATATCCACATCCAAACACACTTAGGCAGACATTTGTAGAAACCAAAGAAGTTGGACAGAGATGCCACTTCAGGCAGAGGCTCTGTCCACAGAACCGAGGCAAAGATGTTAAAGATGGCGGGCGGGAATTAGAATTTAGCGGAGGTTGAGACCAGGCGGGCAACGGGAAGAGAGAATGTGTTGAAGGGCAAGTTCCCATCTCCGGAGTTCTTTCAGAACTCCGGAGATGGGAACTTGCCCTTCAACACATTCTCTCTTCCCGTTGCCCGCCTGGTCTCAACCTCCGCTAAATTCTAATTCCCGCCCGCCATCTTTAACATCTTTGCCTCGGTTCTGTGGACAGAGCCTCTGCCTGAAGTGGCATCTCTGTCCAACTTCTTTGGTTTCTACAAATGTCTGCCTAAGTGTGTTTGGATGTGGATATGTGTGAGTGTGTGTGTATTTGTTTACCTTCCTTTTTGTCCCCTAAGGTAAGTCCTTCCACTCCTGGGATTGGAATGGCTCCTTTTCCACTTCCTTAAAACCCGTATCCTTCCCTTTCTCCTCTCCTTCCTCCCTCTTTTTCCCGAAGAAGCCACCACTGGTGGCGAAAGCTCGAATGGTTGTGTGTTTTTGTGTGTGTTTAGTGTTCCTATCGACCAGCCTGTACTTTAGGTAAGTCAAAAATCTTTATATATATATATATATATATATATATATATATATATATATATTTTCTACTTTTTACAATATCTATGCACAATTCTACAACAAAAATCAATGTTTCACATTTACTCATTGTCTCAGATGATGTTCACTACAGGCCACTTCAGAATTTCTTCATAGAAAGTCATTTGTTCATCAGGCAGATAATATTGCATTTCTTCTAAATCTTTTATTGTATTGTACTACATTGGAATGTTTCCTGATGAGTGTGCTCGTTTATTTGGCCCAGTCAATTGGCTTCTATGGAGTCCCAGAAGAAAAGTGTGACTAATAACTCTGTTGATTGGCATAGAAGGTGAAATGCAACCTCCTCTAGTACTATCAAAAATAAAATGTGAAAAAGTGTTGGTAGATACAGTTATCTTTCCTTGTCTTCCACACTTTTGAGTTTCTTCAGAAATTATGGTCTTCCTGTAGTACAGTTGCCACCATGACTTGCAGTCTAATATTTCAGTTGTACCAAATTCTTTATCAGGAAATTTACCTTCCTTTGAACTTATAACAATTACCTCTGTAAAATTGCGTACAGTAAACAATCTGTTTTTTATTATGCCCATATAAAAAGATATGATCAAACAATACTGGTATCATGTAAACTGATTACAAAATAAGATTACAGGTAAACTAGAACTATTTATAAAATTGTGACCCTGTTGGTAAATTTACACTATGAAAATTACGAAGAGTGTGTAGGGTTTAGGTTGCATAATATATTACTTGTTTTCTAAGACAATAAAGAAAGTTCTGCTTACTAGCAACTGAATGCAGGCTTTTTTGGTGGAATACTTTTCCCTCGGTGTTTCACATAAGCCTTCCCTCTTATCCTCAAAGATTTTATTTTATTGGCTTTATAACATTCTGATTGTTTAGTCTTCTTTACCCTTTTTGAGCTACAGCCTTGCTCTCCAATATTAATATCACTCTTAGAAGTTCTCGTTTTATGATAGGATGCTTGGAAAACAGTAATGCTAATGTATAATGCAATGCACATTTAACATTGTGGGAAACGAGAACAAGAAAGAACAGCAGTCCAGACAATTGTGGCATATTGTTTGGTTCTCAACACCGACAGTAATGCCATCTAGGGGTGTGGTTAGAAAGCATTACAGATATGCAATATCAGTTTGTGCTGCCATCTATGGTCTATTTTCATAGGGGCATAAGTCAAAACTTGTGGTCGTCTTTTTTAAAACAGCAGGAGTCATTGACTGAGTCCTCTAAAAAAATAACACTGTTTTTCACTATCTCAGTAAATAAACATTAACTTGTGTACTGCTGCCGTTTTAATGCCAATTGGTGCAGCTACATAGGAAGTATTTGAATCAATTGTAAGTTAAAATTACCAAATTGCTGACTGATATCATTTTAAAAATATACGATTCAATTAATTTCACAGTGCAGTACAATTGAGGCCATCAGTGCAATAGCAGCCTAAGCCACATTTTTTTGAAAAAATAAGATATTCACACAGAACATCACTTTATGCCCTACCATTACGTCCTACAATTGCCAGACTTGTATTTGGACACCATGGACGATGTGGCAGTGTCAGATGTTGTTTATGCACCATGCAGTGCCATATGAAAAGCGGTGCATCCATAGTGAGTAGGCCGGTGTGGCAGCAAACCATACGTCACACAGCATGTGACGGCCTGAGGAGGACGTAGCTGCAGTGTAGACTCACAGTATTGTGGATAACACATCGCTGAACAATCATTAGTTTGTGTACTACAAAGTGACATGTGCAGTAGCCCTGGTGACAACATCAAAGCCGCACTGCAAGGTATGGATGGTGTTATGTTCCCTTGTTGGACTCGTATGATTTAATATGGACATTGGTGCAGATACGGAACGTTTCAGTTTCAGACCTGTTTGGATCAGACACTACTACTGATGGCTCAGACGTGGTATGTCCACCTGGCCGATTCATCCAGTGTGCAAGTGGTACAGCGGATGAGTTACGTGTCATGTTAGCCGAGCCCAGTCTACCCAGTACATCGAAGGCTACCATAGCCACTATGTCTACAATGAATGTATTGGAGGAGGATCGTAGTACTGGCCCCGTAATTGCACCGCAAAGAGGAAGGAAACGGGTCCAGAATGCACACCTTTGAGCACAGAACATTCAGAAAGAAAAGCGATCGAAAGGGGGGAAGAATACATTTACATAAAGGGAAATGTGTCAAAGAAATTTGACTCTTTCTGGCATATTAAAATTGTATGCCGGAACCTCGACTCGAACCTAGGACCTTTGCCTTTCAGCTGCAGAGTGAAAGTTTCATTCTGGATATATTTGTCTCGTTCTATGAATTAGGCAGTTTCGACTTGCAGTTGGCATACATTTTTGCTATGGTGAAGATTGTCCCCATGGCACGCACATATTCCTCTGGTACTACAGAGTCGCGACGAGGAACCACACGCCTATACCATTTGCTTAATGAAGAGGGAGTGGACGTGATGGTGTGTAAAACGTTCTTTAAGAACATTTTGCAGATACCAGACGATAGGATTACAAGGGTTCTTTCGCACAAAGTGCAGCACCACACCCCACCAATTGACAAGTGAGGCGCATGCCCTGCTAAAATCAAAACACCAGTAGCAAAGACAGTTGCAGTAGAGAACTTCATAAAACAGTTCCCTGCATATCATTATCCACAAATAAATGAAACAGTGGATAGGAAGCATTTGTCACCAGACCTGAGTATGGGGAAGTTATATGATTTGTATAAAGCCAAGCATGATGATCTGGTCTCGTACTACGTATTTGGCAAGATATTTAATACAAAATTTAATCTGTCCTTCCATTCCCCTGTAAGTGATTCGTGCCAGAAATGTGACCTCTATAACATCAAGTATGCTGCAGCCGACACCGCGGAAGAGAAGAGTAAATAGGAACATGAAAGAGAGTTGCATCAACGAAAGGCCGAGAGTGCACGGACGGGAATGAATCATGGGAGGCATCAGGACAGTGCTACGACCGTGATTGCCTTTGATTTGATGAAGGCCTTACTGACACCGGTACTTACACCTGGTATCTGTTACTGCAAGCGGCAATTGTGGACAAACTGCCTTGGAATACACAACCTTTAACTTAAATTTTCGGCCACGGTCATCATCAGTAAAAGAAACACACACACACACACACACACACACACAACCATGTCCAGTCACTCCAGTGACACAAGCATCTAGGATGCTGGGTAAATAGGGGGATGGAAAGTTCCGCCTTGCATGATGGATTCCAAAGGCTCTGATGGGTGGGAATTTGGATTGCGGCAATAAATATAGTGTAGGTGAGAGGCAGGAAATGATGAAAGGAAGGTGTAGAGAAGTGTGGGGAGGGAGTGGGGGGGGGGGATTTTGAAATGATGAGAATAATAAGGAAACATAAAAAGGAAAAAGTAAAGTTAGGAAAAAATAAAAAGCAATTAATTGACGGGGTATTGTAAGAGGCGATACACAGTTGTAAGGAAGGCATAAGATACAGGATAATGGGTGCAGGGACGGGAAGTTGTCTTTAGATGAGGCCAGATGTGTTGAAGGGACAACTCCCATCTGCACAGTTCAGAAGAGCTGGTGGTGGAGAGGAGGATCCAGACGGATCAGGTAGTGAAACAGCTATTGAAATCCAGAGTGCTGTGCTCAGCTGCATGCTGTGCCACAAGATGGTCTATCTTGCTTTTTGCCACAGTTTGGTGATCGCCATTCGTACTAATGGGACGGCTGGTTTGTCGTGATACTGATATAAAATGCTGTGAAATAATTGCAGCAGAGTCAGTTTATCACATGGCTGCTTTCACAGGTGGCCAGACCTCTGATGGGGTAGGATAAGCCAGTGACAGGACTGTAATAGGAAGTGCTGGGTGGGTGGATTGGGCAGGTTTTACATCGAGGTTTTCCACAGGAATATGATCCCTCTGGCAAGGGTTTGGGGTTGGGGGTTGGGAGTGGCATGGGGATGGACTAGGATGTTTTGGAGGTTGGGTGGGTGACAGAACACCACTTTAGGAGGGGTATGAAGGATCTTGAGTATGATGTCTCTCATTTCAGGGCATGATGACAGATAATCAAAGCCCTGATGAAGCATCTGATTAAGTTGTTCCAGTCCGGGGTGGTATTGGGTGACAAGGACACTCCGATGTGACTGGTTACTCGGGTTGGGGTAGGAGAATTGGTAGTGTTGGGATACAGCACGGGAAATCTGTTTGCGGACTAGGTCAGGAGGGTAATGTCTGTCTGTGAAGGCCTTTGTGAGGCCTTCGGCATAATGGATGACTTCTCAATACTGCAAATTCGCCATCCATGGGTGGCAAGGCTGTATGGGAGGAATCTTTTGATGTGGAATGGATGGCAGCTATCAGAATTCAGGTACTGTTGTTAACTAGTAGGTTTAATGTGGACGAAGGTGTGGATGGAGCCGTCAGTGAGGTGAGGGTTAACATCCAGGAAGGTAACTTGCTGAGTTGAGAAGGACCAAATGAAACTGATGAGGGAGAAGGAATTGAGGTTGTGAAGGAACGAGGATCTTATGTAAACATACTGAAAAACATTTATAATCTCATTTGAACAGTTTACCTATGAATAATTTATTTAAGATTAACGGAAGTAAAATGAAGGAATTCCATTGTAACAAGTTTATTCTAGAATATTCTAGGTAATGTATGAATACACGCACATTGGTGCACTTAGTGTTGGCCATGGCTCTGAAGCTTTAACTACATGGAAAATTCCTTGCAATAAACAGTTTATTCAACTTGAAAATGAAAGACTGATGTTCCGTTAACACATAATAACTCTGGTCATATAATTTATTTTTCAGAAATGAAATTGGCAGGCAAGCTTATAGTGTAAACAATAAACAACCGGTGATGTAATATGTAAACAATATAAGTCGTTATAAACTGTATATGCAGATTGCGTTGTCCATCAAGACTCTTGAAGTTTTGTAATGGAAAGGCTACATCTGTCTTACTCCCTTCACCATTCATGCTCTTCGACTCTTACAACTGCTGTATGGTTTTTGCACAAGTTAAATGTAACTTTTGTTTCCTGTATTTTACCCCTGTACCTTCTGAATCTAAATATGTTTTCCGGTCAACATTGTCGAAGGCTTTGTCCAAATCTGCAAAAGTAGATATGCTTTCCTTAATCTATCTTCTAAGAGAATTCTAATATATTGCCTCACATGTTCCTACATTTCTCCTAAACCCAAACTGGTCTTCCACAAGCTTGGATTATATCAGTATTTTCCATTTGTCTGTAAATAATTCTTGTTGGTATTTTGTAAGCATGGCTTATTAAACTGATAATTCTGTAATTTTCACACTTATCCGCATTATATTTCATTTAGATGGGACCTTCCTGTATCATCTTCATCCACTTCCTCTTCATTATTTCAATACTACTTTCATTTCCCTTGTATAGGCCCACTATATATTACTTCCACCTTTTTTTTTCCCCCACACAGTTTTCAATCTGGGCTCTTGATATTGGTGCAGCTGCTATTCTCTTCTCCAAATATCTCCTCTATGGCTGTAGACAGTATCTGTCATTGCCTTAGTTACACATTCTTCCACAGACTTTAACATTTCCTCTAGCCACTCTTCCACAACAACTGCAATTCCTATCAACCTAAGTTTTTTAACTATCTGTGCTCCATTTGCCTGCTCTCCTTGCTTTATTTGTATATTTTCCCCTTTCATCAATTAACTTTAGCAACTCATGTGTTATTTAAGAATTTCTATTAGGCCTTTCCCTACCTAAAAATCCTCTATGGCTTTCATTACTTTAAAAGCTATGCATTTTCCTACCATATTATTTCCAGACAACTTCGATTTTACTTTTCTAACTTTTTGCAGTTTTAGTCTACATTTCATAACCAATAAGGTAGGTTCGGAGGATATATCAGCACATGGATATGTCGTACAGTTTAAAACATAGTTTAGAAATCTATGCCTTACTACTATAAAATAAATGTGGTACCTTCTGGTGTCTCCTGGTCTCTCCCACGTAAACAATCTTCTTTCATTATTCTTAAGCCATGTATCACTGACAAAACAAAATGACATACACACAACACTTAGCTACTGGCCAAAAGCCTTAATCTGAAGAGAGAGCATGTGCACAATCACACTTCACATTTACACAACCATCATCTCCAGCTACAGCACTCCAAATTGCACTCTGCAGTGAGGGTATAGGAGAGGGGATGGGAAGGGAGGAGGCGAGACAGGAAGGCTGCATGACGGGGTGGTGATGTATACAGTCATGGCCTTACAGATAATGTACACACTGATAAAAAAAAAAAAAAAAAAAAACAACACACGGTCAGTGGCTGGTTGCCTGAGCCCAAGTCTGCGGCAATTGCACAATGGGACAATAAAAAAACTGTGCTGATGCGCTCTACGTCCAGTTATCTGCACAATCTAGCAATACTGTAGATTGCGACAGTTCATGCAGGCAGTAATAAGAGGTATAAGGTAAAGCAGTCAACAATCCGAAGATTGGTTTGAGGTCAGCTAAATACGTAGTCTCATGTTGAAATGCGTGTTGGAGATGGAAATTACTGGAGGACATTATTAACGTCCCTCATGCATACTGATGCCACAACTAAAGGGAGCATATCCATAACACATTTAACTTTGCGATAAACTGGTACTAACATTTCGGCCCATTAACATTGCTGCCTTGGGACGCAGCATGAGGAACAGCCCTCCAGGGCCCATTCATCACCTGCCAGCAGCGGGGGCGCTGCTGCGCTGCCTCACCCTCTGCCCAAAGTGTTCAACACCCTGAATGGTAAAAATGCTTTACTGTTGTTGAGTGGTGATCGACAAAAAAGATTGTGATTGGTATTTCACACTCGATATTAACAGAGCAGACCACCAATTTTGGAATGATGAGTATTTCGTTACACTACGAAGTACATTAGACAAGCAAAAATTGTCATAGTCATTGATCCAATTAAATAGCACTCTCAATTGTTAACACTGTTATTTGTGGTTTAAATCTTGCTTTTTTTTCTCCTTCTTATTTTCAGAAAACACTTCATGTAATTTGTCATTGTGATAAGTTCGTATGTTTTCATCAAGCCACAGTGTGTAACTGCACTATAATGTTTTAGTGTCGTCGTTTAATTCCTTACGGTAAATATAAGCAATAAAGTATTTGATTACCTTTCAGTGTATGCTCTAAAGCAACACAAGGACACACTGTCTCATCTCTACAGCAGAGTAGTCATTAAAGCCCCCTAGCATGTGGATTTTAAGGGAGTAATAAAAATTAGATTCCTATTGATGGAGGTCAATTTGAATGTGACTATATGGTGAAGTTATCTATGACCACTTCCAATTTCCATAATTTTTAGTTGACCTTTTGGAAAGACTTATTGTGTATAGGTTTTCTTCTGATTTAGTTAAAGATTTTCTTCTTGATATTTGCAGCGTATAAAATGAATCAAAATAAAATACAATCTTTATCCGCACTGTCTCCCAACAGGGTTAGAACTGCCGACTGACACCAGGCTTGCATCACAAGACACATGCAGAACCACACCAGCAAACAACATACTGCCACCTATTGCCCTCACTCTCTGACATACTCAATGCTGAGCCTCTAACGCACCATGAAAAATAACCTGAAATGTCACTTATACGAATAATGGCATTCCTTCAGTGCAAAAGTTACATTTCTGTCTCTTATGACCATTATACGCGCGAGTCATTGTAGTGGAATGTTAAGTGAATGTAGTGAGACAATTTAGTAAGTGAACGCAGTGTTACCAAATATTAGCAATGATGTTGCCAGTTCTTAGCTGTGCTTGAAAGACCTCTGTAGCTTTAAGCGAAACAAAAGCGTGCTTGTCTCATACAGGCTTCCATTGGGGAGTCATCACGGATTTTGGTTAATGTGCATTGCTATATAAAGAAGGGAATGCTGAAATGTAGAAAGAGTATATACAGGGTCTCTACAAACGAAATGAAAAGAAGAGGAAGTAGTTTAAGATTAATTAGGAGATTCTATACTGAGAGATGAATTTGACAGAGCACTGAACGACCTAAGTCGAAACAAGGCCCCTGGAGTAGAAGACATTCCCTCAGAGCTACTGAAGTCTCTGGGGAGAACCAGACATGACAAAACTTTTTCACCTGGTGAGTAAGATGTACGAGACAGGTGTAATACCACCAGCATTTAAGAAAATGTAATAGTCCCAAGAAAGCAGGTGCAGCCAGGTGTGAAAATTACAGAACCACCAGTCATGGTTACAAAATTTTAACATGAATTATATACAGAAGGATGGAAAGCCTGATAGATACTCCCCTCAGAGATCAGTTTGAATTCAGAAGAAATGTTGGGGATGGGAGGCAATACACATCCTACAACTTATCTTAGAAGACAGACTAAGAAAAGGCAAAGCTACATTTCCAGGTGTTCTAGAAAGCTTTTGACAATGTTGACTGGAATACACACTGTCAAATTCTGAAGTTCAGTAGCTGTAAAAGATGGGGAACAAAGTTATTTACAACTTGTACAAAAAGCAGACGGTAGTTGTCAGAGTTGAAGAGCAGTGGTTGGGAAGGAAGTAAGGCAGGGTTGTAGCCTTTCCCTAACGTTATTCGATCTGTACATTGAGGAAGCTGTGAAGGAAAGCAAGGAGAAATTCAGAGAAGGAATTAAAGTTCAGGACGAAGAAATAAAAACATTGCGTTTTGCTGATGATATTTTAATTCTTTCAGACAGAGCAAAGCACCTGGAAGAGCTTTTGAACAGAATTGACAGTGTGTTGAAAGGAGCGTGTAAGATGAACATTAACAAAAGTAAAACAAGGGTAATGGAATACAGTCTTAGAAAATCAGGCGATGCTGAAGGAATTAGATTAGGTAACAAACAATAAAGGTGGTAGATGAGTTTTGTTACTTGGGCAGTAAAGTAACATTTGATGGACACAGTACAGAGATTTAAAGTGTACAATGGCAATGGGAAGAAAAGCATATTTGAAAAAGAGAAATTTGCTAACATTCAATATTAATTTAACTGTAAGGAAGTCTTTTCTGAAGGCATTTGTGTAGTGTGTTGCCTTGTATGGGAGAGAAACTTGGACGATAAATAGCTCAGACAAATAGAGGCTTTTGAAATGTAGTGCTACAGAAATTGCTGAAGATTAGGTGGGTAGATCACGTAACTAGTGAAGAGGTACTGAACAGAATTGGGG
The DNA here is from genome assembly GCA_026315105.1 of Locusta migratoria. Lineage (NCBI taxonomy): Eukaryota > Metazoa > Arthropoda > Insecta > Orthoptera > Acrididae > Locusta > Locusta migratoria. Next base: position 246,028,895 of record CM048744.1, on the reverse strand, counting down.
AGAAAAGGAATTTTTGGCACACCTTGACTAAAAAAAAAGGGGAGCGCTTGGTAGGACACATTCTTAGACATCGGGGAATGGTAAATTTAGAATTGGAGGTAAGTGTGTGTGTGTGTGTGGGGGGGGGGGGGGGGGGGGGGAAGAAGCAGAAGGAGACCAAGAGATGAATATAGAAAGCAGATTCAGATTGATGTAGGTTGCAGGTCTTATGAGGAGATGAAGAGGCTTGCTCAGGATAGAGTACGATACATCAAATCAGTCTCTAGACTAAAGAACACAACAGCAACATCTCCACTTAGTTTCCAACGTCACTTTTAGGCTGCAGTTATTTAAGTCATCAAATTATGCTGAAACCAGCATTCAAATTTTTTGAAGCTTCACAGTACTGTAATTTCAGCAAATAATTGTGATGAAAGCTAATATGGGCTTAATGCAAAATTGCTGAAAATGAACGTTGCCCCATCTGTCTCAAAACTAATGTATCAAACACTTCACATCTTGAAAGCATCTATGTTTCTAAATGCAGCCTTGAGGCCATACAAGTAAAATTTCATGTCTTCTTCTGTGGTTGTTCACCTGCAGACATATACAAAGAATCTGTAGAATACAACCAGCTAATTTATTACTTTTGCAGTGTTACACCCTTGTTGGGCCAACAAATGATAAGAATCCAAACTCATGTCTTTGATGGATTATTTGAATGTTGCCACCCACGATTTGTGTGTGTTGTTTCTCAGTATCTGCCCATCACAATGTTAAATCAACAGAAATTATTACAAATTTTTGCCTGAGCCATTGGCCTCATGGTGTCAAATTTTATGATTTACTTTCTTCTATTGTCCGTCAAACCACCCATACTTCCAGATTGACTGGCCCCTTGGGAAGAAACGCTTTTGCAGCTGAATAATAATAATAATAATAATAATAATAATAATAATAATAATAATGAGAAAGTAGCAACAGAGGATTTTTACTGTTTTACAGCAGAATGATTAAAACAACAATAGAAAATGCCTATCTCTTGGTTAACGCAATGCAATGAATTTTGGCATTTTGTTACTGAAAACCATTTAAGACTTTTTAAGAGGAGAAAAATAGTACTGAAGCCACACACATTGCCAATACAAAAATATGTTACTGATCAACTATGCTTGCTGTAGATCACTAGACAAGAATGTTGCCACAGAGCTAACATGGCAGCACTGGTTCAGCTGTTTGATATTTTTCTCTCTGTTCACAGTTAATACAGACAATAGTGACAAAACTTTTTGCAATTTAAGCAGGGGATGACCTTTCTGTGGTCAAAAACAATTCAGGGTGACAATGTCATATAAATGCAATGACTAACCTTGTTTCCTCATCCTCACTCTTATGAATAGTTTGCCTCAGCTGGCTTTTAGCCATGCCACACTACGCTACACTACCAAACACCATTCTAAGGAAAGGCTTCAATCTGTCAGTAGATTACAGTATTAAAAAATGCAGATGAATTTATGACTTACCTTCATCTATTTTCAGCTAAAAAGAATTGTGAAATAATAACTTTTCCCGGAGTTCCTATTCACTGTTGTCCCAAAACAGACTGTGTCTACTTTCAGTCTTCTGTCATACGTGGCTCACATTCGAGGAATATTACCAAAATGAGCAGCTATTATGGAAATTATACCAAAGGTTCATTGCAGTGGAGTATCAAATCGTGTATTCACAAGCATGTTTTGAAATACGGCCTCTTGAAGTTGAAAGAAAACAGAAGAAGTGGGTAATTGTGAACATTTATAGGTTTTTTTACCTTGCCATAATGCTAGACCCCAAGATGAAAAACAAATTAAAAAACAAAAACAAATTACAAATCCATCCCCTTACAGTTTCTTCGATTCTTTGCAGAGACTTACTTTCATTTTGTTTGTGATGTAACTTGATATTCTTGAAGCAGATGTCTATTTACACCCACTATGACATTGCCAGGAGGCAGCTGACTCGAAAGGTTTTGTTTGAGAGTAACCGGATAAATTAAAGAAGAAGAAAGACTAATTGATTTCTAAATGAGCTACCTTTTTAGAAAGTGACCATTATAGACCTAGACATTACTGCTGTAAACCCTAACTCACTGAATTACTCACAACTGAGATAAATTGCTTGTAGCGTGGAAAGAGAGGAGCAGTAGTAAATGTATGAAACATTCTTCTTGAACACAAATTCAGTTAACTACTGAAATGTTTTACAGTCTGATCTTACATTTTCAGAATATTTAATTGGGAAGCCAAAAAAAGTTGACAGACTTTAGAATTACAAATCAGACTCGCACCTACATGATGCCAGAGTTGCTAAATAATACCCACAGTGTGAGAAAAAGTCTTTCTAGCTGGCATGTTAAGATCAGTAAGTTCACTCATTGCTTTCCAAATTTCATATATGCCATGTGGGCATATGTCTGCTTTAGAGAGAGAGAGAGAGAGAGAGTGAGTGTGTGTGTGTGTGTGTGTGTGTGTGTGTGTGTGTGTGTGTGTGTGTATGTGTGTGTGTTTGTTTACCTATCCTTTTCCCCCCAAGGTAAGTCTTTCCTCTCCCAGGATTACTTTTATTTGTGTATCAATGAACCGGTGCCTTTTCGCCTGGTAAGTGCAACTTTCTTTACGTTTTATAAATATTTTTCTGAACAGGATTGTTTCCCTCTATATTATTATCCCCCAAGGTAAGCCTTTCCTCTCCTGGAATTGGAATGACTCCTTACCCACTCTCTTAAAACCCTCATCCTTTTATTTTCTCTCTCCTTCACTGCTCTTTCTGATGAAGCAACCTTAGGTTTTGTGCGTTTTTATTTGTATTATTTTTGTATTTGTATTTTTATTGGGTTTCCCTCTAATAAATAAATTTTCAATGAATGACCTTAATTCCCAGTTTTGTGACTCTGTTTATGGTTGAAGTCTAGATAGGTCTTATTGTTATGCTTAATTTTCACCAGTAATAACAGAGAGACTAGCAATTTGTCAAAAGTCTTCCTAAATACTCAAATTTAGTCCAGTTTTCTTTCTAATAAACTAAAATGTCAGCAAGCCAATATGGAAATTACAAAGCGACATGTTATTGATAAAAGATCTTGCTACAATAATTATCATTCCAGTTGAAACGAACACTGATTTTAAGAATGTTCCTTGTTGAGGTACGGAATGGATTCTGAATGTGTCTTACAGTAGCCTGTCTTGGTGATTTCATAAAGTGTTACATAATCTGATGGCCAGAAGGGCTGCAGACATAGTTTTAGTTGCCAATTGTTCTCTAAAGTGCAGTGATTGGTTTCAGAGTAATTTTGTACTAAAAAACCAACCACCGTGCTGTATAGTGTGACTGGCAACTAAAACAATGTCTGCAACACTTCGGCCATCAGGCTATGTACACTTTATGAAATCAATGAGGCACGCAACTGTAATACACATAGGAAAGCATACTTTTGTGGCAAGTTATGTTGATAAAATTTTCTCGAGCTTCCAGCTGTGTCAAGTAGTTTGATATCCAGTGGGTATCAAACCACTTGACGTGGCTGGAAGCCAGAGAGAATTTTATCAACCGTAAGAGACATTCAGAATACATTCTGTACCTCATCAAGAAACATGTTGACCTTTAGGTGCCGGGTATCTCACGTCAATAAATTCTTATTTGATCGGTATCATCCGCAAAAATTTGACAACATTAATTTTCTAACCCTTGAAATGGTGATGGAGCGTAACCTGTTTAGTGCTAGGTTGTGCCTTGTGTTCAATACAATTTGTGATTTTTTTAAATGTTAGAATCAAAATGTGTAAGTTCGCGTAAATCTACGGAACTTCTGTAACTCACTGTTTGATAGCTGTAGATATTCAGAATGACACCCATTCTTTCTCTCCAGCAGGCACTTGTGGTGCAGGCTTGTTGTCAGTTGGCAGTTCTAACCCCGGTGGGAGACAGTATGGATAAAGATTGTATTTTATTTTGTTTCATTTTATATACTGCAAATTGCAAGAAGAAACTCTTTAACTAAATCAGAATAAAACCTTAGCACAATAAGTCTTTCCAAAATGTCAATTAAAAATTATGGAAATGGTCAAAGATATCTGCTTGGCTTCAGCATACAAACGCCTTTGAAGAAATTCAAATTGACCTCCATCAATAGGAATTTGATTTTTATTACTTCCTTAGAATCCACATGCTAGGGGCATATTTATCGAGGAAGTGAACATAATGATTAATACACTTCCTTCATACGAAATATCTGCTGTAGAAATGAGGGAAGTGACACAAGGCATGTAGTGTGTGCTAGTGTCATTTTAGAGCATGCACTAAATGCACTTTTACTTTATCACATGTATTTACCTCATGGAATCAAACGACACTAAAACATTATGGTGCACTTACACACTGTGGCTTGATGAAATGTTGTTGTTTTTTATAGGGGGACGAAACTACAAGGTCATCAGTCTCCTGTTCCAAGCAAAGATGTGACATTTGAGGAAACGGAAACACAAAGAAAACACGGATGAGAGAAATCATTGATTGGTGTAGAACGTAAGTAAACACTTCAGTGAAACACAGAAGAGTACACAAAAGGCATAAAATTGCTGTTGCACCAGTCTAAAACTTTATATCAGAATGCCATGGCTGGCTGATCACTGGGATAAAAACGAATGAGCGAGCCATGCTTTACACACTAAAACCATCTCAACTAGAAAGGAAGAGGCTATCAATGACCTAAAAGAACAGTAACAATGTGGGCTTGAAAATCAGGCTTAAGCATCTCCCATTAAATGGAATGATAAAAACCAGATGCATGAATAAAACTGTAGTAGCTATGGAGGCATTGTCACCTAAAACTGAAGGTAGCACATCTAGTAGATTAAAGGAGTGCCTCAAAGCAGCTAAAAGCGGACAATCCAATAGCAGGTGGACCACTGTCAGCAGGGTGCCACAACGGCAATCTGGTGGGCCTTCTCGATGCAAGAGGTAGCCGTTTGTCAACCACATATGGCCAATGCGGAGTTGGCAGAGTACAACAAGAGTCCCAACAAGAAGCCCGCAGGGATGGCCTCCACATTTCCATAGAGGGCTTAACTGCATGGAGCTTATTCGATGTGTTTGATTCAGCCCACTCAGTATTACGAAGTCCCAGTACCTTCCGATTCAGCACCGTTCAAAGATCCCTCTCCTGGAGGGATGAGGTGAGGTAATAGCCTACTTTGCCAGGTGGTCGACACATTCGTACTCCATTATGCCAATGTAGCTTGGAGTCCAAATGAAGACCACAGTGCCACCAGATTTGCCTAATCTGTATACGGCGTCCTGAATTGACAGTACCAAAGGGTGCTTCAGAAAGCACTGGTCAAGGGCTTGCAATGTGCTCAGGGAGTTGCCGAGTGGTCGTCGTCCAGAGCGCACCTCTCCAGAGCCAGCACATTTTCAGTTGTAAGTGAAAACCGGTTTCTCTCTAGAAGCTACATATTTGGACTTTCACTTGAGTTCATTAAAGTTATTGTGTGCTCGCGTTTTTATTTGATTCATATTCGCTTTAAATATCTGGTTAGTGTATTATTCCGCTGTGTGAATCGTGTCGCGATAGTCGTCTGTCTTTATTTTCTCATTAGAAGCGACATATAGTATTTTGATTTTCTTCTGCACTTTCTCGTCTCAATTTGTAAATTTATACTGAGCTCTCGTGCGTATTAGATTCAGATCCACTTTTTAACAAACAGTGTAGTTTTCCTTTGAACACATCATGACTGTAATTTTTGTTTTTGTTGGCACTGTAATCATGAATAGGGACTGTGACTGCTGTGTGTGGATGCAGTCTGAGCTGGTGACACTTCGCTCCCAGCTTCAAGCTGTGTTAACCACGGTTGCACAGTTGGAATCTGCGATCGATGGGCGTCGTTGTTGTTGGCTGGCAGTGGGGACCAAACGGACTCCCGTCGTCTCCACCGATCGGCCTGTGGCAGCGACATGCCCTGAAACTGCTAGCAGTGAGGCAGACATCCCACCCGTGTTTGCGAGGGAGGTTGCTCCAGTGCGTGGCAGGAGGCGCAAGACATTCCGGGGGACCGATCGTGATGCCTTCCCGCTTTGTCTTGCAAACAGGTTTGAGGTGCTATCTGCTCAGGACGACGTTCCTGAGTCGGATGATGTCTCTCACCCTGTCACCACCCAGCCTGCAAGATCTGAGCTTTCACAGAGGGTGGGTTTACTTGTAGTTGGGAGCTCCAACGTTAGGCGGCTGATAGAGCCCCTTAGAGAGATGGCTGCCAAGGAGGGGAAGAAGGCCAACATGCACTCCGTGTGCATACCAGGTGGAGTCATTTCAGATGTGGAACGGGACCTCCTGGATGCCATGAAGGGTACGGGGTGCAGCCAACTGCAGGTGGTGGCTCACGTCGGTACCAATGATGTGTGTCGTTTCGCATCTGAAGAGATCCTCTCAGGTTACGAGCGGCTAACTGGAGTGGTAAAGACTGCCAGTCTAGCTTGCAAGATGAAAGCAGAGCTCACCATCTGCAGCATAGTTGACAGGACTGACTGGTACAGAGCCGAGTGGAGGGTCTGAATCAGAGGCTCAGATGGTTCTGCGACCGTGTATGCTGCAGATTCCTTGACTTGCGCCATCGGGTGGTGGGTTTCCGGATTCCGCTGACTAGGTTAGGAGTCCACTACACGGGTAGCGGGGGCTGTGTGGCATGGACTGGGCAGTTTTTTTAGGATAAAGAGCTTCGGGGAAATACAAAATGGGCAATTTCAAAGGGTGCAGGTGGATCACAGGAGAAATGTAGATCCGGGAACTATCGGTATAACAGTTGTAAATTGTCGTAGCTGTGTCGGGAAAGTACCAGAACTCTAAGCGTTAATAGAAAGCACCAAAACGCACATCATTATAGGCAGCAAAAGTTGGCTCAAGCCAGAAATAAGTTCAGAAGAAGTATTTGCAAAAGATCTAACGGTGTTCAGAAAGGATAGATTAAACAAAATAGGTGGGGGCGTGTTTGTCGCCGTCAAAAGTAGTATTTCATGTAGCAAAGTTGAAGTTGATAGTTCCTGCAAGCTATTATGGGTAGAGGTTGTACCCGAAAATCGTAAGAAGTTAATAATCAGTTCCTTTTACCGGCCTCCCGACTCTTGACGATACAATAGCAGAAAGGTTCAAAGAAAACCTGAATCTAATTACAAAAACGTACCCGACTCACACGATAATAGGTGGTGATTTTAATTTACCCTCGATTAGTTGGCAAAATTATATTTTCAAATCAGTAGGTAGGCATAAAACACCGTCCGAAATTGTACTCAACGCATTCTCTGGGAATTACTTCGAACAATCAGTTCATGAGCCAACTAGAATTGTAAATGGATGTGAAAACACACTTGATCTCTTAGCAACAAATAATCCTGAGCTCATAACGAGCATCAAAACGGATACAGGTATTAGTGAACAGAGAGCTGTTGTAGTGAAACTAAATATAGAAAGTCCCAAAGTTACCAAAAATAAACGCAAACGTAGGTGTAGACCAGATGTGGCTCAAATTCAAAGAAGTGGTATCGACAGCAATTGACACTTTTATACCAAATCAATTAATAAAAGAAGGAGCCGATCCCCCTTGGTACACAAAACAGGTCAGGACACTGTTGCAAAAGCAAAGGAAAAGGCATACTAAATTTAAACGAACACAAAATCCCCAGGATTGGCGATTGTACTCAGAAGCTCGAAATTTAGCGAAGATTTCAATGCGAGATGCCTACAATATTTATCACATCGAAACTCTTTCTCGAAATTTGGCTGAAAACCCAAAGAGATTTTGGTCATATGTTAAGTATACTCGGGGCAAATCACAAACAATACCTTCACTACGTGATAGTAATGGCGATCCTGCCGATGACAGCAACACTAAAGCAGAGTTAATAACATAGCTTTTAGAAACTCATTCACCAAGGAAGATGAAACCAATATTCCAGATGCCGTAATGAGTAACATAGAAGTAGATATCATTGGAGTAGCGCAGCAACTAAAATCACTTAACAAGAACAAGTCTTCTGGTCCAGATTGTGTACCCATTAGATTTCTATCTGATTATGCTGCGATAGCTCTGATAGCTCCTTACTTAACAGTCATATACAACCACTCTCTCATAGAAGGATCTGTACCAAAAGATTGGAAAGTTGCACAGTTCACACCTATATTCAAGAAAGGCAGTAGGAGTAACCCACTAAACTACAGGCCTATTTCATTAACGTCAATTTGCAGCAGGGTTTTGGAACATATCCTGTATTCAAATATTATGAATTATCTCGAATAGAACGATCTATTGACCCAAGGTCAACACGGATTTAGAAAATATTGTTCATGCGACACACAACTAGCTCTTTTATTCACACGAAGTGATGGGTGCTATTGACAAAGGTTCTCAAATAGATTCCGTATTTGTTGATTTCCAGAAAGCTTTTGACACCGTACCTCACAAACGGCTTTTAATCAAATTGCGTGGTTATGGTAAATTTGTGATTGGATAGGGGATTTCTTGTCAGAGAGGACACAGTTCATAGTAATCGATGGTAAGGTATCGACTAAAGGAGAGGTGATATCGGGTGTTCCACAGGGTAGTGTTATTGGTCCTCTGCTGTTCCTTATTTACATAAATGATTAAGGGAAATATCTAAGTAGCTCTCAGGTTGTTTGCAGATGATGCCGTCATTTACTGTCTAGTAAAATCATCTGAAGATCAAAACCAACTGCAGAAGGATCTGAACAAGATATCAGCATGGTGTAAAAATTGGCAGTCAACTCTAAATAATGAGAAGTGTGAAGTCATCCACATGAGTACGAAAAGAAATACGTTAAACTTTGTTTACAAGATAAATCAATCAAATGTGAAGGCTGTAAACCCCACAAAATACCTATGAATTACTATTACTTCAGACTTAAATTGGAAAGAACACATTGATAATATCGTGGGAAAGGCGAACCAGAGACTGTGTTTTATTGGCAGAACCCTTAAAACAGGCAACAGAACTACATAATAAAATGCATACACTATGCTTGTCCGTCCATTTTTGGATTATTGCAGCCCAGTGTGGGATCCTTATCAGGTGGGTTTGACGGAGGACATCGAAAGAGCCCAAAGAATGGCAGCTCGTTTCGTATTGTCACGATTCAGGGGAGACAGCATTACGGAAATGATACAGGATCTGGGATGGGAATCATTACAACAACGGCGCTTATCGCTGCGGCGAGAGCTACTTGCGAAACTCCAATCTCCAACATTCTCCTCCGAATGCGAAAATATATTGTTGACTCCCACTTACATAGATAGAAATGATCATCAGAATAAAATACGAGAAATCAGAACTCAAACAGAGAGATTCAGGTGTTCTTTTTTACCATGCTCTATTCGAGAATGGAATGGAAGATAAATAGTATAATTGTGGTTCAATGAACCCTCTGCCAGACACTTAAATGTGATTTGCAGAGTATCCCATATAGATGTAGATGAGTCAGTACAGATAACTTCAGACTCCCCGGGGCAGCTCCGAGATATTCCAGGGCCCGCCAAATGGCGACAAGTTCTGCTGTAAGCACACTACTCCCACAGGGCAATGAATGTTGTGCAACATGCTGGTATAGGCATACCAAGCATGGCCATCGACTAGGGATCCATCTGTGTATACAAATTCAGTGCCACGGAACAAATCAAGGAGGATATGAAACTGGTGACGGAGAGTTGTTGGAGCAACAGAAGCTTTGGAGTCTCGGAACAAGTCCAACCGAAGTTGGAGGCGAGGAATGATCCAAAGAAGAGTATGAGAATGGTGAGAAAGGTGAGAGGGCTGGGAAGGGACTCTAGGGAAGAAAGAAGGGAACGAACACAGACCACAATCGGGAGATCTGACCTCTGCCGTCGTCGTGGGGAAGGGGGAACAACAGTTGGGAAGAGGACCCTGCAATTCAGGTGATGAGGTAAGGCATGGATATGGGCAACATATGAAGCCATCAGCTGTTGTCAGAATCACAGGGGAGAAACCCCAGCCTCAACAAGAAGGCTTGTCACAGGACTTGTACGGAATGCCCGTTGCTAAACAGATGCCACTGTGATGGACTGGATCCAAGACCTGCAGTGCAGATGGAGCTGCAGAATCATAAAAGGCTGCTGTAATCCAGGCGTGACTGAATAAATGGCTTAGTAAAGTGGGGCAAGCAGCTCCCTAAACAGTGTGCCTCAGGCAGTGGAGGATGTTTAAATGTCGCCAGCATTTTTGTTTCAGTTGGCGAAGATGTGGCATCCATGTCAGTCGGGCATTGAAGAACACACCTATGGAGCAGTGTGTCTCCTCGACGCGAACGCGTTCGTCATTCAGGTATAACTCAGGGTCTGGATAGGCTACTCCACAGCAACAAAAGTGCATGACGCGGGTCTTCTGCGCCGAAAATTGGAAACCATACGCAGAGGCCCAAGTCTGGGCCTTTCGGATGCCTCCCTGCAGCTGCTGTTCAGTGATGTCAATGCTGTCTGAGCTAAAGTAAAGGCAAAAGTCATCAGCTAGTCCGTTAATAGCAATTTTAAATTATGGGTATACTTAAAATGGAGACCTGTGGGATGCCGTCCTCTAAAACCTCAGGGCAGCTAAGAGAGGTGCCAACCCGAACCTGAAAAGAGCGGAGCAAGAGGGAGTTCTGTATGAACATTGGCAGGAGACAGCGTAAGCCCAACTCGTAAAGCGTTGAGAGAATATGATGATGCCAGGTTGTATCGCATGCCTTACAGAGATCAAAAAAGACTGACAAGATGTTCTCGGCAAGTAAAAGCTGTGCGTATAGCTGATTCCAGGGATGCAAGATTGTCTATAGTAGAATGGCCCTGACAGAAGCCTCCCTGTAATGGGGCAAGGAGACCCCAATTCCTCCAGTAGCCACATAAGCCGGCGACTCACCATATATTCAAGGATCTTGCACAGAACGTTGGTGAGGCTGATGGGGCTGTAGCTCTCAGTGGAAAAGTGATCTGCGCCTGGTTTCATCACTGGGACAATAGTACTTCCCCGCCATTGTGACGGGAAAAAGCCTAAAATCCAGAGTCGATTGTATAGGGCGAGTATCTGGCGTTGAAAGTCCACTGAGAGGTGACGGAAAACTGGCTGTGAATAAGGTCCGGACCAGGAGGGGTTGCAGCTAGAGCAGTCTCTAACTCCCACTCACTAAATGGGCATTGTACAGTTCCAGTCAACGTGTGCAGAAGGACAATTGCCTCTGCTCAATCCGCTCTTTTGAGGGTGCAAAATTCTGCACTGTAGGCTGCAGTCGCAGAGCAATGTGCAAAATGTCCTGCCATGTGCTCGGTAATACGTGTTGAGTCAGTACACAGAGCACCTTTAATTGGGAGTGACGGGATTCCATTAGGTGGGCAGTACTCTAATAGGCACCGTACCTGTGACCACACTCTAGAATGGGAAGTGCGGGAACCTTTGGTGGCTACATATCGCTCCCAAAAGTACTGCTTATTCTGTTGGATCAGTCGCCAGGCTCGTGCCCGGAGATGCTTAAAAGCAATCAGATTTTCCATGGTGGGGTGGCGCTGGTGGCATTGGAGTGACTGTCGACACTTCCGGATAGCTTCTGCTATCTCCCGCGTCCACCACGGCAGACTTGCACCGAAGTGAGCCTATGGTAGTCGGGACATCTGCTTCAGCGGCAGAAAATGTCCACAGTAAACTGTTGAACTGCCATATCAATGTTACCTGGTAATGGAGTAGTAGCCACAGCTGCAGAGGTGTTGTAGCCTTGCCAGTCAGCCCTTTGGAGGGACCACACGAGCAGGTGGTCTGAAATTGTGAGAGCGACAAAAGGATAGGAAAGGAAAGTGGTTGCTCTGACAAAGGTCGTCGTGGACCCTCCAAGATAAATTCAGAAGTACACTCGAGCTGCAGATGGACAGTGGAGAAAAAGCCATGTGCCACGCTAAAGTGCGTGGGTGCCCCACTGTTCAGAACACAATTGTCAAGCTGTACTAAAAGGTTCTCAATGTGTGTACCACGGCCCGTCATCTCAGTTCCACTCCACAAAGGTCGGTGGGCATTGAAGTAACCCAAGAGGAGAAACGGTTAGGTTAATTGGGCGACCAATGCAGCGAGGTCAGCAGGAGAGAGAACATCAGGGGGAAGGTAAAGGGAACAGATTGTAAATTCCTCTATTGCCTGGATGTGAACAGCCACTGCCTCCAGGGTCGCGTTGAGAGGCACAGCAGCGCTGGGGACAGTTGCAGGAACATAGACAAACTCTGCCATAAATAAAACAATTGTTGTAATAGCCCCTATATCCACAAAGGGCTGGGGTCTTCTGTGCAGTAAACTAAGTTTCCTAGTGGGAAGCGGCACAACAATTGCTGCAACTCTGGCAAAGCTACCACAGTTCCATTGCAGCCTCCTGGTTGCTGGGACATGCTGATTTTGACAGTGCATTAGGGTTCACGGAATCTTCTGCTGTCACTGATTTTTGAGGCAGAGCATCAACGTCTATGGCTTCCAAAGACTCAGCAATTGCCAAGTCTTTGGGTGACGCGAGGATCTCTACCTTGTCCTCAGAAGCAGAGGAGTGTTTTGGTGGCACAGTAGTCACCACGGATTTTTTGTTTTTTGCTCTTTTTCTTCTCCCGAGGTTCCTTAGGCTTCTCGTGCTGGAAGGGCTTTGCAGACCCATTCTCGAGGACTGAGGACACCCATGAGGCCCTATGACCAGCAGTTGGTGGTTCTGTCAGTCACTTACTAGTGTCCACAGGAGAAGCCTTGGAAGGAAAGGTTCCAAGGGAACCCTTTCTCACGAGAGGAGATACAGATGGCTGTTGTGTCTCCAGCTTGAGGGTGGGGACTGAGGGCCCCACAGTTGGAGGGGGTGTTGCTCCCAAAGTAGAGACCTTGGGGGGGAGGGGGGGGAACGGAAGTTGAGGTACCCCCAAACACCATGGGGGCAGATGTGAGCAGTTGGGCTGAAGGGCCTACTATGGAAGACGAGGCAGTAGAAGGTGATAGCGGAGATGGCAAAGGTGATGGTGATGCAACTGTGACATATGATGGTTTAGTGTTTGCAGAATGGAGTGTAGCATACTTTTTCTTTGCCTCCGAGTATGACAACCGGTCTAGGGTATTACATTCCATAACTTTCCATTTCTTATGAAGAACTGTGCAGTCTGGCAAGCAAGGCGAGTGGTGCTGCTAGCAGTGAACACATACTGGAGGAGGGACACAAGGGACATCTGTATGCGATGCACGTCTGCACTCCTGACATGTAGGGTTGGCATCACATCAGGAGGACATGTGCCCAAACCTCCAGCATTTGAAAGCCAAGATGAACACACCAGTGGCTACCCTATTGTCCTTCGGTCCCCTATAAACGCGCCGGATGTACTGTACTTCTTGCCTCTAGATTCTTCCATAACTCTGCGGCAGACTGCAAGAAAAGGTCCTTGTGAAATACAATTTCCTGGACCATGTTCAAGCTCTTATGGGAAGTGATGCTAACGGGAATGTCATCCAGCTTGTCACAGGCAAGCAGTGCCCGTGACTGGGCTGAGGACGACGACGTTATCAGTACAGCCCCAGATCTCATCTTGGACATGCCATCCACTTACCCAAACTGATCCTCAAAATTTTCCACAAAAATCAGAGATTCATAGTTGTAAATGATTCACCATCTGTTCTACTACACACCAGATAGGGGGCGGCGGAGGGGTGGAGTGGTGTAAATCTCACCTTCTTGATGGGCCCTGCATTCTTCCCATGCTGTGGAAGGAAATGCTTGGGAGTCATTTGCCGCAGCATTAAATTCGGTTCGTCCACGTTTAGAGACACCGGTTCTATGTCCGGCAACACTATGATTTGCTCATTTCAACATGGTTCCACGAGCAACTAGGGAACTATACATCCACCCAGGCAGAGCCTTGCTTGCCTGGGCAAACCTTATAAAACTGAGGGGTGGCAGGTTGCTCACTAACAACTGTTCAACCTCAACAGCCACGCATCTCCTCAGTACATAGCACACCTTGAGATTTAGGAGGTATATACAGTAGAACCTCGTTTTTACGCTTTTCAGGGGACACCAGTGAAATGGTGTAAAATGCAGGAAATAATGTTTTAAATGGTAAAATATGCTTACTGGATCAGCCTTGCATTTTTGTAGTTTATGTGTGATATATATACATAATAGACATCTAAATACTATACAATAAAGGTTATCCAAATTTTTACTATTTTAAGCGCCAGGAAAAACTGGTAATTTTATGGGAAACAGAAATTTTTGACGTAATTTCATTCATTATAATCGAGGATGCCGCTATTTTAAGTGCCAGGCAGAACTGGTAATTTTATGGGAAGTGGAAATTTTTGACGTAATTTCAGTCATTATAATCGAGGATGCCGCTATTTTGAGCGCCAGGCAAACTGGTAATTTTATGGGAAGTAGAAATTTTTTATGTAATTTCATTCATTATAATCGAGGACGCCACTGCTGAGCTATAACACATCTTCAAAATTACCTGAACCGCTTCGATAGATATCGTTTGGACGCTGCTGCCAGGCTATGTAACACATCTTCAAAATTACTGCCTTTTACCAGAATTAATTATTCATATAGTAAAACTCCTACAGTTCCGTTAGTTTTGTATTTTTCGATGTTTCACACGACAATATTCGACAATTTATTCGCGTTCTCGAGTACAAACATATGCATAAGTATTTTTGTGACTTTGCATGGGATCGGCATCTGTCATTATTATCGCTTTTTTTGAGGTTGTGGGTATTATGATACCCAACTGTGACAGATAAAGTTCTTTATTAACCAGAAATATGTATCACAAAAACAACGGAACTATTTATTCTCACTTCAACAAAGCAACTGGTTCTGATTGAGTACTCGCCAGCCGCTCTGGCAAAGAAGCTAGCGGAAAGACGAACTACACAGCCACAAATCAGCATTATTCTCTCATTAACAAACCGTTCTGTTTGTCTGAGTACATGCCAGGCGCTCTGCCAAAGAAGCTGGTGAAAAGAACAACTACATTGCCACAAATCGGCACATCTTTAAGTCAACAACGAAACGCGAAATATACGCTTGAATAAACACAAAGTGTCAAGAAACTCAAATGCGAATAATTTTTAAGCACTATACTTTAAGGCGAAAGCCATGCTAGTGTCAATTTATGTACATTACGTCATTTTTCTTCACGAACATGCTTTCAAAAAGTGTAAAACGCGGGAAAAGCGTATATATGTTAATGCAAAAACGAGGGTGAATTAACATTGTAAACATAGGAAATTTGATGGGACCGACAAAAAATGGTGTAAATGGTGGGAAAACGTAAAAACCGAGAATGTAAAAACGAGGTTTTACTATATATATATATATATATATATATATATATATATATATATATATATATATATATATATATATGAGGTTTGTACCGTCCTTGTGATCCGGGGGGCAATTAGGCAAAGAGGCTTGGGCTCTAAAACATACAACGTTCCACTGTTGCACCGAACGATGGTCGTTTTAAGCACACACAGAGCTTAATGGTGTGACGGACTGTTGGCGCGACAGTCCGCATCTTAGGACCCCGGGTTAGCTAAGCCCATTCTCAGCAAATTATGAAAACATAAGAACTGATGACAAATTACATTAAGGGTTTTATGAAAGGAAAAGGAACAAGATTTAAACCACTATTATCGGTGTTAACCATTGTAGAGTGCTATTTGATTGGATCAATGAGTGACAAAATTTTGCCCCTGTAATGTATTGTGTAATAAAATACTCATCATTCAAAAACAGGTCGCCTGCTCCATTGATATAGAGCGTGAAATAAAAATCGCAACCTTTTTTGTGTATCACTGTTCAACAACAGTAAATCATTTTCCACCGTCCAGGGCAATGTGCAGCAGCAGGCCTTTTGGGCAGAGTGCAACGCAGCACAGTGCTGCCACCGGTGAATGGGCTGTGGAGAGCTCTGCCACATGCTACGTTCAGAGGTGGCAATGTTAATGGGACAAAATGTTATAACCAGTGTATCACAGACATTCACCTCTTTCATTATACTGAACTTCAGTTCTCCATGAAATAGTTTAAGCAGACCCAGGAGCTGCCAGTGCAGTTATCTTTGCAGCTACCAGTGTCCATTATTGCAGCACCCAATCTTCAAAAGATCGGAAAACAAGTGGGTTGCACAATTAATCCTATAACATCTTGTTTTTTTACATTTTGTTCACAATATCATCTCACTTTAATAGCCATTACATAGTAGATATCACTTTTCTGCTTGTTTTACTCTAGTAGTCTACAATTAAGTTTATAACTTAAGTTGAACAACTCTTCTTGCAAGTGTCATTCTACCTTTTGTTATCTCCATAATTTTGGCCATCTTAAGTTATTTTACTGGTCAAGTAGCAAGTCATTTGTTACTTTTCATGTGTAATTTCCATTTAATTCTATCAGCTTCACTTTGGCTATTTTTCCATTATCCTTGCAATGCTTTTGTTAATATCCACCTTAAAAATACAACCCAGGCCATTTAAGCTGCACTTCCCCATCCTTGGCTCTGTCTGCTATATTACATTGTCATTGGCAAACCACTCCCTCCCTCTTTCTTCTCTCTTTTTTTCTTTCTTTTAACATTTCTTGAACCTGATTATTAATTCCCATTTCAAATTTCTAGTTGTTTTTCCTTCACAGCAAGTTCAATATATAGATTGACTAATATTCGAGATATGCTACAATTCTTATCTTCTCTACTGCTTCCCTATCATGTACTTTGACTTAACTGTAATCCAATATCTGTAAATTTGTATTTTACAGCTGTTACCTTCATAAAAAAAAAATGTATTTCAGTAAACACTGTCAAAAGGAATCCCAAAGATCCTGACTATTACAGGGCATTAAAATAAATTCAGTGGCTATATTGAAAATTTTTGCTTGACCAGGAATGTACCCTGAATTTCCCACTTTGGGCCAGCAGTCGCCTAAACTAGTTGGGCTACCATCCTGCCCAAATACTAAACTTACTGCACACTATAAATGTAGTGCCCACTGGCCAATAATACATATAGAAAACACGTCTGGATACCCTGATAGGTTAATGCGACTGTTGGCCTGAAGTGGGAAATCTAGGTTCAAATCCCTGTCCAAATTTTTGACTTCGCGACTGAATTTATTTCAACGCTCTCTAACAATCACAATGTTTGACTATTTCAAAGTCCTAAATTTGGCTGTTTATGTCAACCAACGCTGTATGTTCTCAATATGTCCAAAAGGTCTAATACCATATCTGTAATTGTCAAAAGCTTTCTTCAACTCTATGAATGATTCTTAACACTTTCGCTCTTGTGCGACCCAGCAGCGCTCGAGTGCGGCCCGGTAACACTCTTAAATGGCAGGTACCGCCCGGAGCCAACAGTCCTAAGCACATCTGAGCTACAGGCTGACATTGAGATCTTGTAAGATCTGTAGGATCATGTTCTATACTGACTTAAAGATAACACCTTAGGTTCATTACTTCAAATAAGCTTAGACTGTATTGCGGTCATGTTTTTAAAGTCTGTTTGCTGTCTGGCACTTATAGGGGTCACAGGCTTTATTCAAACATTCGTGATTTGTAGATAATGTAAAAAAAAATTCAAAGAAGCAACAAATCCACTGCATTCAGGAACAATTTGGATACCAAAACGCGAATTTTTAAGATGGAAAAAGGAAACTGGATTTATTTGAAATTATATTTACTTTAAATGTGTATTTTTAAGATTGACTATGATAAAGGTAGTCAATTTAGTAGCATGTTTGCTCCTGGTATGAGAGAATTAGCCACCTACATTTATCATAGACACCCAGGGGATGTCCGGATGTATACAAATTAGTAAGCGAAACACATCCTACGTGGAGGCTTCTCTCGTGTTCCCCATAATTTCAATTACAGCACTATTAAAACAAACTGAGCACAAATTCTTTCACAAAAAACTGAAGAGAATAATGCTTTACAATGCAATAAGAAATAAGTCAACTTAACACAAAAGTATACCTTATTTTCTGAGTACTCCTGAAAAAAGTTCTAACCTTTCATGTCATAAAAAGAAACCATGCAATGTCAAAAGAAATAAAAGAAGTTGTCTTTGATAATCGAAATTTCCCTGATATTATCATGTTTCTGCTACTTATGGGAAATTATACAGCAGTTCAAGCAGTATCCTGGTTTGTCTGGGCAGGTTGTTGTTGTTGGGTTTTTGAAGGGACTAAACAACGACGGTTATCAGTCCCTTTTTCCAGTCAAAGAGATAAAACATTTTGTTAAGCGATCCGAAGTGAATGCATTAAAAAGTCAAAGTTTAAAACTTTGAGACTAATAGAAAGAAAGGATACGATTAAAAACGAAGAAGGGATAAAACAGCTGAAACAGCACAAGAGTGTTTTTGCTGGGTGGTCACAAGGATATAAGGAACACACCCAGCCACTCTGGAACACGTTAAAACCACCTACCTAACAGACTTAAGCAGGCGGAGGACAGAGAAATGACAAACACAAACTTTAAAGTGACTTGTAACGTCCACACTCACACATAAAATTTAAAACAGAGTCAACCGTGGAGGTATTGTCAGCTAATGCTAGCTGCAAAGTGTAAGGAAGATTAAAATAGCGTCGTGCTGCGGCTAAATGGCGACATTCAATTAAGATGTGGGCGACCGTCAAAGGCGCACCACATCGACACTGAGGAGGGTTCCCGCGACGCAGGAGGTGACCATGCGTAAGCCAGGTATGGCCTATACGGAGTCGGCAAAGGACGACCGACTCTCTGTGAGAAGCCCTCAGGGACGTCTTCCATGCAGCAGTAGACGGCTTGACGGCACGGAGCTTATTCGGTTCAGTCGAATCTGCCCATTCAGAATTCCAAACCCCTAAGACCTTGCGGGTCAACTGGGTTTGGAGGTCGGAAACTGGGAGGCCAATATCCAGGGACCGCATAGTGGTGGCCTGCTTGGGCAGCTGGTCAACACGTTCATTGCCCGGTATACCTATGTGCCCTGGCATCCAGACAAAAACGACAGAACGGCCTGACTCGCCAAGGGCAAAGACAGCATCTTGAATGGCTCGCGCCACCGTGTGTTTCGGTAGAAACTGGTCGAGGGCCAGTAAGCCACTCAGGGAGTTGCTGCAGATGATGAACGACCCCCTGGGGCGAGCTCCGAGGTGTTCAAGAGCTCTCAAAATACCGACCAGATCTGCAGTAAAGATGCTGCTTCCACAAGGCAATGACCGCTGTTCGATGTGGTCACCATAGATAAAGGCATATCCAGCATGGCAATCGGCCAAAGAACCGTCCGTGTAGATGATGTTTGCTCCGTGAAACGAATCAAGCAGTGCATGGAACCGGCGACGGAGAAGCAGTGGTGAAATCGAGGCTTTCGAATCCCGGGACAAGTCCAGCCGAAGCTCCAGGCGAGGAATTTTCCAGGGGGGGATACGGGGGGAGTAATGGTAAGGCGGAGGAAGCGGTGAGGAATCGAGTGAGGAGAGAAGGGAATGGACACGGACCGCAATCGGGAGACCCGACCTGGGCCGACGTCGTGGGGAAGGGAGTGCAGAAAGTGGGAAGAGAAGCTTGTGGTTCGGATGGCGGGGTGAAGCATGAACCCGGGCAATGTAGTTCACCAACAGCCGTTGCCGGTTATACCGCAGAGGGGGAACACCAGCTTCAGCTAGAAGGCTCGTTACGGGACTGGTGCGAAAAGCCCCTGTCGCGAGACGTACACCTGTGTGGTGGACGGGGTCTAGGACTCGCAAGGCAGAAGGGGCTGCCGAGTCATAAACCAAGCTCCCGTAATCAAGCCGAGACAGAATAAGTGATTTGTAGAGCTGAAGAAGGGTGGAACGTGCTGCTCCCCATCCAGTATGGCTGAGGCATCTAAGAATATTTAAATGCCGCCAACACTTTTGTCGCAGCTGGCGTAGGTGTGGCACCCAAGTCAGCCGGGCATCGAAGACCATGCCATGGAAGCGATGTGTTTCCTCGACCTGAAGTAGTTCACCACCCAAGTAGAGCTCAGGGTCAGGGTGAACTACCTGACGGCGACAGAAGTGCATCACGCGGGTTTTCTGCGCGGAGAACTGAAATCCGTGAGTAGAGGCCCATGAGTGGGCCTTTCGTATGGCACCCTGCAGCCGCCGTTCAGCTACGCCGATGGAAACGGAGCTGAAATACAGGCAGAAGTCATCGGTGAACAGAGAGCAACTGACTGATGACCCCACAGCCGCAGCAAGACCGTTTATCACCACTAAAAACAATGGAACGCTAAGGACGGAGCCCTGTGGGACACCATTCTCCTGATTACGGGGGGAGCTAAATGATGTCCCAACCCTCACCCGAAACGATCGGTAGGAGAGGAAATTGCGAGTAAAAACAGGAAGGGCGCCACGTAAGCCCCAGTCATGCAGAGTCGTCAAAATATGATGGCGCCAGGTGGTGTCATACGCCTTTCGAAGGTCGAAAAATACAGCAACGAGATGCTAACGCCTAGCAAACGCAGCGTGAATGGCCGACTCCAATGACACGAGGTTGTCAATGGTAGAACGGCCGTGGCGAAAGCCCCCCTGTTGCGGAGCAAGGAGTCCGCGCCCTTCTAGGATCCACAAAAGCCGCCGACTCACCATACGTTCGAAGAGCTTGCAGAGAACGTTGGTGAGGCTGATCGGACGGTAATTGTCAGCCACCAGGGGGTCTGCACCAGGTTTCAGCACCGGGATGATAGTGCTTTCCCGCCACTGCGACGGGAAAGTGCCCTCTGCCCATAGATGGTTGAACAGGGCGAGAATGCGGCGTTGAAACTCTGGTGAGAGGTGTCGGAGAAATTGGCCGTGAATCCTATCAGGTCCTGGAGTTGTATCAGGACACGCAGCAAGGGCAGTTCGGAACTCCCACTCGCTAAACGGGTCGTTGTATACTTCCCGACGACAAGTGCGGAAAGATAACTGTTTCCGCTCGGCCCGCTCTTTGAGGGAGCTGAAGTTGGCACTGTACGTGGCAGTCGGCAGAGCATTGTGCGTAGTGGTCTGCCATGTGCTCGGCGATCGCTGGCGGGAGCGTGCTGAGCACACCCTGGATGGTGAGGAATGGGATTCCTGTCGGCAGGCGGTATCCAAAGACGCGTCGGACTTGCGTCCATACCTGAGTCAGGGAGGTGCGGGAGCCGATACTGGCTACATACCGCTCCCAGGAATCCTGATTGCTCTGTTGCACGAGTCGTCGAGCAGGCGCACGGAGCCGTTTAAGGCCACCAAATTCTCCACGGAAGGGTGGCGTCGATGGCACTGGAGCGCTCGCCAACGTTCCCGGATAGCCTCAGCAATCTCCGGTGTCCACCAAGGCACGGACCTACGCCTAGTGGAACCGATGGTTTGTGGAACTGCTACCTCAGCGGCCATGACAATACTGTGAGTCACCTGCCGGACTGCATTGTCAATGTCATCGGGAAGTGGTGCAGTGATGACAGCGGTTGAAGTATAGACTGGCCAGTCAGCCCTACGGAGACACCAACGGGGTAAGCTGTCTGCAGCTTGGTACTGTGGGAGCGACGCAAAGATTGGGAAGTGGTCGCTGCCACACAGGTCCTCATACACACGCCAACCGAAGTGTGGTCGAAGGCTGGGGCTGCAGACGGAGAGGTCGATCGCTGAATACGTGCCTTGTGCCACGCTAAAATGCGTGGGGGCACCTGTATTCAGGAGGCAAAGGTCTTGTTGCGCCACTAACGTCTCAACATCCCTACCGCGGCCTGTGGTCTGGAGTCCACCCCACAGAGGGTTGTGGGCGTTGAAGTCCCCCAAAAGGAGGAATGGTGGGGGAAGTTGGGAGACCAGAACAGTAAGGGTGTTGGGAGACACGGCCTCATCCGGAGGAAGGTACAAGCTGCAGACAGTGAATTCCTGCGTTGCCCGGATTCTGACAGCTACTGCCTCAAGAGTGGTGTTGAGTGGCACTGGGTACAGTGTCCAGGACATACAGGCAGACACCGCCAGACACCCTGTCGTAAAGGGTCCTGTTGCGGTAGTAGCCCCGATACCCACGGAGGGCAGGGGTGCGCTGTGCTGAAAACCATGTCTCCTGTAGGGCGATACAAAGCGCAGGGTAGCGCCACAGTAATTGGTGCAGCTCGGCCAGGTGATTAAAGAACCCGCCGCAATTCCACTGGAGAATAAGTCGTTCTCCACGCTCAAAGGCCATAAAAGAAAAGGAAAAGAAGATCATTCCATAGGAACATCTGCCGCCTTATGGTCAGGATCTACAGAATCTAAGACCATAGGTGATTCTGGATGTGCAGAGTTCCTACGTTCGGGCGAATCAAGAAGTGTGAGATCCTCAGCAGAGGCGAGGATCTCGACCTCATCCTCTGAAGCAGAGGATGTAGGGGTGGGTGGCTTGGAAGCCACCAAAGAATCCTTTTTCTTTCTCTCATTCTTTTTACCCTCTCGCTGGCCCTTGGGTGTTAAGGGCCGTGGGGGCTTCTCAACAGGGGCTGCAGCTGCCGACGAAGAGGTGGAGGCCCCTCGATCAGCAGCCGCGGGATCCTTCAGCCATTTGCTGGGATCCACATTCCCACGAAGAGAAGCCTCGGAAAGGAATGTCCCGTGGGACCCCTTCCGGGCGAGAGGAGCCGGAGAAGGCTGTTGTTTCTCCGGTGCTGGGGTGGGGACCGACGTCCCCCGCAATGGCTTGTCTGTTGCTCCCAACGTGAAAAGTGTGGGAGCAACCGAAGGAGTAGCACCCCGAACTGTCAAGGGGGCAGGTGCAGTGGTTCGGACCTGAGCGCCCGCTGGCATTTGTGGTACAGATGGTCTGGAGGCTGACGAAGCTACTGTGGCGTAAGACGTTGTAATGGTGACAGGATGTAACTTCATATATTTACGTCTGGCCTCTGCATATGTCAGCCGGTTCAGGGTCTTATACTCCATGATCTTGCGCTCTTTGTGGAGTACAGAACAGTCGGGCGAACAAGGAGGATGCTGCTGATTGCAATTGACACACACTGGAGGTGGGGTACAGGGGGCATCTGGATGGGATGCACGCCCACACTCCCGACATGTTGGATTGGCGTCACATCGGGAGGACATGTGCCCAAACCTCCAGCACTTGAAGCAGCGCATAGGGGGAGGAACGTAAGGCTTGACGTCGACCCGGTAAACCATCACCTTGACTTTCTCAGGCAATGAATCGCCCTCAAAAGCCACGATGAAGGCACCGGTGGCAACCCTCTTGTCCCTCGGACCCCTATAGATACGGTGGATGAAGTGAACACCTCGCCGCTCCAAGTTAGCTCTCAATTCATCGTCTGATTGCAGCAGCAGATCTCTGTGGAAAATGATGCCCTGGACCATGTTTAAGGTCTTATGTGCTGTAATGGAAACGGAAACATCACCCAGCTTGTCACAGGCTAGCAAAGCCCGTGACTGGGCCGGGGATGACGTCGTTATTAAAACGGATCCAGACCTCATCTTTGACATTCCATCGACCTCTCCATATTTGTCTTCCAAATGGTCCACGAGGAACATTGGCTTCATGGACATGAAAGATTCCCCATCTGTACGGCTGCACACTAAATACTTCGGGGCGTAAGCCTCACCTTGATTTTTGGACCTACGTTCCTCCCATGGTGTAGACAGGGAAGGAAACGTTTGGGGGGTCATACTGTTCAGCATTGTAGTCGCTTCTACAGCGCTTAGAGACGGCGGTTGTACGTCCGCCAACGTTTCGTGGTCTTTTCATCGTGTTCCCACGAGCAGCTAGGGAAATAAGGGTCCACCCAGGCAGAGCCCCGCTTGCCTGGGTAAGCCTTATACAACTGAGGTGCGGCGGGTTCCTCGCTAGCGGCTGTTCAACCTCAACAGCCATGCATCTCCTCAGCACGTAGCACACCTTGAGATTGAGGTTTTTTTTTTAGAGAGGTTTATACCGTCCTCGCGACCCGGGCGATTAAGCCAAGATCCCCGGGCTCTGAAACGTACAACGTTCCACCGTTGCGCCGAACGATGGTCGTTGAGGCACGCACAGAGCTTACGGTGTAGCGGACTGTTGGCGCGACACAACCCACAGCTCAGGACCCCGGGTTCGCCAAGCCCATACTCAGCAAATTAATGCTGAGCCCCTGAGGGGTCTGGGCAGGTTGTACCCTTGTATGGTGTGTAAGTGCCCTTGCCTTGTTCCTCACACTTCTTACACTACATCCTCGTAACTTGCTTCTGCCCTGCAGTAGCTTCCCACTTTTGCACAATTTGTGTTTGTGATGTTTCTTGCTCACATTTCGTGCAATGTGCATTGGCAGAAGTAAGCCCTTAATAATGTTCATTTTGCTGAGTGGAGATATAAAATCAAAGATTTTACAAAATTGTGTACTGTGTGTGGTGATTTTGAAGAATGTCAAGAAAACAGGATAGCTACTGAAGTATGGTGCAATTAAAACTTCAAATTTTAGATAGAGCAGTCAACAATAGGCAAAGTATCAAATAGAAAACTGTACGATTTGTTCATACGTGGCAACCCACTGTCTTGGACGGCCAGTTGCACAACCAAGTAGCCTCATGTAAAGGCCATCATTGGAAGCAATGTTCCACACCAGTGGCACTTCAGCACCACTGATGCTGAGTGATACTGCAGGTCTGAAAGTGCCCATTTAATCTAATGTTTCAATGTTGATAGTGTCACTGAAAAAGCAGTTCTTAGTGGCTCCACGTGAATGTGGCCTAAAAGAGCATGCATTGAAGTGAACAAAGCGAGAATTAAAATTTATTTCTGCTCATTAGTTATTCCTCATAATGGACATCTTTAAAACAGGTTAGAAGTCATTAAAATCAAAGAATTCCACCTACCGTATATTTCCACAGATAAGACGAGGTACAAATTTTCATCGAAATTTATAGTTTAAGCATATATCTTACCTATAAGATGACCCCCAAGTTACCGTATTTACCAGAATGCACGCCGCCCTTTTTTTCCAGTTTTCGCGATCTAAAAATGCGCCTGCTACTTAACATTCAGATGCAAATCTTCGGGAAGATCCGAAAAATGCCGTTAAAAGCCGTCGTAAGTAGAAATATTCAAATGTTTGTATAGCTTATGGGACTTAACTACAGGGTCATCAGTCCCTAAATGTACAAACTACTTATGAACTACTTACGAGCTAGGATGGCACAAATATCCATGCACGAGGGGGGATTCGAACCCCCGACCGTAGTGGCCGTACAGACCGTGACTGAAGCGCCTCAGTCCCCTCCCTGCGGCCGGCGTCATAAGTAGTTTTTGTGATTGGTATACCTGGATTTCACCCTCTGTTGCAGTGTTTGCCGTCTGCTTTTGAACTTTTGTGCGTGTAGTGCTACATTGTATCCGATCTTGAAGAAGCACTTTTTTTTTACGCACCGCGAAGTTTTAAAAAAATAGTAATTTCTTTCACCGAGACATTTAATTGCGCCGATGCACATATTATGCAGGTGAAAACACAAAAAATTGCCCAAGAACAGAAGATAAAGCATTTTGAAGGAAGTTGCAATTGTTGCATATCGCTCCGAAATATTTTAACCCTTTCATTGCTCCATATGTGAATATATTCTAATCATTTCAGTGCAACTATGGATATATTGACAAACTATTTATGACAAGCGACATTGTAAAATTAAGCTGTGTTGTAAATAATTAAAACTATTCCTGCTTTATGACATATAGGTTATCATATGTAACCTTGTCCACTCAGTAAATTAATAAAGCTCAAAAATTTAAATTGCGCAAATCTTTGTTTTCGTAAATCTTTCTTCCACGATGTAAATTTCATCAGAGTAATATTGGAGATGTGCTGCATAGTGCAGTTATAGCGAGGCTTCGACCTCCAAACGATATATATCGAATAGATATGTTTCGAAACGATATGTAAGGAATAAGCGAATGTTCCTGAACCCAAGATTCGCATGCTATGCGTCCTCGCGTACTAAAAAAATTATAACTTTCACTTTAAAAGCAGTTATCTATAGTTTAGCCTTAAGGAGGTTAGTTATAGGTTAATCAATAAACTTTTTTGTAGCACTTGAGGGCGCGTAGGAACACAAACGATTGACGGTTGTTCGTTCGATATGTATCATTTCAGTCCAAGCTACTTCGAGTGTAAGCTTTCTTGTAAATTACTCAGAAAACTGTACTCTTAGGTTCCTGCCTAGCCAAATCCTTTAAAATCATGACATATTCATAAAAATAATAAAATTCACTTGTTGGATACTTATCGTTTCGAAAGTTAACTGCTTCGATATATATCATTTGGAGGTCAAAGCCGCACTATGCAGCACACTTGCAAAATTACCAATTTCAGACTAAAGTTCAATCTAATTATTTCTACCATTATATAAGACGACCTCGGATTTTGGGGGCTTTTTTTTATGATTCAGCCTTCGTCTTGTCTGTGGAAATATATGGTATATATTTTGAAACCTTGGGCAGAGAAAAATTGTTTGTCCAAAAATCACTAACCAACAGGGAGACTTCAGGCATTTTTTTGTCTCTGGCAAACACAGGTACATACAGACTGTTTGTATTTTATTCATTATGTCCACCAGTTGTGGCAATTACTCGTTTATAATTTTGTACTTCCTGTCAATTTTATTTTTTTAGTGTTTGTATTGTTTTTCACCTGCTTGTCTTTTCTCACCTTCTCCCAAGTTCAGTATGTGTCTCAATCCCAGGGTTATCTGTCTTATTACCAATCACAACATGATAAACGCAGGTGACACTTCCCGCAGCTGTAATAAGCAACTAAAAAATGGACTAATGAGGCCTAATAAAGAATTGCCATACTATATATAAAGACAGCAAGTACTTTTTTTCCCCTTTTGTTACTACTTGACACCATCCTGAACCTTCATATACAATATGGAAAGAATAATTTGATTTTCACCACATGGAGATGTTTTAGTCACAGACAAGCATGATATAAAAAAAAAAAAAAAAAGGTAGGAACATATAAGATGCAAAACTTTTGTCAATTGTCTGTAAAAACAAGTATTTAAAATGTTATTTAAGAACACATAGGATGCAGTATGAAAAAAAAAAAAAAAAAAAAAAAAAAAAAAAAAAAAAAAAAAACTGAACTATTAATATAATCATTGTAAGGACTAAGTAATATGACTTTACACTACATTCAAGTTCAAAGCAGGACAAGCACCAAACGAGCTTCTGAGAAATGCCTCCACTGAAGGTAAAAGTGAGTGAGAATACTGATGGAACAGTTGACAGAACATGCAAGAAAATTCTTCAAGTTGAATTAGTGTTATGTGCAAATAATGACAAGGGGACTGACATTCAAGTGTGTACCTCAAAGAATTAACAGAAAAACTTACACAATAAATAGCATTAGTAATATGGATAAACGTGTCACTCAGCAGCAACTTCAGTGATATTATGAATAATAAAACTAAATAGCAGAAAATCACCACAGCTTTAATCTTGCAATGCTGGACTTCGAGGCTAATAAGAAATTTTTTTTCCCCCTAAGGGAAAGAGTTTTAAAAGGTGCCAAATAGTTCATGTGCAAATAAAGAAACAGTTTGAAGAAAGGCTTAAGATTTCTACAAAAATATAAAGCATAAGAATTAAATCGGCCAGTGGTTTATTCAGATAAAACATGGATTAATGCTTAGCACACTGTCACAGTAATAGTGCGTGGAAAGTCAAACAAACCTGGTGATCACTATTTAGTTGTGGTACAACACAGGAAATTGGCATGTGTATAACAGCGCACCTATTGTGAGAATACTGAAATGTGTGCTACTACTCACAATGCTGCAACACTTGTAAAGTCTACAGTTCATTTTGCTATCGTACAGAATACCTAAGGATGTAATGTGTAAGTATTCTTTTAAGTATTTTCAAATAAGAAGCTGTATTTCCTTGATTTTTAAAAGGGGGTCACACTGCGTAATTTTCTTTGGTTATAGCAGAATCAAGTATGGTAGTGTGACTGTCCGACCAACATTGCAAATGGTTATCTAGTGGCTGGCTAAAAGTAGAACAATGGACACATGGAAATGGGCATGGTGACAATCTTACATGTTATTCTAGCCATAATTATGAGCAACTGATTCTTTATTTTTACAAAATTGCACTCTTTTTCTTAACTTTCAAATCTGCAATATCTTATTCTTAAACCAATATATAAATTTCCTTTCTCACATTTCTGTCTACTTAATTACAACTGATAGTTTTGATGAATATAGTAATTATCTGTATAATTGCAGTTTGTAGCTTATATTTTTCTTTCACTGTTTACGTACAACTACTTTCTCACTGACATCAAAATATGATGAAACTTAATAGAGCATTGAATTTAAGCTATTGATTTTAAACGTGACATCATGCAAAAAGACAGGAATAAGAAAGACTTATCTATCTGTAACTGAGATGACTGCCTACCTTTAAACAGTTGCTACCAAAATTCTGTTTTTATAATACATTTTCAGCAACATGAAATCCAGTTCCACAAAGCAATACACTGTAAGCAGTAGTTAGTAGTATTCATTTATAATGAATTTCTAGACACTTATTCCAGTGAGCCTCAATAATTCACATACATAATGATAGCGACCGTCCAAAATTGTCATCAATCGATAAGTGACAACTAGAAAAGATTATGAACAAATGTTGCATCCAAAATTATTTTCCTGCATGAAAACAGTTTCAGTACAAGAAATTTCTAATTATGTCAAAATTTATGACATCTGTCCGAGTAGTTGGTGGTAAATAATTGATACCATGTAGCTCAAGGTTTAATTACAAAATATATTATACACAATTAACATGTAGAAAAGATAATTACAATAAGCTTCACAGTTCTATTACAGGATTCACAATCTAAACAGACAAATTAATATAATGACTGTTTAAATCTGCCAACTGTTTGTATCTAAAGATCAGTACATGATATAGTGTTCTTTCAATCCTTATATCACATACTCACAAGCAACATTACTGTCACTTATAAGAGGTGTGGACTCTGTATGACTTTCAATAACAACATCTGATGAACCAAATTCACCAAAGATAATTGTGTTATCTGAAGAAGACACTGGTTCCTCCATTTTACTATCAATGACACCTTCAAGTAGGCTGCTATGATTTTTTTTTACATTTACATCAGGTTTATGATTACATAATTTACATTCATCTGTGTGTTTTGCTACATGATTTTTTAAAGCTTCTCTGCGCCTAAATTCTTTGGAACAAAATGTACACCGAAATGGCCAATCATCTGAATGTGTAATAATATGCTGCTTCAATCTTGTGACAGAATTAAAGCATTTATCACATACATTACATTTAAAAGATTTGTTTTCAGTATGCATTCGTTCATGTACAACCAATGATCGCCTGAACAAAAATTTTTCACCACAATAACTGCAAGCAAATGGTTTTTCATCAGAGTGTATTCTTAAATGACTATCAAGAGCCCACTGATGTGCAAATGGTCTTTTGCAAATACCACATACAAATTTTTTCTCAAGTGAATGTTTCGATGCATGGTTTCTGTAAGCCAGTTCGGTAGTAAATATTTTATTACAAGATGAACAATGGTACAATTCAGTGCTGTTATTTGATGCCTCACTGTCAACAAAAGTAACAATCTCATGAACAGTAGAAGAATCAACTAAAGCTGGGTCATACTCAACCTCACATATTTGATGCTCATACTGTAGGCTGTCTTCTTTAATGGAATTCACAGCTTCCACAATTTCAGGTTCCTGAAAAATCTGCCTTCTATCAATTCCACCAGACAAGGGTGTGATAATATTTATTAAAGGAGCTTCAACCTCAGTTAATGTGTGAAATTTCTGTTCAGCTTCATCTGTATTATGAATGACAGAAGAATCCACAAATGTAACTTTAGCATCTGCTGTGTCACTGAGCCTTTCATCTGAGAATTCGTATATTGTAGTTTCAGTTTCAGGCAGAGATTGCGAGTCTTTGCCAGTATCTAAAACTTCACTGCCTAAGACTGTCTCAATGGAAATTTCCGGCTCAGTTTTCACATCTGCAGGTGATTCTTCTGTTTTTGTGGGTTCAGTAGTAGTAATAACATTAATATCTTTGTTTTCAGGCATACAAGGCACAGAACTGGAATCTTTATCATCAGGTACATCACTTAAGTTAGGTCCAGTCCTGATATGAGATCTCCTATGTAAAAGCATCTGCTGGTATGTTGGTAATGACTCAAAACATATTTTACAAGTATACTTTTTTCTGTGAATTGCAATGTGTTGCCTCAAACTAGTTTGATGCCCAAAAAGTTTGCTACACATTTGACACTTAAAATGCCTACGACTATGAACTACTGCACAGTGAGAACGTAGCCTGTTCATATTCATAAAGAGGAGGTTGCATCCATCACACCTAATGCTGTTGGTCGTCCATTCTTGTTTCCGCCAATTGCTGCAAGCAAAGGTAAAATTACAATGACGCATTAAGAGAACTACATATTCATTGTAAAGATATTACAAAAATATGTTCACAAGATTAGCATGAAACAGAATAAAATAACTATGTTAAGTTCTACAAACTAGCAATAAATTTTAACTTCATTACTTAATAATAATAATAATAATAATAATAATAATAATAATAATAATAATAATCAACATCTAACAAAGAACTCAGTGACAAAAAGTATAAATCAATAGAAGTAATAATTGGGTGTAAGGCCCTTTAAAATTGTACTGAAGAGTAAGTGGAACAACTCAATATATCAAAGAGCTCTATCGACTGTTTATTGTTAGGTTCACAATCTGTAAACTAATGAAGTGCATGGCTTCCTACTACACACATTTTGGTTTCTTCTCATTTCTTGTGTGTATGGAGCATAAAGAGGATGACTGCTGAGATGGTCCTGGTGACACATTTTGTCAATGTCTTTTATACAGTATCTGTGGGTACAATATATTGGGGACTGGTTTTCACCAGACACACCTGATGAGCTGCAGAAAGGCATACGTAACAGAAAAACAAAAAAAGTTTTTGGCTGTTAAGCCTTCATCTGCCATACACAATGCGCTTCACTCTCACACAAGCCCAACCGCCGTCTCCGGCTGTTGCAGCCAGACTGCAACACACAGCACGAACGATGCGAGAGGCAATCAGTGGTAGGGACGAGCAAGTGGTATGGAGAGGGTAGCAGGAAGGGATGCCGGTGGGGATGGAGCAATATGTCAGTGCTGTCTGACAGATAGAAAGGGACTGGAGTATGTTGTGGAAAGGGAGACATACGTAAGCTTGCGTGTGGGTAGAGAAAGGAAGGGGAGATAGAGTGACGGGGGCAGGAACTAGTGAAGTTTTAGGCCTTGGGGATTGCGTGAGCGTAGGATATATTGTAGGGAGAGTTCCCATCTGCACAATTCAGACAAGTTTGTGTTTGTGGGGAGGATCCATATAGCACAGGCTCTATAGCAGTCAATGAAGTGAGCCACATTATGCAGTGCAGCATACTCTGCAACAGGATGGACCAGCTTGTTGCTGGTCATGCCCATTGCTGCACAGTATTTGCAGCTCAGTTTGTATACAAAAGGACTGCAATCATAGGTTGCCCTGCCTTTTATGGGATAGGAAATGCCTGTGACAGGACTGGAGTAGGTGGTGGTGAGATGATGGATAGGACAGGTTTTGCATCTAGGTCTATTGCAGGAATATGAGCCATGGGGTAAGGCATTGAAAGCAGGCATGGACAAGGGTATTATGTAGGTTTGGTGGACTGTGGAACAACACTGTAGGGGGCGGGGAGGGTAGTGTAATAAGCTGTAATACCAAACACCCTTACCAGTGGGGAGGGGGGGGGGGAGGGAGAAGAAAGAATTTGGAGATACTCCAAGTATAAAATTTGGAATGGGAAGCCTTAAATGGTAACTACTACTTATAACTTAAGACATTGTAGTATGAAAATTTGGCAGTTTTCGCTAACACAAAACATTTTCCCCGTACTCTTTCTGTACAGTTTTCCAAGCAACATATTTGTAACCTGTACGTTTTCCCCTCCAGAAAAATGTAATACCAAGTTCTACCTTACTAATTTCAAAATTAGTAATGCAAAGTGACTGAATGGTTCTACATTTCCTTTTATATTCTATTTTATTTACAATTCCTCTAATTTCTCCTTCTTTCCAGGAACAGTTACTCTTTCCCTATTCTCAAAGTCTCAATATGGAGTAAATTTCCCAGTTAACTAACACTTTTTTGAGAGAAGATGCAACTTTTTCTGATAGAAATACAATTTTCCCAGGCGAAACACTTTTTCATTGTAAGTTACAATATACTAGCCATATAAATAAATTCTTTAAAGTGTAAATGTTTATACACCAGACTAGAACTTCCCATGATAAAAATGCACTTTTTTCCTCGTAATTTTGGGGACATAATTTATGAGAAAGTATTTTCATATATCTTGTTTTGTACTGAGTAAAGATGTTCGAGTATGTTGTTAAGCTGGGTCCCAATAGAACAGCCTTAATTGTACTATTGCATTTACACTTTTTCTTGTCAAATTATTGCTGTTTTCATTGAATGTCACAATTTTAGACTGTTCTTAGTAACGAACCTTATGTCACAGTGAAAGTCCACAATAGACATTTATTTACAAACTCCCGATTGGCTCTGTTGACTTTATGTAATTTTTTTAAGAAAAAATATTTTTTTTCTTTGTTACTGAGTAATTAGTAATCTTTCCAAGAGAGAACTAAAATAAATATGATACACCAACCTTCAAAGCTTGTTCTTTTTTAATGTGTGTTGTTCTTCAACATACATCAAACATACATGTTCCATTAATTAGAATTTGAAGTCTGTTTTATTATTAGCATGGATTCTCCTGCAAGTGGGTAATAATTTTAGCTCTCTCCCACGCACATTTCCGTAATACTAGCTGTTGTTTTTATTCTGGCACACCCATATCGTTTTACAATGTGAAACAAGGGCTTGGCGCGGTCAGTACAGTTTATAGGCAATTTACATTTCAAAATAAATGACGTAAATAAAGCCTCTGCATTTCTCACAGAATTTTTTTGAGGTTTACATAAAAAGTTGAGTTTTTTATTCCGTTCTACACACTGGACACACTCCTCGTGTCTT
Source organism: Locusta migratoria (assembly GCA_026315105.1). Classification (NCBI taxonomy): domain Eukaryota; kingdom Metazoa; phylum Arthropoda; class Insecta; order Orthoptera; family Acrididae; genus Locusta; species Locusta migratoria. Next base: position 245,995,731 of record CM048744.1, on the reverse strand, counting down.
TTAGTTTCCATATGTATAAGAATATTGTATTTCTTGCCATGAGCCACTGAAAGTCACTTCTAAATACATTGCAAAATGCATAAGTTTGTCTCTTCCTCGACTCAAACACAGAAAGTCTTCCTTATATGCACTTCTGAACACTGAATTTTATTTCTTTGGAATTTTTGCCAAAATATAATTAAAACCTACAAGATACGCAGTCAACAAGCACTACTACAACTTTACACATGACACGCAGCAAAACTGAGAACACAATGATCTTATAAACAATGAAAATCGCTTCACTTGAAACAACTATCGACTAGCTACACCACCTCGTCATTCGATATATCGAAGGCAAGGGATTTTCAAATTATAAGTATCGAAACTGCATTGAAAATCGGGAGATCAGTCTTCAAGATCGGGAGGAAGAAGAAAAAATCTGAAGGCACCCACTAAAATCGGGAGAGTTGGCACATCTTTTTTTATAGAGGTTTGTACCGTCCTCACGACCTGGGCGATTAAGCCAAGATCCCTGGGCTCTGAAATGTATTAGGTTCCACCGTCACACCGAACAGTGGTCGTTGAAGCACGCACAGAGCTTACGGTGTGGCGGACTGTTGGTGTGACACAGTCCACAGCTTGGGACTCCGGGTTCGCCAAGCCCGTACTCAGCAATGACCTCGGTGTCTAAAAAGTCAGCAGTGTACAAAACAATAGCAACAAAGGCCACAATAATCCCTTCCCTCTTGTGTTTTGTACAGCACGAGAAAGCAGTCTGTACAAACTGTTGGGCAGTCTAATGTATGCAAGAAAAAAGGACCTATTTCATCTGTTTCTCAGACTCAGCAGACTACTATTGATACTTATATGGACATGAATATGGACATCAATTGTGTAATACCAGCACTCTCAAATGCAAACAAAATCTTTACAGATGTGAAAGTGTTTAATAAGGATCTACATAAGCAAAATGACACACTTCTGCAGTGCTTCATTAAGTCAGCGCTTGGTGAGATAAAAAATAAAAAAATAAATAAATAAAAAACAGTACCTTCCCATTTTAGGACACTTTACAGCTGCTGCTGCTGCATAAAAAACTGTAGTCCTGGTTGTGGATCACACAGACACAGAAAATATATTTGGCATGGATCCCTTTGAAGTGTTTGGGTTCCTTACTGCTGACACTGGTCATTTGGTTTTGATCAAGTTCCTTATCAACAACTAGTATGATTGTGCTCCGAGTTTTCCTCCTAGCTTTTCGAAGGTTTAGGGTGTGCTAGTAATTTTGAAGCACATATCACAATGATGCTGATGGCATGGTCATTAGCCCCTGGAGGGAAAAGTGTGAGGATGGACAGGAGGGGAAGGGAAAGGAAATGCAGTCCACGAAGGAAATGAGGAGAAAGGAAGAAAGACTGCATTAGCTCAGGACCCTGAGTGTGCCACATGTACTTAAAGGAACCGTACACCCTCTTGGGGGTGTAGATTTTGCAAGTCCCTTTCTCAACATGTATTGGTTATTGTTAGTCAATTCCTACTCATAGTTTTCATATGTAGTATGGTGGCCACCTACTGTCACAGAAGCAACCACTCTGGCTCTGTCAAAAATATTTTCCATAGAAGGACTTCTATACACACTTGTAATGGATAATGGTTACAATTCCTTTAGTGTGTTTTGTATGCGTCAGGATATTAGCCGTGGGTCAACTCCTCCATTTCACCCTCAGTCAAATGTTGAGGTGGAAAGACTGGTTTGAACATTTAAAGAAGTAACTGTCTCCATCATCTACAGATGAGGCCCCAACTCAATTCCTTAGTTCCTATCACTTCATGCTAGTTGGTGAGCATAGTCACACAGAAATGCCTCACGCCACCAAGTTAGCATGTGCTGGTTCCACCTTCTCAGTGACTTGTCTGGAGCGAAGGAGTGGACAAAAGCATACAGAGGTCACCCAAAATGGGTTCGACTACTGTGCAACATAATCTTAGCCACTGCCTGTGTGGTGCACACAAGTGAAGGCTTAGTCATGAATAACCAGATCATCTACACACTCATGTCTGTCCAAACCAATAATTTTTGCACCTCAGTTTCCCCACCTCCAGTTGCAAGAGGTGACACTACTAAGTTCGATGGACTGTCTTTGTATCTGTGGATGTCACAGCTACTTGCACAGACTATGGTGTTTGGCACTTCGACAGACATAGTAGAGCATCCTGCCTGCTGCAACCTCCATTGCCAACAGAGTTTGTACCGGCCATTGGATCACCGGTGGAAATCGTCGATGAGACACCAGACATGTACTCATCTCGATGTCACCAATGATATCCCCATGGAATCTCAGCAGCTGGTTCCAACCAGAGTTCCTTGCGGCGCAGACGAAACCTATAGATGTGTTGACGGATTCATTAAGTGCCGGTGTAATGGACATTTTATTTATTTAGTTTCAAAGGGAGAGGTGGAAATGTTTTCACAGCTACATCGTAAATTCAAACAAGACACTACGTGTAGTTCAGAGATTTGCAATGTGTAGCAGTGTTGGTGATCTCAGTGCCACCACAGTACCACTGCAATTTCAAGGGGGGCAAGCTGCAGCATGGCAGTCAGTGACAAGTACACCATCATGAAATAACGTGCAAGTTTTGTTGTGTTAAGTGAAAAGTTATGACAGTTTGAAGAAAGCAGTGGAATAACTATCTCAAATAGCACTATTGAAAATCATTAATGACATGGCAACATTTAAGATATCTGCATGTTGTCTGAATTCACATATGATCAAGCAAAATACTCTCAACTGGAATATTGTAGCAAGAGAAAAACCATGTTCACATTGACAGAACTGTGTAGTCAACTGAGCAGCCAGGTAAGATTTTTGATACTTTGTTGAAATTCTTCATGGCTAAAAAATAAACGCTCCCTTAGTAAGCACATGAAATGCAGCAGTAAAAAAATTAAAATTTTAGCATTGTAACAATTGTATTACAAAATTATCTATCCCTTACCGATTTTGATGAAACACATTTCTTGCATCCAATCTTTGCGTCCTAGACAGGGTAGCTGTAAGTGATGATCTGTAGGCCTTTTTTAACTTCATCAATGCAACTTCAAAATTTGATTTCCTACATTTCTGAAATAACAAAATACTTTTCAAATATACAAAATATAAAGTCAGATATTTGGGAACAAATGATATTTAACTACTAACAATTGTATAATAAGGAGATAATTATTCCAAAACAAACAAAACTATGTAAAATTCCTTGGTTTCACAAAAGATAACATAATAAAAGTTTGCTAGGATACTGATCAGATGATCAAGAAAAGGGTTGGGTTTGATAGGAACATAACACAATTTCTCACCATAACAAGTTAAAACCTGAAAAATAACCTATCACCCATAAAAAGATTTATTACCTGAAAAATAACCTATCACCCATAAAAAGATTTATTACCACAAACAACTGCATGTTAGAAAAATCTGTTTACAAAGATAAACATTAATATACACTCTTCAGCGTTAACTAAGGCTCATAAGGAACTTTGTTTTGAAATGAACTGGGCTCACAAAACATTTACCATTAAAAACAGTAGAGAGACTTTATCTGTATTCATATATAAATAAGTTTAAGGAGCCTATTGCAGGCAAGAAATAAACAGTGAACATACAACAAAAGAAAAGCATAGGCTATTCATACTATATATCAATGAATACAGATGAGGACTAAGGAATGAGTACCAAAATAGCCATTTTATTCCTAAACTAGCTTATATGCCCGTGCTTCACAACAGTTGTTAAGGAGGGACCTGTGTATATCATGGTTTTTTAAGGAATCTGGACCTAGGTCAGTAAAAACAGAATCCTTGCTGGATCACTCTGTCAATAAACTCAATTCTCCAAGCCAAGATGTCAAATTTAAGTAGAAATCATTGCCAAAAATGATGAAGGCTAAACTTTTTCATACAAAAAGTGAAATTAATTTAATTCCATACTCTGGAACAATGTAAATTTAATGAAATGTTTTGTTCATAAAGTTAAGACTGCGGAGTGTTATTGTCTGTTTGGAGCAAACTTCCGAAAACACTTCTATTGCTTGGACGAGAAAGAGTAATAATAATCATAATAACAGCGCCATGTGCAATAAAGTAAGTTTGGGTAATCGAAGGAATGGCATCAGCTGATTGTATAGAGCTTCCCATTAAATATAGTATTTCTAGTGAATTGACTTGACTGTGTTAGCAGCATCGCCTACTCTTTCATCTATACATGTCCCCACATCCTGCAGTGATTACTTCATAAAGCACAAAGTTGAAATCGACCACGTGTAACAGAACTATAGATTCAGAAGTCGCATTATAACTAAGTACAATTGTCTCTGCAAAAGAATACATCTTTATCTTAATGTAGTCCACACCAAAAGTAAGTACAAATTTCAATCACAATATTGTACCGAAATGAAAGCAGGGGAGCTTTTGATGAGTTTGTCGCTCGCGTGTGTATCTTTAGAGGCAGGCACAAGCAGAAATATCTCTGGAGTCAGCATTCAGATGCACAGAATAGATTCTGTGTACTCAACAGTAAGGTGCAAATGTCACGTGATACTGGGAAAGATCTACTAATCGCCAACTTTATCTTGGTCCTTTTTTGTTCGGTTAAGACAGATGACTGTGTAAATGTCCCTTTTAGCGACAATTCCTCAACTTTCTTGTTATGTGGTTGGTCTGTGAAAAAGAGGTGGGGCTTGTTTGCAGCCAATGCAATACAAACCAATCTTAAAGAGAAAATAAATGTGTGGAAAGAGTGGATTTGTCTCAATATTATGTGGTAATTCCAGCTTAATATTGAGAAGATGCATATAATGCATTGCTCAGTCCATAGATATTTATATTCTATGTACAATTTAGTGGTTATACCCATCAGGGAAAGATGCACTTCTTTTCTTTCCATGACATTGCAAATCATATGGGATACAGCTAGGAATAAAAAAAAAATAATTGTATGTCCTACCTGGGTTAAATTTTACAGCAGTTTAGTATGCTATAGTTGGCAACGAACTATTCACTTTAGAAGAATGATTAATTTACTGACCAGAACAGCATAAATTATTTCATCATGAACATAAAGAATTATTACCCTCGTTCTGCATGACTGATTTTTGAAAAAGCATTCAACAGCCATTGCCAACATCAGCACACAATGCCGCCATCATAAGTAAAACTGTAACCATTCTTGTATTACACTATAGTTATGAGAAGAAAAAAATGCAGCAACGCCATAATTAGTTATTTGGTGTACTACATAACTAACATCGCCTAACTGTCATTTCCTGTACTAAAGAGAATGGACTCAAGATGATGTAAGTACGCACTGAAATCAGAAAGGAAACTACATACATTCGTGTTTCCTTAGTAAATGAAAACATCGATAGAAGTGAAGGAACTTCGTCATGTTTTAAACTGATATGATACCCGCGGAAAGAAGCACTTTTTTCTTCTTTCCATGGCATTGCAAGACACGCGGGATAAAGCTATTAAAAAAATTATTATTTTATGTTGTATCTGGGTTAAATTTTACTTGCAGTGGCAGCGGTTTAGTATGTTAACGTTGGCAATGAAAATACTGTATTCGCTTTAGGGGGATCATTAATATAATGATTCAAACAACATTATTTCATTATCAATTCACAGAATTTTTGCCCTAATTGTATGTAATTGGTTTCTCAGAAAGGATTCAACGGCTGTTACCAACATCAATTAACTACACTGCTGCTGTAATCTTAGTCCTTGTTTCAGTGTATTACATGTGAATAAAAAATGCAGCATCGCCATCTATTAGTTATTTGGTAAATAATTTAAGTAACAGCGCCACTATCGGATCTTTCCTATACTACACTGCAATTTAAGCATAGCATAGCATATGCTACAAATTATGATATCTTTTCTTCCCCTGATCCGATTTTGATGAAATGAAGACTATGTTATTCTTGAAACTATTCAATTTATTCGTGGAAACTCATGAAAGTTTGTGTAGTACTTTTGGAGATTATCACCAATATACACGATGGCTTTTAAACAAATTATTAAATTATGATATCTTTATTTTCTCTGATACAATATTAATTATTGAAGCCTTTATGTAACTGCACAATATGCTCAAGTTACGTGTGAAAACCCCAAGAAAATTCATCAATTAGTTTTGGAGAAACGTGTTCAAAGAGAGAGACAGACAGACGGAAAAGAAGAAGAATATCTTAATTGGAATTTTTTTTATCTATGACCGTCATGGTCATAGATAAAAAAAAATTCCAATTACAATATTCTTCTTTCCGTGATCAGTGTTTTATGAAATGAGGTCTATATGTTGTCCAGAGTTAAGCTCAAGTTATCTGTGAAAATCCCGTGCAATTTCGTGAAGTAGTTTTTGGAGATAAAACGTTTTTAATAGTTTAACAGGCATGACGGTTACTGAAAACACTTAAAATTATGTTATCCTCCTCCCCCCCTCCCCTCCCGTGATCCGATTTTGATAAAATTATGCCTATTATGTTGACCCAACTTTTCTCATGTTTCCTGTGAAAACCTCATGAAGATTCATCCAGTAGTTTTGAAGGTTGAAGTGAACAGCGACAGGCCTATATTTACAGATTATTAGTACAGACTAGCTGAAAACACGGCATTGCCCGGGTATTTATTTATTCCTTCCATTTTTCGGGTATATATTCATTTGCATAAGGGCTGTATGTCTGTAAAATATCTTTGGAATACAATTAGTAGTAAAGAAGTGATAGATTAAAACTTGGTGTGGGAAGGGGTGCTTGTCCATGAACGTTACTGTTTATGTGCTCATATCTCATGAAATGTGTGTCTTAGTGTACACTCAACTGTATGCGTATGTACTGTCTGTAAAATTTCCTACGGCTACAATTTTTAGTGTTCAAATTATAAATTATAATGTCGTACTGAATGCCGTAGTTTTACTCCATGAACAGCGGAAAAGTAGTAAGCGAGAAACTTTTTTTCATTATTTTTTTATTAGTCAGTGAAAAAAGATTAATAAGGTTTGAAATTATGTTTAAAGTTTGTTGCAAGTCAGTAAGTATTCTCATTCTTATATAGTGTATTTTTAAAGCCACACTACATTATGTGGCGGTTTTTTGTTTCCTATTGTTTATGACGTCATATCTTCTGAACCATGTGATTTATGTGATTCTTAACTCTTCAGCAATTGTTATCTCACGGTAAGGAATGTGTGTACCAAATTTGGTTGAAATCGGTCCAGTGGTTTAGGAGAAAATGAGCAGTATTGTCGCTAAATGCAGCTGTTTTTCGCGCATCTCATATCTCGTGAACTATGTATCGTACATGATTCTTACGCTTACTGCGACCGTCCTCGTGGACTGAAGCTTACGTGTACAAAATTTGTAAAAGATTGTAACAAAACTGTAGATTTGTATGCAACACTTGCAAGTACACACACACACACACACACACACACACACACACACACACACACACACACACTGCTTTATATATTAGCTAGGCAAACACTGATACAGTGGAATAGAAAACAATGAAAATATTCTACTGTGTCCACCTATCGCTCCATTTACATGTAGCTCTCAAAACCAGATTTTGTAAACTAGTTTCCCAATTTTTAGTTGGTCATGTAAACAATTCAAAATTTGTTCTGAAAATCTGAGTCTGTAAAGAGGTTTCCCAACTCCACAATCAATTCTCATGCCCATATAAATGTAGCCAATTTTGAAGTGTGCTTGGGTTGTAAGATTGTGTCTTCATTTTCAGCCAATATGACACTTTATACAAAATAGACTGAGTATGAATCTATCTATTTAACTGAAGAGAAATAGCAATTGTGCCAACTAAATCATTACTGAAATAGCTCTTTACTTCATACCACATTTGACTAGGATAGTAATGCCCGTCAGGTGTAACATGTTAACACACAGAAAAAACAGTGTATAAAATTCTGTTTTGTCTTCCAGGAGGTGTCACATGTAAACCGAGTGTATATATCATCACATCAAACTTTCAGACCTTTGTAAGTTTCACATTATTATGTTCCACACTTTTCAAGTGTGGCATCAGTTATGTGTTAGAATAGAGCAATACATTAATAATACTTGAATATCAAATGCTGATCAGGATTCATTACAGGAAATTATCCGTTATAATACCACTGGTCAGAATGACATGAAATTGCAACAGAATACTATCGGAGAAGGGGGAAAACTTATGACCAGAAAAATAAATAGTGTAAAAATTTATCAATAGATGGCACTATAAGTGTCAGAATATGTAAATGGAAACACCTGTCATGCACCACGACCCATTTAAGTTTAGTATTAACACGACAGGTACACGGCTTTTCCTCATTTCCTGTCTTAGACGTTTGCCATGACTGTCTCAGTGCAGGTCCTTACACTGCTTGTAAAGCTGTTTTACAATAATGATGACTATGCACAAGTCAATCTATAAAAGTTGCTGGACACTTGAGGGGTTGAAAACCAGGATGGTCCGATGACTGCTGTGGGTCTGGAGAAAATTACTTCAAGTTCAGAAAGTCAGGTTCCTGGGAGGAGGAGGAGGAGGAGGAAACAATCTGATAGGACATTAGTGGAAGGAATGCAGGAGTAATCAAGTGGTGGTGTGCAAACATGTAGTGCATGGAGAATTGCTTGAACATTGAACAAAGCTGTGAGAATGGTGCAGAAAATCCAATGAAACATCCTTCTTTGTATCCAGTCAAAAATACCCTTGTACACTAATTGCTTCCTGTTAACCTGCCAGCAAGAGATACTTAGAATTTCTTGCTCACATGGACGTGGAAGATGAATGGACGTGGAAGATTTTGTAGACATCTTCCATCTGACAGGATACATCAATATGCAGAAATGTCAAATATGGGCAACAGAAAAGCCCCACGTGCAAATCAACCAGTACCGCTTCATCCTGAAAAGGACACTGTGCGGTATGGGTTTATGGGTTTATTTATCATAGGGCCACATTTTTTCAAAGATACAGGTGGTTCTGGTATTGTTACCGGTACTGTCACTGGAGAGAGTTACGAGTGTCTTGGTCAACCATAGATATGTCATGTTTGAAAAGAAGCTATCTGTAATACGGACAAGACAATTGGGGCGGTGTAGGAGAGAGCAGTAGACCTGTATGAGGGCCCTACCAGAGGAATTTATTTTAAAAACTGATACTAAAAAATCTTCATTTCAATGCAAATTGTAATATTTGAAAATTATTCTGAAACCATGAGAAAGTGCCAACTAAAAATGTCTGGCAGAGAGAGAGAGAGAGAGAGAGAGAGAGAGAGAGAGAGAATAAAACTACAGAAAGTAGGAGAATTGATTTAAATGCTACTGAATAACTGATCTACACACGGTAGTGACATGAACATTATAACACCAAATCAGGTATAGAGCACATTATGTTACATTTTAGCTTGGTGTTGTGTGAAATACTTCACAACTTTAGCAGCACTCACAGTGGGCATTCAAAAACATTACGTGTGTAAAATGCACAAGAGGAATACGGGATGATTTTGTCACAGAAAAGGAAACATCATGTAAGTTTTCACCACACCTCATGTATTTTTAACTATAAAACTCTTATAAAAATGTGTTGATAAAGTCAAAAATAAGAAAACCTAACGTAAACTTCAGAACGTAGTAAACAAAATATTTTTGCCTGTCCTAGGACTGCAAAACTATAACATACAAAACGGGGCTCCAATTGAAAAGCATGTAAAACATCTGAAGATGGATTTGTAAAAAATCCAAAACCAGTCATGGTCTAAATAAACATGTTATACTATAATTGTGGCTGGCTGCTGTTTTTAGTTATCAACATTAGGTACAATACCACAGCTATTGTTCACACATTGTAAGTTTCTGACAAAATACCAAATAACCACAAATTTAAACGCCTACATTAGATTGAGTTATGAAGGATCTACTGTAGTGTTTGTGAATATTATACAGTCTGAGCCAAAGAGATGATAAAAGGGTATTGTGTTATATATGAAACGATACTGGTTTACAAAATAAGGAAACGAAAAATATTGTTTTGTAGAAGTCAAACAACTAAACTAAGTAGCAAATTCCATAATTTTAGCATAGGGTCCTGTACACCGTAACTTTTGACTATAAATCTTCATAATTATGGACCGATTATAATACTTTCCATATCTGCAACAAAGTCATTCCAGCTCTCCAATACTGTGGATGTGATCATTTTCATACAAAACAGCGCACCTCCGTACATTGCAAATCCAGTTACGCAGCTGCTGAAGTGCCATTTCAGGAATACTAGGATTATCAGCCACCATTTCCTTACAACCTAGCCTGCTCTTAATCTGTGTGACTTCTGGCTGTGGGGCTAACAAAGATTTTCATGTGTTTATACATGCATGTTTCACGAACGTTTCGGTTGCCATATTGGCTACAAGTACGTATGTCATTGCCGCCATACTGATGACGTCATGGGTCAAAGCAGAGGGGTGGAATTGCATTGTAAAAGATTGCAAGGGCTAGTATCAGTAGATAGCCTGTAAAAATATAATGTGATATGCGAGACGACTAGGGAATGGCCGAACGGCAATGACATAGGACACCAAAAGGTGATGCCAACTAATCTTAAGAGGGAGAATTCCCACTTTGGCAAGGAGACTGTCAATAGGGCTGGTCCAGAAGGCACCCGTACACAAGCTGAGTGGTGGACTGGGTCTAACAATTTCATGGCAGAAGGAGCTGCCGAGCCACAAACCTGGCACCCTTAATCTAATCGGGACTGGATCAGAGCATGATAGATATGAAGGAGTGTTGTACGATCTACTACCCAGGATGAGAGCTAGGAGAAATGGAGGGCATTAAGCTACTGCATGCAGCTAATCTTCAGCTGCTGAATATGGGGCAGCCAAGTCAATTTATCAAATAGGAGGCCCAAGAAACAGTAATGCGCTGAGAATGCAAGGAGAGTCCTGGATCAGGGTGGACTGTAGTACGACAACAAAAATGCAAGAGAAACCATGTGGAAGCCTGCCAAATGGCACCTTATAGTTGGACTTCAGCCAAGGCTACTGAGTGGGAACTTTATAATATTCGAAAGTCGTCAACGTACAATGCAGGAGTGACAAGTGGCCCAACAGAGCTCACCAACCCATTGATGGTGATTAAGAAAAGTATAACACTTAACACAGAACATTGTTCTCATGCACCTGAAGGAAGCTGAAGGAAGAGCCGATCATTACCCAGAACACGTGGCAGAATAAAAACTGACCGATAAAAACTAGTAACGAAGCCTCATAGGCCCCCAGTCACGAAGGGCACATAAAATATTACGACACCAAGTGGTGTCATATGCCTCATATAAGTCAAAGATAACAGCAAAAAGATGTTGATGTTTTGAGAAGGCCTGACTAAATGTTGTTTCCAGTTGAAGTAGATGGCCTATAAGTATAAAAACCATATGCAAAACGAACATGTCCCTCAACCAGCGAACCATCTGTTTAGACCAGGTCGTATCTATGGAACTCAGCCAAGACAGCAAAGAACTGACTACGGAGAGCCTCAGGGGGAACTGTATCTTTGGGGTCTATGGGCCAAGCCCAGCCGAATACGCAACCTTGGCAGGCACCACAGAGGTGTACTTGAGAGGGCCCAGTACAGAGATGGAAGGGGGAAAGTTCTAACACAAAGGACCGGACGCGAAAGGTCATCACATGACCGTTGTCTCCTTTTCTCTGATGTGGTTGTCGGGGGACGGACGACCACATCAGAGAAAAGGACACAACGGTTTGGGTGGCCTGGCGAGCTATGTACGCAAGTTGCATAGGCTGCAAGCAGTTGCTGGCTGCAGACGCACAAAGGTGGGACCACAGCCTCCACAAGTAAGCCGTTTAAAAGTCTGGTACATTTGTGAATGGGTTCCAGGAAGCACAATGCCGAAAGGTGAGGAAGAACCATAGGCAAGGCACCCAAAATTGAGACAGGACTGTACCGGAGCTTTATAGAGTCCCAACAGTGTGGAGCGATCAACACCCTAGGCAGTATGACCCAGGTGGCACAGAACGTTAAGGTGGCACCAGCACTTCCATTTCATCTGCCGCATGTTGGGCTAAGTCAAGAGTCAAAGACGAGCCCTAAAAATCTATGAGTACCCAGTACCTCTAGTAGGTAATCGTCAAGATAAAGTTCAGCTGGGGGTGAACCATTCAATACTGACAGAAGTGCAAATCGCTTACCTTTGCGGCAGAAAAGTAGAAGCCGTGGGCAGAGCCCTGCAATCTGCATTTGGCAACTTGGGTGCTGGAAGAAATGAAAGATATACAAAAGTTATCAGCATACAGGGAAAGGGATACTGATGACCCACCTGCTGACGCTAAGCCATTAATGGCCAATAAAAATAATGGAACACTCAAAACAGAGCCCTGAGGAACCCCATTCTTTTGCACATGACAGGTGCTCCAGGAGGCACCAACTTTAATACAAAAGGTATGGACAGCTAAAAAGTTTTGTATAACAATTGGGAGGGAGCCCCAGAGAGCCCACTCATTTTACGTGAGTATGTGCTGTCACCAGGTTGTATCATATGCTTTTTGCATATCAAAAAAGAAAGATGGCCAGATGTTGGCACCTGGGAAAGGTCATGTGGATTGTGCATTCGAAGTACACCAGACTGTCGGTGGCAGAGCAACCCTGGCAGAAATCATCCTGGCATGGAGCAAGAAAGTCCAGAGTCAAGAATCTGACAACCACCGACTGACCATATGTTCCAACAAATTACATGGAATGTTAATAAGACAGATGGGTCAGTAGCTATCCATGTGAAGAGGGTTTTTGCCCAGTTTAATCACCGGGATGAAGATATTCTCCAACCATTGAGACGGGAAAGCACCAATGCACCAGATGCGTTTGAAGACCGCAAGAATATTATGTTGGCACTCTGCTGAGACATGTATGAATGCTATCAGTCCCAGGCCCAGTGTTGGGACATTGTGCACGAGCACTGAGGAACTCCCTCTCACTAAATGGCGCATTATATGTCTCAGAGCGCCAAGCAGTAAAGGAGAGGTTGGCATTTGCCTGCTCTTTTAATCGTAAGGCCAGTGGGTAATTAGCAGAGGCAGAGGTGTGAGCGTAATGCTCAAATACCTCAGCAAGTATGGTGTAGTCTTTTTCATTCTCTTACGCTATTCCTTCAGCTTTTTTCGTCTGGAGGACTTCGCTGACTCAGTCTCCAGGACTGAGGATGACCTCAAAGCCCTATGACCAGCCTTCATTGGCATTGTGTGCCACTCGCTGGCATCCACTTGTGCAGCGGAGGAAACAGAGGAAGGTTGGGATCCCTTCCTTGCGAGAGCAGCCAGAGTTGTTTCTCTGGCTCAAGGGTGGGGACTGGTGTCCCTGTTGGTTGGCGGGTTATTGAACCTGAGGTACTTGGTTTGGGAGCAATACAAGAGGAACTGCATTAGACGTATCACTGATGACATCTATACAGTCAGATGGGAATGGTGTGAAAACCACCGGGGACACATACAAAGGCCAATTAGCATGACAGAAAACCCAATGAGGTAGCCTGTCACTCAGCAAGAGGGAGGGGAGTGAAAGAATCAATGGAAAGTGGTCACTATCGTCAAGGTCATCCTGCGGTGACCAGTGAAATGAAGGGAAAAAAGGGAGGAGAAGTGAGTGAAAGGTCTATAGCAAAGAAAGTGCCATGAGCGGTACTAAAATGGGTTGGGGAATCATTATTAAGAAGGCACAGGTCATGGTTTGCAAGGAACTGGTCTATGAGGTGGCCCCGACTTGTTACATAAACACTGCCCCATGAAGGTTAATGGGTGTTGAAGTCCCCAAGAATAAGAATGGGAGAGGGGGGGGGGGGGAGTTGCTGAAGGAGGGCGGACATAGGTGGCCAATCAGGAGGAAGATAGATTACAAGTTGTTAACTAAGTGTGTAAGTGAACCCGAACAGCAACCACTTCCAGGGTAGTACATATAGGAATCCAACTATCTATGTCTGTACAAACTAAGGTTCAGACTCCACCAGATGCTCATAGGGAGATAACAGTTCTGACAAAGCAAGGAACGCACCGAGGGTCGGTGATTGGCCATCAGTGAAATGCGATTCCTGGGGAACGACAAGCTGCAGAGTAGAACGAAATAAGTTATTTCAACTCCAAGAGGTGATGATAATATCCATTACAGTTATATTGGATGAAAACAGATTGAGAATCCAGATGGGAGGCGAATGGATTGAAGCATATCACCTCTGGGTCAAGGTATGTCACAGATGAGTGGGATTATTTGGTTGTGAAGACAAAGTTGGCATCCCAGGCACTACCGGAGGGCCTTGTCCTGCGACTTCTTCTCCCCCCCCCCCCTCCCTCCCTCCTCTTTCTCTCTCGCAAGGCAGAGAGCACAGGTCCCAGAAAGAGAATTGGTGTCAGTAAGGTCTGACACTGATGAAGATTGGGTGACCTTGGTATTTATTGACTGAGAGTCCAGATGGCAGTTTGAGGCAGAAGACCTCCTATATGGTGAATGCTGGGAAGAGGAGCCCTGGTAGAGGGCACCTTCACCGGTAAGTGCTGGAGAAGGGGAGCACTTTGCCGGCTCAGATTTTTGGTTGGGCTCCTGGCACATTAAGCATTCCAAGGACTTGTGTTTTTGTATTTTCTTCTCCTTATATACTGGGCAATCCGGGGAGCACGAAGAGTGGTATTGATGACAGTTGATAACACACACACACACACACACACACACACACACACACACACACACACACACACCAGAGGTGAAACACAGCCAAGTATGGCCGATACACAGCCGGCAGAGAACAGAGTCTCTGCTAGGGGCCTGCAGAGAGGTCCTCCACACGTTTGTTGTCTCTTTTATACGCCTCAGTTTGTTGGGGACCTGAAGGGAGCGCCATTCACTACTCCACAAACCGAGAACTTTATGGTGTAGTGTAGAACAGAGATCAGTACATGGAATGCCTATATTGAGGACAGTCTTGTGGGTGGCCTCTTTGGCCAGCCTGTCAGCCAGCTCGTTACCATCTATCCCGACGTGTCCCAGAGTCCAAAGGAATGCCACTGACTGCCCACGATGTCCAATGGTGTACAAGGACTCGTGTATGGCAACAACCAAAAGATTGGGTGGAAAACACTAATCGATGGCCTGTAAAACTGCTGAGGGAGTCACTACAAATGACGAAGGACTCCCCAGGGCAGGAATGGATATGTTGAAGGCGCGGTGGATCACTACCAGCTCTGCAGTGAATACACTGCAGCCATCTGGCAGGGAGCGCAACTCATTGTGCCCTGCAAGCGTGTAAGCAAAACCGACATGACTATCTACCATCAAGCCGTCGGTGTACACTACCGTAGAGCCTCTGAAGCCGTCAAGAATTGATAGGAATTGGCGGCGTACGGTCTCAGGGTGGACTGAGCTTTTAGAGTACAGTGACAGGTCCAGCCAAAGGTCAGGCCGCCATATACACCATGGTGGTGTGTGCGACTGGTATCTAAATAACAGGAACAGACTAATTGAATAAGGAGAGACCTAACACGGACACCAACTGTAAACCCTGATCTCGGCCGCCTCTGCGGAATGTGGAGATCTGTTAAAGGAAAGAGGAGACGGTGGTTTGGGTGGTTAGGTAAACCACGGATGGTAACAGCATAATTGGCAAGCAGTTGTTTGCGCCTGATATGCAGAGGCGGCACACCGGTCTCCAAGCTGTGGGCTGCCTGGGGGTGTAACTGATGGAAAATGAAGTAAAACAGATGTGATATCTGGACAGGAGTCTGAAAGCAAAACAGTCATTAGTTCATTGTGAACTGGCCATTATTAAAAGATGGAGTAATGTGGGAGGGGGGCAGAGGGAGAGTAAGTCAGCGGCATCTACAACACATTAGTACACACTCGGATGCGACAGATGCTCAAGGAATCTCTTGAAGGAAGGCTATGTACTCTTTAATCCCTATTAGGTAAATTCAGAGAAGCTGCATTCAAAGCTGCCCTCCCCACAGTATATCTTGCATAGTCATTGTGCAATAAGAGAAATTATGGGCCATAACCCGAATATTCCAATAGGCTCAAGATATGGCTTAAATGGTCTATCTTTTACAGTATGTACCGAACGTGGGTGCCGTCTTTGAATCTATCAAATTTTTTGTTATGAAAAGGGGCCATGTGATATATCACGTAACATCAGCATTTTCTGAGAAGTCAATTCCTGTAAACGGCTTTGACATTGCTGTTATAATTCGAAAGTTACAAGGTAACTTTTCCAGGTGTGTGTTTTTTTTTTTTTTTTTTTTGTGAAGTCAACCATCAAAAATACAGATACTGGATGGAACGGAATCTTTTGAAGGAAGTTGGTGATGTAAAGTTTATGGTGTGGTGTGGAATATGGGGTACCCATTTGAATTGGACCCATTTTCATTGACCAGAACCTAAATACTCAACGCCACCTGGATATGCTGCACGGAAAGGTGTTTCCCTTTGTTCTGAATTAATATAAGAGCTATCCATCTTACTTTCCACAGGATCTGACTTCACTACACTACAGTGGAGTTGTTCATTAGTGGTTCCTGGTCGTTTGATTGGCCATTGTGATTCTGTGGAATCGGCACCCTTCACCTTATCTCGCGCCACTAGGTCATTTAAATCAATACATATACACAGAGAAAGAGACACCATATTGAGCAATAGATTGTAGGAGCACAACAGCATTTTTGCATAAAACCTGTGTGTGCATGATGAGTGGATTTAGTGCCCACAAAAGGAACACTGTCATGAAAACAATAAATGACCATTCTTTATGGAGCACATTCCAGTCTGCACTTCCTCTGTGTTTTAATTTTTGAACCACAACAGGAATGAACTTGTCATAAAATGCTGATATTTGATATGTTCCATGTTCCCCTTCGCTTTTTTAAAAAAATTCACTTAAATTTATGATGGTTTATGAGGCACTCACGTTTAGTACACACCATAAAAAGATAGACCACATCACCCATACTTTGTTGTTGTTGGATATTTTGAGGGGACTAAACTGCTGGGTTATAAGTCCCCAACCATACTTTATTGCAATATTCATATTTTCCAATTATGGCAGTTGAACTGAAATGGTATACTGCAAGTTTTGACTCAACATGTACAGAGGTACCTGAGAAAAACTGTTCTAATTTGAGATAAGATTGTGCTTCAAAACATTTCATTTGTAAAAATTTATTGATACATTGATTAATTTGAGGGGTGTAGAGGAGGGGCAGAAAAGACCATATTTAACTTGGTAATGACGTAAGAAGTTTGTAGAAACAAGTTCCAAGGAACATGCAAACAGTCTAATCAAAATTGTCCCTTAATTATCTTATGAAAATATCTACAAAATGTTTTCCATGCTGTAACATGGTACAAGTTTTAAACTCAAAGGGGCTAAAGGTAATCAACAATTCTTTAAAAATTAATGTACTTCAACCTTTGGCATAACTCTAATGTAATGAAAATCTGTTCTGCATTACTGTTTTGTAAATTAAAAAATAAATAAATATAAAAAATAATCTTCGATAAGTTAGAAACAATTTTGGCAATGAGGAATGTGTGTGTGTGTGTGAGAAATCATTTAGTGACAAAAAATAGCAACATTTATAAAGAATAGAAAGAAATCTGCTATTATATCCAATATTACATAGAAAGGTGCTGCTACCAACAAAAAGTAAGTACAATTTAATAACAAATACACTACCAAGTACTATGATATTACCTTCTTCTGGAGATTTCTTTTCTTATTTATTTTATTTTTTCCAGAATAGGAACACACATTGGCTATTACCAACTGTTTATTCGTTTCTTGTTTGCCTTCTGCAAGAAAGGTACAGTCTTCAGATGATGTAGGTTCTTTCATTACATTACTTCCTCTGCCACTGTCATTTTGGACAGCATTCATCTCTGATCTTGGAGCACAGTTAATCCCATCTTTACTCACGTTAGTTCCATTTTTAAAAAAACTGAACTCGCTTATATTGGACTGAACATTTGTCTCTTCATTAAATCTGTCAAGCACACCATTTCCTTTGTCAGTAAGGACAGTATCAAATCCCCCAATGTGTTCTTCTGAACCTAGTAAAGAGCCACTATTCTGAAAATATAATTTTATACAGAACTTTAGATGGTATATTAACCCTCCACATCATTAACACACCAGGACAAATATTTTATGCAAATTTAAAATTTTTGTTTTATCTTGTGCCATTTAGTAGGTATAGCAAAGATTACATGAATGGTAAATTACAAATCATATGTAAGTACTAAAAATGAAACAACTGCACATGGAAATAATGTATGCTACCATTACACCAAACCTATATATTCAAAATGTTCATGACCTTTGGCTAACAACTCATTAACATACAAAAGACTTTAGAAGCCAATATCGGAAAGCCCTTACCTCATCGTCCAATGTCCTTGGTAAACGAAGTATTCTGCACAACTTAGAATTAGCGTCTAAACAGGACACAACAAATTTGTGGCACATTTCAAGTTTTGATATGCAAGAACAGCAACAACTAGTTGGGAGTGCATCTTGTTCTGTCACCTGAAAAATTAAATGCCAGTTGACATTACAAGGGAAATACAGACAGATAAATAAATAAATAAATAAATAAGGTAAGCAATAACATTTTCTGTCAAGATATGTGAGGTTCATACCATTATCGGTAAATGTGTGTGTATTTTATTACAAAGATCCAGTTTCTTCCCTTCTTCTCCAAACACTTCTACCAGATCTTCAGACATTTTAGCACAGAGTCGACAGAGATGAGGTGCTAACACTTGCAGCTTTTCTGCTGATTCTGACCAGTTAACAATTCCAGAACTGCAATTGCTAGAAAACCTGTCATGGCCAGCAGTTCCTGCATTCACTACAAAACAAATATGATACCACCTTAAAGAAGCCACAGATACACTTTAATTTTTCAGTAAATAATTATCAACAAAATTAAAAATGTAATTCAGCATTCCCAAATGTTGTGTATTAAAATTATATGTTTATTGTTACACTCTGTAATAAAAGAAGGCATGCTGCCATTTTTGACAATGTTATGCAGTTGTATATCTGGTTGTGATCAATAAGCTCAGAGCTTTATAAGAGATGAGAGAGAAGTGTTATTCCTGCAAGGCTCACAGGAGAACTTCTGTTAAGTTCTGAAAGTAGGAGACGAGGTACTGGCAGAAGTACAGCTGTGAAGACGGACCATGAAATGTGTCACGAGTGCAAGGAGTGTGAACAAACAAAGTAAAATAAAGGAGAGCAATCCAGCTAATAATATGCAACTGAAATAAAATACAAAAGTTAAATGTTAGAGGTGAATTTTTTTTAATGGATTTAGAGCCCAAAACTGCTAAGGTCTTAAGCGCTCAAGTCAGAACAAAGTTAAAATGCATGATGACAAAGGCAAAGCCAAATAAAAGGAGAAGGCTCTATGCAGTCAGTCAACTTTCTACAAGGAATAGGTTAAAAATCAGACAATCCCTAAGTATTTCTATTTACTGTAGAAACATGGCTGGATTCCCAAGCTGGGAAATGTTAAAATTTCATTATCCATATTGCTACGGCACAAAAAAGTAAAACGGGATCTGCAAACTGCGAGTCATCTGCTAAGATATCAGGCTACTCTGAAGGGAAACAAACACTGTGGCGCAGCCTATTAAAATGGGCATTTCACAAGAAGATGGCATACAGTCAATTGTTGGTAACAGTGACCACAAATAGGAACAGGATCTCCACTTAGTAAGTGGTGGTGGCTGAACCGACAGTGGCCTATGCGCAGCTGGGAGAGAATGACATCACAGCAAGAGAGCTGAGAGGAGGTCGACCAGGCTTAACCTACCCAAGTTCATTTTTTTGAAGCGAGGACCAATTTGCATACCGAAGTGAGACCACACTCCAAAATGGATGGAACGAAAGTCAGCTGAAGGAACAGAATACATAGCAGGATGAAGGAGGAGAGCTGCACCCTTTGCAGCAGCCTCATTTCCCGACACCGACATGACCCGGGATCCAAAGTTTTTGTTGTTGTTATTTAAAGGGGACCAAACTACTGGGTCATCAGTCCCCTGTTCCTAACAAAGAATGTCCATTTAATTGGAAACAATAACCATATGAATACTCAAGAGGAGTAAATGTCACGGATAAAATTTCACAAACAACACAAATAAAGAAACCATCAGCATAGATATATAAAAATAATAATAATAATAAAAAAAAACAATAAAACAACAGAGTCAATAATGCAAAAATGTGTAATGAGAATCCGTGGCTGGCTGGTCACTGAGATGATAATGGACGGGCCAGTCACAAATGTCACAGCAGACACAAATGTCTGTTAGTCAGAAGACATAAAACATTAAAATACGGTTAAAAGTCGGGAGAAAGCACCCTACATTAGATAGAATTGTAAAAACCGGCTGCATGGATGAAACGTAGCACAGACTCAGCCATGGAGGCATCGTCCCCTAGTACTAAGGGTAGGGTAGTTGGAAGATTAAAAGACTGCCGCAATGGGGCTAAAACAGTACAGTCCATCAGGAGATGAACCACTGTCAAAGGCACCACCACAGTGACATATGGGCGGTGACTCACGGCAAAGTAAATAGCCGTGAGTCAACCAAGTGTGCCCAATACGGAGGCGGCATAGCACAACGGAGTCTCGACGATTGGGCCTCAGTGAAGTTTTCCATGTGGCTGTGGATGGTTTGATTGTGCGAAGCTTGTTTGGTGCACTCAGTGCAGACCATTCAGAGCTCCAAGTGTCCCGCACCTTCCGGTGTAGCATCCACCTGAGGTCCGTTTCCATGAGGCCAATTTCAAGTGGGCGTGAGGAGGTGGCCTGTTTGGCCAACTGATCCACATGTTCATTGCCAGGAATGCCGATGTGCCCTGGGATCCAAACAAAGACCACCGAGCAACCAGACCTACTGAGAGTGGCAACAGAGTCTTGGATACATCGTACCAGAGGGAGCTTGCTGAAACACTGGTCGAGTGCTCGTAAGCCACTCAGGGAGTCGCTACAGATAACAAACGACTTCCCAGGGCAGGCACGGAGATGTTCCAGAGCTCGATAGATAGCGACCAGCATTGCAGTAAAAACACTACTCCCACTTTGCAAAGACCGCTGTTCAAAAAGGTCACCATGGAGATAGGCGTACCCAGAATGGCCATCTACCAGGGAACCATCGGTATAGATTACCTCTGCACCGTGGAATGAGTCAAGGAGTTCCTGGAACTGGCGACGAAGAACCGATGGTGAAATGGAGGCTTTCGAGTCCCAGGACAAGTTCAATCGTAGCTGCGGACGAGGAATACACCAAGGAGGTGTTCGGGAAGAATAGTGGAAAGTAGGAGGGAAAGGAAGGGATTCAAGGGAGGAGAGAAGGGAATGGACACGGACTGCAATCGGGAGACCCGACCGAGGCCGTCTGAGGGGATGGGAGTGCAGCAGTTGGGAAGAGAAGCCTGCGATTCGGATGATGGTCTGAAGTGCGTACACGAGCAACATACGAGGCCAACAACTGTTGCCGACGGAACCGTAGTGGGGAAACCCCAGCCTCAACAAGGAGGCTCATCACCGGGCTCGTTCGAAAAGCTCCTGTTGCCAAGCGAGCACTAGCATTTAAGACGGATTCTAAGACCCGAAGCGCACTTTTGTCGAAGCTGCTGTAAGTGGGGGACCCACATGAGCCGGGCATCGAACAACATGCCCAAGAAGCAATGCGTATCTTCAACACGCAGAAGGTAGTCACCTAAGTACAGTTCAGGATCTGGGTGCACCGCCCGACGCCGACAGAAGTGCATAACTCTGGTCTTTGCAGGAGAGAACCAGAACTCATGGGCTAAAGCCCAGGAATGCGCCCTGTGAATGGCTCCCTGCAGCCTCCTTTCAGCGACACCAATACTAGCTGAACTGTAATACATACAAAAGTAATCGGCATACAGTGAGGAGGACACCGATGACCCTACTGCTGCAGCAAGTCCGTTGATGGCAATTAGAAACAGCGGAACACTAAGAACGGAGCCCTGTGGGACTCCATTCTCCTGGGTGCGTGGGGAGCTGAGGTAGGTGCCAACCCTAACCTGAGAAGTGCGAAGTGAGAGGAAGTTCTGTATGAACAGTGGAAGTGGTCCTCTCAAGCCCCAGCCATGCATCATAGCGAGAATATGGTAGCGCCAGGTGGGGTCATAAGCCTTTCGGAGATCGAAAAAGACTGCAACCAGGTGATCACGCCTGGCAAATGCAGTGCGGATGGCCGACTCCAAGGGAACTAGATTTTCCAATGCAGAACAGCCCTGGCGGAATCCCCTTGTTGTGGGGCAAGGAGTCTACGGACTTCAAGAACCCACATGAGCCGCCAACTCACCATACGTTCCAGGAGCTTGCAAGGAACGTTGGTGAGACTAATCGGGAGGTAACTGCCTGCCACCTGTGGATCAGCGCCAGGTTTGATCACTGGGATGACGATGCTGTCCCGCCATTGAGATGGAAAAACACCTTCAACCCAGAGGCAGTTGAACAGGGCGAGAAGTTGATCTTTAAACTCCTGTGACAGGTGGCCCAGGTACTGTTTGTGGATTCGATCTGGCCCTGGGGTGGTATCAGGGCAAGCAGTGAGGGCACTCTAGAACTCCCACTCAGAGAATGGGGCATTATATGGTTCTCGCCGAGGTGCGTGGAAAGACAACTGCCTCCGCTCGAATTGTTCTTTGCGAGTGCGGAAGCCCACAATATACGCAGAAGTCGCAGAGTTACTGGCATAATGGTCCGCCATGTGTTCAGAGATAGCAGCTGGATCCATGCATATAGTACCCCGAATGTTCAAGCTGGGGATTCCCGCCTGTGGTCGGTACCCAAAAAGGCGCCGAACCTGTGACGACACCCGAGATGGGGCGGTGCGAGAGCCGATGGTAGCGACATATCTCTCCTCTCCCAACAGTCCTGCTTACTCTGGTGTATCAGCCTCCGAGCCTGTGCCCGGAGTCACTTGAAAGCGATCAGGTGCTCTATACAGGGGTGGCGCCGGTGGCGCTGTAGTGCCCGACGATGTACCCCGATGGTCTCAGCAATCTCTGCAGACCACCATGGAATTGTCTTGCGCCGAACTGAGCTAGTGGTGGTCGGTACACTGGCTTCAGCAGCAGAAATTATGGCTCTAGTGATGTGATGAACAGCTTGATCAACATCGTCTGGGATTGGTGGTATCAACCTAGCAGCCGAGGTGTAAGCAGGCCAGTCAGCCCTACGCAGAGACCAACGGGGCAAGCGATCCGGAGGTTGATACTGGAGAAGAGAGCTATGGATGGGGAAGGGGTCGCTACCACATAGGTCATCGTGGACCTCCCAATGAAGCTGTGGTAGAAGGCTTGGGCTGCAGAGAGAGAGGTCTATAGCCGAGTACGTGCCATGCGCCACACTGAAATGTGTGGGGGCACCGATATTGAGAAGGCAGCAGTCCAGCTGTGCTATTAGGTCTTCAATGTCCCTACCACGACCTGAGACCTGAGAGC
Source organism: Locusta migratoria (assembly GCA_026315105.1). NCBI lineage: Eukaryota > Metazoa > Arthropoda > Insecta > Orthoptera > Acrididae > Locusta > Locusta migratoria. The sequence goes on along the minus strand of CM048744.1, from coordinate 245,972,153 downwards.
CACCCCACAAGGTGTTGCGGGCATTGAAATACCTCAATAGGAGGAATGGTGGGGAGAGTTGTGCGATTAAGTTTGTAAGGTCTGCAGGAGACACTGCCTCATCCAGAGGAAGGTAGAGAGAGCAGATGGTGATGTCCTGTCGTGCCTGAATCCTCACAGCCACTGCCTCCAGCACTGTGTTAAGTGGCACTGGTGAACTGGGGATAGTGGCAAGAATGTAAAGACAGACTCCTCCGGATACCCTGTTGTATGTTGTGCGGCTTTTACAATAACCCCTATACCCACGAAGGGCAGGAGTCCGTTCGGCAGGAAACCAGGTTTCCTGTAGTGCAACACAGAGGAAAGGGTAGTGACAAAGCAACTGCTGTAACTCGGCCAAGTGGCGGAAGAAACCGCCACAGTTCCAGTGCAGCACCACTCTATCTCCCGACGTACTGAGCATATTTATGTAGTTGGTAGAGTAGGGCCCACAAGCTTCTCTGCAGTCACTAACGCAGGAGGCAGCGCCTCGACGTCCATTGCTTCCAAAGTCTTGGCAATTGCCAAGTCTTCAGGAGACGCGAGGATCTCCACCACGTCCTCAGAAGTAGAGGATTTTTGTGGTGGCTTGGCAGCCACCTGTGACTCTTTAGATTTAGATTTCTTTAGCTTTTCTCGCTGGTCCTTCGGCTTCTCGCGCTGGGAGGGCTTGATGACTCAGTCTCAGAGACTGAGGTTGCCCTTGAGGCCCTACGACCAGCTTTGGAAGGTACTTGGTGCCACTCACTGGCATCCACTGTACCAGTGGAAGAAACTGAGTAGGGAAGGGATTCAAGCGATCCCTTTCAAGCGATAGGAGCCAGTGCAGGCTGTTGAAGCTCTGGCTCACTTGTGGGGACCGATATCCCCATTGGTTGTGGCGATTGTTCTCCCAAAGCAGGGGCTTTGGGGGCAACGGAAGGCATGGTGCCCCCAACCACTAAGGGGGCAGAGATTGACGGTTGGGCTTGTGGGCCCACTAGGACTGGCTGAACTGTTGGAACCTTTGGCTGATGGAGTATAGAGGGCGTCATGACAGCTGCGTAAGACGACTTGCTGCTGACTGGGTGGAGTTTGTCGTATTTGCGCTTAGCCTCTGAATAAGACATACGGTCCAGGGTTTTATACTGCATTATCTTCCGCTCCTTCTGCAGAACTGAGCAGGTAGGCGAGCAAGGTGGATGATGTTCACCACAGTTTACACAGACGGGAGGTGGTGTGCAAGGGAGGTCTGGGTGTGACCCACGGCCACAGTCTCGGCAGGTGGAGTTGGCAGTACACCTGGAAGACATGTGCCCAAACCTCCAGCACTTAAAACAGTGCATAGGGGGAGGAACGTAGGGCTTCACGTCGATGCGGTAGATCATCACCTTGACCTCCTCTGGCAATGACTCGTCTTCGAAGGCCAAGATGAAGGCACCGGTGGCAACCCTGTTGTCCTTCGGACCCCTATAAACTCGCCGGGTAAAATGGACTCCTCGCCGCTCCAAATTCTTAAGGAGTTCTTCATCTGTATGCAAGAGCAGATCTCTATGGAAAATAATTCCCTGGACCATGTTGAGGCTCTTGTGGGGGGGGGGTAATCTAAACGGAAACATCACCCAGCTTGTCACAGGTGAGTAGTGCCCATGACTGAGCCGGGGATGACGATGTTATTAGTACCGACCCCGATCGCATTTTGGACAGGCCGTCAACTTCTCCGAACTTATCTTCTAAATTTTCTATGAAAAACAGAGGCTTTGTGTTTATAAAAGATTCTCCATCAGTCCTAGAACAAACTAAATACCGTGGTGCATGTTGCTGTCCTTGATTTCTAGCCCTGCGTTCCTCCCATGGCGTAGCCAAGGAAGGGAACGATTGGGGGATCATATCTCTCTGCGTTGTAATCGACCTTTCCTTTCTTAGAGACGGTGGTTAAACGCCCACCACCATTACTCTGGGTTCTTTTCATCGTGGTCCCACGAGCAGCTAGGGAAGTAAGGGTCCACTCAGGCAGAGCCCCGCTTGCCTGGGTAAGCCTTATACAACTGAGGTGCGGCAGGTTCCTCAGAGGTTGCTCGCTAGCGGCTGTTCAACCTCAACAGCCATGCATCTCCTCGGCACGTAGCACACCTTGAGATTGAGTTTTTTTTTTAGAGAGGTTTGTACCGTCCTCGCGTCCCGGGCGATTAAGCCAAGATCCCCGGGCTCTGAAACGTACAACGTTCCACCATCGCGCCGAACGATGGTCGTTGAAGCACGCACAGAGCTTACGGTGTAGCGGACTGTTGGCACGACACAGCCCACGGCTCAGGACCCCGGGTTCGCCAAGCCCGTACTCAGCAAATTAATGCTGAGCCCCTGAGGGGGGGGGGGGGGGGACCCAAAGGAACAGAACTGTGGCACCACTGGCAATAAGTGAGTGAAGGCACTGTTGGATTCGTTGTGCTAAGGGGTGGATGGAATAACACACACAGGCTCTGGAGTGCACTAAGTGAGCCTGAGCATATGACATTTATAATGCTGGTGTTGCCTAATGTACTGCGAGGCCTGATGAAGGGCAAAGAGCTCTGCCATAAAGGTCGAGTAGTAGTCTTAGAGATGATACTGAAAAGAAACGTCATCAAGCACAAAGGCTCACCCGACACAATGGTCAGTCTTGAAACCATCAGTATAGATGAAGATACTGTCAGCAAGCTAGAGCTAAGAGCGACTAACATGCTGCGGTAGATGACGTCAGCAGTAGAGTCTTTGGAAAGCGAATGGAGATCAAGGTTGACAAGAACCTCGGGACAGAGCCATGGTGGGGAAGAGCTTGCTCCCATCAGGAGTGTGGCAGGGAGCATAAAGTCAAGATGCTGAAGAAGTTTGCAAAAATGGACTCCGACAGGTACAAGGAAAGAAGGACTAGTGAATCAAAGAAAGCATTATAGGATGGGTGGCCACACAGGGATGACAACCGACTCACATAACTGAGTAGGATCTTTCTCCGGCAGGACAGCAGCACTTCAGCATAGATACTCTTGACAGGGCTTGTGTAGAACCTCCAGCAGGTGTCTTATGCTTTTTCCAAATCGAAAAATACGGCCACTGTTTGGCACTTCTGCAGAAAATTATTCATAATTACGAAAACCACAATGTGCATTGGTGAAAAGATTAGGAGATTCGAGCCACCATACCAATCGACCATTAATTACACGCTCTATCACTTTGCAAATGCTGCTAGTGAGGGAGATCGGGTGGTAAATACCCGGTAGATGTTTGTCCTTTCCAGGTTCACCAGGTTCACGCCAGCACCAAGGAAACATGCCTTCCGTCCAAATGCGATTGTATGTTTGTAGAAGACATTGCAGGCCTTCAGAAGAAAGTTGTTTTAACGTTTTTACATGAATGCCATCGGGTTCTGAAGTAGAGGACAGCGATGAGGAGAGCGCATGTTCAAGCTCACTGGCGTTTTCAACATCCTTGATTCTGAGACAAGAAAGAGAGCAATCTCGCTTCCACCAACTGTTTCCGAGGGAGGAAAGAGGGGAGGTAGTGTGAGGAACTCTCTCAGCAAAAAACTGGCCCAGAGTGTTGGAGATGTCAGTGGGATCCACTGAAGCATCATTCGCTATGGTTAAGCCCAGGACCAGGGAATATTTTTTTTTTTGTGGCGCACAACTGCTACGGTCAATAGCGCCCACACAAGAACAGAGATTCGCTAGATCTAAAAAAAACTTGGCAACTGCCAGTTAGAACATCAAGAAGAGGCTAAAATGAAAAGTAAAAGAAATTAAAAGAGTTAAATATCCTTCGATAAGTTGGCCAAGTTGATAAAACGCAAAACTCTAGCAGCTGCTCGTGTGTCATCAGCTAAAATTTCCTCCAGAGTAGACGGAAAGTGAAGGGCTACACGGAGATGATTAAAATTGGGACAAGACAGTAAAACATGTCGCACTGTCAGCAGTTCACCGCAGGAGCACAGCGGTGCAGGGTCGGTGGATAGCAAGTGACGGATCTGCAACCGGGCCAGGATGACCTCCTCCCGCTGAGAGGGGCGTTAGGAGGTCCTCCAAGCGGTCGGGATCGGTTTTACAGTTCTCAATTTATTGTTGTACAGTGAAAACCACGCACTGTGCCAGGACGACACGATTCTCCAGCGAAGAGCCCGTTGAACATCGTCCGATGGGATGCAAAAGGTAGCCATACGAGGCAAAAGAGCTGCTGCCTTGGCTGCTATGTCGGCGGTCTCATTCCCGGGCACACCCACGTGGCCAGGGACCCACAGGAAAGAAACGTGACAGCTGTCATCTGCTAGACACTGGAGGGAGCTTTGGATCTGATACACGAGAGGATGGTTCGAGAAAGGGTCCTTAAGACTCTGCAGAGCACTAAGGAAGTCCGAACATATGGCATAGAAAGGTTGGCGGTGGTGGCAGGTATACAAAACGGCCTGGTGGACTGCAAAAAGCTCAGCCATGAAATTCGAGCACCGGTCAGGGAGCTTGTATTGGAAACAGTTGTCCCCGACGACGAAGGCAGATCCGACACCGGCAGTGCTCTTGGAACCATCAGTGTAAATAAATATGGCATTATCGAACCGCGAACGGAGTTCGACAAGCCTCGAGCGGTACACCAAATTCGGAGTGCTCTCCTTGGGGAGCGAACTAAGTTCAAGGTGAGTGTGAACCTGAGCCTGATGCCATGGTGGCAATGGGCTGTTGCTCAACCGAAAGGTGGAAGGAAGGGTAAAATCAAGCCGCTGTAGCAGGCGGCGAAACCGAACTCCAGGTGGAAGCAAGGCAATCGCAGACAGCTGATATTGGCGATCGAGTGAGTCGTCAAAAAATAATCGGTAAGATGGATAGCTGGGCATCGACCGCAAGCAGCATGCGTACCGACACAAGAGTATGTCACGCTGAGTGGTCAAGGGTAATACAGCAGCCTCGGCATACAGACTTTCAACAGGGCTGGTATAAAATGCACCGGTCACAAGACGTAATCCCCGATGGTGGATAGAGTTGAGACGGCGAAGAATCAACGGCCGTGCAGAAGAGTATACAAGGCTTCCATAGTCGAGCTTCGACTGAACAATGGCCTGGTAAAGGTGAAGCAGGACGGTACAATCCACTCCCCATGACGTGCCACTGAGGACACGAAGAACATAAAGGGATCGGGCACAATGGGCAGCCAGGTAGGACACGTGTGGACCAGCAAAGTTTACGATCCAACATGAGTCCCAAGAATTTTGTAGTCTCCACAAAAGGGAGAGCAACAGGGCTGAGATGTAGAGAAGGTGGAAGAAATTCCTTGTATCTCCAGAAGTTCACACCGTTTTCTCAGTAGAGAATTGGAAGCCGTTTGCAATGCTCCAGGAATATAGACGGTCAAGACAGCGTTGAAAAGAATGCTCCAAGAGACACGTCCGCTGGGCGCTGCAATAAATTGCGAAATCGTCAACAAAAAGAGATCAGGAGACGTCGGCTGAAAGGCAATCTACAATTGGATTGATTGCAATGGCAAAGAGAGCCACACTCAAGACGGAGCCCTGTGGTACCCCATTCTCCTGGCAAAAGATATCTGACAAAACAGAGCCCACCCGTACCCGGAACTTGCGATCTGCCAAAAACGCTTGAATGAAAAGAGGGAGGCGGCCCCGAAGGCCCCATGTGTGCAATGTGTGGAGAATGCCTGCTCTCCAACAGGTATCGTATGCCTTCTCCAAGTCTAAGAACACTGCTACTGTTTGACACTTCTTTAGAAAGTTATTCATAATGAAGGTCGACAACGTAATGAGGTGATCAGCAGCAGAGCGGTGTCGACGAAAACCGCATTGGATATTAGTCAGGAGGCGGCGAGATTCGAGGAGCCAGACCAACCGAGCGTTAACCATGCGTTCCATCACCTTACAGACGCAGCTCGTCAGAGAAATGGGACGATAACTGGAAGGAAGGTGTTTGTCCTTCCCTGGTTTGGGGATGGGGACAACAATGGCTTCACGCCAACTTGTGGGTACATGACCTTCAGTCCATATGCGATTGTAGGTACTAAGAAGGAAACACTTGCCCGCAGGAGAGAGGTTCTTCAGCATCTCAATATGAATGGAATCAGGCCCGGGAGCAGAAGAACGGGACAGGGCGAGAGCACGGTCTAGCTTCTGCATGGTGAAGGCGACGTTATAATTTTCACGATTAAAAGAGTGGAAAGAAGGCGGCCGTGCCTCCTCTACCTGTTTGCGAGGGAGAAAGGCAGGGTGGTAATGAGCAGAGCTCGAAACCTCTGCAAAGAAACAGCCCAATGCGTTGAAAACATCAGCGGGGTCCATGAGGACTGTGTTCTCCACGGTCAGGCCAGGAATCGGGGAGTGGACCTTGATGCCGGATAAACGGCGTAGGCCACCCCAAACAACCGTGGAGGGAGTAAAACGGTTAAAAGAACTAGTAAAAGCAGTCCAGCAAGCTTTCTTGCTGTCATTTATGATACGACGACATTGCGCTCTCATACGTTTATAATGTATGCAATTCTCCAAAGTTGGGTGGCGGCGGAAGGTGCGTAAAGCACGGTGCCGGACTAAGCGCGTCACAGCAGTCCACCAAGGGACCGGCACACGACGTGGAGAAGATGATGTACGAGGTATGGAATGTTCGGCAGCGGTGAGAATAACCTCTGTGAGGTATTCGACCTGACTGTCACAGCTGGGAAAATTCTGATAGTGAAAAACAGCCATGGAAGAATAAAGCCCCCAGTCGGCTGGTGGGACGAGGAGATGGGGAATGATGCAGGAAGTGGATGATACAAGGGAAATGGTCACTCGAGTATGTGTCAGAAAGTACATACCACTCAAACCGACCGACAAGCTGAGGAGTGCATATCGCAAGGTCTATGTGGGAGTAAGTATGAGTTGTGTCAGAAAGGAAGGTCAGTGCACCTGTGTTGAGGCAGACAAGATTGAGGTGTTGGAGAAGGTCCACCAAAAGGGAACCTCTCGGACAAGGTGCCGGAGAGCCCCATAGGGGGGTGGTGGGCATTAAAGACGCCTACCAACACGAAAGGTGAAGGGAGCTGGTCGACAAGGTGTAGCAAATAGATATTACAGAGGGAAAAGGTAAATGTGGATAGAGTGATGCGGATAGAAACTGCCTGTAGGTGAGTATGCAATGTGATGGGATGGTAATAGACGTCTCGAATGAACATCAGAACCCCTCCATGGGCTGGGGTACCTTCCACGGGTGGCAGGTCGAAACGCACAGAGGTGTAGTGGGGAAAGTCTGCACGATCACTTGGACGCAACTTAGTTTCTTGGAGACAGACTAGAAGCGGGCAGTGCAATCTAAGGAGTAGTTTTAACTCCTCCCAATTGGAACGAATGCCGCGAATATTCCATTGAAGGAGCGCCATGATAAAAAATGAGAAGAAATGAGGATAAAAACGAACAAGCAAGTGGGGTTACCTCGACGGCCGCTGAGGACCGAATTTCGAGGGAGCACTGCTATCGCTGTCTAGGGGCAAAGGGTCGTGGTCCATAGGTTCGACCGACGCGCCTGCCACCTCCTTGAGTTGATCAGGAGGGGCAGTTTCCACCGCCGGTAAAGGGCTGGGTGCCCGGCAGACGGAGCGTCCCGGTGAAACAGAAAACGGCCGAGGCCGGCAACTGTTGGGTGGCATGAAGGATGGGTCACGCCTCGGCGGGGAAGGTGAGGAACTCTTTCTTGTTGGCTCTTCTGGAAGACTGACGGTGAGAAGAGGCAGTTGACGGTTGGGAAGCCTGAGAACGCAGCAATCCTCACGGACGGGTTCCTTTTTCGAAGTCCGAGCATCTTGTTTAGGTGCCCACGGTTTACCAGAGGATGACGAAGACTGTACTTTAGAAGCAGCAGGAGGAAGCGGGGACGTGGAACGGGCAATCTTCGGGCTGGCGGATTGCACAACTGTGTCAGCGAAGGTAAAAACACAGGTCTGGGTACTGGAATCCTTAGTAGGTCGAGTGGAGGTGAGGACCTTACTGTATGTGCCCGCTGGGAGGACAGCGGGCTTTCGACTCGCCAACAACTTTCGAGCGGCAGATGTTGATACCTTTTCCGTAACCCGAATTTGCTGGATGACCTTTTCATCCTTGTATACAGGGCAGTCGCGAGAGGAAGCTGCATGGTCACTGCTGCAGTTAAGGCAGTGAGGGGACGGAGGTGGGCAATCCCCCTCATGGGCGTCCCTACCACAAGTGACATTTTGCTGCATTTGGGCAAGATTCACGGGTATGGTTGTACCTGTGGCATTGGAAACAGCGCGTTGGGTTTGGAATATAAGGGCGGACAGAGATAACTTCGTACCCTGTTTTTACCTTCGACGGGAGTTTCAACTCTGTCGAACGTCAAAAACACAGTATGAGTCGGCGTCAGCTGGTTATCTACCTTTTTCAAAACCCTATGCACGGCTGTGACACCCTGATCGGACATGTAGGTTTGTATGTCTTCCTCAGACAACCCGTCAAGGGATCTTGTGAAGACTACCACCCGTGACGAGTTGAGTGTGCGATGCGCTTCTACCTTGACCGGAAACGTGTGTAACAATGTAGTCCGGATTAGTTTCTGAGCTTGGAAGGCACTGTCCACTTCCAGCAACAATGTGCCATTGCGCTGACACGAACAGGTTTTAACAGGGCCAGCAATTGGATCTACACCTTTCTGGATGACGAAAGGATTTACAGACGTGAAATCTTTTCCATCGGTGCGAGAGACAACAAGAAATTTCGGTAGATTAGGCAGAGTCTTCTTTTGCTGAGGCGAATCTATCTTTCGTTTCTGGGTCAACTTCACTGAAGAAGAGAAGGAAATCATCGCGGAAGTGTCCCCCGTGATTACCGGCGTCTCCGATGGCGTGCTCCTTCCTAGTGGGGGCCCTCTCCGACGGCTTACCCGCCTTAGGTGATTGTTCACACCTCAGGACACACCTCCCGAGAACTGACGGAGGGACCAATCGGCATGTTCGGAAGGTACCAGCTCGGGTAATCACCCCTCCCTTGGCCTGGCCTTTACCAGGGGGTACGTACGTGCCCTACTTGTCTACCCGGGGCGGGGAATTACGCGTTACCCCGTCACCTGCTAAGCATGATAATGCGTGGGTCGGCCTTCAGACATGCACAGGGAAGAAAGAAGAAGAATAGAGAAAGTGAAGAGGAAGAAGGAAGGAAGGAAGTGTCTCAAACGCCGAGGCGGAGACTAATGAGGAGGAGGAGGAGAAGAAGGCTAGGAGAGTACAAAGAGAGAAAGACAGAAACAAAGGGTAAGAAAGGAAGGAACCAAGGAATAAGAGAAACGACAACAAGAAACCACCTTAACTCACGAAATACGCCCGTCTCTGGTGAAGGCATAAACCGGGAGGGAAAGTGAAGCAGCCTGGGGCAGAAGAAAGGCTGCTCCGGCTCGGGGCCCCGTGCGCACCACACACGTACCCACAAAAGAACTGTGGGCCCCATGGGGGGAGGACCAGGGAATGAAATAAGGTCCTCTAAAGTCTGCGAAGTTTAACCTAAACAGAAGAAGAGGTAAAACTGTTAAACTAGTGAAGAAAAGCTAACTAGCTCATTTGCTTTCCCGAAAAAGGCGGTGGCATTGTGCATGCAACTGTTTGTAGTGAACAAAGTTTTCCTGTGAGGGATAGAGTTTAAAGACTGAGAGCATGTCTCCGAGCGCCTTGTGCTTCAGGACATTCCTCAGTCCTCCAGGGAACTGGGTTGTTGTTGTTGTTTGTTTAAAGGGGTCTAAACCGCTGGGTTATCAGTCCCCTGTTCCCAGCTAAGAGTTCACATCCATAAAACTTAGCCTTTTATGACGTAGCACTCTACACTTAGTATACGCTGGGGACAGAGTGTCAGTCGATGGTAAAAAGACAAATTTAAAATGGCAGACACAGTAGTTGTTGACCAAATAGGCAACGAAACTAAATATTAGAGCAGAAGAGTGTGGCTGGCTGATCAGGAGGATAATACAGTGTGAGCCAGCCACTCAAACACTGAATCCTCCAGTTAATAACCAAACAAACTAAATAAAAGACAACAGATAAAAGGTTCTGTAAGGTAGGGGGCCCAAGAAATCAGGCAAAGGAGCCCACCACTAAATATAACGGTAAGAGCCAGCTGCGCGAATAAAACCTAAAACACCGTCAGCCATCGAGGCACCGTCAGCTAAAATTGACGGAAGCGCAGTTGGCAGATTAAAGGAGTGCCGCCTCAAAGCAGCTCAAAGTGGACAGTCCATTAGAATGTGGACCACTGTCAGCAAAGTACCACAATGGCACTTTGGTGGGTCCTCTTGGCAAAGGAGGTGATCATGTGTTAACCACGTATGGCCAATACGCAGTGGACAAAGAGTAACAGATTCCTGATGAGAGGCCCTCAGGGAGGACTTCCATGCACCTGTGGAGGGTTTAACTGCACTGAGCTTATTTGGTACATTCAGTGTTCCAAAGCCCTAGGACCTTGCAGTTCAACTCCCATCAGAGATCCCTGTCCTGGAGGCCAATCTGCTAAGGCCAAGATGTGGAGGCCTGCTTGGCCAACTGATCAACATGTTCATTCCCCCTTATGCCAATATGGCCATGGGTCCAAACGAAGGTCACAGAACAACCTGTCTGTACCAGGGTGGAGACAGAGTCTTGTATGACCTGCACCAACAGGTGTTCTCCAAAACACTGGTCAAGTGCCTGCAAGCCACTCAGGGAGTTAGTTGCTACAGATGACGAATGACTCCCCCGGGGCAGGCTTGGAGATGTTCCGGAGCTCTAGATATAGCAACCAGCTCCACAGTGAAAACACTACTCCCACTTGGAAAGGACCGCTGTTCAACGAGGTTACCATGGAGATAGGCGTACCCAGCATGGTCAGCTACCAGGGAACCATCACTGTAGATGACTTATGTGCCACAGAATGAGTCAAGGAGTTCGTGGAACTGGCGATGGACAATCAATGGTGAAACAGAGGCTTTCGAAACCTGGGACAAGTCCAACCTTAGCTGCAGATGAGGAATACACCAAGGTGGGGTATGGGAAGAGTAGTGGAAAGTGGGAGGGAAGGGAAGGGACTCAAGTGAGGAGAGAAGGGAATGGACACGGACTGCAATCGGGAGACACGACCTAGGCCGTCTTTGAGGAGAGGGGAGTGCAACAGTCGGAAAAAGAAGCCTGCGATTTGGATGATGGACGGAGGTGTGGACACGGGCAACATACAAGCCAACAACTGTTGCCGGCGGAACCGAAGTGGGGGGAACCCCAGCCTCAACGAGTAGGCTCGTCACCGGGCTCGTACGAAACGCCCCTGTTGCTAAGCAAACACCAGCATGTAGGATGGGGTCTAAGATGCAAAGCGCAGAAGGGGCTGCCGAATCTTACACCTCGCTCCATATTCCTGACATGACAGGATAAGGGCCTTATAAAGTTGTAAGATGGTTGGACGGGTGACTCCCCAAGCAGTGTGACAGAGTGCAATACATTTAAGTACCGCCAGCTGTTGTAGGTGTGGGACTCCCGTGAGCTGCGCTGTTGTTGTTGTTGTTTTGAAGGGGGCTAAACGACTGGGTTATCAGTCCCCTGTTCCCAGCTAAGAGATCACATTATTTCATTTATGGTTAAAAACAAGCATCCCAAACCAATACTCAAGAAGTACAGGAAGACAGTGTGGGTAAAAATTACAACATAAAAAGAAAAAAGGAAACCAGAATAGAAGTGGACCAAATAATCAACTATACGAAAAATCGCAGCAGAGGCTATTGGCTGGATGATCACTAGCCTAATAATGGATGAGCCAGCCGTTCTGCACATTCTAAAACTGTCAGTTGGAAATAGGACTGACAAGACAAAAGTAACAGCAGATTAAAACTATAAGTGGTGTATGCCTGGAAGAACAGGCATATGGAGCCACCATTAAATCTTATGATAAAAACCAGCTGCGCGAATAAAACATAAAACACAAAACAGAGTCACCCATAGAAGCGTCGTCAGCTAAAATCAAAGGAAGTGCAGAAGGCAGGATAAAAGACAGCCACAATGCAGCTAAAAGTGGACAGTCCAACAAGCTGTGGACCACAGTCAACAGAGCACCACAACGGCAGCCTGGCGATTCCTCTCGATGTAAGAGGTGGCCGTGTGTTAGCCACATACGGCCTATATGCAGGCGACAGGACGACTGATTCCTTCGAGAAGGCCTGAGGGCAGTCTTCCAAAGCTTCTGTTGAAGGTTTGATTGCATGGAGCTTATTGGGCATGCTCAATGCTGACCATTCCAAATTGCAGGCCATAAAGATCTTTCGGTGCAGACCCAAGTGGATATCCCCTTCTGGGGTACCGATATTCAGACACCGGCAGGCGATGGCTGCTTGGCCAGCTGATCAGCGCATTCATTCCCTGGAATGCCACTGTGGCCTGGGGTCCAGATGAAAGCCACAGAACGGCCAGACTTGCCAAGACTGAACACAGTGTCTTGGGATGCACTGCACCAAATCGTGTTTGGGGAAACACTAGTCTAGAGCTTGCAAGCCACTTAGGAAGTCACTGCAGATGACATATGACTTCCTGGGGCAATTTCCGAGTTGGTCTAGAGCACGGGTTATTGTGATTAGCTCCGCCAGAGGGGCAGGGAGCGTTGTTCAGTGTGGTTGCCAAGAACACAGGTGTAACCCACTCTGCCATCTACCTGGGAGCCATCTGTTTATATGACTTCTGCATCACGGAATGTGCCAAGTATGTCCAGAAACTGGTGTCTAAGTACTTGGATAAGTATTTGTGGTAAAACTGACGCTTTTGGGTCGCAGGACAATTGCAGGTGGAGCTGGAGGTGGGGGATGGTTCAAGGAGGGATATGAGAGAGGCAAGAGAATGTAGGACGAAGTGCAAAGGACTCGAGTGAGAAAAGGAGAGTACGTACCCGGACCGTGACTGGAAGACCCGATCTGGGTCGACGTTGTGGAGAGGAAAGGTTGGTATTTGGAAACAATAGCCTGTGATTTGGATGGTGAGGTGCAGCGTGGACAAGGGCAATGTAGGAAGCCAACAACTGTTGCCGGCAGTACCTCAAGGGAGGGATGCCAGCTTCAGCGAGGAGGCTTGGCAGAGGGTTGTTTGGTTGGTTGGGGATATGAAGGGACCAAACTACTATGGTCACCAGTCCCTCGTTCCAATCTAAGAGATAACACAAAATATCATTAAAATTCGACAAAGTGTTAAAATACAGCAAACCAAAGATGGAAGACGTCTTAAATAAAAAAAGCAAATAAAAGGGGGAGAAAGAAGAGATTTAAAAGAATACCAGAGTGTCTGGGCTGCGAGGTGAGGGAAATAGAAGAACGTGCAGACACTAACACGTTAAAATCATCTGCCTAAACAAAAATTAAGCAGTTTCAGAGCAAATAGGGAAATCATAGTCAATAAATATCAGATGGAATTATATAATTCACTGTTACGAATAAAATTTAAAACAGAATCAGCTACAGAGGCATTGTCACCTAAAATAAGGATTAAGGAGCCAGGAAGATTAAAACACTGCCTTTTGTAGTGAAATAAGAGCATTCCTTCAACTTAAGAACGACCGTCAAATGCTCACCACATTGACAACGAGGAGGGACCTCGCGATGCAGAAGGTAACTGTGTGTCAGCCAAGTAAGGCCGATACGGAATTGGCAGGGGCCGACAGTCGCTGCAGGGAGTCCGTATAGAGGACCTCCACACATGCATTGTCTCCTTTATTGCCCGTAATTTGCTGGGTGTTTGGAGGGAACTCCATTCTACATTCCACAGCCCAAGAACTCTGCTACGCAACTGCGAATGGAGGTCATTAACTGGGATACCTATAGCCAAGGTAGATTTATAGATACCCCCCTTTGCTAACCTATCAGCTAGCTTGTTCCCATTGATTGCAACGTGTCCTGGAGTCAAGATGAAGACCACTGACCACCCATGTCGATCGATGGCATAGAATTATTTTTGGATGGCCTGAAACAAGGTATGGCGAGGGAAGCACTGATTAAGAGCCTGTAGACCACTCAGGGAGTCACTGCAATTGAGGAAGGACTCCCCGGGGCTGGCAGAAATATGCTCGAGTGCACCAAGGATGGCCACCAGCTCTTCTGTGAACACATTGCAGCCCTCCGGCAGGGAGCACTGTTTGTTGTGTCCTGCGTGCATATAGGTGAAGCCAACAAGACCTTCTGCCATCGAACCATCCGTGTAGACCATCACTGTGGAGCCCCAGTATCCGTCAAGAATGGACAGAAATTGGCGGCCAAGGGTCTCAGGGTGGACAGAGTGTTTGGAGTTCTGTGACAAGTCTAATCGAATAAGAGGTCGAGGAATACACCATCGTGGTGTATGTGACTGGAATTTGATCAGAGATGGCAGAGAAAGAGACTCCAGGTCACTCAGGAGATACCAGACATGCAAACCCGACCTCTGCCGCCGTTGTGGGATATGGAGTACGCCGTTCGGAAAAAGGAGACAGTAGTTGGGGTGAGTGGGCATACCATAAACATGGACTGCGTAATTCGCCAGCAGATGTTGCCACCTGATTCGCAGAGGAGGCACCCCAGCCTCCACAAGGAGACTGTCCACAGGGTTGGTTCAGAAAGCCCCCGTCGCGAGCCTGACTCCACAGTGGTGGATAGGATCCAACATATGCAGTGCGGAGGACGATGCGGAACCATATAATACACTCCCGTAGTCCAAACGCGACAGAATAAGCGCTTTGTAACAATGCAGCGGGTACCACAATCTGCACCCCAAGTGGTACTGCTAAGGCAGCGGGGGGCGTTGAGGTGTCGCCAGCACTTCTGTTTCAGCTGGCGAATATGTGGTTGCCATGTGACCCGATCATCAAATACCAGTCCTATAAATCAATGTTTCAACTACAGTGAGTAGTTGGCTTTCAAGATACATCTCTGGATGTGGGCGGAATGGCTGTCGACGACAGTAGTGCATAACGCACGTTTTGGCAGCAGAAAATTGGAACTCATGAGAGAGAGAGAGAGAGAGAGAGAGAGAGAGAGAGAGAGAGAGAGAGAGCCCATGTCTGCACCTTACGTATGGCTCCCTGCAGCTGTCATTCTGCAACACACATGCTAGATGAGCTAAAATAGATGCCGAAGTCATCAGCATACAATGAAGGGGATACACACGACCCAACTGCTGCCGCTAGGCCATTAATGGCCACTACAAACAATGGAACGCTTAAAACAGAGCCCTGAGGCATCCCATTCTCCTGGACATGCAGGGTGCTAGAGGATGCAGCAACTTTAACATGAAAGGTACGGACAGCTAAAAAGTTTTGGATATAAACGGAATGAACCCCGGAGGCCCCAACCATGTAATGTGGTTAAAATGTGGTGTTGCCAGGTCGTATCATACGCCTTGGACAAGTAAAAAAAACATGGCTACCAGATGGTGACGTTGAGAGAACGCTGTCCGGATGGCAGACTCAAGACGGACTAAGTTATCCAAGGTCGAGTGCCCCTTGTGGAAACCACCTTGGCATGGAGCCAGCAGGCCCCAAGATTCAAGAAGCCAATACAACCGCCAGCTCACAGGCAGATGGAAGAGAACGTTCGTAAGGCTGATGGGCCGGTAGCTGTCTACATCCAGCGGGTCTTTACCCGGCTTGAGCACTGGGACGATGGTGCTTGCACGCCACTGTGATGGAAAGACACCATTGCTCCAGACACGGTTAAATAGTGCAAGAACTTGGCACTTGGAGTCATCAGATGTTTTAACATCTGATTGTGAAGTCAGTCTGACCCAGGGCGGTGTCAGGGCAGTGGGCAAGGGCACTGAGAAGCCGCTTGTGTGCTCTGCAGCAGATAAAATGTTCCGAGTGACAGTCACAACCACCACGTCAATAGAGTCATCTGGGAGAGGTTCAAGAGTGGAAGCAGGAACAAATTGATCCCAATTTGCCCTGTTTAAAGCCCGCCTGGGAAGGCATCCAGGACAGTGACGCTGGGGTAGTGATATGAAGATAGGAAAGTGATCACTACCGCACAAATCGTCATGCATCCTCCAATGGACATATGGCAAGAGGCCAGGGCTGCAGACTGACAGGTTAATAGCCGAAAAAGAGCCATGCATCACACTGAAATGCTTGGGGGCTCCGGTGTTTAGAAGACAGAGGTCGAGCTGGGATATCAAGTTCTCAACCTCTCTGCTGTGGCCACTGACTATTGCATCACCCCACAAGGTATTATGGGCGTTAAAATCACCCAGAAGTAGAAAAGGTGGCGGGAGCTGCAAGATCTGTGTAGCCATTGCATGTGGTGGTACATCACCATCAGGTGAAACATACAGGCTGCAGATGGTTATGGCTTGTGGTATCCTTACCCTGACAGATTCTAATGGTGTCAGAAGGGGCACATGTTCACTATACACAGAGTTAAGAATATACACACAGACACCACCTGAGACACTGTTATACATACGCTGATTACAATAATATCCCCTGTAACCACGAAGGGCAGGGGTCCGCATTGCTGGAAACCAGGTCTTCTGGAGAGCACTGCAGAGAGCAGGTGTTGAGCTCAAAAGTTGATGCAGCTCAGTCAGGTTGGAGAGAAAACCACTGCAGTTCCACTGGAGAATAACAGTGTCTTTGAGCTGACGGGCCAAGATAAAAACATAGAGCAGGTTATTTGATGGGGACATCGGCTGCAAACTGTTCTGCCTCTGCTGAATCCAGAATCAAAGAATGCTGTGCATCAGTCAGTGTGAGATCCTCAGGTAATGCGAGGATCTCTAACTCATCTTCTGAAGTAGAAGACGAGGGAAGCTGTGGTTTTGCAGCCACCACAGACTCCTTCTTTTTATGTGGCTTTGGCTTCTAATCCAATCGCTGCCCTTTTGGTATGGGCTGGGAGGGCTTCTCGGTGGCGTCAGGAGTGGAGGAAGAGTGATAAGCCCTTAGACCGGCAGTTTGGGGATCCTTGAGCCTCCGGCCACGATCCTTTGTAGCACTGTGAGAAGTCTCGAAAGGGGTTGTCCTGAGGGACCCCTTCCGAGTGAGAGGTGCTGGAGGAGGCTGTTCTCTCTCCAGCTGGGAGGTATGAACTGGTGTCCCCGATAGTTGTGGGGAAGTTGCCCCCACAGCAGGTGGTACAAGAGCTGATGGAGGAGCGCCCCCACCCATTGATGCAACTGCGGCAGATTGATGGCCCCTAGGGCCCATAGAAGGAGGCGGTACTTCAGGAGTCCTACTCGGTGGAAGTGGGAAAGATGCAATGGCGGCAAAAGATGTAGTCAGGCGCACTGGATGGAGCCGTTCATACTTTCTTCTCGCCTCAGCATATGTAAGTCGGTCCAGAGTCTTGACCTCCATGATCTTCCATTCCTTATGCATCTGTATCAAGACAGCCCCCCCCCCCTCTTAATTTTGGAGAATGACACCAACTCACCATACTTGTCTTCGAGCTGGTCGACGAACTGTGGCTTGGTGGACAAGATTCACCATGGTACGGGAGCAAACGAGATATTGCAGCAAGTATGGCTCTGATCTGCTTAAGGCCCTGCATTCCTCTCATAGCGTAGCTAGGCAAGGAAACAACTTGGGGTCGTATGCATCAAAATCTGATTTCCCACACTTAGAGACGCCGGTTGTAAGTCCGGCAACATTATGGAGTCTTTTCATGGTGTTCCCATGAGTAGCTTTGGATCTAAAGGTCCCACCAGGCAGAGCCACTTACCTGGGTAAGCCTTATACAACTGAGGTGCGGCTGGTTCCTCAGAGGTTGCTCGCTACCGACTGTTCAGCTTCAACAGCCATGTACCTCCTTGGCACGTACCACACCTTGAGATTGAGGGTTTTTTAAATAGAGATTTGTACCATCCTTGCGACACAGGCAGTTAAGCCAAGATCCCTGGGCTCTGAAACATACAGCATTCTACCGTCGCGCCTAACAATGACCGTTGAAGCATGCATAGAGTTTACAGTGTAGTGGACTGTTGGCGCGACACAGCCCACGGCTCAGGACCCCGGGTTCACCGTGCCCAGAGTCTCGAGGATCCAGCACAACCGCCTACTGATCATGCGCTCCAACAGTTTAACAGTTTACAGAGAACATTGGTCAGGGTGATGGGTCGATAGCTATCCAAATGAACTGGGTTTTTGTCTGGTTGAACCACCGGTATGATTATAACCTCAGGCCACTGTGAAGGGAATACCCCATTGCACCAGATCCCGTTGAAGGCAGCGAGGATATTACCAGGCTTTCTGCGGAGAGGTGTCTCAGCATTTGGGGATGGACGATATCAGGCCCAGGGGCCGTGTTAGGACACTGTGCGAGAGCACTAAGTAGCTCCCACTTACTGAATGCAGCGCTGGAAGTCTCAGTGTGGCGGGCCGTAAAAGAGATAGGCTGGCGTTCCACACGCTCCTTTAATGTACGGAAGGCTGGCGGATAGTTTGCAGAGGCAGAAGTGCGAGCGTAATGCTCAGCAAACATCTCTGCAAGCGTGGCTCGATCCGTACATATGACTCCATTCACTGAGTTCCCAGGGATTCCTACTGGTGTTTTGTATCCCTGTAAACGCCTAATCCTGATCCAGATTTGGGAGGTGGAGATACCTGACCCAATAGTGGCGACGTACGTCTCCCAACACTCCCGTTTCTGTCTTCTAATTAAATGGCGAGCAAGGAGCCTTTTAAATGTAATGAGGTGCTCAAGAGAGGGTTGCCGCCTGTATCGCTGTAAAGCCCACCTACAGTCTTTAACGGCCTCAGCAACCTCCGGCAACCACCACGGCGTCCCAAGGAAAGTGGAATAGCAGCTTTCGCAGCAGACAATATGGATTGTGTGGCGCTCTCAGCCACCACATCAATGGTATAGAGTGGGGAAGGGCCAACGATGACTTCAGAGGTGTAGCCTTCCCAGTGAGCCCTGTGTAGAACCCACCGAGGAGGGCGTGCTGAGGACTGACAATGTGGGAGTGAAGAAAAGATCGGACAATGATCACTGCCACACAAGTCATCATGGACACTCCAATGGAAGGATGGCAGAAGGCTGTGGCTGCATATCGACAAATCAATGACCGAGAAAGTACCATGTGCTGCACTGAACCTATATTCAAGAGGCAGAGATCGAGTTGAGAAAGCAGGTCCACGACAACTCTGCCACGGCCAGAGATTGTATAACCATCTCACAGGGGATTGTGGGCATTCAAGTCCCTCAATAGCAAAGAAGGTGGCGAGAATTGCGAGAGAAGTGCAGCCAAGACAGCCAAAGAGACAGCGCCATCTGCAGGGAAGTAGAGACTGCAGACAGTGATCTCTTGTGTTGTACTTACCCTGACAGCCACTGCTTCAAACAGTGTCTGAAGGGGCACAGGTTCACTATATACAGAGTTAAGGACATACACAAACATTATATATATACACAGTAAAACCTCGTTTTTACGTTCCCACTTTTTACATTTTCCCGCCATTTACACCATTTTGTGTTGGTCCCGTCAAATTTCCTATGTTCACAATGTTAATTCACCCTCATTTTTGCAGTAACATATTTAAACTTTTCCTGCATTTTACACTTTTCGAAAGCATGTTCGTGAAGGAAAAAATGACACACTCTACATAAATTGACGCTAGCATGGCTTTCGCCTTAAAGTATAGTGCTTAAAAATTATTTGCAGTCGAGTTTCTTGATACTTTGCATTTATTCAAACGTATATTTCGCGTATCGTTGTTGGCAGTACGCAGCTAGTTGACTTACAACGCGCTGATTTGTGGCGATATAGTTCCACTTTGCACCACCTTCTTTGCCAGAGCACCTGGCATGTACTCAGACAAACAGAACAGTTTGTTAACGTGAGAATAACGCCGATTTGTGGCTGTGTAGTTCCTCTTTCCGCTAGCTTCTTTGCCAGAGTGGCTGGCATGTACTCAATCAGAACCAGTTGCTTTGTTGAAGTGAGAATAAAGAGTTGCGTTGTTTTTGTGATACATGTTTCTGATTAATAAAGAACGTTATCTGTCAAAGTTGGTTAACATAATACCCACAACCTCAAAAAAGCGATAATAGTGTGAGATGCCGATCCTATGCAAACGTCACAAAAATAGTTGTGCATATGTTTGCACTCGAGAACGCAAATAAATTCTCTAATATTGTCATGTGAAACATCGAAAAATACAAAAAGAACAGAACTTTAGGAGTTTTACTACATATATATTTAATGCCGGTAAAAGGCAGTAATTTGAAGATGTTACATAGCCGGCAGCAGCGTCCAAATGATATCTATCGAAGCGGTTCAGGTAATTTTGATGTTTTACATAGCCCAGCAGCGGCATCCTCGATTATAATGAATGAAATCACGTCAAAAGTTTCTAATTCCCATAAAATTAACAGTTCTGCCTGGCGCATAAAATAGCGTAATCCTCAATTATAATGAATGAAATTGTCAAAAATTTCTACTTCCCACAAAATTACCAGTTCTGCCCTGCACTTAAAATAGTAAAAATTTGGATAACCTTTGTTGTATAATAAACTTCCTGGCGAGTATTTAAATGCCTATTATGTACATATATCACAAACTACAAAAATGCAAGGCTGGTCCAGTAAGCATATTTTACTATTTGAAACACTATTTCCTGCATATTATGTTTTCCTGCATTTTACACCATTTTACTGAAGTCCCTTGAAAAGCGTAAAAATGAGGTTCTACTGTATATATATAATACCCTGTTATACACACTACACTTGCAGAAGTATCCCCTATAGCCCTGAAGGGCAGGGGTCCGCATTTCCGGCCACCAGGTTTCCTGGAGGGCAATGCAGAGAGCAGGTGTGACATTCAGAAGTTGTCGTAGCTCAACCAGGTGGGTGAAAAACTGCCGCAGTTCCATTGGACGATGACAGTGTCTGACAACTGAGAACGCATGAATAAGATGATGATATTCATTACACCTCAGCATCATTTGCAGCCACCGGTAGCGATGCATTAGCTTCGGAGTCCATCGTGTCGGATGCATCCGAGAGAGCGAGATCCTTGGTAGATCTCCACCTGATCCTCAGAGGCAGTGGTGGAGGGGACAAGTGGCACGTTGGCCACCAGGGTTTCTTTAGCCTTATCCTTTTCTTTCAAACCCTCTTATCCCTCGGGGGCGTCACTGAAGAGAGGGGCTTTGCAGACTCAACCTCAGTCTCAGGGACTGAGGAAGAGTGTGACGTCCTGCGGCCAGCAGCCTGCTACTATGCCTGCTGCTGGCTAGTGCCGGTATCGGCGGAATCCAGAGAAGGGAGTTTCCCTAGATGTTGCTTCTCCGACAAAGGGTTGGGAGCAAGAGGAGGAATGGTGCCCCCGACTATCATGGAGTGGGCTTGAGTTGGCGGCCCTGAGCGCCTGCGGAAAAAGATTTACTAGTATTTGTGGCAGTCGCCAGAGGATACTAACGATGTCACTGCTGCAAAAGAGGCGGTCATGGTGGCGGGGTGAAGTCGCTCTTATTTCTTTCTTGCCTCAGAATAAGAAAGCTGGTCCAAGGTCTTCAATTCCATAATTTTCCATTCCTTACGAAGAACAGTGCAATCCGACGAACAAGGATGATGATTCAAGCCACAGTTAAAGCAGATGGGAGGTGGCGTACATGGAGCGTCCGGGTGTGGTGGAAGTCTAAAGTCCCTGCATGTAGCGTTGGAAGTACATCTAGGACACGTGGCCAAATTTCCAGCATTTAAAGCACCTCGTAGGGAGAGGAATGTAAGGTTAAACATTGCACTGGTAAATCATTACCTTGACCTTCTCAGGCAGGGACCATATTAAGCCACTTATGTGGTGTGATGCTCACAGGGACATCACCCAGCTTGTTGCAGGCAAGTAACGCCCGCGATTGGGCCGGGGATGCTGCTTCTATGAGCATTGCGCCGCATCGCATCTTGGACATACCAGAAACTTCGCCGTAATTGTCCTCAAGATTTTCAACAAAGAAAAGATGCTTTGTAGATGCAAATGACTCGCCATCAGAATGGCTAAACACAAGGAATTTAGGGGAATATGGCTCATCTTTAGGTCTAGCCCGACGTTCCTCCCAGGGTGGGGCCAGGGAAGGGAACATACGTGGGTTATATGTGGCCACATTAAAGTCTGCTTAGAGACGGTGGTTAATCACCCACCAGCATTGCTCAATGGTCTCTTCATGGTGTTCCGACGAGCAGCTAGGGATCTAAAAGTCCACCCAGGCAGAGCCCCACTTACCTGGGTAAGCTTTATACAACTGAGGTTCGGTGGGTTCCTCAGAGGTTGCTCGCTAGCGACTGTTCGACCTCAACAGCCATTCATCTCCTCGGCACGTAGCACATCTTGAGACTGAGGTTTTTTTTTTTTTTTTGAGGTATGTACCGTCCTTGCAACCCGGGTGATTAAGCGAAGATCCCTGGGCTCTGAAACGTACAACGTTGCACCGTCGCACCAAACAATGGTCGTTTAAGCACGCACAGAGCTTACGGTGTAGCAGACTGTTGGTGCGACACACCCCATGGCTCAAAGCCCCAGGTTCGCCAAGCCTGTACTCAGCAAATTAATGCCGAGCCCCTCAGGGGAAAGATGGATGTACGTGGTTCAAAAAAGGTGAGCTGTTTTGGCCTTTATAAACTGAAAAATGTTGTACCTGTGTTGCTCTTAGAAAAGACTGTAATATTATAGACTTGTGGCACCCTAGACTTGGTCACGTTAGAGTTGACAATGGACTTATGTTGTGTTTACAGAAGAGAGGCATTCTGTTATTTTCTCAAGAGCAAATATTTGGATTCTTCTGTGAATTTAAAACTTGAGCAGAAAATAGTGTTGGAGCAAAAATTAAAGCTGTAAGATCAGACAATGGTAGTGAATTTGTGAATTCTAAGCTGGAATCATTTCTCAGAGTGAATGGGATTGAACATCAGCTTAGTGTACCCTACAGTCCAGAACAGAATGGTGTGATGGAGAGGACTAATAAATCAATTCGCGAGATGGCACAGTGCATGTTATTTGACTTGGGTCTACGTAAACAATATTGGGCAGAGGCATGCAATACAGCTGTTTATATCAAGAATAATGTTCCTCACAGAATACTTAATGATGAGACTCAATAGGAACTATGCAAGGGAAAAGTATCTTCTTTGAACCATTTGAAAGTGTTTGGTTGTCAAGCTCTTATTCATGTTCAAGATAAACTCTGAATAAAATGGGATGCGAAGCCAAAGAACTTATTTTGTGGGTTATGATGAACTACTGAAGTTTCCAGATTAATTGACCCACAGAATCTCAAGAAAATAGTGAAAGACAGAAGTGTTGTTCTTCTCGAGAATGAGTTGTGGACAGACAAAAGAAGAACACAAGCTGAAAGTGAAGATAACTATATATTCTGGCCAAGTAACCAGAATACTGAATAGGTTTAAGCAAAGGAAATAGTGGAAGTAAGTAGTGATGAGGCTGATCAAAACTCTGACTACATTCTGGACACTCAACCAGTGGTAGACACGGAAGAAACTGATAATCTAGGAGGTAATAAACCAGTCAGAAGGTCAGCTCGTTTACCCAAACCCAAGGAATATCCAAACTATATAACATATTTTGTAAATGATTTTTCAAGTTTGGGAGAAGATCCTGTGAATTGGGAGTATACAGAGAAAACTGTATAATGGCTATGAAAGAAGAAATAATGAGATTCCAGAAGAATGGTGTTTTGGAGACTTGTGGATCCACCAAAAACTAGAAGTATGGTTGGTAACAAGTGGGTATTTAAGTTAAAAGGAAGTACAGATATTGCAGCACTATCGATCTAGACTGATTGCTAAAGGATTTACCCAAAAGTTTGGTATAGATTATAAAGAAACATTTTCACCAGTAGTAAGAAGTAGTACTCTTAGAGTACTCAACAGTTTAGCTTTAAATTTGGATTTTGTAATTTATCATTTTGATGTAAAAACTGCCTTTTTGTATGAGATTTGAAGGAAAACATTTACATGAAGCAACCAAATGGTTTCACATCAAAAGGTAATGAAGATAATGGACGGATGGTTTGATTTTTAAAGGGACTTAACGACTATGGTTATCAGTCCCTGGTTCCAACCATAGAGGGTAGAATAGAAAAGCAATACAATGCAATAGAAAACGATTTGGTAAAACTCACCAAGCAAAGGGTGTTACGTCAAAAAATAAAAGAACCAAAGTAAAAACTAATAAAAGAAGAGAAAGGCGGAAAGACGATGCCAGAGTGTTCTGGCCAGGTAACCATAGACAAGGAAGTAGGGCATCTGACCGCGTTTGCACATTAAAACCACCTGCCTAAAACGTTATGCCAACGAAGAACAAACACATAATGAACACAGTACTAAAAATCAAATCGATCGGTACAACCCACTCACATGAATAAAACTTAAAACTGCGGCAGCCATAGAGGCATTGTCAGCTAAAACTACTTTCATATCATCAGGGAGATTAAAATTCCTTCTCTGTGCTGCTAAGTCCGGGCATTCCAAGACGATGTGGGCGACTGTCAGACGCGCACCACATCGACACTGTGGAGGATCCTCGCGACGGAGAAGGTAGCTGTGCGTAAGCCAAGTATGGCCGATACGCAGCCGGCAGAGAACAGAGAACTGCGAGGGGCTCGCAGAGAGGTCCTCCACACGTTTGTAGTATCCTTTATACGCCTCAGTTTGTTGGGTGCCTGTAGGGTGCACCATTCACTACTCCACAAACCGAGCACTTTACGGCCTAGTCCAGAACGGAGATCAGAGCATGAAATGCCGATATTCAGGACAGGCTTGTGGGTGGCCTCTTTGGCCAGCCTGCCAGCCAGCTCATTGCCGACTATCCCGACATGTCCCGGAGTCCAAAGGAATGCCACTGACCGCCCTCGTTGTTCAATGGTGTACAACCTGAAGATTGCGCGGAAAACACTGGTCGATGGCCTGTAAACGGCACAGGGAGTCGCTACAGATGACGAATGACTCCCCGGGGCAGGAACATATATGTTGAAGTGCGCGGTGGATGGCTACCAGCTCTGCAGTGAAAACACTGCCGCCATCTGGCAGGGAGCGCAACTCATTGTATCCTGCAAGCGTGTAGGCAAAACCGACATGACCATCTACCATCGAGCCGTCTGTGTACACCACCGTAGAGCCTCGGAAACCATCAATAATTGATATGAAGTGGCGACAAAGGGTCTCAGGGTGGACTGAAGTTTCAGCGTACTGGGACAGGTCCAGCCGAAGGTGAGGCCGTCGTATACACCATGGTGGTGTATGCGACTGGTATCTGACTAAAGAGGGGACAGGAACAGACTGCAATTGGCTCAGCAGAGACCTAACACGAACACCAACCGTCAACCCTGATCTCTGTCGTCTCTGCGGAATGTGGAGATCAGTTAGAGAAAAGAGTAGATGGTGGTTTGGGTGGTTAGGTAAATCACAGATAGTAGCCGCATAATTGGCAAGTAGTTGTTGTCGCCTGATATGCAGAGGCGGCACACCGGCCTCCACAAGGAGACTAGTCACAGGACTTGTTCGAAAGGCTCCTGTTGCTAGCCTAACCCCACAGTGATGGACGGGGTCCAACAACTGCAGAGCTGAAGGTGACGCCGAGCCATAGGCAACACTGCTGTAGTCCAGACTGGACAGAACAAGAGCCTTGTAGCACTGCAGCAGCCTACTGCGGTCTGCGCCCCAAGTGGTGTTACTGAGGCAGCGGAGGACATTAAGGTGCTTCCAGCACTTCTGCTTGAGCTCACGTATATGAGGAAGCCATGTCAGCCGGTCGTCAAACACTAGCCCCAAGAAACGGTGCATTTCCACCACATTGAGCAGATGGCCATCGATGTAAAGCTCAGGGTGTGGATGGGCTGTCCGACGCCGACAGAAGTGCATAACACATGTCTTGGCAGCAGAGAACTCAAACCCATGGGCACGGGCCCGCTTCTGCGCCTTGCGTATGGTTCCCTGCAGCTGTCGTTCAGCAACACGCATACTGCTAGAGCTAAAATATAAGCAGAAGTCATCTGCATACAGCGAGGTGGAGACTGAGGAACCTACCGCTGCCACTAGACCATTTATCGCCACTAAAAACAGAGGAACACTCAGGACAGAGCCCTGGGGTACTCCATTCTCCTGTACATGCAGAGAGCTACAAGAAGCACCGACTTGTACACGAAACGTACGGAAAGATAAAAAATTTCGAATAAAAATGGGAAGCGAACCCCGGAGACCCCACCCATATAATGTGGTAAGGATGTCTCCAGGTCTTGTCATAAGCCTTAGATAAATCGAAGAAAACTGCCACCAGGTGTTGGCGGGGAGAGAAGGCTGTCCGTATGGCGGACTCTAGGTGAACCAGGTTATCCACAGCTGAACGCCCCTTTCGGAAACCACCCTGACATGGAGTGAGAAGACCCCTGGACTCAAGGAGCCAACAATCGTCGACTCACCATACGCTCCAGCAATTTGCAAAGAACGTTGGTGAGGCTGATTGGTCGGTAACTGTTCAACTCATGTGGATATTGACCAGGTTTGATCACCGGGACTATCAGACTCTCACGCCACTGTGAAGGGAACATACCAGAACTCCAGATGTGGTTGAAGATAGCCAGAACGTTACGCTGAGACTCAGGTGGCAGGTGTTTCAGCATCTGATTATGGATACAATCTGACCCAGACGCTGTGTCAGGACAGTGTGCCAGGGCACTGAAATATTCCCATTCACTGAATGGAGCATTGTACAGTTCAGTACGGCGAGTCTGGAAGGATAAGCGCTGTCGTTCCTCCCGCTCTTTCAGGGCGCGAAAGGCCCTGGAGTAGGCCGCAGATGCAGAACTCTGAGCGTAGTGTTCAGCAAACAGTTCAGCAACTGCATCTGGATCTGTGTAAACTACTCCATTCACAGAAATCCCGGGCACACTAAGAGGACACTGGTAGCCATAAACACGTCTGATCTTTGCCCACATTTGGGATGGAGAGGTACGCGATCCAATGGTAGAGACATATCTTTCCCAACACTCCTGTTTGCCTTGTCTAATCAACTGTCGAGCGCGGGCACGAAGCCGTTTAAAAGCAATGATGTTCTCCATAGATGGAGCGCTTGTGGTGCTGCAGAGCTCGCCTGCGCTCTCTAATCGCCTCAGCAATCTCCGGGGACCACCAGGGCACTGTTCGCCGCCGGGCTGATCCCGAAGAGCGAGGGATTGCACCATCAGCTGCAGAAAGAATGGTTGAGGTACCGCAGTCGATTACCGCATCTATGTTGGAGAGTGTAGGAGAACCAATGATGGCAGCAGAAGTAAAAGCGTCCCAGTCAGCCTTATTCAACGCCCATCGAGGCGGGCGTTCTGGGGCCAGATGTCGGGGTAGTGACAAGAAAATCGGGAAGTGGTCACTACCACACAAATCATCGTGGACACTCCAGTGGATTAAGGGGAACAGGCTAGGGCTACACACAGAAAGATGGATGGCCGAGTAAGTACCATATGCCACACTAAAATGCTTGGGGGGGGCACCGTTGTTTAAAAGGCAGAGGTCGAATTGAGAGATCAAGGACTCAACATCTCTACCACGGCCAGTAGTCACCGTACCACCCCACAATGGGTTATGGGCATTGAAATCACCCAATAACACAAAAGACGGGGGTAATTGCGCTATCAGTGTAGCCAGGACATGTTGTGGTACTTCACCGTCAGGAGGAAGGTAGACGTTGCAGAGAGTAATGTCCACTGCAGTTCTTACCCTGACAGCTACAGCTTCCAAAGGCGTTCGTAGTGGAACAGCTGTGCTAGACAGAGGTAAGGACGTAAATGCATATGCCACGTGACGCCCTGTCACCATCTGTGCGGTTCCTATAATAACCCCGATAGCCATGTAAGGCAGGGGTGCGCATCACGGGAAACAAAGTTTCTTGCAGGGCAATGCAAAACGCAGGTGAAGTGCTGAGGAGTTGGGGTAACTCAGCTAAGCGGGGAAAAAATCCACCGAAATTCCACTGGAGGATTGTGCTATTGTTATTAAATGCCATGATTAAAAAGATAAAAGAAAATGGTTACTTCGACGTTGCACCAGTTACCGCCGATTTTGAACCGACCGAGTCCAAGATCATCGGCTCCGGGGAGTCGATGAGGGCGAGATCCGCAGGTGAGGTGAGGATCTCTAACTCATCTTCTGAAGCAGAAGATGAGGGTAGATGTGGCTTTCGAGCCACTAAAGAGTCCTCCTTCTTTGTCTTCTTGACTCTTCCCTCGCTCTGAGGGGCTGGGAGGGCTTCTCGGAAGTGACGCTGGGTGTGCAAGAAGAGCGAGAAGCCCTTCGACCAGCAGGTTTGGGATCCGTAGGCCTTTGGCCAGGATCCTCTGAGACACCCTGAGAAGCCTCGGAAGAGGGTGTCCCAAGGGACCCCTTCCGAGTGAGAGGAGCTGGAGAAGGCTTCACCTTCTCCGGCTGGGAGGTGGGGACCAGTGTCCCCGATGTTTGAGGGGTTGATGCTCCCACTGCAACAGGAGTGGGAGCCACCGAAGAGGAAGTGCCCCCAGCTGGCAAGGGGGCAGGGACAGTTGAGTGGGCCTGGGAGCCCACTAGCATAGGCGCAACAGATGGTAGAATAGGCACTGCAGACGATGACGAGGCTGCCGTGGCATAGGTGTTAACCAAGCGCACAGGGTGGAGCTTTTGATATTTATGCTTTGCCTCTGTAAGTCAGTCGATCGCGGGTCTTATATTCCATTATTTTCCTTTCCTGGTGCGGAACCGTGCAGACAGATGAACAAGGGGAGTGATTTTGGCCACAATTAACACATACTGGAGGAGGGGTGCAGGGGCCGTTTGGATGTGCAGCACGTCCGCACTCCCGACATGTAGGGTTGGCATCACATCGGGAGGACATATGCCCAAACCTCCAGCATTTGAAACAACGCATAGGGGGAGGAACGTAGGGCGTGACGTCGCACCGGTAGACCATCACCTAGACCTTCTCAGGCAATGAATCGCCTTCAAAAGCCAAGATGAAGGCACCGGTGGCAACCCTGTTGTCCGGACCCCTATGGATTCGGCGAATAAAATGGACACCCCATCGTTCTAAGTTCACACGCAGTTCGTCGTCTGACTGCAACAAAAGGTCTTTATGGAATATTATGCCCTGCACCATATTTAAGGTTTTGTGTGGTGTTATGCTAACGGAAACATCACCCAGCCTGTCACAGGCAAGCAATGCCCGTGACTGGGCTGGGGATGACGTCG
Source organism: Locusta migratoria (assembly GCA_026315105.1). Lineage (NCBI taxonomy): Eukaryota > Metazoa > Arthropoda > Insecta > Orthoptera > Acrididae > Locusta > Locusta migratoria. The sequence goes on along the minus strand of CM048744.1, from coordinate 245,942,967 downwards.
TTATTAACACCGACCCAGAGCGCATTTTCGACATGCCTTCCACCTCACCATACTTGTCCTCCAAGTTTTCAACAAAGAACAAGGGCTTAGTCGTCTTAAAAAGAGTCCCCATCAGTGTGGGTACAAACGAGATATTTAGGGGCGTAAGCCTTACCCTGGTTTCTTGCCCGACGTTCCTCCCATGGGGTACCAAAGGAAGGGAAGGTCTTAGGGTCATATGTCGTTGCATCATATTCTGTTTTACCAAGCTTTGAGACACCAGGTTTGCGTATGGCGACGCTGTTGTTTGCTCGTTTCATACTGGTCCCACGAGCAGCTAGGGAAATAAGGGTCCACCCAGGCAGAGCCCCGGTTGCCTGGGTAAGCCTTATACAACTGAGGGGGTAATGAAGATAAAGTCTATAAACCACGCAATGCCTTTTATGGTTTAAAACAGTCTGCTAGGCAGTGAAATGAAAAGGGGGAAAAGTGTGCTTTTAGACCTGGGTTATGTTGCTAATACTGATATACTGATGACCGTGTGTTAATTAAAAAGTCAGGTAAAGAAGTTGTGATTGCTGCTTTGCGTGTGGACTTGGTGGTTTTTTTAAAAAAAAAAAAAAAAAAAAAAAAAAGAGGAGATGAAAATCAAGTTCATCAGGGATTATCTGAACATTTTGAAGTGAAAGATCTAGGAGCAGCAAAGTCACGTCTGGGAATGTGTATAACCAGAAACTGGAAGGAAGGTAATTTAAAACTTGACCAAAAGTGTTGCATTGGAGATGTACTGAAATGATTTAATATGTTGGAGTGTAATCCTGTGGGTACTCCTATGGAAGCTGGATTAAAGCTATAGGAAGTGCAGGGAGACAAGATTAATGTGCCATATTAAGAACTAGTGGGTTGTTTGCTATATATCAGTATTAATACAAGACCCGATATACACTCCTGGCCATTAAAATTGCGACACCACGGAGATGATGTGTTACAGACGTGAAATTTAAAAGACAGGAAGAAGATGCTGTGATATGCAAATGATTAGCTTTACAGAGCATTCACACAAGGTTGGCGATAGTGGCGACACGTACAATGTGCTGACATGAGGAAAGTTTCCAAACGATTTCTCATACACAAACAGCAGTTGACCGGCATTGCCTGGTGAAACATCGTTGTGATGCCTCATGTAAGCAGGAGAAATATGTACCATGTTTTTGACTTTGTGTAGCCTATCGCAACTGCAGTTTATCGTATCACAACATTGCTGCTCGCGTTGGTAGCAATCCAATTACTGTTAGCAGAATGTGGAATCGCTGGGTTCAGAAGGGCAATATGGAACACCATTCCGGATCCCAACGGCTTCTTATCACTAGCAGTCGAGATGACAGGCATCTTATCCGCATGGCTGTCGCGGATCGTGCATCCACATCTCGATCCCTGAGTCAACAGATGTGGGGACGTTTGCAAGACAACAACCATCTACACAAACAGTTTGACGACTTTGGCAGCAGCATGGAGTATCAGCTCTTAGACCATGGGCTGCGATTACCCTTGACGCTGCATCACAATAGGAGCGCCCGCAATGGTGTACACAACAATGAACCTGGAAGCGCGAATGGCAAAATGTCATTTTCTCTGATGAATCCAGCTTCTGTTTACAGCATCATGATGATTGAATCCATGTTTGGTGACATCGCGGTGAACTAACATTGGAAGTGTGTATTTATCATAGCCATACTGGCATATCACCCTGTGTGATGGTATGGAGTGCTATTGGTTACATGTCTCAGTCACCTCTTGTTCGCATTGATGGCACTTTGAACAGTGGCAATTACATTACAGATGTGTTACGATCTGTGACTCTACCCTTCATTCGATCCCTGTGAAACCCTACATTTCAGGAGGATAATGCACGACCGCATGTTGCGGGTCCAGAACAGGCCTTTCTGGATACGGAAAATGTTTGACTGCTGCCCTGGCCAGCACATTCTCCAGATCTCTCACCAAATGAAAACATCTGGTCAATGTTGGCCAAGCAACTGGCTCGTCACAATACACCAGTCACTACTTTTGATGAACTGTGGAATCATTTTGAAGCTGCATGGGCATCTGTACCTGTACACGCCATCCAAGCTCTGGTTGACTCAATGCCCAGGCGTATCAAGGGCGTTGTTACGGCCAGAGGTGATTGTTCTGGGTACTGATTTCTCAGGATCTATGCACCCAAATTGCGTGAAATGTAATCATATGTCAGTTCCAGTATAATATATTTGACCAATTAATACCCGTTTATGATCTGCATTTCACCTTGGGGTAGCAATTTTAATGGCCAGTAGTGTATGTTATGCAGGTAGTATTTTAAGTCAGTGTAATAGCAAGTGTACATTGGAAGGCAGCAAAGATTATCTTAAACATAGGTTCTGTTGACTCAAATTTTGTAGATGATTTGACTACCGGCCTGTCACAATACGGAAATGTTTCTCTCTTACAGAGAAACTTGGTTTCATGGGAGAGCAAGAAGTTAAAGGATGTTGTGACTTCTACTACTGAGCTGAATAGGTTGCTTTGAATTCTGCAGGCAAAGAAGCAGTGTGCTTGAGACATCTGATATGGGGTTTGCTACATAAGAAGCAGCAAGATCTTTTAATCCAAATACAAATATCTGTCTAGTCAGTGGTGACAAGTCTGCAGCATAGCTGAAGGTCTACGTTAGGGGGCAAAACTTTGGTTCTGACAAGGAAAGTACTTGGGCTTGAACAAACATATAAAAAAGGTAAAGCAGTCAACAATCCAAAGATTGGTTTGAACACCATAGTGCTTTACTAGGCATGGTCCTGTTTGGAGGTGGTATGCCGTTGCCTTCCTCCGACCTTTGAACTGACTTACCCAGCCAGTTATAGGGGGACCTACAGCTTAACGTGGGTTCCGAACCACGGTGCTCCTCGGTATTTTTCACATGAGCAATACTGCCAGAGGTGAAAGAAGTGGAAAGTGACAGATAAAAATCCTAGGACGTGGCGGGGATCGAACCCGCGACCTTTGGATTTGTAGTCTGGCACTCTACCACTGTGCAACCGAGGGACACGAACAAACATATATACATCAAAATCTTATGAGAGATAATGTAAACATCCCTTATTGCACTAGTGACACTCCCGCATCTGCAAAACTCTGCAGTAGTCTGTTAGAGGCCTCTGCGTGTGCCTTGCCACATTGCACTTTGACCTGTCTGTTCGCCAGTAGGGACAGTGCCGTGTGCCTCCGAAGTTGCATTTTGTGACAATTGTGTGATGAAGCATCAGAGTGGTGATTGCTAAAGTATTGTGATTGGTTGAGATGAAGTTACGAAGAACCCTTCTTCGTGAAGATGGTATTAATGTAGAAGATGAATCATTTGCATGCTTTCTCGTATCTGTTATGGTACAGAAATATGAGCGTAAGTTAGATACTGTTGTTACAAACTTATAATAATGATAATAGGGACGATAATGGCAAACAACTCATTGCAAGCGGTAGTGCTGCGCTAAGTGCAGGAAGAGGCGATAGACGCAGTGGTAGTGAATACCAACAGTCTTCCGAGAAAAAGGTTAAAGTTGCAACTATCATCACGGCTTTTGATGACAATACACTAGAGAACATGTATGACGATTATTACACAAGTTATAGTTCAGATATCTGCATTGTGTATGGCCTCTACAATTACATCTACAGTGCTATCTAATTGCAAAGTTTTCCATAATAACGACACCCACTAGCATATTGAGGTGTGTGTAGAGATGTGAAAAAACAAAAGTGGTTATCGTGAAGAAAATTATATTAGAATGGTACATCGGAAATGACTGAAGTTTATTAGTGTCTTCATTTCAGGTGTATTATAGGTCACTAAGTATTTAATACCATTTTAATGTCCATAATGGAGGGCAGATAAATCACCTTAAAGAGGCCCACTGAGGCACAAAAAATTGACAACCGTATTCTCACAACTTATATTTTTGGCTATGGCCTTCATCAGAAAAACAAACAGTCAGCTACACACACACACACACACACACACACACACACACACCACCTTTTCCAGACAGTCCAGTGCCACAAACTGACTGTGAGTGAGGTGGGAAGTGGAGGGGGAAGGATGCTGGGTAAGGATGGGGTTGGAAAGATCCATATTGCATGAAGGATTGTAAAGGCTCATAATTGACATTCCAATCAGATTTTCCATTGTTAAAACAATATGATTTTAATGCTGATGGGATTTGGGCAGAAGTTGACTGGTGTCTCTTCTTGATTTTAGTTGTATAGATTGAGGTATTTGATGCAGTTTTTATGCTATTGGTTTTATACAAGGGTGTATTGCTGTCTTCATTTGAGGTGGCTCATAGGTCCACTGAACTACTCTATTCAATGTATAGTTTTCTGGTTGATTTCCATTTTTATTTTGCAAATTTTGTGCAGTTACAGTTGGTTTTTTTGCCGTTTCCCCTGCTTAAAATGTCTCCGCGCCAAACACCCACTTGTCCCAATCATGTCATTTGACTGGTTTTGTTAATTTCCATGTGTGTATATATACAATTGCAGGTGTTTCTTCGTGATGACACCATGGGTCAAAGTAAACGGGTGGAACTATCTATTTCTGTATGACATTTAATTCTTTATTAAAAAGAAAACTCCAGGCCAGAATTCGACAATATAATAAGGACATTTTACAACTCAACGCAACAACATAACGATGAGCTGTGACAAACACATACATACAACACTTAAGCTATTTTATGTGCCGGCCGCAGCTCATTGTTACGTCTCTGTAAATTATGACATATATTCCAACTTGAAAATTATTTTTATGTGATTTGTTGTTAACAATATAAGACATAATTGAAGACCGCAATACAACCCGTTGGCTTTGACCAATGACGTCATATCTGAGTTTCTCAAGATACACTATGTAGATAGCCTGTATCAACTATCAAAACAAACACTATCAACAAATATAAACATACGGGTGAATATCGTAATACTTATGTATTGTAGATAATAATTGGTTATTATCATAAATTACAGATTACCACAACAGAATGTACCATCTCTTAACCTATACACAGTTATCAGAGAGAAACTACAGTTCACTTTTTAAACACAAAAATTGTAACCTAGGCTATAATCTATGATATGCTTGTAAACAAACTATCGTCTAATTCAGACGCCACTCATCACAGCTGACGGGTCAATTGACCTCAATATAGGTAATGACATGCGCAAGAGTTAGCAGCTTTCATTCAATTAATAATTGACAGAAATCCAATAAAACTTTGGATCATGCCTCCTTGACCCTTGCACAGAAATGCATGCAGTATTTTGAAACATCCATTTTCAATGACCTGCCACAAGAATTTAAAAATCTTAGTAGTAATCTAAACTTTCAAATCTAAACTAAGGAGTTCCCTCGTACATAAGTCTTTCTATGCTATCAATGAATTCCCAGAAAAATAAGGTACACTAAGTTAATTTGTGAAACTTTTCCATTGTGTTCACTTAGGCTTGTCAAGTGCATAGAATTTCTATAACTTTCATTTTATGTAATACTACCCTTCTGTTACAATTTTAGGATGAAGTGCAGTTTACGAGTCCGCGAGTGGCGTTTCATTTTTGGACGTTGGCAATGGCACTGGAGCCAAACAGCGGTCGCATTCGCGCGGCCAATAACAAATAGCTTCCTTTCTATGGTTTGTAAACAAATCAGCATAGTGGATGTTAAGATCTTTAGATAAACATATTGCATTGCAATAAATGTGGGATTCATATTTATGTTCAGTAATGGAGATTGAGTGTACTGGCTGTACTAAGTAGACAAAATTTTTTTCACCAGTGATTTTAGTTGTGGTGATTGCACGACTTTCGCAGCCTTTACGAGCGCAATTACTTATACTGAGCGGTTCTGAACCAGATATTCAGGCGCTACTACCAGACAAAACTTCTTGTATAACCTATGTACCTAACCTTAAGGCTGCACTGGCCTGTTTTTGAAGTTATCAATAGTGTGTTAAAGAATAGTCTGAAAGTGATCTGTAGCATAGCCTTCAGATGGTTAGGTATGGGTTAAACAAGAAATCTGTTTATAGTACCTGAGGGCGCGTAGTGCCCAAATCTCCGGTTCAGATCCGGAACTTCGAGATACATGGATTCTTCCAAATTAAACATCTGTTTTTTTCTTAGGAAAATGAACACTAATTTTAATAACATATTGCAATTCATTGAAAAAATTGTCAGTTTTATTACTTGAGAGAGAAACACTTAAATGAATTTACACTGCAAGAAATTATTAAATCTGAACAAAGAGGCATGTGAAGAAAGGCCAACTTCACAACACATGAAACGTGGAATCAGATTGGCCGTCTTCACATGCGTCATTCATCACGCCGTTACCAAAGTCTACGCATGTACCACAACTCGTGGACTCAAACTACACTTTTACCCAATTTTATGTACTGGCTCTTTCCACTGCCATGAAAATTTTCTCCTTCATCACATCAATTGTGGAACGTATATAAAACAACAATTAAAGCACATAAGCACCCCAAGGTGACGCCACAGAAGAATGTTGATATGGTACAGGCTCTTCAGGAAAAAATGTATGATGAACAATGGTCCAGAATCTTAAAGATAGCCAAAATAGAACCGATTTAAATGTAAGTCATTAACTTAATATACTTATTTTAATATCTTTACTAATTTTTTAGTAATTTCTTTTAACTTAAAAAGTTTGAAAGGTATTGAATGAACATTTCAGAGATAGGACTATGTTGACTATTTTATAGTGTTTGCATTACAAAAAACCACAATAGAGTAATTGTTGATAAGACGACTGAAGCATATTGATAACACCTGTTTTACACATCTGAATTCTTTAATAACGATTTATAATTCCGCAAAATTTTATGAGGCTTCTTTGCATAACGCAAAAACATATGCTGTAAGACACTGTATAGTAATATTGCCATGTGCTTAAGATTTACTTTCCATGAATTAATAAACTAGTTTCCAAAGCTCATTTATAGTGCATCTGGTTCATAAGAAATTAAATTTTAAGGCATACCTGTCAATCTCGATCTATGACGATTCCTACTGTTGTTGGATCCATTGAAAAGTGTTGGGAGTGCATTACGATTTAATTTTTTCCTCTGATCGCCAACAAACTGGGGTGGCCTGAACTGAGCTGAATCAAAATGCAATGAACAAAGCCGGTATTTTTCACAAACGACTGTTGTAGGGATGCCTTCAAGTTGAAACAGTCCAGTTCTTTCAATCCACAACCTGCATCTGAAATTGAAAAATTGTGAAACACTAGAACTCTTCACTTTAACCTAATCACTGATGAAATTCAAAAGCATTTGCATGAGTGAAACAATATCTTTAACGCTACATACTTTAAATATGTGAATAAAAAGAGAATGAATCAGCACCACAGTAATGTCATGGGCGGAAATTAGCAAGTTTGTGATGGTTTACCTTCCAGCATTTCGCGGGAATCGAAACAAGCTCACATTGTCTTGTCCTGGTTTGTTCCCACAAGCAACACATTGATTTATGCCATACATTCTAAGCGTCGTCAAACGAACCCAAACTCTCACTAATAGCAGTAACTATTTATCACATTATTCATCCAAATACTACTCGTCTTTCTGTTTAGAACTGAGCGGTTTAACTAACCAAGCAAATATCTCTGAAAGAACACAGATAAACGTCAACTTTTTATCGATATACTGCGGTAGTCCGATGTCGATGTGTTGCGACTTGCGAGTGACTGACTGCGTGACGGAGGAAAGTATGAGAGCAGGTTTACCCGTCGACACCCGAGTAGTGAAAACAATGCAGTTTTATTTTGAATTTGGAGCAAAGTTGCAATGATAATCTATTTTTAAAACTATGGATGGATTTGTTATCTTTCTAATAATTTGTACTTTGTTGTTCTGTAGTGTGTCATGGTACGTGTCTGTACAAAATACCAGTGTAAAAACTGACAGTACTTCTGTAGCCAAAATTATATAGGATAAATAGATATTACATGTTGCCTGTAGTTTCTCATGTTTGTCAGCTCGATTTTTATTACTAAAAGGAGGCTAGTAAATTTACTTCCATTAGTAATTAGGCCTACTCAATTTAGTATTTATTAGAAGATATACAGTAATGTTTATAAACAATTTTTGAAAAACAAACATACTCAAATTGTTATTCCTGCATGTCAAAACGTAATTGGCTGTTAAGCCCCAGCGAACTGATTCAAGACTTAAGTGTGAACTTGTCATTTTTTTTTCTCTAGGCTCTTACCTAAAGTTCTGGCATGGTTATTAAAGAGAAAATTTAGTATAGATGTCAGAATTGGACGTATTGGAATTCCATATCTTACCCTTAAAGATGTTTTTCTGTCACGACATGGTGTTTCTGTGGTGAGTTGAATACCATTGATACTAAATACCTTACCTGTTAGAATTTTGTTTTCTATTTCTTAATAATGTGGAACATAGAGTCTCAGGAATAATGCAATATTATCTAAGATTTTGAAAAGGAAAGGAAATGCCTAATAGTGGTACAGTGTACCCTCCGCCACGCACCTTACGGTGAATTGTGGAGTATGTATGTAGATGTAGGTGTAGATGTAATAGATTGCAAGTTTTGGGTCAAGCCGCTGCAAAAACATTCTGTAGTATAATTAGCAACCTTTGAAAGAGATGGAAGAAGGAAATGACAAGTGTTTTGGGCAGATAAGGAAAGCTGCTAGTGAATTTTGTGGATGCCTTGGGTAGATGGAAGGAATATTTTGTGGAGTTACTCAGCGTAGCTTAAAACACATTTGGCATTGTTTCATATTACGATTTACAATAGGATATGAAAGATGATGGAAATAGGATTACATTTGAAGAAGTGGACAGTTAACAGATTACCATACTATAAAGCATTTTGGGTACAGTTGCAAACTAAGGGGGGGGGGGGGGGGCAGACAGCCCCAGGCCTCTCGTCTTGGGGGGGGGGGGGGGTCCTCTAAATACCTCGAAAGCACTTTGTTTTTTAAGCGCCCTTGGCCTCTCGTTCTGGGGCCTCAAATCTCTGAAGCTATTTTTCTTAGATTGTCCTGTTCCTCTCATCCTGGGAGGCCTCCAAATTTCAAGAACTACTTTACATATACATGTAGTTGTAAGTGGACAGGGGACTTCATTTTGTTCTGCCGTTCCCCAGGCCTCCAACAGTCTTAGTCCGCCTCTTTTTGGGTAGATGAAATTAAGTCATAACTTGTCAAATGCAGTGTAATTTCAGGTCTCAGATGATTATAACAGAATAATTGAAATGGAGTGGGAGTCGGAACAGGTTCCATCTTACTGAATGAAAGTAGTAATCACATCAATATTCAAGCATGTAAACAGATAATATTATAACAGCTACAGAGGTATCGCATTAATTAGTATTGTGTGAAAAATTTTCTCAGGTAGGCCTAGCCTATTGTTGAAAGGAAAGTGCAATTATTAGTTGAAGAGAAGTTTGGCTTCTTATGTACTGTCAGGACTATTTGGTTCATAGCCGAGTTCTGACCTAGTAACTGCCAGAGTTCTGAGTAGTAACTGATGTCTTTTGTGCATCTTTCAGCACAACCTAGCATATTGAAGTTTCAGGGCTTTTTACCCTCTGGAGAAATATTATGTACATTTTTTAGTAGCTTAGCTTGAAATAAATTTACCTTGGATGATGTTCACAGATTAATTTCTTCATTAAGTATACTTATCTATACCACAAGTCTTCCTATTTATTTGTGATTTTTTTTCCCAGCACATTGATGAAGTTGGTTTCCGGAGCAGCTTCTTCAGTAGTGAAGTTACCAAACTTATTGCTGTAATAATAAAAGATGTACGCATAAATAAAGATGTCTTTAGTAGTGGTACCAGAGGTGATAAAGTAAATAAAGCTCACCCTGCAAAAGCTGAAAGTCCCAACTTCTGCAATAAGAAGATTCCTCCAGTGATCATTACATTTGCACAGGTAAAATCAAAATACTTTTGTTTTCATTCCATTGTACAACATTCCAACTATGAAATTATGACGTCTATATTTTCATCATAAAAAAATAAGTTGAATAATAACATTGAACTCAAAGTATCTTTGAAAGAAATGCTGGGCAGCTGCAATCAGAGCTTCAATTGTTACACACTCCTCTTAAAAATAAAGAAAAATAAATTTGTATAAAAATAAAGATTGCTTGACTTATCCAAAGCACAGGCTCGCTGATAAGACACAAAAAACACTAATGAAAACACACACAAACATACATTCAAGCTTTCATAACATAGTTGCTTCTTTAGGCAGAGTAGGGAAGGAGAGGGAAAAGGAAAGGATGTGTCTATTGCCGCACCTGTGCTATGGGTAAGTCAAGCAATCTGTATTTTTGTACATATTTTTCCCACGAAGATAAATAAATTGTATGAAGCAGGTATATGCATGTGATGTAAGGAATATAGGAGGCCTTATAGAATGTCTTACTATGACACATACAGAACATACAGTATCAGATCGAAACACAGCAAGGAATATTAAGCAGTACTTCAGGTTATAGGAAATGTTAAAATGACAATAGTCTTTTTGAGGATTATTTTTTTGAAACAAATATTGATGGATTGAAGTTTGCAAAGGGGAAAAATTGGTACTGCAAATGAAGTCACAAATATACAAACAGTGTGTTTATAATAGAGAATTGATGTTTTCTAATATTTCACTCTTTTTGTGCTTTTTATTAGCATTGTCCCCCTCTCCTGTAATGGAAAAAAAAAAAAAAAAAATGCTTATCCTGAGCATAATACATCTTCTGACCAATTCTGAAGCAAAAGTGAACATTTTTCTCCATTCCTTCCTGTATTTTAATTAATTGGAAGATTAAAAAGAACAACTTCATGTCATCTCTTTACAACTATGCAAAAATGTCATATAAATGAAAGAAAGATGTAGTGTAGATCAAATACGAGTGCCTACATATTATTTGCATCAGGGTTTGGACAAAACAGTCAATACATGGAGCATGAATGTTCGCATTTTGCTAATACAGTGAAGAGTGGGTTGCTCATCGAAAGTTGTCTTTGAATGGATGTCTAATTTTACGACACTTTGTCATTTATTTACTGAATGCCTAAAATACTTATGCAGTAAATTTTTTTTTCTATTTGTCAAAATTTATTAGAGATTGCTACAATGTTAAAGACCACTGTGTGGAAATAAATGTCATTTACATTAATTCTACGTAGAGCCCTAAAATGGAAGAAGTTGTATACAGTAGTTCCTCATTTAATTGAATTTCAAGGGCCCAAAAAATAGCCAATTCGGTTTCACGAAGTTTGAATTATCAAGGCTTTTTGTAAAAATATAAGACTGTTGGGTTCACTTTTTCTTTTGTTATGGGCCTAAACAAATGAGGGTGCTCTGTCATCATGACCTTGAACAGAAAATAAAATACAGTAAGTAGACTGCATATATACAAATGTATTTCTGGTTTATTTGTTTAGTTGAGAAAGTGCAGTATAACTTCATATTGTCAAATGCTTGTCACAAATCTTTCTTTCTTTCTATTCCCCCACCCCCCTTAAAAAGTGTTAAAATGTGTGAGAGTTCTTAAAGGATCAAGCTGCTGACATCATCGCTGCCTAGACTTACATACTAGGATATTTAAACTAACTTATTCTCAGGACAACACACACACACCCTCAGGGACACAGCATTAATTTGCTGAGTACGGGCTTGGCTGAGGACTGTGTCCAGCCAATAGTTTGCCACACCTTAACTCTGTGCATGCTGCAATGACCATCGTTTGGCGCAACGGTGGGACGTTGTACATTTCAAAGCCTGGGGATCTTGGCTTAGTTGCCTGAGTCACGAGGATGGTACAAACCTCTATTTAAAAAAAAAAATCTCTATCTCAAGGTGTACTATGTGCCGAGGAGATGTATGGCTGCTGAGGTTGAACAGTCGCTAGCGAGCAACCTCAGTTGTATAAGGCTTACCCAGGCAAGTGGGGCTCTGCCTAGGTGGACGTATAGGTCCCTAGCTGCTCGTGGGACCACGATGAAACAAGCAAGTCATAGCGTTGCCGGACGCAAAACCAGCGTCTCTAAGTGTGGCAAAACAGAGTTTGATGCGACAACCTATGACCCTAACATGTTCCCTTCCCTAGCCACCCCATGGGAGGAATGAAGGGCCCTTAATAGATCAGAGCTGTACTCGCCACAATATCTTGTGGGTGCCCATTCCAATGGAGAGTCGTTCATGTCAACTAAGTCACAGTTCTTTGTCGACCATCTTGAAGACAAGTTTGGCGAAGTGGCATTGTTCTCTAAGATAAGATGTTGGGCTATACTGATACAGATGGCATCTCCAGCCCAGTCATGGGCGTTACTCACTTGCGATAAGCTGGGTGACATCCCGGTGAGTATCACACCCCACAAGTCTTTAAACATGGTCCAGGGTCTAATATACCACAGAGATCTATTGTTCCAGACCGATGAAGAGTTGCGAGCAAACCAACAGTGACTATGGGTACAATTCATCCAGTGGGTGTACAGGGGACATAAAGATAACAGGGTTGCCACCGATGCTTTTATCTTGGCATTCAAAGGTGATACACTGCCTGAGAATGTAAAGATAATGATATACCAGTGTGATGTGAAGCCTTATGTCCCTACCCCTATGCAGTGTTTCCGCTGCTGCAAGTTTGGGAACATGGCCCGATGTACTAACAGCCCAACCTGCAGGGAATGTGGGCGGCCATCAAACCCGGACACCCAATGTACCCCACCTCCACTCCATGAGTGGATTAGAGGATCCCTGCCAGAGGCTGCATTATCTGCCTGCTCCCAGTTGACGGGCCTTCCAATCGATGTACGGCCCTGAAACCACTTGTGAGAAGTCCACTTAGCCCTCAAAATTGAACAGGCAGCAAGAGGCTAAGAAAAAAAAGCCCAAGAAGAAGGACCCTCAGTGATTTCCAAGTCACAGCTCCATACATCATCTGCCTCAGAAGATGAGGTGGAGATCCTTGTGCCTCCCGAGGATCTGGCCCTCACAGAGATGTTTGAGCCAATGTTCCTAGATGATGTAGATGCGCAACACCTGGCATAACATAAATATTTGAACTGACAATCCTACATCATGGCCTTCCAGCAAGGAGTTAATCAAATTCTTCAGTGGAATGGTGGCAGTATTTTCAATCTTCTAGCTAAGCTGCAGCAGTTGTTTTGCCGATTCCATGTGCTCTGTTTAGCATTACAAGAAACATGGTTTCCTGCCCAGCAGACCCCTGCCATTTGAGGCTATTAGGGCTACTATAAAAACCATTCCATTTATGACAGAGTATCCGGTGGTGTCTGAGTTTACATCTTTTCTACTGTCCCCAGTGCCCCTGTGCCTGTCCGCACAGCCCTTGAGGCAGTGGCTGTCAGAATCTGGGTAAGGTGGGAACTTACCATCTGTTCTCTCTACCTCTCCCCGGATGAGGTCATCTCCCCCGCTGATTTTGCTGCTTTGGTCGATCAACTTCCCCCTCCATTCCTCCTTTTGGGGGACTTCAATGCCCTCCACACTTTGTGGGATGTGGCCAAGATCTTCCTCTGTGGTAGGGGTGTTAAGACTGTACTGGCACAGCAGGACGTCTGCCTCCTAAACACAAGTGCACCTACGCATTTAATCACGGCACATGGGACATACTTAACTGTCGACCTCTCGACTGTCGAGCCTTCTGCCCCATCTCAGCTGGAAGGCACATGATGATCTATGTGGTAGCGACCACTTCCCCGTTCTCCTCTCTCTGTCTCAGTTTCAACCTGCTTACTGTCTGCCCCAATGGTCACCCTGCAGAGCAGATTGGCCGGCCTTCACTTCGGCTACTGTGGTAGCTGCTCCACTTCCTGCAGATGTTGATATGATGGTTCATCAAGTAACTGCGTCCATCATTTCTGCCGCCGAGGCCACAGTTCCCAGTTCTCGTGGCTTGCTCAGATGGAAGTCGGTGCCTTGGTAGACTCCAGAAATCGCAGAAGCAATCTGGGCGCCATCCTTCGATAGAACACCTGGTCACATTTAATTGTCTCCAAGCTTGAGGTTGGTGTCTTAATCGAGTAGAGTAAGCAGGACTCGTGGGAGCGGTATATTGTCACCATAGGCTCTCAAGCTTCCCCATCTCGAGTGTGGTTGCAAGTGCAACACATTTATGGACACTGCCCACAATCTGGAATCCCCTGTCTTCAATCCCAGGGTACTCTATACACTGACCCCACCACTATCCCAGAGCACACGGCAAAACATTACAAACATTGTTATGCGATGGCAGCCTATAGCCCACAATTCCACACCCTTAAAGAACCAGCTGAGAGATGGACGTTATCATTCCGTACGTGCTGCCAGGAGACATACAATGCTACATTTAGTGTGTGGGAGTTCGAAAGTGTCCTTGCTGGATGCCCTGATAGGTCCCCAGGACTAGACCATGTTTACAATGAGTTTGTTGGTCACCTGTCAGCGGATTCTCAACAGCAACAGCTTGCCATGTTTAATCGTGTTTGGGCTGAAAGTCTTTTTCCATCACAATGGTGGGAAAGTACCATTGTCCCAGTGTTAAAACCAGGTGCCGATCTGCAGGTGGCAAATAGTTACGGCCTGATTAGCCTCACCAACATTCTCTCCAAGCTTCTCTAACATATGGTGAGTTGTCAGCTCATGTGGATCCTGGAAGATAGAGACTGTTAGCTCAGCATCATGGGGGCTTTCGTCAGGGTCACCCCACTATTGACAACCTTGTGTCACTTGAGTCAGCCAATCGTGTAGCTTTTGTTCTGTGTGAGCATCTTGTCACTGTCTTCTTCGACCTTCAGAAGGCGTACGACACCACTGGCATCACCACATACTAGCAACACGACACGAATGGGGTTTACTGGGTGCACTTCTGATTTTTATCCAAAACTTTTTATCCCTTCCTTTTGTGTTAGGGTTGAATTTGTTTGAGTTACACTCACTCTCAGGAGAACGGTGTTCCACATGGCTCCGTTGTAAGTGTCCCTCTCTTTTTGGCAGCAATAAACGGTATTGTACCTGCAGTATCCTCATTGGTCTGTTGCTCCCTATTTGCTGATGATTTTTGGCTGTATTATAGCTTCACAAGCATCAGCATTGATTTGATTTGATTTTCTAAGGGAAACCAAAACAGTCTTGGTACAACCCGCCACTGCCTGCACTGAAACTAAGTTTATTGTGCGGTATCACTCCCTGTATATCTAGTAAAGCCAACCAATGCCCTTGAACAGTGCAAGGAGTCCCTTTACCAGTTCTTTATTCGACTCAATTTCTTCAGGTCTGGTCGTCCCAAATGTTCTGTGCCTTTTACTCTCCAATGCAATGCATTCGAAGATTAGATGTGATGCAGTTTTATCACCGTCATCACAGATCCTACATTTAGGGTCCTCTTCTGTTATTCCCATTGTATGTAAGTGTTTTTTGAAATTCCCATGGCCTGTCAGCAATCCAACCATGAGTCTAATCTCTCGGTCCAGGATTGCAGAGCTTCTTTTAAAACATGGCTTTGGCGTCATTACCTTGCCATGTTTTTGTTGATGGACCTTGGTCCAATATTCTACTTGCTGTCTTCTGAGCCAGTTACGTAGCTCCAATTTTTATCATTGCCTTCACTGCCTTGGTGATTGACAGCACAGGTTTCGGTCCAATAAATGGAGTCTCTGCCCCCCATCCTGGCTAATCTGTGGGCTTGTTTGTTGCCACTGATCCCTGAGTGGCCAGGCACCCACAATAGGTTTACTCTATTGCTTTCCACTAGCTCCACCAGAACCCTGTGACATTCTGCAACAATTTTAGACCTTGTTGCAGGAGCTGCCAGTGATCTCAGGGCTGACTGGCTGTCTGAATAGATATAGATGCTATGGTCTTTGTAGCACCTACGCAAATTCTCCTCCACACATGCCCTGATGGCAGTGATTTCGGCCTGGAATACTGAGGTCAGTTTCCCTAGAGAGAAGTCTTGGCTGCACCCCGTATACCAGGCCCTAACGCCTTGGTCTGATTTTGACCCGTCAGTGAACCAGACAATATTCCCTGTATGGTGTCAAACTATTTTCTCGAGAATGCTGAAGATTAGGTGGGTAGATCGCATAACTAATGAAGAGGTACTGAACAGAATTGGCGAGAAAAGGAATTTTTGGCATACCCTGACTAAAAGAAGGGATCGCTTGGTAGGACACATTCTTAGACATTGGGGAATCGTAAGCTTAGCATTGGAGGGAAGTGTGTGGGGTAAAAATCGCAGAGGGAGACCAAGAGATGCGTATAGTAAGCAGATTCAAGTGGATGTGGGTTGCCGTTCTTATAAGGAGATGAAAAGGCTTGCTCAGGATAGAGTGGGGTGGAATAGCTGCATCAAACCAGTCTCCGGACTGAAGACCATAACAACAACAATGGGGTTATTATATAGTCAGCTGGCATTTCCCCAACCTTTCCTATATTTACCTCACTCACTGTGAGTTCCAGTTTTTGCCAGTTTTGAGTCTGTATGCACCAGCCACTGCCTCCATCTTGACCCAAAGGTGTAATGGGGGCATATCCAACATGGTTTCCATCCCAGCAGTTGGTGTGCTGCTAATTCCGCCTGTTATGGCTAAGCAGGCTAATTTCTGCACCTTACCAAGCTCCTTAGCAGCAACCTCCTGTTCTACCTTCTTCCACCACACGGCCGCCCATAGGTGATCCTGGGTCTAATCACCGTGGTTTATATCCAATGCATACCCTTGGGGCTCAGGCCCCAAAGCATCAGCATTACTGAAAGGCGTCTGCTGGGAGCTATTAACAAGGCACACTCGTGGGCCTCAGTGATTGGTTTCCAGGTCTCTGCACTAAGACCCGAGTCATGCACTTTTGTCATTGTTGGGCTCTTTACTTGGATCCAGTGCTCTTCTTGGCCGATCATGTGCTTCGTGTCAAAAAGATGCATTGCTTTCTCAGCATGCTCTGAACGGCCGACTCATTTAGGTGCCGCACCTCCCTCAGATTAAACAAAAGTGCTGGCGATGCCTGAATATCCTAAGCTGCCATAGCCACACTGTTTGGGAAGCTGCGCGTCCAACACACCTGCGACTTTATAAGGCATTTGTTAAGTCACGGCTTGTCTACAGGAGCTCGACTTATGGTTCTGCAGCTCCCTCAGCATTGCGGCTTCTCCATCCCATTCACAGTGGGGTTCGGCTCGCAACAGGAGCTTTCCCCACGAGCCCTGTACCAAGCCCGCTTGATGAAGCTGGGATCCTTCCCTTAGAGTTTCTCTCATATGTGGCCCATGTCCGTGCTGCACCACTCCACCCAAATTGTGAGGTCCTCTTTGTAGATGCTGCACTTCCCTCTCCACCTCGCTGGCCCAGTTGGGTTTTCGCGGTCCGTGTTTGTACCCCTCTACGGCGGCAAGGAAGTCTTCCCTGCGGGCCTCTCACAGGAAGTCCGTCATTCTTTGTCGCCTGCATATTGGCCATACCTAGCTAATGTATGGCTACTTTCTTCATAGAGAGGACCTACTAGAGTGCCACTGTGGTGCCCTTCTGACAGTGGTCACGTAATACAACAAACAATGATCTTAACAAACACTTTAATACACTAAGATTTAATTAGAACTCATGTTTTATTTTCAATTGTTATCCATTATACATTTTACTTCACTAAGTTAATTTGAAAAAAATTGATCAATTGTTGTTTGCCGAACTTTTGGTCGTAAAATTTTGGCAGTCTCTGAAGATACCAAATCGAGACAAGGGTGAAATCCAATGGAGACATCAGAAGTGGCAGCAAATCACCGGAGTCACAGAGTAACATATACAGAGACGCAGCCCCCTCTAAACCACTGTCCTACGCTCCCCTCGTAGTTCCGTAAGATGCTAGCAGGTGTCAGGCGGATCGCTGGCCTAGGGTGCCTCTCGCACGTCAGAGGGTAGCGTGGAGGGGAGGCTGAGGGGAGAGCTCGTGCCGCCTGCCACGAGGCCCCGGCTGTGTCCGGCTTGCCGGCGTTTGAGGGGAGGTGGTGGTGGGGGCAGCCGCTACCTGCCGCCTGCTCTAGCGGCTGCTTCTGACCTCAGCGCCATCATGGGACATCTTACGGAACTGCTAAATACCCTCCCTCCCCGCACACCGGAGCGTAGGACCGGGCACTTACGGAGGTTTCCCGTCTGTATATATTTGTCTGTGCCGGAGTGCAGCAACTTCATTACGAGTTCATAGTGTCAAGTCTTCCTGTTCCTTTTCAGAAGATGATTGTAAGACATTATCATCTTCTTAGAGGAAGAACTGATGACTGGTTCTGCAGCAGTACAAATTTTGTTGTCTGCTTGCGTCGGTTATTCCATATTGACGATAGAAGAGGGCACCTACCTGGTGGAAGCCTGTAGAAGAGCAGCGGTGTAAGCCTGTAGAAGAGCAGCATCCGAATTCAAAGGTGTATCCCCATCAGGAGAAAGTTCTGTTGTTGAATCATTAGTTTCGTCTCCAGTTTCATCTGCATTATCAAGTGCTGTCCAAGCCTTCTTAAACCAGTTACTTATCCATTAACTTCATCCCAAGCAGCAGCTAGGTTGTGAATAGCTTGCAGTACATTCCAATGTGGAGCTGTTTCATATAGCTCGATTGCAGTGATGGCAGCCTTTACAAGTTGCCCTTCTGTAATTAAGTTTCATTGAGGCGATTATTTCTTGATCTATTGGCTGCAGAAAACTTGTGGTGTTAGCTGGTAGGCAGACAACTTCTATGTTCGGAAGTGCCAGGTCATCCCTGTGAAGTGCTGAACAGTGGTCCAATATTAGCAAAATATTTCTCTTCCTCACAGCTATTTGTTCTTGAACCTTCAAGAGCTAGCTACGAAGGAGAGACTTTGTCATCCAGTCGCTATTGTTATTCTCAAAGTGGCATAGCAAATTGAATTTGTTATCAAGTTTAAAACAAGATGGATTTTTGTATTTTCCAATCACTAATGGTTTGAGCTTCTCAGAACCATCTGAACTGCAACACGAAACCACTGTCAGTCTCTCCTTGCTGCGTTTCCCTCCACAACATTTTTCGCCGTTGACATGCAGTGTTTTTTCAGACATCAAGTTATAGAAAACGCCGGATTCATCTGTATTAAATCTCTGATGAAAATGAGAGAGCTTGGTTTTAAATTCCTGCACCCACCGATTAGCATATTCCTTGCTTACGCGATGTGACTCCACGCAGACACTGGCAGCACTGATTTTATGCCTCTTCTGAAAACCCCAAAGCCAGCCCTCAGAACACACAAACCCAGAAATTCCCCTCTTGAGTGTATGTGCTGGAACCATTCAAACAGGGAATCTTCAACTTCTTCATGTTTGGCCTGCCTAATGCGCTTGATGTTGCTGCTAAAATAACATCTTTCCAGACTTGCCCCTATTTTATCTCTACAACCTATTACGGACGAGAGAGTAGACTTCGGAATCTGAAAGTGTTCTGGGACCTGTTTTTTGGTATTCTCTCCTCTGTTGACCATATGCAGAATTTGCTGGTTTTGTTTTAGCATTAAAGCATTATGATAGCATTTCTGTTTTTGTGGCACATTTTATTGCGAGTGATGGATGAAAGGGAAAACACATTCACTGTCTACAAATAAATAAACAGGCAGAGAGGTCTCTGGATCGTAGCGTCTCACGTGCTGTGTGCAATCTGCTGACATACTCCCCTTCCCCGCCCACCCTGGCGTCATTCGGCCCCCATCCCATGGGGCCATCTTCATACTACTTCTACTTGGTGGGCGCTGTTGACTGGCCAATGACCGGCTCGTCGCATACATGAACAGTTAGAAAGTGATGTTACCGTAGCAGTCACAGAACGGCAACATCACAGTACTGCACCTGTTGTCAGTGTCGGCGTGCTGTGACACGCCTTGTGAAGTGTTGGGTGCTGCATTTCTCGGTGTCGTTGTGTGGAGGTGGAAGTGAAACATAAGCAGCAAGTAAGTGATCGGGCCACTGTTGTGATATTACAGTACAGTAACTATTTAAAAAAAATTATGTCAAATATCCAAAGGGAAATACCTTAGTGTGCAGCACATACTTACTCAATTTAAACGAAGAAGAAATTATGGAATATCGATGAGGGGTACCAGATTTTAGTTTGTAGTATGAATGATCTGAAATTAAGTTTAAGCAGCATATTTTTCAATGTAATTCAGCAGGAACTGAACAGAGAATACAGGTTAACCAATTTTTCGATTATATGCTATTTTGAAATAATGAGGGTCCAATGTATATTCAACTACGTGTTTGCTCTGCATGCCACATTATAGTGTGTAGTGAGGATACTTTTGTGTAACACTGCCACTTCACCCTTTCTCGATTGTCGCATATCGAGACCGCAAATCTTTCAAAAACAAGTGCGACCACTACCATTATCTCCAATTGCACTGAATGATCAATGTGATACTCATATATGTTTTGCTACGTAATCTTAAATCAGATTACTGGTATTCTGCTATGTAAAATCCATTTTTGGGGGTTCATCCAGAATTTGGTTGCAGGTGACCTATCTTACAGCTTCTAGGGGTGACAAAACTATCACTCTCGATATTGGCTGGATTTAAAATGCTGTCATTGTCTTCCCATTAAGAAGTAAGATCTTATATTAAGTTTAACATGATAAGCATTGCAAGTTTTCAGCTGGCAGCCTAAAATGTTCCAACTTTTTTCCTTCCTTTACTCAGAATGATAAAGCTTAATGACTTAAAATTTCACTTTTTTTTTCAAACCTATACAAAACTTTTTTGTTTGTTTGTTATAATTCATTATTTACAAACAGTATTAAAATATGAAAGCAATGCTTCACATGAAAGACAGCCTGGATCACATATTTATAAATTATTTATTGTGACTAGTTTTGACAAACTTGTTTCATTTTCAAACATAACAAAAATATTTTTAGCAACATTTTCGAAAAATGATATACATAGTTATGTTTATCGTAGATTGTATGTGCAAATTATGTATTGTTTACAGTCAAATACATAAGGTTTTTGAAACTTGCCATGTACTAGATTATAAACAGTACACAGTTTGGACATTCATTGCTCTACTATCCACAATGTACATAAATGTATACATCCACTTTTAAAAGTGTTATTAAAATATTTTTACTGTATTCAAAAATGACAAGAAGTTTGTAGAAACTAGTCACAATAAACAGTTCATAAATATGTGATCTAGGCTCTCTTCCTTGTGACGCATTGATTTCGTAACTCTCAACTCGACAATGTCAGATCTTAATAGTATTATAAAATTATGTTCATAAATACATGCATTTAGAGCTGGTTCCTAAAAATAATATGCAGCAGGAGTGAATATAGTGTCATAATATTTTTTCAAGTTAGTGCCTGTAATATTTTCCTATATTTTCACTTCATGAAATATGACCATCATAAGTAGAATATGTTGTTCAATTTGTGAACATATATTGTAATATTGTTAAATGTATTTTTGTCATAGGACAGTTTACAACTCATCGTAAAGACGTGATGACGAGCTGCGACAGGCATATAAAAAAGACACACACATACAACATTTTCAGCTATCGGCCATGGCCTTCCTCATAAATAAAATCATTCATGCAATCACACAAGTGCCCAACACAGTCACGCAACCATCATCTCCGGCTGCCACACTTCGAAGCTATGCTAGCTGAAAATGTTGTCTGTGCATGTCTTTTTCGTGTGTCTGCTACAGCTCATCGTCACATCTTTGCGGTGAGTTGTAAACTGTCCTATTACTATAATGTTAAATCCAACCTGGACTTTCCATTATTATATGTATTTTTGTTCTTTTAACAGTTCATGGCTGTCCATATATACAATGTAAACACAATACTACTTCGTGCTGAATCTCCCGAATGGTTGATTCATGCAACAGCTGGAGAAGTACATCTGGATGGAAGCATTGTGCATAATGCTCGCAGCCTGATAGCTAATGTATCAGTCACTTCAGCAACTGCCAAAATCTTGAGACATGCAATTCAAAAAGATGAAGCTTGTCAAGCATGCCTTGGAGAAGTTTCTTTTGGTATAACAATGGAGGCTACACTTGTAGCCCAAGGAGCATTTTCTGTTGAGGTATTGTTATTTCATTATTCCTTCTAAAATATTTCTGTAAGATACAAGGCAATACAGTCACTAAGCAATAATTTCATTAAGTTTCATACATTTCTGTGGAGACTCTACCTTAGGGTGCTCAGACGTCCCATATTTTATGGGACCATCCCTTATTTAACCAAAGTGTCCCATTATCCCGACAAAGTAAATACGGGACATACATTGTCCCATTTTTTTCTGTGAAAAGACCTAGTGTATTGGATTAGAGTGAATGCAGATTTTGATTGAGATTTTGTGCTAGAATGTGTGTGACCTACAATGGCAGCAACTGTTGTGGGATAGTGGGCTACAGGTGGCATCAATGTGTGCACCCCTGTGCCAGTTACAGTTGCATAGGAGACCTTTTGAGACATAGTTATGCAAATGATTTGCATAACATGCATCTTCGTCATGAGCTGACACTGTTTGAGCAGGATATTGTGGTCAGTGCCTGATGAATGGGAATTTGGATTTCAGCAGTAGTACTACTGGCCATCCAGCCACAGTGCAACAAATCATGAATTGTTTCAACACAGAAATGGTAAATACATCTACCAGTGGACAATCCATAGGATCATGGGTAACACAGCGTATGGGAGCTGGCACTCGCATGGATGTCACTGTTAAAACATCAGCATCAGGCACAGTGGCTTATGTTTTCACTAATGACCATTCATTGACACTGGAACAATGATGAAACAAGATGGTTTCATCTACCATACTGTTGGGAGATACCGTGTTCGGTGCAGACTGTATGAATTGTTAGATCCTTCCTCCCAAAAAACTGTAGTCAAAGACAATGGTGTCCATGTTCTAGTCTGCTGTGCATTTTTCTGTTATGGAGTATTTTAAGGCGGTAACTGTTATAGTGGACCATGTTATAATTTCAAGCAAGCAGCTACTTGTAGTTCGCACCAGTGCTCATAGAGGCGCCACACATGTAGCAGTGTTGGTGATGTCAGTGCCACCACAGTACCACGTAATTACAACAGGCATGCCACAGTATTGCACTCGGTGAGTAGTGAACCACCAACCAATAACAAGCTCTAGGCAGAATGTGCATAGAAAAGTTTAAACACTTTCTGATGACAAGTTTGAGATTTTATCTACATGTGTTTGAAGTACACTAGAGCCCTTTCGGATACTCAGACATTGAGGAAGTAGTTCAGGCAAACAAGAAGATGACATTGTCCAGGCTCTTCTTAATTAGCAAAATGCCTTCATGGCTGTCATCAACACTTTGTCTGCAATGTTGTCTAATAGGAGGTCTCAGCCCTCTCTGTGCCTCTTCCCCCCTTCCCATCTGCTGATAAAGCAGCCGAGGACTGAGACACCTATGAAAAAGTCTTCATCAACATTTGCTTCCAGAAATGTGTGTTCTTGCCTGCTTATTATCATAAATGCACATGTCATTGTGGTACACATTGAATTCTACTGCTGCGAAAAATAACCACAGTTCTACAGAGCCTGGGTGGCCAAACTACATGGCTTTAGCTGTAAATGTAATTTTGTTACAGGCACTCATCCCGAGTCCTATGCAGATTCCATGATTCACGATGCTATAGTCAAGCTGTCCACTGACAAGAAAGTACATCAACGTGCCCTTCAGTTTGGAATTCCGTCCTGTTGGACGTTTTTAGTATCGCCCAAGCCATTGAAGTTTCTCGTGCAGCAGAAAATCAGATGGAGATTTCCTGTGATGTAGCAGCAGTTGCCCCCTGACAATGGGTACAAGGCATCTGCTAGTTTCCTTGCAGATGAAGAGGAAGTGGGGGCCATTCAGTGGCTCCCTCAGTGTCAAATAGGTCAGCAGCACACAAAACAGCAACAATGGCCACAATCATCCATTCCCTCTTTTCCGAAGTGTTTTGTCCATCATGAGAGAGCAGTGTGTACAAAGCATTGGGCAGTCTGCAACGCATGAAAGAAAAAAGGGCACATTTCATCTGTTTGTCTGCCGACTACTATTGGTACAGATGTGGACATCAATTGTGTAACACCAGTTTTGTCAAACTGAAATAAGATCCTTGTAGATGTGAAAGTGTATAATAAGGATGTACTTATGCAAGTGGAGATAGGTTCATCCGTAACATTAGTAAATTTCAAAACTTATGTGGATTTGGGGTCTTCTGAATTGTCTCCATGAAGTCAGTGCTTGGCGAGTCGCAACAAACAGCAAACTTCCATTCGAGGGCAATTTATGGCTGTTGCCACGTACAGATCTGTCGACAGATCAGTGGCTTTCCTGATTGTCGATGGACACAGGCACAGTAAATTTATTTGGCCTGGATGAATTTAAAGTGTGCGGTTTCCCTATAAAACACTGTTCATTTTGTTTCTGATCAAGAACAATTGTACTCAGAGTTTTTGTGTTTGTTTTCTGAAGGTTTAGTGTTTGCTAGGAATTTTTAAGCGCATATCACGTTAAAGTCGAAAGCACGGCCATTTCTTTTTCTGGGCCTGCCCGTTAACAGTCGCTGTGTGTGACCGAGTGAAAGAGGAACTTGATTGACTAATGATGTCTGGGGCTATTCAGCCCATTTCCTCCAGTGAGCAGTCTTCTCGCTTGGGAAAATCGAGGTTGTGTGGTAATTTTATGGCTACTGTGAATGCTCAATCTATTATTGATATCTGTCTCATGCCTCGTCAGGATGAGTTTCTTGCAAAACTTGCTGGAGGTTAGTATTTCTTAAATACCAGTTTATTGGAAGCCTATCACCAAGTCTCCTTAGATGATTAGTCAGAAAAAGCTGTTGTAGTGAACACAGCTTATGGTCTGTACCAGTATCAGTGCCTCCCATTTGGTGCTGCCAGTGCCCCAGCCATCTTTCAACACTTCCTATAGCAGCTAGCTACATCTGTTCCTGCTTGTGTAAATTACCAAAATGATATTGTTGTCACAGCATCTCCACTGAGGAACATCTCCACAACTTATGTGCTTTGTTCATAGTTTTCAGAATGCTTGGCAAAATTACAACTGTTTTTTTAACCGTCAGTCGTCTACCTCAGGTTTGAAGTGTTGGGAAGGATTTAACCTCTCCTCCACCAAATTGAGTCTATTACAGCTCCCCCTCTCCCTACCAATGTGAAGGAGCTCCAGGTATTTTTGCGCAAAATTGCGTACTACTGTAAATTAATTCCTGGGGCTGCAGAGGTAGCTCTGCTTCTTTACAAGTTGCTACACAAAAATGTCATTTTAGTGGACCTTGAACTGTGAATGTGGATTGCTGCAACTGAAGGCTAAGTTACAGTCCACACCATGCTTGGTGAACTTCCATCCAGGTCATCATCTTGTTCTGGCTACTGATGCATCCAACTGCAGCATTGTGGCTGTTGTGCCCCATAGGTATGAAGATGGCTCTGAACACACAGCAGCTTGTGCATCCAAGATGCTATGCAAGGTTCAACAGCATTACTCACAAATAAAAAAGAAGGCACTCGCCTTTGTCTGTGCCTCAAAAAAGTTTAGTGTTTTCTTGTGTGGATCATAATTTCATCTCGTAACAGACCGCAAGCAATTTGTTTCCTTGTGTAGCCCATTGGCCTCCTTACCCTATGAAGCTGCACACTGCCTACAACAGTGGGCTTTATATCTGTCACATTTCAATTATGAAATACTTTTTCATCCCACAGCAAAGTGTGCAAATGCTGATGCTCTTTCCCAGCTCCTCATGGGTCCTGATCCTGCTTTTGATCAAGTCGAGCTCCTGTGTTGTTATGTGGATGAGGAGGCACAACTCACTGTTGATGTGGCCGGACCATTCCTCTGGCAATTCTTCTGACCCCCTATGCAACTACTTTGCATTATGTTACCGATAGCCCATACGGGAGGGTGTGCTTCTACTGGCTACAGAAGACTCACCCCCACAAGTTGTGATTCCAGCTACTTTTCGACTAGAGGTTTTATTCTTCTTGCATTGGGGTCATTGGAGTTTATCTCGCACAGTCTCTGGCGTGCAAGCATATTTTTTGCCTTGGCATTGATTCCAACATAACTCATCTTGTGGCAGCATATACACAGTTTGCCCCTCATCATGCAGCACCACGTGCAACATTCTCTCTATGCTATTTTGTCCTAAACAGACATTTTTTTAAAACGTGGCTGTTATGTGAAATAACTTGTTGGTGTAGATAGAACAGCAACCAGCCACAATTGGTTTTATTATACTTTATTTATAAAGTACCATTACTGGTTTTGAATATTATATATTCATCTTCAGATGGTATTTCTAGACATCTAGTGTAAGTTTAGTGTTAAATTGACCTAGGATATACAGGAATTATAGGTATACATGTGTAAAAAAAAAATGGATAATGGTCCACAATTCGCCTCTCAGATCTATCATGAGTTTTGTACACATCAGGGTATTTGCCATGTGGCAGCTCCACTCTTTCATCTCCAATCACATGGTGAGGTGTAAAGACTTGTTCAAACATTCAGAGTCCAGATGGAAATGTATATGACTTATTCATCTACAGATGAGACCCTCCCCCAATTTCTCAGCTCCTATAACTGCAAATTAGTTGGGGGCTACAGTCCCACAGAAATACTTCATGGCCGTCAAACGTGAACACTGTTATACCAGTTTGTACCACCACTGTCTCATGTGATGGTTCCACTTTCCAGCAGTTTGTTCATGGAGATAAGATGTGGGCACGAGAATAATGCTGTCGGCCAAAATGTTTACTGGCTACAGTGTAACAAAATCGTGGTCACTGTCTCTGCGAGGTGTCCACCAGTGACAGCTTGGACACGCACCACCGTGCTGGCAAGAAAGAAAGAAATTAAATTTTACACCACCCCCTCCCATACTTTACTGTCGTTATTACACATGATGGCAGGCAATATTCTCCAGCCATTCACCAAACCCAAACTCTCTTCTGAAATTGGCATTGGCATGGTGTATAATGTGATTTATCATTCCAAATCAGAAAATTCCAGGTAAAGTTTATTAGTGTTACTGTGTCACCAATGGCTACAGAAACTTGTGGCATATGAGGAACTGTTCATTCATTGTACCTTCTTCCTTCTAATGCTGTATGCAAAGACATTGTGTTAGCTCGATTACTGGTTGCAGTTTTGAATTTGTGATTCCTTCTCAATGTTCAACGGTCATTGTCAGTACATGAGGTTGGCCTAGTCTTTGATAAACTGTGGTGGTTCCTTTGCATTTCTACTTCACCTTTTCACCACCAACAGTCAATTTGGGCAGCTTTGAAAGCATTTAAATGTCCCTGATGGATGTGTCACTCAGGTGACATCCAGTGACTTGCACGCATTTCAAGTCATTGACCTCGTCTGATCGATCCGTTCTGCTCTTACTGTTTTGCCAACATAGAAAACAACACTTTCACCTCCTTTTATACTGAGGATTTCCCTCTTTGTGTGTGTGTGTGTGTGTGTGTGTGTGTGTGTGTGTGTGTGTGGTGGGGGGATGGTGTTACCTTTAATTTACACTATTGCTTGGACCTTTTTTTTTTCCAGTTTCTTAGAAATCATCTCGGGAACTGGTATATTATCATTCCATATGCCAGCTTCAATGTTTCTGTTTACAATACCCTTTGACTGGCTATCAAGTTGCACATGGATGTGTGATGTCAGACAGTGAAACATGCCTATGAATGGTTGATTGTAGCTCTTCTTATAAACTTAATGAACCAATATGCCATTGTGTTTTGTCACCAAAAGACTTAAAAAATTCAGTCCCGTATCAGTTGCCAGCTTCACAGTAGTTATTATGTCAATATATTTTAATTTTGAAGTAGTGGTATCTTGAGTCTAAAATTAAAACAAAACTAAAAAAGTTTTGAAATGACTGATTTAGTACTGAGTGTATAAAACAATATATGTGGGGTCTAACATTTTTTTGGTTAGAAATAGCTAAATAACTTTTGTATGTTGTGCTTTTTCTTATATATGTATTGTAAAATATTACATAAATCATATTTAGGCCTATACAAACTATTTTGAAATATTTAAATAAATATAATAAGTAAGTAGATAAATAAATTCCTAATATATTTTTTTTCATATGAAACAACTTACTTTGTGACTTCATTTGCATTTCAAAGAGACTTTTCATTGGAATGGACAACACAAAAGCAGTTATAAACGAAGGTTTCTACAGTTTTGCTCAAGAACGCCAGGTAAATTCTGAAGTCCAAACAAGTGACGAGAAAAGCAAGCCCAAAAAGAATCCAGAGGATTTGCATGAAGTTGTTCATAGACTGTCGCCTATATTACCAAAGGTTTGTATACATTTTTATCTTTGTGAGCATTATCTTGAATTACTTACACTGTTCAGAGTTGCTTATGTATATCATAATCTGAAACTAAGGAAAACAGTGATCTCATTTGTAATTATTAATTCAAGTAACAAGGTAGTCTAGATTGCAATTTTCTTTATTTCACTGGTAACCTGTTTCGGTCACTTACATGACCATCATAGGACCACAACTGTAATGTTGCCCAGCAGTTGTTTACAGATGGAGCTCCCTAAAGATTTAATGTCGACCTAAACTGGTTACCAGTGAAATAAAGAAATTGTGATCTAGACTGCCTTGTTACTTGAATGAAAAATACTCATCTCCAGCAACGGAGAAATCCTGGTACGAAGGTAAGTAATAGAGGATAGATAACAGGCAATTGCTGAACCACAGACAGGCATATAAAATAAACAATTACATTCATACAACTAAATTTTAGGTCATTGCATTTAGGTGACTTAAACATAACTCAACCACACATGACCACTATCTTTTGCCACTCCGCAAATACTTGGCAAATTTGCTGACACAGTAAAGAATATGGCACAAGGTGCATTGGATGTTGTGCAAGACTGGTGCAGAAAACAGGATCTGGGGGTTAGTCCTAAGAAGACTGTTGTTGTACCATTCACAAAGAAGCATATCCAACATTCAAGTTGGAATCTAAAGCTTTTCAATGAAGCGCTACCTGTGAAGGGGACAGTGAAATATCTAGGGGTTACTGCAGATGAGAAACTGACATGGACCCCTCACATTAAGAATATTTGCTCCAAGGCAAAAGGTACTCTAGTAAATACCAGGAGAGCTTGTGTCAAAAGTTGGGGCCTGAGCCCCAAGGGTATGCACTGGATATACACCACAGTGATCAGACCCAGAATCACCTATGGGGCGGTCGTGTGTTGGAAGACGGTAGAACAGTAGGTTGCTGCTAAGGAGCTTAGTAAGGTGCAGAGATTAGCCTGCTTAGCCATAACAGGCGGAATTAGCAACACACCAACTGCTGGGATGGAAACCATGCTGGATATGCCCCCATTACACCTTTGGATCAAGATGGAGGCAGCGGCTGGTGCATACAGATTCAAAACTGGCAAACCTGGAACTCTTTGGGATATCCAGAATCACACACTAAAATAGTGAGTGAGGTAAATATAGGAAAGGTTGGAGAAATGCCAGCCAACTATATTATAACCCCACACTGCTTCAACAAGCCTTTAAATATAACAATTGGAAGTAGGGAGCAGTGGGAGAAAATAGTTCGACACCGTACGGGGGATATTGTCTGGTTCACTGACGGGTCAACATCAGACCAAGGTGTTGGGGCCGGGGTATACGGGGTGCAGCCAAGACTGGAGTGCATCATCTCTCTAGGGAAACTGGCCTCAGTATTCCAGGCCGAAATCACTGCCATCAGGGCGTGTGTGGAGGAGAATTTGCGTAGGTGCTACAAAGACTATAGTATCTATATCTATTCAGACAGCCAGGCAGCCCTGAGATAACTGGCAGCTCCTGCAACAAGGTCTAAAATTGTTGCAGAATGTCACAGGGTTCTGGTGGAGCTAGGGTAAAGTAATAGAGTAAACCTATTGTGGGTCCCTGGCCACTCAGGGATCAGTGGCAACGAACATGCCGACAGATTAGTCAGGATGGGGGCAGAGACTCCATTTATTGGACCAGAACCTGTCCTGACAAGCACCAAGGCAATGATCAAATTGGAGCTACGTAACTGGCTCAGAAGACAGCACATAGAATATTGGACCAAAGTCTATCAACAAAAACATGGCAAGGTAATGATGCCAAAGCCATGTTTTAAAAGAAGCTCTGCAATCCTGGACCGAGAGATTAGACTCATGGTTGGATTGCTGACAGGCCATGGGAATTTCAAAAAACACTTACATACAATGGGAATAACAGAAGAGGACCCTAAATGTAGGATCTGTGATGACAGTGATGAAATTGCATCACATCTAATCTTCGAATGCATTGCATTGGAGAGTAAAAGGCACAGAACACTTGGGACAACCAGACCCGAAGAAATTGTGTCTAATAAAGAACTGGTAAAGGGACTCGTTGCACTGTTCAAGGACATTGGTTGGCTTTACTAGATATACAGGGAGTGATACCGCACAATAAACTTAGTTTCGGTGTGGGCAGTGGCGGGTTGGACCAAGACTGTTTTGGCTTCCCTCAGAAAATCAAATCAAATCAAATAGAACTAAATTTTAGGTCATTGTGTTTATCATGACTTAGACATTACTCAACCACACATGACCGCCATCTTTTGCCACTCCGCACAACAAGCATCACCGAGCGAGGTGGCGCAGTGGTAAGACGCTGGACTCGCATTCGGAAGGACGGTGGTTCAAATCCACCTCCGGCCATCCTGATTTAGATTTTCTGTGATTTCCCTAAATCACTCCAGGCAAATGCCGTGATGGCTCCTTTCAAAAGGACACAACCGATTTCCTTCCACAACCATACCCAAAACTCCGAGCGTAAGTTCCGTCTCTAATGACCAAGCTGTCGATGGGACGTTAAACCCTAAGCTTCCTTCCTTCCACAACAAGCATCTTGTGATAGTGGAGTGGAGGGGATGGTGCAGATGTTAGATGCAGCTTGTAATGCAATAAAGGGAAGGGGTGGGAGAGCAAAAAAATGGGAGGTGTACAGATGTCTGTGCAGAGGGGGAGGGGAGGCGAACTGTATAAATTAATAAAATAAAAACAAATATTAATTGATTAAAGGTATATTGAAATGTTAAAGAAAAATAAATAAATAAAGTAGTGACACACAGTTTGAAGACAGACATGAATTGGAAGGATGTACAGGATAGTGAGAGAGGGAAGAGGGTATGTTGGCATGGGTTAGGGTATAATAAGTTATCTTAGGCTGAGGCCAGGGTGCCTGCAGGACTTTAGAATGTTTAGGGACAGCTCCCATCTGTGCAGTAAGAAGAGCTTGTGTTTGAGGGGAGGATGCAGTTGACCCGGTTGTAAAGCAGCTGCTAAAATCGAGTGTATTGTGTTCAGTTGCATGCTGCACCACAGAGGTTTTCATCTTGCTTTACATCACAGTCTGACTGTGGCCTTCCAATCTGATGGGCAGTTGATTTGTTGTCATGTTGTCATGTCAATGCAAAAAATTGTGCAAGGTTTGCAACACAGTTGATAAATCACATGGCTACTTTCACAGGTAGTCCGGCCTCTGATGGGGTAGGACAAGCCTGTGACAAGACTGAAATAAGAATTGCTGTAATATGAACCCTGTAGTAAGGGTTTGGGAGTGGCAGAGGGATGGACCAGAATATTGTGCAGGTTCAGTGAATGACAGAATACCAGTATATGAGGGGTCAGAAGGTTCCCTCATTTCAAGGTATGGTGACAAATAATTATTAAGTCCTGATGAAGGATGTGACTTAGTTGTTCCTGTCTGTGGTGGTATTAGATGGTAAGAGGGACACTCCTTTGTGGCTGGTTATTGAGGGAGGATGGAGGATTGGTGGCATGTTGGAATATGGCACAGGAAATCTTTTTGCTGGCTAGGTCAAGACGATAATATCTGTCTGTGAAGGCATTTGTGAGGCCTTCACTGTATTGGACAAGGGACTTCTCATCAATGCAAATTCACTTCCCATGAATGAGAAGAATTTTTTCATATGGAATGGATGGCAGCTGTCAAAGTGTAGGTACTGATGCAAATTGTTTGCCCTCCTGCCCCTTCTCTTTACTGCATTCCAAGCTGCATCTCACATTCCCACCTATCAGAGCCTTTATGATCTGTCATACAAGGTGAGAAATTCCATTCCACTCCACTCTGCTCCATTTCCTTCCTCATGCACCAGAGCAGGCAGAAGCCAGAGATGGTGGCCATGTATGCTTGAGTTGCATCTAAGTGATAGTGTGAAAGTATGTGGTTTTTTTTCTAATGAAGGCAATGCCCCCCCCTCTCTCTCTCTCTCTCTCTCTCTCTCTCTCTCTCTCTCTCTCTCTCTCTCTCTCTCTCTCTCTTTGTCTTCACCTTCCCCTTTCCCTGCCAGTGACCTCCTTGCCTCTCTGCCAAACTGCTCCTCTGTCTTCTCAGTTCATTACCTCTTCCATTTGTAAAAAATTATGTAATCCTGTTAACTTTCTTGGTGATTGGTAGTGTCTTAAGTTTATTGCAAGATACTCTTCACTATGCATCATATGAAATCTTAGATGGTGACATTCCTCATGTTTTGAAGATTGAGCATGCAAAATGTCATCAAAATCAGAATAAAACTGTAGATTTTGTCAAAGTCCCTCCGCCACACATCACATGAAATTTTATACAGACAGTAACCTTCCTCCTGTTTTGAAATTAAAGTGTGCAAAATTTAATGAAGATCAGAACACAACTGTAAGTTTGTATGCAATACAAACACACAAATACTCAGACACTCTACTTTATGTATGAAGACTAGCTGCAGTACTTGGCATTGACTGGATCAGAATATATCACACAGTTTATTGCATCAGGACCAGTCTCCTTATTAGATATTATGAGTTGGAGAAACAATCAAGTAATGAAACTTCCTGGCAGATTAAAATTGTTTGCTGGAGCCGGGACTCGAACCTGGGACCTTTGCCTTTTGCGGGCAAGCGCTCTACTGACTGAGCTATCCCGACACGACTCATGATCCCACCTCACAACTCTACTTCCGCCAGTACCTCGCCTCCTACTTTCCAAACTGCACAGAAGCTCTCTTGCAAACCTTGGAAGACTTGCACTCCTGGAAGAAAGGATATGGTGGAGATACAGCATAGCCACAGCCTAAGGGATGTTTCCAGAATGAAACATTCACTCTGTCAGGAAGTTTCATATCTGTGCACACTCTGCTGCAGAGTGAAAGTTTCATTCCGAATCCCGTAATGTTTGAATAGATTATAGTGAACTCCTTGACAGAGTCACATCAGTTAAATATCTAAGTGTAACACTGCTCAGTGATATGAAATGGAACGAGCATATAAGGACAGTCATGGGGAAGGCGAATGGTTGACTTTATGACTTCGGTTTATTAGGATGGTGTGATTTATCTGTAAAGGAGACTGCATCCCACCAGATTAGTGGGGCATTTCTGAGGTGGGTGACGAGGTCTGTAATTGGTAGTTTTAATCCATGCGTGAATGTTATTTAAATGCTTCAGGATCCAAATGGGAATCACTGGAGGAAAGGCAATGTTATTTTTGAGAAACACTGTTGAAGAAATATAGTGGGCCAGAATTAAAGGTGAACTGCAGAACGATTCGACTGCTGCCAACTTACTTTTTGTGTAAAGACCACAAAGATAAGATCAGAGTGCTCTTAGGAATGCATTCTACATTTGTTTTTCCCTCGTTCTATGTAGGAGTTGGACAAGAAAGCAAGTAACTAGTAGTGGTACTGAGTACCCTCCACCACACACCTTTGGGTGAATTGTGGAGTATGTAGATGTTGATATAGATGTAAGCAGACATCTATTCCATGAAGAGCAGTCATGGAGAAAAGTGTTTCATGACATACAAATTCTTGCATTTTATATGAAGTTTTACTGGTGTTTCATTGTTATGCTGTCGTATATTCTCATTGTTTAAATGCTGCACTGAAAGCTTACATTACTGCAAAGAAAAGCTTGTATCACAGCACAGCAATAAGTCATGTCATTATGCCTAAAGTCAAATATGTAATGAGTCACAATTTAACATGTAACATGTGTATTTATACTAACAACTAAACATACCACTGTTATGCCAAGATGTTTTGTACAAATGCATTTGAAGCTGCCACATAAGTTGAGAAACTATGTCCTCTTTTTCATCTTTGTTTCTGTGCAGGACATAGTCACCTTTGTTGTGCTCTGATAGGAGTGGTTTTCATTTTGGTATGTGTATCATCACTGTAAGAACAAACCTACAATTAGCAAAATTCACATAAATGTATCATCTGTACTTATAAATATTCTGTAATATAATGTTTCTTAGGTCAGAGCTCTTGTTGTAGCAAAGTGTAATATCTATCATATCAATAGTCTTCATAATTACTGTCAGTATTTTTACCTTCTGAGAATAAGCTAAAATCATGTACAGTTAAATAATGTGTTTATTTAGCGGTAATATATATTATGGGGACAGAATTATCATTGATATGATGAGGCAAAGCACTGTAAGTACCCAAAACATAACAAACTTCCAGTAACTTAAATGTACATAATTTTTGCTGACATCAACTCTTCATTGTCTAACTACACTTGGTGCACAGCATGACATCTCCATCTGATAAGCCTGCAGTGTGTCAGACACTTGTTCATGGTGCAATTATCGTATAAAAAAGCATCTGATTGCATATTAATACCCAAAAGTTGGCAGTTTTGTGCAAATCAAAGAATTCAAATGATTAATGCATAAACTAAAAGGTAAAGCAGTCATGAATCCAAGATTGGCTTGAACACCACAGTGCTTCACTAGGCATGGGCCTATTTGGAGGTAGTATGCCATTGCCTTCCTACAGCCTTTGAATTGACTTACTCGGCCACTTAAAGGGGAGTTACAGTTACGGTGTGGATGCCAAGCCATGTGATAACTAAGTAGTTTTCATACCAAGTGATAAATAAAAATACTATGTTTGACTGGGGATTGATTCATAATCTACCACTAAGTCATCGAGCCACATAGTTGAAGTGTGTGCAATTGCATAAAGAAAAATTAAAGGTTTGATTTGTTTTCATTCTCATGAACAAAACTGTGCCCTTTGATGCATTTAGTATGTTAACTTCTTCCTCTCACCCTTCATTTGTGACCAGTTATGTGTTCTTCATTGAATCATTTGTCTGTACAGGAATACTCTTTCTGTTCTATGGCTAATGACGTATCACACACACACACACACACACACACACACACACACACACACACACCCCTACCTTTTTATTATCCACACTTACATAGTTCTCTGTTTCTTCCTATTCACTAACTTATTCTTCATGTGGATTAACCACTATTTACATCTTCTTCATTGCCTGCTGATTTTATTGGACTTCTACCTAATCTTCACAAGATCAGAATCTCTTTTATACAGTTATAGGGAACAGAAGAATTCAAAAATGAAAACAAGCAAATTAATTTCAATCATTTGTTTTATTTACCTCCTTCTTAAAATAATAATAATAATAATAATAAGTGAATGTAATACAGCATTTTCTTTTTGCAGTATCTTTGTGTTGCCCATTATTTCCATTTTTTCTTCTTTTTTTTAATTTCACTTTTAGGATTTCCATCTTAAAATAGAGGATTCTCTTCTAACTGGAATGAGAGATGACAGAGCTGATTTCATCTCAGCACTTCAGTCATTTCAGCTACAATCGAAATTATTTGTGAAGACTCCTTCACCGCGAGCTGCAGGTAATCCTATACACCTTAGTTAGATATATATGTTCTGGACATAACTAATATAATATGTACATCTATCTTAATTGTTTTGTGGAATTCCAGGAATTTTTCATTGATTTAATTACCAGTTACAATTTTGGTATTTTGACAGGTAAGAATTTTACTTTAGCCTTCTACTGCAGAATAATACTGCAGCAATAAGACAAGCACAACAGAATAATAGAAAAATAAAACTTAAGTGGCAAAGAAAGGGCCTGAGTTAAAGCAGCAAAACCCAGTTCACATACAAGCTTCTGCTGACAGCAAAATGTTTCAATGGCCTAAGGACAAACACTTTATACTTCGTAACAATAAACTGCTTTCCATGTGCATGACATCACACCTGTTTATATTTCTAACAGATCATGGGAGAAAAAATATGAATAATGATTTGAGAAGCATTAGTTTCAAAGTAAATACTTTTGATAGATATATAAAAAAAAAAAAAAAAAGAGGATGTGCAATGAATTTTTAAATCGTGAACCGTTTCACTCTGATTCAAAACTTAACGATGTGAGTTACTAGCTCGAATAACCATTCATGCAATTATTAAAAATTTTACTGGCACAATTATGTTTGATATATCTTAAAGAGTAACACATACTACAAAAACACCCACCTTCGGGTTTTTCTTTTTATTATTTCATAGATAGATTACAAATTACGCAATAATGAAAGCAAAACGTACCATTTTCCATCAAACAAATTGCATTGTGTCAGTACTTTCATTGTGAATTTGGAACCTAATCACTTACTCAAAAATTTGAGACATTTGAAGAAAATAATGAAATATTTTTGACAAGCTCATTTCACTCCCTGCTATTAAATCTGTTCTGTTTGGTTCTTTCCTAACCACATACTTTAAAACATAACATATTCATAAAAAATAAATAAAAAATAAATAAATAAAATAAAAAAATAAAATAAAAATAAAAAATAAAATAAAATAAATAAAAATGAAGTACAGTATTTTACAAAATGCAATAAATGACAAGAAAAAACCTTCCCTGTGTCAACGTGATGAAATTGGAATATTCATAAACTTCATTATCTGTGTAAATACTAAATTTCAATGGTTGCTTGTTCAGTATACCACTCTATCACAATTGCACTTTCCATATATATTGTAAAAACTGGTAAAAAACACAGTTAATTAGAATTATAAATGAAATATTAATTAAATTACCAAAAACTGCACACAAATGCCAGAACAAATTTTAAAACTGACACCAAATTTACTAGACGTCAAACACGCAGTCTTGTTGGTTGCCCAAATGAAATCCCTCATTGGCTGCCTTCACCTCCTGTCATTCATTGTATTATTGCCAACGTGTACTCTTCAAGCACCACTCGCATATGCATAAACTGCACTTTAACCCATATGAGGATGTTTTGTTATGCAGTATCTGTGGTTGTTTGTGCTAATACAGACAAAGATCACTACAACCTATAGTGATGGTGCCTGGGCTTGCTTACTTCAATCTTAGTTACGTTTACAGTGATATTACTGAGGACTACAACACACAGCTCGGAGGGTATTAAGACCAGTGTAAATGTAATAATTAATGCTATGGATGTATGTCTTTTGTGCAGTTTCAGCAATATACTTAATTTCTATGATCGTAAAAGTCAATGTGTAAGTCTGGCTCACTCAATGAGCAGTTATTGGAGTAAGTAGAATCATTAAAGGAAATGGTATAATGCTTCACAGATATCAAAAGGCATATTACAAGCATGTGAGTAAGTAAAAATGGGGTGAATTATCTGTTTTTGAGAAATGGATTTGTAACACTGTGAGGTTTTCCAGCTTGATGGTACGCTATCCATGAAGTAATCATCCATTGCCTGGTAACAGGAAGCACTTTATATTTGAAATAACATGTGAATGTCTTTACTAATGCACAGTGTGGTGAAATACACTATTTATCTAGGATTTTTGTTTTTACATTTATATAGGGAAGATAACAAGAGTTTGATGTAGTAGTAGTAGTAGTAGTAATCACAGTACTCTGGCAGCCTGTATTCTTGAATAGAATAGTGCACAATGGTCAGGCCAGTAGGTTTCATTGTACCACAGGCTATAACACTGGTATTATTAAAATATTTAAAAATTAAACAAAAGTAACATAGCATTTCTTTTGACCATTGTGGTTAGTCTCTCAAGTGCAACCACTGTGTGCTATTCTTAGTGACATAACTAACAAGCTACATATCCACATGAAAGCTCATGCCCAAATTATGGCCAAGGGAGATCTGAACACCCATTTTCAAGAATGCTGTGCAAGATAATGTGTTTGACTCAGTGACTGCTTCACAATATGTGCCACCTGGATTCTCGCCACCAGCAGCAGCTTTTCTAGATTGTGCATGTTAGATTTTTCCTGAAAGAGTCACTATCCTTTACTGCCCACAAACGAAAGGCACTACTGCAATATTCCCCTTCCCATATCTCTACCTTTCTATCCCCTCCTCTCCCAACCACATACCTCTGTTGTAGTACCACCACACTCCCAAGCCAAGAAAGCTGCTAACTGCAGCTACGGTCAGGCTTTGGTGCCCAGAGATGACAATGGTTAAGTGTGCAAGTTGTGCTTTCTGTCTACTACTTGTCTGTGTGGTAACTAGCAATCTATACAATTTCATATACTTGTAACTAGCAATCTGTCCCATAGGTACTATTGATTATTTGCCCACAACTAAAAAAAAAATGCTCAATTTAACTAAATAATTATTGAGTATAAAATCAATATAGAGCACTATTATTATTGTAAATTACTTTCCTTTTCTGAGGGAGCAATGTGTTTTCTTAGAGCTTTTTAGTCCGTGTCACATAGGAAGGCGGCCCAGTATTCAGCCGTTCTGCGCATCCCCCTCAATTACCGCAGTGGCAGCCAACAATATTAATTCTCTGTGTGCATGTTCTATCACTTAATCGGGTAGGTAAGTTAGAAACTTTGAAATGGAAATGGATAGGTTAAAGTTATATGTAGTGGGGATTAATGAACTTCGTTCACAGGATGACGAGGATTTCTGGGCAAGTGCTTAGTACAAGTTTACAAGTACAAAATCAGTTATAAGATATAAAATGCTGAATGAAATGAGAAGAAAAGCATTTCTAAATAAGATAAATTTGTTAACATGGAATATTAATTTAAGTGTTAGAAAGTCTCTTTTGTAGGCAATTGTGCCACGGCAGAATAGCTGTGCACACTGAGGCGCTGTGGTGTGGTGTGCACAGTCATGCCATCGGGGTTTCAGTCCTCCCTTGGGCATGGGTGTTTGTGTTGTCCTTAGATTAGGTTAACTTACTTTAAGTAGTTTGTAAGCTAGGGACTAATAACTATGCAGTTAAGTCCAATAGCTTTACAAACATTTGAAGGCAATTGTCGGGAGTGTAGCCTTTTCGTGAATGAAATGTTGTTGATGAACAGAGTGATAGATGATAGAGGCTTTTAAAATTTGCTGCTACAGAAGAATGCTGAAGATTAGATGGGTGGATCATGTAACTAACTCTTATAGTTGGTAATCACAACACTGACAACAGAGACAGCATTCTCAAGTTGTAATATAGTAGCTGCACAAACATGTACGGTATAGTCACAAGTTGCTGTAACCTAGTACCCTTCAACCTCGATTTGTCATAGTTCTCACTATAATTTTTACTTTTTGATACTGATCACTTCTTTTATTCCATTTTAGATGTTTGCTTACTGGACCATCCAGCAGTTTTGCCAGATCTCAGTATTTGTTTGCAAGTGGATGAGTTTAGTGTGAAATGTGTCAGAGAAACAGTTCTAATGATGCGGAAATTTGAAATTAAAGGCAATGTGAGTAAAACATTAAAACTTTTTAAGACTTTTTCATTTTTCTTGATAAAAATGGAGATGTTTTTGATGTTAATCCACTTTGTTATAGATTGAAGAGAGTATTTTTAATGTGCACATACTTCTGAACACATTACATGCTGTGTACAATCACAGAGACCTTCATCGTTGGGTTGAGCACAATTTTTTGGATACAGCCAGTACAAAGGTAATAGAATGTTCACTACTAAACATCTTTGTTGAGAATTGAGGAAAATTGATACAGGTAGGTAACTCAATAAATATGATAAATTGTTTTGTGTAGTGTCCATATTATATGGAAGTATCACAATAGAGTGGATGCTGTTTGAGGTTTGAGTAAATGAGATTATCTTGCAGATTAGTTCTAAAATCTATGCTAGCTCATAACTGTATAACAATACTTCAGAATACTTTGTATGTTCCATTTTTTTAAACAACTGTAAATGGCCATTGGCAACAAGTTTAGTCAAGTATTACAACATACTTTAAAGAGTTTGCAGAGGTAAAAACACACAGTGTAGACTTCTCATATGGTTGATTTTAAGTTATATATAATATAGAGGGAAACAATCATGTTTGGAAAAATATTTATAAAATGTAAAGAAAGTTGGACTTGCCAAGCAAGAAGGCATCGGTTCGTTGATGCACAAATAAACACACACACACACACACACACACACACACACACACACACACACACACCAAGGCATACAAAGCTGTGTATGAAATGTAGATAACAAATCGAAATGGGAATGTTGCTACCTCCCCTTCGTTCCATGAGATTCACATTCAGATGAATGCTTAACTATTTTAATTCATATTATTAATTATATCTGACATTTGTAAAAATGTATCTTAGGTATATACATAAACTGTCCAAATTTTACTCACTGTTGATTTCATATTACATAAGCAGTACACTCTGCTGTAACAGGAAAAAGACAGGAATATATGTATATACAAATGATCACTAGGCCAAGGGCTATCCAGAACACTTTATGCCTTAATTCTGTGATCAATAGAACCCAAGCTATGGGCCCCTGAAGAATTGCAAATTCGCATGTGGTTTTTACAAACATAGTAATACTGTGCACTGCCATGCTTGGTATGGTAATGAGAATAATAATAATAAAAAAGCAAAATCGGAAGTTTATGTGAGCCTTTTTTTAAAGATTGAAACATTCTCCCTCTTCCATGCGTTCATATTTTAGAAATTTCATTCTAATAGATAAATAAATAGGCATTATGAAGAAGCATCAGCCAGTGGTTTTCTGCAATGATAATGAAACTTCTCCAGTGAACCTTGAGCAAGTCACTGTTGAAGATGGCACCTACTAACATGAATGTATTAAACAGTTGAGATCCTTAAGGTGATACACTAAACTAGGAAATTGTCTTGTGTTAGAGGTTGTGAGCCCCAGATGCCTTCAACACAAGTCTTTACACAGTCTGTTCAACATCTGTCGAAAACCAGTTTGCAGACCCTACAGTCATTACCCATGAAAGTGGACATCATCCCTGCCCCTATTCCACCTTGTAGTGATGGTCAAACACAGCCAAGATGAACTTCTCACTCTATGCTCTTTGAAGAAGGGAAAAAGGGGGTGAGGGGTTGAATTGAGACCACACACCTGCAAGGACTCCAAGAACGCCATTAATAGCATTGGGAACTTCTTGCCTTACAGGCAACCACTTCTCAGTTCAGCAAGTGGTTTAGAGTAACTGTCATGTGCTATCAGGGTTCACAGATCAGTTTTCTGGTTCCACTGTCACCTGCTGTGGACACAGTATGGCAGCAGGTGACAGTGGAACCAGAAAACTGCAATGTGTTTCAGAAAACAGTGCAAACCTTTCGACCTGGTTGCCAGAAATAGACTGACGTAGAGTAGCAAGTGCAGACACCTACTGATGATGCCTTGAGATAAAGGCAAAACGCGTATGGGTGACTTATAAATATAAAAATAAAACCCTTCATTCGCAGTAGCAAAAGGAGTTTACTTTAAAAACATTAGAGTGAAATTAAGAGAATTTATTGGGTACCAAATTTTTTCTGGCAACTTTGCCTACCATTTTCTGGCTGAATATGGCTCACAAAATTATTTTCTTTATTATTCTGAAGAGAAAGCATATAGTTGTAAAAAGTGGTCATATTTCATTTATTCTAACAAAATATTGCCCCAGATATAATAGCTCAAATTTGCCATAAATTCTAGCTCAATCTGTGCAACTTTGCACATGAAGTCAAACCAGTGCTTACATGTAATCAAGTATTACTTCTATGATTGCCAAATTTCTCCAACGTTCATAGAGGACATGTGCAAATGTTCATATAAAATTCCTTCGAAATCCGTGGTTGTCGAGCAGCAAAATCTTTTGAAATCAGGCCATTTGACGTGGAATTGCCAATAAGCAGTCTCAATGAACATAATGTTTGTGTAGTAATACATCTGCAGATTGAAAGCCATGGAAAAATTGTCCAGATACGCTGTGTGTGTGTGTGTTTGTGTGTGTGTGTGTTTGTGTGTGTGTGTGTTTGTGTGTGTGTGTGTGTGTGTGTGCGTGCTTGCATGTGTGTGTGTGTGTGTGTGTGTGTGTGTGTGTGTGTGTGTGTGTGCTTGCATGTGTGTGTGTGTGTGTGTGTGTGTGTGTGTGTGTGTGTGTGTTCACACTCTGAAGGCAGGGCAACCGTGACTGCCCTTGGCTGCAGGAATATTCAGCACAGGTAGAGGTCGGCCAATCGCGTGTTAGCGCTTGTAGCAGGATTTGGCAGCCGCAAGGGTGCACTCGACACAACCGACCAGGTGCTCGGTGGCAGCAGCTAAAGGGTTAGCCTAATTATGAATTGCCTTCTTGACACTTTATACCATTTTCAGTGTTTTAACCAACTGACATTACTCAAGTGGCCTTCAGCCTCTAGAACATAACTTCCATTACTGAGTATTTTTATGTTAAATGTCAGAATAAATATTTTCATTATTCTTTGACATTTATTCATAGCTCCTACAGTGGAAATATTGCACACACACATCACTACAGCTATTGAACTTGGGGTGAATAAGTCATTCTAAAGTCAGCACTCTTTATACATATCTTTGATATGTGAGTTTAAAATCTAGAATACAGCATGCATTGAGAAGGGTGCAATTAATAAAGACTAATTTACGTGTGATGTATTTGTGGTACCTGACTACATTTCTATTAGCTTCTTGGCAAGTAGCAGTGTTAATTTTAAAGCTACATAACAGATAAGAGTCTTATCAACAAATAATACAATTCCTTGAGATAACATTGTCTCGCTATACCAAAGGTATTAAACATAAGGAGGGGCATTGAATTAAAATTTATGCTATGGCCGGGATTCGAACTCGGGACCGCCTACTTACTAGGAACAAGGCAGGTGCTATTCCAATGTAGGAGAGCCCTGGCAATTTGATATGCATTTCACAGGGAACATGAGGCAGAATTAAAGTATGTGGTGTGGAGGGAAACATGGTTTAAGACAGTCCATGTAGTTGCTTTGGCTACAACGCTGTGTTAGCTGAGTGATGTAAAGCACCTACCTAGTAAGTAGGAGGTCCTGGGTTTGAATCCCGACCACGGCATAAATTTTAATTCAATTTTTCTCCTTATGTGTAATAGATAAGAATCTGTTGTATAGGTGTAGGAAACTATTTCTGTAAAATATACACGTGTAATATAAAGGTACCAAGAGAATATCAGTTGCAGTATTTAAAAAAACTAAGTGAGCATCAGCTTTTTGTTTTGTCATGTGAATTATGTGCTTTGTTGCTAGGTTATATTTAATAATGGAATATCCAGGTTGAAATTAATAATATAGTAATAAGGACAGTTTACAACTCAACACAAAGAGGTGGCGATGAGCTGCGACAGGCGCATACAAAAGACACACACATACAACGCTTTCAGCTATCAGCCATGGCCTTCTTCAGAAAACAGAATATTCACGCAATCACACAGGCACACAACACAGCCATACAACCATCACCTCCAGCTGCCACATATTGAATCATGCTCTGCATTGTGTAAATCGGGGAGGGGAGGAGAGAGGGGATAGGAAGGTTGCATCACAGTGATGGGGACGGGTACAGCATGGCCTAGATGGGAAGAACAAGGTGCAGCTTAGGAACAGAGTGAGGAGGCAGCTGAGGGGAGAAAAAAAATAACAACATAAAATTAACAAAATAAATATATAATATATAAAAAAATTTAAAAATAAAACAAAACGCATATATGCTGCACATACAGACGCGTGTACACACACACACACACACACACACACACACACACACACCACTCAAAATAGGGGATGTTTATGATAGAGGTAGGAACTGTAAGGTGCGGAAAAAAGTGATGTTATCATAGGTTGAGGCCTGGTTGATTTTGGTAATCGGAGAAAGTACTGTAGGCATAACTCCCATCTCTGCAATTCAGAAAAGCTTGTGGTGGATGGGAGGATCCAGATGGCCCGGGTTGTGAAGCAGCTATTGAAATCAAGCATCTGGTCTGT
Organism: Locusta migratoria; assembly: GCA_026315105.1. Classification (NCBI taxonomy): domain Eukaryota; kingdom Metazoa; phylum Arthropoda; class Insecta; order Orthoptera; family Acrididae; genus Locusta; species Locusta migratoria. The sequence continues at coordinate 245,898,744 of CM048744.1, read as the reverse complement.
TGCGTGCTGTATGCATGCTTGATTTCAGTGGCTGCTTCACAACCCAGGCCATCTGGATCCTTCCATCCACCACCAGCTTTTCTGAACTGCACAGATGGGACTTATTCCTATAGAACATTCTCAGATCCCAAAATCATCCAGGGCTCAACCTATGATTTTGTTTATTTTAAAATTATCAAGATGTCTCTTTTCCATCAGCACAGATGTCTACTGAGTAGAACACATTCTAATTTTGTTATATGCAAACACATATCGATAAATGTGTCATTGATTCATTTGATATATTCATTAATCTGTTTACAGTTTCAGTACATGTTGAGTAGCCTGTTGTTTTAATGGTGTTTTATATCTACTGAAATTCCAAAAATGTTTCAAACAGATAGTTCCAATGATGAACATTATTGTATTTTATAGGCTGTGTGTGTACCCAGTGGGAAAAAAGACATCTCAGTTTCATCCAAGGATGATAACTTATGGCTGAAAAATATACTCAGGTATTATCAACTCAAATGCTGTGCAGAATTTTGGAATGCTTCTGCTTTACTGCGTGTTCCTGACAGGCAACACTGTGCACTGACTGGTTTCAGTCACTGCAAAGTCAGCTTAAATCAGCAGTCAGAACCTAAAGGTATTTTGAATTACAAAACATTTTCCATTTATCAGTTTCGATTTCTTTTTCTATAGTCGCAGTGGTTCCTAAGGTGAATATTGTGCTATTATCATTCATGTTGAATGATATGTTATGGATTTAATTTTAAGATCCTACCAGTTAAAGAAAGAATTTTGAATCACCTTTAGTCAACTGAACAAATTTCAGTTCTCTGTGAACAAGATACATCTGGCAGGGATAGCTGTCAACTGTTACAACGTTGACAATAAGGTTCTTGGACCACCCAGTAAAGGTTCTCAGTAGTCCAAATCTTTACAACTATTTTTCAGTATAGTTCCATTTTAGGGTCACACACTTCAGTCACTGATGCTGCATGCTCATTATATCTTCCTTGTAGAATGTTCCCTCATGCACGGTAAAAAGTCCTCCTCTGCAGTTATGACATCATATGATCAAACTTGAGCGAGGTAGCACAGTGGTAACACACTGGAATCATATTCGGAAGGATGGTGGTTCAAATCCACCTCTGGCTGGCCATCCACATTTAGGTTTTCTGCGATTTTCCTAAATCACTCCAGGCAAATGCTGAGATGGTTCCTTTGAAAGGGCACGGCTGATTTCCTTCTATATCGTTACCCAACAGTCAGAGTGTAAGCTTCGTCTCTAATGACCATGCTGTCGATGGGATGTTAAACTCCAAGCTTCCTTTCTTCCTTCCATCTGATCAGAAATGGGTTCTAGCCAGATGTTTCTTAAGCTTTGGGAAAAGTCACAGGGGACAAAATTGGGTGAATAAGTTGGCTGCTGAAGCAATACAAAGCTACAGGATTGTATGGCAGACATTGCAATGATGGATGAGTGTGCTCATTGTCCTGAAGAATGAGCACTCATTTATCAGTATTCTCATAAGGTTCATTGTGATGGGCTCTTTCAACGCATTATTGAAACACTGTAATGTGTTCCATTCATTGTTTCACCTTTATGTAGGTATTCATCCAGAATAATATACCTCAAAAACAGAAACCAGGATGTGCTTCAAAAAGAGTTGAGTTAGTGTTGTGCAGAACATATCTCGGTTGTTTCACTGATCTCACTTTTAAACCCTCTTGACACGATATGTTGTACATGTAAGGAACAACTGCAAAGCTGTGTTCAGTGTGTTCCTGAGGTATGACCCCTTGTTCAGCAATGTAGTCCTCTGACACACGCCTGTCTGCTACAATGATATCCTGAATTGCTGTGAAGTTTGCCTCCATACTGACCATTACAGTCTTTCACTGTGAGGTGGATCTTGAATACAGGTGTTGCCCCACATGAAATTCACCACCCATTTTTTCACAGTGGAATCATCCTCTACTGATTTCATTCTGTCTTTATGGATCTCCACTGCTGTCTTGCCCAGTTTCTGTAGATACTTGATGAATCATTACTTGCTCTCTTCATCCACTTTTCAAATATGTACAGCCTGGGCACTTCTAACTCCAATATCTGAAAAAAGAAGATATTAATGAAAAATTTGGTATATATCTTTCCAAAGGAATGTGTTATTAATCACTAAACTGACAATCGGCTAGGATGTTTGTTTTACGTGAGAGCCAAGAACTTTTCTGTCAGACTATTCTGGTGTTATATACTTCGTATGTTCTTCTCTCTCGTGTGTAATTCTTTGAGAAATGACAACAGTATCTCACAGTTTTGATCCCTTTTATTGTAAATTTATCACAATTATTACTTTGTGTGGAGCCACTCGAATAGTGAATTGCTGTAATCATAAATTTCCTCATCAACTCCAAGAAAGTTTTACTCTTGGTTTAATGGTAAATACTGTCAAGAGATATTTGTTTGTAAATAGGACCTTCTTCAGGGTACAACAGTTAATAAACAACAACTGCAAATGTAAGTGACCTTTTGCTCAATCTGTATGATTCCTTTTCAATCATTCTGTGACAAATGGAAAGCTTACATGTGCTACTACTGAAATCTGTAATTCATTATAATTATAAAAACTGACTTTAGTGCGGGAGGATCAATATGGTGATTAATCAGCTGCTTAGGGTGACTACCATGTCCGACATAGCTTTGGTTCCTGTTGATGCTAGTGGTAGGTGGGATTTCACTAGGCATGGCCTGCATATCTATGGGAAATGGAAGGGGAAACTGGCTGGGTTGATAGCAAAATCCTTAAGGGGGACACTGCAGTTCATGGAATTACTTTTTTTAGGCTAAGATCAGTGTCCAGAGAGAAGCTTAGCCAGGCAGGTGCTAAATATGTTAAAAAATCAGAAGATTATCATAAAATTAAAGGAAAAAATAATGTTAACATTTTTCACCAGAATATCAGGGAACTAAAGAATAAAACAGATTAGCTTCTGGTTTGTGTAGATGATATAGAAACTGATAATGTAATAGGTATACTATGCCTGTCTGAGCATAACATTGTCACTGGTATGTCTAGTAAATGAAAGTTGGACCACTGTATGCTGATGACTATAGAATAAACTACAAAGTCTATAAACCTGTAATTATTTGTGTCTGCAGACCTACAGTATGGTGCTAAACTAAAGGAACTGCTAGAACAGTGTCGCTGGAATGGTGAAATACTTATAGAGTCACTGTGGTGCTGTCTTGGCGATACAGTGGTTGAAGTGGATCCACATATCCTGAAGAAGTGTCATACTTGGGGAACTCCATTGTTCTTAGGTGTTTTTCTGATGAATGTTCAGAATCAAGATTCAGTTCAAATGAAAGTGAATGCAATGTTAGATATCTTGCGTGTGGAATGGAGTCCACCACTTTCACAACTCCTTATCCAAGCTTTTAGGTGAGCATTAAAATTAATACATAGTACAAAATTTGTATCACTGATCCAATTAATAACAATCTCTTTGAATGAGGATATATTATTCTAATTGTTTTTTGGATTGCTGTCTTGTCAAGTGTTTATATACTCTCCTTTTTGGTGATATGTAATTTACATTTCATTCCATATTAATATAAAAGTTCAAAATTGTGGCCAGCAAATACAGTTAAACAATCTGGAACTTTAGTTTGGAAGCATGTTGTGTGTTAAAGTTTTATTTTTCTGATGGGACAAAATGTTTGTTACAAAATGCCCAGAGAGTGATTATTCATTCTTACATCATCATCATCGTCATCACTATCATCAAATATGAAATCAACTTAAATCATACTATAAATAAAATACATAATAACTAAAGACAGTTTATTAGAACAACCACCTCTTTGTATTACATCTTTGCATAATTGTCATTCATAGAATCTTGTAATTGTACTGCTTTGATGTGGCTCAATATAGTATCTTGAGTCAATTTACGTTTTCATATTGCACACCATCAATACCATCAAAATTTTGCAACAGTGCTGCTGGTCTGTAATTAATTTCAAGGGGTGAAATACTTGGTTCTACCAACAGCTACATATAATAGTGTATGACACTACCGTAGCATTTGTAACTGTTAGTTCTTTCTTTGAGGAGTAGAGGGAGGTATGTTTACTCCTACTTCAAGGTAATAGTGACCTGCCTTTTATGGTAATGTGATCTTCATCATACTTAAATCACTGAGATCCGCATAAACTTTATTGATGTGCATGAAAATGTGAAGATAATTTGAAATAAAGTATACGCTGTAGTGGAAATTTACCAAAATGTTCCATTGAATTACCTAGCAAGGTGGCGCAGTTGTAAAACACTGAACTCTCATTCAGGAGGATGGTGGTTCATGCCAGACTCTGGCCACCATGACTGAGGTTTCCCATGATTTCCCTAAATCACTTCAGACAAGTGCCTCAATGGTTCCTTTCAGAGGGAATAGCTGACTTCCTTCACCATCCCAGACAAAGCTTTTCTAGCATATGTTCCATCTCTAATGACAACAGTGTTGACGGTGCATTAAACACTTCCATTTGAATTCATGAAATAGTTTTTGTGTTCACCAGTACAACATGATAATGCAAAAATGTAATATCAGAAGTCAAGAGACCACATTGGTGTTTGAATGGCTCTTTTCAATTTACTTAATATGTCTCTTGGTAGACCTCAGAATTAGTTGGCCCTTCACATTACATAATATCATGTTGTTGTTGTTGTGATCCTCAGTTCAGAGACTGCTTTGATGCAGCTCTCCACGCTGCTCTATCCTGAACGAGCCTCTTCATGTCCTCATCGTTTGAATTTGCTTACTATATTTATCTCTTGGTGCCCCGCGGCGATTTTTTACCCCTCAAACTTCCCTATAACGCTAAATTCACAATTCCTTGATGTGTAAAAATGTGTCCTATCAATCGATCCCTTCTTCTGGTCAAGTTATGTCAGAAATTGCTTTTCTTTCCAATCCAGATCAGTAACTCCTTATTAGTTACATGATCCACCCACCTAATCTTCATCATTCTTCTGTAACACCACATTTCAAAAGCCTCTATCGTCTTCCTTTCTGCACTGTTTTATCATCCATGTTTCACACCCATACAGGGCAACACTCAACAGTAATGCCTTCAGAAAGGACTTGCTTATGCTTAAATTAATATTCAATGTTAACAAATTTCTATTTTTCAAAAACGCTTTTCTTCCCATTGCCATTCTGGATTTTATATCCTCTGTACTGCGACCATCATATGTTATTTTACTGCCCAAGTAACAAAACTCATCTACCACCTTTAATCTGATTCCTTCAGAATCACCTGCTTTTCTAAGACTGCATTCCATTATCCTTGTTTTGCTCTTGTCAATGTTCCTTTCAACACACTGTCAATTCAATTCAATTGCTCCTCCAGATCCATTGCTCTCCAAATTTCTCCTTGCAAAATGTACAAATTGAATAACATTGGGGAAAGGCTACAATTCTGTCTTACACCCTTTCAAACCTCTGCATCCCTATCATGCCCTTCAACTCTGATAACTGCTGTCTGGTTTTTGTACAAGTTGTAAATAACCTCCTGTTCCCTATGTTTTACTCCTGCTGATTTCAGAATTTGAAAGAGTGTATTCCAATCTACATTGTCAAAAACGTTCTCCAAATCTACAAAAGGTACAAATTTAGGTTTGCCTTGCCTTAACCTATCTTCTAAGATCAGCCGTAAGGTGAGTATTGCCTCCTGTGTTCCTACACTTCTCCTGAATCCAAACTGGTCTTCCCCAAGGTCGGCTTCTACCAACTTTTCCGTCCTTCTGTAAATAATTTGTGTTAAAATATTGCAACCATGACTTATTAAACTGATGGTTCTGTAATTTTCACACCTGTCTGTACCTGCTGTAATGGAGATTATTACATTTTTCTTAAAGTCTTGAGGTATTTTCCCTGTCTCATATATCTTATGCAACAGGTGAAATAGTTTTTGTCATGGCTGGCTCTCCCAGAGACTTCAGTAGTTCTGAGGCAATGTCATCTACTCCAGGGGCCTTGTTTTGACTTAGCTCCTTCAGTGCTCTGTCGAATTCATCTCTCAGTATAGTATTTCCTATTTCATCTTCATCTACATCCTCTTCCTTTCCTACAATATTGTCTCTAAGTTAATTTCCTTTGTAGAGTGCCTCTATATATTCTTTTCACCTCTCAGCTTTCCCTTCTTTGCTGAGAATTGGTTTTCCGTTTGAGTTCTTTATCTTCATACAGCTGCTTTTCTTGCCTCCAAATGTTTATTTTCCTGTAGGTGGTATCTGTTTTTCCCCTATTTATACAGACTTCCATTTGCCTCCTAGCCACTCCTGCTTAACTATTTTGCTCTTCCTGTCTATCTCATTTCTTAGGCGTCTGTACACCATTTTACCTTTTCATTGATTGCATTTTTATTTTTTCTCCTTTTGTCAATTAAATTTAGTATTTCCTGTGATATCCAAGGATTTTTTGTAGGTCTTGCCTTCCTACTTATTTTGTCCTCTGCTGCCTTCACTATTTCTTCTCTCAATGCTACCCATCCGTCTTCTACTGTTTTATTTCCCCCCATTTCTGTCAACTGTTGCCTAAAGCAACCTATGAAATTCTCAAGAACCTCATGTTCCTTCAATTTATCCAGGTCCCATATCCTTTTCCTACCTTTTTGCAGTTTTTTCAGTTTCAGCCTACAATTCATGACTGGTAAGTTATGATCAGAATATATATTTGCCCCGGGTATGTCTTACAGTTTAAAACCTGGTTCCAGAATCTATGTTTTACTGTCATAAAATCTATCTGATACCTTCTGGTGTCTCCTGGTCTCTTCCACGTATACAACCTTCTTTTGTGATTCTTAATCCAGGTGTTTATTATGATTAAATTATGTTCCATGCAAAATTCTACCAGGCGATCTCCTCTTTCATTCCTTTTGATCAGTCCATATGCACCTACTATTTTTCCTTCTCTTCCTTTTCCTACTACCAAATTCCAGTCCCTTATCACAATTCAGTTTTTGTTTCTCTTAACTGACTAAATAATTTTCTTTACCACCTCATACGTTTCTTCAATCTCCTCATCATCGGCAGAGCTACTTGGCATATAAACATGTACTACTGTGGTCGGTGTTGGTTTCGTATCTATCTTGACTATGATTATGTGATCACGGCGCTGCTCATAGTAGTTTACCCACATTCCCATTTTCTTATTAATTATCAAACCTATTCATGTAATACCCTCAATTGATTTTGTGTTTATAATCCTGTACTCGCCTGACCAGAAATCCTGTTCCTCTTTCCACCGAACTTCACTAATGCCCACAACATCTAACATCAGCCTATCCATTTCCCTTTTTAAATTTTCTAACTTCCCTACCCAATTAAGGGACCTAACATTCCACACTCAGATCTGTAGAATTCCAGTGTTGTCTTTCCTGATGACGACATCCTCCTGAGTAGTCCCTGCCCAGAGATCTGAATGGGGAACTATATTACCTCCAGAATATTTTATTCAAGAGGATGCCATCATCATATATTCATGCAGTAGAGCTGCAAGTCCTCGGGAAAAGTAACGGCTGTAGTTTCCCCTTGCTTTCAGCCATTTGCAGTAGCTGTGTAGCAAAGCCACATTAGCTGATGTTACAAGACCAGCTCAGTCAATCTTCCAGACTGTTGCCCCTGTAACTACTGAAAAGGCTGCTGCCCCTCTTTAGGAACCACAGGTTTGTCTGGCCTCTCCACAGATACCCCTCCGTTCTGGTTGTACCTATGGTATGGCTATTTGTACCGTTGACCACGCAAGCCACCCCACCTCGACACTGTCTGTGGTTCATGGGGTGGACATAATATCAATAAACATAAAAAAATATATCATAAAAATATATTACATAATATCAATAAACATAATTCCATTATCATTCCAAAAATTGGACTGTTGTTCAACGCAGCTAGATCATACACCATTGCCTCTGCATTAGCGTATGAAACCTGCACTTCATCACCAGTCATGATTTTTCCAAGCAGACTTCACCTTCAACATTTTAACAGAAAGAAGACTTCAGAAAAGCAGTCGTCTATTGCGTTTTGTCATTTTCAGAAAAATATCACTATGTACATAGGAGTTGCCACAATCTGACACAGAACATTCCAAGAAATATGTGGAAACTTGTTTGATGGTTGAGGTATTGTGTAATTTCATTATTTTTCCAATCATGCTTCTGTACGAGTTATGACTGCAGATATATGGTCACTGTTGTCATCATAACCCCTAAGTAAATATTGCTGTACTTTTCCAATAACATTTAATCAGTTTATTGCACAGATTACATGATGAACATGCACAGTTATGAGATTTTATGCCAATAAAAGTAGTTGCACACAAGAATTGATTTGCTTTCACAGCACTTGTTTTGAATGGCTGCTATCAGGGAACCAGAGGCAGTGTTGCTTTCATGAAATCACATTACCTGTGTGTGTCAGTGGAGTGATCATCATCATTAATTATTCTATTTACCATTCTACATCAAAAATGCTGTAAATTTCCAGATTGCCCTCATGTTAATGATTCTGGATACTTACTAATCAAACAGCTGGTTCGCATCTGTCTTCCTTCTTACATAACAGATTATGAAGATAGATATGATACATTTATGATCTCTGTCACCAAGTTTATTTTCATGCTTTTCATTAGACCGTACCTAAAATAACCTATTTAATATTGTATATAAGTTTGTTATTTTTGGGTGACATTTTATTTATTGTGACATGCCAACAATAATTGGTGAACAAGTACACTTTTAAAATATTTCCCCTTTAATGTGGCATATATAAATGAAAGACCTGATATGATATTTTATTCTGATGAAACCAGTCATCCAAATAAAAGATACAGTAAAACCTCCTTTTTACATTCTCAGTTTTTACGTTTTCCCGCCATTTACACCATTTTTTGTCGGTCCGGTCAAATTTCCTATGTTTACAATGTTAACTCTCCCTTGTTTTTGCGTTAACATATTTACACTTTTTCCGCGTTTTACGATTTTTGAAAGAATTTTCGTGAAGAAAAATGACGTAATGTACATAAATTGACGCTAGCATGGCTTTCCCCATAAAGTATAGTGCTTAAAAATTATTCACAGTCAAGTTTCTTGACACTTTGCATTTATTCAAACGTATATTCTGCCTTTCGTTGTTGACTTACAACACGCCGATTTGTGGCGATGTAGTCCCTCTTTCCACCAGCTTCTTTGCCAGATCGCTTGGCGTGAGAATAACGCTGATTCTTGGTGGTGTAGTTCCTCTTTCTGCTAGCTTCTTTGCCAGAGTGGCTGGTGTCTACTCAAACAATCAGAAAAGTGAGCATGAAGAGTTGCATTGTTTTTGTGATACACATTTCTGATTAATAAAGAACGTTATCTGTTAAAGTTGGGTATTATAATACCCACAACCTCAAAAAAGCAATAATAGTGAGAGATGCCGATCCTATGCAAACGTCACAAAAATACTTATGCATATGTTTGTACTCGAGAACGCGAATAATTTCTCTAATATCGTCGTTGAAACATCTAAAAATACGAAAAGAATGGAACTTTGAGTTTTACTACGTAAATAATTACGTAATGCCGTTAAAATGCATTAATTTTGAAGATGTGTTACATAGCCTGGCAGCAGCGTCCAGTCGATATCGAAGCGGTTCAGGTAATTTTGAAGATGTGTTACATAGCCCAGCAGTGGCGTCCACGATTATAATGAATGAAATTATTTACGTCAAAAATTTCTACTTCCCATAAAATTACCAACTCTGTTTGGCGCTTAAAATAGCGGCGTCCTCGATTATAATGAATGAAATTCGTCGAAATTTCTACTTTCCATAAGATTACCAGTTTTGCCTGACGCTTAAAATAGCGGCGTCGTCGATTATGATGAATGGCATTACGTCAAAAATTTCTACTTCCCATAAAATTACCAGTTCTGCCTGGCGCTTAAAATAGCGGCATCCTCAATTATAATGAATGAAATTACGTCGAAAAATTCTACTTCTCATAAAATTATGTTTTGCCTGGCGCTTAAAATTGTAAAAATTTGGATAACCTTTATTGTATAATAAACTTCCTGGCGAGTATTTACATGCCTATTATGTACATACATCACAAATAAACTACGAAAATGCAAGACTGATGCAGTAAGCGTATTTCACCATTTAAAACATTATTTCCTGCATTTTACATTTTCCTACATTTCACACCATTGTACTTAAGTCTCTTGAAAAGTGTAAAAACGAGGTCCTACTGTAATTAGCGATTTTTGTTTTTTTAGATAATAAATAATATATTATGTGGGGTCAAAACTGCAATTTGTATCTTAATGCTCCTACTTCATATGTTGTAAAAAAAATTTCATATACCTTTTTTCATCTTGGGTTTTGCTCACTTTGTGGAATCATTGATTTTGGTACTCCATGGAAATCCTTTCCTGGTTTGTTAGAGGTTCTTTTATTTCAATATGTTTCCAAAACCTGGTTATTGATCAAACTTGTACCCCAATATATTTCATACAGTAAATTCTGCAAACACGTGAACAGGAAGAGTTCCAGACAGAAGACCATACCTCCATGTTAAAACTATCAACCCGAAATTTATTTTTCAACGTTCCCTCCGCCTTCCCCATTTTTACACCAAAACAAACACTTATCCTGTTGTTTGACAAAACTCATTATGTTCTATTAGTGTTCTTCTGTCAACTGGTAAGGTGGCCAGTGGGCACAAACTTTATAACAAATCTAGAACACATGCCATGTCCTGCATTGTTGTATGATGACCTTAATTTGTAGTTTCTTCAACACAGTGAATATGGGTCACTAGAAAACTATGTATGGTGATCAGGAGACTCCATGTATATGATTCTCTAACATCCTCATTGAATTGCTGTATTCAGTTGAATAAATCATTCCATAAAATCCAGCTGTGACCATGTAGAAGACACATTTCATAAAAGCTTTCCCATCCTGTCTGGTAAGTCTCCCCTGATCTCACTTCAGTGACCTTTCCATTATTCTCCCCATTTCCTAAACTGTGCCAGTCCTATTCCTCCATCCAACTCCTATTCCCTTCAATCCTTTTGCCAGAAAGAGAAGCCACTGGTTTGGAAAGATTACAGATTTTTTTATATTTTTTTATGTATATTTTCTTCTGCACCACTCCCATGAACCACAGACATTGCCGAGGTGGGGTGGCTTGCGTGCCTCAACGATACAGATAGCCGTACCGTAGGTGCAACCACAGCGGAGGGGTATCTGTGGAGAGGCCAGACAAACGTGTGGTTCCTGAAGAGGGGCAGCAGCCTTTTCAGTAGTTACAGGGGCAACAGTCTGGATGATTGACTGAGCTGGCCTTGTAACATCAGCTAATGCGGCTTTGCCACACAGCTACTGCGAACGGCTGAAAGCAAGGGGAAACTACAGCCGTTATTTTTCCCGAGGACATGCAGCTCTACTGTATGAACATATGATGATGGCATCCTCTCGGGTAAAATATTCCGGAGGTAAAATAGTCCCCCATTCGGATCTCCGGGCGGGGACTACTCAAGAGGATGTGATCATCAGGAAAGACAATACTGGCATTATACGGGTCGGAGCGTGGAATGTTAGATCCCTTAATCGAGTAGGAAAATTAGAAAATTTAAAAAGGGAAATGGATAGGTTGAAGTTAGATATAGTGGGGATTAGTGAAGTTCGGTGGCAGGATGAACAGGATTTCTGGTCAGGTGACTACAGGATTATAAATACAAAATCAGTTGGGGGTATCACAGGAGTAGGATTGATAATGAATAAGAAAATAGGAATGCGGGTAAACTACTATGGCCAGCACAGCGATCGCATTATCATTGTCAAGATAGATACGAAGCCAACACCGACAACAGTAGTACAGGTTTATATGCCAACTAGCTCTGCCGATGATGAGGAAATCGAAGAAATATATGAGGAGCTAAAGGAAATTATTCAGACAATTAAGGGAGAGGAAAACTTAATTGTTATGGGAGACTGGAATTCGGTAGTAGGACAAGGAAGGGAAGGGAAGATAGTGGTGGAATATGGTCTGGGCAAAAGGAATGAAAGAGGAAGCCTCCTGGTAGAATTTTGCACGGAACATAATTTAGTTATAACAAACACCTGGTTTAAGAATCACAAAAGAAGGTTGTATACGTGGAAGAGACCAGGAGACACCGGGAGATACCAGATAGATTTTATAATGGTAAGACATAGATTTCGGAACCAGGTTTTGAAGTGTAGGACATACCCAGGGGCAGACATAGACTCTGACCATAACTTGTTGGTTATGAACTGCAGGCTGAAACTGAAGAAACTACAGAAAGGTAGGAAAATAAGGAGATGGGACCTGGATAAATTGAAGGAACCTGAAGTTCTTAAGAATTTCAGAGGGAGCTTCAGGCAACAATTGACAGAAACAGGGGAAAATAAAACAGTTGAGGAGGAATGGGTAAAATTGAGAGATGAAATAGTGAAGGCAGCAGAGGACAAAATAGGTAGGAAGGCAAGACCTACAAAAAATCCTTGGATATCACAGGAGATACTAAATTTAATCGATGAAAGGAGAAAATATAAAAATGCAGTAAATGAAACAGGCAAAATGGAGTACAGACGACTAAGAAATGAGATTGACAGGAAGTGCAAAATGGCTAAGCAGGAATGGCTAGAAGGCAAATGCAAGGATGTAGAAGAATGTATAAATAGGGGAAAAATAGATACAGCCTACCGGAAAATAAAAGAAACATTTGGAGATAAGAAAAACAGCTCTATGAATATCAAGGACACTGATGGAAAACCAGTTCTGAGCAAAGAAGGGAAAGCTGAAAGGTGGAAAGAGTATATAGAGGGGCTCTACAAAGGAAATGAACTTCGAGACACTATTGTAGGAAGGGAAGAGGATGTAGATGATGATGAAATAGGAGATATTATACTGAGAGATGAATTTGACAGAGCACTGAAAGATCTAACTCGAAACAAGGCCCCTGGAGTGGATGATATCCCGTCAGAGCTACTGAAGTCTCTGGGAGAACCAGCCATGACAAAATTGTTTCACATTGTGTGTAAGATGTATGAGACAGGTGAAGTACCCTCAGACTTTAAGAAAAATGTAATAATCCCCATTCCAAAGAAAGCGGGTGCAGACAGGTGTGAAAACTACAGAACCATCAGTTTAATAAGTCATGGTTGCAAAATATTAACACGAATTATATACAGAAGGATGGAAAAGCTGGTAGAAGCCGACCTCGGGGAAGATCAGTTTGGGTTCAGGAGAAATGTAGGAACACGGGAGGCAATACTCACTTTACGCCTTATCCTAGAAGATAGATTAAGAAAAGGCAAACCAACATTTCTAGCTTTTGTAGATTTGGAGAAGGCTTTTGACAATGTTGATTGGAACGAACTATTTCAAGTTCTGAAGCAAGCAGGAGTAAAATATAGGGAGCGTAAGGTTATTTACAACTTGTACAAAAACCAGACAGCGGTTGTCAGAGTTGAAGGGCATGAAAGGGATGCAGTGGTTGGAAAGGGAGTAAGACAGGGTTGTAGCCTTTCCCCAATGTTTTTCAATTTGTACATTGAGCAAGCTATAAAGGAAAGCAAGGAGAAATTTGGAGAAGGAATTAAAGTTCAGGGTGAAGAATTGAAAACATTGCGTTTTGCCGACGACATAGTAATTCTGTCAGAGACAGCAAATGACCTGCAAGAGCAATTGAACGGAATGGATAGTGTGCTGAAAGGTGCATATAAGATGAACATTAACAAGAGTAAAACTAGGGTAATGGAGTGCAGTGTAAGAAAATCAGGTGATGCTGAAGGAATTAGGTTAGGTAACGAAACAATAAAGGAGGTAGATGAGTTTTGTTACTTGGGCAGTAAAATAACAAATGATGGTCGCAGTACAGAGGATATAAAATGCAGAATGGCAATGGGTAGAAAGGCGTTTTTGAAAAAGAGAAATTTGTTAACATCTAATATTGATTTAAGCCTAAGGAAGTCCTTTCTGAAGGCATTTGTATGGAGTGTTGCCTTGTATGGGAGTGAAACATGGACGATAAGCAGTGTGGACAGAAAGAGGATAGAGGCTTTTGAAATGTGGTGCTACAGAAGAATGCTGAAGATTAGGTGGGTGGATCGCGTAACTAATGAGGAGGTACTGAACCGAATTGGGGAGAAAAGAAATTTCTGGCATACCTTGACTAAAAGAAGGGATAGATTGGTAGGACACATTCTTAGACATCAAGGAATTGTGAATTTAGCATTGGAGGGAAGTGTGTGGGGTAAAAATCGCAGAGGGAGACCAAGAGACGCGTATAATAAGCAGATTCAAGTGGATGTGGGTTGTCGTTCTTATGAGGAGATGAAGAGGCTTGCTCAGGATAGAGTAGGGTGGAGAGCTGCATCAAACCAGTCTCTGGACTGAAGACCACAACAACAACAACAACACCACTTAGCAAGTTGAGTTCTTATTTATCAAGTTATTTATTATCCTGATTGTGGTAAATTTTAAATTCATCAGTCAGGCACAGACAAATCATCTAAACTGACTGAACATAAATGCAGGCAGAGGTTGCAAAAATTATGATTCCATATATGCCGAGTATGTCTCCGTGAAGACCTCAATAACTGCCAAGGTCCCATGGCCTTTGTATTCCTATGTATTTATTTGTGTTTACATTTTTATTTTACAGAGATTGCTTTAGTGCTCCAAATATTCTATGGCTAGAATTGAAAATTATAACTTTTATTCTAATTGTCCCTTTTGATATGTAGTACCTATTTCAGCTATTCTTTAGTAGTTTTGTCAAGTGCTCGTTTCATTTTTGAGATTATTACAATTTTTAGTGTTGCAGTCATTGAGTAGAGTTTTCTCTTTTTCTTTTTTGTGTTGGTGTATTTTGCTCAATGTGTATTCTTTTGTGCTTACACTCTTTAGAAATAATATCTATGCAACTTACAGTATTTTTCATGTATATATAATATACTTTTGCTTTTTTAACGCCAACACACCTTTAGGTGCATACAGGAATACAGAAATGTTTCAACAGATTCAAATGTGCAGAATAATGAAAAGATAATGGACAATTCTTCTGTGTTCAGAAATCAGACCAGTGTACAGAAATTGATCAGTTCTTCTGTCATCAACATTTCTCTTTCTCATGTCAATGGATTTTTCTTTGCAGATAACAATGGTAAGTATAATATCTATCATATCTATGAATAACTTTTTAAAGAGATGTCTACATTATAAATAACAGGAAATTACAATACTATATTTCATACCTACTTATAAAAATTAAAATGTCTTTTTTTTATTGTTATTATTCAGTTTGCATAATGGTCAGATTGGATTCAATGCAGACAGACAGTACCAGTACAAAGCTTTGTGTTACCCTTGAAGGAGCAAAAGTGGCCTCTATTCTTCCTACAAAGAGTCAGTATATTTGCCTCAAGTCTGAAGAGATAAAGGCTAGTACAGAATTAAGATAGTATAAAACATTATCTTATGACAAAGAAATACCACATTTCATAAATAAATATTTTAATTATTTTATATAGTCAGTGCCAACTACTACTACTACTACTATTATTATTATTATCATTATCAACATCCACATCTATGTAAAATGTTAAACACTTGTTTTTAAAAAGCTACACATCCATTTATTTATTGTAATTTTGTAATACAACCACTTTCTTTCTTTCAGTCTTTTGCAAGTTATGCAAAACTTGCTCGTATTGGATACAAATATAGTACACATGATATCAGTATACAACTTCTAGAAGAATTCCACACAACGTGGAGCACAAACTTGCACCTTAAACTTCTTACATTAGTAGAAGAAATTCGCTCATTCAGTTCAAATATTACAGGTAAGATAGTTGTATAGCTCGATAAAAATTTGCCACACACAAACACACACCTCTTAGCTTCTCACCACGACATTTATTAGAATAGAACACTCACTCACTCCCAACATTCTGCATTCTGATGAAAGCTGTAGCTGAAAAATAAAAGTGTGTGTGTGTGTGTGTGTGTGTGTGTGTGTGTGTGTGTGTGTGACAGTTTTTGTAGAATGTTTCCAAAAGTAGCTCGCAAGACTGCTTGTCTGTACAGCCTGAAATGTAACTAGAGAGGTACCAATCTGTACTCTTAAGGTTGAAGTCTCCCCCAGCTAATATTATCTATGCACTACCTGGTGTAGACTTTCATTGAATGATTCAAAAACTGCTACAGCAGCACTGGGGGGGGGGGGGGGGGCTGTAAGACACCCAATTATTAACTTTACTTCTTTTAGACCTGTTATACGTGCCCAGATAACTTCACAGTTACTTTCAACCTCGATCTCAGTAGAAACAATATATTTGTCCACGGCGGTGAACACTTGTCCTCCAGTTGTATCCAATCTATCTTTCCGATATACATTCCTCGCCTCGCTAAATATTTCTGAACTTGCTACATCATGATGTAGCCAGCTTTCAGTGCCTAAAACTACACTGCCAAAACAATGTAACTGAGTCCAGCAGTTTTCAAAATAAACAAGAATATATGTGGAATACACCGTTATCAAACACATGGGAATAGAAGCTTTTTCAAAGCAAAACACAAAATAAGGAAGTGACAATATGACACGTAGCTTGCAGGAGACGAAAACTATACACACGGTATTTATCAAAATACAGGAGTATAAACTCTTACAGCAGTAGCACAAACGAAATGTGTCAAATAGGTGAGAAGAAACCTCTTAAAAACAGAAACACTAACAAAAATTAAGAAATTAACTGGCATCGAAATTTCTCACAATTAAATTATGATACTTACTCTGGGTGATGGAGCTGCGACAACAGCTGCCACTGAACTGACTGAATGCTAATCTGCCAAGTACGCAGGAATAAACTTCTAAAACAGAAGTAGTAACGAAAATTAATACTCTGTTCTTTCTCGTTTTCTCCTCGAAGAAATCCTTCACCTCCGCAACCTTTTTCTTAAAGGTCTGCCTGTTCGCAATTACTTCTGCTGTGAGCCTCATTTTTCTAGATCCCAGTGCACTTCTTTCGCTAATGCAACTTTTGTCTTCCTGTTATCCTGGAAGAGAAGATTCTTGTTGGCAAGTCTCTCAGGTTACATTCTTTTAATATGTCCATAGAAAGACAATCTTATTTTCTTCGTTGTGGTGGTGATATTTTTAAATCATTGGTAAAGTTCTGGATTTGATCTTAGGCAGAAAGTAAATCAATTTGATATTTTTCTGGGCCCCAGAATCTTTTTTAGGAATTTCCTTTCTTTCTTTTTCAAGTCTGAAAGTCTCTTCTTGGCTGTTGTCTCAGATGCATATAAAACATTCAGTTTTTTTATGACTGCTCTTTAGTGTTGGAATTTGGCTTGGTTTAGAGTGATTTAGATTTGTATGTGTTTTGACACAATCTGAATGCTATTTCCAGTTTTCTTGCCTGTTCTTCCATTGCTACCTTTTTATTGTTGTTTGGAGTCAAAATCTCTCCTAGTTACTTGAACCTCTGAACTCTTTCAATGTCGCCATACTTGGAGCTCATTGTCCAGAAAGGATTAGTGGCGTTTATGATCATATATTGTGTCATCTCAAAAAATATTTGCAATCCTGCATTTTCCGCTGTTTCCTTCAATCCATTTAGTTGCAATTTGCATATTCTCTGGGAGAAAGGGGGGGGGGGGAGAAAAGAAAACACTGCATCATCTGCAGACACAAGGAATTAAATGTAAGACCAGACTGCTTGTGGCCTAGCCTGATTCCATTTGGAAAGTTGAACTGACTCATTTCCTTTTCGCCATTCCCTGATAACTTTTTCTAAAACACAATTGAACAAGATCAGAGACAGACTGTTTCCTTGTCTCAAACCTGTTTTGATTTCAAAGGGCTCTGACATTTCTAAGAATTTGATTTGTGATCGGGCATTTGTTAGAGTTTGCTGAATAAGCCTCATTGTCTTATCATCTATTCCACTATTAATATCAAATCATTTCAGTTTATAGAGACAGAAGTAGTCTCAACATATGAGATATTATAAATATGCCAAGGCATAGAATTGCATAAGGGAACATTGAGGAAGAATTGAATTTTGTGCTGGAGAGAGAGGGGGGGGGGGGGGGTATGAGCTTAGATTATTCCATGCATTTGCAGTGTCCATAATCCCATGGTGGCTGAATGCAAGAAGTGACTGCATAGTAGCTAGGAGACCCAGGTTCAAATCCCAGCTGTGATACAAATTTTAATTCACTGTCTCATCAGATTATCAATATCCTCATTATATTGTTGAACACAAATCTAAAATTTCCATTATTGAATAACATTATGTAAATATAAAACCTGAAGTAACACAATAGTGTAGTTACCTTTCTCTAGTGACATTTCCACAAATAAAGTTAGTACTATCTTATTTGAAGACATTATTTTCAAGAATAATGCATACTGGCTAAATTTTATGCCCATTACCAAATCCTTTCACATTTAAATATACAAAAACATTTTAATTTGTGTTAATGTTGCAGCTCAAAGTAACAGAACAGCAGAGCAACATAGTTTGCATAAGGATCGCTTCCATGGTGGTAAAGGAGTTACCATAAGAGTGAAGGGACAGTTCCATTTTGGGATCCACCTGTCACATAACCACCAAGTAGTCTTAACATCAGGTGAGTTCTAATGTACTTATTTTAAGCCTTCGTATTGTACATTTCTGTTATCTTAAATGGTTGGTATTCATACAGTCTGATTAACTCCCATTTACACACACACACACACACACACACACACACACACACACTCAATAAATCAGCTGTCTCTATCTCGAAACTGAAATATTTCATCATTACGCTTTATGTTCTTAACCATAACAACAATGTGATGCTGTCATGGAGGGTGTAAGATAGCATCACAATTTAAAATATTTTCTGACACTCACCTTTTCATCGTGCTCTGCTAAGTTGTCTCTGAAAATAAAATTCTGCTCCACATGGATTTATTTTTCTGGACGTGATGTTCGAAATAGGACCAATCCAACTTTTAGTAAAACAGTTTCTTCAGTTAAGAATCACAATTTTTCACATAAACACAAATGGAAACATAGGTACCTACACTCAACACTGTTTCATAACTGACTTTGACAGCATCCTTATACACAATTTTTAACACTGTTTACATTTTTGTATGCAGTAATTTCAAGATTTACAATCAAAATTTTTTATATACAAGGAAATTATTAAACCTAGAATTCAACAATCTAATGAGGGGAGTTTACAACTCATTGCAAATATGTATGATGAGCTGTGACAGACACACAAAAAAGACACACAGACAACACTTAAGCTATCGGACATTGCCTTTTCCAAAAAAACAGAGCATTCACGCAGTCACACTTCACCAACATACAACTGTCATCTCTGGCTGCCACAGTCAGAATCACACCCTGTGGTGAGGTTTTAGGAGGAATGGGAAATGGAGGGGGAGGGTGGGGGGCAAGAAGATTGCATATCAGTGGTGGGACAGATACAGCACATTCTTACAGAGCATGTATGTACTAAATGAGTGGAACGAGATGCAGCTTAGGAATTTAGTGGTGAGAGATGCAGCTTAGGAATTTAGTGGAGAGGTGGCAAAGGGGACGGAAGCAAAATGCGCACGCGTGTGTGCGCGCGCACGCACACACACACACACATGGGAAGGGAGGAGGGGGATACAGAGAGAGGGGGGGGGGAGGCATGCATGATGGGAGAGATGTAGGATAGAGGGGATAGGAGAATGGGTGTTATCATAAGTTGAGGTGTGGATAATTTTGTGATTGGATACTGTACAGTAAGGATAACTTCCCTCTGTGTAGTTCAGAAAAGATGATGATGGGTGGAAGATCTAGATGATCCGGGTTGTAAAGCAGTCATTGAAATCAAGCATATGATCTGCTGTATGTTGTGCCACAAGGTGATCTACCTATTTTTATCACAATTTGGCAGTGCCTGTTCATGGTTATGGTCATTGAAATATAAAATGCTGTGCAGTGATTGCAACACAGTTGGTAAATAACAT
Organism: Locusta migratoria; assembly: GCA_026315105.1. Classification (NCBI taxonomy): domain Eukaryota; kingdom Metazoa; phylum Arthropoda; class Insecta; order Orthoptera; family Acrididae; genus Locusta; species Locusta migratoria. The sequence continues at coordinate 245,878,651 of CM048744.1, read as the reverse complement.
GTCTGTTTTCATAGGTGGCCTGGCCTCTGATGGGTTAGGATGAGCTTGTGACTGGACTGGAATAGAAAGTGCTGGTTGGGTGGATTGTACAGTTCTTGCAGTGGGGTCTTCCACAGGGATATGATCACTGTGCCAGGGAGCTGGGTTTTGGGACGAGATAGGGATTGACTAGAATGTTATGGAGTTTGGGAGGGTGATGGAACACTCCTGCTATACTAAGGGGCAACAGACATTAAGTTATGATGTGTGCTGCAGAGACAATGGATAAGACGTGCGTTATGGTCTGTCCCCAAGATACGTAATTGTGTGATTTGGTACACTCTGTTGAAGATGGCATAGCTCTTCTAATGGCCTGTGTGTGTGTGTGTGTGTGTGTGTGTGTGTGTGTGTGTGTAAATGCAGCAGTCTCTGTATTAGTCGAACAGTGAGCATGGTTGCAGAGTGATATACTAAGCGCAAACAACATATTATACAAAGGGAACTTGGTAAGTCCGCCATAACTGAAAAGTAGACATAGAGTTTTAGAAGGGAGTCTTGGCACATGGGTCAGCTTGTTGATTTCTGCTACAAAGGAGGCAGCTGAAATTATAATTAACAGCAACAATTTCATTAGGGGTTAATAGTCGGTAGTGTATGGAAATGAGCTTTGGATGGTGAAAGAAATTAAAGACAGACACACAGTGCTTTTAGGTAGGTGGGAGTGAGTGTTTCAAACATGGTGCCGATCCCTTGCACCTGTTTATGACATTGTTTCTGCTGTGATCTGCACTTTTTGACTTCCATATGCATGACTATTTGGTGCTGTCTTGTTGACTCTAGACATATCCCTCATACATATATAAGTGAAAAAAACGTTCCCACCACAGATGACAGTTACCCCTGACGATGATAGTGGAGAGAGACATTTGAAACCTTCACATAACTGACAATTTTCATACGGGCAACATGCCATTAAAGACTCTGGAGATACATTTGGTAAGTAATTTTACTATTAAGAGAAGCTATAATAGTCATACGGGAGCAAAAGATAACTAAGTTACTGGTGCCATCCTCTACATATCTTCGCATGTTAGCAGAGAAGAGTAATGGGACTTCACAATTTGGTGTACTACACTATGACTTTCTTTAACTGAGCATTTTCAAGTATCTACTGCCTGCATTTTATTTTTTCTTAGATACATTTTTGTTTCATTAGTTTAATGCTGCTGTTCTTCTCTTTTGTATAGAGGAAATTATTGCAAGTCTTAAAGATAATAACTACAGCTTCCAGACTGCATCATTAGGGATATCTGTGAATGGAAATGAGATATTCTCAATTGAAGGCTTGAATATTTCAAATATAAAGGAAAATAAAGAAATTATGTTAGAACGAAAAAACACAGAGGGTTTTGTGTTACAATGGAACAGAACATGGTAAGTTACTTGCAAGATGCATGTCAATAATTATGCTGTTAGATACTTATTATCGTTATTGACAATTCTGAGGAAAAAAAAAAAAAAACCCTGGGGGGTGAACTTGAAATTTAAAATTAACTTTTGGTTTCCAATAATTGGACAAAGATGAAAGCATTATTTTAACCCTCATAGTACCATATGATTAAATTAGAATTCTTGAATAATAGAATGCCTTAATTGCAAAAGTTTTTATTTAATGATGTGTTTTGCCCGGTTAGGGCATCTTTGATATCTGACAAAGAAGAAAAATGAAACAGAACTTAAAATATTTACCTGACAATATTTCCAATTTTTTTTAATTTTTTAGCTACAAAACAATGACGAAATTGTTAATAAGGAATTGTAATAATGTATGGTAACAATATTTTATCTACTCTGTGATAAAGAATGTTTATGTTAAAATGTGGCCATAGGGTATCTTACAGAGACAATATTATGTAATCCCTTGATCTGTGGTAATACTGGCCATTAAAAACATTGTTTAGATTAGATGTACTTTTCCTTTAGGACGTTTATCTAGACCATGTCAAGTGGGTCTCAAGATCACCAAAGATCAGGTGGTGTCATACTAACTTCATCCCTAGGTTCTTTTACCAAAAACTCCATCCTATCAGGTGGTTGGGATCATACTGAAAGATGTTAGCTGCAGGCTAACATCTTCCAGTATAATCCCAGCCACCAGATAGGATGGAGTTTTTGCATTCCAAGAATGCAGTGGAAATAAATATTGCCATATGGGGTCATGTTAACTCGCTCCTGGTACTAGGAAGCTTAAAGTTGCATTAAAATAAAAAATAAATAAATAAATAAAATATAAAAAAATAAAACTTGTAAATTTTTACTATAGGGTGGCACAAAAACAAATACAACGATACTTATAACTGTAAACTTTTTTTGTTCAAACTGTTTTTATTTTTAATTTTCATCTGTTGTGACTGTTCTTGGATGGCCAGATCTGATACATCCATAACAGATCCATGTTCTTCATATCTATTTTTTATGTTGTATCATGTATATCTAGATATTGATTTTTGATCAAAAGTGTCTCCTCCATTCATTAACAGCTGCAGTAGCACCACTTTTATAAAATGTTTGTAACATGAAAATTCTTTCATATTTCACTAACATTTTAGAAATTTGGGGGGAAAAACCTCACATAGATTTTTATCTGATTACTGTTTTCCTTTTGTTTACTATCACACTGTATACGAGCTTGACAAGTTGATCAGCATTTGGTAATAACAACTAGTTAAAATGTCCTACTTTATTACATCTTGCTGTTACTTTTCTTTTCTGTCAACCAACTGTCCAGTAACTTTTGTACCATTCAGTCTATTATTTTCATTATGTTACTAGTGAACTGTCCTGGCTTATCCAAAAAAAAAAAAAAAAAAAAAAAAAAAAAAAAAAAAAAAAAAAAACTGTGTGTGTATCTATTAGTTGATATTTTTCACATAATATGATTAAACACAGCGAATAGCATTCTTACACAATCCCCAGTTTGTTTATCCATATTTACATACTGATAATACAGTCTAATGTATATGGAAAAGTTTACTTTCAGCACTTGGAATGAGATTTGCCCCTAGCAGAGAAAGCGCCATCCGCAGCAGCATTAACAATGTCACCGAAGTGACCGTGGTGCTCCAAATGGCAGCACTACAGTTTGCAGAAGAATGGCATAATACAAATAGTTGATTCTTTCTCTGCTAGGGACGCTGTTAACATTCAAAGTGATAGACATACATTTTGCCACGGCGAATTAGCCGCGCGTACTTGAGCGCCATGTTGCGGTGTGCATGGCAGTCTGCCGTCGGGGTTTGAAACCCCCCTCAGGCATCGATGTCTTTAGTATAATATAGTTCATAAGTAGATTGTAAGTTTAGGAACTGATGAGCCCACAGTTAAGTCCCTTAAGCCTTATAAACGCTTGAACATACATTTTTACGTATACGTTAATGAATATCTTCATTCGATCGCTACCAAACTTCACAGGGTCATCCTCTGAGATAATCTCAGAATTTCCTCAAAATTGCTCCAGCCTTCTTGGAGTCCTCCGCTCCCTCATGTCTCCCTACCCCCTCATCTCCCTCTCTTACCCCCTCTACCCTTCCCCCTGCCCCCAATCTCCCTTCCCCAGCCCCCAGCCCACCAGCCACCGGCCACCCTCCGTCCCGCACAGTCTGACCTTCCTCCCAGTCCGCCCTCCCCCTCGTCTCGTCACACTTTCCCTGTCCGCTCATCTCCCTGCGCCGCCCCTCTTGTTTCCTCGTCTCCTACTCACTTATTGCCAAAGACTAGTCTTGTCAAGTAGACAAAGAATGGGGGTCATGTGTACATGAGTTATGCAGGAGTGATTGTGTGAATGTGTGCATGCTCCTTCGTAATTATGGCTGTAGCTGAAAATGTGTGTTTTGTGACTGTGATTATCATTTCTAAGTACCTGTCAGTGGTTCAGTTGTAGTATATCCTCATTATTGACATTCCAATCGAGACGTTTCATTGTCAAATGTATACTTGTTCTAAGTATTTTGTTTTTTAATTTGTACTTCTGTAGATCAGTAAGAATTCCGACTGTAGTTGCACAGATAGCAATGCACTTCTCGATTATGTTATAGATCCAACAACATTATTTTGATGTAGCTATATATAAATGTATGCTAAATGTCACCTTCAACAAAATTAAAAATGGAGCCAAATCTGCCACTGCATATATAACATCTAATAATACTGTAACCTTACCGTATTTGCCGGTGTATAAGACACTCTTTTTAGTCCTACAAAAACTGGGTGCGTCTTATACACCGGTTGCAAGTTAAGGCAGACCATCTACAAGTTACATTTCTTTTCAAGGATTTAAAAAACAATGGTGTAAAATGCCGAATGTTTTAATTGGGCACATAACGTTTTAAGTGGGCACATAATGTTTTAATTGGGAAAATAATGTTTTAAGCGGAAAAATTTGCTTTAAGGCTCTCTTACATTTTTGTAGTTTATATTTGGTATAGGTACATAACATGCATCAAAATACCAATAAGGAGCTTTATTATGTAGTAAAGGTTAATTGAATTTTGTACTGTTTTTAGTACCAAGCGTAACTGAAGCTGGTAACCTAATAGGAAGTAGAAACTTTCGACATAATTTCATTTATCATAATCTATTTTTTCGGCAATCCTTAACCGTGTCATTCATTATTTGAATAATGAAACACTGCTCACATATTTGTCCATGTCTGACCTGACAATATTTGAGAAATTATTTGCATTCTCAAGATCAAATACATACACAGGTATTTTTTGTGATTTTTGCACAGGTCTGCTTCTCACAGTTGTATTTTTGAGGTTATAACATGCTGTGCTCCATACAGTGCACTCAGCAATGCACAGATGCTAACCATCCATCATTCTCACAGTTTACGGAACATCACAAAAATATTTGCACTTCATAATAAATTCACAAAATGCGTCATTTTAAACATGAAAACCCCCTATTCGTTGTGCGAACTGATGTTTGGTGCAGTGTCTCTCTGTCTCGTGGGAGCAACTGTAAGCACTGCAATGCCATCTAGGTAGCAATGTCGAAAGTAGTGGTAAGCCTTTACATCAACCATCGCACCATAGTCAGCTTGCACTGTAAACAACATTAGGCAAAATATCTGTTTGAATAAGTGCAAACTGTCAAGAAACTTGACTGCAGCAAGTTTATGAACACTACTTGAACACACTGTCTTAGATATTTGATGTACATCAACAAATGTATTTTGATTATATTGAAATAGATGAATTAATGGGCAATTTATTTTTTTCCTAAAAAAAAATCATAAAAGTGGGGTGCATCTTATATGCCGGGAAGTACAGTAATTAACCAGAGATTTGTACCTGAAATTATAATATTAAGCAAAGAGAATAAAGCAAAGCCTTAATTTTTGGCTCTGTGATCTCCCTACTTATTCTTCGATTTGTAATTACGACTGTAAGACATTTAAGAAATACTACTGGTATTTGTAGTGATTTTCATAATATTCAACAATTTATACTTTTGTTAAAAATAATTCTTATCACTTGTGTTATAAGTTTTAATTTCTGTGTTTGCTTACTATATTAAATGTAGGCATGAGGATTCTCCTGTCATTATAATAAACTACTTTAATTCTTACAGGTGTATCACAATAGTATCATTTAAAGCAATTTTCCCATACGATCATTCTTATGCTGAAACAGTACAGAGTGAGTTCATTAGTCACTTCAAGTGGTTGAAGCTAGTGCATAAAAAGCAGAAAAAACCATTTACAGCTGATAGTCCATTACCTCCTGACTTAATCATAAAGGTAACTATTGTGACCATTAAATTTTTAGTGTTAAGACTCAGAAAGTTAAATAGCAAAGCTCTCTCTCTCTCTCTCTCTCTCTCTCTCTCTCTCTCTCTCTCTCTCTCCCCCCTCCCATCCCATCCCATCCCCACCCCTCCCTCCCTCTCTTCTGTTTTGTCTGTGTGTGTAGAGCATTCCACACTGTCAAAGGTAAAAAAATAGCAGCTAGATTCTTCTTCTATGGCTTGCAAGCCATGTATTAGAATACTGACACAAAGAACCTATTTTTTTTATTTATTTAGTTTTTTTAATGGGAAAATGGCGTAAAAAAGGGCAGAAGTAATATTGACATGTCATTTAATTGAACCTCAAATGGATCACGCATAACATGAACCAGTAATCAGATCGTGTTATTCTTTATTAAGTACTGAAATTTACACCATTTTGCTATCCATCACAGTTACTTATGATTATAAACTTTACTTTTCTAGGCCGATTAAGCATTTTAATTGATCATGCTAGCTGTTTATCACAAATGTGCTATTAACTTCCTTGTTGTCACAATACAGTGCTAGCAATAAACAGACCTTTGATAGCCCCTCATCTTATTAATCTGATGTTCATGTTTCCCTGTGGCACTCTTGTCAATACCTTCATCGCCAATTAAAACTCACCACCTTGGGCAACATACTGTTGCTTACTATTACTTAAGAATTCTTCAAGTCATATTCACACCTTAGAACCTCTTCCTTAAGCTCTGTACTTTGTTAACAGCATGTAATGCATTACCGTGTCACTTGCTCTCCAGAATTATAGAAATATGGAATCTAAATCATCTTTATCCATGGATAACAGGTTATTTCACAAGAAAAGAGCAAGTTAACTTTCACATCAGTGATTTTTATTTATTTATTTATTTATTTTATTTTTTTACTTTTAATCCATGTTGATTTATGGGTTGAAGTCTTTTCCAAGGAAATTTGTTACATTTGTAGCTAAAATGGCTCAAGAATTCTGCAGCAATTGACATTAAGGATATTACTATGTAAATTTGAGTTCTTGTTCTTTTATCTTCATTGTACAAAAATAACCTGTACTTTTTTCCAAGTAGCTTTGGACTGGTTGAGAGTTTTAAAATAAATAAAAGTGAACTGGGTTCCATATAATCCTAGCTATATATAAAAAATAAAATAAAAATAATAAAAAAAGCTACTACTTTCAGGTGATAATGCTGGAGATATCTATTTTTTATCCTCTGTATGGGAGTTTGTGCAGTCTATGCATGCTGCCTGTTTGGATGAATTGTGTCCAGGACCTTAAACACTAATAGTTTTTCCTTCCTTTTGTATGAATGATTTTCTCTGAAACTTAGAACTTCATTATCCTTTTTGATATCTTCTACTGCAATGTCAAACTGAATCATGAGTGGCTAAAGAGAAGCCTTTGTCCTACTTAACAATTTGTGTGTAGGACCAATTTTTTTCAGGATTCTCATCAAGATATTTCATTTATGTTGTTGTAAGCTTCACACTTTGAGCTTTGTAAAAACACATGAATTTGTATGCAAGTTTCTCTTACTCTATACAATTTTTGTGTTCATAAGAATATTTAAACGTACATTGTCAGATTTTTTATTACTGCAACTGTGAAAACTGAGGCAAACAAATTTATGTTTGAAATAGTAATTATTCTCAGTATTGTGAACTGTCTTACATTTATTTTTTGAGCCTCTTCATGTGTTGCTACATAATATGTACTCTTTAAATCTATTTTCAGGTAAATGAATTCACATTTGAGATGGGAGATGATCCATTTGAAGTACGTCTTCGAGATAATTACGAATTACTAGAAGACGAGTACAAAGAAAGTCTCCGACGCCAAAAGATGCTTGATGCAAAGGTGGAAGAGCTGTACAAAAGTCTTTTACTGTTGCCAGCTGGTAAAATAGAAGAACTGTATGCTAGTCTAAACAAGAGGAATGCAGAAATATATGTTCAACGCTCAAAGCAGATGGCACGAGCTGGGCCACCGCGTACTAGATTATTTGCATGGATTATGAATAATGTGGAGATTCTGGCCCTAGCAGATCCATCTATTCATGGAACTGAGAATGTGGTTAGAGTTATGAAGGAAATTGACCATGACAGGTAATTTAAATGAGGTTAGCGATTATGGCCTTTTCTTGGATTTAAAAGTTAGTCTGTAGTATGTATAGATTGTATTTCTTCTTTGACTATCTCCTTTGGAACATGAATAGTTGTCATGACACAAGAACCATCATAAGACCAGTAACTGAAGTTCATTAATGTGGAATATTTACATGAATAGTAACAGGCAGCTCATGACAGACTAATACTATTGCGAGCTTATAAAATTATTGTAAGGTAGCAATCAATGATCTCTGGTCATAAAAGGTGACTTATAAGCTAGATAGTGCAGCAGATGCCAAGGGAGTGCTCAGTGCACTGTGATCTTTTCTGCTAGGTGGCATGATGGATGCTGTGTTATGTGCAATATGCTAAGGGTGGCCTTTAGTGTCAAAATTGTTCACAACTAAAACATTGTCTTGCACAGTAAAACCAAAAAAATCTAAATCAAAAATATTCTCTCCTTCCTAAGATTTAAGCGCTTGAAATGTCACTGTGCACATTTGCGATCGGTATATTGCAGTTAGTGAACACTGACCTAGTACAGGAATTTCATTGCCATTGTATGCTGTCAACTTTGTTTTAGCGCAAGAAAGGCATGGCAGTCCTACTGTTCATATGTTTTGCGATTGATCAGTGTGAGTGATGCACCTGTGTCAAGTTGAAACTTTACAGAAATGTCATTCACATTCTAATTGACATACATGTTTCAGGCCTGATGTACAACTTGTGCTACATCAGTGTCCTTGATGTTACAATGGGCAGCCACTGTTTTGGAAAATACTGCATTTATTGAATAACTATTGTCTTGTCACTGTTTGGGCCAGTAGGGCAAATTTCTTTTCTTTTGCTGTAAGAAGACTGTTTGTATGCGACCTTTCTTGCCCCATGCAAAGCATTTTGCTGACCGGGACTGACAGTTCTGCCATTTGTGCCACGAGAAGCATTGCGGACACGATTTCACTTCCTGATTTGGCAAGGTTCCACATCTAGCTACTTGTTTACACTTTAAGCGGGCAGGCGGAAGTACACGACATTTGACATGGCGCTCACCTGTGCGTGACGTGACACTACACAGTGGAATAGAATCAAAGTTTTCCGCTACCACGGCATTTGTATTGTACTGTTCCAAAATCTGTTTTACTTGATGGAATGATGGATCTGACATTTTTAGAATCTGTTCTCTAAACGTACTGTCAGGAGTATTATAGACAATTGTGTCACGCAACATGACATCTGAATACAAAGCTCCACATGAACATTTAAATTTACACTTCCTAGTGAGACCTTGAAGATCTGTCATCCACTGCCTGTATGTTTGGTTCGGATTTTTTCTACATCTGAAGAACTGATACCTAGCAGCCACTACATTGATTTGCTGTTCATAATATGCCATGAGGGCTCCTATCACTGAATCGTAAGATAGTTTTGACGGTTCCGCAGTAGGAAACAGTTTTTTTTCACAAGACAGAACACTCTGGGACCTACACACGATAACAGAAAATGAAGTTTGACAGTACCTTGCATCTTGTGCACTGTGGGCTAGGCTTCAAACTGTTGGAGCCAGTCCGACCAGTCCTCTTATTTTTCATCATATTGTCTGAATAGCGGAATTACTGGTGCTGGTGGCTGCTGCCGTGGAACTTGCGTAGTTTGAGACACAGGTGCGCCCAGAAGTTGTTGCACAATGGACAGCAGTGAGGCAATTTGTTGGCTCTGGAACTGAAAAATTTGCATTAGCTGCTGTGCATCGTGCACAGGAAGCTGTGGCAGTGGCAGGGTTAGTAGCATTAGACGTGGTGCAAAATTAATTTTAACAAATAGTGCATAAATATAGAAAGTTACTCGTAACCCTGCAGTAGAATCAAAAGATTGTTTACTGGATCTGCCAAAACCTGTAATAAAGCAAAATTAATAGTTCAACGTACTTTCAGACATTAATATTTTGTTTCAATCTTGTTCGTTGTTGTCATCGTCGCCATTTGTTGTGACCTCATCGCCTTTTGTTGTTTCCTCGTCCCAGTCTAATTGCCAGTAAAGGTATTGGTGCAGGATCCTTTGACATCTAAAACATTGATATAGTTATTATTATAAGATATTTATTGACTGACAAGTATAATACTCGACTTTAGAAGATATGTCTGTTTCTTCTCGCTTCTCGCGGCGGTGGCCGTATTATGCTAACTGCACTGTGACCTAGTTACTGCTAAGTTCGTAGCCACGTTCTGACATAGTACTGTCCTAGTTCTGTCATTGTAGCTGCATAGTAACTTCCCCGAGTTCTCACTAGTAACTGCCTTCGTAGCTCACTGGTAACTGTCGGGCCTTCCAGACGTATGTCAGCCCAGATATAGCCACTTGAACAACACTGTGTACATATTTCATTCAAGCAAACTTACAGATCACACTTTTAATGTCTCTTCAGGGGTGTGATTTGCTTGCACCAACTAAATTACCTCCCAGCATTCATTTACTGGGTATGGGCTTAACGAATCCAAGTTTCCTTAGGTAAGAACTGCTGAGTGCCTCCAATGCTCTGTCACCATTAACTCTGGGCATGCTTCTGCAACAATTGTGCAATGCTGCATTGGAACATGGGAGATCTTAATTTCACCACCTAGGTTGCAGTGATGGTACAACAAAAATTATCTTCCTTCTACATCTTTAAAGCTCTGGAGGTACTTTGGAGGGCAACTGAAATCTATCAGGAGCCTGCAGAATAGAATTATCCTGCTCAAGAGTATGAAGGATCTCCAAATAAACAATGTGTGGAATACTAAGCTAATTAAATAGTGTTGAGATTAGATGTATGTATTATTCCAGTTGATCCATAGTGAGGAGATAGTCTTGGATGTTGAACATGTCAAAAACAAGATTACATTATAGGTGTGGATATAATGGAACTACAACAGGAATGGGAAAGTGCAAGTATGACTGGATTCCAGAATATAATGAAAAGCTTCAAAAGACAACATCTTTTATCCTGGCATCCAATCTGCCAAAGCTGTGTCAGTGTATTGCAGTGGGCTTTCTGCACCTTACATCCCAAATCCAGTGCAGTGCTTAAAGTCTCAACCAGTTGGGCAAACCACCATGGCTTGTGTAATGACATGGTGTTGCAGATTGGGTGTTAAATGCACAGCTGTGACCATGCATGTTAATGGTTCCCAGATGCACCCAGTTTGGAATGTCTATCCTGTCTTTGCAGAAATAGAAGAAAAGAAGCTGCAGGAAATGTTACCAAACATGTTTCATACTTAGATGCAGTCAAAGAATTTAAGGCCACTTTCTATCGAGTTTCTTAAGTTATTTGCCTTGACTTTGAAACAGCCCTTCTGTCAGTACTCAAAGTGTGACAGTTGAGCAGGGCCTATCTATCTGCACATGTAAATGCAGCTGCCCATCTGCACCACTAGTCCCACAACTCGACCAACCACCCTTTGAACTACTGGTAGTTGCTGCAAGTAATCGTCATCACAATTAGAGACTGATTGTGCCCTTCAGCATTCAGTCTTGAGCTTGGTGCCTCTAATAAAATTCCTCCATGATACCCTGTTCATTGCTAAAGTTGATGCCTCATCTGATTTTAAGCCTTTTACTTCAAAATAATTTTTCACTGAATCTAAGTACCTTTTTCTTGGTCTAACGCGACTCCTCTTACCCTCCGCTGCTGAGCTCATGAGTCTCTTATGTAACCTTGCTTCTCTCATGCTTGTAACATGACCCGATGTGGTTCATGGTGTGGGTTCCTTTAGTCATGTCCTAGTTCATGAACCACGGCAACATATGAGTGGCCAAGTAAGTGGTCCTGACATTTGGGATACCAGTTACTTTGGAATAAGGTTGGGCATCTCGGACATATTCTGAGTCGTAGCCACCTTTGTGTTTAGTGTTACATACTTGTACGTTTTCTTTGTAAAACAAATGAAAGCTGCCTCATTTTGTTTTCACATATTTCTGAATGTTCTTTTCTTTTTTCTTTTTATTTTTATTTTACATAATCAATTAATATTTTTAATTTTTAGTCCATGGCCAGAAGAGGGAATAGAATTTACCACTCTGTGGTGTCGATCAATATGTGCGAGTTGTAAGGAATGGAAGTTCCAGCTGCGTGACTTTCCACAGCCGTGGTTGGATATCAGAGACTTTCATATTTGGGGGCAACTGGTTGGGGCAGAACAAGAAGCAACAAGACGAGGTAAACAATAAAGTAAAGATATTTCCTTTAATTTTTGGTCATCTGCTGTGAATCTTTTTTTATTAGAATAAAACTTTTCAGCAAAACGTGATGTTGTCATACGACTTGGTGATCCATGGGGAGAGACAACTGTACAGAGAAGCATGACCTCTCTCAAGTTCTACCACGACTTCAACTGTGAAGTAGAACATTTCAGTTACGCATTTGGACCATGCTGGGAACCCGTTATAGCTCAGTGCAACTTAAGTAAGGAACCTTTAAACCACTTTTTCTTGTTAAATGATAATAGTCAGTCAGCTATTGATTTGCACCATAAGGCACTTTTATAACAATTATTTTGCATATTATTTTTTCTTTTTCAAAGGTCTCGAGAAAATATTTCCTCCTTCTCGAGATCCAAGTCCGCCTCTTCCATTCTGGGATAAGATGAGGCTTTTATTTCATGGCCGTCTAACAATGTGCATACGACAACTAACAGTGTTGTTACATGCATCATTAGATCCATACAACACAACTGAAGAAATGGAGTTGACATGGAGTGATGTGGCCATTGACTGGACCAATGGTGAGGATACAATGCCTTTTTAATGCGGTTTTTAAGAATTTGTAGTGTTTATACCCCCCCTCCCCCTCAAACCTCCTCTCCCTCCCATACCCCCTTTTCTCTCTACTAATCATGGTTTCCTTAGCACAATTATTTTTGCCTCAGATTTTTAGTGGTTATGTACCTTCATTAGAACTTACATTGTTACTTCATTACATTTAGACAAGTGCACATGCTAAATCACAAGATGATGGAAATAAAGAAATGTTACATCTTTGAATTTACAATTTTTTATAGCCAAAGTTGTCTTCAAGGGTGAACTTAATGTGTATGTAAGAACAGCTTCCAAATATGATGACTGCAGACTGCTTCATCTTCCCAATCTGAAACTTAGTGCCAAACTAAACTGGGTCTGTTTGTCTGACCCAAATGATCACCATTCAGTCATGCCTTGTGCTCCAGACAAGCTGCCAGAATATTCCAGCAACCAGGTAGGCCTAACATTTACCTTCCATTTGTTGTTGTTCTTCTCCCTATTTGAGTTGGTAAGTCAGTATCTGCTTTGTCATAAGCCACATTTATCAAATACGTATTCTGCTAAAAACTATATCATTTGCATCCTATCATATAAAATAGGCAACAAAGTTATGAGTTGAATTTAGCCATTTCACTTGTGGCTATAGAATTTTCAGTCACTTGGATGTGTGAAATACTACAGCTTATATATTTACATCTAGAACTATACTCTGCAAGCTACTGTATTGTGATGGAAGATACCTTGTTTCTCTACTAGTCATTTCCTTTCCTGTTCTACTTGCAAATACAGCAAGCAAAAAAAATGACTGTCTGAATGCCTCCATATGTGTCCTTATTTTTCTTACTTCAACCTAGAGTTCCTTAAGACAAAGATAGGTTGCAGGCAATAGAATCATACTGCAGACAGCTTCAAATTCCACTTCATTAAATTTTTACAGTATTATTCTTCATAAAGAACATTGCCTTCTTTCATTGATTTTCATAATATTTGTGGTTGCTCAAATATATGCTACGTGTGATGACTATATTCATTTATTATGTAAAATCTATGGATTTGGTCCTCATAAAAATTGAAAGTTTTGTAATATAATATGCAAAATATTAAATAAATTTTTCAGTATCAAGCTTTGTATGTATCTGCAAATGAAAGATTACAATCTGTGTATCTGATGCATTGACTTTCCATGTAGAAAAGTGCAAAAACTGAATGTGGGAAGCTCTATGTTGGCAGTTACATAGCATAGAATTAACACAATCACTTGTTCCACGAACATACTAAAATGGAAGATTGTGCTCGTAATGAAAATGAAATGGATGTGAGTGTGTCATATAGCCAGTTAAACGAGTTTTAGGTGGACCAAGATAGTACATTGTTGGATTTCAACAGATTAGGAAGGATTCAATTGGCAACCAAATAGTAAAGTGGCAAATTAAATTAAATGATCATTAAGCGTTGTTGGCTATTGGATGGAATACTCTGTCTGGGGTTGTTCAAAAGCCTGGTTCTAGTCTTTCTATTTGACCAAACATTCCCAACTTGTGCCTTGATAGAGATTTGAAGAAATAATTAGGATAACACAATGCTCAGTCCCTGAGTCAATAAAAATTTGTACCTGGCCAAAAATTGAATCCAAAATCCCATAATTTAGAGCCATTGTTGCTAACCAGTGGATCAAAAGCTGTGGACAGAGTGTAGTTAACATTAAAAACATGTAGATTGATGAAGCAGTGTATTTGAAAAAGGCCTCATATTTATTGAGTAAATTACTGTCTCTTTTCTTTTCAGTCATTATATTTCTTGAATATATGTCATGTTTTCAAAACATTTGTTACCTATAGAATTTATGAAACATTAAAAATAACATTATGTCTGTCAGAAAAAACTTCCTGTGTTTGTAGTTAAGAGCTGCTTATCACATGCACTACTGGCAAAGTGTCTTAACAATTAGTTTCCAATGCTTTATTATTAATAAATCTCCCTTATTGTGCCATAATATAAGTAAACATACAAAGCCTCACATTAATTAAAAACTCAAATAACTAAATTACAAAAATTTGGGAGCTTGCTATATATGACACCCAGCCTTGAAATCACCAACAGTTTAACTTCTTCAGCTATGTTATAGATGACCTTCCATAGCCAAAATTAAACAAAAAGGGCACATCCTTATGCAAAAGGCGTTGGAGCAAGTGCGCTATCATTGCAGCCTGGAGAGAAATCAATGGTAATATGTGATTTTACCCAGAAAAGCCTGCAACTCTTTAACCGACGTGGGTCGAGGCAATTTGTGGGAAACTGTATGTTGGTCAGTCTGGCAGGGCTGTAGCTATTAGATTATCAGAACATGAGAGAAGCTGGAGGTTAAAAAAGACAGATTCAACCTTTGCTGAACATCTGCTCAGAGAAGGCCATGATTATGATGTAAACTGTGAGATTCTACATCCCCTGAAGAAAAGCAGAAAGATGACACTACTGGAAATATTGGAAATCAATAAACATTTGGCTCAGGATGCCAGTTTAGTATTAAACGATCAGATCCAGTTCCCCTCTACACCTCTACTGAAATAAGTTTTATTTTCAACCTTCCTTTTCAATAAAAATAATCCTATTAGTTTTTGATTCTTTACACATATTTATTATATTTTTATATAAATGTTAATAAGTCTCATAAATTTGTTTTTGTGATGAACTTACCTGTGAAGTATCGATGGTCTGTGATAACATCTTTGTAAATCTTAGCATCTTTGAAAACATGTGTACTACATTCAGTTGTCACCTGATGATGGCCTAAGAAGCTGAAAGCCGGTTTGTGACCAATAAAAAAGTTTTGCAGAACATCAGGAAGTTGTTCCTTTTTGATTTTATTATCATGTTCTGTCAAGTACCGACGGAAAAATCAATTAATAATCGCAATTGCAAACGAACTTTTCATCTGACACGAAAATTGAATAACCTAATTGGTAGAGGGGAAAATTCTCTACAACTTCACTCTATTATGTTTTTTTTTTTTTTTTTTTTTTTTTTTTTTTTCATATCTTGCTTCATAGCAGAGATATTTGCAAAAATAACGGCGATTTGAAAATGTCTGTCTGGCTGTAACGTGTTCCCACTTTTTAGCTCGAACCGTTCAACTGATCGGCACCAAATTTTACAGACATAATTGTTGGCTACCAGAGCCCAGTACCTCACTTTTTGAAATATATTGGACAAGAAATACTTTAGTAACACCAAAAAAGCCGTTTGTAATGTAATTTTAATTGCATTCAAACCGTTCATCTGGTTCGAAAATTGAATAACCGAATTTGTAGAGGAGAAGATTCTCTACAGCTTTGTTCCCTTGTGTTGTTTTTTTTTTTTTTTTCATATCTCATATCGTTTGAGAGATATTTGCAAAAACAGCAGAGTTATGACACCCTCCACTGAATTAACGAAAATCAGCCGTTTGCAGATGTCACTTGACATTCCTCATCTAGAACTCTCTCTGGCATAAGCCATCTTGCGTTGCGTATTTGATGATTTTCTTATTTTAACTTACACATTGTCACTTCAAAGCAATAGCGCACTGAAGAATTAACAAAAACACGTCGTTCTTCGTTCAATAAATGATAATCTAGTGTCTTCAAATGCCCTATTAGCATCAGTTAATGATGACCATCAATAGTATGAGATTAAAGAACGCAACTTCAAAGTATTGGCCATAGTGTAGTGGGCAATGTGTTGGACTATGACGCTGAAAGTCAGAGGTTCAAAACCCGCCACTACCAAAAAAATTTTTTCCCTAAAAGGGTTTCAGATACTCTTATTAATTAATTTTTTATTGTTTACATTTCTATTTTGGTCCAAAATGTTTGCAAAAACTTATAAAACTACAATCTAAATTGGGCCGTAAAACACGTCAGTGCGTGTTTTTTTTTTTTTTAAATACTCTGAAGCTAGCGTGCAATCGCTGCACTGAGTCTTCAAAACAGTGAAACTTTTGTTTGGTTTGGCGTGCGGTAAAAAGGGGCGCAGTACTAAAGTCTTTCTACTGAGCCAGAGTTCAGAGATTAGCTGACAATGAAAAATTCTTTCACCACCTCTTCCCCCCCCCCCCCCCCCCCGCCCTCCCTTCCACTCCAGCAGGCCGTTCTTGATCTGCCCCTGGTATTCTAAGAACATTTTTCCCTGCATTCTTCGCCATTTCATCTATTGCATATTAGTCGTGAGCTGTTCTATATATGAAAGTTCTTTCTTCAACATACCGTCTACAAAATCAGTGTTTTTAGATTTTTGCCACTTTGATATTTTGTGCTTATTGGAATTTGCATTGGAAGCTGTTTCATTTTCTAAGAGAATGGTACGGCACTTAAGAATACCTTGAAACCATTTCTCAAAGGTTTTAGCGCACATCTCCTCGTGATGATATCCACTTTTCTTGGATTCGAAAATCTACAAACATCCTTCAATGAACCCTGCTTTGCTGCCAATGTGTACAATAGTTGGATGTTTCCATTTGCCTCATTGACCCTTGCTTCCAGTGGATAATCTGGCAGAAATGCTTATTTTGAAGACTTTATGCTGTCATCTACCGAGACGTGACTTTGGATATGTCCTGCATTCACATTGCATTGAGATTATTATACACAACTATAATAATCAACAACTAGTGTTTCAAACATCTTCAAAGATGAACTTTAGAGATCCTGAAGTCGCTGCTGTACAACACGCACTAACGAGCTCACACCTGCAACAGAGACGGCCGCGCTAACTGAGTGCCCCTGCCTTGTACGCCCTTCAAAACAGCAGTGCTGTGGTCACGCGCCTTGCCATGTTTACAGTATGTGTCTTGTTTTGGTAAATGGAGTATACAACTCTGTAGAACTACATGAACAGTTCAAGCAGTTGTGGAATAATGTATCCCAAGATACTGTTCACTATCCGTATGATTGAATAGATGTCAGAATCAGCACCTGTATTACTGCCCGTGGGAGCTGCACCATGTGTTTGTATGGATGTTTTAGCATGGATCAACACCCAGTACTTCAGTACAGCTTGAGCTATTGTGCTGTAAATGTAATTATTACATGTACACCATATGCATTGTTTCAACAGTAATCTTGGGTTAACTGGGAAACTGTAAGATTATTTCTGGCAGTGTAATTACGAGGGGCATCTGAGAGATGGCACCACCAGCACATATCAAGGTCATGTTTAATTACCAGCATCTTTGAAAAGAATGCACACCAAATTTCAGCTATATTGGTCTATTTCTTTGTGTTCGCCATTCATGTGAATCAAGGAAGTTGCGTGATTATCAAAGAATAGACAAAAAAGAATTTTGTGTGGTGATTAAACGTTACTTAACGAAAGGCAAAACGCCTCAGGAGACTAAAGGAAAGTTTAATAAACATTATGGTGATTCTACTCCTTTGATTAGATCAGTTTATAAGTGCTTTCAAAATTTTTGGAGTGGCCATATGGGCACAAGTGACACTTAATGTTCTGGACGCCTTGTAGAGGTTGACTCCAGAAATAGTTGATAAAATCCATGATATGGTGATGGATAACAGAAGAGTTAAGGTGCATTAGATTGCTAGTGCTGTGGGCATCTCGAATGAATGGGTACGTAATATTTTGTATAAACATTTGGATGTGAGAAAGCTGCCCGCAAGATGGGTGCTATGATTGCTCATGCTTGATCAAACAAGGAATCGTGTGAAGTGTTGCAAGGAAGGTCTGCAGTTGTTCAAAACGAATCTGCAGGACTTTAAGCATTGTTTTGTCACTGTGAATAAAACTAGGTTACATTCGTATACTCCTGAGACCAAAGAACATTCTAAACAATGGGTTACCAAGGGAGAATCTGCACCAACAAAGGCGAAGAACGGACCTTCAGCCGGAATGGTTATGGTGACGGTCTTTTGGGATTCACAAGGGATAATCTTCATTGACTATCTGGAACAGGATAAAACTATTAGCGTATTATTGGACTGTTTCAAAACCGAGCTGCAAGAAAACACCAGCGATTGGCCCACAAAAAAGTCCTTTTCCATCACAATGATGCACCAGCTCACACCTCAGCAGTTGTGGTCACAAAATTACTGTAAATAGGATTCCAACTCATTTCACATCCCCCATATTCTCCAGACTTGGCTCCCTTGGACTACTATTTGTTCCCCAATTTGAAGAAATTTCTGTCAGGATGAAGATTTCATTCAGATGAAGAGATGCTTGCAGAACCTAATAGCTATTTTGCAGACATGGACAATTCCTATTATTTGGAAGGGATCATCAAATAAGAAGAGCGTTAGATGAAGTGTCTAAAGGAGACAATGTCAAAAAATAAAAATGTTTTTTCCCAAATCAAGTTAGTAGTTTTTATTGTTGCTTGAACTTTTCTAACACCTCTCGTACATTTTAAAACAGTCGAAGAAGTGATTATGAAATTTTCATTTGCAACAGTATGTATGTTGACATAAAGCTTCCTGGCTGATTACAACTTTGTGCCAGGCCGGGACTCGAACTCGGGACCTTTGCCTATTATGGGCAGGAGTGTTAGTCCTGCAAGGTTAGCAGGAGAACTTCTGAGAAATTTGCTAGGTCTCAGAAGTAAATCTTTAAGGACAGGCTTTGAGGCATGCTCAGGTAGCTCAGTCTGTAAGTCCTGGATTTGAGTGCCAGCCTGGCACACAGTTTTAATCTTCCAGTCTCAATCTAGCAATGATTCTTCAAAAGGTTTCTTAGCTAATTGTAGGCTTCTTGCTCTCATACATTTTTATTGCAGGCACTTGCACTTAATAATTACTTTCAACTACACACAAATGTTTGTTAGAATAATACAAGTACTTAAAACTGAAAGGAGGCACATGATTATACCTTGCATTGCATCCTTGCATTGTTTCCCATGTGCGATACATTCTTAATTGAATAAAAATTGTGCTGGTAGTTAGAAAATAAAACAAAATATTTAAGACAGTGGAAATAATTGGTTTGGTACTGTATGAGAAACAAATATTTTAGTAACTCCAGTTGTTTCATAGTGAGTGTGATTATTTATATTGATTTGCATGTTTCAGGAACATGATTCATTCCGGGCTTTCCGATCACAAAATTTGAATATAAGCATTGCCCTGGAAACTAAACCAGTGATAAACAGAACTTCTGAGATTGACTGTCCTATAGTTGTACTGTATGGAAGCACTCTAAGGTATGAACAGATATTTCGAAGTATATTTGTAGACATATGAATCAGTGAACTTTGTAAATTGTTTTAATTTTTAGGCACAAAGCACAATATTTTTTATCTTTCTTGTAGTCAAAACATTTCTGCGTTATCTATTCTGTGTTATTTATTCTGTGTTGACTATTCTTTGATAATCACGCAACTTCCTTGATTCACACAAATGGCAAACACAAACAAACTAACAAAAACACACACACACACACACACACACACACACACACACACACACACACAGAGAGAGAGAGAGAGAGAGAGAGAGAGAGAGAGAGGGGGGGGGGGGGAGATCATGTTCCGTCCTGGGTAGGTATGGCTCTCCCCTGCCAGTGCTCATAGCCTTTACAATTGTGTATGCACGTGAGCCAAAATCTATCTGCTCTTGGGGAAGAGAAATAACTCAAGCAATTTCTATATCTTCATCTTCTGGATCTCTAGGTGTGTTCACTCCGCATTAAGGCGCTACACTCCAAAGCGCGAGGCTGTTCCCCGTCAGGGGTTTGAATCCCCCTTGGGCATGGATGTTTGTGTCATCTTTAGTATAAGATAGTTCAAAAATACAGTAAAACCACGTTTTTACGTTCCCAGATTTTAAGTTTTCCCGCCATTTTTTTATCAGTACCATCAAATTTCCTATGTTGACAATTTTAATTCATCCCCGTTTTCATGTTAACATATTTACACTTTTCCCATGTTTTATGCTTTTTGGAACCATCTTCATCAAGGAAAAAAAATGATGTAATTGACATTATTTGACATTGGCTTTTGGCTTCAAATGTAGTGTTTATAAATTTTACACAGTCAAGTTTCTTGACACTCCGTGTTTATTCAGACATATATTTCGCGTTTCATTGTTTGCAGTATGCGGCAGTAGTTTAATCGCGCTGCAGAGGCTGATGGGATCCCATCAGCTACTCCGCCGATTGTCAGCTTAGCTTTCTTTACACCTTATGCAACTGGTAGTTGCGCATTATTTGCGTGACGCATTTCAAGAATTTATTCTAATGTTTAATGCAAATATGTATGTAAGTATTTTTATGAAGTTTTTTAAACAATGAGACTGATGGTTTGCTTGTGTACTGTGTACTATAACCTCAAAAACACATGATATGCCAACACTCTGCTAATGTCACATAAATACTTATCTATATATTTGTGAATAAATTTTCAAAAACATCGTTGTGCAAAACTTTAAAAAATGCAAAAAGTATGCAACTCGTGCAGTTTCACTATGTAAATAATGAATGCCATAAAGGCTTGCTGACAAAGTCGATTATGATGAATCACATTACATAAAAAATTAGTACTTCCTGTAAAGTTAGCAGTTACAGTTCTGCCTGGTACTTAAAATAGTACAAAATTTGGATAACCTTTATTACATAATAAATAAACTTCTTTGTGAGTATTTTGATGCCTATTTGTACATATATCACAGATAAACTACGAAAATGCAAGAGTGATCCAGTAAGCATTTTACCATTTAAAACTTTATTTCCTGCATTTTACAGTTTCCCGCATTTTACACCATTTTCAGTAAGTCCCTCGAAAACTGTAAAAACGGGGTTCTATTGTAGTTTGTAAGTTTACGGACTGATGACTCCGCAGTTAAGACCCTTAAGCTTGACAAACATTTGAACATTTCTTTTGTGTTGGCTCAGATGACTCACTACTATCACTGCATATAGGCAGAAGTGATTCGCTTTTGGACTGACTTGTCACTCACTCATCCTGGTTAAAATAGGGGAGGCTGAAGAGCTCTCCACGTTAGTGTCTGGTACAGGTGTCGATGTCACCTCCCAGCTGCAGCTGTCCAGTGGTAAAGGTGGCTGATAAAATGGTGGCAGCATCAGAGGAAGAGATGAGTTGTCAAAGGCTTCGCAAGGCAAGTGCCCCCTATCGGATATTGACGGGGACCGCGTGCTGACCAGCTGATCGAAGTCCGTGTCCACTGGGCATAATAGATTGTGGTGTCTGGGGCACAGGTGGACTTTGGAATGACAGCATCTGTAATGTCTAAGCCTGGCACCTGGGAGGAGTTCCTCTAAGCTCTCTCACTGAGCGGCATGAAATGGAAGAAGTCTGAAAATTTATTTTTTCCTGTGAGTCTTAAACATTTGGATGAACCTTTCCACTGCCCCATTTGATTGTTGTTGAAATAGGTGTGCCAAAAGTTGTTGAATACCGTGAAGTTTGAAAAATGAACAAAATTTATGCAGAGAAAATTGTGGAACATTGTAGGTGACCAATATTATAGGAAAATCTTCAATAAACAATATATCACAAAGCTGCAACTTTAACCGATATGGATGCCAATGTAAAACAAACAAAATATGCAAAATAAGAGAATACAGCCACCTCCAATAACCAATCTACTTTCAAGAATGGGCCACCAAAATGCCACAGTGCAGGGAGCAGCTTCAAAATAAGTGGCAGTGAAATCCCTCATGTCACCATCCAAATGTGGCCAGAATACATGGTGCCCAGCAAGAGCATTTGTACCGGAGACACACCTGTGATTTTCTTGCAAAAGAGGAAGAATGTCTGCATGAATGGCTGACAGAACAACCACCCTCAGAACTGCACAATTCGTCTACAACAACAGGACACCAGTGATTTTTGAGAAACGATTGTGTAATAGTACACTCCTGGCCATTAAAATTGCTACACCACGAATATGACATGCTACAGTTGCAAAATTTAACTGACAGGAAGAAGATGCTGTGATAAGCAAATGATTAGCTTTTCAGACCATTCACACAAGGTTGGCGATGGTGGTGACACCTACAACGTGCTGACATGAGGAAAGGAAAGTTTCCAACCTATTTCTCATACACAAACAACAGTTGACCAGCATTGCCTGGTGAAACTTTGTTGTGATGCGTCGTGTAAGGAGGAGAAATGCGTACTATTACATTTCCAACTTTGATATAGGTCGGATTGTAGCCTATCGCGAGACATTGTTGCTTACATTGGTCACAATCCAATGACTGTTATCAGAATATGAAATCGCCATGCTGGATCACAATGGCCTTGTACACTAACAGTCGAGATGACAGGCATCTTATCCACATGGCTGTAATGGATCGTGCAGCCACATCTCGATCCCCAAGTCAACAGATGGGGATATTTGCAAGACAACAACCATCTGCACGAACAGTTTGACGATGTTTGCAGCAGTATGGACTATCAGCTCAGAGACCATGGCTGTGGTTACCCTTGATGCTGCGATGGTGTATGCTGATGAACCTGGGTGCAAGAATGGCAAAATGTCATTTTTTAGAATGAATCCAGGTTCTGTTTACAGCATCATGATGATCGCATCTAAGTTTGGCGACATCACGGTGAGTGCACATTGGAAGCGTGTATTCATCATCACCATACTGGCGTATTACCTGGGGCGTGATAGTATTTGGTGCCATTCGTTACATGTCTTGTTCATCTTTTATTCTCATCGAGGACACTTAAAACAGTGGCCGTTACATTTCAGATGTGTTACGACCTGTGGCTTTACCCTTCATTTGATCCCTGCGAAAACCTACATTTCAGCAGGATAATGCATGACCGCATGTTGCAGGTCCTGCACAGGCCTTTCTGGATACGAAAAATGTTCGACTGCTGCCCTGGCCAGCACATTTTCCAGATCTCTTACCAATTGAAAACATCTGGTCAATGGTGGCCAAGCAATTGGCTCGTCACAATACGCCAGTCACTACTCTTGATGAACTGTGGTATCGTGTTGAAGCTGCATGGGCATCAGTCCCGGTACACACCATCCAAGCTCTGTTTGACTCAATGCCTAGGCCATTATTACGGCCAGAGTTGGTTGTTCTGGGTACTGATTTCTCAGGATCTATGCACCCAAATTGCATGAAAATCTAATCACATGTCAGTTCTAGTACAATATATCTGTCCAATGAATACCCGTTTATTATCTGCATTTCTTCTTGGTGTAGCAATTTTAATGGCCAATAGTGTAGTTGCAGAGGGGGGGGGGGTGTCTTTTTCCTGTACTATCCTGGAGCCATTATTCAATAAACTTTTTCTGAGCTTCAACATGAAAGAGAGTAACTCTTCCTGGTTGAATATTGTGTGCGGACTGGCTGGAAGACGAGACAATGCACCTGAGTTATAATGTTTGTCGATAGGCCAAAATAGCTCTCATGATTTAAGATAAATAAGTAGAGAGCCCAGAGGTAGATGTGATGTGCAGCTTTATCCACCAATGATGCATAGGTCAATGGCTTGCGATCAGTTTGGTGTGGCAATAAGAGACAGCAATAGAAAAATAATGTTTTGAATTTTACATCTGAGAGATAGTTCCTGCTGAAGTTTAATACCAACATATTGTTGTCTACCACAGACTCCCTAATGGAGGACCTAGTAGTAAGTATCTCACATGTAAAAACCAACTAGGAAAATGGAAACAAGTACCTCACTATGACCTGATATTATCCCCTTCAGTTTTACTGAGAGTGCTCTATGACATTGACCCATTACTTGGCTTGCATGTATTGTGAATCTGTACCATGATATAATAATAATAATAATAATACCAGGTAACTCCTGCATATAAGAAGAGTAAAAAAAAATGACTTACAGAATTACAAACCAATGTATTTAATGTCAGTCTGCTGAAGAATTGTTGAACATATTTTGAATTTGAATATCACATGCATTACTAATAGGAAAGTCAGTGTGCTGTTCCCCCCACCCCTCACATATCTTGGAACCATGCTCCTTGATTTCTGAAAGATTTTTGACACAGTAACTCTCTAAAACTGATAAGGAACTTTGTGGCATTTGGGATAAGCGAGTGGTCTGACGATTGGATAAGCAATAGATCTAAGCTGTGTGTCCTTGATGGTGAGTGTTCATTGGAGACAAGGGTATCAGATGTGCCTCTGGGAATGTTTTTTATCTATATAAGTAATAGACAGAATAATGAGGATGTGGTGTTAAGGGAGGAGATCACCACAGAGTGATTCTAGGAGAATATAATATGACTTAAGCAAAATTTACAGTTAATTTGATGAATGACATCTAACTGTAAAAACAAAAAGGAGTAAGTTAATACAAATTAGGAAGAAAAACAATACTTTATTATTCAAATACAGCATTAGCAGATAGTGCTTTTGATTAAATATCTAGACTTAGCATTGCAGAGCTGTATAAAATCAAAGGATCATGTAAGGACAGTTGCGAAGAAGGCATATGGTTGACATCAGGAAGATGTATGTCATTGGTAAAGAAGACCATGTTTAGAACACTAGTGCAGTCCCTTTTTAAGTAATGTCAGGTATTTGGAGTCCTTGCCAGAGGAGATTAATGGAAGACATAGAAATCATCAGAAGCAGGTCCTAAATTTGTTACTGGTAGGGTTATTCAACACCATAGGTAATCACACCTCTGTCTGCAAATGATTCAAGAACAGCAAGTGATGCATTTTCTCAACAAACTAAAGTAAACCAACTAGCACCATTTGTAGGTGATAAGATATCCAGACTAAAATTAAGTTTACAATCTTGAAAAAAATATAGGTCCTTGAATTAAATCTTGTTGTGCTGTACCGTTTGAACCACTCTTCAGATCAACACTTACAATGTGCCTGTAGACACGAATGCGATGTAGACAATGCAGACATTGATGTGGCATAGTGCGACCTTCAGTGCTGTTGCACAGCCAAATTAGGGCAGAATCAGGCCAATCAGTGCGGGTGACGCCAGCATGTGGTAGTGATAAGCACCACATTACAAAACATCCAATCAAAAAATTTATAAGAGATTGTTTGGGAAATGAAATGGAAATTCCTGGAGGAAGGCACTGTACTTTTAGAAACATTATTTCTTAAATTTAGAGGGCCATCATATATAACTGATTGCAGAGACATGCTTCAGCTGCTAACTTAATTTCATGTGATGATATCAAAGGTAAGGGAAATTAGGGCTTCTATGGTGGTATATAGACAGTTCTTTTACCCTTGTTTTATTTGTGAGTAGATCAGAAAGAAAATCACTAGTACTCTGACATGATACCCTCTACTGCATATCATATTATTTCTTGCAGATTGTTTATATTGATGTAAGAATAACAAGAAATATTGATTGATTACAGAGCAAGGTGGACAAATAGTTAAAAGTTTGTTAATCCATGGTAACAGGTCACAGGGATGTTTGTTGAGGTAAAATAGCACCGTAGGCTTCAGTAAAAGATGCATTTCCACCAGTCTTGAGTCTTAGAGAGAGAGAGAGAGAGAGAGAGAGAGAGATATTGAGTGGTTGGATTTACGTGCATGGGATGGATATAAAGTAGTAGTATTCACTGTTAAATTCATACCATACATAATTGACAGACGTTCACTGTGTTATAGTTCCACAATATAATTATCCCCACATCTTAATCAGGGATGGAAAAGTGTGTAGTGAAGGAAAGTATAATGATAAAAACCTTTTGACATAATCATGTTCACAGACATTAAAAATGTCTTTCCATAGATAAATGAAGGTGGGTATTACCGGAACCATGAACCAAAATAAATTTAAATTCACCATGGCTGTTTCACAGCCTTCACCTACCTTTCAAAATTTCATTTTGCTTTTACTTTCATTTTTTATGTAAACACTAGCTGCAGAAAGGCACAAATAGCAGACAACTACAGATCGGCCACAGCAGCTGGAGACAGCGGTCGTGTCTGTGTGAGACTGTGTTTGTATGTTTCTGTCTCTAACTGATGAACGCCTAAACGGTTAAGAGCTATAATGTTGTTGTTTGTTATTTGTGCTTTTCTGCAGCTCATTGGATGTCTCTGTGGTGAGTAAGCAACCTGTTCTCCTCAAAAATATTGTTGAATCCTTCCTGGAATTTCATTGTTTCATTAGAAACCTCTTATTTGCATGTTGATTTTGAGTAATTTTTTGCACAAGAATCCAGCACATTTATTTTTTCATGGACGAAGGACATCATATAAATACATTGTGTTACAGGTGGTTTGAAAATCTGAAGTTAATTCTGTCTGGTGTTACAAGACCAACTAGGCGAGGAGCAGTGTTTAAAAACTTGAGACCAAGAAAAATTCCTCTGAGTCGTCATTACCGAAAAGTCCATCTTCTTCTTGGACTTCATAAGTTCCAAGTCTCCTACTGGATGTCATTTGCCATGCAGAGAGGTTTTGAGCTGTTAGGAGGTCGCATAGCTTCAAGTTCAGGTTTGCAATTTTATGAATGTTTCCCTGTGAGCCAAAGCCTATTCTTTACACATTGTCTCATTATGTGTTGCAGTAAGTTGGTATTTTATTAGGCAAATACAATGATATGTCATGCATGGCAAATTTTAAAGGTACTAATACTGAGAACTTATTCCAGCCTCCCCTACTATTTGGGTTGTAATCTTCTTGTATTGGCATTTAAGAAATGTGATAGCAATATTCCTCTAATACTTACTTATCACCAATTGCAGAACACATACTAAACCTTGTACCAATAGATGATGGACTGAAACATCGGCCAAGAGCAGAGTGGTCCATTATGTACATGAATTGTGAGGTTAATGATGCAGAAATATGGCTGAAAAGTGCATTGCAGTCTGAACCAGGAAAAGAGGTATGAATAAACATTTTCTGCCATTATGGTGCCAACTGCAATTTAGTAATTATCTATTAAATTATACTGTTATGATATTTATATCTTATTTTCCTGTACTTATGTTAACAGTTTGCTTGTTGGTATCATTATGGAATTACTGTGCCTGCTGGGCATTCATATATCACACTTGTTAACCCCACAATGAACTCCAAAGGATGTAAAACAAGAGCAGATATAATTAACATAAAGGAAGGAGGTATCAAGTTCTAGACTACATGCACAGTGACACCTCAAAAACTCTAAACTTTTCACCTCCTACTCTTACCTTGGTTTACCATTATTTACCCCCTCAATGAGAGCCTTCAAAAACACCCCACCGCTCCTCATAGCTGACAAACCCTGTCTAGCAGACCTTTTTCATTTACCACACCCTCAGAAACACTCCCACACCATCGCACACAATCCACAACCCAAATAGACCATAAACACAGTAATGAACCTTTCCTCCAAAAGTCCTCTCCAAAGACCTCAACTTTTTCACCCACTCCCAAATTCAACCGTGCTGGACATGTTAAGGATCTTCTCTCCTTCTCCCAGACCTTTCAATGTAAACACCATCTTGTTACCAACACCACCATTCAGACACATTCCAATACCAATATTGAACCCTGCCAGACTCATTTCACGCCTCCCTCCAGTCAAGGTCCAGCCCCACTGCCCCCCTATCATCATCCTAACCTAACTTCTAACCTGGCCTCACCATCTTTTCCCAAATCCTTCCAAATGGATTCCAACCTCACACCCACAGAAAGAAATACAATCCACCACCTATAAACTGATCCCAATCTGCTGACAAAGTCTCCACCACTGTGGTTCTACACTGCAAGGACTATGTCGTAGAGGGTCTCCAATAACTGTCTGATTCTTCCACCTATACACGCTGACACAATGATCCATCCCCAAAAACCCAACAGAATCTGCAGTCTCTTCTCAAATCCATAGGTCCATCCCAGGACCTCTCCACGGAGTCTCTCTCTTTCCTCACATCTCCTACACCTCACACCCAGACTTCTATATACTCCCTTAAGTCCACAAATCCCAACCACCCTGGATGTCGCATTGTGGCCAGTTATGGTGCACCCACTGAGAGAATTTCTGCTCTCTTGGTCCAACACCAACCTATTATCCACAAAATACCCTCCTGTATAAAAGACTCCAACTGCTTCCTCCACTGACTCTCCACAGTACCTGTTCCTTTATCACCTCATATCATGCTCATCACATGCCACTTTCCTCTCCACCAACATCGCCAATGCACATGGCCTTGACAATGTTGAACTCTACCTTTCACAATTCCTGGCTGACTCCATACCCACAACCTCCTTCCTTGTCATCATGACCAACTACATCCTCATCCACAATTACTTCCCCTATAAAGTCGTCTCGTACAAATGGCCCCTTCCTATGGCGACCTGTTCATGGGCTACATAGATGAATCCTTCCTGCCTACCCCAAAATCCCATACCCCTCATCTGGATAATATTCATTGATGAAATCTTTATAACCTGGACTGATGTTGAGGGTGTACTATTGTCCAGAAACAGATCTCACATGCCCTGTCTGTCCATCACCCACCACTTGCCTCACACTCAGCAGCCAGCCACAAATGAGCTCTCCTCTTATGACCTAATACCACTCAGAACTGGAGTAATTAAACCACTTTCTACATCAGAGTTTTGACTACCTTTCATCCTGCCCTGGATGTGAAATATCCTACCAATTTCACCGCCCAACAAATCTACATAATATCCTTGTCATCCTTACCCCATCACTGCGCCCAACCCTTTTGCCCATAGCTCATATACCTGCAATAGACCATGATGCAAAACCTGTCCTATTCACCATCCCTCCACCACATACTCCAGTACCTTCACAGACATTTCCTATTCTATTAGCAGTCATGTGATCTACATACTGAGCTGCAACCACTGTGCAGCTTTCTACATGGGCATGACCAGTAACAAGTTGTCTGTCCATGTGAATGGCCACCCTCAAACTGTGGCCAGGTGACAGTTGTGCGATCCAGTTACAGAGCATGCAGCCCTGTTTGATATGGCTCACTTCACTGACTGCTAACAGTTTGTGCCAAACACCAGCTTTTCTGAATTGTGCAGGTGGGAACTATCCGTGTAATATATCCTATGCTCCTGCAATCTCCCATGCCTAAATCTTCACTAGTTTCTGCCCCCACTACCCACCCCTCCTCTGCCCACACTCTAGCCTCACATATATCTTCCCTTCCCTTCCCCCCTATCTGCCACCACTTCCACCTTGTATCCCCTTCCTTCTTGCTTTCCTCTTCATGCTGCCTCCTCTTAATGAGCTTTCACCCTCTAGACATATGAAAAGACATCATTGAAAGTGGGATCTGCATTGCAAAACATTTTGTAGGTGGGAGAACTTTCAGACTGTTTAAATATCAAGATTTTGATATCACAGTGTAACTAAGATGGTATTCAACTCTAGTTGAAAAGCCATGGGTAGTAGTAGGCTCAGTATTTTTTTAAATAGGTAATTTGTAATTTGCTAATGAAAGATTTGTGACTTCAGAAATACAATTCCCTGGCTGTTAAAATGTTATTACCTTCATCAGTATGATACTACATTTAAAATAAACTATTTATTATATTTGAGACATCAAATGGGATGAGTTTCAGATATGGCAGAACACACGAACATTTCTACAGGCACCATTAATCTTTTCTTGGTGTATAATGAATATTAATCTTAATGCTGATACTACTGTTATTACTGATTTGAGTTAATAGAGATATAACTGTTTTCTGAAGAGGCAGCTGATCCAAATAGTTAGCTGATAATATTGCAAATCAATCTTCTGTGTTTGTCTTTTTACAGCATGTTTCACTGCAACAACCTGTTGAGAAGTGCTACTGCTTAAGTGTAGCAAAAGTGTCATATGGTCGTGAAACAATAGTGTCCAGTAGGGGTGATATGCACAACACAAGTGAACGTGCTCTGGGCAGCAGAGACACTCCAACACACAGGCTTGTAGTGTACGACCTGAAAGGTGCTTGGACAAAGAGCAATAGAGATGTTGCTTTTGCGTTATTTGATACATTCATGAAAACTCAGGTATGTATTGTATTAAATATAAATAGTAATTTGTCAGTTACTCAATACAAAAGCATTTGGAAAATGAGATCTGCATAGCTAATAAATTTGGAAAACGTACTTTCCTTATTGGAAGACAGTGAAGTGCTAAATGTTGTAAAAGATGAAAATAATAGTCAAATTCACAAAATTTAACAATTTATTAGATAAGGTGACCAGTTTCGATCTCTGGTGAGATCCTCCTAAGACATGATCATCTCGCTGTTGATGTCCAGGTGATGAGCGTGTGGCAACTGCTCATCACCTGGACATCAACAGCGAGACTATTAGGTCTGAGGATGATCTCACCAGAGATCAAAACCGGTCAACTTATCTAATAAATTGTTAAATTTTGCAAACTTGACTGTTATTTTCATCTTCTATCTGTAATGACTTTAAATAAGAAGTCAGTAATTTTGTGCTTATTTTCATCATTGCAGTGTTAATTACAACATAATACAAATTTTTAATTAAAAAATGCTCAGTCTCTGTTGCAATATTTTATTCTCCAATAACGCGTTTCGCACTGTTAGCACATCGTCAGATTGGGCGGAGATGTAGCCACAGAACTGTCTATAGCTGTGGAGGAGGTATCTTAACAATTTATGTTGTCATTGGGCCCCATAGCAGCAGAGGAGTTGCTGTCGCGGCAGGTCCACGTTTACAACTGGTAGTATTGTTCACAACTGCTGAACATAAATGCCTGCACCAGCCGCCACCACCACCATCATGGAAAGTAAAAAATGTAAAAAAAAAAAAAAAATAAATAAATAAATAAATAAAAAATTTTTTTGGTGCATGAAAAACTGCAGTTTCCAATTTTAACCACCTGCCAATCGTTCCTGGAAGCAGTCCCACAATTTTTGGGAAGAGAGAGAAGCTGGAGAAAAGTTAAAGCAGAGTTTGTTTATAAAGAATGCTTATTTGATCAATAGGAAGGTGTGAGGCCATTCCCCGTTGGGGGTTCGAATCCCCCCTCGGCCACAGACATTTGTGTCATCTTAAGTATAAGGTAGTTCATAAGTAGTTTGTAATTTTAGGGACTGATGGACCCACGGTTAATTCCCATACACTTGACAAACATTTTAACATCATTGGAAGAGCACTGGTGTAGGAATGTTACATTTCTTGGCTTGAGTTCTGGTACAACACACTGTTTTAACTTATCATAAATCATTAGTACACCAATGCAATGCAGAAATGAAAGAATTGCATTTGCTTTATAGCTTAGACATTGGCATACCTGCCAAATTTCATAGTTTATCCTTACAATTTATGGAAATTTTATGGATAGACGGTGTAATTTACGACTTCACGAGCAAAGATTAGAAATATTAACATTTAATAATCACCCCACTTCTGAACACTCAATAGTTTGTTTGGGTCGAAGGCAAGTCTACATTAGTAAATAACTCATCTTTTGATGTGATTGGTACTTTTAAATGTGTGATATTTGTGTCATCATTGGATTTGAATTTAAAGCCCAGATAACAACTCCTCCATGTGAATGGTACTGAAATGCTCTGCTCTGCAAACTCTTTGTTCCACTCCGTTTGCTTGTTGTGATTTAAGCCATAATCTTTTACCGTTCTTTTGTTCACAAAGTTAGCTTTCCTAAACAGGTTTTATTTGCTAAAGCCTTTTTCAACTATCATGTGTTTGCTTAATTTATCAAGGACGTCCTGTTATGTATGCTACCAACCAATATTCAACATGCCTGCTGCTGATTAACATGGATTTCTTCTTGACTGTTACATTAATCTAAAAAACCATTGACCTATGTGTAAGGTGCTACTGGGCCTATGAACAACTTATAAAGAGAACATTGATTCCATGGCCACAGAATTGGTATAGAGTGAAACATCGCATGTGCCTGGTGAATTCATTGCCCACATACACTGCAAAATCAACACAAGACCAACCAGATTTTTTATGTTACTTGTGAAACCATGTCTCACAGATCTGTCCTCCGAACCTTATTACATGCATCGAGACCTGGATCAGTACTCCCATGTTATGCTCTACATCAACAACGTAAAACCACCTCTATAATCTCTGTACACTAGCCCACACTGCTTGATACAGAGAAGTATACAGATGATGAATGTAATGGTGAATGGCAGGGAACATCCATTTCTCTAATAGAGTAAAGCCTGTGTGTGTTTTTCATGAATCGTCACCAACCACTACTAAACAGAGTACCATAACCAATGTGAAAACATGCACAATCACCGCTACCATCACCATCACAGCCAACAACAAGAACAACCACCACAACAACTCTGCCGCAGCCACCCACAGAACAGCCTCCTGTGCAGACAACTTGCTCGGTCATCGGGGGAACTTTCCAGCACAATTGATTGATATCACTGTTCACTTCCACTCAAGGGGCTCTGTTCATCAGCCACGACATGACATTGCTATGTTCAGTGTTTGAACAGAGCAGTGTAGTGCAGTGGCAGAAACAAATGATCCATGTTGATAAATTAGTTCCTCGCCAGTCACCAGAGGCTCACTATTTTTGCATCTGGAGTAAGTGAATCATGGTTGTCAAATATAGTTCTCCACCCACCTGCCATGAGTCTGCATTTTTGCTTGTGCTGGTTTATTTGATGCACAATGTTTATTCTATGTGTTTTAAGTTAGGCTCTTGTCTGTTACTCAGGCAATGTTTTCTTGTGAGTTTCTTCTGCCTTCAGTTAAAGAGTTAGTCATCTTCTAGTGTCCACTTCATCTATTTACATTAAGTCAATCAGTTCACATTATGATGATTCCAACACTCTATTACTGAAGATACTGGAAATCAAACTCACTATAGATATTTACCAAGAGCATTGTTTATCTTTTATTATGTTCTTAATGTTTCATATTAGACACAGAACCTTGCAATGTACAGATCTTAGAACATGCGTATTGTACTGCCATGTAATTATTAATAACAAGTGTGTCCAAAACATTTGACACACACTTGTAACACACCAATATGAATAAATATGAATTTGCCATATACACATTAAACACAATTGGATGTATGACTTTTTAAGTGGAACATATTTTCTTATTAAATATTTTATTTCCACAGCAATTGAAGAAGAATATTTCCACAGAAGCTCTAAAAGGTTTCCGTGGTGACAATTCATCTACACCCATGAAATCACGTCCAAGGAATTCTGAAGGTCCAGTCACTCCCCCACCAAACACCACCATACAGGTAAGGGTTCCTATCTGAAAACCCCCTAATATATTATTATTATCATCATAAGTAATCATCATCATTAGTATTATCATCATAATACTAATATGTGAATAAGTATCATATATATTTATAGCCATCAAGAGTAGTAAAAAAAGTAGATGCTTTCATTTCTTTAACTCTGATATTACCTAATTAAAATCACCAATAATATAACATGAACATCAAACCTTGAAGTGCTCCTGACTTTTGACCTGTAAATCAATCTGCTGCAATAAGGGAACTGTAATACAGACTAACAACATTTTATGAAATCATAGTCTTAGGGGCATTCATGTTCATTTGCAGTCTCACACACCCCTCAAGGGCTCAGCATTAATTTGCTGAGTACGGGCTTGGCGAACCCAGGGTCCTGAGCTGTGGGTTGTGTCGCGCCAACAGCCCGGTACACCATAAGCTCTGTGCGTGCTTCAACGATCATCGTACAGCGCAACGGTGGAACATTGTACGTTTCAGAGCCCGGGGATCTTGGCTTAATCGCCCGGGTGGCGAGGATGGTACAAACCTCTATAAAAAAAACCTCAATCTCAAGGTGTGCTACGTGCATGGTTGTTGAGGTTGAACAGCCACTAGCGAGCAACCTCTGAGGTACCTGCCACACCTCAGTTGTACAAGGCTTACCCAGGCAAGCGAGGCTCTGCCTGGGTGGACCTTTAGTTCCCTAGCTGCTCGTGGGACCAGGATGAAACGAGCAATTAATAGCATCACCACACGCAAACATGGCGTCTCTAAGCAAGGTAAAAGGGACTTCAATGCAGTAGAGTATGATCCCCAAACGTTCCCTTCCCTGGCTACACCATGGGAGGAACGTCGGGCAAGAAACCAGGGTGAGGCTTACGCCCCTAAATATCAAGTTTGTACCTGCACTGATGGGGACTCTTTTAAGACTACTAAGCCCTTGTTCTTCGTTGAAAACTTGGAGGACAAGTATGGTGAGGTGGAAGGCATGTCGAAAATGCGCTTTGGGTCGGTGTTAATAACGACGTCATCCCCAGCCCAGTCACGGGCATTGCTTGCCTGTGACAAGCTGGGTGATGTTTCCATTAGCATAACACCACACAAGACCTTAAATATGGTGCAGGGAGTAATATTCCATAGAGACCTTTTGTTGCAGTCAGACGACGAACTGCGTGCAAACTTAGAACGGCGGGGTGTCCACTTTATTCGCCAAGTCCATAGGGGTCCGACGAAGGACAACAGGGTTGCCACCGGTGCCTTCATCTTGGTTTTCGAGGGCGATTCATTGCCCAAGAAGGTCAAGGTGATGGTCTACCGTTGTGATGTCACGCCCTACGTTCCTCCCCCTATGCGTTGTTTCAAGTGCTGCAGGTTTGGGCATATGTCCTCCCGATGTGATGCCAACCCTACATGTCGGGAGTGCGGACGTGCTGTCCATCCAAACGTCCCCTGCACCCCTCCTCCAGTATGTGTTAATTGTGGCCAAAATCACTCCCCTTGTTTGTCTGTCTGCACAGTTCTGCACCAAGAAAGGAAAATTATGGAGTATAAGACCCGCGATCGACTAACCTACTCAGAGGCAAAGCGAAGCGAAAATATCAAAAGCTCCACCCTCTGCGCCTGGTTAACACCTATGCCATGGCAGCCTCGTCATCTTCTACAGTGCCTGTTCTACCATCTGTTCTGCCTATGCCAGTGGGCTCCCAGGCACACCCTACTGTCACTGCCCCCTTTCCAGCTGGGGGCACTTCCTCTTCGGTGGTTCCCACTCTTTTTGCCGTGGGAACATCAACCCCTCAAACATCGGGGAAACTGGTCCCCACCTCCCCACCGGAGAAGGTGAAGCCTCCTCCGGCTCCTCTCGCTCGGAAGGGGTCCCTCGGGACACCCCCTTCCGAGGCTTCTCAGGGTGTCTCAGAGGATCCTGGCCGAAGGCCTAAGGATCCCAAAACTGCTGGTCAAAGGGCTTCTCACTCTTCTTCCACACTCAGCACCACTTCCGAGAAGCCCTCCCAGCCCCTCAGACCGAAGGGGCAGCGAGAGGGAAGAGTGAAGAAGACAAAGAAGAAGGACTTAGTGGCTCGAAAGCCACATCTACCCTCATCTTCTGCTTCAGAAGATGAGGTAGAGATCTTCACCTCACCTGAGGATCTCGCCCTCATCGACTCCCCGGAGCCGATGATCTTGGAGTCAGTCGGTTCAAAATCAGCGGTAGCTGGTGAACCTTCGCAGTAACCTTTTTCTTTTATCCTTTTAATCATGGCATTTAATGCCAATAGCACAATCCTCCAGTGGAATTGCGGTGGATTTTTTGTCCGCTTAGCTGAGTTACGCCAACTCCTCAGCACTTCACCTGTGTTTTGCATTGCCCTGCAAGAAACTTGGTTTCCTGTGATGCGCACCCCTGCCTTGCGTGGCTATCGGGGCTATTATAGGAACCGCACAGACAGTCTCAGGGCGTCAGGTGGCGTATGCATCTACGTCCTTACCTCTGTCTACAGCACAGCTGATCCACTACAAACGCCTTTGGAAGCTGTAGCTGTCAGGGTAAGAACTGCAGTGGACATTACCCTCTGCAGCGTCTACCTTCCTCCTGAGGGTGAAGTACCACAACATGTCCTGGCTGCACTGATAGCGCAACTATCCCCGCCTTATGTGTTATTGGGTGATTTCAACGCCCATAACCCATTTTGGGGGGGGTGGTACTATGACTACTGGCCGTGGTAGAGATGTCGAGTCCTTGATATCTCAACTCGACCTCTGCCTTTTAAACAACGGTGCCCCCACGCATTTTAGCATGGTGTATGGTACTTACTCGGCCATCGATCTTTCAGTGTGTAGCCCTAGCCTGTTTCCCTTAATTCACTGGAGTGTCCACGATGATTTGTGTGGTAGTGACCACTTCCCGATTTTCTTGTCACTACCCCTGCATCGGGCCCCAGAACGCCTGCCCTGATGGGCGTTGAATAAGGCTGACTGGGACGCTTTTACTTCTGCTGCCATCATTGGTTCTCCTCCACTCTCCAACATAGATGCGGTAATCGACAGTGCTACTTCAGCCATTCTTTCTGCAGCTGATGGTGCAATCACTTGCTCTTCGGGATCAGCCCGGCGGCAAACAATGCCCTGGTAGTCCCCGGAGATTGCTGAGGCGATTAGAGAGCGCAGGTGAGCTCTGCAGCGCCACAAGCGGCACCCATCTATGGAGAACCTCATTGCTTTTAAACGGCTCTGTGCCCGCGCTCGACAGTTGATTAGACAAGGCAAACAGGAGTGTTGGGAAAGATATGTCTCTACCATTGGATCGCGTACCTCTCCATCCCAAATGTGGGCAAAGATCAGACGTGTTTATGGCTACCAGTGTCCTCTTAGTGTGCCCGGGATTTCTGTGAATGGAGCACTTTACACTGATCCAGATGCAATTGCTGAACTGTTTGCTGAACACTACGCTCAGAGTTCTGCATCTGCGGCCTACTCCAGGGTCTTTAGCGCCCTGAAAGAGCGGGAGGAACGACAGCACTTACCCTTCCAGACTCGCCGTACTGAACTGTACAATGCTCCATTCAGTGAATGGGAATTTCTCAGTGCCCTGGCACACTGTCCTGACACAGCACCTGGGCCAGATTGTATCCATAAGTATCCATAATCAGATGCTGAAACACCTGACAATGCCACCTGAGTTCTGGCTATCTTCAACCACATCTGGAGTTCTGGTACGTTCCCTTCACAGTGGCGTGAGAGTCTGATAGTCCCGGTGATCAAACCTGGTCAACATCCACATGAGTTGAATAGTTACCGACCAATCAGCCTCACCAACGTTCTTTGCAAATTGCTGGAGTGTATGGTGAGTCTTCGATTGTGTTGGCTCCTTGAGTCCAGGGGTCTTCTCACTCCATGCCAGGGTGGTTTCCGAAAGGGGTGTGGATAACTTGGTCCACCTTGAGTCTGCCATACGGGCAGACTTCTCTCGCCGCCAACACCTGGTGGCAGTTTTCTTCGATTTATCTAAGGCTTATGATAAGACCTGGAGCCATCACATCCTTACCGCATTACATGGGTGTGGTCTCCGGGGTTCGCGTCGCATTTTTATTTGAAATTTTTTATCCTTTCGTATATGTTTCGTGTACAAGTCGGTGCTTCTTGTAGCTATCTGCATGTACAGGAGAATGGGGTACCCCAGGGCTCTGTCCTGAGTGTTCCTCTGTTTTTAGTGGTCTAGCGGCAGCAGTAGGTCCCTCAGTCTCCACCTCGCTGTATGCAGATGACTTCTGCTTATATTTTAGCTCTAGCAGTATGCGTGTTGCTGAACGACAGCTGCAGGTAGCCATACGCAAGGCGCAGAAGTGGGCCCTTGCCCATGGGTTTGAGTTCTCTGCGACATGCGTTATGCACTTCTGCCGGCGTCGTACAGCCCACCCACATCTTGAGCTTTACATCGAAGGCCATCTGCTCAAAGTGATGGAAACGCACCGTTTCTTGGGGCTAGTGTTTGATGACCGGCTGACATGGCTTCCTCATATCCGTGAGCTCAAGCAGAAGTGCTGGAAGCACCTTAATGTCCTCCGCTGCCTCAGTAACACCACTTGGGGCGCAGACCGCAGTAGTCTGCTGCAGTGCTATAAGGCGCTTGTTCTGTCCAGACTAGACTATGGCAACATTTCCTATGGTTCGGCATCACCTTCAGCTCTGCAGATGTTGGACCCAACCCATCACTGTGGGGTTAGGCTTGCAACAGGAGCCTTTCGAACAAGCCCTGTGACTAGTCTCCTTGTGGATGCCGGTGTGCCTTCTCTGCATATCAGGCAGCAACAACTGCTTGCGAATTATGTGGCTACCATCCGTGGTTTACCTAACCATCCAAACCACTGTCTACTCTTTCCTCTAACTGATCTCCACATTCCACAGAGGTGGCCGAGATCAGGGTTGACGGTTGGTGTTCGTGTTAGGTCTCTGCTGAGCCAATTGGAGTCTGTTCCTGTCCCCTCTTTATTCACATACCAGTCGCATACACCACCATGGTGTATACGATGGCCTCACCTTCGGCTGGACTTGTCACGGTATGCTAAAACCTCAGTTCACCCTGAGACCCTTCGTCGCCACTTCATATCAATTATTGACGGCTTCCGAGGCTCTACAGTAGTGTACACAGATGGCTCGATGGTAGATGGTCATGCCGGTTTTGCCTACACGCTTGAAGGACACAATGAGTTGTGGTCCCTGCCAGATGGCTGCAGTGTTTTCATTGCAGAGCTGGTAGCCATCCACCGCGCACTTCAACATCGTTCCTGCCCTGGGGAGTCGTTAGTCATCTGTAGTGACTCCCTGGGCGGTTTATAGGCCATCGACCTGTGTTTTCCACGCAATCTTCTGGTTTTTGCTATACAAGAGTCCTTGTACACCATTGAACAACGTGGGCAGTCAGTGGCATTAGTTTGGACTCCGGAACCTGTCAGGATAGACGGCAATGAGCTGGCTGACAGGCTGGCCAAAGAGGCCACCCACAAGCCTGTCCTCAATATAGGCATTCCATGTGCTGATCTCCGTTCTGCACTATGCCGTAAAGTGCTCGGTTTGTGGAGTAGTGAATGGCGAACCCTACAGGAGCCCAACAAACTGAGGAGTATAAATGATATTACGAACGTGTGGAGGACCTCTCTGCAGGCACCTCGCAGAGACTCTGTTGTTCTCTGCTGGCTGCGTATCAGCCATACTTGGCTTACGCACGGCCACCTTCTCCGTCGTGATGATCCTCCCGAGTGTCGATGCGGTGCGCGTCTGACAGTCGCCCACATCGTCTTGGAATGTCCAGACTTAGCAGCACAGAGAAGGAATTTTAATCTCCCTGACGATTTGAAAGTTGTTTTAGCTGACAATGCCTCTATGGCTGATGCAGTTTTAAATTTTATTCATGTGAGTGGGTTATACCGATCCATTTGATTTTTAGTACTGTGTTCATTATGTGTTTGTTCTTCGTTCACCTATCGTTTTAGGCAGGTGGTTTTCATGTGCAAAAGCGGCCAGATGCCCTACTGCCTTGTCTGTGGTCACCTGGCTAGGACACTCTGGCGTAGTCTTTCCTCCCTTCTCTTCTTTTATTAGTTTTTACTTTGGTTCTTTTATTTCTTGATGTAACACCCTTTACTTGGTGAGTTTTAACAAATCGTTTTCTATTACATTGTAGTGCTTTTTTTTTTTCTACTCTCTATGATTGGAACAACGGACTGATAACCGTAGTCGTTTAGTCCCTTTAAAAAATCAAACCATCCATCCAGCAGTCACACACACATATTGGACAACTCCAATGCCACAACTGCTATGTCAATGATCTTGTCAACAGTGGAAATCAAAATGTCTTAATAATGGACTCCGTCAATAAAGTTGTTTATTGGCTTCATTATTTCACGAATTTTTTCTCTAAGAATGGCTTTCTGGTCCTTTGCACCGACACCACAAAATTTGAAGTAAGTTTACAGTTTTAATTTCTTAAGTTTGAATAGTTGCCACAAGGATAAGAGGAAATGGAAGTTAGGAGGGGAAGGAAAAGTGGGATAGAGACAGGGGGGATGTATAAGGAGATAGGAGGAGGAGGTGGATGGGGATTGAGAGTAGCTGGACAGAATATAGAGAGAGTTTGTTTCCTTAGGAGAACTCGTGTGTCACATGGTAGAAAGTTGGTAAACCCTCTTATCTTTAAACAGAAAAAAAGACAAACAACAAACTTCACAAATTATCATTTACAATAAATGATTATCTGAGACAAGTTTTTTCTATCTTTACTTCCATTCCACACAGCCACAACAATGCTAATCAGGATATTGACTTGATAGATGTGCTTTCTCAGTAATTTATGTTTGCAAGAATTATTAATTTACTTTCCCATATGAGACTCATCCAATGCAATAAATGGCCATTTAGCTGATTTAGTAAAATGAGCAAGAGCCAAATGAAATTCTATAAGTTTGTTTTATTCCCCAATCAGTCCTACAACTTTTTCTGTAACCTATTTCCTATTTACTCTCTTTTCTCTATAAAAAATAAAAAATAAATAAAGAAAAATGAAATAAAACATTGGTCCTGGAACCTGATTCCATTTTAAAATTTAAAACACACAAGATACAAACATCTTTGTCAATTTACAATTGAAAACATTGTTTTTAAGAAGGTGAAGAATGTATGAAGATCAAACCCAGTAGCCTTATATTAATATATATAAAATATAACTTAAATTATAGAAGGAAACATTCCTGGTGGGATAAATTTATATAAAAAATAGAAATTGGATGACTTACCCAAAGCACAGACCATCGACAGACACAAATAAAATCATACACAAACACACATACAAGCTTTCGCTTGGAAAAGAGTAATGAAGGAGGGGAGAAAGGGAAGGATACGGGTTCCAAGGAAGTGGAAAAGGAGCTATTCCAATCCGAGGAGTGGAAGGACTTGCCTTAAGGGGATAAAAGGAAAGACAAACAAGCACAAGCACGTGCGCCCGCGCACACACACACACACACACACACACACACACACACACACACACACAAGGTAGACATTTGTCGAAAGAAAAGAGGTTGGAAAGAGATAACAATTGAGGCAGAGGCTCTGTCCAGAGAACTGAGGCAAAGATGTTAAGATAAGATGGTGGGCGGGAATTTGAATTTAGCGTATGTTGAGACCAGGTGGGCAACAGTAAGAGAGAATATGCTGAAGGGCAAGTTCCCATCTATGTAGTTCTGAAAGGTCGGTGTCAGTGGGAAGTGTCCAGATAACCCGGATGGTGTAACACTGCATCAAGATGTGCTGGCCGGGCACCAAGGCATGTTTCGCCACAGGGTGATCTTCATTACCAACGAACACTGTCTGCCTGTGACCGTTCATGTGAATGAACAGTTTGTTGCTGGTCATTCCCACATAGAACGCTTCACAGTGCAGGCATGTCAGTTGGTAAATCACGTGGGTGCGATCGCAAGTGGCTCTGCCCTTGATCAAGTACACCTTCCGGGTTACTGGACTGGAGCAGACTCATTTGCCACAAAGACCTAAGCTGTAGGGAAGGGAACGTTTGTTGTGGAATGGATGGCAGCTGTCATAATGGAGGTACTGTTGTTTGTTGGTTGGTTTGATCTGGAAGGGTGTGTCAAGTTGGCCCTTGGACAGATGTAGGTCGACATCAAGGAAAGTGGCATGAGATTTGGAATAGGTCCAGGTGAATTTGATGGGACCAAAGGAGTTGAGGTTCAAGAGGAAATTCTGGAGTTGTTCTTCACTGTGAGTCCAGATCATGAAGATGTCATGAAACTTTGGGTTGACAGGCTTGGGTATTCAGGAATGCTTCCTCTAAGCGTCCCATAAATAAGTTTGCGTATGAGGGGACCATCCTGGCTCCCATGGCTGTTTCCTTTAGTTGTTGGTATGTCTGGCCCTCAAAGGTGAAGAAGTTGTGGGTTAGGATGAATCTGGCTAGGGTAATAAGGAAAGAGGTTTTAGGTAGGGTTGCAGGTGGTCGGCGTGAAAGGAAGTACTCCATCGCAGTGAGGCCTTGGGCATGCGATATGTTTGTGTATAAGGAGGTAGCATCAATAATTACAAGGATGGTTTCCGGAGGTAACAGGTTAGGTAAAGATTTCAGGCAGTGGAGAAAGTGATTAGTGTCTTTGATGAAGGATGGGAGACTGCACATAATGAGTTGAAGGTGTTGGTCTATGTAGGCAGAGATTCGTTCTGTGGGGGCTTGGTAACCAGCCACAATGGGCCGGCCTGGATGTTAAGTTTGTGAATCCTAGGAAGTAGGTAGAAGGTAGGGGCATGGGGTGTCAATGGGGTCATGAGTTTGATGGAGTCAGCTGAAAGGTTTTGTAGGGGGCCTAAGGTTTTGAGGATTCCTTGAAGCTCTGCCTGGACAGCAGGAATGGGGTTATCTTGACAAACTTTGTTGGTAGTGTTGTCTGAAAGCTGATGCAGTCCCTCAGCCACATACTCCCCTCGATCAAGTACCGTGGTTGTGGATCCCTTGTCGGCAGGGAGAATGATGATGGAATGGTCAGCCTTCAGATCACAGATAGCTCAGGATTCAGCTGTGGTAATGTTGGGAGTAGGATTAAGGTTTTTCAGGAAAGAGTGAGAGGCAAGGTTGGAAGTAAGGAATTCCTGGAAGGTTTGAAGAGGGTGATTTTGATTGAGAGCGAGTGGGTCTCGCTGTGACGTAGGATGGAACTGTTCCAGGTAGGGTTCAATTTGAATGTTGTCTTGGGGAACTGGATCATTAGGAGTAGGAGTGTTTTTCTTGGTGGCAAAGTGGTATCTTTAGCAAAGACTAAGAGTATGGGATAGTCAATCTTTGACAAGGGCTGTTTGGTTGAATTTGGGAGTGGGGCTAA
The DNA here is from genome assembly GCA_026315105.1 of Locusta migratoria. Lineage (NCBI taxonomy): Eukaryota > Metazoa > Arthropoda > Insecta > Orthoptera > Acrididae > Locusta > Locusta migratoria. Next base: position 245,835,406 of record CM048744.1, on the reverse strand, counting down.
AAGTGAGGCCTTTGGATAGGACAGAGGTTTCAGATTGGGAGATAGAAGAGAGGTTTACTACCGAATTGGGATGTTGTGGTTCAGGATTGTGTGGATTATTCATGACATCCTTTCCTTTCATGACCTTGTAACCAGTGGAACCAGCAATTTACTTGTTTCACTACAGTATCAACATCTGACATCGAATTTCATTATTAACCATCAGATTAATTATGCACTAAAGGTCAAAGTCATCATAATCATTAGCATTTTCAGCCCCACATTCTTACTATTCTCTTGCCCATACAAATTAAGTAAATCTTCAGCTTCCAGTCTTCATTCATGTCTTTTGCTAGTTTTTGGATCCATTCCTTTATATTCAGCTAAGTTAATTGCTTTCCAGAAATTATCATCAAAATGTAATCCAATTGCTAACCCTGGTTCTAAAGTGTTTAGCCAGAATCGAGTGATTTTTTTCAGCATCTACTGAGGGTGGGGGGGGGGCACTAGTTTTCCTGGTCATTACTCTTTATTGTCTTGTCTTCTGTTATGATTCTCCCTCCCTCCCTCCCTCCCTCTCTCCCTCTCTCTCTCTCTTTCAGACACAATCCAAGAACAACAACGAAGATGACTGCACGAACTGAGCGCTTGCCCGCAACAAGCAAAGGTCCCACGTTCGAGTCCCGGTTCTGGCACACAATTTTAATCTGCCAGGAAGTTTCATATCAGCGCACACTCTGTTGCAGAATGAATGTTTCATTCCGGAAGCATCCCTTAATCTGTGGCTAAGCCATATCTCCACTGTATCCTTTCTTCCAGGAGTGCTAGTCTTGTAGATTCGCAGGAGAACTTCTATGATGTCTGGAAAGTAGGAGGCGAGGTACAGGCAGAAGTGAAGTTGTGTGGGGGAACCGTGAGTCATGTCAGGATAGCTCAGTTAGTAGAGCGCTTGCCTGTGAAAGGCAAAGGTCCCAGGTTCGAGCTCCGGATCTGGCACACAATTTTAAACTGCCAGGAAGTTTTAATCTCCTCGTTGTTTTCTGTTTCCAGCATACCAACTTTGGTTTCCACTGACCCAACTTGATCATATTCTTGTTTCTAATCTGTCTCTACTTCTTTTTTTAAGATGTTTTACTTCCTCTTCGTTTTCAGCTATTTCTACATTACTATTCATCAATCATGTTTATGATCCTGCACTTCATTTTTTATTTATTTCAGTAACTGTGTTCCCTAAGGTATGGTTTATTTTGGTAGTTTCACCATCTAATCTGTCCCCTGGAGTGTAGTTTGTACATCTACATCCGTACTCTGCACACCATCTCATGGTGTGTGGCTGAGGTTACATTGTGTACCACTGTGACTTCCTCCTATTCCAGTCACAAATGGTTTGTGGGAAAACTGATTACCTGTATGCCTCTGTGTGGGCCCTAATGTCTGTAATTTTATCCTTGTGGTCACTTCAAGAGATATATATAATTATGAGGAAGCAATATTGTCGTGTTGAAAAGGAAGCAGGCTAGACTTCAAAGTCAGTCTTATTCGGATTGACTATATTACACAGGGCCAAAACATTCTGTATGGATGACTGTGTTCAGTTGCTCTTCTGCCAAGCGGATTTGTCGCTGGCAGTCTCCAAACGTCTTCTTGAGTTCCATCTGGAACATTTCCCAGTCATTCAGCTTCTCTTCATTGTTTTCAAACCATTGCTGGGCTGCTCCATCCAGATAGAAATAGACATTGGCCAAGCCCGTTGTATGATCCCACCTGTTATACTTGGCGACTCGGTGAAACCGTTTTAGCCATTTGTTGGGGTCCTGTCCATCGTCTCCAGAGAACACCGACGGGTGTCTGATATGTAGCTGACTTACCATTGGTTTCATGTCCCTGGATCTTCTGATCATACGGACTTATTGAAGGACATACTTGGTATATCTCTTGTATTCTGGCTCTAGTCCATGTAAGCAGCGGCTTTTACATTGCCTAATCGGAGCCACGATGATGCAGCTGTTGCACAGGATACCCGGCACCTCACCAAATAATGTCGCATTGAAATGGAAGCATGCTTGACTTTGAAGGCAGGGTTCTCAACTGAACACAGCACTTATACTGAAAGCAGGTTCATTACAAACTGAAACACACATGCAGCACTGACTACCCCTCAGGCAGAGAGCTCTGCTATGTATACACAGACAGAATGTACCAGAAATTAGATGAAAAGTTAACATAAGAAACATGTAGAAATTACAAGTGAACATAAGAAACACGTAGAATATTCTGGAAATGATAATTACAAACAAATAAATTTTAGAATGAAACTTTTCACTCTACAGCGGACTTTGAGAGTACTCTTGATGCATAGGCTATCACCTTTTGAGCACCTTCCTGAACTTGTACAAGCCCTGCACCAATCCCATAACCACAGGCGTCTGTGGGAAGTTCAGTTTCTGCATTCTCGTTATACAAGGCTAGAACTAGTGCGGAAGTTAGAGCCTCCTTAAGAGCCCGGAAAACTCTTTCTTTGGCTCATCCCATCTCCCTGCAGAAATTCTTGCAATGGATGTGCCTTGTTACAAAATCCTTTTATGAAATGTCAGTAGTATGAGCACAGCCCAAGAAAACTTCTCACATAATGAATCTGCTGAGGAGTTGGAAATTCTGTGAATGCCCTTACTTAATTTGGATCAGGACAGACACCATCTCTGTTGACTAGGTGCCCTAGGATTTTCATCTCTTTGTCGACTTCTTTGGATTGAAGCGGAGTCCTGCAGTCTGAACACACTTCAAATGTTTTCAAGAAAATGACAATGTCATCTAAATAGCAAAGACACGTCGTCCACTTAAGATGTCAAAGAAAATTGTCCATCATGAGTTCAAATGTGGCCGGAGCATTACATAATCCAAATGGCATTGCTTTGAATTCATGGAGACCATCAGGTGTAATAAAAGACGTCTTCTTCCTGTCAGTTTCGACAAAATTGATTAGCCAGTAACCTGTCTGCATGTCCATAGTTGAGAAGTATATAGCTCCTTTCAAGCAGTCTAAGGTGTTGTCACTGCGCAGCAATGGGTAGACATCTTTCTTTGTGATTCTGATCAGCCGCCGATAGTCAACACAGAATCACCATGTGCCATCCTTCTTCTTTACAAGCACCATCGGAGACGACCAAGGACTCTCTGAAGGTTGAATAATGTCATCGTGCAATATCTTCTCCACTTCCTCTCGAATTATCCATCTATCAGCTGGCGACACTCTATACGAACGCTAATTGGTGAATGATCCCCAGTATTGATACGGTGCCTTATCGTGGGCTGTATCGTCTGACTTTTCCCCTGCTTATGTGTGAATGCTCCCGAAAATTGGCGTAGTATAGCTACTACCCGCTGGCATTGTTCTTTGGTCAGTCTGGGCCCTATTGTCAGTTCCACGGTTGTTTTCTCCAGAATGTTGTCTGTACTAACAGCAGAGCATGGATCTTCATTGATGAAGTTGAGCCCACCGTCCTGGATTGGTTCAACTGTCCCGATACACATTCCTTTGGGGATAAGTTGTGACTGCTCCTGACAACTAGTGATCCAAATCTCTCCTCGACCAACGGTAATGTTTATGATAGCCGCTGGTATATAAATTTTCTTTGGTGAGCCTGATAAACTTTTTACTATGAACAAGCACTTCACAGTTTCCGAAAGTCAACACAGTTTCAGTCGACCAGTTGCACAAAATGGTTTACATGTATAAACCTTTACCTAGGTTTCGGCAAAAGTAATTTTGCCTTCTTCAGAAGTACACATAAAGCTCACATTAAAAAAGTTGTTAAATAAAATGAGGCTGATTCCATGTCAATAGATTAAAAAGTAAAATTTAAAAACTTCACAGTTTAACCGGTCATCTGTGTTTGTGACTGCAATTTTCCTCATTGTCAACGACGGGATCGTCACATTGTCAACGGTTAATAACTTCCCAGAAAGTTTTGTATTACGTGTACCTGTTGGGACGGCTTCTTCAATTTGCAGCTCAGATCTTCCACAGTCATTGATAGCTTGGGATACCTGAAGGAAGTACCATCTGAGGATGACATTATAGGTTCGTTCCAGCAGCTGCCAGACGGCTACTTTCAAGCGCTAAGAAATAGGTGTTACTGCGCATGCGCAGCTACTATGACGTAAAAACCCTTGTTTGATACTTGCACTGCTTGAATACTTTTTGCACCGTTTCTGGTTGCAGGCAAAGGTGAGTTTAAAGGAATAATTAAAATACTTTCCTTCCTAATAACGAAGAAGTGTAAATGGGAAATATCTGATCTCAAGTGGGATTGCACTGACTTCGAAATAATCGAAAAACACGCTACAAACACACACGTATCACGTGATGGTTACCCCCCACTCTAACTCAGACCTTTCTGCGCATGCGCAAATTGGCAGCTTGACCGCGCCAGAATATTTTTTCGGGTAGCGTCTGGCTGCTTGCGGCAACTGCTGGAACACCAAACAGCCATACTCCAAGTAGCCAGAAGCGGGAGAAGGCGCTGCTGGAACAAAATTTCAGCATTTCGCATGCGCGTCAAGCAATCTGGCAGCTGCTGGAACAAACCTTATGACTACATTCTTTTAAAATGACAATTTCAAATGGCTGCATCCTGTTGTTGATGGTTATTCTTGCGACACAAGTTTCTGCTGGCTGGACGTATTTTCCATTTGCGACCTTCTTTAGTGTGCGGTGGTAATTATCTGACAATACAGAGAAAAAAGCTCCTGAATCAACCAGTGCTCGGACAGGTTGGCTGTCAATTATGATGTCGATGAGATTTCCCAACATCTTAGCGACTGTCGTCCATGGAAGATTTTCATCTGCAGTGGCCTCACCTCCGTAGATGGTCACCTTGCTTACTTTTACTGGGCGCGGTGGCTAGGGGAGCGGCTGTTACCTCTGTACGGCGACAGTGAATGACAGCGGCACAGCGGCGAGTGACCTTGTCCAGGGTACGGCGATGGGCTTCTTCCCATAGGTTGACTGAACTCATCAGCAGGTGACTGCCTGGGATAAAACTGCTGTGATGGCTGACGTCTTGCAGCAAAATAATTGACGAATACTCGTGTTCTCTCTCTGTAGTAGCGTATGACATGTCCAGGGCGCCCACAGTCGAAACACAAATGCGTCTTTTCTTCTGTCCTCCATACATTTGTTCTTCTGCAGGGCATCATAATTGCCGAGGGAGTTGGTTGTGACTATGTTGGCCAGTTCCTAGTCTGCCATTTGCCAGCTGCAGCGTAAGGCATACCAGGGCGATGCCATTCTTCATGTCGGGTGCAATTGGCAGGGCAGACAGATGTTAATGTCTGAAATACCTGTTCCTCGGCGGCGGCGGCTCCCTCGTGACCTACAGGGCTTACATCCATGGACATAATCTGACGCTCGATCGGTCTAATGGTCCCAGCTGTCATAAACTGTTGTAATTCTTCTCTTACAATTTTTCGTATGAGAGAAGCGAAGTCATGCTGGTCTTCCACAACAGCCATAGGGACTACATTGGGAAGTCTGTCATACTTCTTTTGTCCAACCCTCCTTTGTTGCATCTCTTCAATCCGCTGGCACCACTTGATGAACTCTTCCATCGTAGCGATGTCTTTTATCAGAAGAGCTTGGCACATATCTTCTGTAATATCCTTCATCAGGTGCATGATTTTATTGGCCTCAGACATATTTGGATTGACTATATTACACAGGGCCAAAAGATACTGTATGTATGACTGTGGTGGCGCACCATGTCATTGGGCCCGGTTCTTCAGTTGTCCTTCCGCCAAGCAGATTTGTCGCTGGTGGTATCCAAGCGTTTCTTGAGTTCCATCTGGAATGTTTCCCAGTCATTCAGCTTCTCTTCATTGTTTCAATGGCGGGTGCAGTGATGTGCAGGGATTTGGCTGGGACATGTTTGATCATTCTCCATACAGCCCTGACCTCGCTCCTAGTGTCTTTCATCTGTTCTTACATCTCAAGTCTTCCTTGACGGTCATCACTACACAAAAGACTACGAGCTGAAAGAAACTGTTTCCAACTGGTTGAAGACACAGGCGGCAGATTTCTATGAAGAAGGTATACAAAACCTAGTGCCACGCTATGACAAAGGCCTGCAAAATTTTGGCAGTTATGTGGAAAAGTAGTTTAACAGTTGTAGAATTTTGTGCAATAAAACTTTCTTGTGTATCTGTGCACAATTTCATTTTATAACCAAACGGAACTTACTTTCTGGACGCGCCTTGTATTTGTCCAATGAATACCTGTTTATCATCTGCATTTCTTGTTGGTGTAGCAATTTTTATGGCAAGTAGTGTATTTCATTAATGGACTTCTTTTTAGCTTTGTTTGTTTCCAAACATTATCAACTAGAGAATTAATAAATAGTATATATAAATTAAAATGTTAATCATGGCCAAACTAATTATATTGCTAATCTGTGTGATTCCAGGCACCACCAGCAGTACAAGCTACTCCTTCGCCCATGACAAAAATGCAGTCTGGCCATGCAGTGACTATGTTGCAGCAGCTGATAGCAGAAGCAGATAATAAGGCAGTGGTTTTCAGTGATGACCTGTCTGTGCAGACAAGGGAACAGCACCTTCAGGGCTTGGCTGCCTGTCAGGAAGATGACGCTCTGCACAAAAATTGGCTAAGTATGTCCACATCCCGTACCAGCGAAGAATAATGCTTATTTATTTCCCGAGTTGAAGGATGCTTTGCTATGTTTTCAGTAGTTTATGTCATTTGGCAATTATAAAACACATGATATTTTCAGTTTTGACCACTTTATGTGCAGCTGAGTTCTGAGTGAAAGATTATGACATAACTGTAATTTTTCAATATTTTGTAATACACAATTATAGTGGAGTGGCGCTACAGAGCAGAGCGGAGTTGTGTGTTGGGCCAGATGCTACAGTGATGCTTCACACTCAGGTATAGTGGGGTGAGGCAGCAGCACGGCTCACTTGTCCAAAGACTGCTAAAGTCCCCTGGCGAGCAGAAAGAGCTGCTCCTTTCTGAATATTACTTTCTGTGTTGAAACACGTCACTATCAAAACCTCATAAGCTGCTACTGCTATATATTATTTTTTTCATTCCTGCCTGAAATCTTGTCTAGTTTCCTCCCCCCCCCCTTTTTTCAGACATTAACTATTGTATATGAAGACTATACCATCAACATTTCACTGAGGAGCCATCTATAAATTATGTCATTTGAATTTTGTGATGTTTCGAGCCCCTCCCTGTCCTTGTCACAGGTGGTCACATTTGTGTAAACCCTTCCTTGCTGTGATGTTGCATATTTTGCAATTTTAGTCTTTAAATTAAAACACTGCTTCTAAAATAATTTCTGCATTTATGTATAAACTCTTTTCTTTTGTAAAATTAAGAATCAATCAAATATTGTGGGAAATTCACAAAACATAATTGATCAAATGAACAATTCAAAATTTAATAACCTTGAGTTCATAGACTTTGTACCTATTCCTTTATATTAAGGAATAGCACTATCTTTCTTCTCAATTTTAGTAATGTTAGGAACATGTTATATGTAAATGTCTTCTTCATACAATGAAAATGTATCTCGAGAAAAACGAACTTTAATAAAGTACTGTCTTTTTTGTTTTTTTGTTTTTGGGACTGATGGACGGACACACACACACACACACACACACACACACACACACTTGATTCGACCATTAGCTGCAACTCTCTGAGGACAAATCTTTGTGATGTACAAGACCTCTTTTGGCTTTTATATGATTTCATATGTTTATTAGTGGCTTTTTATCTGTGCCACAGCACGACAATGTTCTGGATAGCCATGACGGAATAGGTGTGCGCACTTAGGTACCTTGCTATGGTGTGCCTAGCAGTTCCACAATGGAGGTTGGAGTCCTCCCTCAGACATGTGTGTTGGTGTTGTTCTTAGGACAAGTTGGTTTAAGAAGTTTGTAATTTTATGGACCGATGACCACTGCAGTTAGGGCCCATAACTTTATAAACATTTGAAATTTGTTCTGGATATCTTATTGGGGCGTATCACACATACCAAGTTAAATGTAACAATAACTTCATGTATAGAAGTGTGATAGTATTTTATCATTGATAATGGCCATGTTCTGTCTGATGCACTTATGTAGCAGGACAACATTTCAACAGAGCTTCAAATGAAGCTATGCAAATAACAGACACTTTTCCAAACTATTTCTTACAAATTGAATATATAATTTTCCTGTGTTTGACAGGTGTGTTACTTTCATTTTTATTATCGCCTCTTGTTATATAATAATAAAAGAAATAGTAGATTGCAAAAATAAATGCAGATACAAATTAGTATTTTACAATAAATAAATGTCAATATAAATTAGTAATTTTACAATAAAAATAATCAATTTATTGTAACATCACGTAACAATACTTTTCATTAAACTGAAATATTTGACATCATTATGAAATACCATATTTATTATCTATGAAAACTGTATTAATTTATTATTACCCGCAGTCTATATTCTGCTGCCACCTTGTCCCATAATTTTTCAAAATGAATCTTTTATTGTGATTACTGTCGCAGTGCTTCCATAAATTCCGACAACAAATGACTGCTATTAAAGTATCCATTGAAGCCACGTTCTCAGTAGTAGTCTACAATATGAACAAAAGTGCCTACATCAGTACTGAGTACCGCAGTTGACGCCATTGTGATGGCTGAGAGCTGCTGGTATTGCCCAACTGCAGCCAGAGTTGATAGAGTGCCCTGCTTGCCATGCTCAGAGTCTGATGTGTTTGATTCACAATACAACACTCTCTGCTGTTTCGCTCTTCGCAACTATGCTTGCTGTGGTACTGTAATCACACACATTGGTCAGCACTGGTTTTTTTCGCCAGCGCTGCTCACCGCAGAACTGTGCCATCTGCTCTTTCAATGCCACTCCACTATAATTGCAGCTTAAGTAAATATGTGAGTAGTATCACAGGTTAAGGATGACAAATGCTTACCAATCATAGTAGAAGTAGTGAACACTGCAGTAGCTACATTAAATGGGAAATAAATTAGAAGAAATACATTTACCGTGGGACTACTGAAGAAAGAACCAAGTGAAGTAGTGCAGTGGTTAGCACACTAAACTTGCATTCAGAAGGATGGCAGTTCAAATCTGCCCCTGGGTATTAAGAGTTAAGTTTTCCATTATGTCCTAAATTTCTCTAGGTAAAATGCTGGGACAGTTCCTTGGATAGGGCATGGATAACTTCCCCATCCTTTTGAAGAAAGAATAAGGAAAAGTCACAGGTATATGTAAAGAAGTATATGACACAGGGAAAAGCCTTGGAGATTTCCAGAGTATGGTAATGTACTTCAACATTCATGTGTGTCTCTGTGCCTGGGTGCATGATTAAAGAATTCATTTTAAAGCTAACAAAGTTTTCATTCTCTTTTGTGTGTCTGTCAAGAGCTCCAGTCTTCTTCTATACACTCAGTTGGTTGTCTGTTTTACTCCTAAATAATATGTTCTGACAGAAATTTCCTCAACTTAAATCCTTACAGGAGTAATACATGAAAGACTGTAGTAAATTTGTAGATTACCTACATAATACTGATTCTTGAAAGTTTTTAAGTTGATTTTCATGTGATGGTTGTCATCTATCTTCAGGATGTGATATGAGAAAATCATGAGCTAGATTTCACATAATAGATGTTTTTCAGGCTCCCTGCATCTTGACATGAGTGATGTATTTCTCATCAAATTGCCTTATTACATTTGAGTTTGGAATATGTCGTACAATGTGATTCAGGATGATTGCATTACAAATTTTCAGGAATGATGGAGAAGATTTGTGATAAGGACTCTGGTCTAAAAATGACAGAGTAAAAATATTATGAGCTGGAATCTACTCAAGTTATGTCTTAGCCTCACACAGCACTCCCACTTAGGAGTCCCAACTAATGAACCTGATCACGATCACGAAGTATAGATGTTCCATGAATACCCCTCAATACCCACAGATAATTTCAACTGGTCAATTAGTAATGGCACATGTAACTCTGTCAGAGAGATCAACAATCCTAAAAGTAAAATGCAGTAAGAATACATATCGTCTACCCACATAACTTTCATCAACTATTAAATATACAACAGTTATGCAAAATGGCGTCTCACATGGCATGGCATCATTCTAATGGATATGTCATACCAATTCTAATGTGCCTAGTGTCATTTGAGCAATATCACAGGTAGCAAGAATTCTTTCGAGGAGATCCTCATCAGTCTCAACAGGTTTCTCAAACACAAAACTTTTCACGTGCCACCATCTGTTGCTGAATAACAAATAATATGATTGCCTACCCTACTATCTTAGCAACAACAGTCCTGGAACTTGTATTCCACTGTCAGAGGTATCAGAATGATTTCTTCTTAAAATTTTCTATTTGTTCAGATAGTTGTATTCCACTGTCAGAGGTATCAGAATGGATTCCACTTTAAACTCGGTCATTTGCAGACAATGGTCGATTATAACAAATTGATACATTTACCTTTCTCTGAATTTTTAATATCATCTTTGAATCAGCATTTATAGTTCTACAACAAGTAGGTGTCAGTGTTACTGAATGGTAATTTTTTAGTGACTTTCACTAACCTTCTTGTAAATGTGTTTGTTGTTTTCTTCCTTTCAGCTATTGGAAGAAGTCTTTTTGGATTAGATTAGATTAATACTTGTTCCTTAGATCACACTCACTCTCCCTCCCACTGTCTTTCCCACCCCTTACCTCTCTCCCTCCCCCTCCCAACCTCTTTCCCATCCCTTCCCTCCCTTCCTCCCTCCCTCCCTCCCTTCCTCCCTCCCTCCCTCCCTCCCTCCCTCCCTCCCTCCCTCCCCCACCCCCACCCACCCACCCACCCATGAGTGTATATACATCCCAGGGAAAATCTGGGAAATGTTAAGGGGATTTTTTAGTACCTGGAATTTTTCATTGATTGAATTATCAGTTATTTTTTTGTAATTTTGACTGGTAAGAACTTTAGCCTTCTGCTACAAACTAATATTGCAGTAATAAAATATAAATGAGAGAGTAATACAAAAATAAAACTTTAGTTGAAAATGTGTGATTTACAACATAAAACATAGTAAACACAAACATCTGCTGATAGCAGTTTGTGTCAGTCTTCAGAATGAAGGCTGTGTAATAATTCATAACAAACTGCTTTCAATGAGTGTAACATCTGATTTGTGTACATTTTGTATCAGGTCATGGGAAAAAAGTGTTAATAGTAGTGGGAGAAATGTTACTTTCAAACTAAACGTCCTTTTATACAAGATGTATTGTGTTAATAGTGAGAATGTGCTATGAATATAATAAATTGTGACCTGTTTGACTGTTATTCAAAATCTAACACTTTGGGGACCAGCCAGTTAGAAAAATTTTGGGCTCAAAAGACCAAACATTTATTTATAGCATGAAAATTGTTTACAGCACAATTATGTTTGATATATCTTAAAGAGTATGCTAACCCACCTTAAAAAAAAGGAGGGGCATGGTTCAAGGCAAGTTCATTATATTTATTTTAGTTCTTTTATAGCTAGATTATGAATTGAAACTTCCTGGCAGATTAAAATTGTGTGCCGGAACCGGGTCTCAAACCTGGGACCTTTGCCTTTCGCGGGCAAGTGCTGTACCATTGAGCTACCCCGACACGACTCACGGTGCCGCCCCACAACTTCAACTCTGCCAGTACCTCGCACTAATTCTAGATTATGAATTATTTAATAACAATGGCTAAAAGTATAATTATTCATAAAAAAATTATGGGAAGAGAAGCCAGCCAATCAGGAATATGTTAATAATTACACAACTTGGTCATGTTTCCACTGAATTATTAGTTTAATGCCTAGCAACATACTCAAAATTGTAACACATTTGAAGAAAATGGTGAAATATTTAGAACCATCGAGAATGTAAATAGCACAGTTATAGCCCGTCTTGTAGGTTCCAACCTAACAACATGCTTGAAAATCATAATATATTCATACAAAACAATGAAGTCATTTTACAGAATGAAATAATAGTCTGCTATCTCATTAATTATAACATCCATCTCATCAAGAAAGAAATTAAAAAACACTTGAGCTGTGTTTTGAAACAGAAGTAGTTCAAAACAGTGTTCACACTGGCTGTTTGCAACTGATTCACGATTGGATGTTCTTACTTTCCATCAATTGTCACACCATTACTTACATGTACGCCATGCAAAAATGCCAATATCATATCTGCATTTTAACGCTGTATATAAAATATTTATCTTTTAAAGGATTTATAAGATTTACTCCTCCAAGGGAAAGTACATTGTCACTTACAATGGGAAAAGTGAATTTTCACCCAGAAAGAATGGTAATTCCACCCAGAAGAAAGTGTTTTCACCTGGTAAATCTTGAAATAATCTGGGGGAATTTATTTATTTATCCCCCCCCCCCTCCCTCACTTCCCACCTCTCACTGACTCAGTCCCTCCCCTCCCTAACTCCTCACTTTCATTGCATTATTAAATATTATGCCATTTACTGTTTCTCATCAGATAACCACACCTTTAAAATTCACTGAAGTTAATATTACAGATAACTATTAATTAAGTCTTAATTGCATGTGAGTTAATATCTATCTCTAAATATTTGTTATTTTCATTGCAGTTGTTCTTGTCAATAGCCAGGTGCTTCTTAAAGGTTGTGAAACCAAGGGTTATGTTATCCTGAGTGCTGCAAAGGCAGAAATATTACAAAGGATTCATCGTCCAGTTTGGAAAGACAGAACTCTTGTTCCTAAGACAACATGGGTTGGTTCACTTGAATGCATGCAATACTATGCAACCGTTAGTGCTGGAGAAAATGACCTGCTGGATGGTAAATCAGTTTTATATTGACTTTACTTATTTTAATGTTACTAAGGGGTGCTAATCGGACTAGTAGGATTAGTCTTGTCATGGCTTATCTTTTGACTTAAAAAGGAAAGGGGTACTTTTCACATGATTGTCCCATATTGTTTAAAATGGTTTTCAGATTTTTGCTTATTCCTTAAAGTTGATCTGAGTTAGAACAGGATGGTTAATCTATTGAGGTTGGCATTTAGCTTCTTGAAAGATCTGTGCAGTTGATGGTAAATGAAAACCAGCAGATTGTCATTAATTTTACAGAAGTCTTTCCCAACCAAAGTTTTGAATGTTTTAACACAGTGACTGCCTCATGTGTTTTTATTTTATTTTTATTTTCAAGCAGTCAAATCTTTTATTGGATGCATTTTAATTGTCTTTTTGTGTTACTTACTTTTACTTACTGTTTTAGAACAGGCTAATACTTTATCTCTCAAGATATGAGCACATTTTAATTGTGCTGGTAATTAAGGGTGACATTGGGGAAAACAACAGTGACTATCTCAGATTGTCTTTTCTCTCCTTCCTAATTTGTAACAATGGATAGTTCAGGTTGGGATGTCATTAATTCAGGATAAGTTCAACACACTGTGAAGACGATCACTGAGCTGCAGACAGGTATGTAGAGTAGACAGTTACATCCACACAATTAGAATGTTCGGTCATAGGCTTCATTCTCAGAATCACTCAGGTATAACTGACACACATGGCTGCCGTCTCTGGCCGCTATGGCCCAACTCACATCTTAACAGTGAATGAGGAGGGGAGGGGAGAGGTGGTGTGTGGTATGCAGGGCAACAGTCAGGGTAGAACATTCCACTCTGCCTGGTAGGCGAGATACTGCTTGGAATGCATTAAAGGTAGGGGATGCGAGAACAGAAAGTGACTGTGGGTAATGGGGGCTGATGTCGTGGACTGGGCTGTTTTTTAGGATAGAGGGACTTGTAAACACTACAAGGATTTCATGCTGAAAGGGTACAGTTCAGAGATAGGACAAACAGGGTTTTAAGAACTATTTTAAAAAGAGATAGATTGGCTGGCCAGAACTTACCTTTTTGTTGTACCATTGATAGTTACACACAAAAAAGGAAAGGATGAAAATAAAACAAGCTTTCACAACTGTGTTCCTTCTTCAGGTAAGAGAGAAGGGAAAAAAAGAAGAAAAAATGAATGGGAAAGGAAGGGAAAGCCTTTTTCTTCTTCTTCTTCTTCTTCTTATTTTCTTCTTTTTTCCCTTCTTCTTTTCTTCCCTTTCTTCTTCTTTTCTTCCCTTTCTTTATCTTTTCTTCTTTTTTTCCTTTCTTCTTCTTTCTCTCCCTTCTCTCTTACCTGAAGATGGAACACAGTTCCAAAAGTTTGTTTTATTTTTGTCCTTTTCTCTTTTTGTGTGTAACTATCGGCAATACAGCAAAAAAGTAAGTACTGGCCAGCCTATCTATCTCTTTTGAAAAATAATTTATCATCTCTGTGGAGGGTTCTAAGAACTATTATTCTAATGGTTGTAAATTGTCATAACTGTGTGCGGAAAATAGAAATCTCCAAGCACTAATAGAAAGTACTGAAGCACAAATAATTACAGGTAGAGAATCCTGGCTAAGGCCAGAGATAAGTTCAGCTGAAATTTTTACCAAGAGACTAATGGTGTTCAGAAAGGAATAAAATAGGTGGTTGTGTATTTATTCTTCTCACAACCAGTTTATCCTGTGGCAAAATTGAAGTATATAATAATTTGTTCTTTTTACTGATCCCCTCACTCAACCTTGAATCAAATTTTAAAAAGCACACAATTGTAATTTGTGGTGAGTTTAACTTACGCTTGATATGTTGACAAAAATACAGGTCCAAAACTGGAGGCAAGCAAAAACATTGTGCAAGTTTGTATTTCCTCAAACGATCTCGAGCAATTAGTTCATGAATCCACTAGAGTAGTAAATGGTTGTGAAAAGAATACATGAGCTCCTAGCAACAAATAATCAGGAGCTAATAAAGTGTGTCAAAACAGGCAAAGGGATAAGTGAACAAAGAGTTGCCATAGTAAGAATGAATATCGAAATTCCCAAATCCAGCAAAATTAAACAAAAATATATCTATTCAAAACAGCAGAAAAATTTAATAAACGATTTCTTGAATGAGTGTGTGCAGTCTTTCAAAACTAACAATATGAGTTGTGATGAGATGTGGTTTACATTCAACAGCAATTAAGAGATTTATACCAAATAAACAAAAGAACGGGCTGTTCCCCTTCCTCCTTGGTACACAAAATAGGTTAGATTGCTCTTGCAGTAGCAAAGAAATTGCCTAATTTAAACTCACAAAAACCCCAAGACTGGCAATCTTTTACAGAAACTTGAAATTTAGCAAGTGTGAGATGCTTATGATAGTTTCCATTAAAAAACTATGTCTCATAAATTAGTACAAAATCCAAAGAAATTATGGTCATGTGTAAAGTACACCAGTGGCAAAACATGATAAACACCTTCAATAGCCTTGGTGACACAACTGATGACAGTGCTGCTAAAGCAGAACTTCTACACACAGCTTTCAAAGATTCTTTCACTGAAGATGACAAAGCAAATACCCCAGAATTAGAATCAAGAAAATCTGCCAGAATAATTTAGAAGTAGATACCCTTAGTGTAGTAAAGCAACTTAAACCTATTAAGAAAAGCAAGTCTTCAGGTCCAGATTGTGTACCAATAAGTATCCTTTTAGAGTATGCTGATGCAATAGCTCCATACCTAGTTATCATATACAATCATTCATTTTATGAAAGATCCATACCCAAAGGCTGGAAACTTACACAAGTCACTCCAGTATTCAAGAAAGTTAATAGGATTTACCTGCAAAAATTACAGCCCCTTGTCATTGACATCTGTTTGCAGTGCAAATATCTGGCATGCCCCCAGCGAAGTGTTGTAGGATCCCTACTGTTTCTTAGCTTTGTAATGATTCAGGTGACAATCCAAGCAGCTCTCTTAGACTGTTTGTGGGTGATGTTGTTATTTATTGGTTAGTAAAGTCACCCAAAGGTCAATAGCAGCTGCAAAATGATTTAGATAAGATATCCACATGGTGCAGTAGTTGGCAGTTGGCCCCAAATAATAAAAAGTGTGAATTCATCCATATGAGCTCTAAAAGAAATCCATTAAACTGTATTTACATGATAAATCAGTCAAATGTAAAGGCATAAATTCAAATAATTCCTAGGAATTGCAACTATAAACAACTTTAATTGAAGAGAACACACAGAAAAATCATCTTGAAGGCAAACCAAAGGCTATGTTTCATTGGGAGTACATGGATTCAAAAGTTCAACTAAGCAAAATGCCTACACTACAGTTATCCATCCTGTTTTGGAGTATTGCTGCACATTATGAGTCCTCTCTAACTGAGATTGATGAAGGCTATAGAAAACGTGTGTGTGTGTGTGTGTGTGTGTGTGTGTGTGTGTGTGGGTGGGTGGGTGGGTGGGGAAGAGATATTTGGACTCAATATAGGGGGTGTAAGACATGGGATGTGGAATTATTCTCAAGATGTTGGTTTCATATTCGGTTGGTGAGCCCACATGGTTTACCCACTTTCATGCAACTGGACTTGGTGGCCATTAGGAAATTCTTACAATTCCATTTGAATTTATACATGTTATAACCAGAAAATATATGTGTGTGTGCCAGAGCATGTAAAGAAAGTGTACAATCTTTACAAATCTTTAGAACTTGTGTTAAATAAACAGCACATACTTATATAGCAAGGAAAAGAAGAGAATCACCTGAAAACTTTCCTGTCAGTTCAGAAAAAAGGAAATATGTCCCTCTTTAAAAACCTTGAGAGAAAAGGGGGAACCACATGCTTAGGTCTTTGTCCTGCCTTCCTTGCCAATAATGTTGCATGCTAACATATTTACACATATTTGTGGTGTAAAAGAAAAGCAGAAACTGATGGGGGAAGAGAGAGAAGTGACAGTAAAAAAGAGAGAATAGACAGTCAGATCGAAAGGATAAGTAGAGAACATACATAAGCTCTGGAGCGAATTTCAGCAAGTAAAATTTTGTCCACTTTTCTCTACCCCCTATAGCTACAACTTAAATTTTCTTGATTTAGAGTTTATATGCCTGACCAATCTATCCACAAGGGTATGTGAAGAGAGGGGAGAATTGTTGCTGAAGAGACCTACAGTATGCTGTGAGATAGGAGACACTGGCAAATTGAGAGAGAAACAATGGGATATAGACAAGACAGTTGTAAAGAAGATCAAGAGATAGGGATGAAGACAGAGCAGCTAGAGACAGATAGGAGAAAGTGCTTATGAGAGAAAAATGAGACACTGGGAGAAAGATATATAGTGAAAGGGAGATGCTATGTATGGAAACTTCATTACATAGGGAGACTGTGTAAAATTTTCTTTGTTAAAGGGTACAAATATGATCATATGGCCAAACGTTTTGTGAGGAGGGTGGAATTACAGTGATAGTTTTTTCCCTTCTTTATGCTCAAATGGCATAATTTTCTTAAATGTCTGATACACAGCTGTTTAATCCCAGGGAGCAGTTACTAGCTGTGTAGTTGGAATCCTCCTAACTTGGTACTGATTGAATTCTGCAACCCAGCTTGCTGGAGATATCAAACAGAATGAGACATCAAACTGATCCTGCCAATAACAATATTGATTATTCACTTATTTTACAACATTTTTTCTATACCACATGATAAAGCATGCTCATCAGTTGGTCACTGGGTGCTCACAAGGCAGATAGTTGTGTATCCCCTCAACTACTCAGCTATTTTAGAGGTATTCATTTTTACAAACACACTTTACAACATGCCTCATTTCACAGTTGCTATAGTAAGTAGTAATGCATACTGTATGGAGCAGATTTCACAGTGGGAGCCTTTGGGGGTAGAGACAGTGGTCTGTGAAATCTCATACAGTTTGATGAGGATATATAGGAATCATGAAGGAGATGGTAGGAAGTGCTTGGTGTTGTAGGAAGGATACCAAGTAGATATTTCAGGGTGTGACCCGAGAAATTCATCAACACAGTGGATTAACATGTTAAAATTTTGAGGCCTGGGTGTACTGGTGCTGTGTAATAAGAGGGACTTGTATTAATCAAAGGCTGCCTGGAAGAGACTATCTGGGAGTTTGTTTGTCAACAAGACCAGAGGAACAGTTGCAGAGTAGAAAATTCTGGAACAGGTTGTTTGTGTACACGTTAAATAATTTGTTAGTATGAAGCATTGGATATGGAAATTGTTGTAAATCCCAAAATGGAGGCATTGTTTTGTATTGTTTGAATTAATAACGACTGTGATTTAAATGTAATTGTAGAAAGTTATTAAGATTTTATTCATTTGTTTGTTTCTGAAAGACAAATTGTTGAGTTTTATAAGTAGTTGTGCATTTCAATATAAACTCGCATTGTTAAATTGTGACCACGCTTCCACCCTCACCCCTTTTATCTCTCAGGATGTTGCTTGTCATGCAACTATATCATTCTGAAATAGAATGGTGTTCAATTAGTTTATACCTCACATTATATTTACCTCTCCGCTAAGAGTGAAAACTTTCTTATTTGTAACAGTTTTATACTCTATATTTAATATGAAAATTTGTTGTGCACAAGTGATGATAGTTTGGTGATTTCAAAAGTGACAATCTTTATTTACAGCTGTGTAATGTTTTGTTTATTCTACATATTTTCATTGAAATAAACAGTACCACATAAATGACTCTGTTGATGAATTACATAAATGCAAAGCATGTACAGTCAAAATGTGTTATAATTGCCTATTATATTACTCTCATAGTTTGAAAGCAGTCAAGGGATATTGGTGAAAATGGAAGGTATTTCATAATATGACCTTTCCACCAGAAGAGAAATCCTTTCTCACTTGAAAGTAGCATAGGAAAGTAGAATTTCTTTTTTACATTTGTCACAACACATTTTAGTATTACAATATTTTGTAAGGATGCTGTCAAAAACATTCTGGACATTAGTGAGAGATTCATCAAAGATACTGTGACATATTAAGTATAATATTACTTGAAATCAATTGATTTGGTTAAAAAATAAATTTGAAATTTGTGAATCAATGCCTGCACTATGGCCAATTTATATTAACCTATAATATATCTTGATCTATGTACAAAATCTAATAATAGAAAGTCCAGGTTGGAATTAATAATATAGTAATAAGGACAGTTTGCAACTCACCGCAAAGATGTGGCGACGAGCTGTGACAGGCGCATACAAAAGACACACACATACAACACTTTCAGCTATTGGCCATGGCCCTCTTCAGAAAATAGAACAGTCACACAAGCACACAACACAGTCATACAACCATCACTTCCGGCTGTCGCACATCGAATCGCAGCTTGTTGCCCCATCCTTGGGTGAGTTGTAAACAATTCTTATTACTATATTATTGATCTATGTACAAATATTCAATGTTTTATCTTTTTTAACAGAAAATATAATGTGGCTTACTGTGGATAATATTCAAGAAAAAGATTCAACAGTAATATCTGATGTACCTGACCTGCCACATCTAGTGGGCAGTGGCCAGTCTGTTGGTGGTGTTGTCAGTGAAACTGTGGGAGCCAGTAATGTGGGAGAAAATCCACCAATACAGGTAAATTTATTTAATGATCTTTTTATTTGTACCTTTACAAAGTTAAGGAATGAGTTCTAACATAATTTTTAAAATTATTCTACTCTTCACAGTTACAACGCATCGTATCTCGGTGCAAATGTGAATTCTTCTATGCAGCCTATGGTGACAGCAGTATTGATCCAAGCACACTTGACGAAGTTCCACCACCTCCTAATGAAGACGGAGGCCCATGGGAAAAGCGAGAACGTGCTATAGATGCTTTTACATTAATGCATTATGACCTTGATGTATGCACTAATTCATTGCAGGTGGGAATATTACAATAATCTTACTTGGTTTTCCATTATTGAATTAGTCAGTGATTGACTTTTTACTCCTTAAACAGTATGCCATGATCCTGGATATCGTCAACAATTTACTGCTTTATGTTGAACCTCAAAGGAAAGAGGCATATGAACGATTGCAGAGAATGAGGTTCCAGTTGCAGTTGCACAGTGTGGAGGACCAGAGAAAGCCCATCCAGCAGCTACAAAACCAAGTCAGGTATAAGCCTAGATATTCATTATACAGTTTTATTGATTTTTTTTTTTAATCTGATAAGATTCTTTTGTAGTGATATTGTAAGCTTTCGAGAAAGATTCTTACACCTTGGCTGGGAAAATGTATCCAGCATGATTCATGTACCCTTCACCGAGGTATGGTAACATCTTTTGTACAGTTCATTTATACAAGTATCTCAAGTCCTAGACATTGTATATTGAAATGCAGAAGTTTTTGTAGCAGACAACTGTTGTTGTGGTCGTGGTGGTCTTCAGTCCAGAGACTGGTTTGATTCAGCTCTCCACTATACTCTATCCTGTCCAAGCCTCTACATCTATGGGGAAAAAAAAAAACCGCAACCCACAACCATTAGAATCTGCTTACTGTATTTATCTCTCGGACTCCCTTTGTGATTTTTACCCTATATATTTACCTCCAATGATAAATGTATGATTCCATGATGTCTCAGAATGTTTCCCACCAATAGATTCCTTCTTTTAGTCAGGATTTGCCAGAAAATTATTTTCTCCCCAATTCTGTTAAGCACCTCCTCAGTAGTTACATAATCAACCCATCTAAACTTCAGCATTTGTCTGTAGTGTCACATTTCAAAAGCTTCAGTTCCTTATCATCACTCCTTTCAAAGAGCCTTAACATTTAATTTAAATTTGGATGTCAACAAATTTCACTTCTTCAGAAATTCTTTTGTTCCCTTAGCCATTCTGCATTTTATACATTCATTTTGACTGTCAGAAAGTCTTTTGCTACCCAAGCAACAAAGTTCATCTACTACTTTTATTGTTTCATTACCTAATCTTAATTTCTTCATCATCGCCTGATTTCTTACACTTCATCCATTACCCTTGTTTTGTTTCTATTAATGTTCATCTTATAACCTTGGTTCAAGACACTGTCAGTTCTGTTCAATTGCTCTTTCTGGTCCTTAGCTCTCCCTGATACATTCACAATGTCATCAGCAAACTGCAAAGTTTTTATATCTTCTCCATGAACTTTAATTCCTTCTCCAAATTTCTCGTTGCATTCCTTCACATCTGTCTCAGTGTACAGTTTGAATAACATTGGGGAAAGGCTGAACCCTGTCGTACTCCCTTCGCTACCACTGCGTCCATTGCATGCCCTCCGACTCTTTACAATAGCTGTCTGGTTTTTGTATGAGTTGTATGTAATTTTTTATTCACTTTATTTTACCCATGCTACCTTTAGAATTAGAAAGAGTACATTCCAGTCAACATTATCAAAAGCTTTCTCCAAATCTACAAAAGCTAAAACCGTAGTTTTGCCTTTCCCTAACCTATCTTCTACAGACAACTGTACCAAACTCGAAAAAAAGCTGCACTTTGTTGGAACCAATGATAAATTCCAGCTACCAAACATTTTAATGTGTTCCACATCTCTCTCAGAATGATACTCAAGATCCGTTTTCTTAGTTCATAGCTTTTTCAAGAACAAACCAACTCTGCTTTCATTGTAATAAATATTATTCCACTCAGTCCCAGAAAAGAATGTAGAATATATTGCTCCCCACTGCAAGCGAGGTGTGGAGACCACTCTGTGATCTGTTGTGGTTAGTGTTATATTGTTATAAGATATTGTTAAATGCAGCATGTCTTACACAGTATCTGTAAATTTCATATGGGACACACAACATGTTTTCAGATTCAGTGGTGTATGTATAGCTACAAAATCTTGTTAATGTTTTATTTATTTCAGCTGTTGTGAGCAGCTTTAATTCAGTGAAAAATATTTATTAAAATGCAAGCAATACACCTTATATTAATGGCTGATTATATGAATTGCATCCCACTTTTAGATCACTGGTCTCAAAACTACGTAGACTGGAGAAAGAAACTTACATTCTTCAGCGGAATATAGCAGAAATGGAAGATCCTTCCAATACTGAACTCTATCAGCAGGAAATGGAAGAGCTCGAGAGACAGGTAATTACAGGGCAATACTGTGGCTGTAGATTTTGTTACATTTGTTGTAAATCAATATTTATCACATAATTTCTTTCTCTCTCTGTAGGTTTATGAATGCAAAGAACAGCTAAATTCACAAAGTGAGGAACTGCATATGATGCTGTCATGTTACAAAGAAACTCAGTTATCAGCCAATCAAAAACTGGCAATAATGCGGGGGGATAAGCCAGTGAGAGTTGTCCGGGCAAATGAAATATGCTTCAAACATGCAAAATGGAGGCTAACAGAAGCTGATGGACAACTGGGAATAGCAGATGTTGTTTTAAGCAATTTCTTGTGAGTTCCTATATATTGACAGGAAAATTTATTTAAATTTAATTTATTTCTGTATGTTATGTCACTACCATTTCTACAACAGATGGGGTGCTTTTTCAACTGGGAACCTAGTTTCTTCTGATGAGTCTTTATATAAATATGTTTTACCTTCTTCACTCATCATTATTAAAATGTAAAATTTGAGTTTCAGATGATAACATCTATTTCCCCCACCAAATTCAACTTGTCTTACAATCAATCCAGGATTAATTAATGTTATATTAATGTTCATATCAAGCTGCCAGTGCTTGTCACTTTCAGAAACTAAGTACATCGTTTAGAATATAGACAATTCAACAAATGAAGAAATTATCAATTTGGTTGCACAAGGTAAAATATTTTACAGTAGAACAGTTTTTACACTTTTCAAGGGACTTACTGAAAGTGGTGTACAATGCGGAAAATAATGTTTTAATCGGTAAGATATTCTTACTGGATCACCCTTGCATTTTCGTGGTTTATTTGTGATATATGTACGTAATAGGCATCAAAATATTTAGAAGGAAGTTTATTTATTGTGTAATAAAGGTTATCCAAATTTTGTACTATTTTAAGTGCCAGGCGGAACTGGAACTGGCAACTTTATGTCAAAAATTTCTACTTCCTATAATTTCAATCATCATAATCTACTTTGTAAGCAAGCCTTTAACTGGCATTCATTACTTATGTAGTGAAACAGTTCCGTCCTTTTTGTATTTTTTGATATTTCGCACAACAATATTCGAGAATTTATTCGCTTTCTCATGTGCAAATGTATGCATATGTATTTTTGTAACATTAGCACAGTGTCTGTATCTCGCATTATAATCGCATTTTTGAGGTTATAATACTGTGCCCCCCTTCAGTGTGCAGAAAAACATACACAAGCAATCCATCAGTCTCACCACTTATAAAACTTCACAAAAATACTTAAATATTTGCATTTTACAACAAGAATAAATTCTTGAAATGCATCATGCAAAGCATGAAAAATTACCAGTTGTGTAAACCAAGAAGTTGTAAACAAAGCTAAGTGATGATCAGCATGGTAGCTGATGGGACTTCATCAGCCTCCATGTCGTGAGTTAACTACTGGTGCGTACTGCAAACAACAAAATGCGAAATACACCTTTGAACAAATGCAAAGTGTCAAGTAACTTGACTGTGTAATATTTATTAACACTATACGTGCAGGTGATAGCCATGCCAGCATCAAATAATCTCAATTACCTATCTTTTTTTCTTTATTAACATGGTTTCAAAAAATGTAAAACGCGGGAAAGAGTGTAAATATATTAGCGCAAAAATGGGGGCGAATTAACATAGTTAACATAGGAAATTTAATGACAAAAATTGGTGTAATTGTTGGGAAACATAAAATCAGGGAATTTGAAAGTGGGGTTTTACTGTATTTTTTAGGCAGTCACCACATGTGTTTTCAGTCACCTGCTCTCTGCTCGGCATCTCAGCTAACCACCAATGGAGACAGGATCTGAAAATGATGTATATCATATGATCGAATTCAGTTATCATGGAACATAAAATATTTAACTTGAGCAATTAAGACTGATTTTTCTTCTGAAATTAGCCTAGATTGCCAAGTGTTTGCAGTAATGTTTTCAAAAGTAATCATTTCAACAAATTAAAGATAAAGGTGATGCATTGAATTAAAATTTGTGATGCGGCCGGGAATCGAACCCAGACCTCCGCACTTACTATACAGATGTCTTACGACTAGATCGCTGCACCACTATTGATAAAGGCACCTCGGGATAGTTTAAATATGACTTCCCTCCACATCACAAACTCCAATTCAGCTTCTGTGTTCCTTGAAATATTTCCACAAATGCCAAGGCTCTCCATGCAGCAGAATAGCACATTGGCAATGGACATATTGGAACATTCCTGCATTTAACCTTAGGCTAAAGTGATATAAGTATCATTCTAAATAGAATAAAGGATAAAGATGAAGCATTGAATAAAATTTCTGATGCGGTGGTCTAGTGGTAAGACGTCTGCCTAGTAAGAATGGAGGTCCGGGTTTGATTCCTGGCTGAATCAAAAATTTTAATTCAATGCTTCACCTTTATCTCTGATGTCTTTGACATGTTTGAGATGAAAAACAATCTCAGGGTTTGTAAATTTCTATTTAGAATTCAACAAATGTCTCAGATTCTCAGCATTGAAGAAGCTGCTTCTGTGCAAAAGAAAATTATAGCTATTGTCCTGCCTGTTTATTATTTCTGACTCCAATATCCATTGCAGTAAATCTAGGAATTTCCTATGGCACACTGAAACATTTATTTGCAGAGTCAGTGGCATATGTATATGTATCTATATAGTCTGACAAGGTCCCAAGAACATTTTAGTATGAGACAAGTCTTCCAGTTTGAATATCAGCTCACGGCTGAGTAGAGACGGACAAAAACAACTGTTTCAAACTGAGTATAGGATTTATATGTGGTGCTGGTTCACAAGAAAAATATTCGTTAATACTGCATAGTATCATAACAGATACCTATTTATATCGGAGAACAATATGTATACTTGCCCAAACCATGATTCTGTGATGTCCTGAAGTAGAAAAAAGGCAGAAGAGTTGTCGAAGAATTCTGCCCTGTATAATTGCTACAACTCACCGTACATTTATGGCAAGGTGTGGGTCATTGCTGTGAGTGATTTTGGGATGTATGCCGGAGGCCACCTGCAGTACCCAGCGTAGCCGCATTTGTGCTGGGTGCGGACGAACTCTCCATATAGGGTAGATGCACAGGTGTGCAGTCTCAGTTTATGTCAAGTGACTGTGTGATTAAATTACTTCACCGTCTGTTTGCATCCTTTATTAATAAACAAGTGGGAGTAGACACATGTGTTGTATGTTATAACACATTTGGCAACAAGTTGGGTACTCACTTACGTGTCTTCTACACTATTGTCTGTTTCTTCCACTCCTATGGATAACAAGACTGTGATACAGGCACTTTATAAACAGCATTGGGTCTTCATGGCTGCTATCATTACTTTAT
Source organism: Locusta migratoria (assembly GCA_026315105.1). Taxonomy (NCBI): domain Eukaryota; kingdom Metazoa; phylum Arthropoda; class Insecta; order Orthoptera; family Acrididae; genus Locusta; species Locusta migratoria. The sequence goes on along the minus strand of CM048744.1, from coordinate 245,810,018 downwards.
TGACTACATTGTTTCTGCAGGCATCCATGCTGTCGGCTTTTCTGCCTCCTTTTCTTCAGTGTGAAAACTCTGCTGAAAACTGGGAAGCTTATGAGAAGTGGCTTCGGCAACATTTTCTTACATTTGGGTCACGGATGCTGATCTGTTTAAGGCTTTTTTATGTCATGGATTTTTTCTTGTGTTTACCAATTGTCATGCCAGCTCGCACCGTGTCAGGATCTAGCATTGCTCTCCTTCTATGAAATGGTTCAGTTGTTGTCTGGATGTTACCATAAACACACGCAGGTCATTGTTGCAAAGCTCCAGGCATCAGATGCTGCTCCTGACTGCTAGCACATTGGCAGCACATAGCGGCCAGCCACTTTACTTTTTATATTCTTTAAACCCACTAGCATTCACCCAGCATGTATTTTTATGAACAAACTTAATGTCATTTTATACGACATGCACATAATCTATATCTATAAATGTGAATGTCTGTTCTGTGTTCGTTTATCAAGTCTGAACCACAAGACATAAAGAGCTAAAAATTTGTTCAGTTGCTAATGTCTACCCGGGGAAGGCTTTAGGCACGGTTTTATGGCGATCGGATAGCTATTTATCTATATATATATATATTAATGTGAATATCTGTTCGGTGAACGCTTATCACATCCGAACAAGACGCAGGGACTTTAAATATTTGTACAGTTACTAATTTATACCTGAGGAAGTTTTAAGCACACTTTTATAGCGATCTGATAGATATTTAGTAATTTGAAGAATATAACGCGAAATGCGGAACAGTAATTACTCTTTGAAAATTATATTTACGCTTTGAAAATGGTTTTATTGGTTGCATTGTTGCTTGAGGTTTGATAATGATAGAAGGGTGGAGTATATTGGGATGGAAAGTTATCGGTGTGCATAAAATTCTCCGTGTGTGTGTGCGCGTTAATATTTCGCTCTGCAGCTAAAACTACAGAACGCAAATGAATGGTCTGTGTGTAATTGTTGTCCGAAGTCTCCCTTTGTACACCATAGCAGTTCCATGCCGATAGCTATAAGGGGGTGGAAGATCTGGTGGTTGAAAGACGTCAATTATAAAAAAAATTCGAACTGAAGGCCAGTGATGACGTTTGCGACTCTATAGCAATGAGGTCACATACAGCGAAACGTGATGCCAAAGACCGTATCTTTGGTATATGCGTGCTACAATGTCTTCAGCTCTTTCTCTGTAAGGATAAGCATACAAATAAGGAAATATAAGAATAAATAAATAATGCAGTAAAAAAGAAATTTCTTTTGTTACATCTCTTTTTAAAAAAATCGATTTTACGTTTCGCGCGTTATCTATCATCAACTGACACACGGGTTTAAGCTAGTGTACTCTAACTTCTCTAAGTACTTATGTCTCATGTGATAATTTTATACTTCTGATGAGGACACCCTTAGATGGTATTAAAATCCGGGTAAGTGTATTTATTTCAGAGCAAATCTTGGGGCTGCGTGTTTCCTTTTACAGTAAAGTGGGGAAGTCTTGACTGCTACTGAGAATACAGCTCCAAGACCTGATAATATTGCATATAAGTACCCAGTACAGGGATCATTCCGAAATTTTCTCCCAGGGGGCACACAATTCATTTGAGAGTATGAATGTGATGCCCCAAGCCAGTGTAGTGCTTAATCCTTTCCTGTACTATGATTTTACTTTGATTAGTGTTTTTTTTCCGTAGGAAAGAAACCCTGCTGACAACATAGCTCAATGAATGATATCAATATGCTTTTTCCCTCTTTGTTTCCTTTATTTTACAACTCGCATTTCTATTAACTGACTTTCTTTTATCTCATACAGATTTCACCTCTAGTTTCAAAAATTTGTAAAGACACATGGGGAAAAGTGCCCATTATTCTCTTGTAAACAATATGTATCTATTACCATGGAATTGAACACTAATTTTTTTCCTGGAACCAGTGCTGCGGGCAGATGAATTTATATATAAACTCTTGAAAAATCAAGGGATCCATCCCATATGTAAAGGCTTGCCAAAAAATAAAGTTTTATCACAGGTGTGTTTACTCTTGCTTTCCAGGACAAATTGAAAATATTGGTTTACCACTATTATTGGAAGTCATGTATTCCATTCCCAATGTGGGAATGCCAGCACTTCAGACATGGTCTTTTCCCCCCAGTATTCATATAACCCAGTCTCTGGAAACTGGTTGACCACTACTTGAAAATTCACCATGTGCATTATCCCCTATTTGTCAAATTGCAGAAATAACTAACTACCTCCATACCTAACATTTTGTTACTTTATAAAAGGCAGATACAATCCAAGAACTCAATTTCGTAGATCATCTTACATCTGCCACTATTGTGGCCAGCAATGATGAGGTAATCTTCTGTTGGGATTTCAGCAGTCTTCTCATTGAACAGTGCCCAGAAGGCATCTTTGTTTTATATGCTCAGGCCTGTTTGTGAAGCATAGGCACTGAAGAAGGAGACTTTTTGTTTATCTGAAATGTAGACAATTTTCATGAGGCAATCATTGTAACTTCAGACACAGATCCATTGAATTTTGCTGACTCGACAATGCCGACGCCATTTGTTGTTCTACGGGTTCCATTGTATATCAATTTGTAGCCACAACCAGTGTCACATGACTTTTCCCATTCCATCTAGTCTCCTGCACTGCTCAGATGTCGATGTGCCTCTTTTCAAGTACCTTAGCTAGTTCACAACATCGTCCAGTCATAGTCCCGAGACAGAGTTTATGGGCTCACTTGTTTAGTTTGTGTGAAAAATGGAATTGCATGCTGTAAAATACTTATAATGTTGACAGTGGCGTATGGTGAGTCTGCTCTAACTAAAATAATAATAATAAGTTTATAATGTGGTACAAGCACTTCTAAGGTGGGCAAGCAGATGCCAATGGTGAACCTTGCTCTGGACGCCCCAGCACATTAACAATGTCAAAGTTGTGAAGAAAATTGTTTTGGAAAATTATCAAATTAACCCTTATGCGGTTGTGTGGCTTTTCGTAATGTTAATAGTGACGCAGGGTGTTGCTAACACCCCAAATAAAATTATCTATAATGACATTGGCGTACAATGTATCACTGATATGAATATGTTTACTTCACTAATGGCTATTTAGAATGTTATCTCCTGGTATATTATTGTTTTATTTAATATTACTTTAGTATTAATTTGGGTTATATGAAACATCTGTGATAATCCACATTTTTTACATGTATAAGACATTATACATGTAATTAAATATTTTTTCAGTCATCTCATACAATAATTACTGACACAGCTTCACATGAATAATTCAAACACTTCTCTGAATGCAGCAAGGCGATCAAGTTCTCTATGCTGTGGTCTGTCTCGAATATCATCGAATCTCAAACAACGCAACAAGAAATGAAAGTGCTGTAAACTCATTGTTGCATTAAATATTGCAATTCCAAAACCATTTGTGTCCCATAAGTCTTCCAGATTTTGGTGTTCTGCCCTGTGATGCCCAGCCAGTATCAACAGACCAAGAAGACATTTGACTTCATCCTCATTTGTTGCTTTGACATCACTTTATCTTGTGAAATTTGATGTTATTTGTTGTATGTCAATATTTGTGCACGATGTAGTCATTCTGATTATTATGTCATTTACAAATATTTAAAAACTGTCCATTGCAGTTTCCGCAGATTTTGCGATAGCTTTCACACCAGAGAGATGAGTAACAAGGTCTACATTTCTAGTCCTTACGTTGCGACTAGGACCTTATCCTTTCCAATAAAAAAATCATGTTTGCTTTCATTATCCGCTGCACTTGCTTGTGGTTCGATTTCCAGGTTGTCTGCATCTTCGTTTCTGTGCCCTATGATGAGAGAGAACTTCATAGCTGTCTGCTTTCTCCTCACCCTCTTCTCCTCCTTCAAAAGTTTCATCTAAGACCTCTTCCAGAAGCTTCCACACTCTTTATTGTTCTATTTCATAATGATCTATAGCTGTTTTAGCTGCACAGAGCAACAAAATACAAGCAGATGCTATGGAACACAACCATGTACTTTCTTGCAGCACTGCAATGTAAAGAGTAGCGTGGGGTGCCAACAAAACTCAAAGGCGCATTGTTGTGCACTCTTTTTCTCTTTGAACTTGTGCTTCTATTACAGATTATATTCCTACTCAAACCTTTCATATTACATCCTAGAAAGGTACCAAATAACATGACGATATACTCCTATCCATTATGTAATAATCCATTGACAAAGATAACTGGGGTGTTCTGAACACCCTGCGTGACCGCTTAAGGGTTAAAGGAGTGTTAACACTAAGGAAATATAAGATAAGTGAATACAATATGCGACACGTACAGACAGGTATGTGAAAAATAATGGAAGGTGACAGAAAAGGTTCACATTAGGATGACTGCACAAAATATCGTAAGCGGCATATCTCTTCAAGTACCACTTGCCGGTCTCTTGAGCAATAAGTATTGCATAATATTTTGAATTGTGAAAGTGACGGCAAGAAGAGAAAACAACTCTTTACTTGCTTTCATTAATTTATCGAAAGTTAATCAATGCATCTGTCGCGTACACTAAAACATTAATGTGACAAGTGAACATGGCGAGAAATTGCATCAGAAATAAATAATTATTATGTAAAGGACAAGTAAGTGATCAGATTTTTATGTTATTAACTAGCAATGTAAATATTTTGGAACTCTGACACATGAAATAAATAATTCAATTATAATTCAGAGAGTAATTATAATTCAGGTTGACAGAATAAACAATGAAGAAAATGAGCTACATGTTAAATTTGCAGTAACGTGATAACACTAAGAATGTAACATTATTTTATTTTAACAAATAATGAAGTACACCTACAGATTTATTTTCAGTTTTTGTAATTTTTAAATATTAATTTCTGTTACACACTGATAGATAAAGAATTTGTTGTATTCAATTTCCGGGTCTTGTGAACTGACAAAATTCCATCAACTTTGGTATTCAGTCAGATTATCACATTCCCACAAGAAACTGGAACTTACTGGTACAATTTGTAAAATGTAATACAAATAAATCTACCCAATTTTGTTAATACTCAATTTTGTATTCATACTCCATAATGAGTAACGGGACCTTCATTTTCTATATGTGTAGGGACATAAAGATAACATTAATATAAAGTTGAAACTGGTAGCCTAATAAATTAGTTTTGAAGTATACAGCTCTCTGTGTCCTTTTAATTAAACAAATTTAGACCAACTGCATTCCAATATCCATTTTAATATTGGATTAAATACAATTGAATGTTAATGTAATTCCAGTAAGCATTGGAACATGTGAAATTTTATTAGTTTTATGTTTCTCTGCATCCATTCATAATATTCCATCTGTATCAGAGAATATGTTGTATGCTAATCTGAAAGTTTTTACTTTTTAGATACACAAAAAATTCTAAGAGTGATAACTCTGGTGAGCACCTGTTGGAGCTTGGCTATATTCGCATGACTAACCTGCTACCAAATCAAGTGTACAAAGAAGTTTTGTCACCCACTGAAATACAGAGCAATATGCCAGTGGACAGAAAGGTAAGACACTTGGCAATAGAATGCTAGAAATAAAATAATAGTTTCCAGTCTTTTAAAACTAATCAGTAATCAGTATACCCAAAAATAGTATTGGCTACATTACTATAGCATAAGAAAGTCAAGAAGTTAAAGAATACAAGTAGAAAGCTCTCAAAATCTAAGATTAATAAAGATTTTGTTAAACTGATCACTTCTATTCCTTACTCATTCAAGTCCTCGCAGCTCTGCTGGTGCTCCTTGTCCAGTACTGCTTTACTTCTCAGTCAATCTCTCTTTTCATCATACATGTATATGTGTGTGTCACATCTGTTGCATTTGAGGAAAAATGCTGTACATTGATATAATGCTTCTTTTCAGAGAGCCATCAGAGTTTTCTGCCGTGAAAAAGCACCAGTTGGAGGTATATCAGTTAAAGAACACTTTGAGATTAATGTTGTTCCAATAACAATAGGTAAGCCATACTTATTGTTATGTCATTGTCATAGTGTGACTTGAAATTCTTTGCACCAATATTCAAAATTAGAATTATAAAAGTTCCTAGAGTTTAACTGAAGTTTATTTTATAACCTAGGAGAAATCTTACAAAATAAATTGTTTTACAGGTTTAACAAAGAAGTTTTTCAACACGATGCTGAAATTCTGCTTCCCAGAAAGAGATCCTGACACAATTGAGAGGGATGGCACTGATGAAATGGAAACAGAAAACAAAGGAAAGAAGATAAAAGGAAAGAAAAGCAAGGAAGCAAGTTTTTATGTTCCCATTGAGCAGAAAGATGATGTTGAAAAGATGAAGGTAATGACATCACTTTACTAACTGTACAGTCTTCTTTGTGTTATCCACACCTTGTGTACACCATTAGGGCTCTATGTTGTGTCATACACCAGTTGCACTAGTTTCCATAGCATTAATTGTTTGTAAAATATGTTCAATTATGATCAAATTGTAGTTGGAACCAGGAACAATTGCGGTTGAGTTTATGGTCATGCCCACACATTCTCTGACAATCATGAGTGTTCAGTTGTGTTCTTAGCACTCTGTTAAAAATGCCATAGCCATTTCTAATGAGTTAGTGTATTGAATTTCAACACTGTGACTGTGGTTTGCTCAAATGTATGTTTGACCACTACAGTCTGTAAAAAGTCAGTCTGAAACACTACAAATTCACCATCCCAGTAGAATATCATATTTTTATAATTATTATTTGGAATTTTCAAAGACAATAACCATTTGGTGCATTAATTGTAATATTCTTATTTGCCCTAAACTGAGTATTTATTATTTACAAGTGCTCTTATAATGCTACACAATATTACAAATATTCTTTAGACACTATATGGCTGAGTCACAGAGTCTGTGTATGTCCTTTCACTTACCATCATAGCTGTACACTTTACATATGAGTAGATGGTCCAGAGATTAATTTTTGCCATGTCACATCCAAGACTGTCTGCCAACACTCGTTCTGATACGGTTCAAACTTGCCCACAATTTTCTCATTAGGTTGAATACATGAACCTTCTTGTTGTGGTCGTCCACAAACTTTTGGTTTTTGTGCTCACTTGCAGCTGATAATTCCTTCCAAGCTGTTTTTGAGCAAAGCCTTTGAAGTTGTTCAAATGTTTGTTAAGCTTATGGGACTTAACTACGGGGTCATCAGTCCCTAAACGTACAAACTACTTATGAACTACTTACGAATTAGGATGGCACAAATATCCATGCCCGAGGGGGGTTCGAACCCCCGACCGTAGTGGCCATGCTGACCGTGACTGGAGCGCCTCAGTCACCTTGGCCACCGCGGCCGGCCCTTTGAAGTTGTTCATGGATAGGGTGACCAGATGCAATCATTTAGAAAACAGGACAAAGAGCTTCAAAAAGGAGGACAAAGTAAGGAAAAAAGGAGACCCACAAAATATACATGCAAATTTAACAAACGAGTTTATTAATAATAGACAAAATATTTCCTTGTGGTTGACCCAGGTGTAAGACCTATCCCCCAACAGCCACCTGCCACATCCTACTGCAGTTCAATCAGAGGCATTTCCTACCCTGTAAAAGGCAGGCTATGTGTGAGAGCAGCTGTGTCATAAATCAACAATGCTGCAGTTGTTGTTGTTGTTGGGTTTTGGAAGGGACTAAACAGCGACGGTTATCAGTCCCTTGTTCCAGTCAAAGAGATAAAACATTTTGTTAAGTGATCCAAAGTAAAGGCTTTAACAAGTCAAAGTTTAAAACTTACAGACTAATAGAAAGAAAGGATACAGTTAAAAACGAAGAAGGGATAAAACAGCTGAAACAGTACAAGAGTGTTTTTGCTGGGTGGTCACAACGATATAAGGAACACACCCAGCCAATGCTGCAGTTACTGTGCACAATTGTATGTGGGCATGACAAGTGAGCAACTGCCTACTTGCTTGAATGGCCACTGCTGAACTGTGGAAAATTGCAACGTTCACCATCAAAATACCAAATATGCTGCATGGCACAACAATGACATCAGCAGTTTCGTCACTGCTCGAGCCACTCATATGCTATCTTCCACCACATCTGTCTCTGAATTATGCAGATTGGAACTGTCTCTCAAATATATCCTGATCCCCCCCTCCCCTTTCTCCAACTTTTTCTCTCTTTCCTTCCTTTCACCCATCTCCCTTCTTTCTTCATATTCATCTTTCTTTCCTTTACCTTTTCACCCACTCCTTACTCACTTGTTCCTTACTTCTCTTTCTCGCCTTTGCCCTTTTTTTACCCTCTTCTTCTTCTTCTTCTTCTTCTTCTTCTTCTCTCTCTCTCTCTCTCTCTCTCTCTCTCTCTCTCTCTCTCTCTCTCTCTCTTTTTTAGTTCCATTTTTCTCACCTCCCTTTCTCCACCCCCACTCCCTTTTCCAATATCCCTACTTGCTTAATCCACTATACTCTTTCTTTCTTGTGTACCTGCAGAGTTTTCTGTTTAAAAATATTCCTTTTTTCCACTACCCATCACCCTTCCGTATTTGAATCCTTCCCCATCCCCTCACCAACTCCACGAGATCAGGCAACTGTTGTCAATAATAAAATACAAACTATCAATCATGTAGTGGCCATGGAAATGTTGTGTGTGTGTGTGTGTGTGTGTGTGTGTGTGTGTGTGAATTCTGTTTTTTGTTAAAAGTTGCTACATATCACACATCAATCTGCCTTAGGTGAGTAGATGTCTTTTCCTTATTTTACATCTTGATGGTGACATTAGTAGATAAACAGACAAAGCTGTAATGAGTTGAATTGGCAAGGGGATGGGCTTAATGACATAACTTCACTAGCTGAAAGAATGTGTTAGTAGTATACATTCTGAAGCAACAAGAAGTAGTGGTAATGAATAAAAATAATTGGTAATTATTCTTTGAATACAACACTGTTACTGAACTAAGCCACAATGTAGTGAAGGTCTTGTAGAAATCAGATTGAAGTGGCTGTACCTCTAAGTAATTAAACTATACTGAAAATGTTTGCACAAAATACACAAGTTTGAGGAGCCACATCAAACCAGTTGTTAGATTGCTTCAGGTGCTGCTTGATAGCAAACATTTCTTACATAAATATCAAAGAAAAGAAATCATTACTCAAATAGTTTAAAAGGCTACAATTTCTTGTCAAGGGTAACCCTTTAAGGATACTAATAATTGCTAATAATTGAGGGAATAAAGCTAACCATCTCCTCTATAATTGAAGTGTGCAATGGGTGATGGGTGGTAGTCTCTCTCTCTCTCTCTCTCTCTCTCTCTCTCTCTCTCTCTCTCTCTCTCTCTCTTACTCATACACACACATTGGCCTAGGAATGCACTCTAGAGTGTGTGTGTGTGTGTGTGTGTGTGTGTGTGTGTGTGTGTGTGTTTGTTTGTTTGTTTTGGTGGGCGGAATGCCCTTCATTCATTATATGTGCAGGAACATATTGTCTGAATGTTTGGCAGTATTTTATTTGTGCCCACCTGCCACTCAGCTATATGGTGAATGGTTACATATATGCCTAAATTATTTGTACTCCATCCAGAACATAGTTCTATCATTCAGAATCATTATTTCCACAAAACCAATTCTGTCATGTGGTTATTCTAATATGGGATGTGATTCATTGCTATTTTCAGGAACGAGCTGAGAAAAATAAACTTTTCATTTATATAAAGATACCAGAAGTGCCTGTTAGGGTGAGCTACAAAGGCAATAAGGATAAAAATTTAGAAGACATCAGAGACTTCAGCTTGGTAATTCCAACACTAGAATATCATAATGTCACTTGGACATGGCTGGATTTACTGCTGGCTATGAAGAGTGATAGTAGGAGAGTTATCCTCTCTCAGGTATGAATGATTCAGTTTACTGTAAAATACTATAAAAATGAAAATTATTTTATGTACAGTTTATTTCCGCAGATAAGACGAGGTACAAATTTTCATCAAAATTTTATAGTTTAAGCATATATCTACCCTATAAAACAACCCCCAAGTTACCATATTTACCTGAATGGACACCACACTTTTTTTTTCCACTTGTCAGAATTAAAAAATACGCCTGCAGCTTAGATTCAAAGTTAAAGCTTTAGGAAGTTCCAAAAAAATGTTGCTATAAGTCGCCATGAGTAGGTTTTGTGAATGGTAGTTCTAAACATGCCGCTAGAAGCTGCCATAAGTAGTTTTTGTGATTGGCACATCTGGATTTCACCCTTTTTTGCAATGTTTTCAGTCTGCTTTTGAACTTTCATGCATGTAGTGCTACGTTGTATCCAATAGTGAAGAAGCATGGTTTTTTTACACCACAAAACTTAAGAGAAAAGCTTTTTTTTGCCGAGATGACATTTAATTGTGTTGGTGCACATATTATACAAGTGAAAATGCATGAAATTGCTCAAGAACAGAAGATAGTGGATTTCAAAGGAAGCCGCAATTTTTGCATGTATCTTCAAAATATTTTAACCCTTTCACTGCTCCATACATAAATATATGCTAATCTTTTCAGTGCTACTCTGGATATATTGAGAGATTATTTTTGACAAGGGACATTGTAAAATCAAGTTGCATTGAAAATAATTCTATTCCTGCTCTATGGCGTATAGGTTATCATATGTACCCTTGGCCACTCAGTAAATCAATAAATCTGGTAAAGTGAATATTTTCTGGGGAAAAAAAAATGTAAATGCCAGACTAAATTTCAATGTATTTTTTTTCTTTTTGTATAAGATAACCTTGGATTTTGGGGCCTATTTTTTATGATTCAGTCATCATCTTATCTGTGGAAATATACAGTAATTACAAAGAGAGAGAATAAGTAGTCAATACTTAATCATCAGCAGACAATATTTGGAAAACCATTTTCTCCTCCTCCTCTCGGTGTTGTTGTCATGTTTCCTCTGATAGATTTCACATTCCTGTAGCATCACCTTTTCTCAGTAGAACTTGTCAAAGATTGCAATGACCCGATACCATCTGAAATCATGAAAGAAGTGTAAATCTACACTAGAGGAAAATATGCTTGGTTTTCCGAATGTCTTGTCTTGAACAGGGTATCATATTCCTCTCATCCTTATCCATTTTAGATATTCTGAATCCTAAAATGTTGTAGCTATTGATCTAGCATGTACGTGCATGTGTGTGTGCACATCAGCTAAAAGGAGGACACACTCAAAAGCTAGTAAGTAATTGTACCATGCCCTATTCACACAGGGTCTCCGAGCAACCAAGGGGTGCACCATATGTAGTTATGTGGAGTCATTCAGATGGGGATACTTGGGTAGCGGTGTGTCCCAGAGTCTCGACCCAGCGACATGCTACTCACCAAATTTCCAGAGTCTCTTGGTTCTATTCGAACCATTTGATTTGTACAGTGTGCAAAAAAAAAAAAAAAAAAAAAAAGTTTAATTTGAAATTCATGTTAGAAAGTGATGTTTGCTAACTTTCCAAAGACTTTCAGACTTGAAACATTTAACAAAGGTCAGAACCAAGGAGGTTAGAATACAGGGAGACGCCCTTAAGCTGAAAAAGTGAGGCCTGCCTCTGCCATATTGCTAAGTTTTGAAGAAGTGTTCGTATTGTGGCACTAATATTTTATGTCACTTAAAACATGAATAAAACGTCTGACAATTTAGTTGTGATGTACAGTGTGTTAAAAGAGTGCAAATTAGCCATTAAAAATTATCTCTCAAATATGTCATGATGAGTATTTATTACATAAAAAATAGACGAAGATTACTCACCAGGCGAAGGAGCACAGGTGTGACAGCATCACAAATAAATAAATGAATACACACACACACACACAATCACAAGCTTTCGCAACCCAGTTGCGTCTTCAGGCAGTAGGGAAGGAGAGGGAAAAGGAAATGATGAGGGTTTTAAGGAAGGGGGTAAGGAGCCATTCCAATCCCGGGAGAGGAAAGACTTACCTTGGGGGAAAAAAAGGAGGGTAAACAAATGCACACATGCCCACACATTCACACAGACACAAGTACACCTAGGCAGACATACTGTACTTTGCTTTCTACAGTATGTCTGCCTAGGTGTACTTGTGTCTGTGTGAATGTGTGGGCATGTGTGCATTTGTTTACCCTCCTTTTTTTCCCCCAAGGTAAGTCTTTCCTCTCCCGGGATTGGAATGGCTCCTTACCCCCTTCCTTAAAACCCTCATCATTTCCTTTTCCCTCTCCTTCCCTACTGCCTGAAGACGCAACTGGGTTGCGAAAGCTTGCGATTGTGTGTGTGTGTGTGTATTCATTTATTTATTTGTGATGCTGTCACACCTGTGCTCCTTCGCCTGGTGAGTAATCTTCGTCTATTTTTTATATTTTATTTTTCCTGCTAGGAATTTTTCGTCTTAATAATGAGTATTTATTACTATTTATTTAAGAAAGTATATTGTTTCAAAGTACATACTTTTCAGTGACTGTCAGTGAAATGCATTAACAGTAAGAGGGTTGAATTAATGCATAGTTTTAATGGAAAAATAGCATTTTGAAACTGACCAAGATGGCGGACAGGCTTCAACTGACATATGTGCTCGGCATATATAATGCCATCTCCCTTTATTCTAACCTCCTTGGTCAGAACATGTTGATTCGGTTTGTTGTCTGATTTGTGGTAGAGGGCACATTTTCAACCACCATTTCTCTCTGTCCCTGTTGCTATCATGAATATTTCGTTGTACAAGGTGTGTGTGCAAAGTTTGGTGAACGGTCTTGGGAAATATAGAAAACAAGAGTTACAAACAAAAATATCTTTACTGGCCTTCAAAGTAATCACCATTGTCTGCAATACACTTTCGATATCAGTTGCACATCTGTTGGAAACTGTCAGCAAACACATCTTGTGAACTCGTTCTAAGCACTGAGGTCATGCATTGTTGGATCTACACAACTGTTGTGAAGTCTTTCAGGGCTAATTTAAGGTGAGGAAAGACAAAGAATGAAATAAATCACAATTTGCGATCAGTTATGGCTTCACTGTACTAGGTTTAGATGGAATACCAAAGTGCAGTGAATGAAAATTTGTGCCCGGGCAGGATTCGAACCCAGCATCTCCTGCTTACTAGACAGATGAGTTTACCACTCCGCCACCGAGGACACAGTGACCAGCCCGACTGCAGAGAACTCTTCCCTGCACATCTCCCGCCACACCCAAATCTCCATTCGCCACGCTGTCTCTTTCCTATTACTGCACTGTAACGTCGTCAAAAATATATATAAAGACAAAGAAGTTAGCCAGTGCTAAATCTGGAGAATATAGATGGTGTGGAAGCATCTAGTGAGAAAGTTGAGTGTACGGACAGGCATTGTTGTGCAAGAAATTCCACTCTAAAGTATTTAAGCCACTCTAACACACACTTTTTATTCACTGCTTCAACGTCATACACCTACACTAACATCCCATGGGTTTCTGTTGCCGTTTTTGCCTAATTTAAAACAAAACTTGCTCCATTTTCACTCCATGTTGCAGTGACACAAGTTCTCACACTGACCCTGTTAGTTGGGTCGCAGCGTGTACCACCGTTTCACTGCAATGCATTTCACAGTAGGGGGCATTGTTGACGAGTCCCTGAATGTGTATGCACTCATCCTCACCAGTGTGGTGTAAAATATGGAATGATTCACTGAACTTTTCAGACGCACCTTGTAAAAATGAATCTCTTTTGACAATGAGTGAGCTTCACTCGAGCTAGTTTTTACCTTTGTGGTCATTTCACAAAATATTTGTGAGGACGCAATATATTGATTGACCATTAGAATAAAACTGAAATTAACCTGAGAGTTAGCATGACTGCTGTAAGCTCATCATACTGTTCGAAATTGATTTAAAAAATTCACACTCAGTAGACATAAAAACAGGCAACAGATATTGAAATATTTTTAATAAACATGTTTTTAAAACAGACTAAAAAGTAAAAATAATTTTTCCTAAGCCCATACAGATGGACTTAAAAATTTGTGCTTGCAAATTTTTAATAGCTACAACAATCTAAAACAAAGGAAACATATGGTGTGCATGGAAAAATACACAGAAGTTCGTCTCATTGTAGGGCAACAAATTTACTAGTGACTTTGTTGAATTATTTGTATCTCAGTTATCTAATGCCTGCAGCCCACATTTATTTATTTATTTTCATTTCGAACATTACAATTGTTATGACAGCTATTAGAAATTTACAGGCACAAATCTTCAGGACTATCTAAACATACCGACAGTAATAATAGGACCGTATTATATCATCACTGTCTCTCCTAGTCACTAAATATTGTACTACAGGTGCCAAGGTACACAAAAAAGTGCACTTTCTTCACTCTTAGCCAATGAAATTGATTTAATTTCCTTTCACACGCAAGCGACTTGGCACTACAGCAGACTTGAGTTGCGCCTGTGTGAATGTGATCTGCTACTCGAGTCATACAGTCTTCAGACCTTCTTTTTCTTCTGCTGCTGCTGCTGCTTTTAGTGTCAATTTCTGATACTTTTGTATACTTATCATTGCCACACAATTTTTTAAACATTTATATTTCCATTTTTTCATGCAGGCAATCAAACAAAAGTTACAAATTAAAATGAACAGGGTAGCTACAGATGAGGGCGTGTCCCCACAAGAGGAAGACAAAGCAAGAATACTGTTTGGATCAAGAGTGATGGTAACTATTTTGTATAGAATTTATGTTTGCACATTTCTTATAAGTTGACTTGAATGTTATTGAAACATAATCTTGAGATACTTCTGTTACATATGTTTGAGCCATGGCAGAGTGACCGATCGCATTGAGGTGCTATGCTCCATTGCGAGAGGCCATTCCCTGTCGGGGGTTTGAATCCTCCCTTGGGCTTGTATGTTTGTCCTGTCTTTCGTATAAGTTAGTTTGTAAGTAGTTTGTAACTTTAGGGACTGATGACCACACAGTTAAATCCCATAAGCTTAACAAACAATTGTAACATATATTATACAGGAGAAATTCCTAACAGGAAATATATATATATATATATATATATATATATATATATATATAAAAAGATGAAGATTTCTTACCAGGCGAAGGAGCTGGCGAAGCAGACAGCTTTCTACAGTATGTTTGCCTAGGTATGCTTGAGTTTGTGTATATGTGTGGGTGTGTATGTATTTGTTTACCCTCCTTTTTTTCTCCCAAGGTAAGTCTTTCCTGTCCCAGGATTGGAATGACTCCTTACCCACTCCCTTAAAACCCTCATTATTTCCTTTTCCCTTTCCTTCCCTTCCGCCTGAAGAAGCAGCTAGGCTGCGAAAGCTAGTGTTTGTGGGTGTGTGTGAATTTATTAATTTATTTGTGCTACTATCACTTCCGGTGCTCCTTAGTCTGGTAAGTAATCTTCATCTATTTTTTTATATAAATTTTTAACATATGTTTGATTCTGTAACAAATAATATGTCATGCTTAAAATACTAGATGTAGTATAAGAAAGTAAGAAAATTTGATTAGTCTGAGGAAAATTCTTCACTGAGAAGCAAAAAATATTATTCATTAGAGAGAGAGAGAGAGAGAGAGAGAGAGAGAGAGAGAGAGAGTGGGTGGCCAGTACTTAACTCAGTACCGACAATAGTCACACACACAAGAAATGCAGAAGAAGTTAAAAATAAACATGGACACAAGCTTTCAGGCATTCCTTTCTTAGGTAGGAGGGAGGAAATAGGGGACAGAAGGAAAGGGTTACTCCCAACCTAGGCTGTGAGGTAAGGATGACATGAAGGGTGATACACTATACGAGAAAAAGTTTCCAGGCACCTGGCTGAAAATGACTTACACATTCATGGTACCTCACCTCAATACCATCTTAGATGGTGAAATAGCTCGCCTATATTTGTAATTTTACAAAATCTTGAGAGTACAAGAGGTAACCTAGCACACTCATGGGATTCAACTAAGATACAAAGGAAAACAGTGACCATTATTCACTGATATCTGCAAAAGCCAAACCGCCAGTAAATGCTAGTAACACTTCAAAACAACTAATAGCATTTAGCTCTTTCCCCTCACTTTGTATCTGGTATTTTGTTTGTATATCATCTTGTTGGGGAGTGCGACACTGAAGAGAGACAGGTGAGGCCTGGCACTAAGTCAGCATTCGAAAACATCCCAAAAGTGTTCTATAGGATTGAAGTCAGGACTCTGTGCAGGCTAGTCCATTACAGGAAAGTTACAGGGATGTAAGGCTCCCCTTAAAAAACACGATCACACCACACCATAACACCACCACTTCCAAATTTACTGTTGGCACTACACATGCTGGCAAATGATGTTCACTGGGCATTTGACATACCCACACCCTTCCATTGCACTGCCACATTATGATAGATGTCCACACAGATGTCCAAGCGAGACATCGCTGTGTCATGTGTGGCTTATGGACAGCCACTCAACCATTAAATCCACATTTTCTCACTTCCCACCTGCCTGTCATAGTACTTGGAGTTGATCCTGATGCAGTTTGGAATTCCTGTGTGATGGTCTGGATATATGCCTGCTTATTACACTGTACGACCCTCTAAGATTATCAGTGGTCTCCGTCAGTCAACAGATGAGGTCAGCCTGTACGCTTTCAAGCTGTATGTGTCCCTTCACGTTTCTACTTCACAATCATATCAGAAACAGTGAATGCAGGGATGTTTAGGAGTGTGGAAATCTCATTTACAAACTTCTGACACAAATTACACCCAATCATCTGACCATGTTCGAAGTCCGTGACTTCTACAGATCACCCCATTGTGATCTCTCATGATGTCTAATGACTGCTGAGGTTGTTGGTGAGGAGTACCTGGCAGTAGGTGGCTGCACAATGCACCTAACATTAAGAACATATGTTTTTGGATGTTTCTGGATACTTTTGATCACATAGTGTGTATGACAGTCACAGATATTGGTTAAAAAGAAAGAAACATACATACATACAAAATGAAGAGAGAAGAGTGAGAAATGAATAAGTTAGTTGAGGATGGCAGAGATGGAGAGGTTAACATAGGTTTAGACCAGGAGGATGGGGGAAGGAGAGGATGTTTTGGAGGGCAAGTTTCCATCTCCATATCTCTAAGGGACTGGTGCTAGGTGGGAGTGTCCAGATGGCACACAAGATGAAACATATGCCAAGGTCCCTGGAAACATGTCAAAGGGCATACTGTGCCACAGAATATTGATTGTCTCCAGGCGAACAGACTGTCTGTGGCCATTCATGTGTTCAACCCATTTGATGGTGGACACATGTCAGTTGGTAGATGACTTGTTGTCTCACATGAGGCCCTGCTTTGAATGTTGTAGGTTTTTCTTGTGGTGGGGCTGGATTAGGTAGTTGGGGAGAATGCATAGGACTGGTTTTCCTGTAGGATCAGTTACATGGATAGAAACAATTAGGTAGGGAGGGTAGTTTTGGGATGTTGTAGTGATTGACGAGGATGTTGTGGAGGTTGGGAGGACACTTTAGAGGGGTGATATCATTTCAGGGCATGAGTTGAGAAGTTCATAGTCCTGACGGAGCAATTTGTTAAGGTATTCTAGGACAGGATGTGCTGGGTGACTAAGAGCATGCTTCTGGGTGTCTGGGTTTAGTCATAGTGTTACTACGGACTGCTCAGGTGATCTGTTTGTGGACAATGTCTCCAGGGTAGTTGCTGAAGTGGAAAACATTGGAAAGGTTGTTAGCTTTGTTGCTGAGTGATTTGGAGTAGATACGTTTGCCATGGATGCCAGGCTATATCTTAGGGATTGTTTAATACAGAAGGGATGGCAGCTACCATATTGCAGGTACTTTTGTTTATTTGTGAGTTTAATATAGAATAAGGTGAAGGTCAAAATTAAGGAACTTTGGTTCCGGAGAAGTACCAGATGAATTTCAGGTTAGAGGAGGAGTTGATGATTTGAAGGAAGTTAAAAAGGTTTTCTTAACCATGAATCCAGACCACAAAGATGTCATCTATGAATGTTCCGGGTGATCAAAAAGTCAGTATAAATTTAAAAACTTAATAAATCGCAGAATAATGTAGATAGAGAGGTAAAAATTGACACATGCTTGGAATGACATGGGGTTTTATTTGGGGGGGGGGGGGGGAATGTTCGACATATGGCACTTCAACTGATCAGAAAAGCAATAATTATCATAACAAATTAAGACAAAGCAAAGATGATGTTCTTTACAGGAAATGCTCAATATGTTGACCATCATTCCTCAACAATAGTTGTAGTTGAGGAATAATGTTGTGAACAGCACAGTAAAGCATGTCCGGACTTATGGTGAGGCATTGTCTTTCCCTAGAGATGTCGGTCGATCATGATAAACTTGCGACTTCAGGTAAGCCAATAATCGTACGGACTGAGGTCTGGGGACCTTGTAGGCCAAGCGTGACGAAAGTGGCAGCTGAGCACACGATCATCATCAAAGAGATGCATGTGTCAAGCAATAGTGCCCCCCCCCCCCCCCCCGGTTCATTCCAAGCATGTGTGTCAATTTTTACTCCTCTATCTACACTATTCTGTGATGTGTTAAGTTTTCAAATTTATACTGACTTTTGATCACCCGGTATATTAAGCCAGTGGGATGCAATTGCTGCATCTTAGGGAATACCTCTTCCATGCAGCCCTTGAAAAGGTTGGTATAGGAAGGGCCCATCCTGGTTCCCATTGTTGTCTCCCCCTGATTTGTCTGTAGGTCTGGTCCTCAAAGCTGAAGTAATTATAGGTGAGGATGAAATTGATAAGTGTGACAAGGAATGAGGTTTTTAGGAGGCTTCTGTGTGGGTTATGGTGAAGGTTTCTTTCCAGGGAATGGTAAAAAACAATAGTTCCTGCTCTGTAACTCTTTTACTTGCAGAATAGTAAAATAACTATTCAATTTGAGTATTACAGTGAAAGTGTGTGCTTCACATGTTGTGAAGTAGAACAGTCGATTGTTGAAACCAGTGCCTTATCAGCTGTCAATGTGAAAACTGTGACTGTCACCTTCACTTTACACAGCTTATAATGATCAATTACTCAACATTGCTCATCTTTTCATGACACTAATTTTTGGTGTCAAAGCAGTGTATACATTCTGTATAATATTTATGGTTTCACACCAATTACACTGCATTTTCAAGAATTCTAGTGCTGTGACTCTAACATCATATTTTGTGAAATAATATACAGTTTCATTCACAATTGTTTGTTATTTTTTCCCCAGCCTGTTGAAAGCAAATCTACTAAGAAGAGTGTTTTCAAGTTCCCTAAATGAAGATGGACTTGTTGTGGGTGCTTGAACGTGCAGAGATTGAAAAAGAAAAGAGGAAAAGTTATTTGAATGATCCGTCGGACTTCACTCTTCTGGAGCATTGTACACAATGGTGATGAACGCAGCCACCAGCTACAAAAGTGTTATCTATAACTTGATAGATAATCAACTAACAGACAATAAAATTTCTTTTATCTTTTTGTAACATGGAAATATGTTCTTGTGCAATCAAAGTGATGTGGCTGTGTGGCTTTGATGTAATAGGAGAAAGTTTCATTGGGTTGCAAGTGACCCACAACTGTGCAATAGTAATATTAATAACTAAATTTGATCAGGTACTGTTTGTAAAGAATCTTTTTAAAGATTGTTTTGATTTTGAACATTTTATTTTGAACTTTTATATGTGCTATAACTGTCTAAAACAGTTTAATTTAACGTAAGTTACATCATATTTTGTTTACAGTGTTTTTAGAAATTTGATTTTAAACCAAATATAAAAATTGATATTTTTTTTCTAGTCTGTTATGAAATAGTGAGAAGTATTAATATGGCTGTGAATGTGATTTTTATAAAAAAAAATTCACAATTGTTTTAAGTCTTAAATTTGAAGCTTTTTTTATTATAAATACTTATCCAGTTAACTATGTGTTACTGTTTTTATGAACCTCATCCTAATACATCCAACAAAAGCATAATAAATGTCAAAATGATGATCAAGCTGCAATCAATTTATATACATTGATATACAGGTAGAAAAAGTTTCTTGTACTAAGCAAACATATTCTTCAGTTTTGTTACACAAAGTGGCATTTGCTCAGCTCTGATGGAGACTTGTTTTACATTTATATATAACTAGCTTATATGCCCGTACTTCACAACAGTTGTTAAAGAAGGGCCCCTGTATATCATGGCATTTTAGGATTCCGGACCTCAGTCATTAAAAAGTCAACAAAATCACAAAACAAGCTAAATACAATAGATTGTCCTTCCAAATAACTCTTATGTAAATGAAAACAATTGAGAGACATGAAGGAAAGTTATCTTTTAAACATAAATGAAAAGCAAAGAAATGTCTTTTATTATGTAATACATAAAGTGAAATCAGCAACACATTTTTCAATGTTTGTTGTTATTCTTAGAGATAAGACTGCATAGCTTAATTCTGTTACAGTCATACGCTTCCTTGCTGTACTACGCCATACTTATTACGCAGCAGCGGCATCAATTAGTTCTTTGGTGCACTGAAGCGCCTCTCTAGCTAGTAAAAAAATAGTTTTTTTGTGTTGTACCTGGGTTAAATTTTACGCTTTACTATGTTAACGTTGCCAATGAAATATTTGCTTTAAGGGGATCATTAATTTACTGATAGAAACAACATTAATTATTTATTTCATTATCAACACAAAGAAATATTCCCCTCATTGTACGTGACTGATTGTTCACAAATGATTCAACAGCCGATGCCAACATCAATACACTATACCTCTGCCGTAAGGAAAATCATAGCCCTTGTTTCAGTGTATTACACCTTATTGTTAGTTATGAGAATAAAAAACGCAGCATCGCCATCTATTAGTTTGGTATACTATGTAAGTAACAGCGCCTCTATCGGATCTTTTTTACACTATGCTGTAATTCAAGCTTAGCATACACCATGAAATACAAATTACAATATCTTTTCTTCTGATGATCTGATTTTTGATGAAATGTTGCCCCAAGGTACTCTCAGTTGACCTTTGAAACCCCATGAAAATTCATACTTATATGCATACACACAAACTTCAAATTATATCTTTCCTTCCTCTGATACAATTTTGATTAAATGAAGCCTAGGTTACTCTCCAAGCTATTCTCAATTTACCTGTGGGAACCCATGAAAATTCGTGTAGTACTTCAGATTATTCTCAACGAATACACATACATGATGGCTTTTAAACAAATGACCAAATTATCATTTCTTTATTTTCTCTGATCCGATTTTAATTATTGAAGCCTTTATGTAACTGCACGAAATGTTCAAGTTATGTGTGTAAACTCCATGAAAATTCATCAAGTAGTTTTGGAAATAAACACAGACAGACATGACAGTCGTAGATAAAAAATTTCAAATTATGATATTCTTTTTTGGAGATAAGAAGTTTTTAATAGTTGAGGAAACAGACATGACGCTTACTGAAAGCACTAAAAAATATGATATCTCCCCCCCCCCCCCCCTGATCTGATTTTGATAAAATTATGCCTACTTTTCTCACATTTCTTGTGAAAACTTCATGAAGATTCGTCCAGTAGTTTTGAAGATTGAAGTGAACACCGACAGGCCTACATTTGCAGATTTATTATTAGCACCTATAGATTCCAGCCCTGAGTTAGTACTTCTCCTATCCCTTCACTCTCTCTGTCAATCTCTTTTTTCTTCCAAAAGTATGTTATATTTATGGGAGAATATTTTAATAAATAACGGTGTCCTGCATAATGTACAAAATTATACATGCAGTATCCAAACAAAGAAAGATAGTAATCAAAATACAAATGGCATATAAAATTTGTACAATCTCATATTTATTGAGTTATATGTCGTTATAAGTCATTACGTACTCGCATTGTCAAATAGCGTGAATAAAGTCTTGTAGCATTATGTGGCAGTTTTTTGCGATTCCTATTGTTTATGATGTCATATCTCTTGTACCATATGCCGTATGTGATTCTTAACCCTGCAGGAACTGTTACCTCACATTAATGAATATGTGTATCAAATTTGGTTGAAATCGGTCCATTGGTTTAGGAGGAAATGTGTAATATTGTCACGTGATGTAGCAGTTTTTCTCGCATCTCATTGTTTATTACGTCATATCTCGCAAACTGTGTGTCACACTGTCATAAAATTTTGAACGTACATTCATTGGTATATGTGTATACTGTCTGTAACATTTCTGAAGAATACAATTAGTATTATAGTGTGTATATAGTGTATGAGTAATAAATTATAACGTCATGCCAAATGCCGTAATTTTACTGCATGAACGCTGAAAAAGTAGTAAGTGACAAACTTTTTTTCCTTTCATCATTTTGCTGGGGTTGTCAGCAAGAAAAAGTTTCCTAGAGGTTTGAAATTATGTTTAAAGTTTGTTGGAAGTCGCTAAGTGTTCTCCTCCTCTAATAGTGGATTGATAAAGTCACATTATTACATGCCACACGACTGGGAAGTTTTCATTGATTATGACATATCTTTTGAACTATCAGCCCTATCGCAAAATCCTTTCTTAGCTGATTTCTTCTATCTAGAAACCACATTCCTGCCAAATTTCAGCTACATAGGTGAAACACCTTTCGAGATTTCGTGTTTAGTCAGTGACTGAGTGAGTGTCCTTTTTCAGTATTCAGTATTTCTCTTCTTCGAATGTAGGAGCCTTTCAAATATTCACATTTCATACCAACAAACTAATTTCTTAACATCAAAACCCATCAAGGCTTTAGAAATATTTCACAAGTTAGTAGCTGTAAATATGTCAAGATTTTCAAATATGTGGTTATGAAGGAACATAGTAGCATAGCTGTAGAAATACACAGTTTTGTAACTTGAAATTATTCGAATGTATTCCACGCAATCAGTGAGGGGTGAGAAAAAATGGAATGAATTTATAGCTGAAATTGAAGTGATTGTTTGGTTTGGTGTTTTTGGCAATCCATATTTGTATTGTCACCATAATCATAAGGAATTACAACAATCACTAACGGATGCACTGACGATCAACCTGGCTGCATGATTTAATTACAAAACACTAATCATTTGAAACATTAATTATCAAAGTTTTTCTTGCATAATCAAGATTTCATATTTAATAGCTTTTTCTCCAGAATGCAATATCTGTCTGCTGTCTCATAGACAGCTGAAACATTCACATACATACTTGTCAGAAACATATTTATGTTTTTCTACAAATATTCCACAATTTTCAAGTTTGTGGTCAGTTTGAACATAATAGTACAGCAAAAGTAAACGGAAAAACAGATTTGTTTACATTCGGAAAGATTCAACAGCTGTCTGCAACAGCATGTGATTGGACGCACATGCCTCCCATGATTCAATGCGCCGACACTGACTACTACCGCCGAGGCATTGACACTTGAAAAGTATTTTCACAAAAATAACCTTGCTTAAGCACAACTACTGTAGCTGTATCTTCATCCAGCCTACCTAATTTGTATCTCATGTTAGAATGAATCAACTTTGTTTTGATTTCAAAATATAGCCTGTTTCTTCCCCGTTTGAATTCAAAGTCTTGTTTTTAGGATGCAGTTTAGATGACATTAACTGATGTTAAGAGCTTCTTAACCCTCCAGCCACAGGAGACATCAACATGTTCATTCAGCTCTTTCTGCACAGGCCCTGAGATTATTCTGTTAGCCATAATTTCTGGGCTGTTTGCACATCAATAGTCACTACCTTTCCATCAAAAGTTATTCTTTAGCTCTAAAATCAAATTCACACACAAACTTTTTCTGTACCAATATTTTGTAACTATTTCCATAAGACTTTATATGTAGGCTGACCAGATGTCCCAGTCTCCTGAGAAAATCATTCACAAGACAGAGAATTTGTACAATAATATATTATAATTTAATGGCCAGTACTTACCTTTGTGCTGTACCACCGATAGTGACACAAATTAACAAAAAGAAAAAAAGGGACAAAAAAGGACAAGCTTTCAGAACACAGTTCCTTCTTCAGGTGGGACAGAAGGGGAAGGGATGGGAACAGAAGGGAAAGGTAATTCATGACCTAGGTCATGACCTTTCCCGTCCGTTTCCATCTTCTCTTTCTCTCACTCTCTCTCTCTCTCTCTCTCTCTCTCTCTCTCTCTCTCTCTCTCTCTCTCTCCCCCCACCTGAAGAAGGAACTCTGTTCCAAAACCTTGTCCTTTTTCGTCCCACCCCCTTTTTTTTCTCTCCTTTTTCTTCATTTGTGTCACTATCAGCGGTACAGCACAAAGGGAAGTACTAGCCAGCCAATCTATATCTCTTGAAAAATAATTTATTATCTCTGAGGAGAATTTCCATCATTAATCGAATATTATAATGTAATTAATGATAATATGTAGGGAACAACTCACCATAAAGATGAATGTTAAGTAGAGGTCAGAAACGGACCGAGTATGAGCCCGGTCCTGCGGGTTGCATACACTACAAACGCCTCCCTTCAACCCCGCTGTAATTGCATGAGTACAGCGAGCCTAAGTGCGCTGGCGCAGGCGCCCCATCGTACTCGCAGGCTCGTAGTCGCTAGACATGAGCTCCGCAGGTACTCTGATGTCGTATCCATACTCGCTATGTCCGTGAGGTCGGAGATTCATCACGTTTGTCTACGCCACTGCCTCTATACGTTTGTAATTCATACAAATCTACTGTTTTATTCCAAAGATGAGATGTTGCACACATCTTCAAAACAAGAGGAACGTCACTGCCTACATAAAAATACGTGTGGTGTATGGCGGAGGCTTCTTTACTTATGGATTTTGACAAAATCAACAGCTTTCATACAAACCTGTTGAATTTTTTTACGCTTGATCTTCAGATCAAGATTTCATCCATTTCTTTCTGCAATTCATATCATTGTAGTGAAGATAGTTTCCACACATTGTTGCTGCACTCTCATTTCACACAATTAGAATTAATAATTCTTTCACCTCACTAAGATGCTCTTGCAGATCAAATGAAACATTTGTCACTCCATATTAAACATACTATTCGCAGAAGAAAATAATTTTACACATATTATAGTTTGATGTAATAAAGGCGTGAATTTATTTTCGTTACTGTTACTGTGTATAGTTACAGCGTAGCATCAAATTAAGTGAAGTATTACACGAAAATGGAGAATGTGCTGTGGTAAAAAATTTACTGCATTAAGTTTTTGGTACAGTCGATGTCCGCTTAAAGGTCATTCTATTT
This sequence comes from Locusta migratoria, assembly GCA_026315105.1. Classification (NCBI taxonomy): domain Eukaryota; kingdom Metazoa; phylum Arthropoda; class Insecta; order Orthoptera; family Acrididae; genus Locusta; species Locusta migratoria. Next base: position 245,784,760 of record CM048744.1, on the reverse strand, counting down.
GAAATTAGACAGTATTCCTACTTTCCATTTCAGACTGAGCAGAATGATATGTTAATTCGTTTTCGAGACACTGGTGCTCCATTTCCGTCAATGCACAATGGTAATCACGTGGTCAGATCAATCGTCATATTTCATACCCATTTTGGCGACCAAGTGTTATTTTGTTCATTAGTTCATTAAAAATTCATATCACGAAATAAATGTATTACAGTGCACGAAAAATCTGGACGATGTCAAACTACTACGAAAATAAATGATGCTGATTTTACATCGGAATGACTAAAAGGCAGTTTTCGGAAATATAATATGGTATTTCACTTACGTGCCGCGGCAGAGTGTCCGAGTGGGCTGAAGTGCTAGGCTCCAATGCGCAAGGCCGTTCCCAGTCGGGGGGTTCGAATCCCCCCTCAGGCACGGATGTTTGTGCTGTCTTTACTATAAGGTAGTTTATAATTAGTTTGTAAGTTTAGGGACTCATGACCCCACAGTTAAGTCCCAAAAGCTTAAAAAACATTTTGAACTTATGTGAATTTAATTTGCAAGAGACTATCGCAAATGAACTGGAACTGGTGATATTTTTGAGATACGGTAGGCAATGAAAGCTCACAATTGTCTGTGTTTTAACTAAACGAAACCCTTATTTCAGGTATTAATAAAGAATGACCTAGGCTTCGAATCATAAGGTCATTTTCCAGTAAATAACTGTTTCCAAAAATGAAAACTAAGTAAAGATAAACATACCAACTCCCAAAGCTATAGAATGTTGATGTGAGCTTTAATATCTATCTTTGAGATTCTGACCACATTACGTAAGGATTCAAAAATTCTTAAGCATTAATTACAGTATCTTTCACAATTCTGACAAAATTACCTAGAATTTTATCAGTGCCTTAGAAACAAAATGTTTGGTTTTCTTTATTTAACAAAATGTTGCACCCATTTATCTATTACATTATCAACGATATCTTACTTTGAAATTAAAATTTTCTGCATTGGTTGTTGATCATGTGTTGCTAAAATATTTCACTAAACAAAACTGTACAGATATAAGTAACCAGTAATTGAAAAGTATTATTCACAAATGAAAAAAGGAAGAGGACTTAAGTGTTGAAAAACGAATCACTAGTCTATGACAAACACTTTCAGTCATAAGGCAATATTGTTCGTACAGTCAATAATCTGCGGACTGGGCGGCCGCTCCCGCCGGAGGTTCGAGTCCTCCCTTGTTTATAGGTGTGTGTGTGTGTGTGTGTGTGTGTGTGTGTGTGTGTGTGTGTGTGTGTTGTCCTTAGTGTAAGTTTGTTTAAGTAGTTTGTAAGTCTGTGGATTGATGACCACAGTCCAACGACACGCAGCCCTGCACAGTTCAGGTGCAGGTCGCATCCCCTGTACTGCCAGTCTGTGTGGCCCCATTAGACTGCGCTGTGCCGCCCACCTCATTTTGCATCGGGCTTGTCAGCCGATGTGCTGTTCGGTTGCGCACTGCGCACGTAGGACAAAACATCTCCATCACATCTCTTCGAAATGGATACATAGCATGTACTGTCAAAGTATTACCTGTTCACCTTATAATTGCTGTTTCAACTGTACATTCTGTTAACTCATTCTTGAAAAAAAAAAAAAAAAAAAAAAATCAATCGATGAATAATAAGAATACATAAAGGTATTGTTTCATGGTCAAACAATGCAGCAGCGCGTTTGCAAAAAGGGTACAATCGTTTTTAATATATTCTTGTAGAGGAAAATGTGAAATAAAATAAATAAATAAAACTGTAATGTTACTATAGAATAACTGGAGCGAATGCATAATACATTTTCAATTAATACATTTTTTTTAAATACAATCTGTCGAAATGAAAATAATTGCAATAAAACTTCAGATTTTAGAGAATTTGTAAGAGAAGTACCTTCCGCCATGTACCAGACGAATCTTATATAGACAGTGTCCTTCCCCTGATTTTGATCAGCAAGTGTGCAAAATTTCATCAAGATCGCAATAAAACTATGGATTTTGTAGAATTCTATAAAAGAAGAACCCTCCTCCATCTACCACATAAATCTTTTATATACACCGATCTTCTCCTTATTTTGAAACCAAGTCTGGAAAATTTTTTCAAAATCATAATAAAACTTAAGATTTTAGAAAATTTGTAAATGAAGAAATGTATCACGAATGTTACATAGACAGTGACATTTCCCTACTTCTGATCAGCAAGTGTGCGAAATTTAATCAAGATGATAAAAACGTAGATTGTAAGGAATTCTGTAACTGAATTACCCTCTGTCATGTACTACATGAATCTTATGTAATAGTGAGCTAACAGTTGTTTTGAAAGTGAGGAGAGAATATTTCATCATTTTGGAATAAAGCATGCCACAAATATACAAGCACTGTATGAATAAAGAGGAGGTAGCCACATAGATAATTGCCATATGTGACTTGTATCTGCAAGTCTTCTGTAACAGTCACAAGCCCGGCTCGTCTCGCCAAGCTCGCTGTACCCGTGGGCCCATGTCGCCAAGCTCGCTTTACCCGCGTACCTGCCGGCTCGGCTCGCTGTACCCGTCGCGCCCGCCAGCTCGGCTCGTTGTACCCGCGGGACCACCAGCTCAGCCCACTGTACCCGCTGTGCCCGCCGACCCGAACCGCCGGCCTCGTGGGCTCCGTGTCACAGACAACACAGCTCATGAGCTTGTTGCGGGTACCGCCCAGCTCGGTGAAGGCAGGCGAGCCCGCTAACGGGGTATAAGCAACATTTCGGAGCCCGTTTCAGATCTCTAATGTTTAGCCATCGACAGACACAAATAAAAGAGATTTAAAACAACACACAAAATTCTAAATTTTCGGCCACGGCCTTCCTCAGAAAGAGAACACTCAGGCACACTCATCCACACACGTCACACATCTCTGGCTGCCCAACACGGTCTGTAAAAATATATAAAAAGCAAAGGAGGTATGAAGGATATCACGAAGGAGTTAAGAATAAACGGAAGCACTTTGTCACCACAGTTGTGAAGCCAAGGGTAGCCATATTAATCTGACCGAAACATTGCTGTATTTACCTTGTTTGTGTATGCTTGTCGCTCGTTTTTGGAAGGATTTTGCACTGTTATGGTGTCTTGTGTGATGTTTGTGTGTACAAATCATTCTGATTGTGATGCAAAACTGAAGTAAATACCATTTCATGTGTAAATTGCCTCGCTAATGTGTGATTTTACCACTATTGTGAATGAGCCTATACAATATTTTTTCTTGTAATGTAGCATATTTTTATCTTATGATTTTCAATTTCCAAAAGATGAAAGTTATTTCCTCCATTTAACATACATACTATTTACGAATGAATAAGGAATAAAATGTAAATTTTAATAAGTCAATGATTTCGAAAGCAAAACCTAGTTTCAATATTAATGAAACTTACTACACAAAGAAAAGATGTGTCACTGTGCTCGTATATCTGGCATTGGTTCAATGGTCAAGAAAGGTAAGTGTGTGTGTGTGTGTGTGTGTGTGTGTGTGTGGATATTAAGTTTAAAATATCACCTGAAAAATTCAGCATCTCTGTATCACTGCCACTGTCTACACATGTCTGCCTCCTACTATGTATGTTTCCTCAGATTGGCACTTCCATTCTCTGACCATATTCATCCCTTTCTCTCACTCTCTCCTTCTTTGCCACATTCACTGTATCCAACAGCTATTTCTTAGTCTATTCTTTTTCCCTATCAAAGGCATAAAATTTTCTTCTTCTTTCCCCACTTAACTATTTGTCATTTTGACCCTAAAACCAGGAAATTTTAATACTCGGATAGTGTGGATATAGGGAATAGAGGAAAGTGGATGAATTTTTCCTTGTAGTTCCCCCCCTCCCCCCCCCCCCCATCCTCTTTTACATTTTACTGTCTCCTCTCTCTAAAACCATCTCTCCCTTTTACAACAACTTGCACTGTCACAGTTGGTCTGCTACTCTCATTCAGCAAAAGGGAAAAAATAAAAATAAAAAATGCAAATATATTTGCAAGTGACTTGAGGCACAATTGACCTGATAATTTTCTGTGAAGACTTTTTCAAGAGAAACTAATTCACCTTTTTTGTTGTCTGACCAGAGTATTTTTCAGCTGTTTCCCTTCTTTTGCTGTTGCAACAGGTTATGCAGGTCATATAAAACGAATTCTGCAGGTCAGAAAATATTTGACAATTTAGTTACATAATTTTGTTGAGACGAGATAGAATGGCTGGCCAGTACTTACCATTGTGCTGTACCGCCGATAGTAACACAAAATGAAAAAACAGGAAAAAAGGGGACAAAGGGACAAGCTTTCGGAACAGAGTTCCTTCGTCAGGTGGGAGAGAAGGGAAGAAGAAAGGATGGGAACAGAAGGGAAGGTGGTTCACGACCTAGGTCATGAAGGTGGTGTTTGGGGAGTGTGGACGTCAGAGATACTGCATGTATGTACTGAGCCAAGCCAGAGAGAATAAATATAACCAAAGAGGAAAGATCAAGTAGTAAAGAGAAGAGAAGATGAGTGAAATTAATGATGCTGAGGGGTGTAGGAGGGGCAGGGGGGGGGGGGTGTCTATAACGTTTTTCATAAACAGGGAAATATGTATGGACACACACACACACTCACACACATGGAGAGAGATAGAGAGAATAACAGAGAGAGCGAGAGGGCGGGAGAGAGAGAGAAAGAGAGAGAGAGAGAGAGGTAAGGAACGGATAATGAATAGGTGAGCTGAAGATGGAGGAAGGGAAGAGGTTAACGTAGATTTAGGCCAGGGGGGTGGCGGGAGGAGAGGATATGTTGGAGGGCAACTTCCCACCTCCGTAGCTCTGAGGGACTGGTGTTGGTTGGTACTATCCAAATGGCATGTGTGGTGTAACACGTGCCCAGGTCCCTGGAGTTATGCTGGAGGGCATGTTCTGCCACAGGATATTGGGTGTCCACATGTGAGACAACACACGTCATATACCAGCTGACATGTGTCCACTGTTCAGCCTTTTATGTTGGTATGACTACCAACAAATTGGCTGAGCGGATGAATGGGCACAGACGGACTGTTCGCCTGGGGGACACCCAATATCCTGTGGCAGAACATGCCCTCCAGCATAACTCCAGGGACCTGGGCACGTGTTACACCACACGTGCCATTTGGATAGTACCAACAAACACCAGTCCCTCAGATCTACGGAGGTGGGAACTTGCCCTCCAACATATCCTCTCCTCCCGCCACCCCCTGGCCTAAATCTACGTTAACCCCTCCCCTTCCTCCACCCTCAGCTCACCTATTCATTATCCGTTCCTTACCCCTCTCTCTCTCTCTCTCTCTCTCTCTCTCCCGCCCTCTCGCTCTCTCTGTCATTCTCTTTCTCTCTCTCTCTCTCTCTCTCCATGTGTGTGTGTGTGTGTGTGTGTGTCCATACATATTTCCCTGTTTATGAAAAACGTTTTAGACACTCCCCCCCCCCGCCCCTCCTACACCCCTCAGCATCATTAATTTCACTCATCTTCTCTTCTCTTTACTACTTGATCTTTCCTCTTTGGTTATATTTATTCTCTCTGGCTTGGCTCAGTACATACATGCAGTATCTCTGACGTCCACACTCCCCAAACACCACCTTCATGACCTAGGTCGTGAACACCTTTCCCTTCTGTTCCCATCCTTTCTTCTTCCCTTCTCTCCCACCTGACGAAGGAACTCTGTTCCGAAAGCTTGTCCCTTTGTCCCCTTTTTTCCTGTTTTTTCATTTTGTGTTACTATCGGCGGTACAGCACAATGGTAAGTACTGGCCAGCCATTCTATCTCGTCTCAACAATATTTATCATCTCTGAGGAGAATTTTCATCATTAACCGGATAGTTACATAATTTGACACGTTTATATATGTTGACAAATATGTACAACAAACAAATACACACAATATGGAGTCATTACGAAACTGTCTCCATTCCAACACTAGTTCAATTTTTCACCGCTTTATATAAAAATATGTAATTTTTTATAATGCACATACAGAGTATAACAAAAATATAGACTAAATTGCATGAAGACGTAATGTTATATTGTCACATAGCAGTGTTATTCCTTTAAGCAATCCTCATCACATACAAGAACGGACTCCAGTCGGGACTTTACACAGTTTATATAAAAACTCATAGAAACTTCTGAAATTATCTCTCAATACATCTAGAAGGCACAAGAAGTGTATATTCCAGTTAAAATATACAGACAGGGTGGGTCTCTCAGCCAGGACCCTTTGCTTGAGCCTCCAACTCTTTATCCGTTATAACACGTTGTTACTGACTTACAATGCTTCCTCTTTCCTGCGGAAAGGAGTCCTTTGCCTTGCCTACTTCAGCTCCAGACAGCTAGTGTTCATTTTGGCAGTGGATCTCATCAAACTTTAGTTGCCTTATACCTTGTCAACTTATGTTGGGACTTTTAAGTATTTATCCTGAGGTTTGGGATCTCTGCATGGCTTCATTCACAAGACATGGACCTTGTCCCTAATCTACCATCGCTTGTGTCAAGATCACAATCTCCAACTTCATAAGAAATGTTGTACAGCTGTCTTGTTACCTTGTAAGGTTCTAAGTAACATTTGAGTAGCTTGTCGGACATCCAACCTCTCAAACAGAAGTGAAGTTCTGGAGGAGGTCACGAGGCTGGAACAAAACATGACATCTTACATCATACCTTCAACAATCCCTATCTTGATCCTGCAGTGTATAGAGTCAAGTCAACTGCTATGCCTCCTCAGCCCTCAATAATAATTGGCCAACATAACTGTTATCCATGTCATCAGCCTGAACTGTAAATACAGGTCCATCATTGATTGTTGGTTCAAACCCATGCACTAACAAGAGTGGGCAAAATCCATTGGTCTCTTGTTTCACAGTGTTGTGGGTGAACATTTTGAAAGGCAACCTATTATCCCAGTTGATCTGTTCGAATATTGACATAAATGAACAGCATGTCAGCCAATGTCTTTTTACATTCAAATAGTAGGCAGTCATGTTGTTTGTAATGATGCGCTGACAGTTTATCTTTCCCTCAAATTTTGATTGAAAAACTTTTCCTTTATCTGTAACTATAGATATTGGTGCTCCGTGTTCCAATACAATGTCTTCCATTAGGCTGTTTTCACAGCTTTTATTTATGGCATATCAGGTTACATAACCTGAACAAACAATAATCCAATTACTGCCATCATTAGACATTTAAAATCATCAGAGTACACCAATCCTACAATCTTTGGAAAGGCATTTCCACTGGCAGAATTAGTTTGAGTCATCCTGGTCATTTCTGAGAAACTGTCTTCCTTCTCTGGCACTCTCAACAGCACGACACACAGTGGCAAACACTCCTAAATAAACCTTGTGCAGATTATGTCACAAGTGTTTATAAATCCTAATTTTTCCAGCCTTAGGTGCATCACATAATTTCTATAGAACTTCTAAGCGACTAAGTTTAGGAATCACTGGTAGCCATCTCTTACTATAAGGCTCAAAGTTTGTCATGCAAAGTAATCCATAATCTTCAATTCTTCTTTCACATGCTCTGGTTAATTCAAGGCACAGATAATTTGCAATAGCTTGGCATCCTCCTTCTGTTCATCAGAAAGATTGTGGATGTAGAAAGACAGTCTCTACCTTCAGCATTATCTGACTTATGTTCCACAGGAATTCTTGCGAGGCAGTTAGAATCTTGGTGTCTTGAAGAAGTAATGCCCAAATAGAAAGTCGTCCTGATTGGTCCTTACGGCCTGTTAACCAATAAAGTGAATGATGATCTATAACAACTGTGAATGGCCTACTGTAGAGATACTGTCACAATTTGCAAATGGCCCAAACAACAAGAAGACATTCTCGTTCTGTAGTTTCTCTCAGCTTTTGTGTGTTGTGGAGTCTTCTCTGTCTATGATTTGTACCAAAACAGCACCAAGTCCATCCACCTGCATCTGTATGCAACTTTGTAGGTGCTTTCTCTCATGGATGAAGTATAGGATCAGTCATCAGCACTTTTCGCAGAATATCAAAAGAATCTTTTAGAGCTTTGCACCAACTAATTGCAGAATCAACTTTAACAGCTCTGGGGGGGGGGGGGGGGGGGTCGGGCATTCATATAGAAGACTTTAATAAAATGACAATAATAAGCACATAATCACAGGTAGCTTCTCACTAGTATTTTTAGGAGAAGGAAATTCCGTTATAGATCTCACCTTCTCTTGATTAGACGATACACCTTCGTTTGACATGAGATGTCAAAGTATTCTGATTTCCTTCACTCCAGAGAGACTCTTGGACTTGCCAGAGCACTTAAAACAATTCTCAATCTTTGTGTGTGTTCTTAGAAATTTCCAGAGAACACTAGAAGTCATCTCCACCTGAGGTGCCATAAAAGATTATCCATAATCTGTTTGAAAGTTGCTGATGCATCACACTGACCAAATTATATTACCTGAAATTCACATGGCCTCTCTGGGTAACAAAAGCAGCTTTCTCATGTCAGTCGTGTCGACTCCATATCAATAATTGTAAATATGCTCACAACAGGCAATGACAATTTCAATGCAGATGCATTCAAATGAACGTTCCTTTGTTGGAATCCAATATCGGCTACGAGCAAGACGAATCAGTGGACAGGGGGCTAGAAGTTGAGAATTTGGGTTGAAAGGGAAGCATGCCTGCATAGCCTAAATGGTTAAGGTGATCGCTGGCCCGAAGCGGGCAACCTGGGTTCAAATCACGGTCCAGCAAAAAATTTTCAAATTTGTTGTTGAATTTATTTCAACACCTCGAAACAGTCAAAATGTTTGAGTATTTCGATTTTGTAAATTTAAGGCTGTTACTGTCAACTAATGATATCTTTCTTTCAGATATATCCAAAAAGAACAGACACCAAATCAGTAATTGATCTGTAAGTGTAATCATTTCATGCACTCCATAAGCCGTGTGACAACAATAAATTTTGAGTGAATTGGAAAATTATTTATTCTTTTCCAACATGTAGAAATAGGAACACAGGCACTTTTGAACTTGGGCATTTTGAACTCTGTTCTTCGACTCCAAATTACTTGGGCTAGTTATCTTTTTACCTCTCATTCTACATCTATATTGTTTGAAGTTTTCTGTCTCTTGATGAAATTATTGTATACTGGTTGTGATAAGCCCCGAGGCACCAGGTGAAGAAGCTCAATCACACCTTCTGTCCAGTAGAATGGTCTATACTGACAAACTTCCTAAATAAAGCTCTTATATTTTTACAAACGTGTTTTTGTAGACGCAGGGCGACAGTGAGAAATAAACATTCACTAAAAAGGACGTGTGCCTCACTACAGATTCCACCACTTATTAGAAGACATAATGAAACCCATTATTAAATAACAAAATGAATGAAGAAAAAAAAAGTTTTAAATGTTTCCTATCAACAATAATATTGAGGAGGAGAGATTGCTCCCTCCCCCCCCCCCCCCACACACACACACACACGGCTGCTCATGGCTATGTAGCAGTGGCGTGAGCCACATCACACAGGGCTGATGCATTACAAAAGAATGTTCCAGCTGTCTCCTGGTCTCCTGGCCACAGTTTGATGGCCTTTCATGCACATAGACAGCTTGTTGCTGGTCATGCCCACATAGAAAGCTGCACAGTGGTAGCAGCTCAATTTGTAGATTACCTGATACTTTCAGAGGCTGCCCAGCCTTTTATGGGATAGGAAATGCATGTGATGGGACTGGAGTAGGTGGTGGTGGTAATTAGACATGCACATAATAGTTCAAGATCAGGTGCGCTCTTTTAGTTCATCTGCTCCCAGTGACAGCTGAGCGTGCAGGTGGAGGGGGAACTTCCCCTGTGGTGTCGCACAAGTCTAAAGTGCGCGCCACCTACTTTCGACGCGCGCCGCCATGCACGCACAGCGCGGCGTTCTTACAACGTCAGCCACAAGCGCCCTCTGCTACAACTCCGCTCGTGTGCACCACTGAACGACATTGTTCACATGGGACTGAGATAGGAACCAGTTAACACTTCGGAATCAGATAGGCACCAGTGAAGACTTGGCTATCGGACAGGCACTAGGCAGGCCTCTAGCTCAACTATGTATCAGCATTCTGCAGTACTGAGCTATGTAAAAGTTAAGTATTACTAAGTCTCTAAGAAATATATATCTCATTCTAATTTACTCTAGTGTTTCTAGTTTCTGCTGTCCCACTGGCTGGTCACCTCCTACCTGCACAAGCTTGCATCCTTTATTCCTGTGTCGGTCTTTCTTCTCGGCCACCGACACCTACGACGGAAACGAGACACAAAATCACCCACCTAGCTGCTTCATGCGCTTGCTGCCTGAGCTGCTAACGATATCACGCAAACAAAAAGAAACAGTTTGTGGATAATTTCTCGTGTTTAAGTTTAGAGTTATTATGGAATTTATTAGTCAGATATTGCAGAGTGCAGAACACATCAAAACAGAAATTTTATAGCACCGAACTATGTAATCTAGCAGGCAGACACTCACCTCGAAATGACTCATCAGCAGAAGGCAAACACGTGATTTTTAATTCTGCTATGTGCCCTCTCGCTATTGCCCGTCAGTCTTCGGAAAAGAATCCAACAAACTATGAAGCGAGATACGTTTGGCATAATCGTCCGCTGTTCCTAGTTTGTCCACTCTTTTTGGCTTTTGCTACCGCTACTAAAAGAGCTCTTTATTTTATGACAACTTTTTTATATAATGAATCAGTGTTGCCAAAGCGTGTGCTATTACCCGTATTTTTGGGCAATTTTACATCAAATACTTAGGCAAATAAACCAGTTATTTACACGAATGGGTGATACAATGGTATTCAACTACTTTGCATATAGAGTACTCATGGTACTTTATTTTCAAAATAGATTTCTTGTGGCAGTGAACTATGAAACTACAGCTGAGCTGCATCTCAGCTCGAAATGAAGGCAACTGGCAGAAGGGAATCACGCGATTCTGTGCGCTCTAGTGTCCTCTCGCTGTTCCCCGTCAGTCTTCGGAAAAGGAGCGGACGAACTAAGAGGCGAGGGATCTGCGAACTAGTTCACGTAGTTCGCCTGTGGGGGCGCTCTTCTGAACTAGTTCGTTCATAAACTACACAAGACTAGTGGTGATGGTAACAGTAGTGGATACAACAGGTTTTGCATCTTGGTGTATTGCACAGATGTGAGCCATGGAGCAAGGGATTAGGAGCAGGGATGGGCAGGGATATTACTTAGGTTTGGTGGGTTACAGAATTCCGCTGTAGAAGTGGTGGAGAGGATTTACTTTCATATCAACGAGTATTATTATTATTTTTAGTCAGGCGTATTCTCTAGAACCAACTTCCTAATCACTTCAGAATTTATAATCATTACAATCAACTCATCCAGTGGGCTCACAAACATCCCGACCTCAACTTAAGGTAACCTGCACCATCCATTCATGGTCAAAATGTTGTAAGTTTCTCTTCCTCACAGCACCACTTTGAAACAGTGCCACCCCTTGTTGATTGGTTGAATCTGCTCCAATAATTATCGTATATTTCTGCAGATAAGATGAGGTACAAATTTTCATCAAAATTTTATAGTTTAAGCATATATCTGCCCTATAAAATGACCCCAAGTTACTATATTTACCCGAATGCAAGCTGCACTTTTTACCAGTTTTCTGGGATATAAAAATACGCCTGCAGCTTAGATTCGGAGGAAAACCTTCATGACTATCCAAAAAATACCACTAGAAGTTGCCATACGCAGGTTTTGTGAATGGTATATCTGGATTTCACCTTTTGTTTCAGTGTTTGCGGTCTGCTTTTGAACTTTCGTGCATATAGTGCTACGTTGTATCCGATCGTGAAGAAGAATTTTTTTTTACACCGCAAAGTTTAAGAAAAAAGTAATTTATTTTGCCGCAACAACATTTAATCATGCTAATGCACATATTAAGCGGATGAAAACACACAAAATTACCTGAGAACAGGAGATACAGGATTTCAAAGGAAGCCACAATTTTGGGTGTAGCTCCAAAATATTTTAACTCTTTCACTGATACATACATAAATATACACTAATTGTTTCAGGGGGAAATGTTCAAATGTTTGTTAAGCTTAGGGGGATTTGAATCCCCCAAATGGGAAGCGGCCTCGTGCATCGGAGCATAGCGCCTCAATGTGCTTTTTCAGTGCAACTCTGGCTATAGTGAGAAATTATTTTTGACAAGCAACATTGTAAAATCAAGCTACAATGTAAATAATTCTATTCATGCTCTATGGCATATAAGTTATCATATATATCTTTTCCGCTCAGTAAATTAATAAAGCTTGTAAAGTGAATATTTTTTTTTTAATTACACAAACCTATGTTTTTGTAAATCTTTCCTCCACGATGTAAATTTCAATCTAATTTTTATTTATTTATTTATTTTTTTTTTTTTTTGCGTCATATAAGATGACCTCTGATTTTGGGGCCTTTTTTTTAATGATTCAGCCATCGTCTTATCTGCAGAAATATACGGTATCTCTTAGTAAAGAGAATTAGTTTATTATAACAGCCATCAGATGACCAAAACCTTCAGATGGGTAACAATAAAAATTGTCTTATCTTCATTATTTCCGCCAGACATTGCGTTTATGTCCAGTTCCACTAAATGGTAAAATATAGGATCCTTGGCAAAAATAAGAAGCACTTGATGAAACTTTTATGGAAATGATTTTATTTCAATCTTTATGAAACATTTCAAACACAGACATTTGTTACATCATGCCTGCAAATAAAATCCAGTAGCATATTACAGAGCTGCTCACACCTTCACGGCCAAGTACAAAATCAGTGAACATGGCCTTTCTCCAAACATTTCCAGCCATGCCACCATAATCATGAAACAAGAGCATCATGCAGTTCTTACACACATGTTAAACAAATATTTGAAATAGGTTATAAAATTGTTTTTAGTTTTTATTCACAATAATTAGTTATTGTGACCACATGGATGCATGTAGGTACGGTAATTTCATTTAAACTAGTAATACTAATAGCAAGCATGTACTTGACTTTAAAAATTTACATATTAAACTTAATCATTTTATGAACTGTGTTTATAATTTTTAAGTGTGTAGGTCTGTGGCTTGTAATTGGTGTTTGGGTGTACTGTTATTTAGACTCGCAATTTTAATGTGTTTCAATTTGTGGGTTAATTTTTTATAAATACAGATTTGTTTAGTGTCGGGTGTTAAGTTCTCTAATAACTTTGTATTTTGACAGATTATTGAAATTACAGACTTAATAGTACTTGCTATTTGATTTAGGATCCAGTGATAAATAAAACATGATCACCCCAATTTATTTAAAAACAAGGTAAATATGTAATAATGTTGTGCAATAGTTGCAACATGTAATGTTGTTAAATTTATATTGGTAAACAAATTTATGGGAACAGCATATTCTGTAACTATGCGTAATGTATTCTTAGTGGTTGTGATTGTTATTTACGAAAGTATCTAAACACAATATTATGTAAGAGATGGCACAAGTTAACACGTTCTTTGAATAAACATACTATAACAATAGTATTTTAAACAGAGAATATTACATGTCTGGTGGTATACTTTTACTTAAGGATCCTAAATGGTCGTGTCTGTATTGTAAGGAATGTGCAACATATAAGAAATGTTACATCCTCATTTGAAGTCATTTCCAATGTTTTTACAATGTGTGTAATTTGTTTCAAAATTTTGCTGACAAGTGAGTTTAGTGCAGTTGAACTATCGACTGGGCTGTTTACTCTGGTTCATGATTTATGTGCCCTACATAATTTCTATGAAAATGCATTATAGGTGTTAATGATAGGAGTTAAATTCATTTGGCATCAATATTTTTCTTTCGAAGATTGCAACTTTAGTTCTCTTAAAGTGTTTATTTTAATTGAGTTGCCTGACAGCCTTTCTTTCCGCCATATTGTAGACTGTTGCACATGTGTTGAACAACTCTACTTATATAATTGCAGAAGCTTTCTTCAATGTGTCCAAGAAGCAGTAATATGTCAAATATCCATCAATATGGGGGAGAAAAATAATTGTTTCCTCTTTTCCATTTGTCGTGAAAGTGATCGGGATAGTAATGTAACACTGTAGGGTCTTTAATTCTTGGCAAAGATTGTATTTGTTATATTATCAAAAATAAAAAATGCATTCATTAGGTGACTACCCTAACAATCAGGCTTGTATATTTTTGAAGAAGTGAAAGGCCTTCCAACACAAGTGTACACAGGTAAATTACTGAGTTATTGTGACAACTGTGTAAACTACAGTAGTATCCAAATACAGAAAAAAAAGCAATCTGCAACAATAATTGAAGATTTTTGTATGTTCAGTTGGGAGGAGAAAGAAAACCATAAAGAACATTTCACACACACCGGAACAATTCATGTTTTCACACGAAACAGTGCTGTTAATATATACCTAATGGAAAAGGATCAGCTCACACAGAAATGCAGTTTACCAATACTAATTGAAATAATTATGGAAAAGTAGGAGGAAAAAGATGTTAGGAGGGTGGTGGCAAAGACAACTCCTTGATATTCTCTGGTATGGTCCCAAGAAAAAAATAATCCCGATTTTTCATTTGTACAGATTATAATTTAATCAGACTAACATACAATGAACAGTGTATTATATGTACAACAGATTAATGCAATCTGCAGCAAAGTCCTTTTATTACACAAGATCATGTATAACAAATACAATGTGACACACCTTGCTTGAAACTTTAGAAACAATGTTCTACATGATCAGACAAGTTATTAGTCAACTTCTGACTGTGCAGGGAAAGGTATATTAAAGTTGCCAAGATTACTTTCACAGACATTTTACCTCTGCATTTACTTCACTCTTTACTATTTAATCTGAAAGCTTCAATAATATTCTATGCACTTTCATATCATTTGAGCTGACTACTAACATTACAGAGTAAAAAACAAAAAATTATTTTTCCAATTAACTTGTAAGGAAAGAGTAGCTCCCCTTAATAGAATGGTAATTTCAATATGATCATACACACTTAGCCTTGAGCTGAACGCAGCTGTTCTAGTGTATCTTGAAGTTCACCATATTTCTTTTGGAGTGCCTTCTCTCTTTCTGTCTGCCTGTTCACGTCCTCAGTTAGGGACTGAAAAAAAAAGTCATAAAATGTAAAATTAATAAATATCAACACTTCAAAAAGGAAGAAAAGACCTCTCACTCTCAAACACGGTTAATGGATGGGTTACTTCAATTATCACACATTGTTGCTTAGAGTGCCTCATCAAATTCCTATCAGGTATGAGATTAAATCAAATATAAACAGATGTTTAATACGTTCACATCTTCAGAAATATTCTTTATTCCATAATCATATAATGAATATGGTTGTAATAGCAGCCAGTTGACACCAACACTTCAAAGGTGCCAACTTCATCAAATCTGTCCTCTGTATGCTTCCTTTTTAGTGGTCCAACCAAATGAAAATTCCAGGTGATATGAATAGGTCATAAGGAGAATATTTTTGTGATCCAGTACAACTGCAGAATTTTTTGTTGAGTTCAGACATCAGTATAGTGTAAAATATTGTCATGAAGCACAATTACCTAACAAAGAACTTTTGTTTAGATTGCATGTTTTTTCCCTAAAAATGAGAATATTCTCCTTAGTCATGATATTCTTCAGGTGAAGATAGAGAGCTGCAGTCTCAACTGTTTCTCATCCTCATAAAAACTGTTTATGCCTTGTCTTCATTGGAGTCTTTCTCAGGATATTGTTCTTGAAATGCATTACAAAGGTGTAAATGTGTTATTTGTTGCTAATTTCAGTTGGAAGCTGTTTGATCATCCAGCATACAGTCCTGATCTTGCTCTGACTGAGTTACATCTTTTCTTGCACCTTGAGAAATTCGTGCCTGCCGGTCACTGTGTTTGACAATGACGAAGAGCTGAAGACGAGTGTTACATGCTGATTCCATTCAGGTGGTTTTGTCACAACAAAGAGTGAAAAACAATTATTACAGTATTATTATTATTATTATTATTATTATTATTATTATTATTATTTAGTGCCTTTAGCTGTGGGAAACAAAAGCAACAATGAGCAGAGCTTATGCCATTCTGCATTTACAAAATGATGCAAAAAACAGAAATTTTGGTTCATATTTGATTCACCTTCATTTTAACTATGTGGCACATCCATAATTACAGTTTTCCTATTTAAAGAAGGGAAATAAAAAAATAAGACAACATGGTTACATGATAACTTTGTTGGCAACAGGTACAGCAGTGTTTGAGCTATTTTCCAACACAGACTCTGAAACAATTAAGACGCTTCTCATATTGTGGGATCACCTTTTCTATCACTTTGTCATAGAAGTCTGTAACCTGTGAATGGAACAATGGAACCATGCTGTGACAGCTGTCTTCAGCTTTTACTGTGACACAATGGGGAAGATTTGTCATGTAATTCAGAACAACAATGAGCTGTGCTGCTCCATGACAATGCTCATCCCCTATATGGTTCAGTGCACAGCAGCTGTTTTGCAGATGTTCAGTTGGAAGCTGTTTGATCATCCAGCATACAGTCCTGATCTTGCTCTGACTGAGTTACATCTTTTCTTGCACCTTGAGAAATTCGTGCCTGCCGGTCACTGTGTTTGACAATGACGAAGAGCTGAAGACGAGTGTTACATGCTGATTCCATTCATAGGCAGCAGACTTATATGAAATAGGAATACAAAAGTTTATCCCACAATGTGGCAAATGTTTCAATTCATTTGGGGGACTGAGTCAAAAAATAGCTTAGGAATTGCTGTACCTGTTCCCAACAAATTTTTCATGTAACTATGTTGTCTGTGTTTCTTTTAAAAAATAAACTTACTTTCTGAATGTGCCTCGTACATTAATTACACACACTGACTTCTTTCTAAACAAATGTTTTTGTAGGCTATGTTGCAATTATGATCCACTCCCACAGATTCTCAATTTGTGAGGAAATACTTTCTGCAATGATTAACACTTAGGGAAAATTCACCCCTTTTAATGTACAAAGCAATTTCATTAATTACTATTGATTAACAACTTTTAACCTCAAATTACACATTCACTTTGCAGTGGACTGTGCGCTGATATGACAGTCACTGGCAGATTCAAACTATGTGCCGGAACCGGGATTCGAACCTGGGACCTTTGCATTTCGTGGGCAAGCACTCGACCGTCGAGCTATCCCGGCACGCTTCAAGGTCCGTCCTCACAACCTTACTTCTGCCATAACCCCTCTCTTACTTTCAACTTTTAACCTTCTGTGCAATCTTTCATTTTCTATTGCTTTCAAAGATTTAACAGCAAATAAATAGGTATTTGATTATTCAATAATAATACGTAGATAGGGAACAACTCACCGTCAAGACAAACCTTGAGCCGCAGACAGGCACAAATAAAAGACACACAAACACTCACACAATTCTAAACTTTCGGCCGCAGCCTTCCTCAGACAGGAAACCCTCATCCACACAATCACTCAAGCACACTCATCCCCACACATCAGCCATCTCTGGTCGCCCAACCCAGTCTGGCTCACGGCAAGCAGAAGGGATGGGAGGGGGGGGGGGAGGAGGAAGGAGCAGAGGAGGAGGGGGGGGGAGTGGAGAGGGAATGTAAGGGGGGGGGGATACAACAGAGGCGATTTCAGGTGGGAAACGAGATGCAGTATGAAAAAGAGAAAACAGGAAGCACACAATAGGGAAAGGGGCATGAATCGGAAGGAAATGTAGGATGTGAGAGGGAGGGGGGACTGTGGGACATGGAATGTTAGGTTAGGTTATCTGAGGTTGAGGCCAGGATGGTTGCGGGATCATAGGATGTGCTGTAAGGATAACTCCCATTTCTGCAGTTCAGAAAAGCTGGTGGGGGAGGGGAGGATCCAGTTGGCTCGGTTGGTGAAGCAGCTGTTCAAATCCAAGGTGTTGTGCTTCGTTGCATGCTGTGCTACAGGATAGTCCATATTGCTCTTGGCCACCGTCAAACTGTGGCCAAGAGCAATATGGACTACCCTGTAGCGCAGCATGCAGCTAAGCACAACACCTTGTGGACTTGAACAGTTGCTTCACCAATCGAGCCATCTGGATCCTCCCCTCCTCTACCAGCTTTTCTGAACTGCAGAGATGAGAGTTATCCCTACAGCACATCCTACGGTCCTGCAACCATCCAGGCCTCAACTTCAGATAACCTAACATTCTACTTTCCAAGCTCCACAGTGTCCCTCACCCTCACATCCAACATTTCCTTCTGATTCATGCCCCTTTCCCTACAGAGTGCTTCCTGTGTTTTTCTCTTTCCTGCCTGACATTGCCTCCATTGTATCCCCATCCTTATCTTCTCTCTCCACTTCCCCCCCTCCTTTGCTCCTTCCACCTCCCCCCTCCCATCCCTTCCACTTGCCATGAATCAAGTTAGAGTTGGCAAATATACAAAACTGGACAGTAATAGCACAAAATAAAATAAAATTGAGAAAAACTTCTCCCATCATACCTCTAATCTTCGTGGTATAGCAGCCATTTCTTGTTGCTGCAAGAACTTGAAAGTTGACAGTTCCAGATATGACTGTTCCATTTGATCGTACAGATCATGTAGCTGCTTTATAAGAGCTTGTGCACGAGACTGCAACACAATAATTAAAAGCAAAGTTTACTAAAAGTGTTAGCATTCTAATTGAATTGTATACTTCCAAACCTTGTACCTAGCTGCAATTATACAGCATACAGCACTCTGACCATAAGTTATTGGTTATGGACTGTAGATTAAAACTTAAAGAGTCTGAAAACAGACAGAAAATTACGGAGATGGAATCTGGACAAATTGAAGGAACCAGAGGTGGATGAGAGTTTTAGAGGGAGCATTAGGAAAGGATTGTCTGGAACAGGAGAAAGTAATACAGTAGAAGAAGAATGGGGAAACACACACACACACACACACACACACACACAGAGAGAGAGAGAGAGAGAGAGAGAGAGAGAGAGAGAGAGAGAGAGAGTAGTGAAGGGTGCAGAGGATCATATAGGCAGAACGACAAGGGCTAATAGAAATCCTTGGATAATACAGGAGGTACTGAACTTAATTGATGAAAGGAGAAAATATAAAAATGTGTCAAGTGAAGCAGACGAAAGAGAGTACAAGCATCTGAAAAGTGTGGTTGACAGGAAATGCAGATCTGCTAATCAGGAGTGGCTTGAGGAGAAATGCAAGACAGTAGAAGAATGTATAACTAGGGAAAAGATCCACTCCTGGCCATTCAAATTGCTACACAACGAAGATGGCGTGCTACAAACACAAAATTTAACCGACAGGAAGAAGGTGCTGTGATTTGCAAATGATTAGCTTTTCAGAGCATTAACACAAGGTTGGCACCAGTGGCGACACCCTACAACGTGCTGACATGAGGAAAGTATCCAACCGATTTCTCATACACAAACAGCAGTTGACCGGCATTTCCTGGTGAAACATTGTTGTGATGCCTCGTGTAATGAGGAGAAACGCATACCATCACGTTTCCAACTTTGATAAAGGTCGAATTGTACCCTATCTCGATTGTGGTTTATTTTATCGCATTGGTTGCGATCCAATGACTGTTAGCAGAAAATGGAATCGGTGGGTTCAGGACGGCAATACGGAACACAGTGTTGGATCCCAACAGTCTTGTACCACTAGCAGTCGAGATGACAGGCATCTTATGCACATGGCTGTAATGGATCGTGGAGCCACGTCTCAATCCCTGAGTCAACAAATGGGGACATCTGCAAAACAACAAACATCTGCATGAACAGTTTGACGACATTTGCAGCAGCATGGACTATCAGCTCGGAGATCATGGCTGCGGTTACCCTTGATGCTGCATCACAGACAGGAGCGCCGGCATTGGTGTACGCAACGACGAACCTGGCTGCACGATGGCAAAAAGTCATTTTTTCGGATGAATTCACGTTCTGTTTACAGCATCATGATGGTTGTATCTGTGTTTGGCGACATCGCGGTGACCCCACATTGGAAGCGTGTATTCGTCATCGCCATACTGGCGTATCACCTGGCGTGATGGTACAGGGTGCCATAGGTTACATGTCTTGGTCACCTCTTGTTCACATCAATGGCACTTCGAACTGTGGCCATTACATTTCAGATGTGTTACGACCCGTGGCACTACCCTTCATTAAATCTCTGCGAAATCCTACATTACAGCAGGATAATGCACAACCGCATGTTGCTGGTCTTGTACGGGCCTTTCTGGATACGGAAAATGTTCGACTGCTACGCTGGCCAGCACAGTCTCCAGTTCTCTCACAAACTGAAAACATCTGGTCAACTCACAATACGCCAGTCACTATTCTTGATGATCTGTGGTATTGTGTTGAAGCTGCATGGACATCTGTACCTGTACATGCCATCCAAGCTCTGTTTGACTCAATGCCCAGGCTTATCAAGGCCATTATTACGGCCAGAGGTGGTTGTTCTGAGTACTGATTTCTCAGGATCTATGCACCCAAATTGCGTGAAAATGTAACCACAAGCCAGTTTTACTATATTTGTCCAATGAATACCTGTTTATCATCTTCATTTCTTCTTGGTGTAGCAATTTTAATGGCCAGTAGTGTAGATGCCGCCTACAGGAAAATAAAAGAGACATTCGGAGACAAGAAAAGCAGCGGCATGAATATCAAGAATTCAGATGGAAAACCAGTACTAAGCAAAGAGGAAAAAACTGAAATGTGGAAGGAATATATAGAAGGCATGTACAAAGGAAATAAACTTGAAGGCAATATTTTAGAAGTGGAAGATAAAGTAGAGAAAGGTGACATAGGATATACTATACTGTGAGAAAAATTTGAGAGAGCACTAAAAGATTTGAGTAGAAACAAGGCTGCTGGAGTAGATGATTTCCCGTCTGAACTGCAATTATCATTAGGAGAGCCAGCCATGAATAAATAGTTCCACCCAGTAAGCAAGATGTATGAGACAAGGGGAATACACTCAGAATTCAAGAAGAATATAGTAATTCCAATCACAAAGAAAGCAAGTGCACACAAATCTGAAAATTACAGAACTATCAGTTTAATAACTCATGGATGCAAAATACTAACACGAATTATTTACAGACGAATGGAAATGGATCATTTTCGATTCAGGAGAAAAGTAGGAACATGAGAGGCAATCCTTGCATTACAACTTATCATGGAAGATAGACTAATAAAAGGAAAACCTACGGTTTTAGCATTTGTGGATCTGGAGAAAGCTTTTGACAATGTTGACTGGAATACACTTTTTTAGATTCTGAAGAAAGGCAAGGGTAAAATGTAGGGAGCAAAGGGCTATATTCAACTTGTACAAAAACCAGACAGCATTTATTAGAGACAAAGGTTACGAAAGGATCACAATGGTTGAGAAGGGAGTAAAATAGGGTTGTAGCCTTTCCCGAATGTTGTTCATACTATACCATACTATACAATGACACAACATATCAGTAATTTCGCTTTAAAGGGTCTCCTTATGTCACAAACCGGTGAGGCAGAGTAGCATCTCTTTCCATCAGTTTCTTTGGCAGCGCAGCTGGCGCATACAAACAATTTTGTTGTTGAGGTAATAATGACTAGTTGCATTTGCTTGTGATACCATCTTTCTGAGTAATAAAGTACCACCATATTACCCACACTGGTATCGTGACAAAGACTATATCTGGAGAAGACAGGGTTACAGTTATTTGTTTCTACTGGGGTTAAATGTTAATTATGGTGTGGAATTGCAGCTATGTTCAAACACAAGCAACAGTAATACTAGCACCCAGAGCAGTTACATTTTGCATTGCAATGAAAAGAAGACAGGCAACTTTTATAACCAAATATACAGCGAGGCACTACATTTGATGATATTTCTTTGATGAAAGATACCTGTATGTCAAAGGTCCCTATTACACTATCAAATATCTTTGATGTAAATACATGACATATTGACTTTGACAAAGATATATGACCATGTAATACCAGTCTTGACTCCATTTATTTATTAACTGTTTAGATTCTGAAAGTGTTCATTTCAGTGTGTGTTACTGTGAGTACGTTTACACAGTAATATGTTACAAATGAAATATTTTTCAATTTGTATGGATGTAGATTACCATTTGTATTCTCAGATGAGAAGGCTTGTAGAGGACAGGGTAGCATGGAGAGCTGCATCAAAACCAGTAAGCGGACTGTAGACAATAACGACAGTGACAATTAACTCAACACCACTCAAATTGCCATTACTATTTTCAGTGTTAAGCTCCACAATCAGTTACTCCAAAGTTCCTCCCTCATCAAATAAAAGAACAATGGAGTCATGAGTTTTGTCAAGTGCAGTAACATGACTTTCAGTTCAAAATTGCCTGCAAAAATTTCTGTACAATTTAAATTATTCAATGCCAATTTTTGTAAATATAGGACTCTAGCTGTTGCATTTTAGCTCTAAAAGAAACAGCATGAGTTCATCTTTTATTTTTTTATTATTTATTAATTTATTTTCCACATTTCAACTGCCAATACAATTTATGAGGATTATCTGAATGTGTCACCCCCATGAACCACAGACATTGCCGAGGTGGGGTGGCTTGAGTGCCTCAATGATATAAGTAGCCATACCGTACATACAACCAGAACAGAGGGGTATCTGTGGAGAGGCCAGACAAACGTGTGGTTCCTGAAGAGGGGCAGCAGCCTTTTCAGTAGTTACAGGGGCAACCGTCTGTATGATTGACTGAGCTGGCCTTGTAACATCAGCTAATGTGGCTTTGCCACACAGTTACTGCAAACAGCTGAAAGCAAGGGGAAATTACAGCCGTTACTTTTCCCGAGGACATGCAGCTCTACTGTATGACTATATGATGATGGAATCCTCTTGAGTAAAATATTCTAGAGGTAAAATAGTCCCCCATTCAGATCTCCGGGGGAGGACTACTCAGGAGGATGTGATCATCAGGAAAGACTACACTGGCATTCTACAGATTGGAGCGTGGAATGTTAGATCCCTTAATCGGGTACCGAAGTTACAAAATTTAAAAAGGGAAATGGATAGACTGAAGTTAGATATAATGGGGATTATTGAAGTTTGGTGGAAAGAGGAACAGGTTTTCTGATCAGGTGAGTACAGGATTGTAAATACAACATCAGTTGGGGTATTACAAGAGTAGGTCTGATAATGAATAAGAAAATAGGAATGCAGGTAAACTACTATGAGCAGCGCAGTGATCGCATTATCATATTCAAGATAAATACAAAGCCAACACCGACCACAGTAATACAAGTTTATATGCCCACTAGCTCTGCTGATGATGAGGAGATCGAAGAAAGGTACGAGGAGGTAAAGGAAATTATACAGACAATTAAGGGAGAAGAAAATTTAAATGTGATGGGAGACTAGAATTTGGTAGTAGGAAAAGGAAGGGAAGGAAAAGTAGTAGGTGAATATGGTCTGGGCAAAAGGAATGAAAGAGGAGATCGCCTGGTAGAATTTTGCACAGAACATAATTTAGTTACAACAAACACCTGGTTCAAGAATCACAAAAGAAGGTTGTATACGTGGAAGAGACCAGGAGACACTGCGAATACCACATAGATTTCATCACCGTAAGACGTAGATTTCGGAACCAGGTTTTAAACTGTAAGACGTAGGCAGAGGCAGATATAGACAATGACCATAACTTATTGTTATGTAGGCTGAAACTGAAAAAAACTGCAAAAATGTAGGAAAACAAGGAGATGGGACCTGGATAAATTGAAGGAGCCTGAAGTTCTTGGGAATTTTAGAGGAAGTGTTAGGCAACGATTGACAGAAACAGGGGGAAATAAACCAGTAGAACAAAAATGGGTAGCATTGAGAAATGAAATAGTGAATGCAGCAGAGGACAAAATAGGTAGAAAGGCAAGACCTACAAAAAATCCTCGAATATCAGAGGAAATACTAAATTTAATTGATGAAAGGAGAAAATATAAAAATGCAGTAAATGAAACAGGCAAAATGGAGTAAAGATAACAAAGAAATGAGATTGACAGGAAGTGTAAAATAGCTAAGCAGGAGTGACTAAAAGGCAAATGCAAGTCTGTAGAAGAATGTGTAAATAGGGGAAAAATAGATAATGCCTATAGGAAAATAAAAGAAACATTTGGACAGAAAAAAAGCAGCTGTACGAATATAAAGAACTCAGATGGAAAACCAGTTTTCAGCAAAGAAGGGAAAGCTGAAAGATGGAAATTGTATATAGAGGGGCTCTACAAAGGAAATGAACTTAGAGACAATATTGTAAGATGGGAAGGGGATGTAGATGAAGATGAAATTGGGGATACTATACTGAGAGGAGAATTTGACAGAGCACTGATAGACCTATCTCAAAACACGGCCCCTGGAGTGGACGACATTCCCTCAGAACTACTTAAATCTCTGGCAAAGCCAGCCATGACAAAACTATTTCACCTGGTGCGTAAGATGTATGAGACAGGAAAAATACCCTCAGACTTTAAAAAGAATGTAATAATCCCCATTCCAAAAAGGCAGGTGCAGACAGGTGTGAAAATTACAGAACCATCAGTTTAATAAATCATAGTTGCAAAATTTTAACACAGATTATTTACAGAAGGATGGAAAAGCTGGTAGAAGCCGACCTTGGGGAAGACCAGTTTGGATTCAAGAGAAATGTAGAAACAAGGGAGGCAATCCTCACTTTACGGCTTATCTTAGAAGATAGATTAAGGAAAGGCAAACCTACATTTCTAGCTTTTGTAGATTTGGAGAAATCTTTTGACAATATTGATTGAAATACACTCTTTCAAATTCTGTAAAATATAGGGAACAGAAGGTTATTTACAACTTGTACAAAAATCAGACAGCAGTTATCAGAGTTGAAGGGCATGAAAGGGATGCAGAGGTTGGGAAGGGTGTAAGAGTGTAAGACAGGGTTGTAGTCTTTCCCCATGTTATTCAATTTGTACATTGATCAAGGTATAAAGGAAATCAAGGAGAAATTTGGAGAAGGAATTAAAGTTCAGGGTGAAGAAATAAAAACCATGTGTTTTGCTGATGACATTGTAATTCTGTAAAAGACAGCAAAGGACCTGGAGGAGCAACTGAATGGAAAGAACAGTGTGTTGAAAGGATAATATAAGATGAACATTAAAAAGAGCAAAACATGGGTAATGGAATGCAGTCTTAGAAAATCAGGCGATGCTGAAAGAATTAAATTAGGTAACGAATCAATAAAGGTGGTAAACTAGTTTTGTTACTTGGGCAGTAAAATAACATATGATGGTCACAGTATAGAGGATATAAAATGCAGAACGGCAATGGGAAGAAAAGCATTTTTGAAAAAGGGAAATTTGTTAACATTGAATATTAATTTAAGCATAAGGAAGTCCTTTCTGAAGGCATTTGTGTGGAATGTTGCCTTGTACGGAAGTGAATCATGAACGATAAACGGTGTGCACAGGAAGAGGATAGAGGCTTTTGAAATGTGGTGTTACAGAAGAATCCTGAAGATTAGGTGCGTGGATTGCATAACTAATGAGGAGGTACTAATCAGAATTGGGGACAAAAGGAATTTCAGGCGTACCACGACCAAAAGAAGGGATTGATTGGTAGGACACATTCTTAGACATCAAGGAATTGTGAATTTAGCATTGCAGGGAAGTGTGTGGGGTAAAAATCACAGAGAAAGACCAAGAGATGAATTCAGTAAGCAGATTCAAATGAATGTAGGGTGGCATTCTTATGAGGAGATGAAGAGGCTTGCTGTGGATAGAGTAGGATGGAGAGTTGCATCAAACCAGTCTCCGGACTGAAGACCACAACAACATTTGAATATGAAGCTAGTCATAATAGGGTTCACATTGAATTTATAAAATAAAAATTAATGACTTTTAATGACTTTCTCTATTGCTGAAAATAGTTTTACTCTGTGGGCTGTAATGAGGCTAAGAATAAACAAACATACATAAATAGATAACTGCAATATAATATTACTGTAATAAAATCTAGAAGTATAATAGTAAGATATATGTATAACAATGTACTTCACGTATATTATCTTTGATAAATGTTTTCATTTTTGAAATGGTTAAATTAATGTCACATTTTATAGTCCTCTCTATACTTTCTATCATAGAATAACACATAAATGTAATCCCATGTGTGCAAATTTTAATTAAACTGAGAATGAATTTCTCAATGAATTTTAATTAAATTGAGAATGAATTTCCCAATTTGACAAATCATACTGTGTTTTTAAGTTTGTCAGTTTTTTCCTTAAATTTGCTGGCTAATGCTTTAACCTCCTTTTCATGGGCATTTTTCATTTGTTCAAATGTTTGTGAAGCTTAAGGGAGTTAAGTGCGGGGTCATCAGTCCCTAGACTTACAAACTACTTATGAACTACCTTATACTAAAGATGACACAAACATCCATGCCTGAGGGGGGATTCGATCCCCTGATGGAGGAATGGCCTCGCTTATTGGAGCATAGCGCCTCAATGCGCTTGGCCACTCCGCCGCACCTTTTCATTAATGCATTAGACTGTGAGCAGTAAGACATGATTCTAGCCTTTACCACAACTCCTGAAAATCCACAGCCATATTCCTCTCACCCTACATGTCACACAGCTAAGTGACCCTCACACCTGCTTCGTCCTTCAATGTAAACATTGCCTTTTTTTTCACCTTTCTAATTTGAGAAGTTAGTTGATTTTTAAGTTTTAATATAATCGAAAAAACAAAATGAGGACTGTAATTTAAAAAGGACAAAATAAGCACTTATAATGACTTTTAATGCACATAATAAAAATTAAGTACTGTGAGCACTTTTAAGAAACATACGAACCCTGAAAAATTGCTGTTCATTCTGCAGTAAATGAAAAAATTAATATCAAATATGGAACTATGAGGCAAAGATAAAGTCCTTGAACCATGTATGAGGATTAATTTATGTTGATTATATACAAATGTGTTAAATGAAGGCCTTCAGCAGACAATATGCATAACCAGGTTGATTAGCATTCAGATTTCTAATAACTAAAAATAGTACACTTGTCTTTGTTGAATACCTGATATCCACCAGTAAGTATTTTTAATTTCTTCTCCATTTTGGCAGCTCGTTTTGCTTCTCTCGTCATATGACCTCGATTTTGTTCAAGCCTTTTTTCCAAAGATTCAAGACGATCTTTCTTACTGGCAAGATTTGCTCGTGTATATCGGTTTTGTGTAGGCAAGAATAATACCTACAAATAAAAAAGTATTATGAATAATACAGGCACATAAAACATTATCATTACAGAATTTCAGAATCAAAATAACCATGAAAATGTTTACGGTATTTACCTGAGCGAGACATTCTTCCCACACTTGTGTATATGATTCCAGCGACAGTTCTCCATGACCCATACCCTGCTTAACCACTTCCATTTCCCTCTTAAGAATATCACGAGCCTGAAAATAAAAAAAATAGCAAAACTAACAGTGTGCAAAAATAATTTATACCGCAAGAAAAAGTATATAACTCCTATAAATGGGGAAAGTTTCATTAGCTCTCCATAAATGGTGGACAACGTTATAGGGTAAACATGAAATTGGTTTGATGCAGCTCTGCTCTCTAATCTGTCCTCTTCCTCTACTGCAACCTTGTTACTGTACACAAGCCTTGGTATTCCTACATCATTTTTACACCCTCCTCCACACACATCCTTCCATACATACACTAATGATTTCTTGATGCCTCATAACGTTTCCTACCAAATGATGCCTTCTTTTAGTCCATTTGTACCATCATTTTTTTAATTTTTATTTATTTATTTTATTATTATTATTTTCAAATTCAATTCAGTTCCTCCCCCTTCCTTATCAGATCTGCCCATATAAGCTCCAGCATTTTTCTGTGGTATCACACTTCAACAACTTCTGATCATAATATTCAAATAGTTACTTCTTTTTTCTCTAAAGGTCTCTCTAATTTTCCTATGCATAGCATCCACAAGGTGTGTCTGAAAAATTCGGTGAATGGTTTCATATTTTGCAACCCACACAGTGGACAGTAACGTTCCCGCGAATAGACATTAATAGACATGTCAACAAACGCCCCCTATCATGTAAACCACTGTAGTAAAGCACTGCACACTGCAACCAAGCGAACAGGGTCAGTATGAGAATTCGTGTCAATGCAACATGGAACACAAAATGAATCAAAATGTTAACATCAAGTTTTGTTTCAAATTAGGCAAAACAGCAATGGAGACCCATGGGATGTTAGTGCAAGTATATGGTGTTGAAGCAGTGAGTAAAAAGTGTGTGTTTGACTGGTTCAAACACTTTAGAGATGGAAAGGAAATGTCAAGGTCCACAAGCACAGTCTCAGATAAAATCAAACAAGTATGACGAATGCTTGCAGATGGTTAGTGGCTGTCTTTGAGAATGATAGCAGATGAGTTGAAGATCAGCACAGACAATGTAAGCACTATCATTTACGAATATTTGGGAAAGAGGAAGATTTAGAGCCGGTTTGTACTGCACATGCTGACAGACAAGCAGAAGCAACCTCGGACGGAATCATCTGGAAATTTCATCGATACGTCTGACCGGAATCCGAAATTTTTAGAAACCATAATTACAGGTGATGAGAGTTGGTGCTATCAATATAATCCGGAAACCAATTGACAGTCAATGGCTAGGTATTCATCACTTCCCCGACTCCCAAAAAAAGTCAACTGACAAAATCCAAGATAAACATCATGTTGATTGCCTTTTCCGATAGCAATGGCTTGATCCCTCATGAATTTGTACCCGTGGGTCATACAGTCAATGCAAAAGTTATTGAGGGAGGTTTGAAATGGCTGCTGCAATGCATGTGGAGGGTTCGGCCAAAACTGTACTCTAATGGACAGTGGAAATTTCTGCACAACAATGCCCATCCGCACCTGCTCGTTAGATGCAAGGTCACTGTGCTACCACAACCTCCTTATTCTCCAGATTTGGCGCTAGCAGACTTCTTTCGCTTTCCCCGTCTTAAATTAGCCCTGAAAGGCTTATGCTTCACAACATCTGCTGAGATCCAACAACACATTACCTCAGTGCTTCGAGCGATTCCACAATAAGCGTTTGCTGATATTTTCCAACTAATGTCAGAAGTGTATTATAGCCAATACTGATTACTTTGAAGGCCAGTAAAGGCATTTTGTTTGTAACTCTTGTTTCCTATATTTAAACTTTTCAGATGCACCTTGTACCTATTCTATTACAGTAATCTCCCACTAGCTGCAGGACCTACACAAACACAAAGAACTTAACACAGAACAGAATTCACATGAGATAACATCACAGTCAGTACACTTCAAAACAACACACAAGAATGAGACTGAGCAGGGCTTTGCACATTCTCAGGTAGAGCCCGCACAATGAGCTCTGTCGGTCAGGTTGTCACTGACAACTGTTACTTGTAGAGCCCTCTGTTATGAGTGTGTCCACAACTGCTCACACATGCAGCCTTTTAAATCACATGTTACTACGTTCCTCTTCTCTCAGAGGAAAATGAATTCTGGATACTTCACACCTTCTTCTTCAAAGTGTGCTAGGCGTCAGCTCAGGCAGTGCGCTGCAACAGGTGCATAAAGTCAGAAATGTTTAGGGGTGGGCAGACTCGGCACCCGTCATTCCTCAATAGGCCGTGTGGTAGCAAGGGTGAGACTGGTACCGGTGATAGTGAAGGAGCCCACAGGATTAACAATGTCACTAGCAGCGACGATTTTCGCGGAGATGACAGCAGCGGGACCAGTGACAGCATCGGGAAAAGTGACAGCTCAGTCGGTGTCCCCCGCAAAAACTGCTGGCCTCGATAGGCCGTCACAGAGGCCACGTGGTGACCAGTGGAGAGAAGTCGACTGCAGATAGATGTGGCAGAGTCAGAGACCTGTCAGGAAGAGCTCAGTGAAGTTGATCCTCAAGCTGTCTGTGCAGACCCGGTGGTGGTGTCCACAGCACCAAGTGACAACTGCAGGTGTGACATACAGATAAAGGTTGTTGTTGCTGGTTTAGTGTTTTAGGGGGACAAAATTGCGAAGATTGTCAGTCCCCCATTCCACCTAAGGGCCAAATAAGAAGTATGTAAATACTGAAAAATACGCCCAGAGTTAAAACAGCAATGAGAGGAAAAGCCCACTCAATCAGTAAAAATCAACGAATTCAACAAGAGACAACACGAAAGGAGACAAGCGCATAGAAACACCGAACAATTAAGAGAAATGCAACGACAAAGCTGAAGTTTGTGGTTGACCGAACATGAAATTAAAAATAGGAAGGGTCAACCACGGGGCAACACAAGGAAACCTTCAAGTGGAGGACATAGAGAGAAATGTATACAATGGGCTGAAGCAAAGCTTCTTATAGAGTTGTATAAACCACTGTCTCGAATAAAATCTAAAACAGAGTCGGGCATTATGGCACTGTTACGTAAAACTTCAGGTAAAACTGCAGGAAAATTAAAACTCTGCCACAGGGCGGCTAAAAGACGGCAGTCCAGCAAAATGTGGGCCACCTTCAAGGAAGAGCCACAGCAACAATGTGGCGGGTCCTGACCACGGAGGAGATGGCCATGGGTAAGCCAAGTGTGGCCAATGTGGAGCTGGCACAGGACTACCGAGTCCTGGCAAGAGGCCCACATTGAGGAATGCCACACAGCCGTAGTCTCCTTTATTGCCCTGAATTTGTTGGGATGGTGCAGGCTACGCCAGTCAGCAGCCCATAGCTCATGTACTCTATGGTACAACACAGACTGGAGATCAGAAGCCAGGAGGCCAGTCTCTAATACATATGCGTGGACAGCCTGTTTGGCAAGCTTATCAGCTCGTTCATTGTTCAGGATGCCGATGTGACAAGGAGACCAAAGAAAGACCACAGAATGTCCTGACTGATTGAGAGCAAAAAGAGTCTCATGGATAGCCTTCACCAAAGAAGAACGTAACATTGGTCCAGTGCACGAAGACTGCTCAGAAGAAAAGACCCACCTGAGCAGGAACGCATATGCTCGAGAGCACGGAGAATGGCCACCAGCTCTGTAGTGTAAACTCTGCAACCATCTGGCAGAGACCCTGCTAAGCATGATCACCATGGATACAGGCAAAGCCAAGAAGACCATTAACCATCCATACAGAATATGTCGTATCCAGTGTACTCTGCAACAACAGCAAAGAACTGATGGCCAAGTGCCTCTGGAGAAACCGAGTCTTTGGGTCTATCGGCCAAGTCCAGCCGAGAACGTGGCCTCAGTACACAACATGGAGGTAAGCAGATGGGACAGGGAAAGACTCTAGTTTCAACATATGGGACTGGACACGGAAGGCAATCGTGTGACCAAAACAGAGTCGCTATTGTTGAGGACAAAACGACCATGTGAGAGAAAAGCAAATGTTGGTTCGGATGGCCTGGCGAGCTATGGACATGAGCAGCATAGGCCACGTGCAGATGCTGGAGGTGGATCCGCAGAGATGGGAACCTGGCCTCAACAAGTAAACCGTTCACGTGACTGGTGCGGAAGGCATCCGCCGCGATGCGAACCCCACAGTGGTGAACAGGGTCCAGCAAGCGCAATGCTGAGGGGGCTGCTGAACCATAGGCAAGGCATCCAAAATCAAGACGGGACTGCACCAGAGCTTGATATATCCGCAACAGTGTGGACTGATCAGCACCCCAGGTCGTATGGCCCAGGTGGCGGAGATCATTCAGATGGCGACAGCACTTTTGTTTCAGCTGACTAATGTGGGGGAGCCATGTCAGCCGAGATTCAAAGACGAGCCCTAAAAACCTGTGAGTATCAACGACCTCTAATAGATGGTTGTTGAGATAAAGTTTGGGCTGTGGATGAACCGTCCGACGCCGACAGTAGTGCATAAGACTGGTCTTCGCAGGAGAGAATTGGATGCCATGGGCTAGAACCCAGGATTGCGTCTTCCGAATGGCTCCCTATAACCTACGTTCAGCAACTTGGGTGCTGGAAGAGCTAAAAGAGTTGCAGAAGTCGTCAGCATATAGGGAGATACTGATGAGTCAACTGCTGTTGCTAAGCCATTAATGGCCACTAAAAATAAGGGGACACTCAAAACAGAGCCCTGAGGAAGCCCGTTTTCCAGCATATAAGGGGTGCTATGGGAAGCAACAACTTGGACTCGAAATGTACAAACAGCTAAAAAGTTTTGTATAAAAATAGAAAGCTGGCCTCGGTGACCCAATTCATGTAATGTCTGGAGAATGTGTTGTCTCCCTGTTGTGCTGTAGGCCTTTCTCAAATCAAAAAACACTGTAACTACATATTGATGACAGGAAAGGCTGCACGGATACAGGACTCCGAGTAAACGTGGTTATCTGTGGTGGAGCAGCCTTGACGGAAACCACCTTGGCTCGTGCACGGAACTGCTTGAACACAATGAGGTTCTCCAAGGATGGGTGTGTCTTATGGCACTGGAGTGCTCGCCTGGGATCCCTAATAGCCTCAGCTATCTACGGCGACCACCAGGGCACTGTCCTCAACTGGGGGGATCCAGAAGAGCTAGGGATCGTATGTTCAGCCACAGAAATAATGGCTGCAGTGAGACTTTCAGTCACCACATCTATGATGGCATCCGCTGGAGGGCCAATCTTCGCAGCAGTAGTAAACTCATCCCAATCAGCCTTATTAAGGGCCAATCTGGGCAAACGTCCAGGAGACTGAGGCTATGGTAGTGAAAGGAATATTGGGAAGTGGTCACTACCATGCAAGTCCTGATGCACTTTCCAGTGGACAGATGGTAAAAGGCCAGGGCTACATACTGACAGATCAATGGCAGAGTAAGTGCCGTGAGCCACACTGAAGTGTGTGGCAACACTGGTATTTAAAATTCAGAGGCCGAGCTGAAATAATAAAGTCTCAACATCTCTGCCATGAGCAGTAATCCTAGTACCCCACACAGGGGGTGTGGGTGTTGAAATCACCCAAAAGTAAGAAAGGTGAGGGGAGCTGAGAAATCAGCGCGGCCAAGACATGTTGGGGTACTACACCATCTGGGGGCAGGTTTACACTGCAAATGGTGAGGTCGATTGTAGTCTGCACCCTGACTGCCACAGCTTCTAAAGGTGTTTGGAGGGGAATAGATTCACTATAGACAGACGAAAGGACAAAAATACAGACACAGAATGTGGTTATTGCTGACTGTATAGGCCACGATTGAGAGGATAAAAAAGATAATTCCATAGGTTCACTACCTGCTGCTGTCAATTGTGTACTTACCAGATGCAGGATCATTGGTTCTGGAGAGTCTGTAAGGACGAGATCCTTTGGGGATGCGAGGATCTCCAACTCATTGTCAGAAGCAGAAGATGTGGGAATGCGTGGCTTTAGAGCCACAGAAGATTCCTTTTTCTTCAGCTTCTTTTTCTTGTCCTCTTGCTGTCCTTTTGGTTTTAAGAACTGAGAGGGCTTCTCAGAGACAGTGTTAGGGCCCGACGTAGAGTGCGGAGCCCTTTGACCAGGGGTGTGCAAGTCTGACAGCCGGTGGCTGGGACCCTCTGTGGTACTCTGAGAGGCCTCGGAAGGGAGTGTCCTGAGGGACCCCTTCCGAGCAAGAGGAGCTGCAGGAAGGTGTTGCTTCTCCGGCTGAGTAATGGGCGCTGTTGTCCCCGAAAGTGTAGGGGGATGTGCTCCCGCAGAAGGTGTATTGGGGGCAGCACATGGTGGAGACCCCCCAACCGTCAAGGGGGCTGATGGAGTTTTACGGCCTTGAGGGCCCACAAAAGTTGTCACAGACATGGGGACCACTGACACCAAAGGAAAAGGTGACGACATGACAGTCGTACATGATGTCTTTAATGCCACAGGGTGCAGTCACTCGAATTTCTTTTTCGCCTCTTTATATGACAGTTTGTCCATGGTGTTGTACTCCATCATTTTCCATTCTTTATGAAGCATTGTGCAGTTTGGCAAGCAAGGAGGGTGGTGCTGTCCACAGTTCACACAAATAGGAGGAAGAGCAGAGGAGCACAAGGACCATTCAGATGGGATGGACACCCGCATTCTGTACAGGTGGAGCTGGAATTGCACCTGGAGGACATGAGCCCAAATTTCCAGCACTTAAAGCTCTGCATCGGAGGAGGAATATAAGGCTTTATGTCGCACCAGTATATCATAACCTTGACATTTTTGAGCAAAGAGTCGCGCTCAAAGGCCAGGATGAAGGCACTTTTGGCTATCTTGTTGTCCTATAGACACACCTGACGATGTGACCACCATGGCGTTGAAGGTTGGTACATAATTCGTCATCAGACTGAAGCAGGATATCTCAGTGGTAAATAATCCCCTGAACCATATTGAGACTCTTGTGGGGTGGGGGGGGGGGGGGGTGATGGTCATAGAAACGTATCACAGCTTATCACAGGCCAATAGCACCCGTGACTATGCAGGGGATGCTGTTTCACTGCACCACTTCTCCTTTAGGACATTCCTAAGACTTTGCAATACTTATCCTCTAAGTTTTCCACGAAAAAAAGTGGCATAGTATCTGTAAATGTTTCCCCATCAGTCCTAGAACATACGAGAAATTTAGGGGAGTAAGGCTTGACCCTGTCTTTTGCCTGTCATTCCTCCCATGGGGTAGTTAGGAAAGGGAACGATTGGGGGTCATATTGTGCTGCGTTGAAGTCAGCCCTGCCTCTCTTAGAGATGTCAGTTCTACATCCGGCAATGTTATTGTAGGCTCATTTCATCCTGTTCCCACGAGCAGCTAGGGAAATAAAGGTCCACCCAGGCAGAGCCCCGCTTACCTGGGTAACCCTTATACAACTGAGGTGCGGCAGGTTCCTCAGAGGTTGCTCGCTAGCGACTGTTCAACCTCAACAGCCAGGCATCTCCTCAGCACGTAGCACACCTACACATTCAGTTGTTTTTTATAGATGTTTCTACTGTCCTCGCGACCCGGGTGATTAAGCCAAGATCCCCAGGCTCTGAAACGTACAATGTTCCACCATTGCGCCGAACGATGATAATTGAAGTACGCACAGAGCTTACAATGTAGTGGACTATTGGTGTGACACAGCCCACGGCTCACGACCCCGGGTTCGCCAAGCCCATACTCAGCAAATTAATGCTGAGCCCCTGAGACGACAGATACGGGAAGGGGGGGGGGCTTGGGAGAATCAAGCACTCTAATTACAATTTCAATATCCCTTATGGATAAAAAGCTGATAAATTTCAGTACTATAATAATGATTTTATGACTTATATTTACAATTATTGATACATAGTGTTTATCAGTAACAGTTTAAGTAGCAAATGGGCAGCATTGCACCATGCTACCTATCTTAAAAGATGCACCACGTTATTTCCGTCTTCTTTCAATGAACTTCGTTTTACTCTCTGGTTCTGCTTTTCATTGAGGAAGTAATATTCTTGTGTCAGAACATAGAGTCCACCACAGAAACACTAAACATGAACCCAGCAAAGCACATTACATTTATATAAGTATTTTACTATATTCAGTATTATTCTTAGTAACGTTCATTTTTATAATGTAGACTGCCACTTAAATATTTCATGGCCGACTAAAAATAGTAGATATGCAGCAGATAATTTAAACAATTATATGTATTAATTGTGAACAAGAACTGAATATATTTGCATAAAAAGCCATGATAAATTAAATGTTAATTGTGTAACTATATTTCAAAGGTGACAGTGTATTTGAACAGTGAGGTGCCATGCTTAATAGCTACCTGAGGAAACAACTTCAGTCTCAACCGATTTTAGTATTGTTAAATATGTATTTCTTTGTTAAATGTAAATAACATTTGTAGGGAGGTGGTCAAAGCATTTAATTTTGTGATATTCAAATGTATAATATTTTGGGAGGGAAATTGTATTTTAAAGATGAGGTGTTAGGATGCGCGGAAGGATACAATTTTGGGAGCAGATAGAGCACGCTTTCGAACGCTTGTGAGGGGTCTCGTAACTTGAACACGGTAGTGAGATATTGTCACTGCTGGGAGGTCTGAAGACACGTTACGAACTCGTGATCTGAAGAGATAGGCAAGTATGGACTGTGACTGAGAAACTTAGTCTATGGTTAAAAAGTGGTAAACTATGGACGGTAGTAGGGCTGTTGAACTGTGATAATTCAACTTTTGTGTACTGGTATGATGACAAACTGTGTTTTATAACAAATTCTGTTTGTTGTTTCTGGATTAATTTGGAACTGCAATGTTCAATGGACTTCACTAATTTACGAGTGATAATTTGGAACTTTTATTCTCGAGTGCATGTGATACTTATTGCGTCTCATGAATGATAGTTGGGGAAATATTCAGTTACTTACTGATGTATAAAGTAGGACCACCTCCACATCTTCATGTCCAAAAAGAGTAATAAACTCTATTTATAAAGAATTACTTCATGAGTGAATCACTTCTTTATCTTAGAATCCATTTTGTTGGTTATTCAGAGGTTTAATTTATGTTTGTTTAAATATATTTTTATGTCATCATATGCAGATTGATAGACTGGCTAAACTACAGATTAATTATTGATCTTGTTTAAACAGATTGAGTAGCTGTTTAGGGCATAGAAGCTGACATACATAACTTGCCCCTACGAACAGAGACAATGAGCCATAAATCTTTTACTACCCCGAGTCATTTATTGCCCAATTCTTATTGGTGAGTACCGATAGGAAGTTCGCACAGGGATCCACTTAGGGCAGCATCCAAATCCGCGCACCTAGACAGACAGCCTTGGATGGAAACATGACACTGGCAGTCCAGCTGCAAGAAATGCAAGAGTGTGACTTGGTGATTGGTGCCTGTGGAAGAGTTCACCACAAGGCATGAATCAATACTAAAATAGGAACCAAACCAAGGCAACATCAGAGCACGACTGAGCAACATATTTCTTCATTTTGGTTTTAAATTTTTGATAGATTGTCGAATGGAGAGGCCAACATTTATCAAATACTGCAAAGGGTGCAAAATGAAATGAATTCATGTAATAAAAATTGAAGACTATTGTCAGTGACCAATGTTGTAGGGAATCCTATGATATAAAATATCTTTGACAAAGCTGTGACTGTTCTAGATGTGTATATCGATGCATAACTAACAATGTATGGAAAATGGCTGACTGTGTCCACAAACAATAACCACGAAGCATTCAACAAATTGCTCCCGAAATCCACAACTATGTGTACCCATGCCTGAGAAGGCATCAACCAGGAGGATAACAAGACCTGGAGAGCAGCATTATGTCCACCATCTAAACTCTAGCACATGTTGCTAGACCAGACACTTCATGCAGGAAATGCTCCAGTGATCATGTAAAGGGTGAGAATTTCTGGACTAACGTCTAAAGACTCTACCATCAATGGCACTGCACTGTCTATTTCTAACAACAATACACCATAAATAATGTAAAATGATGAGTTGGTTTACTTGATAATTATGTTTTATTATAATGACATAGTGCACCTATGCACTGTAAATTGTTATATAACAACTGATTGACATTACAAGATTATGGCCTTGTAAAATATTTTATTTGACCAGATGATGTTGATAAAGTTCAGCGAAACTGGTCGTCGTAAATAAAAATTCATGATCAGCGATCTTGGCTTTTTTTATATCTTTTTACAAATGTAAAATGAAATGTCATAAATTGTAGTAATTGTGAAGGGAATCAAACAGCGATCGCAGCAGTTGTTCGTGCAATCCATGAGCTAGTTACCAGCAAATGATACAACTGTTGAGCTTCATCGTCACCCTAAAAACAGAGTAACTTGTCCTGATAGAAACCCAGATCCAGACGCTCCAGCATATGAGACAACTTGTCTGCATTAGCATGTTGGGCCATAGGCCGAAAAAGAATCTCATAAGTAGAAAGCCCAATACTGGAAATGGTGTCCAGCTTTATTTGGCAACAAGGCAGAAGCACTGAATAAGAAAACCAATGGCTTATGCTCAGAAACGATGTGAAACTTAGTACCATGGAAAATGATGTGAAATTTCTACAAGGCATACACTATACTAACGCTACATTTTAAATTTGTGACTATCTGTTCTGCACCGGAGTCAATGTCTTTTATGTATCGGCAACAGATCTCTTTAAAATATCATCATATTTATGGCCTATAACGGTCTCCAGCCCACATTGCGAGGCATCAGTGGCTAAGACCAAACATTGTCCTGATTGAAAAGTGACCGAACATTGTGGAGATTGTGACATATGTTTGAGAGTTAAAAACACACTCACCTGTCAGCGACTAGGAAAACGAGGTGCCCTTG
Organism: Locusta migratoria; assembly: GCA_026315105.1. NCBI lineage: Eukaryota > Metazoa > Arthropoda > Insecta > Orthoptera > Acrididae > Locusta > Locusta migratoria. The sequence goes on along the minus strand of CM048744.1, from coordinate 245,746,394 downwards.
TGGAGCAGCAGTTGTGCTATCGACAATGCATCCAGGAGAAAATTATGATAGTAGATAGTAGGAATTTCTTTTTCCTGGTGTAGGCTATGTCAGAGACATATTAGATCACTGTTGTTTTATTACTTTTTAACTTAAAGAGTGAGTAATAAGTTCACACGACCTGTAGCAGTACATAATAAACTCTGAAGCATTTCCTTCCATTGAAGACACCCTCAGTAGTGGCGAAACCTACGTCTGGAGTTTCAAATGTACCTACAACTTTCACTGCATACCACATTCCGACAAATCAGTACCTTTACACTCCATACAGGGGAGAAATGTAGAGAAGAGGAAAGGACTTATAACTGTACTGGCTGCACAGGAGACATGTAAAAGGGGAAAAGGGAAGAGGATATGTAGGATGAGGGCTGGACTATGTGAAGAAAGAAACCAAGGGGATATCAGAAATGACAAAATACAAACTGTAATAATGGAAAGTCCATGTTGGAATAAACGATATAGTAATAAGAACAGTTTACAACTCACCGCAAAGACGAGTTGCGACAGGCACATAAAAAAAGAGCCTGACGTGACTCGTCGTCATGTCTTTGCGGTGAGTTGTAAACTGTCCTTATTAATATATTGAGACAGAAACTATTTAAGTCAGTAGACATTGGATCCTCCCCTCCTCTGCACTTGTTGACACACTCCTACACTCTGTAGCTAAATAAGACAATGGAAGCAAAGTTTACTGAGTATTTTAAATTCCAACAAATGTAAAAACCATTGTTACCTGTGCTATTTGATCCTGAGAATAATTTGAATATGGATGTTGCTCAAGGTAAGCAAGATGTTGTGCTTGTGTCATAATCTGTCCTCTCTTCTTGGCTTCCTGCTGGGTGGGCACTGGGGAGTACACAGCATCATAGTGAAGCATTGTTATCATCTCACTTTTGATCAACTCTTCAGCCTGAAAATTTTGGTGATTATACAAGCATCTGGTATAATTTTATTTATTTATTCACAAAAAACTAACACATAATGCTTCATTGGACTATTTAAAGAAGAATAGATTCTCATTTGATTTAAAATATACTCCTTGGAGTTTCACTGAATGAATAACAAAATATAGTGTAATTGACACATATTAGGCCTCTAGTCTTCTAGAAATGGTAAAAAAACTGCTTTAACAAAAAGAAACATCACACTTATACAAATTCCAAGCCACAAGGTCTAAAATGTACTTTCCTTTGTTGGTTTTTTTTAAATTCCTCTATACTATCTGAATTACATTTAACATAATAATAACAATAATAATAATAATTATGAGATTAACGTAGTACATAAATGCAACTAGCAGTAAACAACACTGTTGCACTGAAAAGCTGTTATATTCAGCTTTCTTCACTGCAAACTCTGTAATGTAGTTTTTTAAAAATAAATTCTTCTCTCACTTATCACTTCTACACTAAAATGCTGACTACCAGCACTTTATGTACCTGTCAACTCATATTTTCAGGTAACTACAGCATTCAATACTGCTGTAACTATGAATAAGTGGGATCATGTGTAACCCCTTGTACATACAGTGTGATTCAAAAATTTTAACAGGCTGACATGGCATATAACAGGAATCATTAATAACACAGGAACCTGGAATCACAAATAAAACAAGAGGGCACTATGGTTACTGCCAATGTCAGAGAGTGTTTAACTGGACTGTACCTTTTCCCAAACCCACTTTATGGTTGCACATAACTCGTATTCATACGAGAGGTTCTCCCGAACAGCTGAATAATGTTCACATGCCTATTTGTTGCTGTATTCGATTTCAGCACAACGGTGTCCCCTTGTATTTCAGCAAACAAGTAAGGGAGCATCTGCAGACAACCTTTCCCACCTGCTGGATTGGTCACAGTGGATGGGGGTATCAGAAGAACCTTGTGTATGAAAACACCTGTTGCATGTGGACATGATTCTTGCAGAGGCAGGATATTTTCAAAATACACCAATTACCTTGAGAGGGTGTGCAGTTCATGGCAGTGTTGGTGTCAGGCGTGTCTCAATCCATCTATACAAAATGTTAAGCATCTCCTGTAATAGCCATTTATTTCCATTTAGTAGCCCCAGATGGCCTTTGCAACCACCAGTTCCAATATGATTACTGATATTCATGATTTTCAATGTGCAAATCTTGTGATTGTTGTGTTTGCAGACAAAAACTCTGGATCTGAGGTCCGCATGATATGCAAAACACTGTTTTTTTTTTTTTTTTTTTTTTTTTTCTCTCTCTCTCTCTCTCTCTCTCTCTCTCTCTCCAAACATTTTTCAGCACCTCAGTGCCATAATCAGTGGGTTGATTTATTTATGGCCATGAAAAACAAAATACATTGTGTTGGCACTAACCAATGTGTGAGCATTAGGCCTAAAAGTCTTATGTCTTAGTTTGGTTATTAGTTTGGTTTTACATTTCATGGTCATGTGGGACTCTATAATTAGGCAATGGTAGCATTGTTATCTGCAACAAATATTCTGAATTAACATTGTAATGATCTAACATGCTATTTCTAGTATGAAGTCAGGCCCGGTGGTCTTGCGGTGAAGCGCTCGACTGGAAACCGAAAGATCGCAGGTTCGAAACCCAGTCGGACTTTAGATTTTTTCAGTCTGCACTTTAACCCATCCTTCACATGTGAGAAGTCGCCAGAAACAACATGTGGTTTGGAGTCCGCATTAAGCTGTAGGTCTCCTTTCCCCGGTTGGATAACTGGGGTAGACTAGGGACGCGCAAGTCATCAAAGTGGTATCTATTTGAAAGACTTGCACCAGGCTAATGAGCCACACAAAATTATTATTATTCTAGTGTGAAATGTAAAATTTGGTACGAGGGGATATCTTGATTACAGGACTGTATTTTATATTATACTTGTGCTTCAAAACAAACTGTGAGTAACAAAAAATACAGTCTGATTATCAAGATATCCCCTCTTACTTTTTTTTTTCTTTCTTTTTTTCCACACTAGAAATGGCATGTTAAGTAGTCACAATGTTCACTCAGTTTATTTGGCTGCAGATGACAACACTACCATTGCCTAATTATGTTAAGAGGGTCATACATGACCACGAAATATAAAACCAAATATAAGACATACAACTTTTAGGCCTAATACACATGGGTTGATACTAAAACAATGTTTTCCACAGTGATAAACAAATAAACCCTCTAATGATGGCACAGATATGCTGAAACCTGTTTGGGAAAAAGTAAAAAACTGTGTTTTGCATATCAGGCGGACCTCATATGCAGAATGATTACTGATGTTTGTTGTATGCTCAATGAGTAGAGGCACCTGTTTTTCGCAGAGCGCGAAATCGCGAAATTTTTGCGATATTTTACAATTTTTGCGGAAAATCATGAAATCATTGAAATTTACGAAAAATCACGAAATAATCCACGAAATTTTGTGAAATCTCATCAGTCATTTGAATGTACCGGCGGAATTTTGAGATATAAATCAAAGCCGATTGTACGCCGATTCGATATTTTTGGTCGTGAAAGAGAATTCCCAACACATGGATTTTACGTTTTTCATAAAACAAGAAAAATACGTCTGTGCAAATACAGCTGTGCGTTTTACACTTACGGATATCAATGCAGCGGCGAAACGAGCCAAAGTGGACAAGGAAGAGTTCGTGCTATCAATAACACGAGGCAAACAGCCCCTTGGAAAAAGTCGAACGTCCGAAACTCAGAGAGTGGATGAACAAAGCGTATTTACGCGAATGCAAGTTACGTAAACTGCCGCTATACGCCGCCATAAGTTAGTTTTGTGATTCTGGATTTCACCCTTTGTTGCAGTGTTTGCAGACTGGTTTTGAACTTTCGTGCGTGAAGTGCTTTAATTTTGTATCCGATCGTGAAGAAGTATACACCGCGAAGTTTAAGAGAAAAGTAATTTCTTTCGCGTAGACGACATTTACTCTCGCCGATGCGGGTATTGTATGGGTGAAAACAGACGAAATTACCCGAGAACAGAAGATAAAGGATTTTAAAGGAAGCCGCAATGGGATTGTTGCGTGTAGCTCCGTACGTAAGTATAATCGTTTGACTGCTCAAGACGTATGTATATGATTTTCTCTCCGAAGATTAAAAAGGAAACTTATTTTTGACAACAGTACTAGTTTTTGCGTCGTATTTTTTTCAATAATGAGAGATTGCTGCATTCTTGTGTATACACACACATACACACACACACACACACACACACACACACACACATACCATGTGATAAGTCCTCATCTGCAGTATTGAGTATTCCCTAATAATTACGTGCACAATGCAGGCGACGCCGAGAGTAAATGTGCAGTAAAAGGGTTAATAGATATACTCATTTCTCACGGCTGTCGTTGTTTGCGATGTAATGATAATTTAAGTGTGCAAATCGCAAAGGGAAGGCGCGCTATCCATTTCGAAAATCCATATTTTTCGTTTAAGTGCAGCATGAAATCGGATTATCCAGTTTTTTTCGTAATGAAATCAATAGGAGCTGAACAAAGTGGCAGTTAGATTGTGGGGCTTCCGAGAAGCAATTATCTTGGTGATGTTAGAAACACGACTTTGAGTTTTCATAAAACATACATACTGATGTAAATTACTTACGCTAGTGAAACTTGTATAAGTAGCAGGATAAGTGTGTCTCCAACTCTTTTTTTTTAATTATGTGTCTCCATCAATGTCAAATTTCCATGTTTTCTGAATAAAATAAAAGGTATTACACTGCAGTGAGACTATAATTGATTTTTGCTTCAGTTTTTATTCGTTAAAAAGTGAAAATAAAATTAGCGAAATTATTGACGAAATAAAATAAAAACAACGAAAAATATACCGAAATAGGTGTTAAAAAATGACGAAATCGAGCAAACATTTTCACCACAAACAGGTGCCTCTATCAATGAGCCATGTCATTTTGTAAACATTTTTTTCAATAACCCTGTAAATCTTTCCTGTTGCAGCTTAAATGATTCGTTTCACTGTGTACATTTCGTAACTATTTAGTAGAATCATATTATTTTCATGCTCTGTTAACTTAAAGCACACATTTGCCACTTACTTCTCTTTTTTCATATGGAAACCTCTCTTTGCAGCTACTGACAGTAATGAAATTACTTGTGTACAACATTGCATTTGCTCTTTGTTTTAATTTTTATCATAGATGGCATGGCATGTTCAAGAAATTAAGTCTTTCTACTATATAAATATTTTCTGTTTGACAATGTGTAAATATATTTGTGCTTTTGTTTGTGTTAGGCTGAATGTTGTGGAAAAAGCAACTGTGACATACACTGCTATTTGTTTTTATAAAATTACATACAACAATTACCTGTCTTTTTTTTTAAAGCTAATAAATTTTTTTGAAAAACTTTCTACTTGTGACAATTTTTCTTTTGGTTTGTCTGTTTTCAGATCTGAAAATGACAAGTAAGCTACCAAGACTAGTCATCAATTTGCAAACAATTTACAATATTAAATGTGACTGAGGCAATATATAAAAAATTTTGAAGATTTTAAAAAGACACTCATAATATTGTGACATCAACATTAGAACAAGATAATATAACAAATGCTTCTTCAACTAAAATGAAAAATCAAACATACACAGTCATAAACATTGTGGAATAACCAAGATAGAATAACAACAATATGAATACGGGACAAGTGAGTAGGGTTCTGTCCTTTTCACACACACACACACACACACACACACACACACACACACACACACACACACAGCACAGTTGCACTTACCTTTTGTAATTCTGTGAGAGGTGGGTCAGTATGAGGTGGTCTTAACACTGCTGTGTTTATTTCTTGAGGGCGAGGTAAGTCCCTCTGAACTGCTTGAGATCGTGCACGCATTTCTTCCTCACCTACATATATGATCAAACATTAGTTTAATTACTTTATCAAATGAATGAAACTCAGAAAAAGTCCTTTGTTACTCTCAGATAAAATATTAATTCTAAACTTACGTTTAGCCTGCAATTCAGCTGCATACCGAGCATCGACATCTGCTTGATCTTCTATTGAATTTGTTGCTTCTGGAGCAACTTCGTGCTCCTCTTCCTCTGGCACAACAATTTCATAATCATTGCGTGGTGCAGGAAGTGACCCCAGACTCTGACGAAGTTGCTCCTTCAGCTGAACAAACATTGTAATTTCAACTGCAGGAAGTTTTTACACATGTTATCCAACAAAACTTTTAATGAACTACCAGTAGAGACAAGATCAGAGTGGAGAGAACAAACACAAACATGAAGTTTGATGCCACATACACAGAGGACACCATCTCCTACAATCATAATTAACCCAGATAGTGTGGAATTATTTTTGGTTTAATTTTTTCCCCCTCAGAAGCTATTTATTACCTTCGTATGACTGCACAAGATCGTTATAAGTGATTTTTTTTTTTTATTTATTTTATTTTTCACTATGCCATTAGTTTTGTAATATTGCCCTTCTTTCTGAAATGACATCAAAATGAATGTTTTTTAATTTTAACCCGACAAATCATTACTGTTAAAAAAAAAAAAAACATTTAAGATGAAATATATACATACTACAAATGTTTCAAAAACTGAAGAAAGTTCAAAAAATATAAACTCAACTAGGAGGAAGTCTTCAATATCTTCTGTATGGATCTCAACTTTGCAGCTGTATCCAACCACTTTGCAATCAACAATACAAACTACAATTGATCTTCAATTGGATCAAGCTATACAAATAAATAAAATATGACACTGTGCACAATTCTTACAGACAAGAATAAAAAAAAGTAAGTGCCCATTCTCGTCCTTCTGAGAGGACGTCAGTGCTATCTGGGTCACGAGAACTTATGTTACTTGATCTCCAATGATCTCTAAGACAATAATTGTTTTGTCAATTTCTACTCTTCTTCAACAATTTACTTTTTTAATAAGCATATATTTCTTGTGCCAAGAATTAAATTTTTATCTCAAACAATTAATACAACACCAGAGTTTCAAACTTTTAAATTGGATTCTGGTCTGTTCAAGCATTGCCAAAAGAGGTATCCCATAACAGCACCCAATTAAATACATTCTAGTAAGTTCAACAATGTATGACTATTAGGAGTGGTGGAAGAATTTACATTATGCACATGCACCTACGAGGTAGTCAATGTTAAGCATCTAGTTGAAATAGGTGCATTTCCCTGTCATATTTATAACAATTTCAAAGTGGCCTTGTATGCAAATTAGTGCCTATAGTACTTTCCTTAATACTATTAACAAAAACTCTTATCTCAAATATATAGATGACACCTTCTCCTACTGGCACCTTTAAAATACTTTCAGTGCTGGATCTTCTGAGATCACTGAGACCAAACTTAATATTGTTCACAGATGACGGGTAACCTACAATATGCCTCAATTACAGAAGGATCAGAATTTGGAAATCAAGATTCAAATGAGCACACCACCATAGTCAGTATTAAAGACTGTAGGACACTAGTAGCTGTAGACTGGCATGTTAAATTATGGTGTTCTGAAATCCCTGAAGTGGCACATGAAGAGTCTGGAGCAGTTCTTATAGTACAATGCCAATGTGCTTTCTCACATGAACACAACAGTACTGATTTCAGAGGCACTTCCATATCCAGCTAAAACCAAGATCCAGTTTTATATGATTTATCCATCTTCCCAACATTTCCAGCTTCATTTTCAGCCACTAGCAGTAGTAGTCTCCTTTCCACGCAATATGCAACATTCACCGATATGGGGGAAAGATTCATCAAGCACTAAATATGTACAGTTTGCAGATGCATTTCAACAGTATATTTGGATTTCCAATGCAAACAATTGATTTGGAGCTAAACAAGTAGTTTACTAACAGTCTGTCACAGTGATTTGATTTTCTTACAGAGTGTAACTGGATCCATAAAATTGCGGCATTCACCACAACCAAATTTTGCCTGTAAATTATTCAACCATATATGGAATGAGCTGAAAATCATTGTGACCAGGTAAAATACTAGCAGCAGACAAAAGTTTGACTACAGACAAATTTCCACAAATAGAAATGGATTACCATATTACAGCACTGTCCTATCAGTAATAATCAAAAACAGTACATGGGCCATCAAAAAAATGTTGCATTATGATCCAAGTACACGAAAAAATATAAAGAAGAGAAGACAATTTTGGGCAATTTGTCGAATATCAACATATTGCAATATACCGCCAGTGAATCATCTTTTCATATTCTTTAGTGTATGAACATACTTCAACACCTGTGTGGGATTTTACATGGGAGTCTGAACTGTTTTTATGACTGTCAACAACACAATGCTCTGACACTGTGTCCGTGCAATTCTTGTAAATTCCTAAGAACTTTTTCCATTGAAAAGGGGACAACAATGTTCCAAAATCTCTCTGCAAACTAAACACAATAGTATCACACTGAAATTTTTCCTTCTTATATAAAAAATATATCTACTAAGTGACCTGAAATGAAATGGAAGAGGAATAGATGGAGGAGGATGGAGGAAGCAATATGAAAGGGAGGGGTCACAGTGATGCTAAACTTAGAGTAACAATGTAAAGGTACACTGGTTCATGAGTTCAACCTCATGCACTTGGACTTTCCACACCACTCCGATAGACTGTATGAGAGACCATTGTTTCAATTCTTTAGTCACTATGAAGGCCTCTCTAGATCTCCCAAGATCAATGAAGAACAAATGATTAAAAAACTTCCTTGCCAATCCCTCCTCTATCATTTCTCCTAGGGTAAAGATGTTATCAACATTGATTTGCTCTCTTCTATAGTCAATTAATGATGGAAATTCTCCTCAGAGATGATAAATTATTTTTCACGAGAGAGAGATTGGCTGGCCAGTACTTACCTTTGTGCTGTACCGCCGATAGTAACACAAATGAAGAAAGAGGGGGAAAAAAGGGACAAAAAGTACAAGCTTTCAGAACACAGTTCCTTCTTCAGGTGGGAGAGAAGGGAAGAAAAAAGGATGTGAACGGAAGGGTAAGATAATTCACGACGTAGGTCATGATTCCCATGACTATCGACGGTACAGCATAAAGGTAAGTACTGGCCAGCCAATCTATCTCTTTTGAAAAATAATTTCTTCTTCTATAGTCACTTTGTTATTCTACTTCATTTACAATCTTCTACGTTCTTGATTTTAAAATCCTCCCATGCAAACTGCTAACTGAACACATTTTAAATATTATGTTATGATAATAGCTACAAACTTTCTTGCTTCCTTTCAATATATGGGTCTTAAATATGAAAATAATCACAAGATTCTACGAAGCTGTGTGTGATTTTCGATCATTCTGGAACTGTACCAAGTTGAAGACTAAACACATCCATAAATGAATAAGACAAAAAAGTGTGAATATGAACCACCAAAATGCTATGTAGGTTGTGTGTTGGACAAAATAATTACAGAAGAGATGACTGATATATCCCATAAAAGGTGTGGGGATGCAGCATAGACCCATTTCCTGATAAAAGATTTACTTGCACTTTCGGAAGACATGACACCAGAACAGCAGCAACAAATGTAGCTGCAACATGATGGATAACTGATTCACTGTACCAGACAATTATTCCATTATCTGAATAACACATTTCCTTGAGAATGGATTGGCCATGGTGAAGGCTTTAACTGAGCTGCCAGATCTCTTTGCCTAAACTCTTTTACTTCTGTTATAGGATGGTTAACGGGAGACATGTATTCTACAAAGGTGGATATAAATGAAATACCTATCATTCACAACATTGACACTGTTGCCCACATTAAAGCCTCTTGAGATGACAATTGATGTGCAATACAACACACCTTCCAATGCACTGACAAGAGCACTGAGATGGACAATGGACCATTTCAGCACCAGTCATCTGTCCCATCATTGTTCTGTCTACCACACTTCATACACAACATTTCACACCTGTCTTCATAATCATTCATGGATGTGTGTTAGTCTTCAACTTGCTCCAGTTCATCAACAATTGAAAATGTTAGACATGTTGTTGTTGTTGTTGTTGTTGTTGGTTTTTGAGGGGACTAAACAGCTAGGTCATCAGTCCCCTGTTCCTAGCTAATAGTCCACTGTCAAGAGCAAAAGAAATAAAAGAAAGGCCCAAAAATGAAAACTCACAAAACAGACAGGCTGACAATGGACAAGTTGCTGACTACACAAAACGAAGACACACAATAGATAAAACAAAGTCAGGAACTCAACTAAAACTGGACATCTGAATACCATGGCTGGCTGATCACAAAGATAAAACAGGATGAGCCAGTTATACTGCACACACTAAAAACCCCTAGGCATCTTACATAATGATCTGAAAAAGTCTATAAAACTGCTGGATTGGTAGTGGCCTAAGATATCAGGCTACAGCCACCACTAGATAGAGTCGTAAAAACCAGCTGCATGAATAAAACTTAAAACTGCGTTAGCCGTGGAAGCGTCGTCGCCTAAAACTAAGGATAGCGCGTCTGGGATATTAAAAGATTGCCACAATTTGGCTAAAAGCGTACAGTCCATCAAGAGATGGGCCACTGTCAACACTACACCACATCAACCCACGGGTGGGGCCTCATGGTGGCGAAGGAGATAGCCGTGGGTTAACCACGTGTCACCAATACGGAGGCGGAAGAGGACAACCAACTCTCAGCGGATCAGCCGCAGTGAAGATTTCCACAGAGCTGTGGGCAGCTTCACTGCCCGAAGCTTATTCGGTGCATTTGCCGTAGCCCACTCAGTGCTCCAAGCCTCGCACAACTTCCGGTGCAACACCAGTTTGACATCTGGTTCCGTGATGCCAATATTGAGAGGTGGTGCCATAGTGGTCTGCTTTGCCAATCGATCAACATGTTCATTTCCTGGTATGCCGACATGGCCCGGGATCCACACAAAGACCACAGAATGGCCTGATCAGCATAGAGAGTGAACAGTATCCTGGATCGACCGCACTAATGGGTGGCAAGAGAAACACTAGTCAATAGCTTGTAAGCCACTCAGGGAGTCAGTACAGATGACAAACAACCCCCTGGGGCACGCTTTGAGGTGTTGCAGAGCCCTGAGAATAGCGGCCAGCTCGGCGGAGAAAATGCTACTCTCACGTGCCAGAGAATGCGGTTCCACATGGTCATCATGAAGATAAGCATACCCAGCAAGGCCATCTACCATGGCACCATCTGTGTAAATGGCTTCTGCGGCACGGAGTGAATCGAGGAGTTGCAGAAACTGGTGACAGAGTTGTATTGGAGAAACTGAGTCCTTTGATGCATGGGACAGATCCAGACGGAGCTACAAACAAGGAATGAAGCAAGGAGGGGTTTGAAAGGAATAGCGAAAAGTGGGAGGAAGTGGATAGGATGAAAGGGACGAAAGAAGGGAACGAACACGGACTGAGATTGAGTAACCCAACCTAGGCCGTCATGAAGGGATAGGAAGTGCAGCGTCTGGGAAAAGGACCTGGCAGTTCGGGTGGAAGGGCAAGGCCTGAACATGGGCAACACAGGTAGCTAGCAGGTGTTGCCTGCCCCAGCTTCGACGAGGAGGCTTGTGACAGGGCTTGTGCGAAAAGCTCCGATCGCCAAACAGACACCACTATGTAAAATTAGCTAGAATGCCTGCAGTGCTGAAGGCGTGGCTGAATCATAAACTATGCAGCCATAGTCTAGGCGAGACTGAATGAGGGCCTTATAAAGTTTCAGGAGCATCGGGCGTGAGGCTCCCCAAACAGTGTGGCCGAGACAGCGCAGGATGTTGAGGTGTTGCCAGCACTCTTGGTTTAGCTGGCGAAGGGGTGGTACCCAGGTGAGACGGTCGCTTGCCCTTTGGAGTTAAGGGCTGGGAGGGCTTTCCGGAAGCGACATCAAGGACCGTTGAAGAGCCAGAAGCCCTTCGATCAGCGGGTGTCGGATCCTTCAGCCAATGGCTGGGATCCTCTAGCGCACTCTGAGAATCCCCGGAAGGGTGTGTCCCGAGGGACCCCTTCAGAGCAAGTGGGGCCAGGGAAGACTGTTTCTTCTCTGGCTAGGGAGTGGGGACTGGTGTCCCCAATGGTCCAATGGTGGGGGGAGGGGCGGGGGGGGGGGGGGGGGGAATTGCTCCCACAGGTGTCGAGGGAGCGATGGACTGAGAAGGGCCCCCACTTGTCATGGAAGATTGACGGCCCATAGGGCCCACGAGAAGAGATAACACCAGTGTTTTCATAGGTCACAAGGAAACTGGTGCAGCTGTGACTGTGGCAAAAGACGTTTCTTTACCGACAGGGTGCAGCCACTCATATTTCTTATGTGCCTCAGAAAAGGTCAGTCAATACAGGGTCTTTACTTCCATAATCTTTCTTTCCCGATGTAAGACAGAGCAGTTCGGCGAGCATAGTGGGTGACGTTGCCCACAATTCACACAAAGGGGAGGTGGGGTACATGGGGCATCCGGGTGAGGTGGCCACCCACATTCCCTGCAGGTTGGGCTGGAAGTACATTGGGAGGACATGTGCCCAAACTTCCAGCACTGGAAACACCGCATAGGAGCAGGAACATACGGCTTGACATCACACTGGTAGATCATTATCTTCTCAGACTGTGTAAGGACAAGATTAAAGCACTGATGGTAACCCTATTATCTTTAGGTCCCCTATACACCCGACGGACGAAGTGGACCCCTCATCGCTGCAGGTTCGCTTGCAGCTCTTCATCGGTCTGGGACAACAGATCTCGGTGATAGATGATACCCTGGACCATATTTAAAGATTTGTGGAGTGTGATACTCACTGGGATATCACCCAGCCTGCCGCAGGCGGGTAATGCCTGCGAATAGACTGGGGACGCTGTCTGTATCACAACGGCCCCACTCCTCATCTTTGAAAACAATGCCACTTCACCAAACTTATCTTCGAGGTTGTCTACGAGGAACTGAGGCTTAATGGACGTGAAAGACTCTCCATCAGTACGCTCACAGACAAGATATTGTGGCGAATATGGCTCCGATTGATTTAAGCCACTGCGTTCCTCCCATGGGGTGGCAAGGGAAGGGAACGTCTTAGGGTCGTATGTCGTCATGTTGAACTCAAGTTTTGCCTCGCTTAGAGACGTCATTTTTGCGACCACCCATGCTATTAATTGCTCATTTCATCCTGGTCCCACAAGCAGCTAGGGAAAAGAGGTCCACCCAGGCAGAGCCCCACTTGCCTGGGTAAGCCTTATACAACTGAGGTGCGGCAGGTTCCTCAGAGGTTGCTCGCTAGCGACTGTTGAACTTCAACAGCCATGCATCTCCTCGGCACGTAGCACACCTTGAGATTGAGGGGGTTTTATAGAGGTTTGTACCGTCCTCGTGACCTGGACGATTAAGCCAAGATCCCCGGGCTCTGAACGGGCTCTGAAACATACGTTTCTCCGTCGTGCCGAACGATGGTGATTGAAGCCCACGCAGAGGTTACTGTGTCCACTGACTTTTTCAGTTTATTCTCACATGTAAAATAATTGCAAAAATTATGTGACATTCTTCCTCACTGCCCTATATATTTACAAACTAAATTTAATCTATCACAGCATCTAAATATTCTACTGTTGGATGTATATGGTAGTTAATGTTCTCCATTTTTCCTATTCATTAATCTCTCAAAGAATTGTAATATATTCTTTACTTTCTCAAGCTCTCTGATGGTCAAGAAGCTTAAAAGTCACTGCAATTTTAAACTATAATCCAGCAAACAAAATAACTCAAAGCTGTGGATATTAGCACAAGAGAACAAATAAACAGAATAAGAAGTAACACAACAGAAGTTCCTCAACTGACTTACCTGTCTCTGGTAGTCACGGAAGGCCTGTGGTGTATCCCCAACATCCAAACCATCTTCTGGATTAATACTTAGTTTGTCACGAACTGGTGTAGGGTTGTTACGTGAACTTCCCAAGAGGGCAACTTCTGATCGTGGTGTGTTGAAACTTCCAGTTGCAGATCCTGGGGTATGAACTGAATAAAGATATTTGTGCATTACCCACATGCTTGTTTACAGATAATATTGGCACATATGAGAATTTAAAACATAAAAAATAGAAGGTAAATATCAATGTAAATACATTTGGTAATTATTACAGTTTTGAATATAAGGTTAGGCATTGAATTAAAATTTGTGCTGTGGCTGGGATTTGAACCCAGGACCTCCTGCTAGGCAGATTATTTAAACCACTCAGCTAACATAGTGTTTCAGATAATGCAGCAACACAGACTGCCTTCAAGGACGTCTCCCTTCACACCGCATACTTTCATTCTGCCTCATTGTTCCCTGTGAAATATGTTTTAAATTCCCAATGCTCTCACGTTGGAATAGCACTCCAGCAAAGAACTTGAATGGGAACAATCCCACCTTGTTCCAGAGGCAGAGGTGATAGAAATATCAACAATAATTCGATTCCTTGAGACAAACACTGTCTGATTACACCAGAAGTACTGAACTGTTGTTGATATTTATTAGGGATGGGACGAACCCAAATTTTACAAAATCATATCCGAATCCCGAATCTTAAATTTTGTCACGTAGAAATGGAAGCAGGCTTGACTTCGAAGGCAGCGTTGTCAACTAAACACAGCACTTATACGGAAACCAGGTTTATTGCAAACTGATCATACACACAGAACTGACTGCCTCTCGGGCAGAGTGCTCTGCTATTTATACACAGATAGAATGTACCAGGAATTAGAAGAATAGTTAACACAAGAAACGCGTAGAAATTACAAGTGAACATAAGAAACCTGTAGAACATTCTGCACATGATAATTACAAAGAAATAAATTTTTGACTGTGGATGGGATTGAACCGACTACCTTCAGCACCGTAATTGGTGACACTATCCCTTGCACGACACCAGCAGTTGGTTAACTTGGGGTCTCGTGGCATTGCACCCTCTCCTGAAAGAACAGCGACCCACTGTTAGGTTCCCTTTCAAGCCAGCTGCAATGTCCTGGATCTTGATCTTGTCATGAGTCCTCTGTATGACAGTTCTGGAGAATCCTTCCCTTCTGCACGATTACCGACGACAGACGTCCATGTCATGGCTTCATCAGTATCATTATCGTTCTTGGAGTCCTTGAACAAGAAGCCATTTTCACCTATCTGCTCTTCAAGATCGTAGTAAGACTTCATGTGGAAGACATGAACAATGTCTCTTCGGTTTTGTCTTTTCGACGAAAGCTCATAATCCTCGACTTCATATGTGACATCTGACAGGCAGCATATGACACAATACGAACCAAAGTATGGCTTCAACAACTTTTCTGATAGTCAAACTTTCCATACAGGGGTAAAAATCCATACAAGATCTCCTGAGCTCTACACAACAGGTTTGTGCTTGTCGTTATACAGCTGACAGTCCTTCTCCTGGGTGTCCAGTGTCCCTATTCGAGCCAGCTGTCTTGCTTCTTCGACACTGGTGATGAGCTGTTTCACACAGTCATCCTGAGTGTCGTCCGGCTGGAACAGAAACATCGTATCCATTGTCGTCTCAGCTTCACAGCCATGGAGCAGGAAAAACAGTGTGAAGCCTGTGGTCTCTTGTCTTGCAGTATTATAAGCAAATGTCATGACTGGCAGTATTGTATCCCAATCCTTCTGCTAAACATCGGCGTACACCGACAACATATCTCCTAACATCTTTTTAAAACGTTCTCTAAGTCCATTTGTCTGAGGATGGTATGCAGTTGTCATTCTGTGAACAATGTCCCAACCTGACATTACCTCTGATACTAGTTTTGAGTGGAATACTTTTCCACGATCAGATATCATAACACATGGTGGTCCATGCTTCAAAATAATGTCTTCTACAATGAATTTTGCGATCTCTGGAGCTTCTTCAGTCAGCACAGGTTTGGTGACAGCGTAGCATGTGAGGTAGTCAGTGCAGACTATTAACCATTGGTTACCGGTTGTTGACTTCGGGAACCTCCCTAAAAGATCGATCCCAATTCGGTGGAGTGGAACTACTCCAGGTGGAATTGGTACGACATGCCCTGGAGATGATTGCGGCACATGCTTCCGTCGCTGTCACTCTTTACAATGACTCACATAGTGCTTGACAGATCGGTAGAGACCTTTCCAGTAATTCCTGCGCCTGATTCTGTCTAGGGTCTTCACGAATCCCAGATGACAGGATACTAGAGCATCATGGAAGTACTTGAGAATAGCTGGCTGGAGATGAGCTGGAACAATCAGTAGCCATTTGGGGTCCAGTGGATTGTAGTTGCTCTTATACAATGTCCAGATTATACATTGGAACTCTCCATTCATTGGTTCTCCTTTCTCCAAGCCCTCTATGGTTTTTAATAGTGCTGGATCTTCCCACTGTTCAGCTGGAACATCACCTCATTCAGTGAGGGCTGAAATTTCATTCATGCTGTTGTGTTCCACTAATGGATTCCTTGAAAGGCAATCGGCATCTTTGTGATTGCACCCATTCTTGAATACCACTGTGATGATGTACTCTTGGAGTCTTAGTGCCCATCTTGGTAGTCAAGCTGATGAATCCTTCAAGCTCTAGTAAGCCAATACAAAGAATAGTGGTCTGTCATAAAGGTGACTGGTTTGCCAAATAAATATGGCCGGAACTTGTTGATAGCCCAGATAACTGTGAGACATTCTTTCTCAGTTGTAGAGTAGTTTATCTTGGACTTTGAGAGTACTCTTGACGCATAGGCTATCACTTTTACAGCACCTTCCTGAACTTGTACAAGCATTGCACCAATCCCATAAACACTGGCGTCTGTGTGAAGTTCAATTTCCGCATTCTCATCGTACAAGGCTAGAACTGGTGCGGAAGTTACAGCCTCCTTAAGTTCCCGGAAAGATCTTTCTTTCACCTCATCCCAGTAAAACTTGGTGTCTCCCTGCAACAGTTCTTGCAATGGGTGTGCTTGTTACAAAATCCTTTTATGAAACCTCGGTAGTATGAGCACAGTCCAAGAAAACTTCTTACATCATGAATGTGCTCAGGAGTTGGAAATTCTGAGACTACCCTTACTTTATCTGGATCAGGATAGACACCCTCTCCATTGACTATGTGCCACAGGAATTTTATCTCTTTGGCGACTTCTTTGGATTGAGGCGGAGTCCTGCAACCTGAACACACTTCAACACAGTTGACAGGCAACTCAGATGTTCTTCAAATGTTTTCAAGAAAACAAGAATGTCATCTATATAGCAAAGACATGTCATCCACTTAAGGTGTCGAAGCAAGTTGTTCATCATGCGTTCGAATGTGGCCGGAGCATTGCATTATCCAAATAGCATTACTTTGAATTCATAGAGGCTGTCAGGTGTAATAAAAGCCGATTTTTCCCTATCAGCTTCATCAACCTGTCTGCATGTCGACAGTTGAGAAGTATGTAGCTCCCTACATTTTACCCCTGCTGCCTTCAGGATTTGGAAGAGTGTATTCCAGTCGACATTGTCAAAAGCTTTCTCCAAATCTACAAATGCCAAAAATGTAGTTTTGCCCTTCCTTAGCCTATCTTCTAAGATAAGTCGTAATGTGAGTATTGCCGCCCGTGTTCCAATATTTCTGCTAAAAACAAACTGATCTTCTCCGAGGTCAGATTCCACAAGTTTTTCCATTCATATGTAAATAATTTGTGTTAGTATTTTGCAATCATGACTTATTAAACTGATAGTTGTGTAATTTCCACACTTGTCTGCACTTGATTTCTTTGGAATTGGAATTATGATATTCTTCTTGAAGTCAGAGGGTATTTCCCCTGTCTCATACATCATGCATGCCAGGTGGATCAATTATTTCATCACTGGCTCTCATAACGATATCATCTACACCAGGGGCCTTGTTTCGACTCAAGTCTTTCGGCGCTCTATCAAATTCTACTCGGAGTATCATATCTCCTCTCTTATCTTCTTTCCACTTCATCTTCCATTTCTAGAATACTGCCTTCAAGTTTATTTCCTTTTTATAGGCCCTCTATATATTCCTTTCACAGTTCAGCTTTCCCCTATTTGCTTAGTACTGGTTTTCCGTCTGAGTTCTTGATATTCATACAGCTGCTTTTCTTGCCTCCAAATACCTCTTTTATTTTCCTGTAGGCAGTATCTAACTTTCTCCCGGTTATACATTCTTCTATTGTTCTGGATTTGTCCTGTATCCACTCCTGCTTGGCCAGTCTGCACTTCCTGCCAATCACATTTTGCCTGCTTCGCTTGATGCATTTTTATATTTTCTCCTCTTATCAGTGCATTTTTATATTTTCTCCTCTCATCAATTAAGTCCAGTATATACTGTGTTATCCAGGGATTTCTATTAGGCCTTGTCCTTCTGCCTATAGGATCCTCTGGTACTTTCACTGCTCTATCTCTCATAGCTACCTGTCTTCTTCTACTGTATTACTTTTCCCTGTTTCAGCCAATTCTTGCCTAATGCTCCCTCTGAAACCCTCAACCACCTCTGTTTCCTTCACTTTGTCCATGTTCCATCACTTAACTTTTCTTCCTTTCTGCACTCTCTTGAGTTTTAATCCACAGTCCATTACCAATAAGTTATGATCAGTGTCTATATCTTACCCTGGGTATGCCTTACAGTTTAAAACTTCGTTTCTAAATCTATTCCTTACTATTATAAAGTCAATCTGGTATCATCCAGTGTCTCCTGGTTGCTTCCACGTATACAGCCTTCTTTCATGATGTTTAAACCAAGTGTTGGTGATCATTAAATTGTGCTAGTCACAAAATTCTACCAATTATAATCCTCTTTCATTTCTTTTCCCTAATCCATATTCACCTACAACATTTGCTTCTCTTCTTTTTCCTACTACTGAGTTCCAGTCCCCCATCACAATCAAAGTTTTCATCTCCCTTAATTTTCTGAATAATTTATATTATATCCTCATACATTTCTTCCACATTCTCATCATCGGCAAAGTTATTTGGCATATAAACTTGTAGTACTGTGGTTGGTGTTGGTTTTGTGTCTATCTTTGCTATGATAATGCATCCACTGTGCTGTTCATAGTAACTTACCCACATTCCTATTTACTTCTTCATTATTAGACCTACTCCTGCATTAGTACCAACTGATTTCGTGTTTATAACCCTGTACTCACCTAACCAGAAAGCCTGTTCACCCGGCCAACGCACTTCACTAATCCCTACCATATCTAACTTTAACCTATCCATTTCTCTTTTCTTCTAACTTACCTACACGATTAAGGATTAAGACATCCCATGCTCCGATTCATAGAATGCCTGTTTTGATATTCTTGATGACGGCATCCTCGTGAGTAGTTCCTGCCCGGAGATCCAAAAGGGGGACTATTTTACCTCCAGAATATTTTACCCAAGAAGATACCATCATCATATATTCATACAGTAGAGCTGCTTGTCCTCAGGAAAAATAACGACTATAGTTTCCCCTTGCTTTCAGCCATTCGCAGTAACTGCATGGCAAAGTCATGTTAGCTGATGTTACAAGGCCAGCTCAGTCAATCATCCAAACTGTTTTCCCTGTAACTACTGAAAATGCTGCTGCCACTCTTCAGGAATCACATGTTTGTTTGGCCTCTCCACAGATACCCCTCCGCTGTGGTTGCACCTACAGTACGGCTATCTGTATTGTTGAGGCACGCAAGCCACCCCACCTCGGCAATGTCTGTGGTTCATGGGAGTTGCCAGTATTGACCAAGAAACAAACAAGCATTTCCTCCCAGCCCCATGCATTCCAAAGCTCGTAGAGGCACAAACAGTAATTGGGAATGGAATCGTATTATATGAAAAATTATTCAGTACATTTGCTGAGAGAATTATAAGTATCGATAGTAGGCCTACTTCACAGGTTTCAGGTTAACAGTGATCACTGACGAAATACACAGAGAAACAGGCAGAGAATAAGGGAGAGGGGAGAATTTTAAAAGAAGTGCTAAAATATAGGAGAACCCTTATAATATGGAAGAGATATTCATCCTAGTTTCTCCAAGCAAACTCTATGAGCAGTAACTAAGTAACAGGTTGTACAATGAAAGGTGCTAACTCTCAAACAAGTAAATTTGTTTCTTACCGTCACTACGCTGGCTACGAAACGGAGTGGCTAGAACAGTGTTGGGTGTCTGCACGACTTCCCTCTGTGGAGTGATACCACTGAAGTCAGAACTGTGGAGTGGGGTGTTGAGGCCCCCCTTCAGCGGCGTGTCGACGTGTGTGAGAGCCATCATATTCTGTGCCTCCTGCAGGACCCTGTCTGTGGCAGGCGCAGGTGTGCGGGGAGTTCGAGCTGCTCCTGCAGGTGTCAGGGAGTAGTCAGCCAGAAGAGCATCTGACGGCTGCTGCCCACTTTCTGTTGCCACTTCTCGTGCCGTCTCACTTGCACGACCTAATTTCACAACTTGCTGTAGCTCCTACAAAACAAATCACTTTATTCTATTATTTTTGAAAAAAAAGTTGAATTTTAACAAGTACTTCTAAAATGATCCAAGAATCAATTTGTTTTACAAAACACACTTCAAATTACCAATACAATAAGGATATCTCGTAAAATCAGGTGTACTGCCGGTGGTCCGCATCTTCCCAACACGATATTTCGACGTCATAACTCGGCGTCTTCATCAGGTGTTCCCTGAGACTGGTTGGCGAGCTGACCTCATCCCATATTTATGCCTGGGCGGTGTGTGGTGCTCCCTATGCCGTCCGCGCCCACTGCGTCCGTTTCTGTCGGTGGTATCAGTCTCTAGGCGCTTCCTCTTCGGTCCGCGCCCGTTGCGGCTCTCTTCTGAGGTAGCGGACGTCCCAAGGCGTTCCCTATTGGGTCCGCGCCCGATAGGCACGAACCTAGCGCTATCATGGCTCTCTTGAACCTCCTTATGCTGTCCGCGACCGCGGCGAGTTTCTCTCGTGGCCGAGCCATTGAACTGGCCTTCTGAACCCGGTATGCGCCTGTGAGGTGCGCTTCCTGTGGCATCCGGTTGTTGTTGGAGCTGCATATTATGATGGCCATCCTCCAAGGAGCTTGCTGCTGCCTGGTATCGCGTATGTCGTTCTGTTCCATTACTTACGCCCTTGGACGTCTGTAGTTCATTACTGGAGGATGGAACTTTCTTCCTTTGTTTCTGTAGTATTTCCAAAGCAGGATTCCATGCAGTACTAAGCTGATATCCTGCTTCTCGGTTGATCAAGTTCTCTGTCATCTTGATTTCAATCGATTCATTGATGACACTAGCCCAGAATCGGGGGGTCTGAGTCAGGATCCTAGTTTTGTCATAATCCATGGTGTGCTCAAGGTCAAGGCAATGTTCTGCTATTGCAGATTTAGTTACCTGTCGTAGCCTGGTATGCCTCTGGTGTTCTTTGCATCTTATTTCAACTGCTCTGGTAGTTTGACCGATGTAAGGCATCCCACGCCGAGTTACGACGTCGAAATATCGTGTTGGGAAGACACGGACCACCGGCAGTACACCCGATTTTAGGAGATGATGACAAATCGCCGGGAAAGTCTTAGAAATTATACAATAAGGATAGTTTACTACTCGCCACAATGATGTACAAAGAGCCGTGAGAGGCACATAAAGAAGACATTCATGCATGCAACACTCAAGCTATCAGTCAAAAGAGAGAGCACTCACACAGGTACTCTTCACAGTGAAGACTAATGGGCGAGAGCTTAAGTGTTGTATGTGTGAATGTCTTTTTTATGTACCTTTTGCAGCCCATCATATGTTTTTGAGGTGAGTTGTAAACTACCCTTAGTATATTGTTGAATTCCAACCTGGATCTTCCAGTATTAGATCATTCAAATTACTTCACACATAAATAAAATGTTCAAAATTCACCCTTATTTCCTCATTTAATAAATGAGTAAATAAAGGGAAAAAAGAAAATGACAACTGCAGCAAACGTAATGTTTACAATGATGCAAAATTTATTTAACTTATCTTCACAAGTGTCAATATTAAGTGACTAATTTCAGTTCTTTCAATTTCATTACTTGTGAATCCTCATCCAATACAGAATATACATACTAATATTATAAATGTGAAAGAAGCTCTGTGTGTTGCACTTTCACAACTAAAACACTTAACCAATTTTGATTACATTGAGTATGGAGATAGCTTGAATTCTGAAGAATAACATACGCTACTTCAGAAAGTGTGTAATTCAAGATATTTGTCGATTTTAAGTGTATAACTTGAAATATGGAACAGATGACTATCAATGGTTTTTTTTATTTATTTTTATTTATTTATTTATTTTTATTTATTTATTTATTTATTTATTTTTATTTATTTATTTAATTTTAATAGCTTCTGAGACACTTGAAGTCTCCTTGGAAAAGTTATATTTTTCTGACTTTTTAAATTTATCACATTCATTAAAATACTTTTAATGGTTGATATGTTGTACATAATACAATTCAAAATAATGAATAGGCCTACAGAGCTTACACAAGATGTCAACGTCTTCAAACCGATGAGCCAATTTCAATGACATTTGAAACTTTTCTTTTATCATGATGATTCTGGTAATAACTTATGAACAAATATTACAAAATTGCTGTACTTTGGTACATATGCAAGGAAATCAACACGAGTGAAGCCATGGATAAAAGCTAGTAGTAATTATAAATCACAAAGACTGCTTAATTTAAAAATAAAAAAATAAAAAAATAATAAAATTTACAAACTTTAAACGTGTTCTATAATTCCCATTGAACACACATACAGTGTTTAACACTAAAACCTCCGATATTAGAGCATATTACGACCCAAGTACCTTCTCCTTTTATTCTCTAAGATCAGTTGGTTATTGTTGCTATTAATGAATCCATTCTTTGAAGTGCCGGATATTTTATTATAAAATAAACAAATGTATAGTAGTTCATATAAAATATCAATTATTATTAAGAAAACTTACATACATTTGCTGAGTCTGTTTACTTGTTAGCATTACATAATGTGCACAAATAATGGTCTTATGAAGTGCATTTGTTGCAGACAGTTTTCTTACACATATCACATTTTACAAATGACTTGTTTCCAGTGCAGACTGACTTCACATGGCACCATGTTCACTTTTCTTATCTCTCAAGAATGTCTTCAGGAGTAACACAGGCACTAGTCTTCCTAGGTACTGTGTACTTCTCAGCAAACTCTTCCTCTATCTGTAGTATGAAGTCCCTGTGTTTCAATTTGTTCTCATTTTGAGTACTGTATAATATCAGGCATTTATTGCAGCCAAATCCAACAAGTTGTAAAATGTGTGAACAGGCCAATGTCTGGATGATGCTTTGCCTGAGTATTTTTGAGCCACCATTATTTTCGAGCCATCACTAATAAGAAAAGCGTCACATCATGTAACATCATCTGCCGATGAAGAATCTGACACTACAAATGGTTGCAATTCTTCCTCAGATGAAAAATCGAAAGGCTCACCCTCAGATTAAGGAACCAAAATCTCATTTACAGTGTCCTCTCTGGTTGTTAGATGTTTGGCCATAGTAAATGTGAGTTGCAAGCACTATTTATGTAGTAAGACTGCACTAATCACACAGTCTTTCATGGAACAAAGCACTGGTTGCAGGATATTTGTGTACACATTCAGACGAGTTCCGATATTACTTCCCTGCCCCCACTGCCGAAGATCGGCAACAATGTCACATAGTGACATAAAAGAGTTTATCACAATTGTTGAACAAATTTACTCTAAAAATAAACATGAAACTATACTAGATACAAAATTACTACTACAGCTGCAGCAATGGGTCAGAACTGACCCATCCATGGTTCTAGGTGAATCTAGATTTTTCTCTTTTATTGTTGTGCCAAGGAAAGTAAAATAAAATGTGATCCTTCACTCAGCACACCAGGTAATAATACAAAACCGTGACAAACGAAACAATTAGGGAACAGGTCACGAGTGACCCAGCTGCGATTTCAGTATTAAGGGATGATCCACTTCATGCCATACATTGTGCATTAAAAAATGAGCATTCTGCGTATTTTAGGCATAAAATGGATCAGACAAGGTTTTTCACCTCAGTGGTAGTTACAGTAAAAGACTGATAATAATAATCCTTGCTTCGTTATTTTAGCCAAATTCTTTCATGATTTTGAGAAGATTTGTTTAGTTATTTACATGACAAGACTTTTTTAAACCTCTAAAAAGAACAGGAAATTGATTAATTCTACATTTTAGTGTGAGTGAACCCTTATTCACATTAACTTCAACAGTTTTTCTGCCCTAGTGTGCAGCTGTAACAAAATAATCTTTGACGTCATTTATGTCAATTATTTCATATAAAGTGACTGAACAGTGTGGAGGCCCAAGCACAGAGTATTTTTTGGTTTACCAGATGCTGATGATTTTCTCAGTTTATCAATCACCTTGCATCTTTCCACATTTTAGCAACTGCTGAGGCTGTGCATAGTGTCTTTTAGATCTTTAGTAAATGCATGATCTTTCAGTGTTTTCTCTCATGGGAGCTGATCAGAGAGGATGAATAAAACTGTTTTACAAATTGTATTTTGGTGCTGCACAATTAAGAAATAGTAGAAGCTCATTTTTACGCTTTTCAAGGGACTTCAGTAAAATGGTGTAAAATACAGGAAAATGTAAAATGCAGGAAGTAGTGTTTTAAATGGTAAAATGTGCTTACTGGATCAGCCTTGCATTTTCGTAGTTTATTTGTGATATATGTACATAATAGGCATCTAAATACTCACCAGGAAGTTTATTATACAATAAAGGTTATCCAAATTTTTATTATTTTAAGCACAGGGCAGAACTGGTAATTTTATGGGAAGTAGAAATTTTTGACGTAATTTCATTCATTATAATTGAGGACGCTGCTGGCAGGCTATGTAACACATCTTCAAAATTACTGCCTTTTACTGGCATTAATTATTTATGTAGTAAAACTCCTAAAGTTCTGTTCTTTTTGTATTTTTCGATGTTTCACTCGACAGTATTAGAGAATTTATTCATGTTCTCGAGTGCAAACATATGCATAAGTATTTTTGTGATGTTTGCCTAGGATTGGCATTTCACACTATTACCGCTTTTTTGAGGTTGTGGGTATTATGATACCAAACTTTGACAGATAATGTTCTTTATGAATCAGAAATATGTATCACAAAAACAATGCAACTCTTTATCCTCACATCAACAAAGCAACTGGTTCTGATTGTTTGAGGACACGCCAGCTCCTCTGGCAAAGAAGCTGGTGGAAAGAGTAACTACATCGTCACAAATCGGTGTGTCGTAAGTCAACTAGATACATACTGCCATCAATGATATGCAAAATAAACGTTTGATTAAATGCAAAGTGTCAAGAAACTCGACTGTGAATAATTTTTAAGTGCTATACTTTAAGGGGAAAGCCATGCTAGCATCAAGTTATGTAGATTACGTCATTTTTTCTTCACGAACATGCTTCCAAAAAGTGTAAAATGCAGGAAAAGTGTAAATATGATAACGCAAAAATGAGGACGAATTAACATTGCAAACATAGGAAATTTGACGGGACCGACAAAAAATGGTGTAAATGGCAGGAAAATGTAAAAACCGGGAACGTAAAAACAAGGTTTTACTGTAATTTGAAAGAATTCAATAGTATTTGCCATTTATCATTCTTATTGTAAACATCTTTATTTTTGGAATGAAGTGTGGACTTGGGAGACTGTGCTTATTGAGTAAAGCAAGAAAAATTTCACATTCTAGGCATAAATGGACCACACGGGTCTGAAGGATCACTGTGCTGTCCTCTGCCAATGGCGTCACAGAATGTGGTATGCAAGGTCATACATTCAACACACCATTCTCCTGGTCAGTGGCAATTCCTTAATCCAGAGAAGCATGAAATATTAACCAATTAGAAAAAATTGAAGGGAAGTTTATATAGTAAGAACAATGTTTGCTATCATTCCTTCCAATTAGAAAGAAAAATACAGTAATATCACTGGAGTAGACTCTGTGTACTTGAAATCTCCAAGTCCTTTCTACGAGTTTTTCATCTACATACGGAAACTTTTGAAGCAATTTGGCCATAAAGGCTCCTTGCATTTAGTGCAAATGTACTCTCTCTCTCTCTCTCTCTCTCTCTCTCTCTCTCTCTCTCTCAAGCATGTGTCTCATTTTTCCTTTCTCACAATAATAAAGTTATGGCCAATCCAGTTACATTTTGAAAACTCCTGACCCAAATTTCAACACTACTAAGAATGGTTTTAAAAAATTAAAAAATAGATGCAATGCTGCTCCAAACTGGTCGCCACCACTTCACACTTGCTGTGATGTGCTGCATTACAGCTTTGGCACCACACAGTGTGGAACCTACCCCAATGGTCCCTGAAGTGACATAACAGCCGTTGACTGCAGTGGACACTATATGCCACAAGGTTAACCTGGAATCATTACTACTCTGTAAAGTAGCTCATCAGTTGGCCTCACAAGGCTGACTGCATCCCATTCCAGCCCTCACTGTTGAAAAAAATCATTGGTAGTATCAGGAATCGAACCCTTGCTCTCTGAATGCGAGTCAGTTGCACTGAACTCGCAGCTAAGAAGGTGGACCTGCTTACTGAGTTTCAATTTAGAAGTATTGCTGAAGTCTAGCATGGTATTCTCCAATATTCCTCAAAATGTACTAGGTAATTTTGTTTGAAAGTCCGTGAGGCTGTTATTTTCCACTTAGAAATCACTACTGTTCTGTAATTTCCTTTTCTGCCAAGCAAGCTGTCATGCACAAAAAAATCACATTACTTTTGCAACAGCAACATGGTTTCAATTGGGCTGGTTTGTAAACAGTCTTGACTTTATTTTTTCAGTTTCCCCCAATCAAGTGGCACTTGGACCACCAACCTGAACTATGTGCTAGAACTGCACATATCTGTGTCAAACGTGTGAAATTCCTCCAAAGACCCTCAAAATGTTTCTCAGGTAAGGAAGCTCATGTCATTGACAGTTGGGGCTGGAAATCATCATATCTCTTTTAAATGAACTGTCCAAGATATAACATTCAGAAGATGGAAAACCTAAATTTGCATGGCCAAATAGGAATTTGGATAGCCACTCTCCACAAAACAATTCCAATGTCTTATTAATGCAGGACCTCATTCACTTCTTTCTACACTGGTCAAAATAATTAGGGGATCAGTTGAGACATGAGGTACTGAAGTATTGTCATCAACATGGTTCAACATGTGATTCTTCAGTTTCTCCCGGCGTATTTGATGATCAAAATATCCACGGGTGTACTGCCGGTCTATAGTGTCCAACGGGCACCAATGGTTCACCATGTTTCTGTCAGTTTTATGGAGTGGAGACAACAACATTACAGCAACTGAGATAGTGGTAATAACAGAAAGTTGCTGCAGAGGGGGTTGGTGCTGAGTTCTGTTTACTCTACCAAACACACTACCTGAGAAGTTGGGTTCAGATAGTGTAGTAAACAGGTAGTGGAACGCAGCAACAATGTGACTTAACTAAAGCTATGTCATGGAGAGCCATAGGGAGGTTGGAAGCAGAACAGACACAGAGGGAGGTGGCTGCAGCTATTGGAGTGTCACAAAGTGTAATTTCCAGGACCTGGACTCAATTTCAAACATCAGGAATCATTAAAAGAAGGCAAAGTCAATGTTTTCCATGGGTGACACCAAGAAGAGATGACCGTTATCTCTGGTTAACAGACCATCGAGACAGCAGGCTGAATGGGACTCAGCTGCAAGGCACCCTCCAGGCAGCAACACAATGAACAATATTAATACAGACAGCCCGAAATTGCCTTCAGAAATGTGGCCTTCACACACGGAGGCCTATGGTGTGTGTCCCATTAAAACAACGACACCGTTTATCCGGCAGAAACTGGGTGAAGGAACACCAGGATTAGAGTTGCAAAAATGGTGCCGGGTTCTGTTCATGACTCAAGATTTTGTGGTCAGATAGACAATCGTCGTCCCTGCATCTATAGAGAGAATGTGGAACTCTGACCAATCCTGCTTATTTGCAGGAAACATTACCAGATATGCTCGTGGACGAATGGTGTGGGCATGAGACAGTATTGGCAGACGTATGGACCTCTGTCATTCAGAATGGCGCTCTGACTGCTCAGAGGTATAGAGACGAGATCCTTCAACCTTTTGTTGCACCCTACGATGGTGCATTAGGAGATAGGTTCCTTCTCGTGGACAATAACGCTCGTTCCAACAGAATTACACTGGTGGACAACATGCTTATTGAGGGACTTGAATGAATGGAGTGGCCAGTTTTTTCACCATATATGAAACCGATTGAGCATGTCTGGAAAGCACTTGGCAGAAGCACTACAGCCAGACCAGCACCTCCCACAATGTTTGCTGAGCTAGATATTGCACTCATAGAAGAATGGCCAAGAGCTGACTTACAGCCTCATACTGTCCATGCCAAGCAGGTGAGCAACTGTACTGGGCATCTGAGGAGTTCGCTCACCATATTATAGGGCAACAACAATGATTTTTTCAATATTATGATACCACCATTGTGCCTCACTCTTACGTAAACACCATGTAAACGTCAAGAGTTGAGACATCAAATTACCGTGCTGTATCACATACAAATTATAATTGTAACCAATATCTGAATAAAATATGTTATCATATTTATATGATATCTTGTCTGATCCCCTAATTGTTTTAAGCAGTGTATTTTATCGTTAATATTTATTCTTTCCTTACCAGTTTACTGATTACAAACTCTTTTAGACTCATTTTAACTGATTTTCAGGCTTCCTTTCCAAGCTGGCAAATCGACTTCTTCTACTAACTGTTGAAATTTAGGTATCTACATTTAATGCAATATGAGCAGTAAAACTGAAGTGGTTCAAGACATGAGGTGTGAAAGCAAGAGATGGATGATGGGTACATAAGTTGTGAGAGTGTTACTACGTGTGTGTTTGGGGGGGGGGGGGGGTGTACGGCATGCACACACTTTTTCTGACAAAGGCTGTGGTTGAAACGTAACTAGTGTGTGTGATTGTCTTTTCTACATGCTTGTCTGTAGCCCAGCAATCATTTTTATGGTGAATTGCAGCATATAATATTGCTGATTTTGCTACCTGAACTTTTCTTTGTTTTGTAAAAATTCTTAAATCCTTTGCAGAGAGGAGATTTGGTAACCATACAGTTTTTGTCTTACCTGCCACTTTTTTTTTGAGGGGGGGGAGTATTATAGTATTTATTCAGTTTTTGGAGATGTTCCTTTTCTAACAGGCATCAGTTAACTAAATTTTTAAGTTTCTTCTTTGTCTTGCTTTCTTTAAACTTTGAAGAATTCAATTAAAATACTACTCAAAACCCCCAATTGATTGTACATTTCATGTTGAGACCAGTGTCACCCCATAACTGCTAAAATGAGTTTTATTTTTCTCATACTCTTACGGCCTTCAATTACTTCTCAAACGAAAATTATGCTGTACTTCCTACTACCTCAACGAAGGTATCTCTGAACAGCTCAGTTTAAAATTGTATACTCTATCATCTTGTTAGTGCCACCCACTTGAAACTTTTACTTTGTTCATATTAAAATGTGTTTGGAAATTTCACTTTCTCATCATTGTTGCTACATTCCATTAAAGGTTTTCCCCTCTTCATAACTGATCCATCTTTCACAGTCTGTCTAAGAATCTCTGTTGAAAAATTGTACACTTTGTGTTGCACACACAATTTACTGTTGTAAAGAAGTGGTATGGAATAACAATCTCTTATATATTAAAATAGTGAGTGAGGGGGTGAAATGACAGGTAGCACGCAATACACAAATACTCAGACCTAATCCTTTGAGGATTTTGAGAATGAGAGCACTTAGTGACTTACAAGTAATTTTCCACACAATTTCAAATCTCCACATAACTTTTTCTCATAAAAACCCTCCTTTCCCCACAAAATGATAAAAGAAACAACATTTGTTACTAACTACATGTTATTGTTCCTGCGGCATTTGGCATAATGTTTTGAATTATTCCATTTTTTAAATTATTATTACTGAATGTATTCAAACACAATACTGCACCAAAAAACATCTGTGATAGGAATAATTCGATCAGAATCAAAGAATACATACCTGATCAGATATTTGAGGCTCTGGCAACACAAGCTTGCTTCTCTTCTTTGCTGGCTCCTGATTTTGTAGCATGGCCACCGGTATGTCGTTTTCTTTACGTTGTTTCAATTTCTGTTTATCCTTTCGCCTTTCTCTCTGCAGAAGATAAAGAAATGGGTAACATATCATATCATCCACAAAAAGTACAAACAAATATTTAATGTGATACATCTTTACCTCCTCCTTTTCCGTTCGTAGTTCACCATCCAAGTGCTGCTGCCGTAATCGTGCGAAGTCTGGAGCTGCTGGATCTATCTCTTCTTTACTCGTGTCATAAAAGCCAGGAGCTGGACGCTTTTCAAAAGGTATTTCAGCATTGTAATCAACACCACGCTTTTTCTTCTTCCTAGCGGCTAATTCAATGCCTGCAGCTCTCAGTTCTCTCCTTTTCTGCAAAATATATTCAGCATTAACATTCAGCAGAACAAAATGTCTTAAAAATTAAACAAAACAAGAAAGCACCAACAAACATTATACCTACTGTATTCTCCTTGGCAAATTGTTGTTGTTGTTGTTTTGGGGTTTAGAGGGGACTAAACTACATGGTCATCAGTCCCTTGTTCCTACCAAAGACAAGACATTAATGTAAGAAAAAGATAAAAGAAAGCTCAACACCCAGAAGAAACACCAGGCACGAGCCCACCACTAAACGGAACAATAAAAGCCAGCTGCGCGTATAACACCTAAAACTCAGTCAGCCATTGAGGCATTGTCAGATAAAATCAAGACAGGCGCAGTAGGCAGATTAAAAGACTGCTGCAAGGCGGCTAAAAGTGGACAGTCCGACAGGATGTGGACCACTGTCAACAAACTTCCACAACGGCAATTCAGTGGGTCCTCTTTACGTAAAAGGTAGCCATGTGTCAACCACTTATGGCCAATACGTAAGCGACACAGGACAACAGAGTCCCTACGGGAAGGCCTAAAGACAACTTCCAGATGGCCGTAGAGGACTTGATCACTCGGAACTTGTTGGGAGTGCTCAGTGTTGCCCATTGTATGTTCCAAGCCTCAAAAACCTTGTGGCACAAATCCAATCAGATATCCCGTTCTGGGATACCAATATCCAGGGGAGGAGCGGTGGTGGCGAGCTTAGCCAGCCGATCGACACGCTCGTTCCCAGGGATGCCAATGTGGCCGGGGATGCAAATAAAGTCCACCAAACAGCCAGACTTGCCAAGTGAAGCATTGGCATTTTGAATGGATTGCACCAATGGATGGGAAGAGAAATAGTTGGAAAGGGCTTGCAGGCCACTAAGGGAGTCGCTGCACACGACATACGACTTCCGGGGGCACGTTTTGAGGTGATCAAGAGCACGAGAAATGGTGATCAGTTCAGCTGTAAAAAAATACTACAGCCAGGTGGCAGGGACCGTTTTTCTGTGTAGTCGCCATGAACAAAAGCGTAACTGACTCTGTCATTTACCAGGGAGCCATCAGTGTAGAGGACTCCTGCATCACAGTGAGCAGCAAGGAGTGCCAGAAAGTTGCAACGGAGTGTCAGTGGTGAAACTAATGCCTTTGTATCGCAGGACAATTGCAGGTGGAGCTTCAAATGAGGGATGGACAAGGAGGAAGACGGGATGGGCAGGAAACAGCATATGGGAGAGGTAGGGAATGAAGTGAGGAAAGGAGTGTACGAACCCGGATCGCAATTGGAAGACCTGATCTAGGTCGACGTGGTGGAAAAGGAGGGGTAACAGTCGGAAACAAAAGCCTGCGATTTGGATGTGTGGCGTGGCATGGACTCGAGCAACATAGCTAGCGAGAAGCTGCTGCCGGCAGAAGTGTAATGGAGGAATCCCTGCTTCGGCAAGAAAACTTGGCACAGGGCTGGTGCGGAAGGCCCCAATCGCCAGCCGGATACCACTATGGTGCATGGGGTCAAGGATCCTCAAGGCGGATGGTGCTGCCGAGTCGTATACCAGGCACCCGTAATCAAGCCTTGATTGTATGAAGGACTTGTACAGCTGCAGGAGGGTGGAACGAGCAGCACCCCAAGCAGTATGGCTCAAGCAGTGGAGAATGTTAAGATGTTGCGAGCATTTTTGTTGCAGCTGACGCAGATGTGGCACCCAAGTAAGCCTGTTGTCAAATACCATCCCAAGAAACCGATGCGTCTGTTCGAAGACGAGCAATTCACCACCCAGATATATAACTCGGGATCCGTGTGAACTGCCCGGCGGCAACAGAAGTGCATCACGCGGGTTTTCTGTGCTGAAAACTGAAAAACATGGTTAGAGGCCCATGATTCAGCTTTTCGGATGGCTCCCTGTAGCCGCCTCTCAGCGACACTAATAAAAAAAAATGGTCAAATGTTTGTATAGCTTATGGGACTTAACTACGGGGTCATCGGTCCCTAAAATTACAAACTACTTATGAACTAAGACTAAGGACGGCACAAATATCCATGCCAAAGGGGGGATTCGAACCCCCGACTGTAATGGCCATGCAGACTGTGACTGGAGCGCCTCAGTCCCCTCAGCCACCGCGGCCGGCGACACTAATACTAGACGAACTAAAATACAGACAAAAGTCATCAGCAAACAAGCTAGAACAGACAGAGAATCCCACAGCTGTGGCAAGCCCGTTTATGGTGGTTAAAAACAGAGGCACACTGAGGACGGAGCCCTGTGGGACACTGTTCTCTTGAATGTATGAGGAACTAAGAGTGGAACCACCCTAACCCTAAAAGAGCAGTGGGAGTGAAAATTCCTAATAAAGACCAGAAGTGGGCCCCGTAAGCCCCAGTCACACAATGTAGCCAGTATGTGGTGGCGCCAGGTTGTGTCGTAAGCTTTCCGGAGAAAAACACAGCAACAAGGTGTTCACGTCGGGTAAAGGCTGTACGAATAGCCGACTCCAATGACACAAGATTGTCAATTGTGGAGCGGCCCTGACGGAAACCCCCTTGTTGTGCTACCAGGAGTCCCCGGTCTTCGAGGATCCACATAAGCCACCAACCCACCATACGTTCAACAACCTTGCATAGAACGTTTGTGAGGCTGATCGGACGGTAACTGTCATCCACCTGTGGGTCAGCACCAGGTTTTATCACTGGGATGCTGGTGCTTTCCCGCCACTGGGAGGGTAAAACACCTTCTGCCCAGAGACAGTTAAACAAGGCGAGCAGTTGGTTCTGAGCGTCCACAGGAAGATGCCAAAGAAACTGACTATGGACACGATCTGGTCCTGGACAAGTATCGGGGCATGCAGCAAGGGCACATTGAAACTCCCACTCGCTAAAGGGTGCATTGTACGGCTCCTGGCATCATGTGTGAAATGACAGTGGCTTCCGCTCAACTCGATCTTTTATAACGCGGAAGGCTTCACTGTAAGCTTCAGTCGAACTGATGCCTGCTTAAAACTGTGCCATGTGCTTGGCGACAGCAAGCGGGTCTGAGCAGACAGTATCCTGTAAGTGAAGACAGGGGATTCCTGCTGGTGGGCGGTATGCGAAAATACGTCGAATGCGAAAATACGTCGAACCTGGATCCACACCCGAGAAAGTGAGGCACGAGATCCAATAGAGGCGACGTACCTCTCCCAACAATCTTGCTTACTTTGCCGTATAAGCCGTCGAGCTTGGGCCCGGAGCCGTTTAAAAGCAATCAGGTGATCGATGGTGGGAAGTCGCCGGTAGTGCTGAAGTGCCATGCATAACACTGTAGTACATCGGGGAACCAGTATTTAGAAGTTAAATGTCTTGTTGTACAAGAAGAGTTTCAACATCCCTACCACGTCCAGTCGTCTCTGTTCCGCCCCACAACAGGTGATGGGCGTTAAAGTCCCCCAAAAGAAGAAAAGGTGGGGGCAACTGTATTACCAGAGCAGCAAGATCAGTGGGCGAAACATCCCTGTCTGGAGGAAGGTATATAGAACAGACAGTTAATTCTTGCATAGCCCGAAGGCGAACAGCAACAGCCTCAATAGGTGTGTGGAGAGGCACAGCAATACTGGGGACAGTGGCAAGGGTGTATATAAAGACACCACCAGAGGCTCTGTCACAGTCGGCACGGTTGTTGAAGTAGCCCCAATAGCCATGAAGGGCTGGGGTCCACTGAGCAGGAAACCAAGTTTCCTGCAGAGCCACACACAGCACTGGGAGAATTACCATATGATTAATCGAATATTGGTAAAATTCTCCCACAATAAAAAAATAATTGTCACACAAAAAACACGAAAAAATGCAAAAACTGTTAACCTACAAGATGTTTTTAAAAGGAGGACAGGAGATGGAGGGGAGAGGGAGAAAGTATTTATCTCACCTGTAAAGCAGCTAACCTTCTTGCTTCTTCTAACTGTTTTTCTCTTGCTTTTCTTTTTGCTTTCTTTCCTTGAGTGTTTGCAAGACGTGCTCTAGCTTCAGACAACATTTCCAGTTCTGCAAGAGATAACATCACAATAGCAATAAGACTTATTCTGATAAGACATACCATTTTACAATAGTCACTTCAGAATGACTAATATGCAACCTTTACATTCACTTCACCACATATAAAACTGTAATTTTATGAACACTATTACCATAATAAAAAATATCTTATGATAGGTTGCAACTCACTGTAAAGACTATTGTTGATCCACAAGCAGGCACGCACGCACGCACGCACGCACGCACACACACACACACACACACACACACACACACACACACACAGAGAGAGAGAGAGAGAGAGAGAGAGAGAGGGGGGGGGGGCACATCTAGCACATACATGACCGCTCTCCAGATGTTAGGGCTCAAGCCACATGCCATTATTTAAATTTGAAACCTTTTAAAACAAAACAAATGTTTCCAAAAATAATAGCATGAGGAAAGATAACAGTTCATCAAATTGTTTAGCATTGTGACAAATCAACAGCATTGTTGTGGTCTTCAATCCTGAGACTTTAGATGCGGCTCTGCACACTACCCTGTCCGTACAAACCTCTTCATCTCTGAATAACAACAGCAACCTACATCCTTTTGAACCCACTCACTGTATTTGACTCTCGGTCTCCCACTATAATTTTTATGCCACACACTTCTCTCCAATGCTAAACTGACGATTCAGTGATGACTCAGAATGTGTCCCACCAATCAATCAATTCCTTCTCTTAATCAAGATATGCCACAAATTTCTTTGCTCCCCAATTCTGTTCATCGGCTTCTCATTAGCTACACAATCTATCTATCTGATCTTCAGCATTCTTCTGTAACACCACACTTCAAATGCTTATCGTCTTTCTGTCTGAACTCCTTATTGTTCACATTTCATTCCCAAACAATGCTACAATCAACAAATGCTTCCAGAAATGACTTCCTAATATTTAAATTAATTTTGAATGTCAACAAATTTTGCTTCTTCAGAAATTTTTTCTTACCCTAGCCATTCTGTATTTTATATCTTCTTTACTTTGACCATCGGACGTTTTTTGCTACCCAAATAACAAAACTCACCTACTACTCATAACTACTCTTATTGTCTCATTACCTAATCTAATTCCTTTAGCATCGCTTGATGTGACTACATTGTATTACCCTTGTTAATGTACATCTTATAACCTCCTCTTCAAGACACTGTGCATTCCGTTCAACTACTCTTCCACAATAACAATGTCACCAGAAAACTACAAAGTTTTTATTTGCTCTACCTGAAGTTTAATTCCTTCTGCAAAATCCTCTTTGCATTCCTCCATGGCTTGCTGAATGTAAAGATTAAATAACACTGAAGAAAGTCTACAATCCTGTCTTACTCCCTTCTCAACTGCATTGTCTCCTTTGGGGCCCTCCGATTCTTATAACTGCTGTCTGATTTTTGTAAAAGATGTAAACAACTTTTTGTTTCCTATATTTTAGTCTGCTGATTTCAACCATGGCTTATTACACTGATAGTTATGTAATTTTCACACTTATCTGCACTTGCTTTCATTGGAACTGGAATTATTATATTCTTCTTGAAGTCTGTGGGTATTTCCCCCGTCTCATACATTTTGCTTACAAAATAGAACAGTTACTTCATGACTGGCTCTCCCAAATACGTCAGCAGTTTAGAGGGAATATCATACACTCCAGGGGCCTTGGTTCAGATGTAAAAGTACTCTGTCAAATTCTTCTCTCAGTATCATATCTCATCTTCATCTACTTCCTGTTCCCTTTCTACAATTCTGTCTTCAAGTTCATTTCCCTTGTACATGCCCTCTACGTATTTGTTCCAACCTTTCAGCTTTCCCTTCTTTACTTAGTACTAGTTTTTCATCTCAGCTCTTGCTATTCATGCAGCTTTTTTTTTTTTTTTTTTTTTTTTTTTTTTTTTTTTTTTTTTTTTTTTCCTCCAAACATTTCTTTTATTTTCCTGTAGGCAGCATATATCTTTCCCCTAGTTTTACATTCTTCTATGGACTTGCATTTGCCCTCTAGTGAATCCTGCTTAACAAGTCTGCACTTCGTGTTAACCTCATTTTTCAGCCATCTGTAGGGGCCTTTTGCTTACTTCAATTGATGCATTTTATTTTCTCCTTTCATCATTTAAGTAATATAGCTCCTGTGTTATCCAAGGATTTCTATTAGGTCATGTCCTTCTCTGTGGCCTTCGCTGTTGTATCTCTTCGGGCGCTGAAGACCTCAATGTTGAGCACCCTAAAACACCAATCATGTGCTGTATCTCTCATAGCTTCCAACTCTTCTTTTTCAGTCAATCCTTGCCTATAGTGCTCCCTCTCAAACTCTGAATCTCTGGTTCCTACAATTTATCCGTGTCCCATCTCCTTATTTTCCTATCTTTCTCCAGTTTCAGTCTATAGTTCATAACCAATAAGTTATGGTCAGAGACTATAACTACTCCTGGGTATGTCTTAGAAGTTTAAATTCTGGTTTCAAAATCTATGTCTTATTGTAATAATAGGTATAAAATAAAGATATTTGACTTACCTAAAGTACAGGCTCGTCGACAGAAACATAAAATACACAGAAAAACACACAAACATTCGAGCTTTCGCCACCACTGGTGGCTTCTTCGGGAAAAAGAGGAAGGAAGGAGAGGAGAAAGGGAAGGATACGGGTTTTAAGGAAGTGGAAAAGGAGCCATTCCAATCCCAGGAGTGGAAGGACTTACCTTAGGGGACAAAAAGGAAGGTAAACAAATACACACACACTCACACATATCCACATGCAAACACACCTAGTCAGACATTGACAAATGTTAAATTCCCTCCACAAGCATGCTTTCACCCTAGCCAGATTACGGTCCCACATTTTGTTTATTCAGGCATGTCTAACATTTGGCATTACCCCCAAGGGCCTCACACTAAAAGTTTCCATCTCCGGCTGTAACCCATCCTTTCATCAAGCCCTACACCAATTCCAAACAAAACAATCCACAGCCCTGACCCGCCTAATCCTTAACCTATACAGCAACTCCGCCAATGAACACACCTGTCAACTCCTATCCCTAATCAAAATCCTCAACCTTTCCACTCCCGCATCCACACCCACAGTTCAGAACATCCTCCTACAGGCCAACCGGAAATTAGAACAACATGCCACCCTCCACCTCAAAAAACTATCCCAACTCCTTGTCACCCACCTCCGGAAAGGCAATACACTCTCCCTCAACACACTCTCCCTCAACAACCACTCCAGTAAACCTCAAGCTCCTCTTATTGCACAGAAACCCAGTCTCTCCCATCTACTCAATCTCCCACTTCCAGCTCCACTCCCCCCCAAACCTTTAAATCCTACTGCACACAATCCGGAACCACGACATTCCAATTCAGTAGACAACCTCTCCTCTATACCTCTCTCCCAAACTGAAACCTCTGTCCTATTCAAAGGCCTCACCTTTAGTCCTACTCCCACAAATGTCTGCCTAGGTGTGTTTGTATGTGGATATGTGTGAGTGTGTGTGTATTTGTTTACCTTCCTTTTTGTCCCCTAAGGTAAGTCCTTCCACTCCTGGGATTGGAATGGCTCCTTTTCCACTTCCTTAAAACCCGTATCCTTCCCTTCCTCCTCTCCTTTCTTCCCCTTTTTCCCGAAGAAGCCACCAGTGGTGGCGAAAGCTCGAATGTTTGTGTGTTTTTGTGTGTATTTTATGTTTCTGCCGACGAGCCTGTACTTTAGGTAAGTCAAATATCTTCATTTTATACCTATTTTTCCCACCTGGAAAGTCTCCTTCCAAATAATCTTATTGTAATAAAGTCAATTTGGTAGTTTCCAGTGTCTCCTGGTCTCTTCCATGTATACAGACTTCTTTCATGGTGCTCAAACTAAGTGTTTGTGATTAAATTGTGCTCTGTGTAAACTTCTACCACACAAACTCCTCCTCCCTTATTCCTTTTCCCCAGTTCATATTCACCTAATATTCTTCCGTGACTTCTGTGAAAGTTGTTACGATACGACAGTTGCAATGACCTTAGTGCTCCTAGCGGTGGGCAAGCTTACTTTCTGCTCTTATTATGATAGGCATTTTGTTTGACACACAACAATTTGGTATTGATTCTAATGATTCATACATTCTTATACGTCACTCAACTTTCTTATACATTAATATTTTTGTAAGTACAATTACTTTTGCTTCGAAAGTGAATATACCAAAAATTCTTACTGTTTTGTGGCTGAGATGCAACATCAATTGTACAATTATTTTCTTCTCTTTTGGGAAAGTTTTATTGCTTTTAACATCTTTGCACTTTCTCTGTTTACTTCAATGCATTATTTAACAGGAATTGTCATGAAATCTTAATGATCCTTCTGTCTGCAGAAGGTCAAGTCTTTGGTGTTTAGAAACCAGTTTTTGTACTTAAAAGAAACTGACATTATTCAGGAAATACGGGTAGGTCACAAGAGAATCTTTATAACTGTACTGTAATGTACTGTATCATATGACCCAGGAGCCTCACAAAACTAAAGAAAACCAAATATTGTTTTGTTTTTGAAGTTATTGGTGAAATTTGGGAATGTACATATGGGTCATATTGTAAAAGCTGTTACAAATCATTGAAACACACTTATCTCATACTATATTCAGAAATGTAGCCTCTATAACAAAACTGAGGGGGGGGGGGGGGTCATGATTTTACTTGTTAGACTGTGAAGAGGAGCAGCAGCCTTTTCCGTAGTTACAGAGGTAACAGTCTGGATGATTCACAGATCTGGCCTTGTAACGTTAGCTAACATGGCTTTGCCATGGAGTTACTGAGAACAACTGAAAACAAGTGGAAACTACAGTCATTACCTTTCCTAAGGACATGCAGCTCTACAGTATGAATCTATGATGATGGTATCTTCTTGGGTAAAAATATTCCAGAGGTAAAATAGTCCCCCTCCGGGTGGGGATTGCTTAGGAGAATGTCATCATCAAGAATATCAAAACAGGCATTCTATGAATCGGAGCATGGGATGTCTTAATCCTTAATCGTATAGGTAAGTTAGAAGAAAAGAGAAATGGATAGGTTAAAGTTAGATATGGTAGGGATTAGTGAAGTGCGTTGGCCGGGTGAACAGGATTTCTGGTCAGGTGAGTACAGGGTTATAAACACGAAATCAGTTGGTACTAATGCAGGAGTAGGTCTAATAATGAATAAGAAAATAGGAAAGTGGGTAAGTTACTACGAACAGCATAGTGAATGCATTATCGTAGCAAAGATAGACACAAAACCAACACCAACCATAGTAGTAGTAGTATATGCCAACTAGCATGGCCAGTGATGAAGATATCGAAGAAATGTATGAGGAGATAAAATAAATCATTCAGAAAGTTAAGGAGGACAAAAACTTGATTGTGATGGGGGACTGGAACTCAGTATTGGGGAAGCTAAGAGAAGGAAATGTAGTAGGTGAATATGGACTGGGAAAAAAGAATGAAAGAGGAGATTGATTGGTAGAATTTTGCACAGAGCTCAATATCATGATCACCAACATTTGGTTTAATCAGCATGAAAGAAGGCTGTATACGTGGAAGAGACCGGGAGACAATGGAAGGTACCAGATTGACTTTATAATGGTAAGGAATAGATTTAGAAACCAAGTTTTAAACTGTAAGACAAATCCAGGGGCAGATATAGACTCTGACCATAACTTACGGTTATGAAATGCAGACTAAAACTGAAAAGACTGCAGAAAGATAGAAAAGTTAGGAGATGGAACCTGGACAAATTGAAGGAACCAGAGGTGGTTGAAAGTTTCAGAGGGACCATTAGGGAAAGTAATACAGTAAAAGAAGAATGGGTAGCTCTGAGAGATAGGGTAGTGAAGGCAGCAGAGGATCATATAGGCAGAAGGACAAGGACTAATAGAAATCCCTGGATAACACAGGACACACTGAACTTAATGGATGAGAGGAGAAAATATAAAAATATTTCTCTTATCTTGTCTTTGTGATCTTTACGTGAAATGTAAGTAGGCGGCAGCAAGATCGTACTACACTCAGCTTCAAATTCCAACCCTCTAAATTTACTTAACAGAAATTTACGAAAAGAACGTCGTCTTTCTTCCAGTGATCCCCAATTGAGTTGCCGGAGCATTTCCGTGACACTCGCGCATTGGTTGAACCTACCGGTAACAAATCTAGCTGCTCGCCTCTGAACTGCCTCTATGTCTTCCTTTAAACTGATCTGCTGTGGGTCCCAAACACATGAGCAATACTCAAGACATGGTCGTACAAGCATTTTATACGCGGTCTTCTTTACAGGTGAAGTACATCTTCCCAAAATTCTCACAATAAACCGAAGTCGGCTGTCCGCCTTACTCACAACTGTCCTTACATGTTCGTTCCATTTCATATCGCTCTGCAATGTTACACCTAGATATTTGAACGATGCGACAACAACAAGAAGCTCACTACTACTGCTGTATTCGAACATTTTTGGATTGTTTTTCCTACTCATGCGCATCACCTTACATTTTTCTACATTGAGAGCTAGCGGCCATTCTTCACACCAACTAGAAATTTTGTCTAAGTCATCCTGTATGCTATTACCGTCAGTTAAAGACGACACCCTCCCATACACCACTGCATCATCAGCAAACAGCCAAAAATTACAACTTACTCTGTCCATCAGATCATTTATATAGATAGAAAATAATAGCGGTCCTATCACACTCCCCTGGGGCACGCCTGACGATACACTCATCTCTGATGAACACTCTCTGTCGAGAACAACGTACTGTGTTCTATTACTTAGGAAGTCCTCCAGCCAGTCACAAATCTGTGAACCTATTCCATAAGATCGTATCTTCGTTAGCAGTCTGCAGTGTGGCACCGCATCGAACATCTTTTTGAAGTCGAGAAAAACACAATCCGCCTGTTGTCCTTCATCCATGGCTCGCGAGATGTCATGTGAGAAAAGGGCAAGCTGAGTTTCACATGAATGATGTTTCCTACACTCGTGCTGATTCATGGAAAGAAGCTTTTCCGTTTCAAGGACATTTATTATATTCAAACTGAGAATATGCTCTACAATTCTACATGAAACTGATGTCAACGATATTGGCCTGTAATTGTGTGGGTCAGTTCTTTTTCCTTTCTTATAAACGGGAGTCACCTGCACTTTTTTCCAATCACTAGGAACTTTGCGCTGAATTAAAGATTTGCGATAAATGCAAGCTAAGTAGGGGGCCAATGCTGCAGAATAGTCTTTGTAAAACTGAACTGGAATTCCATCCGGACCAGCAGACTTTTTCGTATTTAGCTCTCTCAGCTGCTTCTCTACACCAGAAATACCTATTGCTATGTCCCCCATTTTGGAATTAGTACATTGATCAAATGATGGTACATTTATGTGGTCCTCCTGCGTGAAAGATTTCTTAAAGGTTAAATTTAGAACTTCAGCTTTCCGTTTGCTTTCTTCTATTACGAGTGACTGGATAGTGAGCTTTGACCCGCTTATCGATTTTACATAGGACCAGAATTTTTTCGGGTTCTCGGAAAGACCTTTTGCTAAGGTATGGCTGTGATAATTATTGTATGCTTCGCGCATCGATCTTTTTATAGACGCACGAATCTCTACTACCTTTTGCCTGTCATCATTTGCCTGTTCTTTTTTTAATCGAGAGTGCAACAACCTTTGATTTCTCAGCAGCTTTCTAACATTATTATTATACCACGATGGATC
Source organism: Locusta migratoria (assembly GCA_026315105.1). Lineage (NCBI taxonomy): Eukaryota > Metazoa > Arthropoda > Insecta > Orthoptera > Acrididae > Locusta > Locusta migratoria. The sequence continues at coordinate 245,704,150 of CM048744.1, read as the reverse complement.
TTTTCCATCCTTAATCGTCTTTACTGGCACATATTTCGCTAACCCTTTATTAACAATGCACTTAAATTTAGTCCACAATTCCTCTACATTCATAGTCCCGGAATTAAACGATGCCCATTCATTTTCTAAGTGCGATCGTAACATTTGCTTATCGGCTCTTCCCAACAAAAATACGCTCCTAGCCTTCTTGATTGGTTTATGAACTTTGGTCACCATCGATGCTATGACGATATCATGATCACTAATTCCTATCTCTACACAGACAACGTTAATAAGGCCAGGCCTATTTGTGGCTATAAGGTCTAGAATATTTCCATTGTGTGTGGGTTGCCGGTTTAACTACTCAAGACAGTTTTCGGAGAATGTGTCCAAAAGTAGCTCGCAAGACTGCTTGTCTGTACCGCCTGAAATGTAACTAGCGAGGTCCCAATCTATACTCTTAAGGTTGAAGTCTCCTCCGACTAATATTACATGGCCCGGATACCTATGCACTACCTGGTATAGACTTTCTTTGAATGATTCTAAAACTGCTACAGCAGCACTGGGAGGCCGGTAAAAACACCCAACTATTAAATTTACTTCTTTTAGACCTGTTATACGTGCCCAGATAATTTCACAGTTACTTTCAACCTCGATCTCAGTGGAAACAATATCTTTGTCCACAGCGATGAACACTCCTCCTCCAGTTGTATCAGATCTATCTTTCCGATATACATTCCATGCTTGGCTAAATATTTCTGAACTTGCCACATCATGATTTAGCCAGCTTTCAGTGCCTAAAACTATCTGAGTGCAATAACTTCCATGCAGTGCAGCAAATTTGGGAACTTTGTTTCTAATACTCTGTAAGTTCGCGGCTAATATTTTGATGTTCGAATTTTTGTTCCGAACGTGGCCTGAATTCGCTGTTTGAATACTGACAGGCGAGTGCTCTTCAGAGTTTCTGAAAGCATTTGTCTGGAATGTAGCATTGTATGGGAGTGAAACATGGATGATAAGGAGTGTGGACAAAAAGATGACAGAAGCTTTTGAAATGTGGTGCTACAGGCGAATGATGAAAATTAGATGGGTAGATCACATAACTAATGACGAAGTGCTAAAATCCCAGGTTCGAGTCCCGGTTCTGGCACACAATTTTAATCTGCCAGGAAGTTTCATATCAGCGCACACTCCGTTGCAGAGTGAAGGTTTCATTCTGGAAACACCCCTTAGGCTGTGGTAAGCTATGTCTCCACCATATCCTTTCTTCCAGGAGTGCTAGTCTTGCAAGTTTCGCAGGAGAGCTTCTGTGAAGTTTGGAAAGTAGGAGGCGAGGTACTGGCGGAAGTAAAGTTGTGAGGCGGCATCGTGAGTCGTGTCGGAATAGCACAGTCGATGTTAAAAGGTTTAAAATTCAGAGGATGTAAATTGGGGGCCATTGTCAGGAACGATGGTAGTGGGTAGTCCTTCCAATGCAAATATTTTCATTACTGCAGCTATGGCAACTGCTGTAGAGACTGTGGTGACACAAACAACAAACGGAAAATCGGAGTAGGCGTCTTTGACAAGGAGCCAATAGGAGCCGAGAAAACACCCGGCAAAGTCGATGTGGATGTGTTCCCATGGGCATGTGGGGCTGCGCCACGACGAAGTGGAGCTCTCAGGTGCTTGCGCCTGGGAGGCGCAGGTCTCGCACGAAGCAACCATGTGGGCGATGTCGGCATCGATGCCCGGCCAGTAGATGTGTCTGCGCGCCAATGTTTTGGTGTGGGTGACACACCAGTAGCCCAGATGCAGGAGTTGCAGCACTTCACGGCAAAGGCTGGATGCGACGACCACCCTTGGCGATGCATCGTCAGTGGATAGATGAACAACGCCGTGCAGTAGGCGAAAGCGTAAAAGGTAGTAGTTACGAAGAGGGTAGGAAGCTTTTTTGGAACGTTGATCGGGCCAGCCGTGTGATACATTCACCTGTAATAAGAAAACTATCCAGTACTCGTTGTTCTGTTCTGTCCAGATGGAAACACAGAATTTCACTGTGGTCAAATGTTGGGTCAGGGCCCTTGGGAAGACGCGACAAAACGTCAGCATTTGCGTGCTCAGTCGTGGGTCTGATGTGAATGTCGTAGTGAAAAGGGGATAGATACAGGGTCCAACGTTGAAGTCTGTGGGCAGCCTTGTCGGAAAGGGACACTGTGAGGTTGAAGAGAGACACTAAAGGTTTATGATCGGAGATAAGATGGAATTTTGACCCATATAGAAAAACGCTGAATTTTTGAAGAGCATAAATGATGGCGAGGGCCTCTTTTTCTATTCGAGAGTATTTATGTTGTGAGGCATTTAGGGTCTTTGAAGCATAGGCGATTGGGCGTTAGGTCCCGTCCTGATATTGGTGCGCAAGTACCACCCCATATGCCGTGTTGTGAGGCATCGGTAGCAAGTACAAGCATTTGACCTGGTGTATAGGTAGCAAGATATGGGACGGTATGCAAAAGGGTTTTGAGGTGTTTAAATGATGCTTCGCAATCTTCTGACCAATGAAAGGGAACGTTTTTGCGGAGAAGATTGTGAAGGGGATGTGCAATGTCTGCGACAGATGGCAAGAACCGGTGGTAATAGGTGATGGCACCTGCAACTCTTTGACATACATGGGGTGAGGAAGAGGTTCCATTGCCTCAATATCATCTTTGAGCGGCCAGATGCCCTCCCGGGACAACTGAAACCCCAGGTAGGCTACAGAGGGTTGGAAAAATTTGGACTTTTGAAAATTGCATTTGATGCCGTTTTTCTGGAGATCTGAGAATAGTGTGCATAGGTCATTGATGTGTTCGGCCATGGTGGCAACATGAAGAGTTTGCTCACATTTTTTTACATTGTAGAAATCAAGTGCTGCTGTCTTACTTGCATTTATTATCAACTTGTTATCACAGAACCAATGTTCAATGTTGTTCAGTGTCCCAGATGTAGATTTCTGAAGCAATTCTGTTCCTTGGCCACCAATTAGAACACTAAAATCATCAGCAAATTGGATAGTATTCTCACAGATTTTGTTCAGGTCATTTAAATATAATAGAACCAGAAGTGGTGCTAATACTGAGCCTATATCTAATGTCTTTTATACTTTGAATAATGTTCAGTTAATTTGTTGAGGTTTTGGTGTTGCACTTCAACTACTTGCTTTTGTCCACTAAGGTAAGATTTTATCCAGTCATTCGGTATTCCTCTAATCCCAATGTTGTTAAGCTTAAGTAATAGTTTTTTGTGTTCTATAATATCAAAAGCTTTGGATAGATTTAAACATACCTCCATGGCATTTTCACCATTATCTATTTTTTTAAGTACAACACTTAAAAAGTTCAAAAATTGCTGTATCAGTTGATCGACCTTTCCTGAAGCTATGTTGTGTTATAGACAGTAAATTGTGTTTATCAAGGAAGTCTGCTACTCTTCTGTGAAAATTTTTTCTATTATTTTTGAGAAAACTGACAACAGAGCAATGGGCCTGAAATTGGCCACTTCATTGTTTTTACCTTTTTTAAATGGTGGTTTGATCTGGACACTTTTTACGCATGTTGGGAAGGATCCAGTTTAAACAGAATTGTTACAAAGGTGAACAAAAGGTCTGGCAATGAGATCTCTGCATATCTTAATAAGGCTATCAGTGATGCAGTCTATTCCACAGGAGTGGTTCATTTTTAAAGTTCTGATAACTAATAGCACTTCATTCTGTGTTGTTGGAAGGAGAAAGAATGAAATAGGATTTAAACTAGGGCTTTCAGATGAAACCTGACAGCTCTTAGTGGAAGGTTTGATTCCAGATACTAATTGCTCACTTATACTGCTAAAATAGTTGTTGAATACATTTGCTATTTCTTCAGGATCAGTGATTTCTTTGCCATTATGGTTCAATTTAATATTAGAATTTTGGGGAGAGTTATTTTCAGTTTGCTGCTTAACGACATTCCATACAGCTTTCATTTTGTTATTGGAATTTTTTATAAAGCAATCATTTGCCATTACTTCGGTTTCTTTGATCACCTTTTTAAGTATCATTTTATATCTTTTGAAATACCGGAGAAATTCATTGGATACTAAGGGAGACTTGGAGATTTCATACAATCTTCGCTTTCCAGCACATGACTTTTTTATACCTGTTGTTATCCACCCTTTTTTTTTTTTACTAGATTTGAGCTTCTGTTTTTTATTTGGAAATGCTACATTATGATAATGTGACATAATATCCATAAAAGCATTGAACTTTTCACCTGTGCCTATGCTTGTATACACTTCAGTCTATGTTTCCTTCCTTAGCAAATTCCTGAAGTGCTCAACATTTTGATAGCTGAAGTTTCTTCCTATTTTCACTGTTTCTGTTTGTGTAATTAGACTCAGTGTTGATGCTTTTTCAAGAAGCTGTGCATAGTGGTCACTGTAACCCGTGTTGATATTTTCCCCTGTGTATTCAGGACTTTCCCTGTTTATCAGTATCATGTCAATTGTGGTGCTGGATACCCTTGTGACTCTGGTGGGGGACTTTATAATTGGCAACAAGTTGTATGTTGTAAATATAGCCATGAGATCATCTCTCTCTTTTGAAACTTTGTTGAAGTCGACATTAAAATCTCCACACATTGTAATAGTTTTGTTCAGGTCCCTGATACAATCAAGTCTATATTCAAGTTTGTTGTAGAATATTTTTATGTTTGAGCTAGAGCATCTGTACAAGCATATGATGATTGTTTTTACTGAGTTAAGTTCTATAGCAGAAATTTCAAAATCACTTTCTTTACCTAACTTTTCCAATGATTCTAATCTGCAATAGTTGACACCATGTTTTACAAGAATACACGTTCCTCCGTGTTTAGAAGTTTTTCAACAGAAATGAGATGCTAAGGCAAAGCCCAGTATCTTTGTAATTTCTAACATCTAATCTGTTAGCCAATGTTCACTACAGCACATTACAGATACTTCTTTTAACCGATCTATTAACAATATTTCTAGCTCACTGATTTTGTTTTGGAGTGATTGGACATTGTGGTGGATCACTATAAACTTGGGGCTTCTACTTGGCATATTTGATTCATCACTTACCTTATTTGGTGTCTGTTTTCTAAACACTTTCAACTCAAGAGCACTCTGATGTAAGGTAGCACTGGTGCAGCGATTTATTGTCCTAAAAAAGCATCACTCTTGTCTTGCGTGGGTACTGCGTCACTAACTTGGCATTCTGTTGCCGAGTCTTCCAACGGTTCGCAATTTTTGTCCATTAGAGGGATGATCAACTGCACATCAAACTTACTGTCCACTATTTCTTGGATCCATGTTATTACAAGGCGCTTGCCTAATCTTTTTAGATGAAGACCTGGGCTGTGTGGCATTCTCTTCCTATGCTGCTTATGTCAACGAAAGTTACGTTTTTAAAACTCGCACATATATTTTGCGTCTCCTGATTTGCGTTACGTACCTCTTTATTTACACACGATCAATCTGGGAGGTCATAACTATGTGGAACAGAAAACACTATCACGTTTATGCTTCTCAGGTTGTGCAGTCTTCTTTTGAGCGACATAACTGGGTCTTTTGTTTTGTTTCTTGTCACAACGTTTGTATCTGCTAAAAACACGAAAAAATCTTTATTTGTTGCTGTTGTTTTGACATCGTGATTCACAGAAGTCACTTCCTGAAAATTAGCGCCTGGTTTCACAATGCTAATTATATTATGGCTGTTTCTATAATGAAATTTGGCAGCCAAGTTACAGCCTTGACTGTCTGCAAATAGACTTATTTTTCCTGTTCCTGCTGGTCGGTAGTCTCTTGAAAGTTTTTTCAAGCACTGTATGTTGTTCGGGTGTTTTTTAATTTGCTGTGAACTCTCTCTTGTAGGAACATCTGTTTCTGAATTTGTTACTTCTAGGCTTTTCTTCACAGTGTCGCCTACAATGAGGAACTCGTCTTTAGTTTCACTTTCGCTGCATGTTACTTCAGTCAATTTAGGCCTATGTTTGTTCACTGATTTACCATCTAAAGTTTGTTTCACAGCTGTTGCATAGTCTTTACGAAGGATCGAAACTGAATAGCACTGCCGATCTTCGCGTCTTTGTCCATTTTTAGTATTTTGCACCTTTTCTTGGTCGCTGTCTGTAACATAAGTTTTCGTATAAATACACTTTTCCTGATGCTTCAGGTTTTCATTTTCTTCCTTCAGTATACGTATTTCACTTTTCAGAGCGTCCATATCACTTACCAATACTTTTATGATTTCATCTTTCGATTTCACAGCTGAAACTAAACACGCATTTTCTTCTTCTAAACAGTTTGAACATGACCACTGAAAATCGTCACGAATAAATTTCAGACTAATTTGGGCACACTTTTCATGCAACCAAAAAGTTGCATTTGACGCACAAAATTCCTTTAAGCAACGTTTTTGGCATTTTTTTTTTTTTTTTTTTTTTTTTTTTTTTTTTTTTTTTTACACAATGAACTGTTTACTTTATTCTTTTTCTGGAATGATGTACCACTGCAATCTATACCTGGCACCATCTTGTCCATGAAGTATTTCAATCTGTTTTCTTTTTTTTTTTTTTTTTTTTTTTTTTTAAAATATTCCTGATCTGGTTGATTTATATTAGAACTCATTAAAGGCTGTTGTATTTCCTAGATTGCTCATGTGTTAATGTTATAAGATTTAAAATAAAGTTGTATCTTAAAGGTGTTCAGTGGGTTTCCAATCCTGGAACTCTGTGATCTAGCAGACCAGTTCAAACTCTGTCACTCCTAAATTCCTTTTTGATGTATGGAAGGGGGTAATTTCACTCTGTGCAGCCTGTCATGGAACCTGCTTGTGGCTACCAGTCCAGTACCTGAGTTTTGTAAAATTGAATATGATGGTCACCTGACCACAACAGCTGATTTGTCACACTCCCCACTTAAACAATTACCCTTGTACTCTTCTAGTCATTTTACAACTGTTCTTTTTGTGGTGTCTAGGCACATGACCCCATAATGGCACAGAATCCTGCAAAGTTCTGTCTTTTCCAGTCTCTTGCAAGTACCCTTTACTAATTTAAGGTGATCCTGTATATTCCGAGTAGGTTTGTATATTACAGCAATGTTCTGTGTCATCAAGATTTTTCCTAGATGGTCAATTAGCACTCTTAATGAAAGGCAGGAAACCTTTCAATGTCACTAGAGTTTGATAATCACTATAATTTTTACTTTGTTGTCTTAGCACTCACTCCCTTTATCTCAGTGGATGAACACCCATTTTAGCAATGCATTAGTGAGTTGTTTTAATTTATATTTTATAATGACAAAATGTACAGACATCAATTATGAGTTGTACACATTTGAGAGTGGGACAGCCATTTTTTTCTGCAGTTCTTTGTAATAATTCATCAATTCCAGATGAAAGTTTATTTATGAGGCTATTTGCACTTAACATGATTTTATCAGCAATAGTTTCCCAGAAGAATATAGTGTCTATGGAAGTTTATATTTCATTTTGTCTACTGGGTCAGAGTTCTTCATACTTTTTAACAGTTGCATTACATCACTTACATCGTAATTGTTAAAATTATTTGTAATATATGACTCTGGAGTTATGTACCACAGTTATTTTTTCATTTTCACAAGACTGTTGATTTGTTTCATTTATTGTAATACACCACAGTGCCTTGGCTTTCTTTGCCGATATTGCCACACAGTTGTCGTTTGCCATTTGCTTAGCTTGTGCTGTAACTTTCTTAGGGATTTCAAGATATTGCTTAATACTTCTTTCTTCAGAGGCAGTGGGATTATTATTTTTTAAATACTTTTTTTTTCCTTCCATAGTAAATCTTTATTCCAGGAGACATCCAAGACTTCTTTTCAGGAGCTTTTGAAAGGATTATGTTTTACTGTCTGTATAATTTGCTTTGTATACTTTGTTCCATTTCTCTGCTGCTAGGGAATCGTTGAAGGTTTTTATAATTTTGCTGCTGTGACTTTTTACTTTAGTCATACATGTTTTGTTGCAGCTTGAAGGGTGGGCATTTGTAAGGTAGCTGACTTGGGCACAGTGATCACTATAGCTGCATCCAGAGGGTCTATGATTTGGTTGAGACACTTTATAAACATCTAGCTCAGAACTGTTTTTATATTATTTTTGCATCTTGTGGGGAGAGTTACTGAAGCTTTCAGACTGCATGAGCTTGTAAAATTAAACAGAGAGTCTTTCACATGTTCTGGAGGCAGAAAGTTAACATCAAAGTCCCCACAAAAAACTAGTAATTTTGTTCTGGTGAAATCTGTTTCAGGTTATTTTAAGGTAATTATTATCATTATTTTAGTAGAACACATACATTTTCTGTTGGGAAATGGAAAAGCATGCAATAATTATATTTGTTTCTAGAATTCCAATTGCAGTTAGCTCAAAATCCATGTCTTCAATTAAAGAAGAAACTGATTAAAACATTAAACAATGACAGTTTGCAACTTACTGCAAAGACGTATGCCAAACTGCAACAGGCACATAAAAAAGAGACAAACGCTCTCACCCCCCTTTCTCTCTCCCTCCCTCCCCACCCTCTCTCTCTCTCTCTCTCTCTATTTTCTTTGTGTGCCTGTTGCAAATTAGTGTACACCTTTACAGTGAAACACAGACTATCATCATTAACTGTTTAATTCCAATCTGGACTTTGCATTGTTACATGCTGTACGAAACTTTTACATTTTATGTAATTTTTCAACAAATACAGCATCACCTACGCCTTTCTACTTTTTCTGCAATAATGGAATGCTAATACATAACCAGATACGCTAATTGATCAAATTTGACCAGATCTCAGCCAGTGTTCTATAAAGCATATTACATTTAAACAATTCCAAGAAGGATTCAATATTTTCTTGAAGGATAGGTTGCTAACTTACCACAGAGACGTCTGATGAGGCACAAATAATACAAAACAACTTGATAGCTTTTGGCTGTTAAGGCCTTTATTGGTTACACACACACACACACACACACACACACACACACACACCTGACTACTGTCTCCGGCCCCTGTGGCCAGTATGCAGGACTCGGCTTGGCCGAGGTGAGAACAACCAGAGGTGGGGGTGAGGAAGTGGCAACAAGAGGGAGGCAGGAAGGGAGGGGAGAGATGGATGGCACGGGTGGGGGAATATGCCAGTGTTGTCTGACAGACAGGGCAGAAGGATGGGAAGGGACTAAAATGTGTGGCAGGATGGGAGATGTACGTACGGATAGAGTGTTGCGTATCTTTAAAAACATCTCCCATCCCACCACACATTTCAGTCCCTTCCCATCCTTCTGCCCTGTCCGCCAGACAACACTGGCGTATTCCCCCACCTGTGCTATCCATCTCCCCCCTCCCCTCCCACTCCTTGCCACTTCCTCACCCCCACCTCTGGGTGTCCTCGATCTGCCGTGCCGAGTCTCACCGACTGGCCACAGCGGCCGGAGACAGCGATCAAGTGTGTGTGTCTGACAGACGAAGGCCTTAACAGCCAAAATCTATCAAGTTGCTTTCTATTACTTGTGCCTTTCTGCGACTCGTGCGACATCTCTGTGGTGGGTAATCAACCTATCTTTCACAAAATTATTGTTGCATGTTACATTTACATATTTCAAGTCTGTTGTTAATAACAGTTCAAGGTCTGCAAGCTTGTTTGTTACTGACTGCTTGTTAAAATTTATTTCTCTTACTTTTTGGTTGGGGTGTGGCATACTAAATTAACGCCTATTGTAACTTGAGTATTGGTTGCCTAGCTGGTAGGATTTGCCATAAAAATTTTCAGACTAAATGTACCACAGTCTTTATACTTTGTGGAAGTTTTATACTGTATTTGTCTTTGGGTACAAAGTTTTCCTTAGTGATATTTGGTTCCTTGTAACTTAGTACTTTTTCTTTCTTCACAATTTCTAATATGAAATTTGTGATATCTCTTCTGCCAGGGTTGTTACAGTGAAACTCATTCACTGTATAATGTTCACTGAAAAAATTTGCTTGATTTAATAACTGGAATGCAAACAGTTTACAGATCTGCAAATATATACTAGTTACTTCTGTTTTATACATGGCCAATCAGGAAGATCATGTCCAAATGAGACATTCACAATAAAACTTGACATTTTGCAGAAACGTGAGAAAATGCATCATCGGTCACTTTCAACTGGGTCTTATTGGTCTGTATGCAGAAGTGATATAACTTGCATTTTATCTTTTCATAAAATGTCGTCAACTCAGACAGGGCTAGAGTAACATCTTTTTGTAAGTTGAACATTTTCAATAGAACATGCAGCTAAAAACAATATTATGTTTTTTGGTCAGGTATACACCTTTAGCTATATATTTATAAGTTGTAGAAGTGGTACATACAGCATAACCCCATTTTTACACTTTCAAAGGGACTTCAGTGAAATGGCGTAAAATGCGGGAAATAATGTTTTAAATGGTAAAATATACTTACTGGATCACTCTTGCATTTTTGTAGTCTTAGTTTATTTGTGATATATGTATACAGGGTGGCCACCAAATCTTCATTTTCAAATTCAAGGCTTTTTCCCGGTTTTCCCAGGTAAAAAATAGTTATTTTCCAGGTTTTCACGAAACTTAATTTTGCTCAAAGGGGTTAGCAAACAACTACACCGTAAAGAAACTAGTTACATATTTTTAAGACACATTGCATCAAAGTTGAACCATGTCATGTTGTAATATACACCAAGCAGTGGCGAATCCTGGATTTGGATTGGGAAGAGAGGGAGGGGGGGGGGAGGCAAAGCTCATACAAATTGTGGCATTGTACCTCAAACTGATCTAAAAAGAACCAGCTCTTATTATGAGGTTTTTCCTCGTGGTTTTGGGGGATCTGCAGGCCCATAGACCCCCCTCCCCCATCCCAGATTCGGCACTGACACAATATATAGTTCAGGGTGTATATTTTAAGTTGACAAACCAGAATAACTACAGAAAAAAAGTACATATTCAACAACGGTTTTCACGTAGGAGTAGGAAATGATACTGAACTTGAACTGCCTCCACCGTTTGGGAGCGGTGTGGGTGGCTGGTGTAAAATTTTAAATGGAAACTCCCATTTTTATTGCATATTCAGATTCTACAGACTAAATCATGTATAGTTTGGTTTATTTTTTTAAATTCAATTGCCAACATATTGCACCGTAATGGTAAGAATGATTTGCCATACCTGCTGAAGAAATGTACCACCCAGGAAAGAAAATAAAGATTAATCATATTGATGAAGCTTCAGAACCCAACTTTGAGGTTTTTTCTTACTAAAAATGCAGGGATTACTTTTACATTTCGAACTGGTCGTGTAATCTGAGCAATAGGCTATACACGCGAACGATCGTTTAACTCTTAAAGCCGCGTGAGCCCATGGGTTAAAAATCCCGGTTTCTGGCTGAAATTCAAGGCTTTTTCCCGGTTTTCCCCGTTTTTTTCAAATTCAAGGCTTTTTCCCAGTTTTCCCGGTTTCAAGGTTCGGTGGCCACCCTGGTATATAATAGGCATCAAAATACTCACTAGGAAGTTTATTATATAGTAAAGGTTATCCAAACTTTTACCATTTTAAGCATCAGGCAGAACTAGGACTGGTAATTTTATGGGAAGTAGAAATTTTTGACGTAATTTCATTCATCATAATCGATTAGTCAGCAAGCCTTTAACCGGCATTAATTATTTACGCAGTAAAGCTTCACAAGTTCCGTACTTTTTGTATTTTTCAATACTTCGAATGATGATATTCAAGAATTTATATGCATTCTCGAATGCAAATAAATGCATAAGGATTTTTGTGACGTTTGCATAGGGTCGGCATCTCACAGTATTATCGCTTTTTTGAGGTTATAATGTACCATGCCCCCTTCAATGCGCAGAAAAACATACACAAGCAAACAATCAGTCTCACCATTTATAAAACATCGCAAAAAATACTTAGATACATATTTGCATTTTACAACAAGAATAAATTCTTGAAACATGTCATGAAAAACTACCAGTTGCATAAACAAAACCAAGCTGACAATCGGCACGGTGGTTGAAGGGAAACTATACTCCCGTCAGCCACCACATCGTAAATCAACTAGGTGCGTACTGTAAAAAATGAAATGTGAAATATTATATGTTGAATAAATGCAAAGTGTCAAGAAACTTGACTGCATAACATTTATAAACATTATATTTTACGATGAAAGCCATGACAGTGTCAATTTATGTCAATTAAGTAACAACAATAGAACGTCCAGTAAGGAATGTTAATAATATGTAGATAGGAAACAAACACACACACAATTATCTGCATCTTTCCTGAGGCAGAGAACACTCATCCACACAGTCACTCAGGCACACTCATCCATACACGTCAGCCATCCCTGGCCACCCAACACAGTTTGACTCACAGCAAATGGAAGCGATGGTAGGAGGGAGGGGGAAGGAGCGGAGGAGGGGGGGGTGGTGGAGAGGGAAGATAACGGTGGGGATACAACAAAGCAGAGGCGGCTCAACATTCGTCTTTATGGTGAGTTGTTCCCTATCTACATATCATTATTATTATTATTATGTCAATTAAGTCTTTTTTTATTCACAAATGTGGCTACAAAAAGCATAAAATGCGGGAAAAGTGTAAATATGTTAATGCAATACCAGGGAAAAATTAACATTGTGAACATAGGAAGTTTGATGTTTGATGGGACTGACAAAAAATCGTGTAAATGGTGGGAAAATGTAAAAACGGGGTTTTACTGTATGCATATTACAACTTATGTCTCATTTTTTAGTTTATGATGTTTTTGGTACACAGTGAAACACTAGTATGTGGTGCACAGTGAAACAAACAGTTGTTTCACAGTGTACCATATGTAATAACGTTCTTATATTTTAACATGAGTTAAATATGTAGGTAGGCTTTGTATCAACACAAATAATTTTAATAATAACTGTCCCAATTTATAGGTTTGCAGAATGAGTTGGTGAGAGTTTTATTAAGGCAGTGACAAACAAATGTAGAGACTGCATTCAGAAAAAAGGAAATTGATCCCTTTAATGTTGACATCTTTGATGAGTCCGACTTCCGTATGTTCGCAGTTTCGCACCACTGTCTAAATGGTGATGAGAATGTGTTTAATCCAGTAGAACCATTGGCTTCAGATAGATTTATGACTCCAAACTCATTGAAAGGCCATATAGATATGTAATTTTAAGACCGCCAGATGCAGTAAAGTCAGCAAAACGTACATTTCGGTAAAGGAGATTCATGATTTGCCCAAAGCTAATTTCAGAAATACAGTTGGACATTCGAAAGGCAGTCACTTCATATTAACATCAACACCTTCTGAAGAGATGACTTTAAGAAAAAGGGCAGAGCTGGAAGAAAAGGAGAAAAAATGTGAAGAGATTCAACAATCAAAAAAATAAGCAGAGCAGACATAAAAAGAACAAAGTGATAAAGTGCCATCCACAAAACACAAAGAATTTTATAATCAGATATTTTGAACTTGAACTGGAATATTATGATTGGTAGCTACAGTTTGGGGAAATTTCCAGTGTATATTTTGTAGTCAAGCCTTGAAGTCAGTTGTTTGAGGTGATGAGCGTGAAGTTTCATATCTTCGAAAAAGACGACATAGCCTGTGTGTCACATAAAGACACTGCAATGAGTCTGCCACCAGTTCTGCCCACTGATTATTAAGGGACTGTCTAGTAATATTTGTCTTCTGGTAACTTTTGGTAGACTTAGTATTCACTGAACAAAATTTATTGCATGTTAATGATTGTAATTATATCTAAGAAACATATATATGTTGTATAAGTCACTGAGGAATTAATAAATGTGAAAAATGACAACTGTTTCACTGTGTACTATACACAGTACACAGCAAAAAATTTGCAGAGGTTTCTAAAAATTGTAATTTCACTCACTAATTTCATTCAGTATACTATTTTTTATTTCAAAATATTGAAAAAAAATATTTTTTTCAAGTAAACAAAAAACATTTGCTCTGTGAGAAGTATTTCATACAAAATCATCAAGAGTGTAATTTTTGTTTCATTGTGTACTATTCTTCCCTGCTTCTAGTGACAATTTTTTACATTCAGAATACTGTCTGTGATGTTGATTAAGATATTGAGAAAGATGTAAGGTGGATGCACCATGAAATCACTCAAAAGCTGCATGTTTGCGATTTAGTGAATACTGTACTGTAATTTGTAGTTTCCCAATAGCATAAACTACTGGTAACTTAATAGATAATATTGTGTGTGGAGACGTCTTTCAAATACTTTCAAAAAATAAATTGGATTTACTTACAGGAAAATTTATGAGACATTTCACTTGGGACACTTAACCGTCATTGTTGTAAAACATGGAAGAAGGCCACTTCTAGGTTTCTAGAAAACATTACTGAATTATGTATGCCTCATTATGACTATTAAATAACTACAGCACATGAGATTTATGACCAACACTATTGACCTAAAACCCACCATCCTCATCCATATCCTTTGGATCTGGTCTTGCTGGTTTTGTTTCAGGATTTGGATCAATCTCTCCAGGCTTTAATTTACGCGGGTCGTCTGCAGCATCTTCTCCTTCTTCCTTTTTCTGTGCCTGGTCCCTTTAAAATAAAATGTAGGATAGATGTTTAGTAAATGACAGTTATTTGGCATGCAGGTTATTCCAAATCAAACAATTCATGCCATTTCAGATTTAATGAACTATGGCTTTAATTCTCCTACCCACAGATATTACCATATCAAATATAAGCATTTTATCTCAGTTTCCATTTTACAGCACTTCAAAGTATGGGAATTTTGTGTTTGTTTTTTTTTTAACACTGTGAGGACACAAAACAACTCTTGAATACAATTTGAAAACAATTAACATTATTTTGAAATCATTATTCAATCAATCAGAAATTTGGAAGTTGTTTACTCTATAGATAAGGACTGTAGAAAAAATCCTCATACCTATAAGTAAAGCCATCACCACAGGAAAAATTATATACAATGTTTTACTTGTTATGTTACTTACACAGAATATGAGAAATTTAAAGATATATTCCCTAAGACTTATGGCTGTCACTCGTGAAACACAAAGTGTTTTTACCCTTACTTATTTTCATTCATTGCTTTTGTAACAAATTTAGTTTTTAATTTTTTCTTGAGAAGGTACAATAGCATCTGAATACTTTATGTGGAAACACACAGTTTTTCAGATATAACAAACTTTATTAACATCCTATATCTTTACATCTACATCCATACCCTGGAAGCTACTTAGAAGTGTGTGGTGGAGGGCGCTTTGTGTACCATCGGCCCTTCCTCCTCCTGCTTCAGACACATATGGTTCGCAGAAAAAACTATTGCCTGTATGACCCCAAGTGAGCTCTAATCTCTATAACTTTATTCTTGTGGTCATTATACAAGATATATGTGGGAGGAAGCAATATGTTGGTTAACTCATTTAGAAACACACAACTTCAACAGTAGCCCATTACCAAACCTCTCTAATGCAGTGTCTCCCACTGGAGTTTCCCAATCATCTCTGTGATGCTTTTGCATTTACTAAATTAGCCTGTAATGAAGTGTGCTACTCTCCATTGGATCTTCTCTATGTCTTCTATCAACCCTATCTGGCATGAATCCCACACTGACAAGCAATAAGCAAGCATTGGCCAAACAAGTGATTAGAAACCTACTTCCACCTTACCCATGATTAAAATTATATGGTCGTTTCATTGTAAAACCACTCCTTATGGCTACACTCAGATATTTTATGAAAGTAACTACTTTCATTGTTTGTCTTGCTATTACATAATCATACAATAAAGGATCTTTCTTTCGACACAACCTACCACATTGCGGAAGCCAAGGAACATGGCATCTACCTGGGAGCCTTCTATGCCCCTGCCTTCTATGTCTCAATGATGAATAGTGTGAGCTTGGGTTTCTCATGATAGTCGTTTTCGGACTCCTTTGTTGATTACTTCAGAGGACATTTATGGTCTCAAGAAATGTCATAATATTCCAAAATTCTACAACTGACTGATGTCAGAGATATAAGCCTTTAGTTTTGCATGTCTGTTCAACAACCCTTCTTGAGAATGGAAATCACCAGTGGTTTTTTCTTATCCTATTCCTCTAGAGACTTACGGTACACTGCTGCAACTTATATCAGTGGCCATTCCTCTGTTGAGCAATTTCAAATGCTTTTCTAGCCCTCTGATATGTATTTCAATACCTGCTGTTTTGCTGGCTGTGTAACGGTTTGGAGCAAATACTACAGTCAGTCCTACATATGGCAACTAGCAATGTATTCCTTTCATTATATTGTGGTTATTCCATCCTGGACTTTGATTTTATCACTACCAAGTTGTTCTTCCTCTTTATGTAAAGGGCCTAATCCAAATATTCCTCGAACAAAACTGCTCTTCAGAAGTCAGGATAACTACTGTCTCAGGCAATATGTTGTATATTTACAAACTCTTGAAAACTTGTATTGCTTTACTTAATACACAAACATCTAAGACTATCACAAAGCAACAATATCTAACAACACAAAGTCCAACTTGGAATATCAGAAATATAAGGAGGATTGGCTGCAACTTACTGTAAAGAGAAGGCTGACAAAATGTTTTATATGGAGTGTGGCACTATATGGCTCTGAGACACTGACATTAAGAAAAGAGGACGGAAGAAGATTAGAAGCATTCGAGATGTGGACTTGGAGGAAGAAGGAAGGGATAAAGTGGGTAGACAAAGTGAGGAATGAGAGCATGTTGAGAAGAGTGGGTGAAAAGAGAGAAATTCTAAAGGCAATCAGAAAGAGGAAATGGAATTGGCTTGGACATTGGATGAGAAGAGATTGTCTGTTGATGCTATGGGGGAACAGTGAATGGAAGAAAAAGAAGAAGAAGAGGATGCAGAAGATACTTGACAGTATAAAGATAGGAAACAGTTACGAGAAAACAAAGAGGGTAGCAAATGACAGAACTGCATGGAGAGCTGCATGTGAAGACCTGCCTTAGGGCAGAACACTGATGATGATGATGATGATGATGATGATGATGATGATGATGACATACTGTAAAGATTGCTTCTGAATGGCAGAAAGGACATAGAAAAGACTATCTTATCCATACAACTTATTTTCAGACACAGTCTTCATCAGAAAAAGAGAGTGTACACACATCACAAAGGCATAACTCAAGCCCACCAGACTGCCGTCTCCAAACCATCATTTAAGCTGCAATGTAACTAATTCATGTGACATCATTATGTGCAATAGAACATTAATTAATGAATAGTTTAAAGATAATTTTGTTCATTTTTGACACAGTCATAAAAAATAAATAACCGAAGTTTCCTTACAAGAGATATTCATATCTTTCAAGGCACTGAGCTGCTGTTCTCCCAATTATTGGTGCAATGGTCCTCCACTGAGTGGGCATTAACTTTGCTAAATGTAACAGCTTTTCATCTTCTTCTCGGCTCCACTCAGTCTTTTTTATACTTGGGTCAAGCCACTCATACCATCGTGCCTTACATTGTTTTGCTGATTTTCTATGCAAAAGCGAAGCAATACGAGACCATTGGTTTTTTCCATATTTCATAACCGCTGCTTTAAGAATTTCATCCTAGAAGAAAAAATTCAAGATTAATGCAAGAACAATAAAAGTTAAGGATAATTAGACATTTAATAAAATTAAATCACATTGACACACAATTTAACTATGTATCTGACTTAAAAATAACACAATCTGAAAAAGACATAATCAACCATACTGTAATGATCACAAATTCAGATTTATATTCTCAAGAAATACAAGGTTATTTTGCTGAGTTAAGGACACGAAGCTTTCAACGAGCCACAGAAAAGTACAAATAATAGAATACAATTTAATAGCTTTTGGCGACTATGGCCATTTTCGGTTAGAGAGGCACAAACATACACAGACACAACCATAGTGTCTGTGTCTCTCTGCCGACGAAGGCCGTAACAACAGAAAGCTGTTACTGTGGCAAAAAGTTTATTTCTTTGTATTTACCATTTCCAGAATGTTCTATGTGTTTCTTATGTTCACTTGTTATGTGAGTAAGCAACCTATCCTTCACAAAAATATTGTTGAATCCTTCCTAGAATCTATATTGTTAGATATGAACTCTTCCAATATTACAGCCAGTTTCCTGATACCATTAACAATATTTTTCTTTAGTGCCTGTGTCTTGTTTAACAATGGGATCTACAGAATTTTAATTTTTATAATCCATTATTCATTTTAATTTTCAATTTAAGACATGTAAAGTGATTGATTCACACACTGTTGGTCTTAATATTACCTGAAGACAGGCCTTTCTACCTAATGAAAAGTTACCATTTTGCCAATATTTACAAATGAATCATAAAAACAGATATGAAGAAATGTCCTACTACTCAGAATTCTACCAGTTTAATATTTGTAGGCCTATGTTAACATATTTAACTTTGTTCTTTTTGAACTCTCTTCACATTTATATAAACTTACAGTACACTGAAGCTGCAACATCAAGTTGATTAACATAGTGAGTTGGTTGAGTAACTAGACTGTCAATACAAGCAAACATATCTCACTCTCAGAGCTGGAAGAAAGGAATATATGATTTAATACCCTGAACATTTAAAGTTCATTAGGAGTGGAGTACGGGTTGACACTGAGGAGGAAAATCAGCAATGACCTCTTTTCATAATGGAACCACCTCAGCAATTGCTGTAAGAAATTTAGGAATATCATAAAAAACTTAAATGTGATGGCTAGATGGACATTTGACAGCCATCGTCTCCAAAATAAGAGGCTAATGGCTTCCTTCTGATAGAGATTGAATGAGAGACATTGTTTTACAGTCAAATGCCAAGATTACTAGAATCCCTCTGTAACTCTGTTTAATGTGTGTGTGGGGGGGGGGGGGGGGGAGGGGGAAGGGGGAGAGAGGGAGGAGGGAGGGGTGGGGAGGGAGAGAGAGGGGGGGGGGGGTTGTCAAAGACCACCTGTTACTAATGAATCTGCTCAAGTCACATTTTAACTGGTTTCATTGTTCTCTATCCTAAGCATTACACTGTGTGTTACTTTTAAAATATTTCTTTGAAGATCTTGCCATCAGACCTAAAAGTATGGAAAACTATTTTCCAACCCCACAATCACCAACTGGTACCAACCTGGTGATACAAGCCTACCTGATTTTTGTCTTTCCTGCTTCCATCAATATTACGATTAGAGACTTTACACAAGGCTCACCTATGTTTCTCATCCAATCTTTGTAATGATTACCTTCAATGGATTCACAATTGATCTCCAACCACCAAACACCACTTGTAGAAACTGTTTTGTTGCTGAAACCATTCACAATTTAAACGGTGATTCAAAGCAATGTTTATCCTCATATGATATTGCCACAGGACCCCAAGGTTAACCGATGCCGGCATGGCACAATGAATAGCGTCACCAAGTGCGGTGCTGATGGTTGCCGGTTCAATCCCATCCACCATCAAAAATGTATTTCTTTGTATTTACCATTTCCAGAATGTTCTACGTGTTTCTTATGTTAACTATTCTTCTAATTTCTGGTACGTTCTGTCTGTGTATAAATAGCAAAGCACTCTGTCCGAGAGTCAGTCAGTGCTGCGGGTATGTTTCAGTTCGCAATAAATCTGCTTTCAGTATAAGTGCTGTGTTCAGTTGACAACCTTGCCTTTGAAGTCAAGCCTGCTTCCATCTCAATGCAACTACATTCAATAATCAACAAGAGGTGATACTATTGAACTTTTGTCATTACAATCACCAAATTTCCAGCACATTTGTGGCTTACGAGAACACATACTCTAAATTTCCTTATAAACATGACTTAAAATAAAACATTTAATCACAGTGTCTTCTTTCTACTTATAATATAAAGCAGAAATTCTTATTTATTACCCTTTGAATGTGGAAGTTGCTAGAAATAGCATTGCAAAAGAATAATGCTTCCTTATCCAAAACAATGTATTAAATTATTGAGAAAAAAAATCTATTTACCCTCACAGAACTGTGTACATAAAAGTAATAGTTTTCACCAAATTTCTAAAATTATCAGTCGAAGCGTGTCATTTGTAGCATGTGATTTCACCCATCTGCTTTAACCCATAATGTTGGCTTTTTTGTGTTGTGATGTCACCTTTGCGCAATAATTTTGAGTTGTCTTTGTTTACAGGTGGTGTATGTAGGCATGTGGTGGTGTGCCCTTGTGGTAAAAGTTAAATGGTTCACAGTCATTTTCAGTTGTAATGAACATATGGTCTGTGTTATTCTTTGCATTTGAGTGCAGTTGCTTCTATTAAAGTTGTTTTCTGTCATGTGTGCATTACTATGTTTTTCAGTAGTGTTTACTTCACCTTTCTATAATTTCATGCATTTTATGGTTCTGTCTTTGTTAGGATGGCAGAGTTTATAGCAGAAATCTAAAAATAAATAGACCGTAAGGGACCAACTTGTTAAAAAAAGAAAGGGACCTAAAGAGCTTTTAAGGGACCAACGGGGATACAAAATATGAGAGATCAATAAATTTGTTTTTAATGAACAACCCTACCCAGTGACTAAATTTTCTTTATTTATTTAATAAAGAAGTCTTGATTGTACTTTATTTCTTTACTCCTAATGTGTTTTGCCATTTTGAGATATCTTCAGAATGATATATACACAAAGCTTAGTCTTAGGGCTTGAATATTTTGACTTCATAGTGTAATTTATGTACATCAGCAGACACAGACCTATTGTTTGAAGATGGCCAAAAAGGATGAGAAGAGTTAGCAGTAATAAAATGCAATTATGGCTTTTTTTTTTTTTTTAATTTGCAAATCGTTAACACAGCAAATAGGTGAACATTACAATTTGTTTTTATCATGATTACTAAGCCCCACAAACACCAACTTAACAACAACTGTGGTTTACCATTACAGCACTACTGTACTCAAATATAACATTGTTGCATGCAAGTGTTGTCATTTTAATGCGAGTCTTGCGATACATCGTGATGTATCTTATCGACTCCATTTTCAATATGGCTATGGGCTGACAAAAAGAATAGTTTATAAACGTCGAAAGAGCTGCAGATTTAAGGGTTTGCATGCAGTGTAAGAACTCTTGGGGAAAAAATTGTTTTGAAATCTGCAGTACCATATTACACATTGTCTGTGACCTACAAGTTAACTTTAATTTCAATTATTTACCTGCTCCACTAAATTTAAAAGTATTTACAAATGCTAATATCATCTTTACACATAATCATTAATAAAATATCATAAGACAATGCCAATCCGAAAGTAGTTACTATACCAATTAATTCTCTCAAGTGTATTATTGTGACTTTCACAGCCACAGCCAACAACCTACTGTTCCCACAGCTTACCAAAGAGCTGTAATCGTTTTGCTCACATAATGGTTTTGGCGCAGCTACGAAATTCAGTGTGGAACTACTGACACACACATACAATGGCCAAGAATAACATAGTACCACTGCTGATCTCAGTAGCTGAACATTTTTGATAGCAGCTGAAATCGGTAGCACATTTCTCAGCAGGTCCTACCTCCGATCAATATTATTTTGTCGGTAGGAATCGCAAGTCATCCTCGTTGGAGCTACTGCCAACATATGCGAATTACTTCCATGTGTCATTTCTACCATAAAAGATGAAGAGGAAGTCACACAAAAGATTCTGGCACTGGGTAGCACTGTCTCCACGTACGTTTCCTCGCCCTGTGGTCGAAGATGTCCTACTACCATAACTCCCTGCACTCCCTTTGACAGGACACATCTGAACGTGCAGAAGCTGAGAAGGGGCAAAAATGCTCAGGCAAAGATCAAAGCCAACTGTAACATGAAACATGCCTCAGTTAAGCTTTATTAGAGTTATTAAAATACGACAAATTGTATGTTCCAATTTGGAAAAAAAGGTACTTTAGGGACCAAACTGAAAAAATAGGTAGCTTTAGGGGCCAATGGGACCTCTACTAAATACACTGGGATGGATATGATGAATAAGTGTAATTCTTTTTCACTGCATGATGCACTGGGAAGAGACTATGTTAGCCACAATAAAATTTCTTCAGCCACTTGGTGTTTATAGCTGATTGTGTTTGGTGTATACAATGTTGGCAACCAATGAAGATTACGAAAGTCATGGCACGGACGGGTGGGGTGCGTCAACTTGTGTTTTTGTCATGTAGTTTCTATTGGTTTTGGTGGTAGTTGAGGATGCGTTCGTACATTTGAGATCACTGTAAGGGGATTTTCAGCAAAATTTTCATAATGTGTGTAGGTTGGTAACATACCATATTGGTGGTGTGGTACAATTACTGCTTTTGGCAAAGCCAACAAATGTGAAAATCAAGATACTGGTCGTGTTGAAGGACTAATCTGTAGGGCAGCTCAAGGTCTAGGTTAGGTTTGGAGGCAACAATTTGGTTGAGAGTTGGTTAAGCCAAGAAATGTGAAAGTGAAAAATGTGTGGTGACAGAGTGCTCTATAGCATAGCCTGAGGTCTAAGTTCGATTGAGAGGAAACAGTCTAGTTCTGAGT
The DNA here is from genome assembly GCA_026315105.1 of Locusta migratoria. NCBI lineage: Eukaryota > Metazoa > Arthropoda > Insecta > Orthoptera > Acrididae > Locusta > Locusta migratoria. The sequence continues at coordinate 245,681,564 of CM048744.1, read as the reverse complement.
TGGCGAGGACCAACAAACACGAAAAGCAAAAAACTGGCTGTGGTGAAAAACTGATGTGTAGTGTAGCCCAAGGTCTAGTTTAGGTTGGGAGGCAGCAGTTTGGCTGTGAGTTGGAGAAGCTAATGGACGTGAAATTAGTGGTTGTGGTGAAGAAGATTTTGTTAGACTGGAAGAATTGAAATGACTAAAGTGTTTGATAATCCCCCCTCCTCCAAACTGTTGTTGTGGTGGGTTGGGGGAGGCTGAATTTGTATCGCTGTCATCATTTGAGGTATTTTATGGATCAATTTAAGTACCATATTGGATACCATTTTAACATTGGTGTGATTTGGACTAATTGGAATTGTTTTCTGATTTTATGTTAATTTTTGCGTGTTTATATGTGCATTTGTCAATGTTTTTTGTGATGGTTTTGGTCACCATATTAACTACGAGTGTATACATTATTGCCACCATGTTGATGACATCAAGGGTAAAAGAAGACTGGTGAAATCATGTTGTAAACTTATGCCATAAAAGTTACACAGAAACTTTTATTTTTATCTTTGATAACCAGTTTTGGATGTATTCGTCCTTGATCCAAGTAGTTTCCACAATAACATTGTTCTATTTCATGGGTTGAAGCATATGCCATTTCTACTCCAATCTGAGTAGTTTGGTATATGTTTCAAACCACAGAAACAAAAATTATAGAAGGAAACTTTCCTGGTGGGATAAACAAATATAAAAAATAGAAAACGGATGACTTACCCAAAGGACAGGCTTGTTGACAGACACAAATAAAATCACACACAAACACACATACAAGCTTTCGCAAACGTTGGTCGCTTCTTCAGGACAAGAGGAAGAAAGGTGAGGAGAAAGGGAAGGACATACTCCTGGGATTGGAACGACTCCTTTTCCACTTCCTTAAAACCCATATGTGATGTAATTTTGTGTGTGCGGATGTTACTTTAAGGTGTTGTGGTTTATTTCATTCCTTGGCCTAGATTATTTCGCATGATGCTATTTGTTGGTTTCAAAATACGGAGTTGAAATTTTAATTAAGACATTTAATTTAAGGGTCATGCCATACCAATTGCTCTGGGTTCCTACTCAGTCCTGCCTAATTTTGATGAACTTTGTACAGGATGTACATATATGACTTAGGTAAAAGTCAATGATGATGATGATGATGATGATGATGATGATGATGATGATGATTGGTGTTTTAGGGCGCTCAACAGCGAGGTTATCAGCGCCCGGATGCTAACATAAGGAGATGAGAAGAAAAATGGGTCCAGTCGTATGGACATTTAACTTCAATTGTACATTAAAACTTTAAAAAGACGGTTCGAAGGAAAGGACTGCATAAAAGGGATAAAAGTTTGATAGATGTATGGGGCCCGGTGACTACTTAAAGAGTGACCGAGCCACACTGTCACATATTAAAATCGAACACCCAATATTTTAGGAAGAAGTCCAGATGCTGCACAAAATCTTAGGACACAATCCACGGACGCTTCATCGTCACCTAAAATAGATTTCAGGTCCTGTGAGAGACCTAAAGTTGTCCTCACACCAGCGTATAAATAGCATTCTGTGAAAATATGTCGTATCGACAATTGTGTCCGACATCTGTTACACACTGGCGGTTCCTCACGACGCAAAAGAAAGCCATGCGTTAGCGGGCAGTGTCCAATTCTAAGGCGAGTAAGGGCGACTTCCTCAGCTCTTCGAGGGCGGAAGGAAGTACGCCATGAACGTACTGAAGATTTTAGGGCGCGTAACTTGTTATCCGCCACATCCAACCACTGATCCTGCCAGAAAATCATGGCTTTCCTTGTCACATACAAGGTAACAGCCTGCAATGGGACAGAACAGCGTACAGCAGGGGGGAGGGAGCAAGCCTCCTTAGCCGCCACATCGGCAAGCTCGTTTCCCCGGATCCCAGTATGCCCAGGAACCCAACAAAAGATGATCTCCTTGTTTCATTGTTGCAGTGCAAGGAGAGCGTCCTGTATATCCTGCACCATCCGATCTGATGGGTACATTTGGTCAATAGCCAGGAGGGCACTTTGAGAGTCTGAACAGATCATGAACTTCACTCCATGATGTCTTCTGATCTGTTCTAGTGCCCTCAGGATAGCGAACAGTTCCGCGTAATAAACGGTAAACTGTTCTGGGAGCCCTATCCGAAGGACAACATCGGGGAACACGACAGAGCAACCAATATGATCACCCTGCTTGGACCCATCCGTGTAGACCGTGACAAAATCAGAATGGTGACTTAAAATTTCGAGAAATTTACTTTTATAAAAGGTGTCTGAGGTAAAAGCCTTCCTGTAGAGAGTCAACTCTAAAAGCACCCTGGGCCTCTGAAGTAGCCAGGGACATCCCCTACTCCACCCCTGGCGTTGGACCTGAATGCCTTGCGCCTGTAGCAAATCGAGGCTGTCCCTTGCACGGAACCAAAAGGGCCTTGTCGCCTGCGGAACAAGCGTACCAATGATTGTTGATTAGCATTGGAAGTCGCTAGGGAATTTGGAGTTGACATAGATCGGTACGCCTGACGTGCAGTGAGTAGAAGGCGGCGAATAGAAAGCGGAGGCTCACCAGCTTCTGCACAGAGACTAACAACCGGGCTTGTGCGGTATGCACCTGTGGACAACCTGATACCTTCATGGTGTATGGAGTCCAGCATTTTCAAATAAGAGGATCTCGCGGATCCATAAACTTGACATCCGTAGTCGGGGTCGCACAAATGACCTGTAAAATTGGAGGAGACGTGCCCTGTCAGCTCCCCAGGCCCGATGGCTAACACACTTAAGGAGATTTAAAGCCTTGATGCATCGTAATTTTAATTCCTTAAGGTGTGGCAACCAAGTGAGCTTTTCATCAAAAGTAAGACCTAGGTATTTCACCTTCTCCTTAAAAGTGAGAGCAGTCCCCCCAAGTTTGAGAACTGGGTAATTAAAAAGGGAACGGGAGCGATTAAAATCTACACAAACGGTCTTCTCCAACGAAAATTTAAAACCTGTTCTGTTGGACCATTCCTCCAACCGCCTGATCGTCAGATGTAATTGACGAGCAGCAGTTGCGACGGAGGAGGACGCACAGAAAATGGAGAAATCGTCCACAAAGAGGGAACACTGTACTGGACTTCGTACAGTGGACGTAATACTATTGATAGCAATGGCGAAGGCCGTCACACTTAAAACACTTCCTTGGGGGATACCGTTCTCTTGATGAAAACGGTCTGACAATATGCTCCCGACCTTGTATCTAAAATACCGATCCGAAAGGAAAGACTGAATAAAAATGGGTAGACGACCACGAAAACCCCACTCATGGAGCTGCTGTAAAACATTACGCCTCCAGGTAGTATCGTAGGCTTTTTCGAGATCAAAGAACACACCTATCAGGTGTTGCTTACGTAGGAAAGCTTGTTGGATTTCCCGGTCAAGCAAGATCAAGTTGTCAAGCGTTGAACGGTATCTTCTGAAGCCACATTGGGAGCGGCTGAGTAGGGACCTGCTTTCTAGGACCCAGACTAGGCGTCGGTTAACCATACGCTCCAATGTCTTTCCTACACAGCTGGTGAGACTTATGCTACGATAACTACCAGCGTCAGTCCGATCTTTCCCTGGTTTTAAAATAGGTATTAAAACAGACTCTTTCCACGAGCGTGGAAAGTTTCCCGTGAACCAGATTTGGTTAAAAAGCTGAAGGAGGACATGCTTCGATTGCGGTTCCATGTGTTGGAGCATGCTGTACGTTATGTCATCGACGCCAGGGGCAGTATCACAAGGTACTGTTAATGCAGTCTCCAGCTCCCACAGTGAGAACGGTTGGTTATATTCCTCAGCATTTGAGGACCGGAAATCAAAACCAACCCTCTCCTGTATAGCCCGATGCTGCCGAAAGGCTGCATTCTGGCTAGAATCCGATGTAATGGTGTAAAATGATTCTGCCATTACCTGAGCAATGTCTCGTGGCGAAGTCAGGAGAAGTCCTTGCCCTTGTACAGCTGCTATTGGTGGTCGGGAATTCCGCCTCGAGATCCTCCTAATGGCTTCCCATACTCTGCTTGCTGATGTGAACCTATTGATAGAATTCAGGAACTCTTGCCAAGACCTCTCCTTGCTCTCTCGAATAATGCGTCTTGCCCGTGCCCTCGCCACGCGAAAAGTTGCAAGATTGTAATCAGTAGGGCACCTGTGGAATCGTCGGAGAGCTGCCCTCCTGTTTTGGATTGCAGACCGACACTCCTCGTTCCACCAAGGAACAGGCTGCCTCTTAAAGTTGCCCTTCGATTTGGGGATCGACGCATTGGCGGCGGCGCGAATCACGGCTGTAGTGTGATCCACCCAGTTCTGAACGCCTTCATGCCGTTCCAAAACAGCCAACTGTTTAAAAAGCTGCCAATCAGCTATCTTAATAAGCCATCTCGGCGGCTGTCGAGCATGATCCATTCCATCTGGCAGAGTTACCCAGATAGGGTAGTGATCACTGCCATGGAGGTCGTCGTCTGCATCCCACTGGGCAATGTCTGCAAGAGCTGGCGAACAGAAGGAGAGGTCAATGGCGGAAGACGTACCTGTAGCAACGCTAAAGTGTGTGGCCTTACCCGTGTTCAGCAAAATTACCGATGTCGACTGTAACACACGCTCAACCATTCGACCCCTGGGGCAAGTGGTGTTATATCCCCATAAAGCATTATGAGCATTGAAATCTCCTAAAATGAGAAAAGGGCGAGGAAGGTCATCGAGAAGCTGTGTCAAGAGTACAACATCGAGAGGCTCTCCAGGTGGTAAATACAGAGAACACACTGTAAGCTCAGTGTGTGCCAACACACGGACTGCAACTGCCTGTAGCGTCGTAGTTAGGTGCACAGGCGTAGAATGGAATGTGTCCTTGATGAACACTGCCACACCGCCCTGCGCCCTATCGCCAGTCAGGTCGTCTTTTCTGTAGAGGTGATAGCCTCTAAGTACAGCTGCGTCACACTGCTTGAAATGTGTCTCCTGAAGGGAGACACAGAATGGTCTGTTCTGCAGAATAAGACGTAATTCGTCCAAACGAGCCCTGAATCCGTTCATGTTCCATTGGAGTATGGTTCCCATGTCAGCGGTGTGGTTGTAGTTTCCCCCTATCCTTGTGCCTAGACGGTGAGGCACTGTTTGATCGGGCAGCGGCATTAGGGCTGACTGATTCCGGTGATGAGGTATCCAGGTCCATTATGATATCCTCGTCATCGGTTAAGGCTGCCAGAACGACATTCGATGGTGCCTGGGGGAGGCTTTCGATCGAATGCCGAGGCGCCTTCTTTGGTTTCTTCTTCTCTGAAGAAGATGAAGGAAGGGCATGTTGCTGAGCACTCTGCTTTCGGGGAGCACTCTGCTTCTGGGGGGCCACCTGCTTCTGGGCAGCTCCCTGCTGTTGAGGAACGCGTTCTGTTGGAACGGCACGTTCCTGTGGGATGGTACTCTCCTTTTGAGGTGTCTTCTCAATTATTACTGCAGCTATCTCGTCCTTCACATCCATTGGGTCGGCCTGTATTCCAATATCTCGACTAATCGAAGTTTGGCATGTACAAATGCAGGTGCAAGTTTCGCTGGTGGAAATGGGGATGGTCTGTGTCGATGCATCAACAGTGGGCGTGGGTTTCTGGAGTAGTGAGGCATAGGAGGTCGGAAACACCGGAGGCTGTGTCGCCTTATATTCTTTTTTGGCCTCCACATATGGAATACGTTTGCGCACTTTTATCTCCTGTATTTTTTGTTCTTCAACAAAGACAGGGCAATCACGACTCCATACAGGGTGGCCTCCTGAGCAGTTTAGACACGTTGCTGGGGAAGGACAATCAACCCCAGAGTCGTGAGCTGCCTGTCCACACCTCCCACAGGTTGGTTTGCCTCCACAATTCTGTGTGGTATGACCGAAACGCTGGCATGTGAAACACCTCATAGGGTTCGGTATAAAGGGCCTAACTTTCAGACGGAGAAACCCCGCCATAAGATGTTCTGGCAACGGTGGGGAATTGAAGGTAACAATGAAGGTAGGGGTTTTCTCTATCACTCCATTGTTCCTGCGGGTCCTTTGCTCAACGTCAATGATACCCTGTGACGCCCACTCCTGTTTTAATTCTGCCGTTTCAATGTCCACAATGTCACGGCACGTGACCACTCCTTTGCTGGAATTTAGCGTGTTGTGTAATTCTACAACAATGTCATATTCCCCTAGCTTTGCTGAATTCAGGAGGAGGTCCACCTGCTTTGCTCTGGCCGTCTCAACTAACAAAGCACCATTCCGCAGCCTCTTAATTGATTTCAAAGAACCTGCAAGTCCTTCCAGTCCCTTATTAATGTAGAAAGGGGAGACCTTTTCAAAGGTACCCTCTTTCCTCTTAATAACTACGAAAACATTATTATTAATGACTCCTTGAGCCCTGTTACTATGACTAGATTGTGTCTCAGGAGGACTGGCCTCCCTCAACCGCTTAGATGACTGGGTGCGAGTACCCCCTGACGGTACACCCATCCCGCCGGGGTTAGAAACATGTGAGGACTCCATCTCGGTCCCACGAGCAGCTAGGGAAGGGACGGTCCACCCAGGCAGAGCCCCGCTTGCCTGAGTAAGCCTTTTACAACTGAGGTGTGGCAGGTTCCTCAGAGGTCGCTCGCTATCGACTGTTCAACCTCAACAGCCATGCATCCCATCAGCACACCTTGGGATTGAGGTTTTTTTTATAGAGGTTTTTTCTATCCTCACGATCCGGGCAATAAAGCCGAGATCCCCGCTCCCTGTAACACACAACATTCCACCGCTGCGCCATGCGGTGGTCGCTGAAGCGTGTCCAGGGCTTACGGTCTGGAGGACTGGCGGCGCTTACCAGTCCTCAGCTCAGGACCCCGGTTTCGCCAAGCCCGTACTCAGCAAATTAATGCTGAGCCCCTGAGGGGGTAAAAGTCAACATCATGGTTAGCTGTGTACTGTAGCTCAGTTAATTGATCCGTCAATATTGGCAGAGGTCGGGAAACATGCCGACACAAATCACCATGAGTCAGTTGTTTGTTTATGTACATCAAGTGAGACAGCTATTTTCTATTGAAAAATATGATTTACATAATGTGTCTGCTCCTTACAGATGAGTGTGACTTGCCTGTTTTCCTATCAATAGGAACAATTCCTTGCTCAAGGTAACCACGGTAAATTTTTTTAAAGAGCAGGACTACATCCAGTGGAGATTCTGCATGGAATACAGCAATGTTTCTTGATGTTCCTACAGAAATAAATTAAGGTTCCACCCAGTCTGTACACTTACTTCTCGCCATTAACAGGTTTTGCATACCAGAAAATTTTGAGTTAGGGTGTGCTTCTCTAATAATGCTTTGGAAGTTATTGAAAAATTGCCTTTCTGAAAAGCATCCGTGTTTTGCTCCACATTAGCCCATCTTCATGATATAATTTGCCTTGCTCCTATTTTGTAAAATACAAATACTCTTAAGAAGTTTACTAATTTGTTTTCTAAATCATGGTGACACTCTACTATACAAACTTTTGGGGTCATTTATAGGACATGATCCCACCTGTTGGCCTTGACCCATGGCATCAGTGTGTTTTGTAGTAGACAAAGTACTTTTGACAAGCTAGACTGAAGATGTCTATTTTAACCGAAAAAAGTACTTCAATATTTTTTGTGAATATGTCATAATTTTAAAGGATTTGGTTAGGCAGGAACCAAGGAGTACAGGTTAAATTGTTGCAAGTGAACATGCAATGATGGCAACACAAGGCTCGCACATTCAAAATGTACCGTTAGTAGGCCACAAATGCAATATTTAATGCTTCTTTAAAATAACCAGTACAATTTTATAAGACCTGTGATTTAATTAAAATCACAAATCAATTGAAACATTGATTATTTGCAGCTGGCTTTGACAGAAATACGAGTTTTCTGACATGTTGATGACGTCATGGATTAAAGCAGATTAATCACCCATTTATTGAAATTCCCTCCAAAAACCACATCCTGCCTACACTTGTCAGGTTGTATTGTAAAAGTCGAAGTGTCACATGTGAAATGTGATGCGTTGCTAACCTATGCATGCTGCAGGTATCAGAAGTTACAGGTTGTCAGATCTCTAAGGCCATGAGTAATGATGAAACAAAGTTGATGATTAGTTCATTTAAGTTACTATGTCTAAAAGGTAGACTCCACAAAATTTGTCGAGTTGGTCTGCTGTACTAAGCAGGTAAGTAAGACAGTCAACATTCCAAAGGTTGGTTTATAAGCCACAGTGGTTCGTTTGGCATGGTGGTGTATGCTGGTACCGTACTTTCCTAAGAGATATGGAACTGACTAATCGGCCAGTTGCAGGGGCACCTACAGTTTAACATGGATTCTGAACCAACTCAGATTTCACATCAATAACAATGGCAGAACACTGATAGGATGAATGGGGATTGAACTCTCATAGTGTGGCACTCTATCATACAAATGCAGCTGTATTCTGATAAGCACTCACATGGGATCTATATATGTCAGCCCTGCAAAAATCAATGAAAACTGAAGAAGATGGATTGGAGAGCATCTCAAAAGTTAGGCCACTTGATGTGCAATAACCCATAAGTTGGCTATAAACATAATAAAAATTTTTGATGGCAATTAGGTGTGCATCTATAACTTTGTACTATTTGGTTTCTGAAAAGACTAAATTTCCATCTTTATTGTAATTAGGCATATTGTTTATTTTAGACTACTACCCAATTTCAGCTGTTAATACTTTTTACAGAGAAATTTTACTTGCATAAGGACAAGCCAGTGAGCCAGCCACTAGTATATGGTGGATAAAGGTAGCAATTAGCACAAGTAGCCTTACAAGACATTCTAGACTGAACTGTGGGTTTCAATGCTCTCACAATTAACGAATTGCTTAAATCAATAAGAATTGGCAGTGTACGATTTTCCTTGTGGAACTCCTGGAAAAACATGGTTATTGTTCCATAACACAAAAAAGGAAAACAAAATCATTTATGTTTCTACACATAGCCTACATATAACAACACACTCTGATGTACATGACAGAAGCTAGGGCCTATGTCACATGATCGATGTTATGGAGCATGGAAAGCACGGGAAGTAAAAATGCCTCAATGCCATCATGAGTGATAGAAGTTGATCTTGTCTTCAGGATCCTTACAGGATGCTAAAAAAAGTTCTCGATACTTTTTGTCAATGTCGTCTTGGGATAGCATACAGTATTCTTTCAAGTTCAAGTTCCTCAGAGTCTTTATGAAAGTAACCCAAGGGCAAAGCAAGCCTCTTTGTCAGTTCAGTACCAGTCTTACTTCATGAGGACCTCACAAAATTGATAAATATTCTAGGATGGCGGCAACTCAAGAACGGTATGCCAACTGTCAGCTCTGATCTTGATGTTGGAGTGTTGTATTATATGATTCGTAAAATTGTTCATTTCTCTTCTGTAACAAATGTGTCATTACTTCTTACACTACAAACTGATCAATTTATGTTCGTCCATTCACCTGCCAAGTACTCTGGTTTATTAAAAAACACTAGGCCTATATGAAACTTTTATCGTTTGTAATGCAATTGCTTTTAGTTTCAGAATGTAGTTTTAGCAATTCTTCCGTTTAGCAGGTCCACGCCCATGACATCGATTAAAGCAAATGGGGTGGTATCGAGACATTCGGTAAAGAAAAGAAAAAAAAATCCTCCATAGACCGACTGTAATTACCCAGCATCTGTAGTCTTCTTACCTACGATTGGTCATATCAGGTCAGTGCATTTAACGACCAATTCCAAACAATGTATACGTAGTCAAAGTTTCCAGAACACTTTATTTAGGGACTGATGACCCCGTAGTTAAGTCCCATAAGCTTCACAAACATCTGAACATTTTGAACAGAACACTTTATTTTTAAAAGTCATTGTGCTATTGACGTACACTCTATAGTTTGGTAAAAAGATGTATATCGAAGCATAAAGTGAACAAAATGGCAAAGCTGGATTATTTGACGAAATACAGGGTTCTGAAAATCTATGTGTACCTAAATATACAGTGTGTGCAATAGAGGGTTAACAACCCTAAAATGTAGGGCTACGAGTATCTATCTAGGTTTTAGAATAAAAAATTTTGGTCTGTAGTGTTGTACTACACAAATGAAAACTTCTGAAAGTGTATCGGGGTAACGACTTGTCACCGGCGTAAAATATTATTTCACACCACTTAATAATGTATAAATAATAATTACAAAACTGTCATTTTAAAAAATATTTACCTCCGTGTTCCTCCATACCCCACCCTTTATCATAATTCGCGGCATTGTTCTTGGTGTATAAAATAGTCACACTATGAGTAAAATTCCAATCAATTCTCTCACAACAACCAAACAAAACACCTTTCCGCAAAACAACTGCCAAATATCAACAATACAAAGAACTTAGAACGAAGAAGTAGTAACTACCAAAGACAATTAATTCGTGCAACCACTGACAACATCGTGATATCGATAGACAGGGTCGATAGAGCCGGAGGTGATGGTTGTATGACTGTGTTGTGTGCCTGTGGCGTAAGTGTTCTATTTTCTGAAGAAGGCCAAAGGCGATAGCTGAAAGTGTTGTACAGTGTGTTAACTGTTAGATGGCAGAGCTCTCCCTAGTCCTGAATCGGTACAAGACGGTAGACGTCGGGCGGCTTCGGCAGGCAGTCTTTGTTTCGAGGCTGCAGCCAATATTACTGACTGAAAGTGCTGTGATAGGCAACAATAGATGTCTGATTTCATATTGTTTGCATGCCAGTGTTCTGAGTGTTCCGTTTTGTGTAATATCTAACTTAAATGAGTGATTCCTGTAGTTGGTATCATTATCAAACATTCTCGTGAGTATACTGCTTTGTTTCATTTACGAGCAACATTTAAAGCGTTGTGCTCTACCTGTACTTTCGGGAAAGCATGCTGCATAGTTTGTGTGTCAGCACTGCAGGATGTAGGCGTGGCTTGCCTCCCCCAGCTCGCCTCTATACCCGCGGCTGTCAGGGTGTAAGGTGGGGCTTGCTTCCTCTGCTCCCCGCTCCCCCCTCGCAACTCTGCCATCTAACAGTTTACACACTGTGTGTGTGTGTCTTTTGTATGTGCCTGTCGCAGCTCGTCGCCACGTATTTGCGGTGAGTTGTAAACTGTCCTTACCATATTATTAATTCCAACCTGGACTTTCCATTATTGTGTGTTTGCATATCTGCGCGGATGCGGATATCCGCTGTATTTCTTACTTTGCAGATTAAATTGTGAGCGACGCGGATAACCGCGAGTTATATGCAGATAAAGAACGAGGTATCTGTCCATTACTTCCGTCAAAATGTTAGCTGAAAACTTCAAGACTGTGGATATTCTAGGAATCCTTGCTGGGCCCAGGTATTGCGAAAGTGTTAAAGTGATTGTGCGTCATGTAATTAAATGCAAAATGCCTTGTCAACGTATACAAAGTTATTGTGCTACACAGCATCAGTGATGATGCATGTTTATTCTCTCTGGTCAAATAATTACTCTGTTCAAATAATTACTCTTTTTTTATACCAGTATGTCTCTTATCTTTGTACTTGTGATACGTTAATTAAATGTTGCTGATTAAGTAAATACATCTTATTGCAACTTGATTGGTGACCCCAACGTGATATGAACACGCAACCTTCTGATCTGGAGTCCGAGCACTTGGAACACCTACGCCAAGTTTTTACCCGCCTTCGTTCGCACGGGCTACTCATAAACCCGTGAAAGTGCATATTTGGAGCAGTTCCTTGGCTACACCATCAACACTCATGGAATACAGCCGCCACTGGAGAAAGTAGAAGCTATAACGAACTTCCCACGACCTGTGACAGTTCGTGAATTGCGACGATTTCTTGGTACGATTAATTTCTATCGTCGTTTCGTGCGCAATCATGCACTCCTGGCTGCTCCATTGAACGAGCACTTGCGGGATACACCAAAATCAAACGACAAACTGTCATGGACTAGTGAGGCTGAGACCGCTTTCACCAAAGTGAAGACTGCCCTCGCTGAGGCTACACTGTTAGCACATCCGGTACCGCAAGCACAGCTCGCCTTGATGGTAGACGCGTCTACAACTGCATTGGTGCTGCGCTTCAACAAAAAGTAGATCAACATTGGCAGCCTTTAGCGTTTTTCAGCCAGAAGCTATCCCTGTCACAGCAAAGTTGGTCGACGTATGACCGTGAATTATATGCAGCATATGCTTCCATCAGGAAATTTCGTCACATGCTCGAAGGTCAACAATTCACATTAGTCACCGACCACAAGCCGTTGACATATGCCTTTCGTCAGAAACCTGACAAAGCATTGCCTCGCCAGCTACGCCACCTGGACTATATAGGACAATTTACAACCAACATAGTCCACGTCGAGGGAGAAATGAATATACCAGCAGACGCCCTCTCCCGTGTAGAAGCAATTGCACATGCAATTGACTATGAAGCACTCACCGCGACACAGCAATCTGATGTCGAGCTGCATAATATACAGACATCTGGCCTACAGCTGTAAAGCTTGGCTGGTATCACAAGCGGTTTGGTTCAGAGGCAAGAAATCATAATCCTCCGTGTGAGAAGGGAAACAAACACGGAAGTCAGTAATGACGGCAACTGGCTCTCCGGACGGCAACCGTCGACTATTTGTCACAGAACAAGATACAAAGTTACAATTCTTAGTGGACACAGGTGCTGATGTGTCAGTGTATCCATGTTATCGGCTACCTCGTCCCTCGTCGAAGCAAGGACGACTGCTGCCTTTTTTGCTGCAAATGGTTCTAGGATCCAGACATATGGTCGTGACACTTTCATTAAACTTAGGCCTTTGACGCAAGTTTGACTGCCAATTTACAGTAGCAGATGTGACGCATCCTATTCTCGGTGCAGACTTCTTATCTTTTTATGGACTGCTTCCTGATCTTCGATATCGCCGGCTCCTCGACACTACAACTAACTTAGTCAGTCAGGGACATTTACGCTGTGTTGAAGCCACCACTATACGAAAGATCACAGGTGACTCTCCATATGAAGAGCTTCTTAAACAGTTTCCAGAGATCACCCGGCAGCTACCCACATTGGCACCTATACGACATACTACAGTACACCACATATTAACGACGCCAGGACCGCCAGTTCACGCTCGACCTCGTCGTTTAAAACCAGAAAAATTGAAAGTAGCGAAGCAAGAATTTTCATTTATGCTCGCTCAAGGAATCTGCCGCCCCTCAAGCAGTAGCTGGGCTTCACCCATCCATGTTGTTCCAAAGAAGAACAATGGGTGGGGGTCCGTGTGGTGATAACCGGCAGCTAAATACTAGGACAATTCCCGATCGCTACGGGTGCCTCACATTGAGGACTTTGCTTTCAACATCCACGACAAATGTGTATTTTCTACATTGGACTTAGTTTGTGCATTTTACCAAAGCCGGCCGCGGTGGCCGAGGTCACTGAGGCGCTCCAGTCACGGTCAGCACGGCCACTACGGTCGGGGGTTCGAATCCCCCCTCGGGCATGGATATTTGTGCCGTCCTAGTTCGTAAGTAGTTCATAAGTAGTTTGTAAGTTTAGGGACTGATGACCCCGAAGTTAAGTCCAATACGTAAGCTTAACAAACATTTGAACTTTTTTTTTACCAAATTCCAGCTGCCTCAGAAGTCATTGCTAAGACTGCTGTCTGTACCCCATTTGGTCTTTTTGATTTCACAAGAATGCCATTTGGACTCTGTAATGCTGCACAAACGTTCCAGCGATTTATGGATGAAATAACACGTGACCTGGATTACTGTTACCTTTATATTGATGATGTTTTAGTGATGTCTGTCTCTGAGTCAGAGCACTTGGAACACCTACGCCAAGTTTTTACCCGCCTTCGTTCGCACAGGCTACTCATAAACCCGTGAAAGTGCATATTTGGAGCAGTTCCTTGGCTACACCATCAACACTCATGAAATACAGCCGCCACAGGAGAAAGTAGAAGCCACAACGAACTTCCCACGACCTGTGACAGTTCGTGAATTGCGTCGATTTCTTGGTACAATTAATTTCTATCGTCGTTTCGTGCACAATCATGCACTCCTGGCTGCTCCATTGAACGAGCTCTTGTGGGGTGCACCAAAATCAAACGACAAACTGTCATGGACTAGCGAGGCTGAGACCGCTTTCACCAAAGTGAAGACTGTCCTCGCTGAGGCTACACTGTTAGCACATCCGGTACCGCAAGCACAGCCCGCCTTGATGGTAGACACGTCTACAACTGCAATTGGTGCTGCGCTTCGACAAAAAGTAGATCAACATTGGCAGCTTTTAGCGTTTTTCAGCCAGAAGTTATCCCCATCACAGCAAAGTTGGTCGACGTATGACCGTGAATTATATGCAGCATATAAACTCTGAAAGAACAGATTCTATTTTTGAATTTAAACACAGTAAAATCTCCTCTGTGTCGATCAGTCTTAACCACTGAAATTTAAGAAGATGCCTGTATTAAACAGCTGACGCAGTGCTCCTACCACACTGACTCTGAAGCGCTTATGTGTGTGTCCAGAGCGCCAACGTTTTCCTGTTTGGTATAGCCTGTTTTGGATTAGGTATACTTATAAAAGTCAAACGTAGTTAAGCTGTCGTAGAAATGTCACTCTAATAATAAATATATCATTGCATACTGCTATCTATTACTATTATCCATTCAAAACTTTAATATCTGTGGATAACGAACTTGCAGATGCAGATAAAGTGTCGCAGATGCAGTTGCGGATGTGGTGCAGATGCAGATAACACTTTTCTTATCTGTGCGGACCTCTATATACAGGCTCTCTACGTCGACATAAAACAATTCATCTCCAACGTAATTACCATTCTTTACTTAATACGATCAGACCCAGAGGACCATCGCTTTGAAGACCAAGGCCCTCAAGTCTTTTCTTCTCCTGGCCATTTCTCTCCCCCATATACAAGCTTCTGATTGTATTAAGTGCTTCCTTAGATTACCTGTACATCTCTTCCTACATCTTTCCCACGGTCTCCTTCTTTCCAAGATCATGCGGCTGGCTAGTTCTGCTTTTAGCTAATTGTGCTATGTTGTCATCAGTATACAGTTCTTGATTATATCTTGTCCTACACTCCCCTGTCAGATCATCTTCTACTGGCGCATAGTGGTTTTTTTTTAACCTCCAACCTCTCGAATATTAATAACTTATTATTATTTTCTTTCATTGTGCTTCAGTATTGGCAGCAACAGAAAAACTACAGAGAGAATCAGCGACACATAAGAACATTCCGCCACATTCCGAGACTTCAAGACATGATTCAATCCAAAGAGGCCCTTATTTCAAGTTGGAATTCTTGCTTCTATTTTTACTTTACTTGACACTTCTGCACCAAGATATTTATACTCCTTTATTCTCTTGAAACCAATTCCATTTATTTGTATTTCTAAAACATCTGGTACGTGGAGTCTTCTTATCACAATGTATTCAATTTTGATAAGTTCATTTTCATACCAAGTTATTTTGCCTAAAGCTTCTAGCATTAGCATTATATTCTTAAGTTCCTCTTGGAACATATACATTATTATAATATCATCATCATATGCTAAAGGCTAATTCACACTGTCCAGGCGCCACGTCACATCACCGTTCGTCGGAACCAGTGATCTCTATATAGCTCGTCGGAACTTTCCGTAATGTATTTTTCATGGCAGCATTCACAGTGTTCGTCACCGGAAGTTCAAGTCACGTCAACATCATGTCAAGCTTTCTCGAGAACAATGTTTTGATGGAACTGTCGTCTGCTAACATCGGAGGTTAACTTATTTACTTCACGCGATTTTCATGTTGTAGACGACGATTACATGGTTTAAACGCAAATGTCTCTTCTTCATCTTAATTTTATCATTATACTTTGTTTTAGCGGTAAATTCCCAATGTTTCATGACGCCTTGAGTATTTTTCACAACCGAGTGTCCTCATAAAAGTGAGGTCGGATATCTGAACTAATATTGAAACAGAAAAGACTGAAGCAAATTGTTTGTTTGAATAAGATAGTAATTTGATGACGCAATATTCATTAAATAACATATTAAATGAAAAATTCAGTTCTAATGAAGAACAATAATTCAGTTTTGTATGACGGTAATAACAATATCAGTGGGATATAGTGGGATATAGTAAAAAGGATCTATTTATGCTCTTATAGATAATATTTTATGTGTTCCTATGTATATTTTTTCGCTTGAGAATAGATGCCAATGTTTTGAAATGTTTCAGTTCCCAGCACTTCACCACACTAAGTTGGTCGAAAACATACATTGTAAAGTTTTCTTTGTGGTGGCTCGTTCTAAAGGTTAGAGGGGCCGGCCTCACCAGAAAATTTGTGATATACTTTTGCAGTATCAAAACAAACAGCTGGAGTGTGACATGATAATAATAGTAATATAATAAAATGTTTATTGCACATTTGAATAAATTTTTATTAGCTACAGTGTTTCATGAATTATTGCATAATTAGGATATTTAATATCTTTCGAATGTGTTTAAATGATGTTATATAAATGGAGGACACTTCAGACTGATTCCATTATACTGGATACAAACTTATTGTCGACCGCACGGGAGTAGCCGAGCGGTGTGGAGCGCCATGATACTGATTGCAAGGCCTCCCACATAGGAGTTTCGAATCCTCCCTCGGGCATGGATGTGTGCATTGTCCTTAGCTTAGTTTAAGTAGTTTGTCAGCTATCGACTAATAGCCCAGCAGTTAAGTCCCATAGATTTAAAAACATTCAATTTAAATTTAACTTTTTGTCTGAGTCCCACCAACAAAACTGAGCATGAGCCGCCACTGGCCGTCAATAACGTTCTGCGTAGTTTTTTCCTCAATTCCAGTAATTAAACTATGACTTTCTAAATAACAGATCGCCACCTAAACCTCACTTTCAACATCTGTTATTGAGATAAGGAAATTGACATGACAATGTGAATACAACTTGACATGATGGTGCAGTGATGTGATGGACAGTGTGAATTGGCCTTAAATTTCAAACGTTTCCTGATGACTTAGGCATTTTTTCCATTGAGTGATCTTCAAAAAGCGAGGTCGGACTACACAAACATATGGTTGAGGTTTTACATTAGCATAACAGAAAAGTCTGATGCAAACAGTGTTTATGAATAAGCTTGTAAATTGATGAATCAATGCCATTAATAAACATTTTAAATGAAAAAGTCAGCACTAATGAATGAGAAAACGCAGTTGTTTATGACATTACTGTATTAACATTGTAACTTAAGGGGGAAAATTGTACGGAATAAAGCAAATAGGCTCTGTTTATTCTCTTATACGTATTGTTTGACGTTTCTGAATGTAGGCCTATATACATTATCGTTGTATTTAAAACGTTATTTCACTTTCCATCACTTTACCACACTAAGATGACAAAAACATCAGTATAAAGTTTGTTTTGGTCTTAAATGAAATTAACGTTGCTGTTTCTTCATTTCCGATATCCCACTATGACTTTTTACATTGCAGATAGTAAATCCGTCGGCACAGGAAACGAGACAATTAACGTTACTGTAACGTGTGCGGGATTGGGAAATACGACGCTATGAGGCACAGCTTCGTCGTCACACATGACATGTTGCTTAACGTGATTACGGCTTTCAGAACACTCTAGCGACAGTTTTCAGTGCGCAATCATCGGCTGCTACAACTTTATTTGGAGCGTGAAGCACACACGTCAAAGAGTCCGTGTTTAAAATAAATCCTGCTGAATTAGCTGTTGTGGAATTATTAGCTATTGTCGAAGATGAGAAGAGAAAATCCCGCAGAAGATTATGGGCTCGAGAGTGGTTTCAACTGCAAAATAATGGCAGGGGAACCATTCATAAGCAATACTTGATCTTCCGATACCAACTGTCTGATTTGACCGATAACGTCAGGCACATCGTCATGACGATAACCGAAATTCATATTTCAATGCAAATATAATGTGGCGTCGATAGCAACATGAAATAAATAACTACGCAAATATAGATGTAAGAAAAAAGAATTTAACGGGACTACTGCGGGAATTTAGAGGTTTTGGCCGGGGAGATTCTAAATAGAAAAACAACAGAAATAGCAATATTGAAATAAACTGAAACTTGAAGTCTGGCATCGCACTTTTTTGGAAGCATTTTTTTCCCTCTGTAAACAGACTCCGTTCCTTCGGCTTCATTGGTTAACAAAAGAACATCGCAAAACGTCACTTCACTTTTACACTTCGCTGGTCTCTCACGTCCTATTTCATCAAGTCTCGTAATTGTACTTCATTAGTACGAAAAAAACTCTTCTGATGCTACACTGTATTCAAGAACTTCAATAAACCAGCCGTTTTCAGGTTTTTGTCTTACAGTGTCCCGAAGTGCTATTTACATACAGTGAAACGTTATCATTGCATGTTTTTTCGATGTTTAATCTTTATTTTAATATTGCTATTTACTGTATAAGCACTGTTCTTCCTTCATGGCTTCAATGAAAATCTACATTTGTTCTTTAGTCCACGCAGTCGCCACGTTGCTAGAAGTAAATAATAAACTGTACTGAAGTGGGAAAGGTTGGAACATGATGTAGATAGTGTTCTTGCTTCCTATTGGTTCGACTTATCGTGGCACGTTACCGAAATATCGCAGAACTACTTTTGCATTTCACTAGAGAAAATGGCTCCTAAATGGGAAAAAGCCGGATGTGACATCAGAAATCTCGTAGAGCTGCATGTCAACGTTAGTTATCCTGTTCTGTGTGCCAATGACTTAACTCATAACCTCACTTTGTAGCGCCCGGCTCTTCCTGTGGTTGGTTGTGGGAAGAAAGAAACGAGTCTATGACTTAAATCAATCTGGCTGACTTTCGCTTCCCAATTAACAGGTGACTTAAATGTTAATCTTCTATTGCTGTGACCGTTGTCAGCATCAGACCTCCTCTCTTCTAGCAGGGGTTTCTATTATTTTGTAAATGAATAAAAATGATAGCAACAGGAGAAGGCTACAGACAAGAAGTCCGTCAGTTCACTGAAAGAATCTTTGTATTCTGAAAGCAGCATATAGAATTATGAGGTAGCCTGTTACATCTTATTACACGGTTACTGATTCTTGCTGCAGACATACAATAGAGAGGAAACACCGACAGTAAAGCACATTCAAAGAGATCGACCAGCCTTTATCAAAAGAGAGAAAGAGAGCATATTGAGTTTCATGAAAATTTCCGTTGGACACGAGAACAGTAGACTGACCCTAAAACAGGGACGGCACAGAAGCTAAAGGAAAAGCATCTTAGTAATCATTGCACCTAACCCAGATATGCAGACCGTTGCATATTTATTAAACTTGCGACCGAATGCAATTACTTCACTTTAATCGCGAATACCTGCTCGGTGGAACAGTGAAGTTCCTGTTGGTCAACGAAATATCACCAAGACTGAGCATGACGGCTTCTGCAGAATAGGCGATCACAAACCTGTCCTCCTAAGAACCGCAAAGCATCTGAAGCAACTGCCGAACTGAAAGTGGCCATGTCGCTCACACCAGCTTTGTTAACAAGAATTTCGCACCGCTGATTCTTCCGCCGGCAAAACTAGTGACGTGTTACCAAACTGACCCAGAGTGCAGTTAGAGTTCGTACTGGCCCGCAAGGCCCGGTCTCACGACTCCTAGGGTGGCGGCCTGTCTTGGTGGTAACTCGTCAAAGACGGCGGGAACAGAAGAGTGCTTCAGAGAAGACGTTGGCTCTATGGGATTGAACTTAACGGCTCCAGTAGCCTTTGTGGCTGATCGCCATCTTCCCAATTTAATATATCAATTAATACAGGACACGGAAAATTATTTCACCCTCACAAGACGATGGTCCTCTGGTGAGGCAAACAAACGGTAATTTTAGATTGTTGGGGAAAATTAGTTTTATATTATTTTATTGGCGATTAATTTTACCAACTTCTTGAATATTAATCGGACTTAACTTTGTAATACTTCAAATGAATCGTCATTTTCCATTAGATTGGAATTCGTCGTCAGAAATTTAAGAATCATTTTATTCATCCCCACACTCTTTGTCCTATAGACTGGCCATGTGGTTCATGACATATTTGTGCAGGTCTGTGAAAAGTCTTAGCTCTACAACTTTTACAGTTGGGTATTGAGTTAAGTGAACTGGCATGACTGACTGTGAATACATCTTGACACGACAGTGCTGTGACATGACAACCAGTGTGAATTGGCCTTAAATGGCTTATTTCCTTTCATATACTAAAAGACTGGACAGATTTTCGTTGTTGCTCTCTATCACGATCTTTTGAAGGGTTATATTGAATAAACTTGGTGATAATTCTTCCTCTTGTCTTAGACTAGGTATATCTGAGAACAATTCAGTTGTTTTATATCAAATTTAAACAGTTAATTATATTTCATTGATACGTCCGTGGAAGAGACCAGGAGACACCGGGAGATACCAGATAGATTTTATAATGGTAAGACATAGATTTCGGAACCAGGTTTTGAAGTGTAGGACATACCCAGGGGCAGACATAGACTCTGACCATAACTTGTTGGTTATGAACTGTAGGCTGAAACTGAAGAAACTACAGAAAGGTAGGAAAATAAGGAGATGGGACCTGGATAAATTGAAGGAACCTGAAGTTCTTAAGAATTTCAGAGGGAGCTTCAGGCAACAATTGGCAGAAACAGGGGAAAATGAAACAGTTGAGGAGGAATGGGTAAAATTGAGAGATGAAACAATGAACGCAGCAGAGGACAAAATAGGTAGGAAGGCAAGACCGACAAAGAATCCTTGGATATCACAGGAGATATTAAATTTAATCGATGAAAGGAGAAAGTATAAAAATGCAGTAAATGAAACAGGCAAAATGGAGTACAGACAACTAAGAAATGAGATTGAAAGGAAGTGCAAAATGGCTAAGCAGGAGTGGCTAGAAGGCAAATGCAAGGATGTAGAAGAATGTATAAATAGGGGAAAAATAGATACAGCCTACCGGAAAATAAAAGAAACATTTGGCGATAAGAAAAACAGCTCTATGATTATCAAGGACACTGATGGAAAACCGGTTCTCAGCAAAGAAGGGAAAGCTGAAAGGTGGAAAGAGTATATAGAGGGGCTCTACAAAGGAAATGAACTTCGAGACAATATTATAGGAAGGGAAGAGGATGTAGATGAAGATGAAATAGGAGATACTGTACTGAGAGAAGAATTTGACAGATCTCTGAAAGACCTAAGTCGAAACAAGGCCTCTGGAGTAGATGATATCCCATCAGAGCTACTGAAGTCTCTGGGAGAACCAGCCATGACAAAATTGTTTCACATTGTGTGTAAGACGTATGAGAGAGGTGAAGTACCCTCAGACTTTAAGAAAAATGTTATAATCCCCATTCCAAAGAAAGCGGGTGCAGACAGGTGTGAAAACTACAGAACCATCAGTTCAATAAGTCATGGTTGCAAAATATTAACACGAATTATATACAGAAGGATGGAAAAGCTGGTAGAAGCCGACCTCGGGGAAGATCAGTTTGGGTTCAGGAGAAATGTAGGAACACGGGAGGCAATACTCACTTTACGGCTTATCCTGGAAGATAGATTAAGAAAAGGCAAACCAACATTTCTAGCTTTTGTAGATTTGGAGAAGGCTTTTGACAATGTTGATTGGAATAAACTCTTTCAAGTTCTGAAGCAAGCAGGAGTAAAATATAGGGAGCGTAAGGTTATTTACAACTTGTACAAAAACCAGACAGCGGTTGTCAGAGTTGAAGGGCATGAAAGGGATGCAGTGGTTGGAAAGGGAGTAAGACAGGGCTGTAGCCTTTCCCCAATGTTGTTCAATTTGTACATTGAGCAAGCTATAAAGGAAAGCAAGGAGAAATTTGGAGAAGGAATTAAAGTTCAGGGTGAAGAATTAAAAACATTGCGTTTTGCCGACGACATAGTAATTCTGTCAGATACAGCAAAGGACCTGGAAGAGCAATTGAACGGAATGGACAGTGTGCTGAAAGGTGCATATAAGATGAAGATTAACAAGAGTAAAACTAGGGTAATGGAGTGCAGTGTAAGAAAATCAGGTGATGCTGAAGGAATTATATTAGGTAACGAAACAATAAAGGAGGTAGATGAGTTTTGTTACTTGGGCAGTAAAATAACAAATGATGGTCGCAGTACAGATGATATAAAATGCAGAATGGCAATGGGTAGAAAGGCGTTTTTGAAAAAGAGAAATTTGTTAACATCTAATATTGATTTAAGCCTAAGGAAGTCCTTTCTGAAGGCATTTGTATGGAGTGTTGCCTTGTATGGGAGTGAAACATGGACGATAAGCAGTGTGGACAGAAAGAGGATAGAGGCTTTTGAAATGTGGTGCTACAGAAGAATGCTGAAGATTAGGTGGGTGGATCGCGTAACTAATGAGGAGGTACTGAACCGAATTGGGGAGAAAAGGAATTTCTGGCATACCTTGACTAAAAGAAGGGATAGATTGGTAGGACACATTCTTAGACATCAAGGAATTGTGAATTTAGCGTTGGAGGGAAGTGTGTGGGGTAAAAATCGCAGAGGGAGACCAAGAGACGCGTATAGTAAGCAGATTCAAGTGGATGTGGGTTGTCGTTCTTATGAGGAGATGAAAAGGCTTGCTCAGGATAGAGTAGGGTGGAGAGCTGCATCAAACCAGTCTCTGGACTGAAGACCACAACAACACGTCCTATTAGTGCAACAACTTTTTTCTGAAATCCAAACTATAGCAATAGATGCAGTAAACTTTCTCTGTGGATTGAGTTGTAGGCTTTTTGAAAGTCAGTAACCATTAAGTGTAATTCTTGGTCGAATGTATTCACTTTTTCGCATAACTGCCAAAGAAAAAAATAGATGATCAATTGATTTTCCTGACAGAAAGCCTCCTTGTTATTCTCCTATTACTTCATTGCCAAAGGTTTAGTCCTTGTGAGGATACAGTTTAAAAAGACTTTGTAAACCACATACAGTCCGATTAAAGAAGGCAGAAGGCACATATTGCAGTTTTGAATCTAATCCCATATTGTAACCTAACCACAAGTGATGTATTACATATACGACAAAATGGCGTTAAACCATATCCAGCAAAATTAAAATCATGATTCCTTCGTTCACGACGATTAAAGCCTACTTCTATGAGCAAACTCATATAGAAAAATATTAAATACAGCCCTAAAAGCAAACAAATTTCTCGCTGTCATTGGTTACCATAGCTAACAATAGCCTCACAATGGCTAGAGGCCGGCCGCGGTGGCCGAGGGGACTGAGGCGCTCCAGTCATGGTCTGCACTGCCACTACGGTCGGGGGTTCGAATCCCCCCTCGGGCATGGATATTTGTGACGTCCTTAGTATTAAGTAGTTCATAGGTAGTTTGTAAGTTTAGGGACTGATGGCCCCGTAGTCGAGTCCCATAAGCTATACAAACATTTGAACATTTTTTGAATGGCTAGAGGTTACATGAGCTGCCATGTTACGTATCAATCAGCAGTCATACTTGGCACTTAATTAGAGATTATAAACGACACAAGCAGATTCCAATGAAGAAAAAAAATACTCGAAGGATGAAAATATGAGTGAATAAGAAAGTTGATACTATTCTAAAACATATGGAACAGGGAATTGAAAATTAAACAACTGAATGAGATTGACAGAAACAACAAAGTAAGTAAATGATTAATAAATTATAATAATCACCAATGACAGGTTTCAAACATAAGAAATACTGCAGAGGAAGCTGTGGCAACCCATCTACAAAGCAATCGATTGGACATAGTAAACTAGTGAAATATCTTTGAGAGCTCAGCCTCTCTGGGCTCTATCCTAAATGTTTTAATCAGTTCCTTCCTGTATGAGCTTGAGTTCGGTAATACAGCTATTCGTTCAAGTACATGTGTGAGTTGTTGGGGCCCCATCCCCACTTAATTCCATACAAGTGACCCCAAAGTCGCGTTCACTGCCGTTTTCGCTGAGTAGCGCCACAAGATTAGTTTTTTGTGCGTTTTTCACAGATAAAATATGGTCCCCTTTGTTTCAAGAGTCACGACTGCAATGAACGTAACTGTGGCACCACCACACGGATTTCAAGCCGCAGCGACGTCGTCGCCTCGAGTGCATCTAATCTGTGTTCACAGGACATGTTTGTTACACTGAGTACTACCAGTGCTGCGAGAAGTTTCACAGACTCGGCCTTGGTTCACCTCTTATGTTCTCCGCATATTCGTCAACGAACAGTGAAAATCAAAGTCCACATCACATTGTGTGTGCACGGAACTCTGAAATAATGCAAAACTTCAACCATTCGAATGGCAAATTTGAATTTTAGGCCACCAACCACCCTGACAAGCTTGTGTGTGTATCCTTCCGTCGACCACATACCCCGTCAGCAAAGTGCAGTGGCCACCAAGAACTTCATTAGTGCTTCCGGTATTTGACTTGTTTCCAATAGCATTTATCACAGTGAATGCATCAACCACCCAAAGAGCAATGGACAACTTTCGCTTGTTATGGATGCACCTTTTTCCATACTTTGTCAATAATGCGTTTTGCCATCTATGTGTAATCCGCAGGTATGAGTGCTTTAAGTGACTTGCTAAGCAGATACACACAATTTCTTCGGGTCTGGTTGTCCCAACTGTTCTGTGCCTTGCGCCCCGCTGCACTACCGGCCAGCAGCTCCTACGAGATGGAGGATGGTCCACCACCATTGATTCGCTTCCCCACAGGAACGAAGTGCCACACTATCCTTACTGGTACTTCAATAGCCACTTCAGTGATGCCACAAGAAAGTGATGTTCGCCGTGTCACCAACCAAAAGCAGAGTGCAGAATGGTTTAGGCGCCGCCTCCTGCTTAGACAATCATGGGCGTCTACATGTGTCTCACTCTGTCAGTCACTTTTCACCATCGAGTGCTAGTCTGTACATTCATGACTGCGTTTCTAATGTGCATTTTCTTATTGACACAGGTACAGATATTACATTATTGTCACGTTGGATGGCTACGGGACCACTCCGCCCTCACAGTGCTATACTTCATGGTGTCAATGCCACACAGCTTTAATGTCCGCCTGGCACCGAAGTGTAAACACTTTCATGGAGTTTTTTGGTTGCTGAGGTGCTGGAGCCCATCTTAGGCATGGACTTCTTAAACTGTCACTAGATGTAGTGCGGCGTTTTTCACCACACCACTACCACTTATTTGTCCTGTGCTCTGTTGTGCCCTGACTCTCGTTCTACTAACTCACCTGTTGTTCGCAAGTGTTTACAGACTATTAAGAAGTTCGAAAACTTGTCTTCTCAGTTGTGTCGTGAACATGAGCAAATAATGAAAATGTGTCATGACTCAATCAGACAGTCTGAGACGCTCCTTTCTAAGTGGTCGAGCGAACGTGATTGTGTGCTTCATCTGCACCGTGGGAACGAGCACATTGCTCACTGCCTTGCTGTTATGGAGGCTCAGTTGGCCTCCAAACCAACTCTTGTACCTACAATTGAGGCAACAGGACTCACACTCTAAGGTCAGTACAAGTGTTCCTTCAAAAAGTGCCGCAGTGGAGTAGCCGAGCGGTCTAAGGCACCTCACTGCAGACCGTGCAGTTGCTCGCTGTCGAAGGTTCGAATCCTCGCTGGGGCATGGGTGTGTGT
This sequence comes from Locusta migratoria, assembly GCA_026315105.1. NCBI lineage: Eukaryota > Metazoa > Arthropoda > Insecta > Orthoptera > Acrididae > Locusta > Locusta migratoria. The sequence goes on along the minus strand of CM048744.1, from coordinate 245,655,832 downwards.
GTGTGTTGTCCTTAGATTAGTTTACCTTAGTTTAAGCAGTTTGTAAGCTACAGACTGATGACAACGCAGTTTGGTCGGATAAATTTACAAACATTTGAAAATTTTTTAACAAAAAGTGCTACTAGTGCCGTCACACCCACATGTAAGGTTACCAGTGTTTGTGACAGTGCTACCCCCCACTGTCATATTCGGATGTTTCTAAACAGACCTGTGTTTTCATGCCAATGCTTTCCACGACCTCTCTGGTGGCAGCTACAAACACTAATTAATCTGTGCGCTCTCAGAAGTCGTGGTTTGTTTCAGCTCATCCAGTCGTGCCACGACGCGACGCGAGCGCCACCTCCAGCTAGTGGCCACCGCAACAACTATCATGTGATGCCATCTTGTTGCAGTGCGCTGGTGGTGCGGCCAGGTAAACACAGGGCCAGAACTGCAACTTCCCCAGCGCCTCGGCCAGCTCTGCCATCAATGAACAGAGTTGAGCCACCATCCTTCTTGCGCCCGACATGTGACATGCACTGGGTTGGGCCCCATTTCCCCACCCCTGCCCAACCTGTCCCAACAAATATTAGACGCGAGTGTAAACAAAGCCCTCCTGACATTGCTAGTGATGTTTCAATGGTTTCAAATAGCACAATACACAAGCTACACCTGACATATGGTCCACCCATCACTAGCAAGCTGCGCCACCTCAGAATGGAGAAATTAGCGGCCGTTAAAGAACAAATTTCCGAACTTTTAAAGTCTGGTGTTCAAAAAATGTTCAAATATTTGTTAAGCTTAAGGGACTTAACTGCAGGATCATCAGTCCCTAAACTTACAAACTAGTTATGAACTAACTTATACTAAAGATGACACAAACATCCATGCCCAAGGGGGGATTCGAACCCCCCCCCCCTGACCGTAGCGGTCGTGTAGACTATGACTGGCGCGCCGCAGACTGCTCGGCCACTGCGGCCGGCAAGTCAGGTGTCATTGAGCCCTCATCTAGCAGATGGTTCTCTCCCCTTCATTTAGTACCTAAGCAGGACAGTTCTTGGAGTATCTGTTGAGACTACCGCAACCTCAGTGCTCGCACCATACTGGACAATTATCTGATCCCAAAGATTGCTGTCTTTACACAGATTCTGGCAGCTGTCAAAGTGTTTTTGGTAGTGGATAGCAAGCATGTTTACCACGAAATCTCTATGGCCTCTGGAGACATTAAGAAAACTATCACTACTCCCACATGTTTATTTCACTGCCAATTCATGCCTTTCGGCCTCAAGAACGCCACTCAGACATGGCAATGATTCATCAATGAGATTTTATTTGCCATAAAGTTTTGTTTTGCTATCCTAGATGACATTATGATCTTCAGCAACTCTGTCGAGAAAAACAAAAATCATTTACATATCCTCATTGACACCACAGCTGGCATTGAGCTGAATGACAATAAACGCCAACTACACCAGGGACCTGTGCTTTTCTTAGGCTTTACAGTTTCATCCAAGGGAATCTCCCTTCACCCCGGTAAGTTTGATCATATCAGAAACGTAACTCCCCCACCACATTTAGAGAATTACGTCGTTTCCTCAGCACAGTTAATTACTACCGATGACATATGCCAAGAGCTGATGAACTTCAGCCCTGCTCACAGATGCTCTCGCTGGTAAACACACCTCTGGTGATCAGCCTGTTCCTTGGATGGATGCCATGTCTTTGGCATTCACAGCCCTGAAATACTTGCTCGCTTAATCTGTAAACATCGCTTACCCTCATCCTAATGCTGAACTATCCATTACAATTGATGCGCGTGACACTGCCATCGGCACAGCCAATCTCTCATTGGCGTCACTTCTCCTTTACAATTCTTCTCCAAAAAACTGAATAACACTCAAAAGAAGTACTCAGCCTTTGATCGGGAACTACTGGCCATCTATGAGGCCATAAAACTCTTCCGTTCTTCCATAGACAGCCGCTTCTTCTATGTTCTCACTGACCATAAACATCTCGCTGCTGCCATTTCGAACCCTCCTGCCGAGCCCCCCCCCCCCCCCCACCCCTGTGGCGGTTCCGCTAAATCGACTATATATCTCAATTCACCACTGACGTCCGCTACATCAAGGGTGCAGAGAACACTGTGGTCTATTTCCTCTTTCACAGCTTTACTGACAGCTGATGATGACACAATGCAGCTTATTCAGTACCCGTCATCTTCTTTATGCCCCATCCGCACCACCTTTCCCAGAGTTGCCGGTGAAGTTTGGTGCAACGAATCAATGGGCAAACTCCGCCCCTACATTAGCCTGCTGCCTACGTTGGGACATCTTTGTCAAATTACATTCTTTGTCCCACCCTGGTGTCAAAGCTTTTACTAAGCTGGTTACTGGCCGATTCGTCTGGCAAGATGTCAAGGGCGACTCCCAGGCCTGGGTTCGCGCTTGTGTATCCTGCCACAAAGCCTAGGTACGCACCCCCCTCCCCCCCTCGGCTCTTTCCCCATTCCGTCTGGTCACTTTCAACATGTACACATTGACCTTTTCAGCCCTCTACCCCAGCAGAGCGTTTCCGGTACCTGGTCACCTCCATCGACCGGACCACTTGCTGGATGGAGGCAACCCCCATTCTGAACATAATTACAGAGACAGTAGCAAAAGCCTTCATACACACATGGATCTCTAATTTTGGCTGTGCCTCTGTTATTACCATGGACCATGGCCATCAACTTGAATCTTCCTTTTTCCAAAACTTGTGTCATATCCTCGGACTCAAGCGAATACACTACTGCCTATCATCCCCAAGGAAACAGAATGATCGAGTGCTGGCATCTCACTCTTAAAGCAGCTCGTACAGCCTTCCCCTCCCCCTACCTCCTCAGCCCACCTTTCCTTTGTTGATCGGGTCCACCTTAAATGCTCTAAGCTCTCTGTTCCTTCCACAACGAGCTGCTCCCTTCCAGCCCTCCATGTCCCTTCTGCACTCTCCACCCGCTCCCACGTTTTCCTTAGAGATGACAACATCTGATCCCTTCCTCAACCACCGTACTCAGGCCCACACTGTGTCCTTAAAAGTGGGAGCAACACCTTTATCATTTCCTTGAACAATACGCTCAAAACTGTGTCTATTAACACACTAAAACAGGTTTTTGTTGACTCCAACGCCCCTCTCCTTGTCAATCAGACTCTGCTCCACCGTCCCCCTTCTCCTCCTCTCTCACCCCCTCCCCCATCGACCATGCCTTCCCCAACGCACTCTTTGCCTTCTCCCTCGACCCCCTTCCAAGGATTCTCGCAGTCTCCCCTCCCCTCCCTTTCCTTCATCGAATACGTCATTCTCGTTCCCCCTCACCTGGCCACCAATGTCTCAATGATTTTCCGCAACCGTAACATCTTCATCCTATGTCCATCATCCTCTGATTGCTCGTCCCCTTCATCCAACGATTTAAAACAACTCAGACATTTTCCTCTTCCTTCCACCACCCTTTCCCACGATGTACGAGCGTTCCTCATACCATCGTCTGAGGTCTTTGTCATCATGCCAGTGGAATCTGCATGGCTGTGAGGTCGTTCGACTTGCACCTCCCGTCGGTCTCACTACCTCAATGCCCTCAAAGCATGATCTATCAGTTAGATGTTCGTGGGGGATCCACCAACGACGATGAGATACCGAGATTGTCACATGCTAGTTATTTTAGAACTTCAGTAAAAAAGAGCTTGGATGGCTACTTCCGTTTGTTGCAGATTAGTGTTGATTTCAGTTGTAGTTCGCTCATTGAGTTGGAGATGGTTGTTGTTACAAGCCCTTTCATAGAGTGTCGCAAGATAGATGGGATAGAATTTAAGTAAAAAGTATTTGAAATACTCTAAAATATGCCATGCAGTGTCTGTTACCAGTTGTGAATGATGTTGTGTTGCGATAGAGCTCTGAAGAAGTTGAGTTAGGATTATGTTCTTGTAGCTATAAAAAACTTTTCACTGTGTTCATTACAAAGAATTGCCTGTTTTATCGTGAGTTAGTGGTGTTCACTTTATGACTGGTGCCATTTATGTAGTGTAGATGATCTTTTAACTTCTACATGTGTGGTACATTCGACAAGTTCGTCATTGCAAGCCATGGATATAAGGTGATGTTACCATTTCTCCTACCCAGCGGCTACGGCGTTGTGAGAGCACTAGGAATACTGGAGAAACTCAGCAAGGAAGTTCTGGCGAACATCTTGAGGAAATACGCAGATCCTGTGGCTGTACCTTATAAAGTGTGGCTAGCCGATGTTAAACTAGGTGTTGTATGAATGAGCTCCCATCTATACTACAGCAGTTTCGTGTAGGTGACTGTCTCCTGGATTTGGGCACTCCACAAGATTTTGCAGGGATTTTTAACAAACCAGGCATGTGTGAGTACCTATGGAATCCAACCATGACTTTGGCTTGGAAGGAAGCTGTATAGAGAACTGAAACGCGATTGTGGACAATGATAGGAATCCATAATTGTGTAATGTGGTTGACGTCGAATTTCCGAGTAAAAAATATATAATGCGTTTATTTGTGAATCACGAGTTCTGGTGTCAATAAAATTAGTGGTAATCACCTTATCGTTTTTATAAAGTGTCCTGAGAGGTTTTTGTGGGATACTTTTACTAGCCTACTTTGTTTGGACGAGAACATGACATTACCAGACTGGAGGCTACGATATATACTTACAGACTAGACCGTGGTTTTGACTCTCTACAATACCATTCAAGTGTTTTAAACAAGGATAGCCAATATTTACAAAGTGCACCCCTGTACAGTGTGTCAATCCCATCCGTTTGGTCTCAGCTAACAAATATTTAGATGATTGATGGTGCATTTCTTGCATTGTGATGACCGAGTCTCTCGTTGGGGTGTGATAGAAGCTATTGCGATCATTACAGTGCACATACACAGTTATACTGTAACAAAAAAAAAGTTATACACATCACGTTTGACAGCAAGCTGATTTTCGCTTTTTCCATCAGTAAATTCGAATTCTTTATAAACAATATGTCTTCTGCTGCTGTTGTTGTTGTTGTCTTACTGAAAGAGTGTTTGTATATGTGGACATGCAACCTTGTGGCATTCGTTACCGTTAAATCCCATTTATTATCTAATGTGTGATTTTTTTTTCAACATCTCCGTTGGCTATTGCAAGAATTGTGTAAACGAAGATCGTAAATAGAGAATGCTTAAAATAATAAAACGTTATGATATTTTTTTAAACATTTGGCATATCTTTATAGATAGGACTGTAAGAATTGTTTCATGTAGCCTGCCAAGAGAACATTGTGTTTGTGATTGCTTTGGATATCAAGCTGTATCCACATTACTTTTGGGCTTTTTTATTTTTAAAACGAAGTTCTTCTCTAGTTCGTTTGTACTGTTTCCGTGGTGTCTATCAAGAGAAATTGTTAAGATGGACACACAGCATTTTGTGACGATTGTTACCATTAAATTCTGTCAATAATCTAAGGTGCACTATTTTTTTAAACATGTTCATCAATTGTTGTATACATCATCTATGTGAAGACATACATTTATTTTGCCCAGATTTACTCTACTTTTATGTTTTAAAACATAAGAAAGAAGCACTCTTTTTTGTTTCTATGTTTATCTTGTAAGTTAATCATGTTATGAATTATCTGTGGTTTTCTAATTGACATTAAAGATATCAACCAGTTAATTAATTAATTATGATTTTCTTTCTTAAATTAAAGAAAAATATAAATTTCCCCTACTCTGCTTTTCATCCATATATTTCCTGCCTCATGTATCATCACAACAAGTTATACAACACTTAGAGTACATACAAACCAATAGCATTGCACTGAATTTGTTTATGATGTGTCTGTATTTACCTGTAAAATTGCTAGTTGTACTTAAGGTTTGATGTATTACGTTACTGCAACTGTATGTATCGATTCTGAGAAAACATAATGTTCTAATTGTTAATACGAAAACATAGGATGTCTTAATTAATTTGATATGTAAATTAGGAATAAAAAAGTAATTGTGAGTGGTAGTGGAAGGTCTGGGGGTGTGCGGGGGCAGTACTAACGCAAGTGTCTACTTTTGGAGGCGGTCATGTTGTTTACGAGAATGTTACTTGTTAGTTGTTGGTCGTCCTTAAGAGCGTCATGTCTTACTAAGTACAATCACATGTTCGTTCTGACCTTTTAGACAGTGCACTATTGTTCGAGTGAAAATGTTTGGGGGCGAGGGGTAACGGTACATTGGCGGTTAGGCAACTGGCCTAGGGTGGAGGGGTGGGGGAGCAAAACCTGCCAGGGACGTACTAGAGTAGTCCGAACGGCTACCCTGTGACAGAACTGGCATTACTACACTACTGACTTATTTAGTTCTGCAAATGAAAGAAATGTACTCAGTACAAATTCCAGAACTCTTCTGTAGTTTCACCTTTGTACATTTCATTTTATTAATGTATAACGTAACTCGAAACTCTCACTAAGTTACACGCTGTAAAGCCTTCAAGGGCATGTGAAAGACGGACTGAGGCTTTCACAAAGACTATTACAAATTATGAAGACGAATGTGGTTTATTGAGGAGATAGTTTTTCACACCAACCCATGTAAAAAATCAGAATATCTTACCATGCACTTTCTACAAAATCGACTAAGGAACAGGTGTTGAACTAAAGAAAAAATTCATGTGAAATGAATTTTTCTTTTTCCATTGAAAGTGAAACGTTTTGTTAAAAACACGATGTGACATAGTCTTCATAGTCTTATACAACCCAAAATCATTTTAAACCATAAAAATCGGAGTAGTAGGTTTACCCATTTATCATAGTACACGGTTGGGTATTTCGAGTATGACATGCTCGAACGACCACGAGAAAAACCGAATGCGCTTGTTCTTAGCGTGCTAAACGCCTACATTGACAATTACCAGTCTATCATGGAAATACCTGCTTTCACACATGATGTTAGCGGCGGAAAAGTACCAACCAGGTACATGTAATTTGGCAGTCAGAAGTATAGTATCTGTCTCTTTAAGATCTTTGAGTAGGCTACGCAATGCAAAGTGACAGCTTAGAATGTAAACAAAGCAGACAATCATGCTATTTTGTGTTGACACTCTGTTAGTCTTTATATCTGTCTGTTGATTACTCGTGACATAGCTTGGTGTTTCTTTACGTACTGTTTTATTTTCTTTACTGTCCGAATGAAAAATAACTGTTTTATAGACAAAACAGTAGGCTACGGATCTTTCAGTGACTATTCAATTACTCATTTTTTAAAACAAATATTCGATAATGACGTTCTTTAAATCATGTACCTAGCCACAATTTATATTGTACACAGAGCGTGTTGGCTTCTGTCTCGGAGGTTTCAGTCCATGTTTGGTTTATGTCGCAACTTACGTTTCGCTGCCACCAATTCAGACTCAGACTGGCTAGCACTGTTAATGTTTCGTATTTCATTGCTCTTGGAGGGTGAAACTTGGGCAATGGCAACAACTCATAATGGAAGAAACATCATACTTCCACAGAACGGCCAATATGTCAACAAAAGGCCATAAAAGCTTAAAATGTACAGTATATAAGAATTTTGGACGCATCTTTATAACATCTGTATTTCCCAGTATCTTGAATCTCCAGTAGCTGCGACAGTTATTTATAATTGCCAATACCAATAGATTGTTTGGTTTATACCTACCTTGTATCCACAATAAAACATTTTAATGCACACTGTGTCATTAGTTCATTTAGGGCCCCTTTTCTGCAGATGGAGAAGAGGCTGTTTATAAAATATTTGTACTACCACATTACTCAGACAAACCTGAGTTAGGGTAGTAACCTTTCTTTATTAATGATTCCACCAATGTCTACTGTCAAGTCTCAAATACAGAAATATTTATCCTTCTCAGTGTACTCTGTTAAGTGTCATTCCTCGTTCGAAAAGATTATTACGTTTACAACAGGTTGTTATTAGGACAGTAGTTCCCCAAACTAACACTCGAAACTCGTCACTTATCCGGAAATTACTATCAAAATAACTTTCTGTCCTTTTTTCTAATCAGTTGTAAATATAAATAAAAGGCAGAAACGTAGAACTAACTTTTAATACATACAGATAAGTTCAATTAAAATGTACTAAAGATGGAAAAAAACGGAGGTGAGAGGATCCGAACCAACACCCAGACATATTACAAATTACGAATCCACCACACTATTCATTATAGTACAATCACATACGGTACAATGGACTTTGAAAATAGTTATAAATAAACTTAAATAGTTACGTTGTTGATTCGTTACAAAACTACTATTTATTTGTAAGGTAAGCGTTTTCGTGATTACTCTTAAAGGCATCATAATGGCATACTGTAAGTTTAAAGTACATCATTTCTGAATAAGCTGAATTTAAAAGGGCGCTTGTCACATCATGCCAGTCTCTGGTCCAAAACGGAGGTGGTATTTTTCCGCCTCTAACGTATACTTGCTTTCACCAGCTCCAACAAACGTAGACGTCATATGCAGACCTCGACTCGTCTTGTACTCGATTGTCGTAACTGGTCTACCAGTAGAAGTGATGAATGAAGTGTTTTTTCTACCGCCTTTCGGACTGTTATTCTGTCATAGTGTTAGTAGGAACTAGAGTGGTGATCCCGACACCGTTCAAATACCGCTACGTTCAGACCAACGAGCTAAAATTCAAGCTCGTTGGTTCAGACAATAGCTTTCAGCAGCGGACAACTACTACTGGATCCCAAAGATCCTTCGAAGTTTTTGACACAGGACGACCCACTCATCAAGTTAAAGGAACATTTTTAAAACAAATCCGAGCGCTCTCTTCAACCAGCTGCATCGCGCTCTGTCTTTCGGCACCACGCACTTACCCCACCATGTTGCCGTCATACATTAAGAAACCAGTGTGCACCTAGGGACATGAGTGTTTCACACATTGTTTTAATGGATGAATTTTATTTCCTGCGAATGTGATGCGAAATTTGTCTGCCAGTGCATCTGACGAACAGTTTCATGTGCAAATTCGAATCCGTTTCGCTGCCGCCGCCGCCCGTCGCGCCTTCGCCTTGAGCACCCGTTTTCCGACCCAAACACGACTCCTGGCATTAGTACGCTGCCTGCCGCTCCCCTGTGTCGAATTTACCCATGTGCATTCTGTTGTTCGGTTCTGATTTGACACCCACCATCACAGCCGCAGCGCTATCTGCTGCACCTAATGCGCCACACGATGCGGCGTTCTCGTCGCTGTACAACCTGCTAAAGTCACCAGTCGCCACCCACATCTACATTCATACTCCGCAAGCCACCTGACGGTGTGTGGCAGAAGGTACCTTGAGTACCACTATTGGTTCTCCTTCCTATTCCAGTCACGTGTAGTTGGCAGAAAGATAGATTGTCGTTATGCCTATGTGTGGGCTCTAACCTCTCGTGATTTTATCCTCATGATGTCTTCGCGAGAAATTTGTAGGAGGGAGCAATATACAGCTAGACTCCTCGGTAAAGGTATGTTCTCGAAACTTCGACAAAAGCCCGTACTGAGCAACAGAGCGTTTCTCTAGCAAAGCTTTCCGCTGGAGTTTCTCGATCATCTCAGTAACACTTTCACAATTACTAAATGATCCTGTAACGTACTGCGCTGCTCTCCTTTGGATCTTCTCTTCCTCCTCTATCAACCCGACCTGGTACGGATCCCACACTGGTGAGCAGTATTCAAGCAGTGGGCGAACAAGTGTACTGTAACCTACTTCCTTTGTTTTCAGACTGCATTTGCTTATGATTCTTCCAATGAATCTCAGTCTGGCATCTACTTTGCCGCCGATTAATTTTATATGGTCGTTCCATTTAAAATCACTCCTAATGCCTACTTTTAGATAATTTACGGAATTAATTGCATTCAGTTGCTGACCTTCTATAATGTAGGTAAATGATAAAGGATCGTTCTTTCTATGCATTCATAGCACATTACACTTGTCTACATTGAGATTCAATTGCTGTTCCTTGCACCACATGTCAATTCGATGCAGATCCTCCTGTATTTGAATACAATTTTCCTTTGTAACAACCTCTCTATATACTACAGCATCATCCAAAAAAAGGCCTCAGTGAACTTCCGATGTTATCCACAATGTCATTTATATATATTGTGAATAGCAACGTCCCACGAAAATCCCCTGTGGCACACCTGACATCACTCTTACTTCGGAAGATTTGTCTTAATCGAGAATGATGCCACCTGCTGTGTTGACTGCATCACATGGCTACTCGTAGGTGCACATGACGTTTGGCGCCACTGCCATGACAACAGTTCTTGATACCACAATGCCAGCAATGCTTCCGAATTAAAAATTTTCAAATGTTTGTAAATCTATCGAACTCACTTTATGTGGTCTATGTGGTCATTAGTCCATAGCTTACAAACTATTTAAATTAAAGTAAACTAATCTATGGACAACATGAATACCTATGCTCTAGTAGGGACTCTAACGACCATCCGCACTGCCTCACAGCACTCCAGTACATATGACTAACTCGCTGTGGCGCCTTTGTATCATCATTCCTTGGTGGGATCTCAATGGATGCAACTTTCACCACTCAACATTGAATGGATCCAACTCCATAACATGGTTCTCATTGGTAGAATCTATCTTTCAGTTACACAACGTTACATGTGAGGAGGTTCGTTTCTTGTGTCTGGACCCACATCTTTACAACCAGATGGACTTGGCCAGCAATATCCTGTCAGTGCCCCCTGACCCCCCCCCCCCCCCAACCTGAAGTTATGCAGTGTGAATGAGATTCTTCTACAATGTTTGTTGCCTCACCAGTTGAGGCATGGACCCACATTATCAAAGAGATAACCATCAGCAGTTTCACACCATGTGATGCCACCTGCTGTCCAAAGTCGTCTATTCCTTCCTGCTGAATTCAGCACAGTGGGCGATATGGCTGCTGAAGTTACCTGCAGTCTACAAATTCAGCTCTTGGCACTTTTGACACTGCCTCTCTACAGTCGTCTGGCGTATAGAGACAGAGTGTACCAAGTGATGTACCACCACCAGCTGATTTCTCGACCTACAGCCCCCTCACTTGCATGTTCAGCTCAACAACTGGGAATGCCCCCTTCCGCCCAAATGGTGCTCTGCCCTACAGACGGAGTAGCAACCTTTTAGCAGCAGACTGGTACTGCAACCACGTTCAGCCACTCCCCCCCCCCCCCCCAACAACCATGCAATCTTAGCCAGGCACAATTTCCTCCACCACCAGCACAGCAGGTTGGATGCCCCACCCAACCTATCCACTGTGCTGGTTCCTTGTGACACATGGCAACAAGGCACATAACTGTAGGCACCTACATGTGGCATCATCAAACTTTTGGCTTGGGGACTAGCACTAGCCACTCGTCCTAAAGACACCTCCCGAATCTTCAGTAAACATCCTCTTCAGACACCACTTCTGCAGGACTATATATCACAGACGTTTCCTCACAAACTCGCTTCTTTGTAGAAACCAGCGCCGAAGCCAGAGTCATGTCCTGTAATATCGCACCATCAAGTCTTGGTCCAGACGTGGCACCGTCAGGGGCGGCGCTAGACGAAAACTGGGCATCGGCGAACTCGTCTTTGCGAGGCCCCTTTCATTTTTCCAGTAAGGAAGAAAAAGTTAAATAAAATGAGCTGAATTATACATCAATAATGATTATACTAAATTTTTATTTGTATAATATGCAAGTATTATTACAATGACAAAATTTACAATAATCATACACAAATTAAAATAGAAAAAGTTTTCAGCTTTTCGCCTCACTGAATTTTATTTAAGAGCACATCTTAATTAATACTAGCCGCTATTTCGGCTTCAGTTGATACTACTGACAACGCAGAATGTGTTTCTTGGCTCACTGTGCTTCTCAAGTAAGTCTTGATCAATTTTAACTTTATGAAGCTCCTCTCGGCCGAACCTGTACTGACTGGAACTGTGAGCATGATTCTGATTGTTATATAAACATTAGGATATACTTCTTCCACATTGTTTTCTAAAATGCACAGAAGAAGTTGTTTTGCAAGTATTTAACTAGAAATTACTTCATTGTTGTACTCATTCGGAAATAAATACGGACAACTAAACAGTGTCGGTTGGGAATGGCCAAGCGCACTAAGACGTCATACCACGGTGAGCGAGTTCCCTTTCGTCGTGGTTCGAATTCCACCCTCGGTTAAACTACTGTAAGTTAGATCCAGGTCGTCGCTACATAACCTAGCAGTTGAAAAGCGCCGTTAAACATCAAATATAAAAAAGAAAAATATACTGCTAAAATTTTAACAATGTTTAGCGAGGCCCCCACAGGCGCAAGGCCGTCGGCGGTCGCCGACGCCTATCGCCGCCACTGGGCACCGTTGTGAGCCATCAAGTCTACTCTACTACTGAACTCTGCTTAAAGCTGTTACAAGACGCTACATTCCTTTAACAGTTCTGCATCACCAACTGCATTGTTTTTTGTGAATGATTAATTTCATTCAGATGCCACATTACACATGCAGCTTCAAGCACTGTTAACTGACGCGCTAGCAGGCAACAACACATCAGGTGAGCGGAAGCTCTCATGGACAGACAGCATGACTGCTGCTTTCGGCCACTTAAAGAGGAGACTTATGCATGCAGTGCATACCATTCCGGATGCTAAAATTACCACTACCATGGATACTAGTGATTCCTCAGTTAGCATTGTGGACTAACACGTTGATGACCACTCTGAGCCATTATCCTTTTTCTCTAACAATCTATCGCCCTAGCAACACCAATGGTCTGTATTTGACAGGGAGCTTTACGCCATTTACACTGCCATCAAATATTTCAGAGGGCATTGAGGTCCGCCCCTGATAGTCGATATCGATCACCGGTCGCTCACTGACGCTATACATAACCTGTCGGGCGGCCCTCCCCCTCGGTGCTGAGACGTTATTTCATAGTTTACAACTGACGTTAGATAAGTCTGTGGCGCAGATAGTGTCGTAACAGATTATGCACTGCACATCGGCGCCAACTCGACGTACATGGACTTTGACAGGCTTGCATGCTTCCAATAATTGGTCGACAAAATACAAGAGTTACTTCGCTTGTCAGACACATCCCTGCTCACTGAAAAGTGCTCATTACCCACCTCAAGCATTTCAGTCTTTTCTAACATTTTTGCCAGTGTGGCATGGCCCTTTGTTCCTTTGGAAATGCATGCAAACATTTTCCATTCTCTTCACCGCCATTCCCACTCTGGGGAAAATATTTTTTTCGTATCTTGACAACTGTATATATCGTAATCAATGAGTCAGAGAATAAATAGGAAACAAATGGTGCGCAATATCTTTTCCCTAGAAAGCTAGCAATAATTATCTGCACATATCACTCTCATTTATTGCAGTATCTTTCTATCACTCTGTAATGATTATTCTGTGGTGTATAGTGTAATAGCAATAGTAAATAAAAATAATATGAAGTGTAAAAAAGGTAATTTATTACTAAAAACTTTGGACTCAACCACCTGAATGAGAAAAGGTACAATGCTGACACCATGATCATTATTATTGTTATTTTGTATTGTAATGGTCTTGTATTAATTTAAAATGACCTTTTTTCATGATAAGGTAAAGGTTGCAAATAAGAACCATCATAGTTTATATTAGCAAATTTAACATATTCACTTGGACGTTGTTGGACCCTGCCCGTTTTGGGCAGGTTCCATTATATCCCATCAATGATTGACCGCACTATGTGGTGAATTGAGTCCATTGCTCTCAAAGATAGTTCTGCATCAACTGTCGCGTGTACCTTTATCAGTCTCAAAGTTTGGCTGTCTGTCCTCACTCACCAATGACCAAGAGCGACGTTTCCAGTCGGCACTTTTCAATCACTTGTGCAATCAGTGCAGTTCCAGGAGGTTCCATATGTCGGCCTACCACCCACAGTGCAGTAGGTTCATTGAGAGATGGCACCATACCCTCAAAATGGCCCTAATGTGCCACGGTGGCAGCTGAACCGACGATCTCTTGTGGATGCTTCTAGGCATCTGCACTGCACACACGGATGATGTATGCATCTCTCTGGCCGAGGTGGTTTATGGTGAAGTCCTTGTCCTACCTGCGGATTATGTTGTAGACACCAATCATTTGACACAAAAAAATTTGCCTACATTCATTGAGCACATACGTGAACATATAGCCCTTACACATGTACCGCTACTGCATGCCCACTATATACCACACATTTTGGTACATGAAGTGCAGGCAGTCTGTGAGTTCATGATGCTATGATATGATACAGTGTGCCCCCCACTATAGCCGACTTACTCATGACTGCACCGCATCGTCTGCAGGGCCATACCTCATTTGACATTTCCCTGAATAGATGAATGGTTCATGTATGCACCAACTGACTAAAACCCACGTGGGGGTGCAATTGACACTCCAAGGAAGTACAACGCAGGTGACGCCCCCCTGGTAGGACTGGACTCAGCATATAACAATCTTTTACCAGCACATAGTGGCCTTGCTTGTATCCATTGTCTAGCGAGTGACAAATGTGCATGTAAAGACCAGAATTTAGGCAGTGATCACGCAAACAACGATACTGACACAGCAGCAATCGCCGACCCTGCCTCCCAGCAGCCATCCTCTGCAACAGCCCACTTGGCGCCACGTGTAGAGCCTGACAGTTCGTCTCCATTTTTGGGTTTTTCTCCAACGCAGGACTCTGACATTTTCTGGCTCGACTCCACACAGGCAAAGGGGCAGCTCGCTGATTTACGCACTAACTATGCAGACACCTATTCTACATATGATCTGGACGTCTCTGCTTACCCACAAGATGACATTATTATCCAGCTCTGGAACAGATGTTTCTTTTGTACCTACAGCTCCACTGCGACGACCCCTTCACTCGAATAAACACCACTCTGATCAGACACGTCTCTCTATCCACCGCCGGCTGCAGTGGCCAAGCAGTCTGTGGCTCGCCAGTCACGTTCTGCACGCCCATTACAGTCGGGGGTTCGAATGCCCCCTCGGGCATGGAAATTTGTGCTGTCTTTAGTATTAGCTAGTTGATAAGTAGTTTGTAAGTTTAGGGACTGATGACCCCGTAGTTAAGTCCCATAAGCTCTACAAACATTTGAACATTTTCTCTGTCCACCTCTGCAGACATGTGAAATACCTCCTGATCCTTAAGCTACCGTGTCAATTCCTCTTCTTTCTCTTCCTTCCTCTCCAGTCCAGATCTCTAGTACTGTATGGCAGCTCCGTTGCCCACGCTGATTGGAGGACTACATCACGTACTCTCCGCCACTCGATTCTCTCTAGAAGCGCTACCAACAACTCACTACATTGTCCACTTCATCCCACGCACCACAAGTGCACGTCATAGACTGACTCACTGAGCACTCCGCAGCATGCATAGACAGCCCCCAACAAAGCGCGCTTTCACAGCCATGTCCCTGCTCAGTGACTGCACCAAGTTGCAGGGCCTCACAACTCTGAGTGCACCACATCTCTCGTCAGGGTATGGACTACCACCACACAACCACCAGACCTCGACATCAGCCTACGATGCACATATGCTGTCAATGCTGACGTCACCTCTATGCTCCACACTACTAAGAGGGGGGGGGGGGGGGGGGGGGAGGGGAGCTATGTGGCAGTCCGTGTATCGTTCCTCACACAGTTGACAAAATAGAAGTGATTAATAAACTTTTTTGTTGCCAACTTTTGGTGTTATTCTTCCATAGTATTGGTAAGAGTTAGAACTTTATCAGTTATGTCTTTATCCCTTACATTAATTGATAGGGTTAGAAACAACTGAGTTTTTCTTCTTTGGCAGTGCTGAGATTTTCCATTTAAAACGTTTTTTAATGAAAATTGCTTCATCTACTTACGATTTTATTCATATAAACTGTCTGTGTCAGACTTTTCTGTTACTTTGTTGTAATACCTAAACTGTTATTCGATTTCATGTATCCACTATTGGAAGAACATAAATTGGAAAAATATCTAAGTCGTCATGAAACAACTACAGTTTATCGCTAAAACGCGCATAATGACAAAATAAAGACTAACAACAAATAGTTGCATGTAATTCATGTAATCTCCAACTGTAACATCAGTGAAAATGACGAAAATAAGTTAGTATACCCATTTCATCAAAACATCTTTACCGAGAAAGCTTCACATGACTTGACGGATAGAGCACTCTCTACACAAGTTTTGCAATCGTGAAGACACTACTTACCTTTCGACTATTGATTTTGGCGAATGCGTGTGATAGAAACAGGTTAGATTTCTTTCCCATATTACAACTTATTTATTATGAAGGAATGTCATTGCAATGCAACAGTACACTGAAGTTTATCAGTAGATACAATTTAATATAGTAGTGTGTCAATAAGAAAAAAAAAAATAAAACTGTAATTGCAATCACTGTAAAGGGAATACTTGATTAGTGACTGCTGTGGTCTTGTGGTGTAGCGTATGAGTATAGAACGAAAGAAGAAGGTTCATGCTCCGACAAATGCTAATACTTTTTATTTCATCTCTGCATTTATAACAGATTCGGGAACTTAAGTACCTATATTACGGAATATCGGATGTTATTTAAACGTAACAGTGTGATCTCTTTCTCCCTTTCTTTTTCTCTTATGAGTAAATTTGTTGTTACCATCAACAACTAGCAAAAGCTTAAAGCACACAAACGTGAGTAATTAGTCAAAACATGTCCATCATATTGTATAACAAACTACCACTCAGAATAAAAATACAGAAGACTGATATATTAGAAACAAGTTAAAAATTTAAAATACTCTCATCATCTATAAAATGCAAACGAATATTTATGAGATAGTTATGCAAATCCAAATTCTTCATTAAATGAACAACGTCAATTATGAATTCTGTTATTTCAGAAACATATGTGGAGGAAGGAGCGATAGAGGCAGCGGGATTCTTGCAGGATG
Source organism: Locusta migratoria (assembly GCA_026315105.1). Lineage (NCBI taxonomy): Eukaryota > Metazoa > Arthropoda > Insecta > Orthoptera > Acrididae > Locusta > Locusta migratoria. Next base: position 245,638,853 of record CM048744.1, on the reverse strand, counting down.
GCCTATTGAAGGAAAGTGGAGTGGTTGTGTGGGTTTGGTTGGGATTTGGGATTGGACAACATCAGTCAATGTCTGATGAAGGAATGACACGGTGCAGTCATTATCTTTGGGGGTTTGGAGCACAAGGGAATTGCTGGTGACACAGGTATCAATAGTGCATCAGTAGGCATCCCAGTTGGCACAGGAATAGTCACGGATGAGTTTTGGGGGAGGAGCAGGACAGGGGCCGGGGTGGTGGTGGCGGTCACTGGTAAGTAGGATACGTGCGTGGTCACTGCCTATAAGGGCAAGGACTTCTTCTGTGATGCTGTCAGGATGTTGAGGAAAGCAAGATCATTATTGGGGCTGATTTTACATTCTGTGTGGGTGGGTTGTAGGAGGGAGAGTTGGTCGCCCTGGAGATTACCAAGCACACTTGGGGAGTAACATATTACTTGTAACGCCGTTACTAGTAACATTTACTTTTCAAAGGTGATGGACAGTAATGGCGTTATTATTTGCATACAGCAACTTTAACTGTAACTAAATTACTCTTATCAGTTAGCGATTTAACGGAAGTATCGTTATTGTTCTGTCATAAGTAACATAACATTTTTTTGTATGAGTCTCAAAACTGCAGAATATCAATCTTTGATTTTAGTGAAGAAAAAAAAAATAGAGAAACAAATTGTTTCTAAATTAAACCTTATCTCAAAGTCTTTTTGACTACATTTAAGGGTAATATCAGATAACTTAGTAGCTTCAACATTATTTTAATAAATATGGCAACTCCTGCATGGTGACTACCAGGTCTACAGTAATAGTCAACCACTGAAAAAATTTTAAGGGAGACAGATTTTACTGTAAGCCAGTGTTCAGAAATGTCTTGTAGTTCCTGTGTTAACAGTACATTTAATTCTTCAACTTTGTTATTAAGGGACTGAAAATTTTGATGAAAGATCTTAAGCACAAAATTTGAGAGAATATCTACAGTACCATTAACCTTTAGTTTAGATTCTGTTGATTTGGAGCTGTTAGTGCTGGTGCTTTTGTTAGTAAAAAATCGTTAAGATGTCTTGGCTGCCTAAAGATTCTTCTAACTGGATATGCTGACTTTCCTTCTGTTGACTGGGATGCTGAATTGTTCATTGTTGGTGTTGCTTCTGGAGTAATTCTAGCATATACTATTTTATCTGCTTGCAAGGTCATCCGGGCTGTTGCTTTAGAACATTTTACCATTATGGGTGTAGGTATTCCAAAATTATGGGATTCTTCAGACACGGGATCTCATATTCACTTAGTGATTCCATCTGATCCTTCTTAATGATCCATTTGTCCCAGGTAGTTCAAACAGTAGCCTAGCCATGCCTCTTGTGATTAGTGTTTACTGACAAATTACTTTTGCCACTAACTGTTTACCATGGTAATTTAAATGTAGTCTGTGACTGGTATGCATGGTTCTTTCTAACTTGCTTACATCAACATGTTCATACTTGGGAATTTATTACACAGTTCATCAGTCTTTTTGTTCACTCTTTCTACGAGTTCATTAAGACATGATCAAGCAGGTAAAACATATCTCCATGATTGATTTACCACTGCTATATTAGTGTTGCCTAATTTCTTGCAAACATTTTCAAGGACAATAAATAAGAAGCAATTAATTAAAATTTGTGATGCAGCCAGGAATCGAAACCTGAGCTCCATGCTTACTAGGCAGACGTCTTACCGTTAGACCACCGCACCAGTAATGGTTAAGGCGCCTTGGAATAGTCTAAGTACGACTTCCCTCCATGCAACAAACTTTAATTCAGCTTCTGTTTTCCATAGATAATTGCCACTACTGCCAAGGCTCTCCATGCAGCGGAATAACACCTCAGCAATGGACATATTGGAACATTCCTGTTAAGGTGACATAAAAATCAAATTAAATATAAATCCATATTCCCTGAGACGGTTTTTCGTCTCAAACATTAACGATAAAGAAGAAGCCATGAATTAAAATTTGTGATATGGCCAGAAATCGAACACTGACCTCCATGCTTACTAGGGATATAATAGCAAGATAAAATGTGCCATAGTAAACTTAGATTTTCAAAAAGCTATTGACAGAATCAATCATTCTTATCTTTTTAAGATCATGTACTTCATGAATTTTCCTTTGCAGTTTATCAATATAATTAAAAACTTGTTACAACACAGTTCATCGAGAGTAGTGATAATCTGTAAGTCAGGGCGTGCAATCCCAATCAGTAGCTCTGTGAGGCAAGGGTGTCCAATGTCAATGGCCCTCTTCGCGATAGCGATAGAACCGCTGCTTGTCTCTCTGACGAAAGGCTTAACAGGACTGCAGATACATGGGCAGAAGATAGTGTGCAGAGCCTACGCAGATGATGTAGCTTTATTGGCAACAAACGTTGATGAGCTAACACTAGCTCTTCAAATAGTAACAAAATACGAGAGAGCATCAGGCGCCAAATTGAACTGGACAAAATCAGGAATGATGCACATCGGACGAGGATTAGGCTCACTAGACCACCAACAACTAAAGGACACTGCCAAGATGAAATGCCTAGGTGTTGATTTCAGAAGCACAATTCGCCATACTATAGCTGCCAACTATCAACAGCTACTAACAAAAATTCGTGCTTGTACACAGCTCCATAGTACAAGGAAATTGGATGCACTACAAAAAGTTGAACTGGCGAACATATATATTGTTTCTAAATTAAATTATGTGGCACAAGTTTTGCCTATACCTCGACATAGCGAGAAGAACTCTGTCAACACTTGGCCATTTTGTATCTCGTGGGAACGTCTTTAAAGTACAATATGACACATTGACACTTCCAACACGTCAAGGAGGACTAAATCTCACGAATGTGTACAATAAGGCACAAGCTTTATTTGTATCCAAAATCTATAAGCTATGGAGGAATTCAGTCTGACCGCTCATCTCCGAATGAAATTGCGACACATGATCTCCAGCCACCTATTGATATACATCACATACCGATGGCTTTACAACATTTCCGACATTTCGTTGTAGATTACAGCTATATTCAAGTGAAAGTACCTGAAAGTAAAAGGCCTCTAGTAAGAGAACTCTATAAGATTATGATGGCAAATAAGTCAAGGAACATTGTCAAACGGAAATTCCCAAATAATAATTGGCCTGCCACATGGGAAAATATACACAATCAGTACCTACCTTCATATGTTAGAGCCATGTGGTATACACTAGTTAACAGGAAAATTCCGACAAAATCCAGGCTCTACACAATACATTTAACGGATTCCCCATTGTGCCTCACGTGCAACCTCGTTGACAGTGACGAAGACATATTCGTCTGTAATATCGTAAAAGATATATGGGACTACGTCCAGCAGAAATTGGCTAGCATTAGGCGAACTTCGCCCAATGCAATAATACCGGCTGACTTTCTCAATCCTGATGGAATTCCATTCCCGAAGACCAAACCGAACGCAGTCATCTGGTTGATGGGCCACACTGTGTACTACTTACTCAGCACAGGAGAGAAGATAAAAGAGGCATTCGTGATGTATCTGCACATAGAGCACCACAAGATTGAGGACACAATGAACTATAAGAAAGATTTTGCTAACTTTTTGAGCAAGACCATTACGTAGAATGGGATAATACAATACAGAAAAAAGGGGTACAGTGTGGATGTATAGTGTTGATGAATAGACTCAAAATCAAGTGATATTCAAAACCACAGTTGCTTAAGGTAACTGCGGAGTTGATCAATTGAAAAGTTCACAATGAATTTTTAGTCTATTATTGTCCAAACTCAATGTAATTTTCAGTTCATCTGTGTAAATAAAGTATTTTTTAGTGTAAAAAACGGTAAGACGTCTGCCTAATAAGCCTGGAGGTCAGGGTTCGATTCCCAGCCGCATCACAAATTTTAATTCATTGCTTCTTATTTATCGTTAATGTCTTGGACATGTTTGAGATGAAAAACCATCTCAGGGTATTTGAATTTATATTTAATTTTCAAGGACAGTAAATAGGTTAATTGCCTTCTTTTGTGGCGATATCATTTGCGCGTGCACAACTTAAGACACAGTCTCTTGTGGCTAGGTTTCTGCATGATTGAACTACTGTTTTTGTGACTTCTTTTACGCCAGCTCCAGGCTTCACAACTGCCTGGACACTCGAGTCAGTCTGTATCTCTGCTACTTATGCTGCAAGTTTGCGTCCATGACTGACAGCAAAAATTAAAATCTTTCGTTCGGTTTTGCGCATTGGAGATGTGTCATTTGTCTCTAGAAAAATGCACCACGCACAATTTTTGTTGTTGTTCGTGTTTATCGGTGCCCTTACTAGAATTTTGCAGAGTGGAATCTCGTTTGGCATTACCTGTAAATCCGAATAACATAATTTGTTTGTTTTTTGTTATTGGAACTGATTTCAGCACTGGGTTTTACATTGTTTGCGATATTGGTAGCAGATATTACACCAGTATCGGATTGAAGCAGTGTTTGTTGACTTTTACAACTAAGGTTTTTAAGTTGCTTCTGTAATACAAGTATAGTACTTTGAAGTTTAACGATTTCACTGTCTTTTCCACTTAACGTAAGACGAAGAGCGTCGCAATGTTTACATTTGTACGTAAGTCCATTAACACTTGTTTGTCCTGGTGTTATTTCACTTGACTTTATACGAGTGATGATTTCATTTGCGTTTTTTACTTTCACCTCACAGCAATAACATATTCCCGGTTGTACCACAATATTCTTTCTTTTTTTTCTTTTTTTTTTTTTTGCACTTCTTACATAAGAACTCTCACTTTTTCCGTTTTTTACGGAACTCGATTCACGCGAACTTTGTTGTACCGCAATGTTCTGTCTTCTGTCGAAAATGGAAACTTATTTGTGTAAAACTGCTGCAAAATACAGTCTCCTCGCTCATTTTTATGAGAACGCAATGACGAACAACGCTCACGAATCAACAATAAAGACACAATGGCTACGGCCACTGCCTATTTATCACGAAGGCAGTGCTACGGCGCATACTGCTGTTTACGTCGGTAAGGTTGGTAGAGAGCATAAACATTCCGGAGCTGCACGAACGCAGCCGACGTCCGCCGATCGCCCAGGGCTCTGGCACAGAATAAGGAGTATACAGAAAGGAAACTCCCGCTGCTGTCTGTCGTCCAAAATTTAACGCGCATGCGCGGAATCGGCCATCTTGAAAAGCAGTAAACGTGTGATCACTCCCTACTCTGTGACGTGGTAATGCGCCGTCTTTGTTTGTTAATTGTGTATTTTAGCTGCCTGAATCGCATAAAAGTAAACAAGTATTTGATACAGTGCAGTGCAGTGAAAATAAAGAACTGTGTGTCAGTAGGTGGAGCTGTTCTGTTTTAAATTAAGAGCAGCAATAAAAGTAATGGTGGCCGATGGTGTTCAGCATCTAATTGCCGCAATAATTCGAATACAAGTAAGGATATAAGCTTCTTCACCTCCCCAAAACATGCTGAGCAGTAAGTGAACGTCGCTATATGTGCAGTGAAAGTTAAATGTTATCAGTTTCGAATGAGAGCAATGTGTGCATAATTATTAAAAGTAGCCTTACTTCTTCTCTTGACGATAACTCGCTGTTGCTGTTGCTGCAGCAGTTCAACAGCATCAAACTGTTGAAGTACATTTATATTTTATAAGTTTAACGTTGCAGGGAGGAATATAAAATGAATGACAAAGAATAGTGCGTAAGTACGCAGGTAAAATTTTACTTACGACATTGGAGGCGTGGCGTGCGCTTCTGATACTCAAACAAATAATTATTTTATGCTGTTCCTGTTCTGTGGTTGACAGATTCCTCTATATGCCCTTCTCCGATCAGTAAATTAATGATACTCCTAAAGCAAATACAACTTTTATATATGCCCAGACGTCATTAGTTCTGTGTAGTCATGTTGTACTGCTAAGTTTGACTCAATATTTTGTGCGAATTTATTCGTGTCAAATAAAACCTGGCAGTTGTAAAGTCACTTTCTTATTTTTAACTAATTTCCCAAACATATATAATTTCCCAAAATGCGTTATTTGGCATTTTTCTAGAGATAAGCACCAAATAAAACGACCATCGATTCCACCGTACATTTTCGTAGTTGTGTTAAAATTTAGGCCTATTTTTTTTTTCGTTGGATTACAATTAGGTGCAAGAAGAGGGCGCAAAATAGATGAAAGCATAATGAAAAGCCGTTTGCTTTCGTAAAAGTCGGTGAGATCAGCCGCAGTTCGTAAAAAGTCCATTTCCAGCCAAAGTACTAAGTGGCTATATTTCCGCGTTTACTGCTTTTCAATATGGCGTCGAGCGCAACGCTTGGTAACACACAGATCAAAGGCGCCGCCCCCAGCTTTCCCTTCTGTATGCTCCCTATTCTGTGGCTCTGGTAAAAAGTGCGAGGATAATACATTCATTGTTGGCACCAGCTATATGTGAAGTACATAAAATATTAAGTCTCTCATTTCTAACCACCACAGCAATAACAACAGGATTCGTTAACTTATTTTGGAAAATGAGTCGTCATCGAGTTATGTTACTTGCCGGCCTATTGTTTTACTGCGCATTTTATGAAGCAGAAATGAATAGATGTAGGATGCAGCAGTGTGTACTAAACGTGGACGTGAAAATGGGATTGTCAACAGCAGATTGCTTGTCACATTCATTTGTAGTGTGAGTGACTTTGAGGCTACGGAAGTTTCCTTTATTGAAAATGACGATTTGGAATAATGTGAAAACATAAATAAATATACGATTAATTGAATATATTTTTCATTGCTATTAATACAACTGAATTACGTTTACACAAGCCATCATCCAAAACTTCACAAACTAAGTGGACAGTAATGTGATGGCTGGCTTTGAAATGTGGAATAAATATGAAGGGTTTCATAGGAACTTCCTGTTGCCGAGAAACGAAAAGTAACAAGTCTTCTCTTCACAGGAATTTTTTTTCTGAACTTTGTGCCTTTCTTTGAAACAACTGTCCCTGCAATATTAATTATAATTTCAAAATCTGACGGCGATATCTTGGTGAAGTTACATAAAGGAGATGTGGTATGTCTTCCAATTTCAGCTCGCACAGCTTGTCATTCAAAGTCAAATGTTTGTAAATCTATTGGAACAAACTACTATAGTCATCAGTCCCTAGACTTACAAACTTATTAAACTAATTTACACTCAAGACAACAGACACACCCATTTTCATGGGACGATTTGAACCTCCGGCAAGATCAACCACCCAATCCACAGCCTGATGCCTTAGAACATGTGGACACTCCCGTAGGGTAGTGTGTCATTCCTGTCACATCTTATATGGTATAAACTTTGTCCTCCTCTGACAACTACATCTTCTTTGTCTGCCTATTTCGTCGATTGGCCTACTATTAATGCAACACCTCAATCACTAACTCTTCCTCTTGACCTCTCAGTGCAGCTCTTGATGTGAATACACAGTTTGAAATATTTGCTCATTACTGCCATGTCAGAGTAACAGATGCTGCGAATATATAACAAGTCAGTTTTCAAGGAGACAAGAACAACGAACAACATGAACAGAACTTTCATGAACGTTTGGAAAACAACTTTTGTTGAAAATGAACAGACATTGAAATTGAGATGCACTGAGATAGAAGATGCCATGGAAAATTTATTTAATATTACATTAATTATGTATTGTATTAATTAAAAGGTAAAGCAGTCAGCAATCCGAAGATTGGTTTGAACACCACAGTGCTTTACTAGGCATGGTCCTGTTTGGAGGTGGTATGCCGTTGTCTTCCTTCGACCTTCGAACTGACTTTCCCAGCCAGTTATAGGGGGACCTACACTTTAACGTGGGTTCCGAACCACGGCGCTACTCAGTATATTTCACATACTGCCAGAGGTTATGAGTGTATTAATGTGTTTAATTATTTATTGAGATTAAAGCTTGTTTCCTTTTCTTCATGGTAAGGTTCATTACGGATTTACAAATGAGGTACAATTACACTGATTAAAAGTAACTGTAAAGATACTTGTAACTGATACAGTTACTTTCAATGTATAGTAACTATAACTGTAACTAAGTTACCTATCAGGAAAGTAACCTTATCTTTAACTTACTTTAAAAAAGTAACTTTCGCCACCCTGATACTAAGGAACTGATTCCATTCCTGGAGGTCGAGGGAGTGTTCTGGGATTGGAGGTTGAGGTCAGTGGCTACCACATAGGCCATGAAATGTGTATACAGTGGAGAGTGTAGGGATTGGTAGTGATGGAATAACAGGATTGCAGGAAGGTTTTGTTGAGGAAGAAGGCAGGCAGGCACATGCTGGGAGGAGAGGCTGTGCATAAAGAGGTGTTTGTGAGCCAGAAGTGAACGAATATTATGCTAAAGGAGTGTGTTGTATGTGTGTGCCATGCTTAAAGGGGGGAGCTGTGGCGATGAGGGAGGCTAAAAAGTAAAAATGGACGAGTAGGAGGCTATTTAGACAAAGGTTTTGAGATGGGAAAAGGTGAAGGCTGGTTGTGGAAGAAGGTGGTACAGGTCTCAAGGTGGAACATGGAGTGAGCGGTGAGTGCTATCTGGTGGATAGTATGAGGAAAAAATGGATGTACTTTAGGACAGTGGTGATAAACCTGATGATGTCCTCAGCAGTGGGGAGGGGCACAAAGGAGCTGGGTTGTGGGGGAGGATCAATAAGTCAGAGTCAGACAGGGAGAGTGAGTTTGGGATTGATGGGCGGGTGTAGGTGTGGTCTGCAGGAATTGCAGGTTGGGGGAGTGGTGAAGCTGGCCAAGATTTTGTATGAGGACAGGTGGGAGGGTTAAGGCAATTCTCGGTTAGGTACTCATATTACTATAGGCCACATTGTCAGTGGTAGGACTGGAGTGGGGAGGAGGAGGTGTTGAATTATACCTGTGGTCAAAGATCATCGTTCCTCTTCTTGAGGAGGAGGTCAATGGACAGGGCGGATTTAGTGCAGAGGTGCCTGGGGGCCTGTTGCTTGTGAATTCTCTTGGCAGTTTGGACGTTGAGGAGAGGATGGGAATTACGTTGGTCCCACACATCGTACTCCATCATCGTGGGACTGAGCTTCACAATCACGGCAGTGAGCGGGTTGGCGATGGGGGGGGGTCAGGGTTGCTGGGGAAGGAGGGGGTAGAATAGGGTGTGATGGTAGCCTGGAGACTAAACAAGGTCTGGTGGACTTTGGACAGGAGGTTGGTGTGGAAGGAGGGGCTGAAGGATTTAATCAGGATAGAGTCACAGCAGGGAATAAGATGGGAGATCGGTACATCAGGGAAGTATTTACGGATGTCAATGGATAAGGGTCGTATTGTTCATGAATTTGGGTTCTGGGTGGGGCAGGACAAAGGTGCATAGGTCTTGGGAGTAGGTAGGAGGCAGGAGTAGTATCCACATGGTCGGGGCAGAAACGGGAGTGGAAGGGTGGTGGTGGCATTTTTGGTTGTCATGAGTGGGGGGTCGGCACTTGAACGTCTTTTGGTTGGGAGAGAGGAAGGCTGAGGGATGGACTGTAGGTATAGGTGGCAGGAGGAGAACCCTTTTGCGAATTATATGTCCATATCCGGTGTAAGGAAGTTTTAGCTCTAGTTTTGTCCCATTACTTGTTGCCTACTTTGCCAGCTGATCCACTTTCTCGTTACCTGGTATGCCACAATGTGCCTTCACCCACATGAATATGATCTTTTTCTGTCTTTCCAGCCGCTACCCGGCAAAATATCTCTGGCGCTGTCAGGCTGCCAGATTCGTGCATGCACAGAAGGGTCTGAGTTAGTGTGCGGGTAGCCGCCACATAACATGTGTTTGTGGCGTGTTTTTCGATTATTTCGAAGTCACTGCAGATCCCACTTGAAATCAGACATTTCTCGTTTACACTTCTTCGTTATTAGGAATGTAAGTATTTTAATTATTCCTTTATACTCACCTTCACCTGCAGAAGCGCAAAAATGGTCGAAATGTGGAACTTATTATTGCCATTTACTCCAGATTCCTGCGAATCCGAATCTGATGTATTGTCGAGTGACTAGGAGTTTGAAGTGATACGTGATACCAAATGACACATAATTCCTGGAACATTTTCGTGTACGGCGTCATGTTACACAGGAGTTGTTTGAAAAATTCAGGAATTCTATTATGGGCCAATGACCAATGCAATTGGTCCCATAACTCTACAGACACCTAACTATTACAGTTACCTGGCAGGAAGAAATGGGAAATTGCATCCTATGCAGCAAATGATATTTTTGAGTCTTGCTGACCATGAAGCGGGAAGATTTAGAGCCATGGCAGACAGGTTCAATATCAGTATTAGTACCTGCATCATGTCATACATAGAGTAATCTGTTTTGTTAGCAATTTAGGGATTAGTGTTATAAGGTGGCCATTCGACGAAGAAATGCTACAAATATGGGCCAATTTCAGGAGGAATAAGATGCCAGGTTCGATTGGGGCACTCGGTGGGACTCTTATTAGAATAGATAGACACACAGATGATGCCCAGTCGTATTTGAAATGAAGAAACTTATTCTTAAATACCTCGTTGATTTCCTGTTTGTTGTATACAAATTCTTTCCTTCCTCGCCCAGATTTATTATTACTTTCTATTATGCTCTTGTATGAGTGCAACAGACACCTCCACTTATTCTCACATTGTGCTGGTGTAAATGACCTCCCCAAGGTTTCTTTTAAATGAAGGGCCATGGCATCCCAAAACTGTTGCTTTCTTTTAGCCCCTCACAAGTTGCTTATAATGTTACCTGTAAAACTCCAGTATTTTTAATGTTGACTCCCTGTCCCACAAGGGTTCCACTACAGTTGGTTCTTGTGCAGAACGAGGGTGAAAAGTTAAGTACTCATCTACCACTTCGGCATATGAAACAGGACTACTTTACAATTTCCATATTCGCTGTCATAAGTAATATTAACAAAATACAACACGAACTCTCTTTCACCAAATGTAGGCTTTCAAGACTGGCGTCTTCATTAATTAAAACTTCCGGGTTAAGACGCTGTGGTCCATCAATAAAACTTCATACTCCTGACGTTTCGTTGCCTACTGCAGGCAACATCTTCAGAGGTGAGTCAACGACTGCTTACTAGGCTTTGGAGGTCCTGCTTATATAGAGAGCATAGATGCCGCCACCACTTGTCACGTACTGCCGACTATGAAGCTATCCTTGACCAACGTCATGTCTCTCGATTACAGATAATCGCTTGACATATCTTTGGTGAAATGAGCGTGCTAGTCACGACCTCACATTATTACAGACGCATGTACAGAGAAGCTATAGAAATACAGAAACACCACAATAATTTATAACAATTTTAAGATAAAAGAAGAAGGTTAAAATTAGATAAGATTTGGCGGTCGACTTTGAACCAAGATGTATCTAAATTTGATTTAAAATTAAATGCGCAAGAATAACGCACTGTGTTGTGCAGGTGTTGATTTCATATACCCCCAGTTTACTCACTTCCGAACAGGCCACCTTAGGAAATACGGTATATTCCACGTTAAGAAAACTATTATATGAAGAAATTTCATTCAGGGCATTATATAGACAAAGATATTCTTTCGATAAATGACCAATTTATTTTGTTATTTGTCATACCCTGTATATAAATACGCCGAAGCTCTTTAGGAATAAAATCTTTACAGATCTACAATGGACCCACATTTGGAAGAACGGCGGTTCAAATCCTCCTGTCGTCGTCAATGTTCAGGTTTTTCCTCATGTCCCTAAATTGTAGCTAGTGAAATTTAACTGCGTGGCTAAGGCCGGAGGTTATCCAAGACTAACGTACCTTGAAGGCATGCGATTCATATAATAAAAAAACTGCAAGGCTTCCTATTCTTTGTCGCTTCTCCTTTCCACTCACCTCCGTCAAATACTTCTCAGAGTAAGAGAGTTCCGCTAATTAAGTCTTCTCACTCGCTCTTAACGAACAAGCATCGTCGTCTTCTCCTACTTATGGGCAGGCTTAATTTCATGAAGAAGAAAAATTCGTTGTTGCTCTACTGAATGATAACAGTAATCTCGTTAATCAATATATTTTGTATAACACAAATTACTAGGGTTATTCCAAAAGTAAGCGCCAATTCACCGTTAATATTTGTCATATTTAAATATTTGTAATCCTATGGGACCAAACTATGTTGGTCATCAGTCCCTAGTCTTACAAACTACTTAAACTAAGTTAAACTATATTGATAAAACTCAATATCAATATAGTTTAACTTAGTTTAAGTTGTGTACAACCTATAAGCTCTTTGAAAGACTTATACTAAACAGATTTAGTGACCTGATTGAGGGTACCCTAATAAAAGAGCAAGCAGGATTTCGACCTGGCAAATCTTGTACCAGACAAGCTCTCAACCTACATTGAAGATGGGTTTGAGGAACGACTAGCAACAGGAGTTGTGTTTATAGATTTGACGGCACCATATGATACCATCAACCTCAGAAACCTTATTACCAAGGTGCAAAGAACAACAAAAAGCCCTGGACTTACTGAAATACTCAAATCAATTCTGTTCAACAGAAGATATTTTGTTGAACTCCAGGGTAACAAAAGCAGATGGCGGCTACAGAAAAATGGGATTCCCCAGGGCAGTGTCCTTGCCCCAGTTCTATTCAATATCTACACGAATGACCAGGCTATTAGTCCGCGGTCAAGATCTTTCATATATGCTGACGATAGGGCAATAGCTGTTCAGGCATCAAACTAGGAGGATATTGAGGAAACACTAATTGAAAACCTAGAAAATCTGACAAACTATTAGAATAAGAATCAGCTGAAGCCCAATCCAAGTAAGACCCAGACTTGCCTATTCCATCTTAACGATAGAGAGGCAAAGAGGGTGAATGTCTGGTGGAATGGCACAAGATTAGAACACTGCCCTTCCCCAGTGTATTTGGGAGTTGCCCTTGATAGGACACTTTCATTTAAGCGCAACATTGAGAAGACCAAGGCAAAACTCCAAACACGAAATAACTTACTTGGCAAACTAACAACGTCAAAATGGGGAGCTAATGCAAAAGTTTTATGCATGACAGCAATGGCGCTCTGTTACTCTGCTGCTGAGTTTGCAGGTCCTGTGTGGGGACGATCATGTCATGCAAACAAACTGGACCTTGTCCTGAATTAGACCTGTAGGCTTATCACTGGTTGTCTCAAACCTACAAGAGTTGAACACCTATACTCATTATCAGGAATCGCTCCACCAAAGGTCCGACGATCGGTACAGAGCAGCATCGAACGATCGAAACAGCTTAAAGACCAACGTCACCCATTACATGGGTACCAAACTGTACCAAAACGCCTTAAGTCAAGAAGCAGTTTTCTACATTCAACGGAACCACTCGCAGACCCACCAAGAACTATCAGAATAAAATTGTGGTGGGAGCAACAAGGACATGCCAACTATGCCGAGGAGGTGCTGCCACCAGGCGCAGAACTTGACTGGCAGAGATGGAAGACTCTGAACAGACTGCGGTCTGGAATGGGTAGATGCAACAAGAATTTGCACAAGTGGGGAATCGGTGAGAGTGTTTTGTGTTCATGCGGAAACATCCAGACTATGGACCACCTGCTGGAATGTCCGGAAGTAAATCACCCAAGAGCGTGCACAGCCCAAGACCTGATGACCTGCAGCAGTACAGCAATGGCATATATAGACTTCTGGAAGAACGAGATATGAAGTTGTTCATACTATTCTTGTACATAATTTTCATGTATTATATGTTATTGTAAAAATGTGTAGACATTATTATTAAATCAAATGTTTGTAAAGCTTATGGGACTTAACTACGGGGTCATCAGTCCCTAAACTTACAAACTACTTATGAACTATTTACGAACTAGGACGGGGATTCGAACCCCCGACCGTAGTGGTCGTGCTGACCGTGACTGGAGCGCCTTAGTCATCTCGGCCACCGCGGCCGGCCATTATTATTATTTTACAATTTGTGAATTTATTATATACTGTTTGTAGCTCACATACGAAATGAATTCCTCATTGGGAGGACGACCAAAGGAAGAACAATCACTAGAAGCTTCACAGCCGGATTTATTATGTGAAAACGCTGCAAGTACGCCATTGGTTGCAATATCCTGTGGAAGTGGAATAATCAAAAAGCGTAAGTACAACGAAAGCTATTTAGAAATGGGCTTTATGGAGACAAAGGAGGGTAAAGCGCAGTGTGTAATTTGTGGGCGAGACCTTCCGAAAAGTCCAATGGTTCCAGTTAAATTGCGCCGTCATTTTGAAGGTACTTACCCGGATTTCCAAGCTAAAAACATCGATTTTTTCAAAAAGAAGAGTGCTGAAATAGTTGCTTCTCCGCATTGCATGAAAACTCATGCAAAAACAATTAATGAAAATTCATTAAAAGCTTCTTTCTTGGTTAGTTATCGAGTGGCAAAAACAGGCAAAGCTCATACCATTGCAGAAAATCTCATAAAGTCTTGTGTTAATGATATTGTTACTTGCATACTAGACGAAAACGCAGGAAAGCTTGTATCTTCAGTGCCATTATCAAACAATACTGTTAAGAGAGCATCGTTGACATGTCAAATGATGTAAAAGACACTCTTGTTTCTCACATCCAACACAATTCATTTTCTCTGCAGATAGATGAATCCAATGATGTTGCAGGATGAGCGATTTTATTGGCTTTTGTCCGTTATGAATATTCTAGATGTTTTGAGGAGGGCCTCTTATTGTGCAGACCACTACCCGCCAACACAACAGGTGCTGAAATATTCCGTCTATTGGATGATTTTTTAAGGACTAACGAAGTTTCATGGTCTAATTGCATAGATGTGTGCACAGATGGTGCAAAAGCTATGACTGGTTCTACAGTCGGAGCAATAACGAAAAAAAAGAAAACGTTATTATATTGCAGCAGTGGTCATTGTTCTCTCCACAGTTAGCCTACGCTTTAGCTACGAAACAAATGCCATTTTCGTTCAAGAAAGTTTTAGACGAATCCATTCAAATCATTTACTACATAAAATCAAGGCCGTTGAAGTCAAGACTTTTCACAATACTGTGTGAAGATATGGAAAGCCTTCTTCGTTCCCTGCTTCTCCACACAGAAGTGAGGTGGCTCTCACGTGGGAATGCACTCTCTCGGTTGTACGAATTAAGATTGGAAGTCTTAGCTTTCCTTTTGGAGCATAACACCAAATTAGCAGACCTTATTAATGCCGAAAATTGGCGTTGTATACTTACCTGTTTGTCAGATATTTTCTCCAAAATGAATACTTCACTCCAAGGGCAAAGTGAAATAAAGTTCACCACTATCGACAAAGTTAGAGCATTCAGGAGGAAAATCAATTTTTGGGCAGAGAGTGTCGAGGAGGGGGAGGTAGAGTGTTTTCCTCTTCTCCAGGAGGTTTTGAAAAACAAAACATTGACGTTTGGGAAGAATTTGGTTCATCAAATCATGAAACATCTCTGAAGCTAGATGTCATTGTTGGAGCATTACTTCCCACCAGCTGAAGATGAGAAGCTGCAGAAATACAAATGGGTGATCAAACCATTCACTGTATCCAAAAAGCCGAACATTCTATTATCAAATGAATGTGAGTTGTAGATAGAAATTGCCACAGACCCTACCTTGAAATCAAGTTTTGATATTGACGGTTATTCGCACTTTTGGATCCGTTTGGATAACAAGAAATACAACCCCCTAGTTGAAAAGGTAAAACGTGTACTTCTTCCGTTTGCCACAACATACATGCGTGAATCTGGATTATCGATCCATGCTGCCCACAAAACTAAGTAGGCTACCGAAGCTGTCTAGATGCGGAACCATACATCCAGTTGTCAAGAATTGAACCCAACTTTTCAAAATTGTGTCAGCAGAAGCAACCTCAACCATCACATTAGTGATTGCGCTGACCCCTACACCACTGGGACACAGTGTTCACCGCACCCGCAAGGACTACCTAAGCACGCCTCCCGTCAGATACAAATTCCTAGCTTCGCCCTGCCCACAGTACTCGTAGTTATGAACTAATTTCCGTAAGAGTAAGGGCTTCAAACTTTGCCCACCCCTCCCCACTAACGATAGGACGGGAGGCGTGCTTAGGTAGTCCTTGCAGGTGCGGTGATCACTGTGTCCCCAGTGGTGTAGGGGTCAGCGCAACTGCCTAGAAAGCAGGAGACCCAGGTTCGAATCCTGGCTGGGTACACTATTTCAGCTTTGCCCAATCGCAGTTGATGTCATATATTCTATGAATGTTGAATAATAACAACTGCAGGATCAGAAGTGACGTCTGTTCTCTCGAAACAGACGCCACATGTATATATATATATATATGCCGGTGACGGGCAATGATCCTATCGTTAGTGGGGAGGGGTGGGCAAAGTTTGAAGCCCTTACTCTTACGGGAATTAGTTCATAACTACGAGTTTGAGTACTGTGGGCAGGGCGAAGCTGGGAATTTGTATCTGATGGGAGGCGTGCTTAGGTAGTCCTTGCAGGTGCGGTGATCACTGTGTCCCCAGTGGTGTAGGGGTCAGCGCAACTGCCCGGCTGGGTACACATTTTCGGCTTTGCCCAATCGCAGTTGATGTCATATATTCTATGAATGTTAAGTAATAACAACTGCAGGATCAGAAGTGACGTCTGTTCTCTCGAAACAGACGCAGCATGTATATAATTGAATTCTGTTGGCGTTGATATTTTGTTACGAAAATTAAAATGATCTCTAAAGCTAATTTCTTTCTTTATAACATATTCCGTCCTTTCAGTTAAAAATATGGCCTGCCTATACGTCAGTTACAATTACTTGCTATTACTCTGACACTATATTGTGGCAGCTGGCTGCGAGCATACAGTAAACAAATGAGGACTTTTCACGTGCCACCTTGTAAAAGGTAAACCTTCTCTGCCAGAATTGTTTCCTTTGAGAAAAAAAGTCTTACATTCTGTGAAATGCTTTGTCTTCTTATATAGTAATGAGTGTCTGTTTGTTTGCTTTTCTAATTTGTTTACGGTCTAGGTTGACTGCCAAGTAGTAGTTGTCAGCTGTGGCTAAACTGTTGCCAGCTACCAACTGTTGTAACGCCGCCTGCTAGCTGCCGGCTACAGACTTACAGCTGCCGTTCAGTAGATACACAAAGATATAAAAATAACTAGACTTTCCGAGCAGTGGAACTGGAAAACGGCTTTATGAAAGCAAATTTCCAGAATAGATTTTGAAGTGTTTACCTGACGAACCAAAAGCGGAACTGGGACATCGATTTACGAAATCCGGTTATACAGTGGGATAAATTGGATTGTCAATTCCAAGTTGTTTTCATTCATCTCTAAGCCAAAGACTATTGATACTTTGGGGGTGGAAGGAGGGGGTCATTGGGAACATGGCACTTGCATTAAGAAGCTTTCAGTTTAGAAATGGAATGAATGACTGAATGAATGACACTTCCAAAAACTTCATAACCAAGCATGGATCGGAACATACAACTTTTTCCTTTTAGGCATCAGTTTGAGGAATGGTGCCACAAAATTTTTAGTCTTGCCCCCCCCCCCCTCCACCCCGAAAATATATCCTATTTTCGCCACTGCTTGACTGACTATGGGTCCGCCATGGATTTTCGACTGAAGAATGGATCCGCCAGCTGAAAAGGTTGGGAAGCCGTTAATCGCCGCAGTTATCGTTGCCACTGTTGCTGTTAAGTGTCAGTTCACAATGTTTAAGACAACCAGACCGCGTATTGTGAAGTAATGCCAGTGATAAGGTTTTTGTATGCAAAAACATTTCAGCGGCAGAAATATATAGGGAGATTACTGAAGTGTAGGGTCACAACATAATGAGTGACAGTAATGTGCGCAAGTGGGTGCGAGCGTTTACGGGGAGATGTGTACGATGCACCTCGCTGCGGCCGACCATCCTATTGCAGCAGCGCATTCAAGGGAGAGGTGACTTCCGTAACAAACGATTAACAACGGAGAAACATTATCCCGCGCTTTTTACTAGTTGCTTATCATCTGCAGTACATCACAGATATTCTCACTGTTAAACCCAAACGTCTCCATGGATATAAGGTCAGCCAAAACCGAATCCCCATTTTCCAATAAATTGGCTACACTACCTACCAATTTTAAAACAGTACAGTAAGTAGGTTTACATTCCGAATGACATTAACAAACACAAAACTCTTTTCGTATTTAGGTTCAGTTCCTCCGCCTTACTAGCTCTGTTGTCAATTGTAGCCTAAATTAATAAACTCACGTAGCGTTATCGACCACGTTCTGGATTCGACAGTCACTAAAACGCCGGGAAAAAACGAGCCTGTCAGAAGTGTAAGGAAATATTTACACGCTTTAAGACGCCTACAGTAACACAAAATAAAATAACTGATATTACAAAATAAACAGAAGAGTGAGCATTTAATTTACCATAGATTTCGGCTGAAAGATAAAGGCCAATTCACACTGTCCGTCACGTCACGTCACGTCACCGTCCGTCAGAACATTCCGCAATGTATTTCTAATGGCGGCATTCACACTGTCCGTCACGTCACGTCAACGTCCGTTAAGCTTTCTCGAGAATAATGTTTTGACGGAACGGCCGTCTGCTAGAATCGAAAGTTAACCTATTTTCGTCACACGAATTACGTGTTGCAATCGACGATTGCACTGTTTATATGCAAATGAGTCTCATTCATCTTTGTGTTGTTGTTGTACCTCGTTTTAGGAGTAAATCTCAAATGTTTGATGACGACTTAAATATTTTTGCCAATTGTGTGTCCCCCTAAAATCGAGGTCGGATATCTGAAACCAAAAAATGGTTTATGTTACGTAACATTGTTGCAGAAACGACTGAAGCAAACTGTTTATTTGAATAATATTATAATTTGATTACGCATTTTTCATTAAATAACACTTTAAATGAAAATATCAGTTCTAATGAAAGACAAAAATTCAGTTGTTTACGACGGTATTAACAATGTCAGCGAGCAAATCATAATGGTTAAAGTATACAGGCGCTATTTACGCCCTTACAAGTATGGTTTGATGTCTTCATATATATTTTTTATTTTTTTTCGCTTGAAAATAGATGTCGATGTTTTGAAATGTTGTTTCAGTTCCCAGTAAGTTGGCCAAAAACATACACTGTAAAGTTTTCTTTGGCCGTTAATAACATTTAGCGTTGTTGTTCCCCCTTTCTAGTATTATACTATGACTTTCTACATAACAGATCGCCACTAATAACCTCACTTTCAACATCGCGTATTGAGATGGACGAATTGACGTGACGGACACGGACGGACAGTGTGAATACAACTTGACGTGACGGTTCCGTGACGTGAGGTTGACGTGACGGACAGTGTGAATTGGCCTTAAGACGAGGTATAAATTTTCGTAAAAGGCATAGAGTTTTACGTGGTGTCCGTTATATAAGAGGGACCCCAAACTATCAACGACCTGTAAATTTTGTTTAGAACAATGATCATACTGTATGGGTAATAAATAGTAACTGTTAAATGGCAGAGCTCTCCCTAGTCCTTAATCGGTACAAGTCGGTAGACGTCGGGCGGCTTCGGCAGGCAGTCATTGTTCCGAGCTTGCAGCCAACATTACTGACTGAAAATGCTGTGGGAGGCAACAATAGACGTCTGCTTAGTTATTGTTTGCATAACAGTGTTCTGAGATTGTTTTGTATAACACGTAACTTAAGTGAGTGATTCCTGAAGTTGGTTTCGTTATCAACCATTCTCGTGAGTATGCTGCTTTGATTGTTTTACGACCAACATTTAAAGCGATATGCGCTACCTGTACTTTCTCGGAAGCATGCCACATAGTTTGTGTGTCAGCACTGCAGGACGTAGGCGTGGCTTGTCTCCCCCGCTCGCCTCTCTCCCCGCGGCTGCCATGGTGTGAGGCGGGGCTTGCTTCCTCTGCTCCCCGCTCCTCCCGCACAACTCGGCCATCGAACAGTTTACACACTGTACGCGCACTGTTTCGCGTAATGACCTTGAGTATCTATAAAAGCGTCGTATCGGCTATTCGATTTTATGTTCAAATGTGTGTGAAATCTTTTGGGACCAGACTGCCATGGTCATCGGTCCCTAAGCTTACACACTAATTAAACTAAATTATTCTAAAGACAACACAAAGACCCATGCCCGAAGGAGGACCGTACCTCCGGTGGAAGCAGCAGCACAGTCCATGACAAGGCACATTAGACCACACGGCTATTCCCGCGAGGCTCAATTTTATGGACATACCCGCTGAGTACTTCTAAACAATTGGTACGGCTGCACACGTCATAATGCAAACGCCTCCTTTAGCATTGTTGCCTGTAGAAACATGTGCCGAATAATAACCTTCTACTTACAGCTAACAAGTATTGTTGTAGGTTGTGTTGTGAGTGATACTTGTAAATGGCCGTCTCACCGCTCTTGCTTCACGATAGTGGCCAAGCCTATTGGTTCAATTAGTCTGAAATCGCAAACTGAGATCGAAGAAATATGGTAAAAAGGTTAAATTCTTTAGAGTTTGCAATTGTGAGGAGTTGTTTATCCACACTTTCAAATCCAAGCAGTTGTATGACGCATAAAAGAGGAAATTTCTGCTTTTTCTAAAAATCCACCCGGATGATTTTTAGAGTGCAAAAAAGAGGACATTTGGTAAACCCTAAATGTAGGCAAATGTTTAATATCTGGTGCATAAGATGACCCATACCTTGCGTAAAATTTTTTATGCTTATACTATCGTCTTATATGCCGAAATATACGGTACCGGTACTTGTGAATTTGTTCAGCCAAGTATCAACAAAAATTTTATTAGTTTCGCCAAAAAATTGTTTCAGGTTGCCCCCTCCCTGGTGCATGACATTTATTTATTTATTTATTTATTTTTTTTTTTTTTTGTAACTATATTAGGTGGTTAATATAAACACTGGCACACAGTTTGATTTAACAGTTCAAAAGGAGACCATGAAGCAACTTTCATTTAGCAAACAAACTACAGACGAAACACATATACTTAGAAATAAAACCATAGTAGTTGGCGTTGATGCTTCATGTCTGCATTCATGCGGTGTGAGCGCAATCGGGTGCGACGTGATTTTGGTGCTTGGTGCTAGCTACATGTGCATGAAACCCGCTGCATTTTTATGGTCCTCTTGGGGGCAGATGTAATTGGCAACTGTGTATCAATGTATCATTAAAAGTGTGGCTGTGACGTTGTGGCACATAATTGTGAATTATACTATACTTGAACAATGGTATTTGTTTCATTTAACTGGTCATTACAAAATTAAAATTTAATAATATGAATTAATTAATCGCCAGCTTTTATTTCTGTGAATCCAATTCTGCTTATGTCCCCTGTGTGTCTTTTGTTCTTCTTCCAGAATATGGAGATACATACTCCTTTTAACACTATTTTCCTGCATCTCACAGGTAAATCAGTGACCAAAGTCATAATTTTTTCAGTTTGTCCATAAGAGAGCCATTTCATCTTGTACTGCATCTGGTCCTCGGCTGGTTGTGGAGGAAGGTATTAGGGTTGTGACTCCTGTCGCTGCAGCTTCTTTCTAGTTTTAGTAATGTGTCACTTCTTTCCAGTTTTAGTAATGAGTTGCTGACACTTACTTCTCCTGAGTCTAATCCGTGTGCTGGATCTAGTGTCCCATATGACATCGGAAATTTCTTAGGTAAACATGTTCATGACTACACAAAATATCATCAATTATATCGAACCCCTGGCAACAAAAATATAACTATGAGTTTCCATTTTCTTACACCTGATTAAAGGTAAAGAGGTCAAGTGATATTTAGGGGGTGATTACTTCAGAAAATACCCTTAGCTTGTCTTTTAAAATGCATATAGGGGTTTATTTTGTAAATACTGTCTGTTTTTTGCTATTGGAGATGTTGGTGGAGGTCAAATAAACTGTGTCGTAGCAAAAGCTTGTGACCAAACCTCTGACAAACATCAAGAATATTGCAGGGCAGAATGGTGACCTGGAAGCACATGCCATTTATCACAAAAGAGCTGTAGAAGAGGGGAATGCATTCCTCATTATGTTCAGTAAACCTCACTTGGACGTACTTAAACGTGTACACAAACAATGCAGCAAAGGGATGATAGGAAACGGAAAAACACTTTTTCCTATAGTCAAAACAGTTATTTTCCTTGGGCTGTAAAATCTATCATTCCGTGGACACAGAGATGATTGATAGACTTTTTATAAACATGTAGGTTCCGAGAGCTCCATTGTTGCTGTGAATAAATGATATTTTAGAGAACTACTAAGATTTAAAGTGTCTGCTGGAGATAAAAAAGCTAGAGCAACACCTGTATATAAAAGACAACAATAAATGCTCTCATTTCATGCTGTAGGAAAGAGTTTCCTGAGCAGATTTTGAGTAGCATACACTCATAACAGTTTTATTCAATACTTTTTCATGAGACAACTGATGCTTCTCAATCAGATGAGCCTTATGTTACAATACAATCTGTGAGGATTTCATCAGTTTTGTTTATGTGTTTGTAGAAGTTCCTCCTATGAATCTCAAAGATGACTATTAATCTGATGGATAAGATTGGAAAAAATCTAGAAAGATACTTAACACAGAAGAGCAGGTAGTTGGTACTACCACAGCTAAACAGTTATCATTAATTGGTAAGTCCGTTGGTACAATTGTCCTACACCAGCTGAAGAATAGGTTCAAACTTCCAATGGAACATTGTGTTGGGGAACAGACTGATGTGCTATTATGCATTCCGAAGTTCAGGTGCTGCTCTTGAAGTGGAGAGGGAGGCCAAGAATGCTGTTAAAACATCATGCTGTAGCAAGAAATTAAATACCTCTAAAACACGTACTTGCAACATGCCTGCTGTCTGCGATGTTACAGCAGTAATGAAAGAGTTCAGTAATTGCTTCAAGACATACCGTAAAGTAACTGTGTCTTAATGAATACCACGGATTGTGCACTCGCATGACTTTGAGAGACCAGGTGAGTAGAGAGGCATAAAAGTGTACTTCAGCTGATATTATAAAAATTGTGGAGACTCTTGGAACAATTGCCTAATGTCATGACACAGGTACAACTACTTCTTTGATGTTAAATTTGTGCAGCTCACAATTTGTGTTGTCATTATTGCATCTAAGCGATATGCTATCTGTAATGCACTCTCTAAGCAAACTATTGCAGAAACCTTCTATTGATCTCAGTGACAGTACTCTATTACACTATTCTTGCTAGCTGTTGAGTAAATTTGGTCACTATCTCCAGTAACATATGCAAGGGTGCAGAGAATCTTGCAGATCAACTAGACATCAAGCTCAATTTTCCTAACATTGGTTGAGCTAAATTCATCATGACAAACCTGAAAAATAAAATTGGCAGAAGAGTATTACAGAGTAACTGTTTACGGTCGCCTATTGGACTTCATTATAATCGATTAATGATGAAAATTCTCCTCAGAGATAATAAATATTGTTGAAATGAGATAGAATGGCTGGCCAGTACTTACCATTGTGCTGTACCGCCGATAGTAACACAAAATGAAAAAAAAAAAAAACAGAAAAAAGGGGACAAAGGGACAAGCTTTCGGAACAGAGTTCCTTCGTCAGGTGGGAGAGAAGGGAAGAATAAAGGATGGGAACAGAAGGGAAAGGTGGTTCACGACCTAGGTCATGAAGGTGGTGTTTCGGGAGTGTGGACGTCAGAGATACTGCTGAAACTTTGGATGTGTATAAGCTCTCCGTTTTCAGTTCAGAAAAAGTATTGTGAAGATATCCACAGGTGAAACTCATAAGATTAAATAGTCCCTCATCAACCGCTTTGGTACACTGCTTGATGTGGACAAAACCATTGCTTCTCATATATTAAGGGATGAAATGTTGTTGTGGCAAAAGAAATGGAATCAAGAAAGAAAATGACTAAAAGAGCTTTCAACCATTGCTGTTGATGTATTGGCTAGATGTGATGATGCATATTCTCTAATACATTGGCTTTTATTGGCCCTGGCAACACTTCCAGTAACAACTGCATCTGCCAGAAGATCATTTTCGTTGTTGCAGTGCCTGAAAACTGATTTAAGAATTTAAAGATAAAAATAACAGCCTAGTTCACAAAATTTTACAATTTATTATTACAGGTAACCAGTTTCGATCTAAGATTAGATCATCTTCAGACCTCTTGCTGTAGGGGGGGGGGGGGGGAGAAGGGGACTGTTATTTTTATCTTTAAATAATTATAAGTTCGCTAGCTTTTTTCCAAATAAGGAAACCACGTTTTCCAAACTGACTGATTTAAGAACATTAATGAAAGGAAACTGCCTCCTTGGTCTTGCACGTATGCATATTTATTACCAGACAGAGAGAAAATAATTATAAAATTTTCAAAAACTGGCCTTAGGAGGGGATTAGAATTTAATATTTCAGAGCAATATTATGTACTAGCTGGAAGTACCCAGTTTTGGCCAGGTTTAAAATAAGGTTGTCTGTAAAAGCGTACAAAACTGTTTCTTTGCATGTAATAACCTACCACCATCTCCCCCCTCCCCTGTACCACCCTACACATGTATGACCATCACTTTTACTTACATCCTCATCACCAACACGAAAACATTCAAACCACTCTCAATAACAAACTTGCATGATTACCTTTTTTTTTTTTGGGGGGGGGGGGCGGGGGGAGGGAGTTCATTATCACGGCTTAGAACAGGCACCTGGTCAGAGTAAGATTGGGATAGAATGAAACCTATTTCAGAACTTTCCCCATGTAATTTTGTGTACATGTACCAAATTTCACATTATTTGGTTGTGATTGCAATTGAAGTCTGTAAGTAAAGTACTCTCCCCTATGCACCGAATGTAATTTTATGTAGACAGTAACCTTCATCTTGTGTTCAAAGTCAAGTGTACAAAATTTCATCAAGATTGGAGCAAAACTGTAGATTTTGGCAAAATCAATAAGTACCCTTCACCATGCACTGAACGAAATTTTATGTAGACAGTGCCCTTCCTCTTGTTTTGAAGGTCAATTGTACAAAATTTCATCAAGATCAGTGCGAAGATAAAAAAAAAAAAAAGATACGAAACCTGTTTGAGAACCTTCCCCATGTAATTTTGTGTACGTGTACCAAATTTCAAGTTATTTGGTTGTCTGGATCTTGAGTTATAAGAGAACAGACAGACAACAAATGCGTCTTATGAGTATAGAGATATAAATATTTAATATTAAATTTAATGGCTTTTATTTATTTATTTGTTCATTCATTCATTGTTTAACAAGAAGAAAGAAATAACATTATTGTAAATACTTACATCCATGAGGAAAAACAGCTTATTATAAGCATAAAATAATGTAATTATTAATGTAAGACTATTTCCTGAAAAGAAAAAAAAAAAAAAAAAAAAAAAAAAAAAAAAAAAAAAAAAAAAAAAAAAAAAACCTATTAAACCTTTTCATAATTGTACGTTCATTATTGTGTATAAACACAAAGTTCACTACATGTCTCAAGCTCAAATCAAAATAATCAAATCATTTATTTATGGCATATTAAGTTCTTTAATGCTAGAAACTGCCCAGGAAACTCTGTCTTTGCAGTTTCCAGGCAAATGCAAAGGGTTTGAGATGCTACATCTAAGCAGCTCTAGGACACACATAAGAACTTATACCTAGAAGCTCCATAGTGGAATAAAAACAAACAATGTATTGTTTAAGCTACATGTTCTGGAAGAGTATTCTGTATTATGACTTTTACATTGGTCTTCATAGTGTAAAGTCAGTTAATATTCCATACTTAGTTATGTAATGAGATGGAATGAAACTTTGAAATGAATTCAAAATATAAGAAAAAGTTATTTATGGTGTAAGATGTAATTAATAATATAATATGAAGTCTGATAATTTGAGTTGCAGAAATATCACAGCAGAAACAGACGTAAAAACATTTGGGCTTCTAACTTTGAACAAGCAATCTCTTCATAATAAACACCAAGTGCGGTGTCTATACCTGGGCTGCTGAAACACTGCACTTGACGATTCACGTTATGGCGAGTTAAGTTGGCTACACTGCTATAGTGACATTGCAACACTAGCCTCTTTACACACAGCAGCTGAAACAGTTTTCAGTTGCATATGGTAAAAGTAAGCTATTGAGCAATAAAAGTGCATATAATAATTTGTTTTTGAGTTGCTACCGTAAGGGAGCAATTAATTAACGGGATAGTAATGTAGAAAAGAGTACAATAATGCACATGTTTTCATCAATGGAGCCAAGAAATTTAGAAAGTAAGCATTTGATCATGACAGATATGAAATAAATAATACTCAAGATAGTAACTTCTCCCTCTTTTCACTCACCAATTTACAGTGACAATGGTGCAATTCCATATTCAATGTTGTCGTCACTGCCAAAATCGACTTCATCGTAGTCATCAGCAACGTAAACACGTGGTAGACACGATACACAATGTTGTTTACAGTAGCACTGAGCAAAGCTGGTAACGCCGGAACTTTGACGTCAACATGACCACCGGAAGTGTTTACCATGCTATGATTGCATCATTCTTAGCGACTAGGGCCCCGTGTTTGTTGCTCTTCACTTGTTATTTGTAAACATCAAGCGCAAAGTTTCAGCGACCCAGGTATAAGTAAATTTCATGGTCAAGACACCCAAACATACGCAACATTCCATCAAAATTTGAAAGCAATTTGTGAATTAATTTTGAAGATTTAAGGCTGGAAACAAATGAACATCCACATTATAAAATATTTTTTACATTATCAGACCAATACAAAGTTATAAAAATGCACGTGTCATATTTGAAGAACATTTATCAGGTAATGTAGTGTGTAATTTCGTCAACATAGGAATCACACATGTGTCCTGACCGAGATCCTGAATCTGCCCCTTGTGTAGGATACTACACTTGTCAATCTAGAAAGTGGTAAAATGGCTCAGTAAAAACAAATGTGGAGCAGATAGGAAAGTACACTGTTTTAACACAGCAATTGTCATGCCACTAGGAGGAACATTGTTGGTCACGTTGTATTTGTGAGATACAAGGTCAACATTGTACCTTTAGCTTCAATTATCCTCATATGTTGCAGTGAATAAGTATACAAAATGAGATTCTCCGATCCCGAAATCAACCAGGCCTCAACCTACGATAACTTCCCTATATTTTTTCTCCATACCTTACAGTTCCTACCTCCCTATCCCAAACCTCGCCTATTTTGAGTGGTGTGTGAATGTACGATCGTGTGTGTGTGTGTGTGTGTGTTGTGTGTGTGTTCTTGTGTACTTGCAGTGTGCACTTTATTTTATTTTCTCCCCTCACCCACCTCCTCACTCCATTCCTAAGCTGCATCTCGTTATTCCCATCTAACCATCCCAACCACCGTGACGTAACAACCTTCCTATACCCTCTCCCCTCACCTCCCCGATTCGCTGCGGAGCGTGATTCAAAGTGCAGCAGTCGGAGGTGATGGTTGTATGACTGTGTTGTGTGCCTGTGTGATTGCGTGAGTGTTCTATTTTCTGTAGAGGGCCATGGCGGATAGCTGAATGTGTTGGATGTGTGTGTCTTTTGTAGTGCCTGTCGCAGCTCGTCGCCACGTCTTTGCGGTGAGTTGTAAACTGTCCTCACTATATTATTAAGATAATGTAGGATAAACCTAAAGTGAGTAACTGAAAAGGAACTAAAGGGGAAAAGGACATACATTACTTTAAATGTAGTCTTTATATGGCTTGGGTGACACTTTAAAAATTATATGAATCTCTCTTAATAGAGGTTAACAACAGATCATATACCAAGCCAAAATGTTGCCAGTCTCATACACCCCATAAAATCAAAAAAAGAAGGTATTAGTCAACATTTTGAAATAGCATTTTCATAGCAGCTGCAATTTTACGTTCAATTTCTTGACGATTATATGGCAAACAATACAGACAATCAAGTTCAGCGTGAATAGTGTAATTGCTTGGAGGAGAAAACTGGATACTAAATTAAGGATGATTGAAAAACTTTCTGAAAAAAATCTGTAATTGACAAATTTCATAAAACTTTTCACTGTTTTCTTTTGTAGGCTCTTTAAAAATGTACTGTCTAACTACTATATTTAATTTGTGAGTTCACAGAAAAGTGGAAATTTCTTACACAAACAATATATTTCCATAAAATCAAAGTCATTATTTTTATTCTATTGTTTATACACACCATTTTTTTGTTAATATAATTTATTATTGGTCAAAATAAAAGTCAAGTTATAGATTCTTAAAGTTTCTTATGAAAATTTGGTACCAAATATAACATGCCCTGGGATGGGCCAAATGTGTGTAAGTCCACAAATTCCAAAAAAAAAAAAAAAAAAAGAGTAACAATTGTGCCTTTAAATGAAGTCAGATTTTTAAAATTAATTTTTTACTTATTATGTAATATTCATGGCCATTAATTACTTCTATGATTCAAATTATGAACTGTCATAAAACTTTGCTCAATATTAGCTTCTGGTCTCTTTTGTAAAATTTTTATTTGTAGACTTATTGCATTTTGAGGAGTGAGATGAAGAAATCAATCTTTGTTTGCTGTACATTTCAGCTCTATGGTCCAGGCTTTCTCACAAAAACCCAATACATACCAATTTCAAACATTATAGAAAAATATAAGTACATATGAAGAATGACAATAATAATCAAGTGTTGCAATGATAAAACAAGTTACTGAGTATTCATACAATTCCATTATACAATTCCATTCATTCCCTTGAAACTATAATGTTTGCACTCACAATATGGCGGTATGTTTATTTTCATTCCAATAAATAAAACTTAACTCCATACAAATTTTTAGAAAAAGCTAAATTATGGCTAAAGTATACATAAAGATAAGTAAAGTGTAGATAATAATGACTAGATTTTTGCAATTTAAAAATGTAACTATAAATTTACAAAGATCAATTCTAAAAAACATCAACAATACTTTAAATCACAACACAGATACCTTAACTATACAATATCATATTAACATATCTCCCAAATAATAAAATAAAATCCGTATTTTAAAATTACATAATGCAAAGTTAAAGAATAAAATTTATAAAATATGAAGAGGCGCTTGTAAATGGGAGAAAAGTTCACCTGAATCTACTTACATGATACATCTCTCAAAAATTAGTTCTGACTCTCATGACAAAAGACTCAAAAGCTACCATGACTTTTAATACAATAATTGATACAGTTAAAAAAAGTTAATGAAAATATAATCACATGATTTATCTAAAATTTTTGAATAGATTGAATCTACATTTCCATATCCTTCAGGGATCCCCAGGAAGTACCTGTTTTTATTTTTACTGGTAACTTAACCGAGAGGATTGCTGCTGTTTCCATTCCAGCTTTAACTATCTGAGCAACCTTTTGTAGTTCCCCTTTTGACACCTGCAAAAAATATGTATTAATCCAAAGTATGCAGCTGTTATTACAAGAATAAAAACCTAAGAATTATAAGTTTTAAGTCAAATTGATACTAGAGATAAGCTAGTTTGTCGAATACTCAGAAACAGCCTTGTAAGAACTGTGTAATGGAGGAATGAAGACAGATCATATTCACCATAATTTAATGAGCTGAAAAATATTTTATTTTTTGAACTAAAGGCTTTGGCAAAGAATAATTACAAGTCACATATCTCGATGTGGATGGAGCTAGAATGGTAACATTAAGAAAGTATTATGTTAAATGTAAATGTGTTTCAGACATGTCATAATAAGTGGAGTCAGGAGTAGGGTGGCAAGAGGGGGAGAGAGTGGGCAGGAGTAGGGAGAGAGGAGGGATGCACAGCCATCTTAGACAATAACTTTCACTTTTCTGATTGCTCCGTCCATATCTCAGTGCATATGAGGACTTTAACAGTAGGCACACCTACATTTTGATAGCTGTTGTCCCTTGAACAGTGAAAAATCTCTTCCTGGCCTTAGATAGCTGCACGGCAAGAGGTCTCTCGCACAATATGCTGGAAGTCTTGTTAAGTCCTTCACAGGCAGGCACTACCCCCAAAATTGATTTCTTACTATAACAGGACCATACCCAGATAAATGCTACTAAGACCCTCCATCACCATTTACTGAATGCAATTCAAACACAACCTAGCATATAAAACAACTTGTGCCGACATTATTATGTGCTAGAGACATTCCATGACCATTCATTTATGTACACATGTCGATAATTTGTATTGTGATTAATTATACTGAGAACAGATAAAAAATTTCCTTGAAATCAATTAAGCATCTGTAAATATGATTGGTGGGAAAACCATTACAAATACTTATGGACTGCATATTGTGAGACTCATAGTCTAAATGATTGTGGTGCTGGAGTGGCCAGACTTGGTGGTTGTATGTGTATAGTTGTACAAGTGATTGTGTGAATGTATGTGTTTCTTTTTCCGATGAAGGTCATGGCCAAAAATTTACGTTGTGTGAATGTGATTGTCTATTTTTCATGCGTGTCAGCAGCTCAGCGAGCCTCTTTATGGTGAATTGTTATCTACCCACCATTATCGAAATTCCCCAAGTTTCCTACATAAAAACCATAACTCGGAAAATAAATAAACTTAAGTAACTTTTTCACAAAATTTATAGTATCTGTCTGAAATTACCAGCTATGGAAAATGTTTGGCCATATTGATTATTAATTTCAAATGTTACTTTGTACATTATTAATAAAAATCGTCATTCAGATGTTAAGTAAATTTACTGCTGTTTTTAGGTACCTTTAGCACCTGGTACCTAGAAAGTGGTCGTCTGCCCAAGCTAGATGGTATGTGAATCTTCAGAGTATACACCAATACTACTACATATGCCACATGTTGTTTTTCAGAAAATCAGTAATGTATGGTGGCCCTGGGGCCTTGGTCTAAGAGGTCAGTAAGTCATTGCAGGTCGATTCTGTTTGTGGAAGCAGTTAGTTTAGTTGACAAGAGAGAGCGGTGTAAAGAATTTGTACCAGTTTGATGTTGAAAAGTGATATGAAAAAAAAAAAAAAAAAAAAAAAAAAAAAAAAAAAAAAAAAAAAAAAAAAAAAAAAAAAAGATGTACAGTAGAGTCTCTGTAGTTTGTCACATATGATCATGAACTGTACTCTGCATACTCTGCCATCAAAGTTTTGCCATATGCTAGAAAGATGACAGTTCACCCTAGTGACAGACCACAAGCCACTGAAAAAAGCTTTCTGCCAGCATCCTAAGAAAGCATTAGCACATCAGGTGCATCATTTAGACTATACAGGACAGTTCACCACCCACACAGTCCACATAGAGGGAGACCTGTATGCGCCATCATGTGCTCTCTCCTGAACTGAAGCCATCACTGCGGCATTTGATTTTGAATCTCTTGTGCTGCAGAACAACAAACAGGCACAACAAGCTGTGAGACCGTCTGGTACAACAATCAGGTCTATAGCTCAGTCATATGTAAATTCCACCCTCAAATACACTGCTGTATTGTGATGTCACAACAATGAAACAACTGTCGACTTTTGGCAGCAAGCAATCACTTCTTTACATAACCCTTCGCACCCTGGAATAAGAGGCACTATTTTCGTGAAGTGAAATTTTTTTACGCCAAATATGGACAAAGAATCTGCGTCAATATGTGGCCTCCCACGGAATGTAAGGGCACCTCTTGGCACATACATGCCACCAAATCAAAGATTTGAACATGTCAATTTAGACATTGTAGAGGTCTGCTCCCACCATCTGAAAGATATACATACTGCCTTACAGCCATTGACCACTACACTTGCTGGCAACAACATGGCTCACCCATTTCAGTGTACCACTTCCAATTGCTACTGATGAAGGATGAAAATTCAAGTCATACCTATTCAAGGCACTCAAAGTTTTACTAGGTATCAAATGCATTAGAACCATAGCTTATCACCCAGCAGAAAATGGGATAGTGGAGCGAATGCACAGACAAGTAAAAATATCTCTCCAATGTCATGAATCGTAGAAATGGACAGAGACATGGCTCATCGTCCTCCTAGATCTCTGTGCATCAGTGAAGAAGGATCTAAGAGGTACAACTGGTGAATTGGTATATTGCCAACCTGACGAAATCTTCAACAATGGTCAATGACCAAACTGAACCGCCAAAATTCGTAAACAAGTTGCTAAAATTTGCCGGCTATGTCCTGTTGCTCCAAGGGACCAGCAAAACAGTCACCCGATTTTTGACCTGCTGCATAAATATCACTGCATTTTTGCATGAGGTGACACAGTATGCAAGCCACTAAAGCCATCTTACGATGAACCTTATTGTGTTATCAGTAGGAATGAAAAAATGTTCAAAGTTGATGTGATGGGCACACCAATGTGGAGCACCATCAATAGACTAAAGCCAGCTTTCAGCATGCACTACACTGGTATGGACTCGTCAATGGTCACACCCACCACAGACTCGACAAACGCAGCAGCCACTCCACCACCCGCCACAAAACAGCAGCAACAGACATCAGGGGCTACCACTGATGATCCAGCAGCAGCTTGCACAATACCAGCTCTGATTTGATCCAGACGACACATCCGATTCAACATGAAATATTGTAGGTATTAAAGGGAGGATTGGTGAAGTGCAGTGTTAAGTGATTTTACTCCATGCATTACTATCAATGGTTTGTATTTGTTATTTGCTTTTATAATTATTCTATGGTGTGTGTTCAGCTATCTAAGTGGTATAGTTACAAAGCATTTTATAATAAAGTTGCTAAAGTCAAAACTTTTTTTTCCTCAGTTCACTGGCATTCTTCTGCCATAAATTGCTAAGTTTGTACTACATTTTGTTATTCAATAGTTTTTTTCTTTTATAAAGCTTCCTGTGTGAGACTGAGAAGTATCAGTGGACCCAGACTTTCAAGTGTGTTCTCCTTTTTCTGTTTCTCCTCTAAGTCGGCAGGTAGGTCAGTTCCTCTTGTCACTGATGGTCAAAGCCTAAATACCAGGATATCTTGAGGTGACACAACAAATATTGCTTTTCCTGCAAGACATCCTGTAAGTCATGCAACAGTTGGTCTCCATAATGGTGGACTTGTTCGCAGAATCTGCAGATTGATTCAATGTCCTTTTCTGAGAGACTCCGGGGCCAAAACCTTTTGTTGCACTCATTTCCCATTTCCAACTTTTGACTAGAAACCTTGGGCCAATTATGTGGCCCACCTAGAAGATAATTTTCTGGCTTATGATATCTCCAACAATGCTCATTGTCAGACATTTCTTCTTGCCTATGTCAAATCAAGGATCTACACGTTTCTTCAATAACTCAAACCTGACTGTGATCTACACAATCTTCCTACAAAGATTAAGTTCTGTTTACAGGAGTACTTCAACTCGCAATCACACGTTGCAGCACAAATATTTTAACTGTCGGAAACAACAGATTAAAAAAAAACACGAATGGACAACAATGTTCCAAAGACTCTCTCAGGACTGCCATTTGCGATGCATTAATGTAGCCTGTGAGCAGACATATGGCACATTGCTCATGCACGACATGATCTTACTATATGTCCTGGACTAGAGGCTTTGTGCGGAATTAAGGTCTGCTAAACCTCCTCTAAGATGCAATTTGCTTAGGTGGATGCACCACCTGATAAGAAATCTGATGCAGTGGCCTTGAATACTCCCTGCATCTGTGTGTTCTTGTAGGTACTCATCAATAATCACCCAGTCCATTTCGAGGTGGCTACTGGTTCTACCTCGCTAATCAAGGTGTGGACTACCAGTGTGGGCTCCGCTGGTGTGGATCAGCAGCTGAACTCTCCTCCTACAGCCTCTCTGCAGTTACAGCAATGACAATGATAGCTGATGGACAGTTGTTGGCCCTCATCCAACATGGTGCCAAATCGTGCAAGATGTACCGCCTTGTCACTGATACACCGGGCGAGATGGGGTTACTGGGGCTGCATTCCTTTGATGCTGGTATCCATGATACATTGTGTCCAGTGAGGTAGTGACAATACTTTCTTCTTCTCTATTCACTCCAAGTTCCCTTCACTGTTCGAGGCTTCTGCTTCAGGAGTCATAGGTTCTAAGGTCCACATCAACCTCCTACCAACAGCCACATCCTGGTTTTTCAAGGCTTGAAATATGCCTTTCACACTGGGAGATAAATAATGACAAAGTTTGCAAAATGCTAGAACCTCGATCGCTGTTTCCAACAGTCAGTGGACAACTTCCCCCTGTCTGGTCAATGAACAGGACAAACCATGTGGCGGCATCAAGAAAACTGTAAAAATGCAGACCATTGTGGCTGCACATCCTTTGCCACAAGGGGTCACGACAACCATGTGTGTCCATGTTCATGGCACTTTTGACCTTACTCATGGCACAAACCAGAAATCTGATCGTTATGCCAGTGGAGCCTGTGTTAGTGCCATACCTTGTTTTTTATATTACATCTTTTTACAAGGGGGAGGGGGGGCATTATACCAGTCAGTGGCGTAATTTTAAACAAACTGCCAGTTATACTTCATGACAGTGCTCATAAAGTATTGTGGGTGATTGTAACACAAAACTTGAAGCTATACCGTAAAAACTATGTTTCTACATAAAATAATTATACCTGCGCAACACCCCCAGATGACGACACAGCTATGACATCAAGAAGTTTGACACAACAGAAGACAACTAAAAATATTAATTGAATGAACTCTACTTTTTGCAAAATTTGGATTTTGTTGTAGGTACTTATAGCAACTATGAGTACCTACAGAGAACAATAAGTGATATTTCAATTGGTGCCACAACCTTAATGTTTAATGTTCAGAATACAAGATGAGTAATAGCAACTGCTAATTTCTACAGATAAGGGTGTGACAATAATAATTGAACCCTAGAATATAAAAAATTGCAATATTTATACAGAAATACATTAAACTGATATTACAAAATGTAAGGTTTCTTTTTAACTGAATATTCAAGCCCAACTATTTTTACATGGGTTTTTGTTTGATCTTTTTGATAAAAAATTGATATTTTTATCTTGGAATCCTTTATATTGCCTTACTTTTTAACAATACACTGAAGTCTGTGATAAACATTAATGGAATACGAAAAACCCTTTCCATTGTGTATTTTTTTACCTCATATAAGAGTTCATCGTGCAAGTGTAAAATTAATTCTGCTTTAGATGTTGTAACAATTGGTTTATTCTTCCTTTGATCTTGTGCCCTGGTCACTACAGATGGACTGTGGGAAAATGTTGCAGCTAGTTTTGACTCCACAAGCACCATCCCTTTCTTCGCAACATCAGCAGCTGATCCTTGAATGGTAGAATTAACAGCCTGTCGTTCTGCATGAGCTGAAAGCAAAATTTAATAAAAAATACATTTAAAAATTGCATCTCTTCACTCTTTACATGGAAATTAGTTTATATTATTTGTAATGAAAATAAAATTTCCTTAGTTGAGTATTGACCGATTTTATGAGTATCAAATCAATTTCCATTTCATGACTTTTTTTACATCTTCTTTAGTTAATTTATGATGCCTTGAAAATATGTTGTACAATGGCAAAAATACTTTTTCAATAATCTGAAAATAGGTTTACGTGAAAGCTGAATCAAATAATTCCTATATCACTTAAACTGTACATGAACATGAATAATGTAACCATCAATCAATTAAAATTACAGGAAGGATTTAACAATATTTTGAGACTGATAGGCTGCTACTCACCATAGATTACAACTGTAAAAAAAACTTTTGGCAGTTAAGACCATGTAGCCTGTGGCATCCGGAGAAGGTGGTCATGTTTGTATAATTAATGTATTGTCTGCTAAATACTTTGTGGTATAGAAATTGAGATCTGTGTTTATATAGACATGTTAAGTAATGAAAAAGTACATAAACACAACAAAACACAGATGTTACAGCACGGTTCATTGCCAAAGCAACAACAATGCTGTCAACACTGGCTGATGGTATGCTGCAGAGTTGGTATAGAACATCAACAAATTAGTATGGCTCAACGCCTTCACACTATTGCCAATTACTCCAAATTAGAATTAAAGAGCCTCACACCTAGTTGTGGTTCCCACATAGTACATGATAGCATTTATCTGTAATTTTTTCTGTGGGAGAAAATTGTAAGTTTTCACTGCATTACTTTCTTAAAACCATCTGTATTTTAATTTACGAGATAATAAATATTTCCTAAAATGCTGACACCCCACCCTATGAGTTAGTTGTACGTATTTATAGACTTCCGAGAACAGTGTACTACATTTCATACATTGTTAAATTATTCGAGAAGGATAGGTTGCTACTCATCACAGACACATCTTGATGAGCTGCAGAAAGAGACATGCAAAGGATTACAACTGTAAAAAGCTTTCAGCCACTACAGCCTTTGTCAGTCAGAGAAACACGTAGAAAAGGGGGGGGGGGGGCGGAGGACAGGAACATTCTGGCTGGACGTCTATTTTGGAGCCCATTCCTCAAATCATTGAATGCACAGAACACAGTAGAGGTAATTATGGATATTTATGAGCCATTATTTCTACATCTACTTATATGCTCTGCAAACCACTGGCAGAGGGTACTTTGCTTACACTATCATGCCACCCTCCCCCTCCCTGTCATAAATGGTGCATGGGAAGAAGGTATCTTAAGTCTCAGATCGCATTCAGTTCAAACGGTGTGCTGACATTTCAATGCCATGCCAAGTTCACTATGCCACTGATGGCTTATGAGGGCACTGTGAGATCACATGTAGATCCGGGCAACAAAGGGTGAGTGTCCCCCACTACACGCTACAGCTATGAATTTTTACAAGGATGAAAGTTTGAATTAATCACCACTGTCTAGTGTTGCCTTGTTTAGTTTGGCTTGATTAATGTAACGGAGTTATATCCATGTATAGCTGTTCATGCTTTAACTTGTACCAAACACAATTTTGTATGATTCGCTAATTCTAGCAAACTTTAGTAGAAACCAGTTACTATTAGATGACTCTACAACTATGTCAGTATGCTGATTGCTCAAAACTGTGTATGGTAATTAATATCACAGCTCATGTAATGAGGACAATCAGTCAGCAGGTATAGACACTAATTTACTCATTTATGGATCATCATTGTCTTCACAGTTACAATTAAATAACAGCATGTTTTCAGTGTATTAAAAAAAAATAATAAAAAAAACAACAAACAAACATTATTTTTACAGAACTTGTGCTGTAGAGCAGAAACTATCTCCAACTCAACTGTAAAGTAAATGTGCAATAATGACAAGCCAGGAAGTGACTAAATTCACCACAGTATATTTAGTATTCAGAAATGTGGGACACCATTCTGGTGGTGATGATTCAAACTGAAAATGAAGACTCAAATAGCACACTGGTGATGAGTATTAACCTGCCTAGGTAGACTAACTCTCTCTCTCTCTCTCTCT
The DNA here is from genome assembly GCA_026315105.1 of Locusta migratoria. NCBI lineage: Eukaryota > Metazoa > Arthropoda > Insecta > Orthoptera > Acrididae > Locusta > Locusta migratoria. The sequence goes on along the minus strand of CM048744.1, from coordinate 245,601,393 downwards.
CTCTCTCTCTCTCACACACACCTAGACACAGTTGTTGTTGTTGTTGTTGTTGTTGATGTTTAAAGGGGACTCAACTGCTGGGTTATCAGTCCCCTGTTCCCAGCTAGGAGTGAACTGTTAAAAGTTTCCTTTTCGTCGCATACTACTCTAAGTCCAGGATGCTCCAGGTACAGAGCGACAGTCAATCGTAAAATGATGACAGAACAATGGACAAGACAGGAGTGGACAAAATAGACAGAACACTAAAACAAGGCTGCAGAAGCGTGTGGCTGGCTGACCACAAAATAATACAGGATGAGCCAGCCACTCTGCACACTTTAAAATCCGTAGTTAAAAAGCAAGTCATAAACCGTAAAATGACAGTGGCCTATTGTTCTGGAGGGGGTGAAGCCCAACAGGGCGGGCTTATAGGCCCCACCACTAAATAGACCCATAAAAGCCAGTTGCGCGAATAAAACCTAAAACACGATCGACCATAGCAGCATCGTCTCCTAACATAAAAGGAAGCGCATCTGGGAGATTAAAAGATTGTCGCAAAACAATTAAAAGTGGACAGTCCACCAGGATGTGGACCACTGTCAAGGGGGCGCCACAGTCACACTGTGGTGCGTCCTCCCGCCGAAGAAGGTGGCCATGCGTTAGCCATGTGTGGCCGATTCGTAGGCGGCAGAGAACAACAGATTCCCTACGAGACGACCGCAGTGAGGACTTCCATGCGGCCGTAGAGAGCTTCACTGCACGAAGCTTGTTGGGGTGAGCAGAGTTAGCCCACTCGTAGTCCCACAGGCTACGGATCTTCCGATGGAACTCCAGTCGGAGATCGCTCTCTGGAAGACCAATAGCCAATTGACTGGAGGAAGTAGCCTGCTTAGCCAGCCGATCCACACGTTCGTTTCCAGGAATGCCGATGTGGCCTGGGGTCCAAACAAAGACCACCGAGCGACCAGAACGAACAAGCCTGGAAAGAGACTCCTGTACGGATTGCACCAAAGGATGTTTCGGGAAACATTTGCCGAGGGCTTGCAAACCACTAAGGGAGTCAGAACAGATGACCAGAGACTCCTCATGGCAACCTCTGCGATGTTCAAGTGCCCGATAGATGGCAACTAGTTCCGCTGTGAACACGCTACTTCCACAGGGCAGTGAATGCTGTTCAGTATGCTCACCATGGACGTATGCATAGCCAGTACGGCCGTCGACCACAGAACCATCCGTGTACACGACGTCCGCGCCACAGAACGACTCTAAAACCGCCTGAAACTGGCGACGGAGACTTAGTGGCGCTACAGAGGCTTTTGATACATGCGCCAAGTCCAGGCGAAGCTGTGGATGTGAAAGTGACCAGGGAGCGATGCGGTAAGGCCTGTGAAAAGCAGGAGGGATAGGAAGGGACTCAAGAGACGACAGGACGGAACGAACACGCACCGCGATCGGAAGACCCGACCTTGGTCGTCGTTGTGGAGATGGAAGTGCAGCGGTTGGAAAAGAAGCCTGCGATTTGGATGATGTGGTATCTCATGAACATGGGCAGCATAGGAGGCCAACAGCTGCCGCCGCCGAAATCGCAGGGGAAGGACTCCAGCTTCGGCTAGTAGGCTTTCCACTGGACTTGTCCGAAAGGCCCCTGTCGCTAAAAGGACCCCACTGTGAAGTACTGGGTCCAAGGCCTGCAATGCAGATGGGGCTGCTGAACCATACACAAAGCTCCCGTAATCCAATCGCGACTGAATCAGCGCCCTGTAAAGCTGCAAAAGACTCGTACAGGCGGCTCCCCAACTAGTGTGGCTGAGGCAGCGTAGGATATTGAGGTACCTCACGCACTTCTGCTTGAGCTGGCGAAGACAAGGCACCCAAGTGAGCCGGTTGTCGAAGAGCATGCCAAGAAATCGGTGAGTCTCTTCGACACGAAGAAGTTCATCATATAAATATAGCTCTGGGTCCAAATGGACAGCTCGACGGCGGCAGAAGTGCATAACCCGGGTTTTCGATGGAGAAAACTGGAACCCATGGGTTGAGGCCCACGACTGCGCTTTTTGAATGGCTCCCTGTAGACGCCTTTCAACCACCCCAATGCTAGCTGAGCTGAAGTATAGGCAGAAGTCATCGGCGAACAAAGAGGAAGAAACCGATGACCCTACTGCCTCAGCAAGTCCATTGATGGCAATTAAAAATAGGGGTACACTCAGTACAGAGCCCTGCGGGACTCCGTTCTCCTGGACGTGAGAGGAGCTGAGGGAAGTACCAACCTGTACCCAAAAAGACCGGAAGGAAAGAAAGTTCTGAATAAAAAGTGGGAGCGGACCTCGCAATCCCCAACCGTGCAGTGTAGCCAGAATGTGGTGGCGCCAAGTGGTATCGTAGGCTTTTCTGAGGTCAAAAAAGACGGCAACAAGGTGCTCACGCCTGCTAAATGCCGTACGAATGGCGGACTCCAGAGCCACTAGGTTGTCAACAGTGGAGCGGCCTAGGCGGAAACCCCCTTGATGTGGGGACAACAGTCCCCGATTTTCTAGGATCCACATAAGCCGTCGGCTCACCATACGTTCGAATAGCTTGCACAGAATGTTGGTGAGGCTGATTGGGTGGTAACTATCGGCCACCTGTGTGTCAGCACCAGGTTTCATCACGGGGATAACGATGCTTTCCCGCCATTGTGATGGGAAAGCCCCCTCCACCCATAAACGGTTAAACAGGGCGAGAAGCTGGTGTTGAAACTCCACGGAAAGGTGCCGGATGAACTGGCTGTGGATTCTGTTTGGTCCTGGAGAGGTATCGGGACATGCGGCAAGGGCAGTTTCGAATTCCCATTTACTGAAAGCAGAGCTGTACACTTCGGCGCGACGTGTGTGAAAGGACAGCCGTCTCTGTTCAACACGCTCCTTCAGCGCACGGAAGTCCGCACTGTATTCGCATGTTGCAGAGGTGCGAGCATAATGCTCGGCCTTGTGTTCTGCAATGGAAATCGGGTCGGTGCATAGGGTACCCTGGATGCGTAGGCTGGGAATCGCCGCCGGTGGACGGTACACAAATAGGCGCCGAACCTGCGACCACACCCGAGATGCTGAGGCGCGACGGCCAATGCTGGCGACATACGTCTCCCAACAGTCCCGTTTACCCTGCCTGATGAGCTGTCGAGCCCAGGCCCGGAGCCGTTTAAAATCTATTAGGTTTTCGACAGTGGGGTGTCGACGATGCCGCTGGAGCGCCCGACGACGATCCCGAATGGCCTCAGCGATTTCCGGCTTCCACCAGGGCACAGACTTACGCCGTGGGGAGCCAGAAGTGGTGGGAATGGTTGACTCAGCGGCTGAGACTATCGTGCTGGTTACCTGGTCAATCGCCATGTCCACGTCAGCTGGCAGTGGAACAGGAACCGTTGCAACTGAGGTGTAGCGTTGCCAATCAGCTCGACGGAGAGACCATCGAGATGGGCAGCCCGGAGGAGCGACACGAGGATGGGAAAATGGTCGCTGTTGCAAAGGTCATCATGGACCCTGCACTGGAAATGCGGGAGCAGGCTCGGGGTGCAAACGGAGAGATCTATAGCTGAGTAGGTGCCTCGTGCCATGCAAAAATGCGTGGGTGCACCAGTGTTTAACAGGCAGACGTCTTGCTGCGATAAGAGCGTCTCTATGTCCCTACCGCGAGCTGTTGTCTGCGCTCCACCCCACAAGGGATGGTGAGCATTGAAGTCCCCCAGAATCAGAAATGGTGGGGGAAGTTGTGTCACCAGGGTAGCAAGGTCAGTAATTGAAATCATCTCATCTGGAGGAAGGTAAAGTGAACAGATCGTCAGTTCCTGCATAGCCCGGATCCGAACAGCCACCGCCTCAAGAGTCGTGTGTAGAGGCACAGCGGCACTGGGGACAGTGGCAAGGACGTAGATACAGACACCTCCAGAGACCCTGTCATATACGAGACGATTTTTGTAATAGTCCCGATACCCACGAAGGGCTGGGGTCCTATTAGCAGGAAACCAGGTTTCCTGCAGGGCTACACAAAATGCTGGGAAGCGGCACAACAAGTGCTGTAACTCTGGCAGATGGTGGAAAAATCCGCCACAGTTCCACTGGAGGATCAGAGAGCCTCCTGGTCGCTGGAGCATGCTGAATTCGGCGGCGCGGTAGGGGTCGCAGTATGTTCTGCCGTCGCCGATTTCTGAGTCAGAGCCTCAACGTCCATGACTTCCGCAGACTCGGCAATTGCCAAGTCTTTGGGGGGACACGAGGATCTCTATCTCGTCCTCAGAAGAAGAGGTGGCAAGGTTGCCACCGGGATATCCTTCTCCTTGGGCGGTTTCTTGACCTTCTTCTTCTTGGTTTCGCGCTTCTCTTTAGGTTTCTCATGCTGGGAGGGCGCTGCCAGCTCAGTCCCCAGGACTGAGGAGCAGCGTGCAGCCCTACGGCCAGCTGGCAGTACTTTCTGCCATCCACTGGCATCCGCTGATTCAGCGGGAGAAACCTTAGAGGGAAGGGATCCGAGCGACCCCTTCCTAGCGCGAGGAGCCAGAGCAGGCTGTTGTTACTCTGGCTCTGGGGTGGGGACCAAAGTCCCTTTTGGTGTGGTGGTTACCGCTCCCAAAGCAGGGTCTTTGGGGGCGGTGGAATTTGAGGTACCCCCTGTAGTTAGGGGGGCAGAGGTAGATGGTTGGGCCTGGGAGCCCACTAGGACCGACTGCACACACGGCAGTTCTTTAGATGAAGATACGGCTGCAGCAAAGGATGTCTTCATACTGATGGGATGCAGTTTTTCGTATTTCCTCTTCGCCTCCGAGTAAGTCAGCCTATCCATGGTTTTATATTCCATTATCTTCCTCTCTCTATGCAGAACAGAGCAGGTGGGCGAGCAAGGGGAGTGGTGTTGTCCACAGTTCACACAAAGTGGAGGAGGTGCACAAGGGACGTTACGGTGTTCCGCACGTCCACACTCTCGACAGGTGGAGTTGGCAGTGCACCTGGAGGACATGTGCCCAAACCTCCAGCACTTATAACAGCGCATAGGGGGAGGAACGTAGGGCTTCACGTCAATCCGGTAAATCATCACCTTGACCTTCTCAGGCAACGTGTCACCCTCGAAGGCCAAGATGAATGCGCCGGTTGCAACCCTGTTGTCCTTCGGACCCCTATGCACTCACCGTATAAAATGAACTCCTCTCCGCTCCAAGTTCTTACGTAGCTCGTCATCGGTCTGCAACAGAAGATCTTTATGGAAGATTATACCCTGCACCATGTTGAGGCTCTTATGAGGAGTGATCGTCACGGGAACTTCACCCAGCTTGTCACAGGCAAGCAGTGCTCGTGACTGTGCTGGGGATGACGTCGTGATAAGGACAGAGCCGGATCGCATCTTTGACATGCCTTCCACCTCACCGAATTTATCCTCAACGTGTTCAACAAAAAACAGGGGCTTTGTGTTGGTGAACGACTCACCGTCAGTCCGGGAACATACTAGGTATCGGGGGGGGCATAGGCTTCACCTCGATTTCTTGTCCTACGTTCCTCCCATGGCGTTGCCAAGGCAGGGAACGACTGAGGGTCATATTTCTCAGCATTGTACTCAACCTTTCCTCTCTTAGAGACGGTGGTTAAACGCCCACCAGCGTTACTTTGGGTTCTTTTCATCGTGGTCCCACGAGCAGCTAGGGAAATAAGAGTCCACCCAGGCAGAGCCCCGCTTGCCTGGGTACGCCTTATACAACTGAGGTGCGGCAGGTTCCTCAGAGGTTGCTCGCTAATGACTGTTCTACCTCAACAGCCATGCATCTCCTCGGCACGTAGCACAGCTTGAGATTGAGGTTTTTTTTATAGAGGTTTGTACCGTCCTCGCGACCTGGGCGATTAAGCCAAGATCCCTGGGCTCTGAAACGTACAACGTTCCACCGTCGCGCCGAACGATGGTCGTTGAAGCACGCACAGAGCTTACGGTGTAGCAGACTGTTGGCGCGACACAGCCCACAGCTCAGGACCCCGGGTTCGCCAAGCCCGTACTCAGCAAATTAATGCTGAGCTCCTGAGGGGAGACACAGGTGTGAGTGTGTGTGTATTTGTTTACCTTCCTTTTTTTCCCTAAGTTAAGTCCTTCCACTCCTGGGATTGGGATGACTCCTTTTCCACTTCCTAAACCCATATCCTTCCCTTTCTCCTCTTTTTCCTGAAGAAGCGACCAATGGTTGCGAAAGCTTGTATGTGTGTTTGTGTGTAATTTTATAAGTGTCTGTTGACGAGACTTTTCTTTGGGCAAGTCATCCATTTTATGTATATAAAGTAGATGAAGTTCACTTACCAGGTGAAGGAGCACAGGTAGTGATAGTAACATAAATAACACACACACACACACACACACACACACACACACACACAAAGGCTAGCTTTCGCAGCCTAGCTGCTTCTTCAGGCAGAAGGGAAGGAGAGGGAAAAGGAAATGATGAGGGTTTATGTAAAAAATAAAGATAGTTTGACTTACCCAAAGCACAGGCTCGTTGATAGATACAAAAACCACTGACCATGTGCACAACAATCCTATGCGCTGTCCACTACTCTATGGCGAACAATCACAAAATTCATCTTTTAATCTCGTACTATTGATGGCAGTTGTTAACTGATGCTAATATAGCATTTTTAGACACTAGATTATCATTTATCGTATGAAGAATGATGTGTTTCTGTTCATTCTTCTATTCATCGTTGCTTTGCAATGACAACATGTAAGTTATAATAAGAAAATCATAAAATACACAACAGAAGATGGTGTATGCCAGAGAGAGTTCTGGGTGTGGAATGTCACATGACATCTCCGAATGGCTGGTTTTCATAAAATCAATTTATGGTGTCAAATTGCTGTTATTTTTGCAAATATCTCTCAAATGATATGAGATATGAAGAAAACATAAGAGAGCAAAGTTCTAGAGAATTTTATTCTCTACAAAATGTAGTCAGTTTCCGTGTTAGATGAACAGTTAAGAAATTATTTTCATTTAAATTTTGAGCTATCTAAAGGTGATCACAAAGGCGCACTTTCTACACCACTACACCAGGAAAGACAACGTTGATTTTGATCCGACGATGGCAGGTGCCACCTGGGGAGGAAGATTGAGGGGGAAGGAATAGTACTGATAATGGTTTCAACGTTGTCCACCAAGAGATAGCGTAATGACAAGGCTGCCACAAAGACATCTGTCTGTACCCTCTAATATGGAATGTTTACAGCCATAAGGCTCAGTGTGATATCAACCTGTAAAGCAAACTGGTACCATGCCATAGACATGCAATCGTTTTTCCTGCAACCAACAGAGAGAGTTTGAAAGGGGTCAAATTCAAGATTTCCAAGAGGCAGGATGGTCCTTTTAGATTATTACCATAAAAGATGAACATTACGAGTTTACTGAGCGATGAACCGTGTCACAATGGTAACGTGAACATTCTCACACGTATAGACAAGATTCTGGACATCTGAAAGCACAGAGGTTTACCAAGATTGTATTGTAAGGGCAGGGGTCGCAGATTGTACTGCTACCACAGCTCAGATACGAGGGTTTGTGAGTCAGAATTGTGAGAACAATATGTTGCTGACTGGTTACTAGCAGCGGGACTAAGGTATGAACACCTCTAGACTATCTTCCACTCGTGCCGCAGCATCGATGTGCGTGGCTCAACTGGTGCCATCAAAGAATAATCAGGAAAACGGAATGGCAGGCCATGGTCTTCATCTATGAAAGCAGATTCTACCTATGTGATGATTGGTTGTGTCTACAGTCATAGACCACTAGCATGCTCCAACAGCCTCAGCACTCCTTACCTATGCTTGTTGTTTCACCCATTCACTGTAGAGTGCTGTCCACTGACTGTTAATGGCTGTTACTGCTTATGGTGTTTCAACACATAGCTGCTTTCGTTTCAGTTGTTTGTAGTTCAACAACTTTGGTTAATTGTAATTTTCTTAAGTAATGCTAAGAAATAATTACATGTAAAAGCAGTAAAAAGAGTTGGTTGCTTTTACCCACATCATTAATTGGTGAAAATACTGCAGTTGTTGCTTAAATGACATTTCATCAATTAGTAAGCTACATAGCAAGACCATCTTGTTTAACCATGCTTTTAAAAGTTACGCGATCGATCGCATGTATAGCATTTTTCTGGGTCAAAGAACAGTTTGTAATGTACTTAATATGTCTAAATAAGTATTTCTAGTTGCATTTATAAGAAAACCCACTTATCTGATATTTAAATTAGTAAAATGCCAATTGTTTTAATATTGCAGTGAGCAAAATGCTCAGAGCACGAGTGCTTGTGGGTTAAACAGGTAGCTTTTGTTTCCAATCTTGACTTTACCAAAGCCTTAATTCCTATTTCTTGTGAAATATCACCAATAAAACGAGAATGAGTATGGCTACTTGGCAATTTTAAAATAAAATCTGTGTCATGTTTGTAACCTTTTGTTAACAAGTGTTGCCAAATGACACAGTTTTTCATTACTAACTCCAGTGAGGTGGTTTTTTTATTATAATTTTTTTACTTGCTCCTGCAAGAATGCAATTTTAGGCACCTTACTTTCTTCTGATATAAACGATTCCAGGTTTTTATGTCTTTCTGGCTCTTTACTTTGTTGTTTAGTCTCCATATTTCAGTTTTCTGTGACAGTTCTTTTTCCAAGGAACTTGAGTTTGGAAAGCATCTTGTCTTCGATTTAAACTCCAGCTCCTTTAACTGCACTTAATAGCACAGTTGTGTGGGTTTCTTCATTACAGTTTGGACTTTGGTAATGTTCATGACACACTCTATTATCTAGAGTCCATTTTTCAATTTGTCACTAAGATACTGCTGGTAAAGGTATTTTATGGAGAGTATAATTTGGAAATCTGTTGGTAATGCTACCTATTTTGAAAATCTCTCTTGGAATCAGATTTATAATCTGCATCAGTAAAATGTTAATTGTGAACCACTGATGTATTTAATAGTGTATTTGGTTGAAGGTTTCTCTAGAATAAACGAATAACCAAGTATTTCTTAGGTTCTTATCAACTGCAAATTCATGGCAACTAATTCTACTAGGTTTTCCTTTTTGATTCATACATAAGGCACACAACATTAATGGATCTGTCAGGAATAAGGAGAGTATTTGATATTATTGAGATGTGTGGCAGAAGAAGCCTAGTATCAGTGTACTTTTCTCGAAAACATTCAAAGCTATCAGGAATACGGAATACTGCAGTACTTGCTTCAAGTATTCCTTAGCTTCACTGAAAGAAGACTGCAGTTGGATGATAATCTTCAAGCCCAGTAAATGTGGCAAATCATATATCAAATATTCACTACTTACAGCTTACATGAATTTGACAGTAACAATTTCACAGTCCGGGAAAACATTGGCATAGCAGACCAGCCTTACCGAGGCAACAGTCGGTACGAGGAGCCATGCACAGCAAAAGTTGCAACTTCCACTGACACAGTCAACCTCATTTGATCCTGCCAATACTGTTAGAGAATGCTAGCAGGCTACAGTACAGCGTGGACCTCGTGAGTACTGTCTCATAGAGTACATTCAACCAAGACCCCCCATCCCCCAGGCTTTGTGTTAGGGGGTCTGATAAACTGGAACTCTTGTTCCCCTTTTATGTTTGTGGAAGCAACACTGACCAGCAGTAGGTATGTGCAGAATGTTGTTCAGACCTGTTCTTATCCATTCTTGCACCAGGAGGGCAATATGTCCTTCCAACAGAATAATGTTCACTAATAGTGCATGTGAAACTCAACATGCTCTGCAAGATGTGGAGGAACTTCCCTGACCAGCATGATCTCTATATGTGTATCCAATTGAGCACGCATGGGATATGATGGGATGGCAAGTGACACGTGGCTCGTCAACCCACAAATCCTGCAAAACAACTCTTACACGAACAGGTCAAGCGGCTGTGCAATAATTTATCCCAAGGCAGTACTTACCATCTGGATAATTGAATGGCTGCCAGAATCAGACTACACTACATACTAATAGGGATGTTTTGGCATGGGCCAACACCTGGTAATTCATGAGCAGCAGATCTGTAAATCTAACCATTTGATGTAATCCATATGTCCTGTTTCAACAATAATTCTTGAGTGAATTGAAAAACTATAAGAAGGTGTACTATCCCCCCCCCCCCCGGTTCTGTATAATGTTTTATTATGATCCCGAAGTTAACCAAAATCCTAAACAATACAAGTCAGAGTATTCAGAGTTTCATATAGACACATAGTACATACAAGGCTGCTCGGTGTGAGGAGAGGTGGTTAAAATTCATACAGTTTAGAGAATGCAGCCAAAGATGATTGATCTATCTCACCAAATGATAAAGCCAATTGTGGTGAGAGTTTACTGGGGTACAAGAAAAAACAAAAGGCGAGTGCATACACTATGATATTGCAGTGTGCACAGCCTTAAGGCTCTTCAAAAATATTTATTTAATTTGCTATGGTACCTCTCCAGGTCAATGGTGTGCTACCATATTATTTTCAAGACAAACATGGAAAAACTGCAAGTGCATGACAATGTTCCACTGATTACACAATTTTTACCATGAATCAGCTCTAATGACGCTGCTTGTTGTTTATTTTCTGCTACTAAATAGGCACTGGAACATAGCAAATTGCTATGGCTGCAAGAATTATGGCATCACAAGACACTTCTCTAAAGAGAAAACAAATGAATCCTTCATGGAAGGATTAAGAATTTAAAGACTACTTCAAAGAAGAGGGATTGTCTGCAAAACAACTAAGAAATTTCCTAAGTCCACACCAGTTCCTCCTTAGGTGTGAGTAGTTAAGAAAAAAGATCCCACAACTTGTTTAAAATATGTTTCTCACATCTGTCTCAAGTAATTTTGAGAACCACAAAACATCTCAATCAATTGGATGGGCATTTTTGTGCCATTTTCTAAACAAATTCACATCACTTGCTTAAATCTCTGCACAAATTTACTTAGCAAAAAATCATAAAGGGACAGTTCTGGAAGTTTTTCATGGTAAAAGAATTGGTACACTTTCTCAAGCAACTGAGAATACTACCACAATGTGTCACAAACCAGCCGTGAAATTGATGTACATCTTATGTGTATACTTTGACCTTTTGCAGTGGAAGAACCAGATGATTCTTAAATAAATTAAGTGGCGAGTGCATTGCATCCTGAACTGATAACCTGTCTATACTATAAAATGGTCAAAAAAGTACTACTGATAAATATAATAATTAAATTAATATTTTATTATTATTTAGATAAAAATAATGGATAATTAGAAACAAGATATTTAAATAATTAGTAAGTGATTACCTCTAATAATTTGGTTTGGGCTGTTTATTGCTGGTAAGAATCGTTTTCTTCCATGTAGTGTTTCAACATAACCCTTTATCCTACAGTTCTTAATTGTTTCTTCAATATACTTCCTGACACCTAAAAATTTATCAAATATATTTCATCATCTATGAAACAGATCAGTGATACATATTGGTTCACAATCAATAAAAACACATTTCAATAAACAAATAAGTATTACCAGGATACGCTCTTTTGAATGTTTCCATGAATTCTGCTGCTTGATTTTCATCAACTTCAAGTTGTTCTCCCAGCGCCTTTGCACCTATACCATATATCATACCATAACATACTTGTTTGGCATGTTGACGAAGTTTATCAGTAACCTGGAACAAAATGAAATGTGACAGCTTCCATGACTACGGAGAGGTTGAGAGTTTCATTGCACTAATTTATGGCTTACCTCAGATTCTGGAATTTTATTCCAAATAGAAGCAATTCCACGAAACACGTCCTGGCCTGAATTGAGTATATCTATGAGTATCTGATCACAAGACAGGTGTGCTAAAATACGAAGTTCAAGTTGAGAGTAGTCTGCTGATAAGAATACATTGCCTGTTGAGGAATACAATTATTTAAATTTAAAATGTCCAGTTGAAAACATTAGGCTGCCTCTGCATCACAAACAGAGAAATATTAACATTGCACATAAAGATAGATCATAGCAAAATATAACATTAAATCTTCATTGAGATGAAATGTAAAAGTCAGGAGTATTGGGCAAATGCTTCTACAACTATGAGCATCTTCCAGAAGTATTACAGAAAGACAAAGTGGGGATATTAATAATAATTGAAGGCCAGAACTGCCCTGTATTTCTCTCATCTAAGACTTGTATATGTTCATAATCAGTAAGGCTTTACATATACAGTTACACAAGAAATACACCAAGTTTTCAAAACCAAATGTAAAATTTCTTTCAACGATTGGGAAAAGTGCAATATGACCTAAAACGGATTCAGCCTACAGAATTATTACACCTCACACCTCTTTTGCTTATTTCTACCACACAATTTTTCCTTTATCGGTGTTTAGTATATATTTATTACCACTGACGGTGTCAAATGCTTCTCAGATCTGATAATATTTATATCAAGTGAAGAAACTCATATGGGCAGGGGAAACAAGTGTCTCCACGCTGTAGCTGACTGAAAATAACTTTGATTAATGGTGCAAATTCACTAAGTAATTCCACCAAATAATTAAAGCTACAACAGGGTCCAATTTTATGAGAAAGTTCTTAGCAAACTGTAGTTTCACCCATTACAGAGTCATCTTCCAATATTTGATTCATAGGTACATTAAAAACTTAATTTTACAGTCAAGAACTGTATTTAAAACCTGAGAATGAAAATTACACTAAGTAGGACAAGATCAAGGCAAACGCTTTCTCACCACCTCATCAAGGATTTTTGAGAAAATGTCCACATTCAGAGAGGTAATTGTAAGATTAACTTGAAGGGTGTTACAGGTGTTACAATGTACATATTATGTATTAGAAGAAACTTTTTTACAATAGTTTGTAATACGCCAGAGAACTCGGCCATAATGGATGCCTCATCCTAGGTGTGTGTGTGTTTGGGGAGCCTAATTAATCGTCTGCTTGTTTAATTCTTTAAGCACACTTGCAGCCATCTGTGTGTCAAATATGGAAGGAAAAAAACAAAACTCAAGAACCTTTCTATTGGTTTACCTCTTAATATGTCATTGTATACAACTGCTGTCTAAAATACATCTGATATGTCATTAGTTTCACACTCTAAAATATCTACAAATCCTAATTCCCTTATTTGCTTTGTAATTAATTCTTAGTGTAAATAATTTGCAAAGTTTGTTGTGAATTGCTCTTGATATTTATTTGAAAATAGATGCTTTATTCATGTCTTCATAAACCTAAGAGACCAAACTGCTGAGGTCATCAGTCCCTAGACTTATGAATAGTTACACTAATCTAACTATGGAGAAACAGGATAAAAGAGAATAGATAACTCACTGTAAAGATGATCAATGAACTGCACAGAGTTGTGTAAAATAGACAATCAATCACATTCACACAAATTAAATTTTCGTCCATGACCTTAATCAGAAAAAGATACACATATATATTCACACACTAAATCAGATGTAAATCAGCCTCACATGACCACCATCTACAGCCGCTCCAGCACAACTGCATGGTGACAGAGTGGTCATGTGAGCTTGAGATGTCTGAGTAAGTGCGTGGACATGTGTGTTTCTTTTTTTAATGAAGGTCATGGCCAAAAAATGAAAGTTGTGTGAATGTGCTTATATATTTTATATGCTTCTCTGCATATCAGTGATCACCTAAATGGTGACTAATTAAACTAACTTATGTTAAGGAAAACACACACCCATGCTATAGGGTGGACTTGAACATCCGATAGTAATGGCTGTGCAATCCCTGCCATGGCGCTTCAGACCATGTGGCTCTTATTTTTATTTTAGGCCACCTGTCCTATTTGGATTTGGCATTTGATGTTTATGATAAAAAAGAGAAAAGTGTGTGGTCTTGTATTTTATTTTAATACAATGTTTTATTAAACCTTTGACAACATTTTGAATATAAAATGTATGATTAAGTAAAATGATTATTCCATATTATGGCATAGGTCATGCTGCTGACCAGTATGTCTTACACTATGGGCAACAGGAGATTCTGAAACATGAACTGTACTCATCTGACATGAGCCTGTGGTTATGAGCTTTTTACCAGAGTGAAAGAACCACTACGAGGGATCTAGTAAACACTGGAGATGACATTATCAATGCCATAGGGTAAACAATACAGAATATCAACAGAAACAGATGTGAAGGTGGTATACAATGCCTTCCTGACTTTTGGCAAAAGGTTATGAATAATGGGGGTGACTATACTAAAGATGTTTCACTGTAAGTACTTCTGCCAATACGGTCATTTCAAAGAAAATAATAGTTTTAATTACTTTTTATACAGACCATGTATAATGTAGTAATTTTGTTTGTTCATCATTCTTATTTATACTTAACGTGGGATCACTTTTACTGAATATTAGGAAATTATTGTTACATTTGATTACTGATGGAAATTCTCCACAGAGATGATAAATTAATCTTCAAAAGAGATAGATTGGCTGGCCAGTACTTACCTTAGTGCTGTACTGCCAATAGTCACAAAAAAAAGCACTAACTTTTGGAACAGGGTTCCTTCATCAAGGAATAGCAATTTTTCTTCCCTTTTCCCCTACCTGATGAATGAACCCTATTCCGAAAGCTAGTGCTATTTTTCATCCTTTTTCCTCTCTCTCTCTCTTTTTCTTTTTCTTTGTGTGACTACTGGCGGTACAGCATTAAGGTAAGTACTGGCCAGCCAATCTAAATCTTTTGAAGAATTATTGTTACATGTATGATTTGAAGATTTCTTGCAATTTACCAAAGTATGTGCATTCTAATTTAGTGTTTTTAAAATGCAGGGTTCATTAGTCAATTATTTAACATTATAACAAATACTTACTTGCAAATGTCGTGTGTCCCAGGAAAACACTTGAAAATGACACCACAGCAGAAATTGTACAGTAAGCAACATTTTAATTAATACTATGTTGCACATAAATGACAAGTTATGCAACATATAAATTCTAAAGTAGGCAGGAAAATTTTTTTTTCATTAAGATATCAAAAAAGACAAAACTCACCAGGCTTTGGAATGAAAGCAAGTCTCATGCTAATTGACAAACTTTCTCCATCACAACCAGACACATCGAAATCTCGTGGTATGTTCTGCATATTCGGTTCATGCATAGAGATTCTTCCTGTGGCAGTGTGAGTTATATAATGACCAAATATGCGTTCAGCTGAGTCAGAATTTAAAAGTGGGTAAAGTGTCTGTAAAATAATAACAACATTATATGGTGTGTTTTCATAACATTATAGTGCAAGTTCAGATTCCTACAAATATCACAAAGTAAATTGTGCTACCAGCAGTTCTGCAACACCTTGGCTGTTAGGATGTCATCAGTGGTCTGACATAACCATCTGCTGTGGCCGGCGACAGCTAAACAGGAGCCAAAGCGTTAATGTTTACACACCATAAAGATAAGTGATCATATAATCTTCAAGTGTTTCCCTGTGTTGTCATATTGAACACAAGATCATGAATGATGTAATACAATATTGCTACCAATTAGAACGAAAATAGCACAAAGGAGAGTCTGTTTGAAATTGAACAGTGACACAGAAATAATAAATCTTAAGATGGATTGCTTATCTCCACAAAAGGAAAATGAGCTCCACAGCCTCTAGAAGAAAATTTTCATTCCTTCATGCAACTGTTGGTGAAAAACATGAAGATATATATTGGCAATGCTGACAAATGTGTATTTATGGCTCACTACATAGTCACTGTGCATTGCAAAACAATGTAAATCAGTTTGTGACATCGAATTTTGTAGTCCAAAACACAGTAAATTGGCTACAGAAAATTTAACTTTTTAATTGACATAAGAAGTGTGTGTATACATTTTAGTAACACAAGGACAAGTCACACACAATATTGCACAAAATGCTACAGTGGATATTATGCAAGGGACACAATAAATGACAATGGGGAAGGCAACCACTCGCCTGTAGTAGATTGATGTGTGGTAGACTTAACTCTCCTTCCAACCATTTCTAGTACATAAAGCATGTTCTACATATATCTGGTCCCATGGCACTAACATGCAAATTCAGTCACACAAAACAATCTTAACATTTAAAATCAAACAATACTTTTGAAAATAACACATATTGAAATTTTGAAATTTAACTTCATTTGTTTCAGATGCCTGCTACACATTTTTTTTTCAGTTAATATGAGTTCTATTATCATATACTTCACATTTTGAATATCCTTGTGGATATAACCACAGACAATTCTGGCAAATGCAGTGATCACCGATTTTTCCTTATTGTCCATTATTCTGTGAGGGCTCAAAAAAATTTCAATTTCAAACTATCTAGTTAGGAAGGAAGGAAGCTTAGGGTTTAACATCCTGCTGACAGCTTGGTCATTAGAGACGGAGATAGGAATGAGGCAGCAAGTTATCTCGTATGGAGAATAAATGACATTTTTAGAAAAAACTTACTGTTCATGTAGCTTATTAATGACCGAACAAACAATATTAAAAATAATCACAGATTTTTTGCAGTTGACACAGTAGGATATAATGAAGTATTGTCTCTACACAAATATTCAATCAGATCTTGATAAGATTTGAAAGTAGTGAAAATGTTAGCAATTTGCTTAAAATGCGCACATATACTTAAAAATTGCAGTATTGTGTGACTAAAACATAAAAAAATCAGAATTAGAATCAGTAAACTTGTACCACTACCTATGTAATCAAAAGCTAATAATGGAAATTCCACGTTGGAATTCAACAATATAATAAGGGCAGTTTACACCTCACCGCTAAGATGTAATGTTGAACTGCGACAGGCACATAAAGATGACACGCACATACAACACTTAAGCTATCGGCCATGGCCTTCTTAAGAATAAAGAACAATCACACTTCACAATCACACAACCGTCATCTCCGGCTGCCGCACTCCAAATCGAGCTCTGCAGTTTGGGAACTGGTGAGAGGAGGAGAGGGGAGGGGAGAGGGGCAATAGGGAGGTTGTGTCACAATAGGGTGGATGGATACATCATGGCCTTACAGAGCATGTACGTATTAGATAGGTGGAACACAATGCAACTTGGAAATGGAGTGGGGAAGAAAACAAAGCAAAGCACAACAAACAAAGCAAAGCACAACAAACAAAGCAAAGCACAACAAACAAAGCAAAGCACAACAAACAAATCCAACTTGCGCAGCACACAATTTTTTTCTTGGGCTAGAGTGCCTATGTTCCATATCGAATAGAAGCGACAACTTGGACAACTTGTGCGGGGATGAGGAGGGTGAAAAATGCAGAGCATGAGTGGGGGGTGGGGGGGGGGGGGGTGGTAGAGATGTTAACACTTACTTTGAAAGGCATGCAAGGACTACATGGCTGGGATAATTCTGTAAGAACAGTGTTGTGGGCTGGTGGGAAGAGGGGGCATGGGGAGATTAGAAGAGGGAACAAAGAAGAGGAAAAGGTTGGGAATTAAATTAGCACAGAGCTATATACATTGAGTGTGAAGGGATATGAACTGAAAGGGAGTGTTAGTGTACAGGGGGTGCAAATTACTGGGTGGTTGTTGTGAGAATAGTAAGTTACTACAGATAAGAACAAATAACGAAAGAAACAGTAAAAATAAAAGAAAGAAAGTGTATGCCTGTAATAGAGTGAAGGATCAAAATGAACCAGGTAGTGAAGCAGCCATTGAAATAAAATAACATTGTATATTGTACCAGTGGGTGGTCCACTTGGCTGTTGGTCACATTATGGCTGTGGCCATTCAATCTGGTAGATAGCTGGCTGGCAGTCATATCAATATATGAGTAAAAATGATTGCAGTGGCGGTAAAATGACATGGTTACTTTCACAGTTGGCCCGGTGTCTCCTACAGTAGGATAAGCCTGTGACAGGCATGAAATAGGTGTTGCTGGATGGATGGATTGGGCAGGCCTTCCAGAGGCCTTGATCCCTGTTGCAAGGGGTTGGAATTGGAAATAACACAGGGATTTATTTATTCTTATGTCAGAATCCTATATGGAGACACACTTTATGCATTTTACACAAAATCAACACAATGTATAAACTTACTGACAGATCAATGGAGTTTATAAAACCTTTTACCAAAACTTGGCCACTTCCAGTGCATTTACTGCTGCCTGGTAAAGGTTAACTTCTGTGCAGGTGGCTGAACACAGTTGATACTGAAGCATATGCTGAGTAGTCTGCACTTCTCCACAGTGACATTGGCTATTGTTTTCTTCAAATTATCTCAATCCTTCCAGACTGACCTGTGATTCTCACCTCAGCCTATTCAAGACTTTCTCAGTTAACAATTATCATCATGACCATGGGAATAAATATTCTGAAAATATTTGCAGCCTGTCTTCTCCTACGGTGGTTAGAATGATGTGCAAGTTGTATGGGCACTGGAACATCACTATAGGTAATGTGGGAAGAATCTTGGGTATGACGTCCCACATTACAGAGTATGCTGATAGATAATCACAGCCAAAATGAAGAAAGTAGTTCTGCTATTTGAGCACAGGATGTTACTGGGTGATGATAGGATCACCCCTTTGTAGTTGGTTCAGAGAAAAATATTTGTTAACTAGGCCTGAGGGTTAGTCACTGACTGTGAAGGCATTTGTGAGACGACCAGCATACTGGACAAGAGAGTTCTCATACTGCAAATATGACGACTATGGGGGGCCGGGCTGTACGGGAGTGAAATATTTGTGTGGGGCAGCTGTAGAAATGCAGATACTGTTGGTTGTTTGTGGGATCTATCATTATTGACTTCACCAACTACTCGGTCACTCTCCGAGGTTGGCAGCTTAAGCCGCATGAGCTGCCGCCAATTGGCACTGGTCAGCTGGCGGGGGCTTTGTATGCACTGTCTGCTGTACCCTCCATGGAAAATTGACACATGCACACTGGCTGGTTCATTGACCAGACTTCACTGTGCCTTAGGATCACCTGTTAAACATGCAATCACTTGTTAGATGACATTACTTTTTATTATGTGATGTGTGCCTGGAAAAGACTCTGCTTTGAACAGTTTTATTGAACACTTGCTTGTCTTGCAGCTTCCCGTGTATCTTGACACTGCATTGAATAAAAGTTAAGTGTTATCAAACTCTTACCTTCTCTGTGTAGAACATCTCAAGTGCCACCTTGTCCTAATCACCTACTCCCAGTGCAATACAACATATGGCAACGAGAAGAAAAAGGCTAGTGGTACCACATCTAGAGAAGGAGAAAACAGGCACTAACACATCTTGTAACTAGAAGAATCTGTGACAAAAAGTCTAGCTAGAAGAGAAGAACTGATTGCAACATACATAGTTACAAATCTTGAGAAGAGGCTGTCATCAGGCATCAGGCCAAAGAGGAGGTGGTGGGGGGTTCAGGGAAGGGGGTTGTAGCACTCCCTCCAAGAAAACTTTTAAAGTCATATGCTATATTTCTGACTCTTTCCCTTTATAAATATTTTCCACAAATAAAAACTAGTCTGAATAAAAACATTCAGGCTGCCTAGAAACATTCCTATAATTTTCAAGTATTTGTGTTTATGGAAAGTTACCAAAGAAACAAACAGCAGGCAATTTCTTACATTTTTTTAAATAACAGTATAAAATCATTAATTAATAACACTATATAGAACATGGTTTTGGATTTTCAAATGATGAATAAAGCCACATAACACAGATAATGTCACAAATTATTGAAACTTCATCACTGATGTTTAATTCTAGCAGCACAACACTGCTATTAAAACAAACATGCAAAAAACCACAGTGAAACAATTTGGCTAACTTCCGCTGCCCCGTATAACGTGGACTGTTAAGCTGTGACCATAGAATTTACATAGTACTTGGCAGGTGAGTGTGCATTTGTTAGATGTAAAGGGGGATGAAATGGTGGCACATGTTCCAACAAAAATGCCTTTGTTAATGTTTCCTAAAGTTTTCCTACATAATCTAGAAGTAAATCATTACTTCTATAAAACTTTTAGTAGCATGATTAGCAAAATGTAAACAGTAATTATTCTCATTTTCTTAAAAACATCAAATCGTAAAATATTTTATTTCAGTGATGTTTTATGAATTTCCCATAAAACTGTAACTATGTAATAAATCCATAACAATTATGGACAATCTGTAACAGTTGGCAGCTATGCAATGTGTTTAGCTAGGCAAGAAAAAACTTTGACAACATATCTGGCAACCAGTAAATTAGTGACAACGTAATTTCATTCATTTGCTGACCTTCATGCTTAAATTTTTGCTTGTATTGCTTTTGCTATTTGTCTGTCTGTGCATTTATGCTTGCTTACACTGTTGCGTTTATTGTAAATGTCTTGTCTTAAGAGCTACATGTACACACACTGCTAATCTTATTCCTTTTCAGCTAATTTCTTTTGCTTTTTATTAAGAAAAAATAACTAGCAATTAGCAAAGATAAGCACAAGGACACTCTTTATGTCAAGTCATACAGTTTCAGGTCTGGCAAATGCAACAACATATGCAGCTGTGGATGCAAATTCTATCAAATGAAGCTACATCGCCACAAATCCCAACACTTCAAAGTGCAACAGCCAGAGCTGATGGTTGTGTGACTGTGTTGTGTGCCTATGTGATTGATCCTAATTCTAAAGAAGGCCATGGCCAATAGCTGAAAGTGTTGTATATGTGTGTGTTTTCTGGGCACCTGTCGCGGCTTATCGTTATGTCTTTGCGGTGAGTTGTAAACTGTCCTATTACTATATTGCCTTTTCAAATTTTCTAACTTACCACCCCTATTATGGGATAGAACATTCCACACTCCGATGAATAGAATGCATGCATTTTTCTTAATGTCTTTCTGAGTAGTCCCTGCCAGAAGATTATTTTACCTCCAGAATATTTTACTCTACATATTTTCCTACAGTAGAGTTGCATGTCCTCCGGAAAAGTAATGACTCTAGTTTCCCCTTGTTTTCAGCGGTTCACAGTAGCTTCATAGCTAGCCACGTTAGCTGATGCTATAAGGCCAGCTCAGTCAATTATCCAGAAAGTTGCCCCAGTAACTACTGAAGAAGTAGTTGCCACTCTTCAGGAATCATATGTTTGTCTGGCGTCTATGGTGAATTAAAACAGACTCTTGTACAACAGCACAAGAGGAAAAACTAAACATGATTATATACGGAAAACATTCACAACATGCATATTTTGAATCAAGAATCTATCAATCATTTTGCAGATTGCACTAAGTCAATACTAACATGCGTAGTAGAGTGAGAATGATTTATGTAATGAGGCAAAACTGTTTGCAACTTTTGAAAGGGCAACAGGGTGACATTGGTTGAGCAATAAGATTGGATTGTTGTGAGATATTTGGGACAGCAATTGCTATGAAACACGTTTGACTATGACGCGGAGTATTTCAAATCCCACCAACAGTACTCCAAATGTCCGCCAGAGGTCTCGCTCATTGCTCAACAAAACTACCGCCACGACACCTAGTGGCGAGCAGAGCCGAGGCAGGGGCAGCTGTGTCGGCAGTCTATGCTCAGACTTAATAAGGTGAGCCTCGCATTTTGAAGTGTGCGTTACTGCAGTAACTGGCGACGAGTTTCCCATTCCACAAATCTGTCACTCACTCGTGTTCTCCCTACAGGCTTATGGATACCAAGGCTGTCATTCAGGCTATTCTCAAGCAGCAGAGACCTTTTATGTCTGCTATCATGACACTTTCCACTACGTTGTCTGCTAGGGTATATGCGCCGATGACGTTTCTGCCCCCGTTTCCTCAGTAGGACAACTCAGCTGAAGATTGGAACACATATGAGAAGCGGCTGCGGCAACATTTTTTTGCATTTGGATTCGCGGATGCTAACATATGTAAAGCTTTGTTTTTGTCCTGACTTTCTCCCCATGTTTATCAATTGCTCGGCCAGTTTGCACCTCTGCGGGACCTGGCGCCTCTTTCCTTTGATGAGCTGTGTCAGTTGTTGTCTACTTATTATCACAAACACATACATGTTGTCGCAGCATGTGTTGAATTCTACCACTGTCAGAAAAAGCCCCATCTAACTTGTCACGCTTGGGTCGCGGAACTTCAGGGCTTGAGTCAGTCATGTTTGTTCGTTACTGATGCTCACAAGGATTCTTATGCTGATTCTATGGTTCGTGATGCTGACATTAGGTTGGCTCCTGACAAAGAGGTTCGTCAACGTGCGCTTCAGAGTAAAAACGCATCACTGGCTAAGGTATTGAACATTGCGCAGTCTTTCGAGATTTTGCGCACAGCCGGCGATCAAATTGAGGCCTTGTGTGATGTGTCGGCAGTTGTTCCTACTTCTCCAGGTCTTCCTTTGTTAATTCACATGGCAGGGAGGATGTAGCAGCTGTAAACACTTCTTCTCAGTGGCGCATAAGACAGCGACCGACTGCGCAACAACTGTCACGGCGGGCAACACTATGGCCGCACAAAATGCTTCCATCGTGCCCTTTATGTTTCTACGTTTTGTCCAACATGACCGTGCGGTGTGTCCCAAACACTGTGCCACATGCAGTAAATACAGGAAGAAAGGCCACATTGCGACTGTGTGCCGCTCTCAGTTTTCTGTCAACTCAGACTCTACCACAGATGATAATTGTGTTTTCCCTATGGCTTCCAGCATAACTAAATTGTTTTTAGAACTTCAAGTATTGGGAAAATTGCTCCACTTACTGGTGGATACGGGCACTGCTGTGAACACTCAAATTCCCAAACCCATGTAGACCTGGGGTCCCCTGCACTTTCTTTAGTTGATCGACGGTTGGTCAATTATAACATGCAGAGCTTTCCGGTTCTAGGGAAGTTCGCGGTGTCAGCAATGTATAAAAATGTGGTTCGTTCCTTGACCTTTTTGGTTGTAGATAACCCTCATACTGCAAATTTATTTGGCATGGATGGCTTTCAGGTTTTCGTATTTTCCATAACAGACTTCATCCACCTCATTTCTGAACATGTTCCTTACCAGCAATTTGAGACTTTAACCTCTGAATTTTCGTCTCTCTTTTCAGAAGGTTTATGTTGTGCCACCAATTTTACGCCACACATTAGCCTCAAGTCTATGGCTCACACTTGATTTTTTCACGTGTGTGCGGTACCCTTTGCATTGTGCGACCAAGTTAAACAGAAATGGATAGGTTGACTTCTCTGGCTGCACTGACTGCATTCCCTCCAGCAAATGGGTATCGCCCTTAGTGATTTTTAAAGAATTTAATGGCCAGTTACATTGTTGTGGCGATTTTAATAACACTGTTAATGCCCAGTGCATCATTGACACATACCCATTGCCCGTTGCCACACCAAGACAAGCTCTTTGCAAAACTTGCCGGAGGTCAGTTTATCTCCAAACTCGATCTATCAGAGGCGTACTTACAGGTCCCCTTGTATGAGGTCTCCAAACAATATTTGGTACTCAACAAACCTTTCGGGTTGTACCAATATCAGCATCTTACATCTGGATTGGCTAGTGCACCCACGATTTTCTAACGTTTTTTAGAACAATTAACAGTATCTGTTCCAGGGTGTGTTAATTATCAAGATGACATTTTCATCATGGGTGCCACCAGAGAGGAGCATTTGTCAAATCTTCGTACACTGTTCACAGTCCTTCAGACAGCTGGCCTCATATGGAACCTGTCTAAGTTGAGCTTCTTCCAGCCTTCAGTCGTTTATCTTGGCTTTGAGCTTTCTAAAGATGGCATCTGTCCCTTGCAACATCATGTTGCTGCAATCACGGCTATGGCTAGGCCTATTGACATTAAAGAGCTACAGGTTTTTTTAGGCACAATCGCTCATTACCATAACTTTCTTCCTCATGCTGCCACAATGGCTCATCCTTTGCATGTCTTACTACACAAAAACACTCCATCTCAGTGGACTCCAGCCTGTGAAAGGGCCTTTTGGAGGTTGAAAACCCAACTCACATCTGCTCCTTGTTTGGTCACATATCATCCGGACCAGAGCTTGGTGTTGGCTACCAACGCTTCCCAGACAGGATTGGGTGCCGTCCTCTCTCAAAAATTTGATGATGACTCTGAGGGTCCGACTGCATTTGCTTCAAAGACCCTCACTGCTACTCAGCAACAATACTCCCAAATTGAGAAGAAGGCACTTGTCATTGTCTCTGCCATTAAGAAATTACATGTTTTTCTATATGGGTCTAAGTTTCACCTTACCAATGACCACAAGCCGTTGGTTGCCTTATTCAATCCTTCAGCTTCGTTGCCAGATAAAGCTGCTCACAGGCTTCAGTGCTGGGTGCCGTTTCTTTCATGGTATCACTATATGATCCATTCTCGGCCCACCGATCAACACGCCAATGCTGGTATTCTCTCTCAGCTTCCGATGGGGTCCGACCCCTCCTTCAGTAGTAGTGAGTTGCTGTTGTACCATTTGGATATAGAGACTCGGAACATTGGGAACAGGTGCAGCTGCAGCTGTCGGGATCCAGTGCTCTGTACGGTGGTCTCCGTAGTTCAAAATGGGTGGCCGGAAAAGCCTCCCTTGCACAATTACTTTGCTCTGCGTGACTGCCTCACGGTCTTCCAGGGTGTTTTCCTGTTGGCCACCGTTGGCTCGTCTTCCAGGGTCATCATTCCTGGTGCTCATAGACATCACGCCCTTTGGGTGTTTCATCAAGGTCATTGGGGTTCCTCTTGCATGAAGAATTTGGCGCGTCATCACGTGTTCTGACCTGGCATTGATAACAAAATTGTTCACATGGTTGTGGCATGCCCGTAATGTGCTCAAAATCAGGTGACTCCACACATTACTCTCTCACCATGGCCGCCCTCCCAGCATCCCTGGGAGTGCATTCATGTTGATTTCGCGGGACCCTTTTTCTCATCGTACTGGCTGATTGTTGTTGATGTCTTCTCAAAATTTCCTTACGTAGCTTGTTGTGCTTCCACAACCTCGGCAGCCACTATTCAGGCTCTGTCCCATGTATTTGCTATTGAAGGACTTCCCTCCACAATTGTGTCTGACAATGGCCCTCAGTTTGCCTCCTCATCCTTTCAGGACCAGCAAGGCATTTGCCATATTTGGGTTCCTCCCTTTCATCCTCAATCCAATGTTGAGGCAGAGAGGATGGTTCGCATGTTCAAGGTTCAAATGAGGAAACATGTTGAAGGTTCTTCCACTATAGAGGTTTTGACATGTTTTTTAAGTTCCTATCGCTTCACCCCCATCGGGGATAAAAGCCTCGCGGAACTGTCACATGGGTGTCAACCTTGAACCCTACTTTTTCTTCTTCGGCCTTCCTTGCCTCCATCTTCTCCTGTTCCTGCTCGGCAACATTCTCAGTATGGCCCCGGGACTAAGGTCTGGGCCCGAGGGTTTGAGCGCCGCCCTAAATGGGTTCCCTCTGTGGTGCACAGTTTGCGAGGTCGGTGCCTTTGTCAGGTTTGGACCTGCGAAGGTGTGGTAATGTGTACCATGATCAATTGCGTCCGCGGAGGGCAGATGGGGCACCTGGTGGACCTTGCTGGGTCTCCGGATCACAGCCTCTTCCTGACCCAGGTGACATGCCTGTTGCAGAGAGGCTACTGCCTCCTCCTTGTGCACTACTTCCTCCTGTGATCACCTCCACAACTTCTCCAATGCGACTCCCGCCATTCCAGGTGGCAAAGGAAGCACATCCTTGGGTCTGTGTGCTAGATCGAACACCTCAGTGCATCGAGCCTACTGTACCCTTGTCATAAGGTGATGCAACACCTGTCAGGGATGTTCTGGAGGATAATGACCACCACCACTCGCTCTCACCAGTTGTTGCTAAAGGTCATCAGTGCCCTTAGTCTCGCCATTTCTGACCATATCACAATGTTCCGGCACAGAAACTCCTCCAGGACGAAACATGAGTTGAACTGCCAGATGTGGAGATGCCACTTGTGCCACTTTCTCCAGTCCTTGGATGTACATTCAAATGCCCTAAGATTCATCACTTTGTTCCATACTCATCCATACTGGCCAGGAATCTCTCTTCCATCAGCATGGACTGTCCTGCGACTTCCTCTATGGAAGGCATGGAGATCGACAACTAAGGTACCTCCTCAAGGGTGGAGCATTTACTTCCAAAGCAGGGAGGGTTGCTATGAAGCACATTTGACTACGGTGTGGACTATTTCAAATCCCATCAACAGTACTCCAAATGTCTGCCAGAGGTCTCACTCATTGCTCAAGAATTTTTTGAGCTGCCATATATACAATAAGAGGGAAAGAATTATGGCATACCACAAAACAGATTAACCGGTGAAGGAGATTAGACCATAGAAGTAATGAACAATAAATATTAAAGATTTAACTGACATTCTAGATTATAGTTTAGAAAAATTAGTTAAAATACTAACCTTTGTTAATATCGTATTAATTTTCCTCCACTGCAAAATAACTTCAGGTAATGGGTGGTATTGTTTCAGAGGAATAAGTGCATCTTTGTTGGTGCTGGGTTTATGGCCGTGTGGAGTCTTCCCGGGGTTCAGACCTAACTCTTTGAACAATACCTGAAATAATAAAAAGTTGTAGGTGTAAAATACACTTATGAGTCCCATGAATGCAAACTTATCTAAATAATGAAACTTCAATGAATCAAGTGAATTTATGTGAAAAATACCTGAAGTAATAAATTGTTGTATATGTAATAATAGATACGAGACAAATGAAAAAGAAATGATCCAAATAATGAAACATCAGACTCAAAGGAAATTTCTGTGATGATCTACAGCTGAAAGTTTGCTTCCTACATACACATCTAAAATAAGTAACTATTAAAAGCAATTTATCCACTGTATAGCAGGTTGAACTATATGCACACTCATTCACTTTTATAATTACTCATTACAATCATGCATCTTTCCTGAACAGTTAAAAACATCTAAAGTAGTTCCCATATTCAAAGCAGGTGGCAAGGAAAATGTTACAAACATTTGCCCCCATAACAATAACACCCAGTTTCTCTAAAATACTGGAAAACATAATGTATAACAAGTTAATTAAGTTTATAAATAAAAATGAAATATTAACAAATTGTCAACATGGTTTCAAAAGTAAGAAATCAACTGAGACTGCAATTTATGAGTGCACAACTACTGTATTAAAAGCAATCGATGGTAAATATTAAACCAAACGTATATTTTTAGATCTAATGAAGGCTTTTGACATGGTTAACCATAAAATTCTTCTCAGGAAGCTTGATGTTTTGGAATTTAAGGAGATTGGCAAATGAATGGATCAAATCATTTCTTAGCAACCGCAAGCAGAAAGTTTGCCATCAGACATATGGATGACAACTCTCAAATCATCTCTGAATATTTGTCAGAAGAATGCCACATCACCTACAAGATGTAATTCTGTTTGCTGATGACACAACATTATTAATAAAAGCAGCAAAAAATGAAGAGATCCAACAGAAAATTAACCCTGTCACAAACCAATTAAATAAATGGTGCACAATAAACGAGCTTATCATCAACAGCAAAAAACAAACTGTAGCATTGAATTTCCGCAGCAGTCAAAATCTCAACCTGCACTATCCAGACATCACAGTAAACCAAGAACCCATTGTAAATAGAGAGGCAACAACTTTTTTTTTTTTTTTTTTTCGTATGGATGCAAAGTGATCTGCAATAGGACAAACACACTGAACATGTAAATGCTAAGCTGAGTACAGGCTGCTATCTTATAAGGACTCTCAAAGGATGTGTAAATGAACAGACACTAATGAGTCCCTACTACGCATATTGTAATGCACATATTAGGTACAGACTCATATTCTGGGGAAATTTCCCAGCAGCTCTGAGTACCTTCAAAATAAAAAAAAGATACATTAGGATTATTACTGGAAGTAGAGCTAGACAATCATGCAAACCTTTGTTTAAAATGCTGAAAGTACTTCCACTAACTTGTATGTTTATACTTGACACACTGATGCATATGAAAAAGTATGTTGTTAGGAATGACATAACTGTAAAGAAAAATTGTGACATACATAATCACAATACTAGGTTAAAAAATAAACTGCATGTACCAACAGCAAACTCAAGTTTGTACCAAATTGGGCCATGCAATATGGGAATAAAACTGTTCAATAAACAGCCAATTGAAATACAATGTTTATCCAATATTAATGGTTTGAAAGAGCTATTAGAGAATATCTACAGTACCACTGCTTCTATTCAGTAAATAAAAAATAAAAAAAAAAAAATACTTGAATGATAATATGTAATTTTGTAATTCCTGATCAAGTTGTAAAATATTGTAATTTAAAATAACAATGTGTTCCATGGGGAATAAATAAATAAACTCCATTCCACAAGCCTCAAGAGGATCAACAGGTACCAACCAGCTACCGTGTTATCCTATGCCTGGAAGTATCAATGGATGAGATACGGAAGGGAATGTGGTCAGCACCCCACACTCGTGAAGAACTGGAAAGTTCTGTCCAAAATCAGATGATATAGATTTCAATAATACAGTATGTTGCTGATATACGAGGGATATTCCAAAAGCAATGTCTGGTTGAAACATCCAAAAATCATACTTGTTTCCAACACAGTTGTTTTATTGACATCCCTTCTGTCTTTCTTGTTTTTCTACATAATCTCTGTACTTATTTAGACATTTGTCATATCGTTCAACAAGCTTTTGAACGCCTAAGTTGTAGAAATCAGCTGCCTGCAAAGATAACCAGTTTCTGACAGCTTCTTTCACTTCATCATTTGTGTTGCTCTTCGGGAAAAGCACTTCTAAACCTGAAATCGTGAATCATCGATTGTCAAGAATTTTATCGTCAACTCCATGAACCAACACATCTGAAATCACGGATGATTGGCCAGAGTGTGGCGCATCGTGCACATTTCCCCGGCCTTCATTAAAGTCTCGTACCCACTTGTGCACTTTAGTGTCACTCATTATGTTAGGACCGTACACTTCAGTAATCTGTCGATCAATTTCTTTGCTAAATATTTCTTGCAGACAAAAACCGTATCACTGCCCTTACTTTACAATTGGCAGGCCGATTGATTGTCTTAAACATTGTGAACTGACATTATCAACAGCACACAGCAACAGTAATAACAATACTGGTGTCATTTAACGCAGAAAGTATGCCAGGAGTTGGCGCGCATGCGTGTTTTGTCCTTGGTGCCGCTTTCAAATATTTACGGTGAATCGGACCTTACTTTTAGAATAACCCTCGTAAGTAGTATGCAGTGTCACTGTAAAGTTTGTACAGCTGTCTATTGATTTATGTGACAACATGATTAAAAAAACTCTAACGAAATGTTATTTGGTTTTCTTATTTTCATCAATAAATTGTGAACGGTTATTGTTTATCTACTGAAAAGCAATCTTTATGCACAAAATGGGTTTATTTGTATTGCATACCAAGATATTTATTTGTTAGTTAATTTATGACAGACAATGCAGTGGTGACAGTGATGCAATGTGAGTGCTATTAATTATATAGGTTTCCCGTCTTACGCTGACTCCAATTAGTGTAACTTTTTCACACCAGATGAGTTTTGCTTTTTATTTATATACCTCTTATATTCTTGGAATACTTGCTATTGTCTAACAATCATAAAGGAAGCTGTTACAAACACAATATCTTAACATTAATGACAAATTGTTTATGGAAAAAACATGTATATTAATATATTAGCAAATACCTTTGAAACATCAGCTGGGGATGTAAGAGAAAATGTGTGGCCAGCAAGCTTATAGGCTTTATTTTCTAATGCCGACATCTGACTAAGAAGAACATTTCTTAGTCTTTCAGCTTCCTTAATGCTAAATCCAATTCCACTTAGTTCCATCCGAGCAAGACATAAAAGTGTAGGCATTTCTATTTCTGTAATTAAAAACAATTTGTAAGTATTAAATATTGAAATAGTTTTAGTAATACTGAATTTACATCAAATTAAGTGCAATGAATGATGGGGATCAGATATTTGAAAGATTTATTTTTCCAACTCCCAGCACCTCCTATCCAATCCTCTCACAGGTTTATCCTACTACATCATAAGACAGCTCTGCTTCAATTATTACCCAGATTTCCATATCCGGATAACTACTAATCAGCTGTCCGTCACAGTGAACGGCCTCCACCAAGATGTAGCCAAGAGCAAGGTGGACCACGGTGGACACAACATGCAGCAGAGCACAACATGCTTGCCTTGAATGGCTGCTTCACCATTTGGGTATTCTGGCTATTTTTGAACAAAGAAGGTGGAAACTATACTTCACCCTAAAGACCAGACTAATCTTAACATCCGTTCACCTCTCCTTCTTCTGTCCTACTATTCCTGTTCATCTCATGCTTGGTCACACTCCACAGCCCCTTCTCCCGCACTCCTGGCTGACTCAACCCCTATCCCTGGGGTACCACCCACTTGGACCCAACCCATCCTCCTCCCATTAACACACCACCATTCATCTTCTGAAATCAGTGTCGCAGTGCTACTGTTTTTGCATCACCAATATGTGGTTTTGAAAACGCAGCTCACCTACAATTCCCAGCTTACAGAGGTCATTTTATATTGTCTTAATGGTGACAGTGCTCACAATTGCAACTATCAAACTTGCAATAAATTTGGACCTGTTATCTTCTTATTTTTTATAATGTAATCTTTTTCATTGATGATCTGATACTATAATGAAATGAGATACTGTCACTTACTAGACAATGTTCTGGTTTCCATGTATGCAGAATAAATCTTTGATATGGCACTTCTCTTGGAACACCAAACAACAGAACCTTGCACCATATGAGCACCAACAATTGGCACATGTTAGAATACACTTTGCTGCAACATAATGCAGTCATAGCTACACAAAACATTGTTCTGATCATGACTGACACCTTCAACATACTGAGGGCATTACACAGGCAGCATTCATGTTCAAATACAAGAGTGCCCTTTCAGGCTTGGCTAAAATTTGCATTAATTTCAAGCATGTTTTGAGAATCAGAAATCCTAGCAGCAACAGGTATGGGATAGAGGAAATGACGGGTATTCTACCTCAGACATCAAGGTTGGTCTGCATGACAAGGACTAAACATGGTGATGGACATGACTGAGTAAAGAAAATGGAGAAGGGAGAGTATGGGTATAGAGAGAGAGAGAGAGAGAGAGAGAGAGAGAGAGAGATGCTCATATAGAGGGGGGGGGGGGGGGGGGGAGCAGGACATCAACAGACATGGGAAGAGGAGATTGGTAGTGGGGGAGGAGAAGAAAGAGGAACAGATATAGAGAAGATAGAAGGAGACAGACAGAGAGAATAAGTGGGAAGACATTGTCAGAGAGAGGTGGAAGGAGGAGATTGTAATACATCTGTATGTGTAGCTACTAGATGAAAACCTGGGACTGCCCAACTATTTATTTATTCCAGTCTTCCATTTATCTATCTATCTCCTCCTCTCCGCTCTCTGTGAGTCTCCAACTCCCCCTAACTCTTTCCCTCCTCTTTGTCTAGCTCTTTCTTCCCCATATCTCTGTCCAATTCTTCCTTCCTCATATCTTGGTCCAATTCTACCTCACATTCCTCCTCTAGCCTCTAAATGCCCTCTCTACTACCATATTTTCTTTCATAGTGTAAATTCATACATGAATCATTTTAGATCTGCCATTGTTTGTCATCTAAAAGATAATTTTCCATGTTGATAAATATTTGGTTGTGCATTATTATGATAAGTCTATAACATTTTTGAGGAGGATAGGTTGCTATCCACCACTAAGATGTCCAATGAGCTACAGAAAAGCACAAATAATAGAATACAAATTAATAGCTTTCATCTGTTATGGCCTTTGTTGGTTAGACACACACACACACACACACACACACACACACACACACACACACACAACCGCTGTCTCTGGCCACTGTGGCCAGTCTGCAGGACTCGGCACAGCCGAGGAGAGAGCAACCAGTGGTGGGAGAGAGGAAGTGGAGAGGAGAGGGAAGCAGGAGGGGAGGAGAGAGTTGCACAGAAGAGGTAGGGACTATGTTAGTGCTGATGGAGAGGGTGAAAGAAAGGGAAAGGACCAGAATATGCCTTTCCGTGGTTCATTGGACGTCTCAGAAGTGAGTAGCAACCTATCCTCCTCAAAAATTTGTTGAATCCTTCTTGGAAATTCCATTGTGTGATTATGCCAAGTCTTCATCTTATATTTTACAGCTTTCATAGAAGTCAGATAGATTCTTATACATTAAGATGGTCTTAAAATTCATCTACAGATTGTTTTATTACAGGATCTAGCAGTGAGTTCACATCTTAAAACCCAGTTTAAATCACTCACCTTGAAACACTTGAAACAGTTTGTTTTCAGACAACTGTTTCAGCTGTGCACTCATTGTGTGCCACGTAACTACAGCCTCTGCAGAAGAACGTAGCTGTGCAGAAACGGAGCTACTGAGACTGAGTGCTGGACTGCCGACACCACGCACAGGACCAGCTAGCACTGCAACCTGGCTCACCTCTGGACAGTACTGTACTGCCTAGCAAAACAATAGAACATACCAAAACAGGGCATGCATAAGAATCTCCTTTTAGTCTAGTGACAAGAAAACAAAAAAAAGTTATGATGCATCTAAATTTCTCTGACAACTAATGACTAATATTGCTCTTGGGGAGGGGGATTTCGGGGAGGGAAGGGTAGAAGAAGTAATTACAAACAAAATACATAAATTTTCAATATTATTACTATGAACACGTGTATGTCCGATTAAAGGTTAGATTATTATAAAATAGAATCTTCTTAAAACCTACAAAAGCCTATAACTGTACAATTTTCAGGGAATTAATATTTAAAATATGACCTGTAAGGTATCTAAAAAAATAAAAAAAATATATACTGACTCCAGTGGGATTCAAATGTGTTGCCTGTTGCAATCATAAACCATCAGCCTATCAACTCACCTAATACAGAGTGTCCAGCAATAAGTAATTTTCAAATTCAAGGTTTTTTCCATGTTTTTCAAGGAATAATAATTTTTTTTAGAGGTTCGCCATTTATTAACTTGACATAAAAAGTATGAAGTACAAGCAATTATTATTATTTAACAGTTTTTCTACATATCTTCAGCTGCTTACACATCAAAAATGCAGAATATATAAGTGCATTTGAAGGAAAGCATTTTTTAATACATGAAGAACACATGAGTGATCCAAAATAAACGCAAAAAGCCACAATTACGTTCCTTAATACGTAATTATTGCTATTGTCAAATATCCATTAAAAATTCAACCCAAAAATTAATGTATAACACTTGAGAAAATTTTTAGTTTATTTAAAAGCATAGTTTTTAAATTCAAACAAGAACAGGTATGCACCTCAGCAACTTACAAAATATACTTGTGCTCAGGGCCTTATTTAGGCAGGTGCAACATGTGCAGCTGAATGATGATTTTAATTAACAATGAAATAATATTTAAAAATTTTAATTTTGCCACCACCAAAATTTTACCATTGAAATAAATTTTAAAAATTGTTTTAGTGTTAATTGAAATCATCATTATTTAGACTTTAGATTACAGCGATAAATTTTAAAATTTGGTTTGTTGTGTTGATAGCAGTGGTGTATGCAGAGGTGTGTTTATTTTTTTTTAGAAATCAAGTTTCCATTCCAGATTCCGAGATGGGGGGAGGGCGTAAAATAAATTACTGCACAGGGGCATTGCATTCCCTACATACAGCCCTGCAAATTCCTTATATTTAACGGTGTGCACCGTCTTAGAATTTCTTCACTTGCCACATTCCTTTCTGACAAACGGAAATCTTGACTGTAATAGATCAGTTTGCTATGTTATTGATATGCTATTCAAATCAATAAACTACTGGCAGAAGTGTGAAATATAAATACAGTGGGGATTTTAAAAAATGGTGTAAAATACGATGAGAAATAACTTTTTTAGCACTAAAGCTTGCTTATAGGATCATACTTGCAATTTCATAGTTTTTATACAATATATAACGTAATAGACACCACAACACTAGGCACAGCCTGTTTTTATTATGTAATAAAGGTTATCTGAATTTCAAAGTGTAACTGGAACTGGTAACTTCATAGGACAAATCTGACATAATTTTGTCATAATCGATGTTTTCATGAATGCTGCATCTGTGTCATTCACTCTTTAAATAATGAAGCACTGCACCAGTTGTGAATTTTTTATGCTTCGCATTTTTTCGTGCTTTGGACAACAATTTTTGAGAATTTAATTGCGCTGTCAAGCACAAATATCTCTTGCACCATACTGTCTTTTTGAGATTATAACTTATAACGTACTTTGCCCTTTCTAATGTGCAAAAAAACCACACATACACAAACTATCGTTCACACTGTTTATGAAATGTCACAAAAGTAGTTACATAAATATTTTAGCTCACAATGAGAATAAATTCATTCTCAAAAATAATCATAATAAACACAAAAAGTGACATTTGAATAAACAGTAGATGTGAAGGCTGATGGAAGTGATCATAAATTACAGTCGTCCCAGTCAGTCACTGCACACAACTTAGTGCAAACTATAAACAACGAAACATGAACTATGCATTCCAAAAAACGCAAAAAATGTCAAGCAGCTTTACTGCATAATGTTTTAAACATAACTTGATAGTGAAAATCATGCCAGCTTTACTTTATGTCAATTATGTAAGTTTTTAACTCCTCAAACATGGGTTCATAAAACGTATGGTAAATCACAAGAAATATGTAAATATCCTTACACAAAAGCCGGGGTGAATTAAAATTGTGTAAAAGGCAGGAAAACGTAAAATCTGGGAACATAAAAGTGGGGTTTCACTATGTGTGAAATTGGAGAAAATATAAAAAATTCAAGGTTTTTTAGTAAAAAATCAAGTGTTTTTCCCATTTTTTTCTTCCCCCCCCCCCCCCCCAAATTAAAAAAATTCCTGTTTTTTTCCCCAGTTTTCGAGATTTGCTGGACACCCTGTAATAAAACATATGTGAGAAGCGGTTCACTGTAGTAAGTGCACTCACAGGAAATTCTTATACCTCAACTATTTCTACATTCTCATGAATTTAACGGAGGTTGAGACCAGGTGGGCAACGGGAAGGGAGAATATGCTGAAGGGCAAGGTCCCATCTCCAGAGTTCTGAAAGTTTGGTGTCGGTGCGAAGTATCCAGATAAGCTGGATAATGTAACACTGTGCCAAGATGTGCTGGCCGTGCACCAAGGCATGCTTAGCCACAGGGTGATCCTCATTATCAACAAACACTGTTTGCCTGTGTCTGTTTATGCGAATGGACAGTTTGTTGCAGGCAGACAGTGTTTGTTGGTAATGAGGATCACCCTATGGCAAAGCATGCCTTGGTGCACAGCCAGCACATGTTGGCACAGTGTTACACCGTCCGAGGTATCTGGATTCTTCCCACTGATACCAATCCTTCAGAACTCCGGAGATGGGGAGAACTTGCACTTCAGCCTATTCTCTCTTCCCGTTGACCACCTGGTTTCAACCTCTATTAAATTCAAATTCCCGTCCATCATTCAACAACATCTTTGCCTCTCTCCTCTGGACAGAACCTCTGCCCAACTTCTTTGCTTTGTACCTATGTCTGCCTTGGTGTGTTTGCGTGTGTGTTTGTTTACCTGTTCTTTTGTCACCCAAGATAAGTCCTTCTGATCCCGGGATTGGAATGACTCCTCATCCACTCCCTTAAAACCCACATCCTTCCCTTTTCTCCCCTCCTTCCCCTCTCTTTCCCTGATAAGCAACTAACAGTTGGGAAATCTTGAATTGTGTGTGTTTTCATCTGTGTGTCTATCAATGAGCCTATGCTTTTTCGACTGTGTGTGTAACATATGCATATATTTGGTACTTCTTATTACACTCTGGACTGATTTCTACCAGACTTGGCACACACATTACTTACAGAGAATGGGGAGAGGGGATGAGGTTTGGAGAAGGAGAGAGATGAAAGGTCGGAAAGGGGGGGGGGGGGGGAGGAGGAGGGCAAAGACAAGTAGAATAGGCAGTAGAGGCTTATTAGAAAGACGAGGTAGGCAGAAGGTGGGGAGGAGTGGACATAGGGGAGGGGGGAGAAGGATTGTTGTTGTTTAAAGGGGACTAGACTGCGCGGTCATCAGTCGGGGAGAAGGATGGACAGAATGAAGTAAACAATAACTGTTTCTCTCATTTCTTGTACAGAGAACAGTCAATGATTTTTTTTGTGTAAATGTGTATTTTCTTCCTTCGTTCAATTTTGATGGAGAATATTTTTACTATAGTTAACATAATTGATTTGCGAGAGTCAGCAACTGCAATAATATTTAAAACAATTTGTTATCTGATAATACATTGTTCTAAGACACTTTATCTATTTATTTTGCTGAAATGACCAAAGGGGTGGGATTGGCAATGAAGATTAAATTAAATTGCATGAGATGTAGTTTTCATTTCAACTAACCCACTATAAGAAGACTGACTTTGCATGCAGAACCTGTCAGAAAACAACAATACACATTAAATATATACAAAATAAGAATATATAAACTAATGTTCCTTCCAAAGACCCCATAAGGAATTGCCCTGGCAGGTGTAGAACCAGTCCAAAAAAAGAAAATAATTTAAATTTCTAAGGCTATAAAATCGTGTTGGAAAATATTGAATATCCAGTATACTTCGGGGAATCTGGGAGCATGGCAGTACCCATGCCAGTTGAACACACTATTAGATTAGATTAATACTTGTTCCAAAGATCATGAATATGACACTTTGTAAGGATGTGGAAAGTATCAAGTTAATAAAAGGTGTCAGTACAAGATATTACATTACATAAAATATTGTATGACACTAATATTTTTTATTATTATTTATTTTTATATTTTATTTTCATTTCTCAACCAGATGAGGGGTTTGAGATTGGGGCAAGCCAGGAAGGATTCCTGTTGATGGCCCATGAATGAGTTGGCATAGGAAGGTGCCATACGGATTCCCATGGCTGAACCACTAATTTGTTTTTTTCTCACAAGAGAAGTAATTGTGGATGGGGATGTAGTTGGTCTTTGTGACAAGGAAGGAGGTTGAGGGCTTGGAGTCAGATGGGTGTTGTGAAAGTTAGTTTTCACCAGTAGCAAGGCCATGAGCATTGGGAATGTTTGTGTAGAGGGAGGTGGCATCAACTGTGACAAGTACCAGGTGGTAAGAAAGCAGAGGAGGAAATGGTTGGCATCTTTTATATAGGAGGGTAGGTTGTGGGTAATAGGTTGAAAGTGTTGGTCCATGACAGCAGCTTTGTAGTTAGTTGGTTAGATGTACTTTTTGTTCCAACTGATCCAAGCTGAGAAGATCCTCCGAGTGGTAGAACATGAAGGACGTTGAATGACAATGGTAGTGACTGCAATAAGTTCTTACTGGCAGAGTTTTCAAGAACATCTACATTACCAGCCAACACTAATTCCTTCTTTTTTGTTGTCAAATAGACCAATAAAGCTTCAAAGTGATTTATGAACAGATTAAAGGTACCAATTGGTACTTTGTACACACTATATTATAAATGATTTATGATTAAATTATACATCTGTTGGATATGCTTCTTTATGATGCTCCAGGAAAAATTCTTTTTGCAGCTCATCAAGCCATCTCTGTAGTGAATAGCAACGTAGTCTTCTCAAAAATATTGTTATAAGTTAAATTTTTTATGGCTGCTGCCATACTATTGAATGTGAACAAAAGTGTAATTGACCGAAGTTTGATGGAATTTCTTTATACCCTTTCTCACACAAGCTACTTTCAACCATTCAGGGAATTTTCCACTGATATAAGACTGGTTATAGAGATAACTTAAAATGTCACTGAACTTTGAGACACACTTTGCTGATATATCATCATAGCCACTAGAATTTTGTGATTTTAAGGATTTTACAGTGGACATTACTTCTACTGGTACTGTGAAAGTCATATTTGTATAATTGTAGTTATTTGTAGTGGCTGGTCTGATATGTTCCTTGGCACCGTCTACTGAACACAATCCCATTGTTTCAGTAACAGCTATGAAATGTTATTGTTGTTGTTGTGGTCTTCAGTCCAAAGACTGGTGTGATGCAGCTCTCCACAATACCCTATTCTGAGCAAACATTTTGAACTCAACATAATAACGGCAACAAACATCTGTGAATCTGTTTACTGTATCCATCTCTTGGACTTACTGTGTGGTTTTTACCCCACACACTTCCCTCCAACGCTAAATTCACAATTCCTTGATGTC
This sequence comes from Locusta migratoria, assembly GCA_026315105.1. Classification (NCBI taxonomy): domain Eukaryota; kingdom Metazoa; phylum Arthropoda; class Insecta; order Orthoptera; family Acrididae; genus Locusta; species Locusta migratoria. The sequence goes on along the minus strand of CM048744.1, from coordinate 245,563,129 downwards.
TAAGAATGTGTCCTACCAATCGATCTCTTCTTTTAGTCAAGGTATGCCAGAAATTCCTTTTCTTCCCAATTCTGTTCAGTACCTTCTCATTAGTTACGCGATCCACCAACCTTATCTTCAGCAGTCTTCTGTAGCAGCACATTTCAAAAGCTTCTATCCTCTTCCTGTCCGCACTGTTTATAGTCCATGTTTCACTCCCATACAAGGCAACACTCCACACAAATGCCTTCAGAAAGGACTTCCGTAAGCTTAAATCAATATTCGATGTTAACAAATTTCTCTTTTTCAAAAATGCTTTTCTACACATTGCCATTCTGATTTTATATATCCTCTGTACTGCGACAACCATTTGTTATTTTACTGCCCAAATAACAAAACTCGTCTACCTTCTTTATTGCTTCGTTACCCAATCTAACTCCTTCAGCATCACCTGATTTTCTTACACTGCACTCCATTACCCTAGTTTTGCTTTTGTTAATCTTCATCTTATATGCACCTTTTAGCACAGTGTCCATTCCATTCAACTGCAATTCCAGGTCATTTGCAGTCTCTGACAGAATTACTATGTCGTCGGCAAAACGCAATGTTTTTAATTCTTCACCCTGAACTTTAATTCCTTCTCCAAATTTCTCTTTGGTTTCCTTTATAGCTTGCTCAATGTACAAATTGAATAACATTAGAGAAAGGCTACATCCCTGTCTTACTCCCTTCCCAACCACTGCATCCCTTTCATACCCTTCAACTCTGGCAACCGCTGTCTGGTTTTTGTACAAGTTGTAAATAACATTACACTCCCTATATTTTACTCCCGCTTGCTTCAGAACTTGAAAGAGTTTATTCCAATCAACATTGTCAAAAGCCTTCTCCAAATCTACAAAAGCTAGATATGTAGGTTTGCCTTCTCTTAATCTATCTTCTAGGATAAGGTGTAAAGTGAGTATTGCCTCCCGTGTTTCTACATTTCTCCTGAACCCAAACTGATCTTCCCCGAGATTGGCTTCTATCAGCTTTTTCCATCCTTCTGTAAATAATTCATGTTAATATTTTGCAACAATGATTTATTAAACTGATGGTTCTGTAGTTTTCACACCTGTCTGCGCCTGCTTTCTTTGGAATGGGGATTATAACATTTTTCTTAAAATCTGAGGGTATTCACCTGTTCATACATCTTAAACACCAGGTGAAACAGTTTTGTCATGGCTGGTTCCCACAGAGTCTTCAGCATCTCTGAGGGAATGTCATCTACTCCGTGGGCCTTGTTTCGACTTAGGTCCATCAGTGCTCTGTCATATTCATCTCTCACTACAGTATCTTCTATTTCATCCTCATCTACTTCTTCACCCCTTCCTACAATATTGCCTCCAAGTTCATTTCCTTTGTAGAGCCTCTCTATATACTCTTTCCACATTTCAGGTTTCCCTTCTTTGCTGAGAACTGGCTTTCCATCAGTGTCCTTGATATTCATAGAGCTGTTTTTCTTATCTCCAAATATCTCTTTTATTTTCCTGTAGGCAATATCTATTTTTCCCCAATTCATAAATTCTTCTACATCCTTGCATTTGCCTTCACCTACTAGCCACTCCTGCTTCGCCATTTTGCACTTCTTGTCAATCTCATTTCTTAGTCGTCTGTACTCCATTTTTCCTGTTTCATTTGCTGTTTTTTTATATTTCCTCCTTTCATCAATTAAATTTAGTATGTCCTGTGATATCCAAGGATTTTTTGTAGGTCTTGCCTTCCTACTTATTTTGTCCTCTGCTGCCTTCACTATTTCATCTCTCAATGCTACCCATTCATCCTCTACTGTTTTATTTTTTATTTTTGCCTAAAGCTCCCTCGGAAATTCTCAAGAACCTCAGGTTCCTTCAGTTTATCCAGGTCCCATCTCCTTATTTTCCTACCTTTCTGCAGTTTTTTCAGTTTCAGCCTACAATTCATGACCAATAAGTTATGGTCAGAGTTTATAACTGACCCTGGATATGTCTTACAGTTTAAAACCTGGTTTCGAAATCTATTTCTTACCATTATAAAATCTATCAGGTACCTCCCGGTGTCTCCTCGTCTCTTCCACGTATACAGCCTTCTTTCGTGATTCTTAAACCAGGTGTTTGTTATAACTAAATTATGTTCCGTGCAAAATTCTACCAGGCGGCTTTCTCTTTCATTCCTTTTGCCCAGACCATATTCACCTACTAACTTCCCTTTCCTTCCTTGTCCTAATAATGAATTCCAGTCTGCCATAACAATTAAGTTTTCCTCTCCCTTAATTGTCTGAATAATTTCCTTTAGCTCCTCATATATTTCTTCAATCTCCTCATCATCGGCAGAGCTACTTAGCATATAAACCTCTGGTCTGTGTTGGCTTCGTATCAACCCTGACTATGATAATGCGATCACTGTGTTGCTTACAGTAGTTTACCCGCACACCTTTTTTTTTTTATTCACTATCAGACCTACTCCTGTAATACCCCCCAACTGATTTTGTATTTAAAATCCTGTACTCACCTGACCAGAAATCCTTTTCCTCTTTCCACCGAACTTCACTAATGCCCACTATATCTAACTTCAACATATCCATTTCTCTTTTTAAATTTTCTAGCTTCCCTACCTAATTAAAGGATCTAACATTCCACGCCCCGATCCGTAGAATGCCAGTGTTGTATTTCCTGATGATCACATCCTCCTGAGATTCCCAGCCCGGAGATCCAAATGGGGGACTATTTTACCTCCGGAATATTTTACCCGAGAGGATGCCGCCTTCATCATATGTTCGTACAGTAGAGCTGCTTGTCCTCGGGAAAGGTAACGGCTATAGTTTCCCCTTGCTTTCAGTAGTTCACAGTAGCTGTGTGGCAAAGCCACATTAGCTGATGTTACAAGGCCAGCTCAGTCAATTATCGAGACTGTTGCCCCTGTAACTACTGAAAAGACTGCTGCCCCTCTTCAGGAACCACACGTTTGTTTGGCCTCTCCATAGATACCCCTCCGCTGTGGTTGCACCTACAGTACAGCTATCTGCATCGTTGAGGCACGCAAGCCACCCCACCTCGGCAATGTCTGTGGTTCATGGGAGTGCAGTTATGAAATACTTATTAAAAAGTTTAGCAACATTGCAAACACCTGTTACCATTGTACAATTTCCTCTTAACGATATATGCTTCTCTTCATCTCCGTCCCCACAAGTCTCTTTTCTTTGTCTTTATTTTGTTACATGATGTGACGACACTTAGGTCTAATATGAGTTAGTTTGGAGGAAACAACTTTAAAGTAAGTTAAGGACATTTTTAATAAAAGTGTTGTATTTTTCATTCATGAAATGAGCACATCGCTAATTCAGGTCTTTGAGGAATTTCCTAAAAAATCAATTTGTGACTGACTGATGTATCCTGTTAAATTTAATAATTTTGTATCATGATTAGTATTAACATTTAGCAAAAATGAACTACATGTCATCATCTGAGAGGCTACTTATTATTGATGTATAATATAGCTTTGTTCCATGGGCATCTGTATGGAAGTCTCCTAAGCCAAACTATTTATGGGCCATCTGGAGAAAACCTTCCTCGCAACAGAAAACCCCAAGCCCCTGGTCTGGTTCAGGTTCAATGATGATATTTTTATGATTTGGACTCAGGGCCAGGACACCCTATCCTCATTCCATCACAACCTCAACTCTTCCTCTCCCATCAGGTTATCTTGGTCCTTCCCAACCCAGTATTTTCCTGGATGTTTACCTCCACCTCACTGATGGCCCCATCCACATTAAACCTACTTATTACCACCTCCCCCCTCATTAAACCCACAAATTACCATCATTACCTGCACTTGGACAGTGTCATCCATTCCATTCAAAAAATCCCTCCCATAGAGTCTAACCACCCACGGATGGTGAATTTGTAGTGATGAGAAGTTCCTTACCCAATAACCTGAAGGCCACACAAAGGCCTTACCTTTCAGACCTTGTCGTCAAACAGATTTCCCGTGTCATATACTCAACACCACCAATCCCCGATAACCAGTCACAAAAGAGAGTTCTCCGTGTCACCCAATACAACCTCAGACTGGAACAATTAAATCACATCCTTTGTCAGGGCATTGATTATTTGTCATCATACCCTGAAATGAGAGACATCCTACACAAGATCCTTCTGATCACTCCTGAAGTGGTGTTCTGTCCCCACCCAACCTCCACATCATCCTTGTCTATCCCTATGCCACTCTTAATCCCAACCCTTTACCACTGGTATAATATCCCTGCAAAATATTCCGATGCAAAACCTGCCCAATCTACCCATTCAGCACTTCCTCTTCCAGTCCTGTCACAGGCTTATTTTACCCCATCAGAGGTTGGGCCACCTGTGAAAGCAGCCATGTGATTTATCAACTCTGCTACAATCTATGCACATCATTTGTCATCAGCATGACAACAAACCAGCAGTCCATCAGAATGAAAGGCCACCATCAAACTATCGCAAAAAGCAAGATGGACCACCATATGGCACAGCAAAACCTTCAACATATTCCATGGTCCCCCAACCTCCCTGGTCTCAACCTAAGATAACTTGCCATCCCTACACCCTATGCCTAACATCCCACCCTCCCCCCTTTCTCTTCCCCACTCATTATCCTGTATCCCTCCAATTCATTTCTTGCTACCATGTGTGTGTTGCCCCTTACAATTTCCATTAATTACTTTTTTAATCTTTATTTTTTCCTTGTTATTTTTATCATTTCAAATCTTCCCCACCCTCTCTGTACTCACCTCTACACCTCCCCTTTATCCACTCCCATCTCTTCTCTTCAATGCTGCATCACACATTCCTGTCTCTGAGCATTGAGGAACTTTCCATCCCCACCCTTATTTGGCATGTTTTCTCCTCTACCCTCATCAATCAGTATCAAGATTCTTGTAGCACTGGAGTGGCCGGTAATGGTGATTGTGTGTGCACAATTATATCTGAGTGATTGCGTGAATGTATGTGTTTCTTTTACTGATGAAGGCCATGGCCGAAAAATTTAATTGTGTGGATGTGATTGTCTACTTTACGTGCCTGTCAGCGAACGTCTTTATGGTGAATTGTTACTTATCCTCTTATTGTCATTCCAAATGGATTTTTCATTGTTAAATTATGCTGTTAAGTTTATTTCTGAAACTGGAGGTCTTTTTCGTTTCCAAACTCTCTTAGAAGTAGACTTTTTTCTGTTGAACCTGTCCTAAAAAGGTGATGCTAAAATACCTGTAAGCATTGGTATTTTACTACAGTGCCTCTCCCCTCCCCCTTTAGCCCAGCCAATGCACCCTTGCCTTCTCCCATATCCAATTAAGCACATGGTTAATGTTCACAAGAAAACTTTTATTTAGTTTCCCACTAATGTCATATCGGACTGAGCCAGAGCATAATTTGATGAAGGATAGCTTTTATTTGATGAAATTCAAGCAGTCAATGCCTTCCAATTAGTAAACTGGACAAATCACTGCACAAATACACCATTTTATATGACTTTACAATTAAATACAGGTTAAATATTTGTAATTCTCTTGTATATGACAGTAAAGTCATAATAAACATTAATAATATTTGCAAAACAACAGTAATCAAGGTCTATTACACAGTAAATAAGAAATAAAGTTAACAGAATATTATGAAGATGTACTCAATCTTACCATTGCTTGCAAATTTTTCTCTCTTCCTTCTGGATTAAGCAGCCAGTCAGCAATCTTTGGATCATAAATCAGACCTTTCAGCTGTATATCAAGGCAATTATTCAAAGCTTTGTAAATTTCTTTTCCACCAAAAATGCTCACTGATTTCTGACATGCTGAATTTGAAAGAATCTCCTGAAGCAGCAGAATCCTTTCTTGTACAGGAACGTCATCAGAACTGTTACCTAAGATGGAGAAAGTATTAAAAGAGGGCTAGTTATACACCACAACTGAAAAGCAATGACATTGATTTGGAATTTCAGGACTGTGTTAATGCAGGAAAGAAATAAAAGTCTTGCATTCAATTTCATTGTTTAATTTGTTTTTCTGTACACAGATAAGCATTGTACTAAGCCAACACACTATTTAAATACATAGGGCACTATTTAACTAAGAAACAATCAGAAGTAATTTAAATAATCTTTATTTCAGGTTCAAAATAGTGTAAGGTATTGCTTTTACAAAATTTGTTGGCCAAATTCTGTGTTTATACATAAAGAACAGTCTAGAGTGCAAAATTTTTTTTCCTACTAGTTTCAGTCTTATTTTAGACTATCTTCAGGAAATTAAGCTCCTCTGATGTTGAGGAGCTGGCAGGAAACTTAGAGCCTTCTAGTGCGCACTAGAGCAGTGATGCACTAAAAGGCTCCAAGTTTCCTGCCAGCTCCACAACATCAATGGAGCTTAATTTCCTGAAGATGGTCTAAAATACCGAAACTATTAGGAAAAAAATAAAATTTTTTGCACTCCTGACTGTTCTTTATATATAAATTTAAGAGTGCTCTGTTCCCCTTAAGTGAAACAAAAATGTTTTCAAAAATATGCAAATTCTGTGTATTTCGCTAAATGCATTCAGTATGTCATTGAAGTAGGTTTCACACAGGGTGGCATAATGTGCACTTAGGATGTTGGAAATTTCCTCTTTAATCTGCATATTGATCTGAGCTAAGATTTTTTTAAATTTTTAGTATGCTACACAGCGCTCTTCAGATGTCCCCATAAAATTAATATGATACATATTCTTCACGAAAAACATAACTTAAATTTCTAACATCTCAATTACGTAAACATAACAAATTTGAACTTTCCTTTTTGATCTCAGAAATAGTTAGAGTATTTTTATGTAATTGTTCTTTAAACTTACCTCAAAACCTTTATATAAAACCATACATTACAATTTGTTGTGTTTCTAACACAAAAACTTGTATGTTCAAGGCAATTAACGTATTTTGAGAGTTCTCTGGCTAGAATTCCATGTTATTTACTGTCATACGGTCAAAGATCTTCAAGAAAAGATTGGCCTCTTAAAAATATAAATGATCTAAATTCAATGTAAATAATCTACTTATATTAAAGCTGTTGTTGGCAGAAGTCAGTTATGAGTTGACAGTTGTTGTTGGCAGAAATCAGTTATGAGTTGTTGACAGTAATGTGGAATTGTAAGTTGTAAAGTGTCCAGAATTGAGTTTGGTGTAACAAGAAGATTATTTTTGGATGTGAGACTTGAAGATAATAAAAATGAAAGTACCAATAATGGAGGATAGGTAACAACTCACTGTAAAGAGGCTCACTGAGCTGCTGACAGACACAAAAATAGATAATCACATTCATGCAGCTTAAATTTTCAGCCATGGTCTTCGTCAGATAAAGAAACACATACATTCAAGCAATCACTCAGACAACTACACACACACACACACACACACACACACACACACACACACACACACAACTACCATGTCCAGCCACTCCAGCAACACAAGCTAGACTGTTAGGTTATTTTAGTGAATTTTTCATCAACATAATTTGGAAAGAGGCTCTCAAAGTGGCACAAACAGCAGTAGCTCATAGAACCATCATCTTTTTAGTAGGATTTGCAATGGAAATTACTTAATTCTTTAAAGTATTCAGATTACATAGTACAGCTACCATATCAACTTCAGAACCCACTTCAGGTCCAAGAGACATGAGTTCTTGGGATAACTTCTTGAAACCCGAGCAGTAAACTATTGTGAGTGGTCTAAGATCTTCACAGCACATAACTGCCTCTGAACCACAGTGAAGGTAGAATGCACAAGGTGACAGTCATTTTGTTTGCACTATACAAAATTTGTATGTTTTTTTATATGTGGCATGGATTACAGTATCCATCTCTTTTCAGGGGTTACTCTTCCTCTTTAGTAACATATCTGCAATCACTGACACACCATCATTTAATTTTCATTTTGCATCATCTACAGTCTAACAAATAAAATATTTCAGAATGAAATGTGCACTGATATGAAACGTCCTGGCAAATTAAAATTGTGTGCAGGAACTAGGACTCGAACCTGGGTCCTTTGCCTTTCGTGGGGAAGCACTCTATTTCTGAGCTACCCTGACACAACTCACGGTCTCCATCCTCACAACTTTACTTCTGCCAGTACTTCACCTCTTGCTTTCCAAACTCCACAGAAGTTAACCTACGTAGCTTGCAAGACTAGCACTCCTGGAAGAAAGGATATGGTGGAGACATGGATTAGCCACAGTCTAAGGGATGTTTCCATGAGTGTTTCTTCCAGAAGTGCTAGTCTTGCAAGATATGCAGGAGAACTTCTGTGAAGTTTGGAAAGTAGGTGGCGAGATACTGGCAGAATTACAGTTGTGAGGATGGACCGTGATTCGTGACAGGATAGCTTAGTGATAGGGTGCTTGCCCGTGAAACACACAGGTCCCAGGTTCAAGTTCCAGTTTTGACACACTATTTTAATCTGCCAGGAAGTTTCAAATAAAAGATTTGTTAGAGGCAATGTGATACCTAGATTCAGTCAGCTTGTCAGTGTACACAACAGGAACCAGTATTAAATTTTCATATTATGTCAAGATTAGTATTTACTCCTGCACACTTGTTTAAGAAAGAGTCCACGAGTATGAAGAACCAGTAGCACCACTATTCTCACATTTGTCATTACTTGCAAAACTACAGTGGTAACAAAGTAAATTATTGGTAGCAAAAATTTAAAAAAAGGCATCTGATTTCTAGTGTATGCATCCCTCAACAGTACTATCTATTCTGCTATAGATGGCCCATCCATAATACTCTCCAAAAGTCCACATTTTTTTCCAACACAACACATGGCCATAATGAAAACATACAGGAAAATTTGAATGTAACCAAAACTATAATTAAAAATAAATTAAAAAAAAAAAAAAAAATAAAAGACAAACGAAAAGAGACAGGCATACAACTGCTGCCTGTATATCCATTACTGGAATAGGGAGAATCAGGTGTCTGCATATGGTATTATTTGAGTATATATTAGGTAACCAATATTTTCTTGTACTCTCTTACGTAAACTCTGTAATATCTGGAGACACCTAGTGCATGCAGATGACATGCTACAGATGCGAAATTTAACCGACAGGAAGAAGATGCTGTGATTTGCAAATGATTAGCTTTTCAGAGCATTCACACAAGGTTGGCACCGGTGGCAACACCTACAACGTGCTGAAATGAGGAAAGTTTCTCTGACACAAACAGCAGTTGACCAATGTTGCCTGGTGAAACATTGTTGTGATGCTTTGTGTAAAGAGCAGAAATGCGTACCATCACATTTCCGACTTTGATAAAGGTTGGATTGTAGCCTATCGCGATTGCAGTTTATCGTATCACGACATTGCTGCTGGCAATCCAGTGACTGTTAGCAGAATATGAAATTGGTGGGTTCTGGAGGGCAATACGGAATGGTGTGCTGAATCCCAACGGCCTCATATCACTAGCAGTCGAGATTACAGGCATCTTATCCACATGGCTGTAACGAATCGTGCAGCCGTGTCTCAATCTCCGACTCAACAGATGGGCATGTTTGCAAGACAACAACCATCTGCACGGACAGATCGATGACATTTGTAGCTGCATGGACTATCAGCTCATGGCTGCAGTTACCCTTGACACTGCATCACAGACAGGAGTGCCTGCGATGATGTGCACAACGACAAACCTGGGTGCATGAATGGCAAAATGTCATTTTTTTGGATGAATCCAGATTCTGTTAACAGCATCATGATGGTCGCATCCCTGTTTGGCGATATCACGGTGAACACACATTGGAAGCATGTATTTGTCATTGCGATACTGGTGTATCACCCAGGGTGATTGTATGGGGTGCCATTGGTTACACGTCTCGGTCACCTCTTGTTCCCATAGGAGGCACTTTGAACAGTGGCCGTTACATTTCAGATGTGTTACAACCCGTGGCTCTACCCTTCATTTGATCCCTGCAAAACCCTACATTTCAGCAGGATAATGCACGCCTCATGTTGTAGGTCCTGTATGGCCTTTCTGGATACAGAAAATGTTCGACTGCTGCCCTGGCCAGCACAGTCTCCAGATCTCTCACCAATTGAAAACGTCTGGTCACTAGTGGCCGAGCAACTGGCTCATCACAATACGCCAGTCACTACACTTGATGGACTGTTGTACCGTGTTGAAGCTGCATGGGCATCTGTACCTGTACAAGTCATCCAAGCTCTGTTTGACTCAATGCCCAGGCATATCTAGGCCGTTGTTACAGCCAGAGGTGGTTGTTCTGGGTACTGATTTCTCAGGATCTATGCACCCAAATTGCGTGAAAATGTAATCGCATGTCAGTTCTAGTATAATATATTTGTCCAACAAAAACCTGTTTATCATCTGCATTTCTTCTTGGTGTAGCAATTTTAATGGCCAGTAGTGTAAATGTGTCTTATAGAGGATAAATTATAACTGTTGTTAGAGACACAAAAATGCCAGAACGCATTATGAAATTCAACAGTGTACAATGTACACAGTATATGAATGTTTCTTAATGAAATATTGTAACAGTTCAGAGACGGGCTGAACTGCGGATATTTGAAAAAAATATGAAAATTAAGGGTAAGGTATTATGGATTATCACTGAAATCCAATGTGCAATGGGGCAAACAAAATGTTGCATTCAAATCCTTACTAAGAGGAAACAGAAATGTATGACGTCAGGAATTCATATATAAGACAACAGGTGTCTGGCACAAGCACTAAGTCAGTTAGTTACTGCTGCTAGAATTTCAGGTTGTCAGTATTTAAGTGCATTTAAATGTATTGTTATACTTGGCACACGAGAGTGGAATGCAGCATCTCTGAGGTAGTGATGAGGCGGTGATTTTACTGTACAAGCTTTTCGCGTATGCATTGTGAATATTGGGAATTTGGTAACACATCAAGTGACATTGCGCTGAAGAGAATCATTCAATGTGACAGAAGTGTAACCCTTCTGCAAACTGCTGCAGTTATGCTGGGCCATCAAAAAGTGTCAGCGAGCAAACATCATTCATTCATATGGGGTTTTGGAACCAACGGCCAACACAAGTACCCTTACTGATTGATATTGACACAAAGCTCTACACCTTGCCTGTCCACTGTGCATTCCTTCGGACATTAATCAAGTCCATGCTACATTGTGTTGTGGCACTTCTGCATGCTCGAGGGGCCCTACTCGATATTAAGCAGTGTAACAGTTTCCTTGACTTGTGAGTGGATAAATGTAGTGTAGAAGATATAATAAAGGATGTCAGTGAAAGTTGTAGATCTCCAAGTGATCACACAATCTCTCAGTTTTTCTAAATGAAACAGGGTTCAATGATGTACTAATAAACATATTCACACTGAAAAATATTTGCAAAATGGTAGTTATGAAAAATATGATTTGTATTATTATTATTTTATTATTATTATTTTATTATTTTCATATGAACATACCTTCATCCAACAGAGAGATGTAGTAAACATCATAGCCACCACAACATATGGCAATGCCAACAGCACGTCGTTCTCCGTGCACAAACTGTACACTTTTGTCTTGTTCTACCTTCTTCCTTTTCCTACCTAATATTTTGTTGCCTATTGCAGTTTCCTTTTCAATTTCATGCTTATCACATGCTAAGGACATGGAAAAATGTTGCACATGCTGAAGTTCACTCTTGAAGGCAAAAAATATGTCTGCATGTCCAGATACATTTATGATATCAATGGAATCAGTTGTGTCTCTGGAAGGAAAAACAATTATTTTTATTTAAATAATACTTGACAATAATCCAGATAATAAAGAATGTTTGAAATGTGAGAGAATTATTGAATGTATCTATTCATATTCTCTAATATTGTCATGTGAAACATCAAAAAATACAAAAAGAACGGAACTTTAGGAGTTTTACTATGTAAATAATTAATGCCGGTAAAAGGCAGTAACTTTGAAGATGTGTTACATAGCCCAGCAGCTGTGTCCTCGATTATAATGAATGAAATTATGTCAAAAATTTCTGCTTCCCATAAAATTACCAGTTCTGTCTGGTGCTTAAAATAGTAAATATTTGGATTTATTATATAATAACCATCCTGGCAAGTATCTAGATGCCTATTATCAGCATGCATATATCACAAATAAACTATGGAAATGCAAGGCTGATCCAGTAAGCATATTTTACCATTTAAAACATTATTTCCTGCACTTTATGTTTTCCTGTATTTTACACCATTTCACTGAAATCCCTTGAAAAGTGTAAAAATGAGGTTCTACTGTAGTTACAGATTCATTTTTAACAGCTTAATTTTTTTGTGACTGAACTATGCCATGTATGGCACTATGTTGGCCCTAGCCTCCTAATTTGGTCGTATGTCCTCCAGGTCTTTTTGCAACCACCTTGGCTGAAAGTGGTTGATATGGTGCAGTGTGCATGTATGGGGAAGGAACGAGCAAATACAGTGAGTTGTTATGCGTGTGTGTGTGTGTGTGTGTGTGTGTGTGTGTGTGTGTGTGTGTGTGTGTGTGTGTGTAAGAAGTCAGAAGTTGTTGCAGGCAGGAGTGCTGTTGCCTGGCGCAGCAAACTGGCGGTCTGTTTTACTATAATTCCAGTGTGAAGAGATATTTGGCTGCCACACACAGCAAGGTGTTTGATATATTTGAGGTATAAGTAGAGTGTGGACTGAAATATATTGCAAATGAAATATTATACTAGACAGAAAATTTGGTATATTTATTTAATTTAGATTCTGTAGTGTTATGCAGGTATTGTGCTCTGGTAGGCCATATCACCATCGTTTCTGTCTTTTGTTTCACATACACTTTAGCATTAACTTGTGGTAATGTTTAATGTGCTTTTCACAGTTCTGTGAATGTAGACCTGTTCTATGTCACCATTGTGAGTTTAGAAAATGCTTGTCCTATTAATATGATCCTACTTTGCTTCTATCTCTATTATTGTGTTATTGCAGTTTTACTTATATGTATCTAGTGGTAACTGACTTTTTCTTTGCCTGCTGCTCAGTTATTTGTTCTTGACTTTTTCAAATTGTATTATAAAAGATAATGCGAACACCTACAAGGTCAGCGATAACAATATGGACAATGTGGAACAATTGCTTGAAATTGGAAAAAGGGCATGGATGAAATCTACTCAGCACTGGCACATTGTAAGGCATTTGAAGAAGCAATCTAAACAACAGTTTGATTTGTTGAAGAGCTATTGACATCTCAACTATCTTACAAACCTGATAGTGATGTGTTCCAAGCTTTCTCAAGAACCAGCAATCATGAGAACAAGCCTATACAAGTACAGATTGATGTAAGAAAAAAAAAAAAAAAAAAAAAAAAAAAAAAAAAAAAAAAAAAAAAAAAAAATTTCTTTTCCTATAGTGTGGAAAGTCATATAGAATGAAGTTTTAAGAAGAGGAATGCAATGTTGAAGATGAAAAGCTTTGAGAGAAGTACATTAAGAGTTAGATTTCCTGGCAGCTAACCATGCTTAGATGGTTGGCACACAGGATGGGATAGCTAACGTTGACCCAGCTGTCACGAGTGAATCTACCTTAAGAGTTCTAAGTAACATAAGTTAATTTTTCTGCATTTTCATTAGACAATTTCTTAAATTTCATTAGTGCTTCTGTTTCTGAGAGCTTTATTCTCACGTATTTCGTTAATACTGTTATATATATTGTTTTTGTCTGTGATCTATATATTCAAAACAAGTCAGAGACCATTGCCTCAGCTAGCCAGTCTAGTGCCAGCTGCCGCCAGTACATCACCGTAAGAGCTCTAAGTAGTGTCATTTAATTTTTCTGCATTTTCATTACTTGTCAATTCTCTACATTTTGTAAATGCTTCTGTTTTTAAGAGCTTTATTTTTGTGCATTTGGTAATTTTTTTGTTAGTTTTTCTGTTTTGAAGGGCTGTATTCTCATGTGTTTTGTTACATATGGTAATTTTAAGTAACTTTACATAGATGGGTAGGGACTGTGCCTGCTGCGAATGGATTCGGAAGGAGTTGGCTGCTGCTCATAAATAGTTGGAGGCTGTGTTGACTATGGACAACAGTCTTCAGGTGGCTGCCCTGGGTTGCAGTGTCACCTGGGCACCTGAGGCGATTTTTGGGGTATCTCTGGTGGCTACTGCAAAGTCTCTGATTCCTAATGCCATTGTAATTACATGGTTTGGAGCCAAGTAGATAGCTTAAATCAGAGGGTTAGACAATTCTGTGGTGATCTTGGGTTCACATTTCTTGACCTCCGCTATCAGATGGAGAAATGTATAATACCCCTGAATAAGTCAGTCATGCATTACACACAGGAAGTGACTACTAGGATTGTGAAGTAGATGTGGAGTGCAGATGTTGGGGTTTTTTAGGATAGAGAAATCTCTCCACATGCCCATTAAGAAACATAATGATTATGGACAGGGCAGCATTTGGTACAATAGAATGGAAAGAGAAACAATAAGCATAGTAATAGTTAACTGCAGGAGCGTCTATGGAAGATTCCAGAATTTCCCTCACTTTTAGACAGTCATAATGTACACATAGTACTAGGGATGGAAAGGTGGCTCAAACTGGATGTCAATAGTAGTGAAATTCTAAACCTCAACTGGAACATACACCAAAAAGATAGGCTGAACACTGAAGGGAGAGGCATGTTTATAGCAGTAAAGAATACAATTGTATCAAGTGAAATTAGTACAGATTCAGAATGTGAAATAATCTGGGTGAGAGGCAGTGAGAAAAGTACACAAATATGGTCACTGGAACTTTTTACAGAGCAGTATAGGCGGAACGTCTGAGGGAAAACATGGAAAATATTTCCAATATGTTTTCTGGTCATGTTATAGGTTTTGGTTGAGATTTTAACGAGCCGGATGTAGACTGAAAGACAAAGGTGTTTAAGAGAGGTGGCAGGGACAGTGAATTGAGCAATACTGTTGTAAGTTCTGTATTCGAAAATTACCTCAAGCACTGAAATAGATAGCTAACTCATTGAGATAATGTGTTAGACCTACTGATGACAAATATACCTGAAGTTTTTGATTCAGTTGATGTATATCACGGAATCTGTGATCATAAAGTCATTACACTATAACCAAATACAGCTGTAAATGGAAATATCATGAAGGTTAGGAAGATATTCTTATTTAGTAAAGGTGAAAGGCGTAAGATTTTGAAGTACTTGACTGCTCAACATGACAGTTTCATCCCTAAAACTGTCATTGTTGAACAATTGTGGGCGAAGTTTAAGTGCACCATACAAATCACTTTAGGTAAGGATGTGCCAAGTAAAATTATGAGATAGGATAGATCCACCATGGTTCAACAACCGAATTAGAACTGTTATGAAAGCAAAAGTTAAATTATGCCAAAATTAGTGTAAGAGATACGATGTGAGAGGTGTTCAACGATTCTGAGAGCAATGTTTTGTGTACCGACTTGGCAGACAACCCTAAGAAATTTTGGTAGTATGTGAAACTGATAAACAGGTCAAAACCAGATATCCAGACACTGTGACCATAATAGTTTGAAACAGGATGATGCACAAAAGCCTGATATACTAAATGTTTTATTCCAAAACTGTTTCACAGAGACAGAGTGCACTGAAGTTCCTCCTCTAAACTATTGCACGAATGAGAAAATGGCAGATATTGGAATAAGTGACAGAGCGATTGAAAAGCAACTGAAATTGCTCAATGGGAAAGGCTGCAAGACCTGATACCAATTTTATTTTACATGGAGTATGCAAGGGACTGCCCCCCCCCCCCCCCCCACCACCACCACCACCGCACCCTTTCTAGCAGCAGTGTACTGAAGGTGTCTAGAGGAGTGATGTGTTCCACAGTATTGGAAAAAATCCCTGGTCATTTTCGTTTACAAGAAGGGTCATCGATCAGATACGCAAAACTACAGGGCTCTACCTCTGACATCAGTCACTTGTAGAATTTTTCAACAAAATTTATGTCATTTCCGGAGACTGTAAATGTCATTTGTAGAAATGCACATGGTTTCCAAAGGTAATGCTCATGTGAAACACAACTCAATATCCTGAGGGCAGTAATAAAAGATCCCAGGTAGATGCCACGTGTTTTGACTTCCGAAAGCATTCATTAATATCACAATATACATATAAATTATCTCATAAATAACTTTCGAAGTTCAATGAGGCTTTTTGCCTCTACAGTGATACTACAGTTTATTGAGAAGTCACAAGTTCATTAGAAAACAGTAGCAAAATGCAGGAAGATCTGCAGTGTACTGACACAAGGTAAAGGGAACGGCAATTCAGCCTCAACATCAACAAGTGTAATGTGCTGTTTTTACACAGAAAGAAAAACTATGCAATAGCAGGATGAACACTGGTAGCAGTTACTTCCATATACTATCTGGGAGTAGATATAAGAGGCAATTTGAAATGGAATGACTATATATAGTTAATTGTGGGTAAGGCAGATCACTTGAGTATCACTCATTAGTGTGGGATCCATTCCAGCTAGAGTTAATAGAATACATAGAGAAGATCCAGCAAAGAGCAGCACACTTCATTACAGGCTCATTTAGTAAGCGCGAAAGCATCAAAGAGATGATTAGGAAATTTGACTGGCAAATGCTGGAACGTGCTTCATCACGGTATGAGCTTCAGAGTCTTCAAAAGCAACACCCACATGAAGTACAACTCGCACCATTCATCCAAGAGAGCTGTAGATGCAGGATCCAGGTAGATGCCTTGTTTCTTCCAAGAGTGTATGTTTCATGAAGAGTCAACCAATACATTGCTTTCTTGTGAAGCAAGCACAGGATAAGACCAGAGAGATTAGGACTGACATGAAGGAATACAGCCAATCATTCTTCTCATGAACCACAAATGCTTGGAACAGGAGGAACGGGGCTTGAACCAAAGGCTTCGGTGACGCTATGACAGTCGTGGCTGCATATTTATAGATCTGCATTATTGGGTGGAGAATAGTAGGAAGCCCCTAAATAAATCAGGGGGTGCACTACACTAAGGAAATGTCTACTCAGTTAGCAGAGTGCTTGTGGAGTGCACGTGGTTTTTTTTTTTTAAGACTAGGTGCTAGCTCTGATGAGCACTCACCTGTCAACATTCAGTGAATTCAGGCCACATTCAGCACAAAAATTCGACTATCAACATATTAGCTGTGAACTTTCAAAGCATTAAAAACAAAGTTTCTGAATTTGCCACGCTGCATTGAAATTAATGTGCTCAGATAGTTTTAGGCACCGAAAGCTGGCTAAATCATGATGTGGCAAGTTAAGAAATATTTAGCGAGGTGTAGACTGTATATCGGAAAGACAGATCGGACACAACTGGAGGGGAGTGTTCATCGCCAAGGACAAAGATATTGTTTCTATTGAGGTTGAGAGTAACTGTGAAGTTATCCGGACACGTATAAAAGGTCTAAGAGAAGGAAAGTTAATAGTTGGGTGTTTTTACTGGCCCTAAGTCCCACAGTAGCAGTTTTAGAGTCATTCGAAGAAAGTCAAGCCAGGCAGTGTGTAGGTATCCGGGCCATGCAGTATTAGTTGAGGTGACTTTAACCTTAAAAGTATAGATTGGGACCTCCCTAGTTTCATTTCAGGTGGTACAGACAAGCAGTCTTGTGAGCTCCTTTTGACACATTCTCTGAAAACTGTCTTGAGCAGTTAAACCAGCAACCCACATGCAAAAGAAATATCTTAGACCTTATAGCTATGAACAGGCCTAACCTTATTAACGATGTCTGTGAAGAGCTAGGAGTTAGTCACCATGACATCTTTATAGGGTCAATGGTGACCAAAGTTCATAAACCAATCAGGAAGGATATGAGCTTGTTTTTGTTAGGAAGAGCTGATAAGCAATTGTTAGGATCACACTTAGAAAATTCATGGACATTGTTTAGTTCTGGGACAATGGTTGTAGAGAATTGTGGACTAAATTTAAAAGCATTGTAAATAAAGGGTTAGAGAAATATGTGCCTCTAAACTCTATTAAGGATGGAATAGATCCACCATGGCATAATAATTTATATAAATGAATCACCAAATGTATTTCTAAGCATAAAACTTGAGAATGGCTTCACCAATTTGGCTGATCTTTTATTTGTTCTGTTCATAATTCTCAGGACTAGGTTTGAAGAGAAAGAAAATTTTTGGAAAAATCTACCGGAAAATATCAGAATTTGACAAAAACTGAAATTATGCTTCCGGCTTGGATAATTTTCTAGATTCTCCAAATATCACCTTATTTATTCGCTACTCTCCTAGCGACCAAATTCACTGTAACGGAGTGAACAAATACACCTAGGAGGTTCGAATAAAGAGAGATGGCATTATGCACTCAAGCTTAAAACAGCCAGACAGATTTAACATAAAACATTGTTTGTTTAGAAGCCCCTCAGTATTATTCTTACCTTTATGGTTTTGTCGGTGGTAATGATATCTTCGAAGCATTGCAAAGATAAAATTGATGCCAGTTCGTAGTATTTTTAAGTGATACAAACAAATTGAGCACAGATTGTGGTTTACTTTTTTTTTACAACTATGCCTCCATTGTGGCGGCGTAATATTGGTCGACGTACGTGCAACGAAATCCTACTGCATAATCGTAGAGTCTATGAGACCAAAGAAGATCGTACATGCACTTGGAGGTAAATAAAAAAAGAAATTCTGAAGTACAATCCATTATGACTCTGGAACAACAGGTTTATTATGGAGACAAAATGCTATAAGTAAAGTGATCACTCTGTAATATGTTTTATTAATGTGAAGGGCCAATAACTATTGACATAACATAGTCTGTCGAGGAAGAACTATTAACAAAAACAAAACAAAAAAATTTAGTCTTGTTTTAGAGAAAAAAATAGGGCAGAACAACATCTGCCGGGGCAGCTAGTAGTAGTAGTAGTAGTAGTAGTAGTAATAATAATAGTAATAATAATGTCAGAAAGTACTGAGAAAGGAAAGATTGTTGCACTCTCGGTTCAAAAAGAACAAGCAAATGATGACAGGTAAAAGTTAGTTGAGAGTCATGTGTCTATAAAAAGATTGATGCACAAAGCATACAATAATTACCACAGCCATGCCTTAACAAAAGATCTTTCCGAGAACCCAAAAAAATTCTGGTCCTATGTAAAATCAATAAGTGGGTCAAAGCCCACTATCCAGTCACTCATTGATCATTCTCGAGCAGTAATAGAAGAAAGCAAACAGAAAGCTGAAGTTCTTAATTTAACCTTTAAGAAATCTTTCACGCAGAAGGACCACACAAATGTACCATCATTTGATCACTGTACTAACTCCCAAATGGAGGACATAGTAATAGGTATTTCCAGTGTAGAGAAGCAGCTGAGAGAGCTAAATACAAAAAAAATCTCCAGGTCCACATGGAATACCAGTTTGGTTTTACAGAGTGTGGTGTTGCACAAGTATATAAAGTGCGCGCCACCTACTTTCACTGTGCGCCGCCATGCACGGACGGCACGGCGTTCTTACGACGTCAGCCACGAGCGCCCTCTGCTGCAATCCCGCTCATGGCCACCATTAAACGACATCGTTCACTTGGAACTGAGATAGGAACCAGTTAACACTTCAGAATCAGATAGGTGCCAGTGAAGACTTGGCTATCGGATAGGCACTAGGCAGGCCTCTAGCTCAACTATGTATCAGCATTCTGCAGTACAGAACTATGTAAAAGTTAAGTATTGTATAAATTCTGTGCAATATACATCTCGTTCTAATTTACTCTAGTGTTTCTAGTTTCTGCTGTCCCACTGGCTGCTCACCTCTGTACCTGCACAAGCGTGCATCCTTTATTCTTGTGTCGGTCTCTTTTTACACGGCCACCGACACCTACGACGGAAACTAGACACAAAAGCGGCGACGAGGCTGGGACACAAAGCAGAGTATTCTGCGGCATTGGTCCCTTACTTAGCTTGCATTTATTGCGAATCTTTCATTCAGCGCAAAGTTCCTACTGATTAGAAAAAGCGCAGGTGACTCCCATTTATAAGAAAGTTTAAAGAACTGACTCGCATAATTATAGGCCAATATCATTGACATCAGTTTCCGTAGAATTTTGGAGCATATTCTCAGCTCGAATATAGTAAATTTTCTTGAGATCAATAACCTTCTTTCTACGAATCAGCACGGGTTTAGGAAACATTGTTGACGCGAAACTCAGCTTGCCCTTTTCCTGAATGACATTTTGTGAGCCATGGATGAAGGGCAACAAGCAGATTGAGTTTTTCTTGACTGCTAACAAAGATGTGAGGTTATGGAATAGGTTCACAGTTTCCGACTGGCTGGAAGACTTTCAAAGTAATAGAACGTAATACGTTGTTCTCGACGGCGAGTGTTCATCAGAGATTGTCAGGTGTGCCCCAGGTGAGTGAGGTAGGACCGCTATTATTTTCTGTCTATATAAATGATCTAATTGCGCCTATTTGGTAATGATGCTGTGGTGTATGAGAGGGTGTCATCTTTAATTGGCTGTAATAGCATACAGGATGATTTAGATTAAATTTCTAGTTGGTGTGAAGAATGGCAGCTATCTCTAAATGTAGAAAATGTAAGATGATAAGCACAAGTAGGAAAAACAATCCCATATTGTTTGAATACAGGATTAGTAGCGAACTTCTTGACGCAGTTGCGTCGTTCAAATATCTAGGCATAACACTGCAGAGCAATATGAAATGGAACAAACATTTAAGGACAGTTGTGAGTAAAGCGGACAGCTGACTTTGGTTTATTGGGAAAATTTTGGGAAGATGAATTTCATCTGCAAAGGAGACAAAGTATAAAACACTTGCACAACCACAGCTTGAGTATTGATCAAGCGTTTGGGACCTGCAACAAATCAGTTTAAAGAAAGACACAGAAACAGTTCAGAGGCGAGCAGCTAGATTCGTAACTGACAGGTATGATCAAAGCGCAAGTGTCACAGAAATGCTCCGGGAACTCAAATGGGGATCGCTGGAGGAAAGACAATGTTCTTTTTGAGAAATTCTGTTGAGGAAATTTAAAGTGCCGTAATTTGAAACTGAGTGTAGAATGATCTTCCTGCCACCTACTTACATTTTGCGTAATGATCACAAAGACAAGATAAGAGAAGTTGTGGCTTGTACAGAGGCATATAGGCATTCTTTTTTCCTTATTCTATTTGGGAGTGGAATAGGAATAGGTAAGGAAATGCTTAATAGTGGTATAGTGTACCCTCCGCCACGCACATTACGGTGATTGCGGAGTATGTATGTAGATGTAGAAGTGATGACAATGGTTTGCAAAGTACCTTCTGATGTAGATGTGTCACTCTAAAAGTTTTCTAACATCATTTCCAGCTTTTTTTTATATTGAGGAGCCTTTTCTCATGTTGTACAATATTTTGGTAATGTGGCACGTAAAGTAAAACCTCTAGGAAACAACAGCGCTCTGTACAGCACAAACATAACTTGAATTTGTCATGATCCATACTTGATGGGTTTCATGTTGCAATGCAACCCACACCTTATGGATATATGCACCAGCATACTGATCCTCTCAAGAATGTGTCATTCTTGTTGAGATTTATTGTAATAAAATTACTAGCTGTATCACTTCAATAGCTAAAGAATTATTATATTTTGTTAATTTTCAATTATAATTCTGTGTTATAAAAGTAGGAATTATTAAAGCAGTGAAAACTGAAAATTTATCTCAAATGTGTCATCTGTGATAAGATTAATTAACAACAATTAATCAATTAATAACAATTAGGCAATTATATCCTTCAGCATGTCATAAGAAAAATACTATGAAACATCTTGCAGCACATTGTCATAATGTAGCTGGTAAAACATTATGCTGAAAGCATTTGGGGTATCGGTGAAATATGTTACGCCAGTTTGAGTTCTGCTGTATCAAAAAATTCTTTCACCATAGGGTTTTCTAAAAGATTGTGGGACTTTATTAAACTAATACAAATAACTAATGTAATATGCACACTTATGAGTAAGTTTGATTTTGGAACCTTGATATTCTTACTGGTTGTAAATTTAAATTTTCTTTTTGTCTTAATACAAGTTTATGGATGTTTAAGTTTTTATTTATGTATGCTACATACAAAACATGATTACCATTCAGACAAGGGGTGAAACTGTAATGGAGGTAACAGAGAACTTTGTGTGTCTCCATTTTCATGAATTAACTGCATGGTGAAAGATCCAAATAAATCTGTCAAGCAGCTGATCCCTTGTGCTGACAGCACTGTCTCTCATGACTCTAGTAGATACTTACAATGTTGGCCTGAGGGTTGATGTTCCAGTTCATTCTCTGGGTTTAGTAAGAGGCCTGCTTTAACTGGAGAGAATTTCAAGTACTGTATATATTGCTTTACAATGAATTTTAAACTTCTTGGAAAACCCTTCTTCAAAATATGATTGCTAAATAAATTAACTTATCGACACAATATTTAGGTGTACCAGATAATCTGTGTTTTGCAGGTATTGTATGCAGTTTGTAGTATAATGGCTTTTATGTCATTACATTTATAGTGTATTTCCCAACAGAAGATAATTGTAACTAATAAGAATAAGTAAAAGGGCGCATACTGTGTGCCTGTAATATTTCACAGAGGGACATCAATGGGAATATACGAGAACAGAGAACCACTCTGTAACTACTTGCTTTGTTGAAAGTTCCTGGAATAAAAGACAATAAGTGATACGTTGAAGAAAAGTATACTTTTATGTCAATCAAAGATAGGAATAAGTGGTTTTAGTTTTAACAATAATGGAGGGTAGGTAACAAATCACCGCAAAGAGGCTCACTGAGCTGCTGACAGACATGAAAATAGATAATCACATTCACACAACTTAAATTTTTTGCCATGGCCTTTGTCAGAAAAAGAAACACCTTGAGGCAATCATTCAGACAACACACACACACACACACACACACACACACACACACACACACACACACACACAACTGCCATGTCTGATCACTTCAGCAACACAAGCTAGAAAATGATGTCAATGTAAAAAAACCAAAACAACATTGAGCATGAGCCAAGTGTGTGTAGGCTTCATGACCTACAGACAGTATGCAAGTGTTTAAGTGTGCATCTGATTAAATTGAAAGTGTATTCAATTTTTATAAACATCAATTTTAAAACTGAGTGAAATATTACCAATATTGACTTTTTCTATCAGAGAAACATTTAGATTCCTTGATTTCATTATGTCACGTTTAATGTTTCTAGATTTTGTTTTAATCACAAGTCAGAATCATTTTACTATAACTCATCTTGAGCCACAAGTAAGTATACAAGTAATGTATTTGCAGGTGTGAATATGAATCTGCATCAGCTGTATAATTTAATGGTAACACACAAAAATTTATGTGGACTGGGCCTCAAACTCAGATTTTCTGCTTTTTGCGAGTGGTCGCGTTAACCATGCTATATGCCACACCTTCTAGACTGACCCAAACTTCCATATGCCATGCATTGTCTATTACCTAAAGTGCTCATACATCATCTATATCAGTCCCACACAGTAAACAATGTTTATTACAATTGTCACAAATCTTGCTAAGGCTCACTTATATACAATGTGCAGTGTCTGTGTTTAAATGATTTACAACAAGACTCCTGGGATTGGAATGACTCCTTTTCCACTTCCTTAAAACCCATATCCTTCCCTTTTTCCTCCCCTTTTTTCCTCTTTTTCCTGAAGAAGCTGCCAGTGGTGGCAAAAGCTTGTATGTGTGTTTGTGTGTAATTTTATTTTATTTGTTTCTATCGACGAGCCGGTCCTTTTGGTAAGTCATCTCTTTTCTATTTTTTATTTTTGTTTATCCCACCGGGAAAGTTTCCCTCTATAATTTCCATTGGAGAATTATATTTACTCCAAGCCGAAAAGGCACACTAAAAAATAAATGAAATTAAAAATGGGTTATTCCTTGGGAGCACCTGCTGCCAACTACTTGGAATCTGCAGGATCTAGAACCATGGGTTCTGGTGATACAGTTATTGCAAGATCCTCGGGCGATGTGAGGATCTTCACCTCAAAAGCAGAAGATGTAACAGAGCGTGGCGTTAGAGCCAATGAAGATTCCATTTTCTTCCCCTCTCACTGAACCTTAATTGTTGAGGGCTGGGAGGGCTTCTTGGAAGTGGCATCAGGAACTGAGGAAGAGTTGGAAGCCTTTGACCAGCAGTTTGCAGATCCTTCAGCCATTGGCTGAGAACACGGAAGGGAGTGTTGTGAGAGACCCCTTCTGAGTGAGAGGTTCCGAACTTTTTATCATAGCACCTGTTTTGATTCATGAACAGCTATATTTTTTAGCGTTGTTTGAATCTGGGTTCATTTATTTTAATAATGACCAGGCATGTGAGCTACAAGTAATAGACAAATTATGCTCTATAATAAATGTTGAGAACAACATTTCTGCATTCATCTCAGCTGAATCTTCATCGCGCATGTTTAAAAACATTGTCATTGTAGTGTTCAATGACCTAACCTTACTATCGTCGCTATGCATTTTTGATATAATGTGACGCCTGCAGTCATCCTTTCCCCCATGAAACATCGAAAAATCTCTAGAACAAACCGTACAAAACACACGATTCACAGATTTTGACAATTGTACAAGACTTGGCCACTCACCAGTATATTCCTTCTGTACTTTTGTGTTTTTACAAGCGACTTCTAAAACATTACTATCACTTTCATCTTCAATACTTTCAACTGGTGCTTTGAAAAACCACTTCATATTTAAAATAAATATAACCTAAACTTGATTCACTATAATAAAGCACAATTTCACTCAGCATGCGAAGCAAAACTACAATAAACCTTAGTTTCATTATTGGACGTAGGCAGTATTGCTAATAGGTCATCATATAATCCCGCTATACCCATGCAAGTGACACATTACACTTGACAGTTACATCACGTTAAGGTGGATACACGCCATAGCGATGTTGCAACAGCAGCATCTGTAAACACATCTACACGACTTTCCAGTGCACCTTGTAAAAGATACCATTTGAGTACAGATAATATCAGTGCTTATAACATTTGTTTTCAATTGCCACCACAGTGGCCACTGTCCGAAAATGAAGTTATAAGCACAACAACGTACACTCATCGAACACGGTTACGAGCACAGGAATCAAACACAGAAAGGGAGCACCTGAAAGTGCCTGCTACTTTGACATTCATATTTCAGTAAGTAAATAATCACCAAACCTTCTCACTCTATCTTTTACAATAACAATGATGCAATAAATGAACGATAAAGGTCTGTAGCTTTTCACTTAGCGACAATGGCGCGATTCCACCTCAACTCGAACATTTGTTACTAGGAGAATGTAGTATTTCTGTGAAATTTTTGAAGCATCTGAATTTATAAACTTCAAAGATCACAGTGAAACAAAGCACACTGCACAATTCAAACATGCGATCAGCCAACGCCTTCTAGATGGTGTTGGTGTGGCATGAGCTATTCTCAAAGAATGAAGCTGGCATTGAAGCCATGATGTCACAGTGCTTCTTGATTGGCAATGGTTACTGCTCTGCAATTGGCCTGCGTCACATGCCTTGTGGCTGGTGCTCCACGAGCTTCATGTGCAACGCAGCTGCGAAGTACAGGAATATTCTGTTGTCATGCGTTACAAAGGATAAAGAAATATGATTGAGAAATAAGATGGCACTGTTTCCCCCATTTGATTCCTTTAACTGTACTTTGAGAAAGAGCATCCATACCTCTGTATTTCATAAGGTGTTTCCGTATAAAATACGGACATTCCGGAGCGGTTGGTAATTCCTGGAAATATTAAAGAATAATGCAGACCTGAGCTAAAAACTTTACTTTTGAATAACTCAGTAGTCTACTTCAAAATAATTCAACTGAAGTAGTTGTGGTGCAGATAGCTACGAGTTTTATTAATGAAATTGTCTGAGAGACTTTCACAGCACACTGAGAAACTTGGTCCAGGCCTACAATGTTAACATACTTTTACATTTTGGAGGACTAGACAACTCTTCATTAACAGCGTTACACTTGTTTCACTTAAGGCTATATGGATACTAATGTTTCTCACAAAGCATTTGATTGATCATACACATATTGACTGTAATTTGAGTGCAGGTAGCAAATAACCTTGACAATGATAGCTGAGCTGCAGACTGGCACATGGAAAAGACAATCTCATACAATTAAAACAATTTTGGCCACAGGCTTCCTCAGATAAAGAGTATACATACATTCACACAAGACTCAGACACAGCTCATGCACACACAATACAATCTCTGATCAGTAAGGCCCAACTTACATCTTAACAGTGAATGAAGACAGGAAAGGGGGTGGGAGAGGAAAGGGGAGAGAAGTGGCAGAGGTGAAAGGAGGAGACGGGGAAAGGAGAGGGGGGAGGGGAAGGGAGTGGAGGGGGGAGGAGAGGGGTGGGGTGGGGAGGGGAGGGGAGGAGGGGGGTGGGGTGGGGAGGGGAGGGGAGGGGAGGAGAGGGGTGGTGAGGGGAGGGGAGGGGAGGTGAGAGGAGAGGAGAGGGGGGAAAGATGAGAGGAGGAGAGGAGAGGGGGGAAAGATGAGAGGAGGAGAGGGCCAGAGAGGGCAGGGGGTAGAAGAGGGGAGAGGAGACAGAAAGGGGCAGGGTAATGTTAGGTAAGGGGTGCAGGAATGATGGTTACCTTAGGTTGAGGCCAGGATGGTTGAAAGAACAACTTCAATTTGCACAGTTCGGAACAGCTGGTGGTGGAGGGCAGGATGCAGGTGGCCTGGGTGTAAAGCAGCCATTGAAAGCAGGCATGTTATCCTGAGCTGCATGTAGTGCACGGTACACCCTTTCCTTGGCCACAGTTTTGACAATGACCACTCATTCTGAAGGACAGCTAGTTGGTAATCATACCAAAATAAAGCCGTGCAATGACTGCAGCAGAGATGGTAAGTCACATGGCTGCTTTCACAGGTGGTTGGTGTAGGCTAAGTATGTGACCAGACTGGAATAGGAAGTGCTGGGTGGGCGGATTGGGCAAGTCTTATATCAGGTTCTTCCACAGGTAACAGTCCTTGTGGTAAGTGGCTGGGATTGGCGGTGACATAGGAATCGATTAAGATATTGTACGGATTGGGTGGCACCACTTACAAATACGTAATACATATAAAGTAACAAGGTAGTTTCCTCACCCTAATAAATTACGATCCATAGTTGGAGTTTGATTTACTTTCCGTTGCTCTCCATCTTTTGCCTCACTGACAGCTATATCGAGTTTCTTCTTACAGCCTCTTTCAGAAAATAGTTGAGTTTCAGGTTCACTGACCTCATCAGCTTTTTGGGCACCACTTTTGCAATGTGTATCAAATTTCATATTAACAGGTGCTGTTTTATTGCGCAAGGAGAAAGAATGTATTGAACTCTTTTGTAATGACCTTGCAAGGACATTAGTCTTTTCATGTTCATCTTCTTCACCTTCCTCTTCTGAGCTGCTGTGAAACACTGTAACTTTGCTGAACCTTAGTTTTCTTGCCTTGAGGTTTTTCGAGACATTGTCTGTTGGAGTGTCAGCAGATATATTGCCCAATCTTGCTGGAGTTTTATTGTGAGTCATGAGCAATATCTGAGGTGATTTTTCACTGTTTATACCTGTACAAAGTCTTATTTTTTTTGAGGGACTCACTGAGCTTTTTATTAACTCCACAGAAGCTGTATTCTCATGATTCTTTCGCTTCTTTTTGGACAGTGATAGCTTTTTGTCGTTTGGTGATTTTGTATTTGGTGTCTTCAGTCCCACTGTAGAAAACTGTGATCTCTTTCTAGAGGTACGTTCACTTTTTTCAGAATCTGATGGTGACACTACTTCTGCATTCACTGGGAGATATGTTCTGAATGCATTTTCAAGAAAAGAATCTGTTATTACTGAATCATCAGTGAATTCTATAGTTTCTAATTTGGCATTTTGCTGTTCCAGTAATAGAGCATCCTGTTTAACAATATGTTCTTCTACTGATAATGGAGAATCACATTTTGAAGACAAAGATAAGGCTGTTGTTCCATATTCTTTCCTTACCTGAAAGTCATTTATTTGCTGATCTGTCTTTGTAGCAGAAGAGACATTACAATCCAGGACATCTCTGAGGGGTGTACTGACTATAAAACCGTTTGGAGTATCTTCTTTAGAAGACAAACATACTTCTGTCTTCATGAAATTTTCTCTTTTCTGTAGGTTCATGGTGGACTGTGGTGTTTTTGCAGCATTCAAAGGTGAGAACTTGCAATCTAGGACCTCTGCAAGTTGTGTGTTTATAGAAAAGTTGTCACCAGAATCATGTTTAGGAGAGAAATTTGTATTTGTTTTCTCAGTCTCTCTTTTTCTTAAGTTATAGACATGCTGAGTTGTCTTCGAGTTATTCACAGGTGAGATGTTACAATCTAGAACATCTTCAAGCTGTGTATTTATGGAAAAGCTGTCCCCAAACAGGCTGGGGCTCCTGTAATTATTTTCAGAGGAAGGTGAAGCAAAGAAATCAGAACTGTTTCTACTTGAAGTTGGTCTACTATGAGACAGATCTTCTACTGAGGAATCTATAACAGTTTTGGATTGGTCTTTAATACTGGCTTCATCAACTTGTTCTAAGAAGGAATTTTCAGAAATGGAAATATTCAATCCTTGATGCATTTCAGTCATGGCCAGATCCATGTCACATAAAGCTGTATCATTTTCTGCATCTTTTACTGTACATTTATCCTGCATGCCCTCATGGAAGCTATCAACTGAATCCTTCTGATGTGTTTCACAATGTACTTCAACTGATGCAGGAATGGGACTATGTTTGGAGACAACAGATGAGTCACTGTCTTCATTTTTCTGTCTTAGTAAAGAGTTCCCTAAGTTACTTTCAGTTATGTTTCTTACTTCATTCGATACACGTTCAGAAAAAATGTTTGCGTTTTTGTCTGTCTCATTAACATGAGTCTTTACACAATCATCTGAAGTCACTTGTGTTGTTGTGTGGCATTCCACAATTTCATCCAAACTGTTGCTCTGTTCAGCAGAGGATTCATGCGAACTTGTACTAGAAGAACTAGTATAACCTGAGGAATCTGACACTTCTCCAACCATCTCCCATTTTGCATCAGCCAATCCCAGTTCTTTCTGGAAAAATAAAAGAAACAAATCAGCACATTATACATAGTACATTTTTTAAGCAACAGTTATCTATTCATGTTACCTGGAGCATAAATCTTGCTTCTTTAATGAGCAATGTTGCAGCTTCTCTCTCAGTCAGACCACGTTTGCCAGTTATCCAGACACTTTTCATTTCATTTCTTTTAGCAGTCTCAAAAGATGTTTCACCATCCAATTCTTTTGAACTGAAAGTAAAATAATTACATACTATAGTGACAGAACTTAAAGACAATAAATACTCAGCAATTGTCGTATCTGATATAAAAAAGATTTTCTACACACATTATAAGAAAACTTGTTTTGAGCTGTAAAGTTACACACAGACAAATTATTTCCAATTACTAAAAAATCTGTAAGAAGTTAGAGAAAACAGAAACATTATATGCAGGATGCCAGTGACTGTGAATTGGTTAAAAGGTTATATGCTTGTGATTTTGCATGTTTTCTCCACTTATCTGATTAATATGGAATTTTAGTAAAGTTAATATGGTGTTTTAGAGTGTTCAAACAAGACATTTATTCCAGTTTTCTCAGACAAATATCCAAAAGCATGCCATTATAGTTGTATACTTTGCATATAATGACAAGATGTCTAATGACAAGTACCAGCATTCCAATCCTCTAAACAACAGGTTTGTATAGGATTTACCTTAAGCACATTTGTCACTACTACTTGTCTTGTGGATGGTAATTCTTACAGTTTTAAATTATGAAGATTTGCTGAGTAATAATGTGCCTACTCATAAAGGAGGGAACAGAGGGTCTGCCTATTGTTTCTATACTCTACGTAGCTGTTGCCTTGCCAAAGGTCACGAGTTTTGCACCTTGTTCCCTGAGCCACATGTGCCTGCCCCACACGCCACAGCTAATATGGATGTTCTTTTGCCTCCTTTAACCGATCTCCTGTTAAATGACTATGCAAGTGCACCATCATAGAAGACCCAAGACCTGCTTTCCATGCAGGTGTCAATTTTCACTTTTGTTTTGACTTTACTGTTGATAGTTTAAGGTTATCTGTGTCCTTCCTTGTAACATTGCTTCAGAGATGCTCCCAGAAGGCAGACAATGTGCTGTAGCCCTACAGTGTAGTAGTCTCTCGCCAGCATCCACTGTGTAATGATTATTGTGTGATGTGGTAGAAACAGTAAATAATAAAATTAATATAGGTGTAAAAAGGAATGTTATTTATTACCAGAAGATCTGCACTTAACGCTGCCAACACTTGCCATGTATTAATTTAAAATGACTTTTTTCCAGAATATTATGGTAAAGGGCACTGTCGCCATTTGTACTAGAGGTTACTGATTCTTGGAAAATAATTCTGGATTTAACCCACCATTGCAATTTATTGTGCCTAAAGCATTCAAAAGTGCAGTGAACCTGCATCTAATCACCTTTTGGCCCACATGGTCAACTTTAAATTAAAATTACAGCGGACGGAAAACCAGTACTAAGCAAAGAGGGAAAGGCTGAACTGTGGAAGGAATATATAGAGCACCTACACAAAGGAAATAAACTTGAAAGCAGTATTCTAGAAATGGAAGATGAATTGGAGGAAGATGGGATAGGAGATATGATACTGCGAGAAGAATTTGACAGAACGCTGAAGGACTTGAGTCGAATCAAGGCCCTTGAAGTAGATTATATTCCGTCTGAATTGCTGAAGTCGTTAGGAAAGCCAGTCATGAAAAAATTGTATCACCTGGTATGCAAGATGTATGAGACAGGGGAAATACCCTCCGACTTCAAGAAGAATATTTTAATTCCAATTCCAAAGAAAGCAAGTGCAGACAAATGTGAAAATTACAGAACTATCAGTTTCATAAGTCATGGTTGCAAAATACTAACATGAATTATTTACAGACGAATGGAAAAACTTGTGGAATCTAACATCGGGGAAGATCAGTTTGGATTTTGGAGAAATGTAGGAACACGGGAGGCAATACTCACATTACGACTTATAGGATAGGCTAAGGAAAATGAAACCAACGTTTTTAGCATTTGACAATTTGGAGAAAGCTTTTGACAATGTCGACTGGAATACACTCTTCCAACTTCTGAAGGTATCAGGGGTAAAATATAGGGAGCGAAGATTTATATTCGACCTATACAAAAACCATTCAGCGGTTATTAGAATTGAAGGGCAAGAAAGGGACGCAGAGGTTGGGAAGGGATGAAGTTGTAGACTTTCCCCAATGTTGTTCAATCTGTACATTGAAGCAATGGAAGAAGAAATTTGGAGAGGGCATTAAAGTGCAGGGAAAAGAAATAAAAACATAGTAATTCTGCCAGAGACCGCAAAAGATCTGGAAGAGCAATTGAATGGGATGGACAGAGTCTTAAAAGGAAGATATAAGATGAACATTAACAAGAGTAAAACGAAGGTAATGGAATGTAATGTCAGAAAATCAGGCGATGCTGAAGGAATTAGATTAGGTAATGAGACAATAAAAGTAGTAGATGAGTTTTGTTATTTGGGTAGCAACGTAACTTCTGATGGCTGAAGTAAAGATGATATAAAATGCAGAATGGCTATGGGAAGAGAAGCGTTTCTGAAGAAGCGAAACTTGTTAACATCCAATATTAATTTAAATATTAGACAGTCCTTTCTGAAAGCATTGGTCTGGAGTGTAGCATTGTATGGGAGTGAAACGTGGACGATAAGGAGTTCAGATAAAAAGATGATAGAAGCTTTTGAAATGTGGTGCTACAGACGAATGATGAAAATTAGATAGGTAGATCATGTAACTAATGAGGAGGTGCTTAACTGAATCGGGGAGAAAAGGAGTTTGTGGCATATCCTAAGACAAGGGATAGATTGGTTGGACACATTCTGAGACGTCAAGGAATTGTCAACTCAGCATTAGAAAGAAGTGTGTGGGGTAAAAATCGTAGAGGGTGACCGAAGGACAAATATAGTAAGCAGATTCAAAAGGATGTAGGTTGCTGAACGTATTCTCAGATAAAAAGACTTGCACAGGACAGGGTAGTGTGGAGAGCTGCATCAAACCAATCTGTGGACTGCAGACCACGACCACAACAACAACAACAACAACAACAACATGTCCCAAAATGGTAGCGACTAGTGTAACAGTAATGAGAGCCTATTAGGCTCCTGAAGGAATAAGGATATTTACTAACAATTAAAAATAAAGAGAAGAGCAGTCTTGGCAGCTCTGAATATAGCTGGCTATAGTGAGGTCAGATTGTAATGTTCAGGTCCCTACGGAAGCTGAAGGCACAATGGTCACCTCACCATCTACCACTATGGGCAGCTTTCCAATGCCCTCTTTCTTTAATTGATGAATTTTTCTTAATGATTTGGTACCTATCCTCATGTTATTGACATCCCAACCTGGACTTTACATTAAAAAATTTGGTGAGATATACAAGACAGCCATAAAGGCTAATATTAAGTATCAAAAGTTTATCTTTTAACAGTTAGGTATCTACTATTGTACCAACCTTTCACAGTATGAAGTCACTGAAATCTCCTCTCACAAAACATATATGCTGAGTATATGACCTGTGGTCATGCCACAAATATTTCCAATAAGCTATACCTATGAAGTCAGTTGCAATAAAGTTTTCACATTAACACCACCTTAGGAAACTCACTCAGAATTGCTTAATTTATACTTGGACACAAGCTGGTGAAACATGTAACTTCAAAGTTGCATGAGAAATTTCTTGAAGTATACATCATCATTTATACATAAAATAGGAATGAGAGGCATTGCACATTATGAACCAACTGACCCATGAGACATGCGGCAACAAATTTGTTTCATGTTTATTAAAACATTTAAAAGGCTATATCTGCTAAGAAATACAATCTTCTACCTCATGAACCACAGACATTGCCGAGTTGGGATGACTTGTATGCCTTAATGGTTCAAATAGCCGGACTGCAGGTGCAATGAAAACAAAGGAGTATGTGGAGAGGCCTGATAAACATGTGATTCTTCAAGAGAGGCCACAGTCTTTTCAGCAGAGAGGAACAGTCTGCATGAATTACTGAGCTGGCCTTGTAATATCAGCTAATGAGACTCTGCCATACAGTTACCGCAAATGGCTGAAAGCGAGGGGAAACTACAGCCATTATATTCAGTTCTACTGTGTGAAAATATGATGATGTCATCCTCTAGGGTAAAATATTCTAGAGGTAAAAATAGACAACAATGGCATACTACTTATTGGAATGCAGAATGTTAGATCCCTTCATCAAGTAGGTAGATTAAAAAATTTTAAAAATGGAAATGGATAGACTGAAGTTAGATATAGTGGTGATTAGTGAAGCTCAGTGGAAAGATGAACAGAATTTCTGGACAGGTGATTAAAGGGTTATAAATACAAAATCTGTTGGGGTTTTAAAGGAGTGGGACTACTAATGAATAAGAAAATTGGAATGCGGGTGAACTACTATGATCAGTGCAGTGATTGCATTATAGATATGAAGCCAACACTGACCATAGTAGTACAAGTATATATACCAACTATCTCTGCCGATAATAAGGAGATCAAAAAATTTTTGGAGGAGATAAAGGAACTTATTTTGACAGTTAAGTGAGAAGAAAACTTAATTATGATGGGCGACTGGAATTCAGTAGTAGGAAAAGGAAAGGAAGAAAAAAATAATAGATGAACATGGAGTGGGGAAATGGTATGGAATAGGAAGCCACCTAGTAGAATTTCAAATGGAACATCATTTAATCATAACAAACATATGGTTTAAGAATCATGAAAGACAGTTGTATACATGGCAAATCAGGAGACACTGGAAGGTACCAGATAGATTTTACAATGGTAAGGCATAGATTTTGGAATTAGGTTTTAAACTGTAAGACATACACAGTGGCAGATATATACTCTGTTTATATATTAATGGTTATGAACTGCAGATTGAAGATACTGCAGAAAGGTAGGAAAATAAGAAGATGAGACCTTGGGAGTTTCAGGCAAAAGTTGGCAGAAACATGGGAAAATAACACAATGCCATTGATAAAGGGAAAAAATATAAAAATGCAGTAAGAGAAGCTGGTAAACCTCAGTACGGACAACTAAGAAATGAGTTGAGAGGAAGTGCAAAATGGCTAAGAAGGAGTGGCTAGAGAGTAAGAATGTATAACTCAATGGAGGGGGGAGGGGGGGGGGAGATAGATACCACCTACAGGAAATAAGACATTTCGAGACAAGAAAAGCAGCTGTATGAATTTCAAGAACTAAGACTGAAAACCAGTTCTGACCAAAGAAGGTGGAAAG
The DNA here is from genome assembly GCA_026315105.1 of Locusta migratoria. Classification (NCBI taxonomy): domain Eukaryota; kingdom Metazoa; phylum Arthropoda; class Insecta; order Orthoptera; family Acrididae; genus Locusta; species Locusta migratoria. The sequence goes on along the minus strand of CM048744.1, from coordinate 245,528,673 downwards.
AATATATAGAGGGCTCTACAAAGGAAATTAACTTGAAGAAGAGAGGAAGAGGAAGTTGATGAAGATGAAATAGGAAATACTACACTGAGAATTGAATTTGACAGAGCACTGAAAGACCCGAGACAAAACAAGGCCCCTGGAGTATGTAATGTATCTGAGTCGTAGTTTGGTAATCCTCTTGTCTCTCTACATTTTGTGCTCTTGGAAAGCACTGGCTGAAATAGCTGGGGGCAACACTTGTCTACCACAAATAATGTATCTGACACAATGGATTTTTAGTTAACTGACACTTTAAGGAAAAAACAAACCCCCAAATATGCTTTTTATGGCCAGCATACCCAGTCTCATTATTACGTGCATCCAAATACTACGACAGGTATGTACCTTCCACACCACAATAATTACTTTACAGTTCATGAGTGGAATAGCTGTAATCACAATATTCACTCATGTTATATATGATAGTGTAGCACAAACATAAAGCATGCATTCACCATAAAGAGGCTCACTGAGATACTGACAGACACGAAAATAGATAATCACATTTACAATCCATCATGTAACGTGAAACTTTCCATCCCCACCTTTGCCTGGCAACCCCCTCCCACTCCCCACCTCACTCACAGTCTAAATGCTTGTGGCACTGGAGTGGTCGGACATAGTGGTTGTGTGTGTGTACAGTTGTCTGCGTGATTGTGTGAATATGTGTGTTTATTTTTCTGATGAAGGCCATGGCCGAATATTTAAGTTGTGTGAATGTGTTTATCTATTTTTGTGTCTATCAGCAGCTCAGCAAGACTTTTTATGATGAGTTGTTACCTATCTTACATTATTGATATTCCTATCAGATTTTCCACTGTTAAAACTTTATGTCTGTATATTTGATAAGAAATAATTTTGGATATTCTGTTGAGATGACAATCCGTTAAATGCCTCGATGCATACTTTTTCAGGGATTAACTTAGCAATCATAGTGAAGTGCTATGACAGGTCACGAAAAAAACAAAAAGAACTAACATTGGGTGTCCATCTGTATCTTGACTGGTTGGTTCATTGATGGGAGGAAGGTGCCTAACTGCTGGGTCAACAGTCCTGTGACCTCTGAATGGATTGCAATGGCTGAGGACATACTGATAGTGATATGGAGGAACTAAAATGGAGTTAAAATCAATTATTCCAACACACTAAAATCAACATAAAATGCAGAATACTATATTGCACTTCTCTACAGCTCCATAACCCCCATTCATTAACAGTGAACATCTACAGGTGAACAGTGTATGCCCCTGAAGCAGAGGCCTAAAAATTACAGAAGGAAACAATGTTAAAAACAAGATAAAGAAGGGAAAATATAATAATGGAAAGTCCAGGTCGGAATTAATAATATAGTGAGGACAATTTACAACTCACCGCAAAGACGTGGTGGCGAGCTGCGACAGGCACATACAAAAGACACACACATACAACACATTCAGCTATCGGCCATGGCCTTCTTCAGAAAATAGAACACTCACGCAATCACACAGGCACACAACACAGTCATGCAACCATCACCTCCGACTGCCGCACTTCGAATCACACTCTGCAGCGAATCGGGAGGGGAGGGGAGGGGAGGGGGAGGGGATAGGAAGGTTACGTCACGGTGGTGGGGATGAGTTAGATGGGAATAACGGATGCAGCTTAGGAATGGAGTGGGGAGGCAGGTGAGGGGAGAAAATAAAATAAAAAAAAAAAAATAAAGTAAAATAAATATATATATATAGAAAATGCATGCACACTGCAAGTACACAAGACCACACACACACACACACACACACACACACACACACACACACACACACGATCGCACATTCACACACCACCCAAAATAGGTGAGGTTTGGGATAGAGAGGTAGGAACTGTAAGGTATGGAGAAAAAAGTTATCGTAGATTGAGGCCTGGTTGATTTCGGGATTGGAGAATGTATTGTAGGGATAACTCCCATCTGTGCAGTTCAGAAAAGCTGGTGGTGGATGGGAGGATCCCGATGGCCCGGGTTGTGAAGCAGCCATTGAAATCAAGCACGTGCTCCGCTGCATGCTGTGCCACAGGGTGTTCCACCTTGTTTTTGGCCACAGTTTGGCGGTGGCCATTCATCCTAATGGACAGCTGGTTGGTGCTCATGCCAATACAGAAAGCTGTACAGTGTTTGCAGTACAGTTGGTAAATTACGTGGCTGCTTTCACAAGTGGCCCGGCCTCTGATAGGGTAGGATAAGCCTGTGACAGGACTGGAATAGGAAGTGCTGGGTGGGTGGATTGGACAGGTCTTGCAGTGGGGTTCTCCACAAGGATATGATCCCTGTGGCAGTGAGCTGGGTTTTGGGGTGGCATAAGGATGAACTAGAATGTTGTGAAGGTTGGGAGGGTGAAACACCACTTTAGGAGGGGCGGGAAGGATCTTGGGCAGGGTGTCTCTCATTTCTGGGCACGAGGATAGAAAATCAAAACCTTGGCGAAGGATGGAATTTAGTTGTTCGAGACCAGGGTAGTACTGGATGACAAGGGGAGCACTCTTTTGTGGATGGTTACTGGTGTTAGGAAGAGGATTTGGGGTGTGTGAGGATATGGCACGGGAGATCTGTTTGCGGACTAGGTCTGTGGGGTAGTTTCTGTTTGTGAAGGCCTTTGTGAGACCTTCAGCATATTCAGAAAGGGAATTCTTGTCACTGCAGATATGCCATCCATGGGTGGCCAGGCTGTAAGGGAGGGATTTTTTGACGTGGAAGGGATGGCAACTGTCAAAATGTAGGTACTGTTGGTGGTTGGTAGGTTTAATATGGACTGAAGTGTGAATGGAGCCATCAGTGAGGTGGAGGTTGACATCCAGGAATGTGGCATGGTTGGTTAAGGAAGACCAGGTGAAGTGGATGGGAGAGAAGGAATTGAGGTTCTGAAGAAAGGAGGATAGGGTGTCCTGGCCCTGAGTCCAGATCCTGATAAAGAAGGGAAATGGATGTCTTCATGGGAGTGCTCCAAACCCTGCTGCTCACATGAAGAGCCACAAAACCACCCACCCTTTCCAAGCATCGGAGATAAAATCTTATAACTGAGAATGAACCACAGACTTTGTCGAGGTGGGGTGGCTTGCGTGTCTCAACAATACAGAGAGCCGTACCGTAGGCACAACCACAGCGGAGGGTACCTGTGGAGAGGCCAGACAAATGTGTGGTTCCTGAAGAGGAGCAGCAGCCTTTTCAATAGTTACAGGGGCAAGAGCCTGGATAATTGAGCTGGCCTTGTAACATCAGCTAATGTGGATTTGCCACACAGTTACTGTGAACGGCTGAAAGCAAGGGGAAACTACAGCCGTTACTTTTCCCAAGGACATGCAGCTTTACTATATGAACATATGATGATGGCATCCTCTCGGGTAAAATATTCCAGAAGTAAAATAGTCCGCCATTCGGATCTCTGGGCGGGGACTACTCAGGATGATATGATCATCAGGAAAGACATCACTGGCATACCTTAATTGGGTAGGGAAGCTAGAAAATTTAAAAAGAGAAATGGATAGGTTGAAGTTAGATATAGTGGGCATTAGTGAAGTGAGTACAGGATTATAAATACAAAATCAGTTGGGGATATTACAGGAGTAAGTCTGATAATGAATATGAAAATAGGAGTATGAGTACAATACTATGAGCAACACAGTGATCACATTATTGTAGTCAAGACAGATACAAAGCCAACACCGACCACAATAGTACAGGTTTATATGCCAACTAGCTCTGCTGATGAGGAGATTAAAGAAATATATGAGGAGCTAAAGGAAATTATTCAGACACTTAAGGGAGAGGAAAACTTAATTGTTATGGGAGACTGGAATTCAGTATTAGGACAAGGAAGGAAAGGGAAGTTAGTAGGTGAATACGGTCTGGGCAAAAGGAATGAAAGAGCCGCCTGATAGAATTTTGCACAGAACATAATTTATTTATAACAAACGCCTGGTTTAAGAATCATGAAAGAAGGTTTTATACGTGGAAGAGACCAGTAGATACCAGATAGATTTTATAATGGTAAGACATAGATTTCGGAACCAGGTTTTAAACTGTAAGACATACCCAGGGGCAGATATAAACTCTGACCATAACTTATTGGTCATGAATTGTAGACTGAAACTGAAAACACTGCAGAAAGGTAGGAAAATAAGAAGATGGGACCTGAATAAGCTGAAGGAACCTGAAGTTCTTGAGAATTTCAGAGGGAGTTTTATGCAACAATTGATAGAAATGGGGGAAATTAAAACAGTAGAGAATGAATGGGTAGCATTGAAAGATGAAATAGTGAAGGCAGCAGAAGACAAAATAGGTAGAAAGGCGAGTCTTACAAAAAATACTTGGATATCACAGGATAAACTAAATTTAATTGATGAAAGGAGAAAATATAAAAAAAACAGTAAATAAACAGGCAAAATGGAGTACAGATGACTAAGAAATGAGATTGACAGGAAGTACAAAATGGCTAAGCAGGAGTGGCTAGAATGCAAATGCAAGGATGTAAAAGAATGTATAAATAGGGGAGATATAGATACAGCCTACAGGAAAATCAAAGAGATATTTGGAGGGGAAAAACAGCTCTATGAATATCAAGAACAGAGATGGAAAACAAGTTCTCAGCAAAGAAGTGAAAGCTGAAAGGTCGAAAGAGTATATAGAAGAGAGGCTCTACGAAGGAAATGAACTTAGAGGCAATATAGTAGGAAAGGGAGAAGAAGTAGATGAGGATGAAATAGGAGATACTATACTGAGAGATGAATTTGACAGAACACTGAAAGTCGAAACAAGGCCCCCGGAGTAGATGACATTCCCTCAGAGCTGCTGAAGACTCTGGGAGAGCCAGCCGTGACAAAACTGTTTCACCTGGAGTGTAAGATGTATGAGACAGGTGAAGTACCCTCAGACTTTAAGAAAAATGTTATAATCCCCATTCCAAAGAAAGCAGGCGCAGCCAGGTGTGAAAACTTCCAAACCATCGGGTTAATAAAACATGGTTGCAAAATATTCACACAAATTATTTACAGAAGGATGGAGAAGCTGGTAGAAGCCGACCTCGGGGAAGATCAGTTTGGGTTCAGGAGAAATGTAGGAACACGGGAGGCAATACTCACTTTACGGCTTCTCCTAGAAGACAGATTAAGAAAGCAAAAATACATATTTAGCTTTTCTAGATTTGGAGAAGGCTTTTGACAATGTTGATTGGAATAACTTTTTTCAAGTTCTGAAGCAAGCAGGAGTAAAATATAGGGAGCGTAAGGTTATTTACAACTTGCACAAAAACCAGACAGCAGTTGTAAGAGATGAAAGGGATGCAGTGGTTGGGAAGGGTGTAAGATAGGGTTGTAGCCCTTTCTCCAATGCTATTCAGTTTGTACATTGAGCAAGCTATAAAGGAAACCAAGGAGAAATTTGGAGAAGGAATTAAAGTTCAGGGTGAAGAATTAAAAACATTACACAGTAATTCTGTCAGACACAGCAAAGGACCTGGAAGAGCAGTTGAACGGAATGGACAGTGTGCTGAAAGTTGCATATAAGATGAACATTAACAAGAGGAAAACAAGGGCAATGGAGAGCAGTCTAAGAAAATCATTTGATGTTGAAGGAATTAGATTAGGTAATGAAACAATAAAGGAGGTAGCTGAGTTTTGCTACTTGGGCAGTAAAATAACAAATGATGGTAGCAGTACAGAGGATATCAAACGCAGAATGGCAATGGGTAGAAAAGCATTCTTGAAAAAGAGAAATTTGTTAACATCCAATATTGATTTAACCCTAAGGAAGTACTTTATGAAGGCATTTGTGTGGAGTGTTGTCTTGTATGGGAGTGAAACATAGACGATAAACAGTGTGGACAGGAATAGGATAGAGGCTTTTGAAATGTGGTGCTACATGCTGAAGATAGGTGGATGGATCGCATAACTAATGAGTAGGTACTGAACAGAATTGGGGAGAAAAGAAATTTCTGGCATACTTTGACTAAAAGAAGGGATCGATTGGTAGGACGCATTCTTAGACATCAAGGAATTGTGAATTTAGCGTTGGAGGGAAGTGTGTGGGGTAAAAAACACAGAGGAAGACCAAGATATGGATACAGTAAGCAGATTCAAACAGATATAGGTTGCTGTTCTTACGTGGAGTTGAAAAGGCTTGCTCAGGATAGGGTATTGTGGAGAGCTGCATCAAACCAGTCTCCGGACTGAAGAACACAACAACAACAGCTGAGAATAAGAACCGCTTTCACTGAGAAACCCAACCATTCAAGGATGATCCCCCAAAACTACACATAATGAGTTTGGAATGTCGTATTTGGCACAAAGTGCGAAAAGGAGCAGATATTCCAATAAAATGTGGACTACAGATTGTAGGGCACCACAACCACAATTTGGAGCGGCTCTTTGCATAAAATAAAACTGTAGTTCAGCCTGTAATGTCTTATGCGGAGATGGCAATGGACAGTGGATTCCATCTGAGAAGGGTGTAAGGAAGAACACTATGATGCAGTGGTCAACTTGATGGAGCAGAGTTTATTAGATGGGGCAGTAGCCTGCCAAGTGATGATCCACTCTCGTATGAACAGAGATCTTATCTGCACCCACAAATCCCCAGTCAGGATTGCCCAGGGAAAGGGGTAGTAAGTTACAACTACTCAAGCCAACTGATCATCCTGTTCATTCCCTAGGATCCCCATGTGGCTGGGGACCCAGAGAAAAGTAATGGAGCAGGTGGCATGATGAAGGCCAGTGAGGAGATTGTGGATATCAATGACCAAAGGATGGGAAAAGTAGCATCCGTCTATGGCCTGCAGGCTGCTCATCAATTATGTATAGATTAAAACAGTCCAGGGCCACCTGTTTGATAAAACAAAGTGCTCTATTAATAGCCATCAGTTCTGCCATAAACACACTGCTTCATTCTGGAAGAGAATAGAGAATAGCATTCTATACTAATGGGAGATGTAAATATACATTTTACTTGGCACACAGATTTCTATCCATCAGTGTAGAAGATCTTGGCACCCTGAAATTCTGCAAGTACTGCGTGCAACAAACACTGGAAGGTTATAGGGGAAAATGAAGCTTTTGGACCTTGTAAGAGATCCAACCGGATTTGTGGTGGGGCACCATTTAAGGGGATGTGTGCGGTATAGCACAGTGCGTTTAGTCAAGGGAAGGGAGATGGACGTCCTTATAAAGGAAAGTGAGCCACATTGTGAAGGGTAATCCCATTCAAGAAAGAGTATGAGGAGGTCAACAACCATTACATACTAAAAGAACATGTGTGGAATGACCAGCGAATTGTCGAATACCAATTGCACAGAATACCAAAAGCAGATGCAGAGCTGGTCGGAAAGGAACCCTTAGCCAAGCAGACACCATAGTGATGGACTGGGTCCAACAATTTCAGGGCAGAAGAAGCTCCCATGCCATAAACCTGGCACCTGTAATCTAATCAGGACTGCATCAGAGCATGGTAGATATGAAAGAGTGTTGTACGATCTGCACCCTCTGCTAGAAAACAGAGGGCATTAAGCTTCTGCATGTGGCTTATCATCAGCTGATGGATATGGAACAGCCAAGTCAGTTTTTTTTATCAAAAAGGAGACCCAAAAAATGGTGCTGTGACACAACTTCCAGACAATGAATACCCAAAGAGAGTTCTGGATCAGGGTGGATGTAATATGACAACAAAAATGCATTACCCTCGTCTTGGAAGGGGAGAACTGAAATCCATGCAAGAGGGCACATATGGAAGCCCTGCCAAATGGCACCTCGGAGCTGGCATTCAGCCGAGGCTACCGAGTGGGAATTTCATCATATGCAAAAGTTGTCAATATACAGTGCAGCAGTGAAAAGTGTCCCAACAGAACTCCCTCAATCACTAATGGTGATTAGGAAGAGTAGAACACTTAAAACAGAGCCCCAAGGAACTCCGTTCTCCTGGACCTGTGGGGAGCTGAAGGAAGAGCTGAACCTTCCTTGGAACATGAGGTAGGATAAAAAGTAACTGATAAAAATCAGTAAGGAGCCTCGTAGGCCCCAGTCGTAAAGGGTACATAAAATATGATGATGCCAAGTTGTGTCATATGCCTTATGTAAGTTAAAGGAAACAGCAACAAGATTATGTTGTTTTGAGAAGGCCTGTCTGATTGCTTTTTCCAGTCAAAGTAGATGGTCTATAGTAGACTGTCCCTCCCGGAACCCACACTGATAAGGTGACAGTAGTCCACGTTATTTGAGTACCAGCATAATCTGCGGGCAACCTTTCTTTCAAGTAAAATATAATAATGGAAAGTCCAGGTTGGAATAAATAATATAGTGAGGACAGTTTACTACTCACCGCAAAGACGTGGCGACGAGCTGCGACAGGCACATACAAAAGACACACACATACAACACATTCAGCTATCGGCCATGGCCTTCTTCAGAAATAGAGCACTCACGCAATCACACAGGCACACAACACAGTCATACAACCATCACCTCCGACTGCCACACTTCGAATCACGCTCTGCAGCGAATCAGGGACGGGAGGGGAGGGGAGGGGGAGGGGATAGAAAGGTTACGTCACGGTGGTGGGGATGTGTTAGATGGGAATAACGAGATGCAGCTTAGGAATGGAGTGGGGAGGCGGGTGAGGGGAGAAAATAAAATAAAATAAAATAAAATAAAATAAAATAAAATAAAGTAAAGTAAAATAAAGTAAAATAATTCATGTACACTGCAAGTGCACAAGACCACACACACACACACACACACACACACACACACACATATATATATATATATATATATATATATATATATATATATATATATACACACACACACACACACACACACACACACACACACACACACACACACATATATACAAACACACGATCACACATTCACACACCACTCAAAATAGGTGAGGTTTGGGATAGAGAGGTAGGAACTGTAAGGTATGGAATATATATATATATAGGGAAGTTATCGTAGGTTGAGGCCTGGTTGATTTCGGGATCGGAGAATGTATTGTAGGGATAACTCCCATCTGTGCAGTTCAGAAAAGCTGGTGGTGGATGGGAGGATCCAGATGGCCCGGGTTGTGAAGCAGCCATTGAAATCAAGCATGTGCTCCGCTGCATGCTGTGCCACAGGGTGGTCCACCTTGTTTTTGGCCACAGTTTGGCGGTGGCCATTCATCCTAATGGACAGCTGGTTGGTGGTCATGCCAATATAGAAAGCTGTACAGTGCTTGCAGCACAGTTGGTAAATTACGTGGCTGCTTTCACAAGTGGCCCGGCCTCTGATAGGGTAGGATAAGCCTGTGACAGGACTGGAATAGGAAGTGCTGGGTGGGTGGATTGGACAGGTCTTGCAGCGGGGTCTTCCACAAGGATATGATCCCTGTGGCAGTGAGCTGGGTTTCGGGGTGGCATAAGGATGAACTAGGATGTTGTGAAGGTTGGGAGGGCGACGGAACACCACTTTAGGAGGGGTGGGAAGGATCTTGGGCAGGATGTCTCTCATTTCAGGGCATGAGGATAGAAAATCAAAACCTTGGCGAAGGATGGAATTTAGTTGTTCGAGACCAGGGTAGTACTGGGTGACAAGGGGAGCGCTCTTTTGTGGATGGTTACTAGTGTTAGGAAGAGGATTTGGGGCGTGTGAGGATATGGCACGGGAGATTTGTTTGCGGACTAGGTCTGTGGGGTAGTTTCTGTTTGTGAAGGCCTTTGTGAGACCTTCAGCATATTCAGAAAGGGAATTCTTGTCACTGCAGATATGCCGTCCACGGGTGGCCAGGCTGTAAGGGAGGGATTTTTTGACGTGGAAGGGATGGCAACTGTCAAAATGTAGGTACTGTTGGTGGTTGGTAGGTTTAATATGGACGGAAGTGTGGATGGAGCCATCAGTGAGGTGGAGGTTGACATCCAGGAATGTGGCATGGTTGGTTGAGGAAGACCAGGTGAAGTGGATGGGAGAGAAGGAATTGAGGTTCTGAAGAAAGGAGGATAGGGTGTCCTGGCCGTGAGTCCAGATCATGAAAATATCATCAATGAACCGGAACCAGGCCAGAGGCTTGAGGTTTTGGGATGCTAGGAAGGATTCCTCCAGACGGCCCATGAACAGGTTGGCATAGGAGGGTGCCATGCGGGTGCCCATGGCTAACTTCTTTGCTTTCTACAGTTCTACAGTATGACTGCCTAAGTGTACTTGTGTCTGTGTAAATGTGTGGGTGTATGTGCATTTATTTACCTTCCATTTTTTCCCCCAAGGTAAGTCTTTCCTGTCCCGGGATTGGAATGGCTCCTTACCCCCATCCTTAAATCCCTCATCATTTCCTTTTCCCTCTCCTTCCCTTCTGCCTGATGAAGCAGCTAGGCTGCGAAAGCTAGCATTTTTGAGTGTGTGTGTGTCTGTGTGTTTATTTGTTACTATTACTGCCTGTGCCCCTTCGCCTGGTAAGTGTTCTTCATCTATTTTTTACGTATATATATATATATATATATATATATATGTGTGTGTGTGTGTGTGTGTGTGTGTGTGTGTGGTCTTGTGCACTTGCAGTGTACATGAATTATTTTACTTTATTTTACTTTACTTTATTTTATTTTATTTTATTTTATTTTCTCCCCTCACCCGCCTCCCCACTCCATTCCTAAGCTGCATCTCGTTATTCCCATCTAACACATCCCCACCACCGTGACGTAACCTTTCTATCCCCTCCCCCTCCCCTCCCCTCCCGTCCCTGATTCGCTGCAGAGCGTGATTCGAAGTGTGGCAGTCGGAGGTGATGGTTGTATGACTGTGTTGTGTGCCTGTGTGATTGCGTGAGTGCTCTATTTCTGAAGAAGGCCATGGCCGATAGCTGAATGTGTTGTATGTGTGTGTCTTTTGTATGTGCCTGTCGCAGCTCGTCGCCACGTCTTTGCGGTGAGTAGTAAACTGTCCTCACTATATTATTTCTTTCAAGTAATTTACATGGCATGTTTGTCAAGCTAATCAGTTGGTTACTGTCTAGGGATGACGAATCCTTGCCAGGCTTAGCAACAGGAACCACTATAATGTCCCTTTCCTGTGAAGGGAAAACTCCCTGGAGCAAAATATGGTTAAATATCTGGAGGACATATTGCCATTGTGGAGTACTGAGTTGTGATTATGGGTGGTATCATGGCCAAGGTGCAGAATCATGGGCAGAGGAAAGGGCCAGAAGTAGTTCCCATTTAGTGAAGTGTTTGTTATACGGTTCTTCCTGGTGAGGGGTAAAACATAAGTTGGAGGCTTTGGCCTGTTGTTTCTTGAGAAGAAAAGCTGCCAGATACCAAGCCATCGCCGATGCTTTTGCAAAGTGAGCTGCAAGGTGCTTTGCGAGAACAGATGGGTCAGTACAGACCCCATCTGGTAGGTCAAGACTGGGGATTGAAAACGGCCACTGGCAACCTTGGATGGAGCGGAGCATAGCCCACACACCTGACAAGGGTACAGAAGAGCCCAAGGAAAAGACAAAATTCTCCTAGCACATCCGCTTCCTCTGTTTGATTATATAACAAATCTTAGCACAAAGACATTTAAAGTTGATAAGGGCAGCAAGGGTCGGGTGGTGATTAAGATGTTGCAAGGCTCACCAAGCACTCACGAGTTGCCACAGCATTGGTTACATTCCACCACGGAACTGGGCAGCAGCTAGGAGGGCCTGTCAACTGGGGAACAGCAGTGCTAGCAGCTCAAGTAATTGCATTAGACATATCACGGACAACGACATCAATACAGTCAGATGGCGATGGTGTGAAAACTACCTGGGACATATTCAAAGGCCAATTAACATGACGGAGAACCCAATGGAGTAGCCTGTTCCTCGTCAGGTGCGAGGGGAGTGAAAGAATCAATGGGAAATGGTCACTATCACAGAGGTCATTGTACACAGACCAGTGAAGTGAAGGGAAGGGAAAAGAGGAGGAGAAATAAGTGCAGGATCTATAGCTGAGAAAGTTCTGTGAGTGGTTCTAAAATGTGTTGGAGAGCCATCATTGAGAAGGCACAGGTCATGGTCTGCAAAGAACTGTTCAATGAGGTGTCCCCAGCTAGATGTATAAGCATTGTCCCACAATGGATGACAGCCATTGAAGTCCCAAAGAATGAGGAAGGGATGGGGAAGTTGCTGAAGAAGGGCAGTGAGGGCAGCAGACAAAGGTGGCTTGTTGGGGGGGGGGGGGGAGGGGGGGTTGGAGGTGGGAGGTATACATTGCAAATTGTTAACAGGGTGTTTAAGTGAACCCGAACAGCAACTGCTTCCAAAGTAGTTCGTAGAGGGATCCATGTATTAACGATATCCATATGGACTAACGTGCAAACGCCATCCAATGCCTGGAAAGGGGGGGGGGGGGCAACGTGGTTCCCACAGAAAGCATGGAAACCACATATGGTTGGTGAATGTCCATCAATAAAAAGTGATTCCTGCAGAACGACACAAGATGTGGAGTAAAAGGAAATAAGTTTTAACTTCAGGAGGTGATGGTAAAAGCCATTAAAGTTCCATTGGATGAAAACAGATCGAGGATCCAGATGGGAGGCGAACAGATTGCAGCCCGTTATTGCCACTGGATCAGCGTCCGTCACCAACGAGGAAGGGAAGACATCCGTAAACAGTGGCTCAGACTGAAGCTCAGAACGTTGAGCAGTTGGGGAAGACAAAGGTGGCACCTCAGGCAGCACCGGAGGGACCTTGTCCTGTGACCTATGTTCTTCTTCTTCGTCTTCTTTTCTTTCTCTCTCACAGGACAGAGGTGACATGTCCCAGAGAGAGAACTAGGATCAGTAAGGTCTGGCACTGAGGAAGATCAGGCAACCTTGGTACTCAAAGAGTGAGAGTCCAGTGGCTAGCTTGAAGTAGAAGACCTCTAATCTGGTAAATGCCAGGAAGAGGGGTTTTGAAAAGCAAGCACCAGAGAAGGGAATCTCTTCTCTGGTTGAGAGGAAGAAGGGAGATGCAGAGGAAGGGGTAAGAAATCTGCAGGAGAGGGAAGAGTGGGGTGGGAGAGGGGTGAGGAGGGAGGGTGAGAGGTAGAGAATGTAACAGAGGCAAAGGTAGACATAATATGCACCAGATGCAGGTGTGTGTATTTATGACTGGCCTCAGGGTATGTTAAATGTTCAAGAGACTTTACTCTTATTTTTTCTTTTCCTTCTTGTACACTGGGCAGTCTGGTGAATGTGAGGAACGATGTTGCTGGCAATTTACGCGCATGGGGTGGAACACAAAGGTTCCCCTCATGGAGTGGGCATCCGCATTCACCACATTTGCGGAACAGCGAGAGGACATGTGCCCAAACCGCATACATTTGAAGCATCGCATGGGAGGCAGAATGTACGGTTTGACATCGCATCTATATATCATGACCTTCACCGTCTCTGGGAGTGTGTCCCCCTCAAAGGCCAAGATAAATGCACCTGTGATCATTGAATAATCCTTGGAATCTCTCTGAATACAACAAACAAAATGGACTCCTTGTTGTCCCAGAGTGGCCCTGAGTTCATCATCAGTTTGAAGGAGGACATCCTAATGGAAAATGACTCCCTGGACCATGTTCAAAGACAGGTGAGCAGTTATGGACACCAGACTGTCGCCAAAATGTTCACATGCACTCAGAGTGGCAGATACTGTCTTTATGAGGAGGAAGCCAGAGCACATCTTAGCCATGAAGTCTACTTCACCGAACTTAACCTCAATATGTTCTACAAGAAACAGAGGCTTAGTTGCAGTGAACATTCCTCCATCTGTCCTGCTGCAGACCAGGTAGTGTGGAAAGGGTTTCACCCCAAGATGGCATGTCTGACCTTCCTCTCCAGGGGGGTAGCTAGGAAGGGGAAGGTACTCTTCTCACAAGTAGCTGCATTGAATGTACCTTTCCTGCCTCCAGAGACGGCCATTCTACAGCAATTTTCTAATTTCATGTTACATGGTGTTAATCGTCTGCCCTGGTACCACCCACTCCAATCAGGGGCTCTTCTCATGGGTGAGACCCAGCCACAGCAAAGACCACCTGGCATGATGTTCATTGCTGGAAGTCCTGATACCCCCCAAGGACAGGTATCGACTCCTTGGCCTGCATGGGGAGATTAGAATTCTATTAACAACAGTGTGATCCCTGCATTGTCAGAGGGCTCAACCAGAAGGGTACATAACAGCCCCCCCCTCCCCCCAGGGACTGGCTAAACGTGCTGGGGACCTAGTGGGTAGGGGGCTATGGCGAGGAGGGAAGTGGGAAAGGAAGGGATAGGGATCCACGTCATAGGGGCTAGGTCGGGAGTTATTCCCCAAATGGCTCATACAGGTAACTGCAATTTTGTGGTGGAGGTCTACCCCGAGGAGGACCAAACCATGCCAAAAACAGGTAAACAATGAATCTCAAAATTGCAAAAGCCAACATCGGAACCATAGTTATAGCCACTTATAGGAGGAGAGGAGCAGGGGTAGGATGGAATTAGGACTGGGAGGAAGGCAACTGGGAGAGGTAATGCAGCCTACGAAAGTAAGAAAGAAGGCTGCAATGGCTCGGGGACCCATGCGCACCACACAAGTATCCACAAAGAGCTGTGGGGCCCCTGGGGGGTGTATCTTAAATGCTATTTCATTCAAGCCAAAAGTGATGAGATCACAAATGGTTCATATATTGCAGATATGGACACCAGAGAGAAAAATACATCCAAGAGCTCAGCCAACACCAGAAGTGAAACATTATAAACATATAGTAATAAAGACAGTTTACAACTCATTGCAAACATGTGATGACGAGCTGTGAGAAGCACATAAAAAGGCACACACATACAACACTTCAGCTATCAGACATGGCCTTCTTCAGAAAATAGAAAAATCACATAGGCACACAAAACAGTCACAGAACCATCATCCCTGGCAGCCACAGTCCGAATCATGCTCTGTGATGTGGAAATAGGGGTATGGAGGGGAAATAGGAAAGATGTGCCATGGTGGTGGGGATGGCTACAGTACAGCCTTTCAGAACATGTGGGTATTAAATGGGAGGAAGAAGATCCAGCTCAGGAATGAAGTGGGGATGCGGATAATGGGAGGGAAATAAAATAAAACAAATACCCTATTTTCTGAAGAAAAGCATGGTCAACAGATGAAGTGTTATACGTGTGTGTGTTTTTAAGTGCCTGTTGCTGCTTGTTGTCATGTATTTGTGTTGAGTTGGAAACTGCCCTTGTTACTATATTATTAATTCCAACCTCGACTTTCCATTATTAGATATTCTAAACATATTGTGTCCAGGCAGCAATCATATCTTATGTCATTACTCATAGCAGCTGCTAAGTCTAAGGACTGTTTAAATCATTTTTAAAAAGAAATAAGAGAATAAATTGTTATCACTTACCTTCAGCCCTACATGGTACAAACCACACAAGTAATTTTATTTCTGCACTCTTCTTATTTGAAAACTTTTGTTCATTAATGATTGCAATACAATATCTATAATGATAACCATTTTGGCAAATTAAATTGCAATTTTCAAATCATTCATTTACATCCATAGCATCCTTCATTATAACACAAAAGTAAATGGCCATCTAGTCCTCAACAAGTACATATGAGAGAACTCATTATTCTTGGTATGACTAGATGATCATTCACTTTTGTGAAATGATTCAGGATGCAATTACTGTAAATGTATTATCTTAAGAAGGCAATTTAATTTCCAAAACTGGTTTATATGTATCATCACGATAATTTGACTGCACTCATCAACTGACATTGTCAGGTAATCACAGCACAGGTAAATATCTAGGAAGACATGACCTTGCACAATGATCAGACTAAGCAGCTGTGAACCAATGCTCAATTGAATGATAACCTAGGCCTACACATTCTTCCTCTGACTTGGATTTTACAGTGGGCTAAGGCTATATTCTTATTCATAACTACAATACTGGTCCAGACATGACAGAGCTTCAATAATACACATAATATTATAATAAAGAAGTTACTACAACACTGACCGTAATGTACTATATCACTGATATTTACAGCAAGGCAGCAAGCAAATCGAAACCAAGTAAGGTCAAAATTGATGCAGAAATACTGTAAAACCACATGACTAATGTCAAATCACATGTTTTAATCATAGTGAAAGTTGATGTTAAGGTTCTCTTCTTCTTTCCCACATATTATAACAAGTTTTGAGATCCATAAATGTACTATGTTTGTTTTGTGCCCCACATCTGATTACCAAATCCTGATGCAATATTATAAGCTTGAAATGACATTCTGAAGAAACAATCAGTGGTGCTTATGCAGATAAAAACATAATATATGAAAGCAAGAATCATAAATAAAGTTTATATATTGCACTGAGCAATGAAGCATTAATCTGAGTAAGTAAGAAAAAGTTACTTTTATTTTTCAACAGCACTGCTTGACTGACAGTCAAGAACAGGTAGCTTAAATCAAAGACTGGATCTTTCCGAGTCTTTGCTCTCATATTAAACACATCAGATAGATAACAATAAAACACAAACCTCTGAAATGGAATTGCAGCATGTAGAGCATTTTCCACCTCACATACATCAGCTGCAGCAAGAGAAGCAAGTGACGTAATACCAACGTTAAACAAAGCTCTCGCTCGTATCCCATTAAGCAGATCGAGTCTCATAAGATCACATAACTCTCGATGAATGCCAAATTGTAATCTGTCTTGAAATTGAGAAAATAACAATTCCATATTGTCCCATCCCAATCTCTTGCAAAATGCTGTTACCATACCTGCAACAAGAAACTGTTGGTGTCATCAGTTTATGAAATACACAAGACTTATAAATGAAAACATTGTTTTCAAAACTGTGATATTTCTTTTTATTAGACAGTTCAATAGAATATGTATATAGAAATGCTTTTCAACGGCATTTGTGAATTTCTTCCAAGGGCAACTAATAAAGATAACACATTGACTGCCATGGCAAAAATGAATAAACTACTACCATAAGTCATGTTAAGTAGTTCAGTTTCATTCATCATCTCATTTGTTGTTCTTCTGTATCATCAAAACTTTTAAAACAAAATTTTTGGTCGGAAAATGGGGTGCGCGAGTTATCTCATAGTTGGTGAACAGAGAAGAAAGTTCAGCTCTGATGCCAAATACAAGATAACTCATTGTCAATAATCAGTCATATGTGTGAGTATTTCAAAGGATGTTTGAAAATACAACACATCTTTGTTGTAACGGTGTCAGTTTTCACTGTGGCTGCTACACTGACATTTATAGTTATCTGCATTCCATTTTCCTCGGAAAATGGCTAGTAATAAGTGGAAACTATGTGATGTAGGACTTTGACAGTTAGCTAACATGAATGAATTGAAAGGGAATTAGTTTATAGATGAATTTTCAGATGGTGAAAGTCTCTAGGAACCATCTTCATATGAGCACTAAAGTGAAGATTCGGATGCAGACAACAGTGAATGCGATGAAGATGATGAGCAGATTGGTCCAATGGCATGCACTAAAATAACAGTGACATTCCTCAAGATACATCAATTTTTGTGTTCAAAGAGAATGTGGAATTGAAATAAGACTTACAAAATTTTTGTGTCAATCAATTTTATAGTATTATTACTAATAACCATCTCAAAGCGAGTGAAATGGAACATAATATATCACCAACGTCCGAAGAAAAAGCTAGGAAGTGGTTCAGACAACCTTAAAAGTGGAAAATAAACATTGAAAAGAAACAAAGGTAAGATTAGTGTGTAAACTACACTGTTCTATTGTAAGGTGTGATGTACAAAATTATCACTTGTTGGAAAGAAGTTCAATGTCAGAAATAACAAAATGTTCAAATGTTTGTATAGCTTATGGGACTTAACTATGGGGTCATCAGTCCCTAAACTTACAAACTACTTATGAACTAGCTAATCCTAAGGACGGCACAAATATCCATACCCGAGGGGGGATTCGAACCCCCGACCGTTGTGGCCGTGCAGACCATGACTGGAGTGCCTCAGTCCCCTCGGCCACCGCGGCCGGCTCAGAAATAACATAAGGATGTTTATAGACAAAGCTGGTGACAGTTTCAACAGACCTTATGCTAATAATTTTAGAGAGTCAGTGCGATAACATTTCATTTTGTATATGAAATTAAAAAGATCATTATGATTATTGTAGTTCTTCATTTTTCCAATATATAATAGAGTTCAAAATTTAATATTTTCCACTTTATGTCAATATTCCTATAATTTCCCAGATTATACACATGTAAAAGATTCTCTCAGCAGTAAGCAAATCTCTGGGTATCAAAAACGGACACCTGAAAGCGTGTTCACATCAAAAGTGGACACCTACATGTTTTGGTTTCAAAGATGGACATCTTTATTTTCAAACACAATTTGAAGGTACTTGAGGAATGAAATTGATATTAGCAACTTCCAGGTATAATTCCTTGAGTATTAAAGTTGATAATGCTCAAATCAGCTTATAAATATATTAGCTCTACGTTTCACAATAAAAAATGACGTTTATCTCAGTATAGGGCAAATGACAGATGTTCGTCATTGATAATAGGCTACTCAAATATCTATGTCCAATGTTATTGAGAGAAAATCCCCAATGTGCAGCCCTCAAGATAAATTTCTTCAACATTTCTTCTTCTTCTTCTTCTTCTTCCTCCTCCTCATGTAGCACTGATTGTCCTCCCAACTTTTTTGGAAGTGTTTTTTGCACTTTATTAAGTAAGGCTGACCTTGGTACACCATACAATTCACTCACCTTTCTGGGTGTTAATTTGACACACTGAATAAAACAAAGGGCTTCTTAAAAGATCTGGGTCTTAATTGCACTGGACTGGAGAATCTTTCTTGCTTATATAATTCATGGCATTGTCCAAAACCACCCACACAGTACACAATTTTGTAAAAATCTCTGTTATTTTGTAACTTCACACAAATCTCTCAACAAACTTGTACAGAACTTTTCACAGTTTCGCAACCTACAGCTCATGTTGACAGCTGATGCCATAATACTTTTCCACAAGTCACAACAATAGAAATTTCCACTATACAACACAGCATGAACTTTCGACAATGAGACTGTTCATCAGATAATTACATTGGTAAACAATGGACGCAAGATCTCCAGAAGTACAGTCTCATGCACAGAATAAATGGTGCGCAGATTTGGAAATTAATGGTAATTCATTGCTATGCAGTGGGAAGAAGAAAATAAACCATATTGTCCAAAATCACCTCAGTTGACAGTAATATAGTATAGCGAAGCCTTCAATTTATGTTGTACTAGCTGAAAACCCGGCGTTGCCCAAGTATTTATTTATTTATTTTTACCATTTTTTCATGCATATATTCATTTGTATAAGGGCTGTGTGTCTGTAAAATCTCTTAAGAATACAATTAGTAGTAAATAAGTATTAATAAATGTGGTGCGTGATGGGACGGTTTTCCATGAACGTTACTGATTATGTGCTTATATCTCATGAACTATGTGTCATACTGTGTTATAATTCAGAAGGTACAGTCAACTGTATTTGTGTATACTGTCTGTAAAATTTCCTACAGCTACACTTTGCAGTGTAGAAATTATAAATTGTAACGCCATACCGAATGCCGTAGTGTTATTCCATGAACAGCGGAAAGTTACTGTTTGTGCGCTAATATCTCTTGAACCACGTGTTGGAATGTGATACAATTCAGAAGCTACATTCAACTATATATGTGTATACTGTCTGTAAAATTTCCTGTCGCTACAACTTGTAGTGTTCAAATTATAAATTGTAACGTCATACCGAGAGCCGTAGTTTTACTCCATAAACAGCGGAAAAGTAGTAAGCGAGAAACTTTTTTCCTTTCATCATTTTACTATGGTTGCCAGCAAGAAAAAGTTTAATAAAGGTTTGAAATTATGTTTAAAGTCTGTTGCAAGTCACTAAGTACTGTCTTTCTCATACAGTGTATTTCGAAAGTCTCGCCGCATTATATGGCATTTTTTACGATTTCTATTGGTTATGACGTAATATCTTTTGAACCATGTGCCGTATGTGATTCTTAACCATGCAGAAATTGTTACCTAATGGTAAGGAATGTGTGTACCAAATTTGGTTGAAATTGGTCCAATGGTTTAGGAGAAAATGTACAGCATTGTCGCAAAATGCAGCATTTTTTTTTTGCGCATCTCATTGTTTATGATATCATATCTCGTGAACTATATATTGTATGTGATTCTTACACTTACGGTGAACGTCCTCATGGATTGAAGCTTAAGTGTACAAAATTTCATAAAGATTGGAACAAAACTGTAGATTTGTATGCAATACGTACAAACATACACACACTTTGCTTTATATATTAGATGTCTTTCACACATTTAATCAATAAGTGTCATACACATGCACTTATCAGAATTAGAACATACATTACCTGCATATGTAGAGGCAGACTGCTGAAGAGACTGCAACATTCCTTTGCTACATTTAAATTTGTTGGCCACTTCTGTAAGAGGAACTTCATTAATAAGGTCCTGAAGAGCCAATGCTGTGTAAAACCGACGATGTATGGCCATTTTTCTCTGCTAAATTTTTCATAAAATTATTAATTTTCATTAATGAAGACTTTATCATAATCATCACAAAACATGAGAAATAAATGTGGAATACTGTCTAAATAACTTGACCATGTACGAACTTACATATGTACGTGCAAGATTCAATAAAAAGTCAAGCCATACATTTTACTATAACACACTTTTATTAATCATGCAATTTTTATAAAACAAAGAAAAGGGAAAAAGGCAAAGAAAAAACCCTCAAGTATTTTTTGTAAATGTGTATTTCAAAATTCTGCCAAGACAGTCAGTTTTCTTTGCGACTACAGATAAATTAGTCACTCAAGTTTTCTTTTGCCTTACTGAATAAATGATATTCAGCAAAGGAAGGGAAGAGATGAAATTAAGGGGAAGAAGAAATTTAAAGAATGACAAAAGAGAGGAACAGTTGTTTAAGGGGGTGCTGAGAGGGGAGAGAGGAAAAGTGGGGCATGCAGGACAGATGATGTGGGACACTGAAATGTGATGTATAAGAATAGTTCAAATGTTGAGCCACCGACAGACACAAATATGCCTTTTATTTTTGTCTGTCGGCAACTCAATATTCATCTTTACGGTGAATTGTTCCCTATCTTCATATTATTGAAATTCCTTACTCCACCTTCCACTGTTATAAGAATAATTCATTTAGTTTTAAGCTTACATGTCTCCGTTTTCACAGTTCTACACAATGCCTAATTGCAGTTGTCCTTAAAAGCCACACCATCTGTCATATTGTTTGAGTAAACACACACACAACCACTACAGCTTTTCTTGCTGACACAGAAATGAAAGTGTACCTTCACTTTGAGCACACAATGGGTACCCTGATAAATCAGCTGTTGAGTTAGTGGTGACATGTAACAATACCCTGGAAACTAGAAAAAGCATACAATGTTTCAACAAACTAACGGAAACCTTTTTACAACTGTGTAATGAATTAACAAAATATAATACTACAAAGTCTGACCGCCTAAAACACCCTGCCAAAATATACTGAATGCGTCCGCCAGAGGTCTCACGCGCTGCTTGACAAGGCTACCACCGTGACACCTAGCTGAGAGCAACGAGCAGAGTTGAAACTTAGCACGGTAAGCATGACTTGTAGTGTTGTGTGTTACAACACATAACAAATTTTTTATGAGAATTAAATTGTCTATTGTTACTTTAACTGACGTCGAAATATATTATTATTTTAAAGATCTCTAGGACTGTGGTGTCGCACAAGTCCAAAGTGCGCGCCACCTACTTTCGCCGCGCGCCGCCATGCACGCATGGCGTGGCGTTCTTACGACAGCCACGAGCGCCCTCTGCTACAACTCCACTCGTGGCCACCACTGAACGACATCGTTTACTTGGGACTGAGATAGCAACCAGTTAGGACCTTCGTAATCAGATAGGCACCAGTGAAGACTTGGCTATTGTATAGGTACTAGGCAGACCTCTAGCTCAACTATGTATCAGCATTCTGCAGTACTGAGCTATGTAAAAAGTTAAGTATTGTATAAATTCTGTGCAATATATATCTCGTTCTAATTTACTCTAGTGTTTTTAGTTTCTAGCTGCTCCCCTCCGTACCTGCACCAGAGTGCTATCTTTATTCCTGTGTCGGTCTCATTCCACTCGGCCACCGACACCTACGACGGAAACGAGACACAAAAGCGGCGACGAGGCTGGGACACAAAAAGGACAAAGTGTAATTTGAAAATCACAGTTACACTTTGCGTATTGCAAAACTCATAGATAACAATATAGTAATAGAACAGTTTACAACTCACTGCAAAGATGTGACGATAAGCCATGAAAGGAACACAAAAAAGACAGATACATACAATGATTTCAGCTATCGGCCATGGCCTTCTTCAGAATTAGGAACATACGTGCAACCACACAGGAACACAACACAGTCACACAACCGTAATGTGTATCCATATTTCAATTCGAAGTGTGGCAGCCAGAACTGACGATTGTGTGACTGTGATTGCGTGATTGTGTGAATGTTCCTAATTCTGAAGAAGGCCATGGACAATAGCTGAAAGTGTTGTATGTGTGTGTCTTTTTTGTGTTCCTGTTGTGGCTCATCGTCATGTCTTTGTGGTGAGTTGTAAACTGTCATATTACTATATTGGTAATTCCAACCTGGACTTTCCATTATTAAAATTCAAAGGTATCTGCATACAGACATGTTATGATGTCAAAAGAATGATGAAAGCAAAATATAATTAGTAAACAACTGAATCGTGGAGTATATGAATGTTCATGCAAGAATTTTGAATGTACATTTGATAAATCAAACAGGTAAATGACTCTAATACATTTTAACAATGGAAAATCCTATAGGAAAATCAATAATGTAGGACAGGTAACCACTCACCGTAAAGAGGCTCGCTGAGCTGCTGACATACACGAAAATAGATAATCAAATTCACACAACTTAAATTTTCGGCCATGACCTTCATCAGAAAAAGAAACACACACATTCACACAATCACTCGGACAACTACACACACACAACTATCATGTCTGGCCACTTCAGCAACACAAACTAGACTGTGAGTGAGGTGGGGAGTGGAGGGAGAAGGATGTTGGGTAAAGGTGGGGATGGAAAGTTCTAAATTGCATGATGGATTTTAAAGGTGAGAATTTGAATTGCGGCAGTGAATACAGTGAAGGGAAGGGGCGGGAGGTGTAGAGGAGTGTGGGGGGATTTGAAATGATAAGAGTAATGAGGAAAAATAAATATAGAGAAAAAGGGAAAATGAAGTTGGGCAAAAAGGAAAAAATGAAGTTGGGGAAAAAGAAAACATAAAGTTGGGTAAAATAAGAAAAAATAATTAATGGAAAGGAAAAATAAAAGTAATAAATTAGGGGGGGGGGATACTGTAAGTGGTAATACACAGTTGTAAGGAAGACATGGATACAGGATAATGAGGAAGGAAAGGGGGGAGGGGGAGATGTTAGGTATAGGGAGCAGAGATGGGAAGTTATCTTAGGTTGAGGCCAGGATGGTTGCGGGATTGTAGAATGTGTTGAAGGGACAACTCCCATCTGCGCAGTTCAGAAGAGCTGGTGGTGGAGGGGAGGATCCAGATGGCTCGGGTAGTGAAGCAGCCATTGAAATCCAGAGTGCTGTGATCAGCTGTATGCTGTTCCACAGGGTAGTCTGTCTTGTTTATTTTTCCACAGTAGTGGCCATTCATTCTGAGGGACAGCTATTTTGTCATCATACCGATATAAAATGCTGTGTAATGATTGCAGCAGAGTTGGTATATCTCATGGCTGCTTTCACAGGTGTCCCGACCTCTGATGGGGTAGGATAAGCCTGTGGCAGGACTGGAATAGGAAATTCTGGGAGGGTGGGTTGGGCAGGTTTTGCAACAGGGTTGGTATTGGGAGTGGAATAGGGATGGATTAGGATGTTGTGGAGGTTGGGTGGGTGACGGAACACCACATTAGGAGGGGTCGGAAGGATCTTGAGCAGGAAGTCTCTCATATCTGGACACGACAGAAAATCAAAACCTTGGCAAAGGATGCAATTTAGTTGTTCGAGTCCAGGGTAGTACTGGGTGACAAGGGGAGCGCTCTTTTGTGGATGGTTATTGGTGTTACAGGGACAATTGTACTGGATTGATATCAATAAGAAAACTAGACTGTAATATGTATGCATATAACAAGACATGCCAAGATTACTTAATGACTCAGTCTGAAAGTGTATCAGACAAGAGCTGGCAATGAAAATAAGAAGTGATAAAAATATATTTAAAAAAGTTGATCTCAAAATAAAAGTTTACAAATATGAAAAAAAGAGAGATTCTGTATTTGAAAAGATGCATAGAATCCCATACAAAATCGAGTGTAACATTTTACAATTACTCAGTAATATTCCCGCAAGACCCCAAGTTTTCCAACTGCTGGCATGGCGTAATGGATACCATCACTGATTAAGGTGCTGAAGGTCGCTTGTTCAATCCTGTCCACCGGCAAAAATTTATTTCTTTGTAATTATCATTTTGGGAATGTTCTACCTGTTACTTATGTTCACTTGTAATTTCTACATGTTTCTTATGTTAACTACAGAAAATATACGGCCACCAAACAATCTCTCACGCACATCTCGTGCAACACAACTGCCATCTCAGACCTCTTTGTTGCAACTTGTATCTTAACAGTGAATGAGAAGAGGAGAAAAGGTGGGCAGATGATGAGATTGTTGTTGTTGGGATGTTTTAGGGGGACAAAACTGCAAGGTCATCAATTCCCCATTCCATAGCTGGGCGTCACAAAAAGAAGCGTAAATGTAGAAAGAGCCCAGGGATTAAAATAACAAAGGGGAGGAGGATCCCCCCCCCCAAGTCAGTAAAAGGACAATAAAGGCAACGAGAGACAACACAAAATGACACAATCACACAGAAACACTGAACAACGACAAGGAATGGAAAGAAAAAGCCGATGTCTGTCGTAGACTGACCATGAGGCTACAAAGAGGAAAAGTAAACCCAGCAGAAACATGTTAAAACACCCAATCAGAGGACATGAGTAATACAAACAGTGTAAAAAACAAAGCTTTACACAGAGTGGTAGACACCACTGTCCCAAATAAAACGTAAAACTAAATCAGCCATTTGGGCATCGTTACGTAGAGCATCGGATAAAGTGCAGGAAAATTAAAACTTCGTCTCACGGTGATTAAAACTGGGCAATCCACCAAGATGTGGGCTACCCTTAGTCAGTCCAAAGGGACACTCAGCGGGTCCTTGCCACGAAGAAGATGGCCGTGCGTCAGCCAAGTATGGCCAAAGTGGAAACGGCACTGGACTACAGAGTCCCAGCGGCAGGCCCACATTGAGGAACGCCACACACCCGTGGTCTCCTTCACAGCCTGAAGTTTATTGGGCACTGTCAGGGTACGCCACTCAGTATCCCAAAGTTGAGAAAGCCATCGGCGCAAAACAGACTGGAGATCAGAAGGCATTAGACCGATATTCAACATGGACTACTCAACAGCCTGTTTTGCAAGCCTGTCAGCACGTTCATTGCCTGGGATACCGAAATGACCTGGAGACCACACAAACACCACTGATGAACCGGACCTGTGAAGGGCAGAAAACGTCTCCTGTATGGCTAACAACAGAGGAGAATGAGGGTAGTACAGATCCAAACCATGAAGGCTACTCAGGGAGTCGCTGCAGATAAGGAAAGACTCACCTGAGCAGGACCGTATGTGCTGGAGAGCCTGCTAAATGGCAGTGTAAATGCTGCAGCAATCTGGCAAGGAGCAGTGTTCGATGTGGTCGCCGTGTAAGTTAGCAAGGCCAACGCGGCTGTCAACCATTGAACCATCCGTGAAGATGAGGAACAAGGCAACGACAGTGAGAAACTGACGTCTAAGAGCCTCAGGGGGAACAGAGTCTTTGGGTCAATTCGCAAGTACAGACATGTACATGAAGGAGCGGTGTTCGATGTGGTCACCATGTAAGTTGGCAAGGCCAACGCGGCTGTCAACCATTGAACCATCCATGAAGATGAGGAACAAGGCAACGACAGTGAGAAACTGACGTCTAAGAGCCTCAGGGGGAAGAGAGTCTTTGGGTCAATTCGCAAGTACAGACATATACGCGGCCTTGGAATGCACCATGGAGGTGCACGGGCCCGATATGGAGATGGTAAAGGGAAAGACTCTAGTTCCAACATAAGAGACTGGACACGAAAAATGATTGCGTGACCAGAACAGGAGTCGCCGTTCTTCAGGACGGACGACCACGTCTGAGAAAAGCAGATGAGGGTTCGGTTGGTTTGGTGAGCAATGCACATGGGCTGCACAGGCCGCTAGCAGTTGTTGGCAGCAGACCCACAGAGGCGGGACAACAGCCTCCACAAGGAGACTGTTAATGGGGCTGGTATGGGAGGCACCTGTTGCAATACGAACCCCACAGTTGTGGATGGAGTCCAACAGGTGCAATGCCGAAGGTGATAGTGAACCGTAGGCAATGCATCCAAAGTCGAGGTGCGACTGTACCAGCACTTTGTATAACCGAAAGAGTGTGGAGAGATCAGCACCCCAAGTCGTATGGCCCAGGTGGCAAAGAACATTCAGACAGCGCCAGCACTCCTGCTTCAGCTGACTAATGTGGGGAAGCCACGTCAGCCGGGCATCGAAAGCCAGCCATAAAAACCTATGTGTTTCCACTATGTGAAGTACGTGGTTGTCAAGGTAAAGTTCGGGGTGAGGGTGAGGGTGAACAGTACAACACCGACAGAAGTGCATAACACTGTCTTGGCCGCAGAAAACTGGAAGCCGTGGGCAAGAGCCCAGGACTGTGCCTTCCGAATGGCTCCCTGCAGTCCGCATTCAGCGACATGGATGCTGGAAGAACTAAAATAGACGCAGAAGTCATCAGCATGAAGGGAAGGGGGTACTGACGACACAACTGCTGTCACTAGGCCGTTAATGGCTACTAAAAATAAGGCAACAATCAGAACAGATCCCTGAGGAACCCCATTTTCCTGCACATGAGAGGTGCTTCGGGAGGCACCAACTTGAACTCTAAACATACGGACAGCTAAAAAATTTTTAATAAAAATCAGAAGGGATTTCTGAAGGCCCCACCCATGTTAAGTAGTGAGTATGTGGTGTCAGCAGGTGATATCGTTTGCCTTGTGCATGACAAAGAGACGGCTATGAGATGTTGGCACCTGGAAAAGGCTGTATGGATTGCGGACTCGAGGTACACCAGGTGGTGGAGCGACCCTGGTGGAACCTGTACTGGCATCGAGCCAGAAAGCCCCAAGTCTCGGGAAACCAGCACAACTGCCTACTGACTATGTGCTCCAACAGGTCACAAAGGACATTGGTCTGGGTGATGCATAAATAGCTATCCAAATGAACAGAGTTTTTGCATGGTTTAATCACCGGTATGATTTTACCTCCCGCCACTGTGAAGGGAATACCCCTTCACACCAAATCTGCTTGAAGACAGTGAGGATATTACCCAGGCTTTCTGCAGAGAGGTGTCTCAGCATTTGGGCATGGATGCTATAAGGCTCAAGGGCCGTATCAGGACACTGTGCGAGAGCACTAAGTAGCTCCCACTCACTGAATGGAGCATTGTAAGTCTCAGTGTGGCGGGCGGTAAAAGAGATAGGCTGGCATTCCACCTGCTCCTTTAATGTACGGAAGGCCGGCAGGTAGTTTGCAGAGGCAGAAGCACGAGCGTAATGCTCAGCAAAAATCTCTGCAAGCGTGGCTGGATCCGTACACATGACTGCATTCACGGAGTTCTCAGGGATTCCTGCTGGTGTTTGGTATCCCTGTAAACGCCTAATCCTGCTCCAGATTTGGGAGGTGGAGATACCTGACCCAATAGTGGAGACGTACGTCTCCCAACACTCCCATTTCCATCTTCTAATTAAATGGCGAGCATGAGCACGGAGTCTTTTAAATGTAATGAGGTGCTCAAGAGAGGGGTGCCACCTGTATCACTGTACGGACCGCCTGCGGTTTTCAGTGGCCTCAGCGACCTCCTGCGACCACCACGATACTGCCTTATGCTGTGGGCGCACCAAGGAACATGGAATGGTAGCTTTCGCAGCAGACACTGTGGATTGTGTGGTGCTCTCAACCACCAGATCGATGGTATCGAGTGGGGGAGGGCTAACAATGACAGCAGATGTGTAGCCTTCCCAGTGAGCCCTGTGTCGAACCCACCGAGGAGGGTGTAAAACCCATATCCTTCCCTTTCTCCCCTCCTTCCTTCCTCTTTTCCTGAAGAAGTGACCAACGGCTGCAAAAGCTTGTATGTTTGTTTGTGTTTTTATTTGTATCTGTCGACGAGCCTGTGCTTTGGGTAAGTTATCCGATATATATAAAAGAGGAAAAAATATATAAAAATAGATGTGGTTTACTAACTAGGCGAAAGAGCAGAGGTACGGAGAAAAAAACCTGAATAAAAACACACATATACACACAAATGCTGAGCTTTCGCAACCCTGGGTTGCTTCTTCAGAAAGGAAAGGGAAATGGAAAGGAGGCAAGTTTAAAAGGAGTGGCTAAGGAGTCATTCCAATCCTGAGAGAGGAAAGACTAACCTTGGGGGAGAAAGGATACATAAAAAAAAAAAAAAACACACACACACACACACACACACACACACACACACACACACACCAAGGTAGACATTTGTAGAGAGCAAAGAAGTTGGACAGAGATGCCTGTTGAGGCAGAGGTTCTGTCCAGAGATCAGGGGCAAAGCTGTTGAATGGTGGGCAGGAATTTGAATTTACTGGAGGTTGACACCAGGTGGGCAACGGGAAGAGAGAATATGTTGAAGGACAAGTTCCCATCTCCGGAGTTCTGGGAAGTATCCATATAACCCGGACAGTGTAACACTGTGCCAAGAAGTGCTGGCCATACACCAAGGCATGCTTAGCCACAGAGTGATCCTCATTACCAACAAACACTGTCTGTCTGTGTCCGTTCGTGGTCATTCCCACACAGAACGCTTCACAGTGCAGGTATGTCAGTAGCTAAATCACGTGGTTTTTATAGCAAGTAGCTCTGCCTTTAATCGTGTACACCTTCCAGGTTACAGGGTAAGTGGTGGTGGGAGGGTGCATAGGACAGGTTTTACACCGGGGTCGGTTATATGGGTAGGAGCCAGAGGGTAGGGAAGGTGGTTTGGAGATTTCATAGCAATGAACTAGGAGGTTACGAAGGTTATGTGGGCAGCGGAAAGACACTGTAGGTGGAGTGGGAAGGATGTCATGAGGGATGGATCTCATTTTGGGGCAGGATTTAAGGAAGTCATATCCCTGCTGGAGAGCCACATTCAGAGTCTGATCCAGTCCCGTAAAGTATTCGATGACAAGAGGGGCACTTTTGGGGTTTCTTTTGTGGAAGGTTCTGGGTTTGGAAGGATGAGGAAGTGGCCCTGGCAATTTGTTTATGTACCAGATCAGGAGTGTAGCTGCGGGATGTGAAAGCTGTTATTGGGTGGTTAGTGTACTGGTTCAGGGATTCAGGACTGGAGCAGACTCGTTTGCCACAAAAGAACTAAGCTGTAAAGAAGGGACTGTTTGATATGGAATGGATGGCAGCTGTCGTAACCATTTATTCAATGGCCAGCTTCACACATCCGTCCACATCAAACCCACTAACAAACAACAGTACCTCCATTACGACAGCTGCCATCCATTCCATATCAAATGGTCCCTGCCTTACAGCTTAGCTCTTTTGTGGCAAACGAATCTGCTCCAGTCCTGAATCCCTGAAACAGTACACCAACATCCCACAGCTACCCTCATGATCTGGTACAAAAGCAAATTACCAGGGGCACTTCCTCATCCTTCTAATCCTGGATATTGCTTTAATCTAACAACTGCAACACACACTATGCTGCAGAGTGTAATATGCATTCTGGAATCACTAATATTCCAGTAAGGAGAATGAATAACAGCTACACATTGTATACTAAATCTCATACCATACTTTTTCAGAAAATTATGTACATACATTTATTCTGCCAATCTCTTTCTTGTTCTGTAGGTTCACAGTCCCTCTTAGTGCTTTAACCATGAAAACTTCCTCAATGCCAACTAGCTCCCCGACACGACGCATGCTTGTTGGGAGTTGCTCCCAGAGTGTCATTACCTGTAGGATCATATTTACAAACCTATATCACATTACAAGAGTGAAAACAACAGAAGTAAATAAAAAGACACTGTACCTGAAACCAGTCTAAATTCCCCCACTGTGCAGCTATGTTCAACGGAGTTACCTGGAACAAAAAAATTGAAAATATTTATACTGTATGCATAAATATAGTAGATAGTTTCTTTACAAAAAGTCAAAATTCAAAAAGTTGTGCTTGGTTCAGATGAGGTGCATTAAATAATGAAAAACTGTTTTACAGAGGAGGCTAATGCCATTGACAATTTTACGTATTTCCTAACTTGTCATAATATATTTATTCACAAGCTACGTAAGAGAAAAAGAAACATTTCAAAGTTACTGTATGACCAAACATGGACTAAATAATTGTACAATAGTAGTTAATTATTCAAAAGTTGGGATGTATGAGGTTCCATCAAATGTGAGAGTCAGTACTGAAATGAAAGAACAGAAAAGGAATAGTAGCAGTATTATCGCCCAGCTCTTACACATAATGTAACCAACAACAGCATGCAGAAATTTACTAAAAGACAAGTTGTAGAGGATTACTAAACCAGAAAACAGTACAAGTAGGAATAAAGATAAGCTGCTTTGTATATAATACAATGCAGATAATCAGCTGTATATTTTCCAAAGGAAAAATTGGAGCATTCATCTTCAGGGTAAACTTAAATTTGGACGGCAAATGTGTTGTGCAGTGGATTCCGGGAAGTAACAATACGGATTGTCTGGTTGAAGGTGTTGTAGGAGTTGAGTGTTTATCCAGATTCCAGTATGTATCTTAATTGTTATCTGAGGTTATCTGAGGTTGTTTGCTTTTGTACAATGATAGTACAGTTGCTGACCTTATACCTGGCAAAGGATTAATGTCATACATTTAATCCTATATTCTAACCTGTATTTTGATTCCGAGTGGAAGGAAGGAAGGAAACTTAGGGGAAGGAAATTGGCTGTGCCCTTTGAAAGGGACCATCCCGGCATTTCCCTGGAGTGATTTAGGGAAAGCACGGAAAACATAAATCAAGATGGCTGGAGGTGGATTTGAACCACCATCCTCCCGAATGTGAGTCCAGTGTGCCACCTTGCTCAGTCGATTCTGAGTGCTTACACTACTAGTTAACCAACCTTTCATGGACATTAGTAGTGAAAAATTTGCATTCTGCCAAGATTTGCCTTGTAATATTAAATTGTACAATTGACTCTTTTAGAAACATTTCAATTTTTAGATCAGACCATTTCTCATTTGACCATAATCTTCTGATTACTTTAGCTAGAATCCACATCTAGAGCTGATAGATGTGGGATAAAATATTTTTTGTGTGATATTGAAGTCAGTTTAAAATTCCACATCACAATACAAACATTTCATACAATAATGGAATGTTCAGGTTGGAATTCAATTATATAGTAAGGATAGTTTACAACTCACCATGAAGACGTATGAGCTGTAACAGGCTGTCCACTGATTGAGAGTGGCAGCCTGAGATAACAGTTGCGTGACTGTGAAGTGTGCCTCTGTGACTGTGTGAATGCTCCCTTGTCTGAAGAAGGCTGATGGCCGAAAGCTTAAGGGTTTTATGTATGTGTCTTTTTTTATGTGCCTGTCATAGCCCATTGTACTCTTTGCAGTGAGTTGTAAACTATTTTATCATACTTTCCTTCTCTCTTTTGATTTTCCTTTTTCTCGTCATCTTTCTTACCCGTCATGATCCAACTTCCGATTCGGAGAGCAGCAGCCGGAGATGACAGTTGTGTCACTGAAGTGTGCCTTTGTAATAACATTTCATATTTTTTCTAAGAGAGAATTCTTTCAGTACCATCACTGTAATTTTCCAATAACTCCAGTAACTCCTGCGACTGTCTAAATTAATATTGTTTTCCAGGAACTACCAATGGTTTTTCAGATCACATAATGGACATCAGATGTAATTTAACCTTCATGGAACGTCAATCAATACTGTCAGTAGTACTATTTTGACACCATTTATCATTGTATACTGCATTAGGTTACCAATGTAATGTTTCTGAAGTCAATGGGGAATGTTGGTGGCCAAACGAGCTGCAGTCAAAAGAAACGGATTCATCCTTGTCAAGTTTTGACATTGTAATGTAGCCTTAAGAATTCTTATTTAACGTCACAAGAGCACAGGGAATGACTGGCTTGCTTCATGTGTGAGGTGTAGACAGACTTTAAAAAGAAAAGTTTTATTATTTCACAATTAATAGAAATTTGATGCTGTTCTGATTGGTGTAATTGATTATTACAGTTTTATGATTTTTGATGGTTCAATAACATGAATTAAAGTCCACTGTTATGGTTTTAACATTTTCCCAGGCTGCTAACTTTAATTAAAGATTCATTCTATAAATAATTACTATTGTACTAGGAAATTATTCTGATTAAATAATTACAATTAACTGTTTATATTATAAATGACAGTTATGTCTGTACACTTTTTGGGCTAAAGCAAGTTCTAGTAATTCAAATTTAAAAAGGGAGTCAATTTTACCCTCATCATCCAGAAAATTGTAACCACATACCTGCTACCAACCAGCAATAGAATCGTCTCCTATGAGAAATGACTGATAGACATACACACGGTGCTCGTAGTTATAAGTGATTGTGCTGTCCATATGTAGAATGGGGATGCCACATGATCTATTAGAATTTGACCAAGGGCAGGCTGTGACAGCCTGGAGACTTGGCATGAGCATTTCACAAACAGCACAACTTGTCAGGTGTTTGAGGAGTGCTGGTTTAAGTGTCTTCAATAAGGAATGAAACCATGTCCAAACACTGAAGAGTAGGGCAGCCACCTATCATAACAGATGTTGTTAGTCATATGATGCGTAGACTGATCAAAAAGGATAGGCAGTGAACTGTGGCAGAAGTAACACCTAACTTTAATGCTAGGGAGAGAAAAAGTGTGTCTGAACACAAATTCACAACTACAACTAAAATTGGAATGTGACCATCATCACTAGATGCCAGCATAATGGCAGAGCATCGTATGATCTGATGAATTTCAACCCTTCAACATGCTCATGAGAGCTGGTCCATAACACAAGTATTGTGAGATGGAAAAAAGCTGTCAGTGATCCATCTATGCTTTTGGCGACATGCACATGAACATCAATAGATCCAAGTGGAGTTTGTGCAAGGCACCATCACGGTCAAGAAGTATCGAACAATGGCTTCAGACCACTTACATCTCTTCATGACAATCGGTTAGTGGCATTTTTCAACAAATAATGTGCCAGGGATGTGACAGAGTGGTTTGAGGGACACAGTGGTAAGCTGGAATTGA
Source organism: Locusta migratoria (assembly GCA_026315105.1). NCBI lineage: Eukaryota > Metazoa > Arthropoda > Insecta > Orthoptera > Acrididae > Locusta > Locusta migratoria. Next base: position 245,495,074 of record CM048744.1, on the reverse strand, counting down.
TGTGCTTGCCCCAAACTTGCTGGATCTGAACATGATCAAACACATCTTGGATGTGACTGGATCTGGAATCAGAGCATATCACCCCACTCCTGAGAATTTACGGGTATTAGGAGGTGTGTGTGTGTGTGTGTGTGTGTGTGTGTGTGTGTGTGTGTAGATATGGTGCCATCTCCTTCCAGAAACCTACCAAGACCTCATTTCTTCCGCTGTATAATGGGACCATACCTGGCTAAGTGATAGTGAAGCAACAGATACCCTTTCACAATATATGAACCATGTGATTTCGGCATAACCTACCAGGGGACACCATTTTCACTTACTTTTATTATGCATAAGAAGCATTCCATGATCATTCATCTTTGTATACATTAGGACAATTAACATTGTTATTAATCAATTGGATAGAAAGATTAACAAGTGCATGTACTTTTCCTGAAAGCAGTGAATACAGTTACAAATGTAACTACTGGATGTAATGGACTGCACATTTGTATATAGTAAAACATTTATTAACGTAAATCAGTAAATCACCTAAAAATGGGCATAACTACATTTTTTTAACAAACAGCTATTATAAATGAATAGTCCTCACTACCTACTCTAATATAAATGACAAACATTTGAATCCTGCATCTGATGCCGCAATTAAATTTAAACTAAATGTAGATCATTATTTATTACAGATTTGACAATAGATTGCACATAAATGAGTATTAAGTACAAAAAATAAAATTGCTTTCAGATTTCAAACTTGACATTTCTTTATGACAATGTGCAAGGGGACTGATAACCTAGCTGTTTAGTCCCCTTAAAACAACCAACAACAACAACAACAACAACAACAATGTGCAATTACAACTTCAAACACCTCTCTGTAAGTTAAAAGCTGTAATAAATAATGTTTAACTTATAAAGCAGCATTTGGATGTTTAACTGCAAAATGACATTATAGACATATAAAACACTATAGGCCCTAAAGACATCAAATTTGTTATGTTAAACAATCTCTTGTACCCTATACTCAGTAATATGAGGATGGGTACCAACTCACTGTGAAAACAATCATTCGAGTTGCAGGCAAGCACGTAGAAACCACACTCACATTCGCAGAATTTGTTCTTTTGCCCACAACCTTTATCAGAAAAAGAGCATACACATACATCCACACAATCACTCAAGCAGAACTGACAACATGACCACCATATCTCTAGACATAGAAGCCCAAATTGTATCTTTACAGTGAATGGAGGGGAAGGGAAAGAAAGGGCGGGTGAAGGATTAACAGCAAGTGCGGTGGTAAAATGTTCCTTGTTTCCAGGTGAAGTGTAAAGGCACTGATAGGTGGGAATGTAAGATTCAGCTTGGAATTCAGTAATGGGAGGGGGCAGAGTGAATGATACGAAGATGTGCATGGCAAGAAGGTGGGGGGAATTGAAATACATAAACACACACACGTAAAATCTGAACTAAAGAACTAACAACCAAAGTCCAGATTGGAAATCAACAAGAAAATGGGGATAACCTGCACCTCTTCACTAAGACAATTGTGAGTCACAGACAGGCACATAAAAAAGGCAATTATATCCTCACAAATTATGGCTTTTTGCCACAGCCTCCAACATTCATACAGTCTCAAATTCAACTCACCAACACACACCATTATCTCTGAACTGTTGCATTTCAAGTTTGTAAGGTGTGTGTGTGTGTGTGTGTGTGTGTGTGTGTGTGTGTGTGTGTGTGTGTGTGCGCGCGCGGCTCAACAGTCATCTTTGCAAATTATCCTTATTTTATTGTCAATCTGAAATAACGACATATTAAAAATAATACAAAATTGGTGGCACACAGTTGAAAAGGCACGTGAATTGGGAGTTGATGTAGGATGGAAATTGGGAGAGGGAGGAGGGAGGGGCCTGTTATGTGGAGGGTGCTTTGCATACCACTGTTGCTTCCTCCTCCTATTGCAGTCACGTATGGTTCAGGGGAAACATTATTTTTGGTAAGACTCTGTGTGGGCCCTAATGTCTCTAATTTTATCCTTGTGATCATTTGCTTTTGAACATAGCTGAAAGAACATAAGCCGCAATTCTTAAATGAAGCCCATCCCACCACTTACAATAGCTACATCTCCTTCCACACATCTTTAGTTCGACCCACATGCATGTCTAGATAAAGCATCTTTGCCAGTTTTAAGCAACAGCTAAAAAATACACGTATATAGTGCTCTGCACTTGTGGCCAGAAAAATAAGGGCTATCACTTGATTAGGTAGAACTTGTTGCATACCAGCACCATCACCAATGACAACTTGCAACAAACAGAATAAAAACCACTGAATAACTACAATCAAATTTGATTTTGGCACTGCTTTCAAGAGTCACAGCAGAGAGTTAAGAACAATAATGAATTTCACTGGCAGTCACAAAATGTTTGACACATTATGTGCATGTATGTGTGTGTGTGTGTGTGTGTGTGTGTGTGTGTGTGTGTGTGAGATCCTTAGTGTAAGTTAGGTTAAGTAGTTTGTAACATCAGTGACTGATGACCACAGTGCAGTTTGGTCCAATAGGTTTACAAACATTTGAACATTTGAGCAGTCTATCGTATCCCCCCCCCCACAAATACATTATACAAAATTTGTGTCTACCGGCCAAGGAAAATGCATCAGGTCAGACTAATAAGCTACTCATCCCTTTAAAACAATGAAATAAATCTTTCTAAGAAATAAAGTTAGATGAAACCTTCAGCAGAACTTAGTAAATGGAAACTACACACCTCAATAAACATTGATAGAAGCAAAAGTAAATTCTGTTTCATTATATCACTAAAACAGTAGTCATTCAGGTACATATAAAGATTTCAGGATGGTCTAAAAGTAAAGGGAATTCTATGAAGTGCTGATACCTGCTCACCTACATACTAAGTGCTCTCCAAAAATCCATAAACCAAACAATCCTGGATACCCCGTTGCAACTGGTTACTGTGCTCCCACTGAAAGAATTTTGACCCTCATTAATACCACCTACCAATTGTGTGAGATCTGGCCTCCCACATCAAAGATATAAGTCACTTTCTTAACCCCCACTCCTTTATCTCCTGAACTGTTGATGCCACATACTTTTACACCAAACTCATTTCTGATAGACCTCATTAATTTTAGCCTAACACACAAGTGATCCTAGTTGATTAACAATCGAGGTCAAAAGCATAGGGCCAAACGGACCAGACAGAAAGTCTGGCAGACACAACAGACATTGAATGCCCGCAAGACTCCATGTACCAATATACCCAATAGAGGGCCTTGCATCCTCGTGTTGCCACAGTGGGCAAAGATGGTGGTCGTGTGTGTGTGTGTGTGTGTGTGTGTGTGTGTGACCGATAAAGGCATTAAGAGCAGAAAGCTATCAAGTTGTTTTCTATTATCTGTGCCTTTCTGCAACTCATCAGATGTCTCTGTGGTGAGTAAGTAACCTATCCCACAAAAATATTGTTGAATCCTTCCTGGAATTTCCACTGTTTGAAGATATTGGTAGATTTTATTTACGTATTTCTTTCAAATTGTCAAATGTTTGTAAATAAAAGGGACTTAACTACAGTGGTTATTACTCCATACGCTTACAAACTGTTTACACTAAGAGCAACACAAACACCCGTGCCTGAGGGAGAACTTGAACCCCCAACGGTGAACGGCTGGACGGCCGCGTGCAATGCAGCTGGGCACACATACTAGTTACAATTAAATAAAATAGTCTGAAAAAAAGAGGGATTATTAGTGATAACTTCAGAATTATGGAGGTAGTCTGTAAGATTTTCAGCATCACCCATAGAGTGCAGCACTACTCAGATCCTCCGCCGCCACCCCTCCTCCTTTTCATGTTGGTACACACAAAATTTTAAGCCATTCCAGTCATAGCTGAAGGTGTGAGCCGACATCCTTATTTTCTTGAAGAACCTTGAGTGCAAGTTTGACACATTTATATACTTGTTCCCTCTGTAAATTTATCAGGGTGTTCACATTTACCTTCCCTAACCTGCAATCACCATTCGAAACCATTTAATTGTTAAATTTTTTATTTATGACCCTGATCTTTCATGAAGTTTCAATTTTCCGCTGATATACTTAATTTCAATTTCGCAACGTATAACACTCGTTCCGAATTGTGGCTACTGGCTGTGACTTTGTTAGGACTGTCATACTTCCAGTTTGAATCACCCACCAAAACCCAAATAAATATTTTATATATCATAGGGCTTAAAGGATGGACGGAGATACAGATAAAATGATTAGAAAGGAAGAGATGTAAATTTGACACAATTTATTCGAGCTAGTATGTCAACACTAAACACATAAAAGGTGAACACAATGATGTTACATAATCCTCCCGGCTGGCTAGGTGTAAAATATTTAAAATTACTAGTCTCACTAAAGGTATTGTTGGATTTTGTAGTAAATCATCTCATACAGATGGAACAGGGCATAGAGGGAGCTGATTCTCCAGTAAAACAGCATACATTCTCCCCACAATTCATGCTCAAATAACTAGAAACTGGATGTGGCAGGCTGTATGGAAATTTGCAATACAAGGCATTGAATTACGTACTTTCTACGAGATACAGTACAGAGATTCCCTGGCACAACCAGCATACTAATCATAAGTTCTGTGTCTTCCATTAACATCCCCGAAAAGTAAAAAACACCACAAATGAGAAAATAAATATATTTCATGAGGAGAATACCTCTGACCGTTAAGAAGAATTCACAATAAGACCGATACAAAGAGACGTTGCCAAGCCACATGGTGCCACAGAAACGTTCGTGTCCTCTTACTAAGAAAAACCTTAAATCTGGTGATAATCTCAGGACAAAATTTTACTCACCAATATTGAAACATTGATTTCGGTACACTGAAGGTGCTTACAAGGGATATGCTACTACACTCAACATGAAAATGAAGCAAATGAACAATGGCGGGAGACAACCACAACCACGTGGGTTGCCAATAAGAATCCATTTATTTCTCGGGCATCACTGGTATTTTCGTAACTAGTACACAAACAGTATACTGTTTGCTGTAGTTCCTTGCTATAGAGCCACATATTTAACTGCTGGTTGATGGAGCTGAAGGTTCATGACAGTTTCAAAAAACTTTAGACCATTGGGAAAGGTGAACATCACATATTGAGGGGAAAAAAAGGCAAAAAGAATGAGAGAAATCAAATATTATTTAGGCACAGTAATTAAGAAAAATTTACTAAAGCACACTTAAAGTTACAATGAATTAAATATGATTCTGCCACAAACATCATCATTTATTTTTGTAATACAAACACACACACACACACACACACACACACACACACACACACACACACACACACAATCGATCATGAATCATTACTCCCTGATATTTATTTTAAACTAAAAATTGAAAGGCTGAAGCTGATGGCCCTAGTCCCACAAAAAAGAAACTGTTACAATTTCAAGTCCCATATTAGACCAAATCTCATGAATTTGCATCGCACACATGATCTCGCAATAAAATGATGGTAGTTCCCACACTACTGATCGAATGACTCAACAAAATCAACACTATATGGGACATTTATGATACTCACATCGGACCTAACACACTCACATCCGCTCGGGTCGAGGACTTGGCCAACTCTGTCTATTGGCGGACACCTCTTCTAACCGCTCTTCCGTTCAAGTTGCTCGGCCGAGCTCTTCCATTGGCTGAAGGCATAACGTGACCCACCGCCAACCTGACACCCTCCAACATTCGCGCTCTGCTAGCTAGCAACCTTTGGTACCACAAGAAAATCTCTGCTGTTCTTTTAGTAAGCAAATGTTGGCTATGCTACTTTGCACTTTCTGTTACTGCTAAAATCACTACAATCTCTGTCATCTCACCACCTCTGCCACATTCACACGCACTCTGGAAGGGAAATGGGTGCTGTGGAGCCTGGCTCCTTGTATTTTCTTTATTTAAAGCATTTCTGTGTCAACTGACCCCCAATTCAAAACTGCACTGTAACAACAGAATGACCTGAATGGCCAACTAACCTCATCTAAAATAAAAGATCAAACCAATCTGTTGGCATTAATATAAAATGAATAAAGAATATTGTAGGATAAAGTAATGAAGTGAACTAACAGTATTGCTTCAAAGGCAGTCATGTGAAACAGTTGCAGTGAAGTGCAGTGAAGGGTTAAAGCCATTCCAACCAAAATTCATTTGAGGATTGTAAATGTGTACAGAGACTCTTCTTCAATTACCAATGTCAAGAAATGGGCAGCCAAGTTTAAATGTGGCTGTGAAAGTGACCAAAATGATCCACATGAAGGATGACTGCAAAGTGTAAGCACACAGGAAGTAATTAATAACAATAATCATAATAATAACACACAGTATGGTTTTGGAAAATCATTGTACAAAGTGCACAAAATTGTTACTACTGGAGGACTATCAGTTCCATTTTGCTATGGGAATTGTACATGAGAAAGCTTTGTGCAAGATAGGTACTGCAAATTCTACCTGTGGATCAAAAACACATTCACATAAAAGTTTCTACGGAGTGCTTGGCACCTATTATGATAAACAAGACAGATTTTTTGAATCAAGATGTGACAACAGATGAAACTTTGAATTCACATCAAATGCCAGACTAAAAGTAACCATCCATGCAGTAAACAGAGTCCAGTTCTTCAGTTCCAAAGAAGGCAGGGGCAGTGCCATCGGTGAGAAACGTAATGGTGTTGATGTTTGGGAAAGCAAAAACAACTATCTTGAGAATAGATGGGAAATAATAATATAACCTTCTAATGAAACCGTTTTCAGGCACTACATGGGGGTTCACTGAAGAAGCCATCCTAACCCTCCAACAGCAGAGATACAGTTGAGTGACCTGCTGGAAGCTAAGGGCCATACACCCCTTAACTGGTCTGACAGCTCTGGAATATACATTTACATCACAAAAAGAAAGTCATGTTTGTGGCAGAATCATATTTAATTTATTGTGACTTTAAGTGTAGTTTAGTAAATTTTTCTTAATTACCGTGCCTAAATAATTTTTGAGTTCTCTCATTCTTTTTGCCTTTTTTTCTCAATATGCAATGTTCACCTTTCCCAGCGGTCTAAAGTTTTTTGAAACGGTCATGACCCATCAGCCCCATCAACCAGCAGTTAAATATGTGGCTCTATAGCAAGGAACTGCAGCGAACAGTATACTGCATGGGTGTTAGTTATGAAAATACGAGTGATGCCTGAGAAATAAATGGATTCTTAGTGGAAGCCTACATGGTTGCAGTTGTCTCCCACCATTGTTCATTTGCTTCATTTTCATGTTAAGTATAGAAGCATATCCCTTGTAAGCACCATAAGCCTGGAAAATCAAGATATTCTATGATAAAACACATTAGTACATTTTTTACTGACCATAGGAATAGATGAAACTGGAAAATTACACAAGATTTTAAGAAGTATCTCATAACCGAAGTATAAAAGAAATTTTGAACATGTGTTTGAAGTCTAGTGTCTCGCACATCAAAAATATTGACAATAACAATAAATAATTGAGTAAGCAGTAAATATGAAGCACAATTATCCAAATATCAGTTTAGATTTAGACAATATAGATACATGATAATCTATCTTACTATTATGAACTAGTATAGAGACAATCTACACTAATATCTAAGGTGTAAAACCATCAACTCTGCCTGCCTGCATGCCTTTTCGTCTGTTCAAACACACTAATCTCCAAGACTTAACAAAATTCCATAGAATTTGTGGTGTTTTGGATTTTCCACACCACAGAAAATTATCTGAATTGACATCTGATTCAAATTCTGGGCCTCACTAATCAGTTCCCAGTGAACCCAAATGAGCCTAGAATTTCAAAGCTGGACTTTGTCATTTACTTTTTATTGTCTTCTTGTAGTAGGAGAAAATTTCTATTTCTGGTCTACTAAACGATGTAGTCCGACACAGCAGATAAACTTTCACAAATTGGGATTTACTTCTTCCCTTACTCCTCTACTACATGTGTTTACAGACAGACATCTGGATCTTTAATTCTGATGTTTCACAATAGAACAAGATAATTTGACATTTCATAAAAATTAAGCTGTGATAGCTTACTTAATTACTAGCTATGTACATTGTCTGTGAAGAGCAGGTGCTCTTCCATGGGTCAATCACCTCACAAGTAGCTACACCACTTTAGCAGTTGTCTTGCATACAGTCACCCAAGGAAAGAACCTGTAGAACAGGATTCTGCACCTAGTATTTGATTTCCAATTTATGTAATCTTTCTCCCCAGTGAAACGGTGTAATATCTTGTGATGGTTCCAGAGCTAGTGGTGTAACTTGTTACACCACTTTTCAGACTTACATTGAATGTAGCTTCGGATAATTCATCAAAATCGATTCCAATGTAAAGGTTTATTTAAAACTTCAAAACTGTTTTTATTTTTGCATACATACAATAGTTTTCTGGTTATTATAACAGAAGGACTGATTTGAACAAAGGGGCGTATTTATAAGAAGAAATGAAAAGACTGAAAGGAAACAGAGAGAACTAAAAAATTGCTGCCAACCAGTTTGCAATGTATAATTGAAATGTGGCAATCTTATGTGCCTCCATGTAGTTTTTATAGATTTCTGAAATAAAATTGCCTTTTGACACAAACAATTCCAATGATCATAATTCCCAAAAAGTCTAAAAATTAAGGAAAAGAATAGGCAAAAAACTGCCCTATTCCAAATATCAGTAAGTGTTAGGCTGGGAAAATGTGTCAATCAGAGTATGCACTAATTCTCAAAAAAATTTTCAAAACTCTGTGCCAGGTGGGATTGTTAGAGGAAGTAGAGAAGATCAAACGTAGAGCAGTGTGCTTCATTACAGGAACATTTGGTAATCGTGAAAGCGTTATGGAGATGATCAGTAAACTCCAGTGGAAGACTCTGCAGGAGAGACGCTCTGTCACTCGGTATAGGCTTTTGTCAAAGTTTCGAGAATATACCTTCTTTACTGAGGAGTCTAGTAGTATATTGCTACCTCCTATGTATATCTCGTGAAGAGATCATGAAGATAAAATCAGAGAGGTTAGAGCCCACACAGAGGCATACAGACAATCTTTCTTTCCACGAACAATACATGACTGGAATAGGAGGGAAAAATCGATGGTGGTACTCAAGGCACCCCCGCCACACAATGTCAGGTGGCTTGCGGAGTATGGATTAGATACATTTTGGAGAGAAAACGGTTCTAAATAAGTGCTGAGCAGTTTGTAGCATAATTATTTAAATTTCTATGTCGATGGAAATTATTTGTAATTCTTTAGTTTAGGAAACAGAGAAAAGATATTATTGCGACAGATAAAACTGATAATTAAGCACAATGATGTTCAGTCAGACTGAGCAGGTTTCCCACTCAACTACATTCAAAATAGTAGACAAAGTCTATGTTCGAATATAAATGTGATGAAATAAAGTGTCACTGTCTATCTGCTCACTATAATGGAAATTGTTCTATTGGAAATATTTACAAATACTGAAGAGATTACATACCTGATACACAAGATGCAAATCATTTTCCAAAACAAAACATTGCCTTGCCCGCTGAAGTTCTCTGAAAAGTTCTAGGCCATCATCAGGAGGAATGGATGCAGCCAGGCAGGCTGCACCAAGTGGTGTGGGTACATATTGGGTTTTACCATCCTTGTTCTGGAGTCTGATCAGCTCATTTTCTTTCAGAAAGTTGATGCATGCTTTAATGGGATTTTCTGATACAGAGTTGGATGCAGCCAGTAATGTGCAGTTCATATAAATGTCTATCTGTTCTGGTGTTGTTGCTACACCACTTGCTACAACCTGAAAAATTATATTGAAGTTACTATGTTTTATGACATAATTAATCTGAATATTATCAAGACATTTTCATTACATGTTATCACAAAGATGACAAGTATTTTTAGCATCATACCTCCAAAACTGCTCTCTTCAAGCTACTTGAAAGTTCTCCAAATCCTAGGCAACTTTCTATTGGTCGTAAATCTGACTGAATCATTTTCTCGCCGATCCTCTTCTCAGATTTTGAGCAAACAAGAAAACTTTCACCTGTTAAAAAAATTCCGATGTTAAACATCTTCCACACTTTATGACAAAAGGGAGATTAATTTCAAAAGTCTGTCAATTAAAATTCATTAGATATGTATCTCAAACTGAATGGACAGATGTGGATTTGAGCTTTAATGCTCTTGACTGAAAGTCCAATAAATTGTGGAGCATTTGAAGACAAATATTATTATTTGGCACATATCAATGCCAATTTTTCAGCTGTATTAAAAAGCATAAGGATAAGAATAAGGATAGTGTTTTACTCACGGGAGATTTCAACGCCAGGATCGGAAATCGAACAGATGGTTATGAAAAGGTTATGGGTAAGTTTGGAGAGGATATGGAGGCCAACAGGAATGGAAAACAGCTCTTGGATTTCTGTTCCAGTATGGGCTTAGTTATTTCAAATTCCTTCTTTAAGCATAAGGACATTCATCGCTATACTTGGGAAGGAAGGGGAACCAGATTTATCATTGACTATATAATAAGAGACCAGGATTCAGGAAGACAGTCAAGGACACACATGTTTTCAGGGGGGTTCTTTGATGATACTGATCATTATTTATTCTGCAGTGAAATTGGTTTTGTGAGGCCAAAAGAGCAGAAAGTCAGGTCCATGTGTAGAAAGATAAGAATGGAGTATCTTCAAGACAAGGAAATTAGGCAAAAATACATAACAATGATCTCGGAAAGGTAGGTTGAATGTAATGATTTACAGTCACTGGAAGAGGAATGGTGAAGGTACAGGGACATACTACTGGAAGCAGCTAGAGAATGTCTTGGAACAGTAGTGTGTAAAGGCAGGAAGAAGCAGACAGCTTAGTGGAATGACACAGTCAAAGCAGCCTGTAAAAAGAAAAAGAAGGCATTTAAAAATGGCTCCATACTAGAAATCAGGCAGACAGAAAAAAGTTATGTTGAAGAAAGAAACTAAGCCAAACAGATAATTGCAGACTCCAAGCAGAAATCATGGGAAGACTTTGGTAACAAGCTAGAAACTCTGGGTCAAGCCGCGGGAATACCATTTTGGAGCGTAATTAGCAATCTTCGAAAGGGAGGAAAGAAGGAATTAACGAGTGTTTTGAACAGGTCAGAAAAACTGCTAGTAAATCCTGTGGATGCCTTGAGCAGATGGAGGGAATATTTTGAAGAATTGCTCAATGAAGGTGAAAAATTAAATGATGTGTCCGATTTTCAGGTAGAATGGGATAGGAACAACGATGAAAACAGGATCTCATTTTAGGAAGTGGAGAAAATGGTCAGTAGATTACAATGCAATAAAGTGGCTGGAGTGGATGAAATTAAGCCGGAACTCATCAAATACAGTGGAATATCAGGTCTCAAATGGTTACACAGGATAATTGAAAAGGCGTGGGAATCAGGACAGGTTCCGTCTGACTGGACAAAAGCGGTAATCACGCCAATTTTCAAACATGGAAACAGAAAAGTTTGCAACAACTATCAAGATTTCTCCTTAATTAGTGTTGTAGGCAAAATATTCTCAGGTATTGTTGAAAGGAGAGTGTGCGTATTAATTGAGGACAAGTTAGATGAAAATCAGTGTGGATTTAGGCCTATTAGAGGCTGTCAGGACCGGATCTTTAGCTTACGGCAGGCTATGAGTGGAACAGGAAATTGTATCTATGTTTCATACATCTGGAAATGGCTTATGACCGTGTTCCTAGGAGGAAGCTACTGTCAGTTCTTCAAAATTATGGTATAGGAGGCAAACTTCTGCAGGCAATTAAAGGGCTTTACATAGACTGTCAGACAGCAGTTAGAGTAGAAGGCAAATTAAGCTCATGGTTCAGGGTAGTTTCAGGAGTAAGACAAGGCTGTAACCTGTCACCATTGTTGTTCATACTATTCATGGATCATATGCTGAAAACAGTAGACTGGCAGGGCGGGATTAAAATAGGTCAAAACAAAAGAAGCAGTCTCGCATATGCAGAGGACTTAGTTGTAATGACCGATTCGATTGAAAGGTTGCAAACTAATATTTCACAGCTCGATCAGAGGTGGAAGGATTATGATATGAAGATCAGCAACTCCGAAATGAAAGTAATGTCTGTGGGAAAGACATTCAAACAGACTGAGTGCCAAATAGGAGGAACAAAGTTAGAACAGGTAGACAGTTTCAAGTACCTGGGATGTATTTTCTCACAGGATGGCAACATAGCGAAAGAACTGGAATAGAGGTGCAGCAAAGCTAATGCAGTGACTGCTCAGCTAAGATCTACTCTCTTCTGCTAGAAGGAAGTAAGTACCAAGACTAAGTTAGCAGTGCACCGCTATATCTTTCGACCTACTTGTTGTATGGGGGTGAAAGTTGGGGGATACGGGTTACCTTATGAATAAGGTAGAGGTTACAGATATGAAAGTAGCAAGAATGATTGCAGGTACTAATTAAATGGAAACAATGGAATGAGGGTGTCCATAATGAGGAAATCAAAGGAAAACTGGGAATGAACACCATAGATGAAGCAGTTAGAGCAAACAGACTGAGATGGTGGGGTCATATTACACATATGGGAGAAGCAAGGATCCTAAGAGAGTCATGAGCTCAGGAGCGGAGAGTAAGAGGAGTCGAGGTAGACCAAGAAGAAAGTACTTAGATTCTGTGCATAATGATTTTGAAGTAAAAGGCATAACATCAGACGAGGAATCAAGGTTAGCATTGAATAGGGGATCACGGAGGAATTTTATTAGAGGTACTATGTTCCAGACTGAATGCTGAAAGGCATAATCAGTCTCTAATGATGATGATGATGATGATGATGATGATGATGATGACGACAATGATGATGATATTAAAAAGTGTGGTGTCGCACAAGTACAAAGTGCGCTCCACCTACTTTCGCCGCGCGCCGCCATACACGCACAGCACGGCGTTCTTACGACAGCCACGAGCGCCCTCTGCTACAACTCCACTCGTGGTCACCTCTGAACGACATCGTTTACTTGGGACTGAGACAGCAACCAGTTAGGACGTTCGTAATCAGATAGGCACCAGTGAAGACTTGGCTATCGTATAGGCACTAGGAAGCAGTACTAGGCAGGCCTCTAGCTCAACTATGTATCTGCAGTACTGAGCAATGTAAAAGTTAAGTATTGTATAAATTCTGTGCAATATATATCTCGTTCTAATTTACTCTAGTGTTTCTAGTTTCTGGCTGCTCCCCTCTGTACCTGCACCAGCGTGCTATCTTTATTCCTGTGTCGGTCTCATTCCACTCGGCCACCGACACCTACGACGGAAACGAGACACAAAAGTGGCGACGAGGCTGGGACACAAAAGTGGCAACGAGGAGTGATAGACGAACCTTGGACCAGCAGCCAGACAGCAGCAGTCGGAGCACGCAGAAATTGCTCCCGCCCATCCACCCTTGTTATAAGATTTTTGGTGGAATATATTCAGTTACGTGTTTTGTGGACTTTTTTGTTACAGAGTGTCCTCTTTCATATTGCATTTGTGTTCTGTTATAATTTACTTGTAAGTGCGGCGCCTAATCGGTCAGCATGGCCACTACCCCGAACCCAAACTTAATGGAAATTATTCAGTTACAGACGGCGCAAATCACACAACTCCTGCAGGCAGTGGCGCAGCTAACGGCCCAGGCGGCTCACCAACAACAACAGCATCGTGCAACTGGTAGCTGCTGTACACAACTGTGTGACACCCTTGATATTGTGCAACTATGAATTCAATATCCGGCAGCCGGATGTGATGGTTGTATGACTGTGTTGTGTGCTTGTGTGATTGCGTGAGGGTTCTATTTTCTGAAGAAGGACATGGCCAATATCTGGAAGTGTTGTATGTGTGTGTCGTTTGCATGTGCCTGTCGCAGCTCGTCACCACGTCATTGCGGTGAGTTGTAAACTGTCCTTACTCTATTATTAATTCCAACCTGGACTTTCCATTATTATATTTCAGAATCTTCCAACATGTATTGCCTTTGATCAAACTCTAATATTATCAGTTTAATTCTAGTTAGAATGAATTACAGTTGTACAGCCTTTGTTGGCTGAATCTTCTATTAGATCGCATACAGTCATACTCCCCTTGCTAGGGATGATTGTTCCATATGTCTTGATCATGTGAGGTGAGCACAAGACAGGTTTTCAATGTGCCCTCATAATTTCTATTATTTGTACAGATTTATGTGTAGATGTGGAATTGACTCCTCTCAAGATCTGAAATCTAAGTCACCTTCCATGTTCCTACATTTCATCAAACAGATCTTATCCTAGGCCATCTACTATCAATGATTCTGCTCTTTGTCCTTTTATCATTTTGTGACCATGACCCTGTATTGTTATCAAGAATATTCAGTGTTAATCACACCTGTCTTCTTTAGTAATGTAATTGATAAATTCTTCTTGAAGTCTGAGGTCACAGTTGGTTCTCAAAAGGGTCTTAATTATTCTAACAAAATGACATCTACTCCAGGTGCTTTGTATGGACTTGTGTGTTTCAGTGTCCTGTCAGTTCTTCCTCCAGTATTAAATGTTCTGTCTGATCTTCAGTATAATTGACTTCCAGTTTCTTTGCTTCTGTGTGTTTCTTAAACCTTTCTACTTTCCTTTCTCAACTTAATTCCAGCTTCCCATCTGACCCTTGATATTCATACAATTTATTATATTTTCTCCAAATAATCTTCTGTGATGAACTTCTATCTTCTATATCAGTTTATATCTCTTAGTATTTGCAGTAAACAAATATGAATAAGGAAAGAAACTTTCAATCTTACTAATCATTCATCAATAACAAAAACCACAAAACATATAATCACTGACACAGAATTTCCGTTCTTCCATCAGGAGCACAATTAAAACAAACTACAGTAAAACCTCGTTTTTACATTCTCGGTTTTTACGTTTTCCCGCCATTTACACCATTTTTTGTCGGTCCCATCAAATTTCCTATGTTTACAATGTTAATTCGCCCTCGTTTTTGCATTAACATATTTATGCTTTTCCCGCGTTTTACACTCTTTTAAAGCAAGTTCGTGAAGAAAAATGACGTAATGCACATAAATTGACACTAGCATGGCTTTCCCTTAAAGTATAGCGTTTAAAAATTATTCGCATTCGAGTTTCTTGACACTTTGCGTTTATTCAAACGTATATTTCTTGTTTTGTTGTTGACTTAAAGTCGCGCCGATTTGTGGCAATGTAGTTCTTCTTTTCACTAGCTTCTTTGGCAGAGCGCCTGGCATGTACTCAGACAAACAGAACGGTTTGTTAATGAGAGAATAACGCTGATTTGTGGTGGTGTAGTTCGTCTTTCCGCCAGCTTCTTTGACAGAGCAACTGGCGTGTACTCAAACAATCAGAACCAGTTGCTTTGTTGAAGTGAGAATAAATAGTTGTGTTGTTTTTGTGATACATATTTCTGATTAATAAAGAACTTTATCTGTCAAAGTTGGGTATCATAATACCCACAACCTCAAAAAAGCGATAATAGTGAGAGATGCCAATCCTATGCAAACGTCTCAAAAATACTTATGCATATGTTAGTAGTCCAGAATGCGAATAAATTCTCTAATATTGTCGTGTGAAACATCGAAAAATACAAAAAGAACGGAACTGTAGGAGTTTTACTATGTAAATAATTAATTCCGGTAAAAGGCAGTAATTTTGAAGATGTGTTACATAGCCTGGCAGCGGCGTCCAAACGATATCTATCGAAGCGGTTTAGGTAATTTTCAAGATGTGTTATAGCCCAGCAATGGCGTCCTCGATCATAATGAATGAAATTACATAAAAAATTTCTACTTCCCATAAAATTACCAGTTTACCTGGCGCTTAAAATAGTGGCATCCTCGATTATAATGACTGAAATTACATCAAAAATTTCCACTTCCCATAAAATTACCAGTTCTGCCTGACGCTTAAAATAGCGGCGTCCTTGATTATAATGAATGAAATTATGTCAAAAATTTCTTCTTCCCATAAAATTACCAGTTCTGCCTGGTGCTTAAAATAGTGGCTTCCTCGATGATAATGAATAAAATTACGTAAAAAATTTCTACTTCCCACAAAATTACCAGTTTTGCCTGGTGCTTAAAATAGTAAAAATTTGGATAACCTTTATTGTATAACCAACTCCCTGGCGAGTATTTAGATGTCTATTATGTACATATATCACACATAAACTACAAAAATGCAAGGCTGATCTAGTAAGCATATTTTACCATTTAAAACATTATTTCCTGCATTTTACACCATTTCACTGAAGTCCCCTGAAAAGCGTAAAAACGAGGTTCTACTGTATTAACTGCTATAATCAAATAGTGAAAAAATTTACTGAACAAGACATTGACACACTGAATAAATTCATTAAAACAATTTTGCCTTAGATTAGAGAAAATAAGACAGCACACATGACAGTCTCTAAAATATAGATTATCTACAATCATATACCTTCTGTGTCCCTTCCCAGTCTCCCAGCTCTTCCAATCATTTGGCGATATGTTTGAATTCCTATGGCTTCACCACAAAATAAAGGAGACCTAATAATAACTCGCCTGGCAGGTAAGTTGACACCTGATGAGAGAGTGGATGTAGCAACAAGAACACGTAAAACTCCTCCACGAAATAAACCTTCAATTATATCCCTTTCATCCAAGGTCAGACCTGAAAATTGAGATATTAATTAGAAATAGTAACTAAGTCATATTAACAGTAAATTTTCATCAACACAGTAAATTTATAAAACAAACCTGCATGATGAAAGGCCACACCAAAAGATACAGTCTTTCGTAAAACAGTATCCAAACCAACTGGACATCTCTTCAACTGTTCCAATGCTTCTACTATTGCAGATGTATTAAGCTGACTTCGGAGCTTGCATCCCATGTCATGTTTTGAATTTCCTGTTAACATTAAAAATGAATTTGTTAACAAAAACAACTGGAACCAGAAACTTTAGATATTAATTATTCAAGAATCAGCATTTCAGAGTCTAGATTTCATGTAGAAAAGTGAGAATTCAACCAGGAATTCACTGCAGTTCAAAAGTATATTTGTCTGATGTACTAGTACTTCTGTATTCCTTCCTTAAATGCCACAAAGGTGAACTTTTAAATGAGTTGAGGTTATATAGTGTCTGTAAAGATAGGCACAAAAATACATTTTAATGTAGGGTAAAGTTTTGTATTTTGCTAAGAAAACCTTGGCACATGAAAATGTTTCAAGTTATTCTAATAATTATGCAATAGTAAGAAATTAGAGATTTATTTCCAAAGTAAGTATTGTTTTTAAATTACGCTACTAGAGCACAAAAGCTGGCATTTGGCACATGCACATTGTATACCACACTCTGTGGGACAGCCACGGACGTCATTACAATGCCATTTGGCATGTTTACAATACTTTGTGAATATTTGAAATGTTTTCTCCGAATGAGAATCCTGACAACTGTGAAATATGTACTGTGATATAATTTCTTAGTGTTAAAGGTGTGAAACTGGCTTAAATTTATTCTCAGATCAGTGAAATGCATGGAGAAAACATTATCAATGATAGGATGGGACAGATGTTGGTGAGAAGTTTAAAGATGGTCCTATAAATGTGGATAATGAGATACAAAGTGGGCAACTTTCAGTCACTATTGACAATTAAATGCAGAAGGTTAATGAAAAATGAGAACAGGTGCTATATAATTTTTAAGTTATGTCATGTATTCAATTCTTTGACGTTCCTACAACAGTACAGTCAAGCAGGTGAGAAGATTTTAAACCAAACTGTCACAGGTGATGAAAACTGTGGCTGATGCTACCCCTAAATCAAAATAGCAAACTATGGGATCGCAGCATACAGCATTACCCAAGCAAGTTAAGTTCAAGAAAATAATTTCCTCTCATATTTATTTATTTATATACAGTAGAACCTCATTTTTTCGCTTTTCAAGGGACTTCACTAAAATGGTGTAAAATGCAGGAAAATGTAAAATGCAGGAAGTAGTGTTTTAAATGGTAAAATGTGCTTACTGGATCAGCCACGCATTTTCATAGTTTATTTGTGATATATGTACATAATAGGCATCTAAATACTCGCCAGGAAGTTTATTATACAATAAAGGTTAACCAAATTTTTACTATTTTAAGCACAGGGCAGAACTGGTAATTTTATGGGCACTAGAAATTTTTGACTTAATTTCATTCATTATAATTGAGGACGCTGCTGCCAGACTATGTAACACATCTTCAGAATTACTGCCTTTTACTGGCATTAATTATTTACGTAGTAAAACTCCTAAAGTTCTGTTCTTTTTGTATTTTTCGATGTTTCACTCGACAATATTAGAGAATTTATTCATGTCCTCGAGTGCAAACATATGCATAAGTATTTTTTGTGACGTTTGCCTAGGATTGGCTTTTCACACTATTACCGCTTTTTTGAGGTTGTGGGTTTTATGATACCAAACTTTGACAGATAATGTTCTTTATGAATCAGAAATATGTATCACAAAAACAATGCAACTCTTTATTCTCACATCAACAAAGCAACTGGTTCTGATTGTTTGAGGACACGCCAGCTGCTCTGGCAAAGAAGCTGGTGGAAAGAGTAACTACATCGTCACAAATCGGCGCGTCTTAAGTCAACTACATACATACTGCCATCAATGATACGCAAAATATACATTTGATTAAATGCAAAGTGTCAAGAAACTCGCTGCGAATAATTTTTAAGTGCTATACTTTAAGGGGAAAGCCATGCTAGCATCAATTTATGTAGATTGCATCATTTTTTCTTCACGAACATGCTTTCAAAAAGTGTAAAATGCAGGAATAGTGTAAATATGATAACGCAAAAATGAGGATGAATTAACATTGTGAACATAGGAAATTTGACGGGACCGACAAAAAATGGTGTAAATGGCAGGAAAATGTAAAAACCGGGAATGTAAAAACGAGGTTTTACTGTATTTTTCTTTTCTTTTTGGGGGGGGGGGGGGGAGGGGAGCGGCAACAGTAGGGTGTCCCTTGTAATAAGATTATTTTGCTTCAAGACAATGGTTGTCCTTATTTGACCAATCAAACTCAAGGGTTAATCAGATCATTTGGCTGGAAACAAACTGATTACCCTTCATGTAGACCCAGTCTAGCACTCAGTGATTACAATATGTTCCTACAGCCGAAGAAGCATCTGGCTGATAATTGGCATAATGATTATGAAGGTGTCAAAACAAGTCTTGCAATGGTCTAAACTAGCAGTAGATTTCTTCAAGGATAGTATTCAAAAGCTGGTTGTATGTTACAATAGATGCCTTGATAATTGAGGGAATTACATAGAAAAACATGTTAAAATACAGGCTTTCTTTTAAAAATTAGTGAGGAAAATAGACAACCTTTCCTTTCTATTCCAAAGTCATACTTACTTCTTTAAAAAAGAAAAAAAGTGTTTCATTCTTCATTTGAATACAGTTGCTGATGAAGTATTCTGTTTGGGCTTAATTGAGAAAGCTACTGAAGATGATATAATTTTCACACCCAAAAATACTAACCAATATTACATAAAAACTGTTACCAAAGATGGATATGTTTGAGATTCAAAATTAAACTTGAGTGATGTAAATTATTCCAAATCCATAATAAAAAGTTTATCTGTATGAACAACTTTCTAGAGCTGGTTGAAGTTCACAACTTCAACAAATGGCTCAATAATATAAACAACAATCTTTGACAGTCCCAGTCCTCCACCTGCCATACGTTACTCCCCCTTCAGTGCACAGTCCTTCCATCCTGTGAACCTACCTGTAAGTCGTTTCCTCTTCTCTACTTCTCTCCATTCCCCACATCCCCAGTGAGGCAACTAGAACTCCTACGCTGTACCCACTACATGCCTACATTCTCTCACAGACAGCAGTAGAATCTTCCCTCAGCCCTAACAAGCAATCCCTCCATTTTGATTACCGATGAAAATTCTCCTCAGAGATGATAAATATTGTTCAAACAAGAAGCACCCCCTTAGTCACCCTGTACCATCCTGGCCTGGAATGCCTCAACAAATTCCTCAGACAGGGCTATGACTTTCTCAAGTCATGCCCTGAGATGAGATCATCACTCCAAACTGTTCTTCCCACACCACCCAGAGTAGCCTTCCGCTGTCCTCCCAACCTCCGCAACATCCTCGTCCAACCTTACAACATCCCAAAACCACCCTCCCTACCTAATGGTTCCTACCCCTGCAACCGATCCCACTGCAAAACCTATCCAATGCATCCTCCCAATACCACATACTCCAGCCCCACCACAGGAAAAACCTACCCGATTCAAGGCAGGGCCACATGCGAGACAACACACGTCATATATCAGCTGACATGTGTCCACTGTTCAGCCTTTTATGTTGGTATGACTACTAACAAATTGGCTGAGCGGATGAATGGGCACAGACGGACTATTCACCTGGGGGACACCCAATAGCCTGTGCCAGAACATGCCCTCCAGCATAACTTCAGAGACCTGGGCACGTGTTACACCATATGTGCCATTTGGATACTACCAACAAATACCAGTCCCTCAGAGCTATGGAGGTGGGAACTTGCCCTCCAACATATCCTCTCCTCCCGCCACCCCCTTGGCCTAAATCTACGCTAACCCCTCCCCTTCATCCATCCTCAGCTCACCTACTCATTATCCCTTCCTTACCTCTCTCTCTCTCTCTCTCTCTCTCTCTCTCTCTCTCTGTGTGTGTGTGTGTGTCCATCCATCTTTCCCTGTTAATGAAAAACGTTTTAGACCACCCCCCGCCCCTCCTACACCCCTCAGCATCATTCAGTTCACTCATCTTCTCTTCTCTTTACTACTTGATCTTTCCTCTTTGGTTATATATATCCTCTCTGGCTTGGCTCAGTACGAACATGCAGTATCTCTGACATCCATACTCCCGAACCACCACCTTCATGACCTAGGTCGTGAATTACCTTTCCCTTCCGTTCCCATCCTTTCTTTTTCCCTTCTCTCCCACCTGCCTGATGAAGGAACTGTGTTCCAAAAGCTTGTCCTTTTTGTCCCCTTTTTTCTGTTTCTTCATTTATGTTATTATCGGTGGTACAGTACAATCCCTCTATTTCCCCAATTTATGCCTCCTCGCAAGAAAAGTAGCTTATTACCATGTCACACGCAGTCACAGACAGGCCTTAGGACCTGCTGATACTGACCATCTGTGTGCGAGTTGTTGATGTGAGAATATGTAAGAATTCTATTTCCACACTTTCATCTATGGATCTCTTAACACAAATAAACCTCCACCAAACATCTCCCGAGGTGAAGATGGTCTAAGGTTATAGGTTCTACACTCTACTCAAGACAGAGTTTTAAAGAATACATACTAAGTAAGATACACAACCCTAACCCAAACTATTAAAGAGCCTAAGGTGTAGTATGTGGTTACTTACCAAGTGTCTGGAATTCCTTTGCAATATGCTGAGCCAAACTTTCACACCAATTTTTAGTAGGACAAAATATTAGGACAGAGTGCCCTGCTAATAATGTTTCAAGGCAGAGGTAGATAACATGATCACCATCATCCTATGCAAAATAAAAAACAAAAATATGAAAAATTCAAGGAGAGCAATAAAATATTTCACATGCTAATTACTTTAAATACCTGGATTATTACTTCTGGCTGTAGAACTCTTTGAACCTTCAGTGTTTTATCGTATATAAGCGATTCCACCTTAAGAAACTCCTGCAAAGGGACAGGTCGAAAATCTGTTCTATAAAGACCTGCCTTAAGCCATTTAGCAAGGAGGTCAAGGTTTGGTAAGGTAGCTGACATTCCAATAATTTGAATAGATACATCCTTTTCTCTGTTTGACAGAAGAAAAACAAATAACATAATAAATTATCTTGTTGTTAAGCTGAAATTACATTGTTATATTATAAAATTCGTCCAACAACAACAATGCTCTATAATAAAAATGTTAAGTACAGATAAAACATGCAGTACAGTAAATAAACACAATGAAAAAAACTAACTTCAGCAGATACACAAATCCTAACTTTTATGTGTTCCTACAAAAATTTTGTTGTTTTAAAGGAAAAATTCACCTGAAAAAATTAAAAGCAATAGAACATAAAATAGCCAGACAATGGTTGAATATGAAATTCCAGATATGGTCAAAACACACATTTAAAATAGTGAGTGACCTGGCTTTCATATACATCTTTGTTCTTCTAAAAGGATTACTTTACTTTTTTCATAATTTAGATATAGATTTTTTTTTTTTTTTCTGTCGACTTAACCCTCGCATGGTCGTATCAAACTCTGACTGTCAACCTGCCATCTTTTCACTAAAGATGTCAGAAGTTCTACCATGCTTGCTCCTGAAAAATTATATTTTTTAATTAATAGAAATACAAATTTTAATATCTGATCTTCATTATTTCTAATGATACTATTGCAAGATCTAATTAAAGAATTGTAATTTGTCTCTCTCACATCTTTGTGTTCTCATCAATTTGTCATCAAATCTCACATTCTGAGGAGAAATAAGAATCGTCTGTATGACACATAATCTCTAAGGATCATCATACCAGTGCCATCTTTACTACAAAGTTCTTCAACATTTACTGTATTTCCACCCTCCAAGCCTGTCAGTATAAGGAATCTAATGACAGCATATATCTCTTCCCTAGAATGTTCCTTCATATATCTCTCTCTGGGATAGATGTTCTGTAATATTAAGTTTCTGATATGTAAATTGGTGTATTCCACAAGTGAATCAATCATATGTGCACTAATAATCTTATTGAATGCTGTCACTTCTTGTATAATAACCTTAGCAGACCTCTTCAGATCAAACAGATCCTTTTTATTATATTTTTTTTAGGGTGATTTCGCCATTTTGGTTCTTAGACTTTCCTTAAACCACTTACGGAACTACATCTACATGTGTGTCACTGTTGTGATCACTAACAACTATTTGTTCTTCTTCCCCATCTGACCAGTCAAATTCAGAACACTTGCTATGATCCAAACCTTCATTTAGAAGACTTCCACTCTCCTCCTCTGATAACCCTTTCTTAAAAAAGGCCATAGAAGTACAAATACAGGTAAAACATAGTTGCTACTGAAAGATTGTAATCCAAAATAAAGACACTATTCACAATTAACATAAAAATACTTATATTACCAGTTGTGTGTGTGAATCTGTACACTAAAGAGAATATGAACTAAAATAAGCTACAACTGTTGTCAATGTGAGAGTGCTACAAATGCAGCAACAATGCTAGTCACTGATAGAGGTCCAACTTGAAGACAGGTGGAACCACCAGCACTGCAACAATGCATATTTTCAATTCAGAGCAAAAAATGAACTCTGGTCA
Organism: Locusta migratoria; assembly: GCA_026315105.1. Lineage (NCBI taxonomy): Eukaryota > Metazoa > Arthropoda > Insecta > Orthoptera > Acrididae > Locusta > Locusta migratoria. The sequence goes on along the minus strand of CM048744.1, from coordinate 245,471,620 downwards.
ACTCGGTCAACCAATGCAACCGCTTGAGGGTTAATATGTCTGTGTAAGTACAGTCCACCAATTATGTCTCATAATTTTCAAGTTCCTTGTGTTATATGTAGTAATTGAGTTGCATGTTAATTGATTAACCCAACTTTTTCAGCAATCCACAACTCATTACAATTATTTTAGCAACAATAGTTTATATAAAAATATTTCTGTAAAATATATAGCTACATTTGATCAGATTCACAACAAATAGTAGAAAACAAATGCATCCCGGATTCTACACATGTTTATAATTCAATGAAAATTTGCTTCTGTTAGTTTGCTGTATTCCCTAAATAACTAGACAACATTGTATCTCAAAATGGAAACCAAACAACCTCCAAAATGAACAATATTTCTTATTTTAAAATACTCTGAGAATTTCATTAATGTATGAAACCACAAATGCACGAGGAAATACATACCGAATATTCATATACTGGATTTTTGTGAGCAATAACTCCAGTAAATAACCACGAAAAGGATCTCCGACTAAATGCAGCTCATCTACCACAACTGCACCCAGATCTTTGATATGACCATCTTCTAAAAGCCTATAACATTATGGACATAAATCAATTATTTAAAGGTAAAATATTGAAGAGTTTACTATAATACTAAATTAGTACTTAAAATTTCATAATTTCTCCAAAGAAGAAACAGTGACAAAAATCACAGCTGAATCTTGGGGCTTATGTTTTTCACTTAATAAATAGCTAAATAAACAATGAAAGATGAAACATAAAATAGTGAAAGATGCAGATACTCTTCCCGGGTTTGCCACCAGATAATACTGTGTGTAACCCACAATATTTTGTTGAAAGAACTGTCTGACATCTTCCTGTCTGGTCACTTAAGCAAGATGCTACTAAGTGTGGCAGCAGAGTAATTTATAAGGTAGAACTTATTTGTTGGTCAAAATAACCATTCCTTTAGAACACCATCCTTAGATGTTGTAGCTCACCTGGCAGACAGTCACCATCAGAGTCCACACATACCAGAGAGTGTAAGACACTACCACATTGTGCAAGGTGATGACAGCTTGTGGCCTGGAAATATAGCTGTGTGAATTGGTTTGCGGTAGACACTGTGTGTCCCAGTGTACCTCTTTTCCCAACTCCATAGTGAAATGGATATTTGCATGCACCAAATTCAGGTGTTGAAGAAACATTGGTAATACCACAAACATATAGTCAACATATTGCCAGAAGCAGAATGGTTAGGGACATGCCAACCACAGTGCTTTTTCCTCAAAGTATTCCATAAAATATTTGGCCAGCATAGGAGACAGAGACCTTCCAATGACGACTCTGACCACTTGTTCAAAATATTGCTGCGAGACCCCACGTTAACCAACTGCCGGCGTGGCGCAAGGGATAGTGTCACACGTTGTGGTTTTGAAGGTCACCAGTTCAATCCTGTCCACCGCCAAAATTTTTTTCTATGTAATTATAATTTCCAGAATGTTCTACATGTTTCTTATGTTAACTATTCTTCTAATTTCTGGTACATTCTGTCTGTGAATAAATAACAGAGCACTCTTCCCGAGAGTTCACCATTTTTTTCATCACAATTTATAATTCAACAAAGTAAAGTCCAGGTTGGAATCAGTAATAGTGGATAGGTACAATTCACTATAAAGAAGATAGCTGAGCCTCAGACAGGCATCTAGAATAGTCTATCACATTCACAAAACTTAAAATTTTGGTCACAGCCTTCATCATAAATGCAAATACATGTTGTTGTTATGGTCTTCAGTCCAAAGACTGGTTTGATGCAGCTCTCCACCCTACTCTATCCTGTGCAAGCCTTTTCATCTCCTCATAAGAACGGCAACCCACATCCACTTGAATCTGCTTACTATACGCGTCTCTTGGTCTCCCTCTGCGATTTTTACCTCACACACTTCCCTCCAATGCTAAATTTACGATTCCTCGATGTCTAAGAATGTGTTCTACCAAGCGATCCCTCCTTTTAGCCAGGGTATGACCAAAATTCCTTTTCTCACCAATTCTGTTCAGTACTTCTTCATTGGTTATACGATCTACCCACCTAATCTTCAGCATTCTTCTGTAGCATCACATTTCAAAAGCCTCTATTCTCTTTCTGTCCGCACTGCTCATCGTCCATGTTTCACTCCCGTACAAGGCAACACTCCACACAAATGTCTTCAGAAAAGACTTCCTTACACTTAAATTAATGTTCGATGTTAGCAAATTTCTCTTTTTCAAAAATGCTTTTCTTCCCATTGCCATTCTGCATTTTATATCCTCTGTACTGCGACCATCACATGTTATTTTACTACCCAAGTAACAAAACTCATCTACCACCTTCATTGTTTCGTTACCTAATCTAATTCCTTCAGCATCGCCCGATTTTCTAAGACTGCATTCCATTATTTTTGTTTTGCTCTTGTTAATGTTCATTTTATACGCTCTCTTCAACACACTGTCCATTCCATTCAACTGCTCTTCCAGGTCCTTTGCTGTCTCTGACAGAATTACAATGTCATCAGCAAAACGCAATGTTTTTATTTCTTCCCCCTGAACTTTAATCCCTATTCCAAATTTTTCCTTGCTTTCCTTCACCACCTGCTCGATGTACAAATTGAATAACATCGGAGAAAGGCTACAACCCTGTCTTACTCCCTTCCCAACTGATGCTTCCCTTTCATGCCCTTCGAGTCTAATAACTGCGGTCTGGCTTTTGTACAAGTTATAAATAACTCTCCTTTCCCTATATTTTACCCCTGCTGACTTCAGAATTTGAAACAGTGTATTCCAGTCAACATTGTCAAATGCTTTCTCCAAATCTACAAAAGCTAAAAATGTAGGTTTGCCTTTCCTTAATCTATCTTCTAAGATAAGACGTAAAGTGAGTATTGCCTCCCTGGTTCCTACGTTCCTCCTGAATCCAAACTGATCTTCCCCAAGGTCAGCTTCTACCAGCTTTTCCATTCTCCTGTAGATAATTCATGTTAAAATTTTGCAACCATGACTTATCAAACTAATGGTTCTGTAATTTTCACACCTGTCTGCGCATGATTTCTTTGGAATGGGGATTATTACATTTTTCTTTAAGTCTGAGGGTATTTTGCCTGTCTCATAAATCCTACACACCAGTTCAAATAGTCTTGTCATGGATGGCTCTCCCAGAGACTTTAGTAGCTCTGAGGGTATGTCATCTACTCCTGGGGCCTTGTTCTGACCTAGGTCTTTCAAGGCTCTGTCAAATTCATCTCTCAGTATAGTATCTCCTATTTCATCTTGATCTACGTCCTCTTCCCTTCCTACCACATTGTCTGTAAGTTCATTTCCTTTGTAGAGCTGCTCTATGTACTGTTTCCACCTTTCAGCTTTCCCTTCTTTGCTGAGAACCGGCTTCCCATCTGAGTTCTTGATATTCGTAGAGTTGCTTTTCTTGTCCCCAAATGTCTCTTTTATTTTCCTGTAGGCGGTATCTACTTTTCCCCTTCTTATACATTCTTCTACAGATTAGCATTTGGCTTCTAGCCACTCCTGCTTAGCCATTTTGCACTTCCTGTCAATCTCATTTTTTAATCGTCTGTACTCCATTTTGCCTGTTTCATTTACTGCATTTTTATATTTTCTCCTTTCATCGATTAAATCTAGTATTTCCTGTGATATCCAAGGATTTTTTGTAGGTCTTGCCTTTCTACCTATTTTGTCCTCTGCTGCCTTCACTATTTCATCTCTCAGTGCTACCCATTCCTCTTCTACTGTTTTATTGCCTAAATCTCCCTCTGAAATTCTCCAGAACTTCACTTTCCTTCAATTTATCTAAGTCCCATCTCTGTATTTTCCTATGTTTCTGCAATTTTTTCAGTTTCAGCCTACAGTTCATGACTAACAAGTTATGGTCAGAGTCTATATCTGCCCCTGGGTACGTCTTGCAGTTTATAACCTGGTTCCAGAATCTATGTCTTACCATTATAAAATCTATCTGATACCTTCCAGTGTCTCCTGGTCTCTTCCATGTATACAACCTTCTTTTGTGATTCTTAAACCACGTGTTTGTTACGATTAAGTCATGTTCCGTGCAAAATTCTACCAGGCGACTTCCTCTTTCATTCCTCCTGCCCAGTCCATATTCACCTACTATTTTTCCTTCTCTTCCTTTTCCTACAACCGAATTCCAGTCTCCCATCACAATTAAGTTTTCCTCTCCCTTAACTGTTTGAATAATTTCCTTTAGCTCCTCATATATTTCTTCGCTCTCCTCATCATCAGCAGAGCTAGTTGGCATATAAACCTGTACTACTGTTGTCGGTGTTGGCTTCGTATCTATCTTGACAATGATAATGCGATCACTGTGCTGCTCATAGTAGTTTACCCGCATTCCTATTTTCTTATTCATTATCAGTCCTACTCCTGTGATACCCCCAACTGATTTTGTATTTATAATTTTGTACTCACCTGACCAGAAATCCTGTTCATCCTGCCACCGAACTTCACTAATCCCCACTATATCTAACCTCAACCTATCCATTTCCCTTTTTAAATTTTCTAATTTTCCTACCCGATTAAGGGATCTAACATTCCACGCTCCGATCCGTAGAATGCCAGTATTGTCTTTCCTGATGACAACATCCTCCTGAGTAGTCCCCGCCCGGAGATCCGAATGGGGGACTATTTTACCTCCGGAATATTTTACCCGAGAGGATGCCATCATCATATGTTCATACAGTAGAGCTGCATGTCCTCAGGAAAAGTAACGGCTGTAGTTTCCCCTTGCTTTCAGCCGTTCGCAGTAGCTGTGTGGCAAAGCCACATGAGCTAATGTTACAAGGCTAGCTCAGTCAATCATCCAGACTGTTGCCCCTGTAACTACTGAAAAGGCTGCTGCCCCTCTTCAGGAACCACACGTTTGTCTGGCCTCTCCACAGATACCCCTCCGCTGTGGTTGCACCTACGGTACGGCTATCTGTATCGTTGAGGCACGCAAGCCACCCCACCTCGGCAATGTCTGTGGTTCATGGGGGTGGGCAAATACATATCTTTTTTTTATTAAGGCTGTGGCAGAAAATTTAAGTTATGTGACTGACTGTCTATTCAACATGCCTGTCTGCAGCTCAGCAATTGTCTTTGTGACAATTTATAACAACTGATCAGTATGCTATTAATACTATTCATGGACTTCAGTATTATGCGAATAAACTGAAATCATGTCACAACTGGGAATAGTAGCTTGGTATGTCACAGACACTGAAATCCACTAAGCTGTCAACCTTAATTAGGAACCAGATGGATCATCCTTGTTGAATCTTTTTTCCTATCTCCCCTATGTCATGACAATTTAGCAGATATACACAGTGACTACTCGGTTGCTCAACATGTCTCTTTCATCTGAGGGGCTACTGCAACAGCAGCCACCTTTGTGCCAGATTTGCCAGCTTCTCCATAAGGACAATGGGCACTTGTTCACAAATTCTTATTTACAGCTGTTACAGGAGGTTTCCTGAACTTTAACCCCATTCTCCCACTGATTCTTCCCCACAGCAAACAGAGAAGTCAGCTCCTACTTCAACACCATCTCTCCCAGGCAGCATCACCCAGGTCACTTTCTGCCCTCATATACCAATTCAAGGAGGAAAGGATCGGCTAAGACCATCAGCCTTTTCAATGGATGATGCTGCACGTTGATATAGCTCATGTTGTATTGTTATCATTGGCCCTATCTGAAGTATTGTATAGTGACATCCACCTACCACTTTACTTCTATTTTAGAGGACTGTGTACCATTTGGGAAGTAATCAATTTCCAAATTGCCAATGAATGGTTTCCTCGCCACAGTAATGCAAGTGTTTTTTGTCATCAATAACTGACAGGATCAGTTATGTTTATCTACCATATGTCATTCATTTTGTGATTCAGTGTATTGAAAGAAATATTTATAAATTTGTATTGTATTTGTATCTGATTGACGTGTCCAAAGTTTGGGCCTGTAAAATGTAATATAAGATTGGAAAGGTAGGGAGCTATAAAAACCTAAAACTTGAAATTATTTGTTTCCTGATAGTGCCAGACAAATAAACAAATCTGTTAAATATGTAGCCTTGGTTTCACATTACAAACAACGAATATTCCCGCTTGTAGTGTCCTACCCGAAAGAATGTTTTAATTGCGTTTCAGATATGAAGTCATCTGAATTGCAGTATTAATTGTTTTGTTCATTCTGTTATGAAAGTTAGTGGTGACAAAGATAATGTTTACAATCTCTTAGATGTCACAGTACATATTGTTCCTATATCATGTTAATAACAGATTGTACGGGATCTTTGGTGATCAGTATTATCTTGTTCTAAAACGAAATATAACCAGCATTGAAGTTATTGGGCATTTATGTCAAAAATAATTATAATCCCAAATAATTGTTTCTTTGGTGAGTTTGGTTACAATAATTATGATGCCAATATAAAAGGAGGGCAGTCATCATTACTTGAATACAAACATTGATATTCAAGATGGTCAATGGTTTAATAATTGTTTGAACAAGGTGAAGGTGTTTCTTGTTTTACTGTTTTTTTTTTTTTTTTTTTCAGTGTAACATATAGAAAACAATATTACTTCTGTGGATTGAGTGAGTACTGCAACAATTACGAAAGTACATATACACTCATGCACAGGACACCACATGCTGCTCAGACTCTTTGGAAAGTTTCAATATCAGTATTCAGGCATTACCTGTACCATTTATGTTAAGATACTAACAACCACAGCTTTACCCTTCTCCTCTCTGTTAAAGTCTCAGAAAAATATATTTTGAGCTATTTATTTTCATTGTATTATGCTTATATAAACTATAACATTGTTAATGATTTCTAAATGGATGAATAAATAAATAAACAAATAATTGCCAGAAATTTCATTAGGTGTGTACTGTATTTACAGGAATTTTTCTTGCAAAAACTAACTTCATGCATCTTCTAATATGTAGATGATGTAATTAACAAAATTCGTAACATTAATTTTTTTCCATTAGATATTAAAGAACTTACTGACCTATTAATCAAACTATTTGCCTTTTCTATGGTGCAAACAGCAATTTGTATCTTTTTAAACCCTCCAAATATTCGATGGGAGCCCATGAGCCCTTCAACTCTCACGCCTGAGCTGCCCAGTAAGTCCTGCAAACCATTGTAGATCTTACACAGTGCACTCCACATGTAACAGTTGAAAAATCATACATACCATCAAGATGTGACCAGTAAGTGCTAGAAAGTTTTGGACACATTTAAAACTGGATACCCCAAAGAGTATAGAAAATATAAGTATTCATTATCAAACTTTTATCTTGCTACTTGTTAGCACTGTTTATTAAAGAGACAACAGTCTCAACTAAGAAAGTGCATTTCTTAGAAGCACTTACTTTCAAATGCAACTCTTATCCACAATGACAGAAAGAAGAATTTGAAATTGCAGTATTACACCTCATAGCCAAATGCTTACAGCTATTAGTAAATAGGCAATTTTGAAATTCACGACATACATTAAACACATTCTTAGTGTTTGGAATGGAGAAAAAATATTTTTCAAAGTCACCAGGTGGAATATTATCAAGTACTATGTTTACATACGGCCATGTTGTGAACATAACTGAATGAATACTGAATAAAAAATCAAATAGTCAAAATACCTCTGATACTGTAACATAACCAAAATTAAATGTGCACTCTGTTGGTAAGTGTTCATGCCATTATTACTATGAAACATTGCTTTGCTCTGCTGACAGTCACTTTATTTATTTCTTAATTTAATATACTGCTACACATTTTGAACATGTTTTGCTCATTACCAAGCACATTTACTCCATGTAAATGAAAACAAATATTATTTAAATAATCTAAATTCAACCATCTGATATTTTACAAAGTATTTATAATTATAACATGAACACAGAATAAGAAACAGCAATTCTTCAGACACCACATACCTAAAATTCTATTGATTACATAGATAATGAATAAAGTGTTTTTGATAGTCCTTATCTCAAAGATCATTGATTACCTATCATAAGCTTGGTAATACAGCAGTTATCCTACAGTGTAGTGTCAAAATTTGAATATTATATACTTCCCATAGTTCAGCCAAATTGTGAAACTTGATCGGTGTTTGTACAGTAGTAGTAGTAGTAGTAGTAGTAGTAGTATAGGATAGGCTTTAAACAGCTTATAAAAGCACCATTTATTCATATGTGTTATTCCTGAAGAAAACAAAAACAACACTGTACGATGTGCAGTGTCCGTGTTTATAGATTAAACTAAGCAAATGTTCTTCAGACATACATTCATTTCTTGCTAGAAAAACTATGATTTTTAGGCACCAAAACTACAAACATTGTGGGTATGGTCACATCTATACTTTCCATTCATTGTAAATCATCAAAATTTTTACATGTTCTCAAGGTGATATTCTCTAGCCCCTTTTTAATTTTTTCAAACACCCTTGTCTTTTAGTGGGATCTATAAACTCAAAGTTACCTTACTGATGAACAAAACCATATTCTAGCCATTTGCAACTTTGGCCCTCAAATCTATATAAGCATTTAACAAATTATTAAAATACATTCTGTACATGTTTACGCACAAACAAAATTTTTCTGTTTTGAAAACCTTTATTGATTACCAATATAAAAAACATGTTTGGGAACCAAAAGAGCAAATTCTCCCAGTCATTATCAACTCTTAAGTGTGAATGACAGATACATCCGTCCACCACATTCTGTGGCTAATAGCTTGTGGGAATGATGAAATTTCACCCTGACATTTCAACTACGGTTTAGATAACCTTTGTCCACTACATAGCAGCTCTCTTCAGACAACAAAGCATATTCCGGACCAATTATAAGTTTGTTCTAGGCCACACATGAACAGTTTGTGTCCCGTGAGGCAGCCGCTTCATTGAGTGATTTTTTGCAATGGCGAAAATAAGACATTCATCAAACCGAGAGATAGAACAGCTTCTTTTAGAAAGTGACAGAGACACTACTACATGTGATGACTTGTTTTGAGTGTTTTGTGGATAATGCTTCATGCAAAGTAATAGCTAAACAGATTAACAAATGCACAACAGTTCATAATTTCTCAGCCATATTTAGCACCACACTCTAGGGTTTGCAGTTGGCCGGATACTATAAGTGATGAGGTAAAAAACCTCATTGGAATTCTTGTTCTCCAAGGAATTATTCACAAACCAGAATGCAAGATGTCTTTATCAAAGGGATATCCAGGAATGAAAACATGAAGGAAAACTTTTATGCATGGAAAAACTATGCAGCACCACAGTGGCAGGGGGCACCATCACATATCGTTTGCTGAGGAAGAGTCAAGCACACACTAACTTCACACTTAAAGGGTTAAATTTACTACATGATTTTAAGAAATATACCCACTAAAAATGTTATTTTTGAACTCAACAAAGGATTGATGTTACTTTTATTATGTGTCACTGTTACTGTGCACCATCAAATTAAGTAAAGTGCTGCAACATCTTTTAAACAGCCTGCAGAGGTACAAACACATTACGTAAACTACACATATATGGTTCGATTTTGCTGATGCGTAGCAGCATATGATATCCAGAGAAAATATTACAATTTTATTTAAAATTGAGAACACAACACTATCTCACTGTGTTCTCAAGATATTGGACTCATACATGGTAGATGAACCCACATGGTGTGCCCACTTCTGTCCAAGTCGACTTGGCAGCCGTTGCGTTATACATATTATTCCACTTTCAGAAAACTATTATGTGAAAAATAATTTGTTTTCGAAATTTACAGTCTGATACCTTCTACCTATAAGAACACTGAAGAGTGAAAGAAACTGATACATCTGTCTAATACCATGTAGGGCTCCCACAAGCACTCTATAAAGTACCACAACACGACATGACATGGACTCAACAAATGTCGGAAGTAGTGCTGGAAGGAACAGACACGATGCATCCCGTAGGGCTGTCAGTTGATTTGTTGTGTGTTAGGGGGACAAAACTATGGAGGTCATTAGTCCCCCATTCTATCACAGGGTGGTACGAGAAAAGCAAAAATACAAAATAAAAAACACCCACAATTAAAACTAGTAACAGGAGGAAAGTCCCACTCAGTCATTAAATACAACAAAGCTGATGACTGCGGTTAACCGACCACGAAATTAGAAAGAGGAACGGTCAACCACACAGCAACAAAATGAAGCCCACAAATAGAAGACATGTGAGAAGGGGAACGCAGATGGTGAACTGAAGCAAAGCTTCACAGAGAACAATAAAAACACTGCCACGAATAAAACTTAAAACTAAATCAGCCATTGTGGCATCATAGCATAAAACATCTGATAAAACACTAGGAAGATTAAAACACTGCTGCAAGGTGGTTAAAATAGGCCAGTCCAGCAAGATATGGGCTACCATCAAGCGGGAGCCATAGCGACACTGGGGCAGGTCCTCACCACGGAGGAGATGGCCACGGGTTAGACAAGTGTGGCCAATGCTGAACGGACACAGGACTACAGAGTCCCTGCGAGAAGCCCACATGCAGGAATCCCACACAGCCATAGTCTCCTTTATTGCTGTGAGTTTGTTGGGTGGGGTCAGGTTATGCCACACAGCAGCCCAAATCCCACGGGTTCCACATCACAGCACAGACTGGAGATCAGAAGCCGGGAGGCCAATCTCTAAAACGGACACATCGTCAGCCTATCAGCACAATCATTGCCTGGGATGCCGACATGACTAGGAGACCAAAGAAATACTACAGATCAACCAGATCGATCAAGGGCATAAAGAGTATCTTGGATAACCGTCACCAAAGGAGAATGTGGGTAACACTGGTCCCTAGCACAAAGGTTGCTCAGGAAGTCGCTGCAGAGGAGGAAAGACTCACCTGAGCAGGAACGCACAGACTCGAGAGGATGGAAAATGGCCAGCAGATCTGCAGTATAAATACTGCAACCATCTGGTAGAGACAGCTGCTCAATGTGGTCACTACAAACACAGGCAAAGCCAACGCGACCATCAACCAATGAACCGTCCGTATAAATTAGGTCATGGCCAGAGAACCCAGCAACAACAGATAAAAACTGACAACAGACAGCCTCAGGAGGAACTGAGTCCTTGGGCCCAAGGACCAAGTCTAGATGAAGACAAGGTCGCAGCAGGCACCATGGAGGTGTATGTGCATGGGCCCAAAATGAAGGTGGAAGAGGACAGGACTGAAGTTCACACAGGAGGAACTGGATGCAGACAGCTATTGTGTCCCCTGACCTTGGTCGCTGTTGTTGGAGATGGACCGCCAAGTCAGAGAAAAGGAGTAGTTTGGGTGGCTTGGCGAGCTATACACGTGGGCTGCATAGGCTGCAAGCAGTCGAAACCGTAAAGGCGGGACCCCGGCAGGGGTGCGCGATGTGGGAAACTAGGTTTTCTGGAGGGTGATGCAAAATGCAGGTGAGGTGCCGAGGAGTTGTCGTAGCTCAGTTAAACGGGGGGGGGGGGGGGGGGGGGGGGGGGGAACCGCCACAATTCCACTGGAGAATGGAATGTTCTTCGAAACGAAAAGCCATATCGGAACAGAGAAAATTTGTTATTCCTTAGATTCACCAGTAGCTTCCGACAGAGAATCAAGGACCATTGGTTCCAGCGTTTCAGTGAGGGCCAGATCCTCGGGCGATGCGAGGATCTACACCTCGTCTTCAGAAGCAGATGATGTAGGTATGTAAGACCTTAACTGAGGCCACGGGGAGGGCTTCTCTGAAGGGACTTCAGGGATCGATGATGATCGGGAAGCCCTTCGACCAGCAGGTTTTGGATCCATGAGCTGCCGGCTTGAATCCTCTTTGGAACTGGTAGAAGCCTCAGAAGGGATAGTCCCAAGGGATCCATCCCTAGCGAGAGGAGCCAGACAAGACTGGTTGCGGGGAGGGTACTCCCACAGGAGGTGTTGGAGGAGCAACAGAAGAAGGTGGGTTCCCAGCCTTCAGTGGGGCAGGTGTAGAGTGATGGCCCTTAGGGCCCACAGATGGTGCTTGAACGGTGGTTACTGTCGTTCCCACAGAGGGTGGTGACAATCTAAGTGCTGTAGCAAATGAAGTAACCATAGTGACTAGATGGAGCAGTTCATATTTTTTTCCGGACCTCTGTGTACATCACTTGGTCCAAGGTCTTTATTTCCATTATCTTCCATTTTTTACATAGGATGGTGTAGTCTGGTGAACAGGGTGTATGGTGCTGGCCACAGGTCACACAGATAGGAGATGGTGCGCACTGAGCATCCAGCTGTGTTGGACGCCCACAGTGCCCACATGTACTGCTGGTATTACAGCGGGAGGACATGTGGCCAAATTTCCAGCATTTGAAGCACCTCATATGTGGAGGAACGTAAGGCTTTATGCAGCACTGGTAAATCGTAACCTTTACTTTCTTAGGCAGTGATCACCCTCAAAGGCCAGGATGAAAGCACGGGTGGCTACCCTTTGATTCGGACTGGTGGCTGGATGAAGTGGACCCTTGTCAATTAAGTTGCATGCAACTCGTCGTCAGACCGTAACAGCAGACCTTTATGGAAAATTATGCCTTGGACCATGTTAAGGAACTTATGTGGTGTGTTGCTCACAGAGCCCATCTGGATCCTACACCCACCAACTCATCTGATCTGCACAGATGGGAGGTAACATTACTGTACAATGGGGGACAAAAAGATAACCCGACACAAATAATTTAAAAGTCCAATAACAGAGCATTGCGCATGCCCTAGTTCTGGAGTTTAAGTGTTGCCAACTCTAGCAGTTTCCAGAGCTTTAGCTTGGTGTTTACATCGTAAAATAGAAACAATGTAATAATAGTTAGGATACAGTATATGTTGATATTTATAGCAGCTTAACTCATGTATCATTTATTTTGGAAAATGTTATTCAAGCACAACTTTAAATTATTCAGGCTGGCTAATCTTTTTGACTCATTGTACATTCCCTGGTCCCCAAACTTAATATTTTCTTCCCAATAAAATATTCTCCCCAAACACATCATATCCAACGTTCCCACTGTCATGGACCAGCAGTATACCCAACAAGCCATCAGCCCTCCAGGCAGAGAAGCATGACAACAACAAGAGATTTCATGTAGTTTATTTAATGTTAGTTTGGCTTCACTTTTGTTGTTAGTTAAGGTCTTTCACTGTAATTTTCCCTTTTGTTTTCTGTTTGAATACCTTTTATGTGCTTTTCCCACCCTCTGATTATTAGTTACAATTAATATAATGAGTTGATATATTTAAACTGGAATTATTTTAAATTGTACATTTCTTAAGGCTTGTGATTTTAAATGTCCATCAAAAGCAACATTCTGTGGCTGTCATATCCTAATTCTATCCATTTCCTTTGTTCTGTTTTGTGGAATATTGGGATCTATTTCCTATCCTCTATAGTCTGTATTGGATTCCCAACATTTCGAAATGGCCTGTACAACTGTGAACAGCCTCTCACCACATATCTATGGTGAAATAATAGCGTTTACCCTCAGTTTCACTCACAATGATTTCCTTGCATACATGCCCAAGAACAATGAAAACGTAAAATGGTTTGATCACTTTGTTTTTAAGTCTTGGCCTGGATCATCAGGATAAAACAAAAGTTTACAATTTTTGTTGGTCAACCATAGGCCTACACCTAGTGTAGAATGAAGGTATATATTATCCTTTATTATCGAGATGTAAAGAAAGTCAATATCCAGGTAGCTAAGACACTTTTCAGCGTGATTTTTGAAAAAAAAAATGTGAATCATTATAGACTTTACATAACTATTAAATGTCAAGAAAATGGCATATAATGAGAAGAGATATCAACAAGCATACATGTTTGTCATACATGCTTGGATTTTGTTGCTTTCAGCATAGTAACCTGCAATTATGTACATGTTGTACATATTTCTTCACAAATTGTTAAAGCTTATGTCAACAAACCTTTGTACTTCACGATTATTCATATCTCTTGATAATTTACTAATACTTGAAATGCAAAAACATAATAATCATTTCACTGATTCTTTAATAGTGTATATCTGTAATTAAAAACAAAAAATCTCAATGCTGACTTTCTCTCTGCTTGTGGCGTTCAAAGTGTTCAATGCTAAGAACTATCACAACAGTGAGTGTTGCAACAGTTTTTGTTAAGTGAATACTGTGGAAATATGGTTTGAACATACTGAGGCATTGTGTAAGCATTACATTTATTACTTTCAAAAGCGTAGATAGCATTATTCATGGCGAGCATATACATCATTTGAAGCTTATCTGTCATCTTGTGAAGTCACAGAATCCTATTTCTCCATTAAATCTGTGTTTTAAACCTATCTTCTTAGTATTAATGCACTAAGTTGGCAGTGCAGAATATGTACTTTCAAGTAATATACTTTTGTAGATAAATGCTCATCATCAGATATTTGAAAAATCAGTTTTAACACTAATTTTCACTGTTTTAACATACTTTACATTACATTAAAAATAGGAATAAAACATCCGGCAGTTTAAGTTACATCAAACGAGAACAGTGCATTATGAACACTTCCCCAAGACTCAGCAATACGGTGCAAGTGAGCTTCACTTATTCAGTGTAAGGGTGTCTCCCTGTATTCTAACCACCTTGGTGTTGAATCATAGCAATCATAGCAAACATACTGAAAAGTATCTTAACAAGTGTGATAAAATTCAAAAGTCAAAGAGTAAATAGCTATTACAAGGAGTAAATATTTTCCCATATTTCATGCAATATTATTCAAATCAAGACATATATTGTATTGCAATCTTTTTCAAGTAGTCTAGACTTATGTCCTTCCTCAGGATTAAATCTATCTCCAAAACAATGTTCATTGAAATCAATTCAGCAGATAAGTTATGAAAACATAACAAACAAACCAACTCAAATTGGCATCATTGATATTATCAGTAACAGAGGATAAATAAAACCTCACCATAAAGAAGCTCACTGAGCTGCTGAAAGACACGAAACGTTAGACAATCACAAAACTACATTTTTGGACACGGCCTTCATCAGAAAAAGAAACACAGCCATCATTAACACATCCATCATGAATCGTGGAACTTTCTATCCCCAGCCTTATCTGACATCCTTCACCCTCCACTCCCCACCTCACTCTAAGTCTGAATGCTTGTGGCATCGGAGTGGGCGGTCATGTTGGTTGTGTACGAGTATAGTTGTCTGTATAACTGTGTGAATGTATGTGTCTATTTTTCTTTTTCTGATCAAGGCCATGGCCAAAAATTTAGGTGTGAATGTGTTTGTCTATTATTCATGCCTGTCAGCAGCTCAGAAAGTCTGTTTGGGTGAGTTGTTATCTATCCTCTATTATTGACATTCCAATTGGATTTTCATTTTTAAAATTACTGATATTGCTTATTAATTGGATTTTCATTTTTAAAATTACTGATATTGCTTATTAATAACTTCAAACAACATATCTATGCCCAAGCAAACTTAGTTTCAATTCTAAAATTGGTATTATTGGTGTTACTTAGCATAACATACAAATTATTTAAAATATGACAACAAATTCGTGACATGTACCTGAAAGTAAAACATCTTCTCTCTGACAACAGAAACAAATGGCAGAATGATGACGACTTTCTTCTTCCTCTCTAATACAGTTTTAATTGCTAAAATTTCAGCAACTAACGTCTTACCTGAAAATTTTCAAGTATTATTTACCAAGTAATGGTATAATTATATTACAAAACATGCTAAAAATATTAATAGAAATTTACCAAATATAAAATATCCTGATCAAAAGGAAGGTTTATTGGAAGCTTAAGCTTACATAAAACTCGACATATACAAAAAATTTCACAGCAAATGTATTTTTTCTCCTCAGTGTTTTTCCTGCTGCCACTCATTCCCTCAACCCCCTTCTCATATGCAGCTTCACCTCTCTGCAATTACCCCTTCCAGTTCAAAAACCAGGAATAACTTCAATTAATTTCAAAGAAAAAGCAGCAAATAATAAGAATGTATCTCATTTAACCTCACCCTAAATCAAATCTCTTCTAACTATAAAACAGTTCATACTTACCAACAATGGAAGGTCGAGTAAGGAATGTTAATAACAGTATGTGATAGGGAACAACTCACCATAAAGACGAACGTTGAGCCGCTGACAGACACAAATAAAAGACACACAAACACAATTAAATTTTTGGCCACAGCCTTCCTCAGAAAGAGAACATTCATCCACACAATCACTCAAGCACACTCAATGATACAATTTGGACATTTGGTGGTACATGTCTCTTGCATCACTGTAGTGCACCTGCACACTGACCCCTGTTGGTTGGTGACTATTCGCTGTGTGAGGATCAGAAGAACATAACTCCATATCAGCTGTTTCACAGGAGAGACAAGAAAAAGGTATTTTAAGAGGAAAGTTTCGTGTTTCATTGGCGTAATACAAATTTACTTTCCAATGAAATTTATGTGATGTCAATGAATCACAAAATTTTTGTCTTAAAATACGTCATTTCGTCTCTCCTGTGAAGCAGCTGATATGGAGTTACGTTCATCTGATCCTCGCACGGCATATTGCACAAAAACGACATAACTGTGCTGCCTCATCCTCCATACTCTCTGCCCCTGTGGGCTTTTTTTTAGTTTCCCAAGTTAAAATCCTGTTGAAAGGACAAAGATTCGCAATCACAGATGAGATAAAAGATAATTTGTAGACAGCACTTTGCACAATCCAGCAACAGGCACACTCAAGACTGGTTCCTGTAGTGAAAACAGCACTGGGTGAGGTGTATCAATTGTGGAGGAGACCATTTCGAAAGAGACCATGCAAAATAAAATGGTAAATATAAGTAATATTTGTGGTCACTGATCCAGACATTTTTGAACAGACCTTGGGTATCATTAAAATGCCTTTTACTACTACTACTACTACTACTACTATTATTATTACTCTGATTGTTTTGTGATATGTTTACTGAATTGTTCCTGGTTATATGTGAAGGAGGATGATTACGGTTGAATGTCCTGTCAACAACACGGCAAGTTGATATGGTTGTCAGACATAAGAATGTGCCTAAAGGTCCTAATCTGGAGAGGCTAAATAAGCAACAAATAAAAGAAAAACATGAAAAAGTAAATAAACGAACATAAGAGTTGATCATTTAAGTTGCCCTCAGAACCTGCAAACCACTGTGAAGTGCATGGAAAGTGGTGTTACTCCATTCATGTTTGGAATGTGGGAAGAATGACTGTTTAAATATTTCCATGAATGGTGTAATTAAGTTAATCTGGAGTGATATGTAGAAGATTGTAGTATATTCCTGGAATCAACTTAAAGCCAGTTCTTGAAACTACGTATGTAGACTTTCTAGGGACATGTGTTGTTCACTGTATGTGAATAACTGATACTATTTAAATTGTATTTGACTCAAAACAAGAGTTTAAATGCAAAGATCTTGTGGTATACTGCAATTTCATATGTAATTGTCAATATCTCACCAGCTGATGTTGGAGCTGAATACACAAGATTCCCACCATCCAGAACATTTGGACTGCATAAGCACTCCACTTGCCAGGGGAACATTGATTTTACTCCAGCTGAATGATATTCCTGTAAAAGAAAAACATTTTGCAAAATATGCAGTAATCATTGTTTTTAACTCTCAAATGAACAATATACAAATAAAAAAATACCTTTCTCTGGTAATCTTAACAACTCAAACAATTTCAAATTCCTTGAAAAAGGTACTGTTTTTTAAAAACAAGAAGAGTGATAGGCCTATCTTCACAAAACATTTGAGCCAGAGCAACATGGATATACATTGTTTGAATGTCTAGAATCTGATTCCAAGATAAAGCATTCCCATAATTTGTGTCCCTCCATATTGCAGTCTAAATCAATGTCAAATGATGTTCAAGACCAGACAGTAAGGTCTTCTGCCCCACAATCTAAGGTCACAACATTATTACTACAACTATACAACATACACAAAAAATTCTGAAATAATTTTCAAAGGCTGAATCAGTCTTAACATATTCTCAACATATCAGGATTAATTAAAGATAATTCACTATATGCAGTCAAATGTATCTACCTGAACACAAAATCCAGCACAACAGGTAAAAACGAAAAAAAGACAGCATAAAAATCTCTCAACACCATTTGCAATTTTATACAGTAATGTACTGCAAAACATCAACTTATGGTTGTAGATGACTGACCAACATCAAAGCTTCACTATCTATGATGTGCACTCCTTTTAGTCACCTTTTATGATGGACAAGGAAGAAACAACAGAACATTTCTAGCCCTGAAACAGCATGGGAAAGGTGAATGGAGGTGATCTGATGGGAAGGAGGAAGGACAGAAAAGGAAGGAAGTGGGAAAGGTAATGGAGCCCAGAGAAGAAAAAAGGCTGAAATAACTCGTGTGTGTGTGTGTGTGTGTGTGTGTGTTTTGTGGTCAACTATTTGATGCAACTAAAAGGAGACCAGACTTTCACATTACTGCACAAATTAATGAGTTGCATCACTCAAATATCATTGGCTTATACTTCACAGTTTCCAATTAAACTGAATGATGGATAAGCTTTTGTAAACTACTACCAGAATACCTGTTACACTTAATCAATTTAGCAAATCTTAATGAAAAATAATTTGTGTGCCTACAAAATGCTTTTGTCATGTCTTATCAGGCAAGGGAAAATTATATTTTGAATACTACAAACAAAAGTAATTAAAGTGTATACCAAATCATGTTCTGAAGTTATTTGAAAACCTGAATTCACTCTGTACTGGAAATAAATACCATCTCCCATTATTCAGAACAGACACTCCTCATAGTTATTTCCTGAAAAAAAAAAAATGAAGTAATATATGTTTTTCTGCTTGATACGAAACTTCACATTATCTAGTTTCAAGTCACTTAACTAAGTGGCGAATGCTGACATAAATGATGATAAAGAAAAATATAAGTTTAAATCACAAGAGGAGGAGATAATGAACAGGCAACAGAAACACCAGTATCAAAATTAAGAAGTTGTTTAAAATGAAAGAGATTGGGGAGAGATGGGATAATAAGTGGAGAAGAAAAGTAATGAGAATAAAAACTGAATGTAAGAGCACCAACACCTAAAGTGAGACTTAAGACAAACCGTAAGTCATAATTACAATAAATCATGTGAATTACCTTCTGAAGCAAAAATTTTAATAATCCAACAACCACTGCAGCTGTGTTAAAATTCAGAATAGCATTATAACTAGTATTGATAGAGCCTCCATGAC
Organism: Locusta migratoria; assembly: GCA_026315105.1. Lineage (NCBI taxonomy): Eukaryota > Metazoa > Arthropoda > Insecta > Orthoptera > Acrididae > Locusta > Locusta migratoria. The sequence continues at coordinate 245,452,284 of CM048744.1, read as the reverse complement.
AAACAAGTGATCTTAGGAAAATGAAAAGTTATAAAAACATTAGTAAGGATATGCAGAAGAGAAATTATGAATAAGAAACTGAAAGAAACATTTAATTTCCACATGGTAGGCTAACATTTGTCACTTATGCACCATGTTTACATTCCAGGTTACAAGCACTGCTGAATGTGATGACAATCTGAGTCCACAACAGCTGTGAACCACCCTAGAGATTAATCTACCACTTCTTCACGCATCTCAGGAGGAATGTTGGCTACCTTCTTAACTAGGTTCATGTTCTGCTGATAAACTCTGTCCTTCAAATAACCTACAGCCAGAAAACACAAGTGTTCAGATTTGGTGATCTTGCAGTTTGGAATGATTACCCAATACAATAAGTCTTACTGATATAATTCTGATATTTTGCCTGTCACACGGCAGGCTATGGCTCCACAAAATCCCACCTTTTCCTTATCAAAAGATAAATCTGAACATGCCATAGTGAGAAATTGAGAGTCTGCCATAACTATCTAAAATGCTGATAAAAATAGCTTTAAAGCAAGTAAAATGCAGCAAAGATCCTATAGTATGTAACATATCAAGGATCATGACACGCCTCTTCAATAACAACGACACCACTGGAGTGACATGTATACCAAGCAAGTAAAAGAATATGCAAGTTACTTAACTATCAGTACTAATAGTATAATATTTACTATAATGGAAATGAACTTCATGAAAGGGAAGTATTTCAATATGAGATAGGTGATACCATACAGCGAGGAGAGTCTGACAAAAGCACTGAAAGAAAACATGACCCTGAAGTAGATGACATTCCCTCAGAGCTACTGAAGTCTGTGGGAGGGCCAGATGACTACTACTTGTACGCAAGATGTATGAGATACACGAAATACCCTCATACTTAATCCCGATTCAAAAGAAAGAAGATGCAGACAGGTTTAAAGATTACAGAACCATCAGTTTAATAAGTCATGGTTGCAAAATTCCAACACAAATTATTTACAGGAGAACAGAAAAGCTGGTAGAAACTGATCTCAAAAAAGATGAGTTTGGACTTAGGAGAATACTCATCTTACAAATTATCTTAGAAGTTAGATTAACCGAAGGCAAAGCTACATTTCTAGCTTTTGTAAATTTGGAGAAAGCTTTTGACAATGTTGACTTGAATACACTCTTTAAATTCTGAAGTTAGCAGGGGCAAAACATTGCTGGAACAGAAGGTTATTTACAACTTGTACAGAAACCAGATAGCAGTTAGATGTAAAGCTTCCATGGCCATTGTCACTGTCAATAAAATTCTTAGTTTTTGGCAGCATTATCAACATGTAAAATTCCGACATTTTGGCCACTGTTGCAAGTGGCATTTGTCAAGGTCTCTGTCTGACTGCCGAATGCAAAGTATTGCTGGTACTTACATAATAGTGGGAGAAGCTGTTATTGAAGTATTAGGGGTTCTTTATTGGTGTTTATATTACAGCCTGCAATTGGAGGGAATAGAGATAGTTCATTGGTGTTTGCATTGTTTATTTCTATTGGTGAAAATTGGCAAATGAAAGGCAGGCAGCGGTTATAACGTGAATCTGTTGCCTTGCTTCCTGGAGTTGGCTGATGAATGCTAGTACTCTTGTGTACATACAGTCGTAGTAGTCTCCCTCGCAAGGATCATGACACGCCTCTTCAATAACAACGACACCACTGGAGTGACATGTATACCAAGCAAGTAAAAGAATATGCAAGTTACTTAACTATCAGTACTAATAGTATAATATTTACTATAATGGAAATGAACTTCATGAAAGGGAAGTATTTCAATATGAGATAGGTGATACCATACAGCGAGGAGAGTCTGACAAAAGCACTGAAAGAAAACATGACCCTGAAGTAGATGACATTCCCTCAGAGCTACTGAAGTCTGTGGGAGGGCCAGATGACTACTACTTGTACGCAAGATGTATGAGATACACGAAATACCCTCATACTTAATCCCGATTCAAAAGAAAGAAGATGCAGACAGGTTTAAAGATTACAGAACCATCAGTTTAATAAGTCATGGTTGCAAAATTCCAACACAAATTATTTACAGGAGAACAGAAAAGCTGGTAGAAACTGATCTCAAAAAAGATGAGTTTGGACTTAGGAGAATACTCATCTTACAAATTATCTTAGAAGTTAGATTAACCAAAGGCAAAGCTACATTTCTAGCTTTTGTAAATTTGGAGAAAGCTTTTGACAATGTTGACTGGAATACACTCTTTAAATTCTGAAGTTAGCAGGGGCAAAACATTGCTGGAACAGAAGGTTATTTACAACTTGTACAGAAACCAGATAGCAGTTAGATGTAAAGCTTCCATGGCCATTGTCACTGTCAATAAAATTCTTAGTTTTTGGCAGCATTATCAACATGTAAAATTCCGACATTTTGGCCACTGTTGCAAGTGGCATTTGTCAAGGTCTCTGTCTGACTGCCGAATGCAAAGTATTGCTGGTACTTACATAATAGTGGGAGAAGCTGTTATTGAAGTATTAGGGGTTCTTTATTGGTGTTTATATTACAGCCTGCAATTGGAGGGAATAGAGATAGTTCATTGGTGTTTGCATTGTTTATTTCTATTGGTGAAAATTGGCAAATGAAAGGCAGGCAGCGGTTATAACGTGAAGCTGTTGCCTTGCTTCCTGGAGTTGGCTGATGAATGCTAGTACTCTTGTGTACATACAGTCGTAGTAGTCTCCCTCGCAAGGATCATGACACGCCTCTTCAATAACAACGACACCACTGGAGTGACATGTATACCAAGCAAGTAAAAGAATATGCAAGTTACTTAACTATCAGTACTAATAGTATAATATTTACTATAATGGAAATGAACTTCATGAAAGGGAAGTATTTCAATATGAGATAGGTGATACCATACAGCGAGGAGAGTCTGACAAAAGCACTGAAAGAAAACATGACCCTGAAGTAGATGACATTCCCTCAGAGCTACTGAAGTTTGTGGGAGGGCCAGATGACTACTACTTGTACGCAAGATGTATGAGATACACGAAATACCCTCATACTTAATCCCGATTCAAAAGAAAGAAGATGCAGACAGGTTTAAAGATTACAGAACCATCAGTTTAATAAGTCATGGTTGCAAAATTCCAACACAAATTATTTACAGGAGAACAGAAAAGCTGGTAGAAACTGATCTCAAAAAAGATGAGTTTGGACTTAGGAGAATACTCATCTTACAAATTATCTTAGAAGTTAGATTAACCAAAGGCAAAGCTACATTTCTAGCTTTTGTAAATTTGGAGAAAGCTTTTGACAATGTTGACTGGAATACACTCTTTAAATTCTGAAGTTAGCAGGGGCAAAACATTGCTGGAACAGAAGGTTATTTACAACTTGTACAGAAACCAGATAGCAGTTAGATGTAAAGCTTCCATGGCCATTGTCACTGTCAATAAAATTCTTAGTTTTTGGCAGCATTATCAACATGTAAAATTCCGACATTTTGGCCACTGTTGCAAGTGGCATTTGTCAAGGTCTCTGTCTGACTGCCGAATGCAAAGTATTGCTGGTACTTACATAATAGTGGGAGAAGCTGTTATTGAAGTATTAGGGGTTCTTTATTGGTGTTTATATTACAGCCTGCAATTGGAGGGAATAGAGATAGTTCATTGGTGTTTGCATTGTTTATTTCTATTGGTGAAAATTGGCAAATGAAAGGCAGGCAGCGGTTATAACGTGAAGCTGTTGCCTTGCTTCCTGGAGTTGGCTGATGAATGCTAGTACTCTTGTGTACATACAGTCGTAGTAGTCTCCCTCGCAAGGATCATGACACGCCTCTTCAATAACAACGACACCACTGGAGTGACATGTATACCAAGCAAGTAAAAGAATATGCAAGTTACTTAACTATCAGTACTAATAGTATAATATTTACTATAATGGAAATGAACTTCATGAAAGGGAAGTATTTCAATATGAGATAGGTGATACCATACAGCGAGGAGAGTCTGACAAAAGCACTGAAAGAAAACATGACCCTGAAGTAGATGACATTCCCTCAGAGCTACTGAAGTCTGTGGGAGGGCCAGATGACTACTACTTGTACGCAAGATGTATGAGATACACGAAATACCCTCATACTTAATCCCGATTCAAAAGAAAGAAGATGCAGACAGGTTTAAAGATTACAGAACCATCAGTTTAATAAGTCATGGTTGCAAAATTCCAACACAAATTATTTACAGGAGAACAGAAAAGCTGGTAGAAACTGATCTCAAAAAAGATGAGTTTGGACTTAGGAGAATACTCATCTTACAAATTATCTTAGAAGTTAGATTAACCAAAGGCAAAGCTACATTTCTAGCTTTTGTAAATTTGGAGAAAGCTTTTGACAATGTTGACTGGAATACACTCTTTAAATTCTGAAGTTAGCAGGGGCAAAACATTGCTGGAACAGAAGGTTATTTACAACTTGTACAGAAACCAGATAGCAGTTAGATGTAAAGCTTCCATGGCCATTGTCACTGTCAATAAAATTCTTAGTTTTTGGCAGCATTATCAACATGTAAAATTCCGACATTTTGGCCACTGTTGCAAGTGGCATTTGTCAAGGTCTCTGTCTGACTGCCGAATGCAAAGTATTGCTGGTACTTACATAATAGTGGGAGAAGCTGTTATTGAAGTATTAGGGGTTCTTTATTGGTGTTTATATTACAGCCTGCAATTGGAGGGAATAGAGATAGTTCATTGGTGTTTGCATTGTTTATTTCTATTGGTGAAAATTGGCAAATGAAAGGCAGGCAGCGGTTATAACGTGAATCTGTTGCCTTGCTTCCTGGAGTTGGCTGATGAATGCTAGTACTCTTGTGTACATACAGTCGTAGTAGTCTCCCTCGCGCGATAGTTTGTTCGCGCACTGGCGTCCCGAAGAATTGTTACTGCTGGCAGCCAGGATGCTGGTAGCCTGTATCCAGCCTCTCTGTTCAGGTTGTTGGGTCACTTTGCAATTTCTATGGCATCTCTGATCTTCCTCCTCATTTGAAATGGCTGTTTCACTAGTATGTGTGCTTCTCGAAAAATTATTTCTTTGCCGCACTCCTACTGGTGTTCTGCCACCGCTGTCTTTGGGTGTTGTCCCAGGCAAATGTATCTTTCGTGTTCTGATATTCGCGTCTTGATCAGGCGTCTCATTTCGCCTATATATATTCATCCACACTCGCAGTCGACTTCATAAACTACAACAGTATTCAGGTTGTCGACTGCGTCTTTCATTGAACAAAGAAAATGTTTTACTTTGTTGGTGCTTTTCAAGATAGGCTTGATGCACATTCTGCATAAAATGTTTCCTACACGTTCTGTTACCCCTTGCACATATGGTAATAAAGCAATATTTAGTTATTTTCTTCTGGCCTTCCCTATTGCCTACATACTTTGTAGTTATGGTTTCCTTTATCAGCGTCTTCCCAAAACTGTTGGCCTCAAATATGGATCTGAGGTTCCATCTTCCAGGTCAACAGTTATAGGAAGAGACTAATGTTGCCCGGCGTCCAGACCAGTGTACACAACTTGTGCAGCACAGAATAAATCAAGGAGTGCCAGGAACTGGGAAAGAAAATGTGTTGGTGAAACTAAGTCTTTCAAGTCACGGGACAAATTCAGACAAAGCTGCAAGCAAGAAATGGACCAACAAAAGGTTTGAAAAGACTAGTGAAAAGCAAGAGTGACTGGATGGGATTCAAGTGATGAAAGAAGGGAATGAACACATTCTGCAATTGGGTAATCCCATGTTGGCCGTCATGGAGGGAAAGGGAGTATGGCAGCTGGAAAAAGAAGCCTGCAATTTGGGTGGTAGGGCTAGGCTTGAACTCGGGCAACATATGAAGCAAGCAGCTGTTGCCGGCAGAACCGCAGGGAGGTACCACAGCTTCGACTAGGAACCTTGCCATTAGACTTTCAGACTTGTGTGAAAAGCTGCCCCTCCTGGTCACCAAATGGCCACTACTATGTAGAATTGGGTTCAGGACCTGCAATGCTGAAGACACTGCCAATTTGTACACTAGGCTCCCCTAGACAAGGCGCAATTGTTTGCGGGCCCTGCAGAGCTGCAGGAGTGTTGGACATGTGACTCCCCCCCCCTCCCCAACAGTATGGCTGAGGCAGCGAAATGATATTCAGGTATCACCAAAATTTTCATTTCAGCTGACAAAAGTGTGGCACCAAAGGGAGCCAGGCGTTGAAGAGCATGTATAGGAAGCAATGCGTCTCTTCGACACAGAATTCATCAGCCAGTTAAAGCTCTAGGTTGATGTGAACTAACTAACAGTGATAGAAATGCATCAATTGGGTTTTAGAGGCAGAGAATTGGAAACTATGGGCAAAGGCTCATGACTGCACCTTTTGAATGGCTCCCTCCAACCACCATTCACCGAGACTGATGCTAGCAGAACTGAAACACATGCAGAAGTCTTTGGCAAACAAGGAGGAAGAAACTGATGACCCCACTGCTTCAGAAAGACTGTTAATTACAATCAAAAATAGTGGGACACTAAGAAAGGAGCACTGTGGAACACAGTTGTTCTGAAGGTGGGAGGAGGGGGGGGGGGGGGGAAGTTGAGCAAGGTACCAACCCTAACCCAAAAAGTTCTGAATAAAGATTGAAAGTAGCCCCTGTAAGCCGCATTAATACATTGTAGCTAGGACATGATGACACCAGGTGGCATCATATGCCTTCCAGTGACACAAGGTTGACAATAACGGCCCCCTGACCCAGAACTTTAAGTATCCACATGAGCCAGCGACTCACCATAGGCTTGAGGAGCTTACACAGAATGTTGGTGAGGCTGATAAGGCAGTAACTGTCAACCACAAGCATATCTGTACCTGGTTTCATCACGGGGGTTATGATACTATCCCACCATTGAGATGGAAAAAACACCCTCTGCCCAGGGCGAGTAAGTGATATCAAAAGTCTGCTGAGAGGTAACAGAGGAACTGCCTGTGAATATGATCTGGTCCTGGAGAGGTATAAGGGCATGAAATAAGAGAATTGGAACTCCCACTCACTAAACTGGACATTGTTCAGTCCCTGGCAGTGTGTGGGGAACGATAACTGCTTCGATTCAAGCAGCTATTTCATAGTGCGGAAGTCCACACTCTAGGTTGAAGTTACAGAGCAACATGAATAATGCTCTGCCACACACTCAGCTATAATGGTTGGGTCAGTTCAGCAAGTACTCTGGAGGTTGAGAGATGGAATTTCCATTAGTGGTCAGTTCCCAAAAAGGCATTGTATTTGTGACCACACCCGAGAAGCAGAAGTGCGAGAACCAATGGTGGCTACATACCTCTCCCAACAGTCATGCTTACTCTTCAAGATCAGACTCTGAGCTTGGGCCCAGAGGCATTTAAAAGCAAGCTGGTGCTCTATGGAAGGATGGTGCCAGCAGCACTGGAGCACCCTTCACCATTCCCACATGGCCTCAGTGATCTCCAGTGTCCACCGAGGTACTGACTCAGGCCAGAGTGAGTCAAGGGAATTCAGGATAGTGTCCTCAGTGGCAGGAACAATGGCCCTAGTGACCTATTGAACAGTCACATCAGTGTCATCTGGAAGCGGTGTCATTATCCCTGCAGATGAGATGTAAGCCAGCCAATCTGCCCTACGAAGAGACCATCAAGGCAGGCAGTCTGCAGTTCGAGACTGCAGGATCGACAAAAACACATAAATGGTCGGTGCTACAAGGGCAGTCGCGGACCCTCCAAATAAAATGTGGGAGAAGGCTTGGGCTACAGAGTTAGGTCTTTGGCTGAATATGTGTCATGCACCATGCTAAAATATGCGAGAATGGTGTTGAGGAGGCAACTGTTCTGCTGTCAAGAGAATCTTAACATCTCAACCAAGGGCCGAAGTCTATCTTACACCCCACAATGGGTGGTGGGCACTGAATACCCCCAAAAAGAGAAATGGCAGGGGAAGTCGGATGACCAAGGCAGGAAGGTCAGTAGGAGAGAGAACCTCATCCACGTGAAGGTAGATGGAACAGACTGTAAATTTCTGCATTGCCTGGATTCAAACATCCACTGCCTCAATAGTCATGTGGAGAGGCACAGCAATACTGGAGACAGTGATGAGGACATAGACACAGACACTGCCGGATAACCTGTCATTGACTGAACAGTTTTTACAATAGCCCTGATAGCCACAAAGGGCAGGGGTCCTCAGGACATAAAACCATGTTTCCTGTAGGGATAAATAGAGCATGGGGATGTGGCACAATAGCTGTTGCAGCTCAGCTAGATGGTGGGAAAAACCCCCACTATTCCCTGTAATATTTCATTTTCTCCATTCCAAAAGGTCATGGTATGATATATAAGAAAGATATTTCAGATGATCGCCTGCTGCCAACAGTTCAGAACCAACAGTGTCAAGAACCATTGATTATAGGGAGTGTGTGATAGCCAGATCCTAAGCAGAGACGAGGATCTCCACCTCATCTTCAGAAGCAGATAATGTCAGAGGATGTGGCTTTGGAGCCACTGAAGATTCTTCTTTCTTCTGTTTCTTTATTTTCATGGTCTCTTGCTGACCCTTCAGTTTCAAGGGCTGGGAGGGCTTCTCTGAAGGGGCTTCAGGGCCCGATGCAGACCGGGGAGCCCTTTGACTGTGTGCTTACGGATGCTTCAGCCACTGGCTGGGATCGTCCAGTCTACTCGGTGAAACTTCTGAAAGGAATGTCCCTAAGGGACACATTCCTAGTGAAAGAAACTGGGGAATGCTGTTCTCCAGCTAGGGATGGGGTGGAGACTGGTGTCTCCAACAGTGGTGTGTGTGTGTGTGTGGGGGGGGGGGGGGATTTGTTCTCTGAAGTGGTGTTGGGGGAGCAACAGATAAATGGAGGCCACCACCCACCAAGGTGGCAGCAGAAGGTTGATGGCCCACAGGAGGTGGTAGCAATTGTGAAGCTGTCGTCCCCAAGGAGATCAATGACGGTGCGACAGAAGCAAACCATACAAGCAGGGTGGAGCCGCACATATTTCTCCCTTGATTCAGTGTAAGTCAACCTGTCCAGGGTCTTTATCTCCATGCTTTTTCATTCTTTGTGCAAAATAGCATTGTGGATGGTTCTGCTCACAATTCACATAGACGAGAGGAGGAGTAGAATGTCCGGGTTTGATGGGCATCCGCATTTGGAACTTGAAGGGCATCGGGAGGATATTTGCCTGAATTTCCACCACTTAAAACAAACCATAGGGGGAGAAACATATGGTTTCACATCACACTGGTTGACCGCCTTGGGCAGTGTATCACATTTGAAGGCAAGGATGAAAGCACTATTGGGAACTCTGAGATCTTTCTGTCCCCTAAAGAGCCACCGGATGAAGCAAACACCTCAATGCTGTAAGTTGGTGTGTAACTCTTCATTGGACTTTGATAGGAGGTCATGGTGGTAAATTAGACCATGAATCTTGTTTAGCGTCTTGTGGCATGTGATACTTATGGAACATACCCAGCTTGTCGCAGGCAAGTTATGCCTTCAACTGGATAGGAAATTAAAACAGCTGTGCTTCTCATCTTTACCTTCTCACCTTCAAGGTGTTCAATGAAGTATTGTGACTTGGTTGACATGAATGATTCCCCATCACAACATGCACAGACAAGGTACTGAGGCAAGTATGGCTCCAATCAGTTGAAGGCCCTACGTTCCTCCCATGGCGTAGCAAGAGTAGAGAACAATTCTACCAGCATGACCCAATTGGGCCACTTCACTGCAGGTCATCCACCACAATGCCACCCACTCCGACCAGGTGCTCTCCTCATGGGCATCATCCAGCCACAGCAAAGGTCACCTAATGGGACAACCATTGCCAGGACTCTGAATACCACGTGAAGAGGCAGCTACACCATGGCATGTGTGAGTAGTTCTCACCTCTGGCGTCAGTAGTGTGATCCCTGTGTTGTCGGGCGGCTACAATCGCAATGGTACATGATGACCCCAACATAAAGGACTGGCTACCATGCTGGATTTTGGATGCAGTGAGGACCATTGTGATAGAGGGTGCACGAGGTGACATATCACAATGGACGTAACCTGTGGAACATATGCCCAATGGCTGGATATAGTATGCAGTTATAAGTCTATTCAATAGTGGGTGCCTAAGATGTTATCACAAAGTCAATACATGGTGCATCATGTAAGCTAGCCTTCCCCATATGGCTCACACTTCAGAGGAATTTTGAAAATAGGGAGGTCAAACCCACACAGTGGACAGATGGCCAAAAAGTTTTAAGGCTCCTTCTAGATGTGTCTTATTATAGGCAGGAACACCTCGAGCCTATTCTTACCCCCAAATAAGAAGGGAGAAAATATGGAAGTACAAAAATGTTCTGGAGAAGATTCAAAAATTCATAACATTTGTATTCTTATTATTAGGCTATATACAATATATTTATAAATTCCAAATGGATGTAGGATGTGTAGAGAAGCCAAGGCAAAACAGCTCCAGGAAAAATGTAAATTGATAAAGAAATTGTTGTCCAGAGGACTTACCCAGCAAAGGCCTACAGAAAAATCAAAACAAAGTTCGGTGAAATTTAAAGCAAGGGTGGTAACCTTAAGATTACCATAGGAATGGGAATTCCATTATTAAATGCAGAGGAGTGAGATAGGTGGAAAGAGTACACTGAAGGCCTTAGGAGGACAAGGAACTGCCTATAATGAAGGAGTAAATATTGAAGGAATTGTGATCTCACTTAATAAAGTCAGAATTTAGAAGAGCTATGGAAGACTCCATATTACTTAAAATACAAAGAAATGACTACATATAACATAGACTTTTGGAAAAATCACATAAGGACAGGTAAGTGTGAAAACTATCACACAAAAAGGTTAACAGCTCGCACATCCAATCTGCTGACAACGATGACACACAAAAGAATGGAAAAAAAATAGAGAATATGTTGTGTGGCAATCATTGTCACTTAAAGGGAAGGTAAAGGTTCTACAGAGGACTAACATTGCACTTTTTAATGGAAGCTAAGCTCAACAAAAATCAGTGGATTTGTCAACTTCGGAAAAGCTTTCAACGGTGTAAAATAGGAGCAATGTGTGTGAAATTCTCAGAAAAATGAAAGAAAGCTGTAAGAAAAGATGGGTAAAATACACTAGTACAAGAACCAAGAGGGAACAATTAGACTGGAAAATCAAGAATTTAGTACTTGAACTAGCCTAAATAGGCCTAGGTGCAAGTAAAACAGGAATGTAGTTTTCCACTTTTACTGTTCAATTTACGCATCTTCTTGGAAATAAAAGAAAGGTTCAAGAGCATTATAAAAATTCAGAACAAAAGAATGTAAATAATAACATTCATTGATGACACTACCATCCTCAGTGAAAATGAAGATTAACCCCAGGATCTGTTGAATGGGATGAACAGTCTAATGAGTAGAAAATATGGACTGGTAGTAAATAGGAGAGAGACAAAAGTAATCAGAAGTAGCAGAAATTGAAATAATATGAAATCTGTCTTCAAAATTGGAGCTTATGGAGTTCGGGAATTCAGAATTCCGCTATCTTAGAAGGAATGAGGAAAGAGGTCAGTCATCACCAAGAGTCTACTTGGGTCAAACACAGGCCTTAATTTGTGAAAGAAATTCCTCTGAATGTATGTTTCGAACACAAAATTATATTGTCATGAATTATGCACAGTAGGTAAATTGGAACAGAAGATAATCAAAGCATTTGTGATGTGATGCTACAGGAAAATTAGGTGGACTGATAACATAAGGAATGAGGAGATTGTCTACGGAACTATCAAAGAAAGAAATGTATAGAAAACTCTTAAGAAGTAACAGGATTATAGGACATGTGGTAAGACATCAAGAAATAACCTTCACAGTGTTTGTGGAGTTGAAGGTAAAGAAGGATATTGGAAACATCCATAATTGACAATGTAGGCTGCTGGTACAAGTGCAACTCCCAACAAAGGCAGTGGGTGTCAATGCCTCAATTTGTGGACAGGAAATGAGCAATTGTTTAAAAAGGAAACAAACATCTTAATAAGCAATGTGCATATTAATGTGTGACCACAAAGGTTTTCCCGGCATAATAACTGTTTGAAATCTTCTCGGGTTTGCAGCCGGATACTAAAGTCAACTTGACACAATATTTCAGCAGCGCAACTGCCCACCATCCTCAGGTGAATGTGCTGGTACACAATGGCAGGCAGTTGCACCGCTGAAATAATGTGTCAAGTTGATTTTAGTATACGGTTTGAAACCCTAGAAGATTACACGCATATCAATGTGAAGGAAATTCTCAAAGAGAGAGAGAGAGAGAGAGAGAGAGAGAGAGAGAGAGAGAGAGAGAGAGAGAGAGAGAGAGAGAGGCTGGCCAATACTTATCTCAGTTCAGTACTTCCTTCAACACCTGCTTATATTTATTTTCATCAAAATTAACATACAGCACGTTTATGGCGATTCTGTGCTGAGATAACTTCTTGCCAGCCACTCACTCTCTTTCTTGAATGGTAATGCAAATTGAACAATGAAATATTAGGCCTTTTGGATAAGGTCTCCGAAGACGGGCATACCACCCGTAGGCTTTGACCCGAGGCATCGGCGTGTTTGTAGGTAGCGTGAGTAATTATGTGTGGTGGACTTAAAGGCGATAGTTTGTTTCAAAAAACAAAACACGTTATAGATTAAGAAATTCTGTTTAAAAAGTGCTACGTAGCTTCATTCTGATAGTGTCGTATGGATTTGGCCCAAGACCTGTTATCGATAGATTAAGAAATTGTGTTTAAAATGTGCTATGTAGCTTCACTCTGATAGTGTCGTATAGATTTAGCCCGAGACCTGGGATTGATGGTAGGCCTAGATTCTGTTGTAATCTACAGGCCATTTTATTAGGATTACCAAAGGTTACTTACTATCTACAATACATAAGTATTATGATATCCCATATATGGGTTTTCATACATGCAGATGAAGACACAGGTCAATGCTGACAGGTGGTATCCCAAAGGCATAACTACAACATCCTGTCACATTACATGCTCACAGAGAAATGCATTTACAATAAATGTCATAGGGCTATAGTAAGGTCTATAATGAATGACAGGAATGTCTTAGAGTTCTTCAGAGTTCAACATGTCAGAGTAGAATGCAGACACAGTTTTTGGGTGAACCAGGAGGAGGAAAAGAAAAATGGCATGGGGAACAGGGTAAATTTACAGGCCTCGGATCCATAATTTAAATGAAATGGAGTTGGTACAAGGGGCATAGTCACAAATGCATAACAAAATCGTGTGAATATCAATTAACACTGTTTTGAGCTAGGTGTAGGTGTACCTATTTATTTTTATTATTATGGATATATAAAATCACACTTTCTTCCAAGTCTTTCCGCCTGCAGTAAACACGATAATACTAGGTCTGAAATATGATAGTGAAATGGCATATGTCACTGTCACGTGAATTTCCAATACAATAAATATTAATGTAATTACTATCCACCTTCAATACAGCTTCAGGAAGGCCCCATGACTTCAGATCAAGTTTCTCTTGAGTACTGAGGAATGAGATATTGCTCTGGGTAGTATTATTGTGAGATGGTGTACATTTCGACGTATTTCTAACATGGTCAGAAACATTTGTCAATGTTTGCGACGATTTATTTTTAGAATTATTATTTACGGCTTTTCTGCTACCTGGAGACAAGTCACATTCAAGTTGACATAATGCTGCTAAAGTCTCGTTTCCAAAAGAAGCGCTGTCCAAACCGTTTATGCTGCATGGACTCTCCATTTATATAAAACAATCACATAGATAAAAATCACGATATATCCAAATTAATTCAGCAAAAAATTCTAAACAATACGTAAACTACTAAGAACTGCAACTGTCGTGTCAAGTGTCAACGCTATAATACTCCAACGGCACTGTTGTCGTTTAAATTTCAGCGCCTCCATGAAACATCAACATCTTTGAAAAACAAATTATCTCTATGCTACAGAGACCACCACTTTAGAGAGACTATTGCTGTATCTTTGCTTTGAAAATCTTTGTACAGTTTTGTTTATATTTTGCTATGGGACATATGGAGATAGTAAACACTAAATATTGTGTTACAATCTTGAGAGATTGTTCAGTGGCTGGTTCTGTATTATAACGAGCGGAAACATGGAGAGCGATAACAAAGAAAAAGATGAAGATAATAAAATATTTATAGCAAAGACTCCCTTAGAAATTCAAAGGCTGAAGTTAGAAAAATTGATGAAAAATCCGGTATGTAGAAGCTGAATTACTTTTCCGAAAAGTAAATAGTTAAATAGTGAACAAAAATTGATTGCTGTACCGGTCTCGTTTGTTACTAATGATATAGTAATATTGTGTGAATTGGTTCTTGGAGAGATGTTTTGTGGAGGAAAGCTCACAAGATTTTGTGAGTCCAGATTGCATCTTAGTACAAAGCGTGAATTGAGTAAATTTTGAAAACAGATTCATATACAACGCTGATGTTCAGTATATGTATTGTGTATATAGTGCTGAGTTATTTGTTCTCGTGTCCCCACCATTAAACCAGCCACTACTACCGATGAAGTCACTTTCAAATAGTACGCGTGAATGAATAGTAGTGATACAGCGATGTGACATGAAACTGTAACAGTGTTTGTATACAACACTTTCACAATTGAATCCAATATTATATGACGACGGCAAACTTAAATCTGCGGTTGCTTTTAATATTCCTGAAAGACGTCCTCTAAAGCAGGCGTTAATAACTTCTGTAAGGAAATTTATGTGGTTATGGTAAGGGTAATATTTTTTCTCGTGCCTGTTCATAGATTAAAATTATGAATGCGTCGGTTTAACATACAGATAGATGAAGTAACATTGATACACGAACATATTGATTAACAACATACATGAGCAAACAAAAACAGTTCAGAATTCTGACAATATCTGCTTCGTGTTTGTCTTAGTTTTTGGAATATGACACTTTTATGCAGAGGGAACGTCTGGCACAACCAGTACTACAGTTTAATGCTGTCAATATGATGGACACTTAAATTGCCGTGGCGGAGCGTACTGCGGCGCGTCAGTCACAGTCTGCACGGCCACTACAGTTGGGGGTCCGAATCCCCCCCCTCGGGCATGGATGTTTGTGCCGTCCTTAGTAGTAACTAGTTCATAAGTATTTTGAAGGTGTGGGGATCACCGTCATTAAACTGAAGCACGCACAGTGCAAGTTGTTCTTTGGATGAAACGTGTTTAACAGCTTTGTTACTCTTTGGTTTGTATAATGTCCTTTACTGTGAATTGTGCTTCTTGATACGAATTAATAAAGTTTGCTGTGTTATAGTTTGAGTTCCAGTCTTTATAATTACGCAGAATATCATAGTCTTTAAGACTATAAATTGGTGACCCCGACGTGATATGAACACGCAACCTTCTGATGTGGAGTCAGAATTTATAGTCTTAAAGACTATGATATTCTGCGTAATTATAAAGACTGGAACTCAAACTATAACACACCAAACTTTATTAATTCTTATCAAGAAGCACAATTGACAGATAAACAGTAAAGGACATTCAGCGACCATCCATATGGTGAGGCTGTGGAACGTTGTGTGTATCAGGAAATGGGGATCTTGGCTTGACCGCCTGGGTCACAAGGAAGAAAATACCTCTCTAAGAAAAACCTCAATCGTAAGGTGTACTAAGCGCTGATGGGATGCATGGCTGTTGAGGTGGAACAGTCACTAGCGAGCAACCTCTGGGGATACTGCCGCACCTCAGTTGTATAAGGCTTACCTAGGCATGTGGGGCTCTGTCTAGGGGGACACGTACTTCCCTAGCTACTCGTGGGATCAAAATGGAACTCTCGAGTAATTTTCAACCTCCTAGTGGGATGGGTGTACCACTGGGGGGTACTAACACCCACTCTAAGAAGAGGACTTGGGTAGCCAGTCCTCCGGATTTTGGGATGAACAAGAGGGGCAATGTGAATAGTATTTGAGCACTTTCTGCTCCGCGGAAAGTGTTTATGGTAATTAAGAGAAGAGAGGATACCTTTGAGAAGATCTCACCCTTTTCCAAACAGAAGGGACTAGAAGGCATAGCTGGAAATTTAAAGACAGTGAAATGTTTGCGTAATGGGACATGTTGGTGGAGACCTCCGAGTATGCCATAGAATCTGAGCTGCATCACACCCTTAACTGCAGTAAAGCTGTAGTTACCTGCAGGGATCTGGTGGTTATTCTTCAGAATGAATTCAAAAAAGAATGGGCTTCGTAAGGCATTGTAGATGTCCAACATATCATGAAAAAGGATAAATGGCGAGCTGGTTAAGTCAGAGTCATTTATTGTAACATTTAATACGCCAAAGCTTCCGGAACATGTTAAGGCAGGTTTCCTTTGGCTGAAAGTCAGACCTTATTACCCCAACCCAATGTGCTGTTTTCACTGTCAGTGCTTTGGGCATACCACCTTGGGGTGTAATGGTGAACTGACCTGCGGAAAGTGTGCTCAGGCCGCACATGACGGAGACGATTGTTCGCCTCCCTTCAAGTGCATTAACTGTTCTGGTGACCAACCCATCTGGAGTAGAGAATGCACTGCATACCTCGCGGAACCCAAGGTGCAGGAGATGCTGAAGCCAGGAAAATTTATAAGGCCATGCAACCGTCATCATTTACCACCTCTTTTGTGGTGGCTCTTCAAAAGTCTACTCTGAAGGTTGAGGTGTCTAACAGACGGACTTTTCCAGTGTTGGTACCAACACCTGCTCACGCCTGTGTACATGTAAGGCAGCAGAAGTTACAGCCCCTGCAGCCCTTCCAAAAATGGTGGAACAAGTACTGCCACTGACAGTGAAGAGCTCCTGCCACCTTCACTGCCAGAATCACTTCCCAAGACCAGTGTCGCATCCACTTCAACTGCTGAAACGTCCAAAAAGGTTAAGGCAAAGAAGGATAAGGCTAAGGAAAAGTCCCATGTGAAACTTGCTAGCAAACAGTCAGACCAAGTTGATATTACTCTTGGTGTGCCTTGTGATTCGGCTCCAGAATCCATAGAGATTGATGTAATTTTGGGTCAATCATCCCGCTCCAAAACTGACCTTCAACTGAAGTAAACATCTCTCCCCAAAGGTGAACCTCCTCCTGTTACAGGCGGCCAGTCCCGTCAGAAAGAGACCACCGCCTTGTCTGGATGCTGGAAACTAGGCAGCTTCTCAGCCACTTTCAGTGTGGGTTCAGTAGATATCGCTCCACCTTTGATAACCTGGCCCTCTTGGAGGCTGCTGTACAACACAGCTTTCCTGCATCGGCATCACCTCCTGGGGATATTTTTTTATATTGACAAAGCCTATGATAATACATGGTGACATCTTATTCCCACCCAGCTCCATGACTGGGGTTTTCGTGGTTGTCGTCCCCGTTTTATGCAGTCATTCCTTTTTCCACGTTATTTAAGATACTGAGAGGGAGATGCCCTTTCTGATCACTTTGAGCAGGAGAATAGAGTTCCTCGGGTAGTGTTTCAAGTGTGACCTTGTTTGCAGTAGCCATTAACAGTATCACTTCTGTCGTGAAAAGTCCTGTAATGTTGTAGATGACTTCTGTCTTTTGCTCTTCATCCAATCTAGCGACTACACATCAGTTGCAACTGACTCTTCAACAATTGGATGACTGGGCAAGGAGGACTGGTTTTAAGTTTTCCTCTGAAGTCTGTATGTGTCCTTTTTAACCATTCACATACTGTTTTTAATCTCCTTGAACTGCGGAGGAGGGGCTCTGTGCTTACTTTTAAAGACACAGTGCAGTTTCTGGGCTTCACATTTGATTGTAAACTTATGTGGTTGCCACACCTTAAGGACCTGAAGACCAGGTACCTGAAAGCACTTTCAATTTTAAAATGTCTTAGTCATACTTCTTGGGGAGCTGATAGAACCTGTTTGCTTCAGTTTTATAGAGCCTTTATGTGATCCCATCTTTATTATGGATGCATAGTTTACGGGTCTGCACGTCCCTCTTATTTAAAGATGTTGGATGTGGTACACCATGCAGGGATTCAGCTGGCAACTGGGGCATTTAGGATGAGCCCCATACCAAGTCTCTGTGCTGAGGGTGTGGAGCTGCCACTGTACATCAGGCGACGGCTTCTCATGGTGCACCAGGCATATAAGTTGCTGTTCACACCTTTCACATCACCATACCATACCGTTGCTCAGCCTCCATTGGAAAGACTCTTTCACATACGGCAACGAGCGATGAGGCCATATGGGATTCGTGCGAGGGATTGTGTTCTTGAAATGGGGTTGGCTGGTTTTAATGTTCTACAACGTGGCTCAAGCAGGGTTTCCCCTTGGCTTCTCCAGAGACCCAGGCTTTAGATATGATGAGCTTCAGGAAAGAAAATACTTCTGATTTTACTTTTCAGTCAGTGTTTCATAATGTTTCATATCACCATCACGGTTTTACAGTGGTGTATAAAGATGCCTCCAAGCAGGGGAACTCATTCGGTTTTTCCATTATGTTCCCCATCCATGTTGTTAAGGTTTGACTCCCCGAACACTATTCCATTTATTTGGCAGAGCTGCATGCTATCTTAAAGGCACTACAGCTGATACATCGAATACAGGGAAAACGATTTCTGCTTTGCTCTGATTCCCTTAGTGCCTTACAGTCACTACAACAGCTATTCGCATCGGTGACTTTGCTGCAGCAAATCCAGGATGAACTGCCCTTCATCCAACTTTATGGGAAGATGGTATCATTTTGCTGGTTACCTGGGCATGCTGGTATTCCGGGGAATGAAGAGGCTGATCGGGCTGCTAAAGAGGCTTGCAGAGAGCCTGAAGGAGCACTGTGCTCGATTCCCTTGCAGGATATTGACTCTTTGTTACAGCAGCGGTCTCTGAAATTATTGGAGGAAGAATGGCTTTCAGTGGCCAATAACAATCTGTGATTACTGAAGCCCACTGTCCGTCCTCGGAGCTCCTCCTCCCAGCCTATCAGGAGGGATGAAGTCACCCTCACCCACCTCCGAATTGGGCACTGCCCATTTACACACATTTTTTTATTCAGGTGAGAGGATCCCCCAGTCTGTGATTCCTGTGGCATACAGATCAATGTTTGCCACATTTTCATAGAGTGTGACATTTATCATGCAGAGTGGGTAGCGGCGACTCTTGGTGCAGATTTGCCTTCAGTTTTAGGGAACGACGAAGAGAGTGTGAAGAAAGTCTTACACTTTTGTGACTTGTCTCAACTCTGACCTAAGCTTTTAGGTTTGGATGATTTAATACGTTGCTCACCCTTTTTATCACTGTGGCCAGCCAGCTATGGTTGTGTGCTTATTAATCTTTATCTTTAACCTTTACTTTTTGTATTTAACATCAGTTTCTCACATTACTGCTCTCTTTTCTTTTACTTTGTTTGTTTATACTCCTTGCTTCTTCATTTTTAAATTTTTCCGGGCGCTGAAGATCTATTTGTTGAGCGCCCAAAAACCCCCCTAACCCATCCTATCATACAGAGACTCAAGCACTAATGAAATAAGACATATATCATACATGAAAATATCTGATTGCCTTCAGCATGATACAGTGTGCGTTTATTCATTCCAGATAAATTTCATCAATTTCTTAAAATGTCAGTTTTTAAATCCAAAGCACATTTATTACTTTTTAGATGGATGTGCTGCCCAATACAGAAACAGAAAGAACTTTGCAAGGAAAATATTCCTTCATGTATCTTCCATTATACATCAGTTTCTCATCATAATAAAGATTCAGCCAAGCTGAAACAATGTTTCAAAAATACAACGATAATTCCAGGTACTCATAAGCTTCATTGTGTAATACCTGTTAACAAAGGTTTAGTGCTTCTTCACTGAGTAGAGTCAGTGACTGCTATGGCAAATGAAATGCTGAAAACAGATATACATGGATTTGTTGTCTGTATGTATGGCAATCATTGGCGGGTTGCATATGTCTTACAAACTTGTGAAGAAACAGATGAAGTGAAGGTCAACTTCTTGCATCCACATGGACCGCCTCCATCATTTGTTTTCTGCCAAACCAGGCACTTGTGTCATCAGAAAATGTGACATTATCACAAGAGTCGAAACAGTGACACCAACTGGAAGAACATACAATCTCCCTGCATGAGATCTGGCAAACATTAACAGTTTAGTTGGAGAATTTTGAGGAGAGATCTAATCACTTTTCATTGCCTTTTCATTAAAATTATATTGTAAATGGTTCATAATACCATTATAATAACACAAACCATATTTTTGTAGAATATTACTTATGGATTGTATTGTATCATAATTTGTCTTTCATATATGTGAGTTACCTTCTTTATTTCAGTAGTGTATTGATGCTGACAAAATAAATTTTTGTGAATGATGCCTTTGGTGTGCCATCTTGATATTTGTCATATTTGTAGTAATATAATGGAACGATAAAATATATTTTTTCCAGAAAATTTGAAGATTGGGTGTTTTGAGATATTAAGGTCAAAAGTAAAGGTCAATGACCTTTAGAATAAAAATATTCAGAAACTTGTCACGTGGCATATCAGTGTAAAGGTCTATTCATTAAATTTCCAATGGTACCATTTTCATTGCTGTAACTTAATTAGAACCAGAATTACAGTCTTTTATGTCGAGAAAGACACATTAAATTTGGCACAAATTCCAAAATTTCCAGACCTCTTTCTTCGCAGTTGTAATACAGCCCTGCAGATTGGTATTTTCCCATCTCTTATCTGAGTCATTGAATGCACCAAATTTGAAAGAAATCTGAAATGGTTAGGTTGAAAATGTTACTTTACTGTTTTTAATTGACATGGAATGACCCTGAAGTAAAAAGAAGTATTAAAACAACTCACTAACAAACTGCCTCACATACTTGCAATACAATTCCTAGTTAAAAACACCCAAGCAATCTAGTGATTCACCACTCAAAAATAATTCTGAAACAACATTCCATAATATTGCAGAGCACTCCCACTTGCCCTCTTCAGACATGATGCATTTCAATCTGCTGCACTACCATGATGTCATTTTTTGTGTCCCAACTTCGTCGCCGCTTTTGTGTCCCAGCCTCGTCGTAGGTGTCGGTGGCCGAGTGGATGAGACCGACACAGGAATAAGATAGCACGCTGGTGCAGGTACGGAGGGGAGCAGCCAGAAACTATAAACACTAGAGTAAATTAGAAAGAGATATATATTGCACAGAATGTAACAATACTTAACTTTTACATAGTACTGCAGAATGTTGATACATAGTTGTTAGAGGCCTGCCTAGTGCCTGTACGATAGCAAACTCTTCACTGGTGCCTATCTGATTACGAAGGTCCTAACTGGTTGCTAACTCAGTCCGAAGTGAATGATGTCGTTCAGCGGTGGCCACGAGCGGAGTTGTCGCAGAGGGCGCTCGTGGCTGTCGTCGTGAGAACGCCGCGCCGTGCGTGCATGGCGGCGCGCGGCGAAAGTAGGTGGCGCGCACTTTGTACTTGTGCGACACCACATCATTCAGCATAGTTACATGACAGATCAGTGTGGACTACCAACAGTATATGTTTTGGTAGATTTACAGAGGGGTACATACTAATCTGAATCATGTACCAAGGATGGCATAATTGAAGCACACAATTCCGACCTTCGGCTTTGACCCATGACTTCATCAATATAGCGGAAAAATGCATGGGCCACTTATAGGACATGATTCTGCCCATTGACTTAAATTAGTGGCATCAGTGTGTCATGTAATAGGCAAAATACTTTTGAGAAGCTAGACTGTAGATGCCTATTTTGATTGACAATAGCACTTAATATTTTTGTATAAATATTTCATAATTTTAAAGGATATGGTTAGGCAGTAATCTAAGAGTACAAATTAAATTGTTGCGAGTGAACTAGCAATGATGGCACTGAGATGCTTGTGTTTGAAATGTACTGATAGTTGTCCGCAACTGCAATATGCAACACTTCTTTCAAATTACCACTAAAATTTTAAAGAGCCCCATGATTTAATTACAACCACTAACAATTGAAACATTTTGAATAAAACAAGTCTGGGTGTTAGGCTTGAAGACACCATCTACAAAGAACTGAAAAGTGACCATCTCTAATGACCACACTGTCAACGGGTTGTTAAACTCCAAACTTCCTTCCTCCTGAAAAGTGACCCCACAGCGAAAATAGCTAGACAGACGCAAGCTCTACTCAAAAGCTCTAGCATCGATGTCGATACAGCCAGGGGGCTCACATCGAAAGTCCCAGTGCCTCCAAGAATATACGGAGTACCAAAGGTACATAAAAATGGGTGTCCTCTGAGACCAATTGTGAATGGAATAAACTCTCCCACATATTTCCTGGCAAAACATTTGTCGCACAAATTACGAAGACTGGTTGGTAACACGGACGCTCATGTGAAAAACTCCACGCATTTCATCCAGCTCATACGGGAACAACAGTTGCTACCTACAGAGCTCATGATGTAAAATCTCTGTTTACCAATGTGCCTGTATCGGAAACCATCAACATCCTACAGGACCAAATACTGCCGGACATCTTCGACATGGTACAATTATGCTTGTCTTCCACATATATCAGTTGCCAGGGAAAATTTTATGAACAAACAGACGGAGTGGCAGTGGGTTCTCCCCTTTTGCCTGTATCAGCTGACATATTTATGGAAGCATTTGAACAGACAGCACTACACCCACACAGTTGGCTGAGGTATGTGGACAACACTTTTGCCGTATGGCCGCATGGAGAAGCAGAACTTCACAGATTCCACCAGCACCTCCACAGCCTGCACAAGAACATACAATTTACGGTGGAGACTGAAATTAATGGAGCTATTCCTTTTCTGGATGTCAAAGTGTACAGAACATCTAATGGTACACTAGGACACAGAGTCTATATGAAAATAACACACACCAATAGGTACCTGCATGCAGATTCTCATCATCATCCAACACAGAAGAACGCTGCATTGTGTACGTTGACAACACGAGCTCACAGGATTAGTGACGCTGACAACTTACAACAAGAACTGAGTCACCTGAAGACAACATTGCATGCGAATGGATACAGCAACAGGGTCATAAAACAAGCAATGAGATACAAGGAAGACAAGATAGGCAATGACACAGAATAAATGCTTCCTATAGCTCATCTACCTTATGTGAGAGGTGTCAGTGAACATATGGGCAAGGTCCTTATCTGAGGGGGAATCAAACCAATTTTCGAGAATGGCCGCAAAATCCGTGACCTGTTGACATCCACGAAGGATCCCATAAATTCCCTCCACACTGCAGGTGTGTATGAACTCCAGTGCAAGTGCGGTGAAGTTTATGTTTGCCATTGCAATCAATCCCATTGTAGATTGCCTTTCAGCTGACATCTCCGGATCCCTTTTTGTTGACGATTTCGCAATTTATTGCAGCGCCCAGCGGACGTGTCTCTTGGAGCGTTGTCTTCAACGCTGTCTTGACCGTCTATATTCCTGGAGCATCGCAAACGGCTTCCGATTCTCTACTGAGAAAACGGTGTGTATAAACTTCTGAAGATACAAGGAATTTGTTCCACCTTCTCTACATCTCGGCCCTGTTGCTCTCCCTTTTGTGGAGACTACGAAATTCTTGGGACTCATGTTGGATCGGAAACTTTGCTGGTCCACACATGTATCCTACCTGGCTGCCCGTTGTGCCCGATCCCTTAATGTTCTTCGTGTCCTCAGTGGCACGTCATGGGGAGTGGATTGTACCGTCCTGCTTCACCTTTACCAGGCCATTGTTCAGTCGAAGCTCGACTACGGAAGCCTTGTATACTCTTCTGCATGGCCGTCAATTCTCCGCTGTCTCAACTCTATCCACCAGCGGGGATTACGTCTGGCGACCGGTGCATTTTATACCAGTCCTGTTGAAAGTCTGTATGCCGAGGCTGCTGTATTACCCTTGACCACTCGGCGTGACATACTCTTGTGTCGGTACGCATGCCGCTTGCGGTCGATGCTCAACCATCCATCTTACCGATTATTTTTTGACGACTCACTCGATTGCCAATATCAGTTGTCTGCGATTGCCTTGCTTCCACCTAGAGTTCGGTTTCACCGCCTACTACAGCGGCTTGATTTTACCCTTCCTTCCATCTTGCGGTTGAGTGAAAGCCCATTGCCACCGTGGCATCAGGCCCAGGTTCACACTCACCTTGAACTTAGTTCGCTCCCCAAGGAGAGCACTCCGGATTTGGTATACCACTCGAGGCTTGTCGAACTCCGTTCGCGGTTCGATAATGCCATATTTATTTACACTGATGGTTCCAAGAGCACTGCCGGTGTCGGATCTGCCTTCGTCGTCGGGGACAACCGTTTCCAATAAAAGCTCCCTGGCCCGTGCTCGAATTTCAAGGCTGAGCTTTTTGTCCTCCACCAGGCCGTTTTGTAACCTGCCACCACCGCCAACCTTTCTATGCCATATGTTCTGACTCCCTTAGCGCCCTGCAGAGTCTTAAGGACACTCTCTCGAACCATCCTCTCGTGTATTGGATCCAATGCTCCCTCCAGTTGCTAGCAGATGACGGCTGTCATGTTTCTTTCCTGTGGGTCCCTGGCCACGTGGGTGTGCCCGGGAATGAGACCGCCGACATAGCAGCCAAGGCCGCAGCTCTTTTGCCTCGCATGGCTACCTTTTGCGTCCCATCGGACGATGTTCAACGGGCTCTTCGCCGGAGTATCGTGTCGTCCTGGCACAGTGCGTGGTTTTCACTGTACAACAATAAATTGAGATCTGTAAAACTGATCCCGACCGCTTGGAGGACCTCCTCACGCCCCTCTCGGTGGGAGGAGGTCATCCTGGCCCGGTTGCGGATCGGTCACTGCCGTTTCAGCCACCGTCACTTGCTATCCGCTGACCCTGCACCGCTGTGCTCCTGCGGTGCACTGCTGACAGTGCGACATGTTTTACTGTCTTGTGTACATTTTAATCATCTCTGTGTAGCCCTTCACTTTCCGTCTACTCTGGAGGAAATTTTAGCTGATGACACACGAGCAGCTGCTCGAGTTTTGAGTTTTATCAACTTCGGCAACTTATCGAAGGATATTTAACCCCTTTCCATTGTCCTTTACCTTTCTTTTTTAGCCTCTTCTTGATTTTCTGACTGTCACCAAATTTTTTTTGAGATCTAGTGAATCTAAGTTCTTGTCTGGGTGCTAATGACCGTAGAAGTTGTGCGCCCTAAAACCACCAAAAAAAAAAAAAAAAAAAAAAAAAAAAAAAAAACGTTTATGTTGGTGAAACCAGGAGATCCATCAGCACTCGCGTTTCGGAACATGAACGTTACATATGATTGGGACAAGTCAATAAGTCAGTTGTGGCAGTACACCAGAAGGAATGCGGCGGTACTATTAACTTACGAGAACCTCGTTACTTGCTTGGGAACCGTGGATGCAACAATGCAAAATAAGAGAAGCCATCGAAATAATTAAAAGACCTAACAACATGAATATGGAGGATGCTACAAGTTACCTCCGACGTGGCTGCCGGCAATCCCTGCCCAACAGGCCGCGTGTGTGTGCGCCAGCCAGTGGCTCCACTTGACCTGGGCTGTGCAGTATAAACAGCAGCCACTGTTGAAGTGACGCACAGCATCAACGTTCCCAGCAGAAAACACCATCCCCTGGATGCTAGTTGCTGATTGGCTGTTGCCTTCCAATCAGTCATATGATTTTGCCTACCAATCACTCCCTGGGTAGCAAACGTAAGAGCCTGCTGATACGCTACTGCCAGCCAATCACCATCTTAGATGCATGACGTCGGTATTAGATAACTGAAAAACTCACAGTATATAAGGGTGTACATTGAGCACCATCCGACAGTTAACCGCCCTGAAGAGGACCACTGCAGAGTGGTCGAAACGTCGGCAATTCATCTGCTAAGTGTTTTAAAAAATGATGCAGCTTAACACCCAGAATTGTTTTATTCAAAATGACACCAGCCATGGAAGCCTACGAGATTATAATTGAAACATTAATTATTTGCAGTTGGCTACAACTGAAATATGGGATTTCCAACATGTTGATGATGTCATGGCTCAAAGCTGACATGTGGGATTGCGTTGTAAAATTATGCCAAATCCGTATTTCAGTTGTAGCCAACAGCAAATAATCAATGTTTCAATTGATTAGTGTTTTTAATTAAATCATAAATCATGGACTCTTTAAAAGTTTACTTCCTGTTCTGACAGCCTCACCTAATTTGTCAAGATGTTAATATTCTTAGAAATCTGAACAACGGAGAATGATTTGGTTAGGGTTTTGTAGAGACCATGAAGTAAATAAATAATACTGTTCTTGCTCTATGGCTGACAGGTTCTCCATCTACCCTTTTTCACTAAGTAAAAGTAATTGTCCTCATAAAATGAATAGCCCTCCACCACATAGCCTATTTACACAACACGCCAACGCCACAGGTCAAAGCCAATGGGTGGTATCGCGTGCTTCAATTGACCCCCAAGGACTATGTTTGGTTGAATGATGACAATTTGGTTCCAAGGTGGTGATGTGGTATTGCACATCTCAGTTAATCCACTTTTTGGGACACTTGATTTATTTATTTATTTTCCTGGACATGTTTTGCAGCATCTTTGATAATGTTCTTGGGAGTTTTTTGTGTTCTTATCATGAGATATAAGTTGGTAATGTTTGCTGCAAACAGTGAGGGGAAACTAAAATGGGTGAAGGAACAGCTTACATGTGTACAATAATGATTTTTTAAGTATTGGAGGCTAAATTCTAGAATCTGGGTATGGGGTACATTCGCAGTGCCCTTAGGTTGACAGTGTGTTGTGTTGTGTTGTATGATGTCATTGTTGTGCTGTATGTGGCCACATGTGCAATAATTTTAAAATGTGTTGATTTATAGGTAACAAAAAGAAGTAAATCTTCAACATTCACTATACAATGACATTCATTTTACTTACTGGACAAAGGTACATTGAGTGCCTGTTAGCTATAGAGCAGGAGCAGCATTAACTATTAAATAGAAAGTCATGTCATCCATTTACTTTCAGGCATTCAGCTAGTGAACCACATATTTTAAGTTACAGACACTGATCATTTGAAAAATCTTCAACATTCACTTTACAGTGGCATTCAATTTACTAGCCAAATAAGAGTACATGGAGCACCTGTTGGCCATAGAGCAGAAACAGCTTAATTTTTTAATAGAACATCATCCCACTCCCATGAACCACAGACATTGCCAAGGAGGGGTGACTTGTGTGCCTCAATGATACAGATATCTGTACCGTAGTGCAACCCCAGTGGAGGCAGACAAATGTGTTGCAACCCCACTGGAGGCAGACAGATGTGTGGTTCCTCAAGGTGGGCAGCAGCCTTTTCAGTAGTTAAAGGGGCAGCAGTTTGGATGACCGACTAAGATGGCCTTGTAATATCAGTTAATGTGGCTTTGCCATGCAGTTACTGTGAATGGCTGAAAGCAAGGTGAATCTACAGCCATTACTTTTCCCAAGAACATGCAGCTCTACTGTATGAATGTATGATGATGGCATCCTCTTGGGTAAAATATTCCAGAGATAAAATAGTCCCCCGTTTGGATCTCTGGGTGGAGACTACTCAGGAGGATGTGATCATCAGGAAAAACAACACTGGCATTCTACGGATGGGAGTGTGGACTGTTAGGTCCTTTAATCAGGTAGGGATGTTGGAAAATTTAAAAACACAAATAGATAGGTTGAAGTTAGATATAGTGGGTATTAGTAAAGTTCAGTGGAAAGAGGAACAGAATTTCTGATCAAGTGAGTACAGGATTATAAATACAAAATCAGTTGGGGGTATTACATGATTAGGTCTGATAATGGATAAGAAAATAGGAACATGGGTAAACTACTATGAGCAGTGCAGTGATTGCATTATCATAGTCAAGATAGATAAAAAGCTAACACGACCACAATAGTACAGGTTTATATGCCAACTAGCTCTGCCGATGAGGAAGAGATCAAAGAAAAGTATGAGGAGGTAAAACTTAATTGTGATGGGAGACTGGAATTCGGTAGTAGGAAAAGAGAGAGAGAGAGAATAATAGTAGGGTGAATATGGACTGGGCAGAAGGAATGAAAGTGGAAGCCACCTGGTGGAATTTTGCATGGAACATAGTTTAATCATAACAATCACCTGGTTTAAGAATCAGGAAAGAAGGTTGTATACGTGGAAGAGACAAGGCGACACCAGAAGGTGCCAGATAGATTTTATAATGGTAAGACATAGATTTTGAACCAGCTTTTAAACCGTTAAGACATACCCAGGGACAGATATAGACTCCAACCACATATTATTGGTCATGAACTGTAGGCTGAAACAAAAAAAAAAAACTGCAGAAAAGTAGGAAAATGAAGAGGTGGGACCTGGATAAATTGAATGAACCTCTAGTAATTGAGAATTTCAGAGGGAGCTTTAGGCAACAATTGACAGAAGTGGGGGGGGGGGGGGTGTCAAAGAGTAGAGGAGGAATGGGTAGCATTAAGAGATGAATTGTGAAGGCAGCAGAGGAAAAAAATAGATAATAAGGCAAGGCCTACAAAAAATCCTTGGATATCATAGGAAATACTAAATTTAATCGATCAAAGGTTAAGAATATAGTAAATGAAGCAGCTAAAATGGCATACAGATGACTCAGAAATAAGATTGGTAGGAAGTGCAAAATAGCTAAGCAGGAGTGGCTAGAAGACAAATACAAGTCAGTAGAAAAATGATTAAATAGGGGAAACTAGATACCACCAACAGGAAAATAAGAGAGACATTTGGAGACAAGAAAAGCAGCAGTGTGAATATAAAGTACTCAGATGGAAAACCTGTTCCCAGCAAAGAAGGGAAAGCTGAAAGGTGGAAAGAGTATATAGAGGGGCTTTACAAAGGAAATGAACGTAAGAAGGGAAGAGGAAGTAGATGAAGATGAAATAGGAGATACTATACTGAGAGAAGAATTTGACAGTGCACTTGTAGTGTAACATCAGTTACATTATTTATTTCCTTTTTCCTCGAGCACATGATATCAATTTTATTTGTGGGGTTTTTGATGCTCTGAAGCAAATTACTGGCACTGGAAAATTTGTTCTGCAGGTTTCCCAAAATGACACCAGCAGGTGATTCCAAAGAATACTTGAATGTGGTCAACAAAGAAAAACCAGAGTATGAAGATGTGAATAATATTCCATGTATTCCTTCTTTTGTTATAAACAATGTATTTAGTAGTAGTTGATCTTGTATGAATCTATATAGAGGAGGCGAGAAAATAAACACCTAATATTCTTTAATATTTTTGTTCGACTATGTAATTGTTGTTAAACTATTAAAAGTATTAGATGATCTTTATCAAGGAGTTGATCATGAGGAGAAAAATACTTCATTAAACCATGAATTTATTTGTGCACATCAAGGGAACAGATTAGTTGGGCCCTCAACTAGAAATATGCATCTGTGAAATGTTCAGAAGTTCCCTATAAGTTGGATGCCTGAATAAGCAAAACTAAATAATTAAAAGGAGAGTAACTCCTAGACATGGTCTCATATGAAGAATGAACAATATTTTCATATTCATAATTAGAGGAGTTACACTTCATACTGAAAGACCTAAGTTGAAAGAAGGCCCCTGGAGTAGATAAGATTCCCTCAGAGCAGTCAAACAGAACGGACAGCCTGGTGAAAGATGCATATAAGATGAACATTAACAAGAGCAAAACGAGGATAATGGCGTGCAGTCTAGGAAAATCAGGTAATGTCAAACGATTTAGATTAGGTAATGAAACAATAAAGGTGGTAGATGAGTTTTGTTACTTGAGCAGTAAAATAAGACAGGATGGTCACAGTACAGAGGATGTAGAAAAATGTAAGGTGATGCACATGAGTAGAAAAAACAATCCCATAATGTTCGAATACAGCATTAGGAGTGAGCTTCTTGATGCTGTTGCGTCGTTCAAATATCTAGGCGTAACATTGCAGAGCGATATGAAATGGAACGAACATGTAAGGACAGTTGTGAGTAAGGTGGACAGCCGACTTCTGTTTATTGGGAGAATTTTGGGAAGATGTACTTCACCTGTAAAGGAGACCGCGTATAAAACGCTTGTACGACCACGTCTTGAGTATTGCTCAAGTGTTTGGGACCCGCAGCAGATCAGTTTAAAGGAAGACATAGAGGCAGTTCAGAGGCGAGCAGCTAGATTTGTTACCGGTAGGTTCGACCAATGCGCGAGTGTCACGGAAATGCTCCGACAACTCAATTGGGGTTCGCTGGAAGAAAGACGACGTTCTTTTCGTGAATTTCTGTTACGTAAATTTAGAGGGCCGGAATTTGAAGCAGATTGTAGTACGATCTTGCTGCCGCCTACTTACATTTTGTGTAATGATCACAAAGACAAGATAAGTGAAATTAGGGCTTGTACGGAGGCATATAGCCATTCTTTTTTCCCTCGTTCAATTTGGGAGTGGAATAGGAAAGGAAAAGCCTAGTAGTGGTACAGTGTACCCTCCGCCACGCACCTTACGGTGAATTGTGGAGTATGTATGTAGATGTAGATATAAAATGCAGAAAGGCAATGGGAAGAAAAGCGCTTTTGAAAATGAGAAATTTGTTAATATCAAATTTTAATTTAAGCATAAGGAAGTCCTTAATAAAGGCATTAGTGTGGAGTGTTGCCTTGTATGGGAGCGTAACATGGACCATAAACAGTAGGGACAGGAAGAGGATAGAAGCTTTTGAAATGTGGTGTTACAGAAGAATGCTGAAGATTAGGTGGGTGGATCGCTTAACTAATGAAGAGGCACTGAACAGATTTGGGGAGAAAAGGAATTTCTAGCATACCTTAACTAAAAGAAGGGACCAATTGGTAGGACACATTCTTGGACATCATCGAAATGTGAATTTAGTGTTGGAGGGAAGTGTTTGGGGCAAAAATCACTGAGGGTGACCAAGAGATGAATACAGTAAGCAGATTCAAATAGATGTTGGGTGCTGTTCTTATGAGGAGATGAAGAGGCTTGCTCAGGATAAACTAGGTTGGAAAGCTGCAACAAACAAGTCTCCAGACTGAAGACTAAAACAAGAACATTATCTGTTTACATTTACGCATCCACCTAGTCTACCACATGTTTTAAATTAAAGACACTCGTGAAAGTTTATTGTTGTCTTATTTTTTTGTCGGAACACACACAACACAGCCATTTCATCACAGCATACACCATGTTGACTGCTGCCAACATTGGCACACCACGTGATTTAAGTATCGTGCCCCATTACCTGGACTGTAGAATTTTCCCAACTCACAACCAACTGTTGCCATACAACCTAATCTCAATTTCAGGCTCTCTCCACAACCAGTTCTTTAGTTTTCACATTCATTGACTTTGCCCGCTAACAAACTGTTTGCTCCCAACTTAACTGCAATCTTGGGATATGTTATAGATCAGCTGTCACCACGACCAGTTTTTCAAATTTCATAGTTTTCAGCTGGTAACTCACTGTCATGCTAGTAGCGGCATTGCCAATATTTGCACCGCGAACAAGAGCACCATGTTGATGGCCCATTCTAGCATTTAGGTGTTTCTTTCATTGACTTTTTTTGGTAATATTGTAATGGTATTCTCTTTTAATGGTGCCAATTGTAGTTCTGTATCTGATAAATATGTCTGTTAATCCTCCTTATTGCAGACAAATTTATAATAAGATAAACATATTATTTCTTGACTGTTAGTACTGTATGTTGTGTACTTGCCGGCCGCGGTGGCCGAGGAGACTGAGGCGCTTAAGTCACGGTCTGCACGGCCACTACGGTCGGGGGTTCGAATCCCCCCTCGGGCATGGATATTTGTGCCGTCTTTAGTATAAGGTAGTTCATAAGTAGTTTGTAAGTTTAGGGACTGATGACCCCGTAGTTAAGTCCCATAAGCTTAACAAACATTTGAACATTTTGTTGTGTACTTCATAATCTGTAATAAGTACTTTTTGCTTCATTATCTTTGAGTCATTGTTTGAAGAAGTCTGTTCCTTTGTAGGACAAGCCTGTTACAATTCCAGAGAGGCCAAAGGACAAGAGCATGCCTCATGTGCCTGATTTTGTGCGAAATGTTATGGGCTCTAGTGCAGGTGCAGGGAGTGGAGAGTTTCACGTCTACAGGCATTTACGTAGAAAGGAGTATGCGAGGCAGAAATTCATCCAAGAACGAGCTGAGAAGGTATATTTCTCATTCACCATGTGAAATCAATCATACTTATACACTTTCCATACATAAATGACATTAATCACAATTTATCAATTAGAAGATATCATCTTACCATTTTCAAAGGAGATAAAAGTCTTGTATTTGTTTCTTCTCATTGAATTCTTACTGAAATGTATTAGAGAATATACAAAGGCTGAATACAAAGTAGTGATAAAACTGCTGTAACATCAGTCCAGAGAGTCGGCGAGCTGCCATCTGTGTTGCCGTAGCGAAAGCCTGTGAACAAGTTTGTACAGTAAATCAGGGCAGTGCTCTGACAATCTACTGCTGTTTGTAGATCTTTGAACATCTTAACAATAGTGCGAGCACCATTGAACATTATGTTTACAAAGATAGAGTAACATTATTGGTTCAAAATTGAAGTTGCGCGAGCTTGGGTACACAAGATTGCATAAAGCATGTGGCCACATATCACTGTCATTCAGTATATTCATACTGTGGGTTAAAGTGTTCAGATTAGGCACAGGTGCTGTAAAGGACTGCCCCCATACATGACCATCCCACTTTGTGTACATTACACTTCAATGTTTTGCTGTCTTGTTGGACGTTGATGATGACTGAACTGCAATGAGTTTGCAGCAGAACATGGAGTTTGTGGCAAAACTGTGCTCTATATTCTGCGAGATATGCTGGCTTACAACAAAATTTTAATACATTGGATACCCCCATTAAATGACCAAATATAACAATTACGCTCCTGTGCCGTTACGGAGGATTTGTTGAGTTACTACCAAAGGAAAGGTAATTACTTTCTTCGACAAATCCTCCCTGTCGACAAAACCTGGCCATGCTCATACAAACCAACCTTGAAATGTCAGGCCAGTTAATGGAAGCATCCTGGTTCTCATCATCCACAAAAAGTATTTACTATACTAATTGCTGCAAAG
Source organism: Locusta migratoria (assembly GCA_026315105.1). Taxonomy (NCBI): domain Eukaryota; kingdom Metazoa; phylum Arthropoda; class Insecta; order Orthoptera; family Acrididae; genus Locusta; species Locusta migratoria. The sequence continues at coordinate 245,419,084 of CM048744.1, read as the reverse complement.
GGTATGTTCATTGTTGCATGGGGCATTAGTTCCCAATCTTTTTTGGTAGTGGGACCCACAACCTTATTGAAAGTCTCTTTTTGACCCAATTATATGGAATTAAATTACACACATACATACAGCTGGAAAATTAATTGTAAATATTTGGGTCACATAAATACTCCCAGAAAGGTTGTGTGTGTGTGTGTGTGTGTGTCACAAATGTATGCATTCATTCATTACTCTTTTTTCTGATTAGAAATGAGATGAGACTTGATTCTTTAAAGAAAGTTTTCAAAAAGAAATCGTACGATTGTTCCATCAAGAAATTTTTCGAGAGTTCTGGCAGTTTCACCCTTTTAACGTTGTACTCTGAAAACAGATTTGTTACCCACAATTCATTACAAATCCTTGTAAAGTAATTACTAATATAAGTACGAGGGGCGTTTGAAAGGTCTGTGCAAAGTCTGAGAGATGGCACCACCGGCACATATCAAGGTCATGTTTAGTTAGTAGCATCTTTGGAAAGAACACACACCAAGTTTCAGTCATATTGGTTTTGTGTGTGTGTGTGTGTGTGTGTGTGTGTGTGTTTGGCATTCGTGTGAATCAAGGAAGTCGAGTGATTGTCAAAGAATGGACAAAACATTCTTGTGGTGATGAAACATTACCTTATGAAAGGCAAAACACCTCAGGAGACTAAAGAGAAGCTTCATAAACATTATGGTGACTCGGTACCTTTGATTTGAACAGTTTATGAGTGGTTTCAAAATTTTTGGAGTGCTCAAGTGAGGGTGAACATTCTGGACGCCATGTAGAGGTTACAACTCCAGAAATCATTGATAAAAATGTATGATATGCTGATGGATGACAGAAGAGTTAGGTGTATTAGATTGCTAGTGCTGTGGACATCTCAAATGAATGGGTACATAATGTTTTGCATAAACGTTTGGACTTAAGAAACCTATCCGCAACATGGGTGCCGTGATTGCTCACGATCGACCAAAAACAGAATCGTTTGAAGTGTTGCAAGGAAGGTTATCAGCTGTTCAGAAAGAATCTGCAGGACATTAAGCATTGTTTTGTCACTGTGGGTGAAATGTGGATACATTACCATACTCTTGAGGCCAAAGAACAGTCTAAACAATGAGTTACCAAGGGAAAATCTGCACCTAAAAAGGTGAAGACTGGTCTACTGGTCGGAAAGATTATGGTGGCGGTCTTTTGGGATTTGCAAGGGGTAATCCTCATCAACTATTTGGAACAGGGTAAAATTATTACAGGTGCATATTATTCATTGTTATTGAACCATTTGAAAACCAAGCTGCAAGAAAAATGCTGGCAGTTGGCCCACAAAAAAGTCATTTTCCATCACGACACACCTCAGCAGTTGTGGTCGCAAAATTATTGGAAAAAATAGGATTCCAATTCGTTTCACATCCCCCCCCCCCCCCCTATTCTCCAGACTTGGCTCCCTTGGACTACTGTGTGTTACCCAATTTGAAAAAAATGGCCGACTGAATGAAGATTTCATTCAAACAAGGAGATGATTGCAGAAAATAATAGCTACTTTGCAGGATTGGACAATTCCTATTATTCAGAAGGGATCAACAAATTATAACAGTGTTGGACGAAGTGTATAAGTCTAAAAGGAGACTGTGTGGAAAAATATAAATGGTTTTCCCCAGTATAAGTCTAAAAGGAGACTATGTGGAAAAATATAAATGGTTTTCCCCAAACATGTTAGTAGTTTTTATTTTTTTATGGACTCTTGAAACTCTTGTCCGTAACCATTATCATTTGAAATAGAAAAGCAGTAAAATTAATTGTGTCTTTTGTACAAAAAAGCGGTATAATTTGTAACTTTTGTTTTGGGATGGAAAATCATTCATGGGAGTAATGAGTCTTATAAAATGCACTTCCACTTTTTTTAAAAAAATCCAAAAGTGTAGAAGACAAGGAGACTTAAGTGTTATTCCTTAAATATCAAGTTTAACATGAGATATGACAGTAAAAATCGTAATCTTTTGAATGCTGTGGAGATCTAAGTGCAGCTCCTGTCAAGAAATGAAGTTAGATCTATTTAGCACTGAAACTAGGAAAAATAGGAAAAGGAAACTGGATATTTAAGAAAGTCACTTAGACCCCATGTTTCTTGGGTTCACATTTTAAAGGCTTCTAGTGACCCACCTGAATAGACATTGCGACCAACTAGTGACCCTCAGTCTTAGAACTACTGGCATAGGACACTGGTGGGGTAATACTGCATCATGCTGTGCCACCAAAGCTGATGTTAGGTGCTGCTTTTTATTGCACATTCAACACCACCTCATCCCTGTGATTATGATCTCTTTGCCAAAGGTAAAGAACCACTACAAGGGATCTGATACAACACAACAGATGACATTATCCAGGTCATTGGGCAGTCAATTATAGGACAGCAATAGAAATAGATGCATAGAAGGTAAAGGACACCTTATGGACATTTGTCACAGGATCATAAATAATGGTGATTATTATGTTGAAAGTGTGTAACTGTAAGTTCATCTGCCACTAAAGTAATTTCAGATAAAAATTATAGTTCTCATTGCTTAAATTTTACTCTTTTCCTGTGAATGCTCATGATAATGTTGGCAGAGGATGCTGAATGCTGGATATCATGTGATGTTGACATTATCCAGTCGAGCGACAACTCAAATGTTTTTGTATGCAAGCTTCGTTGTATGAGGGCAATTACTTTTACTGTGTGGACAGGGGTACATACAAGGATCTTCAACTATAGAGCAGGAGCAGCATTAGGCCTATTTATTTACGTGATGGTTTGTATGAAACACTGTCAAGTTATTCTATGTGGTTCAAATTCCTAATCTTGGCAAAGATTTTCTACAGTGTAGTTGATGTTGCCAACATAATCACATGAGGCCTTTGGGATGGGAAGTAAAATTTTACCTTCTCATTACTTTTTATCCAGCCTTTGTACTTTCATAACTATAGTCTTAGTTTATATAGCATATTCACATTTATAGCTTTGACTGTTTTATCTATTCTTATTCCTTCAATTTCAGTTTTCTATAAATTGTGATCAGATGCCTTGACTGTCAACCATAAATAAATAGAAAATTTGACTTCTAATTGCACCAGTGGTACATAAATTCTATTTATTTGTTAGTCGCAGTGATGACATTCTAGTGCATGACGGTTAAGACAAATAATATAAAACATTTTCAAATGACCAGCAGTCACCCAGAACACCAGTTATACTATCAGGTGCAATTTGCTACTTCATTTTAAGTTCTTGGAGTGATTCTAAATTCTGATGCAGTTCTTTACAATAAGGTGCAATTCTTTACCATAATAAAGTAGGCATACAAGGGCAGTCTACTGTCCTTCAGTGTGTATCCAGATACAAGTCTGAAGTGTAGGGTGGTGGGTAAAGATCTGTGCAATAGTGTAACTTACAAAGTGACTACTTTTTTATGAGTTAATAATGGAAAGACCAATTTGAAATTAATCAAAATAAAAAGAACAGTTTACAACTTACTGCAAAGATATAATGACGAGCTGCAAAAGGCACATAAAAAAGATACACACATACTACACTTACACTACCAACCATGGCCTTCTTCAGAAAATAGAACATTCATGCAATCCCATTCACGCAACTGTCATCTCTGACTGCCGCACTATGAATCACGCATTGTGGTGTGAAAATAGGAGAGAGTACTGGGGGATAGGAGGTTCCCTTACAGAGTATGTACGTATTACATGGGAGGAACGAGCTGCAGCTTAGGAATGGAGTGGGAAGGTGGATGAGGGGAGGAAAGCAAACGTGTGTGCGCGCGCGCCCGCACACACACACACACACACACACACACACACACACACTTCACAGGAGAGGTTTAGGATAGAGGGGATAGAAACTGTTGAGTGTGGAAGAAAAGGGGCTTATTGCAGGTTGAGGCTTGGATAATTTTGGGATTGGAGAATGTTCTGTAAGGGTGAGTCCCATCTGTACAGTTCAGGAAAGCTGGTGGTGGGTGGGAGGATCCAGATGGCCCAGGTTGTGAAGCAGCCATTGAAATCAAGCATATGTTGTTCTGCATGCTGTGCCACTATAGAAAGATGTGCAGTGATTGCATTACAGTTTGGGGTGTGTGAGGGTATAGCATGGGAGATCTGTTTGTCGACTAGGTCTGTGGGGTAGTTTCTGTCTGTGAAGGCCTTTGTGAGGTCAGCATGTCTAGAAAGGGAGTTCTTGTTATTGCAGATATGCCATCCACGGGTGGCTAAGCTGTAAGGGAAGGATTATTTGATGTGGAAGGGATGTCAACTGTCAAAGTGTAGATACTGTTAGTCGTTGGTATGTTTAATGTGGACGGAAGTGTGGATGGAGTTGTCAGTGATGTGGAGGTTGACATCCAGGAATGTGGCATGGTGGAGTGAAGTGGATGTGGGAGAAGGAGATGAGGTTTTGAAGGAAGGAGGATAGGGTGTCCTGGCTCTGAGTCCAGATCATGAGAATACGAGGGTTGTTTTTTAAGAAAGGGCTGTTCGCGCGTATAGTCCCATAGTTCGTGCGGACGCCGCAACAAGCCACTGCTCCACTTGCCGGCATCCTTCCCGTTCACACTGATGCCAGTTGCAGCTCTGTACCTGACGTGTAGGCATCACTGTGCTACTTTAAAATGTTTACGATTATTGAATCGCCCGCCGCGTTTGAGATATGGTCAGTGATAAGTTTTTTGACCGCGAGAAGCCTATCATCTGCAGAAATGCATCATCAGTTAACAGAAGTTTATGGCTTGAATGCAATGAGTGAAGGTAAAGTGCGTCAATGGGTTAGAGAGTTTAAAAATGGCCGTCAAAACGTCCATGATGAAGAACGCTCAGGCCGGCCCTCTGTGACCACTGATGATTTGGTGGCTGCAGTCGAAACAAAGATTCACAATTTCCACTCTTTCTTTGGAATTTCCACAAGTTTCAAAATCGGTTTTGTACAAAATTGTGTCTGAAAACCTAAACTTTAAGAAACTGTGTTCTCGGTGGGTACCCAGGCTCCTCACAGAGGACCACAAAGGGAAGAGATTTGCCACTTCATTGGACTTTTTGATTCGTTACGAGCAAGAAGGGGATGACATGTTGAGTCAAATTGTCACTGGAGATGAAACATGGGTATCCCATATCACTCCCAAAAGCAAGCGACAATCGATGGAATGGCAACACACAACCTTACCCGCCAAGGTCAAAGCCAAACCGACACTGTCAAAGCGCAAGATTATGGCAACTGTGTTCTGGAACCGGCGCGATGTTTTGCTGGTGGACTTTATGCCATGAGGAATGACAATCAACTCAGATTCCTACTGTGCAACTCTTAAAGAAGCTCTGCAGAGCAATTCAAAACAAAAGGCACGGCATGCTGACAAAAGGAGTTTTGTTCCTGCACAATAACGCTAGGCCTCACACCTCTCAAAAGACTGAGGATTTGATTGATTTTTGGCTGGAAAGTTTTGGACCATGCACCATACAGCCCCGACCTTGCTCCTAGCGATTTTCACCTTTCCTGGTACCTGAAACACCATCTTGGCGGCAGCGCTTCAATGACAACGATGAAATGAAAGCAGCCGTGAACTCTTGGCTGTCGGAACAGGTGGCCAAATTCTTTGAAGACGGAATTAAAAACTTAGTTGTACGGTATGACAAGTGCTTAAATAAACAAGGCAACTATATAGAATCCCTTTTCCTCCCCTTTTTTCCTCTTTTTCCTGAAGAAGCTGCCAGTGTTGGCGAAAGCTTGTATGTGTGTTTGTGTGTTATTTTATTTGTTTCTCTCGACGAGCCGGTCATATATATATATATATATATATATATATATATTTATGATACGAATATTATAGAGGAAAAATTCCTAACAGGCAAAAAATATACGTAAAAAATAGATGAAGAACACTTACCAGGCGAAGGGGCACAGGCAGTAATAGCAACAAATAAACACACAGACACACACACACTCAAAAATGCTAGCTTTCGCAGCCTAGCTGCTTCATCAGGCAGAAGGGAAGGAGAGGGAAAAGGAAATGATGAGGGATTTAAGGAAGGGGGTAAGGAGCCATTCCAATCCCGGGACAGGAAAGACTTACCTTGGGGGAAAAAATGGAAGGTAAATAAATGCACATACACCCACACATTTACACAGACACAAGTACACTTAGGCAGACATACTGTAGAACGTCTGCCTAAGTGTACTTGTGTCTGTGTAAATGTGTGGGTGTATGTGCATTTATTTACCTTCCATTTTTCCCCCAAGGTAAGTCTTTCCTGTCCCGGGATTGGAATGGCTCCTTACCCCCTTCCTTAAATCCCTCATCATTTCCTTTTCCCTCTCCTTCCCTTCTGCCTGATGAAGCAGCTAGGCTGCGAAAGCTAGCATTTTTGAGTGTGTGTGTGTCTGTGTGTTTATTTGTTGCTATTACTGCCTGTGCCCCTTCGCCTGGTAAGTGTTCTTCATCTATTTTTTACGTATATTTTTTTCCTGTTAGGAATTTTTCCTATATATATATATATATATATATATATATATATATATATATATATATATATATATATATATATATATATATAAATAGAAAAGAGATGACTTACCAAAAGGACCGGCTCGTCGAGAGAAACAAATAAAATCACACACATACAAGCTATATATATAAATGGCCTTTACTTAAAAAACAACCCTTGAATCATCGGTAAACCTGAACCAGACCAAAGGTTTGGGGTTTTGGGATGCTAGGAAGGATTCCTCCAGATGGCCCATAAACAGGTTGGCATAGGAGGGTGCCATATGGGTGCCCAGGGCTATGCCACAATTTGATGGTGAACTTTCACCTCAAAGGAAAATTAGTTGGTTGTTAGGATAAAATTGGTGAGGGTAATGAGGAATGAGGTATCATGCTTGAACACAGAGGGACATTTAGAGAGGTAGTGTTCAGGAGTGGCAAGGCCATGGGTATGTGGGATGTTGGTGGACAGGGAGTCGGCATCCACTGTGACAAGTAGGGATCCAGGAGGTAAGGGGGGATAGTGGAGATACGTTGAAGGAAGTAGTTGGTATCCTTGATATGGGAGAACAGATTTTGGACAATTTGTTGCAGGTCAACACTCCCACTCCATTCCTAAGCTGCATCTCATTATTCCCATCTAACACATCCCCACCACCACGATGTAACCTTCCTATCCGCTCTCCCCTCCCCTCCCCACCCCACCCCACCCGTCCGCGATTTACTCGCCGCAGAGCGTGATTCGAAGTGCGGCAGCCGGAGGTGATGGTTGTATGACTGTGTTGTGTGCCGTGTGATTGTGTGAGTGTTCTATATTCTGAAGAAGGCCACGGCCGATAGCTGAAAGTGTTATATGTGTGTGTCTTTCATATGTGCCTGTCGCAGCTCATAGCCACGTCTTTGCGGTGAGTTGTAAACTGTCCTTACTATATTATTAACTCCAACCTGGACTACTTATAAAAATTGAATAAACAAATTTGTAGAGGAGAAAATACTCTACAACTTTGCTCTCTTATATTTTCTTTCATATCCCACATTGTTGAAGAGATATTCGCAAAAACAACACCTTTTGACAATGTCTGTCTGTAACGTGTTCCCACTTTTTAGGTAGCTCCAATCAACCGATCGGCGACTAATTTTGTAGACATAGTTGTTGGCCTTCGGTGACTAGAACCACTGTTTTTCAAAGTTTCAGACAAAAAATAGGTTAGTATCACAAAAAAGTCGGTTTGTGATGGCCTTTTGACAGCAGGAAATTTAACTATTCATTTGACACGAAAATTGAATAAAGCTTTTTTAATGTGAAAGAGTTGGCAACTGTCAAAGTGTAGATACTATTGGTGGTTGGTAGATATCATGTGGACGGAAGTGCGGAGGGAGCCATTACTGAAGTGGAGGTTAACGTCCTGTGTGCTTGTATGAAGGCCTATTTGTGTATGAGATTCTCTTCTTATACTTGTCACGACTCTACATACCTCTTAATTATAGTTTTTCAATATAAATACACAAAGCTTTTACAGAGGTGTTTCTGCAGTAATGTTCTCTTTCTTGATGTTATCTCTTACCAGTGGCAGCTGATGCTAAGTTGCATTGGTAAAGTCCATATAAAAAGCCATATAATTTTATAATGAATTTTTTTCAAATGAATAGATGGCGCAGACTAGTGTTCAAACCAGCATAATGCTTCCTTCTGTCTGTCCCATTTGATTCTCATTAAAATTGTCAGTAAAATAGGTAGCTGATTGACAGCAAACACAGTATATTAGTGAAAACATCTGATTGAGTGAATTATCTGGTTCAGAAGATATTGATTTCCTAAGTAATCTATTCCTACTGGAGCTCTTCTTATCTGCCTTAGATGTAGGAACTGGATACAACCATGTCGATAATACTACTTTCTTTTGTTGTTGAAGAATACATGTAAACATAGTTTAAGCTCACAAGGGAATATTTACAGTAATGTCAAGTTAAATACTAGGATAAAGAAAGTGTGAAATTTGTGACACCTTATGAAAGTTACTATTAGAGGCACTCACAAATACAGATAACAAACTGAGCTGCAGCTATTGAAATGCATATTAAAGGACATCAGTTTAACAACCACTCACATACGTTCAAATCCAGAAATCTTGCTGCCTCAAGTAAAGAAGATATAAAATGTACAAAGCTATGGGAAGAAAAGTTTTTCTGAATAAGCAAAATTTGTTGAGATCCACTATTAAAGTGTTTGTCTGGAGTGTAGTTGCTGTTATTTTCTTCAGTCTGGAGACTGATACAGCTCTCCACCCTACAGTGCCCTTGAACAAGCCTCTTCATCTCCTCATAAGAATGGCAACCCATATCTATTTGACTCTGCTTACTGTATCCACCTTTTAGTCTTCCTCTGCGATTTTTACCCCACACACTTCCCTCCAACGCTAAATTCACAATTCCTTGATGTCCTATAATCGATACCTTCTTTTAGTCAAGGTATGCCAGAAATTCCTTTTCTCCTCAATTCTATTTAGTACCTTTTCATTAGTTTTGCTATCTGCCCGCTTAATCTTCAGCATTCTACTGTATCAGCACATTTCAAAAGCCACTATCCTCTTCCTGTCTGAACTATTTATTGTCCATATTTCAGTCCCATACAAGGCAACACACCATACAAATGTCTTCAGGAAAGACTTCCTTACTCTTAAATTAATATTCAATGTTAACAACTTTTTTTTTCCAAATACGCTCTTCTTCCCATTGCCATTCTGTATTTTATATCCTCTATACTGTGCCGAAGTAACCTAATCTAATTCCTTCAGAATCGTTTGATTTTCTTAGACTGCATTCCATTCCCCTTGCTTTGTTCTTGTTAATTTTCATCTTATAGACTTCCTGCAGCTCACTGTCCACTCCGTTTGCCATTGCTCTTCCAGTTCATTTGCTGTATCTGAATTACAATGTCATCAGCAAAATGTAATGTTTTTATTTCTTCACCCTGAACTGTAATTCTTTCTCCAAATTTCTCATAGCTTTACTTCACAGTATGTTCAGTATACAGATTGAATAACATCGGGGGAAGGCTAGAAATCTGTCTTACTGCTTCCCAACCAATGCTTCCCTTTCAATTCTTTGACTCTTATAACTACTGACTGTTTCCTGTACAATATGTAAATAACATTCCATTCCTTTTATTTTACCCCTGCTGACTTCAGAATTTGAAAGAGTGTATACCAATCAACATTGTCAAAACCTTTCTCCAAATCCACAAAAGCTAGGAATGTAGGTTTAGCTTCCCTTAATATGTCTAAGATAATTCATAGTGCTAGTATTACCTTACGTGTTTCTATATTTCTCCCAAATCCAAACTAATCTTCCCCAAGATCAGCCTCTATCAGACTTTCTGTGCTCCTGTTAATAATTCATGTTAAAATTTTGCATCCATGACTTATTAAACTGCTGGTTTTGTAATTTTCGCACTTTGGAATGGGTATTATTACATCTTTCTTAAAGTCTGTGGGTCTTTCACCTGTTTCGTATATCTTACACACCAGGTGAAATAGTTTTGTCTTGGCTGATTCTCCCAGAAACTTCAGTAGCTCTGAGGGAACGGTGTCTACTCCAGGGACATTGTTCCGACTTAGGTCTTTGAGTGCTCTGTCAAATTCTTCTCTCAGTATAGTTTCTCCTATTTCACCTACTTCTTCTTCACTTCCTACAATATTGTCTTGAAGTTCAATTCCTTTGTAAAGCCCTTCTATATATTTTTTCCACCTTATTTGATTAGAACTAGTTTTCCACCGGTGTTCTTGATATTCATACAGTTGCTTTTCTTGTCTCCAAATGTCAGTTTTGTTTTCCTGTATGTGGTATCTAATTTTTTTTCCTAGTTATACATTCTTCTACAGACTTGCATTTGCCATATAGCCACTCCTGGTTAGTTACTTTGCACTTCCTGTCAATCTCATTTTTTAGTCATCTGTACTCCATTTTACCTGTTTCATTTACAGCATTTTTATATCTTCCCTTTTGATCAATTAAATTCAATATTTCCTGTGATACCCAAGCATGTTTTGTAGGTCTTGCCTTTCCACTTATTTGGACCTCTGCTGCCTTGATTATTTCATCCCTCAAAGCTACCCATTCATTTTCTACTGTGTTATATCCCCCCAATTCTGTCAGTTGTTGCCTAAAACTCCCTTTCAAGAACCTCATGTTCCTTCAATTTATACAGGTTACATCTCCTTATTTTCCTGCCTATCTGCACTTCAGTTTCAGTCTACAGTTCATACTGAATAAGACATGGTCAGCGTCAATATCCACCTCTGGATATGTCTCACAGTTTAAAACCTGGTTCTGAAATCTATGTCTTACCTTCCGGTGAATCCCAGTCTCTTCTAGACGTACGACCTTCTTTCATGATTCTTATACCAATTTTTTGTTATGATTATGTTATATTTGGTGCAAAATTCTACCAGGCAACTTCCTCTTTTGTACTTTTCCCTCCCAGCCTATAATCACCTAGAATTTTTCCTTACCTTCCTTTTCCAACTATCGAATTCCACTCCTCCATCACAATTAACTATTCCTCTTCCTTAACTCTCTGAATAATTTCCTTTACCTCCTCATACATTTCTACAATCTCCTCTTCATCAGTGGAGGTAGTTGGCATATAAACTTGTACTACTGTGGTCAGTGTTGACTTTGTATCTATCTTGACTATGATAATGTGATCACTGCACTGCTCACAATAGTTTACCCGCATTCCTATTTTCTTATTCATTATCAAACCTACTCCTGTAATACCCCCAACTGATTTTGTATTTATAATCCTGTACTCACCTGACCAGAAATCCTGTTCCTCTTTCCACTAAACTTCACTAATCCCCACTATATATCTAACTTCAGCCTATCCGTTTCCCTTTTTAAATTTTCTAACCTCCCTACCCAATTAAGGGAGCCAACATTACACATTGGGATCCATAGAACACCAGTGTTACCTTTTGTGATGACATATACTCCCTCCCTGCCCAGAGATATGAATGGGGGACTATTTTACCTCCAGAATATTTTATCCCGAGAGGATTTCATCATAATAGATTCGTACAGTACAGCTACATATACGTAGGAAAAGTAATGACTGTAGTTTCCCCTTACTTTCAGCCAATCACAGTAATTGTTATGGCAAAATTACATTAGGCAGGGAAAGATATGCAATTAAATCTGTAGCATAGCCATAGGCACCTGCAAGCCTCTCCCCTATACCATCCTGTTTATATGCTGAATACAAAAAAGTATAGTGACATGTGAAAATTTGTGCTGGACCCAGACTTTCCTTTTTCTGTGAGCAGTCGCGTTAACCATTACACTAGCCACACACACCTCCTGGACCGACCCAAACATCCATATGCCGTACATTGCCTACTGCCCATGAGTGCTTATATTATGTAAGTGTCGCATAGGGACAGATGTGTACTGCAGTTGTCGCAAGTCTTGCTTTGGCTCATTTAAATACAATATGCAATAACCATTTTTACTGAAGCAAAATGACATCATTTATGCAGTTAGTATTTACCTCTGTTTTTAGTCATACCTACTTGATAGTGCATAGAGGATTGATACAGTATATTTTCTCACAGAATTGACACATTACTTGTCAAACATTCCATAGCATTCTGCACTACTTTCTACCTAAACTCATGATGTATGACCCTAAGTATGTCAACAATCAAATATGTATCAACAAATTGAAATTGTAAATAACCACACCATCTGTTATTTTTGTGACCTTACATAGGATCAGATGGATGCAGCCTATCATCAGAAATTGGAAGAGCATCGTCGTGCTGCTGAAGAAAGAACTGCAAAGAAAAGAGCAAAAAGACTAAAGAAAAAACAGAAAGCCCGGAAACGTCCAAAGAGTGAAAATTTAAGCAAGTCGGAGAACAGTAGTGCCACAAGTGAAAACAGTGCGGAAAGTGAACTCAGTGACTCTGAAGGAAATAGATAATAAATTATTTTTTTATGTATTGATCTCCTTTGAGATCAGTGAGGACAATTGAAGATATAATTCTAAGAGAAGCATTAGTTATATATTCTATGCAGATATTCATTTGTTTGTAAATCTGTACTGGAGTAAATTTCTATAAGATAAGAATTCTCATTTTCTTATCACTGCACCAAGTCTCTTACATTATTTTGTGTTTCTTACTGTTTGTGGAGACAGCTAATTATAATGCCACAAAAAACATTGTTTCTATATTTCTTTCCAGCAAATGACAGTTTTGAAATGATTTTTTTATCTTAATTGTACTCACAAGATCAATACTTATGACTTATCACTGGTATTCTGATATGTTTTGAAATCCTGGAAAGTTCTATAATTTTACTTTCAGCTTAGTATTTCAATGATGCAGGTAAATTGAATGTTTGTAATGAGTACAAATGTACTCCATGCAGCTTCAAGTCGACTATACATACATTGTATGTTGTTCATGTGTTATAAATCTTCTTAAAGTGTTATGAGCTGGTTTCTGTCACCTACCCAACACTCATATCCTGCATCTTATGATGGCTAAGCAACAATATGCTCATGCTGTCCAGAAAGGAGTAGATAGAAGCATCCAAATAGATGCCATTTTCCTTGTTTTCTAGAAGACATTAAATGCAGTTTTTGCCCTATCAGCTTGTGAATAAAATCCAAATGCACAGAGCCTATCAGACTAGCATTTTGAATAATTATGGTCTTCCTTGCCTAAGTATATTGTTTTTAATGCAGGAATCAATTATTAGGAACAGTAAATAATGTAAAATATGTATGGGTGTTCAGACACAACAACTTAAAAGTTGAATGACCACATGAAACTCGTCATGGAAAAAGCAGATGACAGACTGGTGTTTTTGGATGAGTCCTAAGAAAATCTAATTTTCTATGAAATGATTTCCAGTCCATGGTGTAGAGAAATCAGTGAGTATAAATATTCCTTTAGTAAAAAACCACCTTGATTGCAAATTGTTTTATTCCTTATTTAATGATGTGTTTCGCCCTTTAGCAGGGGATCTTCAGATTATCTGCATGGCAGAATTTACACAGAATTTTTTTGTGTAAATTCTGTCACACAGATAATCTGAAGATGCCCTGCTAAAGGGCAAAACATTTCATTAAATAAGGAATAAAACAATTTGCAATCAAGGCGGTTTTTTACCAGAGGAATATTTAATTTTCTCATGAAACTTCAAGCTTACTGACATTCCTTCAATAGATTCTTTAGCACTGCTTATCAATATGGTCCATTTGCTAGGAAGAATTACACTAGAGCATCATGCAGATGTTCATCAAATTCCAATGTCAGGCCCTAAAGAAGTATGTGCATGACAGACTGTTTATTGTTAAAATTTGGTGCAAGCACTTTCCAAGAATTTGAGGAATGCCAACATTTGTTCTTCTCTTGCTTCCTTCACAAACGGAACAGAAATGGGAAAATAATAATAGTACACACTGTATGCTAAATTGTATAATGTAAGGTGGCTTATGGAATGTATGTGTATAGATGTATTGTCAGTTGTGTCACCAACTTCTTGTTTTCATTATCAAGACAAAGAGCATCTATATTTAAGTCTTCCACATTATCTATACTGACTCAATTATGTTTTACAGGAGTACTCAGTGTGCACCATGTATTATTTCACAAGTTACTATTATTCAAAATGTTAATATGTGTTCTTTAGTGAAGTGTGCATATATTGTCACTATATGTAATGTCTGAGCTATTGACAAAGCCATACACACATCAGCCTTAATGGCATCATTCTTCCATTGCAAATGAAATCGGTTACAAACAGAAAATACAATAAAATTTAGTTGTGGCTGACTGTAGCATGTGCTGTGGCCAGTCTGTTATGAGCTTCCACTGTGCTCGTGAGACTTGCAGACCCGCAGTGCTGTTTCTTACAATGACAGTGAAAGAGGATGTTCTGTGATTGATAGCTGACTGAAAATACATTCTGCTGGACATACTCGGTAGTTCCTGTAGGAATAACTTTAATTAGAAATTTGTGTCATTTCATCTTAGATGAATGTGGTGCCCACATTAATATATCCAATTTCCATAGCCATTATAAATAAGAGTGTACAAGATTTATTTTCATATCACTTACCTTGTAAACAGTTACACTTTAAACTTGCAGTAATTATGATATTTAATAATTCAGTTTGTTTGAGAAGTTTGTTACAGATGCACAAATTGAGCGCTCATTATGGATATGCTTTATGAGTAAGAGACCAAAAACAGAAATATTGAGTTAAACATTTTGCAGACTTTGCTATAAATTTCTTCCATGCACTCATCTATATCTACATCCACAAAAAAGGAAGGTAAACAAATACACACACACCCACACATATACACACGCAAACACACGTAGGCAGACGTTAGTTCTACAAATGTCTGCCTAGGAGTGTTTGTGTGTGTATATGTAAAGTCCTTCCACTCCCGGGATTGGAATGCCCCTCATCCACTCCCTTAAAACCCACATCCTTCCCTTTTTCCCCTCCTTCCTTCCTCTTTTCCTGACGAAGCAACCAACGGTTGCGAAAGCTTGAATGTCTGTGTGTTGAGTTTTTTTTGTTTCTGTCGGCAAGCCTGTGCTATGGGTAAGTCAAACAATCTTTATTTTTATACATATTTTTCCCACCAGGAAAGTCTCCTTGACGGATGACTTACCCAAAGGACAGGCTCGTCGACAGACACAAATAAAATCACACACAAACACACATACAAGCTTTCGCAACCGTTGGTTGCTTCATCAGGAAAAGAGGAAGAAAGGAGAGGAGAAAAGGAAGAATATGGGTTTTAAGGAAATGGAAAAGGAGTCGTTCCAATCCCAGGAGTGGAAGGACTTACCTTGGGGGAAAAAAGGAAGGTAAACTAATACACACACACTCACACATATCCAAACGCAAACACACCTAGACAGACGTTTGTAAAAAGCAAAGATGTTGGATAGAGATACCACTTGACGCAGAGGCTCTGTCCACAGAACCGAGGCAAAGTTGCTAAATATGGTGGGCGGGAATTTGAATTTAGCAGAGGTTGAGACCAGGTGGACAACGGGAGGAGAGAATAAGCTGAAGGGCAAGATCTCATCTCCGGAGTTCTGAAAGGTTGGTGTCGGTGGGAAGTATCCATTTAACCCGGACGGTGTAACACTGCCACAAGATGTGGCGGTCGTGTACCAAGGCATGTTTAGCCACAGGGTGATCTTCATTACCAACAAACACTGTCTGCCTGTGACCGTTCATGAGAATGGACAGTTTGTTGCTGGTCATTCCCGCATGTTTCACAGTGCAGGCATGTCAGTAGGTAAATCACGTGGGTGCTATCACAAGTGGCTCTGCCCTTGATCGTGTACGCCTACCGGGTTACTGGACTGGAGTAAGTGGTGGTGGCAGGGTGCATAGGGCAGGTTTTACAACGGGGGCAGTTGCATGGATGGGAGCCAGAGGGTAGGGAAGGTGGTTTGGGGATTTCATAGGGATGGACTAGAAGGTTACGAAGGTTAGGTGGGCAGCGGAAAGACACTCTTGGGGAGTGGGAAGGATATCATTAAGGATGGATCTCATTTCGGGGCAGGATTTAATGAAGTTGTATCCTTGCTGGAGAGCCATATTCAGAGTCCGCTCCAGTCCCGGAAAGTATCTGGTGACAAAAGGGGCAATTCTGGGGTTCTTCGGTGGAAGGTTCTGGATTTGGGGGAATGAGGAGGTGGCTCTGGTAATTTGCTTCTGAACCAGATCAGGACGATAGCTGTGGGATGTGAAAGCTGTTATTGGGTTATTGGTGTACTGGTTCAGGGATTCGAGACTGGAGCAGACTCTTTTGCCACGAAAACCTAAGCTGTAGGGAAGGGAACTTTTGATGTGGAATGGATGGCAGCTGTCATAATGGAGGTACTGTTGTTTGTTGGTTGGTTTGATGTGAACGGATGTGTGAAGTTAGCCATTACAAATGGAGGTTGACATCAAGGAAAGTGGCATGGGATTTGGAATAGGACCAGGTGAATTTGATGGGACCAAAGGAGTTGAGGTTGGAGAGGAAATTCTGGAGTTCTTCACTGTTAGTCCAGATCATGAAGATGTCATCAATGAATCTGTACCAAACTTTGGGTTGACAGGCTTGGGTATCCAGGAAGGCTTCCTCTAAGCATCCCATGAATAAGTTTGCGTACGAGAGGGCCATCCTGGTTCCCATGGCTGTTCCCTTTAGTTGTTGGTATGTCTGGCCCTCAAAAGTGAAGAAGTTGTGGGTTAGGATGGAGCTGGTTAGGGTATTAAGGAAACAGGTTTTAGGTAGGGAAGTGGGTGGTCGGCGTGAAGGGAAATACTCCATCGCAGCAAGGCCCTGGGCATGTGGGATATTTGTGTATAAGGAAGTGGCATCAATGGTTACAAGGATGGTTTCTGGAGGTAACAGGCTACCGAGAAAGTGGTTGGTGTCTTTGATGAAGGATGGGAGACTGCACGTGATGGGTTGAAGGTGTTGGTCTATGTAGGCAGAGATTCGTTCTGTGGGGGCTTGGTAACCAGCCACAATCGGCTGGCCTGGATGATTAGGTTTGTGGATCTTAGGAAGTAGGTAGAAGGTAGGGGTGCGGGGTGTCAGGGTCATGAGTTTGATGGACTCAGGTGAAATGTTTTGTAGGGGGCCTAAGGATCTGAGAATTCCCTGAAGCTCTGCCTGGACATCAGGAATGGGGTCGTCTTGACAGACAGTGTAGGTAGTGTTGTCTGAAAGCTGACGCAGTCCCTCAGCCACAAACTCCTGACGATCAAGTACCACGGTCGTGGATCCCTTGTCGGTGGGGAGATGATGATGGAATGGTCAGCCTTCAGATCACGGATAGCTCGGGAGTAGGATTAAGGTTTTTCAGGAAGGACTGAGAGGCAAGGTTGGAAGTAAGGAATTCCTGGAAGGTTTGAAGGGGGTGATTTTGAGGAAGAGTGGGTGGGTCTCGCTGTGATGGAGGACGGAACTGTTCCAGGCAGAGTTCAATTTGAATAATGTCTTGGGGAACTGGATCATCAGGAGTAGGATTATTTTTCTTCGTGACAAAGTGATATCTCCAGCCAAGGCTACGAGTATAGGATAGTAGGTCTTTGACAAGGGCTGTTTGGTTGAATTTGGGAGTGGGACTAAAGGTGAGGCCTTTGGATAGGGAGGAGGTTTCAGATTGGGAGAGAGGTTTAGAGGGGAGGTTGACTACTGAATTGGGATGTTGCGGTTCAGGATTGTGTGGATTAGGATTGTGAGGTTTGGGGGGGAGGGAAGCTGGAAGTGGAAGATTGAGTAGATGGGAGAGACTGGGTTTCTGTGCAATAAGAGGAGTTTGAGGTTTATTGGAGAGGTTGTTGAGGGAGAGTGTATTGCTTTTCCAGAGGTGGGTGACCAGGAGTTTGGATAGTTTTTTGAGGTGGAGGGTGGCATGCTGTTCCAATTTGTGGGTGGCCTGTAAAAGGATGTTCTGAACTGTAGGTGTGGATGTTGGAGTGGAAAGGTTGAGGATTTTGATCAGGGATAGGAGTTGAGAGGTTTGTTCATTGTGGGAGTTGAGGTATAGGTTAAGGATCAGGCGGGTGAGGGCTGTGGATTGTTCTGTTTGGAATTGGTATAAGGCAGGATGAAAGGATGGGTTACAGCCAGAGATGGGAACTATTAGTGTGAGGCCCTTGGGGGTGATGCCAAATGTTAAACAAGCCTGAATGAATAGAATGTGTGACCTCAATCTGGCTAGGGAAAAGGCATGCTTGCGGAGGGAATGTAGATAAAATTTGATGGGGTTGATGTATAGTATGGAAAAAAGAGAAACCTGTCCTGAACGGTAATGAAATAAAAAATAAATATATATAAATAAATAAATAAAATTATATATGGGACAGATATAAAGGTGATCAGATAGCAAGAGGAATTATTCAGATAGGAAAAAATAGAAAAAGTTGTTCGAGAGAGTAGAAGAAGAGAAACGTTGTTGAAACTGTGATCAATCACAGTTAGTCAACAACATGATGCACAGGGACGTGGCGATTGTATGGGTGTCTAAACAGGTTATGGGGTGAAGAAAATCTGGAAACGTTTGGCAAACCGTGTGAGGATGAAAGAAAAGTGTACTACAAGGATTCGTTCTGTAGTGGCAGAATATGGTTGGAGGGTAAAAAATAATCTGACGAATGAACAGAAGTGAAAATGTGTAGAAAAAATATCGGAAATGTTGGAAGAACAGACGGGAATGGAAATAATCGCGATGTTGCTACGAAATGCCGAAAACTGTTATTTAAGGTTATAGTAAACTGAAGTTCTGAGATGGTGTTAACGCAGTAAAATGAGAAATGTAGATGAATGGGGGATATTATCGAGATGCAGTTTTGAAGGTGGCAACTGCGAGAAAATGAATAAAAAATAATAAAGAAGTTGGTCGTTTTGTTAGGTTAGGTGCAGAAGTTAATACTGATTGTTGTATGTAGTCTAATTAGCCTGAAGAAAAATGAATTTTAAATTAAGAAGGGAGGTAAAAATAGAGTTAAAATACTATGTACAACATAAACAGAAGGAGAAATTAAGAAGACAGAAAAGATTTCGAAAGGTAACAGAGCAATAACAAACAATCGTGATTGTTAGATTCAAATTGATGAAACGAAAATTATAAAAGGAAACTTTCCTGGTAGGATGAACAAATATAAAAAATAGAAAACGGATGACTTACCAAAAGGAAGGCTCGTCGACAGACACAAATAAAATCACACACAAACACACATACAAGCTTTCGCAACTGTTGGTGCCTTATTCAGGAAAAGAGGAAGAAATGAGAGGAGAAAGGGAAGGATATGGGTTTTAAAGAGAGCGATAAAAACACAAAAATCTAGCTTTTATTCCGTCTTTTTTCTTCTTTTTTTCTTCCCAAAAACCTTTCATTCTTTCACTTTGTGCCTTCTTCTGTTCATCTGTCCATTTTCGTCTGTTGTCTTTGTGTTGTGACTTAAAGTCAACTTTTTGATTTCTGATTTTTTTCCCCTACAGGTTTTGCGGTCTTGTATGTCTTCCATAGAGATGTTTAATGTTTTCAGGTTTTCTGTGGTTTCTTTATACCAAGATGTGCCCAGTTTCGATGTAGAAATTATGTTGAATATTCTTGGTTAGTCTGGTGATATGCATGAAAAATTTTGCTCTGCGTTTTCTGGTATGTAACGTGACTGTTTCAGAGTGTCTGTATGGTTCTTCTGTGGGTCTTTCTTGCCAGATATTTTCTCTAAAAACTGCACAGTGTGTGGATTTTTCTCAGAATTTTCCTTTCTTGTTTTTAAATCTCCTTGATTTTTGCATTCCTTTGGTGCTTGTAGTTTCTGATGTGTAGAGAGCTTCCGGTAAGACTACTGTGTTGTAGTGTAATAGTTTTGCAGCCGTCGAAATACATTTTTATTGTAGTGGGACCAGTTGAATTTATAGGCTCTCTGTAATTTTGAGACTCTTTCTTTGTTCGCTTTTGTGTTTAGCTCAGATTTTTGCATGATTTCTCCTAAATATTTAAACTCACTGACTTGTAGAATTTTTCCGTATTTCGTTTTTAGTTGGCATTTATCTGATGATTTTGTATTTCATAAGAAATTTGTAGACGGTTATCTATGGCTATCTTGTGGAGTTTTTCTAGTGTGTTTTGTGCTTCCATTTTGGTATTCGAGAGTACTGCAATGTTGTCTGCAGAATCGAGGCATTTTATGTGGGTTATCTTTTCCTTATTTCTGCCTAGTTGCATTCCTTTGATTCTCCTTCCCATGTATGAATAATTTTCTCTAAGATTGCATTGAATAGGATGGGTGGGAGACCATCGCCTTTTATTTCAAAGGGCTCTGATAATTCTCCCATAAATTTGACTTTGGATTCGGTGTTAGTGAGTGTTTCTTGAATTAGATTTCATGTTTTAAGGTCAACCTTCATCTCTCTTAGAGTCTGGAAGAGTGTGTCTTGGTCAATGGAGTCATAGGCTTTTTTGAAGTCCACAAATGTTACTGTAGTATTCCTGCAGTGTCTTTCACATAGGATTGTGTGGAGATTCCAAATCTGTTCGCTGCAGGAACGGTTTTTTCTGAAGCCCACTTGATATTCGCCGGTTTGAGGGTTGATCTGTGGTTCCAGCCTGTTTAACAGGGCTTTGGAGAGAATTTTGTATGTGACTGGGAGCAGAGAGATTCCTCTGTAGTTGTTTGGATCAGTTTTGTCTCTTTTTTTTGTTAAGTGGGTGAAGTAGAGCCGACTTCCACTATTCCAGTATTTTTTTCAGTGAGCCAACAGTTTTCAATAATTTTGTGGATTTTGAGTGTGATTTGCATATGATCTAATTTCCACAGTTCTGCGATCAGACCGTCTTCACTGGGTGCTCTGTTGTTTTTCAGTGCTTTCGTTATTTCAATGATTTCATGTAGGGTCAGTGGCTGTGAGTCTGTATCGGGCTCAGGAGTTTCAAAGTGCAATTTTTCTGGGGGACTTTTGCAGTTGAGCAATTTGTTAAAGTATTGAGCGAGAATTTCACAGTTCTTCTTCGTGTTAGTTTCTAAGGATCCATCAGGTTTTTTAAAACAGAGATTGGGTGGTAGGTATCCAGGCATGTTTCCCCTGAAGGAATATATATATAGTCGGTCACAGGCAGACAGTGTTTGTTGGTAATGAGGATCACCCTGTGGCTAAACACACCTTGGTGCATGGCCAGCACATCTTGGCACAGTGTTACACCGCCCGCGTTATCTGGATACTTCCCACCAACACCAATCTTTCAGAACTCCAAAGATGGGAACTTGCCCTTCAACATATTCTCTCTTCTGGTTGCCCACCTGGTCTCAACCTCCACTAAATTCAAATTTCCATCCACTATCTTTAACATCTTTGCCTCAGTTCTGTGGACAGAGCCTCTGTCTCAAGTGGTATCTCTGTCCAACTTCTTTGCTTTCTACAAATGTCCGCCTAGGTGTGATTGCGTGTAGATATGTGTGAGTGTGTGTGTATTTGTTTACCTTCCTTTCTTTCCACCTAAGGTAAGTCCTTCCACTCCTCAGATTGGAATGACTCGTTTTCTACTTCCTTGAAACACGTATTCTTCCCTTTCTCCTCTCCTTCCTTCGTCTTTTTCCTGAAGAAGCTGCCAGTGGTGGCAAAAGCTTTAATGTTTTTTGTTTCTCTCGGCGAGCCTGTGCTTTGGGTAAGTTAAACAATCATATATATATAATAGACGAAGATTACTCACCAGGTGAAGGAGCACAGGTGTGACAGCAGCACAAATAAATAAAACACACACACTCACACACGCAAACGCTAGCTTTCGCAGCCTAGCTGCCTCATCGGGCAGAAGGGAAGGAGAGGGAAAAGGAAATGATGAGTGTTTAAAGGAGTGGGTAAGGAGTCATTCCTTGGGGGGGAAAAAGGAGGGTAAACAAATACACACACACCCACACATTTACACAGATGCAAGTAGACCTAGGCAGACATACTGTAGAAAGCAAAGAAGTTAAGAAGTTGGACAGAGATACCACTTGAGGCAGAGGCTCTGTCCAAAGAACCAAGGCAAAGATGTTAAGATGGTGGGTGGGAATTTGAATTTAGCGGAGGTTGAGACCAGGTGGGCAACGGGAAGAGAGAATATGCTGAAGGGCTAGTTCACATCTCCAGAGTTCAGAAGGATTGCTGTCGGTGGCAAGTATCCAGATAACCCGGACGGTGTAACACTGTGCCAAAATGTGCTGGCCGTGCCCCAAGGCGTATTTAGCCACAGGGTGATCCTCATTACCAACAAACACTGTCTGCCTGTGACCATTCATGCGAATGGACAGTTTGTTGCTGGTCATTCCCACATAGAACGCTGCACAGTGCAGGCATGTCAGTTGATAAATCACGTGGGTGCTGTCGCAAGTGGCTCTACCCTCGATCGTGTACACCCTCCGGGTTACGGGACTGGCATAAGTGGTGGTGGAAGGATGCAAAGGGCAGGTTTTACAACGGGGCCGGTTACAAGGGTAATCTCTGCCTACATAGACCAACACCTCCAACCCATCATGTGCAGTGTCCCATCCATCATCAAAGACACCTACCACTTCCTCGATCGCCGGGTGAGGGCTGTGGATTGTTCTGTTTGGAATTGGTATAAGGCAGGATGAAAGGATGGGTTACAGCCAGAGATGGGAACGTTCAGTGTGAGGCCCTTAGGGGTTCTGTGGACAGAGCCTCTGCCTCAATTGGTATCTCTGTCCAACTTCTTTGCTTTTCACAAATGTCTGTCTACATTCCCTCCGCCACCATGCCTTTGCCCTAGCCAGATTGAGGTCACACATTTTATTCATTCAGGCTTGTTTAACATTTGGCATCACCCCTAAGGGCCTCACACTAATAGTTCCCATCTCTGGCTGTAACCCATCCTTTCATCCTGCCTCATACCAATTCCAAACAGAACAATCCACAGCCCTCACCCGCCTGATCCTTAACCTATACCTCAACTCCGCCAATGAACACACCTGTCAACTCCTATCCCTGATCAAAATCCTCAACCTTTCCACTCCCACATCCACACCTAGAGTTCAGAAAACCTTTTACAGGCCAACCGCAAATTGGAACAGCATGCCATCCTCCACCTCAAAAAACTATCCAAACTCCTGGTCACCCACCTCCAGAAAGGCAATACTCTCTCCCTCAACAACCTCTCCAATAAACCACAAGCTCCTCTGATTGCACAGAAACCCAGTCTCTCCCATCTGCTCAATCTCCCACTTCCAGCTCCACTCCCCCCCCCCCCCCCAAACCTCACAATCCTAATCCACACAATCCTGAACCACAACATCCCAATTCAGTAGTCAACCTCTCCTCTAAACCTCTCTCCCAATCTGAAACCTCCGTCCTATCCAAAGGCCTCACCTTTAGTCCCACTCCCAAATTCAACCAAACAGCCCTTGTCAAAGACCTACTATCCTATACTCGTAGCCTTGGCTGGAGATATCACTTTGCCATGAGGAAAAATAATCCTACTCCTGATGATCCAGTTCCCCAAGACATCACTCAAATTGAACCCTGTCTGGAACAGTTCCGTCCTCCATCACAGCGAGACCCACCCGCTCTCCCTCAAAATCACCCCATTCAAACCTTCCAGGAATTCCTGACTTCCAACCTTGCCTCTCAGTCCTTCCTGAAAAACCTTAATCCTACTCCCAACATTACCGCAGCTGAATCCCAAGCTATCCGTGATCTGAAGGCTGACCATTCCATCGTCATTCTCCCTGCTGACAAGGAATCCACGACCGTGGTACTTGATCGGCGGGAGTATGTGGCTGAGGAACTGCGCCAGCTTTCAGACAATACTACCTACAAAGTCTGTCAAGAAGACCCCATTCCTGATGTCCAGGCAGAGATTCAGGGAATTCTCAGATCCTTAGGCCCCCTACAAAACCTTTCACCCGAGTCCATCAAACTCATGACCCCACTGAAACCTCGCACCCCTACCTTCTACCTACTTCCTAAGATTCACAAACCTAATCATCCAGGCCGGACAATTGTGGCCAGTTACCAAGCCCCCACAGAACGAATCTCTGCCTACATAGACCAACACCTTCAACCCATCACGTGCCGTCTCCCATCCTTCATCAAAGACACCAACCACTTCCTCGATCGCCTGAAATCCTTACCCAGCCTGTTACCTCCTGAAACCATCCTTGTAACCATTGATGCCACCTCCTTATACACAAATATCCCACATGCCCAGGGCCTCGCTGCGATGGAGTATTTCCTTTCACGCCGACCACCCACTTCCCTACCTAAAACTTCTTTCCTTAATACCATAGCCAGCTTCATCCTAACCCACAACTACTTCACCTTTGAGGGCCGGATATACCAACAACTAAAGGGAACAGCCATGGGAACCAGGATGGCCCCCTCGTATGCAAACTTATTTATGGGACACTTAGAGGAAGCCTTCCTGGAAACCCAAGCCTGTCAACCCAAAGTTTGGTACAGATTCATTGATGACATCTTCATGATCTGGACCAACAGTGAAGAAGAACTCCAGAATTTTCTCTCCAACATCAACTCCTTTGGTCCCATCAAATTCACCTGGTCCTACTCCAAATCCCATGCCACTTTCCTTGATGTCGACCTCCATCTGTCCAACGGCCAACTTCACACATCCGTCCACATCAAACCTACCAAGAAACAACAGTACCTCCATTATGACAGCTGCCATCCATTCCATATCAAACGTTTCCTTCCCTACAGCTTAGGTCTTCCTGGCAAAAGAGTCTGCTCCAGTCCCGAATCCCTGAACCAGTACACCAATAACCTAATAACAGCTTTCACATCCCGCAGCTATCCTCCTGATCTGGTTCAGAAGCAAATTACCAGAGCCACCTCCTCATTCCTCCAAATCCAGAACCTTCCACCGAAGAATTCCAGAAGTGCCCCTTTTGTCACCAGATACTTTCCGGGACTGGAGCGGACTCTGAATGTGGCTCTCCAGCAGGGATACGACTTCCTTAAATCCTGCCCCGAAATGAGATCCATCCTTAATGACATCCTCCCCACTCCTCCGAGAGTGTCTTTCCGCCGCCCACCTAACCTTCGTAACCTCCTAGTCCATCCCTATGAAACCCCCAAACCACCTTCCCTACCCTCTGGCTCCTACCCATGCAACCGCCCCCGTTGTAAAACCTGCCCTATGCACCCTTCCACCACCACTTACTCCAGTCCAGTAACCCAGAAGGTGTACACGATCAAGGGCAGAGCCACTTGCGATAGCACCCACGTGATATGCCAACTAACATGCCTGCACTGTGAAGCGTTCTATGTGGGAATGACCAGCAACAAACTGTCCATTCACATGAATGGTCACAGGCAGACAGTGTTTGTTGGTAATGAGGATCACCCTGTGGCTAAACATGCCTTGGTGCACGGCCAGCACATCTTGTAGCAGTGTTACACCGTCTGGGTTATCTGGATACTTCCCACCGATACCAACCTTTCAGAACTCCGGAGATGGGAACTTGCCCTTCAGCTTATTCTCTCCTCCCGTTGCCCACCTGGTCTCAATCTCCGCTAACTCAAATTCCCACCCACTATCTTTAGCATCTTTGCCTTGGTTCTGTGGACAGAGCCTCTGCCTCAATTGGTATCTCTGTCCAACTTCTTTGCTTTTCACAAATGTCTGTCTAGGTGTATTTGCGTTTCGATATGTCTGAGTGTGTGTGTATTTGTTTACCTTCTTTTTTTTCACCTAAGATAAGTCCTTCCACTCCTGGGATTGGAATGACTCCTTTTCCACTTCCTTAAAACCCATATCCTTCCCTTTTCCTCCCCTTTTTTCTTCTTTTTCCTGAAGAAGCTGCCAGTGGTGGCGAAAGCTTGTATGTGTGTTTGTGTGTGATTTTATTTGTTTCTCTCGACGAGCCGGTCCTTTTGGTAAGTCATCTCTTTTCTGTTTTTATTTTTGTTTATCCCACCGGGAAAGTTTCCCTATATATATATATATATATATATATATATATATATAGAGAGAGAGAGAGAGAGAGAGAGAGAGAGAGAGAGAGAGAGAGAGAGAGAGATTATAGAGGAAATATTTCTAGCAGGAAAGATATATATATATAAAGTAGATGAAATTTACTTACTAGGCAGAGGAGCACAGGTATGTAATAGCAACATAAATAAAACACAAACACACACAAAAGCAAGCTTTCACAACCATTAGTTGCTTCCTCAGGCAAAGAGCAGGGAAGGAGAGGGAAAAGGAAAGGATGTGGGTTAAAAGAAGCGGGTGAGGAGTCATTCCAATCCCCTGGAAAGGCTTACCTTTCGGGAAGAAGGATAGGTAAACAAACACACACACTCACACACATAAACACACGCACACACACAAAGGCAGACATATGAAACATGCAAAGAAGTTGGACAGATATGCCAGTTGAGGCAGAGGCTCTGTTCAGAGATTGGAGGCAAAGATGTTGTAGAATGGCTCCTTTAAACCCACATCCTTTCTTTTTCCCTCTCCTTCCCTGCTCTTTGCCTGAGGCAGCAACTAATTGTTGTGAAAGCTTGCTTTTGTGTGTGTTTGTGTTTTATTTACCACATACCTGTGCTCCTTCGCCTGGTAAGTAAACTTTATATACATATATTTGTATATGAATATTATAAAGGAAAAATTACTAACAGGAAAAATATATACAAAAAGTAGATGAAGATTATTTACCAGGCGAAGGAGCACAGGTAGTGATAGTAACACAAATAAATAAAACACACACACACACAAATGCTAGCTTTCACAGCCTAGCTGCTTCTTCAGGCAGAAGGGAAGGAGAGGGAAAATGATATGATAATGTTTTTAAGGGAGTGGGTAAGGAGCCATTCCAATCCCGGGAGAGGAAAGACTTACCTTGGAGGAAAAAAAGGAGGGTAAACAAATACACATCCACCCACACATATACACAAACGCAAACACACCTAGGCAGACATACTGTAGAAAGCAAATAAGTTGGATAGACATACCACTTGAGGCAGAGGCTCTCTCCAGAGAACTGAGGCAGAGATGTTAAGATGGTGGGTGGGAATTCGAATTTAGTGGATGTTGAGATCAGATGGGCAACGGGAAGAGAGAATATGCTGAAGGGCTAGTTCCCATCTCCGGAGTTCTGAAAGGTTGGTGTCAGTGGGAAGTATCCAGATAACCCGGACGGTGTAACTCTGTGCCAAGATGTGCTGGCCATGCACCAAGGCATGTTTAGCCACAGGGTGATCCTCATTACCAACAAACACTGTCTGCCTGTGACCGTTCATGCGAATGGACAGTTTGTTACTGGCCATTTCCAGACAGAATGCTTCACAGTGCAGGCATGTCAGTTGGTAAATCACGTGAGTACTATCACAAGTGGCTCTGCCCTTGATCGTGTACATCTTCCGGTTTACGTTACCTTTGTTTGTGAATGCAAAAAATCTGTTATTGTCTGTAATTTATTTTGTACACAGTGGCAAAACTGTACACAATGTTCTAAGTCATTGCCATGCACATCCTGGTGCACAGAAATATGGTACAGGTGAAATTTATGTTGTAGAATTCTCAACACTGACATTTTTGAGATTTGCAATTCTCGCTCAAGTTGTCTTCTACTGATATGCGGATTAGCCGCAACTGCATCAAAACGCTTACTTGGGAATAATCATTTGTTGTAGGTCTTGGTTGATGTTTCACTTGTGGCTGAATGCTTCCTGTCTTTTGAAATAACGTAACTATCCGATGAAAGGACCAGACACGTGGATGATGTCTTCAAGGATAACGATCAACGAACATAGCACAGGCCCGTTTATTTATGTACTAGAGAAAAATGTAATAAAAAATGGGAGTACCTGTTTAAAAAAATACATTTGATATCCGTTTCACTTATGGCAGTGACAGCTAGTGGGCCAACTTCCTTAAAACCCGTATTTATGCGGAACATTCTGGTGCCCCTGCTGCATCGGTCTACAACGCCATCGTGTTGCACCATGTTTCCGATCTACTATTCTCATTTCTTGTGCCACCGGGGACATCTGCCATGACGCGACCAGAACAGTCCGTTCTGCATTCGCACGTGACTGACACATTGGGACACTTATGACCGCCCGTTCATGCGGCCACGTCGGTCTACAATTCTGTGAATGATGCTTAGTCACTAAACAGAACGCATGCAAATTTCCCCCTTCAAGCTACAAAAGTTTTGTTTTTCATAGTTTTTTCCTTTGATGCTTATTTTGTGAGATATTTGGCCCAATCACTATCAATGGACCACCCTGTATATACATATTTTTGGTGGTAAAAGTTCAGATCACTGACAGCGGCATACTGCACTTTCGTGACGATGTTGACAGTGGTAGCTGTACAGCACACAGGGACACTTGTGCTGGTCAGTTGTTTATTTACGAGTGTCAAGTGAAACAGTCATGTCCCGATGAAATTTATGATGACATATTAAATTTTTATCACATTGTAATGTCCATTGTAAATGACTGCTATTTCAATTTCTTAGTACTGTATTTTATAATTAAAATATGGGTGCTCAGGATATGTGAACGTAAATAGATCAGTTTGCAATGTAAAATGTAATGATACATTTGTAAAAAATAAATAAATAAAATAAAATCATTCCTCACTTCACCCATGTCCATTAATCTTAACAAATGGTCTATTATAATGCCGCGAAACTATAATAGACACTCACAAAAATAAACCAGACAGTCACTTCAGTTACTGCGCTGTAAACACATTCAGTCATCTCACACCTGTCGTTGGTTATATCGAATTGAGATGCCAGTGGATTAGATTAGATTACATTAATACTTATCCATAGATCATATATACAACATTTTGTAATGATGTGGAACATGTCAGTTTAGTAAATGTTGTCTATAAATGACAAACAATATTTTGAATATTAGAGAACAAAAATTTTCCTGGTGGTATAAATATGTATAAAAAAAAATAGAAATTGAATAACATAACCAAAGCACAGGCTCATAGATAGACAAAAAACAAACGCAAACACATGATACAAGCTTTTGCAACCAAGCTTTCTACAAATCTTTGCCTTGGCGTGTTTGCATGTGTATGTGTGTGGGTGTGTGTACACTTGTTTACCTTTCCTTTTTTTTCCCGTAAGTCCTTCCACTCCCTTAAAAGCCACATCCTTCCCTTTTTCCCCTCCTTCCTTCCTCTTTTCCTGAAGAAGCAGCCATAAGTTGCGAAAGCTTGTATCTTGCGTTTGCGTGTGTTTTTATTTGTTTTTGTGTCTATCTACGAGCCTGTGTTTTGGGTAAGTTATTTGATTTCTATTTTTTATACAACCAATATTTTGAGGATTTTTATATTCATTTCTTATATTCAGAAATTCCATTAATTTCTTTTTAAATACTAGTTGGCTATCATAGACTTTTGATGTACGTGGTAAGTGACCGAAAACTTTTGTCGCTGGATAATTCACCCCTTTCTGTGCCAAAGTTAGATTTAACCTTGAATAGTGAATATCACCCTTTCACTTAGTATTGTAGCTATGCACACTGCTATTACTTTTGAATTGGGTCGGATTGTTAAAAACAAATTTCATGAGTGAATATATAAAATGTGAAGCTACAGTGAAGATTCCTAGATCCCTAAATAAATGTCTGCAAGATGATCTTGGATGAGTTCCAGCAATTATTCTGATTACATGCTTTTGTGCAATGAATACTTTTTTACTCAATGTTGAATTTCCCCAGAATATGAACTCATATGAAAGCAGTGAATGAATATAGGCATAGTAAGCTAATTTGCTGAGATGTATAACACCAAATTTTGCAATGACCCTGATAGCATAAGTAACTGAACTCAAACGTTTCAGCAGATCTTTGATGTGTTTCTTCCAATTCAATCCCTCATCAATGAAAACACTTAAAAATTTTGAATATTCTACCTTAGCTACGGACATATGTTCGAAGTCTAAATTTATTAATGGTGTTGGGAATGCAGATCATAATGGAAATATTACACAAAAAATCATCCATTACATGCATGTAATAGATTTTCTAATTAATGGAAATTGTGCAAATTTACCTTTATTGGTAATTTAAAAGACTTTTTTAAACTCAAAGCTGCAAAATTAAAGTCACGCCCATGTCATGACTGTTTCTCTAACTATGAATTTTAAGTTTTTCAACGAATGTAATGACTTTTGGATAAGCTGTTAAGCAGGTAGCTAATAGTAAAATTTAATTTCTACCTGTGAAATGAGCAGCAATACCATTTAAAAATAAATCTTCCAAAACAATGTATTTTCAATTGGTATGTCATAATTTTACAATGTTACTCATAAAAAATATGTCTGTCTACAATCTCGAATTGTTTTCAAAGTCTAAGGACATTAACAGACTGAGCGCCACTCCTGATTAGCTGCCTTCCCATCATTCATCATGTCTTTACCAACATCACATCAATCAGAATTGGCTGTCACCTTTCTTTCTCTTTGGCCATCTTCCCACACATGCAGGATCAGTCTTGTTAAATTCAGATTTGGCGTGTATTGACATTTACGTGGTGGTCAGATGCCCTTCCTGCCACCACCACATGCCCCCGGGAGGAAATGTGTACCCCAATTGTCTGCATATGGTGTTATAGGTCTGAAGGTTATTAAATGTTTGTGAATCGTGTAAATGAGGTGGGACTTGGGAACCAGCCCGGTATTCACCTATGGGATGTGGAAATCCACCGGAAACCACATCCAGGCTGGCCGGCAATCCAATTACCTTCGTTAATCCACCGGGCGGATTCAAACCGGAGCCGGTACGCCTCCCCATCTCAGAAAGCGATGCGTTAGACGATACAGCTAACCGAGTGGATCCAGAATCGGCTGTCACCAATCCTTCAAAATTATTAACTGGGAGTTATTTAACTCTTCACACTAGCTACAATTGTGACCTACAGAATAACATTTTGTT
The DNA here is from genome assembly GCA_026315105.1 of Locusta migratoria. Lineage (NCBI taxonomy): Eukaryota > Metazoa > Arthropoda > Insecta > Orthoptera > Acrididae > Locusta > Locusta migratoria. The sequence continues at coordinate 245,388,078 of CM048744.1, read as the reverse complement.
GATCCCACATTTCTCAAAATGATCAAAATAATCTACATCTACAACCATACTCCGCAAGCCACCCGACGGTGTGTGGCGGAGGGTACCTTGAGTACCACTATCGATTTTCCCTCCTATTCCAGTCACATATTGTTCCCAGAAAGAAGGAATGTTGGTATGCCTCTGTCTGGGCTCTAATCTCTCTGATTTTATCCTCATGATCTCTTCGAGATATGTACGTAGGAGAGAGCAATATACTGCTAAGACTCCTCTGTAAAAGTATGTTCTCGAAACTTCGAAAAAAGCCCGTACCTAGCGACAGAGCATCTCTCCTGCAGATCTTCCACTGGAGTTTAGCGATCGTCTCCGTAACGCTTTCATGAAGCTGTAACGAAGCGCGCTGCTCTCTGTTGGATCTTCTCCACTTCCTCTATCAATCCCACCTGGTACGGATCCCACACCGGGGAGCAGTATTCAAGCTGTGGGCGAACAAGTGTACTGTAACCTACTTCCTTTGTTTTCGGACTGTATTACCTTAGAATTCTCCCAATGAATCTATGTCTGGCATCTGCTTTACCGACGATTGATTTTATATGGTCGTTCCATTTTAAATCCCTCCTAATGACTACTACCAGATAATTTATGGAATTAACTGCTCCCAGTTGCTGACCTGCTATAGTGTAGCTGAATGATAAAGGATCTTTCTTTCTGTGTATTCGCAGCACATTACACTTGTTTACATTGAGATTTAATTGCCATTCCCTGCACCATGCGTCAATGCGATGCAGATCCACCTACATTTCAATACAATTTTCTATTGTTACAACCTCTCTATATACTACAGCATCATCTGCAAAAAGCCTCAGTGAACTTCCAAAGTTATCCGCAAGATCATTTACATATATCGTGAACAGCAACGGACCCACGACACTCCCCTGTGGTCTGATAGACCATATGTTCTTACTTTGTTCATTAAACGTTTGTGGGGAACTGTATCAAACGCCTTGCGGAAGTCGAGAAACACAGCATCTACCTGAGAACCCGTGTCTATGGCCCTCTGAGTCTCATGGACGAATAGTGCGAGCTGGGTTTCACACGAACGCCTTTTTTTAAACCCATGCTGATTCCTACAGAGCATTTTTTTTTTTTTTTTACAAGGCTATGATTTTACCTACGGCAGCAGTGGCATAGTATGTTGATGGCAACAGCTTACTGTGCATTGAAAACTCAATCACACAGAATTAGGAGTATGATCTTTGTGTTGAAATAAATAATGTTCATTGTGCTGTACAATTAACAGGTTCGTTTATATATGCTTTTTCTGTCAGTAAATTATCATTTGTTGCCAACATTCACACACTCAGCAACTGCTTCCGTAAGTAAAATTTAACTGTCACAAAATTCAGTGTATATATCAAGTACGCTTTTTTACTTTTCAGAACAGTAAGTGTGAAGTGTGAAAATAGTTTCTTGAATCCAAAATCCAACTTTTTTGTATCCAACTTTGTTGTATCAACGTATATTTTTTTAATGTTCATCACTGAAATTACTCCTGTATTTAGAGTTGGCAAATTTGAGCAACTAAAACATTTGTTTGCATCTGCGTGTAGTGTCAAATATTGATGACCAAATTCATGAAAAGTTTTTGATGAGGGGCATAGTTTTCTTTTGGAAGATAAATAACTGTACAATACTGCCTTTCTTAAATTTGTCCTTCATTGACTCATCTGCTTGCCGATCAGTTATTACTATTTGCAATACTGCAGGAACATCTTCCACTTAAAAAGAGAAGAGGTTGTGTAAAATTCGTATTTCCTTCTAGTGTGCACCTAAATCGGAAACCTGCCAGACAATTTTTTCTTCAGATGACTGAGAAATTGCCAGGAAAACTTTAGTCTTGTTCAGTGATTGGCAATTGGCAAAATGCGAAACAATTTTGTATTTGATATTACTTTTAAAAAGTATGTTGGAAATCTTTGATGTGCATGTAAATATCACAAATAATATTATCCTCCCCTTAAAGTTTTTATTATTTTATTATTATTATTTAATTCACTTAAATGGAGAGGAAAATCGACCAAGAAAGCTAATTTCTATAGCAACTCTTGTGCCAATGGAATTCCTAAGGGGTTATATTTTTCATTTTGAAATATTCCTAAGGGGTTATATTTTTCATTTAGAAATATTTCTATCTCTATTAAAAATTAAAAAAGAAATATTTCTATCTCTATTAAAAATTAAAAAAGTTGACAAAAGTTTATCACGTATTAATCATCTTAGTGCCCTGTGGTCTATGGTATGGGATATCCCTGGACAAAGATTCGACCTTTTTTAGGAAACACTTGAATTTTGATTCAATCTCTTCAAATATAGTTCACAACAGAAATTAAAGGTTTTATTGCACAAGATATAGCCACGGATTTTGCACAAATTTCTCCGATGAAGAACATATTGCCTGTCAATGGTTTGGAAGTACGTTTGGCTTAATAGTCTGCATTTATTCTGCCAACAAAACCTGCATATTTGCTACAAATGCTCCTCCCTTCATCATTGAGCTACATTTCAGCTGAGAATGAGGAAGATTGCAGTTTGTGGCTGAAGTTAACTGTACCTCTTTAAACATGTCATCACATGTTATTGTGCCATACAGGAAAATCAGTTCTGCCAGTTCTTCGGTTACTGCAAAGTTTGAGTTAACACCTCTAAAGAACAACACAACTTAGGCATTGTTATTGATGTCATTATATTCATCCAGGGCTACAGAATACCAAGCATGTTTGGATGCCCTTTCTTGCAACTGATTTGTTAAATCGGAAGCAATGTCTTTAACTCAATGTGCCACAGTATTTGCTGATAGAGAAACAACTTTACATTGTTCTATTTGGCCAGGAAACAATTCTTCAGCAGTAATCAGCATGCAGTACGTTATGTAATCACAATCCAAGAATGGCGTTTGGTTATTTCGAGGGCAATTCTTAAGCTTACTTTCGTAGCGGCTTCACTTTCATAAACGCGTTTCCTAAAAATGTTTTATTCCAAACACAATCTACGCTTTAACATTTCAAATTTGTGCTCATGTACATTGTCTTTGAATGCATCAAACTGTGAACTATGCTTTGTTCCATAATAACGATGGGTATTACAGTACTTGAGAACAGCTATAAGTTCATTGCAGATCATACACATGGCTTTGTTGCTTTTCTCTATGACAAAGTATTTCACGTCACATGTTTTATTCAATAGTCGACACTAGGCATCAACTTTTCTCTTTTTCATTTCCCCCAATACACAGCACAGTGTACACTTATTTTGCACAAAAATTGTATAGATTTTACAAAGAAAGAAAATCTTACGTAACAAAGGAACAAAGGACACATTACAATTAAAAAACCAAAAAAAAAAAAGAAAACAAACAAGACAATATCAGTAAAGCAAAATACAGCCAGGAATCTATTTGAAACTGGTGCGAGGGCTGGATAAAAGCCCTCCACGGGCCGGATCCAACTCGTGGACCATATTTTGGAGACCCCTGGGCTGGAGTGTTACCTGATCGCAACATTCTTTTCATATCTCCATTGGACTCCACAAAGTTGTAAGATTGTTCATAACATATATGTAGTGTGGGTGACATGTGTGTTAAATGTGTTCTGGTTTACAACACATCTATTGGGGACAAGTGCGGTATTAGGACTTCCATGTGTTTCTCAACCAGCCTGTGTGATTATGACTTTGCCTGATGCTGCTATTCCCTTGGATTTTAAACTCCCTCTGTGAGGTTAGGTACTTCAGACTGCGTTTCAATCTGTGATTGATTCAGTTCAATGGCTGGTTACAGATAAGTCGGCTCAAGTGGAAATCTTGGGCCCCCCCTACCCACCACCACCACCACGGAGTCATTTGGTTCCACTGACCACAAAGTTCCTGCTCTGTTTCCTCCACACTTTTCTGGGTTCGATGACTCTTCTAAAGACTGGGACTCTTATGAGAAATAGTTGTACCAACACTTCCTTGCTTTTGGTGTGTTTGATATGGCCTTGTGTAAAGCTCTTTTTCTGTCTTTGATTTCTTCCCACATTTACCAGTTACTGTGTCAGCTCACCCATCACCAGGAACCGGAGGCCTTGTCTTTTGATGAAATGTGTCATTTGCTGTCTGCTTATTACCGGCCCAATACTAACGTCGTAGTGGCGCATGTGGAATTATATTGCTTGCATAAGAAGCCTAACCAGTCCTATCATGTGTGGCATTCGAAATTCACTGCCTTAGTCGCCATTGTATATTTGTCAGACCTAATAATTGGGAATCCTACATGGACAACATGTTTTGTGATGCTATTCTGTGACTGGCACTGGATAGTGAGGTTCGGCAACATGATCTTCAATTTGGAACCTGACTCTTGTTGATGTTTTGAATATTTCTTAGTCATTTGAGGTTTCCTGTGCCACTGAGGATCAGATTTAGGCATGGGGGATGTAGCTGCTGTCTCTTCAGATGAACGTCAGCCAGTTGCTTCTGATATTGCTGAGGTTGCTGCAGTGCAGGAGCACCCAACTTGCCGCACTCATAGCCATTAGCAGTCTCTTGGTAAACAGTGTCAATGGACTCCACAGTGTGGACAGCCATGCGTGCCGAAATCTCTTCCTCCTTGTCATTTTGCTTTGTGGATCACGACCGGGCGGACTGCCCAAAATGTTGTCATAAAAAAGGACACATGGCCTCTGTGTGCCCCTCCCACTGACTTGGACATGGAAGTGTGGAATTTTGTGGGAAGTTTTCAGGCTCGATCGCATAATTTGTTTGTAGATGTTGTGCTGTTTGATAAATTTGTCACCTTGTAAGTAAGCATGAGACCTTTGGTTTCTACCATGAATTATCACACATATATTTGCCTGGGTTCACCTCTGTTGTCACCAGTTGATCGTCATCTAAAAAGCTACAGTCATCAGTGCTTTCCTGACCTCTGTCAGTTTACAGCACCTATGGCTTACAAATCTGTGGTTTGCCCTTTGACTGTATTTGTGTATTTGGGGTCGATTATACCACAGCCGTGATGACACTTTTTCTGTTTTTCAGTTTCTCTATTTCAGACTCTGTTAACCTGGTCTCTGATTCTGTTCTTCTTGTGACCTTGAGTTGCTATGTCAGGAATTTTCATTCTTGGTTGCTGACAGCTCAGAATGTGCTACTGCATTTACCACACACTCTTAAAAAAAACAGAACCACTGTGCTATGTAGTTTGGATCATCTCTAAAAGTGCATCAAGATGAGTATGGGGCTCAAGCCTTCATTTCTTGCTGGGGGCTTGTCTTTTAAAATTGGAAGACTTTAAAAATGTGATATTCCATAAGCACACAATTTGCTTAGAAGCCATTTGTGAGGTACAGTGTCAAAAGCCTTCCATAAATATAGAAATATGGAATTGATTCGAGACCCTTTGTCAGCAGCAATCATCACTTCCTCTGAGCAGTGTGCCAGCTGTGTTTCACCAAAGAACAATACTTTCTGAATCGGCGTTGAGTATGGGTTAATAGGTCTTTTTTGAGGTAGTTCATAATGTTAAGAAAAGGTCTAAGTTCAGAAATCCTGCTGCAAACCAACACCAATGATACAGGCCTGTAACTTTGCAGATGACTCCAATTGACCGGTGCAATTTTCCAGTCTTCAGTTCTTTAGCTGAATGAGGGGGTTGTATACAATAGCTATGTATCAAGGTATTGCATCAACATCTCTGAAAGGAACCTAATTGGTAGACAATTTGGAACAGAGTTTTTTAAGTTGCTTTACTACTCCAAGGGTATATACTTCTAAATTCTTGATTTGATTTTGAAGTATATTCTTCATCGTCTTTGGTGAAGACAGACAAGCAGACAATAGCACATCTGCACATGTTTGCAGGGGTACCACAGAGGTCGCTACCTTTCCACCTGCTCTGCTCCATTCATATCAAGCACACTGTGGTTTGTGCAGTTAGAGTTGACATTTTACACTGACAATACAGCACTGATCGCCTGCACAATGAATGCTCACAAGATGAGACACCAAGCGATTGGGGGTTCATATCTGCCCCGACCATCCAGATATAGTTTTTTTCCCCCTAAATCACTCCAGGCAAATGCTGGAATAGTTCCTTTCAAAGGCATGGCTGATTTCCTTCCCCATCCTTAACAAAAAAATCCAAGCTTGTGCTCTGCCTCCAATAACCATGCAGTCAATGGGACTTTGAACCCTAATCTTCCTTCCTTCCGAGTTAAGACACTGACTCCAACTTTGATGTGAAACTCTGGGATTGTGGTCAATGAAGTGCAGGCTGAAATTCAATACCACACAGAGACAAACAGTTGTCTTCACTCAGAAAAGTCACCATACTTGGAGGCTCCATCTTTGGACAAAGACAGTCAAATATCTCTGGGTGTCCACTGGTGGTGGTTGGCTTTTGGCTATAACTACTATGTACTGAAGTGTGAACAGTTTTGATGTAGCCACAAGCTTGCGTGCTTGCTCTCTCTCTCTCTCTCTCTCTCTCTCTCTCTCTCTTTTTTAATATCAGCTATTTTTGGTGAGTTAGAATGTGAAGTGAATTAGCTTTGAGATTCCATTAGATTCACAACTAGAGCACATAATCAACATGGGGTGTGATTTTTTTTAATGAAAAAAATTATGATAAAAAAACAGATGAAGAAGTGGAACTGCATTTCCAACTTCTGTTGTCTACTTTGTGAAATGTTCATCACTGCACCACAAGTTACAGTTATATTCCTTGTCTCTAGGGAAAGGCTCAGACTTAGTCTCTGCAGTGGCCAGGTTTTATGTACGAGGTTGTACAATAAGCCAAAAAGTTTTCATACCACATATATAATTGAAAATGTGAAATATTACTAGGGACCTGAAAAATTCGCAAGTTACGATAAATGCGAATTTAGATGCGAATTCCGGCTCAAAATACAAAATACACAAAATTACATAATAAATGCTATTTTCTCGCAAATTTTGTGATGCCTTCTATTGCCACTATTTTCTGCCTATATAAAACTCATTTTTTTTTTTTTTTTTTAAAGCAATCAGTTTTCATTTGTATAGTATCGCATGGTTTCAGGCGAGAGAAAAAATGACATAAGGAAGGCAGGGAGTGCATCCGTGCACAAACTCCAGCATATATAATTGAGCGTACAAGCTGGGATGCTGCGTTATCTGTTGTGTAGGAGCGGAGCTCTGTGCAAGGTAAATGCCACATACGGCAACGTAGGACGCATTCGTGTCACTTGGGGCCTGACACCTAATGAAGAAAAGAATTCGCGCCAGCGTTCAGTTTGGCATCGGTTCTGTTTCTATTGCTTTTGCTTTCGCTTTTGTTATAGTTGTGCAGCGCTGCCAAATATCGGTCACAAGGCTTTGAATGCATATGAAGGGGCTCAACAGTATGCTAGTGAGGGCTTATATGCAACCAATGCCAAAACAGTGTTTTGCTAATTCTGCAACTGTCGAATAGGGTGAGAAAAGAAAGACAATATTGAAAAATACATTAATCAGAAGCATTCTGTTCACATGTGAGAAAATGTTGATGCATCAACTGTTGAAACATTAAACAGCGCTAAAAGAAGAAAATTATAAACAGATAATTTCACAAACAGAACTATTGAAGTGTTTGCAAAAGCTAATATTCTAATTGAAAAGCTCGAAAATCAAGCCACACTGTCGTGGATTAATGAAATATCTAACAGAGCCCTGCCATGTTTAAGGACATTGCGTTAAAAATATTTGCCAAGTAAGTTATTTGCTTTCGTGACTTGACAGCATAGTGAATGTTACAAATAATAATAGTAAAACAGTCCTTAGTTTTGGTGCACTAAATGTTATCCGTAACATATGTGATGTTTGTGTGCAACGAGAATATCACATTATTTGCAACGAATGGCAGTTCACCGTTCAAGTAATGTGCGCAAGAAACGCATATTCCGAACATATAATTCGTGCCTTTGTTCGATACTCTTCGAAATTAGTATGGTAGTTTTGACTTTTAAAATGTTTCTGCTGCCAGTCGCGACTTTCTTAACCTATTTATTTTTTTAATTACCCTTCAGTGGAATGCATTTTCATGAACAAACCCACTGCAAAATCTTTTTGTTACTGTATTTCGTTAGTAGTGTTACGTATACGAATTTCTGCTTTTAGTCATGATAAATTGACGATTCATGCAGTGGCTGTCGAGAGTGGCAGGGGGGGGGGGGGCGTGCCTTGCTGTGCCGTTTAATTTGCCAGGCAATTAGCGGTGGGAGGAAAGCTGCGCTTATTACTTGCCACAGTGGTTATACGGAAACTCTGGAGATACAAAGAAAAATTGGTAGCGCAGGGGGACAAATGAATATTATCTTACCAGTAACCAGTGCCAAATTTTCCCTACAACTAAAACATAAAAATCCTGAACTTATTGCAGTTAACGTAATTTTGAACTTACTTTTACGCAAAAAAATCACAAGTTCCACGTTTTCATAGTAACTTGCTATGTGACTACAATTACTTTTATATCTGGCACTAGCTAAAAAACAAAATACATCAGTATGCCTACTTAACTGGAAAATTTTCACGTGTTTGCATTATAGTTACCATAATATTGTAACAGCTCACACACAGCAGACCACATTTTGCTTCTGACCACAAACAATCACTAAAGCTATATCTGGCAAAAAATAAATATTCCTTGTAACGAAGCAATGGAATAATGGGACGCTGTGTGTTTGTTGTTATTTTCCAACTGTCTGATGAAGAAGAACAGAAGATATTCCCTGCTGCTGTGAAAGTTCTAGAAGCAGCAAACGCCACAGACTGTTGCAGAATAATATTAGAAACACTAAATGAGCACGAAGTGCCATATGATGCTGTTCATGTATTTGTTAGTGACAGTGCTCCATACGTGACACACTGTCATGATACTTTTAAAGTCATTATTGTTGACCATCTGATTTGTGTGCACGGTTGGGCACAGAAACTCTGTTTAATTGGCAAATGCTTCACAATAGTTGTGTGTGGATTGAATGAAGTGGTGACTATGGTAAAATCAGCATTCCTAACTACAAGGAAGTGAAAATACAAATACATCCAGTTTCTCAAGGCAAAGAATTATTCCAAGGAAGCTAAACAGTTTCGATTACCAGTAGTCGCTTGGTGGAACAGCTGGTTTGAATCAGTGTTCTATTTAGAGAATTATTTCCTTGACATTGTAGAGTTCTTTAAGTTGCCAGAAATGAGAGAGGCAAATAACTGTGGTAAAAATTTTATTAAAAAAAAAAAATAAACAGACAAAGCCGTGAAAAGAATGCACACACACACACACACACACACACACACACACACACACGGTGTTTGTGAAGGATCATGGCAGGAAGCTTCTGGAGCTCTTAACTTTGCTTGAGAGCTAAAAGTATTCTACAGCTCATATTATGTACCCAAAACTGGCCAGCCTACAATTAAATCTGGGAATTGTATATGAAGGACAGTTCTCAGAAGTATTGCATGCTCTAAATGGCTGAATGCAAAGATGTGTTTAGCAAGGCAGATAATTCTGCTAAGAGCAAACTGGCTTTACTGAGAAGCCAAGACCCAAATCATAAGGGATTTGAATCTATAGCTCAGATGCTTTTTCAAGGAATGTCATTTTAAACAATCCTGATAAAGCTGTTGCAATGGAGACTACATCTTCAAGTTTATAAAGACAAGTAGTGTCTTAAGGCTATGCCCATTTAAAAAGAATTTTAAACAGCAGCTTAAAGAAAGTGATAGGCATTGATATCAAGAATATTTTGAGTGCCATTCACACTGAAAAAATCATGAAATGTCTGCAAAACATTGTTTGGCTTTGTTGTGGACTCCTAACAATGTTGACAGCGAGCATATTTTAGCTCACTATAACACTGTAGTGACAGATAGGAGATGCAATCTCAAAGAGAGCAATGTTCAAATATACACAATCCTTTCTTTTGAAAATTAATGAAAAAATCTTAAAATATGTTGTAAAATATCAGTTTTCTTTCCTTCCTTAAATAGACTGATAAAATAACAGTAGTTAATAAAGCATTTATCAAAAGGTGTGACATATTGTACATTTGTAAGAGGAAGTAACCTGATACTTAGTAACCTGATACCTATATACATATAATGATGCCTGAAAAATTGAAACTAATTTTGCCAAAAATAGAAGCTAATTTTGCCAAAAATAGAAGCTTATTTTGCCAAAAATAGAAGCTTATTTTGCCAAAAATAGAAGCTTATTCTGCCAAAAATAGAAGCTTATTTTGCCAAAAATAGATGCTTATTTTGCCAAAAATAGATGCTAAATTTTCCGGTTCCTAAACATTACCTATGATAAATAGCCACTCCTCTCACAGAAATCTTAATCCATCCCATGGACTTTTAGTATTTCTTCCCTGTGTATTGAATATCATCATCATTCAATATTTATTAACTTGTGAAAGCAAAATGGTAATCCATAGACCAAACACATTAGTGATCTTTTTCTACTACCTTAACTAAACTCTAAAATAATATTTATGTAATAAATATACATAAATATTTTAGCATTTGAAGTGATCCAGCTGTTTAATAGAGTGTGTGGGGAAATACTACGCAACAGTAAGCTATTCATAAATATCTATATTAGAAATAAAGAATCTTAGGTTAAGATTGCAATCAAACTTCACTTTCTTATTTCTTATGTTATGATTGGTTTCAACTCCACTCAAGCCATCTCCAGATAAACAAAATGGCATAATAGTTTACACATTTTAATAATATTCTTTAAAAACAACTCCCATACACAGTACTCTGATAAAATCTTTATCATTCCTTATCATATGGAAAGGAAGTCAGTCACATTAAAAATGATGCAGTCTGTTGTCTCATGGTAAAATATTTTCATTATTAATTCAATGTGGTATGATAACGTAACATTATTTCATTATGTTGAGTAAGTAATAATCTTATATAAGTATTTTGTATATACATGTGGACAGTACTGGAGAAGGGATAAAACTATCATCTCCTCTGCAGTACTGGTCACAAGTGCAAACGACGTACTTCTTTAAGAATGGAAACTCCAGGTAGCAATTAAAAAATTTAATAAGAACAGTTTAAAACTCAACGCAAAGACATAACAACGAGCTCTGACAGGCACATAAATAATAATAATAATAATAATAATAATAATAATAATAATGGCACACACATACAACACTAGCTATCGGCCACAGCCTTCTTCAGAATAAAGAATATTAACACAATCACACACGCACACTTCACAGCAGCCGTCATTTCCGGCTGCTGCACTCCGAAGTGATCTGATGATTCACATAAAAAATAAAGTGAAGTTTGAATGTGATCTTGACCTATAGGATTTTTATTCCTTACACAGAAATTTATGACAGATTGTTTTCACCAGGTTGACAACACCAAGAACTATGATATTCATAAACAATACATAAACATACTTTACTTCACAAGTATATATGTACAATATAAAAATTATAAAAATGCGTCACTTTCTCCAGAAAATACTCTCATCAAAAGAGATGCTGATCTTTTCTGATCAGCATTAAGATTCTGATTGTACAATAAAGAAGAGATATAATCAGCAGTCTTCATCAAATTTGCGGTCTTCTCTGGAATGACATTTCGCTGGAATCTTGTTATACTCTGCTGAAGTATATCAATATTGAACACAACTATATCTTCAAGAGGAGTCAGATCAGCCTCAGAAACAAGATTTGCCAGATGAATCACTGTGTGGCATATCTGTAACAAACATTTTAAAGATCATATGAAACAATATCAAAAAGGTGTATTTCCATTTTGGTAAGGGCATGGGATATTGTTCACAAGATCATACTGCCATTCATAAGGAATAACAGAAAACCTTCATCAGGGTAGGAAGCTCAGAATTAATGAACTATGATTCATTACCGCTGCATCATTCCAGCAGAAAAAGTAAGCTGAAAAGACAGACAAAAGGCTGTGCTAATTTTACATCTATAAGATAGAGAGGAAACAATAAAATAAACCTTTTGGAACAAAAGTATAAAACTTGGGAGCACTGCCTGCCTGGATGAACACTGAGGCTTCAAAACTGTTCAATAGTCAGTCAATGAAAAGCATGAGAAGAAACAAAGCTTGAAGTTTGGTTGAGTCAGCTACCATCCAATCATCCAGATGCCATAATCAAAAGGGCTGAAGGTCTACGAGAGAGTATGAGGGTACAGAATTTATCTGAATTTTATTCAGGAAATTTCCAGAATGAGCAAATATATGAAAATAATTTTAATATAATTTTTATGGTAGGCCAATAATTCGCAAAGACCCATTTATACGCATATGATATTCTATATTCATTAAGAAGTTTGTTTACGAATATCATTGTGTGTGTGACACTCTGTTGGCAGCTTTTGGTGAACGAATTCATCAGCAGATATTCCTACACCACAGTGACTCAGCTGCTGACTCTGTGCAGCACCTAGAGCTGATGGTACATAACTCAAATGAACTTAAAAGAAGAAAAAAAATCTGGGTTTTTCACTTATTCTTTATAGACTGAATATGGCCTTTTAAGCCACAAACTGGTTAATTAAATAAAAATAAATTTGTGGAACATACACAAAGTTGTTCTACAAAAAACTAATGGAAGAATCACTGAAAACATTCTCATTTACTTAATAAAAACTAGACACGTGACATGGCATTTTTTATTGCAATTCGTCTGTACTACCATATCCTTATATTCCTCCTAAAATCACTTGTATAATAAATGTAAATTGTTATTAAATAATTATTGAAAATTATATGAATGATTATCGATACCAATAAAAATGTTGCAGTAGCACTTCAGAGCAGGGCAGGGTGGCCACATAAAGTGCTCCAGTGAACACTTTAGACTAAAGACAATTAATTATGTTTTATTCAGAATGCATGCTTTACATAGGAGCTTGAAGAATTTACATTGGCAATAAAAGTGAAAGTGGGGCTTCACATAACAAATGCCATCTCACTATGAATTTGTTGGCATAATTAACAATGGGATTACAACCGTCTGCTTTGACCATGACGTCTTACACATGGCGGCAATGACATATGTTTATAGCCTATATGATGACTAAAATAATCATGAAAAACGGCAACAAATGCATATTTAAACACACAAAAATTAACATAAAACCAATAAAATGACACTAAAGAGACAAGTGCAGGAATGTGGGGTTTTTAGGTGGGAACATTGTAAGCAGGAAAAGAATGACAAAAAGTCAATCAAATACACACAAAAATATAAGTTAAAAAAAAACACACAAAATAAAAACCAATAAGACCAGAAAATCCAATCGTTTAATTGACCTATCAAATAAAGACAGTGATACCAATAAATATCACTGCATTAAACCAATAGCACAAAAACAATACTTAAATTGACCCACACTTCACCTAAAATCAAGAAAATACTAATCAAACCCCACCCATTGACATTAAAATGATGTGTTGTTGTTATGGTCTTCAGTCCGGAGACTGGTTTGATGCAGCTCTCCACCCTACTCTATCCTGAGCAAGCCTTTTCATCTCCTCATAAGAACGGCAACCCACATCCACTTGAATCTGCTTACTATACGCGTCTCTTGGTCTCCCTCTGCGATTTTTACCCCACACACTTACCTCCAATGCTAAATTTACGATTCCTCGATGTCTAAGAATGTGTCCTACCAAGTGATCCCTCCTTTTAGCCAGGGTATGCCAAAAATTCCTTTTCTCACCAATTCTGTTCAGTACTTCTTCATTGGTTATGCGATCTACCCACCTAATCTTGAGCATTCCTCTGTAGCACCACATTTCAAAAGCCTCTATTCTCTTCCTGTCCGCACTGCTTATCGTCCATGTTTCACTCCCGTACAAGGCAACACTCCACACAAATGCCTTCAGAAAAGACTTCCTTACACTTAAATTAATGTTCGACGTTAGCAAATTTCTCTTTTTCAAAAATGCTTTTCTTCCCATTGCCATTCTGCATTTTATATCCTCTGTACTGCGACCATCACATGTTATTTTACTGCCCAAGTAACAAAACTCATCTACCACCTTCATTATTTCGTTGCCTAATCTAATTCCTTCAGCATCGCCCGATTTTCTAAGACCGCATTCCATTATTTTTGTTTTGTTCTTGTTAATGTTCATTTTATACGCTCTCTTCAACACACTGTCCATTCCATTCAACTGCTCTTCCAGGTCCTTTGCTGTCTCTGACAGAATTACAATGTCATCAGCAAAACGCAATGTTTTTATTTCTTCCCCCTGAACTTTAATCCCTATTCCAAATTTTTCCTTGCTTTCCTTCACCGCCTGCTCGATGTACAAATTGAATAACATCGGAGAAAGGCTACAACCCTGTCTTACTCCCTTCCCAACTGATGCTTCCCTTTCATGCCCTTCGAGTCTAATAACTGCGGTCTGGCTTTTGTACAAGTTATAAATAACTCTCCTTTCCCTATATTTTACCCCTGCTGACTTCAGAATTTGAAACAGTGTATTCCAGTCAACATTGTCAAATGCTTTCTCCAAATCTACAAAAGCTAAAAATGTAGGTTTGCCTTTCCTTAATCTATCTTCTAAGATAAGACGTAAAGTGAGTATTGCCTCCCTGGTTCCTACGTTCCTCCTGAATCCAAACTGATCTTCCCCAAGGTCAGCTTCTACCAGCTTTTCCATTCTCCTGTAGATAATTCGTGTTAAAATTTTGCAACCATGACTTATCAAACTGATGGTTCTGTAATTTTCACACCTGTCTGCGCCTGATTTCTTTGGAATGGGGATTATTACATTTTTCTTAAAGTCTGAGGGTATTTCGCCTGTCTCATAAATCCTACACACCAGTTCAAATAGTCTTGTCGTGGCTGGCTCTCCCAGAGACTTTAGTAGCTCTGAGGGTATGTCATCTACTCCTGGGGCCTTGTTCCGACCTAGGTCTTTCAAGGCTCTATCAAATTCATCTCTCAGTATAGCATCTCCTATTTCATCTTGATCTACGTCCTCTTCCCTTCCTACCACATTGTCTGTAAGTTCATTTCCTTTGTAGAGCTGCTCTATGTATTCTTTCCACCTTTCAGCTTTCCCTTCTTTGCTGAGAACCGGCTTACCATCTGAGTTCTTGATATTCGTAGAGTTGCTTTTCTTGTCCCCAAATGTCTCTTTTATTTTCCTGTAGGCGGTATCTACTTTTCCCCTTCTTATACATTCTTCTACAGATTTGCATTTGGCTTCTAGCCACTCCTGCTTAGCCATTTTGCACTTCCTGTCAATCTCATTTTTTAATCGTCTGTACTCCATTTTGCCTGTTTCATTTACTGCATTTTTATATTTTCTCCTTTCATCGATTAAATCTAGTATTTCCTGTGATATCCAAGGATTTTTTGTAGGTCTTGCCTTTCTACCTATTTTGTCCTCTGCTGCCTTCACTATTTCGTCTCTCAGTGCTACCCATTCCTCTTCTACTGTTTTATTTCCCCCTGTTTCTGTCAATTGTTGCCTAAATCTCCCTCTGAAATTCTCCAGAACTTCACTTTCCTTCAATTTATCTAAGTCCCATCTCTGTATTTTCCTACGTTTCTGCAATTTTTTCAGTTTCAGCCTACAGTTCATGACTAACAAGTTATGGTCAGAGTCTATATCTGCCCCTGGGTACGTCTTGCAGTTTATAACCTGGTTACGGAATCTATGTCTTACCATTATAAAATCTATCTGATACCTTCCGGTGTCTCCTGGTCTCTTCCATGTATACAACCTTCTTTTGTGATTCTTAAACCAGGTGTTTGTTACGATTAAATCATGTTCTGTGCAAAATTCTACCAGGCGACTTCCTCTTTCATTCCTCCTGCCCAGTCCATATTCACCTACTATTTTTCCTTCTCTTCCTTTTCCTACAACCGAATTCCAGTCTCCCATCACAATTAAGTTTTCCTCTCCCTTAACTGTCTGAATAATTTCCTTTAGCTCCTCATATATTTCTTCGATCTCCTCATCATCAGCAGAGCTAGTTGGCATATAAACCTGTACTACTGTTGTCGGTGTTGGCTTCGTATCTATCTTGACAATGATAATGCGATCACTGTGCTGCTCATAGTAGTTTACCCGCATTCCTATTTTCTTATTCATTATCAGTCCTACTCCTGTGATACCCCCAACTGATTTTGTATTTATAATCCTGTACTCACCTGACCAGAAATCCTGTTCATCCTGCCACCGAACCTCACTAATCCCCACTATATCTAACCTCAACCTATCCATTTCCCTTTTTAAATTTTCTAATTTTCCTACCCGATTAAGGGATCTAACATTCCACGCTCCGATCCGTAGAATGCCAGTATTGTCTTTCCTGATGACAACATCCTCCTGAGTAGTCCCCGCCCGGAGATCCGAATGGGGGACTATTTTACCTCCGGAATATTTTACCCGAGAGGATGCCATCATCATATGTTCATACAGTAGAGCTGCATGTCCTCGGGAAAAGTAACGGCTGTAGTTTCCCCTTGCTTTCAGCCGTTCGCAGTAGCTGTGTGGCAAAGCCACATGAGCTAATGTTACAAGGCCAGCTCAGTCAATCATCCAGACTGTTGCCCCTGTAACTACTGAAAAGGCTGCTGCCCCTCTTCAGGAACCACACGTTTGTCTGGCCTCTCCACAGATACCCCTCCGCTGTGGTTGCACCTACGGTACGGCTATCTGTATCGTTGAGGCACGCAAGCCACCCCACCTCGGCAATGTCTGTGGTTCATGGGGGTGGATGATATCAGATACTTAAGCTGACCTATACCTAAAATGAAGACTGTGATATCAATTCCACCTCCTCACAAGCAACACACAAAAAAGAAATAGTATCAAACAATTCTGTCATTTCAAATGATCCATTCAAACATAATCATCTTCACCACAACCCCTTTTGCATTTGCACATCCATTGGTTTCGCCAACTCACAACGAAACTGTTGCCTCCCAACCTAACCTAGACCACCAGCTATACTACTGATCAGTCTGTCACCACAACCAGTTTATCATTATTCGCATTCTTTGTCCGTACCACCTAATGTAATATGGTATGTTGCCAACCTACACACACACTCTGGAAATGCCAGTGAAAGTCCCACTTACTGTGATGGGATGGGGAGGGTGAGGGGGAGGTGGGAAAGGGGAAGGGTGACGGTGAGGGGGAGGTGGGAAAGGGGAAGGTGAGGGGGAGGTGGGAAGGGGGAGGGGGAGGAGGTGGGAAGGGGGAGGGGGAGGAGGTGGGGTTAATGGGGTGGCAGCAGACTGGGACTAATTGAGCCAAAATCAACAGCAACAATGCCATGCAGGACTAAGGTGGCAATGATGATGATGATGATGATGAGGAGGAGGAGGAGGAGGAGGAGGAGGAGGAGGAGGAGGATGAGGAGGAGGTGGTGGTGGTGTTGCATCATTTGCAACAGAAATATACAGATGATATAGACTAGTTCAGCATCTCTACTTGCAATAAGGGTAAGAAGATATGCAGTATATAACTAAATTGTCTCAAACTCTATTTTCTCCACACAAAATTAGGAATATATTGGACAGTGCTTTTGTTACTGCACCTTCTGTCTAGAGATGATTAATTTAAGATCACTATTTTAAATTAATCATACCTGTTGCACAAGATTATCCTGATGCTGATATTCATTGAAGTTTTCCATATTGTGAGAATTCTCTAGTGCATGTATTAATGCTGTCCAAATATTAATGTAGTGACTTCCATACTGTTCTCTCGTGGAAGGTGCTGCTAAAGCAGCTGCTGCACTAATCCTTACTTTGAAGTTACGAAAATTCTGTACTAATTCCAACAAAGTGACGAAAGCTAATCCCTGAAAAAATTTAAATGAATGTATTATCCTAATAAAACACTTTATCAAAATCAAATATATAAGACCATATGCAAATCTATAAAATTACTGAGAAAGGTCTAAAAGTGTCTTCCTTTCAAACAATCAGCAGTACATTAAATTGTCCTATGATGAAGGGTGGGGAGAGGTGGGGTGTGATATTTGAGTTGTAGGGCCGTTATCAGCACTTATTTTATTTATCTGGTCAGAAGAATGTTATGTATAACCTTAGTTATTAGCATACAACTAAAAGAAAGAAAGAAAGAAAGAAAAAATTGTCAAAGCGAAAGAACTGACAAAATCTTCACCAAAAGTGAGCCACATTATAAGGCACTGTCACTGGGAGGAAATAGACCTTAACATCTTGCCTTACCTAAAAGTACATTTAAAGGCTCTGATGTATGAAGGAAATTTTTCTTGATTTCAGTTTGAGACTTGGGTGAGATTTAACACTCTCAATCTTCCAGCAGTTTTAATCAGCAGTGACTTATTAGATGTGCAATGCCACGCAGACAGTTTATCTTTCCAACAGGAGTAGGTTTTAGACATCAGGTGGTGAATGTGCAAAATTCATTCAAGGTAGGGTCCACAGTCATGGCATGGAATGACTTATACCACACAGAGAACGTACATTCTCCAGCAAAGTAGTTTAGAGCAGCCCTTCTAAGAACTTGTTGTTTTGACCACCAGTTTGTACCTCTTAAATTCCTCAGGATGTCATTTCTGCACTAACGTTAGGCCTGATGATGGAGCAGTGAGATCTTGAGACAGGCAGCAATACAGCACCACTACTACGTATTTTGGAGTGAAAGAATGATTGTTGAAACAGGATGTTTCAAGGACAGTTTAAATCTTGATGGATTTGGCTGTATGTGGCAAACCTAGTGCTATAAGCAGGGTGGTGGATCCTCTGAATGTCGTGAAAAAACCTAAGATTCCCACGGAATTATATTTTACCTTGAAAATTCAGGGAAATGTCAGGCTATTTTGGACAGGGAATTTTATTTATTTATGTTTGATTGATGATGCAAATTCCCCAATGAGATGCTAAAATGTTTCTCACAATTTCTCAGTTTCATCAGCACCTCCAGAACAGATTAGAAAATTGACAAATCATTGTAACTGCTTTCGTTGAACTCATTACAGCATATGATGCAGTAAACCATCTTATACTATTACACTGTATACTGCCTATAATGGACTCCAAACTTTCAAGATTAAAGTTAATGTTACTACAAAACTGCAGAGTTTCTTATTGACTTTGAAGGTAAATGGTACATACAGAAAACGAATTGTGCCAAGAAAGTATACTGACTCCATTTTTATCCAGCATTTACATTGACTAACCAATCCCCGAAAATCAAATAAGTTTCACATATGCAGATGACCTTGAATATCTTGACATGATGTAACAATTGGAGAGAGAGAGAGAGAGAGAGAGAGAGAGAGAGAGAGAGAGAGAGAGAGAATTCACCTTATACATGCGATCCTTTCAAAGTCCACAAAAAAATCTCCTTGGGTATTCCAGGTCTTTCTGGTCTCTACTGATGACTTTAAATGATACACTCCTTTCATTGAGGCAGAAAAAATACAAAATTCTATACACAAACTGAAGCACTTAATAACAGAAAAAACAGTTGCATGTAGCAATGTATGGTGACAAAAAAAAATTCAAAATGCTTGAATGAAATTAAAGTGTGTATGTGTATGCTAACACGGATCTACCTTGTTTCCTGTTGTACACGGTATACTACTACATCAACTTCAGTTAACAGCAGATATGTAATGCAGTTTTATGTTGAACTCGCACCTAAAGTTGAAAACACATATTTGCCAATGCTGTAAGTGGTAAGAAATATCAACAATGGAGGATAGGTAACAACTCACTGTAAAGAGAATCACTAAGCTGCTGACAGGCATAAAAATAGGTAATCACATTCACAAAACTAAATTTTTGGCTATGGCCTTCGTTGGAAAAAGAAACACATTCTTTCATGCAATCACTAGGACAACTACACACACACACACACACACACACACACACACACACACACACACACACACCATGTCCAGCCATTCCAGCAACACAAGCATCTAGACTGTGAGTGAGATGGGTAGTGAAATGATAAGAATAATAAGGAAAAATGGAAATAGGAAAATCTCACTGACGTGTTTTACAGCCCACTTTAGATTTGTTGTTTTATAAGTTTTTGCAAACATTTTGGACCAAAATAGTAATCCAAATAATAAAAAAAAATTATTAATAAGAGTATCTGAAACACTTTTAGGAAAAAAAAAAATTAGGTAGTGTCAGGTTTTGAACCACCGAACTTTAGGGTGATAGTCCAACGCCTTGTCAACTACGCTACGGCTATCAATCAATAAATGAGTCCTATAATGTCATACTATTGAGGGCTGTTGTTAACTGATACTAATATGGCATTTGTAGACACTAGATTATAATTTATCGTACAAAGAACGATGTGTTTTTGTTAATTCTTCTGTGCGCCATTGCTTTGAAATGACAACATGTAAGTTACAATAAGAAAATCATCAAATACGCAACGCAAGATGGCGTATGCCAGAGAGTTCTGGGCTAGGAATGTCACGTGACATCTGTGAATGGCTGGTTTTCATTAATTCAATGGAGGGTGTCAAATCTCTATTATTTTTGCAAATATCTCTCAAACAATACGAGATATGAAAAAAATCATAAGGGAGCTAAGTTGTAGAGAATTTTCTCCTCTAGGATATTTAATTTTTGTGTCAGATGAACGGTTTGTTTGCAATTACAATTATATTACGAACGGCTATTTTTTTTTTTTGGAATTACTACCATATTTTTTGTCCGAAAAATTTGAAAAAGGGAGGTTCTGGTCTCTGGTGGCCTACAATCATGTCACTCAAATTTGGTGCTGATCGGTTGAACGGTTCGTCTTAAAAATAGGCAACACGTTACGGACAGATAGACAGATGGGCAGACACACACACATCCCAAAATGGCCGTTATTTTTGTAAATATCTTTGAAAGGCTATGAGATATGAAAAAACATAACAGAGCAAAGTTGTAGAGAATTTTCTCCTCTACAAATTCGGTTATTCAATTCTTATGTCCGATGAATAGTTAAGCCGTTATTTTCATTTAAATTTCGAGCTGTGAAAAGACGATCGCAAAGGCCCACTTTTAGCGTTACTACCGTAACCTAAAGTGGGCCAAAAAAAAGGAGGGGGGGGGGGAATGAAGTTAGGAAAAAAGAGGAAAAATAAAAAATAAGAAAAAAGTAATTAAGGGGATATTGTAAGTGGTGACACACAGTTGCAAGGAAGACATGAGATTACAGGATCATGAGTGGGGAAGGAAGAGAGGGGTAAAGATTTTAGGCATAGGGAGCAGGGATGGGAAGTTATCTTAGGTTGAGGATAGAATGGTTGCGGGATCAGAGAATGTGTTGAAGGAACAATTCCCATCTGTGCAGTTCGGAAGAGCTGGTGGTGGAGGGGAAGATCCAGATGGCTTGGCTAGTGGAGCAGCCATTAAAATCCAGATCTAATAAGAATAATATAAATGTAAACATTATGCCATGTAATCTTCTGCATTAGCTGTTACCACATTTAAATTCCGTCCGCCTAACAAATCCAAAAGACAACAGCGAACGCAGACTAATATAGGTATCACGTTAATGTTTACATTTGTATTATCATTATGCTGAATGGAAATAGTTAGAAATGAAGCACAGTAACTGACTTCTAGTACTGATTTTTAAGTCTTCTACAAATAAAAATTCTGTGCAGACACATTATGTGATCTTAAATGTTTGAAAGAATAAATAAATCCACAAAATACCCTTTCTTAATCCTCCAAAATGTGCAATCTGTGCGTTAAATACTTTTCACAGTTCTGAAATATCTTCATGGCAATAACAAGTGTACCCACATCGAATAAACAGAGATCTCTCTGTGTCTGAATGTCCTGTGTCACTCATGGAATGTCTGATACTTCACGGAAAAATTAACATTTACACATCCAGTTTTTTAAGAATCTATTTTTTAATTTCCAAAATATCTACTCATCTTTTCAGGTTTTATTTTTGAGTCCTTCCCTTTGAAAAAAGAATAAATACGTAATCCTATCCTTTCATTATTTTTTATTTCATCAAAACATTTAGTAACAGAGTGAAGAATATTTATTATTATCTTTTAGACCATCTAAGCAACATATATATCAAAATTTTTCATACAAATTTCTTTTAAGGGTAGGGAATATTAAAAAAATCCTTAAGATTTAAAATAGAAATCTGCGTGAAATTTCAATTTCTTAAATTTTACTGTTAATGTGTTAGCGTGATTCGAAGTGTGGCAGTCGGAGGTGATGGTTGTATGACTGTGTTGTGTGCCTGTGTGATTGCGTGAGTGCTCTATTTCTGAAGAAGGCCATGGCCGATAGCTGAATGTGTTGTATGTGTGTGTCTTTTGTATGTGCCTGTCGCAGCTCGTCGCCACGTCTTTGCGGTGAGTAGTAAACTGTCCTCACTATATTATTTATTCCAACCTGGACTTTCCATTATTACTGTTAATATTGTCATTTGGGATTCACCCCAGAAGGCTTTGTCTTCATCACTGGCTGTGATAGAATAGTAATTCTTTTTAAATACATGTGCTTGAGTTGACAGATTATTTGGGTTTGAGATTCGGAAGATTCGATTTGGGTTCGGAATTCAGCACAGGTTTTATTTAAGATTGGGGTTCGAGCCATCCCTAACTAAAAGGTAAGATTAGTTGCAAAAGGGTTTAGCCAGACACCAGGAGTTGATTTTTCTGAAACTTTTAGCCCTGTGGTTAATGTTTGAGACTATCAGAGCTCTTTTACGTGTTGTTGTTAAAGAGTCTGGTGTGAAAACAGTGTTACTTAAAGGTACATTGCAAGAAGAAATTTATGTGCAACAACCACATGACTACATGATGGTGTAGATTACTTCTAAGCTTGTATGGACTGAAGCAAGCAGCAAAATGTTAGTATGAGTGTTTAAAGAATATTTAAGAAATTCTATTTACAGGAGAGCACTGAATCCCTGTGTGTATTTCAATGAAAATTTAATCATTTTATGCATGTGGATGATGGATTAATAACAGGACCTGATGAAATGGTTATTAATTGCACAAAACTATTACAAGAGCAGTTTGATATAATGGTAAGTGAAACAGATTGTTATCTTAACTTTCAGATCAAAATATCTGAAAGCTGTGTAAAGGTTAATTAAACTGCATATGCAAACAGGAAATTATTGATGCAAACCAATTATTGTAACCAACTAAACCTAGATGGATACCTGACGATTCACCGCCAGCTTCTGATACTGATACTTATAGAGAGATTATTGGTAGTCTCATGTATTTAAAGCTGGGGACACACCCAGATCTAATTTACGCTGTGAATGTTGCTTCAAGAGCACAAGATTTACCCACTGAAACTCATCTTAAATTGGTTAAACGAATTCTTCATTATTAAAAAGTACAGTTGATCATGTGATCCAGTTTAGAAAAATAATGAATAATGTAATAGAAGCCTATAGTGATGCTGATTATGCAGGTGAAAAACCAACCAGATGTTCAACAAGAGGACCAGGAACATGGAAGTGTAAACTTCAAAAATGTATTGCACAATCATCGATGGAAGCTGAATTTGTTGCTACAAGTGAGGCAAGCAAATCTTTATTATGGCTGGATCATTTATTAAAATATATCAAAATTAATTGAAGAAAGTTCAGTGCTAGTATTACACATTGACAATCAAAGTACTATAAAATACATAAAACATAAGGGATTCTATTAACAGTCTAAACATATTGAAACACAGTTTACCAGTATGTACAACAGTTGTTCAATGAGAAGAAGATCCCAGTAGATTATGTTTCAGCACAAGATCAGGCAGCAGACATTTTTACTATGGGCTTACCATTGAAGATGTCAAGAATGGAGGCTCTTTGAAAGAACAATAAAATATGAACATTGGAGGGGAGTGTTAAGGATTGTGTTAATTACAATATTTCATTGTACACATAATTAATTATTCTGGGATGCTATATAAATGCCACGACTTACATTTTTAGTAACTGCTGTGTGATTCTGTTGCTAGTAATACATGGTGCTTATTTTGAGAGTACTAAATAAATCTATGTTCTACAGAATGTTTGTTGGGCAATTCCAAATATTCCTGACAATTAAATAGATGAACCACAGAGAAGATAATTCAGAATGGTTGGATGACGATTTGAACTTCCCGTCAAACAATGCTTGAAATTTCACACGTTGTACAAGCAAAAAGGATAAAGTTTTAATTCACGTAAGCATTTCAGTTCATAATTCTAAAACAACAATATTTATAAATTCCCTATTTGGAATCAAGTCATGATTCATAGTTGCAGTTAAACTGTCTACAGGACATGTCCAATGTTATCCAATTTAAAGCTAAAATTTCTGAAAACATACTAAATATATTTATTTACCAGCCATTCTGCTTTTTCACAGTAAAGAAATTTATTCCGCAGCACATTTCCAATCCCATAGCAAGAATTCCACCGTACCTGTGAAATGAAAAATACCAATGTATGTCTGTCACATGCCATAGACTGAATGAGTATATAAGATAACAATATTGTAACATCCTGTTGCTTTTACTTTCATGGTGTTAAGGTTTACAGTTGCAAAGAATTTTATTCCTTGGAAATTACAATTACATACTAAACAAACTGTTATGACAAACAAAGTACTAAGTCAAATATATGATACGAATATTAAGACGAAAAATTCCTAGCAGGAAAAATAAAATATAAAAAATAGACGAAGATTACTCACCAGGCGAAGGAGCACATGTGTGACAGCATCACAAATAAATAAATGAATACACACACACACACACACACACACACACACACACACACACACAATCGCAAGCTTTCGCAACCCAGTTGCGTCTTCAGGCAGTAGGGAAGGAGAGGGAAAAGGAAATGATGAGGGTTTCAAGGAAGGGGGTAAGGAGCCATTCCAATCCCGGGAGAGGAAAGACTTACCTTGGGGGAAAAAATGGAGGGTAAACAAATGCACACATGCCCACACATTCACACAGACACAAGTACACCTAGGCAGACATACTGTAGAACCCACAGTATGTCTGCCTAGGTGTACTTGTGTCTGTGTGAATGTGTGGGCATGTGTGCATTTGTTTACCCTCCATTTTTTCCCCCAAGGTAAGTCTTTCCTCTCCCGGGATTGGAATGGCTCCTTACCCCCTTCCTTAAAACCCTCATCATTTCCTTTTCCCTCTCCTTCCCTACTGCCTGAAGACGCAACTGGGTTGCGAAAGCTTGCGATTGTGTGTGTGTGTGTGTGTGTGTGTGTGTGTGTGTGTGTGTGTGTGTGTGTGTATTCATTTATTTATTTGTGATGCTGTCACACCTGTGCTCCTTCGCCTGGTGAGTAATCTTCGTCTATTTTTTATATTTTAAAGTACTAAGTCACAATGACGAAAGTGACCAGACAGGAAACAATCTAAAAGAAACCTAGGTCTGAACCTGAAGTTGTGATCACAATGTGGCAACCGTAGTGAAGGTATCGTCCAGGCCACAGGTGTGAACTGGGTGGTTCCTGGAAGAGCACAAATTATTATTAGGCATGTGTTTATCAGATTCTGCAAAGTGACAGTGATCAGTTTTGCATTTATTTTATTTCCTCAACGGTTGATAAGTTGTATCACAAAAACGTATATGTGCACAACACAAACACAGCACTTCAAACTCCCTACATTATTGCTTACATTGCAGCTTGTCACAAGTAATTAAATATTTTTTTCTTTGGTTGTTAACTCCTTATTAACTGAGTTTAATATGAACGGACTTCTCCAACCATACACACAGATGACAATATTGGCATACCATAGAAATGTAAGGCACAAATGTACATACCCTAATGGCTTCTCATTCCACATGTATATGGTGAATGGAAAGAATTACTGCTTGTGCTTCGATTAAACTAATCTTGCTTCACAATGCCTAATGGAAATGAACATAAGAAAATTTAATAATTTTCTAGATTTTTCACTTAATAAAGGTTTTTGAAACTTTAAAAAACTGGTATTATGCTTCCAAACATCTGCCAATTCAGGTTTCCCAGCATTTCCACAAGTTGCTATCCCGTGCTGCCTCTCTACGTATGCATACTAATATGAGTAGGCCGAGCGCCTGCCACATCGGCCACCACCATGCCAAGACTGTAAGACGGACCCCAAACCAAATAGGAGCAAGTCAGCCTGGTCTTCCCAGAAAACCTTCTCAAATTGGCTTCCACCAGATGGCATTGATGGTGCCACTAGGGGTCATGACATGCAGGACCTATTGTGACTCCACAGAAGACATGATGTAGAAACAGAACCACATGGTATCCTAGTGTGTCAGTTTAAATAGGGCTGATGGCAGTTCACTGCTGAGCCTGTTGAATGCAGAATCCTGCAGCAATGGATCATCACCTGCCTTCCATCATCTCACACCCAGAACTATTCACATTCACTGGCCATGGCTACGTAATTACAATGTATCACTGCTTGCAGCTCCAGTGCACTGGTGGTGATTAACCTTCTTACTCTGTAGGCTGTGATACCAGAAGTAACATTTCAGTTCAAGTTAATTTTTCTTTTTGTGTTTCATTGTTATACCTCACCTAGGGAGGTAACGATTTTGTTTGCTTTGTAAGACAGTGGATCCGTGCCTATACTATAGTTGTTGGCTGTTGCAGTTGTTTTCGACATAGCAGGACAGATGGAGGAATTCAACCAGATGTTAATCTTGATACAGCAGTTACAACAGACCACCTAGCTTAACATCGAGCAACTGAAGAGTATGTCGGCCACACCTCTGGAGCTCTTCCAGGATTGACTCCTTAGTCGAGAACTTCTGTACAGCCCCACCAGCCATTCCAGCAATTTGACAAAAGGGTGGAATCTTGGCCCTTATGGAGCAGCATTTCGTGGTCCACAGCATCACTGGTGACACTAGCAGCGTACATACCTTCTAGTGTATGCGGGACTGGAGATATACTGCCTCCTACAACTACTACAGAAACCCCTTGACCTCCCCTATGACGAGTTGAAGGTCAGTCTGTCCAATTACTTTGACTCTCAGCTCCATGTGGAAGCAGCACATCATCAATTTTTCAGATGCCATAAAAGGGGTACCCAGCCTTTCAGGGAGTGGACTGCTCATCTGAAGGGGCTCTTCCTGGTGCTGCTTTATATGTCAGGATCCTACCTGTAAAGTCTTACATGACTTCTCTGGTGCACAACATTACTCTCATTCACACGCCAGATGACAGCCTCCGGGTCAATTTATTGAAACTGAAAGACCTGTCTTTGGATGCATTTAAGAAATCTTTGCGTTCAACGGCTTCTATCTAGGACTATTCTCCTTTGTATACAACCCGACCAATACACTTGTTGCAACCGGCTTTAGGTTTGGTGGACACATCGTTGACATCCAGAGATGTCGGGTGGCCAACACCTATCAGATTTGCCCTCTTGTAGACACTTTTAGCAAACACTCACAAGCTCAATTGCCCCACTGGTGGGCAAAATGTACCACCTGCAGCATAGGGGAGGATTACAAAGCTGATAATTTTTTGGCTGACCCTGTGGTCCAGGCCATTTTTCCTCATTCTACTAAAACCCTATATATCTGTCTGTCAATCAATAAAAGTGAACCTCAATTTTCAAATCGATACCACTTTGTCTGTAACCATCACTGACAGGGCATAATATGTCAAGCTGGGCTCCAATGGGCTCATTCAAATACATGTACAGTTCTTGGCCTTTAAGTACCACTCTACAGCACTGGCAGCTAGGATTTGTGTCATAAATTCCCCCAGAACTAATAATCTCTTAGGAATGGACCTATCAACACATTAGACTTTAAAGTTCACGATTTCAGTTCATCCATTCAGTGGACCACAGATAATCCCTAGATCATGCAAAGTACCCTTCACCCTCAGAGAAGCACTTCGACAGATGCTTCGAAGACTTCAGGGTGAGAATATCCTCACACCTGTGTCCCACAGCCAATGGGTGTCACCAATCATTCTTGTGGAGGAACCTAATGGGGTACTGCACATTTGCACAGATTTTAAGCATTTGCTTAGCATCCAATCAGCCATCGACGTGTATCCCATTCCCCCAGCAGATGTCATTCACTCATGTCTGTCTGGAAGAAGCTCCTTCACTAAAATCAACCTTACAAATATCTTTCTCCAAATCCCCTTGGATATGGAATCTCAGCATTTGGTTTGTTTCAATATAGTAAGTTGTCTTTTGGACTAGCCAGCAGTTTCTTGAAAGCCTCATCTATAATGTCCATGCAGAGCAAATTATTTAGACAACATCCCCGTAGCAGGCAAGGATGTACAAGAAAATTTGTTGAATGAGTGTTCAATGCATTAAGGATCAAGCCCATGACCCAACATGTGAAAACAATTCGACAATCCGCCCCCCCCCCCCCTTCGACAGATACCAGCGAGTTAAAATCTGTTCTGAAGTATTATCATAATGCTGCGAGACACCACATACACCTACTGCCGGCATATGGGATAGTGTCACCGACTGCGCTGCTGAAAGTCGCCGATTCAATCCCGCCCACCAACAAAAATTCATTTCTTTGTAATTAACAATTCCAGAATGTTCTACATCTTTCTTATGTTCACTTCTAAATTCTACTTTTTTTCTGATGTTAACTGTTCTTCTAATTTCTGGTACATTCTGTCTGTGTATAAATAGCAGAGCACTCTGCCCGAGAGGCAGTTAGTGCTGCGTGTATGTTAAGTTCATAATAAACCAGCTTTCAGTATAAGTGCTGTGTTCAGTTGCCTTCGAAGTCAAGCCTGCTTCCATTTCAATGCGACATTGTTTGGTGGAGGCGCTGGGTATCCTGTGCAACAGTTGCATCACCATGGCTCCGATTAGTCAACGTAAAAGCTGTCGCTTACACGGACTAGAACCGGAATACAAGGAATATACCGAGTACATCCTTCTGAAAGTCTGCATTATCAGAAGAATGATGGACATGAAACCAGTGGCAAGCCAGCTACACATCAGACACCCGTCGGTGTTTTCTGGAGACGCTGGACAGGACCCCAACAAGTGGCTAAAAGGATTCGAACGAGTCGCCAAGTACAACAGGTGGGATCATACAATGTGCTTGGCCAACGTTTATTTCTACCTGGACGAAACAGCCCAGCAATGGTTCGAGAACAATGAGGACAAGCTGAATGACTGGGAAACGTTCCAGGTGGAACTTAGGAAGACGTTTGGAGACCGCCAGCGACAAATGCGCTCAGCGGAAGAACTGAAGAACCGACCTCAATGACATGGTGAGCCGACACAGTCACACATACAGAATGTTTTGGCCCTGTGTAACATAGTCAATCCAAATGACTGAGGCCGACAAATGGCAGCTCATGAAGCGAAGCGGCCGACACGACCACAACCAACTCCCCCGGCAACAGTGACGCCCCCCAGGAGAACAGACGTCTGGAGGAAGAAGACAACACACCACTGTGCTTCCACTGTGGGCGCCCTTGACATGTCATATGCTACTGCAGAGAGAGAAGGCGAATATTCGATGATTATTTTGCCGCAAGACGTCAGCCGTCACAGCAGTTCTATCCCAGGCAGTCACCTGCTGAAGAATTCAGTCGACCTATCGGAAGAAGCCCATCACCGTACCCTGGACGAGGTCACTCCCCGACGCGCCACTGCCATTCCCTGCCGCCGTACAGAAGTACCAGCCGCTCCCCTAACCGTCGCGCCCAGGAAAACTAAGCGAGGCAACCATCTACAGAGGTGAGGTCGCTGCAGATGAAAATCCTCCATGGACGACAGTCGCTAAGATGTTGGAAAATCTCATCGAAGTCATAATCAATGGCCAACCTGTCCGGGTACTGGTTGATTCAGGAGCTTCTCTGTCTGTACTGTCAGATAATTACCACCGCACACTAAAGAAGACAATGTTCTGCGATACAGGGGCAACTGTGCTGAAGGTCGCAAATGGAAAGTACGTCCTGTCAGCAGGAACTTGTGTAGCAAGAATAACCATCCAACAGGACCCAGCCGTTACAATTTGTCATTTTAACAGAATGTAGTCACAATTTCATCCTCGGATGGGACTTCCTGCAAGCATCCTAAGCTATCATTGACTGTGGAAGATCTGAGCTGCAAATTGAGGAAGTCGTTCCGACGGATACACATAATACAGAATTTTCTGGGAAGTTATTTGCCGTTGACAATGTGACGATCCTGCCGTTGACAATTACAAGGGTTGCAGTCACAAACACAGATGACCGGTTAAACTGTGAAGTGTTTGTTGATATTAGAAAGTTTATCAGGCTCACCAAAGAAATTTACATACCAGTGGCTATCATAAGCATTTTTGGAGGCAAAGACGAAGGATTGCACGTGGTGATTCTGTATCGACTATAGGCGGCTGAACAAAATCACAAAGAAGGATGTCTATCCATTGCCACACATTGACAACACCTTAGATTGCTTGAAAGGAGCTACATACTTCTCAACTATGAACATGCAGACAGGTTACTGGCAAATCGAGGTTAATGAAGCTGACAGGGAGAAGATGGCTTTTATTACACCTGACGACCTCTATGAATTCAAAGTAATGCCATTTTAGATTATGTAATGCTACGGCCACATCCGAAGGCATGATGGACAACTTGCTTCAACATCTTAAATGGATGACGCGTCTTTGCTATTTAGATGACATTGTCGTTTTCTCAAAAACATTTGAAGAACATCCGAGTTGCCTGTCAACTGTGCTGAAGTGTGTTCAGACTGCAGAACTCCACCTCTTCATTGCTAAAGAGATAAAAATCCTGGGGCACTTAGTCAACGGAGATGGTGTCCGTCCTGATCCAGATAAAATAAGGGCAGTCGCAGAATTTCCAACTCCTCAGCTCATTCGTGATGTGAGAAATTTTCTCGAGCTGTGCTCATACTACCGACATTTCGTAAAAGGATTTTATAACAGGGCACATCCATTACAAGAACTTCTGCAGGGAGACACCAAGTTTTACTGGGATGAGACAAAAGAAACAGCTTTCCAGGAACTGAAGGAGGCTCGACTAGCAAGATGGGCACTAAGACACCAAGAGTACAATGTCACAGTGGTATTCAAGAATGGGCGCAAACACAAGGATGCCTACTGCCTTTCGAGGAATCCATTAGTGGAACACAACAGCATGAATGAAATTTCAGCCCTCGCTGAATTAGATGATGTTACAGCTGAACAGAGGGAAGATCCAGCACTATTAAAAACTATAGAGGTCTTGGAGAAAGAAGAACCGACCAATGGAGAGTTCCAGCTTATAAACGGGACATTGTATAAGAGCAACTATGATCCATTGGGCCCCAAATGGCTACTAGTTGTTCCAGCTCATTTCCAGCCCGCTATTCTCCAGTGTTTCCATGATGCTCCAATATCCGGTCATCTGGGATTTGTGAAGAGCCAAGACAGAAACAGACGCAGATATTACTGGAAGGGTCTCTACTGATCTCTCAAGCACTATGTGAGTCTCTGTAAAGAGTGCCAGCAACGGAAGCATGTGCCGCAATTACCTCCAGAGCATCTCTTACCGATTCCACCTGCAGCAGCTCCATTCCATCGAGTTAGGATCGATCTTTTAGGGAGGTTCCCGAAGTCGATAACTGGAAACCAACAGATAATAGTCTTCACTGACTACCTCATACGCTACACTGTCACCAAACCTGTGCCGACTGCAGAAGCTCCAGAGATTGCAAAATTCCTTACAGAAGACATTACTTTTAAGCATGGAGCCCTGCGTCTGATTATATCTGATCATACAAAAGTATTCCAGTCAAAACTAGTATCAGAGGTAATGTCACATTGCGACATTGTCCACAGAATCACAGCTGCATACCATCCTCAGACAAATGGTCTTACAGAACGTTTTAACAAGATGTTAGCACATATGCTGTTTATGTACGTCTATGTTGAGCAGAAGGATTGGGATACAATACTGCCAGTTGTGACATTTGCTTATAATACCGAAAGACAAGAGACCACAGGCTTCACGCCATTTTTTCCTGCTCCATGGCTGTGAAGCTGAGACGACAATGGATACGCTATTTCCATTCCAGCTGGATGACACTCAGGATGACAATGTGAAACAGTTCATCACCAGGGTCGGAGAAGCAAGACAGCTGGCTCGCATACGGACACTGGACTCCCAGGAGAAGGACCGTCAGTGGTATAACGACAAGCACTAACCTGTTGTGTACAGCCCAGGAAATCTGGTACTGATTTTTACCCCTGTATGGAAAAGTTATTGAAGCGACACTTTGGTCCGTATCGTGTCATATACCGCCTGTCAGATGTCACATACGAAGTTGAGGATTATGAGCCATCATCGAACCGACAAAAAAGAAGGGACATTTTTCACATCCTCCACATGAAGCATTACTACGATCCTGAAGAGCAGACAGAGTCCTTGAACAAGAAGCCATTTTTGCCTAAGGACGGTAATGTTCCTGATGAAGCCATGACAGGAACGTTTGTCGTCAATAATCATGGAGAAGGGAAGGATTCTCCAGAACTGCCATAAAGAGGATCCATGACAAGATCAAGATCCAGGACACTGCAGCTGGCTCCAAAGGGAACCTAACTGCGGGTCACTGTTTCTTTCAAGAGAGGGAGCAATGCCTAAAACCTAGGGTCTGAAAGGGATAAGGATCAACCTAAGTTCTTCATCTGCTAGATCAAAACCAAAAATCTGTCAAGTCTCACACCAACCAATAGGACTGAATCTGGCAGCACCATGAGATTGTACAGATATCTGTTGTCACCTAGTTGTATGCAAGAGCTTCAGTCCTACCCAGCATCACACAACCCCAAGATAAAGTCATTCATGACTGTATGCAAACAAAGATGTTTCCTGCATCTGCACACATTTAGTGAAGACTGTTTGATCTGATGTGTCTGCGACTCAAAGTGACCAGCTTTGCAGCACCCAAAGTAACAAATATGAAGGATAAAAATAATTCCTCTCACTGGAGGATGGAACTTTCCTCCCCACAATGCACTTTCAACAGAGGACCACCACAAATCATTGTTCTTAGCACTACTTAACATTATAATATTTTATAAACAAACACTCCAAACTGACACTCATTTGAAAGTCATAACACAAACCTGGTACCTTCATATTGTTTCCTGTGGATGCATTGTGAATTAAGGCTTCAACGGCAGCTTTAACATTTTCCTTCATAGCTTGGTCCGACAGGAGTTCACCATTTACAATTCGCAAAAGATTTCCGATCGCTCTCACAGCACTCGAGCGGACCTGAAAATTACCAAGTTATCAAAACATTTTCTTGACATTAAATGAATTTAAATCATTTAAAATAATTTAATCACTGTACCTTTTCATTATCCCTTGATGCCTTAATAGCAGATTCCAAAATTTGTATAAACAAAGACTGTGGAATTTCTTCAGCTTCATCATCATCTCTGAAATTAAAATTACACTCTTAAAGATAAATAATATTAGTAAAATTACATTTGCTAGAAAACTGCAGACATAAGGCAAGATCAATGGGCATTCTTCTATGTACCTACATAAAAATTAACAAATACACAGTGGTTAGTTTTGACAAATTCCAGAAACTAAAAATGCAAACCATGTTTAATCTTATTTCAATTAACTCTCACAATTTCAAATTACACTCACATGTTAATAATCAGGGCATCACTAACATTGCTTAATGACCATGATGCTTTCATTCTTGTTCCAACATGGGTGTCATTCAACGCTTTAATAACAGCTTCTGATGTATCTATCACAAACTGAATATCCTGAAAAAGAGAAAGAGAAAAATAACACACATTTTATGGAAGGAATAAGGACTGTGGCAGTTTATATTGGTTTATAAAAAAAAAGTAACTAAAAATTTGACAAACAAAATCGTTGAAAATAAGTTTTATGTAACACTATACTACAGCATGGTTTGTGTGTACTACTATCAACCAGTTCTCTCACATTTACCATATTCCAATCTTGTTTTTAGAAACTTTGAAAGGGGGATGAGGAAAATATAGGGTGGGACTTTCTAATTTGGAAACTTGAGACAGGACACCGCAAGTATATTTTTGCAGTAGTAATAATGAGGAAGAGAAAAAATTATCAGAGCCAACAAAGCAAAAATTAATGTGAAATATGTCATTTTTTGTGACATAATGCAAAATCACCAGTTTTGCAGACAGATTGTCACTGATTTTGGCATTCCCATCCCTCTTCATTCAAAATTTTTAAAAATAGTAAATGGAAAAGTAGCAGTATATTACTATTGGTAATATTTAAGGAATATTTACCATTATCCTTTATTCCTTCAACGTTTTTAGAAAAACAATGTCTTCAGACAGTATAATACATTCCACATCCAATCATTGCCAAAGCCACAAACTAGCAGCAAAAAGACAAATGTTATATAGAATGAACAG
The DNA here is from genome assembly GCA_026315105.1 of Locusta migratoria. Classification (NCBI taxonomy): domain Eukaryota; kingdom Metazoa; phylum Arthropoda; class Insecta; order Orthoptera; family Acrididae; genus Locusta; species Locusta migratoria. Next base: position 245,353,629 of record CM048744.1, on the reverse strand, counting down.
GATCCCCTTAATAACAGAAACTATGAAAAATAAATGAACAGTCACGCAAGTAATTAAGAACAATGGACACACACACACACACACACACACGCACGCACGCACAAAAGACATGGTACCTTATGACTTACGCACACACTAACACATAGGGCCGTATGAATAAAACGGAGTATCTACTTTATACTCCAAATTCCAAAGAACATACTAAGGTTCACATGAATAAAGAGAGTCAGAGAATATACTTCAACCGAGTATGTTCTTGGCTTGAGTAAGAGGGTGAGGGAAGTTGCTCACAGCAGAGAACATTCTCCCATTTCGTATGAATAATACTAGAGAAATTTCTCATGACCGGAAAACATTCTCCGTTTTCTGAAGTGAGCTCTTTAGCATACTTTATGCTGTGTAACTTCTATTAAGGTTACACTTTACTGTTGTTTATAATAAAAATGACAAAATTTGTGTTGCTTAGAAGGCAAAAAAGTTGCTTTATACGTAAACTAGTATGAAGAAACATGAAAGGAACTAAAAAGTTTATGCAAATAAAAACATTTTGCTGTAAAGTCGCTTCCTTCACAATAATCATAAGCGTAACACTTCAAGCATTTTATATAGTGACGAGAGTGATGTCAGAGGAGTTTTTGATGTCCGACATAGAAATGAATCAAAAGTGGATTCAGCTGTTTGTTTTACCCGTTTTTAGGAGTGCATTTCTATATCTAAAGAGCAAAATAAAATTGTATGTTTTTAAATAGGGTCTAATAATTGATATTAATTCCAAATAAAGTGCATCCCAGGATTTCACATTCTGTATCACAAAATAAATATTTCTGAAATATAAGGTAGGCCTACTGAAGTATTTTTGTATTGCTCTTGTTCATTCTACCCAAATCGGTTGGTTTACTTAAGATGCATTTTCTGCCTTCGTAAATCTGCCTTATCAAATGATCAAACTGTATCTTAGATGATCTGACCTGTTTTAAAGTTTAGTGGTAATATTCTTACCATTTTGCCCCTTAATGTTGTCATACCTTTTCCAGTATTGCTTACAAATTGTATGATGATTGCCTACATCTATTAACGGCCTTTTTAGCTGAAAACTAGTTAATTAGATAAATTAAACCAGTCAAACACACTTCACGTTGCATTTTACATTTTTTAATTATTTTGATCAACCATGAAACAATAGAAAAATCTACACCTACATCTACATCTACATATATACTCCGCAATTCACCATAAGTTGCGTGGCGGAGGGTACACTGTGCCACTACTAGGAATTTCCTTTCCTATTCCACTCCCAAATAGAACGAGGAAGAAAACAATGCCTCCGTACAAGTCCTAATTTCTCTTGTCTTTGTGATCACTACGCGAAATGTCTAGTAGGCGGCAGCAAGATCGTACTACACTCAGCTTCAAATTCCGGCCCTCTAAATTTCCGCAACAGAAATTCACGAAAAGAACGTCGTCTTTCCTCCAACGATCCCCAATTGAGTTGCCGGAGCATTTCTGTGACACCCGCGCGTTGGTCAAACCTACCAGTAACAAACCTAGCTGCTTGCCTCTGAACTGCTTCCATGTCTTCCTTTAAACTGATCTGCTGTGGGTCCCAAACACTTGAGCAATACTCAAGACATGGGTCGTACAAGCGTTTTATACGCGGTCTCCTTTACAGGTGAAGTACATCTTCCCACAATTCTCCCAATAAACCGAAGTCAGCTGTTCACCTTACTCACAACTGTCCTTACATGCTCGTTCCATTTCATATCGCTCTGCAACGTTACGCCTAGATATTTGAACGACGCGACAGCATCAAGAAGCTCACTGCTAATGCTGTATTCGAACATTATGGGATTGTTTTTCTACTCATGCGCATCACCTTACATTTTTCTACATTGAGAGCTAGCTGCCAATCTTCGCACCAACTAGAAATTTTGTCCAAGTCATCCTGTATGATATTACAGTCATTTACAGATGACACCCTCCCATACACCACAGCATCATCAGCAAACAGCCGCAAATTATAACTTATTCTGTCCATCAAATCATTTATATGGATAGAAAATAATAGCGGTCCTATCACACTCCCATGGGGCACGCCTGACGATACACTCTGATGAACACTCGCCGTCGACAACAACGTACTGTGTTCTATTACTTAGGAAGTCTTTTAGCCAGTCACAAATCTGTGAATCTATTCCATAAGCTCGTATCTTCGTTAGCAGTCTGCAGTGTGGCACCGCGTTGAACGCCTTTTTGAAGTCGAGAAAAAAACAATCCGCCTGTTGCCCTTCATCCATGGCTCGCAAGATGTCATGTGAGAAAAGGGCAAGCTGAGTTTCACATGAACGATGTTTCCTAAACCCGTGCTGATTCATGGAAAGAAGCTTTTCCGTTTCAAGGAAATTTACTATATTCGAACTGAGAATATGCTCCAAAATTCTACATGAAACTGATGCCAACGATATTGGCCTGTAATTGTAAGGGTCAGTTCTCTTTCCTTTCTTATACATGGGAGTCACCTGCGCTTTTTTCCAATCACTAGGAACTTTGCGCTGAATTAAAGATTCACGATAAATGCAAGCTAAGTAGGGGACCAACGACGCAGAATAGTCTTTGTAAAACCGAACTGGTATTCCATCCGGACCAGCAGACTTTTTCGTATTTAGCTCTCTCAGCTGCTTCTCTACACCGGAAATATCAATTGCTATGTCCCCCATTTCGGAATCAGTATGTTGTTCAAATGATGGTACATTTGTGCGGTCCTCCTGCGTGAAAGATTTCTTAAAGGTTAAATTTAGAACTTCAGCTTTCCGTTTGCTTTCTTCTATTACTGCCCCGGAATGATCAACGAGTGACTGGACAGTGGGCTTTGACCCGCTTATCGATTTTACATAGGACCAGAATTTTTTCGGGTTCTCGGAAAGATCTTTTGCTAAGATATGGCTGTGATAATTATTGTATGCTTCGCGCATCGATCTTTTTATAGACGCATGAATCTCTACTAACTAATGAGTTAACATAATGAACAGAACGTTTATTTATGACACTGTATCATTTCAAATTTGAAAATGTGAAAATGAGAAATTGAGAATTACTTAGCAAGCAATTGACACAGACACAAGGGGCATGTGGGAAGTGGGGGGGGGGGGGGGAGGGAGGGGAGAGCGAGACAAACAACCAGCTCAAATAGAACTGAAAGGCATAATGGAAAGGGAAAGAAAGAGGAAAGTACATACATAAAAGGATGAGATATGGGTTGAGGAAGGTCCCGAAGGATTCTAAGAGATAAGAAAAAAATTCGCACTGACATGTTTTAAGGCCCACTTTAGATTTTTAGTTTTATACGTTTTTGCAAACATTTTGGACCAAAATAATAATCTAAATAATAATAGATTAATTAACAAGAGTGTCTGAAACCCTTTTAGGGAAAAAAAAAATTTAAGTAGTGACGGGTTTCGAACCATTGACCTTTCGCGTCACAGTCCAGCACCTTGCCCACTACGCTATGGTTATAAATCAAAACCGGAGTTCTTTAATCTCATACTATTCATAGCCGTCGTTAACTGATGTTAATATTGCATTTGTAGACATTAGATCATCATTTATCATTCGAAGAACATGTGTTTTTGTTAATTCCACAGTGTGCCATTGCTTTGAAATAACAACGTGTAAAATCATCAAAAATCATTAAATACGCGAGGAATGTCACGTGATATCTCCGAACGGTTAATTCAAGGGAGGGTGTCAAATATCTGTTATTTTTGCAAATATGTCTCAAACGATAGGAGATATGAAAAAAAAAAAAAACACATAAGGGAGCTAAGGTGTAGAGAATTTTCTGCTCTACCAATTAGGTTACTCAATTTTCGTGTCAGATGAATAGTTAAGCCGTTATTTTCATTTAAATTTCGAGCTGTCAAAAGACGATCACAAAGGCCCACTTTTAGTGTTACTACCGTAACCTGAAGTGGGCCAAAACTGACCGACAACACTGTGTAGTTTCGGTGGACAATGGAGTACAATTTAGTGAGATGTTGGCAAGATCATTAAAAGAATATCCTAGCTTTCAGTGTACAATGAGAGGTATCTGAAGATTTTATGAAATGTGTTAAAGAGTTTGTCAGGGTCCAATTTACAACGGAAGTTACAAGGTGAACTGGTTAGTGTCAACGGGTATATGGTGGAACTGTGAAGAAACCTGCAGATCTTTTTATGACCAAGCAGAGCGCATATTGGTTATCTGTAAAGGCTCTGTCAAGACTAACAGAATCTTTGCAAGACACCTGCTTCCCGCTGTGGGTGTTGTGTCCTCTAGTGAACAGTGACTTTGACACTGGAAATGACATGGGGAAAATTGACTGGAGATGTCAATGGTCTACAATACATCACAAACTTGTCTGGAGATGTCAGTGGTCGACAACCACGGCAAATTTGGCAGGAGATAGTGGTCGATAACGCATAGCAAACGTGGCTGGAGATGTGAAGGCCCGTTTACACCGAGTTTGAAACATTGTTTACAACATTGTTTGTAGCTGCTACTAGACTGCCGATGTTCACAACATGCTGTGAACACAGTGTTGTGGGGCTGTGTCGGTAAAGATCAAAGGAACATTGTTCTGTGGCGTGATACTAAGGACTACTGCTAAACGTTGCTTTTCTTTGTTTTTGTTTTGCAACTGATACAAATACTGTGTCATCTGACATGTTCATTGTTCTGTGAGATAGTATAACAGAGATCAAACTTACCATCTTATATCTTTTATGAGGAAGAGCCATGCTTGTGGAACATGTGTTGCCCAAGATACATGGAAATAAGTGAAACATGAGTCTCTCCAAAAAATTACTGTGGAGCTGGATAGCAGTTACAGTTACATTGATAAGAAAATAAAAACTTTTGTGTCTCAATAATGGCAGGAGGAAAGGAACTAAAAGTGAAAAAGTCAAAGTGCAGGAGGGACTGTGTTTAGTATCCAAAGTGGTTTAGATGCAAAATTTTGAAGTTCCTGATGTAACACTGAAATTATTCAACTTGTATCACATTTATTACTATGGATGTGCGATGTTTCAGCGAAATTAAAAAAAAAATGAATTACCTTTACATAATCCTCCAACCAAACCTTCAGAAACCATAGGAACTATTTTAAATACCATATTGCTGGCCCACCCCCATGAACCACAGACGTTGCCGAGGTGGGGTGGCTTGCGTGCCTCAACGATACAGATAGCCGTACCGTAGGTGCAACCACAGCGGATGGGTACCTGTGGAGAGGCCAGACAAACGTGTGGTTCCTGAAGAGGGGCAGCAGCCTTTTCAGTAGTTACAGGGGCAACAGTCTGGATGATTGACTGAGCTGGCCTTGTAACATCAGCTAATGTGGCTTTGGCACACAGCTGCTGCGAACAGCTGAAAGCAAGGGGAAACTATAGCCGTTACTTTACCCGAGGACATGCAGCTCTACTGTATGAGAATATGATGATGGCAGCCTCTCGGGTAAAATATTTCAGAGGTAAAATAGTACTCCATTCAGATCTTCGAGCGGGGACTACTCAGGAGGATGTCGTCATCAGGAAAGGCAATACTGGCATTCTACGGATCGGAGCGTGGAATGTTAGATCCCTTAATCGGGTAGGAAAATTAGAAAATTTAAAAAGGGACATGGATAGGTTGAAGCTAGATATAGTGGGGATTAGTGAAGTTCGGTGGCAAGATAAACAGGATTTCTTGTAAGGTGAGTACAGAATTATAAATACAAAATCAATTGGGGGTATCACAGGAGTAGGAATGAGAATGAATAAGAAAATAGGAATGCGGGTAAACTACTATGAGCAGCACAGAGATCGCATTATCAGTGTCAAGATAGATACGAAGCCAACACCGACAACAGTAGTACAGGTTTATATGCCAACTAGCTCTGCCGATGATGAGGAAATCTAAGAAATATATGAGGAGCTAAAGGAAATTATTCACACAATTAAGGGAGAGGAAAACTTAATTGTTATGGGAGACTGGAATTCGGTAGTAGGACAAGGAAGGGAAGGGAGGATAGTAGGTGAATATGGTCTGGGCAAATGGAATGAAAGAGGAAGCCGCCTGGTAGAATTTTACACAGAACATAATTTAGTTATAACACACACCTGGCTCAAGAATCACAAAAGAAGGTTGTATACGTGGAAGAGACCAGGAGACACCGGACGGTATCAGACAGATTTTATAATGGTAAGACATAGATTCCGGAACCAGGTGATAAATTGTAAGACATACCCAGGGGGCAGATATAGACTCTGACCATAACTTGTTAGTCATGAACTGTAGGCTGAAACTGAAAAAACTGCAGAAAGGTAGGAAAATAAGGAGATGGGACTTAGATAAATTGAAGGAACGTGAAGTTCTGGAGAAATTCAGAGGGAGATTTAGGCATCAATTGACAGAAACAGGGGGAAATAAAACAGTAGAAGAGGAATGGGTAGCATTGAGAGATGAAATAGTGAAGGCAGCAGAGGACAAAATAAGTAGAAAGGCAAGAGCTACAAAAAATCCTTGGATATCACAGGAAATACTAAATTTAATTGATGAAATGAGAAAATATAAAAATGCAGTAAATGAAACAGGCAAAATGGAGTACAGACGACTAAGAAATGAGATTGACAGGAAGTGCAAAATGGCTAAGCAGGAGTGGCTAGAAGCCAAATGCAAATCTGTAGAAGAATGTATAGCAAGGGGAAAAGTAGATACCACCTACAGGAAAATAAAGAGAGACATTTGGGGACAAGAAAAGCAACTCTTCGAATATCAAGAACTCAGATGGGAAACCAGTTCTCAGCAAAGAAGGGAAAGCTGAAAGGTGGAAAGAATACATAGAGCAGCTCTACAAAGGAAATGCACTTAGAGACGATGTTGTAGGAAGGGAAGAGGAAGTAGATCAAGATGAAATAGGAGATACTGTACTGAGAGATGAATTTGGCAAGAGCCCTGAAAGACCTAGGTCGGAACAAGGCCCCAAGAGTAGATGACATACCCTCAGAGCTACTAAAGTCTCTGGGAGAGCCAGCCATGACAAAACTATTTGAACTGGTGTGTAGGATGTATGAGACATATGAAATACCCTCAGACTTTAAGAAAAATGTAATAATTACCATTCCAAAGAAATCAGGTGGAGACAAGTGTGAAAATCACAGAACCATCATTTTAATAAGTCATGGTTGCAAAATTTTAACACGAATTATCTACAGGAGAATGGAAAAGCTGGTAGAAGCTGACCTCGGGGAAGATCAGTTTAGATTCAGGAGGAACGTAGGAACCCGGGAGGCAATACTCACTTTACGTCTTATCTTAGAAGATAGATTAAGGAAAGGCAAACCTACATTTTTAGCGTAGATTTGGAGAAAGCTTTTGACAATGTTGACTGCAATACACTCTTTCAAATTCTGAAGTCAGCAGGGGTAAAATACAGGGAAATGAGAGTTATTTACAATTTGTACAAAAGCCAGACCGCAGTTATTAGACTCTAAGGGCAGACTCTAAGCATCAGTTGGGAAGGGAGTAAGACAGGGTTGTAGCCTTTCTCCGATGTTATTCAATTTGTACATCGAGCAGGCGGTGAAGGAAAGCAAGGAAAAATTTGGAATAGGGATTAAAGTTCAGGGGGAAGAAATAAAAACATTGCGTTTTGCTGATGACATTGTAATTCTGTCAGAGACAGCAAAGGACCTGGAAGAGCAGTTGAATGGAATGGACAGTGTGTTGAAGAGAGCATATAAAATGAACATTAACAAGAGTAAAACAAAAATAATGGAATGCAGTCTTAGAAAATCAGGCGATGCTGAAGGAATTAGATTAGGTAATGAAATAATGAAGGTGGTAGACGAGTTTTGTTACTTGGGTAGTAAAATAACATGTGATGGTCACAGTACAGAGGATATAAAATGCAGAATGGCATAGGGAGGAAAAGCATTTTTGAAAGAGAAATTTGCTAACATCAAACATTAATCTAAGTGTAAGGAAGTCTTTTCTGAAGGGATTTGTGTGGAGTGTTGCCTTTTACGGGAGTGAAACATGGACGATAAGCAGTGCGGACAGGAAGAGGATAGAGGCTTTTTAATGTGGTGCTACAGAAGAATGCTGAAGATTAGGTGGGTAGATCGCATAACTAATGAAGAGGTACTGAACAGAATTGGCGAGAAAAGGAATTTTTGGCATACCCTGACTAAAAGAAGGGATCGCTTGGTAGGACACATTCTTAGACATTGAGGAATCGTAAATTTAGCATTGGAGGGAAGTGTGTGGGGTAAAAATCGCAGAGGGAGACCAAGAGACGCGTATAGTAAGCAGATTCAAGTGGATGTGGGTTGTCGGTCTTATGAGGAGATGAAAAGGCTTGCTCAGGATACAGTAGGGTGGACAGCTGCATCAAACCAATCTCCGGTCTGAAGACCATGACGACAACAACAACAAGAACAACAACAATTGCTGGCTATGAAATGTGAAATAAAAATACTACACTTTAGTATGAATTTCCTGTTGCAAGAAAATGGAGGTTACAGCGAGTCTGCCGTCCTGAAATTACAGAATTTGATGGCTACATCCTTGTGAAATTATGAAAGCCAGAACCATCTTCCATGTTCAGTTCACAACTTTTATAGTATGTTTTGGCCCATCATCGATGACTGTATCATTCTTTGCGTCATCATTATTCATCTATCAATAACAACACAGCAAATGTTCAAATGTTTGTGAAGCTTAAGGGACTTAACTGCAGGGTCATCAGTGCCTAAACTTACAAAGTACTTATGAACTACCTCATACTAAAGAAAGCACCAACATCCATGCCCGAGGGGGGATTCGAACCCCCAATGGGGAATGGCCTCGCACATCAGAGCATAGCACCTCAATGTGCTTGGCCACTCCACCGCAGCTAACAATGTAGTATCATGTATTAATGTTTCTTCCTCCTCACTTGACATAGCTTAGCTCTGAGAATTGCTTAACACAAATACAAACAAGTTTACTGTAGCCAGTTGACATAAATACAAATGTTCATCACCAGTGTAGTCACGGACACGAACAATAAACAATGTTGTGAACGTTGGGTGGAAACAATGTTGCAAAGAAAACATGTTCTGAACTTCAGTGTAAACATGCCTTTAATGAAAAAAGTGTGGCAAACTTGACTGGAGATGAAATGTTAGTTGACAAAGTCTGGCAAACTTCCTGTGGGAGCATTGTATTAAAAAATTAAAAAAGCAGGTTGCAAAACAAGAAAATGTACGCCCAGATGGAACTGAAATTTTAACTGCCTTTTAATGTGAGAAATCAGCTTAGTTATTAGACTTTCTAAAAATTCATTCTGGTCTGACTCAAACTACTTGTCATCGGTGTTTTCTCACAGTTCTCTTTAACACTACCACCAGAGATTCTCCCATGGAGTATGTGGAAATAGTTTTAAGGCACAATGGATTCAGTGGAGGTACTGGCTATACTACAGTCTTGAAGATGTTAATACCGATGGGGCATTCCACTGAGCACAGATCCTCACCAATGCAACTCTCATCTACCCCATGGGTACAATACCTCTGTTTGCAATGTTCACAAGAAACTGGGAAACAGCATAGTCATTGACAGTTGTGTCACACCTAAAGTAGAGCTCAGATAGCCTAACAATTCAAGTGACTACACAAAAAGCAGAAAATTCATTCTGCCGAATTATCATGACATATTTATTACTACTATTGTATGTAAATGACTAGTAACTGATTTCACCCTGGATGGCTACATTCATTTCATTTCTGTGGTTGGAATTCAATGATGATGCAAGAAGTTGAGGGGTCACTGTAGCTGACCTTGTGGCATTTTATTATTTGAGATCAAAATTAGTAACTGCACTTCTTTGTGCACTCATTAGTATCTTTATCAGACTTCTAAAGACTATAGAAGCAGGTGGTCTTTTACACTAATGAGTGCATTCATCTGAGAGATATAGTGTTCCCTTTCTTAAGTCATGTAATAAGATGTGTTTCAGGCACCAAAAGGGAAGACAAATCCTGACAATAATCTTATCAGCAACTTATCTTGTATAAATTATTTAAAAAATTATTCCAAAGAAAGAGAGTGCCTGGCCAGTACTTACCTTGGCTCGGTTGTGCCAATATTCACTCAAAAAAGACTAAAACAAATGTACAACACAAACTTTCAGAAATCTTCATCTGGTATGAGGGAAGAGAAAACAGATAGAAAGAAAGGCCCTCCTCTCTCCTACCTGAGGAAGGAATTAACTGCTGAAAGCATGTGTTGTATGTTTATTCTCTCATCCCCCCACCCCTCTCAGCTATCAGTGGTACTGAGCAGAGGTAAGTATTGGCCAGCCACTGTATCTCTTGAGTAATTACTTTGCTTCTCTTAAATGAATTTCCATCAGAGTAACCTAATTATGTTAATATTGTTGGTAAAAATAAAGGATCATTTGTTGACATATCTAATAAAATCTGAGGGAATATTTCTTTAAACGACTTACACACACTAGTTTCTGAAGACTGTCTACTGCTAGTGTCATTTATAATTTTCAACACAAGCATAATCAGACAACTTTGTTTTTTTCCATCACCTTTAATGATCCAAGTCTTTAACACTCAAAACATTGCAAAAATCAATAGCAATTTATTTCCCACAGAACAATTCAACATTCATAAAAGATGTTAACACTTAACTTATCAAAACATTTCAACCTGTAAATTAAAATTTTGAATTCATACCAAGTTCCCGCACAAATTTTGGTATATAACTTACCTGTCTGAGTCCTGTAAACAAAATGTAAACAGCAAGTGCCCTAACTGCAGCTGCTCTTACATTGGTGTCTTCATCTGAACTGCAGCCAAACAACAGTGTAATGATGAGAATTTGTTTTTCCCTCTATAAAAAAAGGAAAAAAAGATAAATAAAATCTCACTATTGACAAGTAAAAGATGATAAGATGTCCCAGTCTCAGAAAATATGCCAGGATTAAACCAATAGTTCCGTGCAGAGACTTCTCGGTAAATATTAACAATATATTACAGTATAGCTGATTTTACTAATAAGAAAAGCGCACATCGTAGAACTTTAAACTTTGTACACTTTTAGTAGTCCATTAGGCCAACATGATGTAAGGCATACTGCTTACATTATTTCAAGAAAAATTCAAGAAAATTTTTATGCAGCCTTTAGATGGAAGTCTAAGCTCAAGACAACAGCGGTCATTTGGTTAGCATTTGTTGTTGTTGTCGTCGTCGTCTTCTTCAGTCCATAAACTGGTTTGATGCAGCTCTCCACACTACCCAGTCCTATGTGGGCCTCTTTATCTGCGAATAAGAATGTTACATTGTTTTGCATCCACTTACTGTATTCGCCCCTTGGTCTCCCTCGATGATTTTTACCCCACACAGTTCCTTCTAATACTAAGTTGACAGTTCCTTGATGTCTCACAATGTGTCTCACCAACCTACACCCCTTCTCTTAGTCAGGATATGTCAGAAATTCCTTTTCTCCCCCAATTCTATTGAGCACCTCCTCATTAATTACATGATCTACCCATCTAATCTTTATCATTCATCTGTAGCACCACATTTTTAAAGCTTCTATCATCTTTTTGTTTCACTCTCATACAATGCTACACTCCAGACAAATGCTTTCAGAAAGGACTGCCTAACATTTAAATTAATATTGGATGTCAACAAAATTCGCTTCTTCAGAAACACTTTTCTTCCGATATCCATTGTGTATTTTATATCTTCTTTACCTCAGCCATAAGAAGTTATCTTGCTACACAAATAACAAAACTCATCTACTACTTTTAATGTCTCATTACCTAATCTAATTCTTTCAGCCTCACCTGATTTCTGACATTACATTCCATTACTCTTGTTTTACTCTTGTCAATGTTGATCATATACCTTTCTCTCAAGAACACTCCATTTTGTTTCATTGCTCTTCCAGGTTTTCTGCTGTCTCTGACAGAATTGTTACGTCATCAGCAAACCACGAGGTTTTTATTCTTTCTCCCTGAACTTTAATTCCCTCTCCAGATTTCGCCTTGCATTCCTTTACAGCTTGCTGAATGTAAAAATTGAACAACATTGGGGAAAGATTAAAACCCTCTCTTACTCCCCACCTACTGCGAGCCTTTCATGCCCTTTGACTCTGGTAACTGCCATCTGGTTTCTGTATAAGTCGAATATATTTTACCCCTGCTACCTTCAGAATTTGAAAGTGTGTACTGCATTGAACAATGTCAAAAGCTTTCTCCAGATATACAAATGCTAAAAATGTAGCTTTTCCTTCCCTTATCCAGTCTTCTAAGATGAGTCATGATGTATTGCTTCCATGTTCCTTTATTTTACCTAAAATCCAATCTGATCTTTCCCAAGGTCATAGTTTTGCCATTAGTCTGTAAATAATTCCATGTTTATATTTGGCAAGCATGACTTATTAAACTGATAGTTCTGTAATTTTCACATTTGTCTGTACTTGCTTTGGAATTACTACATTCTTCTTGAAGTCATAATATTTCCCTGTCTCATACATCTTGCGTATCAGGTGGAACAATTTCTACATGACTGGCTTTTCTAACAATAATAGCAGTTCAGATGAGACATAATCTACTCCAGCGGTCTTGTTTCTACTCTCTCTCAGTATTGTATCTCCTATCTCAGCTACCATTTCTAGAATACTGCCTTCTAGTTTACTTCCTCTTTATATGCCCTCTATATATTCCTTCCACCTTTCAGCTTTTCATTCTTTGCTTAGTATTGTATACATAATAATGGAAAGACCAGGTTGGAATTAACAATAATAGTAAGGACAGTTTACAACTCACCGCAAAGACGTGGCGACGAGCTGCGACAGGCACATACAAAAGACACACACATACACTTTCAGCTATCGGCCATGGCCTTCTTCAGAAAATAGAACACTCGCACAATAACAAAGGCACACAACACAGTCATGCAACCATCACCTCTGGCTGCCACACTTTGAATCACGCTCTGCAGCGAGTAAATCGGGGATGGGAGGTGTGGGGAGGGGAGGGGAGGGGAGGGGAGGGGAGGGGAGAGGGGATAGAAAGGTTACAACACCTTGGTGAGGATGGGTTGGATGGGAATAATGAGATGCAGCTTATTCCCATCTAACCCATCCCCACCACTGTGATGTAACCTTCCTATCCCCTCGCCCCTACCTTCCACTCCCGTTCCCGATTTACTCGCCGCAGAGCGTGATTCGAAGTTCGGCAGCTGGAGGTGATGGTTGTATGACTGTGTTGTGTGCCTGTGTTATTGCGCGCGTGTTCTATTTTCTGAAGAAGGACATGGCCGATAGCTGAAAGTGTTGTATATGTGTGTCTGCTGTATGTGCCTGTCGCAGCTTGTTGCCATGTCTTTGTGGTGCATTGTGAACTGTCCTTACTATTATTTGCTTAGTATTGGTTTTCCATCCGAATTCTTCATATTCATACCACTGCCTTTATTTTCCTGTAGGCGGTATCTTTCTCCTACTTATATAGTCTTCTACGGTCTTCGATTTGTCTTCTCACCATTCCTGCTAAACCAGTCTGCACTAGCTGTTAACCTCATTTTTCAGCCATCTGTACTTCCTTTCGCCTGCTTCACTTACTGCATTTTTATGTTGTCCTTCTGCGTATTGATCCTCTGCAGCCTTCACTATTATATCTCTCAGAGCTACCCATTCTTGTTCTACTGTACTACTTTCCCCCGTTTCAGACTATTCTTACCTAAAGCTCCCTCAGACTCTCAACCACCTCCGATTCCTTCAATTTTTCCAGATTCCATCTCCTTAATTTTCTAACATTTTGCAGTTTCTTCAGCTTTAATCTACAGTTCATAACCAATAAGTTACGGTCAGAGTCTATATTGGAAGGACTAATTGTCCCATGACAAAACGAAAAGCGCAAGACTCTTCGACTTTTCAAAACGAGCACATTGTCAGAACAACTCAATATGTTTTATAGTTTAAAACCTGTTTTCTAAACCTTTGCCTTACCATGATGAAGTCAATCTGGTACCTCCCAGTGTCTCCTGGTCTCTTCCACATATACAGTCTTCTTTCATAATGATTAAACCAAGTGTAAAGATGATTGTGCTCTGCACAAAATTTTACCAGGCAACCTCTTCTTTCATTCCTTTCCCCAGTCCATATTCACCTACTACATTTCCTTCTCTTCCCTTTCCAACTACCGAGTTCCAGTCCCTTATCACAATCAAGTTTTCCTCTCCTTTATCTGTATGAATAATTTCTTCTATCTTCTCATACATTTCTTCGATCTCCTCATCAGTTTGCATATGAACTTTTACTACTGTGATCGGTGTTGCCTTTGTGTCTATCTTTGCTATGATGATGTGTTCACTATGCTGTTCATAGTAACTAACACCTGCATTCCTATTTTCTTATTTATTATCAGACCTACTCCCGCATTACCACCAACTTATTTTGTATTTATATCCCTGTACTCACTGCATCAGAAATCCTGTTCATCCTGCCACTTAACTTCCCTAATCCCCACTAGATTTAACTTTAACCTATTAATTTCTCTTTTCCATCTTTCTAACTTACCTACCCAATTAAGGTTCACATTTTAGCTCAGTATACTGTGAGTTGCTAGACTGAATTACTGATCTTCTTTAGTTTTCTTAATTCATATGTTTTTTAGCACTGGTCATTATTTCATACATATTATGTCTGAAAGGTAATATAATAACACAGTGTTCAGGGCAGCCCTAAAGGTGGAAGTACATTTTTCCAAGAAACTCTGCCAACAGTTTTCACCGTATCAGTTTTTATCCAAGCCCTTCCAGGTTTTTAACCTAGTCACATCATTAGCTGCATACACAGCAACAGATAAAACTTCATGTAATGAGAATATTGACGGTTGGGCATGGTGACAACCACATCTTAACTGTTATAAGCACCTGACGACATGGCGCTAGGCAACGGAAATAGTAGTGCCCGGATGTAAATTGTTACTGTGACAGCTGTTAGTGGAGTTTCCTTTTAAAAAAGTAATATAATGAAAAGGTATTGTATTTCCACTGGTTACGATTAATTGAACACTTTTCTTTTATCCTGGCATGTTGTAAAGCATCGTATTAATAAGTTTCTTCATCTTCATTTATCAGTGTGTGTCTTGAGCTTTGCAAGCCTATCTCTATTCCTTGAAACCTGTTTCTGCAGGTCAAAGCATCCAAGTGCAAAGAAGTTCTGGACACCTAACCCAAATTCACGTGTGAACAAATTTGCAGATCACGACAGGCAGACAGTTCCAGGAAAATGTAATGTTTGGCTATTTACTTGCCAATAATCATAATATTTGTTGTAATGATAAACATTAGTAACAAACCAACAACACTGGAAACTTTATAAAAAAGTTCCTACAAATAAACATGGTTTATTTTTTTCAGTATGAGCCTTTCAAATGCAATATACATGAACTAAATTGAACACTACCTACTAATTATGATGCTTCAATGCTACCTACATGACACTGGTGTTTTGTGTTCACAAATGTAATGCACTAGTACAAGGATGGCATGTAAAACTTCTCTTGCAATTTTCTCAAAGTTGCCTAAGCAGTATACCTTACTGCAGGCACACTATGTTGTCCTAATGGACTACTACTAAAAGTGTGCTAAGTTTGAAAAAATCTTGTGCTGTGAATACTATGACCTAATCGTGTAAGACATGCAATCATTTATAAATGAGACCATACCGGCAACTCGTCAAATATGTCTGGTGTCATGTTTGCCAAGCAATCACAACCTGCAGTACGCAAGGCTGGTTCATTCATGTTTTGAATGAGACAAGTAATTGGTCCACCCAGAATTTTCTTCCAGAACAATATGGCTGAAGCCACAGAAATTTTAGGTTCATCTCCTTAAACACATTTTTAAAAATTAGTTTCATAACTTAAACAGAGAAATTGAAACAAGTACAAATTAAGATGAACATACCTTGTTTAATACATTGCTGCAGAATACTTGCAACAGCTTCTATTAATCTTCCAGCATGTAACAGAACTGTTGCATCAGTGTCAGTGAAACCAATCTCAATAGCGTCAACCACAAACTGCAAATAAGGCAATACCAGTGATGGAAAGTGTGATCTACAAAGTGCCGAGACAACCTGGTATGATTCTACTCGTACTGGTACTGGACAGAGGCACTTGGTAGACTGCAGATCTATTTTTTTGTTTTGATCCAATGACAAATGTCTTAGCAAATCAATGCCTAAATTTTCTAAACTAATTTCCAGCAACCATGACATTTCATTCTTAGTTTTATTCTCCACAGCTATTTGGTCGGTTTCCTCATCCAACTCACTGTCTCCATCACAAAGGTTGTCCGTTTCACTACCAGAAACTTCTTCTTTTTTATCTTCACTATTATCAACTCTTATATTTCCATCATCATTCACACATAAGTTTTTGTGCCATTTTACCTTTAAAGGTCTTTTCAGGATCTCCATAATTTCTGGTATTGAAGGTTCAACACATATAATTGAACGGAGGACATTAAGACTTGCAACTTGAATATTCCAATCTAGAATGCGTAGAGAAAGATAAAAATAAAATTCGGTCATAAATTAAATGAAAAATACAAATATGATCACAAATTTACTGTTTTAGTAATTTTTATTTTAAACAGAACTTCACATTTTAATTGGCATGCCATCATCAGATAGATGTTCTACATTAGGAGACAGATTTGTTCAATGCATATGTGGTCTTTATTTGGCATATAATAATGTAGCAAAATGTTGTTGCCTTGCATGAAAATCTAGAAGAATGTACAGGTAACCCACAACTGTTAGTCACTTCACATTTCAGTAATGGATGTGATACAAAATACTTCAGAGATCTCCAATGACCTCCTTACAGGCGTAAGGTGCCACTTTTTTTCATATTGCAGTGACCACCTTTAGTCTTACTATGTATTACTCCTCAACTTCTTTGTTAGTATTAAGATAATTATTGTAGAGATACAATATTTCCACAAAGAATTTCTGTGAAAAATCAAGTGAATACAAAGAGTGATCATCCTTATTCATTTTTGATCCACGAGCAGATTCACTAAAAACTGGCATCACCTAAAAGTGGTATAGCAATACCTTATTTATTTAGTTTTTAACTACATCGAGCAGAAGTGAGAGAGAACTTAGTGACTGTAAATATTTGATTCAAAACATCTTCCATGGTTGAGGTAAGCAACCATCCAGAACTGGCAGAAGTGTACAGAGGTCTTGGTCATAGTTATTTTTATTGTATATTACACTTTTCAGTGTCCTATCACCAGATAGGAACTGTGGAAAACATTTCAACAAAATTAAGTACTTGGAAGTAAAATATAAGTTGGAATACAGCATTAGAATTGACAATTAAGACATCATGGTCGCGCTTACAATCAAATCTGATATGAAGCTCCACAGACAGAGCAAAAAACAATTTATTACAGTTGTTAATTTCAAAAGTCTTCAGTAGATGTTACTACTTGTGTTAGGTGTACCACATTGGCTTTGACATGTCGAGCCAACAGCAAGTAAACTAGGCCAACAGATGGCATTAGCATAGGCATGGATACATTGGTCAAAAATGTACAACATAATATAAGCATGTTGCAATGACAAATATAAGATACATCAGATATAAGAAAAGTAGGTAAACTTATTATAAAGAGAAATGATAAAGGGGTCATAATATAAAATCCTATGCATTAATATAAAATAGAATTTAAAAATTATAAATGTGTGTTGACGATGGTATATAATTTTAAATCAGGCTTTAAAAACCACATTATCAGGGGCGCCTACGCAAAATAGTGCATTAGAATAAGAATTCTTGGCGATGGCTATGCAAGTCCAAACAAGGTACAACATGAATTAAAAAGACTGGTGATCACATCATGACAATAATGCAAGTTGGTGAAGATATACAATTCCAAAATCTGGCTCCTAGCAACCACATGAGGCACATTAAGTATAGGAGTGTATTATGAAGATTACCTAGATTATCTTAACAGTAAACATTCTCTTTTCAATGTAATAATATAAACAGGCTTACTACTGATAATTTTCTTCTAGTTGCTTTTATTGCTTGTGTTTTTGAAAGCTCTATTCTCATGTATTCGGTCAATTTCATTAGTGTATCTGTTTTCAAGGGCTTTATTCTCACAAATTTATTAAATGACTATTGTGTAGAGTTTTCGTCTGTGATTTGTATATTCAGAACACAAAAGAAACAATTTACTTCAGCTAGTCTAATGCTTGACGTAGCCAGTGTGAGACATCAAGTGTAGTAAATTAGGTAATTAAACTTTTCCGTATATTTGGTTAGTAGTTAATTCTTAAATGTTGTGTTTTCATCTTAAAAGTTTTATTCCCCTGTAGTGTTACATATTGTAGTGTAGTCACTAGTCTGTTGGTCTGAACAGAGTGGGACTGTTTATCACAGCTCAGTCAGCTACCAGTCGGCATTAGGGAAGCAACAGTGTAGTAGCGAATTGAATTATTTTTTATCTACAGTTCGTGCCTCCTAGACTGCGCTGGTGGCGCCGCCCCTAGTGGAACACAGCACAATGACATATCGCACCTTCCGTAAATCAAACACTGGTCCTGAAATCTTAGTCTAACCTTGCAATTTGATATTATTTAATAGTGGATTCCCTGTCCTACTAAGAGGAAACCCCATGTCTCTATTTATTAAATTGTCCATAAGCCTGATTTTAATAGCTTCTCTCTAAATACTTTTCCAAAAATTGGGCATATTGGCTATTATGCGGGTCTCATCGTGTATCATCTTGTGTCCCTCCGTTAATCGGTGTTCTACTAACACTGATTTTTCCAGTTTCAATAGTTTTGTGTGGTATCAATGTTCCACACATTTATCTTACACGGTGTGAATCATATGGCTGAAGTATGCCTTGGCACACTGACACGGTATATTGTGAACACTGGATTTCTTGGGTCTCAGATCATCTTTGATTAAGCCTAACAGTGTCCTAATCTTTAAGGCAGATGGAAAACAATCTTTATGTTAAAACTTTTTAAAAGTCTTCCGATTTTGAAAGAGACGCCCCCAGTGTAAGGAATGAAGGTTAGAGCCCTATACTTCTCTAGATGCACTTCTGGAGATGGTCCAAACTACATAGCATGGGGAATCTGTTTTTCAAACTAGCCATTTTCCTTGAAAACAGTCATCAGATGTTCTAGTTCCAATGGTAAACTGTCTGCATCTGAAATGGTATAGAACAAGTACCAGAGTTTTAAATACACTGTTGAATTGGTATTGTGGATGGCAACTACTGGCATGCAGGTACCAATCACTGTGTGTCGGCTTGTGCCATCATGTTTTTTTCAATCAATACACCCAAAAATGGAAGTTTCAAATGCTACTGGGTCATCAGTCCCTAAACTTACAAACTACTTATGAATTACTTACAAACTAGGACGGCATAAATATCCATGCCCGAGGGGGGATTCGAACCCCCGACCGTAGTGGCCGTGCAGACCGTGACTAGAGCGCCTCAGTCTCCTCGGCCACCGCGGCCGGCAATGGAAGTTTCCTTTCTACCTCCTTAGTAAATCTAATGTTTGAAGGCAATTAAAAAGGTCCAAAAACGGACTGAGTTCATCACATCCATGAGGCAGATGAAAAAGATGTCATCAATGTATCTCCAAAAATATGTTGGTTGCAAAGCTGAAGTTCTCAGGGCCCTGTCCTCAAAATCCTCCATAAATAACTTGGCAACTATGGGTGGTAAAGGGTGGCCCATAGCCACTCCACCCTTTTACTCAAAGAAGTTGTCCCTAAAAGAAAAATATGTGGACATCAGCACATGATGACAGAGCTTCACCACCAGTTTTTCACTAATTAGAAGCAAGGACTCTTCCAAAGGTACCCATGTAAAGAGGGGGGTGGTGGTGGTGGTGGTGGTGGTGGTGGTGGGGGCATAAGGGACCAAACAATGAGGTCATCAGTCCCTTCAACCTCAAATTGTACACGCCACGGAACCCAAAGAAAAATAGGGGAAAGCCAAAAGACCATTACACTAGGAATTAAAATTGTCTCACCAACAAGACTAAGACCAACCCAGGGCAGCAAATGCCACAGTGTCCGCTCCCACAGCTCCGGAAACGACCACTACCCTAAACCACAAGTTATTAATGGCACAGTGGTCAACGTATCACAGCTCCAGAGCAAGGAGAAATAAAACTACGTTAAAATGTAAAAGAGTAAGTGACTGGTGGGGATAAGGCTCTAAACCCCACAAATAGCCAAGAATCACAAATCCACTCACCGCGACCAAGTGAGTCCTATAGCTGACAATAACATCTACTTTCACGGAGGAAGGCAAGGACGCGATCAACAATCTGTGGGTCATCCGCCAAAACTAGAGGCAACGAAGGTGGTAGGCCATAGTCGCAACGAAGTGTCAAATGGAGAGGACATTCAGTCAGAATATGAGACACGGATTGTACAGCTGGCCCTGGAAGAGATCCGCCAGAATTAGTGGTCGCGGCACCATCCACGGAGGTGTGCGTGCAGTGAAATGGGGGGCGCAATCTAGGGAAGGGAAATGGAATTCTCGGCAAAGAGAGGCAAGCCGCAGTCCGACGGGAAATCCCGCCCGCGGCCGGATATCAGGGGGTCGAAGCCCTTCATATGCAAAAAGAACCTGGTAAGGGGGATGAGCAGGATATTGCCAGACAGCGATGGCATAAGACGCCAGAAACTGATGCCGCCTGACCTGAAGAGGGCAGATTCCCGCCTCAACAAGGAGACTGTCGACCGGGCTAGTCGGGAACGCATCTGTAGCTAAGCGGACACCATAATGGTGAACCGGGTCTAATAATTTCAGGGCAGAAGGAGCTGCCAAGCCATAAACTTGACACCCATAGTCCAATTGGGACAAGATTAGAGCCCGATAGATACGAAGAATAGTTGTTCGGTCTGCACCCCAAGATGAATGTGCAAGGAAACGTAGGGCATTAAGTTTCCTCATACAACTAATCTTTAGGTGGCGAATATGGGGCACCCAAGTCAACTTTTTGTCAAAGAGAAGACCCAGAAAACGATGCTGTGCTACAACTTCCAGGTGCTGATTACCCAAGAACAGTTCTGGATCAGGGTGAACTGTAGTACGACGACAAAAGTGCACCACCCTCGCTTTTGATGAGGAAAACTGGAAACCATGGGACGTAGCCCACACTGAAGCCCGCCGAATGGCGCTCTGGAGCTGACGTTCAGTAGAGGCTACTGAGTAGGAGCTGTACCATATGCAAAAGTCGTCGACATACAATGCCGGGGTTACCAGTGACCCAACAGAGCTCACCAACCCATTGATGGCGATTAGAAAAAGTGTAACACTCAACACTGAGCCCTGGGGGACGCCATTCTCCTGTATCCGAGGGGAGCTAAAGGAAGAGCCAACTCTGACACGGAACAGGCGGTGGGATAAAAACTGACGGATAAAAATTGGTAAGGAGCCCCTGAGGCCCCAGTCATAAAGAGAACGTAAAATATGATGATGCCAAGCAGTGCCGTACGCCTTATGAAGATCGAAGAAGACTGCTACCAGATGATGACGTTTAGAAAAGGCCTGTTTGATCGCAGTCTCCAGTCGAAGTAAATGGTCAATAGGGGATCGTCCCTCCCGGAATCCACACTGGTAAGGTGAGAGAAGTCCCCGGGATTCAAGAACCAGCGTAATCTGCGAGCTACCATCCTTTCCAGTAATTTACAGGGGATACTTGTCAGGCTTATTGATCGATAACTGTCCAGCGCCAACGGGTCCTTGCCAGGTTTGAGAGCAGGGACTACAACACTCTCCCTCCACTGGGAGGGGAAGACCCCTTGAAGCCAAGTACGGTTAAAAACTTTTAGGAGAAATTGTCGCTGTGAGGGGTTGAGGTGTTTCAGCAATTGATTATGGATATCGTCAGGGCCAGGGGCCGAATCACGAGAAGAGGAGAGGGCCAGCGATAGTTTCCAGTCAGTAAAAGGTTCGTTATATGGTTCCACCTGGTGAGAAGTAAAGCCTAATTTGAAGGTTTCAGTCTGGTGTTTCTTAAGGAGAAAGGTCACCGGATATGAAGTTGTCACTGATACATTGGCGAAGTGAGTAGCAAGATGTTCTGCAACAACAGATGGCTCAGTGCAGACCCCATCAGGCAGGGCAAGACCAGGGAGGAAGACGGCCGCCAGCTACCTTGGATAGATTGGAGCATAGCCCACACTCTTGTCAGAGGGACAGAAGAGCCCAACGAGGAGACAAAATGCTACCAGCATGTCCGCTTACTTTGTTTGATTAAGTAACAAGCTCTGGCACGCAGACATTTGAAATTTATGAGACCAGCAAGGGATGGGTGGCGCTTAAGATGTTGCAAGGCCCTACAGCGCTCGCGAATGGCTGCGGCAACTGTTGCATTCCACCAAGGGACCGGCCGGCGAGTAGGAGGGCCTGTTGACCGGGGAACAGCGGCGTTGGCAGCTTGGGTAATCATGTTGGTCATTTGGCTTATAATATCATCTATACAGCCCGAGGGGGAAGATGGAAAAACAACCTGGGATGTATATAACGGCCAATTAGCACGACAGAAAACCCAGCGGGGTACCCTGGCTCGTGGTAGGTGTGAGGGAAGTGAAAGGATCAACGGAAAGTGGTCGCTATCGCAGAGGTCGTCATACGCCGACCAGTGAAATAAAGGAAGGAGAGAAAGGAGAAGTGAGAGAGAGGTCTATGGCAGAAAAGGTTCCGTGAGTGGCACTAAAATGAGTTGGGGAACCATCGTTGAGAAGGCTCAGATTGTGGTCAGCAAGAAACTGGTATATGAGGCGGCCCCGGCTAGACATATAAGTACTGCCCCGCAAAGGATGGTGGGCATTGAAGTCCCCAAGGATGAGGTAAGGAGGGGGGAGTTGCTGAAGGAGGGCAACTAGGGACGCGAGTGTAGGTGGCCTGTCAGGGGGAAGGTAGAGGTTGGAAATGGTTAACGGAGTGTCCAAGTGAACCCGGACAGCAACCGCTTCCAATGGAGTTTGGCGAGGAATCCAGGTACTGACAATATCTGTCTGGACCAAAAGTACAAATCCCACCAGACGCCTGGAGGGGACCAACCCGGTTCCGACAAAAAGCACAGAACCCACGGAGGGTCGGTGAATGTGCATTCATAAACCTCGATTCCTGCAGGACAACACAGGCCGCAGAAGAAAGCGAGATTAGCTGTTTAATCTCCAAGAGGTGATGGTAGTAGCCATTACAGTTCCATTGGACGATCACATCACGAGGAGCTAGGAGGGGAAGCGAATGGGGTAACGTCTGTCACGCTGCTTTGTCAGCGTCCATCACCAAAGAAGAAGGGACAACATCCATAAACAGCTGATCAGCCTCAGGTTCAATGGGATGAGCTAGTTGCGAAAGCACAGTCGGCACCTCCGGTGGTACCGGAGGGGCTTTATCTTGTAACTTTGGTTTCTTCTTCTTCTTCTTCTCTTTCTGTTTCTCTTTCTCTTTCTCTTTCTCTTTCTTGGGACGGGCAGGACCCGCCCCAGAGAGAGGACTTTTGTCAGTTAGGTCTGGTACTGACGAAGATCGGGCGACCTTTGAACTAACTGACTGGAAGTCCGATGGCCGACTGGAGGTTGAAGATGTCCGATCTGGGGAACGCCGGGATGGAAGGCCCTGAGATGGGGCGCTGTCACCGGCAGGCGACGGAGAAGGGATGCACTTCTCCGGCTGGGAAGGTGTGGGACTCAAAGGGAGGGCTACAGGAGCTACAGGAGAGGGAGATGTAAGGGAGGGGTGGGAATGGGGTGTAGGGGGGAGATGGAAGTGGGAAGGGGAGGGTGAAAGGCTAGAAGATAACGTCGTAGCGAAGGTCGTCGCCATCTGCACAGGATGCAGACGTTCATATTTACTGCAGGCCTTAGGGTATGTCAAACGCTCCAGGGATTTGTACTCTTGTATCTTCTTTTCTTTTTTGAACATAGGGCAATCTGGCGACCGTGAAGAGTGGTGTTGATGACAGTTGACGCACACCGGCGGAGGAACACAAGGGCTCCCCTCATGTAGTGGGCATCCACAATCACCGCATACTGGGACTGCTGTACAGCGAGAGGACATATGACCAAA
The DNA here is from genome assembly GCA_026315105.1 of Locusta migratoria. Taxonomy (NCBI): domain Eukaryota; kingdom Metazoa; phylum Arthropoda; class Insecta; order Orthoptera; family Acrididae; genus Locusta; species Locusta migratoria. The sequence goes on along the minus strand of CM048744.1, from coordinate 245,329,467 downwards.
CCTCATACATCGAAAACATCGCATGGGACGTGGAATGTAGGGCTTCACTTCACATCGATATGTCATTATCTTGACCTTCTCTGGGAATGTGTCCCCCTCGAAGGCCACGATAAAAGCGTGGTTGTCTTCAGGTCCCCTCTGAACGCAGCGAACAAAATGTACACCACGCCCTAAGCTCCTCATCAGTTTGAAGGAGGAGGTCCCGGTGGAATATCACACCCTGTACCATATTCAAGGATTTGTGCGGGAGTATTGTTACTGGAATGTTGCCACGGGTGGTGCAGGCGAGCAAAGCTTCAGACTGGGCTGCCAAGACTGTTTTAATGAGCAATGAGCCAGATCTTAGTTTACTCATAGATTCCACTTCACCAAACTTGTCCTCTATGGTCTCAACAAAGAACAGCGGTTTAGTGGTAGTAAAAGTTCTCCATCAGTCCTTGTGCAAACCAGGTAGCGAGGAAAGGATTTTGCTCCTAACCGGCAAGACTGGCCTTCCTCCCAAGAGGGAGGGAAACATCCTCGTATCCGCAGTAGCAGCATTAAAAGATCTCTTCCTGTCTTGAGAGACGGCCAATGCACAACCATTTTGGAGTCTAACTCTTTTCATAGTGCTAGACGTCCGCCCTGGTGTCACCCACTCCGAAACAGGGGCTCTCTCCATGGGCACCACCCAGCCTCAGCAAAGGCCACCTGGCATGATGGCCATTGCCGGGAGTTCTGATACCCCCGAGGACAGGCATCAACTCCTTGGCTTGCATGGAGAGGTCACAGCTCAGACACCAGTAGTGTGATCCCTGTGGTGTCAGGGGGCTCAGCCAAAGGGTACATAACAGCCCCCCCACACGGACTGGCTACACATGCTGGGGACCTAGCGGGGGATGGGGGCTACAGCAAGGAAAGGAAAGGATAGGACCCGCGTTGTAGGGGCTAGGTCGGGAGTTCTTCACCAATTGGCTCACACATTATTGGACAATTTTGTTATGGAAGGTCAAACCCCGAGGGGGGACCAAACTGGGCCAAAAACCATTGAACACAGCAGACAAAACCAAAATTGCAGGACAATCGGTACCATGGGATAGCCAAGCCGTCATCTAGAGTAACACCGAGAGACGGGATTGGAGACGGTGGGGAGGAGCAATTGGGATGGAAAGGAGGGGGAACTAGGAGGGGTAATGCAGCCTGGGGAAAGCAGGAAAAAAGGCTGCAATGGCTCGGGGACCCGTGTGCGCCACACACGTACCCACAAAAGAACTGTGGGCCCCCTGGGGGGATGTGAAGAGGGATACCACATCAAAGCTTACTAGTAAATCCGAAGGACCCACTTCAAAGATTTTAACCATCTAATAAAATCCATTGAACTGGAGCTGTGGTGTTCAAAGTTGCCATCATGTGGTTTGAAACAGATGCCAAATGCTTTACCAAATTGTGAGTGCACCCAAATTAGAAACTATAAAGCATTCCTTCCTGGTACAAATTACAAGGAACAGCAGCACTGAAATGAAGTGTCTTACACAGTTGTTCTGAAATTGTGCTCGTTTTCAAAAGTCAAAGAGTCTTGCGCTTTTCGTTTTGTCATGGGACAATTAGTCCTTAAAATGGATTCTCTCCTCAGCAATCCAGGATACATAAAATTACAGTGTGACCCCTGAAAGGATTAAATGCAAGACTCTCATTTTAGAAAATGAGCACTTTGTCAGAAGAACTGCACAAGAAGCTTCATCAATGTGCTACTGAGCCTCCTAGGTTGTATGGGCTCCCCAAGTTCACAAGGAAGGAATGCCATTACACCCTATAGTTTCTAATTTGGCAAAGCATTAGGTGTCTGTTCTCAAACCACACACTGTCATGAGTGAACACCACATCTCCAATTCAATGGATTTTATTAGAGGTTAAAGTCCTTGAAGCTGGGTCCTTCGGATTTACTAGTAAGCACTGCTGTGGTACCCCTCTTCACACATGTACCTTTGGAAGAGTCCTTGAGTCCAAATACTGAAAAACTGGATGAAGAGGTAGTGCAACTCTGTCATGTGCTGATGTCCACGTATTTTTCGTTTAGGGGCAACTTCTTTGAGCAAAATGGAGGTTTGGCTATGGACAGCCCTTTATCACCCATAGTCACCAAGTTATTTACAGAGGACTTTGAGGACGGGCTCTGAGATCTTCAGCTTTGCATCCAACATGTTTCTGGAGATACGTTGACAACACCTGTTTTATCTGGTCTCATGGATATGATAAGCTCAATTCGGTTTTGGACCATTTTAACTGCCTTCATCCAAACATCAGATTTATTATGGAGGTAGAAAGTAACTTGAAACCCAATTTTGGATGTAATGGCTTAAAAAACTTGATGGGAACCTGGCGACATAGTGTTCACCAAAATCCGATACATACTGGTTGGTATCTGCATGCCAGTAGTTGCTATCTTCAATACCAACACAAGACTGGTATGCACAGCATATGCTATTTCAGATATGGACAGTTTACCACTGGAACTGGAACACCTGATGACTTTTTTAAGGAAAATGGTTACTCTAAAAAACAGATCCACTGTGCTATATAGTTTGGATCATCTCCAAAAGTGCATCAAGATGAGTATGGGGCTCAAGCCTTCATTTCTTATGATGGGGGGCTTGTCTTTTAAAATTGGAAGACTTTAAAAATGTTTTAATACAAAGACTGTTTTCAGTCTGCCTTCCAAGATTAGGGCACTTCTCGGCTCCATCAAAGATGACATGGCACTCAGGAAACCCAGTGTTCACTAAATAACCTGTCAGTACGGCAAGACGTACATCAGCCATATGAGCTGAACTGTGCAAGATAGATGGGTGGAACATTGTGGCCACATGAGACTACTGAAACTGGAGAAATCAACGGTAGCAGAACACTGTTTAATGGAGGGACACAAAATGATAAATGATGTGACCTGCACAGTATCTGATGCCGCCAATTTTTGGAAAATTGTTTACAGAGAAGCTATTGAAATCAGGTTGGTGGACAATTTAATGCCTATATAAGGCACAGAATTTTGGTTTAGCATCAGTATTCAGCAGGACTAAGCAGCAACGACACTTCCTGAAGATGGACAGTTTTACCACAATAACAGCTTTCACATACTGCAGCTACCCTCCACAGAACCACCCCAAAAGTGCCCCTCTTGTCACCCGATACTTTCCAGGACTGGATCGGACTCTGAATATGGCTCTCCAGCAGGGATACAACTTCCTTAAATCCTGCCCTGAAATGAGATCCATTCTTCATAACATCCTTCCTACTCCACTAGTGTGTCTTTCTGTCATTCACCTAAGCTTCGTAACTTCTTAATTCATCTCCATGAAATCCCAAAACCACCTTCCCTACCCTCCGGCTCCTACCCATGTAACTGCCCCCATTGTAAAACCTGCCCTATGCACCCTCCTACTACTGCTTACTCCAGTCCCGTACCCTGGAAGGTGTACACGATTAAGGGCAGAGTACTTGCAATAGCATCCATGTGATTTACCAACTGAAGTGTTTCATATGGGAGTGACTAGTAACAAACTGTCCATTCGCATAAACGGACACAGGCACACAGTATTTGTTGGTAATGAAGATCATCCTGTGGCTAAACACGCCTTGGTGTACAGCCAGAACATCTTGGCACAATGTTACACCATCCAGGTTATCTGGATACTTACCGGCGACACCAGCCTTTCAAAACACCGGAAATGGACAGTTCCCCTTCAACATATTCTCTCTTCCCATTGCCCACCAGGTCTCAACCTCTTAATTTCAAATTCCCGCCCACCATTCAGCAACATCTTTGCCTCTGATGTCTGGACAGAGCCTCTGCCTTGACTGGCATCTCTGTCCAACTTCTTTCCATTTTACACATGTCTCCTTTGTGTGTGTGTGTGTGTGTGTGTGTGTGTGTGTGTGTGTGTGTGTTTTTGTTTACCTGTCCTTTCCCCCCCCCCCCCAAGGTAGGTTCTTCCTCCTGGGATTTGAATGACTCCTACCTTAAAAACACACCCTTTCCTTTTTCCCCTCTCCTTCCTTCCCCTATTTCTGAGGAAGCAACCTACGGTTGCGAAAGCTAGGCATTTATGTGTGTTTTTATTTATATGTGCCTATCAATGAACCTGTGCTTTTTTTGCCTGGTAAGTTAAACTATCTCTATTTTTATATATAAATATTGAATCTGTTAGAATTAAGTAGCCAGCCGAAATCCCAATGAGACTACGAAGAATTATTACACTGGAGAAAAAAAAATTCCATAATTATAACAACAACGTGGAAATTTGGAGCCAAGAGTGAAGGTATACAAAAAGTCCAACTATTTTCCTGATGTTCTACACTAATCAGTAAAATTAAGTTCAAATAATTTCCTGGCACTAGACAATGTACATACAATACCTTAAAAAATGTAGACAACTTAGTAGTTCCTGATAAATCAACAAGCTATCAGTTTTAATCAACTGCATGTGTAATCTACTTAATACAATTAAAGTCACTCACCCTTGTGCCTTAGAAAAGCTCTCGTGTTTCTAATAACTTTCGTAATGAGGCCTTGACTCAGTCTGTGGTATGGTGTATTTTGAACCAATCTCGCTACACACTTCAGAAGTTGAATTATTACAGGAACTGAATTTTCTGCAGAAAGAGCCAAACACAGGGAACGATGTAATTCTTCAACAATATTCCCCACAGTTTCAGAGTATGGTGTGAAGGCTGCACAGCTTTTTCCTCTGCAAGAAAAAACAACAACATTGTTATTCATACTGTCTTTCTTTCTTGTGTGTGTGTGTGTGTGTGTGTGTGTGTGTGTGTGTGTGTGCGTGCGTGCGTGCGTGCGTGCGCGTGCCCCCCCCCCCAGGCAGCAGAGATACTGTTGAACCCTGTCTTGAACAATTCCAACCTCCCTTCCAAAAAAGATCCTCCTGCTCTTCCTCAAAACCATCCCTTGCAAGCATTCCAAGAATGCCTCACATCTAGCATTCCTTCCAAATCCTCCCTGAACAACATACCAACCACTCCTAACATCAGCCCAGCTGAATCCAAAGCCATCCAAGAGCTGAAAGCAGACCGCTGCATTGTAATTCTCCCAGCGGACAAGGGTTCCACAACTGTGGTACTTGATTGAGGGGAGTATGGGGCAGAAGAGCTGGACACCTCTACCTACAAACCTGTTCCTTATGACCCCATTCCCTCAGTCCCAGCTGAACTACAGAAAATCCTCAAAAACCAAGGTCCGTCACAAAGTCTCTCCTCTGCCTCCATAGAACTTCTCTCTCCACCTGAACCTCGCATACTGACCTCCTACCTACTCCCTAAAATCCAACAGAACATGTCTCAGCTCTGGTAGACCAACACCTCCAACCTATAACCTACAGGCTCCCATCCCATATCAAAGATACAAACCACTTTCTGGAACGCCTCAAATCCATCCCTATGCCCCTCCCACGTGATAGCTTCCTTGTCACCATTGATGCTACATCCCTGTACACCAACACCCCTCACACCCATGGTCTATCAGCTCTGGAACACTATCTTTCCCAACGCCCAACTGAAAGCCTCCCAAAAACCTCATTCCTTGTCACACTTGCTAATTTCATACTCAACAATAATTACTTCACCTTTGAGGGCCAGACCTACAAACAAATCAGGGGGACAGCTATGGGTACCAGGATGGCCCCTTCCTATGCCAACCTCTTCATGGGCCACATGGAAGAGGCATTCCTTAAGACACAGAAGTTGCCTCCCCTGGTTTGGTATAGATTCATAGATGATATCTTTGTGGTCTGGATTCACGGTGAAGAAACCCTTCTGAACTTCCTCCATGACCTTAACTCCTTCTCCAGCCTTAAATTCACCTGGGCCTTCTCCAAAACTCAAACCACCTTCCTTGATGTTGACATTCACCTTGCTGAGTCTCACATCCACACCTCAGTCCATATTAAACCCACTAACAAACAACAGTACCTCCACTTTGACAGCTGCCACCCCTTCCATATTAAACGATCCCTTCCCTACAGCCTGGGCATCCGTGAGAAACTTATCTGTTCCAGTTCCGACTCCCTCACCAGCTACAACAACAATCTATCCAATGCTTTTCTCTCCCGCAACTACCCGAATGACCTCGTCCACAAACAGATCTCCCGAGCTGTCCATTTCTCTCCCTCCAAAAACAATGTTCCTAACCCCAGACCACCCAGAAGCACCCCCTTAGTCACCCAGTACCATCCTGGCCTGGAATGCCTCAATAAATTCCTCAAACAGGGCTATGACTTTCTCAAGTCATGCCCTGAGATGAGACCATCACACCGAACTGTTCTTCCCACACCACCCAGAGTAGCCTTCCGCCGTCCTCCCAACCTCCGCAACATCCTTGTCCAACCTTACAACATCCCAAAACCACCCTCCCTACCTAATGGTTCCTATCCCTGCAACTAATCCCCCTGCAAAACCTGTCCAATGCATCCTCCCACTATCATATACTCCAGCCCCGCCACAGGAAAAACCTACCCAATTCAAGGCACAGCCACATGTGAGACAACACACGTCATGTGTGTGTGTGTGTGTGTGTGTGTGTGTGTGTGTGTCCATCTTTCCCTCTTAATCAGAAACATTTTAGACAACCCCCCGCCCCTCATATACCCCCCAGCATCATTCAGTTCACTCATCTCCTCTTCTCTTTACTGCTTGATCTTTCCTCTTTGGTTATATATATCCTCTCTGGCTTGGCTCAGTACTAATATGCAGTATCTCTGACTTCCACACTCCTCAAACACCACCCTCATGAACTAGGTCGTGAATTACCTTTCCCTTCCATTCCCATCCTTTTTTCTTCCCTTCTCTCCCATCGGAAGTGGTAACTGTGTTCCGAAAGCTTGTCCTTTTTTGTCCCTTTTTTTTCTTTTTCTTTATTTGTGTCACTATTGGCAGTACAGCACATCTATCTCTTTTGAAAAATAATTTATCATCTCTGAGGAGAATTTCCATCATTAATCGAATATATGTAACATGTGTAACAGAAACAACAGTGGAGTTCCATTACAAGACTCTATATGAGAAAAAACAACTGCTGTCCAAATCTGACAATGCCCTTATGTGTATTACAGTGTCACATTATTACATGACTGCTGCAGATGTTGTACACCAGCTACACACCCATACTTCACAACAGAATCTAGTGGGTCTTCGCATACCATCACTTCTTAGGATTCTGTATATGATTCATTAGAATGGAACCCTTTTAAGGGTTTATAATCAAAAAGTGAAATATAAATAAAACCTGTAGGAAGAAGCAAAGCAATTTCATTTAGTTTGTGCGTTGAACACACAGATCAAAGTCACTAATCTGTATACCCTAGCCAAATAAATTCAGTGTTACTTTGTATAAGATTGCTGTGCGTAATTCTGTAACATGTAGCTTCCAAAAATACTTCTGCAACTGAGGTAGAAGAAAAATAGAAAAAGAAAAACAACTAACAGTACAGTTTATTGATTCTCTAGTGTACTACAATACTCTAGAATTGAAAATCCTAAAACTTTGAATCACGTTATCCCCTTCCTGTGATTTGATCCCGATGAATATATCTTTTGTTGTCTCAAGGTATGCTCAGTTTTTCTGTGAAAACCCTATTAACCCTTAATCGCCTGAATTTTTATTGTTTCACTTTGATATTTCGAATTTTTTCTGTGGTATTTTAGTTGTTGGGAAATATGTTTAGTATAAAGAAAAGCCAAATCAAATGATATTATATAGGCCTGAAGAGACTTAAAAGTACAAAATTATATTACAAAATTATTCTGAGGATTTATAATATAATCTACTCCTAACCAATCATAATCATAAATTGACTTACCGAGTAACAGGAAAAGATTATGAAGAAAGCTTTCTCCCACAGGAAATTCACAGAATACAAACTGAACAATCCAACAACTAAATAATCCAAGGTCTATGTGCCGAATCTACGTACTGAAATTCAAATTGCTTTGGTGTCACAGTTATCCCATCAATGAAAGAACTGTGATGCATTAACAATATGCCAAATCAAGAATAAGCGGTGCACTACATTTCTGTGACAATTCAAATGACGAATAATGTTTTACACTCATTTTCATGAAGTGGGACTTCAACGTCCCGTCAGACCACAAAGGGTTAAAATTCATCTAGTTCAAAAAATGTTCAAATGTTTTTTAAGCTTATGGAATTTACCTTCGGGGTCACCAGTCCCTAAAGTTACAAACTACTTATGAACTAACTTACACTAAAGAAAATGCAAACATCCATGCCCGAGGAAGGATCTGAACCCCCAATGGGGAACGGCCTCACGCATCTGAGCATAGTGCCTCAATGCACTCTGCCACGCCTCATCTAGTTCCTTCAGAGATTAGTGTGCACAGACAGACGGGCAGACAGACAAGCATGTTTTAGATAAAACTTCTAACTAAATTACCTTTTTATACACGCAAAAAACCATTGCAAGCTATGATGAACTATAGTTGGTATATACATGCACTGAAAAACACTTTCATTGAAACAACTCACCGTCAAAATTCCATCTGCGGCAACACACTCTAGCCAACCTTTCTATTGAAGACTATGGCGTCCAGTTCAACTATGTCAGCTACATATACACAACTAGTTCCACTCAGCAAAACACCAGTGTATCAGCATCAAACTCAATGATCTACACGTTCTTTACATACAGTGTACTTTCCAGGGAAATATCTCTACATTATCAGTGGGGAAGGATTAATATGAGGCTGCAAGTTGAACAAACTAGTCTTTTATTTCTATGTTTTAGGATTCCCATACAACCATCATTAATAAGTTACTAAGTGTGCATTCATGCCAGTTTTCTTTTTGTGGCGCAAAACAATTATATACGCACAAGAAAACAGCCAGTTTGGCAGGAGACAGGGTTACTGTCTATTTGGGGAAACAAACTAGGGTTATAAAATGTTAAAATTGTATTTACTTTGGAATATTTGTAATATAACCTATTATAAAGGCATTAAAGTTAATATTTTAAAGTTGCAGATGATATGACACAGTTTAGGGAAGATGTAGTGATGTATAAAGAATATAGTGACTTCCCTTTTACAGTTTTGCACCAGAGTACCAGTTCCTCTTCACGCAGTTTTATAACTTAAAATTGAGGATAGTTTGCAACTCACCACAAAAATTTGTTGAGCTGTGGCAGGCACACATGCACTGAAGGGTAGGAAAGGTGGTTTGGGGATTTCATAGGGATGAACTCAGAGGTTATGAAGGGTAGGAGGGCAGCAGAAAGAAACTTGGTGGAGTGGGAAGGATTTCGTGACGGATGGATCTCATTACAGGGCAGTATTTAAGGAAGTCGTATCCTTGCTGGAGAGCCACATGCATGATCCAATCCAGTCCCGGTAAGTATCCGGTGACAAGAGGGGCACTTCCGTCTCCTACCCATGTAACTGCCCCCGTTCCCGTAACCTGGAAGGTTTACATGATTAAGGGCAGAGCCACTTGCGTAGCACCCACGTGATTTACCACCTGCTGTGTGAAGCATTCTATGTGGGAATGACCAGCAACAAACTGTCCATTCACACGAACGGTCACAGGCAGTGAGGATCACCCTGTGGATAAGCATGCTTTGGTGCACGGCCAGCACATCTTGGCAGTGTTACACCATCCGGGTTATCTGAATACTTTCCACCGACACCAATCTTTCATAACTCTGGAGATGGAAACTTGCCCTTCAACATATTCTCTCTTCCCATTGCCCACCTGGTCTCAACCTCCGCTAAATTCAAATTCCCACCCACCATCTTTAACATCTTTGCCTCGGTTCTTTGGACAGAGCCTCTGCCTCATGTGCTATCTCTGTCCAACTTCTTTGCTTTCAACAGTATGTCTGTCTAGGTGTGTTTGCGTTTGTATATATGTGCAGGTGTGTGTGTGTATTTGTTTACCCTCCTTTTTTCCCCCCAAAGGTAAGTCTTTCCTGTCCTGGGGTTGGAATGTCTCCTTACCCACTCCCTTAAAACCCTCATTTCCTTTTCCCTCTCCTTCCCTTCTGCCTGAAGAAGCAGCTAGGCTGCAAAAGCTAGCATTGTTTTTGTGTGTGCACGCGCGCGTTTTATTTATATGTGCTACTATCACTACCTGTGCTCCTTCGCCTGGTAAGTAATCTTCATCTATTTTATATATATATTTTTCCTGCTAGGAATTTTTCCTGTATAATATATATATATATAAACTTAACATCCTTCAGCCACAGCCTTCAGCAGAAGAAGAAACACACTAATTCATACATTGACACAGGCACACTTAACAGTCACACAACCATTATCTCTTGCTGTTGCATTCCGAGTGCAGCCTGGACTTTCCATTGTTAGTTTTACATGTTTTCAACGTAACTGACAAGCGACCATAAATATGAGCTATTTTTGTTAAATCTTAACTTATAATAGTCACCTGCGTTCAGCTTGTAGAAAATAAATTTTTGAAGCTACAAATATGGCTGACAAAGAATTAATAACCTCCAGTCTACAATGCGATGAAGGATCCCTCAGAAGGCAAGTCATAAGAGTCCTAGTTTGTGTTGTGCCATCAGGTAAAAAGTTGGACAAATACCCAAACAGCACCTTTTTGTCCATGACCTGAAAAATCAAAACTTAACTGTATTCAAAACAAAAAGTTGCAGTGGGTATTTCAAATAGCAAAGAGGCTGTTAATCTTTGTTATTGTACTTTGCCTTAAACCTTGATTATTGTCTGGAGTAAGTACTGAGCGCTCTGCCTCACTCTGCCTTGAAAGCTTCTTGTCTTTGCTGCCTGCCCTGTTTCAGAATCTGAATAATCAGACTCACTAGTTTTTGTAAAAGCTCCTACTGCACAGTAATCTTGTGCACTTGCTTTTAATGAACTTTCCACTGCTGAGTAGTTCTTCCATGCACAGTGTTCAATGTCAGTTGGTCTTGTTTCCGTCTTTTTGTTCTGCCTTGGATTCCTCAGCTTGACTTTTGAATTCTGGAAGAGAACAAAACTATGATGAAAATTCTCTCCCAATTCAAACTCTCTGGTAGCCATGCTATATTGAAAACAATTTTCAATTTTTCAAAATTTTGCACACACAAAGAAATGCAACTAGTATCATTAATACTGCTTGTGGAGAACCATGGAAAGATTCGACATGTATCTTCGAGATGGCACTGTGATCACAGTAACTTCATGATTTATGAGCTTTTTAAATTACAAGCCTACAATGGAGGAGGGAGGTATCCTCAGAGTAAACACTTTGAAAATGACAATGGATTTCCTCAATGTCAAGCAAATGAATTGTTTGATTGAAATGTAATTCTGCATTGTTCTATAAAAAAAAACCTGTACATTTTACTCTTAAATGGGATATTTGAATAAGACGACTGATGTTATTTAAAGATCACTGAACATGTCTGTGGACAATATATGGGACATATATGAAAGATAACTGTGTAACTGATTGTGGCCATGATGTCTAAGTTAAGTAACCGTGACTGTGTCAAATAATAAATATTTATTTATTAACTGTGTAATTACCCAAGAAAATAGGAAGTTTCTGTATTACATTACCTTGCAAGAATTTATCGATAGTAATCTTATCACCTTATTTCATAAGTTAATGTTCAAATAAGATAAAATAAGAAGGGAAACAGAATAACAATAAAGCTTCATTGAATCAAGCATTATACAAAACATTCTGGTGCCACAATGCAGAAGTAGAGTTAACTAATGCTCAAATGAAGTCAAAAATTCAAACAGTATAAGAAAGATTAGTAACCGGGATTACAGGATAACAATAGGCCATTTTAAAGAAGAATTTAGTCTATAAAATAGGAGGTTGTCCTCAATAACAAACTAAATAGCCAGTAATAAGAAGAAGAGCACAAATGCTTACATACACTAGGAAAAATATTAACACACTTTATTGCTGATTAATAACAAAATAATGTCAAAGAAAATTATCAAGAGAGCAAATCAGAATATTGGCAGGCAACAGGCCACTGTTTTTCACAGGTGATCACTGATTCAATTATTGCTGGCTGTACAAGTGGAGGCAGTCGCTCTACATCACACATCAACGAATTTTTTGGCATAGTGCATTTTAGAATGCAATGTTGCATGCAGTGTGACATAGGCTGATGAGCTGTATTTATAGAAAACAGCTAATTTGTTTTCTGTTGACATGTTGTGTCACGCTGATATTTTAAATGAAGACCAAGGTGGCTTTTTAGTAAAATTTTTAAGAAAATATTACAAACTTACATATTATTATTATTATTATTATTATTATTATTATTATTTCATGGTAGTACAAGAGCAATACATTGGCAGAGCTGTCATTTTTACTCCAGAGATTGAAAAGTTTTCCAATAGGATTTGACAGGACAAGGAATTAACAGACTTGGAATGTAGAGTGGTAGCAGGATATCTCTCTCTCTCTCTCTCTCTCTCTCTCTCTCTCTCTCTCTCTCTCTCTCTCTCTCTTTAAAATGGGAAGGGGGGTTTAGGGTGCAAAACTACACAGATATTAATGGCCAGGGCAGTGAAGAACTCGCACCCGTCAAGAATGTGACAGGGATTGTCCACTATCACCATACTGCATGTGGGAAATGAGTCAGGATTCATGAAAGTCAACAGAGGTTACACAAGCAATTGAAGACAGGGTAAAATTGTTAAAAGAGCTAATAAACAAAATCCAACTAGCTCATTTACTATCTCTAAATAGGTTACAGCACTGAACAAGCAATCATTGATAACAAATACTGTTCACTAAAGTGAGATAGTGTTGTAAGATGTAAAAAGCATGTCTACAAGCTCTCAGTGCATCATGGCATGTCTGAGTCCATCAGGGACAGACTGATGACCGAGCAGTCTAGTCCCCTCTAAACTACAACAATCCATCAGGGACAGGGGCACATTGTGGTAAGGAAGAAGTGCAAGGGATGGGGCAGTCTGCTGCATTGAGGATTTTAGCAGTGAGGTATTTGGCCTGGTTGTCAATGCTGGATAAGTGATGTTCACTGAAAGGCACCAATGAAGAATAAAGCTGGCAGTGGGCATCAAAAATCTGCCATTTGTGTGGACACACAGATGGAATGGGCAAGCAGGTGACTGACATTTGGGAAATGGTCACTTGAGTGTGTATCTGAGAGAACAGACTACATGAGACAACGAGCAAGCTGAGCAGTAGAAATGGGAAGTTTCAAGTGGGAAAGGGTATGCGTGTACTTTGAAAGAAATGTAAGTTTACCGATGTTCAGACAGATGAGATTAAGGTGTTTAAACACATTCACCGGGTGGAGCGCTCCTCTGACATGGACACGGAGAGCCCCAAAGGGGATGATGAGTGGTGAAGTTGCCGACCAGCAGAAATAGCGGAAGAAGCTTTCAACAGGGTGTAAACAGTCTCTCCTGGTGACTGCAGATGATGAGGTTGTTTACATGTTTCACAGTGAGAAGGTGCAGCAACTGTTTGAAGCGGGGTGTGAAAAGGATGATGTGACTAGATGCCGTTCCTTTTGAGAAGCACGCTGCCCGCCCCCCCCCCCCCCCCCAATGATCTGCATTCACTGTTTTGGGGTGTGACATTCCCGGGGGGGACCCAAAAAAGAAAGAAGAAAAAAGAAAAAATTGTAATCTGAATCATGACCATTTTAAAATAACTATGTACCTATCTTAGATAAAAATATCTGTGTCTAAGTACACATACAAGTAGGCATATACTCTAGGGCATTAGTAATTATCATGGAATGTATTGTTTATAAAGAAATACTCTTCAGAACTATAAAAGAGCACTCCTCATGATACAATTTTTATTTTATTGTCTGATTGTGTCCTGTGTGTCTGTCAGCATACGAGGGGCATTTGAAAAAAGTCCTTGCAAAAATAAAAACTACTAACATATTAGGGAAAACCATTTTTATTTTCAATATAGTCTCCTTTCAGACGTATATACTTCGTCCAACACTTTTTCAGTTTGTTGATCCCTTCTGAATAATAGGAATTGTCCAAGCCTGCAAAACAGCTATTAGGTTCTACAATCACCACCTCATCTGAATAAAATCTTCGTCCAGCCAGCCATTTCTTCAAATTGAGGAACAAACAGTAGTCCGAGAGAGCCATGGGGGGATGTGAAAAGAGTAGGAATTCTATTTCCAACAATTTTGTGACCACAATTGCTGAGGTGTGTGCTGGTGCATGATGGAAAAGGACTTGTTTGTGGACCAATCATTGTCATTTTTCTTGCAGCTCAGTTTTCAAACAGATCAAAAACGATGAATAATATGCACCTGTAATACTTTTACCCTGTGCCAGATAGTCTATGAGGATTGTCCCTTGTGGATCCCAAAATACCGTTATTATAACCTTTCCTGTGGAAGAACTAGTCTTCACATTTTTTTGTACAGATTCTCCCTTGGTAACCCATTGTTTAGATTGTTCTTTGGTCTCAGGATTATAGTAATGTATCCATGTTTCATCCACAGTGACTAAACGATGCTTAAGGTCCTGTGGACTCTTCCCAAATATCTGCAAACCTCTTTTGGTCAAGCGTGAGCAATCACGGCTCCCATCTTGCGAATAGCTTTCCCATGTCCAAATGTTTATGCAAAATATCATGTACCCATTCATTCGAGATGCTCACACCACTAGCAATCTCACGCATCTTAACTCTTCTGTCATCCATACCATACCATGGATTTTATATCATTTTAGAGTCGTAATCTCCACAGGGCATCCAGAACATTCTGCATCAATTGTGGCCATAAGGCCACTCCGAAAATTTTTAAACCACTTATAAACTCGTGAAAGGTTCACAGGATTTACGTCAGATGGTATCGTAAAACTCTCACAATATTTCAGCGAGACAGCTGCTCGCCATCTTCAGGTGATACTGACGTCGTCGCTGCTCTGCTCACCAATATACATGCTGGCTTGTTGCTATGGCACAGGCACCAGCGATGGTGTGATGTAGTTGTGGGATTCCACTTGCTCCAATAGTAAGCAATAATGGAGCTGCCACGTATCATGTGGCTAAACATCTAGCTTCTCTACTCAGTCTGGTTGGAAAGTGTGAACACCACATTAGAAACTCTGACGATTTTATACAGCATCTGAAGAACCTACTCTTGAATGTACAGACTTATTAATAAGCTTTGATGTGGTCTCTCTGTTCACAAGGGTATCTCTAGTGGATTCTTTACAACTCATAGGGGCCGCACTGGAAGAGGACACTTTTTATTCAACAACCAATATTTTGAGCAGACAGGCGGTTTTGCTATGGGCAGCCCTCTGTCTCCCATACCAGCAAATCTTTTTATGAAAGTTTTCGAGGACAAAGCACTTCAAACGGCACCATTGAAACCCAAATGCTTCTGGAGATACAAAGACGATACCTTTGTTGTATGGCCACATGGGTCTGCCACACTGCCTTCATTCTTAGAACTTCTTCAAAAAAATGTTCAAATGTTTGTATAGTCTATGGAACTTAACAACAGGGTCATCAGTCCCTAAACTTACAAACTACTTATGAACTAACTAAGACTAAGGACGGCACAAATATCCATGCCCTAGGGGAGATTCGTATCCCCGACTGTAGTGACTGTGCAGACCGTGACTGAAGCGCCTCAGTCCCCTCGGCCACCGCGGCCAGCTAGAACTTCTTAACTCGCATCAACCAAACATTGGTTTTACCACGGAAGTGGAGGAAAATGGAAAGCTCCCATTGCTGGACATCATGGTTCGTCAAAATCAAAATGGTTCCTTGGATTTCTTCCTCCCTAGTCTATCCAGATCAAAAGTCCAAAGATCTTGCAATGCAATAGTGTATGATCTTGATACCAAAGTTTATTGTAAGAAATAAATAATTTATTGGATCCCTTTCTATCTTGAAAAGATCCTTGTCTAATATTTTGAAACTAATTACAGAAACGTAGCTAGTTACAGAGAGATCTGAACTCTGAGGAAACTAAGCACAGAGAGAGCGAGTAACCCAACTGTGGGTACTACTTATAATAGAAATCTAACAGATGATCTCTGAAATACGAGGCATTTTGATCCTCTTATTTCCTGAACATTACTATTCTGAACTACACTGATATAGTTTGAATTTACTAAAATTTGGAGTAATGCACAATCTCTGGCACTTAAAACAACAAAAACAATGAAAATTACAAAATGATGAAAAATGGTGATTCTAATGATATGATCGAGATGTGGTGTTACTCAAGTCACCTATTGACGCAGATGGGTAATCGTAGCCAGGACGCGTCTGTGCAGACCACCGGCGGCCCATTCAACAGTCCTCCATTAGGGGGCTCAAATGTTTACACTGCAACGCATTGGTCTACAATGACATCACACCAGCGTCGTAGTGACAAGCCAGCATATATATTGGTGAGTAGAGCAGCAATAATGTCAGTAGCACCTGAAGATGGCGAGCAGCTGTCTCATTGAAATATTGCGCGAGTATTACAATACCATCCAACGTAAATCCCATGAACCTTTCAAGAATATATTACGTCAGGAAAGCCTGAAACAGCACATTTATAAACTGTTCTAATCGCAGATGCAGAGTCACCATAATGTTTATAAAGCTTCTCTTTAGTCTCCTGAGATTTTTTTTGTCCATTCTTGACAATCACTCGACTTTCTTGATTCACACGAATGCCAAACACAAAGAAATAGACCAATATGGGTGAAATTTGGTGTGCATTCTTTCCAAAGATGCTACTAACTAAACATGACCTTGATATGCGCAGTGGTGCCATCTCTTGGACTTAGCATGAACTTTCAAATGCCCCTTCTATGTTTTTACAGATTCCACATCCTTTTGACCTGTGGCCATAATTACTGATGTATGCTGGGTAATTTGTATGTAACAAAATTTAAGAATATATTATCTAATAGCATAAAAAGTAAACATGTTTCAATATGTAATGATTTGGTATAACATTAGACCCACAGTTGCCCCAAAATGAATAATTTTAAATGACCATAATATTCTAATTGTTGGTAACCATCTTGCCAGCAAAAATTATTTTCAGAAATAACTGTGATAATTTTGCCTTTACAATTTACTGTTAGCTTTCATTTTTTTTTTTTTTTTTTTTTTTTACAGATAAAAATTTCTCTGCAGTTGACAAAATGTTTTCAAGAATATTTAGCCAGAATAATATTTTTTTGCACACACACCAGATTTGTGTCTTGTTGTCTCTGTTCATAGAGGTGAGTTACATATGTCAGCTTCTATGCCCTAAACAGCTGCCTAATCTATTTAAACAGGATCAGTAATTAATCTGTAGTTTAGCCAATCTATCAATCTCCATATGATGATGTGAAAATATATTTAAACAAATATAAATTAAACTTCTGAATAACCAACAAAATGGATTCTGCGATAAAGAAGTGGTTCACTTACGAAGCGATTCTTTATAAATAGAGTTTATTTCTCTTTCTGGACATGAAAATGTGGAGGTGGTCCTACTTTATACATCAGTAAATAACTAAATATTTCCCCAATTACTGATCATGAGAGGCACAATAAGTATCACACACACTCTAGCGTAAAAGTTCCAAATATCACTGGTAAATTTGTGTAGTCCATCGAACATTGTACTTCCTAATTAATCCATGATTAAAGTATTTGTAATAAAACATAGTTTGTCATCACATGAGTACACGATTGCTGAATTATCACAGCCCTACTACCGTGCATAATTTATCACTTTTCAAGCAGAGACTAAGTTCTTCCCTTACAGTCCCATAAATTTTCTAAGTCTACACATGCCTATCTCTTCAAATCACAAGTTTGTAACGCGGCTTCAGACCGCCCGGCGTCACAACCTTTCACAATCACATACAAGTTATGAGTCCCTCCCCAAGCGTTTGAAAGCATGCTCTACCTGCTTTCAGAATTGTATCCTTCCGCACATCCTAACGCGTCATATTTAAAATACAATTTCCCTTCCAAAATATTATACATCTGAATCACAGAATTAAATGCATTGACCACCTCCCACATTGTTGTTTACATGTAAAAAAAAATATATTTATAACAATACTGAAAAACGGTTGAGACTGAAGCTTTTTGCTCAGGTAGCTATTAAGTGTGGCGTCTCACTGTTTAAATATACTGCCAAAGTTGAAATGTAGTTACACAATCAATATTTAATTCATCATGGCTTTTTAGGTAAATATATTTAGTTCTTGGTCACAAATACATATAATTATCTGCTGCGTAATACTATTTTTAATCGGCCATGAAATATTCAAGTGGCAGTCTACAACATAAAAAACGTATGTTACAAAAAATAATATTATGATACGAAGATTATAGAGGAAAAGTTCTTAGCAGGAAAAATATATACAAAGAAATAGATTAAGTTACACACACACACACACACACACACACACACACACACACACAATACACCTAGGCAGACATATTGTAGAAAGTCTACAATATGTCTGCCCAGGTGCGCCCAAATGCGCACTTGTGCGACGTGTGTGCATTTGTTCACCTCTCCCCCCCCCCCAAGGCAAGTTCCCCCCCTCCCGGGATGAGAACGACTCCCCACCCAAACCCCCTACAACCCTCATCCCTTCCTCCCCCTCTCCCTTCCCACTCCACCCGAAGAAACAACCAGGCTACAAAAGCCCACCTAGGCGTGCCCACGCCCGGACATGTGTGAGCGTGCGTGTACCCGCTCACCCCCCCCCCCCTTCGCCCTCCCCCAAGGCATTTCCCCCCACTCCCGGGACCAGAACGACTCCCCCTCCACCGCCCCAAAACCCACATCCCTCCCCTCTCCCCCCCTTCCGATAGTATTGTAATAGTAATTGCAATTGCAATAGTTACAAAAATTGTAAGGATAAACATTATTATAATGTCAAATATAAAGGGTGGAGGACGGATGACTTGCCCAGGGGACGGGCTCGTCGACGGGCACAGACGGGATCATGCACAGGCTTTCGCGGCCGTTGGTCACTTCTTTGGGGGAGGGGAGAGGGGGCGAGGTGGCAAGGTGGCGAGGTGGGGAGAGGGGGGATGTGGGTTTTGGGGGGGTGGAGGGGGAGTCTTTCCAGTCCCGGGAGTGGAGGGACTTGCTTGGGGGAGGGAGAAGGGGGGGTGAGCAGGTACACGCACGCTCACACGTGTCCGAGCGCGGACATGCCTTGACGGACATTTGTAAAGAGCTCAAATACACACACACACACACACACACACACACACACACACACACACGTCCGGGCGCAGGCACACCTGAAATCAAAAAAGTTGGACAGAGATACCTCTTGAGGCAGAGGCTCTGCCCAGAGAAGAGAGGCAAAGATGTTAAAGATGGTGGGCGGGAGTTTGAATTTAGCAGAGGTTGAGACCAGGTGGGCAACGGGAAGAGAGAATATGCTGTAGGGCAAGTTCCCATCTCCCGAGTTCGGAAAGATTGGTGTCGGTGGGAAGTATCCAGATAACCCAGACAGTGTAACACTGTGCCAAGATGTGCTGGCTGTGCACCAAGGCGTGTTTAGCCACAGGGTGATCCTCATTACCAACAAACACTGTCTGCTTGTGACCGTTCATGCGAATGGACAGCTTGTTGCTGGTCATTCCCACACAGAATAACAAGAGGGGTATCTGTTGAAGGTTCTGAATTTGGGGAGGGATGAGGAAGTGCCTCTGGAAATTGGCTTCTGTACCAGATCAGGAGGATAGCTGCGGGATGTGGACACTGTTATTAGGTTATTGGTGTACTGGTTCAGAGATTCGGGACTGGAGCAGACTCGTTTGCCATGACGACCTAAGCTGTAGGGAAGAAAAACTTGTCTGCTCCAGTCCCGAATCTCTGAACCAGAACAGCTTTCACATCCCGCAGCTATCCTTCTGATTTGGTACAGAAGCAAACTGCCAGAGCCACTTCCTCATCCCCCCAAATTCAGAACCTTCCACAGATGAACCCCAGAAGTGCCCCCTCTTGTCACTGGATATTTTCCGGGATTGGAGCGGACTCCGAATGTGGCTCTCCAACAGGGATACGACTTCCTTAAATCCTGCCCCGAAATGAGATCCATCCTTCATGACATTCTTCCCACTTTACCGAGAGTGTCTTTCCACTGCCCACCTAACCTGCATAACCTCCTAGTCCATCCCTATGAAATCCCCAAACCACCTTCCCTACCTTCTGGCTCCTACCCTTGTAACCGCCCCCGTTGTAAAACCTGCCCTATGCACCCTTCCACCACCACTTACTCCAGTCCTGTAACCCGGAAGGTGTACACCATCAAAGGCAGAGCCACTTGCGATAGTACCCACGTGATATGACTGCACTGTGAAGCGTTCTATGTGGGAATGACCAGCAACAAACTGTCCATTCGCATGAACGAACACAGACACAGTGTTTGTTGGTAATGAGGATCACCCTGTGGCTAAACATGCCTTGCTGCAGGGCCAGCACATCTTGGCACATTGTTACACCATCCTGTTTATCTGGATACTTCCCACCGAAACAAATCCTTCATGGGAACTAGCCCTTCAGCATATTCTCTCTTCCCGTTGCCCACCTGGTCTCAACCTCCGCTAAATTCAAATTCCCACCCACCATCTTAACATCTTTGCCTTGGTTCTTTGGACAGAGCCTCTGCCTCAAGTGGTATCTCTGTCCAACTTCTTTGCTTTCTACAATATGTCTGCCTAGGTGTGTTTGTGTTTGTTTGCCTTCCTTTTTTTTCCCCCAAGGTAAGTCTTCCCTCTCCCGGGACTGGAATGTCTCCTTACCCACTCCCTTAAAACCCTCTTCCTTTCATTTTCCCTCTCCTTCCCTACTCTGCCTGAAGAAGCAACTGGGTTGTGAAAGCTTGCTTTTATGTGTGTTTGTGTTTGCTTTATTTTATGTTTGCTATTACTGCCGGTGCTCCTTCGCCTGCTAAGTAAACTCCATTTATTTTTTATATATAAGAATAATAAAGAATAAAACAAAGTTTATTGAAAGAATATGGAAATAATGTGGTACATCTTTTAAGACATGTAGCATGGTACAATGCTGCCCATTCGCTTTTTAATCTGTTACTGATAAACACTATGTATCAATAATTGTAAATATAAGACTTATTATTATTATTATTATTATTATTATTATTATAGTACTGAAATTTATCGGCTTTTTATCTGTAAGGGATGTTGAAATTGTAATTACGGCATTTGATTCTCCCAAGTCTGCTGAATCCATTCATATAATTATATTTGCCATATGATCATTCCCTGATTTTATATGGATTTTTATAATAATGTTTGTGGCTATATTATATTTCAGTTGCAATCTGGAATAGATGCCCGGCAACCAAAAGCGCTTCCGGATTCCAAGCACATTAGGGAAACCCTGACTACCTGTCCATTCACTAGGTTCAAACTGTTAGCCGGCTTGCTGGGGAACCCAACAGCCCGGAAAAAACCAGTCTTTCACATGGAAACAATCAGCTTCCCCCTGTATCTATAATATCACAATAGTACTGCCAGTCTTGTTATGTAAGTTTCCCAGTGTCCCTCTTTCATTTAATGAAGCTGTTTTTCAATAATCAAAACACCTACTGAGAGAAGAAGACACCTTTTACTGTCGAGAAATAGCAGATCAGTAAGCGAGTGTAACATCCTACCTGAGGGGACGACGATTGGTAATAGCACATCATAAATATCTTCATATATCGTAACTACACAATTAACAATCTAGTTCCCCAATAGGATATCCTGACAAGACACACTATAATGCAAGCAATATTAGAATTTATATTATTCTTTGTGAAGTTAAATCTATTTATGCTAATTGTACAAACATTTGTGTTGCACTTCAATGACAACAGACGTAAAGAAATACACACATACCTTATTCATCTTTACTGGATTGGCAGGAGATGGTCTCAGATCAGCTTGAGCAAATATACTTGGAAACACTTTTTGAGGTTTAAGATCTGTGTGCCCTGGCAAACCAAACAACATATAAGCTTTGACAATACCAAGTGCATCACCAACATATCTGTCCAACATGTGTTTAGACTGACAAAATATATTCTGCAGCCCCAGCAAACATGTTATTATTATCTGAAATATAAAAGTAAATATTACATTGAAGTTACAAAACATACAAAATACATTCAACTACTTTAACTTTCAAGATAATGGAAAGAAACTACAAAAATAGTGTGCCTGTGGTATGTCTACTTAAAACAAGAAACAATGGCAAATAACAGAGCAAAGTGGAAGCAGCCTGCTAGTTGTTGTGCCACTCCTGTCACCTAGCTATCTTCCATTTATCTGATCCTGTTTTGTGGAAAACACAGACTTGACAGTTACGAGAAGATAGTTAATTTCTTATTAATGACCTATTTCAGTGAACCTTATCATTCATTGTATAATTTCTTAATAAATAATAATATAATAATAAAAATAAAGCAGGATGTGCAGGTGAAATTTTCAGTGAGAAAATAATGTTTTGTTTCTCAAGTTTGACAGCTCATTTGAAAGCCTTCATTTTCATCTTTTCAACAAAAAAATGTTAATTTTAAAATATGTTCTATCTAAAAACTTATTCATATTCAAGAAACTTGTTTCCCTAATATAAATGAATGTTATTTCTGTGGATTGACTAACTAATTTAAAAATGTTTGGTGTTAAAACAGCCTGTTCATCATCACCCTTGCTCTGAATCAAAGAACTGGTATAAATGTAGTCCCTCTTGATAAAACAGAAAGCACAGACATAGAACAGGCACAGTGACAAAAATTTTCACACACAATTTCAATACACTTTGTAACGTTTCTGCTATGTTGCTCACGCCTAAAAATCAGTTGCCAACATAGAAACACGAAATATCTGATACCTAAAGTAAAACTTCATTACCGGACAAGTGAGATATCACATCTTCGCCTTCAGATTGAAATTCTATTAACACTATTAGTAAACGCTTTTAAGAAATAGTACGTTGATTTAAATATAACTTTGACTGTCCTTTTACGTAATTTTCAGTTTTTAATACTTTCGTAAATAATAACTGCAAACACTAAAAATGCATTACACTTAGTTTCAGAAATTGCTTAACCTATATAGATACAAATTTGCATAAAAACACCAATGCTACATGTTATAAACTATTGCACAACATGATTTCATATATACCTTTTGTTTAAATAAATTAGGGCAGACCATGTTTTATATATCACTAGATCCTAAATTAAATACTGATAATTTTTCATGCACTAAAATTAATAATCCGTTTGGTACTAAGAAACTATCTTCGAAATTAACAAAACTACGACAACCATATACAAATCCGTATTAATAAATAATTTGACCGCAAACCGAAACACATTAAAATTCCATATCACAATAATAGTACGCCTACACAATATTGGCAAAACAAATATGTGTGCATTTCGAAAACACAAATAATGTAAATAATTTGAGCACAGTAAACACTAGTCAAAAGGATGACATTAAATTTGTGTACTACATTAAATACAAATTTCATGAAACAAGTACATACATTGACATAAATAGTCAAAGCTTAAATCTAATGTTTTTATTTCTGTATTTTGGCATATTTAATGGAAAAGAATATTGTTTAATTATGAATTACAAAACTTTGTCATCATTTTTATTACGTAGTTATACAGAAAGATGTTGGAGAGAAACCATGTTTTATTCAGTTTGTGAGTGGCCAGAAACCTGTAAGCAGCTTTGTTGGCTTGCTGCTGCATTTCTTGATTGTGCAATGTGTAAGTGGAAATAAAATCGTTTCCATATCAACTAAGATGGTTTTAATTTATGATAAGATCTTGTAGAATCAATTTCTTTAGTGAATGCCGAAGATAACTCACAACGCAATGGACTTCAGCCAGCATATAAGATAAGTTCAACTTCACCTACAGTGGAATGACTTTGTTTTAGACTGTGAACTAACAAAACTTTCCGTAATTCAGGAAAACGTTAGGGCTCGGTTTGAGTCATTCCGAAAAGAGGTGATGGACGTTAGAACCTTTCCACACAAAGTGCATCCACAAAGTAGGTTTCTCTATTTAAAAACACGAAGACAACATATTGGGAAAAACTTACAGCTATGCAACCGCACGATGGAATCTAAGTCCACCGATATTTCACCTGGAGCCCCAACCATTTTCAAGGCAACTACTGGATGTGTTCCGGCTGAAATAATAGTGCTTGTCCATTCCATCACTGGCCACACACCCGTAAGATTTTTTAACACTCAATACACTGGGAGAAGCTCAATTTTTACAAAGAAAAAAATAGTTACATGAAAAACTTTATTGGCAACAGGTACAGCAATGGCTGAGCTATTTTTTGAGAGTCACCAAAGGAATTTAGATACAGTTGCTTGCCTTAAATATGGATGTATTCATCAACCAAGTGGAGAACTGTGATATTGTTGGATCAACTTTTTTATGCTTGAGTCAAAGTCCCCCGCTTGTGAAAGGAACCAGAATGTGACAAGTCATCTTCAACCTCTTAGTTCTCATAAAAATGCTGGTCAATAAAAGTCATTAAGAACCATCCTAAAGACTATAGGCAGAGTGGTGTTCCTGCCATACTCCATCATGTAGGCTTGTAACTCATCTAAGGAGGACATTGGCTCCATCCATTTAAAAACTTATGCCTGTCACACAATACTGCCCAAAATATTGCTCTGCACGTGCAGTTAAAAGCTATGTTGTTTGGTGATAAGTGAACCTTCATTGTATGGATTGTTCAACTCCAGTACTGACAACAGTATATTTGGAGGTAGCCCTTATTTTGCATACATATTACACCGTGAGTACTCTCAGAACATAATAGTTACCTCATTACGCTCTGTACAAACTGAAACTGGTAAGGTAAGCTCCAGCAGCTAATCTAATTTGTACACGGTAGACAGACTCCAGTATTTTTAAACGGAAGGCCATACAGAATACTGCCATTGTCAAGTCATGTGCAGATGCAGGTTCTACAAAATGTAAGCAAACAGAACTGAACTGTTTTGTAAATCTTACCACAAAGCAATTTTACGATGTTTATTGCCACCATCATGAACCAGCATGACATAGCAGAGGTGGGGTGGCTTGCATGCCCCAACAATAGACACACCCATAGCGTAGGTACAAGCACAGTGGAATGTTATCTGAACAGAGGCCAGACAAACTTTGTGGTTCTGAAGAGATGCAGCAGCCTTTTCAGTAGTTACGGTGGCAACAGTCTGGATGATTGACTGAGCTGGCCTTGTAACAACAGCTAACATGGCATTGCCCTGCATTTCGTGTGAACAGCTATAAGCTAGGGGAAACTACAGCTATTATTTTTTCCCTGAGGACAAGCTGCTCTACTGTATGAATGTATTATGGTGTCTTCTCGGGTAAAATATTCTAGAGGTAAAATAGTCCTCCATTCAGATCTCCAGATGGGGACAACTTCAGAGGATGTCGTCATCAAGCATTCTACAGATCAGAGCATGGAATGTTCTATCTCTTAAACAGGTAGGCAAGTTAAAAAATCTTAAAAGAAAGGGATACAAAAACTTTATTGTGATGGAGGACTGGAAATCAGTAGTAGGTGAATATGGACTGGAGAAAAGGAGTGAAAGAGGAGTTCGCCTGACAGAATTTTGTGCCGAGCACAATACAATCTTCACAAAAACTTGATTTAATCATCATGAAAGAAGGTTGTATGCGTGGAAGAGCCCAGGAGACACTGGAAGGTAACAGACTGACTTTATAATGGTAAGGCAAAGGTTTAGAAAACAGGTTTTAAACTTTATAACTTAGCCAAGGGTAGATATAGACTGATAACTTATTGGTTATGAACTGTAGATTAAAAACTTAAGGAAATGCAAAGAGGTAAAATATTATGGAGATGAAATCTGGAAAACTGAAGGAACCAGAGGTGGTTCAAAGTCTCCGAGGGACCATTAGGTAAGGATTATTTGAAACAGTGAAAAGTAATACAGAAGAAGATTAGATAGCTCCGAGAGACAGTGTAGTGAGGGCTGCAGAGAATCATATAAGCAAAATGACAAGGCTTAATAGAAATCACTGGAGATACTGGACTTAATTGATGAAAGGAGAAAATATAAAAATGCAGTAAGTGAAGCAAGCGAAGGGAGTACAGGTGGCTGAAAAATGAGGTTAACAGGTAGTGCAGATTGGTTAAGCAGGAGTGGCGAGAAGACAAATCCAAGACCGTAGAAGAATGTATAAGAGGAGAAAGATACCGCCTACAGTAAAATAAAAGAAACGCAGTGGTATGAATATCAAGAACTCTGATGGAAAACCAGTACTAAGCAAAGAAGTGGAAGCTGAAAGGTGGAAGGAATATATAGAGGGCCTATAAAAAGGAAATAAATTTTAAGGCAGTATACTAGAAATAAGCAGAGGAAAATTATAGGAGACACTATACTGCAAGAAGAATTTGATAAAACAGTGAAAGATTTGATTCTGTCTGAACTGCTGATATTGTTAGGAGAGCCAATCTTGAAAAAAAATTGTTCCATGTGGTTTGCAAGATGTAAGAGAGGGGGAATACCCTCAGACTTCAAAAATTCAAATGTTTGTAATCTATCGGACCAAACTGCGTGGTCATCAGTCCGTAGCTTACAAACTACTTGAACTAAGGTATACTAACCTAAGGACAAACACATACACCCAGGACTCAAACCTCCGACGGTGAGCAACCGCGCTTCCGCAGCGAGACGCCTTAGACCGCTCGGCTACTCCACCGCAGCTCCTCAGACTTCAAGAATAATATAGTGACCCCAATTCCTAAGAAAGCAAGTGCAGACAAATGTGAAAATTACAGAACTACGAGTTTAATAAGTCATGGTCGCAAAATACTAAACACAAATTATTTACAAACGAATGGAAAAAGCGATGGAATGCGGACTTGGGGAAGATCAGTTTGGATTTAGGAGAAATGTAGCAACATGGGAGGCAATACTCACATTATGACTTATCTTAGAAGACAGATTAAGGAAAGAGAAGCCTAAATTTTTAGCATTTGTAGATCTGGAAAAAGCTTTTGACAATGTTAACTGCAATACAGTCTGTCAAATTCTGAAGGTAGCAGGGGTAAAACATAGGGAGTGAAGTGTTATAATCAACTTCTACAAAAACCAGAAAACAATAATTACTCAAATGGGATGAAAGGGGCACAGTGTTTGGGAAGAGAATAAGACAGGGTTATGCCCTGTCCTCAATGTTATTCAATTTTTGCACTGAGCAAACTGTGAAAGAAAACGAGGAGAAATATGGAGTGGGCATTAAAGTCCAGGGAGAAGAAATAAAAACCTTGTGGTTTGTTGATGAGATAGTAATTCTGTCAGAGACAGCAAAGGACTTGGAAGAGCAATTGAATGGAATGGACAGAGTGTTGAAAGGAGTGTATAAGAGGAATATTAACAAGAGCACAACAAGGGTAATGGAATTCAGTCCTAGAAAATCAGGCAATGCTGAAGGGATTACATTACATAATGAGACAATAAAAATAGTAGATGAGTTTTGTTATTTATGTAGCAAAATAATTTCTGATTGCTGAAGACAAGAAGATATAAAATGCAGAATGGCTATGGGAAGACAAGTGTTCCTGAAAAAGTGTTATTTGTTGACATCCAATATTAATTTAAAAGAACTCTCTTCTAAAAGCATCTGTCAGGAGTGTAGCACTGTGTGGGAGTGAAACAAGGATGATACGGAGTTCAGACAAAAAGATGATAGAAGCTTTTGAAATATGGCACTACAGACAAATGATGAATGTTTAATGGACAGATAACATAACTAATGAGGAGGTGCTCAATAGAAATTGGGAGGAAAGGGATTTCTGGCATATCCTGACCAAGAGAAAGGATAGATTGGTGAGACACATTCAGAGTCATCAGGGAATCATCAGCTTAGTATTGGAAGGACGTGTGCGGGGTAAAAATCATTGAGGGAGACAGAGGAATGAATACAGTAAGCATTTAGGTTGCCTTTCTTATTCTCAGGTGAAGAGGCTTGCACAGGACATGTTAGCATGGAGAGCTGTATAAAATCAGTCTGCAGACAGAAGACAACAACAGTGCCTTCAAACATCTAACCCATGCTACGACATTTACACATGGAGCTAAAAGAAAGAAGTTTTATGCCTCCTCAACAAAATAAGGGCTGAAGGCTATTACTTGAATTTATTGTGGGGGAAATACCAATACCACTTCTCAAGGGTCTTTCCTACACAGCTTGAGAGTACAACAGACCATAGCTATTTAGATACTTGTCCAGGAACAGAAAATTATCTCCAGATAATCGTAGGTGTTTTGTACTCCCTACCAGTACAGGAAAGAATCCTTTCTCACTTACCATATTTGCCGGCATATAAGAAACACTTTTTTCCCTACAAAAATTGGTCTAAAAACTGTGTCTTATACACCGGTTGCCAGTTAAAGTAGGTACCTAAAAGTTCAATTTCTTTCAAAGGATTTTTTAAAAAATGGTGTAAAATGACGGAAAATAATGTTTTATGTGGGTAAATTTGCATCTAAGGTTCTCTCTCAGATTTTTGTAGTTTTTATTTGATTTATGTACATAATACGCACCAAAATCCTATCAGTAGCTTTATTATGTATTAAAGATTTTCTGAATTTTGTACAATTTTTAGTGCCAAGCATAACTGAAACTGGTAACATCATAGGAAGTAGAAACTTTTGACATAATTTCATTCATCATAATCAATTTTTCGGCAATCAAGTAATGTTGTCATTTATTATTTGAATAATGAAACACTGCTCATGTATTTGTCCACATCTCACCTGATGATATTTGAGAATTTATTCTCGTTGTCAAGTGCAAATACATACACAACTAATTTTTGTGATGTTTGCACAGTTTCTGCATCTCACAGTTGTATTTTTGAGGTTATAACATGCTGTGCCCCATACAGTTCGCCGCCCAATACACAGACACAAACCATCCACCATTCTCACAGTTTATGAAACATGACAAAAATACTTACATAAATATTTGCACTTCACAATAAATACTCAGAACATGTCATTTTAAACCCCCTACTCGTCACGCAAAGTTCGCGAACTGATACTCGGTGGGGTGTCTGATCGGAGCAATCTTAAACAGAGCCACCTGGGTGTCAATGTCTTAAACCTTTATGATGCTCTCATCAACCATCACATCATGTACTTGGCACACACTGTAAACAGCAGTGGGCGAAATATCCATTTGAATAAGCACAAACCGTCAAGAAACTTAACTGCGTAATGTTTATAAACACTACTTGAAGGCACTGCCTTAAGATACTATACGTACATGAACAAATGTATTATAATTATATTGCAATAGATGTATTAGGTGTTTTTTCCCTTAAAAGTAGGTTACATCTTATACGTCGGTGTGTCCTATATGTTGGCAAATATGGTAATAATATTTACTATTTTGAGTTAGCACTGTGCACAACTAACGGAATAAGTTTTGTCAGTCAGATTTTTTCTTTATTCCGATTCCAAAAATGCCTGCATCTACTTGCTGAACTTTTTAGTTAGCTATTTATTTGATATGGAAAAGTTCACTTTTAGCTACTTTTGGCAACCTCTGAATTCCTGTCAAAATGGGGAAAAATACTTAAAATTATTCATTTTTTCTTTCAATGCAAATCTGGCATGCTCATTTAATTATTATACTTTAGTATGGTCCTGCTTTTGATTTCTTTCTTATTAATAATTAAAATATAACAACAAACTTGCATTCTTTATCTTATGTGGGTCTATAAGCAGGAGTGCACGGCAATATTTGCATAGTACACCAAACACACAATAAAAAAGTCATTAGCAATTGACCATGATAGAGAATGTTGTCAGTTCACCGCTATGTGGAAGTACAGTACTTTAAGTACAAAATTTGCTTTGCAGAATCATTATGCCTTATTATTTCCCTGAAAAATTTCATAGTTAGCCTCACACATTCTGTGAAAGTAACATAGCACACAAGAAGCAAAATGTATAAGAGCAATTCACAAGAATTATTGTTGTTGTTGTTGTTGTTGTTGTTGTTGTGGTCTTCAGTCCGGAGACTGGTTTGATGCAGCTCTCCACAATACCCTATCCTGAGCAAGCCTCTTCATCTCCACATAAGAACGGCAACCTACATCTGCCTGAATCTGCTTACTGTATCCATCTCTTGGTCTTCCTCTGCGATTTTTACCCCACACACTTCCCTCCAATGCTAAATTCACAATTCCTTCATGTCTAAGAATGTGTCCTACCAATCTATCCCTTCTTTTAGTCAAGGTATGCCAGAAAGTTCTTTTCTCCCCAATTCTGTTCAGTACCTCCTCATTAGTTACGCGATCCACCCATCTAATCTTCAGCATTCTTCTGTAGCACCATATTTCAAAAGCCTCTATCCTCTTCCTGTCTGCACTGTTTATCATCCATGTCTCACTCCCATACAACGCAACACTCCATACAAATGCCTTCAGAAAGGACTTTCTTACGCTTAAATCAATATTCGATGTTAACAAATTCCTCTTTTTCAAAAACGCTTTTCTACCCATTGCCATTCTGCATTTTATATCCTATGTACTGTGACCATCATTTGCTGTTTTACTGCCCAAGTAACAAAACCCATCTACCTCCTTTATTGCTTCGTTTCCCAATCTAATTCCTTCAGCATCACCGGATTTTCTTACACTGAACTCCATTACCCTAGTTTTGCTCTTGTTAATGTTCATCTTATATGCACTTTCAGCACACTGTCCATTCCGTTCAATAGCTCTTCCAGGTCATTTGCTGTATCTGACAGAATTACTATGTCGTTGGCAAACCGCAATGTTTTTAATTCTTCACCCTGAACTTTAATCCCTATTCCAAATTTTTCCTTGCTTTCCTTTATAGCTTGCTCAATGTACAAACTGAATAGCATTGGAGAAAGACTACAACCCTGTCTTACTCCCTTTCCAACCACTGCATCCCTTTCATGCCCTTCAACTCTGACAACCGCTGTCTGGTCTTTGTACAAGCTGTAAATAACCTTATGCTCCCCATACTTTACTCCTGCTTGCCTCAGAACTTGAAAGAGTTTATTTCAATCAACATTGTCAAAAGCCTTCTCCAAATCTACAAAAGCTAGAAATGTAGGCTTGCCTTTTCTTAATCTATCTTCTAGAATAAGCCGTAAAGTGAGTATTGCCTCCCGAGTTCCTACATTTCTCCTGAACCCAAACTGATCTTCCCCGAGGTCAGCTTCTACCAGTTTTTCCATCCTTCTGTATATAATTCGTGTTAATATTTTGCAACCATGACTTATTAAACTGATGGTTCTGTAGTATTTGCACCTGTCTGCACCTGCTTTCTTTGGAATGGGGATTATAACATTTTTCTTAAAGTCTGAGGGTACTTCGCCTGTCTCGTACATCTTACACACGAGATGAAACAGGTTCGTCATGGCTGGTTCTCCCAGAGCTTTCAGTAGCTCTGAGGGAATATCTACTACTCCAGGGGCCTTGTTTCGACTTAGGTCTTTCAGAGATCTGTCAAATTCTTCTCTCAGTGCAGTATCTCCTATTTCATCTTCATCTACATCCTCTTCCCTTCCTACAATATTGTCTCGAAGTTCATTTCCTTTGTAGAGCCCCTCTATATACTCTTTCCACCTTTCAGCTTTCCCTTCCTTGCTGAGAACTGGTTTTCCATCAGTGTCCTTGATATTCATAGAGCTGTTTTTCTTATCTCCAAATGTTTCTTTTATTTTCCTGTAGGCTGTATCTATTTTTCTCCTATTTATACATTCTTGTACATCCTTGCATTTGCCACTCCTGCTTAGCCATTTTGCACTTTCTGTCAATCTCATTTCTTAGTCGTCTGTACTCCATTTTGCCTGTTTCATTTACGGCATTTTTATATTTTCTCCTCTCATCGATTAAATTTAGTATCTCCTGTGATATCCAAGGATTTTTTTGTAGGTCTTGCCTTCCTACCTATTTTTTCCTCTGCTAACTTCACTATTTCATCTCTCAATTTTACCCACTCCTCCTCTACTGTTTTATTTTCCCTTGTTTCTGTCAATTGTTGCCTAAAGCTCCCTCTGAAATTCTTAAGAACCTCAGGTTCCTTCAATTTATCCAGGTCCCATCTCCTTATTTTCCTACAGTTTATTTTCTTCAGTTTAAGCCTACAGTTCATAACCAACAAGTTATGGTCAGAGTCTATATCTGCCCCTGGGTATGTTTTACAGTTTAAAACCTGGTTCCGAAATCTATGTTTTACCATTATAAAATCTATCTTGTATCTCCCGGTGTCTCCTGGTCTCTTCCACGTATACAACCTTCTTTTGTGATTCTTAAACCATGTGTTTGCTACGATTAAATCATGTTCCGTGCAAAATTCTATCAGGCGACTTCCTCTTTCATTCCTTCTGCCCAGTCCATATTCACCTACTATTTTTCCTTCTCTTCCTTTTCCTACAACCGAATTCCAGTCTCCCATAACAATTAAGTTTTCTTCTCCCTTAATTCTCTGAATAATTTCCTTTAGCTCCTCATATATTTCTTCGATCTCCTCATCATCGGCAGAGCTAGTTGGCATATAAACCTGTACTACTGTTGGCGGTGTTGGCTTCGTATCTATCTTGACAATGATAATGCGATCACTGTGCTGGTCATAGTAGTTTACCCGCATTTCTATTTTCTTATTCATTATCAATCCTACTCCTGTGATACCCCCAACTGATTTTGTATTTATAATCCTGTACTCACCTGACCAGAAATCCTGTTCATCCTGCCACCAAACTTCACTAATCCCCACTACATCTAACTTCAACCTATCCATGTCCCTTTTTAAATTTTCTAATTTTCCTACTCAATTAAGGGATCTAACATTCCACGCTCCGACCCGTTGAATGCCAGTATTGTCTTTCCTGATGATCACATCCTCCCGAGTAGTCCCCGCCCGGAGATCCGAATGGGGGACTATTTTACCTCTGGAATATTTTACCCGAGAGGATGCCATCATCATATGTTCATACAGCAGAGCTGCATGTCCTCGGGAAAGGTAACGGCTGTAGTTTCCTCTTGCTTTCAGCCGTTTGCAGTAGCTATGTGGCAAAGCCACATTAGCTGATGTTACAAGGCCAGCTCAGTCAATCATCCAGACTGTTGCCCCTGTAACTACTGAAAAGGCTGCTGCCCCTCTTCAGGAACCACACATTTGTCTGGCCTCTCCACAGATACCCCTCCGCTGTGGTTACACCTACGGTACGGCTATCTGTATCGTTGAGGCATGCAAGCCATCCCACCTCGGCAATGACTGTGGACACAATACAATTCTCATCCACAGGTGATGTAACCAGCAGATGATTGATCAGAAAGATGACAATTTGCAAAGGACAAGAGGTGTGAAAAAATAACTAGATGTACTAGGGCAGCTGATCTGTAAAGAACTGCCATTCTCTTTTCTATACTCTTCATGACAGAGTAATTCATAATGTAGCTATCTTAGTGCTGGTATGTACATTTTCCTATGTATTATATGTGAGTTTGTATCAATGTGTATGCGGTATAAATCACTAAATTATAATCAAATTGTGAACATTGTGTAATAGTTATTTTAAGTGAAAGGTTACTACAGTCAGTGACTAAGTGTGTTTTTTTATTTATTTATTTATTTTTTTTTTTTTAATATGCAGTTCATTAGAACTTATTAGTGGAAGTAAACTGTCAAAATTATACCACTCTGTCAAAACATTTGTAACATTGATAATGACGAGTGTTATGCGAATTACCTAAAATATTAAATCAAATGGTAGAAAGTTCAGGTTGGGTACTCAAGGGCCAACAAACCCTATCACTATTCATTCACAACCTCAGCATAGTATCTCCCATCACTTCAACTTGTCCAAGTCAACCCTGTGTGCCACACTTCTGAATGTTAATGTTGATTAATACCTCTGAACACATTACACTCACCAACTGCCAACAGCAGCTGCACTTTGACAGTTACCATCTATCACACAGCCTTGACATATGTTGCTAGCATACGTACAGTGATGAGAAATTCGTTCTCCATTACTCTGAAGGTCTCACAAAGTCTTTCACAGATAAGCATTACTACTCACACCTAGTCCACAAACACATTTCCCATTCCTTATCCTCAAACATCATAAATTCTCCCTCAATCCCAACAACCAGCCACAAATCAGTACCCACCTTCTCACATTCAGTACCACCTTGGATTGGAGAATCTGATTCCACATCCACATTATTTGTCAGGGTTTTAGGGTTTTCATTATCTGTCATCGTGCATTGAGAGACGGCCGTCATAACCATAATCTTCCCCACCCTTTCCAAATTTGTAGTCCGTCACCTGCTCAGCTCCCATAACATACTGTTGATCCCTATGCCACTTCCAAATCCCAAACCATTGCCACTACAGTAACCTATTGTCCCCACATCCTCCACCATATCCTCCCAATTCACGATCCCTCACCCTCATTTTGCTCCATTGTCTAACAAACACTCAGTTATCTTTTTCCTCTCTCACTCTAAGCCTCCCACTGCTGTACCAAATGGCAAACATCCATCCCTGGATTATTCAATAGACCAGGACTTCACAACAAACTTGCTCATGACTACGCTATGTGGGACAGGTACCCCTCACTAGCAGCACACGGTTGATATTTGTAGACAGAAAAGCTGTTGTTGCATGTTCATCAGTCAATTCAAATCCATAATCAGCTGCACAGAGATAGTTATATGGATTATTACTGACAAAAATGAAATAATCAAAAATGTATTCGTGATACATAATTTTATTAATGTACGCTTCTAGGTTTTTCGTAATTTACTCCATGACTTGTTTAACAGAACTTGAAGTCACTATATTGCGAGATTCTCAATTCTCATACATTTTTCCCACTCAACAATTTCCTCTATGTCAGGAATAAATGTTCTTGTTAATTTTAGGAGCAGCATGCAATTTAAATTACGACATTACTTTCCGTTGCAGACAACAATTATTTACACGCACATTGGACTGATCAATGATATTATGGAAGTCACCAGTTTGTGGAGGGGAAAAAAAATCTATTCTCAGGATTCCAAACAGTTTTTCTTGTCTGAAATTTGCCTTTGCATTGTCTGTCGTACCACAGATCAATTTGCTGTAGCTCTCATTCAGGAAATTTTTTTCCAATATTTCCTAAATATGGAGAGGAGAACAGATTAAAATCATATTCTAATGCTATGAGTCTTCCTTAAGGGAGATTAAAACATATGAATAATGTTTATTTCCAGTTTCATATTCTTTCGAGTGATATGAATTATAATGTCAGAGCAAATTTAATTTCCTAAAATAATTTAATGTTTTGACTCATTCAACATTCTGCCAAACCACCTTTTACAGGAAGCAGATAAATTCCTACCACTGGGGTTGAACAACTAACACATGGTTGTAGTTAAACAACAACAATGTGACACGACTATTAAGAGATGACATCAAACTGATTATATAATGTTAAAACAGTTGGTGTGAATCAAATGTTGTGCAACAACCCATGTGAGAGTGCATTTCCCCTTCCCTCACTCGACATTTCCACTTCCACGACCTTGCACCTGTTTGCAAGCAAGTTCCCAAGGCATTGTGGGTACTCATGCTCAGAATCAGCTAGCTGTTAAGCACTAGACTAAAGAGTACTGTCTCTCACTCCTCAGCCATATGCTGCTTAAAAAGATAATGGAATATTAAATGGGCATACGATCTTTAGTTCCTCCGTAACAGTCCTGTAAAGGGGTGTAAAAATAAAGGTCACATAGAAGCAAATTTTAATAGTGTAAGCATTTTGGTTGGCGAGTGGAAAAATGGTAGCAGTATAAAACTCCTTGTATAACTGAACTTTACCTCAAAATGACACCTCTCAAGGATGTTTCATGGGTAAAGGCATATGATTTGGTTTGTCATGATCAACTTGAATATCATGCAATTTAGCACTGAAATACTCGTACTTCTAAATGACTTTTCATCAGTATTATACAACATGAAAATTGATCTTCACTCTTATTATCTAGTTAGGCTGCAGAGGATCCAGTGCAGTAATCACAACAATAATTTATCCTACAGATGCAAACGACTATTTTTTACTGACCTTTACATAATTTAGCTCATTCTGATCCTGTTTTCTGTCAGCATGGACATAACTAAAGAAAACAGAAGCACATTTTTCAAGTTGTGCTAATTCCAGGATACAATTTTGATCATTTATGTTAGTATCCACAATGTGAGTAACAGACTGAAGACATCTCAGAGCAAGCAAGCGAACGTCCCACACTGATGTCACTGACAGTTTTCTGGACACATCATTGTCTTCTTGGTCAGAAAGAAGCATCAGAGTTCCATCTTCAGAAAAAATATCGCTGGATAGCTGGAAACAAAATAACTTAAAAATGTGGATTTTTCATCTTCATAAAAAAATGGCACACAGCAACTGAAAACTTAATTTGAAAAATAAAACTTTATGATTATGAATAATTGAAATCACTTTAGTAATTATGCTCCATCTAGCACTGGTGAAAAATGTGAAACATTGGTGAGCATTTAAAAATGACACACATTGTTTCTCATTTATAATTATTGATTGACTTGGACTAAAGGTACGACCACAGTGAGCGGCACTGCACTGGAGCAGGGCAGCACAATGTGCCTGTTTGGTATACTGCATTTGAACTGCAGCAGCACAACAATAAGCGCAAAATTTTGTATGTCAGTCGTTGGATAACCTCTGAGTACAATGGAAGATAGAGACATGGAAGTAGTAACAATTTCTTTGTTATGTAAGGAAGAAGGAAGGTTGAAGCTCAAGCAAGCAACAAAAAAAGTCAAACTATGGCTGCATAAGATTTCAAATTCGTGATATGAAGAAGAAAAATATCACACACTTTTTGCATGGCTTAAAAAGGCTCCAAAGATATTTCAAATGTACTTTAGAATGTCTCGTAATAAATTCATCATGTTACTACAAACTACAGAGTCACTTTCATGAAACAAAATAAAAAATAATAACAAAAATTATAGTTACTTGTATCGTCCCGGGCATGACGTTAAACTGCCCCCCAACCCAAGGTGTGGTGCGACCCGTGCTGAGGGGTGCGTGGCACATGGGTGGATGTGTCTTGAACGGAGCCTCAGGGATACCGGGCGACCTCCCTGAGTAAGTTGCCTTGCACCGCGCGGGGTTATCGTGGTGTGGACCATATAAATCCCCCAAATCTCATGGGACTAAGATGAACACGGAGAAAAAAAATAGTTTTAAAAGAATTCGAGGGGCAATCTGAGACCTCAGATACTCAGACATCGGGATCAGGATCGATGGAGTGCACTCCTACTTCTCAGTCAGGGTCTAGACCTGAGCAAGAAGTGGGAACTGTATCAGGAAGTTGGACCAGATTAGGATTAAGGCCTTGTCTGGGGCTCAGAGGAGGAAACTTCTCAAGGAACAGAAACAAAAGGAAGGAAAAGAATGGCTTCCTAAACATAAGTGGAGGGAATCAAAAGGGCTTGAGCCCAAGCCCCCCAAAAAGAAACTGCCTCAGGTCAAAGGGGATACACAGACCCCCCTCGACTTCAAAGACAGGTGGCAAGAGGGTTAGGGAGGAATCTAAGACTCCCTCCTCTCTGGACAAGCGTGATCCTAAAAGGCTGAGGCAGGAAATAGGGAAACAGACCTATAGTACTGCAGTCTCGGTCTTTAGAGTGGCGGTTGTCCAAGAAGGATACCCAATGGTGATCACCACCTCGCAGCAGGAGCAGCTCATGCAGATGGCCCTGTTTGAAGAGATTGGGGGGGACGCTGGTCAAGGACCCAAATTCAGGAGGGTCTATCTAGATCGCGGTGCCCTCATTTTTGTCTGCGAGGGGGAGCACTCGGCAGAATGGCTTAAGTACAAGGAGCCCAAGATATCCCCATGGCAGGATGCGAAGCTGCTGGTCAAGACAGCAGCCGAACTCCTGAAGACCGCAAA
Source organism: Locusta migratoria (assembly GCA_026315105.1). Classification (NCBI taxonomy): domain Eukaryota; kingdom Metazoa; phylum Arthropoda; class Insecta; order Orthoptera; family Acrididae; genus Locusta; species Locusta migratoria. The sequence continues at coordinate 245,291,441 of CM048744.1, read as the reverse complement.
GGTATCAATGTGGGTACCAAAGAACCTTAAGGATGTCTCTCCAAAGACTCTGTTCGAGAAAATAAGGGTCCAGAACCCAAAAGTCTCGACAGAGGATTGGAGGGTAATTAACCAAAAGGTCGTTCCGGAAGGACGAACCCTGCTGGTGGAGGTCGGAGAGAAGTCCCTGAAGGCATTTCGAGAGCAAGGCCTGACACTGTTTTTAGGATTCTCGCAGGTCTGCGTCAGGGTAATCAAAGACCTTAAAGGCAACAATGGCAGCAAGATGGGGACTGGAAGTGCTGCAGATAAACCTGCAGCACAGTAAAGGGGCCACTGCTGCCCTGAGCCGTCACCTGGGGAGACAGGAGGTGGACGTGACCATGATACAAGAACCCTGTTTATACAAAGAGGGTGTATCGGGCCTCAGTGGTACTGGAGGTAAGCTGATTTATGCCAGAAATCTAAAAAACTCCAGAACATGCATTTATATTAGAAATGGAATACCTTTCATACCAATGATGGATTTTTGTTTCAGGGACCTGGTGACCATCAGGATGCAGCAATGTGAGGAAGGTATCACGAGGGAAATTTTTTTGGCCTCAGCATACCTTCCTTATGAAGACAGCTCTCCTCCTCTTTTGGAAGTGATGAGTCTGACGGAAGCCTGCCATCGGCAAGGTGCCGAACTGTTGGTGGGATGTGATGCCAATGCCCACAATCTATCGTGGGGCAGCAAGGACACCAACAGTAGAGGTGAGCACCTTCTTGAATTTCTCCTATCTAACAACTTGGAGATCCTGAATAGGGGTGATGAACCTACATTCAGGAATAGTAGAAGGGAAGATGTAATTGACACAACTTTTGGTTCCATGATGATGGGAAGTTATGTCAAACAGTAGCATGTGGTCCTGGAGCCATCCTCATCAGATCACATGTATATTAAATTCAAGGTTGAAATGGGAACCAGACAGACCATGGCCTATAGGAATCCCAGGAAAACGGACTGGGAGACATATAGTAAAGACCTTGACTTCAGCCTATCGGAAATTAGAACTTTGATAAGGAATCCAGCAGAGTTTGAGGAAGTAGCAGAGGCCGTAACCTCTGCTATAGTGACCACATACCAGCACAACTGCTCAATCATCAAGAAGTGCATAAATAGGAGTGTGCCTTGGTCGAATAATAACCTGGAAATGCAAAGGAAACAGGTACGAAGACTGTTTAACCTTGCGAGGCGCAAAGGACAATGGGCAAAGTATCGTGAGGCCCTTGTCAATTACAACCTTGCCATCAGAGGGGCAAAGGAGGAATCCAGGAAGGTATTCTGTGAGGAAGTGGGGGGCATGGCTGCTCAAGCAAGACTTCATAAAAACCTCTCTAGGGTACCAACTAATCCAGGAGGAACACTGAGGAAGGAGGATGGGGAGTATACAAAGACAGCACATGAAACGCTGGAACTGCTCCTCAAGACTCACTTTCCTCAATATACTCCGGGGGATAACTCGGACCAGAATGCAATTCCTGGGAGACAAAGGTTCTCAGGTATTCACAAAGAGGACTGGGATTTGGCCAAGGAATGTGTCGATCTCAGTAAGGTCCAATGGGCGGTGGAAACATTTCAACCGTTCAAGTCACCTAGCCCGATGGAATCTTTCCAGCTCTCCTGCAACAAGCGGGAGAAAATCTTATTAGATTCCTATGCAGGTTATTCAGGGTTAGCCTAGCAGCAGGAATCATTCCCAATGCCTGGAGGGCAGTGAAGGTTGTCTTCATTCCTAAACCAGGGAGAATTGATCATACCAAGGCCAAGGATATGAGACCAATCAGCCTGTCCTCCTCCATTCTTAAGACATTGGAAAAGCTGGTTAATGTGCATGTTGGAGAAAGGAGGTTAAGTAGGGCTCCTCTACATTCAAACCAACATGCATATAAGCCAGGTAAATCATGTGAGACACCTCTCCACCAACTCGTTGGGAAGGTGGAGAAAGCACTACACTTTCAAGAAATAGCCGTCTGTATCTTCCTGGACATCGAGGGGGCTTTTAGCAACACGACCTTTGATTCCATGGTTAGGGCAGCAGAGGTGCATGAGCTAGGGACCACAATATGTAGGTGGAATAGGGCCATGCGCAGCAGAAGAAAGGTAGAAGCTACCATGATAAATGGAAAAATGGTAATCAACACCACTAGGGGTTGCCCCCAAGGACGAGTTCTTTCCCCTTTATTGTGGAATCTAGTGGTGAATGATCTCATTGGAGAATTAAACTCTAGGCAGTACTTTTGCCAAGGATATGCAGATGATCTTGTCATAGTAATACTTGGCAAATTTTCTGACAGTAAAGAATATGGCACAAGGGGTTTTTTTTTTTTTTTTTTGTGGTTTTAAGGTGCACAACTTCTACGGTCATCAGCGCCAAGACAAGAACAGAGATTCGAGATTCGCCAGATCTCAAAAAAAGTGGTAACTGCCAGTTAGAACATCAAGAAGAGACTAAAAACGAAAGATAAAAGACAATTAAAAGGGTTAAATATCCTTTGATAAATTGGACAAGTTGATAAAACGCAAAACTTGAGCAGCTGCTCGTGTGTCATCAGCTAAGATTTCTTCCAGAGTAGACGGAAAGTGAAGGGCTACACGGAGATGATTAAAAGTAACACAAGACAGTAAAACATGTCACACAGTCAGCAGTGCACCGCAGGAACACAGCGGTGCAGGGTCGGCGGATAGCAAGTGACGGTGGCTGAAACGGCAGTGACTGATCCGCAACTGGGCCAGGATGACCTCCTCTCGCCGAGAGGGGCGTGAGGAGGTCCTCCAAGCGGTCGGGATCGGTTTTACAGTTCTCAATTTATTGTTGTACAGTGAAACCCACGCACTGTGCCAGGACGACACGATACTCCGGCGAAGAGCCCGTTGAACATCGTCCGATGGGACGCAAAAGGTAGCCATGCGAGGCAAAAGAGCTGCGGCCTTGGCTGCTATGTCGGCGGTCTCATTCCCGGGCACACCCACGTGGCCAGGGACCCACAGGAAAGAAACGTGAGAGCTGTCATCTGCTAGCAACTGGAGGGAGCGTTGGATCCAATACACGAGAGGATGGTTCGAGAAAGGGTCCTTAAGACTCTGCAGGGCACTAAGGGAGTCCGAACAGATGGCATAGAAAGGTTGGCGGTGGCGGCAGGTATACAAAACGGCCTGGTGGAGGGCAAAAAGCTCAGCCGTGAAATTCGAGCACCGGTCAGGGAGCTTGTATTGGAAACGGTTGTCCCTGATGACGAAGGCAGATCCGACACCGGCAGTGCTATTGGAACCATCAGTGTAAATAAACATGGCATTATCGAACTGCGAATGGAGTTCGAGAAGCCTCGATCGGTATACCAAATCCGGAGTGCTCTCCTTGGGGAGCGAACTAAGTTCGAGGTGAGTGTGAACCTGAGCCTGATGCCACGGTGGCAATGGGCTGTCGCTCAACCGAAAGGTGGAAGGAAGGGTAAAATCAAGCCGCTGTAGCAGGCGGCGAAACCGAACTCCAGTTGGAAGCAAGGCAATCGCAGACAACTGATATTGGCGATGAAGTGAGTCGTCAAAAAATAATCGGTAAGATGGATGGTTGGGCATAGACCGCAGGCGGCATGCGTACCGACACAAGAGTATGTCACGCCGAGTGGTCAAGGGTAATACAGCAGCCTCGGCATACAGACTTTCAACAGGGCTGGTATAAAATGCACCGGTCGCCAGACGTAATCCACAATGGTGAATAGAGTAGAGACGGCGGAGAATCGACGGCCGTGCAGAAGAGTATACAAGGCTTCCGTAGTCGAGCTTCGACTGAACAATGGCCTGGTAAAGGTGAAGCAGGACGGTACGATCCGCTCCCCATGACGTGCCACTGAGGACACGAAGAACATTAAGGGATCGGGCACAACGGGCAGCCAGGTAGGACACATGTGTGGACCAGCTAAGTTTCCGATCCAACATTAGCCCCAAGAATTTCGTAGTCTCCACAAAAGGGAGAGCATCAGGGCTGAGATGTAGAGAAGGTGGAAGAAATTCCTTGTATCTCCAGAAGTTAATACACACCATCTACTCAGTGGAGAATCGGAAGCCGTTTGCGATGCTCCAGGAATATAGACGGTCAAGACAGCTTTGAAGACAACGCTCCAAGAGACACGTCCGCTGGGCGCTGCAATAAATTGCGAAATCGTCTACAAAAAGGGATCCGGAAACGTCGGGTGAAAGGCATTCTACGATCGGATTGATTGCAATGGCAAAGAGAGCCACACTCAAGATGGCACAAGGTGCTTTGGACATTGTGCCAGACTGGTGCAGAAAACAGGATCTGGGGGTTAGTCCTAAGAAGACTGTTGTACCATTCACAAAGAAGCATATACAACATTCAAGTTGGAATCTAAATCTTTTCAATGAAGCACTACCTGTGAAGGGGTCAGTGAAATCTCTAGGGGTTACCCTAGATGAGAAACTGACATGGACCTCTCACATCAGGAATATTTACTCCAAGGCAAAAGGTACTCTTGTGAGTAACAGGAGAGCTTGTGGCAAAAATTGGGGCCTGAGCCCCAAGGGTATGCACAACAGTGATTAGACCCAGGATCACCTATGGGGCGGTCGTGTGGTGGAAGAAGGTAGAACAGCAGGTTGCTGCTAAGGAGCTTGGTAAGATGCAGAGATTAGCCTGCTTAGCCATAACAGGCGGAATTAGCAGCACACCAACTGCTGGGATGGAAACCATGCTGGATATGCCCCCATTACACCTTTGAGTCAAGATGGAGGCAACGGCTGGTGCATACAGACTCAAATCTGGCAACAACTGGAACTCTTTGGGATATCCAGAATCACACGCTAAAATAGTGAGTGAGGTAAATATAGGAAAGGTTGGGGAAATGCCAGCCGACTATATTATAACCCCATACTGCTTCAACAAGCCATTCAATATAACAATTGGAAGTAGGGAGCAGTGGGAGAAAATAGTTCGACACTGTATGGGGGATATTGTCTGGTTCACTGACGGGTCAAAATCAGATCAAGGTGCTGGGCCCAGGGTATATGGGGTGCAGCCAAGACTGGAGGGCGTCATCTCTCTACGAAAATTGGCCTCAGTATTCCAGGCTGAAATCACTGCCATCAGGGCGTGTGTGGAGGAGAATTTGCATAGGTGCTACAAAGATCGTAGCATCTATATCTATTCAGACAGCCAGGCAGCCCTGAGATCACTGGCAGCTCCTGCAACAAGGTCTAAAATTGTTGCAGAATGTCACAGGGTTTTGGTGGAGCTAGGGGAATATCAAAAAACACCTATGTACAATGGGAATAACAGAAGAGGACCCTAAATGTAGGATCTGTGATGACGGTGATGAAACTGCATCACATCTAATCTTCGAATGCATTGCATTGGACAGTAAAAGGCACAGAACATTTGGGACGATCAGAAATTGTGTCCAATAAAGAACTGGTAAAGGGTCTCCTTGTACTGTTCAGGGGCATTGGTTGGCTTTACTAGATATACAGGGAACGATACTGCACAATAAACTTAGTTTCGGTGCGGGCAGTGGCGGGTTGGTCGAAGACTGTTTTGGCTTTCCTGGAAAAAATCAATCAATCAATAGTTACTTGTACCTTATGTTTGGCCAAAAATAAATATCTTGCACCACCATAGAAAAAAAATATGCTTGGCAATTTCTTTTCAATTGTTGTTTTTCTTTTACTATTCATTATAACTAGAGGACCTGTGAGAATACTTTGCAGCGTTAGTAGAATAACAAAAAAGTTGGGAAATAAATGCCATTAAAGTCTAATGTTCATGCATAGCCTACAGAATCAACCAATGCAAGTGTTTAAAAGCACAAATGAAAGAGCTTGATCCACTGAGTGTTGTTAGGTCAATAAAAACTGTGTAACTTAATTTGAACCAAAGATTTCTTAAAGCAAACCGATTAAAATATTCAATTCAAGGACAGAAGGATACCACATTTGAATAAAAATGAAAGATGGAGAGACTTAAGATAATTCTGGCACTTTATGACAAATCTGTGGATGAATACCTCTCGTTTAAAAAAAAAAAATGAAGAAAATCAGCCAGGTGGTTTGGTCTGGCCGACTGACTAAGTTTTCATACATTCTTTTAATATATTTTGAAGGTCACATAAATCTTACACATACAATTAACTTTTCCTCATCCAATGCCAAACAAGTTTTCGTTTCACTTGCAACAGAGTTATGATGGGAATGACCCACGAGGTCGCGACGCTTACCATACCGCACTAGCGGCAGTGGAACTATGCGACACGACACAGCACAACGTAGTTGGCCAGTTGGTCAAAGTTGCCGCACAGTGCTGTGCAGCGCAGCCCCTCTGCTGCCTAGTGCATGCTGCCCCATTACATTTCATACAAAGAATATTTGGCCATGTCGTGCTGCACTGCTACGCTGCATTGCAATTCCACTCAGTGCGGTCGTACCTTAATACAGAACAACACCATCTTTTAGGTGCATATCATTATACATTTCAATTAGACCAACACTGAAATTATCTTCAGGAAAATGATGTTTTCACTGTAAGAAAAACCTACCTTTTATTGGACTTTTGCAGTCTAACATAAATAGAAAATACATATAGTATCCAGTCAATATTTAAAACTGTATAAGACAGAAGAAGTGTGGTTGGAGTGTGCAGGTATGTTGGAAAATAAAAAAAAGAAGAAGCAGGTACAAAAACTCAACTATATCATTCATAAAGGTACAAAATTTGAACAACATAAAAATAATTCTTGTTGAAGACTTGCATAGCCTGTTTTAACATGCAGTAGCACAATTTCAAATGAGCTGCTGGGCCTGTTTACGCCAGGTCTAGTAGGTGCTACAGGTAGCACAGCAGTGAAGACAGAGGGTCATGTGTTTACATTTCGTGGCAAGCAGTTCCAGCTGTAGCAAGCACCAAAAGGTGAGTTCTCCAATTCTATGTGCATTGTAGTTAATTTTTAAATTTAGTACTTTTGAAGAGGTGTTAGTGCACGGTAGGTTGTGATTAAAGTTTGTTATTTTCAGCCATTCTTTCTTGCTGTTATTGCTGTAATAGTGGTAGGGTAACTTTCACCTACTGTGTCCATTAACTTGGAGTTTTCATGTGTTCAGTTTTGTTGATGTATCAGGGAACACTTTATTTTCTTAGTTTTAGACAACAGTAGTGTGATATTTTTTGTTGTTGTTTTACCTGCTGCAGATTAATACTGTTAACAGTATGTTTATTTGTGTAGAGGGAAATTTGGATTACCATAGTAGCTCATATAATCTTACTTGTTTAGTATCATAAATCAGAAAGCATTTTCATTTAGTTTGTCATTCAGTAATTGACAAAGTTTACCATGAGTGAGAAGTGTGGGCTCTGGCACAGGTATGTGAGTAGTGGGTAGTGGTGTGAGATTTTAATTAATGCAGTGGGGAAGCTAGTGTGCATTCTAGGGAGATCCGCCCCTGGTATTGCAGACTATGTAGCAAGAATATCTTAATAGATGAACAGGAGCTTAATATCTGGCCCTTCTGGAACAGTTGGAGAACACTAAGGAGGAATTATGAAGATAGGTTGAAGAGCGTTAGGGAGGCTGAGGTTGGGAACTGGCAGTTGGATAAAAGGCAGTTAGAAAGAGGAGGTATTCAGATAGTTTCACATTGTGTGTGAGCAACAGATTAAACCAAATATCAGAGTTAAATGGAGATGAACTGCTTGCAGCTTTAGGTGTAGGTAGCGTGCAACAGATTTCAACTGTTAGGAAAGAAACGGATAATAGACAGAAAGTTCTGCTGTTAGGTTGCTCTCATGGCAGACGTGTAGGCCATCAGTTGCAGAAAAAAGGTGGGGAGTGAGTGCAAGGTCAACAGTATCGTGAAGATCAGTGCAGGGTTAGATCAGGTACCTGCTAACATACCAAAGTTTAGCAAGAATTTTTCAAAACAGGATACAGTATTGATAGCAGGTGAAGCTAAGAGCAGTCTTGATCGGGACGAGGAGTACAACGTAGGTGATGAGCTGGTAAAGATATACTGAAACTGGTTGCACAAATGTGCATTCTGTGGAACTGTTTGAGGGTCACGATTGGCCTCATCTCAATAGGCTGTCAAGACATATTAACATGAAGCTTGGGGAAGTGCAGATGGCAGAAGGCATGGCTCACATTTTAGTGGTGTCAGTTGAGCCAATCAGATCACGTTTCACCAGGCACAGCCTGTCCGTCAATATGTATGGGAATGGGAGGTTGGCAAAGCTTATAAGTGACAGTGTAGTGGGAAAGGGGGGAGGGGGGGGGATCACTCATGGTAAAATTCCTTTAGTAAGAGGGTGTTAGAGCTGCACCTTTACTAGACTGAAGTCTGCTGATAGGTATTCCTGTTCAAATAAAGTGCCTCTAACAAAGGAACCACTTTCAGCAAATATTATGTATCCAAATGACAGAGAAATTACCATATATTAACAATGAATAATGAACTGCTTACAGATGTTGTCCCTGATGTAATTGCTATTTCTGAAAACGTCTTAAATAATATCACAATTCATAGGCTTCCTTTACCAGGGTCCAAATTAGCCGCCTGTCCCCCCCCCCCCCCCCCTCTTTTAAGGAGTTTCTTGTAGTGTGAGGGGTGGCCATGTACAATAGGGGCAAAAAGATTACCTGGCCCGAATAATTTAATGTGTAAGAACAGAGCGTTGTGTATGCCCTAGTTCCAAAGTGCGAGTGTTACCAACTCTAATGGTCTTTGAAGCTTTAGCTTAGTATTTACATCATCAAATAAAAGCAATGTGAGAGTTAAGATACAGTATATGTTGAGATTCATAGCAGCTTAACTCTCATATCATTTATGTTGGAAAACATTATTCAAGCACATAGAAGTGGTTCTTACATATGTATTGTTGGCTTAGTGCATAAACTGACAGTTTACAAACACAAGGGGAGCATGTTTGAATACCACTGGAGTCAATTTTTTTTTTTTTTTTTTTTAGACCTGTGCAGGTAATATTTTTTAACATTCTGACAACCAGAGGGGTCAAATGTTTTGAACCATTAATTAGAAAACTTTATGTATTTATTATATTTCAATTTTCCCCCCTGTTCAGAAACAGAATTGTGAATAATAAGGACACATTACAAATCATATTACTTATCGACATATAAATAAATTGCACTGAAACTGGTACAAAGCCAAACGAGTAAGCACCTGAAAGGTTTTTCTTTGTTATAAATGCATCAAAACTGTACATTTCACATTTACAGCAATTTTAGCTACTTCACTGTTTTACATAATTGATACATTTACATTAAGTTTTCTTTATAAATTTCCACGAATCATTTATTTACATACAGTGCACTTGGAAATAGTTTTATTAGATTTACAGAATTTCACATTTACAGCATTTCTGTGGCATTTTGTCTTCATCCTCTTTATTATTTCTATAATTTTCTATAGTCATTTGAGGAAAGCAATTCCTCGCTTCTCTGAGCACAGTTCATCTGCAAGCTGCTGAATAAAATAACTTTTTTTTATCTTCTTCTCAGTAACAGCCCTGAATATTGAGCCAGCCTTGACAAACTACCATCTCAACCCCAATTCCCCCCCCCCTTCCCCTCTCTCGTTTGTACTTATAGGAACACTAGGATCAACTGAAGACATTACTAGCACTCATTTTTTGCCTTTTTTTCCATAGACTGTCAAGGAAATATCATCATGGTCTAAAACTTTTGTCGTTTTCAGGGGACACTTCAAAGACTTCAGAACATGTGGTATTTCTCTTCTTTCTCTATTTGCTGTTTCTGTGGAGGTTGATCTTTCTTTCAGTTTTTTTGTTAATATGAGTGAAATGAAGTAATTTTCTGTAGTAGCATTTCTGCCTTTGCCCGGAACTGGTTCCATAACATGCATCACTACATAATCTGAAACCTTTTCATCTTGGGATCGTGCAGTGTCCTTACCAAGATAAGGGAAACCATTACATATATATTTGCTTTGAACATCTATAGCCAACCAGTACTTTTATCTGCACTCGTCAGGCTTTGAAGAGAGAAAATCTGTGATCAGGCAGCTACTTTTCCTTCCGAAGAGCTGCTCATCTATTGTTATGTTAGTTGCATGTTTGTAATACGTTGTACAGTTTTCTATGAATTTGCTTCAAAAAGCAGAAAGCAATGCACACTTATCATCACTAATCACACATAAAAAAAAAATGTTCAAATGTTTGTACAGCTTATGGGACTTAACTACGGGGTCATCAGTCCCTAAACTTACAAACTACTTATCAACTACCTTATACTAAGGACGGCACAAATATCCATGCCCGAAGGGGGATTTGAACCCCCGACCGTAGTGGCCATGCAGACCGTGACTGGAGCGCCTCAGTCCTCTCGGCCACCGCGGCCGGCTAATCACACATCATCTCTGAATGTCTGCAATACAAACACTTCGTTTAAATAATCAGAAAAATGTAACACTGCAATAATCTCTGTATCACATAACTACTGTTGCCAATTCATTTTAGTCTTCACCACGTAATCATCTTTGAAAGAGTAATTCTTACAAGAGAATGACGAGCAATGTCGAACAGATTCCATTTTTTTTCCATGCCGCAATAATATGAACGAAAGTAAATTATTGCACACAACATAAAGTCGTCGACACTTCAGAATGAACGAGATGATTGCAAGGTGTAACAATAAACAAAATTATAGATTTATCTGAAGGCGTCAATACGTCCCCTCTGAGCGTTAAAGGCAAAACTGGAAGAAAGTGATAAGTTGGGTGAAATGCTTTGTTTTTCAATGTAATTAAAGTACATGCCAAATAAATAAATGTCAAGAAAAGAAATAGTTCCATAATAATCCTTCAAAGCACAGTTCTCACTTAAAAATAGAAAAGGGTCATTTTGACCCCCTGTGGGCATTCTAGTGAAACATTAATTTACTATGAATTGTGCAATTATAGCTTTTCTAGATCCACATTCTTAAACATATTCCTTTTGTAATAGCCTAACCTTTAAATAATGAGACAAATGATAGAGAGAGAGAGAGAGAGAAAAAATGTTGAAATGGATGCATGCTTTTGTAATTACTCCGACTTCGACGTGGTGAATCTATAGTGTTAAGCTAAGATAAATGTACCAGCAGATAGGCATAATTTTCTAAGTCCTTATGTGTGTTTTACATGAGTGAGTGAATGTGTCTTGTTGTTTCCAGTTTAATATTCGTTCTTTAACTCCAGTAGGCCTATTAAACCTTTAAGCTAACAAGAAAGAACAGATAGCTCATTGATTATGTGCCGGCCTTCCTGGTTAAGTAATGTGTATCATTTTGGATTAGATGCCACCAAAGCCTTTAATTTTTTTTTAATATTATTGCAGTGCAAATGTTTCTTGTTTTAGTTACTTTTTGTTATTAAATTATATTGGTTTTACTTTTTTTCCAGTATTCTCTTTAGTAAATAACTAATTACAGTTGGTCAATTTGATATCTAAAAATAATCTTCCTTGAAAAGTAATATTTATTTGACCTTCCATAAAAAAAAATCAACATCCTTTCAGGGTGTTATTCAACAGACCTCTCAAAAAAAAAAAAAAAAAAAAAAAAAAAAAAAAAAAGGAAGCAATATTTGAGTAGCTTGTTGTCAAAGGCGGACATCTGTTGTTTGCAAGTAACTGAAATAAACGTCATTTTTTATTACAAACGTGGAGTTAATACATATGCATGCTAGTTTGGTCATCATTTAGTAGCAAATGATCACCAAACTAGCATGCATACGTATTAACTCCATGTTTCGTAATAAAAATGGCGTTTATCTCGGTTATTTGCAAACGACAGATGTCCACCTTTGATAACAAGCTACTCAATTAATCTTCCTTGGAGGTTAATATTGGTATGACATCCCATTAAAATTAAAATAATATAATAAGGATACTTTTATCTTCAGTATTTTGTCCGCATTCCACTGGCATCAAGAAAAGCCCAGATGCTTTAAGGCATAGAACCTACAAGTCTGTGGAAAAAGGGCTTCATTCATGGCAATTCTCTCCCATGATGAATAAACCAAATCCCACAATGCATCCACAGTTCTTGGAGGATGGGTCTGTCTAATTAGACCATATGTTCTCTATGGGGATGAGATCAGGTGACTTTGGAGGCAATGGTAGGCATTGAATAATATTCTCTCTCCTATGGAAGCAACTCTGAATCCTAATGCTGGTGTGCAATGGATGATTATCATGTTGGTAAATGAGACGTCCTTTGGGTTGCCAAAGTCAAGCCCCAGGAATGATTACATTCTCAAAGAAATGTTCATAGCATGCTGAATTGAACTTTGATTGGATTCATTCTAAGGTTACAGCACCCATAGAAGACATCCAGCCCCAACATTTCACACTTACACACCCACTTCTAGCATGTGTAGCCACAAAGTGGTCATCATATTGTTGCCTATCTGTGCAGTAAACAAGAACAGGACCTCTGCTTCTGCATTCAATTGTGCACTCATCAATGATAATGGCTTTCTTCCAGTCGACATTTTCCCAGGAACTCACAATTGCCAGTCTGTCCTCAGCTTGATCGTCAGATAATGGTTCTTTAATGAGAGCATGATGGAACCTGATGCCATAGTTGTGTAATCGTCTGAGAGCAGTTTTCAACATGCCCAGGAGATGTGAAGCTCTCCCTTGTTCTTGGACATTTAAGAAAGGAGCAGTCTGGACCAACCTGACCAATTCATCATCTTCTCTTCCAGTAGAGACTCTCAGTCTTCCAGGTATTGGACGTCTGCTTACCTTACCATTATCTCTGAATCGTGTGATCCATCTCCTTGCTATGTAAGCAGGAACACCATAACAATGTCCTGCCTAAGATCCACTAACACTGTTTACGAAAAGAGCAATTATGTGCTCACAAACATTCACATCAGCCAGCTTGAAGTAGACCTATAATGTATGCTAATCAGCTGATTCGTTTCTCTTAGCTGAAAACTACAGAGATACCACGTGGGGGTCAAAGTAATTATGAACAAAATATTATTACTATGAAAACATATCTGTCTGATTAAAGATTAGATTATTATCTTCTATAAACCTAGAAAAGCCTACACCTGCACAATTTTTAGCGAATTAATATTTAAAATATTAGCTGCAAGAAGTCTGTCTCTCTCTCTCTCTCTCTCTCTCTATATATATATATATATATATATATATATAAATATTATAGAGGAAAAATTCCTAACAGGAAAAAAATATACGTAAAAAATAGATGAAGAACACTTACCAGGCGAAGGGGCACAGGCAGTAATAGCAACAAATAAACACACAGACACACACACACACTCAAAAATGCTAGCTTTCCAGCCTAGCTGCTTCATCAGGCAGAAGGGAAGGAGAGGGAAAAGGAAATGATGAGGGATTTAAGGAAGGGGGTAAGGAGCCATTCCAATCCCGGGACAGGAAAGACTTACCTTGGGGGAAAAAATGGAAGGTAAATAAATGCACATACACCCACACATTTACACAGACACAAGTACACTTAGGCAGACATACTGTAGAACATACTGTTCTACAGTATGTCTGCCTAAGTGTACTTGTGTCTGTGTAAATGTGTGGGTGTATGTGCATTTATTTACCTTCCATTTTTTCCCCCAAGGTAAGTCTTTCCTGTCCCGGGATTGGAATGGCTCCTTACCCCCTTCCTTAAATCCCTCATCATTTCCTTTTCCCTCTCCTTCCCTTCTGCCTGATGAAGCAGCTAGGCTGGAAAGCTAGCATTTTTGAGTGTGTGTGTGTGTCTGTGTGTTTATTTGTTGCTATTACTGCCTGTGCCCCTTCGCCTGGTAAGTGTTCTTCATCTATTTTTTACGTATATATATATATAAAGGCATTCAAACACATGCCTGTTGCATTCATAAACCATCAGCCTATCCACTCACCCAATGAAACAAATGTGAGAAGTAGTTAGTTGTTGTAAATGCACCTATGTAGAATTCTTATACATCAACCATTTCTACATGCTCAAATAATATTCTCCAAAGTAAATGATATGTGAGTTAAAGTGCTACAAACGTCGACATATACTGTATCTTAACTATTGTATTGCTTCTATTCGATGATGTAAACAGCAAGCTGAAGCTGTACAGACCGCTAGAGTTGGCAAAACACATACTTATGAGCTGGGGCATGTGTAAAGCTCTGTTCTTGGGCTTTAAATTATTCAGGTCAGCGTAATCTTTTTGTTGTATGTGAAAAACGGTATTACAGTTGAGTCCACTGACATTGCAAAATACTGCACGAAAAAGATATTTGAGTGTCAATCAGGAGTGGGCTACCGCAGTGGAGCCAAACTTTTAATTGTTTAAGTCCCCTGCCCAATTTAAAAAAAGAAAGTTCAAATGCTTGTAAAGCTATGGAACCAAACTGCAGTAATCATTGGTATGTAGACTTACAAACTACTTTAACTAATGCTAAGCACAAAACACACACCAATGCCTGAGGGAAGACACTAACCTCCGATGGGGAGCAGATGCACACTCTGCAGCAAGGCGCCTTAGGGTGCACCGGCACTCCTGTGCAGTGATTTTAAAACATTTGTGCTCAACCTAGAGAGGCTTCTATGTTCATTTTTTTTAGAAAGTACAATAAATTAGTTGAATGTGGTGTTTTCAACATCAATTGTGTTAATGATTGTGCAAGAGAAAGGATGCTTTTAGATCTCTTTCATTCTTATCATCTTATCACCTGTCTATTTCCAATGGGAACAGTAACACAACAATAGGCAACATATTTGGTTGTTCTTTATTATTAGAGATGCATTCTGTTGCAGAATACTGAATGGCCTTGAGGCACAAACATTAACTTCCAGTGGAATTTCTGTTCAAACATCTGTTAAATATAATTATAAACTATATAGAAAAGCTAATTAAGTAACAACAAAAGTCATTTCAAACCTAATTAAGGAACAAGATTGGCTGAGTGTTTATTGTGCTGATAATATAGACAGTAAATATAAATATTTTTCATGCTCTTTGAAAATTGCTTTTCATTAGAATGCTCAAAACGAGGCACTACCACAAACACGCAGCCTGGATGGCTGACAAGAGGAATAAGAATATCCTGTAGAACAAAGTGGGAATTTATCAGAATGTTACACACAGTCAGAGTCAATCTGCAGTAGCCCATTACAAACAGTATTGAGAGGTTGTTGGTTGGTTGGTCAGTTGCTTGCGACAGGGGGATCAAACTGCCTAGGTCATCAGTCTCCTGGTGGGGAGGGGAAGGAGTGAGAACAGGAAACAAAATGAAGAGAAAGGAAATGAAGTCCAAGTAGGAAAGATGGAAGAAAGACTGCACTAGTTTGGGGCAGCCCGCACCAGCCACGCTCCCGTGGCGGCCACCCCACCCTCCAGCAGCTTGGAGCAGCACGTAGAAGAGCTGGCCTGGGAGGAGGCGCGCCTCTTGGCCTCTCGCCCCACCCCGCGCCCCGCTTGGCCACCGGCACTCAGTTCAGAAAAACTCGCCACCGTGTTCCTGGCGCTCCCCAAACTAGTGCGGCAGCCGGCAACTGGCGCACCCGGCTGTGGCGCCGTTTCACAGTGCCTTTTCATCCGTGACACCAGCCACCCCAGGTTTCCTCCATTCCTCATGGATACCGGCTCGAACCTCTCTATCGTTCCCCGCAAGCTCTTCCCAGTCCCTGGTACAACAGCACCTTTCCACCTAACAGCCGCTAACAGTTCAACTATCAACACTTACCACCCGCACACCCACATCTTTGACCTCTGCGTCTGTCAGCGTCACACGAGAACGTTTACCGTGGCCGATGTCACAGATTGGATCCTCGGCACCGATTTTCTTTCCCCTTTTTCCCTCATCCCCAACTTGTCCAAGCACTGCCTCACAGACCCGGCCACAAATCGTTCCGCTCCTTGCTCCACTGCTCCCACCGTCTTTGTAGACAGCAAACAGGTCACCTACACCGGCCGCTTCTCTGAGCTACTCTCAGATTTCCAGGTGCTCAACGCTCTCACTATTCCGGTCCTTTACCCCGTCCCTTTCCTCCACTCATATAGCGATGCCCTCTCTGGCTGTTCAATATTTACAAAGCTCGATTGCGCCAAGACCTTTACGCAGATTCCGGTGGCCATCATCATGCCCTTTGGGGTTTTTGAGAGTCGTTTCATGACATTCGGATTGGGGAATGCCGCTCAAACGTGGCAAAGGTTTCTGGATAACGTCCTAAGTGGTGCCACCAAGTGTTTCGCATACCTTGACGACATCTTGATTTCCTCAAAATCGCCAGAGGAGCATCGTGAACACTTTTGCCAGGTACTGACACTCCTCAAGAGGGCCAGTGTAATTCTCAGCATGGACAAGTGCTTTTTCGGTGTTCCTGTGCTGGAATTCTTAGGACACTGGGTGTCATCAGCAGGTTCTAGCCCCCTCCCCGACAAGGGGTCTCTCCACCTTTCAAGGAGCTGCAGCATTTTCTGTGAATGCTAAATTTCTACAGGCGTTTCGTTAAGTCTGCTGCCAAAATTCAGGTTCCCCTAACGGCTGTGCTACGGGGCAACAAAATATCTGGTAGAAGGCCAGTTCAGTGGAGTCCTCAAATGAGGGAAAGTTTCTCCAACACAAAAGTTACACTCGTGGAAGCAGCACTGCTCACTCATCCGCAACACGAGGCACCGCTGGCACTTATAAGAGACGCCAGCCAATTAACTATTCGTGCTGTATTACAACAAGGCGTTGGCAACGCCCAGCAGCCCCTCGCTTTCTTTTCCCAAAAGTTAACTGGGCCGCAACAGCTGTGGTCGTCGTACAACCAAGAACATTACGCAATATTTGAGGTCGTGCGTTAATTTCGCCCCTCTGTGGAGGGCCATGTTTTTACAATCTATATGGATCACCGCCCCCTCATCGCAGGTTTTTGCAGAAAGCCCATTGACAATGTTTCGCCACGGCAGTTCAGACACCAGTAGTTTATTGCCCAATTCTCCACGGATATACACCTCGTCTCCGGCATTTACAACATTGTGGCCAACTGCCTCAGTCGGGCAAGTTCCCTCACCACACCTTTCAGTTACGACGTCCTCGGCGCCGCACAGTCCGCCGATCCTGCCTTACATAATCTTTTAGCTGACCTGAAATCCAGTCCATGCATTTCCTTGCACTCCATGCCCGGATCGGACAGTCGCATATGGTGCTACACGCTGTCTGACCTGCCCAACGCACAGCAGCGGCGCCCGGACCACGTGCGCCTATACCTGCCGCCCAAGTTCTGACGCGTGGCTTTCGACTTGTTGCACAGCCTCGCCCACCCCGGCACGCGTTCCTCTGCCCACATGGTACAGGAGAAATTTTTCTGGCCGAGCGTATGTTCACTATGGGCCTGTACCTGTGTGAAGTGTCAACACGCCCACACGGTCATGCACCAATCGCCTCTTTTCTTATCACGGAAGACCATTTCTCTCTCATACATAACGATATCGTAGGCCCATTACCATCGTCAGACCGTGCACGATACCTATTAACAATGATTGATCGGTTCACACGCTGGCTTGAGGACGTTTCCCTTACCAACATTTCTGCAGAGACAGTCGCGCGCGCTTTTGTAAGTACATGGATTGCACGGTTTGTATGTCCCCGGCAAATCACATGTGACCGCAGCCAACAATTTACATCACAACTATTTCAATCCCTCAAAGCCACACGCGGCTCACTTATTCACTGCGCAACTTCCTACCACCGCGCATCAAATGGCCTTGTTGAGCACCTTCACCGCACCCCAAAAGTGGCACTTTCTTGCCATGACGGTTCGTGGACATCGGCTTTGCCCATGGTCTTGCTATGCTTGCGTGCCACACATAAGCTGGACTTGAATGCTTCAGCTGCTGACCTAGTCTACGGTCAGCCGCTTGCACTGCCAGAGGAATTTATGGTGCCTTCACCGCGCGATCCGCCGTTCCTGGCGCCACCAGAGTACGTCAGTCAACTCCAGCAGCAGATGGCCTGCCTGAGGCCGATACCACCCAGACATCACGCAATGGACCGCAGTTTTGTCTACAAGGACTTCGCTACAGTGTCACACGACACACTTCGAACAAACGCCCAGCAGCCTCCTCTGCGCCCGCAGGACAGCAGACCCCACAAGGCTCTTCAGTGTGGAGACAAGACCTGGTTTCTATCGATGGACTGAAACCGGCATATATCTTGTCCGGTGACGAACCACTACCAGGGGCCACTGCGCCACACCCACCAACACTGGTGTAGCCAGTGGCCCAGCAGCTGCCACCCACTGCTCCACTGCAAATGACACCTCTGAGAGACGAGTCTGTGCCACACAGCTGCCCGCCGCTGGCCAACTCACCATAGAAGCCAACAGCAGAACCTCCACAGCCTGGCTGCCTGACTTCGGCGTTGACACCTCCACAGCTGGCGCCCACCGCACCGCTGCAACAGTCAACGGCCACAACTGGTCGCGAGCGATCTCCGACGAGGCCACTAGCACCAGCCGGCCTCGCACTGCCGGGTTCTCCGGCGTGCACGAGTATTCCACCGCCTCCGCCGCTGACACCTGCCCCACCGACCACGCCCACGGACTGCGGCACTGACACATCGGGCTGCGATCCCTCACCACCCCCACCACTGCTGTCACCAGCTGTGTCCGTCCTCGATGCATCGTGACTCAACCGGACCTGTCTCCTTAGGTTTCACGACTAACTCCGCAGCCGGCAGCGCAGGACCCCGTCCCACAGCTGCCATATATCACACGGTACGGCCACCTCGTCTATCCACGGTCCCTCCCGGATTGTGACAGCAATGGCCATCATCAGAGCTGTGCAGCATGCGTGCCAATTCCGCCGCCACTTGCCACAGCTGTGGCCCACCACGCCCCCCCCCCCACCCCGTTGGCAGCCCAACAGATGTCGTGCAAAGTGAGAGCCGCACACAGCGGCCGCTGCCGCCACTGCTATAAGTGCTTCGGGTGGCATCCTTTGAGACAACGCACACAGCGTTTGGTGTTCACGCGCAGCCATACCGCCGCAGATGCCGACGTTCTATGTACGACTGCCAACATCACCTATCAGCGCCAGGGGTAGTGTGTGGTGGCCGCCACTCCGTACTGCAACTGTGCACCGTGAATTCATTAGTCAAAGTTAAAAAGTAAAAAAAGTGAAAAAGACGCCTACCAAAGTGATTGAAAACCTGTTCTTTACTTATACTTGCACGCCTGTATATGCTGCACGCCTGGCCTGGCCTTACAAAGTTCAAGCGTTAAACAGGGAGTGTTCGGTAGCGGAATTTCGGCAGCCGAGTTCCCCTTCCAGGTCTATGTCCCGAAAGTAGAAGGGGGTTCTGCAGTGCCTGCTATTCATCGCGACGGCCAGACGGCCCTGAGCCGAGCAAAGCAGCGCAGCAGGCGAGTCCGGCTTGGCGCGACTAGCAAGCTTCCGTATTTGACCATGTGCATATCCGACAGTTTGCAAATATTAAATTAGCTTTGGGTCCCTGCTTTTAATTACCCTACTAGATCACGAATGCAGAACTTCAGTTAACACCGTACTACTCGTAACGGTCCTCCTTCCACCTCCATCCTCCCATGCTTTCGAATACAATGGCACAGACAGGAATCACAGGAGTGATTGAAAAATTTTATCAATTGTACTATGTGTTTTAATTCTAGTAGATAGTTTTTTTTATGAATAAATTCCTTAATTATACTCAGCTGTTTCCTTACAACCCACACCCACAGTCAGGCAGTCAGACAATTATATACCCACATGACCACCATGTCCAGCCACTCCCGCATCACAAACATCTAGATTGTGAGCGAGGTGGGAGTGGAAGGGGAAGGATGCCAGGTAAGGGTGGGGATGGAAAGTTCTGCATTGCATGATGGATCCTAAAGGTTCTTATAGGAGGGAATTTGAATTGCGGCAATGAGTATAGTGAAGAGAAGAGCCAGGAAAGAATAAAAGGGATGTGAAGTGGTATATAGGAAATGGGAAAAATAATAAAAAAAGTAATTAATTAAGAAGGTATTATAAGGGGCGACACACAGTTGCAAGGAATATGAATTAGAGATATACAAGAAATGAGTGGGGAAGGAGGGAGGGAGGGATGTTAAGGATAGGGTGCAGGGATGGGAAGTTATCTTAGTTTAAGGCCAGGATGGTTGCAGGAGCGTAGAATGTGTTGAAGAGACGACTCCCATCTATGCAGTTCAGATGAGCTGGTGGTGGAGGGGAGGATCCAGATGGCTCAGGTAGTGAAGCAGCCAATGAAATCAAGAGTGCTGTGCTCAGCTGCATGCTGTGCCACAGGGTGGTCCATCTTGCTTTTTGCCACAGTTTGACAGTAGCTATTCATCCTGACAGACAGCTGGTAGGTCGTCATATCTATATAAAATGCTGGTCAATGATTGCAGCAGAGTTGGTATATCACCTGGCTGCTTTCACAGGTGGCCTGACCTCTGATGGGGTAGGATAAGCCTGTGACAGGAGTGGAATAGGAAGTGCTGGGTGGTTGGATTGGGCAAGTTTTGCATCGGGGTCTACCACAGGGGTCGAAAGGATCAAGGTGGAGGGGAGAATGTCTCTCATTTGAAAGCATGATGAGAGATAAAGCCCTGATGAGGGTGAGAAGAAGGACACTCCTTTGTGACTCGTTATTGGGGTTTGAGGGAGGATTGGTGGTGTATGGTGATATGGCACAGGGAAAATGTTAGCGGACTAGGACAGGAGAATAATGTCTGTCTGAAAGCCTTTGTGAAGCCTTCAGTATATTGGGGAAGGGACTTCTCATCACTGCAAGTAAGCCATTCGCTGGTGGTAAGGTTGTATAGAAGGTATTTTTTTCTTTTGCCGAATGGATGGCCGCTGTCATTTAACACCAGTTTTTAAAACTCAAGCACCGAGAATCAGATTTATACAAATTCTCTGTTCTCTAACAGTACCTTCATCTAAGGAAAAGAGCACTTGTCGATTAGCTGCAGTATATTTTCAATAAAACAAAGACAGTTACAAGAGAAGTCTGACAAGTGTACGTTAGACAGGGAATGTGTTTACATTTGTCCTACTCCAGAGTTAATGTAATAGAGACTCATTTGTTTTGTGGAGAAAAAAATTATGGAGAGTAATGAATCTGTGTAAAAGTGTTTGTTGAACTTGAAAATGAAATATTAAAAAATAGTATTTTTTCAATACAACTTGCTATGATATAAACTTTTTTTATTAAAAACAATGAAAGTTTGTCATTCGAAACTGCGCGTATTACAAGGGTATCAACATGAGGAGAAGTCTGGAAAGCACTGCTCTAGACAACAAACAGGTTCGCTTCAGACGGTGCCATGCTTGTGGCTATGACAGTGCACCAATTTCACTGTATACCTTTCTTTTGAAGACAAAGTAGTTATTTGTAAGGTACTTGCATTTTGACAGCTGCCATCCTTTCAATAACAAAAAAATCCCATGGAGTCTAGCCTCCTATGTGTGACGTAACAAATTTGTCACGATTCTGCAACATGTTACCCATAAAAAATCTACACACAAGGAGAGGACGCCAACAAGTCATTGTCGAATTCGTTCAAATTTATGGTACGTGTAGGGCAACTCCAGATGGCTAAGCGTTTAGGAAATAAAAGTAAGTTTGATATTAATATATGCATCTTATCAACTGCCCCCGAGAGAGAGTGTTTAGAAGGTGGTGTTTGCCTCAGTGGTAAGAGATTGGATTTTTATTGAAAGGTCTGCAGGCTGAATTCCACCTGGCGACAAATATTTTTTTCTCCTTGGCAATGTACACACTACATCTACATCAATACTCTGCAAACCACTGTGAAGTGCATGACAGAGGGTACATCCCACTGCACCCGTTATTAGGGTTTTTTTCCCATACTATTAATGTATTGAGTGTGGGAAGAGTGATTGTTTAAATGCCTCCATGCATGCTGTAATTAATCTGATCTTGTCCTCACAATCCCTGCAGGAACTATATGTAGGTGTATGCATTGCCAAGGAGCAGAAAAAAATTTGCCTCTGAGTGGAGTTGAACTCACGACCTTTTCAACACAAATCCGATCTTTTACCGCTGAGCCAAGCACCGCTGTCTAAACACCATCACAGGGACAGTTGATAAGATGCATATGGTAACAGATCCATACAATTTTTAACATATATACAACCAATAGCACATAATAAAGACTGGAAAAAGTATAGCAAGCTGATGGATAAAAATTCTCTCCTACAGTTACTTAATAATATATTACAATATTCACTACAGTGAATTTAGACAAAGGTGCAACAAAAATGTACTTTATTGTAGCTTGATCTGAACAAAATTTCAAGATACTGTACCTACTTTTTCATAATAGCAGGCCTATAATGACTTGATAGGCCTACTATCAAACAGGAGGAACTACCGAATTAGTTGATTTAGTAACATTTTAACACCTACAAAACTGTGAGGTACTAATTATTGGGTGAAATTTTACTTATCATCCCAGTAGCCTTGCATGATTATGTTTGCAACATCAACAACACAGCAGAAAATCTTTGCCAAGATGTTAATATTCTTAGAAAGCTGAACTACATACAATGACTTGATTCATGTTTCATATAGACAATGAAGTAAAATAAATAATGCTGTTGAACATACTCCTGTCCACTTAGTAAAAGTACTGCCCTCATGAAATGAAGATTTAATGATAAAACATTTCCGTTGTCACGCAGTTGGCTAACGCCAATGTCACACTTGGCAACATTATTACGCGAGGTTGCTGGAATGTTAAGTAACAATTAACCAACCATCAAAAATATTTTAAAGTTAATTTTATGCAATCAAAGCAATTAGAAAGAACATATCCTACCTTTACAAGGTTTCCATTCCCATACAGTAGTACTTCCAAGGCACCCAGTATATCCAATATTGCAATGTCGGAACAGTACTTGAGTGCCTCTAAACACCAATTTATTGCTAATAACAATGTTTTTCCTTCAACTTTTACTTTCTGTTTCACAATGAGGTTGCTAAATAACTGGCAACCTTTAGCAACCAAAAAGGTGTCATTTGAAGGAACAACGCAACAGCATTGGTTTACAATTAAAACAGCTTTCTGGAATCAGAATTTGCGTTTTTTAACATACTTTCAAACCAAATAATTTATCAGAAAATTGATAGGCCTACTCAAGTTACTGAGAAAAATATTTCTGAACTGTTTTAAATCAACAAAACACAATAATAAACAAAAAAAAATCCTTGTAACAGCAGTATGACTTAAGTAAATATTTCACTGTTCTATGAAAAAAAAAAAAAAGAGGAAAGAGCTGTTAACTTAAATAATAAAAATTAAAAATTAAATATAAAAAATAGACGAAGATTACTCACCAGGCGAAGGAGCACAGGTGTGACAGCATCACAAATAAATAAATGAATACACACACACACACACACACACACACACACACACACACACACACAATCGCAAGCTTTCGCAACCCAGTTGCGTCTTCAGGCAGTAGGGAAGGAGAGGGAAAAGGAAATGACGAGGGTTTTAAGGAAGGGGGTAAGGAGCCATTCCAATCCCGGGAGAGGAAAGGCTCCTTACCCCCTTCCTTAAAACCCTCATCATTTCCTTTTCCCTCTCCTTCCCTACTGCCTGAAGACGCAACTGGGTTGCGAAAGCTTGTGATTTTTTGTGTGTGTGTGTGTGTGTGTGTGTGTGTGTGTGTGTATTCATTTATTTATTTGTGATGCTGTCACACCTGTGCTCCTTCGCCTGGTGAGTAATCTTAGTCTATTTTTTATATTTTATTTTTCCTGCTAGGAATTTTTCGTCTTAATATTCGTATCATATAAAAATTAAAAAGAAAGATTTTGAATCTTTTCTGGCTATCAAAGTAAATACCAAAAGTAGGGAAGATCTCACTTATAAAACCAATATTTAAAAAAGGGGCACAGATCAAAAGCCAAAAATTATACAGGCATATGTCTCTATAACCATTATAGAGATGTATGTCTATTACATACAACATATAAGATCTAGGCCTATGCCAGAATAATAACTGAAAGATTAAAACACATAATAGAATGCTTGCTATCAGAACAAAACAGATTCAGAAAGAACCTATACAAACTACATATTTATGATACAGCAAATTATAGGAAAACATTAGGAATTCAATAAAGATACACACATTCATTTCGTTGATTATGTCAAGTCTTTGGATAAAGTAAGTAGACAACTATTGCAGGAAAATTTAATAAGAAGAGGTAGGCATATACAAACACACATTACACAGGTTGGCCAAATAAAAAAATAAATGCTAACACACGAATCCAAATAACTGGGGATAATGAGGAAACAACAGAGGTTATTATTTTAGAAGTTCAACAAGGCTGCAGCCTCTCCCCACAGCTTTTTAATATAGCCTACACATTGATGACACTGTATGGCAATGAAAAATGAAATTGAAGAAATATACCTATTACTTTAAACAAAAAGATTACAAACTGACTTAGTTATTCACAGATGACCAAGAGTTAATTTTGAATGACGATGGACTGCAGAGAACTGCCTATGAACTAGGCCCATATCAAACATGCCAGATATGTAATATGTCAGTATCAATGCAAAAAACAAAAGCCTTAGCTTCCTGTGAAAAATATCCAGTAAGAACAAAAATAGTTAAAGACACGGTAATAAGATTAGGCTTACAGAGCAAGTAGATACATTAAATTTCTAGGAAGCATGTTATCAAACAGGGGAGATCTAGAAAAAAAATTTAACTAGGCTACTTAAATGGCATTACCAAAAGAGCACTCCAATGTAAAGTACTGATAGACACATATATAAAATTTTATAAAATTATGTCAGTACCAACATTACTATATGGAAGTGAGCCTTGGGTAATGAAAAAGAAAGATAAAACTATATTACAAACCAAATCAATTAAATTTCTGAAGTACACCAAGCTACACTACAAAAGACATGCAGATATCAGGAAGGAAGTAAATATTGTTGATCTAAACAGTAAGGTTGATGAATACTGACAAAAGTGCATAGAAGAAGAAATGAAAAAATTAATGACACCATCAACTGAATTTATGGATACCAGATTCATCCCATAGAGAATAACATTACTTGTGACATCAAAAGAGCACGGATGAGATACAACAAAACATTTGTAATTTTTTTCCTTCTTTTTTAACATCTTTCTTAGTTTTTGGATATCAAATGGTATTCTGAAGAGAGCCAAGTGATTTACATTGGACACTAAACTGCAATGCTTCTTCATGATGGAACAACCTGACTGTAACAGCAAACCTAATTAGGTAATTAGATGCCTTCATGGCAGTATGTCAGACTCACTCTCATGCGGAAGGCCCACAATACCTTAGTGCCACATTTTTCCCTACACAAGATTATTGCAACGGGTTCTACTTGGTCTCTTGAGGAGGCCATGCTGAAAAATAGCCAAGACTATTTCATAATCGAAAATAATCATATACTTTCATGAAAACAATACATCTCTCTTTAGTATTTCCTTGTTAGTAGTTTCCCCCATTATTTAATGAGAAACATGGAAATTATATTCCAGATAGTGACAGCAGAGTACCGGTATATTCTTTAGCAATGTTTACTGACAAAACATTTAAAAAAAAAATGCAATTTCTACATGCACTGCTGCCCCTACCCTTATTTATGAACCAACTGCTTAGCTATCAAGAGGGTAACTGATGACTGCTTCATCAATGAACATGAAAGTGATTCAATAAAACTGAAAATGTTTAGTAATATACAGAGTTTATGGACCTTCAATCTTAGGAGAGGGGTATTTCTTGCTTATTTTACTATAAAACTAGACATTTTCCCCAAAAGTAATTACAATGAAGATTATCTTTATTAACAAAATTAGATCTAAAAACTTTTCAAGTAGATAACCTGACCATCATCTTTGAAGTCAACTAATGGAACAATTGATATGGGTCATAAAACACAATATCCACAGATTTATTTACAGTTTCTCACAAAATGCCCTACCAAATGCTCTGCAATTGTCAGAGCCACACAAAGAACACAAGTTCATTTTCAGGGCATTACTGAAGACCGGGTTACCACCCATCAGCTTTGACCCATGACATCATCAACATGTTGGGAAACCCATATATGAGATAGTAACTTAATATGCCTCATAGATAATAAATAATCTATGGTAATCCTCATAAATTATGGATTAAAACAACAAAATGTACCCTTGATCATAGGTCTCAGCCCAAGGTGGGGGTGGAACTCTCTCTGTGAAGCTACAGATCACTTTTTTTTAAACAAAAATGCTTGTACACAAACAAATTCAGCCACCATACACTCACGCCACCTATGTATGCACAAAACACACCAATGCCATGTGTCAAAGCCGATGGGGGGTATCTCAATCTTCACAAGAGCCCTTTCCAGCAAACATCAAGTATACAGAAGTGGCTCTGCTTCAATAAAGAAATCCAAACATTTGGAACTCAGTCCTCCATAGTTTACTGTATATATCAATTTCAACTGTACTATGCCAAGTACAGCTCAAAATTATAAAGTCTGAACACTAACTCATTTAACTGTTCTATGAATTGTATAAAAATTAAAAAAAACACACAAACTACATGTACTATTTGTGAAGAATAATTTGACAATTTTAATGGTACTGCCCAAATTTGAGAAAATTAGCAGTAGTTGTGAGATTCATTTATATCCAGGTGTAGTCAATGTTTGATTTCCACTAGACACAAATCATTACTGATCACGTTATTGGTAAAGGCTCCAGCACTAGAGCTATCACGAGATACTGCCTACAATAAAGCACTCCACATCCATAAAGTAGGTGCAAGACACAAATCCTACAATTCCCAACAACCACCAAATTTTTATTGACAAACAGTAGCACAATTACGATGAGGTACTGCTATTCTTTTAGGCCTACTACATTAGACAACACAAGCCTGGGCATTGCACTGCTTCGACATTATAAAAGATGGTTATTCACAGGACATCTGCTAAGGCCTAATCTAATGAGCAATCTAAGTCTAGTATAAGTAGGTTATGCAGTTGACAGTATCAACAGAATTTTAAGAACAAAAATCACCAGAAATCTCTCAAAGCGTCACAGAAAACCAAGCACGCACGTAAACAAAAGTACAAGTTTCTGAAAAGTACGTAAATAACATACGCAGTCCAAAAGCGTATATAAACAAATTACCGCAGCATCAAAACAAATAGTTGAAGCAATTCGAAAAATGGGTTGTGCTGGCAAAACACAGACCTAAAAGTGCAAATTATATTTCCCTTGTTCAATATTCAAATATTAATCATTTCACAACATGCAATACAATGAAGTCCACAACTTGCTGAATCATTTATGTATTACCTCTGCATTTTGTACAACGGCAGACTTAAAATCCAGTGAATTAAATTCATCTAGTAAAGAATTGATATACTGCCGATCTCCTCGGCTCCTGCCATGGAACAATGTTGTTAATTTATCACATAAACTATTGAATTTTGCTGCTTCTTCTGTATCACATTCACCACTAAACTCCATTCCAACATAACATACATGCACTCCAATCCGCTTGCTTTCTGCGTCCCCAATTGACACCGCCTGACCAGTATGGTAGCAGAACCTAGTTAGTGTTTTGTTCACATAACGTGCTGGTGACAACATTTACACAATAAAGTAACAAACACCTACCGTGGTAGTTCATCAGAACGTGACAACCAGCAACTTTAGAAGGCTCTGAATGACCACTCTGCCTTTATTTGTATGTAAATCAAATTACATGAAAATGTTACGTAGATGGCCATGATTTTTTACTTCTTTTAAGTCTTAAACTAGCTGCGAATGATTTTGTTAGGCTCAATGTAATAAAAATAATGAATTTTGTAACTTCATCACAAACAAATTTTACCATCCATACAGTTATTTAGAGCAACTCCAGTAATACAATGGAACATTAACATAATAATACTATGTGCTTTCACGTCCTAGACTGATGACCGCGCAGTTTGGTCCGATAGATTTACAACCATTTTTTCAAGTCCTATCTCTTATACTGTTAAATGAAGGAGCCAGGAATTCTAATTAATAGAACTAATCCCATTGATCATTACATCATATTTACTGCATCTTAGAGCCTCCTGCATCATCTTTAAGTTTCCAATTATTTCTGCATAATCACAAGTGCATTCTAAATGTTCAAATGTTTGTAGAACTTATGGGACTTAACTACGGGGTCATCAGTCCCTAAGCTTACAAACTACTTATGAACTAGCTAAGACTAAGGACGACACAAATATCCATGCCCGAGGGGGGATTCGAACCCCCGACCGTAGTGGCCGTGCAGACCGTGACTGGAGCGCCTCTGTCCCCTCGGTCACCGCGGCCGGCGGTGCATTCTCTGCCCCCCCCCCCCCTTTTTTTCCATTAGCTGTAAGAGACATTTATCAGTTTCCATAATAATACTGAAATTTACTGACAATCAAATATAATTATGTATGTTGATTTAGGTAGCCATTATGACTGATTTCAGTACAGAAACCAAGTGTATCTAAGAAGAGTAACAATAAATGATGGCATTCATCATTAACAAAACTTGTCATCAGCAGCTATATTCTATGAAGTTTTCAAAGGAACATAATTACAATTTGCCAACCAGTATTGTTTTTGCAAATAAAACTACAGAATTTTTATTGTCTGATCTGACAGGAAACATTTATGAAATTCTTAACGAGAGTACTTTTATTTAATGAGGCAATGATTTTCATGTAAGGAATCATATAAGTACACACAAGACAAGTAATGAACACATCAAGTGATTCTATAAAATGTCACTTAATGCTGTGAAAAAAACTCTATTTCATTTATTTAGTCATAGTTTATGTAGATTTTCTGGATATCCTCCAAAATGAGTGAAGGTGATAAAATGGAAAATATGTAAGTAAATAAAATAAAAGTTGTATTTATATGTTAATCGCATCAAAGCAATAATTAAATAATGTATTAGAACAGTGACTAAATACAACATAAGCCTAAAGTTCTAGTAGCATTGCCAGTAGCCTACAACTTGTAATTCATCTTAAAATTATAGGCTACAATACTTACTTAAATGTAAGAATGACATTTATGATATTTTATTTTGTGACCCAAGAGCTAAATGGAAATTTTTATTTCTATGAGGGATTTACATATTCTTTATATATAGATAAGTCGCGTTTTGTGAACAATTTCAGTGATGTAGCTGATCCCAATATGCAATCGCCACATATATTTTTCTTCTGTATTCCGCCTTATCATCCATTATCTGATTTTATTGTGAGGGTACGGTACGCTATATAGGAAAAGAACGTGCTACCTTGGACAGTTTCGGGAACTTCCAATCAGTAGAATAACGAAGACAAATCCTCGCTATATACTTACTGTTTATGTTAATAGCAATAACTAAACATTAAGAGAGGGCGTAAAAAGAACACTTTTACTGCACTATCCCTTTAGGGCAGTGGGTTACAAATGTATAGTGACCATTGTGTGTTAGGTAAATAAGTATGTTACCCTTTCTGAAATTTTAGGAATACTTTTATTTAATCTTGTTCTGTCTGTGTAATACTTACGTTCTTTATATATAAATTGTGTACGTATTTTGCCAAACATCGTACACAGCCAAGAAAAGTGAGTGGACGCTAAAAACCGAAAAGTGCCGCCGGAAGTGGACTACCGGAAGTCACCTACACTTCCTACCATATCTATGGTCACTCGTCTCGGGATCCGCTGGTCAAGATGCTGATTGGATAAATGTTAGTTCATGACGTCATATACGTTAGCCAATCAGGAGCGCGACTCGACCTACGCGACCGGCGGGGTCTCGAGTCGCCTCACGCATGCAAACAAACCACCTGCATATTGGTTTGAATGCTGTTGCTGTAGTCGTTTTTCGTATTTATGACTACGTATTATGAGAAATATGGCTTTCCAATGACCAACCGCATTACAGACCCTGGCGCAAATCAGTTGTTTGAAGTGCAGATTGTTGTGCTATAGTGAAAGCAAGTTTGATTTCAGTATATAGGCGTAATAAGCTTTATGAAAAATGAATGCAAGTAGCCCATTTCAGATTCTGTTGCTGTGATCTTCAGTGCCTTTTAATACTTACCACCAGATTTCAGAAACGCAGTAATAAGATTTCTGGCAGTGTTACAATTTCTGATTGAGTGTGTCTTAAGAAAGGAGATAACTATTTCACAGTGTTATTTACTTCGGTGCACTTACATATAGTTTCGAAATTTGGTATATATTGTTGTTTAATACGAAAGGCCTCATACAACTTTACGTATAATACCGTATTCCGAATATTTACTGGTACAAATTGTGCAACAGATGGAACTATGTTGTTTCGTATAATTTGCCATATCAGGTTGCATCTAAATGCACTACTTACGGTGAATAAAGCGTGAATGTTTATTTGCTGTAGAATAGACCACTCTACATATCAGACATGGTAGCCTAATACTAACCAAGGAAAGCAGGGTTTTACTTTACAGGACTAGCTAACACGCTATTTTGAATGTGGAAATGTGCCGGTGGCTTGAACCTTCATGTCATTTTTTGTGTACAACTAACGGTCATACTGTCGTTACTGACATAATGGTTTGAATTTTATATGTTAATAGTACCATCAGTATACATTATAACACTTGCTTGAAAGGGACTGATGACCTAGCTGTTTAGTCCCCTCAAAGACCAACAACAACTTGCTAGAAAAAGAATTCAATTGGGCCAGTACACCTAGTGTATTGCCTTTAGGATTAGCGTTACTCTGTTCAGAGATTCTTCCATAGACCTACTAGAAATATGAATACCAGTAACTATTGGAAACTGAACAATAAGTAACTGAACTTATAGATATGTCATGCAGACCTTTTGTTTGCTATTTGCATATTATTTTTGAGGAAATAGGAATACAAAATTGCATTATTTGTTATTGTGTACCAGTTTGTAGGATTTTGTTTACATAGTTATGTAGTATTCATACAGCAAATGTAAGAGCTATCATGTGTGTCCAACAATTCTCTACCCTGCTCTTCATTGTTTTTGACTGCCTTCCTGAGAGTGCTAATGAATATGCAGACTGTCTCTGCCATATATGTGAACTTTCAACTGCTTTTTTTGAAGTACAAGGACTTCATTTCTTTTAGTAATCTCTCTTTTCCAGTAGTTAATAATGATTTGATTCCATTTCCTTCCTCATTATTTTTTACTGTTCATTTTAATTGTCATAACTAAAGATTGGGATACTACCCATTAGCTTTGACCCATGATGTCATCAACATGTTGGGCAATCCATAGATGGGATACTATCTTAATACTCGTGTATTGTAGATAATAAATAATATGAGATTATCCTCATAAATTACAGATTCCAACAACAGAATGTACCATTAATCACTGATATCACCCCACCTTCGGCACTCACTTGTGTGCTGTTAACCTATACCTCCCTATCATAGTGGAGCTGCAGGTCATTTTTTAAATACAAAATCTTAATCTATGTTCTGCTGGTCAAAGCAAGTCAAAGCCAATGGGCAGTAGTCCCATTTCCTGTGAGCCATTTAATCAAATTAAAACTTATTTAGCCTTTTTTCACAATCATTCTGTTTACAGATTACAATTCCTTTTTATAACAGTAACAATAACTTAAAATGCATTGGAGTAGAGTTCTGGGCAGGAATGAAATTGTAGTACTTATAAAAGGAAGCACCTAGTTTCTTCTCCTATGTGGGGGCTGTAACATTTGGACCCAAAAGGAATGAATGAATTAACTTCGATCAAAAGCTTACATTTTACAACTGAATTAAATTTTTTCATTCAGTAATAAATGTAGTGATAAACTTTTTTTTTTTTTTTTTTTTTTTTAATTGCTAACTGAATGAGCTTTGCACCCTTTTTGTGTAGAATTTCCATATTGCCAACACCAACAGTACCCATGCAACCCTTTTACTATGACATAATGGGCAGGGACATACTAAATGTAAAGAAACAAACTCGTGCTGGATGGTGAAGGTAAATTGATCTGTTTGTATTGTAGAAAGTAAGGACACATTCGCAACAAAAGAATATCCCTATTGCAAATGATCAGTATTTCGAGTTGTACAACACATCACACTGACATCAGGGGTCAAAGGTGACAGGTGGCTTAGTGTGCTTCACTTGAGCCGGAATGTTGCGGTTTTGGGCGAGGACATTCTACACTGGTAAAAAACGACAAGAAACCAAACTGATAAACACACAAAAAATGAAAAATAAAAACAGAAACAACCAAGAAATTACATGGTAGTGAATCATTCAATTTAACCGTAAGGCATTTTTGGCTGGGAGATACCATCTGCGATTGTTCGGCCGTCTAGTGCAAGTCATTTTACTTGATGGTACTTCGGCGACTTGCGTGTCGATGGTTATGAAAATGACGACGACAACACAACACCCAGTCCCCTGCTGGGAATCAAACCCGGTCTCTCTGAGTGGTAGTCAGCGACACTGTCAACTGAGCTATGGGAGCAGATAATTGACCTATAATACACCTCAAATAAAGACAGCGATACCAATTCAACATCCTCCCCAAAAAAAGCAACAAGTAACAAAGAAATAGTATCAAATACTCAAGTCATATCAAATGTTCCCTTCTAACGTATCTTTACCACAACCCCTCTTGTATTTTCACATTTGTTGGCTTTGCCTACTCTCAACCAAATTAGCCTCACAACCTAACATGGACCTTGGGATACACTACAGATCTCTGTCATTACAAACAGTTCTTTGCTCTTCACAGCCTTTGGCTTTGCTAATTCACAACTACATAGTATCGTCCAAGCCTAGCCAAAACCTCGGGTTACACTACAGATTAGCCTGTATTTACTTATTCCATTTAGCTGTATGTGGGTCTTGGTATAGAAATCTGTTAAACACTTAATGAAACCAACAATAGGTGCACCAGATAAATGATGCATTTAGAAAAGGAGCAATGTGAATCTTCCAAATACATTCACAGTGGTATGCCAGTGTTATTTGGAATACAGAAGAGTCAAGTTGCTCAACACCCTACTGCAGAACTGAATCATGTAACCTGGACACATATTGTCTGTCACAATCATGTTTATCAGATTTCTACACCAAAAACCACATACATGCTTCACAATATCAAACAATGGAAATTCCAGGAAGGATTCAGCAGTATCTTTGTGAGAGATAGGTTGCTTACCACAGATGTCCAATGAGCTGCAGAAAGTCATAAATAAAAGAATACAACTTGATAACTTTTGGCCGTAAAGGCCTCCGTGGGTTAGAAAGACACACTCACACGACATCACTGCCGTTTGGCTGTTATGGCATCTGTTTTATTCTACTTTTCAGTCATAGTTTTACATTTAGTTGTCACATGTTTTACTTATTTCAGTCTACAATAAGACTGTTTTCAAACATCTGACTCATGCATTAACCAACACATACTAATATGCCAACTGATATTTTAATCGTAAAATCTAGGCTGATGTGTGCATGCATCCAGTACTTGCATTCACGCTAGCAAATATTAGAATATGATGCTTAAGCACAGGCCAGAGGTTTGAAAATGTAATTATCAAAGCCCAAAATCTGACAACTAAATGTGAAAAATAAAACATCTTTCAATAATTAGGTTATATTACTACTTGCATTTCACATGCTGTTCATTATTACACCACTATCTATAAGGCTAACCAAAATGTATAATTACCACTATAGGCAAAGCCAATGAATATGAAAGGCGAAAATCTAGTTTCGGTGATAGGCTCATCTGTAGCGCAGCCTAGGTTTATGTAGGTAGGGAGCCAACAGTTTGGTTGTGAGTTGGTGAGGGCAACGAATGTAAGACGCGAACATCTTGTTTATCTGACAGGCTGTAGTGTAGCCCAAGGTTTAGGTTAAGCTTCGACACGACATTGTAGTTGTGAGTTGTCAAAGCCAAAGAATGTGAAGAGCAAACGACTGTAATGACAGTGATCTGTAGCATATCCCGAGGTCTAGGTTAGGTTAGGAGGCTAGTTTGGTTGGGAGTAGGCAAAGGCAACAAATTTGAAAATACAAGAGGGGTTGTAGTGAAGATATGTTAGAATGGAACATTTGATTTGGTGTAAGTATTAGATACTATTTCTTTCTTATT
Organism: Locusta migratoria; assembly: GCA_026315105.1. Lineage (NCBI taxonomy): Eukaryota > Metazoa > Arthropoda > Insecta > Orthoptera > Acrididae > Locusta > Locusta migratoria. Next base: position 245,257,206 of record CM048744.1, on the reverse strand, counting down.
AGTTGCTTTTTTTTTCGGGGGGGGGGGGGGGGGGGATGTTGAATTGGTATCACTGTCTTCATTGGGAATGGTGCTAGAAAATGAATAGCTGAGGTTGTTTCATTATAAAGTACTTTCTATTGTTACTTCAGAATACAATACAAATGGTGGAATACAGTAACACTACATAAATGTAAGACAATATCTTGCAAATGATATTCGTTTCTTACACTCACATGTACTTTACAAAACACGGTTAAGAAAAGACAAAGGCTGTAGGCAGGTGAGCGGCAGAGTGCGCATGGTCGTGCTACATGTCTGTCATTGTTGTCTGTTGTAACTAAGTTCATTATTTGACCATCACGCCTAAGCTGACTGTAAATGACACTGAAAAGTTGAACTACCATACTTTTGACCATAACTGTTTTTAGTATGAAGACGCATCTATATACTGCATTAATGAGACAAAAGATTCTTAAATGGAGTGTAGGTGGCACAAAATAAGATGTCTGGACCCATACACAACATAGCCTGTAACTACTACAATTTCATTTCTATCCTGCAAGCACGGAATAATTTCAGGGGGTGTGACTGAGTTATCCGGACTGCCGGGTTACCAAGTTTTCGGGACTACTGTAACAATATTTTTCTGTGACTTGCAATAACCACAAATATAATCATCAATAGGTACAATGTAACACGCGACATCTTTGTTCAAAGCTGACAGGTGGTATTGGATACTAGGACTGACCCCCAGCTTCCTATACTGTTGTGAATTTGATATTTCATTGATATCTTGGAACACATACCAGTTCAGTTTCATTTGCTTTGCTTTGCCATTTAACTCAAACATATTTGACTGGGATATTAGTGTGTGTTAAATATTGGTTCAAACAATGGGAATTCCAGAAAGGACTGGCATTTCCCTCAACATGCATTTTAATCTTTTCCTATGGTTTAAGGAGAAAAGCCATACTTGCAAATCCCAGCTTAAATATTAAGAAGCAGCCAGATTTAGACCTGAAAAAGCTGCACTGCAATCAAAAATAGTTTTGCTTTTCTTATAGCAGGCCCTATTTAGCCAATACTGAGTTGAATATGAAGTTTCCAAACATTTACCTGCAGACTTTGCTTTGTACATATTACATTTTTTGGGATAATTTATTCTTAAATTTGTCCTACCTCTGCAAACTTCATTAGGTTTTTCATTGTATTTCTGCCAACAGAACAATTGCTAAAAGTCACAATGTTTAATACAAAACTAGACTAATGAACATTTGTGATATGATCTATAAGGGTTGGTGTGATGCCACAGTATCCTACAGCTTGATTTACTTATGAACTTTGTGTCCTCATTAGGTCACACAAGCCTTTTGATTGTGAAGCCTTAGGGTGGGGTTTTCTTTTTACATTTATAATTTGTAGTCTTTTCAAGTAGTATGTCCTTTTCATTGAGAAAATATCTTAACCAGCTGCTTTCAAATCTTTAGACTCAACATTAATCTCTTTTGTATAGTCTAAGACCAATGCTCAGCTCTATCTGAAATAATCTTACCTCTTCACTTACATAAACAGCAACTCTATCTCCCTTCTGCCTGTCTACTACTATGCAAAACTTCTCACAAAATTGTTCATTACATTTTCTTCTGGTCCAAGTTCAAGTGACTCATCTGCTAAAAGCATACTATAAATTTTGCTACAAAATTCTTACATTTTAACAAGTTATGTTGAGAATGTGTAATGAAACTAAATCAACAAAAATAGGTATAGCACACTTCCGAATTCCATTTCCACTATGAGTACTTCTCTAAAACAGTAATGTGGTGTACACAGTTAAGTGACAAAAGGTGGAACAATGTAATGAAGTTGCTGTAGCTCACTAAACAGATCACAGCTTGTAGTAAAAAATATCCGGAGAAAGTGCACATTTGTCATCCAGTGAACTAAAAATGCCTTTATTTTACAATAATCACATATCCATGTAAACTTGTTTAAAGGGCAAACTTCATTAATTATATTGCTTACAAGTAATTGAGCACTCTCTGTACCAAACAATGAATGAAATACCCCAAAAAGAATAATTTTGGCCTCTGCACTAATTGAGATATTCTGTAATCCATGCTTTGCACACACAGGGTATCCATTTACATTAATCACACTTACATGTTGAGGACAAGGTAAGGCATACACAAAATTTGATTAAATGTGTCATTGCTGGATATAACACAATGAAATTCTAAAAGTAATTTAAAAGCAGCTTGAAATGATACTGAAAGGGTAATTATTAATGTTCTGGAAACTGTGCTAATTTCACTATTATGGTCACCTTTGATACAAAAAGCTAGTTTATTCAAGCATAATAAAGTGTTTTAAGTCTTTGGCCCATATGTTAGTCAATAATTACTGTAAATTTTATTCAGTTGATATTGTAGGACTGTTTCAGAATTGGAAAAAAAAAAGAATGTGATCTTCGTTTGTGTGGCCATAATGTCCATAGTTGCTTTCATAATTATGAATAGCAGTGATTTTCCGTCTTTGCAGCTACAATAAAAATGTGATTTTTCCACACCAGACGCGTTTCGTTTTATTGAATGTAAAACATCTTCAGTGGTCTGTAATAATAGAAATCTACAGTTGGTTTTGTGTTTAGATCGAAAACAGTTCTTAAATGGACCCTGAAAAGTAGGCCTAATGTTTGGTACTTACGGCAATTTCTGTCATCATGCCGGTCTGTTTAATGCAATACATCACGAATGTAGTTCTTTCTGTATGGTTTATAATAAATTATATTTCGGTGTATTTAGTTTTGATGTAAGCGGATTGGAATAGTGGCAGAATAATACATGTATAAATTTAATGGGAACATTATTATTATTATATGATTTTATTTGACCTTAGCTGTGGATTGTTGGTAGTGGTATCTGGAATGAGATGTGGAAGTTATGGGCATGACGGGGAATGTCACATAAAACACCTCATTTGAACTCTTCGCTGATGTCGATTTAACTCCGACTTTCTACGAAAAGTGATATCACATACGTAGCACTGAAAGTTCTTCATATCCATTTTCTGTTCACAGCAAAAACGTAAACGTACAGAACAACACAAATACAACCAAAGCAGGAAAACACAAAATGGCGAAAAAGTAAAGTAGTTCAACATTAATTTCTTATCTTCCTCCACTGTTCAATAACAGGTACCAGGTCACAGTCATCTGTTGTGTTAGAATCAGTGCCTGTGCCATCATCAGTAAAAAAAATTTAAAAGGAGGCGGGGCAGACTTTTTGATTAGTAATTTGTTGTGAATTTAAAGCTCCTTACTGTGCAATTATACACTTCCTCATTAAACTTCCCTTGGCCTCACACCTAGGGCCATGCCCCTAGGTACACATGCCTACAATAATTTGTCATTTTTTAACCAAGAATTTTTACTTCAGCACCATTAAAACATGAAGATACAGCCACCTCTGTTTGCCTATTCTCTCCAACTGTTAATTGGCCCATTTTTGGTACAGACAGTAACCAACTGAGAACCAAGAAACTAAATATTCCTGAATTAGTTTCCAAATTACACATGTGGCTCTAAGTACACTGGTCTCCCCCACTTTTATCAGAATTAGTTTCTTTGTTAATTTTTTTAAGTGGGGAAATTACTGTTTCCATAGGACATTTCTGATTTCTTTTTAAATCAATAGTTCTTCTTTTTTTACTCTTTTTTCCTAATGATATCCTTTCTTTCTCTGTCATTTTTTTCAAACATTAACTTCTCAGTGTATTTCATATAAATTATCCCGTGTATCACAAGCAGCATGTCACAGTGGTTTTTTATAAATAAAAATACTGAATTAAATATTATTTCAGTGGCTCTTGTGCTTGCTCAACAAAATTAAAGTATTTCTTCACTAGCCAAAATGTTAAGCTTATAAACAAAACTAATGCAAAATAAACGTAAAAAATAGATAAGTACACTTACCAGGCGAAGGGGCACAGGCAGTAATAGCAACAAATAAACACACAGGCACACAAAAATGCTAGCTTTCGCAGCCTAGCTGCTTCATCAGGCAGAAGGGAAGGAGAGGGAAAAGGAAATGATGAGGGTTTTAAGTTAGAAATGCTTACCAGTTTTCAGATGTTCTAGAGGTGTATTAGGCAGACTGCTTTGTTGTAGCTGTAACTTCAGTGGCTTAGGATTTTATTGAAACAACTCATAACTCTGACTTTGAGATTTTCAATTTTCACTCTCTAATGGAATGCATGATGTACGGTATACTATGAAAATGAATTTCAGTTATTTCACCCAGCAAAACTGTATATGTATATAGTTTATGCACTATTTCATTTAATGTGTTGTTAATTAATGACATATAAATACACCAGCCTATTTTACTGTTACTTATATTCCCTAAATTTTTAATTGTGTACACTTTGCTATATATATTAAAAGTAAGTAATGTTTGGTTTATTCTGAGTGTTCTTAATAAGCTTGAAATACTTGTAATATTCTGATGACTTTATTGGCTGTAGTCTCCCTACTCCTGAATAATCCCACTAATTGTTTCATTAAAAGTTCCTAAAATATGTTTGAAAATGGAATGTACTTCCAATTTGTACAGGAAAAAAAAAGCTCCTAATATACCAATTTCTTACACAAAAGCTAAAAGCTTCAAATTTTTCAATGTAAGTTTGTGCTTTCTGAAATACATATTTCTTTTGCTAATAATTTTTACTCCTTGAAAATCTGTGGAGTTAGTTAAGGTAGGAAAGGATAAAAGGTAGTTCCACAATATAAGCTCAGGTTTAGCAAAAACTGTATGTAAATATTCACTGAAACATTATTTATTACAAATAAGGAAGTAATTGGTTTCATATAGGAAGTATACAAAGTGCAGCAACACCAAAATTATACTATAGGACACAGTACTACAGCAAAAAGCATACAAATACAACACAACGCTTAGGTAACACCTACTAACAGCAGCAGAAGGAACACCAATTTTAATCGGGATATTGTTGCAAAAAATTTGGGAGCGCGAGTTAGCCTGTCTCAGGATAATGAGTTAAAGCATTAAAACAGTCATGAACTAACTCACCACAAATGTAGTAAACAATCTGATGGGTATTGCTTCAGGCCCATGAACTTAATATCTGCATCACTCGTCTTGCATTGGAACCAGAACTACATTTAGGTAACTTAATGGTCCTTGATTTTCAATTGAAAGTAACATCTTAGGCGTATAACTGAGTTCAGTAGATGTTCTTTGCAATCCTCAATTTCAGTATCTCACTCGGGCATGAGTGTCTGGGTGCTAACTTTGGTCCCACTAACAACAGTTACATATGATAAAGCTTCTTTATGTCTTAAGAGGGATCCTTACATAAATATTCTGCTATGGCAGTCACTGGAAGCTTCACCCACTATTCTCTGGACAGACAAGTACGTTTCATTTAGCATACCACCACCAATAGCTGTACTGTCAGGCTTTGTTTTACATCTGTCATGTAGTAGTGTCTGCTTCCTCAAAAGTTTCATTACAGTGGCTGTACACAATGGAGGGTCCCTCACTCCATTAACTATTCTTCTAGGTACACGCCTATCAGGCATATGGTCCAATATTTTTGTGAACAAGTGCCATAACACATCAATATGCTCTACTCTAATAAATTTATATATGACACCACTCCCTCTTTATCTAATTTGATGAAGATATAAATCAATCCACTTGCTCTAATTTCTCTTTGTACTTTTGTAGTCACTAAAGAGGTCTAGTCTATTTGTTGACATTAGGAAGCCTTTTCCTGAGCAATTTATCGGAGTGCAGTATTGTATGTTAAGTGAAACATGGATGATTAACATTTCAAACATGAGTGTAGAGGCTTTAGAAATGTGTTACTGAAATGGATGGGTAGTTCACATAATTAATGAGCAACTATTGAAATCACTTAGAGAAGAAATTTATCCTCACCTCTGTTAAACTATATGTTGGAGGGGGCACATACTGTGTCATCAAATATTTCCCAGCTCCGGATTTGGTGAGAAGTGTGGTGGGGGAGTAAAGGGGGGGGGGGAGAAAAGAGAGGAAGGAATACAGTAAATAGCTTACATTGGAAGTGGGCTGCCAGAGTACTTTTGAAATGAAGATGTTTGCATAGGAGAAACTTATGTGGAGGAAAGCACCAAACGTCTTCCGACCTTTTATTATGACAGCAGCATATTTCCATCATATGTGGGATTCCAATCAATATGTTCCGGGTAGCTGTTGGGGGGTGAAGTTAATAGGCCTAATGATTTGCAGTAAGTCCCGTCACTCCAATCACTTGCAAATCTGTAGTTTACCCAATTTAAATTTGTATCTTGAAAATCACCTCCAATTATGAGAATACGATTGGGGAACGTACGAACTAATTAACTTTGGAAAGTTTCCTGGTGAGTCGATAGTAAGATGCAATTATAAGTTTGCGACCACACTTAGTGGGACTGATGACCTAGCTGTTTAGTCCCCTCAAAAAAAACCAACAACAACCACACTTAGTTTTATGTCGTGCTCAGCTAGCATTACAAACAGTTAAAATTTCTATTACTGTGGATATGATTTTATTATCGGCTGTGGCAAACACACCTCGTCAATGATTTTTGCACAAATTGCTGAAAATTTTAAGGAAATCCAAAATGTATTACAAACACATGCGTCAATATTAACGGCTAAACTGCAGTCCGTTGCCCAAGCTCTGCAAATGTTGACAACACCACAGCAGTCAACCATAGAGCAGGTATATGTTTTATTTATTTTGTGATCTGTACTAAACAGTGATCATTTTAAGTGAAAGTTATATTAGGTATAGGTTAAAAAAGGAGGATTTTTTTATTATGTGAGGGGGCTTAGCGCCCGAATCTCCGGTCCAGAAACGATCTATTTACAGTTGTCAACATACGAGCCATACTAAAAACACGGGCAACAGACACCGCAGTTTTACCACATTGACTTATAAGAAATTAGAGATTTGACGACTTTATGATAAAACTTAAACTATAGTTAACGCCCAATTGCACATTCCATCTCATAACAACACAACATAAAACTAATACAAACATGGCGTTCAGTGACATTAATCGACTGCGAGGTTCGATAGCAGCCGCTATCGACTTAAATTCACCCTCTGGTTACTTCCGGCGGCACTTTTCGGTTTTTAGGGCCGAGTAGAAAAGTGCAAATCCACTGTGTAGCTTCGGTGTTAGGAACCGAAAACGTAATAATAACTTGTTTTTGCACGGACAATAGCAAATGGTTAATTATAGGAGTTTATCTGTTTATAAAACTCTTAAAATTCAATAAAATTCGAATTCATTCCATTTGAACGAAAGCTAACGTTTCCTCCTAGTGACTTTTGCCAACAAGGAAGTTATGTTGGTATCGCGTGTTTGGCCGCGCCCCCTTGTCAGCTGTTGACGTCTGCTCCTCCTCTGACATCTGTAGGCGCCACCGTGAACTACTTCAGAAATCAACCAATCAGGACCAAAGGGAGGAAAGTGGTCGACCTAACCGGTCAGTGAGCACTCTGTTGTGGAAGTGGAAGGTCTTGTTTGACATCAAAATGTTACGGTGCAGTGTATCACTTTTCAAATGAATGAGGCGACGAACTTCGGGAACACGCTGTGATCTAAAACGGAAACGTGCGAACGTGGATAGTTTTACTGATGATTTTTCAGGTGTTAGAGTGACAATATGCTGTAGGAAGTGTCCGTGTGTGCAGTGAAATAGGAGGTGAAAAGAAAAAGCACGCAAAATGGCGGATCTGGAGGCAGTGCTCGCGGACGTGAGCTATTTGATGGCTATGGAAAAGAGCAAATGCACCCCAGCAGCCCGAGCCAGTAAGAAAATAATCCTTCCCGACCCAAGGTACGTGAGGCGTGGAGCATATCACCCCCTCTAACTTAAACAAGGCATGGAATGACGATGCGCTTATGTGTTTTTGTGTATAAGTTTATTTTACATAAATAAAACTATAATTTAGTGACAGAAATGTCGCTTACACCCATAAGATTAAACTTGCAAAGTGGTTTGAAAATACTACAGAATTCTTACTGTTTGTCAGGTACTGTCATCAAAGTTACGAATGGTTTGTGTACATGTTACACAGTATGAATGAAGGAAGTAATCCGTATGACATGTGTCTCTCTCGCTCACTTCAAGAGGCAGGTTCTCACTTCGTGATAGCACTGTGCAGTTAGTACTTCACCGAGAAGCGCGAAACAGATTGTATGTTACTTACGAGCAATTAAAGACATTACATGAACAGTACCTTCGCCAATTTAGTAAAATTTAGGCTCGTGCCGTCAGCTCAAAATAATGCATTCAAGTTTGTCGAGTATGCATCTGAATTTTATAAAATGATGAATGCATTACAGTATACTTCATGTAAACTCTTATCCTATTCTGTTGTGACAACGGCTGTAGCACTGTTGACATGGAAACAGTTCTGTTGCGACAGCTCAGACTGAACAGTAAATTGTATGCAGAATCCACCCACAGTACAGTATCTGAAGCATTTCTACATAGGTAGAATGTTTATTTATGTGTAGGATGTTGTCATCGATAGTTGTAGGAGAGATGAGAAAGTTTAGCTGTCTGGAGTAATCATCGGCCATAGAGGATCCACTGGAAGATAGTGTATTCATCGCCAATTTTGAGTCGTAACTGGAAATTCTTCTTCTTAACTCGAAGGCTAAGTGCATCGGATTGGGACAACGGTGCATTTATTTTCTTATTTTTAAATAACATCCTTCAATTACACTGTCGTACCAATTAGATTTCCGAAATTTATCTTTTAATTGCAAAAGGAATAACGAATTTGGTTCGAAAGGTTTCCTTATTAATTGTAAACAAAACAAGTCTGAATACATGTAATGTTCAGAAAAACCACTGGTATTTAAAATGTTCGTAAAAAATATCTTGTCTCGAACAAGTCGTTTACGACAGTGCCATCCATGGTGTGTGTTGACATGTACGTGATGTAAATGAACTGGAAGGGAGAGGGTGAAACTCGGAGCCGGCACATGGCACAAAAGCACACAGAGGACCGCCGATTTTAAATGGCCGCAGCCGACAGCTCAATCGCATTGCCTTGAATCAAGAAATTATGCGAAATGTTTGGAATTTAATGTGGTACATTGACACAAAGACTGTCAGTGATCTATAGGCACCATTCACCCTGTCAACAGCGCGTGGTGCATCGGGACGGTCACCCATCCACCCACTGACCACGCCCGACGTACTACAGAGATGTGACGGAAACCTGTGTATCTACTTAGCACCGCGTTTGCCACGTACTCGAAATTTGGTTGGAACGGTATTTTATTTTACTAGGCGTGGCCCTGTTGGAAATTAATATGCTCTGGGTTTTGTCGAACGAAGAATCGTAGAAGAATTGCCTGAACTTAGGCTATTTGATTTCACCCGTCGGCCCAGGGCCGTATTCAGGGTATGCGACGCCCTGTACAGAAATTTATTTTACGCCCCTCCCCAAGGCATCTGGGATTCAAGCTGATATCTAAAAACTGCTATCAACACAAAATTTTGCCGCCCTGTGCCGCTGCCCCTGCCTAAATACGGCTCTGCCTGTCGCGCTGGAATTTGTCGATTGCGCAGGCAATGAACTTTAATTCAGTGTCACCACACGTGAACACTACTGTAGAAACATTACTTGCATTTAAGTTTAAAAGGGCAGGGAGTAAGTACGCTCGTATCCGTTGATCGTGATGCATATTTATAAGTCGTAGATAACATTTTACTCTTTCTCCCTTTAGAATTTCAGTTAAAATTCCAAAGCCTTCTTTAAAACTACAAACGCCATAAATGTAGGGTCTCCTTTCTTGGTAAATAAGTAGTGTTGCATAGCGTGTCTTATAATTTTCCGAATCCTAGGTCGGCTTTTGCGTCTGTGTTCTTCTGTAACTAAACCGTATTATTGTTTTCTAACAGAGGTATTACTTTCGGTAATTTTGACACTTGTCAACAAATACTTTCGTCGAAATATAAGTTCTTAAAATATTAGGGTATTTTTCGTTTCATTCGACTTGTCCCCAGGTGGGATACGTTTGACATGTCTGAATCTCTGAAATGTCTCGGTCATTGTGAAGGAATGTTGACCACTAAGTTTTCGTTGTATGACATGGACTTTGCAGTGTTCTGTCAAGTTCTATTCGCAGTATCATACTTTCCATCTCTCTTCTTTCCATAGTTTTGTCCACGAGTTCATTGACATATTAGTTTCAACCTGCTGTTGGATTTTTCCTAGTTTTCAGATTTAACTGTGGGTTAAATGGCATATCAGAGATAGAAACTACTGTAACCAATATTCTTGTTTTCATTGTGGTACTTACCCACATGCATATATTAAGTAAAATGACATGTACATGTATTTACATAACTATTAACAACGTATGCATCATGGGCGTAACCAGAGGGGGGCGAGCTCAGGGATTCAAACTCCTCCCGAAATGTTGACAATGATGATAAAAAAGATTGGAGATGGTCTTAAAATAGATCGCAGTCTAATCTTTATGCTCAATTACCACCATTTGAAACTGCAAGGAATGTTTAATGTGATCAAATGTTTGTATAGCTTATGGGGCTTAACTACGGCGCCATCAGTCCCTAAACCTACAAGCTACTTATGAACTAGCTAATCCTAAAGACGGCACAAATATACATGCCCGATGGGGGATGCGAGCCCCCGACCGGAGTGGCCGTGCAGACCGTGACTGGAGCGCCTCAGTCCCCTCGGCCACCGCTGCCGGCGTTAATGTGATCATTCGATTTTTTCCCTCTCATATTTTCATAATCCTCATAGGACAAAGCTACATCCTTTCGTTATTTTTATTTGTAAATGCTTTTTTCATAGTCAGGGTTTTCATGTTCGCTCAACCGATCATTGTTTTTATATTAAACACCTTTGTCCCCTTACAAACATAGTCCACTGTGGATGTGTCCTAAGTATGAGATTAATGGTTCAAATCTTTTGTCTTGTTTATAAGCAGGTGGGCAGTAGCTACAAGAAGCCGATTGCAGAAATGATCATCAGAATAAAATACGTGAAATCAGAGCTCGAACGGAAATATTCAGGTGTTCTTTCTTCCCGCGCGCTATTCGAGAATGGAATGGGAGATAAATAGTATAACGGTGCTTCGATGAACCCTCTGCTAGGCACATGTGGATGTAGATGTGCCGCGGTGGAGTAGCCGAGCGGTCTAAGGCGCCTCACTGCGGAGCGCGCGATTGCTCGACGTCGGAGGTTCGAGTCCTCCCTGGGGCATGGGTTTGTGTGTTGTTCTTAGGTTAGGTTAAGTAGTTTCTAAGCTGCAGACTGATGACCACGCATTTTGGTCCAATAGATTTTCAAACATTTGAATATTTAGATGTAGAATTGGTGCCATAAGGATAAAGATAAATCGAAAGAACTATAGCGGTGGCAATCTGTTTTGGTGATAACCAACTATGAGATGAATTATGCGAGTGAAATGTGCTTGGATTTCGTCAATAGTATCGCATGCAAGTTGGTTTACACCGAGATATTCGTTTTGTTGCAGGTAGGACACACAGGAAAAGGAGTTTATAAACTGTTCGTTATTATGAAAATAATCGCCATGACAGTTAACACATTTATCTCACTGCCCTCATGGAGGTTTCTGATTTTTTTACGGAACCATGAATGTATCCAGGAGTGCACCTGTTCGTTCGAAGCAAATAGAGAGCCATAGAAGTCTGTCTTGAGTACTTTAAATAATAAACGCCACGACATTTATTATTATGTACACTGTCCACTTGTTGAAAACCGTAACTACATGTCTTTGCTTTACAGCTCTGGCGTAATGCTCGATAACATACGCTGTGTTTGGCTTTTACAGCTCAACTTCTTATTTTAGAATAATATGCTCACTATAAAAGTGCTTCTGTAAGTACAGTGCGCCATTTAGCGGTAATTTTTTAAAAAGAAAACTGCAGTCTCTTTCTTCAAATAGTAGAATCGCGTTGTAAGTTCAATTAGTACGCAAATAGTATCTGTTGCAGAACTCGAAAAGCTTAAAACGACACTTCACATCTGAAAGTCGTACAAGTACCACACAAACATCTCAATTGGAATGGTAAGAGCTTGGCGTTCGGCTTCATTACTGCGATTTTGACTGCCTCGTTAACTTATGTCTGTGGGTTGACCACTGTGAGCTGGTTTGCTATTATGAGCACAAGTCCAGCGCTAAAACTGGACGCAGCATTATTAACACGTTCGGCCATTGATAATAGACTGGCTCCACTACCCCCTGGCTAAAACCGCGTGACTGGTGGTCAGATAATGGTTGTATCCAATTGTCCTTATAAAGAGCTTTTTGTAAATTGAAGTAATATTAAATTTCGCGTGCAAGTGTTGTCAGTTTAGAATAAAGGCATTTCTTTGAAATGTCACGTGGTTTTATGTTTAAGTTTGCCAAGTGTAACCCTATGTACAGCATACAAAGTGTACCAGTAATTGTGGTCGAAGGTTGACACTCGCATACTTATTGATACAATGAAACGATGAAAGCAATGAACAATTGTAAGTAACTGTATACTTCTGTGGCAAATTCTCTGGATTGTCGCTTTAGTGAAACTTAACTGCATTCGTCTTAGCAGCTGCTGTTATATTACACTGCATTCGTCTTAGCAGCTGCTGTTATATATGTATATTACAGGTGAACGGTAAGGAGTCTATTTACAAATTAAGGTAATACCGAAACATCCGATATCACTCCTCGTCTGCTTTGACCTATATCATCGGCGAGGAAACTCAGATAACGTTCAGAAACACAAAATAAAACTTTCAATTACGTTCAAAGAAACTTTTCACGAAAGTGCTCTGCCAAGCATTTTCCGTTATTAACTATCAAAGTTTCAAGTGATTAATATATTATTGTTAAATAATTGTGCTCCTTATATGGATAGGTGAACATATTTTTGATGATATTTTTGGAAACATTATCGTTTCACTATTTTGGGTCAACAGCACTCTTATTTAAATTTATGAATAAAGAACAGTCTAGAATGCAATAATTTATTTCATTCAACTAGTTTGTCTTATTTAGACCATCTTCAGGGATTTTGAGTCCATCGATGTTGTGGAGCTGGCAGGTAGCTGGGAGCCTTCCAGTGCATCACTGCTCAAGACGGCATTTCGTGTGAGGATATTTTCAGTTAAGCAATGATAGCGAGAAATTACAGTTTTTTATCGCTGTATCTATAATTTTTCTATCTGAGTTTGGTCATAAAAGTAATCATTAATTGCCGTGAACGAAAGCATCATAATTTTTCTTGTGCTGTAAATGGTTGACCGCCCTTTTTTCGGATACGTAGTACGTAACTTGCGGTTAGGTTACACATGTGATTAAATTGAGGCCTACAAAACGCGTCTTCTCGTGCAGTTCAGTCACTGATTAGATAAATTAGCTGCCGACAGAGCTTTTCGAATTTCCGCCATCAGCTGTTGGTGGCGTTTTCCAGCACTGCTCCTCGTTCTTGACGACATTTTTAAGTGATTCCCCCTGTTTGTGCGTCGTCTACAACCGTGAGGCACCCGTGTGCCCATGTGGCAACACCACGGTTACCAGATCGTGGAATGTACGAACGAGGACACTTATACATTTTGGGTTAAAAAATGAGGACATGTTCTATATTTTAAAATGAAGAATGAGGACACATTTTATACTTTAAATTTATTGAACTATCAATAAAAAAAATAACATGACACCAATCAAATATGCTTACACGCGGTATGAGTCCTTGTTAGATTAGTATTTCTTATTGCGTTAAACAAAAATACATTTCTGTGCCCATGTGCCGCAGATTATATTTCCAAAATCGCGTAACTTATCCAATAAGACGATTTGATGAGGAACGAATAGTATAAATTTAGACTTTGAGCATAAATCTGTAGCTAAGGTAGAATATTCAAAATCTTTCGGTGTTTGCATTGACGAGGGACTGAATTGGAAGAAACATATTGAAGATCTCCTGAAACGTCAGAGTTCAGCTACTTATGCTATCAGAGTCATTGCAAAATTTGGTGATATAAATCTCAGTAAATTAGCTTACTACGCCTATTTTCATTCACTGCTTTCATATGGGATCATATTCTGGGGCAATTCAACATTGAGTAAAAAAGTATTCATTGTAAAATGTAAACTTTCACGGCCGGAATGATCAAAATTACTAAAAAATTTCCGGGCTGTTATGCCGAAACGGAATGTTGCCGTCATATACAAACCTACTCGGAAGATACAGGATCACCTGAAATCGGCAAAGGATGCTCGCAAACCGCTGGAAAAAGCAGGAATTTATAGGATTTTGAAGAAGAAATGTAACAGTCTTCCACCATGGGACGACATTAACGGACTGAGGCAACCGGCAACGACGAATTGCGCGCGCATGTCAAAAACATCTGACGTCACATCACTGCGCGCGAGCCCTTGTAAAAAGGAATTTGGCATCAGTCAGTAGCGAGCCAGGGTGTGAATCGGACATCCAAAAGTGCCACGATTCCCCTTGAGAATGTCCTCCGCAGTCGGGGACGAAACGTTGGGTTTTAATAGTAAATCCACTAGACCACGGCATAACAGCCCGGAAATTTTTAGTAATTTTGAAAGTATTCATTGCACAAAAGCGTGTAATCAGAATAATTGCTGGAGCCCACCCAAGAGCATCCTGCAGACATATATTTAGGGATCTAGGGATACTCACTGTAGCTTCACAATATATATATTTACTCATGAAATTTGTTATTAACAATCCGACCCAATTCAAAAGTAATAGCAGTGTGCATAGCTACAACACTAGGAGAAAGGATGATAGTCACTATTCAAGGTTAAATCTAACTTTGGCTCAGAAAGGGGTGAATTATGCTGCCACAAAAGTCTTTGGTCACCAAGTAGCATCAAAAGTCTGACAGATAGCCAACTAGTATTTAAAAAGAAATTAAAGGAATTTCTGAATGGCAACTCCTTCTACAATGTAGATGAATTTTTAGATAAAACTTAAAGAAAAAAATAAAGAAAAAAATCCTTAAAATATTGATTGTCAAGTATAGACAACATTTACTAAACTGACACGTTCCACATCATTACGAGCCGGCCGCGGTGGCCGAGGGGACTGAGGCGCTTCAGTCACGGTCTGCACGGCCACTACGGTCGAGTGTTCGAATCCCCCCTCGGGCATGGATATTTGTGCCGTCCTAGTTCGTAAGTAGTTTGTAAGATTAGGGACTGATGAGCCCGTGGTTAAGTCCCATAAGCTTTACAAACATTTGAACACATCATTACGAAATGTCGTATATATTATCTGTGGAACAAGTATTAATCTAATCTGTAATTTGAAAAACGTGGAGTTTGGTGAATACATATATAAGACACTAGATCCCTAAAATCAGGTACACTACATAAAAACGCACTGTGAATATGATAAATGAAAACACGTGTACGACACAAAAACAGTGTTAGAACTTAGCCTGTTAAACTACCGTAACCAAAGAATTTAGATATCACAGCTTTTTCCAACTAAGACAAAAGAACATAACATCGGTTATAAGCAATATAAGTCGATATTATCCGTGTTTCATGTTAGTCTATAGTTTAAGTGCAACAAATCGATAATGAGTAAATAAAACTTACGTATTTAAATAAACGTCGTAAAAAGTTGATAAATTTTTGACGATAAGAGATTAAGAGTCGGAAGTTCTTAATTCCCAAAGCTTAAAAATGCGGACATTTCCATAGTTGGTAAAAACAGATGCGGACGTCTGGGAACCCTAGGCAGCACAGTACCGCCACGTGACGAACGGTCAACCAGCTAATAATTGTAATCGGACGCTAGTTGAAAGATATTACTGTAGTTTATTTACAAGCGCTGCCAACATTACAAAGCTCCTTGACGAGAAGTATTACTGTACACATTGTTGGGGTAACGGTTCCGGCACTGCAGCAAGTAGTCGATGCTTGCCCTCCGTAATGTCGGTGCTAGACACGCCTCCTGCAGCTGCCAACAGCGACGGCGCGAATCGTCACGTTATCGTGCCGAACAGTATTTACACAAGTGGCGGTTGGAACACCAGCGCCAGCTGTCGCCTTTCACACGAGGCGTTTCACTGGCGTATCAGCCGTTCTCACACCACCGTGGGCTTGTATCAGCACACAGGCCGTAATCGCCATACCAGTTTTCAGTGTACAACGATTTGTTTTAGGTTTTAAGGCCCTGCCACGCTGGCCGTTCTGCCAGAACAATTCCTTCAGTCTGCGCTCATAACGCAGAGTTACAAGCTTTCTCTTCTTTTTCTTTCCTTTTTGTCCCGCATTCGGAGAGTTGGCATGGTTATTTCTCTCAATTTTCTTTCTTCTGGACATCCACAACCGCCCATCTTCAATTAAATGGATCCGCAACAGTTGTTAGTTTTAAACTTTTTTTTTATGCACTACCCAAGTTTCAAGACCTATGTCTCGTCATCAGGTGCATCCGCAAATTACAATCAAATAAAATAGTGACGTCTGTCATGCAATAAAATAGCTACCCTACATCTTTACTAAAGTGATTCAGTGCAAATGTAGTAAATGTACTTAGAACGTAATTATTTTAGTAAAGATGAGGTGTATTTATTTTGTTGCATGACAGCCGTCACTATTTTGATTATAATTTCCGGACGCACCTGATGATCAGACAGGTCTCGAAACTCGGGTGGTGCATAAAATTTTTTAATAAAGCGTGAGCTCCTTCTCTACGTCACTGTGTGGCGCAGGTACGGAAAGTACCTCTGTCACTTCCTCCTATACCAGTCGCGAATGGTTCGCGGATAAATGATTGCCTGTACGCCTCCACGCGGTTCCTAACCTATGTGATCGTATCCTTGTGGTCGCACCGCAAGATACACGTAGGAGGAAGTAATATTTTGGTTGATTTTGCATGAAACATACGCTCTTGGAGCTGACAAAAGGTCTGTACCGCGATACAGAAAGTCGCTCTTCCAGCGTCTGCCTCTAGAGTTTCCTGATCACCTCTGCGACGCTTTCGCGCTTAGTAAATGATCCCGTAACGAAGCGTGCTGCTCTCCGTTGGATCTTCCCTATATCTTCTATCATCTCTACCTGTTACGAATCCCACACTGATGAACAATACTCAAGCGCTGACCGAACGATAGTTTTGTGACCTCCTTCCTTTGTTGACGGACTACACTTCCTGACGATTCTTCCATTGAATCTCACTCTGGCATCTGCCTTACCCACGATTCATTTTATATGGTCGTTCCATTTCAAATCGCCCCTGATGTCTATTCTCAGATATTTTATGGAAGTAACTGCTTCCAGGATTTGTCCTGCTATAGTGTATTTATACACTACTGGCCATTAAAGTTGCTACACCAATAAGAAATGCAGATGATAAACGGGTATTCATTGGACAAATATATTATACTAGAACTGACATGTGATTACATTTTCACGCAATTTGGGTGCATAGATCCTGAAAAATCAGTACCCAGAACAACCACCTCTGGCCATAATAACGACCTTGATACGCCTGGGCATTGAGTCAAACAGAGCTTGGATGGCGTGTACAGGTACAGATGCCCATGCAGCTTCAACACGATACCACAGTTCATCAAGAGTAGTGACTGGCGTATTTTGACGAGCCAGTTGCTCGGCCACCATTGACCAGACGTTTTCAGTTGGTGAGAGATCTGGAGAATGTGCTGGCCAGGGCAGCAGTCGAACATTTTCTGTATCCAGAAAGGCAGGGCCGGCGCAAGGCACGTGCGAAACGTGCGGCCGCACAGGGCGGCACTTTCCGAGGGCGGCAAATCTGACCCCCCCCCCCCCATTTCCTTCTATATTTTAAGGACAAACTCAACATTCATGCCCAAGAAGGGATTCGAAACCAAATCTCGGATGAAGACGAAACCTAATTTGGAAATTCGAATGCAATGTTGGATACTGCGATTATGTGTTAATCCTGAAGCAGTTTTGCTAAGCCCTTCAATGGCTGTTTCCTAGTGTTTTATTCTTCCTTTATTATGGAAAAAAATCGTTGAACGTTACTACAGTCACACATGTCTAACACCTACAATGGCTAGAAGTATTCCGAACGGGTAAATACACTGCGAGTAATTGCAAGGGATAAAGACAGTGGTAGTAACCATGACATAAGTTAGGTTTCGACGTATTTTTCAAAACTTTAGCTGTACGTTTCTGAGTGATAGTCGGACGATTTGATAGTGAACCATGAAACACCTGTCTCCGCGTGCATGAATAACAATTAAACTCTGACTGGCACATTTGTTTGACAATACTACTCGCACACTATCACTTTGCCAACATTTATTTACTGTGTACTGTTTTCTGTTGAATAAATTATCTGTTCACAACCACTGAAAAATCTTTATTTACATTAACTGTTAAGTTCACGCCGCGCGGGATTATCACAGCGGTCTAAGGCGCTGCAGTATGGACTGTGCGGCTGATCCTGGCAGAGGTTCGAGTCCTCCTTCGGGAGTGTGAGTGTGTGTGTGTGTGTGTGTGTGTGTGTGTGTGTGTGTTTTTCCTTAAAATAATTTAGGTTGATTAGTGTGTAACCTTAGGGGCTAATGACCTTAGCAGTTAAGGCCCATAAGATTTCACACACATTTGAACATGTTCGTAAATTCACAACGGTTATTAAAATTAGCTAGATTTCTTCGATCGTGTTTGACTCCATTTTTAAGCTGGCGCCCAGTGACTGTTTTATACAAATGTGTAGAGAATGTCACCAATCAGTCGCAATTTTTTATTTTCTTTTCCAGATCTACATAGATTTCGGGCACAATGTGGCTATTCTCAATGCTTTGAGGTATGTTTACGTCTATACCGTCATGCTGAACGTAACTGTCAACATGACGGTTTAGATGTAAGCACATATTAAAACCTTTGAGACTGGCCACTCAGTGGCCGAAACATAGGTATATTTGAAAAGTAAAAACAAAAATTGCGGTTGTTGGCTGACATTTCTCACAGTGTTCTTTAAATAAAATTCCACAAACGTTCTTTTAATAATAAAAAAACGGGGGGGGGGGCGTAATTTAGCAGCTCGCACGGGGCGGCATTTCGGCTTGCGCCGTCCCTGCAGAAAGGCCCGTACAAAACCTGCAACATGCGGTCCTGCATTATCCTGCTGAAATGTAGGGTTTCGCAGGAATCGAATGAAGGGTAGAGCCACGGGTCGTAACACATCTGTCGATTCGAACAAGAGGTCACCAATGACACCCTATACTATCACGCCGCGTGATACACCAGTATGGCGATGACGAATACACGCTTCCAATGTGCGTTCACCGCGATGTCGCCAAACTCGGATCACGGATGCGTCCATCATGATGTTGTAAACAGAACTTGGATTCATCCGAAAAAAATGACGTGTTGCCATTCGTGCACCCAGGTTCGTCGTTGCGTAAACCATCGCAGGCGCCCCTGTCTGTGATGCAACGTCAAAGGTAACCGCAGCCATGGACTCCAAGCTGATAGTCCATGCTGCTGCAAACGTCGTCCAACTGTTCGTGCAGGTGGTTGTTGTCTTGCAAACGTCCTCATCTGTTGACGGAGGGGTCGAGACGTGGCTGCACGATCCGTTACAGCCATCGGATAAGATGCCAGTCATCTCGACTGTTAGTGATACGAGGCCGTTGGGGTCCAGCACGGCGTTCCGTATTACCCTCCTGATCCCACCGATTCCATATTCTGCTAACAGTCATTGGATGGCGACCAACGCGAAAAGCAATGTCGCGATACGATAAACCGCAATCGCGATAGGCTACAAGCCGACCTATATCAAAGTCGGGAACGTTATGGTACGTCTTTCCGCTCCTTTCACGAGGCAGCACAACAACGTTTCTCCAGGCAACGCCGGTCAACTGCTGTTTGTGTAAGAGAAATAGGTTGGAAACTTTCCTCGTGTCAGCATGTCGTAGGTGTTGCCATCGGTGCCAACCTTGTGTGAATGCTCTGAAAGCTAATCATTTGCAGCTTCTGTCTGTCACTTAAATTTCGCGTATATAGCTCGTCATCTTCGTGGCGTACCGATTTTGATTGATAGGAGGTTATAATGAAGGATTTCTATGTAAACGTAAAACTTGACACTTGTTTATGTTGATGCTCAGTTGTGATTTCCTGCACCATGGGCCAATACGCTATACACCCATCTGCATTTTGCTGCTACCCTCATAAAGTGTTGACTTCTTGATAAAATACAGAATGAGCTGCAAAAATCGTAATTGAACTTCCGATGTTATCTACGAGGTCATTTATTTATATTACATATACTCGCAGTTTATGAGGCTACGGCGCGAAACTATCGAACGCCTTGCGGAAGTTACGAAACACGGCGTCTACCAGTGATCCTGTAACCACTGCCTTCTGGATCTGGTGGATGATTAGGGCGCATTGTTTCATATGATCGCTGCTTTCCGAACCCATGTTTATTTCTTCAAAGACGATTTCTGGTCTCCAGAGATGACATAATATTCCAACATAAAATGTGATTTACAGAGTAAATATGTAGATGTATTGTGCTGATGCTCTATTGGATATAGAAACGTAAAACCAAGGGCATTTTTACCATTGTTTTTTTTAGATTTGAAGAAAACGAACATGAAAAGCTATATAGTCGTGAGACGACGTACCGAAGGACTCCATTCTAAAGCTTCTATTAAAGAACAAAAGAAAAAGAATATTTCACATATTTGGAGCTATTACTCTTAGATCCCAAAACGATTTGGCTGCACTCGAAACACAAATATAAGAAATGTCCCAAATATGGACTATATAAGGGACTGAGGCACTCCGAAAAATGCCAAAGATAATGTCTGATTTCTGTCATCCATTGGGTATGGAGATTAGTACACTGCGCTATGCACCGTTCGAAATTTAGTGCAAATACTGATCTTCTTGATTTGAAGGTGAAGTGTGCAAAATTTCATGAAGATCGGAAGAAAATTGCAGATTTGTGTCTCTTGTAAACTAACGCACGAGGAACAAATTGTATGTTTCATTGTTTATGACGTCATGTCTCCTGAACTATGTGTCGTAAGTGGTTCTTACCCCTACTGTAGTAGTTCCCTCACGGTACTGAAAAATATATGTACCAAATTCGGTTAAAAGCAGTCCATTGGTTGAGTGGGAGATGAGCAACATTGTCGTGAGTTTCAGCAGCAATTTTTTGTACATTTCATTTTTATTACGTCATATCTCCTGAATTATGAGTTGCGTGATCCTTACATCCACAATAACCTTCCTGGTTTGATGGTCAGGTGTGCAAATTCCAGCAAGATTGAAAGAAAACTAGATTTATATGCAATTAAAACACACAGACACACTGTATATAACGATACAAATATGTGGCAATTGTTGCGGCAGAAGTAGTTGGCACACCATATTTTTCGAATGATTTCACCTTTTTAGCAAGACTTTTTCAACCATGAAAGTCAGCTTGTAGTTAAAACTGGAACTATCACAGTCGATTGCTTTCGAGGTTGGTACTTTCTTCCTCTCTTATACCACATAAAATATTTTCTGATTCGACTGAAGCATTTGGAGTGAGACACACTTGTCAGTTGTCTCAGTACGAGCGACACATGCTTGATTGGAGACGTGTCCAAAAATGTTAAAATGTTTGTAGACCTATTGGATCAAACTACTATGGTCTGCGGTCCCTAAACTTACAAACTAATGTATACTAAGGGCAGAACCACACACACACACACACACACACACACACACACACACACACACACACACACACGGAAGAACACGAACCTCGGGCGGAAACGGCCGCCCAGTCGGTAGGATAAAGCCTCAGACCACGCGGCCATTCAGCGCGGTGGAGACGTGTCCGGAGATTGTGTTGGCCAGTGAAGCTGGTGTGCGTCTCGCGAGGCTCATGGAGTTTCACGCGGAGTGTTATCCTGTTTGAGCAACACCTTCCTGTTGCCAGAAAGGGGGAAAAAAAAAAAAAAAAAAAAAAACGAAAAATCTGGCCGTACAACATGCTGCACGTATTGATCGCTGGTGAGCGTTCTCTCCACCAACATAAAACGTGAACAAGGGTTGTAGCTTATCGCAGCCATCCGCTAGTAATCTGGTTGACATGGCATTTCTGGGCTTACAAACCTTCTTATATATTTTTTTATGCTACATTGCTGTCATGATCATGTCAAAGTAATATTATATTGTATACGACATATATAGTGGTCCAGAAACAGACAACAACGTTTGACAAAAAAAACTTAAATTAACTTAAGCAGTTTCAGTGCACTGTGGCACCTTTGTGAAACGTATGAATAGGAAAGATCACAAATTGAATAATAACAGGTGTTGAGAGACACTGTCATGTAAAGAAATTTTGGAAAAAAATGTAGTTCAGCAACTGGAACCAAACCATTTATAGGTGTCAAACCGGCCCCCAGCTGGCTGCTGTATCCACAGCACACGGTATCGTACCATTTCCGATCACAAATTAATCCACACCTTTTATCCACATGACAATGTCAGTCAATACTTATTATTTTGCCATATGTGATATTTCCTATTCATACGTTTGATAATGGTAGCATAGTGCACTGAAACTACTGCGTTAATTTGAATAAAGTTTGTTTTGATCAAAATATCCACGGGTGTACTGCCGGTCCATAGTGTCCAACGGGCACAATATTTCGGCGATCATACATGTCGCCATCATCAGGTGAACTGACCGACTGAGCTCCTGGAAACGCGCCGGCACGGAGATCCGCACGCTACGGCTGCTCGAAGGGAACTGGGTTCTAGCCCGGTAGCGGGCCATGTAAATACCCTCGGCTCGCGGAGCGACCCCTCCGCGGTCCGCGCCCCGCGCTGCGGCCGCGCAGTGGAACGGATTGCGCCGGCGTCTGAGAAGACGTCGGTGTGAGGGCTCTGTCCGCCGTGGTTGTCACTTCGTTACGTTTGCTAGATTTACTCTTAATTAACCCAATCGCTGGTTCCCAAGCTTTGCTAAGATTATAGCCAGAGTCACGGTTTATGAGGTCGTCACTTGTGCGAATTTCAATGGCCTCTCTAACGACGCAGTCCCAGTATCTCGACGTCTGTACCAGAATCCTAGTGTTTTCATACTCCATGGCGTGATTCTCCGA
This sequence comes from Locusta migratoria, assembly GCA_026315105.1. Taxonomy (NCBI): domain Eukaryota; kingdom Metazoa; phylum Arthropoda; class Insecta; order Orthoptera; family Acrididae; genus Locusta; species Locusta migratoria. The sequence continues at coordinate 245,234,031 of CM048744.1, read as the reverse complement.
CAAACAATGTTCAGCGACCGCCGACTTGCTCAGTCCGTCAGTTCACCTGATGATGGCGACATGTATGATCGCCGAAATATTGTGCCCGTTGGACACTATGGACCGGCAGTACACCCGTGGATATTTTGATCATCAAATACGCCGGGAGAAACTGAAGAATCACAAAGTTTGTTTTGTTCGTTCTTGGTGACTGTGGCTTGACCACTGATATATATATGGTATAAAATAAAATGTCTGCTGTGGTAGCTGTACGATTTGGCACTGCTGCCCTTACAACGATGTTATCTGACGTCTGTGATGCGAAGACGTCCAGATCCTCGTTTACGGGGTTGATAATGTTTACGTGATCATTGAAACGATCATCGATGCTCAACTGCACGTCTAACTTGGAAGTTCTCCGAAAGGAGAAGTCACTACTGCGTCGTCCGCCTCAATAGCTCAGACGATAGCGTCGTTGATTACGACGCGCGAGGACGGGGGGAGGGGGGTGGCGGGTTCGATTCCCGCTGTGGGCCTGGGTGTTGTGCATTGTCATCATCGTCGGCACTCAAGTCGCTCAAGAGACGTCAAGTAAAAGGACTTGTACTATGACGGCCGGACATTCCCGTCTGAGATATCAAGGCCAAGAATGCCATACGATCATTTCCATTTTCTAGTACTATATCGACGTCCAGAATCTCGTCTACGGGTGTAAGAATGTTCACGTGATCATTGCAACCACAATTAACGCAAGTCCAACTTTGATGACAATTATCCGTAACAACCATCCCATTCGTCGGAAGGCCAAAATTTAACCTCTTTCAATCTCGCTTAGTTGGCTGTAGGAAGCTCTAGTGCGTCACTGAGCCTTATCGACTGTATAGGATTCCTATTAAGGATACACAATAGTGGTCCTCTGGCAGCTATGCCACATAGAAAATTGTACAAATACATGTGATAGTACGACATTGATTTCGTAAAAAAGGCGAAAAAGATGTCTAGGGTCACAGTGAAGTGGGAGCTAAAAAGGAAAACATTGGTGCAGGAAGAAAACTGCCTCGGAATGTGACACACGTGCTCGGTTCATGGCATGGAGATAAGAATAAAGCGAGGTGGCGCTACGTACCCCAGCCGTACTACGCTTTGAAGCCATGACACTCTGACCAAAACACTGACAGTGTGTTATGGCTGTGTCTGTATTTACAGTCGCTAATTGCATCATATTCGCGTGGAGAGCCCTCAAACTGGTTGTTTCAAGTTTTTGTTTAAAATATAATCACGAAAATGTCGTGTTTATTCTGTTTTAAAATAGTTGTGACTACATTATTACGAATCACAAACGTGGTTTCTTTCTTTAGCTAAGCTGACGATCGTCAGATAAAATAATTCGACTGAGTGAACCAACGTCACATTTACGAGTGAGTATATCTTTCTCTAGTAAGTTTCATTAATATTGAAACTAGGTTTTTTCTTTCGAAATCATTGTAGTAATAAAAATCAGATTTACATTTTATTCCTTATTCATTCGTAAATAGTATGTTAAGTGAGGGAAATAACTTTAATCTTTTGGAAAGCTAAAATAATAAGAGAAAAATACGCTACATTACAAGTAAAGATGTTTTATAGGTTCGTTCACAATAGAAGTGGTAAACTCACACGTTACCGAGGCAATTTACACATGAAATTGTATTTCCTTCAATTTCGCGTTACAGTCAGAACGATTAGTACACACAAACATTACACAAGTCATCACACCAGTGCAAAATCCTTCCAAAAACTAACGACAAGCGTACGCGAACAAGGTAAATACAGCAGTGTTTTGGTCGGATCAAGATGGCTACCCTTGGCTTCACAGCTAACCGCAAGCCCGCGAAAAGCACACGCTTTTGTGCTGGACGTTTGAAAAGTGTTTAATGGCTTGTACAAATATTGCAATTGTAGCTGTTTAAAAGAATAGCAACTGGTGTTTTTCTACCGAATTTACAACAGGAAACAAGCTACCAACTAACCACACAGCAACTGTTTACACGGTTAAATTCACACGCTGAAAATGATATTCAATTTCGACGAGCTACAATAATAATATAGGAATAAATAAAACCATTTTACGTGTTTTTGTTTATATGTAAGATTGGATGAGCATTCGAGTAATCGACCCATGCATGAATCGATCACATCCAAGATAATCGATTTTTCATCGTTATTAGGGCTGATGTTCTGATAGCTCAGTCTTTATACGATTCGTTGATGATATCGTTAAGACATCCATTATACTAAGTGAATTATTTGATGAAAATTTACTCTTTCTGACTTTTTGTGTTACTAGTTATGTTCTCAAAGTACTGTACATTTTTTATTTCTTTAGTAATATACACTCGTCTTATATTAGTTTCCACAAAATGTAGATTTGTTACTGATTACTGAATATCATCTGTCAAACAAATACTGTAAAACATTTTGTGATGTCACATACTTTTTAGTTTGACTTAACTGTTATTCCGTGATGCTAAGATCTTTGGTGTTGTTATGGAGGTAGCGTCTTTGAGCGACATATCTGAGAGTCTCTCATGCTATGATCTTCGATGCAACTTCTAGTGGGTGGGGCTTATACTATGGACAAGCATGGGGGGGGGGGGGTGAATGGCCGGGGCTATTGCAAGGTGAATTTCCTCCGGTTAACGGCACGTTCCGTTTATTCTTACCTCCATGGTTCATGGTGTCAGGCAAAGATTTCAGGTGGAATTGCTACCACTGAAGATATTTTACGGTCAATAAGAGGAAACGCCTGTAGTGAAAAAGATGGCGTCCGGTTGTAGTTGCTTAGGCCAGAAATAGCCTTAATATTTGCACGGCGGCCACACAACTAGAGCAGTTTTTGGTAGTTTGTGAGTCTTTGCCGGGAGTCGCTGTGAGAGGCGGCATTGGCGGTGGCGGCGGCTGGTGGAATGAGCGCGTGCATTTTGCATGTCTCATTAATGCGCGGCCCCGCCATCAACAATTCAGGGCTCGCTTGGCGCGCCTTTCTGTGGCCGAGATCACAGCCGCCTGAAAGACCAGGCGCAGAGCACCCCTCCAGGCCCCGCCTGCTGTGCCTCACCTCCGCTATCGTCGCCGCCCTACTTCTCGTGGTTATCGTCGTCCCGAAGCTTGGTCTCACCCCACTATCTACGCTTCTTCCCCCCTCTTCAACTACATCTTTACACCGACAGGGTGTTCACATATTAATATCACGATGCATCAAACGAGTGGCAGTGTGTCTCTTCTACCGAACAGTTTTGTATGGCGGGTTGCGTTTCGAGGTGATACTAGGCGTCTGATATTAGATTTTTTTCGATTATTCAGCTGTTCATTTGGTTTTTTCCCCGTAATTCACTCTTGTATTAAAGCGTGCAAAACTAATCTATATCTATAAATGTGAATGTCTGTTCGGTGTACGCTTGTCACGTCCGAACGACAAGACGCAGACTTGAATATTTTTACAGTTACTAATTTATACCTGAAGAAGGTTTTAGGCACGGTTTTATAGCGATCGGGTAGATACTTAGTAATTTGAAGGATATAACGCGAAATACGGAACAATAATTACTCTCTGAAAATTATAATTTACTCTTTGAAAATGGTTTTATTGGTTGCATTGTTACTTGAGGGTTCATAATAATAAAAAGGTGGAGTGTATTAAGATGGACAGTTATCGGTGTATGAAAAATTCTACGTGTGTGTGTGTGTGTGTGTGTCAATATTTCGCTCTGCAGCGAAAACTACAGAACGCAAACGAATGGTCTGTGTGTAATTGTCGTTCGAAGTCCCCTGTTGTACATCATAGCAGTTCCATGCCGATAGCTATAAGGGGTGGAAGATACGGTGGTTCAAAGTCGTCAAATTATATATATATATATATATATATATATATATATATATATATATATATATATATATATATAAATCGGACTGAAGGCCAGCGATGAGGTTACATACAGCGAAACATGATACTACAGACCAGTGGCGTAACTAGGACTTGGCTTGGGGGGGGGGGGGGGGATAGATCTGCTTGACAAGCAAAATTTTAGTTAGTTTCCAGACAAACTACCATCTACCACTCCCATTGAAGAAACTAATTCACTCCCATTCAATGAAAGATTAGGTAAAACACCCCAAGTTTTCAATCTTTACCTTTACCAGATTGCTGTTATACGTTCTTTTTCTTTTTGTAGTGGGGTTCTGGGAGGGAGTTCTATCCCCCTCATCCCGCCCCCCCCCTAGTTACGCCACTGCTACAGACCAAATCTTTGGTCTATGCATGCTACAATGTCTTCAGCTCATTCTGTGTAAGGATAAGCATACGAATAAGGAAATATAAGAATAAATAAATAAAGCAGTAAAAAAAAATTCTTTTACTACATCTCAAAAAAAAACAACCTCGATTTGATGTTCCGCGCGTTACATCAAGTGATCGATCTGTGATATTATTATAAACATTGTTGTTGAATTTCGTGATTGGATTCTTCGAAACGAGTGCATATTTACGTGTGATTTCTTATATATTCTCTGATAAATGTAACATCTTATTAGAAAAAAGGAGATGGACAGAGAGAGAGTGGATAGGAAAAGTACTAATTCAAGGCTCGAATGAATGAATAAATAAATAAATACCCGGGTAACGCCGGGTTTTCAGCTGGTCATTATATAAATACACTAACACGAAAATTGTGATACAGATTACTAATTTATTCGTACAAGTAGGCCAATGAAAATACATAATTCGATAGATTGTTTCTCGTAGATTTCACGAATATAAATATTATGTGTGCATTTAGCCATTAAAAGTGTTAAAAGGAAGTAGAAATTTTCCTATCAACAGCTTGGATCAAGTTCTACATTCTCCAACAATCAGCTCACTGATTGACTGTTCGCCTCGACCACAGACGCTGTAATGCAGCGCATCTGCAGTATTAAAATAACGTATTAAAATAAGTGAATATCGAAACATGGAGTGCTCCCAATTCACTTTCTAGTGCCGTTCAAATGCTTCATTTTCGCAGTGATTAAAAATTGGAAATTGATGTTTTCATATGAATGCACCGGGAGAGGAATCTAGCGGTGCTCGGATGGAACTACGAAGTCGAGAATGCCGATATAAATGATGATGCACCGGGAGAGGCATGTAGCGGTGCACGGGTGGAACTACGAAGTCGACATGTTGTCAGCTCTGGAATTCCGAATATCGCAGTATCGAAATAACATTTCTTGGCGTTGTATAAATATACGAACACCGATAATGTAGTTCCATTTCAAATATTAGGCTAATGAAAGTTATATAATTCGAAAATGGCATGAGAACTATATAATTCCGTTTTTATTTGTTGTTATTGTGTCGGGCATTTTCCTTAACACGTAAAAGATACTGTTTCATACCTCCCAGTGCTGGTTAAATTTGACCAAATATCCCAGCGGCCTCCTATGATAATGTTGGCAACAGATGCTGAATAGTGAGAATCCTGTGAGTCTTCATTTTAGCCAATCGCGTAACATCGCTGATGTTTTCTCATGGAATCTTCGTTTTACGAGGTCGATTATTTTTACTGCGCGGACTAGGGTACATACAAGAACCTGTCAACCATAAAGCAGGAACAGCATTATTTGTTTCCTTCATGGTCTGCACGGTATACTAATCGAGTCATTCTATGTGGTTCGAACAAATGGGCAAAGATTTTCTATCGTGTTGTTAATGTTGCCAACATAATCACGCGAGGCCGCCGTCATGATACGTAAAATTTTACCCCCAGTGATCATTGTAAACACAATTGGTCGATTTTTGACCACAGGCAATACTAGTTTATCTAATTGGCCGAGGCACTTCCGAGGCCCGAGTTTTAGGGAGACTAACGCGTAGCTATTCATTTATATGCACAGTGACGCATTTAAAACTATTTTATCGGAACATTTGGAAAAATATAAATCGGATTAAAGAAAGTAGCAATAAAAGGTATTCACCTCGACCCTCGCTGCACCACCCCAGGGACGGAAGGGTGGGTAACTTTCAGATCTTAAATATGCACCCCAACTTTTTATTCTAGATGTGGATGCTCCGTCAAAAGATATGACTCTTTTGCATCGAACTTTTTTCGTTTAATGGTAGATGGCAATGTAACAGGCAAAAATAAAAATGAGTTGAAAAACGGTCAGAACTCAAACAAATACACATCACAGTACGAAAATCGAAGTTTTTTTTATATATAATCCCTACACCTTACACAATCGAATGAAACATAGACTGTAATCATGCTCTCAGTCTATGGTCAGACTGTTCAAAATGTTCAAATTTTTGTAAATCTACGAGACTTCACTACTCTCCAGGCTAACAAACAATCTAATCTAAGTTTAACACACACACACACACACACACACACACACACACACACGTGTCCGACGTACCGAACCTCCGACAGGGAGCAATCGCGCGCTTCGCAGCAAGGCGCCTTAGAACGCTCGGCCATTCCACCTCGGCTCAGGCTGTTCATTGTAGTTCAATGATTCGGATTGTACACATCTCAACATAATTATTCCACGACGTTAACGGTTTGTCCTACTTTCGAGACTCATGAAAATGTTAAAGGAGTTGGTGAAAGTTATGCTAATATGTTCACTGACACGAATGTTCCTTTTGCAACGACTTTTCTCAATATTGTCCAGAGGTTTGCTGAAACTGGAAATAGTGAACCTATAGAAAGAGACCGATGTATGTTATTTCGACGTAATTTCGTTTTTCAAAAATTTTCAACTCATTTTTATTTTGGGGGATTACAGCGCTATCTATCATCTCTCCGTGTAATTTTTCTCACCTACCCATCTAATCTGTACCATTCTACTATAAATATTCATGTCAAAACCTGTTGTCGTCATGTCTGATCTGTTCATCGTCCACGCTTCGCTTTCATGTAAGGTTACGATACAAATAATTTCAGAAAAAAAAAGCTCAGATCTTCAAATTAACAGTAGATGTAACGAATTTCAATTTTGTTTCATCGAAACTGAAGTCTTAGAATTCGAGACTGCAGTTTTTGTGAGAGGCTTTCTGGACAAAATTTATATTAAATAATCCTGATTTAGGTTTTTCGTGACTTTCCTAAATCGCTGTACGCACACGCGGGAATGGTTCCTTCGAAAGAACAAGTCCGATTTCCTTTTCCATCCGAACTTGTGCACCATCTAAAGACCTCTTTCTCGACGGGACGTTAAACCTGAGCAGTGACCCCTTTTCCTTTGCCTCAGAAGCGGCTGATATATGCCCAATGTCTCCTACACGAATCTACTGAGAAGTTCATAAGAAGCGTATGTTGTTGGCAGTTTCCACATTCATGTTAGTCTCTTCTGATTCTTACGATATCTCACAGCGGACATTCAGCCGATTTGTAGACAGCGGTTGCCACTGTTGGTCGTTCTGATTTTTGAAGAATTAAAATTTGAATTCGAACCAACACCTTTTCAGAACTATCGAAACCACAGGCTGGCTAGAATACGCGACCATTTTTCGAAGACAATTTTCGTTACAAGATCCTAGGAAACTGAAATCACTGTAAAAGATACGTTTTATTATTGCTTCAATTTGTGATTGACGTTTCAGCGAGTAGCCAGCCATTCGTCGCTCTATCTTGAGCAAGTAGGTGAATCAGTGTGTTGCCTATTTTGGTGACCATTCAGAGCTTTGGTAAACGTGGCTATTTGCACACCGGAAACTCTGAACCATCCGCCGCTATTTGTCAGTTGCAGCTGCATCTTGTTTAAAACAAACACTGGCCCTGAAATACGTTTCTAAATGTCTGACTTCTAAGAACCAAACTATTAATACAAGTTTTGGGATTTAACAAATCGCATGCGTTAAGCATTTTGCCCCTCAGTATTACATTTGCTCTTACATACCGTATCTGAAAGGTTCCGTCTTGTTTTGCCCCCAGTTCCCCTACTTGTACTGTTTCTTAGATCAAATGAAGCAAATATAAGCATAACCAGTGAAGCTTGTGTGATGCTCAAATCGATCTTTCACATTAATTAGCCCACTTTTGCGAGTCACCTTAGTGACATTGGTGATACGGACTAGTTGCCCTGCTCTCAAAACACACATCGAAAGAGGAAATACGACTAACATTTGTAAAGAGCGGTCTTCAAATCCACGTTTGACCATTCAGATTTACGGCGCGGGTTTTTATTTTTATTTTATTTTCTCTAAATTCCTGCTGGCGAATGCAGGCATGTTTCCTTTGTGTGTGTGAAGCTGCAACTTTTGAACACAGCAGCGAAATAACGACGAAAACATCGAAGAAATTAGACCTCAAGCGGAGGTGTACGGGCAATCATTCTTCTCGCCCATTTATCTCATATGGACCAAAGAAGGGAGGGGAGATCAGTCAGTGAAAAGATTTTTTTTCCTTCCTTGCCTCATCTTGGCGTATACTCAGACTCTAGTAACCTGGCCGTCGACGAGACGTTATATCGTAATCTTCCTTCCAAAACCGCGAATGCTTAAAGGCGTGAACGGTGGGAGACACAGGCAATTGTCGGAACGTTAAACTGCCCCCCCCCCCTCTCTCTCTCTCTCTCTCTCTCTCTCTCTCTCTCTCTCATCTTCTCGCGGTCGTGGCGAGAGATGAAGTGTGTTCGTAACGCACAGATTGGTTCAACTGGGGGCAATGTAGTTGTTTACGCTAAGCCAGCTCAACATGACCGCCACAACTACTAGCATTCCGCGGCCACTGCCACTGCTACCCAGACCTTTCCAACTTTAAGCCTGTTCCTACTCCCACGTAACCCTACCTTCCTCCAGAAATCACTACTTCAGTAATTGTTTTTGGGCATCTTGACATACGTTATGTAAAATGAGTGGAGGTAATGCCATGAAGTTAATCAAAAACAAAATGTGAAATATTAGACCTTAACCTCTCGCTCACAAGGACGTCTTTAGAGACAGTACAAAATTTGATTGCATCAAGACGTAGGCCTATAGGATGTTTCAAAAACATTCATCCAATTTTACTCGTTAGCAAAATAAACGACGTTGGTCGAAGTAGGAATGGTATAAGATGCAACTGACAATACCAACAAAGCTTTTTCGAGAAAAAAATATTCGTTTCTTAACATGGAACATTAAATTAGCATTAGTAAGTAAAAGTGGTTCCACTCCATACTGGTGGCTGGCACAGCAACTGGTTATGAATATATATGTCAAAAGTCAGTCTTAGTTGCAAAATGTTTTCTTTATTACTGACGCATTCCGCCCTTTTGAGTTATCAAAAAAATGTTTGTAAAGTTTATAGGACTGCGGGGTCATCAGTCCCTAAACTTACAAACTACAGTACTTATGAACTACCTTATACTGCCCGAGGGGGGGAATAGAACTCCGACGGGGAAGGGCATCGCAGCATAGCGCCTCATTGCGCTCGGCCGCTCCCCCGCTGCTTTGAGGCATCATCAGATTATGTAAATATATCTGAGCTATTTATCATCCGAAAAAACGCAAAAAACTATCGTAATGGTTATTTAAAAAATTTTTGGCCAGAAATGGCCATTCCAGGAAAAAAATTAAAATTTAAACAACCACGAGGATAGTTTTTTTCTAGATGGTTTTTTTTATGATGATTAGTAGCTTTCCATATATGTACATAGTCTGATGATGCCTCTAAAGGACAAGAAGTCGTTGTCCAAATCCGATGGGTGGTATCCTCATATACTCTAAATACTTTAATAAAAAAAAAAATTAGTTTCAGATCTGTAAGTTACAGCTATATTTTGTTAGTATACTCACATGCCTAAATCTTTACTTTCTTGATTTTCTAAATATGTCCATTTGACTCATTTCATGTGCAATGAGCAGAGTACCGGCTAATTTTTTTCGGCCTAGCAGAGTACCACCTAATTTTTTTTCCAACTAAAGCACTGCATACCAACCTATCCTCTGCGATATACTGTTCAACGGACCTGAGGCCGTGTTCACACTGCCGGCCGGGCCGAGAGGAGACGAAAAAGAGGGGGGGGGGGGGGGGGGGGGGAAGAGAAATCAACTTTTACGATTTTCAAGTTGTAAAAAATTTTGACGGTACATAAGACCACGCCAGATCGTTATATCAACTTCTTTTTTCCGTACAAGCTTTGCCTTGCATGTGAAAAAATAAAAAGTCTGCTTTTCATTCCGCGCCAGTTTTCAGTTTCGTAACGCTCATCACTCGATTTTGATGAAAGTATTCGATTAAAAAATCTGATTTTTGGACACCTTGTAGTACAACATCTTAGCTTTCGAATAAAACATTAACCTTTTCGAAATTCGTAGCAGTCGTCTTCAAATGATGCTTTTTGCCAAGTATTCGCAATTGCTTTACAAATCGTGTATTGAAAAAGTTCGATAGCGGGCAGCTTACTGTTCTATGCATTTTAGACCATACATTACAGCGAGTAAAATGGAGCTAAAAGTATAGAAAAGTTTTTGAAATAGTAGTCGCACCGATATCTATCTCCTTTTACAAGTAATTGCGAGTTATTTGAGCGACGTCATGCCGCGATCGCAAGCCTACGAACTCTGCGGTTGTTGAGCCTAGCGTGAAGCAGTGCAGTGCCGAAAAATTTGATTTTCTGGTCAAGTGTGTAGGTCCCTCGTGATGTGTTACTGATCCGTAACCACAAAACAGGTATAAAGTAATTTTTCTTGGGTGGCGACCGATTACAATGGACGACGATCTGCTACGGTTTTACTTCATGTCATACTTTACTTTTTATGAGAGGCGTACAACGATTTTTCCCCCACACTAGTCAATTAATGGAATATATATTTCGTGTATGGAACTAGAAGAGAGGAAAAAATTAATGTAAACTGCGACTTTACTGTTGATGGACTGAAATAAAATATTGTCATTTTACTTAAAAGCTTTCTAGTTAGAGATGATAAAAGAAGACGCTCAAAAATACAATTATATTTATGGATGCATCTACTCCTAATACAAAATAGATTCTTATTTTCGCTTTTGTAGCTTTCGAAAAATGTTGTACCGCAAAGTGAAAATAGTTGTATACAGCGTGTCCCTCTCGTATGACATTAAATTAAGAATGAATTAAGTAAAAAAACAATACGGAACAGTGACATTAAATACACGTTCTCACCTCCTCATAAGAAATGCTGAACGTGGTGGCTATGCAACACGCTGTACTAAATATCAGCCCACCTCCACGTTCAAAGAACTCTGCACAGCTATCAGATTTTCTTAAGGAACCTGTCTGAGGGGAACTAAGTTTTTATGAACATTTTACTGAATCATCTGATTTTTTTATGTTGTGTTTGACTGATAGGTTTTATCTAAGATGACCACTGTATTTTTAACACACTGACTCCTGTTTGTCTCAGCCAGATGTATTTTATTTGATGCATTTTACCATTCAGTTTTAACACCTTTTTGTCCATGAAGATGGTCTATTGACCGAAACTGGTAGATATATAAGGTTTCGAATAAACAGTTGATGGTTTTTAAAAATGCATTTTATGAAATATATTACGGCTGTTGATACTCGCCTCACCAAAGCATTCACAATTTTCTTTGTCTGGATGATAGTACCTTCGAGTTTAGTACTTTAACTGCAAGAAAAATACGTGGATTTAGTTTAGCCTCAGACAGTGTAGGACAGAAGCGTGTGTCACTTTTTTTAAAATTTGTCTTTCTTGGTGGGCTTGAGCGCAGGAACAAGGATCCCAACCATCTGTCAGCAGAAGATCGAAGGAAACACGTGGTGACCAAAAGTTGTTCATTTTCTTCTACTTTGAGCCAGCTAACAGTTAATTGGTTTTGTTATTTTAATACTTTTTTTCACACTGTAGAGACGCTTCGGATTTTAAGCACATAAGAAAGAAGTGGTAATAGACTCATCCCATGCTTTCGACTGACATTTAGGGGAGTTTTTTTCTTATGAGAACGACTAAAAACATGTTTGAATTTTTTATTCAATTTTCAGAATTAATAATAATACAAGAAAAATAAACGGAACATCTTTTTAACAAGTTTTATTTAAAACAGAAAAAGTATTATGCAGAGAAACTTGAAAACAGGCTGGAGGCGAGAGTTACTACTGCTGCAGAAGCAATACCATAGCCTAATCGGCACGCGCCGGAAATATTAAATATTTCGAATGCCGGCTGCTCGGCGTGAGCCGGCTGAAGCGGAGTGGTCTCGGCCCGGCCGGCAGTGTCAACACACCCTTACCTTTAGAACGCGGCTGGTATTTTCTTTCCTCATCAGAGCTGCATTACGGATTTTTTTATTTATTTACTAGCTTAAACCCGCGGCTCCGTCCGCGTGTTGGTTGATTATGATAAACTATCTTTCAGTAGTGTGCTATAAGATTGGTTCTGAAGGATGAAATGAAATGCAATACCTTCTTTAGAAACAAACATTTTTAATCAAAATTCAAATAAAAAAATAAAATCATGTGAAGTGCTTAATGATTTACAATAAATAATACATTATTCCTTACAGCATGTGTTGCAATATCTCAACACGTATGGTGACTAATGTCCAAATTCATTTCAATTTCATTTTAGCGCATTCTGGTAAACTACATTATTTGTATTAAAATAAATTTTTTTACTGATTTTTTTATTTATTCTCTTATTTCCTTATTCGTATACTTATCCTGACAGGGAAAGAGCTGAAAACATTGTAGCATGCATAGACCAAAGATATGGTCTGTGGCATCAAGTTTCGCTGTATGTAACTTCCTTGCTATAGAGTCGCAAGCATCATCGCTGGCCTTCAGTCCGATTTTTTTTATAATTTGACGACTTTAAACCACCATACCTTCCACCGCCTTATAGCTATCGGCATGGAACTGCTATGGTGTACAACGGGAGACTTCGTACAGCAATTACACACAGACCATTCGTTTGCGTTGTGTAGTTTTCGCTGCAGAGCGAAATATTAAAACACACACACACGTAGAAATTTATATACACCGATAACTTTCCATCCCAATATACTCCACCCTTTTATCATTATCAACCCTCAAGCAACAATGCAACCAATAAAACCATTTTCAAAGAGTAAATATAATTCTCAAATAGTAATTATTTGTTCGCATTTCGCGTTATATTCTCAATCAGATCGCTATAAAACCGTGCCTAAAATCTTCTTCAGGTATAAATTAGTAACTGTAAAAATATTTAAGTCCTTGCGTCTTGTCTTTATATATATATATATATATATATATATATATATATATATATATATATAAAACCGTGCCTAAAGCCTTCCCCGGGTAGACATTACTAAGTGTACAAATTTTTAGCTCTTTATGTCTTGTGGTTCAGGCTTGATAAACGTACACCGAACATTCACATTTATAGGTATAGATTTAATAGTGGTTGTCATGTAGGAAGTGAAGAAGGAACAATTTTTCTGTGAGGCTATCAACATTGCGGGACGCGCGCGCCCACAGACGGCAGTCGGCGTGAGACGTAATGGGACGGCGTGAGGCGCGCTCCCACAAGTTATCCGTGATGAGGCGTCAGCGCGAGGCGACTGCACGCAAAGTAGAGACCAAAGCCCGCCCGCCGCGGCCTCTCATTAAGCGTCCTCTCGCGGGACGAGGCCGAGCAGCTGCTGGCGTCGCAGCGCCCAACCAACACCTCCTAGAAGACAAGGCCTTACAACAGGCCGTGGCTACGTCACAGAGGCCCCGGCAGCCACCTCACTGGCCGGCAGCTGCGCGGCGTTGGGCGTGCCCCAGCCAACAGCCAGTGAGGTGGCGGCCGCGGCCTCTAAGTGTGACGTAGGCACGGCCTGTTGTAAGGCCTTGTCTCTAGGTCTCTAGGTGGTGTTGGCCCAACTCCACTGCACTGGCAACAATCCGGCGCGGTACAATCTCGCCTCGTGGAGGGCAAAGTGGTCAACGTGATACTAGCACAGTCTAAAGCCCTTTCTATCACCACGTTTACATGCAACACATCATCCGGAAGACGAAACCCGATTTTCGTAAACCGTTTTACGCTGTCGTGTTTACATGGCATAGCCTGAATCGGATTTCCTAATCCACTTAAGATGGCGGCTGAGAACAGCTGATTCAGTCTCCGATTTAGTCAGCATAAGCGCTATTTTTCTTAAATACACAGATTCATGCTCACTCTAATATTAATACTTTTACTTCACATTAGAAAATATCACTCTGACCATATGTGCCGAAAATTGTTAAAAAAAAAAAGAATAAACAATCTGACAAGCCAAGAACACTTCAAAAACGATTGCGTTTACATGGGCACGAAAATCGATTGTGGAACTGGAAAACCGCTTTAGAGAAGTGGATTTCCAGAATCGATTTTGGAGTGTTTATGTGACCAACCAAAAGCGGAATTGGGAAATCGGTTTACGAAATCCGGTTTTGGGAGCCCATGTAAACGGGTGTTTATGAGACGTGCAACACGCACAACGAAGTCGTTGTCTGCTGCAGCGCCTCTTGCGATAGACCTTCGAACTACAAAGAAGCGTTCAAACGGTACGCAATTGTTGAGTCCTTTGCTTCACGCGTCTACTTCGTTTGTTATGAACTTACATCAAATGAATCGCCGCGTTAACATCACTTTTCGAAACTGCATGATATTTGTGTTTTAGACTGCCACTGTGAAACTGTATTTGTTTTCGTGCAGTTCAGGCGTAACTACGTCGCTCACATGTGTTAACGTCCTCATTATAAAATGCGATTACATACTTCCAGCCCCTGCGGTTTGAGGCGCCTATGTATATGATGAACAAGCTCAGGTGTTCATACATAGACCTTTCACTTTGATAAAGCTTCAAACAATGCTCACCAAAAACAAATATTTCATCTGTTAACTACAGCATCTTTCAGGAAAAATAGCAAATATTTTACAAGATGGTAATAAAGACGAATTGCAGTTAAAATTTCATATAACGTGTGTCCAATTTTTATTGGGTACAGAGATACAGCTCTTGGCATGTACAACAAACTGATCTGGATATTTTGACTGATTCTTTCGTCGGTTCTTGGTAGATCACCATAGTGACTTATTTAAATAACCGGTTTTCGACGTAGTTTAGTCTGAATATGTTCTAGTAAGCCGAAAACCGGGTAACTAAGTGGAAATGAACGTGTAGAAGATACACAAAATTCTACTTATCAGTAAGTGTAATGTTGTACTACCAAGAACCGACGGATAAATCAGTGAAAATTTCTTGATTTACATTTGCTATGCGTTTGTTTCGATTTCATATTAACAGCTATATCTCTATAATCAATAAAAATTGTACACAGGTTATATTAAATTTGTAATGCAATTCTTCTATAGTATCACCTCCTAAAATACTTACGACTGAGTCGAAAAACTACGTTCCTCTGAGCAGGAGACAAGTACACATTCTCAAACAAATTCCCGACTTGGCATCGTTTGTCAGCTGGTTCCTCATTCGGTCGTCTGCGCATGCGCGAAGCACTTCCAAACTCTTGAGAATAAGATGCCTCGTATTCCGTCTACTAGCGATCGTATGCGTGCATCTTGTGCAAGTGGACGCGTCTACACTGTACGCGGACAGCGTGACCGGTGCATCATGGGTAATCTCGTAAGCTCTCACTTCCCGTGTAGGAAGGGCTTAACATATACAGTCAACGACACTCGCGCAGATTTTTGTTATGCACTGCGACAGCAGCCCTCCAAGCGGCAGCAAGATACATTTCTGAATACAATATTGGATGGATGTGAATAGTATCGGTTATATTGATTTTAATATACTTTTTACATTAGGAACGTATGTAATGTCATAAATGGCGTCTGTGCTGAAAACCTCCAGCGTTGGGGAAAGGCTTCATCCTTCCAGTGTGACTGTGGAAACGAGCACCGGACAATCAACTACATTGTTACAAGCTGCTGCAGAAGAGCTTATCAAGGAAATATAGAAGATTTGTTTGAAGTGACAGAGGCAGCCCTTGAATGGATAGAAAACTAGATGTTAATTTGTAGATTAAGTAGTTCACCTCTTTTATAATTTGTAAAATTATGCAGTTAATGTACTTTGTTGTTGTATATTTTGTAAAATCAAACTCACGACTGTTAGTTGCAAGTCATCTGTATTGTCATACGCTAAATAAATAAATAAATCTCTACCTATAAAATTATCTCGGGCTCACAGCCGCGTCAAGTGGTTTGAACCTACGAGCCTTCGGCCGACATTATCTCGGTCGTTTTAAAGTGGTGACGTCTAATCTCTGCTGCGACCTGTGACGTCACTGGTGCTCGCGACGTGGCCTACGAGAAAGACAGGCCCCAGCGCAGTCGTCATGCCACGTAAGCAAGGTAGTTCCGAGCCGGCGCGATCGCTAGCTCAGTGGCTGCCCGCTATGACGCAGTGGGCAGTGCCCCGGCGACTGGCCAATCGGCTAGCGATCCCGCCGGCTCGGAACTACGTTGCTTACGTGGCAAGACGACTGCGCTGGGGCCTGTCTTTCTCGTAGGCCTCGTGCTCGCGACGTCGCCATGTAAGGCTACGCTCTCCTAGGTGATACGGCAAACGCCTGCGTTTCCCGCGGTCTGCTGCGGACCGCACGTCGCTGTCGTTTGTTTTCCTAGGCGCGGGACCGTGAAAAGTGAAAGTCTATTTCTAAATAAATTGGCAACTGAACGCGATACAGTAGTCAAAGAGCTACCTTCTGATACTTTTTTCAAATTTAATTTTTTGTCACTGAAAAGGGAAATACTTGAGCTTTTAAGAAAAATTTTGTATTTTTTTTCTCGTTACTGTGTATTTATCCCGCCGTTATCTGTTTAACTATGTATTAAACAGTAAAATAGTTTTATAATGCCTTCAGTGCTATATATTGACGATGTTTGCAAACTTTCCGGCCCATAAAGATCGTGATAGTGAAGTAATAAATTAGAATCTCACGTCTGTCGCAGAACCTTCACCAACCCACATCCGCAATGTAGTAAACGACAAACGTTTTCCCTTTATATTTTTTATGAGGGTGTAAGCGAGAAAAAGTTTAGGAAAGATTTGAATGTACTTTCACAGGTTGCTGGAAGGCGTTAGGTGCTATCTTTTGTCCTAGACGAGAGCAGTTGATGGGCGCCGCGCGAGTTCAGCGAAGGACTTTGCTAGACGTGCGTCTTTATGGCACTATGGAAGTACGTGAAATTTACAGAAGAGACGAAGACTCAATTTATTCGTAAGACTTCTCAGGAAGCACATGTTGGACAAATGTTTTTACATCGCGAAAAAGAAGGAACGTAGAACATTTTAATAACAAGTGTAACGAATGTCTCACTGAATCTGATTAGGAGTGTTAGTGAAACCAATTACACTAGCATAAAATTCGCAGTTAACTTTAGGTTAGTTATCATTCATAATTAACGTTACTATGTATTAGCAGACAACGTGACATTGTATCGATTTGTTATATTCTGCTATGCTAGTATTACAGTGGATAGTCGATTTGCCGAACTTCTGTTACCCACAATGAAAGCGTTGACCGTATTGGACTGATTATTATATTTACTGTTGTGCCATTGTTCCAATAGAATAAATACATATTCGGGGAAGGTAATTTACACATGACGAAAGCATTGACCTTATTGGATCGTACTGAATTGTTCTGTTTCCACACTCAATAAAATGCATTCATATGTAATTTCTGAAGGTAAGGAATGGTCTTCAGAATATGACAAAAACATTATGTAGTCTGAATAAAATATAACGTATTGTAACAGAAAGAAAAATAATGATACTCCCTCAGCTAGCAAAACGGCCATTAAGGTAATGTTTTGATCGCATGCCGGGTCCCAAACCGCTCTATTTATCAAGAGTTCTGTCATGTATTTTAGTCTCCATCTGCTCTTTCATTACGCTTTCCCAGAAACTTTGTTCTTGTAATGATAGCTGTCTCGTCGAACGTAACGCAATACGATGTTTGTTTTCCATAGCATGCTCAGCAATTGCTGACTTTTCTGGATAACGTAAGTGAAAACATCCTTCGTGTTCAACACAGCGCTGTTCAACAGTATGCACTGTCTGTCAGATGTAAAACTGTCCACAGCTACACAGCATTTTGTATACACGTGGCGCCCTAAGGCTTACGCCGTATTTCACAGCTTTCATCAGCTGCCGTAATTTTGTAGGCGGCCTGAAGACCAAGTCGATCCTGGGTCTTAAGGAGCCAACTAATTTTCCCGTCACTGAGCCACAAAACGGCAAATATGCGAGCTTCTTTATGTCGCGAGCACCAGTCATGTGACAAGAAGCGGCCCAGCTGTATAAGGGCGGCGGCAGCAGTGATTCGACAGTCACCACTTGACAATGATCTCGACTGAAAGCTCGTGAGTCTCAAACCGCCGGACGTTGATGAAAGCCCGAGAGAATTTTACAAGTGAAACATTTCTTCTCGACTGATCCACTCTCGGATAGCGTGCGGGAGAAACGAACACCCAAATCTTTCAGGTTCTGATTTCTTTTATTGTGATCATTTTCCCCTGCCATATCGCCACCTTGGAACAACTATGTAACTCGATATTTTGCTGATATGAATTATCTCTAAGACCCTTACCTACTTGGTGTCCTCTATTCAATGCTGTAACTGGATATCTTCCTGCAGCGTCTCGCTGAAGAGCGCGCGGTTGCTCGCCGTGGAGGTTAGTCCTCCCTGGGGCATGGGTGTATGGGTTTGTCCTTAGCTTAGTTTACCTAGGTTTCAATAGTTTGTAAGCCATGGACTGATTACCACGCAGTTTGGTCCGATAGATTTACAAACATTTGAACATTTTTGATGACCAACGTATTTAAGTCCCTTAGATTTACAAACATTTGATATCTCCCTGAATTTACTTTTGAGGCACAATACATATTTCAACAAGGGGGTAAGAATTTAACCAGGTAGTATTTCAGTGCTCCCAACAGATATCTTGAGTTAACCAGCGGTGGCGTAATAATAAGGGCTGATATACACGTGACAGTCTTTTGCACTCGGAGAGTTTGGTATTCTCAGTTTAGACTAGAGGTTAATTTTCGCTGTCAGTTATCAGATTGTTATTTGAGAATACCTTCTACGACTGTCTGACAGTCTTGCGACAACAGATGTCTGTCACGTTTGCACATAGCAGGGCGAGAGAGTCTGTTGGAGCCGACAAATCACTCTCTTCTAGTTTTTCGGTCGTGATTCCTTGCGTGAAGAAAGAAGTTGCAATGTAACAGCGTCGGGCTGCTAATACAGTTTTAATACTTTCAGTAACAATGATAAACCGTAAACGACGTAAAAGACAATGGGTTAGACGGCAGGATGATTTTGGAGCATGCAAGACAACAATTGTAAAGCTTGTCGAGGAAAATTTACAACAGTGTCGAAATTTCACAAGAATGACAGCAGTGGCAATGGAAGAAATATTCCTTATAATTCGACCCAAAATTGCAAACAGAGACACTGTTCTGCTTAAATCCATTAGTGGTTGAAATAGACTGCTCGTGACACTAACAAGGAGACCACATGGATGTGGGATTCCTGTAATTTTTTATTATTGTGGTACCCGGTACGTGAAGTTCGGATCCCAAACAGTAACCCCCAAAGCCATTTGATGCATCTCTCAAAAATTATCGACGAAATCGGTTTTGGAATTTTTTTCGTACTTTAATCAGTCGTTTCATCATCTCTCGTTGGTTTTTACATTGGTCAACGTCATCTCGACCATCTCGTCGAGAGGAGATTGTCCTGGCCCGGCTTCGTATTGGCCACTGCCGTTATAGCCACCAGTATTTACTTCGTGGTGATCCTGCTCCCTTATGTGAACAGTGTGATGAACCTTTTACTGTGTACCATCTTTTAGTGCAATGTCCATTTTTAATAGTCTCCGTCATGATCTATTTTTACCATTTGAAATGTCTGATATTTTAGCTGATGATCCGCACTCTGCTGACAGAGTTTTGGTTTTTGTACATCGTGCAAATATGGCTAAAGCCATTTAAGTTCTAACCCCGGTTCGATTTTACTATGGGCAGTGTTGGGCGCTCAGCAGTTGTGCGCCCAAAAACCACAAAGTCGTTTATCTCTAACCCTGACATTTGAGACTCATGAAATCGTAGGATTGACTGTTCAAATTGGACCACATTTTTTTTTCTCAAGTGCCTACCTCATTTAAATAAATTCATCAGACACATACTAAGTAACACGTATGTAAATGTAATGTATGTGAAAAATGTTCATCTTTTCTTCATTGTTAAATAAATGAGACATAGCGACTGGTTATGTTATTGTACGTTATACGTATTATTTACGGTTCTCAGGAAATTGCCGATTTTTCTTTTTGCTGAAGTAACCAATTTTTCGTCACCTTTTTATTTTTGACATGTGGCTGATAGTCATATCACCATGCGAATCAATCGCCTGAGTACTCGCAACTGTCTCCACAATATGGGTATACATTGCAAGAGCCTGTGGGCGGGGATGTTGTGCAATGGATAACGTGAATGTCCAACCCTTGATCGATTTACCTGGGTGACAATTTTTTTTCTTCGTATATCAATGGTATGTAACAAGTGTGCGATGTTCTTTATGTGCCCTTTGCTATGTTGCACTATTTAAGACGACTACTTCAAATATAAGTTGATTGCCAGTCGTGTTTTTCTAGGAGAATAAAACAGACGATTTCTTCTCTCAGAAACACGCTATGCTGACATGTCTCGAAATACGGAGCGTAGTGAGTACTTTTATTTTGTGTCTGCATTAGTACGATATAACATATTACGAAGATGTGGTTACGTAAAAACGTGTGGAGTACGGCATGCAATATGGCCGCTAAGCACTCAGCTCTCCGGACAATGCCGGTATAGTTTTTCTTTTCTGGGACCTACTGCGAGCAGCTGTCGCGTGACAGTAGTTACTCGAGAGCTCGAAATTGGCAGAGCGTGACTGAGATCTTGCTCTTCTCTTGAAGACTTCCCGCTAACTGAATCTCGCCGCAGTTTAGGCGGCATGTATTACTAACAAATGCTATTTGAGAGTGAAATCACTCTAGTTTACCTAGCTTCACTGCAATGATAACTGTAAAGCTATAAGTAGATGTCTTGAGTTACCTAGTTCAATCCTTAACAAGTTAACACTGCTGCACAATTGTTGAAAATTATTTTTTATTGTGTTTATAACATATTTTTCAGTGCTTTTAAAATTATGGAATGTAACTCAATGCATTCGGCAACCACTACAGAACAAAAACAGATTCGGAAAATAATCTGGCATGCTGACTGGAAGATCATTGCCAGGTGTTCAGAAGAAAGGGTGACAAACCGTAAATAGTTCACGAAATAACTCGTGAGAAGATTATCGATTGGAAGTATCATCTCAATTGCCACATAAATATTAGGAAAGAAGATGAAAATGAGAACCTGCCGGATGGCAGAAAATGTACGGCTAAACTTAAAAAAAAAGCGTTCATTAGTCATGCGATTCAAAGAAGACTTCGAGTAAGAGTTCAGATTTCTCGATTGTAACAAGATTACAAGAAAACTCAACAATAGCCCGTTGTCAGACACCAAATATAATCGAGAAGAATCTGAATCATTACCTGAAGACGTAGTGAATGACGTTTGACAATAATTATATTTTAAATTTTTGTAGTGTGTTTGAAAGTGAAAAGTGAATGAATAACAGTGTATTTCTAAATATTTTAATTGTAGTGTATGATCAGTTCTTCGTATTTCGGAATTACTATGTATTTCTTTGCCAGAAACATGCTAATGATAGTTGTTGGTTTATTTTTGAAATTACATGTAGGAAATTCGCCATCTGGACCAAAGCAATGCGTAGGTATATCCATTTATAGTAAAAGAAATCAATTTTGAAAGGAAAATAAGAACAAAGCTAAAAGTACTGACCTGGTCGAACTAAATAAGTACAGGAGATTAGATTTATTTCAGATGCTTAGAGTACAGTGAAGCTTTAAAGTTACGAGAAATCTTGAAATGCGTTTGCTGCAAACTGCCATTTCAAGCTACTCCTTTGTTATCGTAAGGTGACGACATGGCTTGGCCCCACCGCCGCAGCAGTCAGTTCGATGGGCAGCTTGTTTGCCCGGTCTGAAAAATAAAAGTCCAAGCCTTGCGGCTACGCCTTCACTGAATGACAAATGATACATAACATGTCGTGGCTTTTTCGATTATCTTGGATTGCACACTGCCTATGCTAAGTTATGCTTGTCTGATGGTTAACTACACCTAACATTTTTTTTCCTCTCTATCACACAAACATTCACTCTATGGCTGTTCCCCTTCGATACTATATCTACGTCATTCATCCATCCTCCCTCTCTTCCTTTACATTTATATATAAATATAAGTTGTAATTGTGACTACGATATATACACAAGTGGATAATTATTTACAGTTTTACATTCTTGCAGCAACTAATGTTACAATTTGGTTTCTTTTGGCCTGCAGCACTATAAATGTTATTTAAAGACATTATGCAATAAATCCTAAATTCTGCTTTAAATATAATTATTTTATTACACTATAGGCCTATTTCGGCTTTTAGCCCCAACGTCAGATGTCTGTTGGTCCTGACATCCATATACATAGATGGTTTTATTGCTGTCAGTCATTTATTTATTGCTTTGAATTTTAATTATTGCAATATTTTTGATAACTTATTTACGTTGTGATGTGACAGCTTTTTGATAACATCTCTGTTTATCAAAAAGCTGTCACATCACAACGTAAATAAGTCATCAGAAATATTGCAGTAATTAAAATTAAAACAACGTAAGTTATCAGAAATATTGCAATAATTAAAATTCAAAACAGTAAATAAATGACAGCAATAAAACCATCGATGTATATGGATGTCAGGACCAACGGACATCACTTGACGATGGGGCTAAAAGCCGAAATAGGCCTATAGTGTAATAAAATAATTACATTTAAAGCAGCATTTAGGATTTATTACTAATGTTACGTTTATGTAGAATAGTGTGTAGGAACCTTCATTCTCGAAGGTAGTCTGGCCGTCTTGTGGAGACCAGTGTGTGGACGCGTTGACCCAGTTCTCGGACCAGTAGCTTGTGGACTTGTCTCAGTTCCTCATAGAGCTGCTGAAGCGGTCTGTTAGGTAGGGGAGCCCTTTCAGCTGGTGTAGTTCGTCGGCCCGGTGGTCTTGGGATAGGGCGGTCGAATGAAAACGATACGGCTTGGGGCTGCTTGCAGGTTCTTATTCAGGCGGATGGCTGAGAGCGAGTGCGCAGGATGTGTAAGCAGGGCCGCAGTCTCGGTGCTGTGTGAAGTCACGCGGGCGTTCTTCTGTCGTGACGCACGCAGGCGTAGTGGCTGCTGGAGGTGAGCAACGCGATTCATTTTCCTGCCATTCAGTCAGTCACTGTGAATCGATCCCCACGATTCGTTTACGATTCTTACTGGTCTTCAATGGCACGTTTCTTACAGAATACCAAAACGTTCATCCTACTCATAGATGGCAGTACGTGTCTGTAAATGTCATGGAGGTTAGAATCTAGCATTGTGAATCGATTTCTACGATGCGTTCACTATTTCTGGCCTGCGATGGCACAATTTTTACAGAATGCCAAAGGGGACCACAGGGGTATCTTTTTTATCTCTTTTTAAATCGTACGTAAAGCTCAGACCTCAAAGTCATTTGATTCAACTCTAAAAATTTATTCCAGAAAGTTTAGCAAGCGGATGTAAATACCTATTTCGCTACCATTTGTAGCAATTGTAGTTGTGGCTCGTTTGGTAGCATAGTAACAGTTATTAACTAAAATAGCGCATTTTCAGAAAATGTGTATATATATATAAACTTTAAAAATCGAAATACGTCTCTAAATATTAAATTTTATTCGAGATAGACGAAATTTCCCTTTCCATATAAAATGTTTTTTGTGTAAAATCGCGTTCCTTCAGGAAATGTAAACATGAAAACCTAAATAGTAAAAAAAAAAAAAAAAAAAAAAAAAAAAGATTTAGGAGATGGCTTTACAAAAAATAGAAAAACCGGGTTTTCGTACGAAAAATACAACTTTGTAGATGAACTCAAAAAGCAAAAACTTCTCTAAATGCAAAAATATAATAAAAATTGTTAGTCGTTTCCAGGATTCGCTAAATACAAGTGTGCAAGAATTGCATTAAATATATCACATGTAAACTGTATGAAAGACGTATGTGTGTTGCACTTTATCAGGAACAAAGAAGTAGTACGTATTTTTTGATCATGCTATGTTTACTTGATTTTGTGTGCATTGGCAACTGTGTATTCGCTGCGTTTCGTTTCTGTCATCAGTAAATTCGTGAATAATACACTACTGGCCATTAAAATTGCTACACCAAGAAGAAATGCAGATGATAAACGGGTATTCATTGGACAAATATATTATACTCGAACTGACATGCGATTACATTTTCACGCAATTTGGGTGCATAGATCCTGAGAAATCAGTACCCTGAACAACCACCTCTCGCCTTAATAACGGCCTTGATACGCCTGAGCATTGAATCAAACAGAGCTTGGATGGCGTGTACAGGTACAGATGCCCATGCAGCTTCAACACGATACCACAGTTCATCGAGAGTAGTGACTGGCGTATTGTAACGAGCCATTTGCTGGGCCACCATTGACCCGACCTTTTCAATTTGTGAGAGATCTGGAGAATGTGCTGGCCAGGGCAGCAGTCGAACATTTTCCGTATCCAGAAAGGCCCGTACAGAGGCTGCAACATGCGGTCGTGCATTATCCTGCTGAAATGTAGGGTTTCGCAGGGATCGAATGAAGGGTAGAGCCACGGGTCGTAATACATCTGAAATGTAAGGGCCACTGTTCAAAGTGCCGTCGATGCAAACAAGAGGTGACGGAGACGTGTAACCAATGACACCCCATACCGTCAGTCCGGGTGGTACGCCAGTATGGCGATGACGAATACACGCTTCCAATGTGCGGTCAGCGCGATGTCGTCAAACACGGATCGACCATCATGATGCTGTAAACAGAATATGGAGTCATCCGAAGAAATTACGTTTTTCCTTTCGTGCACCCAGGTTCGTCCTTGCGTACACCATCGCTAGCGCTCCTGTCTGTGATGCAGCATCACGGGTAACCGCAGCCATGGTCTCAGAGCTGATAGTCCATGCTGCTGCAAACGTCGTCGAACTGTTCGTTTAGATGTTGTCTTAAAACGTCCCCATCTGTTGACTGCGGGATCGAGACGTGGCTGCACGATCCGTTACAGCCATGAGTATAAGATGCCTGTCCTCTCGACTGCTAGTGATACGAAGCCGTTGGGATCCAGCACGGCGTTCCGAATGGCCCTCCTGAACCCACCGATCATTGGATCACGACCATAGCGAGCAGCAATGTCGGGATACGATAAACCGCAATCGCGATAGGCTACAATCCGACCTTTATCAAAGTCGGAAACGTGATGGTACGCATTTCTTCTCCTTACACGAGGCATCACAACAACGTTTCACCAGGCAACGCCGGTCAACTGCTGTTTGTGAATGAGAAATCGGTTGGAA
Organism: Locusta migratoria; assembly: GCA_026315105.1. Classification (NCBI taxonomy): domain Eukaryota; kingdom Metazoa; phylum Arthropoda; class Insecta; order Orthoptera; family Acrididae; genus Locusta; species Locusta migratoria. The sequence continues at coordinate 245,208,520 of CM048744.1, read as the reverse complement.
ACTTTCCTCATATCAGCACGTTGTAGGTGTCGCCACCGGCGCCGACCTTATATGAATGCTGTGAAAAGCTAATCACTTGCATATGACAGCATCTTCTTCCTGACGGTTAAATTTCGCGTCTGTAGCACGTTCTCTTCGTGGTGTAGCAGTTTTAATGGCCAGGAGTGTAGTTAAGGCTCACCATCTTAGTTTCGTGTTCACACGCGTCTCCCCTCCTTGACTGCTCTCTGGCTTTCGTAATCATTTTGCACGATGTAGCAGTTGCCTTGGAATCATGAATCGTTGGAACTCGAAATCCCAAACGTGATTCGTTCGCAGCAGGTTCGATTTTACCGTTCTTTATTTGTACTGGTAGTGTCTGCTGCACGCTCTGAAACAACCTGCCACTTCCCACGGAACGTGCTGCTGATCGCGATTTGCGACAGCGGCGGCAGTTGGCTGTTTCTGGTGCTCTAACCCAAGCAGGGTAAAACTAGGGTGGACGGCGTTCCTATGAAGAGATTATCTGTGGACTGAAGCCATTCCGCCATCTTGCGGAGTCAACGCAATGTGATTCAGATTAAAGCCCTGTTAACTTTCATGGCCGGCCGCTGTGGCCGAGGGTACTGAGGCGCGTCAGTTACGGTCTGCACGGCCACTGCGTTTGGGGGTTCGGATCTCCCCTCAGGCATGGATATTTGTGCCGTCCATAGTGTTAGCTAGTTAATAAGTAGTTTGTAAGTTTAGAGACTGATGACCCCGTAGTTAAGTCTCATAAGCTATACAAACATTTGAACATTTAACTTTCATACATTTAAATAACTGCCATATCTGGCACCTGTTTAATATAGTACACTTCTGTGAACAAATACAGACCTTCCAGATAGGTGAACTGCGATTTATTAACACAAAATTCTTGACTCCGCAATATGGCGACAACGGCTTCTCTTCTGTAGCGTTAAGGGCATCTCCCCCTTTTCTAACCTCCTTGCTCTAACAGTTTGTTTACCAAAGCGAAGGTGCGTAAAAACGGTTAACTCTTGTTAGCGGCCGCCGAAGAACGGCGTAGAAAATCACGATGAAGATTCTGGACTAATCGACAGTTTGAATAGCGAATTCCTCTTAGAGGGACATGACATATGGTTTCAGAAATTACAGCAACCAGTCGCCTTTTGTTTCTTCTTAATGAAGATTTATTTAAACCATTACCGGTTTCAAGCTGCCTAGCAGCTCATCTTCAGATGGTATAAAATATTACAAGTTACATCTCAATAGTTATGCACTTTACATGTAGTTTGTCCATATTTGGTCCGCTTATTGATAGAATATCAGAACACTTCTTTTCCATCATCATGCCACAACAAATCACACGAATTTTAGGTGGTAAAATTAATAAATATTTCACACACATTACTTTTTAGCCACTAGCATAACTTACAGCTTGTAAACAAGCTTTGTTTACAAGCTGTAAGTTAAACAAGCTTTGTTTACAAGCTGTAAGTTATGCTAGTGGCTAAAAAGTAATATGTGTGAAATATTTATTAATTTTACCACCTAAAATTCGTGTGATTTGTTGTGGCATGATGATGGAAAAGAAGTGTTCTGATATTCTATCAATAAGCGGACCAAATATGGACAAACTACATGTAAAGTGCATAACTATTGAAATGTAACTTGTAATATTTTATACCATCTGAAGATGAGCTGCTAGGCAGCTTGAAACCGGTAATGGTTTAAATAAATCTTCATTAAGAAGAAACAAAAGGCGACTGGTTGCTGTAATTTCTGAAACCTATTTCAATAAACAGTCGCAGGTTCCTACACAATGGATAAAAGGACATGACATATGTTGGACAGCAATCTGAAGTACGTGTTGGTTTAGGTTATTAGTTACGGTTACTCATTTGAATCTCAATGACATTGTTGCTTTCAGATTGAGCAGTATCCGAATACAGTTTCTGCAATTATAATACTCGTATTGTTGATGTTATATTGACTATCAGCCTACTTCATTTACCATTTCAAGGTGAGATTCATTTCGTGGTTTCATTTAAATAGAAGAAGAAATTTTTCAAAGCTGCTATATTATTGAAAAAGATATTACCGGCAAGATTCATCCATAAGAGTAAACCTAAGAGATAAGTAGGGCCAATACAAAGGAATTTGCATCGCCACCTGACAGTAGGCATCGAAATAAACGGAATGGGGAAGTTACAGAAATTATGTCCAGCGAGTATTGGAAGCCGGGTCCTGCTGCTTAGAAGGCAGCCGCGCTTGACCACTGCCACACGGGGCGCGCGCTTTCCGCAAGACGCAGATTCAAGTTGCGGCCACACTACTGACGTACTGCACTGTGCTGCCCCTGCCGAGTAGTACTCGCTACTCGCGGCATTTCGCCGATTCCCCTAAGAGGCCTGGCCTACACCCAACAATGGATGGCCGTCATAGCCTTAAAGGATGGTGCGAACGCACACAATTAAAAGTTTAATTTTTCCGTGGTAAGACGGCGATCTCTTTTCTTTGAAGTATTAAAATGCCAAGATCGCAAATATTGATTTATTTTTCCTGACGACCGGTTTCGACACACTTAGGGTTTCGTCATCTGGTCACTTGTGTCCTATGTTTTCGTTTCGGGAAGACATTTGGCATTAAAATTGTATGTCAAACATGAAACATGTAACATTAACCAATGGTACGTCACACATAAAACGGTTAAAATACTTAAAACACATGTGTGACGTACCATTGGTCAATGTTAAATGTCTTATGTTTGACATACCATTTAGGTGTTACGTGTCTTCACGAAACGAAAACGTAGGACACAAGTGGCCAGATGCTGATACCCTAAGTGTATCGAAACCGGTCGTCAGGAAAAATAAATCAATATTTGCTATCTTGGCATTTTAATAATTCACAGTTAAAAGTACACGATAATAGAAGCAAATATGTCCCAGTAAACGAACTGTTTGCGAGATAATTACTACGGTATAGTTCCAAGCCGCCAATGACGTCATTGTAAACATCGCCCTAGTTAGTACACGTTAGTTTGATATTTAGATTGTACTACTAAGATTTACATCACATTCAGTTCCCATTTCACAGACTTTATTGTAAACATCCTAGTTAGTTAGATGGAGCTCCGGCACATTTTGTTGCTGCTGTGAGACGGCATTTAACGCGCAGATACGGCCATAGTTGGGTAGGTCGAGGTGGACCTGTACCTAGGCCTGCAAGATCACCTGATCTAAAGCCTTTGTATTTTTGTGTCTGGGATCACCTCAGAAGCGAAGTGAACAGCGCACCCGTTAACACGGTTGATGACTTGGAGCTGAGACTTGTACACGCTTGTCAGGAATTACGAAATTATCCACGAGTTTTGGGAAGAATTCGATATTCATTGCAGAGACGAGTACAGTTTTGCATCCAGATGCAAGGAAGACTCTTCGAACCCCTCCTTCAACAGGTAACCCATACGTGTAATGTGAACATGCAATGTTGCCCTTGCTTCGTATGATGCCATAATTGTTAAAGTAGATTCCGCGATTATATTTTGGACAAGGAATTGATGTTACCTAATTTTTGAATTTGAAATAATTTAGTTAAAGTACAGCACTAAATGAACATTAAAGCAAATAAATCGCGGGTTGCATATTAAAGTCGGGCACCATACAAATAACAGCACGTTATAAGACTTAGGGAAAGCATCTAGCTGGTACCTGCACTTCGTATTGTACAAGCTGGAAATGATAACTTTTACTTATTTAATACGTAAACGTTCGAGATACTTTCCGTAGGAGATCAATGTTCAGACTGTTCACTTCGCTTTTCATTGTTGTGTGACCGTGGGTGGAACATGAAGTTACTGGTAATGATAGAATAAAAAAAAAATGATCGGACCTAGTGAAATTACAAAAGAAATGACTGCAGGTTCTAAAATCAAGCAAAGTATTGTATAAGGATGATTGATTGTCATTGAAATTTTGCAGACGGTGCGAAGCGATTGTAATGGCGTCTGAACATTAAAACTATTACGGACGCCGAGAAGCTGAAAACATTAAGAAATTAAATATTTGATGTGAAGGAGTTTGATTTAAATGAAAACCAAGGAGAGGGAATGCTTTTAAATTTAAATAATATATTTTCAGCAACAGCTTGCGTCATTCTTACTTACATGAGTGGATACAGGTATGAAAGACGTCTTGACACATCGGATACAGACAAGAGAGTGAGTAAAACTACTATCACGGTTACGTCTTCTCGCTTGTTCGGAAGTAAAAAATGACGAACGAAATTAAATTTGTTGCATTGCGAGTGAGAGGGAACCGGAGGCGAGAAGCATCGCTGATCAATTAGTGTATTGTTACAAACAGAATGCGATGTAAAACCTAATAATAAACTCTAAATTTCAAACTAATTTATACTATCTACGACGATTTTGAAAATGACATCAGTACCCGTCTTGGAACCATATATACGTAATTATCTCGCAAACGGCTCGTTTGCGGGTCCATGTTTAGTGGGACATTTTTGCTTCTATTATTATCGCGTACTTTTAACCGTGTAAGTTTGCCCAATCCTTTTTTTATACATCCTGTATATCGTATCCGCTCTTTCGGACATGCCGAAACTGAGTTAAACCAGACAATACAGCGTGAGTCAGGTGGAAAGGTACATGCTTTGAGGGGTGATACTACTGGTGATTCTGGACAAAAAGTTCTAATAAATATGTGCCCTTTATTTAACCGTTTTCGGGTAAACCAATGAAAGCAACTAGGAACGGGAAAAGTGCAGGTAAATTAAGATAATGTTACGGTTTAATTGTGTAAGTTTACTCACTGATGATGTTCAGTCAATGAATTTTGCTGCACTTGGGTCAGGTGCTGCGTTGCTTATTTCGGCACTCCTTTACTTGAGCACAAGAAGTCCTTCTCTTGTGTCCGCTCTGCATTAAAGTTGACGATGCCGCGTGGTTTTCAAGTAGAGGGTGATCTGTGAGTTAACCTACACAATCAAACCAACCTTAACATAACAGTATCTTGTTGTGCGCCTCGGTTGCACAGTGGTAGTGTCAGAATTCAAATCCAAAGGTCGCGGGATCGATCCCCGCCAGCTGCTAGGATTTTTATCTTTCACTTTCCACTTCTTTCACCTCTGGCAGTATTGCTCATGTGAAAAATATCGAGTAGCATCGTGGTTCGGAACCCACGTTAAACTGTAGGTCCCCCTATAACTGGATGGGTAAGTTCGTTCGAAGGTTGGAGGAATGCAACGGCATACCACCTTCAAACAGGACCATGGCTAGTAAAGCACTGTGGTGTTCAAACCAATCTTCGGATTGCTGACTGCTTTACCTTTTAATTTACTGTCACGTGCACTTTTCAAATTCAAATGTTTGTTAAGCTTATGGGACTTAACTGCGGGGTCATCAGTCTCTAAACTTACAAACTATTTACCAACTACCTTACACTAAGGGCGGCACAAATATCCATGCCCGTGGAGGGATTCGAACCCCCGACCGTAGTGGCCGTGCAGACCGTGACTGGAGTGCCTCAGTCCCCTCGGCCACCGCGGCCGGCCGTGCACTTTTCCCGTTGCTAGTTGTTCACCCAGAAACGGTTAAGAAAAGGGCATATGTTTATTAGCTTTTTGTTCAGAATCACGTAAAAAGAGTTTACCTCTCCTCCTGACTCAGCTTGTAAAGACCCATATTATTTTTTACTTAGTGTTTCATTGTAACAAAACACTTTTAGATGGTGCAAACATTTTCGTATGCAACAATTACTGCGGCAAATACATAACATGTAGTATTGCGTTAATGGAGATATTATCTGCGCAGTACTATATTTTATAGCACTGTAAATAATACATACATTACATTAATAAGACATAATAGAATGTAGGGAAAAAAATTAAAAATGGAATGTACTTGAACGCGATCTTTTGTGTTTATAGTATACGACGCTAGCAACAGTAAAAAAATTTGCCATTCGTTAAAACTGTCCCTCCTTCCCCTGCGTCAATACCTATAGCCAGCCCTGTGCCCCTACCAAGTATGCTATAAAATAAAATAAACTTCTGGTTCTTTCTGACGATTTAAAGTTGTGCTTGAGGTATGCAATCACTCTGGTTAGCACAGTATAAGAAATTAATGCTGCATGCTTACCGGGCGCGTCATCAGAAAATCGTTGTACATAGTTAATGAGAGGAAAAGCACTGACAAGTGCTTTAGACATCCAAAGAAATCAGTCCAGGGCTTTCTGTGGTTGTTAGTGCATGAGTTACTTAACTGGGAGTTAGAACGGATTTTTTTTTTTTTAATTTTAGGGTTTTTCTCTCATAAAATTTGCAATTTGCAGAATAAAATGCTGTATATATAACTTATATACTCACATGGGAAGTATTTAAATATATACACCGGTTGAAAATGTCAAAAAAAATATATATATATATATAGAAAGCTATGGATTGCTGTGTTATGAAGGTTTGTATTGGTAGCACTGTCTAAAACACTATCATATGATAGTATAAATACGCGTTCTATGTCGAAGTGCTAATGAGTAACATATTACAGAGTGAGATCACTGACTGTTATTGTTAATATAATTTGTAAATTACAATTTTATTATTGATAAAATAATCGTACATAGAACACCACTGTGCGATCAATCTTAATATAGCATCTGTCAAGATTTCATTTTAACTTTCCCGAGCTGAGAATGTTAGTTGATTAATTCTTCATAAAAGTTTTTGTATGTGTCTTTAATGTTTGGTAGAATTTTCTTCGTGTCCTTCCCTTTTTCTTTCTTCAGTGGCAGTTTTCCTTCAGGGTAGGCCACTATATCTGGGAGCTGAAACGTGATACGGGAATTGTGATGGAGAATGAACGTGTTGGCAATTAATCCATTGATGAAGTGTTTTGTAAGAACAGTCTCTGGATGCTGATTATCGTGCACAAAATGGTAGAAGTTACTAATTCGAAAGTGTACTCTCTTAGCAGGGTCCCCCTTGAATAAACACTTTAAACAGATGCGAGATTTTTTCGGTAATATTTCGGCCACCAATCCTTGAAATTGTATATTATACGGTTGGTGGTACCAACTTCGACCATTGTAAATTAAAGAGACGCACTAGTTTAAATTATCAGTTCAGCACTTCCGCCCTTTTAACGTAGACCAGTGCTTTCCAAACTTTCCCTCATGGCGACACCCTTTTATAGCTTACAGTTTTGCGCGACACCCTTTCACTAATATAAATACATATGGTAGAATTTAGATAGCTGTAGCGAGGGGGGCGGAAATAAAGTATCGCTGAAGTGTAGTTTGTAAACGAAACTGAAATCCTCGTCCGCATTGACATGTTTAATGTTGATCCTGACTGCAGCAATTACGTACACTCATCTCAAGAAAAGGAAACATTAGGAACCACGGAGATGTACAACAGAGTAACACCGCAGACAACAATGCCTAACTCACGCGGTAATACTTGCTTCTTCTACATGCGACCCAATTTCCGAAACACGAAAACTGATTTTTGGAAACAGTTTTTCGCTGTCGTGTGTACATGGCAGGTCCAGATACGGTTTTGCTGCATCGATTGAAAACGGCATCTGGAAATTAGCTGCTCGTAATTTTGATTTAGACAGCACAGTGGCTGTTCCCTTTCAGTACAATATTATCACATTATTTACAGAAATGAAGAGGATGTATTTATGACAAGTGATGAATTATTATTTAAGTTCTTGTTTCACCACGACCTCGGAAGTCCCGACATATTCGGAAAAAACGGATAAATATTTGTGACAAGATTATGAATGTCATTTCTGGTCCCAGAATCTGTTACATACAGGAAACTGAGAGAAAAAATATTAACACATACCAGGGTTCGAACCAACGATCACTGCATTTAAAATACTACTGTCCGTTAATCATCCGTCCATACTCTATACTAAACATCGCTACTGAATAGCTTCAGTCAATGGACAACTGTGGCTGCTTTTACAGTCTGTGAGAGCTTTTACAGCCACTTTGTCTTTGATTGACATTTAATTGTAAGAAACGCTACCGAGGGCGACGTGGCTTTGATAAATCCATTAAAAACGCTCAGGTGCAGCTTTTTGAGAAGGAAAGCAGACTACAGTGGAGGTTCGTTCAAGCAGCTGCCACTTCCAGCAAACTGCGCACGGGAAGAGTTGTTATCCAGTATCAGCAGTAGCTCTGCGCATGCGCAGTTTTCTGGAATCCGGCAAGTGGCAGCTGCTACGACGAACCCTGAGTGTGTACTGCAGGCTGAAGCAGAACTGCCGCCTAGCGGCTGAGCACGCAATTAATTTGCACCGATCATTCCTTTAGTACGTGATCTGTGGTAAACTGAATGAACAGAAGGATGATTAGCTGCAGGAGAGTCTTTTCCAGTTGGGATGCTCAAATTTGATATAAGAATTTAACAATTTGCAATGGGATTTTCAAAGCCCTGTTAATCTAAAACAATGTGACTACGGTAGGGGAACGCAAATCATCAAAAAGTGTTGTTGTTGTTATGGTCTTCAGTCCGGAGACTGGTTTGATGCAGCTCTCCACCCTACTCTATCCTGAGAAAACCTTTTCATCTCCTCATAAGAACGACAACTCACATCCAATTGAATCTGCTTACTATACGCGTCTCTTGGTCTCCCTCTGCGTTTTTTACCCCACACACTTCCCTCCAATGCTAAATTTACGATTCCTCCATGTCGAAGAATGTGTCCTACCAAGCGATCCCTTCTTTTAGTCAGGGTATTCCAAAAATTCCTTTTCTCACCAATTCTGTTCAGTACCTCTTCATTAGTTATGCGATCTACCCACCTAATATTCAGCATTCTTCTGTAGCACCACATTTCAAAAGCCTCTATTCTCTTCCAGTCCGCACTGTTTATCGTCCATGTTTCACTCCCGTACAAGGCAACACTCCACGCAAATGCCTTCAGAAAAGACTTCCTTACACTTAAATTAATATTCGATGTTAGCAAATTTCTCTTTTTTGAAAAATGCTTTTTTTCCCATTGCCATTCTGCATTTTATATCCTCTGTACTGCGACCATCGCATGTTATTTTACTACCCAAGTAACAAAACTCATCTACCACCTTCATTGTTTCGTTACCTCATCTAAATCGCCTGATTTTCTAAGACCGCATTCCATTATTTTTGTTTTGCTCTTGTTAATGTTCATTTTATACGCTCTCTTCAACACACTGTCCATTCCATTCAACTGCTCCTCCAGGTCCTTTGCTGTCTCTGACAGAATTGCAGTGCCATCAGCAAAACGCAATGTTTTTATTTCATCCCCCTGAACTTTAATCCCTATTCCAAATTTTCCCTTGCTCTCCTTGACCGCCTGCTCGATGTACAAATTGAATAGCATCGGAGAAAGGCTACAACCCTGTCTTACTCCCTTCCCAACTGATGCTTCCCTTTCATGCCCTTCGAGTCCAATAACTGCGGTCTGGCTTTTGTACAGGTTGTAAATAACTCTCCTTTCCCTGTATTTTACCCCTGCTGACTACAGAATTTGAAAGTGTGTATTCCAGTCAACATTGTCAAAGGCGTTCTCCAAATCTACAAAAGCTAAAAATGTAGGTTTGCCTTTCCTTAATCTCTCTTCTAAGATAAGACGTAAAGTGAGAATTGCCTCCCGGGTTCCTATGTTCCTCCTGAATCCAAACTGATCTTCCCCAACGTCAGCTTCTCCCAGCTTTTCCATTCTCCTGTAGATAATTCGTGTTAAAATTTTGCAACCATGACTTATCAAACTGATGGTTCAGTAAAATATAATAATGGAAAGTCCAGGTTGGAATAAATAATATAGTGAGGACAGTTTACTACTCACCGCAAAGACGTGGCGACGAGCTGCGACAGGCACATACACATACATTCCCATCTAACACATCCCCACCACCGTGACGTAACCTTTCTATCCCCTCCCCCTCCCCTCCCCTCCCGTCCCTGATTCGCTGCAGAGCGTGATTCGAAGTGTGGCAGTCGGAGGTGATGGTTGTATGACTGTGTTGTGTGCCTGTGTGATTGCGTGAGTGCTCTATTTCTGAAGAAGGCCATGGCCGATAGCTGAATGTGTTGTATGTGTGTGTCTTTTGTATGTGCCTGTCGCAGCTCGTCGCCACGTCTTTGCGGTGAGTAGTAAACTGTCCTCACTATATTATTTATTCCAACCTGGACTTTCCATTATTATATTTTGCCTAACGGTCTTCCTTCCATCCCATAACCTTTTCCTTTGTTACTACTTTCTATAACATCCCTCTATCAATATTTCCTTCACTCTTGTATTTTCCTATTTTTTCTCAATCCTTTGTAACTGTCACATTCCGACTTCCAACGATCCCGCCAGCTTTCAACAGAGAGCTTTATAACCACGCCGATTGTTGATGCAGCTTATTCTTCCCCCTTCCAGTTATTCTAATACACTTCTCCTTACTTTCCCTCGTGTATCTTCTCGTAGTTTTGGTCAACTGTATATACATTTATTTTATATTTTTTATCACCTTAGTTATTTATTACGACCCAACTATGCCAGAACCACTTTCGTTTGAACTAACGGGCCCGCCCACAGATATGTACATGTAATCTTTTATCCCCAGCCACTTATATTAGAATTACGTAAATTTACGTTCCTGTGTCTTGAGTTTTCTGTTCTAGAAGCTCCATTACAGTCTTTCTTCCACGAATTTCCGTACTTACGCGTTGTTTGGATTTTTGTACGCATTTTTGCGGTGGGCTGCTTGCTCCTGTGTGAGATCTTCTGTTTTAGTGCGTGTTATTGCGTTCTGGTGCATGATTTTATTCGCGATTTTGCATTTCTTCCGTCATTTAGTGCGCTTGGGCGTGAATCTGCGTGCTTGGGTGTGTATCTGTGTAGTTGTGTGCGCGAATTTACGAACTTTTGCGTGTCTGGTGCGTATTTTGCGTGTTGAGGAACCTCTTCCCAGGTTCATCATAATCAACTGTATCTCCCATCATTCCTCACTTTCCACTTTCCCGGCACCATCCCTGTCCCAATGGACCCCTGCTCCTTCTATCTGTACCAGTTCAGGAAAGTATCCCTTTCCCTGGCCAAAACCCAATCCCACATCCTATTCCTAAAATGCTGTCTAAGTCATGGTATCCCTCCCAACGGTCTAACATTAAAAATTCCATTGTCTGGATCCCACCCCTCCTTCCACAATGACCTGCACCTTTTCAGATTCCACCAATCCTTATCCCTCACGAACCTAGTCCTACAAAATCACCTCTCCATGGCTCAGAAATCCCTTAGCTACCTTCTCTCCCTCCGTAAGATATTACTATTGTGTAACCAAAACTACCTACATCCCATCTCCCAGATCGAATCCTTTGCTCTCCAGCAACTGGAGGAGCATTCCAAACACCACCTCCACAAACTATCCAGCCTGCTGACATCATATTGCCGCCTTGGAGCACCCATATCCAATCCCTATCCGAACCACAGTGTTCCTCCTCGTGAGCCCCTCATAGGTCCCAGACCATGCTTAGCTGACCTCTTGAACCTACCTCATCCCTCCAAACTCCCTACCACCACTCCACAACATCCAATACCAAAACAACCCCAGAACACTGTGGTCAACCTATCCACAAAAAACCTAAACCCCACTGAAGTTTCCGTTCTATCCAAAGGTCTTACCTTTAGTCCTACACCCCAGTTTAATCATGTTGCTCTTGTCAAAGACCTACTCTCCTTTTCCCGATCCCTACGATGGAAACACTACTTTGCCACCAATCCCTCTGACCGCAATGTACCTAATCCCAATATTGAACCCTGCCTGACCCAATTCATACCACCATCCAACAAAGATCCCCCTGCACTCCCACCTAACCACCCTCTGGTTACCCTCCAAGAGTTTCTCACCTCCAACTTGTCCTCACCATCCTTTCCCAAGTCCCTTCCCAAGAACTCAAACCTTTCAGCAGAAGAAAGAAGAGCCATCCAAAACCTTAAAACTAATCCTGACATCATCATCCTCCCTGCTGATAAAGGTTCCACCACTGTAGTTATGGATCACAGTGACTACCTGGCAGAAGGGCTCCGCCAACTATCTGACTCCTCCACCTACAAGTTGTGCCAGATTGACCCCATCCCCAAAGTCCAACAAGATCTCCAATCCCTACTAAAATCCTATGGCCCCTCCCAGAAACTCTCCCCTGAGTCCATCTCCCTCCTCACCCCAGCAGCACCCCGCACACCCACCTTTTACATGCTCCCCAAAATCCACAAACCTAATAATCCTGGACGCCCTATTGTGGCTGGTTACTGTGCGCCTACCGAACGAATTTCAGCCCTAGTTGACCAACACCTCCAACCTATTGTCCAAAATCTACCTTCCCACATCAAGGATACCAACCACTTCCTTCACCGACTCTCCACCATTCCCACCCCTTTGCCTCCTGGATCTTTACTTGTCACAGTGGATGCCACCTCCCTATACACCAACATCCCACATGCCCATGGCCTTGCCGCTCTTGAACACTACCTCTCCCAACGTCCCTCTGAACGCAAGCCTGATACCTCATTCCTCATAACCCTTACCAATTTCATCCTACTTAACAACTACTTTTCCTTTGAGGGGAAAGTTTACCATCAAATCCAAGGCACAGCCATGGGCACCCGCATGGCACCCTCCTATGCCAACCTGTTCATGGGCCGTCTGGAGGAATCCTTCCTAGCATCCCAAAACCTCAAGCCTCTGGCCTGGTTCCGGTTCATTGATGATATTTTCATGATCTGGACTCACGGCCAGGACACCCTATCCTCCTTTCTTCAGAACCTCAATTCCTTCTCTCCCATCCACTTCACCTGGTCTTCCTCAACCAACCATGCCACATTCCTGGATGTCAACCTCCACCTCACTGATGGCTCCATCTACACTTCCGTCCATATTAAACCTACCAACCACCAACAGTACCTACATTTTGACAGTTGCCATCCCTTCCACGTCAAAAAATCCCTCCCTTACAGCCTGGCCACCCGTGGACGGCATATCTGCAGTGACAAGAATTCCCTTTCTGAATATGCTGAAGGTCTCACAAAGGCCTTCACAAACAGAAACTACCCCACAGACCTAGTCCGCAAACAAATCTCCCGTGCCATATCCTCACACACCCCAAATCCTCTTCCTAACACTAGTAACCATCCACAAAAGAGCGCTCCCCTTGTCACCCAGTACTACCCTGGTCTCGAACAACTAAATTCCATCCTTCGCCAAGGTTTTGATTTTCTATCCTCATGCCCTGAAATGAGAGACATCCTGCCCAAGATCCTTCCCACCCCTCCTAAAGTGGTGTTCCGTCGCCCTCCCAACCTTCACAACATCCTAGTTCATCCTTATGCCACCCCGAAACCCAGCTCACTGCCACAGGGATCATATCCTTGTGGAAGACCCCGCTGCAAGACCTGTCCAATCCACCCACCCAGCACTTCCTATTCCAGTCCTGTCACAGGCTTATCCTACCCTATCAGAGGCCGGGCCACTTGTGAAAGCAGCCACGTAATTTACCAACTGTGCTGCAAGCACTGTACAGCTTTCTATATTGGCATGACCACCAACCAGCTGTCCATTAGGATGAATGGCCACCGCCAAACTGTGGCCAAAAACAAGGTGGACCACCCTGTGGCACAGCATGCAGCGGAGCACATGCTTGATTTCAATGGCTGCTTCACAACCCGGGCCATCTGGATCCTCCCATCCACCACCAGCTTTTCTGAACTGCACAGATGGGAGTTATCCCTACAATACATTCTCCGATCCCGAAATCAACCAGGCCTCAACCTACGATAACTTCCCTATATATATATATTTTTCCATACCTTACAGTTCCTACCTCTCTATCCCAAACCTCACCTATTTTGAGTGGTGTGTGAATGTGTGATCGTGTGTTTGTATATATGTGTGTGTGTGTATATATATATGTGTATGTGTATATATATATATATATATGTGTGTGTGTGTGTGTGTGTGTGTGTGTGTGTGGTCTTGTGCACTTGCAGTGTACATGAATTATTTTACTTTATTTTACTTTACTTTATTTTATTTTATTTTATTTTCTCCCCTCACCCGCCTCCCCACTCCATTCCTAAGCTGCATCTCGTTATTCCCATCTAACACATCCCCACCACCGTGACGTAACCTTTCTATCCCCTCCCCCTCCCCTCCCCTCCCGTCCCTGATTCGCTGCAGAGCGTGATTCGAAGTGTGGCAGTCGGAGGTGATGGTTGTATGACTGTGTTGTGTGCCTGTGTGATTGCGTGAGTGCTCTATTTCTGAAGAAGGCCATGGCCGATAGCTGAATGTGTTGTATGTGTGTGTCTTTTGTATGTGCCTGTCGCAGCTCGTCGCCACGTCTTTGCGGTGATGGTTCAGTAATTTTCACACATGTCTGCGCCTGATTTCTTTGGAATGGGGATTATAACATTTTTCTTAGTCTGAGGGTATTTCGCCTGTCTCATACATCTTACACACCAGGTGAAACAATTTTGTCATGGCTGGCTCTCCCAGAGACTTCAGTAGCTCTGAGGGTATGTCATCTACTCCTGGGGCCTTGTTCCGACGTAGTATTTAGGGAAAACTGTGAGTTAGGCCCTTTTAAGAGATAGCTGCTGGAATATGTGGGTTAAGCGCGGGGCTGCCGGCGGCTCGGCTGAGGATGCGCCTGACGCGCGCCGTCGATAAGGCGGCGTTGCGCACGTAGCGCCCTGCGTGCACGCCGCCACTCCTTCCGCAACGCGGGATCCGGTGTTGCGCACCGCCGCCGGACGCGCGTCACGCGAGCGCTGCGGTGCTTCACCGCTGCCCTGCTAGGTACGCCGCTAATCCACACACCCCACTAGGCTTTGCGCCGGTTAAAGCCCGTTTTACACCGCCGACCTCCGGTGCAAGTCGTCTACTACAAGTGCGTGCGCCTGTAGTGTAAGGCCGGTTACGCACTAGGCAGCCAGGCTGCGGCAGCCAGTAGGTGGCAGCCAGCTGACGGCCAGCTGTGCCCAATCGGCAGAGCGATACGGAAGATGTGATAATCGTCCACCTTTTGTCTCAGAAGAAACGCAAATCAAATAAGAGATACTGGAATCATCCTCTGCTTGCGGAGCGGCACTCGAATGGTTTATTTAAAAATTACTTCAAGGATCTTCGATACTACCCAGATCGTTTTTTTTTATGGACTACGGGGTCATCAGTCCCTAAACATACAAACTATTTATGATCTACCTAATACTAAGGACGGCACAAATATCCATGCCCGAGGGGGGTTTCGAACCCCCGACCGTAGTGGCCGTGCAGACCGTGACTGACGCGCCTCAGTCCTCTCGGCCACCGCGGCCGACCCCAGATTTCTCTTCGTCTTTGAATTTCATGAATAAATTTCTCTGTGTCGAACGCCATGACAGCTTGGAGACAAGGTGTGGCTGCTTGGTCAAGTGCGCGAAGATTGCTGGCAGCCACAGCGTTCACTGCGAGGCTCGCTGTTCGCTACTGGCTGTCCTCAGCCAGCTGGCTGCCGTGCATTCGGCCGGGTTTTGATGGCTGCCGCAGCCTGTAGCGGCCTGCCGTCTACCACCATTGTTTCATTGGCCGCCGCAGCCTCGCTGCCTAGTGCGTTACCGGCCTAAATCAGCAGTCAGTATTGTGACGTCAATGACCTATTAAATTGCGTCTGACATGCGCTGACCCTCCCGTCGGAGGTTCGAGTTCTCCCGCGGGTGTGTGTGTTTGTGTGTGTATGTGTGTGTGTAAACCAGCTAACTATTACGCATTGTCCGTAATTGTTACGGATCTATCACCTTGTTTACGGAGTTACGGGAAGTTAGTAAAAAATTACTGAATTGAGACATTTTACAATCTGAGGTTTTAAGAAAATCGGAACAGGTACTGTTTATATTTAGCTGATCATAATGCTACGAAAAGTTTTATTGATCGCAATGATTTTCTTCCTGAGTTCGTAGCTAAGCTGTAGGAAACGTTAACGATAGCATTTTCATTGCAACAAGTCCCGCCTATTCTTCTCCTCCATAGCTACCCAATGCACGCTCACCCGCCAAGAGCTATGTAAATTCCTTGCCGGCCGCGGTGGCCGAAGGGACTGAGGCGCTCCAGTCACGGTCTGCACGGCCACTACGGTCGGGGTTTCGAATCCCCCCTCGGCCATGGATATTTGTGCCGTCCTTAGGATAAGCTAGTAGATAAGTAGTTTGTAAGTTTAGGGACTGATGACCACGTAGTTAAGTCCCATAAGCTTAACAAACATTTGAACATTTTTGTAAATTCCTTGGTTACAACTCGTATTTGGTCTTCAGTCTCAGCTAAACAGTCCAACGTGTTTTACTAGGAGTCACAAGTTAACCAATCCGTTTCCGAAGAGAAAATCTTTCCATGTTTCTTTTTTTCCCAGCCTGTTCCTGTTTACATAGCAGGTTAGTGGCGCTAGAAATAAATATGAATTTTGATATTCGGGCAAAGTGTGATATTAACTGTGGTAGGTGGTTTTATTCGTCGTTTTAAAATCCAAACCTGTTCGTTGGACAACTGTTAACAAAGTGTTAGAAAATCGTAGAAATGTTTCTATGTCATCCTCGATATTTAGAAAAATGTTGTAGGTTATTCCTCCTAACCTGATCCTGCTCATTTAGAATTGTTGGCATTCGAGGAGTATACATATAGCATTAATGGTCTAAATCGAGCTCAGAATTTTTAAAATTTTCTTGCAAAGACGAGCGTAAGACACCCCCCACCCCCTCATCCTCCCCGTCCCCAACTTCTCCTCCTCCTCCTTCTCCTCTTTGGTCTTTCACATTATCACTGACAGACTCATATCAAAGTTGGCAACCATGCTGTGTGTGTGTGTGTGTGTGTGTGTGTGTGTGTGTTGTGTTGTGTTGTGTTGTGTTTATTATAAGTTTGGTTCCTTAGTTACACAAACTTTGAACTTCGTTCTGTAGATTGGCTACGGCGAAGAAAAGAACTGTATTCGGATCTGATAATATCGGAAGTAATCTATTTTAGTCGAGCTTATTGCTATTGTCGAAATTCTTTAGCATCTTCTTAATCTGGGTTCTCATTACTCTGAAAAGGTTGCACCAAGGCTTGTATTCTTTTTCTGCTAGCGTTCTCCTGCAAGAAAGACGAAGTACTTACAAGCAGATTATAAACAAAAGCCTGAACTATGCATAAATACGAACGTAATAGATAAACGTGTATTAAATAAAATTAATTCAATGGCGAATGAATCATTATTAAACAATTATAGATCGCCCCATTGAACAATGAGTTCCTATATATATCAGAATTATTAGGTAATCATTTTCGACGTTTCTTGATTGTTAGCAAGAAAATTGATAGGTTCCAAAAACTGCGTTTTGTGTTGATTAAAAACAAGAGTCGACTTAGTTCAGAATGAAATTCGAAATTTCACGCTAGCAAAAAATTCTTTAAAAATATATGTAGCACTTGGCCGTCTTACTCGTGTTTCAGGTTTACATGGCCAGATATGTAAGGGATAGGTGGACATCGGTCAAGACACGTTAGTCAAAGAGAAGAATTATACAAAAGAACGTTTTACTCTTTAAACCTGTTTTATTGACTTTTTTATGTATAAAGTATTTTATGAATGTATTAATGGCAAGTAATTCCTTGAACAGAACCTCTATATTTATCTGCATGTTGCGATAAGAACTGTTGTAACCAACCGTTACCTGCTTTACCTTTTTCCTTTTTAAACTAATGTTTTCGGCCCAGCTGCTCAGTAAAATAGTACACTAAACGTCGGGCACTGTCCTTAAGGAAGAGCCGTGGAGTGGCCGAGCGGTGTAAGGAGCCTTGCTGCAAAGCGCGCAGTCGCTTGCCGTCGGAAGTTCGAGTCCTCCCTGGGCCCCGTGTGTGTGTGTGTGTGTGTGTGTGTGTGTGTGTGTGTGTGTGTGTGTGTTTTAACGTAGTTTAAGTAGTTTGTAAGCCTATGGACTAATAACCAAAGGAGTCCCGTGGATTTACAAACATTTGAACCACGGGTCGGACTTTCTTTTTTTTCCCTCTCTTTCCTTTTATGTGCTGAACAATTTGCGTTTCATTATTTGCACCCAAACAAAACAAGAAGTAGGACCTATCGGAGGTTTGGAATCATGGGCGGTCTTCAATCTTCTGAGTTTTTTCGTGGGAATATTAAAACATCGTGGAAACTTTTCTTGAAGAATAACCATCGTTGTTTGTTAATAGCATTTTTAGGATCTTCCTCCTTCGATGATCTCTCAGGAGAGACGGTGCTTCACCTAAAACGAAAATCTCGGAAATTATTTACTTTTAGTTGAATAAAAGAGTGATATGAAGCTACTACTACTGACTTTACTGAACAGGCATTGGCCATCTCTCCCGTAAAGCCGTCCAGCCCGGATTTACCCTACTGAATTTCTATGTGAACATTTCATCCTCTTCCCTTTCCAACACATCGTTCCCTCTCTCTAATATACGAGGTATGTCCACAAAGTAAGTTCCGTTTGGTTATATAAGCCAAACGAGAACAGATACAGAAAAAATATTTATTTTATAAAAGTCTGCAACTGTTCAACTACTTTTCTACATAACTTCCGAAATTTTGTAGGCTCTTGTCATAGCGTGGGATAAGTTTTTGTGTGCCTTCTTCATAGAAGGTTGCCGCCTGTGTATTCAACCACGTGGCAAACATGTTCTTTCAGGTCATCGTCGTTGAAGTGTTGACCACCAAGGACAAAAAAATGTTCAAATGTTTGTATAGCTTATGGGAGTTAACTACGGGGTCATCAGTCCCTAAACTTACAAACTATTTATGAACTAACTAATCCTAAGGACGGCAGAAATATCCATGCCCAAGGGGGGATTCGAACCCCCGACCGTAGTGGCCGTGGAGACCGTCACTGGAGCGCCTCAGTCCCCTCGGCCACCGCGGCCGGCCATCAAGGACAGATTTTGTGTGTAAGAAGAGATGAAAGGAGTCTTCTTCCCTTCACGTTGCTGCCCGACCTCACAAGGTGTATGTGACCAAACAACTCTTACGGGAATTTCACTGGGACGTGTTTGATCATCCTTCGTACAGTCTCGCTCCTAGCGACTTTCTTCTTACACCTAAAGCCTGTCCATGGTGGTCAACACTTCAGCGATGATGACGAGCTGAAAGATGTTACCACATGGTTGAATACACAGGCAGCAACCTTCTACGAAGAAGGCATACAAAGATTTCTTCCACGCTATGACAAGTGCCTACAAAATTTCGGAAGCTCTGTAGAGAAGTAGTTTATTAGTTGTATATTTTTGTACAATAAATATTTTTTCTGTGTCTGTACACGTTTGTTTTATATAACCAAACGGAACTTACTTTGTGGACATACCTCGTATATTAGAAGTGTACTGAGAGGTTGCATTGATAGAGCTGTCTGTATGATTTGATGCAGGGGCCTCAAAAACCATAGTTTCGTCACTAGCGACAGACTCGACTAGTCACCCGAAATTATGTGTAATGCGTTGTCGTTAAGCTGATGAATGAGCAGTAGAGTGACGTGTTAATACCAGTTGGGAGGACCAGGGCAGAGCGGGAAGGCAGTGGCTGTTTCCATAAGCGTTCGGCGGCCGGCTGATCTCACGTAACGCGTAACGGCGCGGCTCGCTTTGGCGGCCGTTGCTGACGTCACCGCTGCTGCCGCCTCGTTCGCCGGTCGCAGCCGCCACAGCCGCAAAATATCTGCACCCACAGAGGCGCCGACTTTTGACAATGCTCTGTATCACGGCTCACAAATGTTCGAAACCAACCTTCCTGAAAATCAGGTTCATGCATTCTTGAATGAGCAATCTATACCTATAAATGTGAATGTCTGTTCGGTGTACGTATAGCACGTCTCAACCACAAGACATAAAGAGCTAAAAATGTACAGTTACTAATGTCTAGGCACGGTTTTATGGCGACCGGATATATATATATATATATATTGTGAAAGTCTGTTTGGTGTTCGATTATCACGTCCGAACGACAAGACGCAGAGACTTAAATACTTGTACAGTTACTAATTTATACCTGTGGAAGGTTTTCGGCACGGTTTAATAACGATCTGATAGATATTTAGTAATTTGAAAAATATAACGCGAAATGCGGAACAATACTCTTTAAAAACGGTTTTATTGGATTAGCTAGTTCATAAGTAGTTTGTAAGTTTAAGGACTGATGACCCCGTAGTTAAGTCCCATAAGCTGTACAAACATTTGAACATTTTTGAAGGTTTTAGGCACGGTTTTATAGCGATCTGATAGATATTTAGTAATTTGAAGAATACAACGGGAAATGCGGAACAGTAATTACTCTTCGAAAATGGTTTTATTGGTTGCTTTGTTGCTTGAGGGTTGATAATGATAAGAGGGTGAAGTATATTGCGATGGAAAGTTATCGGTGTATATAAAATTCTACGTGTGTGTGTGTGCTCTACAGCGAAAACTACAGAATGCAAACGAATGGTCTATGTGTCTGTGTCTCCCGTTGTACATCATAGCAGTTCCATGCCGATAGCTATAAGGGGGAGGAAGATATGGTCGTTGAAATTCGTCAAATTATAAAAAAATTCGGACTGATGCCCAGCGATGACGTGTGCGACTATAGCAAGGAGGTTACATACAGCGAAACATGCCACAGACCATATCTTTCGTCTCTGCGTGCTACAATGTCTTCAGATCTTTCTCTGTAAGGATAAGCAAACGAATAAGGAAATATAAGAATAAATAAATACAATAGTAAAAAAGAATTTTTTAATACATCTCTTTAAAAAAATCGATTTGACGTTTCATGCATTATATATCATAATCAACCAACACGCGAGCGGAGCCGCGGGTTTAGGTTAGTATCATTATATACTAGCTGCTATAAGAAATCATAGGTAGAAAATGTATTTAGAATCGAGATTTTCTTGTCTTTCTTGGAGCTGGTTGAATGGTGAGCTGCCCGGAAGTTTATGCCACACTTAACGGAAGTGCACGTCGCTGAGATAACCGATCAAGGTAGTTGCGTGTTGATCGTCGGACGTATGAATGAAGTACACTATCTAGGCAGTTCGTTGTTGAGAGGTGTGCTGAAATTCTTTTACAGTTTGATCTCCGGATAATTATTGCTCACTAACAGTACTGTATCCGAAAATACATTGAATATTATTACCACGTAACTGTTAACACAGTGATACATTAAAACATTTGTTTGTTTGCAGGATACGCGAAACTCCTTTAGATTCAGATAAATTTCTCCCGCATTATTGCAGCAGTTGTAACAATTTTGGGCCATTGGTAACATTTCTATTTCGAATATTAGCGTTTTGCAAATTATTTTGTCTACCCGTGCAGATGGAACAGCGTCCACGCAGATATCGTTCCACTTCTGATACGCATTTTGTCAGCTTCTCAATGATGTAATATATACTCAGAAATCCCTTCACTTTTTTTTCTTTTTTAAGAATTAACGATTCTCTAATATCTGGTAAATGTTCCTATAGTGTGCCATTGCCTCTATAGCTGTTTTGAAACTTTAAATGCTCAAATGTTAGTAAACCTAATGGACCAAACTGCTGTGGTCATCAGTCCCTAGACTTACAAACTACTTAAACTTACAGCGCAAACACACACACGCACGCACGCACGCACACGCGCGCGCCTGTAAATCCAGGGACTGATGACCATAGCAGTTTTGCCCATTAGGTATACAAACATTTGAACACTTAAGGTTCAAAACAGAAAAGACTGCGCTGTTGAGGCAATGACACATTCGGGGAACATTTATACTAGAAAATCGTTAATCTTAAAAAAGAGAAAAAAATGTGAAGGGATTTGTGAGTATATGTTGGATCATAGAGGAGCTACCAAAATGCATTAAAAATTCATATCAGAAATTGAACGTTATATGCGTGGACGCTGCTCCATCTGCACCGGTAGACAAAGTAATTTGCAAAACGCTTATATTTAAAGTAAAATGAAATGAAATGAAATGACCGTATGGCTTTCTTGGCCGGGAGAACCCTTGCGAGTTTGTTCGGCCCCTTTAGTGTCTTTTTATTTGACGCCGCGTGGGCGACTTAATTGCCAGTGATGATATGATGATTAGGACAACGCACAACACCCAGTCCCCTGCCGGGAATCGAACCCGGAATCCCTGCGTGGTAGTCAGCGACGCTACTGCTGAGCTACGGAGGCGGACTATATAAAGTAGGAATGTTATGAATGGCGCGCGCGTTAGAGAGGGCTCGGAACATTAGGCGGTTACGGGTGGCCAGTCCGTAGCATGACGCCTTAGACCAAGCGGCCATTCCGCCCTTCTTTTGAAACGAGCTGTGAAAGTTAGTCGTGAGGCATAGCTCATTTGAGAAGAGTACTGTAGGTCAGATTCTGAAATAGAGGGTGATCAACGTTTTGATATAACACGATGTTTTATTGTAAATGATAAATAAAATGCGGTAAATGAATTTCAGCAAACTTCGAAAGGTATTCAAATTCTCTTGAAGGCGAAGAGCAAGTGATGAAGGAACTTCAGCGACTCATATATCCGCTGAGTGGCAATAGACCTTTCCAAATGTTACTGAATCCACATCATTATATAAATACGCTAACACGAAAATTGTGGAACAGATTACTAATTTATTCGTAGGAGAAGGCCAATGAAAGTTACATAATTCTAAAGATTGTTTGTCGTAGATTTCACAAATATAAATATTATGTGTGCATTTAGCCGCTGAAAGTAGTAAAAGGAAGTATAAATTTTCCTATCTACAGCTTGGATCAAGTTCTACATTCTCCAACAATCAGCTGATTGGCTATTCGCCTCGACCAAAGACGCAGTAATGCAGCGCATTTGCAGTATTAAAATAAGTGAATATCGAAACATGGAGTGCTCCCAACTCACTTTCTTGTGCCGTTCAAATGCTTCATTTTCGCAGTGATTAAGAGTGGTTAAAGGAAATTGAATGCCGATATAAAGAATGATGCTCCGGGACAGCCATCTAGCGGTGCTCGGGTGGAACTATAAGTCGACATGTTGTCAGCTCTGGAATTCTAAATATCGCAATATAGAAATAATGTTATTTCTTGGCCTTGTATAAATATACGAACACCGAAATTGTAGTTCCATTTCAAATACTAGGCTAATGAAAGTTACATAATTCGAAAATGACATGAGAACTATATACTTCCGTTTTTATTTGTTGTTATTGTGTCAGGCATTTTCCTTAACACGTAAAAGATACCGTTTCGTACCTCCCAGTGCCGGTTAAATTTTACCAAATATCCCAGCGACCTATGATAATGTTGGCAACAGATGTTGAATAGTGAGAATCCTGTGAGTCTTCATTTTAGCCAATCGCTTTGACAACGCTGATGTTTTCTCATGAAATCTTCGCTTTACGAGGGCAATTATTTTTACTGAGCGGACGAGGCTACATACAAGAACCTATCAACTATAAAGCAGGCACAGCATTATTTGTTTACTTCATGGTCTGTACGATACACTAATAGTCATTATATGTGGTTCAAACAAATGGGCAAAGATTTCCTATCGTGTTGTTGATGTTGCCAAGCCGGCCGCGGTGGCCGAGGTTACTGCGGCGCTCCAGTCACGGTCTGCACGGCCACTACGGTCGAGGGTTCGAATCCCCCCTCAGGCATGGATATTTGTGCCATCCTTAGTGTTAGCTACTTCATAAGTAGTTTGTAAGTTTAGGGACTGATGACCCAGTAGTTAATTCCCATAAGCTATACAAACATTGGAACATTTGATGTTGCCAACATAATCACGCGAGGCCGCCGACATGATACGTAAAATTTTACCCCCAGTGACTATTCTAAACACAATTGGTCGATTTTCGACCATAGGCAATACTAGTTGAGAATAAAGAGTCCGCCCCGAAGCATTTTACACAAATTATCTCTGAAGGACCTTACAAATAATTTCATGAATGTAAAAAGTAAAATATATCAATTTGAAAAAGGTCACTTACCTCGGTGGTTAATAATATTGCAAAAACACTTTGAGTACGTTGTGAACCTTTGGTTAGGCCATTTCACGCACATCTTCTGCGTGTTTAAGTAACACGCAGAATTATATTGCCGCGAGAGACGACGAACACCAACTGCCGGCGTGGCGCAGGGGATAGCGTCACGGACTGCGGAGCAGAAGGTCGCCGGTTCAATCCCGCCCACCGGCAAAAATTTATTTCTTTGTAATTTACAATTCCAGAAGGTTGTACATCTTTCTTATGTTCACTTGTAAATTCTACTTGTTTCTTATGTTAACTGTTCTTCTAATTTCTGGTAAATTCTGTCTGTGTATAAATAGCAGAGACTCTGCCTGAGAGGCAGTCAGTGCTGCGTGTATGTTGAGTTCGTAATAAACGTGCTTTCAGTATAAGTGCTGTGTTTAGTTGCCTTCGAAGTCAAGCCTACTTCCATTGCACCGTGACAATATGCACAACCAGAGCAGTGGTATGGCACTACTGACGACGAGTTCTGAAGGTGTCAGGAAACAGGTGAGATAATTTGTCTATTCTGAGCAATTGGAACATGAAGTATAACATTTATGGGAGACTAAATATTAAAGATTTGTCAGACACGGAAAAAGTAGTTCGATAGAGCTCTATTGACGTTCTACTCACAAACTTGTACTCAGAACAGGATATACTACAAAAGGACGAATCCGATGAACTACGGGCACACACCACTGACGGTTGCAGTAGGGTTTTGGAGCATGTACTGTTTTAGAACCTCATGTTCATCGAAGAAAAAGATTTATTGACAAACGGCACCGATCCAGAGAACACATCCGGCTCTTGATTCGCTCGGATTAATGAATATTATAAATAATGCGTCTTATCGACAGAGTATCTCATACCGAGTCCATATTTCTATATTTCCAGAAAGCTTTTGACATTTTTCTGCACGAAACAACAGACGGATAATCATAGTGTAAGACAGAACGGGCTTTGGAAGGAACTGATATCTGACGTTCCCCAAGAACGTGTCGTAGGCCGTTTGTTGTTTCTAATCTAAATGAATGGTTTAGGAGACAATGTGAGCAACTCTCTTAGATTACTTAACACTTAGTAAAGACATCAAGAGATCAAAGGCAACTACCAAATAATTTTGAAACGATACATATATGGTACAGAATGCCGTGATTGACCAAATAAAAAGAGTGAAATTTTCCTTACAAATACTAAAATAAATTCTTTTAATTTCGATTACACTATAAATTTAGGTAAATATTAGGAAATACAATTACGAAAAACTTAAATTTGGACAATAACGTAGATAATGTTGTATGGAAAGGCGAACCAAAGACTGCGTTTTGTCGATTGATCTCTTAGATAATGAAAGTCTTGTGAAGAGATTGTATCATTATGTTTCCCCGTATCGTGGTAGTGTACTGCTGTGCGTAATGCGAGCCTTACCAACTGGTCTGATGGTGGACATGGAAAAACTTCAAAAGGAGAACATCTGGTTTTGAATTATGCAATGTCGGGTATATGATAAGCGAGTTAGAGTGGCAATCACTAAAACATAGACTTTTTCATTGCGCCAAAATCTCATTGCGAGAAAAGGTCATTGTAATTTTAAAAAATCGCTAAAACTCGAGAATGTCTGAACCGACTCGCCTAATTTTAGTCTTTAACTGTTCGTGTACGTCCGGGGAAGGTTTAAACGATGATAAAGTATGGATAAGTTGTGCGGAAAAGAGGAAAATCGGGAATAACTGAAACAGCTTTTTCCAGTGAGTTATCTATACCGTTCATCCAATTGCGGTAAAATTTTGTACATTTTATGTTGAAAGCAAGAGGAAAGGTACGCATCAAATAAGAATTTGGAAAGGTCGCCAGGGAAGTAGGAAAATTACGGAAGAACCGAAAGCAATTTTTTTCTATGAATAAAAGTCAGTTGCCGTATGTCAAGCAAATAAAAAATTGAAAAAGTATCCCGGAAAATTAGAAAAATCAGAAAAAGATATTTTTTTTTTCGTGAAATACTAATACCATTCATCTGATTGGGATAAAATTGGACATTCGACGTTCAACGCGAGAGGAATGTTTGAGTGAATTAAAAATTTGAAATAGTTGAAACTTCCTGGCAGATTGAAATTGTGTGCCGGAACCGGGACTCGAAGCTGGGACCTTTGCCTTCCACGGGCAGTCGCACTACCGACTGTGCTATCCCGACACGACTCACGATGCCGCCTCACAACTTTACTTCCGCCAGTACCTCGCCTCCTACTTTCCAAACTTCACAGAAGCTCTCCTGGAAGAAAGGATATGGTGGAGACATGGCTTAGCCTCAGCCTGAGGGATGTTCCCAGAATGAAACGTTCACTCTGCAAAGGTCCCAGGTTCGAGTCCCGGTTCCGGCACACAATTTTAATATGCCAGGAAGTTTCATATCAGCGCTCATTCCGCTGCAGAGTGAAAGTTTCATTCATTGAAATAGTTGGCCAGAAAATAGGGAAATTTGTGAAAAACAAAGTTCTTTTCTTTGGGATATCAATAGCATTCGTACGATTGCGATAAAATTTCACACATTTCACGTTCAAAGCAAGAGTACATACATATTAGCAATTGACGGGTCGTCTAGTAGAGAGATAAAAGATACTTGTAAGTGCTCGTTTTTCCCGAGCACTATTCGCGATTGGAACTGACAGGTGTTTATGTGTGAATTGCAGAGTAGTCGCTCTCGTGTGTGTGTGTGTGTGTGTGTGTGTGTGTGTGTGGTGTACTGAAGAGCGTGTTTTATTTTGTTTGGTGCTAAATGTGTGTTTATACCTGTTCCGTAATTGTTAATATGTCTGAATGTGGGACATTCCCGCATTTCTACCTCAGTTGAAAGCATGCGCTGTGTAGGATGGTTGCCAAATCACTATGGCTTTGTTCTCTGTGAACTGACGCGTAGTCAGCGTGTTGTTTCGTTCCTGAAGGCGTACGCCGAGGCAAGCGCGAACGAAGACCGCCTGCGGCCGAGGCAGCAGAACCTGTCCTCTCTTGTGTCAAATCGCGAGCTTCTTCAGGCGCTCAAGGCCGCTGCCTGCTAACACAAAAATTAACCCACGGTGTAATTACAACAGGAGCCGAGGGAGGGCAGCCAGAGTTAATTTACGTTACTTTGCAGGATATTCCCTTAAATTTGAGGACGCCGTGAGATACAGCAACAAAGAATTCACGTGACAGCTGTAGTAACGGACGAGTGACTTCTCACGATACTACAAAGTTCTTTACTTTTCTTTTTTCTTTCTTACTTTTTTTTTTTTTTTTTTTTTTTAATCGCACAGAATTTTTAAGCGAACGAAATAGATAAATCATAACGAAATTTCTAAAACAGTCCTTGTTTTGTTTTTGAGGCAATGATTTATATCCAAAAAAGAAGTACACACTTACTGTGGAGTTCACGGCGTATAGCAGTAGTAGTTCCCGAGGACCGGTCTAGTACAGCGGTTCCCGACCTATGGACCGCAGGCGAGCATTACAGAATTAAGAGGCTGTGGTAATAGGGAAGAGACATTGTGGCGAATGGAGATTTGGGTGTGGCGGGAGACGTGCAGGAAAGAGTTCTCTGCAGTCGGATTGGTCACTGTATCCTCGGTGGCGGAGTGGTCAACGCGTCTGCCTAGTAAGCAGGAGATCCCGGGTTCGAATCCCGGCCGGGCACAAATTTTCATTCCTGCACATTGGTAATCCATATAAACTTAGTACAGTGAAGCCATAAGTGATCGCAAATTGCGATTTATTTCATTAAAAAATGAACGCTGTAACGTCGTCAAAAATATATAATCGTAAAAATTATACGTAGGTTCAGAGATTTGACTCCTCAGTTGCCAAGGTCACCGAGTAAAACCAGCAAATAAAAGCCCATTGCCTTAAGGACATCTTGCTCCGTTTTAATGCGATATTTCCCATTTCACATTTGGCTAGTCATGTATTTGCTCATTTGATGGTCGAAAAATCTATAAACAAATATTTCGACGACAAGCTAGAAATGGGGAAACCCTGATTCATTACGAACTATTAAAAATAATGTTAAGGGGGTCAGGTTTTTAACAGTGTAGATGTTTGCTATAAAATGTATTGTCGCAATAAAAAAAGAATTGCGTTAAATAGCATACTGAACCTGCTAGTGGGATGAGACTGGACAAGGTAATAAACTTGAAATAAAACATGCAAGTGTTACAAAGCGTCATCGAAGTCGCTTCTTTTTGGTTTTGATCGCCTGTTTTACGATTAGATTTCACATTGGTTATTGCTAGGTAAGATCACCTGGAGGCATCTTTAATGTGAGACTTTTATCAAAGCAGTTCTTAGACATCATTTATTACACATTTTTATTAGCTGTGAAGCATTTGATCAACTCACGTCAGTAACAGAAAAAATACCACTACGGTGTTGTTGAGACTCACCAGGGGTACTGTACATAATTTGACGATTCTTTGATATCATTCGTTCTTGCCTCCTGAAAGGTGTGAAATTGTTTGTGAAGTAGCTAAATCTTTTTATTTTCTAGTAATGAGTGATCAAAGTTGGCATTTTAGATCGCCGTCTGTATCAATACAGACACACTGTTTCTTATGGTAAAATTTTCTTTGTTAAACTTACCTAAAAGCGCACCTTTCAAGGAGTAGAATATGACAGCCATTGAAATTCTTAAACAGGTTAATAACAATACGAAAAATACAAATCATAGATCTGTTCGTCGTGGAAGCTATTAGACGGTGGCGTAGAACAGGCGGGGACCGAGTCCCAGGAAATCCTTCTACACCTCTGGCCAGTAAAATTGCTACACCAAGAATAAATGCACATGAGAAATCGGCTGGAAACTTTCCTCATATCAGCACGTTGTAGGTGTCGCCACCGGCGCCGACCTTGTATGAATGCTGTGAAAAGCTAATCATTTGCATATCACATCGTGTTTTTCCTGTCGGTTAAAATTTGGGGCCTGTTGTTCGTCCTCTTCGTGTAGGAATTTTAATGGCTGGGAGTGTACTATGTCCTTCCTACACGTATGCTTGACAACTCTCATACTAGAACTGGCATGTGATTACATTTTCACGCAATTTGGGTGCACAGATCCTGAGAAATCAGTACCCAGAACGACCACATCTGGCCATAATAACGGCGTTGATACGCCTGGGCATTGAGTCAGAGCTTGGATGGCGTGTACATTTACAGATGCCCATGCAGCTTCCACAAGATGCCACAGTAGTGACTGGCGTATTGTGACGAACCAGTTGCTCGGCGACCATTCACGAGACGTTATCAGTTGGTGAGAGATCTGGAGAATGTGCTGGCCAGGACAGCAGTCGAACATTTTCCGTATCCAGAAACGACCGTACAGGACCTGCAGTATACGGTCGTGCAGTATCCTGCTGAAATGTAGGGTTTCGCATGGATCGAACGAAGGGTAGAGCCACGGGTCGCAACACATCTGAAATGTGACGGCCACTGTTCCAAGTGCCGTCGATGCGAAAAGAGATGACAAGACGTGTAACCAATGGCACCACGCGGTGAAGTAGCCGAGCGGTCTAAGTCGCCTCGCTGCGGAGCTCAGGGTTGCTCGCCGTCTGAGGTTCGAGTCCTCCCTGGGGCATGGGTGTGTGTGTGTGTGTGTGTGTGTGTGTTTGTCCTTAGGTTAGTTTACCTTAGTTTAAGTAATTTGTAAGCTACGGACTGATGACCACGCAGTTTGGTCCGATAAATTTACGAACATTTGAACATTTTTTAACGGCACCCCATACCATCACGCCGGGTGATACGCCAGTATGGCTATGACGAATACACGCTTCCAATGTGCGTTCACCGCGATGTCGCCAAACACGGATGCGACCATCATTATACTGTAAACAGAACCTGGATTCTGGATTGATCCGAAAAAATGACGTTTTACCATTCGTGCACCCAGGTTCGTCGTTGGGTACACTATCGCAGGCGCTCCTGTCTGTGATGCAGAATCAAGAGTAACCGCAGCCATGGTCTCCGAGCTGATAGTCCATGCTGCTGCAAACGTCGTCGAACTGTTCGTGAAGATGGTTGTTGTCTTGTAAACGTCCTCATTTGTTGACTCACAAACGTCCTCATTTGTTGACTCAGGGATCGATACGTGGCTGCACGATCCGTTACAGCCATGCCTGTCATCTCGACTGCAAGTGATACGAGGCCTTTGGGATCCAGCACGGCGTTCCGTATTGCCCTCCTGAACCCACCGATTCCATATTCTGCTAACAATCATTGGATCGCGACCAACGCGAGCAGCAATGTCGCGATACGATAAACCGCAATCCCGATAGGCTACAATCCGACCTTTATCATAGTCGGAAACGTGATGATACGCATTTTTCCTCCTTACACGAGGCATCACAAAACGTTTCACCAGGCAACGCCGGTCAACTGCTGTTTGTGTATGAGAAATCGGCTGGAAACTTTCCTCATATCAGCACGTTGTAGGTGTCGCCACCGGCGCCGACCTTGTATGAATGCTGTGAAAAGCTAATCATTTGCATATCACATCGTGTTTTTCCTGTCGGTTAAAATTTGGGGCCTGTTGTTCGTCCTCTTCGTGTAGGAATTTTAATGGCTGGGAGTGTACTATGTCCTTCCTACACGTATGCTTGACAACTCTCATCGTCATTGAGAATAATTTGAGATAGGTGCAGGTGGGATTAGTATTCGGAAACCCACTTTCCCTCCTTACAGTCCATATTTCGTCGATGGATTCTTTGTTCAGTGCAAAGCGTTTGCATAGAAATTTTTTTGTGAAACTTGAGGAAACCTTTACAGAGAGAGACACGAAATGATACAGGAATCGCACGGCGATGAGTGCTTAAGGCGTACTCATTGTTACGAATGGTACACGCGGTTTACAAATGACCGGATGGGTGTTAACCCTGTGGCACACCCACTGTAGTGGACGGCTGTTACTGGTCGCATTTCTGTGCATCAGCTTTCGTTTTTTAGCTCGTTAACAAGAGCCCAGTATTGGGGATCTTTGCGTATATTTTGCACTGTGTCGTCGGCTCAGCTGACTAACGTCAATTTTCCAGGGGAACATACTAACGTGTCGAGATGGGGAGTGTCGAGTGGCAGCGAGCAGCACTGCACCAATTTTCGAAAGAAAAATAAATTTGCCCTAAATTCAAATGCAAATGACCAGATTGCTTTGAAAGTTTCCTTACAGGTAGGAAATATAAGATGAGGGACTCTATAGGCCCCAAGTCTTACTGTGTCCACTTCAGTGATACGGCCTTATTTCTTCATGTAACGGTAAATTTGAATGAATTTTTGATAATTCGTGTATCATGAGAGTTAAAGATGACCTTCGTTCATGACGCCTTTTGTCACCTACAAACGACGTTCATGTCAGGAACGCCAACGAAATTGTGTGTGCCATTCGAAGACTGACTACTCTAGACATTTTAGAAGGATGTAACAAGTCAGTTAGAAGATTTGAATCCTGACACAGCATCTTGGAATGCGTCGCGTTGAGGCCAACTTCGCCCCACGGATCATGGCTCACATGTCGAGGCCAAAAAACCATCGCATCTAAATCTCTTAAGAGATTTTGGATCGCAGAAATGAGATGTTCCTTAAGAGAATCGTAACTGGTGATGAGAACTGGCTCTACCGTTAATGATGTTGAGATCAAGGTGCAATCTTCGCAACGGTTCGGGAATACTTCAACAAGATCAGGTCAGGTCAAATGTCAAAGCCATTTTGATAGGTTTCTTTGACTTCGGAGGATGAGTTCATCGTGAATTCGTGTAACAGGGATAAACAGTTAATCAATGGTACTATCAGGACATGTGGCGACGAGTGTGAGAGAATGTGAGAAGGAACCGGCCTGAAATGCGGCGAGACAATGCATGCCTCTTGCATGACGATAACGCGCCCGCATTGTTGTTATTCACTATGACGTCTAATCCGCCGGTCTCTTCACACGTGGCTCCTTGTTTTTATTTGGCACCAACTTAAACCCGCGGTTTCGCTCGCGTGTTGGTTGATTATGATGGATAATGCGCGAAACGTCAAATCGATTTTTTTTAAAGAGATGTATTAAAAGAAATTTCTTTTTTACTGCTTTATTTATTTATTCTTGTATTTCCTTATTCGTATGCTTATCCTTACAGAGAAAGAGCTGAAGACATTGTAGCACGCATAGACCAAAGATATGGTCTGTGGCATCACGTTTCGCTGTATGTAACCTGCTTGCTATAGAGTCGCAAACGTCATCGCTGGCCTTCAGTCCGAATTTTTCAATAATTTGAAGATTTTCTACCACCATATATTCCACCACCTAATAACTATCGGCATGGAACTGCTGTGGTTTACAACGGGAGACTTCGGACAACAATTACACAAAGACTATTCGTTTGCCTTCTGTAGTTTTCGCTGCAGAGCGAAATATTAACGCGCACACGTAGAATTTCCATCCCAATATACTCCACCCTTTTATCATTATCAACGCTCAAGCAACAATGCAACTAACGAAATCATTTTCAAAGAGTAAATATAATTTTCAAAGAGCAGTTATTGTTCCGCATTTTCCGTTATATTCTTAAAATTACTAAATATATATCACATCGCTATAAAACCGTGCTTAAAACCTTCCTCACGTATAAATTAGAACTGTACAAATATTTAACTCTCTGCGTCTTGTCGTTCGGACATGATAAGCGTACACCGAACAGACATTCACATTAATATATACACAGGGTGTTACAAAAAGGTACGGCCAAACTTTCAGGAAACATTCCTCACACACAAAGAAAGAAAATGTTATGTGGATATGTGTCCGTGTTGGAAATGTTACAGGAAATGTTCAAAATGTTCTCCGTTAGCGAGGATACATACATCCATCCTCCATCGCATGCAATCCCTGATGCGCTGATGCAGCCCTGGAGAATGGCGTATTGTATCACAGTGTACCCGTGGAGGCCAATCAGCTGCTGATAGTGCCTGCACACGCTGTACATGGCACGGAAACAACTGGTTCTCCCGTAGCACTCTCCATACAGTGACGTGGTCGACGTTACCTTGTACAGCAGCAACTTCGCTGACGCTGACATTAGGGTTATCGTCAACTGCAGGAAGAATTGCCTCGTTCATTGCAGGTGTCCTCGTCACTCAAGGTCTTCCCCAGTCGCGAGTCATAGGCTGGAATGTTCCGTGCTCCCTAAGATGCCGATAAAGTGCTTCGAACGTCTTCCTGTAGGGACACCTTCGTTCTGGAAATCAGTCTAGATACAAACGTACCGCGCCACGGCTATTGCCCCATGCTAATCCATACATCAAATGGGCATCTGCCAAATCCGCATTTGTAAACATTGCACTGACTGCAAAACCACGTTCGTGATGAACACTAACCAGTTGATGCTACGTACTCATGTGCTTGATGCTAGTACTGTAGAGGAATGAGTCGCATGTCAACACAAGAACTGAAGTCAACATTACCTTCCTTCAATTGGGCCAACTGGCGGTGAAATGAGGAAGTACGGTACAGACTGACGAAACAATTGGGTATTTTGACAATTGTCTGCACGAATTATTTCAATTTACATTTAAAGAGAAATACTAAAATGAGCTCTAACATGGAAATTAAACGTTTCCGGACATATGTCCACATAACGTATTTTCTTTCTTTGTCTGCGAGGAATGTTTCCTGAAAGTTTGGCCGTACCTATTTGTAACACCCTGTAGTTTTAACAGCTATCCGATCGCCATAAAACCGTGCCTAAAGCCTTCCCCGAATAGACAACTGTACAAATTTTTAGCTCTTTATGTCTTGTGGTTCAGACGTGGTAAACGTACACCGAACAGACATTCACATTTATATAGACAGTTGAAAGCCACGGCATAAAGGACGTAGATTTACAACGTTAGACCAGATAAAAGATTCGCAGGCGGCGCTTCGAACGCCATCTAGCACGAGGCGTGCCGAGAGTGCCCCTAGAAGTGGGAACTGCTGTGGAACGGAGTATCAGTTTGGAGGTGACTATTTCGAAGGAGACCGTGCACAATAGGTATAAGGTAAGTGTGGACCAAGATGGGGAACTTTCTGAAGTGGTGTCGTACAAGAGACGGAATAGATGTACATCTACATGGGATACTCTGCAAATCACATTTAAGTGCCTAGCAGAGGGTTCATCGAACCACCTTTATACTATTTATCTCCCATTCCATTCTCGAATAGCGCACGCGAAGAAAGGACACCTGAATCTCTCCATTTTAGCTCTGATTTCTCGTATTTTATTCTGATGATCATTTCTACCTATGTAAGTGGGAGTCAACAATATATTTTCGTATTCGGAGGAGAATGTTGGCGATTGGAGTTTCGTAATCAGCCTACCCCGCAGCGATAAGCGCCGTTGTTGTAATGATTCCCATCCCATATCCCGTATTATTTCCGTAACGCTGTCTCCCCTGTATCGTGACAATACGAAACGAGGTGCCCTTCTTTGGACTCTTTCGATGTCTTCGCCGGCCGCGGTGGCCGAGGTGGCTGAGGCGCTCCAGTCACGGTCAGCACGGCCACTACGATCGGGGGTTCGAATCCCCCCTCGGGCATGGATATTTGTGCCGTCCTAGTTCGTAAGTAGTTCATAAGTAGTTTGTAAGTTTAGGGACTGATGACCCCGTAGTTAAGTCCCATAAGCTTAACAAACATTTGAACATTTCGATGTCTTCGGTCAAACCCACCTGATAAGGATCCCACACTGGGCAGCAATACTCCAAAAATGGACGGACAAGCGTAGTGTATGCGGTTTCTTTTGTAGTTTTGTTGCGTGTTTTAAGGGTTCTGCCAATAAAACGCAGTCTCTGGTTCGTCTTTCCCACGACATTATCTACGTGTTCTTTCCAGTTTAAGTCTCAAGTAATAGTAATTCCTAGGTATTTTGTGGAGTTTTCGGCCTTCACTGTTACCTGATTTATCTTGTAAACACACTTCTCATTATTTAAAGTGAATTGCCAATTTTTACACCGATATCTTATTCAGATTGTTCTTCAGATGATTTTAGTAGACGGTAAATGACGGCGTCATCTGCAAACAACCTAAGAGTTTTACTTAGATTTTCCCCTAAATCGTTTATGTATATAAGGAACAGCAGAGGACCAATAACACTATCCTGTGGAACGCCCGATATCACCTCTGTTTTAGTTCAAATGTTTGTATAGCTTATGGGACGTAACTACGGGGTCACCAGTTCCTAAACTTACAAACTACTTATGAACTAGCTAATCCTAAGGACGGCACAAATATCCATGCGCGAGGGGAGATTCGAACCCCCCCGACCGTGCAGACCGTGACTGGAGCGCCTCAGTCCCCTCGGCCACCGCGACTGGCGCCATTGAGGAGCTTCGGCAATATTGATGCGAGTTACGTTGTATAACATGGAGACAGAATTGAAGTTCGTGTTGTAAAGAGAGGCGTGCTTAGGATATTTCATGCAGTCGCGTAATGCACAGTGGCTGAGTGGTAAACCGACTGCCTAGTAAGCGGAATGTTTTGGGTTCGAATCTAGGAAGTGACATAAATTTAATTCAGTGCCTCGCAATCTGTCTTAATTTACATTAATATTGGATGTTTATTACTTCAACAAAAATTCCTCACTAACGGCGGGAGCGCTATGGTAGACAGTTTAGCTGCAAGGTAATACTTTTTGTGTGTTCCGTGAATGCATTAGGCAAGAATCTCAGTGACATATGAGATCATGCCGACCCCACCTAGTATTAGGAGGGTAAATGATTTGATACTATACAACCATACTACTACACTGGTGGAAAGTCACGGCACCTACACTCTAAAACGACCATTGTGTGCCTTTAAGGATGTTATTGATGTTTAGTAAAATTAGCAATTTGACCGTGGTTGGATAAAAGAATATTTTTAGTTCATTGTGTAGGGGGAGGAATCTCGCTCCGTTGTTAGGTTTACACTCATTTATTCAGAAAATTTGCACAGACCAAACGATGGCCGGCCGCGGTGGCCGAGGAGACTGCGGCGCACCAGTGACGGTCTGCACGGCCACTACGGTCGAGGGTTCGAATCCCCCCTCGGGCATGGATATTTGTGCCGTCTTTAGTATAAGGTAGTTGATAAGTAGTTTGTAAGTTTAGGGACTGATGACCCCGTGGTTAAGTCCCATAAGCTACACAAACATTTGAACCAAACGATGATCAGCTCGCCTGGAACGTCCATGTTCAGAATGTAACCTTCCTTCTTTGGAAAACACTATAATTGTCCTTCTTGACATTACAAATATCCATGCCCGAGGGGGGATTCGAACCCCCGACCGTAGTGCCAGTGCGGACCGTGACTGGTGAGGGTCCCACAAGGGGCAACAGTACTCCAGGAGAGGACGCACAAGTGTGATGTAGCCAGTCTCGTTGGTGCAGCTGGTGCATCTTCGAAGCGTTCTGTCAATGAAACGTAGCCTTTGGTTCACATGCCCCACAATTTTTTCTGTGTGTTATCTGCAGTCAAAGTTGTTCGTAATTGTAACTCCTAGGTATTTGGTAGAATCTACGACCTT
The DNA here is from genome assembly GCA_026315105.1 of Locusta migratoria. Taxonomy (NCBI): domain Eukaryota; kingdom Metazoa; phylum Arthropoda; class Insecta; order Orthoptera; family Acrididae; genus Locusta; species Locusta migratoria. Next base: position 245,171,953 of record CM048744.1, on the reverse strand, counting down.
AAGGTTTGACTGATTTATCGCGTAATTGAAGTTCAGCGGATTTCTTTTAGTGGTCATGTGTGTTACTTCACACTTTTCTTTATTTAGTGTCAATTGCCAATTTTCGCATCATGCAGAAATTGTGTCTAAATCGCTTTGCCGTTGCTTTTGATCCTCTGTTGACTTCACTAACCGCTAAACGACAGCATCATCCGCGAACAGTCTAAGGGAGCTATTCAGATTGTCTCCTTAATCGTTTATAAACACAAGGAAGAGTAGGGGACCAATAACGCTTCCCCTGTGGAACGCCAGATATCACTTCTGTTTTACTCGATGACTTAACGTCAATTACAACGAACTGTGTCCTATCTGAGAAGAAATAGTGAATCCAATCGCACAATTGGGAAGATATTCCATAAGCAGGCAATTGAGTTGATGCCGATTAATGAGGGTGTGGGAATAGCAACAAGGCTTGTAGTGTGTGTTGTGGTGGTGGCGGTGGTGTGCCCCGCGGCCTGGGCGCAAGGTGCAGGCCGGCGACTGCAGCCGCTGCCGCTGCCGCCACGTCGCCGTATTGATCTGAGACGGCGTCGGCACGCCGCACCCACAGCCGACAACCGCTAGCGCGCTGTCACCGGCCGGGCCAGCCCCAGGACCAGCACCCAAACAAGCGGCGGCAGGACTGAGCAGTGCACTGGCCTAACAAGGGGGGGGGGGGAGGGATAAATCTGCTTGACGAGCAAAATTTTAGCTTCCACTCAGACTAAAATCACAAGAACAAGTCTTCTGGTCCGGATTGTATACCCATTAGATTTCAATTTGATTATGCTGAAGCGATACCTCCTTACTTAAGTCATATGTAACCGCTCTCTCAAAGAAGAAGCTGTACCATAAGATTGGAATGAACACGTAGATAATATCGTGGGAAAAGCGAACCAGAGACTGCGTTGTATTGGCAGAACCCTTGAAAGATGCAACAGGACTACAAAAGAAACTGCATACACTACGCCTGTCCGTCCACCTTATCAGGTGGGTTTGACGGAGGACATCGAAAGAGTCCAAAGAAGGGCAGCTCGTTTCGTATTGTCACGATACAGGGGAGACAGCGTTACGGAAATGATACAGGATCTGGGATGGTAATCATTACAACAACGGCGCTTTTCAATGCGGCGTGGGCTACTTGCGAAACTCCAATCGCCAACATTCTCCTCCGAATGCGAAAATACATTGTTGACTCCCACTTACATAGGTAGAAATGATCATCAGAATAAAATACGAGAAATCGGAGCTCGAACCGAGAGATTCAGATGTTCTTTCCTCCCGCGCGCTATTCGAGAATGGAATCGGAGATAAAATAGTATAATTGTGGTTCGATGAACCCTCTGCCAGGCACTTAAATGTGATTTGCAGAGTATCCCATGTAGATGTAGACTACCATCTACCACTCCCGTTGAAGAAACTAATTCACTCCCTTCCAATGAAAGCTTATGGTAAAACACCCCAAGCTCCAAATCTTTACCTTAACCAGATTTGATCTTCGGGTGACTTTACTAATCGATAAACGACAGTATCATTCGTGAGCATTGTTAAGAGAGCCGTTCAGATTGTCTCCTAAATCGTTTATAAAGATCAGGAACAGTAGGGGCCCTGTAACACTTCCCTGGAGAACGCCAGGCATCACTTCATTTTCTGTAAGTTACTACATGATGCGATGGTCGCAGTACAGAGGATATAAAATGCAGAATGGCAATGGGAAGAAAAGCATTTTTGAAAAAGAGAAATTTGCTAACATCGAATTTTAATTTAAGGGTAAGGAAGTCTTTTCTGAAGGCATTTGTGTGGAGTGTTGCCTTGTACGGGAGTGAAACATGGAGGATAAGCAGTGCGGACAGGAAGATAATAGAGGCTTTTGAAATGTGGTGCTACAGAAGAACGCTGAAGATTAGGTGGATAGATCGCATAATTAATGAAAATCGCTTACTACGTACTGTGTCCTTTCTGACAGGAAATCACGAATCCATCGCGCACAATCATGGCGATTTTCCATAAGCACGTAAATTAATTGGGAGCCGCTTGTGAGGTACAGTGTCAAAAACCTTCCCGAAATGTAGAAATATGGAATAGATTTGAGATCCCTTGTCGATAGCACTCACGACTTCCTGTGAATAGAGAGCTAACTGTGTTTCACAAGAACGATACTTCCTGAATCCGTGTTATGGATCAACAGATCAATCTCCTGGAGGTAGCTTATAATGTTTGAGCAACGTACATCTTCGAAGTATCCTGCCGAAAATCGATGTCGGTGATTTAGGCCTGTAAATTTCCGGATCCATTCGTATTGTCTTTCTTCAATATTGAAGTTATCTGTGCAACTTTTCAGTGTATGGATACGGATGTTTTTAAGCACTCATTATCATACAATATTACTAAGGGCGTCCCCCCCCCTCTCTCTCTCTCTCTCTCTCTCTCTCTCTCTCTCTCTCTCTCTCTCTCTCTCTCTCTCTCTCTGGGTGAGGGGGGTTCTATCCCCCCTCATCCCCCCCCACCCATAGTTACGCCACTGGAGCAGGGTATGTATCACATGACACATCCAAGTCGGAAGTTAGCTGCATGTCGTCCACTGGAAGCGTCGGCGTTCATACGGAGGAGGGTAACAATACAGAAAGGCAACCTGCACGCGTCTAAATACAGCTGTATATTATCAATAAAATTCTTCTGGGTATGACACCGCATCGTCATTTTATAAACTGTACCGACGTTTCGTCCACTGTCGCAGGCGGCCTTCATCAGGGTCTGTGTCTGACTGCTGAATGTACGATCACTTGGTGTTTATATATCAGCGGATGAGGGAGAGGAAGAGGGGACGTTGGTTATCCTGTATTGGTGGAAAGGGGCGTTGCTGATTGGTGTTTTAATGGCTGGTTTTTCATATGATTGGATGTTGCATTCTTCTCCCTTATTGGTCACAATGGACGTTTCCTATTGCCTTTTGCATTATTTATAAAATGGTGACGCGGTGTCATACCCAAAAGAAGTTTATTGATAGTGACAACTGCCGCGAAGCATACGTTTACAGCTGTATATTGTTTATAAAACTCTTCCGGGTGTTGGACCGCATCGTCAATATATCAAATGCTTCACCGACATTTCGGCCACTATTGCAAATGGCCATCTTCTGGATGTTACGTTTAGTGAGAGCTGAAACCACCAATAACAACTAGCAACATTTAATATTTAAGACACCAGCTTTCCCTCGTAACACCCAGAAGATAGTCGCTTGCAATAGTGGCCGAAACGTCGGTGAAGTATTTGATACATTGACGATGCGGTCCAACACCGAGAAGAATTTTATAAACAATGACAACGGCCCCGGAAGCCTTCGTTTACACAGCTGTGTATGTTCAGCTCATTCCCGCGAAGTACATATTGGTAAACCATCGTTGTCCTGTGTTACAATGTGAGACGGTGTAGTGCCTTGTATTTTTCGTCATTTTCGGCTTACGTGCACTCTTACTTGGTGCGAGTTAATTCCCTGTTTGAGTAACTTGGAAAATTGTTTGCCATTTTGTGGAGAATTCTGTTTGCTAGCTACTGAGCGGACAAGGGTACATAAAAGAACCTGTCAACCATGGAGCAGTAAAGGCATAAATTACTTACTTCATGTTCAGCACCAAAAAGTATTCCTGTAATTCTATAGGATTGCCGCGGTGGAGTAGCCGAGCGGTCTAAAGCGCCTCGCTGCGGAGCGCGCGGTTGCTCGCCGTGGAGGTTCGAGTCCTCCCTGGGGCATAGGTGTGTGTGTGTGTGTGTGTGTGTGTGTGGTGTGTGTGTGTGTGTGTGTGTGTGTGTGTGTGTTGTCCTTAGGTTAGTTTACCATAGAGTAAGTAGTTTGTAAGCTACGGACTGATGACCATGCAGTTTGGTCCGATAGAAGTACAAACATTTGAACTTTTTTTTTCTATTGGATTCAGCTAATACTATTTGAAAACCGAATCCTATAGAAACACGCGAATACATTTTTGCGCTGACTATGAAGTAAATAATTAATGCTGTTCCTGCTCTATGGTTGACACGATCTTATATGTAACCTTATCCGACAAGTAAATTAGTTACTACGTTTACATGCAACACATCTTCCGGAAGACGAAAACCGAATTTCCTGAACCGTTTTTCGCTGTCGTGTTTACATGGTATAGCCTGAATAGGATTTCTTAGGTCACTTAACTTGGCGGCTGAAAAACAGCTGATTCAGTTCCTGATTTAGTCCGCACAGTCGCTATTTTTCTTCATTTAAATACACAGATTCATGGTAACTCTAATGTTTATACTTTTCTTTTACATTAGAAAATATCACTCTGTCCATATGTGCCGAAAATTCTTAACAAGAAAACACAATCTGACAAGCCAAGAACGCTTCAAAAACGGTTGCGTTTACATGGATACGAAAATCGATTGTGGAACTGGAAAACCGCTTTAGAGAAGCGGATTTCCAGAATCGATTTTGGAGTGTTTACATGACCACCCAAAAGCGGAATTGGGAAATCGGTTTACGAAATCCGGTTTTGGGAGCCCATGTAGACGGGGTGACTCTAGTTCTCTTCCTGCACCTGCGAATATAACTGCAAGGGGTAATCACAGCTCTTAGTTTTTCGCACAAGTCCCTCGCACTGTTCCTCGCCACAGGCTACGAAATTTGTCACTTCGTCCTTAGAAAGCGAATCGAATTCCCTAAGAAACGGCAAACAATTTCCCAACTGAACAAACAGGGAATTAATTCGTACGAAATAACATTTCCCATTAGTGCACTAAACGAAACGGTATACAGCCTTCATACGATCCAATACTTACGGAACGCCTAACATCTAAAAATCCTTGTGGTTTCAGATGCACATTGAACTTGAAAAATTTGTTAATCTTTCGTGTTTTCAGAATTTCCTTGAAGTCTACTAATGTTTTCTCTAAATCCATTCTTCACTTTTTCGGTTTATTTATTTAAGTTCGAGAACAAGTACGCGCCAAAGGCACTGAGCTCAATGGTAAATAAAACCTATTTCGGTAGTTAACTTCCGGTTGTGGTGAGTCACGTGATACCTTATTCAATCCGATATTCCTGCCACCCTAACAAACTCTGCGACACCCTCTTACAGTTCATCAATTTAGTCCTTATGTAAAGTGCAAACATTGTATATGGGGTAGCATACATCAAATGATTGCATATGCACATCAATAGCTCAAGCGGTACTGAGGTACCACGTGTCAATTCATGGTGAAACACGCATAGAGGAAGGGCGTGGATTGTTGGATTCGTTTCGATTTTGATATTTAATAGTTATAAATGGTATTACTTGTCATTAAAATAACCGTTGAACGTCCTACATATTTTGTAAAGGATATTAGGCCATTCACATATTAGCTTCACAGGTCGCCTAGGCAAAATAGAAAGATTATCAGCAATGAAAGGAAGGGATGGTAATGTCGGATACGAAAGTGCAAATGTACACTGAAACTGTATTTATATAATGAATAGGTAGTTGCATACATTTTATATTAGTCTCTTACAGTAATCTCACACAAATTTTTGACTAAATGCACCTTAACAATCGGCATGGTACCAGTCTTCACAGAGAGTACATTGCAACCACTGTTCACCTGGTCAGACACTATATGTTGCATCTTCAGTTTGTTTCTCAGCGTTGTTGACATCAACTGGAAAACGCTGCTCGGCTACTATTCGACACTGCCGTAAGCTAGTATCCGAGATTACCCGACTACACAGGGACACGCATTGTCTACGCATTTCTATATTTATGGAATTAAGAAGCCACGTTCATGGTCTGTCAACGTGTGCATGTTACACAGGGCACATATCTTAACTAGCAACCAAAAAATCGTTTTAGTTATCCTTCAAAAGTTTATTTGCAGAGAACTGGAAATCAGGCTTCTCAACACAACAGAACACTCAACCGTAATGGCATTTTTTACAGACATTTGCCCACTTGTAGAGGACGTAATTCATAACTTTCACACCAGGTGCACAAGTGGATGCTGATGAAACTTGCTATCCTACTGCATTAGACCTATTCGTAACTCCCCTCCCTTACTTATTAGTGCGTTCGTCTAGCCTCAAAGGGCGGTAATTCAGGCGCTGATTCCGTCATCCATTCGATCCTGCTGATGACTTGACCTCGAGGCAAGGCTTGTAGACTGACGACTGGATTATCACTCAGGCAAAGTCTCGCACATACGCAAGTCATTTGCCGCGGCTCACAATGATGCCTCAAAAGGATAGAATCCTAGGGTGCCCCTGAGAGCTACAACACTAACAATCATTTCTTGGCTTTGGGCAAAATAAATGTTAAATTTTTTCCTTTTCATAATTTATTTCTGATAATGCAATATACAATCTCTATTAAACATTCCATTTTCACAAACACCTTGTCATTTAATTCAAATGTATACGCTCCCATTCTCATCATCCTTACGTCTACTATGAGTCGTTACAATATAAGGCGTAATGCAATTGTAATAGCTTCCAATATCTTCAGTTAAAACGTCACCAATCTTACATGTCCTATAATAACGTGAAGACAAAACTCTCAAATCCTCCAATCTTATTCAAAGAAACAACACCAACGATTGGCCGCGCGGGGCTAGCCTAGTGTTCTAAGGCGGCATGCTGCGGACTGGGCGGCCACTCCCGCCGGAGGTACGAGTCCTCCCTCGGGTATGCAGAGACTGACGTCCATAGCAGTTTGGTCCAATAGATTTACAAATATATGAATATTTATGACCTAACGAGTGCTGGAGTAAGCCATTGACAACTTGTTTGAGCAGTGTCATTCTATGTACTGAAATTCAAAGTAGCTCCTACAAAAACAAAAGGACCATCAGGTATAGACTGCGAGCCTTGACAGTATTCTTCGTATTAAAATCATCACTATTGAATCTGATAGTTTGTCACCTTATACACAGCGCCGCGGCGGAATGGCCAAGCGCACTGAGGCGCTACGCTGTCGGGGTTTCAAATCCCCCCTCGGGGATGGATGTTTGTGCCGTCTTTAGTATAAGGTAGTTCATAAGTAGTTTGTAAGTTTAGGGGCTGATGTTCCCCGTCTGACCGGTCGTCTTTTATAAATAAAGACGAAATACCGCTATCTTAGCATTTCATTATTCCCAAAAAGGAAATAAGAAAGTAAATAACTAAGAACGTGGGGATTTCAAATATCGACCATAAGTTTTCTTAATTAATAAGTCATGTAGAACTGTCAAAAATTTGGACGATACTGTAAGTAATTAACCTTTAGCCCGTACACGGGTCTTTCGGAACGGCACACCGGTCTTAAAAATAGAGTGTACGCTTTGTGTCACGTAAAATGGGGTGTACGGGCTGAAGGTTAAAAGTCATGAAGACATTTCAGTCTATTTTCTCGAGAATTTTTGAGAGCTGCATCGAAGGGATTTGGCTGATTGCTACACGAGTTGAGAATTTCGTTTACCATTAACAAAAAAATTAAAAAAAAAAAAAAATCCGATATCCATGTGGTCTCGTTTTGACTGTGATTTAAGGGTTGGCGGCGTAATTTACTTTGTAGTTCTGGCTGCTGTTTCTTGAACTGTGCTGTTCACTCTATAACACCCCCTTACCTCTCCCCCCAAAGAAGAAGAAGAAGAAGAAGAACAACACACACACACACACACACACACAAAACACACACACACACACACACACACACAGAAAGAGAGAGAGAGAGAGAGAGAGAGAGAGAGAGAGAGAGCGATTCGTATTCACGGGAGAATGTAAGTGCTGGCCTAAAGCGGCGCGCCCTGTTGCCAGTAATAATGGTGGCCCTGGCTTACCCTCGCCGGTACTTAAATGTCGCCCCCGCCGGCGCGCGGGCATTCAGCTGAGTTAAGCGCTGCGCTATCAGGGCGCCTGTCAGCCGCGCGCTCCGTTCGTTAAGCTTGCTTGTTTGGAGTGCTGTTTGCGGAAGGTGTTACTGTACACTGGCTGCAGCCTGACTGCTGTATAAAAATGCTGGCGAGAGGTGTTAGCTCTTAAAAATAGGCGCCATTACGAGCGACGGACATTCACTCATCAGCGTAATGGTTGCTTGCCAGCTTACGGGTGGCGCGCGATTGAACTCAGCTCTTTCCTTTTGTCTCGGGGAACAGATGATATACTTTAAAGTTCGTAACTCAGCAAGTGTTATGCTGTGATATTGATTCCATCGTTTTATCTCAAATGTTGTAATTCTCCTTCATCCAGGAGGTAGCAGTTTTCACACACTTACGTTGTCCTGAAATATTGAAAACAGTACGAGAAAGTGCTGTTTCTCACGGAGTCGGAAAGGCGTTGGGCAGTGTGCCACAGTATCGACTAATAACTAATTGGAATCATTTCGGAGAAGTTCCCAACAAAGCAAAACAATACTGTGTGTAGGTCGGCGCCACGCAACGTTAAACAACTGTTCTGCTACAGGGAGCCCTAAGGGATGCCTAATAGTCGTAGTATACGGAAACGATTTATTTGATAGACTCAGTATGTGTGTCTCCAGGTATGGTTAACCATTCGAAACCCCCGTTACTTGTGCCCATCTTCCATTAGTCCAGTTCCTCCTCCCCTCCCCAGTGCATCGTTAGCTTCCGTTCTCCCCCCTCTCCCCCCTCTCTCTCCACTCACCCCCTCCCCTTCATCATAATCTCTCTCTCTCTCTCTCTCTCTCTCTCTCTCTCTCTCTCTCTCTCTCTCTCTCTCTCTCCTGTCTTTGTCCTGCTTCCCTCCCCTTCATATACCAAATGGTATCTGTAAGTTACAGTCATAGTTCCTTTAACATACTATATATATATATATATATATATATATATATATATATATATATATATATATATATGTGTGTGTGTGTGTGTGTGTGTGTGTGTGTTTTGTTCTTCGCATAAGTTATTCGTAAATCAAGGGACCGATGACCGAAGAGTAGTTCGGCCCTTTACGATTCGAAACATTTAAACATTTATGCGGTGCCATGGTATATACTCGATCGACTTTCGCGCTTCGCCGCTAGAGGGCGCCTGTGCGTTACAAGAGGCGTGAGAATTGGAAGCACAAATTTGAAGAGTTCGTCCACTTAGGGAGCATGACAGTGCCAGAACCCACATTAGCGGTGTGGTATCGGAAACGGTCCGACGCTTTTGGTTCACTGTCATCGATCATCTTCCATACTGTACCGACTTGGCCTCATCTGAGGTGCATCTGTTAAAGCAGGACGTAACAACTGCTTAGATAGCTTCACTCCGATTGAGCTGAACCGGTGCAAGGAAAGACAACGTGGTGGCTCCATCACCACCCCCTTAAAAAAGTTTACTATTGATTAAACCTTTGACTGGCGCTACTGTATTAACATCCGCCGTTTGTAGGGAAACTATGCCGTCAGTACATGATGTCGATTGTCTGATAAAACCCTACATACCCGCTGATTTAACAGATGCCATTGACGTCGATAAGGACCCTGTATGTGAAAAAAGCATCAAAAGAAGCCATTAGTTGAAGTTATATCAGATATTACGATTAATCAAGTTAGACGAAGAAAAAATACGATAACTTTATGGTACCGAAAAGGACGTCTGATAAAACTATCGCAAAAAATAGACTGAAAAATAATCGCAAAAGACACATGCAGATAATTGCAGGTAATTCAAGATGTAATATAAAGGGTGAAATCTTACTATCTGCTACTTTGTAACTTCAATCATTGTGTGTGATAACCTGACGCATTTTCATTTATACTCGAAACCGAAACTTGTGAATATACTTAAGATCCCGTCTTATGATAATGAATTAATACATAGTACTACGGAACTACATGTATTTAACACAGAATTGATTACTCAGTACTAATTGTGCAGTAAAATCATTTTATTTTCTTCTTCTGTTTTCTTTCGTCGTGTCTCATATCTATTGAATCATAGGCTAGTGTCATACTGTGCATGCAGAGTTGGTTTGGTAGGTGAAGGCATTTTCTAACATTGAACGTAGCTCATGTCGCCGAGTTCCCCCTTACTTTGCGCCGACAGTTTTCGTCCTTGCGAGTGGCGGTCTTCAATTCGAGAACGGTTGCTTCAACTTAGCACTACGGCGCTAAAGGGTCTTGGTTAAGAAGTAACTATAAGAATATTAAGAATATATATTCGTGCAATGTTATATTTAAACGCTTTGAGTGTTTCCACACACAACATTCAGAGTAATTACTTTTCAATTCATCCTCCTGCCTGCAGAGTTATGTCGTGAATTATCGTAAACATTTAGATGCACGAAAACATGTTTTTGCTTAAATCGTAGCTCAAATTACCGAGACTTTATCTAAACTTTTTTGTCTTACGTCCCATACGTAAAATACGTAACGCGTTGACTCATTTGTAAAGTAATGAGCCTTCTGAAGCTGGTTTAGAAATGAGATTTCTATTCTTTAAAGAAACTCCGTTTACTGCACGCTCTAATAGCAGAAACCTTTACCTCCTTTTTCCTGCCATTGTCGCATTTGTGCATATAAGCTTCGGCAACTAATGGAAACTAGATATGAAAATCAATTGCATTGACATTAAAAATAATAACTTATAGTCAGTATCTGAAAATAGTCAAGATTCAAAATGTTGTTTATTCAGTTGATTAATTTTTGTATCTTTGAAGAGTAAAAATTTTATGGATTGGTTTTGATAAACGAACTAGAGATTTGATAGCTCACATTAAGCAGCCATAAAACGAAATCTGAACATCTGCCACTGCGAATTAATTTATTCACCATTACACATGTTTCAGAAGGCTACCTTCTAACATCGAGAGTGGAACGTTGACTGATAATTTAATAGAGCAGATTCAGTATCTAAAATCTTGGCCGCATATTTTATGATTAAAGATAACCAGTTTCAACTCATTTCTGAGACATCTTCAGATCAAACTGTGTGTTCGTCAGTCTGTACTACCTGCCAATGGGCAGTATAATAATCCAATTACGAATTATAAATATTGACTTTTGTTAGTATTTATAATTCGTAATTTTCTAATTGGATGGTTATACTGCCTTTTGGTAGATATTACTGACTGACTAACACATAATTTTATCTGAAGGATCAGAAATGAGTTGAAACTGGTTATCGTTATTAATAAAATATGCATTGAAGGCTTTAGATATTGTATCTTCTGAAATGAAAAATATTTAGACCGCCTCCCAGACATGTCAAATAACATAAACTATTATTATAAATAATAGCGAGGTGGCGTAGTGGTAACACTGGACTCATTCGGTAGGACGGTGGTTCAACCCCACCTCCGGCCTTCCAGATTTAGGTTTTCCGTGATTTCGCTAAACCACTCCAGGCAAATGCCGAGATTGTTCCTTTTAAAGGACATGGCGAATTTCTACATCTACATACATACTCCGCAATTCACCATAAGGTGCGTGGCGGAGGGTCCCCATCCTTACCCAAAAAGGGAGCGAAGAGTTATATTCAACCTATACAAAAACCAGACAGCGGTTATTAGAGTCGAAGGGCAAGAAAGGGACACAGAGATTGGGAAGGGAGTAAGACAGGATTGTATCCTTTCCCCAATGTTGTTCGATCTGTACATTGAGCAGGCAGTGAAGGAATGGAAGGAGAAATTTGGAGAGGGCATTAAAGTGCAGGGAGAAGAATTTAAAACATTGCGGTTTGCCGATGACATAGTAATTCTGTCAGAGACCGCAAAAGATCTGGAAGAGCAATTGAATGGGATGAACATTGTCTTGAAAGGAAGATATAAGATGAACATTAACAAGAGTAAAACGAAGGTAATGGAATGCAATGTCAGAAAATCAGGCAATGCTGGAGGAATTAGATTAGGTAATGAGACAATTGGGTAGCAAGATAACTTCTTCAAAAAAATGTTCAAATGTTTGTTAAGCTTATGGGACTTAACTACGGGGTCATCAGTCCCTAAACTTACAAACTACTTATCAACTACCTTATACTAAGGACGGCACAAATATCCATGCCCGAGGGGGGATTCGAACCCCTGACCGTAGTGGCCGTGCAGATAACTTCTGATGGCAGAAGTAAAGAAGATATAAAATGCATAATGGCTATGGGAAGAAAATCGTTTTTAATGAAGCGAAACTTGTTAACATCCAATTCTAATTTAAATGTTAGGAAGTCCTTTCTGAAAGCATTTGTCTGGAGTGTAGCATTGTATGGGAGTGAAACGTGGACGATAAGGAGTTCAGATAAAGAGATTATAGAAGCTTTTGAAATTTGGTGCTACAGACGAATGATGAAAATTCGATGGGTAGATCACGTGACTAATCAGTAGGAAGGTGCTTAACCAAATCGGGGAGAAAAGTAGTTTCTGCCATATCCTGACTAAGAGAAGGGATAGAGTGGTTGGACACATTCTGAGACATCGAGGAATTGTCAACTTAGCATTAGAAGGAAGCGTGTGGGGTAAAAATCGTAGAGGGAGACCGAGGGACGAATATAGTAAGCAGATTCAAAAGGATGTAGATTGCCGAACGTATTCTCAGATGAAGAGACTTGCACAGGACAGGGTAGCGTTGAGAGCTGCATCAAACCAGTCTGCGGACTGAAGACCACAACAACAACTACTACTACTACTTTACCCAAAACTCAGTGTGTGAACTCAGTCTCCCATGAGCACGCTGTCGATGGGACGTTGAACTGTAATCTTCCTCGTCTCCTTACTATCATAAATGTGGGGCCACGGCGGTCCACCCGTAACAAACGGTGGAACTTTGTAAAGAACACCAAGAGAGGAAAAAGGCAGTAAGTAGGTCTAGGACGCAGCTAAATTGTGCGCACTCCTTCTGCTCTATGCTAGTACCAGTGCAACAACAAAACTGTTTCCGTGGTGAGTAAGTATACAAACAATAAGATGCGTGGAAATCCATTATTTGAAGTAGGCTGTGCAACATTTGTCTTTGCTTCACAGGTAGAGAACGTACAACAAAAGAGCACGACAGTTATCGCCGAGTTGAGTAAACGCTAGAGCTTTGCGAGGGTCCTAAAACAAACTACAGTGACGGTGCTACAAGAGAGGCGGTGTATTTCACAGCGAAATTTACAGCTGACATTCCGATAGCGCGCGTCGCAGGTAACGTCTGACGGCATACTGCTTCCTTCCACAGGTCTCGCGAAACGACTACCAGGAGAAACGCCAGGAAATTAGTGCGCATGCGGGTGTTTGCCGACAGTCACGCAGCATTCGCGAGTGGAACAGGAGCTGGCGGTGTGGGGGATGGTAGCGATTCAAGGATCCCCTGTAGCGTAGTGGCTTATAGAGTAGTGCATATACCAGTGGTTACCAGGTGGACTCGCATTCTGGAGGATGACGATTCAAATACCTGTCCTGCCAGCCAGGTTTGTGGTTTTCCCTTGACCACTCCGCATTCATTCATTGAGGCACGACCACTCTCCTCTGCCATCCTTACAAACAAATGTGAATTTGTGCTGCGTCTTCAATGACCTCGTTGTCGACGGGACAGGTTCCTTCATTCGTTGGGGAGTATAGGTGTAGACGTCGATGTATACTAGAACGCCTAAATACAATCATTTATTTTCCGTACCCCGTGGGAGAATGGTAGGACTTAAATGAAAAAAGAAAAAAAATCTCGTTTAGACACTTCCTTTCACAGCAACTTGCCCCATAATCCATTTGTATGTCATCCTCTCTCTGCTAGTAATTCGCAGCATATACAGGATGTTACAAAAAGGTACCGCCAAACTTTAAGGAAACATTCAAATGTTCAAATGTTTGTAGAGTCTATGGGACTTAACTACGGGGTCATCAGCCTCTAAAGTTACAAACTACTTATGAACTACTTACGAACTAGGACGGCACAAATATCCATGCCCGAGGGGGGATTCGTACCCCCGACCGTAGTGGCCGTGCAGAACGTGACTGGAGCGCCTCAGTCCCCTCGGCCACCGCGGCAGGCCAGGAAACATTCCTCACACACAAAGAAAGAAAGTGTGTTATGTGGACATGTGTCCGGAAACGCTTAATAAGATATTGTACTTACTGCAACTTTCCAGATGCATTAAAAAATGAAAAATAAGACTAGAGGTGCGTCGTCCGCCTGGAGGCCAGGATCTACCGCCTCCCTCCCTTAATCCTGCACTTTCAAAAACGTATGTATCTCAGTTAAATACCGTTTATTCTTGCATATTATCTAACGTTATAGAAAATTGTACTTCTCAGTTGTAGTTATTTTAATTTACACTGAAGACTGAAAGTAATTGGTACATGTGTTTAATATCGTGTAGGGCCCCCAGCGCTCGCAACACGACGTGGAATGTAGACTTGCGCATAATAGTTCGCGATCGGGAGCGCTCACTTAAGTTCGCGGCTCTGCCGCGGACTAGTTCATTCTTTTAGTTCGTTCGCTCCCAGTGACTGCTGAGCGGCGTGGTCTGCGCAAGCAGGTGGAGGGAGAAGTTCCCCCACCTAGCTGCTTCATGCACTTGCTGCTTCACCCGCTTACGATATCACGCAAACCAAAACAAACAGTTCGTGGATAATTTCTCGCTTTTAAGTTTAGAGTTATCTCTATAGCTTGGCATTATGGAATTTATTAGTCAGATATTGCAGAGTGTAGAATACTTCAAAGCAGAAATTTTGTAGCGCTGAACTATGTAATCTAGCAGGCAGACGCTAAACTCGAAATGGCTCTCACCAGCATAAGGCAAACAAGTGATTTTTAATTCTGTTCGCGACCTATCGCGCATCTTTTAGTTCGCGACCTATCGCGCATCTTTTAGTTCGCGACCGGTAGCTCTCCTTTTAGTTCGCAGCTCGGTCGCGAAGTAGGTCGCTCTTTTTCGTTCGTCCGCTCGTTTTGGCTTTTGCTACCGCTACTAAAACTACAGCTGAGCTGCATCTCATCTCGAAATGACGGCAACTGGCAGAAGGGAATCACGCGATTCTGCGCGCTGTCGCGTCCTCTCGCTGTTACCCGTCACTCTTCAGAAAAGAAGCGGACGAACTAAGATGCGAGGGATCTGCGAACTAGATCGCGTAGTTCGCCTGTGGTAGCGCTCTTCCGAACTAGTTCGTTCGCGAACTACACAAGACTAGTGGCATGGACTCGACGAAAGTGAGTAGCAGTACTGGAGAGAACACTGACGGCGTGCATACTGCAGGGCTGACCAATTATTCGTAAGAAAATGGGGGTGGAGATCTCTACTAAACATCCCAGATATGCTCAACAATTTTAATGCCAGCAGAGGTGCTCCTGGAGCACGTGCGGTGTGTCGTATTGCCCGCTGGGACTTCCGCATCTGTCGTAATACACAGTGGTGGGTGCAAGTGATCAGCCAGGATGCGTCACCTGTGAGTCGTACCTAGACGTCATACTCGAGCTGCACACAGCCCACACCATCGCAGAGCCTGCACCAGCTTGAACAGCCCCCTACTGACTCGCAGGGCCCAGGGTCTAGTGAGGCTGTCTCCATACCCGTACACGTCCATCCACTCGGCACAATTGGAAACGATCGAGCGAGGTGGGGCAATGGTAACACACTGGACTCGCATTCGGGAGGACGGTGGTTCAAATCCACCTCCGGCCATCCTGATGGAGGTTTTCCGCGATTTCCGTAAACCTCTTGTGACGTTTCGTAGGAAATATTAAAGATCCTGAGTTTAAAATGCTCTCGATAAAACAGTCACTACTAAGATTTTTCTTGAAACGAGAATATTGTAAATTTTATGAACCTAACAGTTTGTCTAACGATTATATCAGTTTCGAACTATTTACGAAAAACCAGAATTGTCATCTATTAAGTTTTGATAAACCATACACTTTTATCAATTTTTTTTACTTACAAATTGTCGTTACCTTAAAATTTTGGCAAAATCTTGAATTTGAAGATCAGTCACAAGACGTCAGGTACGGACTCGTTTGTTTACATGAACTTACAGCTCAAAGTTCAAATGTTCAAATGTTTGTATAGCTTGTGGGACTAAACTACGGTGTCAAGAGTCCCTAAACTTACAAACTACTTATCAACTACCTTATACTAAAGACGGCACAAATATCCATGCCCGAGGGGGGATTCGAACCCCCGACCGTAGAGGCCGTGCAGACCGTGACTGGAACGCCTCAGTTTCCTCGGCCACCGCGGCCGGCACAGCTCAAATATTATTGTATCACCTAGCGGCCGTGTAGAGAAATACGCATCACTTACGTTTAAATAATTAATTTATTGCATAAATTGTAACCTTTTTTACCAACTTATGTAACCACTTATATTATTTGTTAACCACTAAATCGAACTATATAAATTTCTTCAAAACTTGTAGTCAATTTACTTGAAACAGAATTTGTAAACGTCACGTCACGTGACGTATTCCCGTCTTGGGCACCAAAATCTCCGTATTTAAACATGCCGCTACTGACGGAAAGCAGCAGTTGATGACAGTTGTAAGCAGTTGTAAGCTGATGAAAGTCGTAGACAGCTGTGGTACGTTCTTATAAGTTCGTTTGCCAGGTTTATACCAGATGTATGCAGTGATGTAAGGTGATGGAAGAATCAATAAAAATCCGTTCTCATCTAACAACGACTTGGTTTTGGTAGAACAACACTGGAGAATGTGCTGCTATTAACTTGACCAAGAACTTCTCTTTTTTGAAGTTTGATTCGTTGTGTAGCTTGGAGTGCTTTAGTAACAAGCACTGTTTAGTCTCTTCCAAAAACCAACAACAACAACAGTAACAAGCAATCCTAGCGACGACCTAAGCCCCATTCTCACAGGCCACGCAATGTCTCTCACTTCAGGCAAATGCCGGGATGGTTCCCCATTCCTACCCACACATCCGAGTGTGAGCTCCGTTTCCAATGACCACGCTGTCGACGGGACGTTAAACCTCAAGCTTCCGTCCTTCCTACAATTGGAAACGAGATTCGTCTGGCCGAGCGCCTTGTTTCCACTCATCAGTAGTCTAATGTCGGTGTTGAGAGTAGTAGGCGAGGGACTGATAACCGCAGTCCCTTTCAAAATCAAACCGTCAAACCTAGGCGAGGCGTAAAGCTTTGTGCCGCGCAGTCAGCAAGGGTCGATGACGTTTCGTTGAATGGTTCACACTCTGGCAATGATGGTCCGCCGGCCGCGGTGGCCGAGGGGACTGAGGCGCTGCAGTCACAGTCTGCACGGCCACTACGGTCGGGGGTTCGAATCCCCCCTAGGGCATGGATATTTGTGCCGTCCTTAGTATAAGGTAGTTGATAAGTAGTTTGTAAGTTTAGGGACTGATGACCCCGTAGTTAAGTCCCATAAGTTTAACAAACATTTGAACATTTGAATGACGGTCCAGCACTGAAATCCGCAGATACTTGCGGAAGGTTCGTACTTTTGTTACGCTGAAAGAATCTTTTCAGACGTCTCTGATACCGTTCTCACAGGATCTTCTTCCGGCCGCAGCTATGTCGGAAAATAGTTTTACCTGATTACCGATATTCACGGTGCAGTCCCCATATCATCGCTAACTCTCTTGCGTCGACTGTAACACCTTGTTAAAAGTGACTTAAATCGTGATGACTTGCCATTGTAGCAGCAGTAACGCCTATGAGAGACACACGTTGTCTTCTGTAGGCGGTGCAGTGTTTACATACTCTTTGCATACGCATACCTATATTATTATTATTATTATTATTATTATTATTATTTATTTCTAAGTGTTCAAATACGCTCTTACGGGAACAGTAAAGAAGCAATAGAACAAATTTCAAAATAGTGACGAACAGAACAAGAGTATGAAATTTCCTGGCAGATTAAAATTGTGTTCCGGAACCGTGACTTGAAACTGGGACCTTTGCCTTTCGCGGGCTAGCGCTCTACCGAGTGAGCTATCCCGACACGACTCACGATGCCGCCCACAACTTTATTTCCGCCAGTACCTCGCCTCCTACTTTCCAAACTTCACAGAAGCTCTCCTGCGAAACATGCAACACTAGCACTCCTGGATGAAAGGATATGGGGGAGACATGGCTTAGGAACAGCCTAAGGGATGTTTCCAGGATGAAACTTTCTCTCTGCAGCGGAGTGTGCGCTGATAAAATCATCTGCCAGGAAGTTTCATATCAGCGCAGACTCCGTTGCGGAGTGAAAGTTTCATTCTGAGAACAAGAGTATTTTTGTAGAAGAGTGTACGTCAGGAAGTGAAAATATTGCAGCGAGATGGCGTTGGCTAGGACGAGAAGCCCTCTCCGTTGTATTACAGCAGTGTTTTTCAACCTGTGGGTCACGACCCGGGAGGGTGTACTTGCACCATAAAAGAACTGGAGGTTCAGTAACACAAAAACGCATGCCTAAGTGAAATATATTTGTTAAAATTACGAAGTATCTCATCTAACACTTACTAATTAAATAGATCATAAATTGTTTTATAATAGAGTGTGTTAACAATGAATAAGCGCAAAGCCTTAAAGTTTTCAGGAACCAACCGATAGGTAAAAGAACATGATACAATTAGTAATGCTGAGAAATTCTAAAATATATATATATACTTCGTTAAAATTGTGTATAGTGTGGGAACTTTCTTAACGAGCATAATTTGCGTTAGTCTTGTAAATGGTGAAGTTTTTCTAAAGAAGATGAAGCAAGAAGGGTTGCTGTGTATTGGCTTTCCTCTCAGACAGGAAGTTACACTCACCTGCTGATCTGCTGTACTCGGACCGTAAAGGTCGGACTTCTTCTCGTGGCAGGTGTTTCGTCGCCTTATTGAAGAGTCGTTGATTGAAAAGAGGACAGTAGGAAAGTTACACAAAAAATAGGCAGAATTGTGGTGAAATCTGTATTCATACAGATATGACAAATTTGGGGTAGCCCTGTTGCATGTTTAATATTATTTCACTAATAAGAGTATTTTGCTATTAAACCACCTTCCTGTTGGTCAAGGAATTACTAACAATAGTCAAGAAATAAGCACATTTTACGGATACATTTGCAGTCCCTAGAGAAGGCGGAAAGTGTTTGAATCAGAGAGAATGTTGCTAGCCATGAAGTCGTAATCCTAAAATCAGAGTGGGGGCCAAACGACCAATCTTACCTCACAGTGAACTGAATGGTAAGTGTACCGGATGCTTCCACTCGCCCATCATTGTAACAGACGCGGACGGTCCTCAAAGTCACATTTTCCTAAAACGGCAGAAACTTCCGCCCTAGACTGTCCGCGGCGTTGATACTTCAAAACTCTGCAACCGAATGGCGGTGCGTGGCTGGCACAGCACCGCAGTGTGCTTCCGCTGTTCAAAAGTAGCTCCTGTAGCCAACCTTACAGATAGGAGAGAGAAACCGTTGGTGAACCTTAGCCCTTGCGGGCGGCACTGTGTCTCGGACGCTCAGGTTGGGACACCTGTTTGGAGTGCGGGACAAAGCTGGTATGCCTCCGCCACGGCGTCGCTTCCGGTTGCTTTTAAATTTAACAGCTACAGGAAATTCTCCATTTTGAGCTATTTCTAGATTGCAGAATGAAACTTTCACTCTGCAGCGGATTGTGCGCTGATATAAAACTTCCTGGTAGATTAAAATTGTGTGCCGGAACCGGGATTCTAACCTGGGACCTTTACCATTCGCGGACAAGCGCACTACCGACTGTGCTATCTAGATTAACCAAACGGGTAATGTAGAAATTACTCTGTCCCTTCCATTCGATTGTCCTCTAAATAAGCAATCATTCCGTGATGCTCCTTGGTTGGTGAAAATTAATAAACCGTCCTAAATTAATTGATTTAATTTTGCTACTTTGTAATTAAGGACCCGTCCGGTCTGTTATTAGTATCCGGAAGTTCGTAATTTTACTGGCAACTCGAATCCGTGCTCGGGATTAAATATTTTATTTTGCTCTGATTTCTTTCATATGGCACAGCCATTGCGGCCCTGCATTGTGAGCCCTCAAAAAGACTGTGCGTTACAGGCTTGGTTGATATGCGAAACACTGGTTAACCAGAAGATATTTTTCTGTTGAAAATCTTGTAGGATAATGTGCTCCATTCTGAAACGTAGACTGCGTACTTTGCCCAATAATTTAAAAGAAAGCTGTAGCAAAAGATTACATTTGTTTACTTCAAGATAACATAGTTTTGGCACGGTTCATGAGAAAAGGGCGGTTTCCAGAATATTGTTTATTTGGGATGGGGTCCCCACAATATTTTTACTTGGAAGGAAGTCGCTTATTCGAAAAATTTGAAAAACACTGAATTACAGTTACTCGGCATTCTCATTCAGCGAACAGTCGTTAATGACAGGACACATGAGAGCGAGTGGTGAAGTGCTTCCGGTGGTATGAAAGTTTGTAATCAGAGCGATCCCCAACAAAATGGCGACGAGACCTGTCGCTTCGTAGAAGACGAACCACAAAGTTGCTATGAGCAATGTCGTTCTCTCCTAGTCGTAACAAATCCGACAGTTTCTGAGCGAAGTCGCTTCGGCATCGTGTCCAGTCTCCTGTAATCGGGATGTCAAACTGCAGTTAGCTGGGCGTGCCGGCCAAAGCTGGCTGTGTCATAGTAAGCCAAGAAAACCAGTACCACTAACACGCAACTACATTTAGCGGGTAGTGCAGGACGCCCCTGCAATTAAACGTTCCTTCCGTCCGATCGCACGCCGGAGCTACCGTGGCGAAAGCGGCCAGCATCTGCCCGCTTGGCGAAGTGCGGGCGCGCTACACGAATTAAATGTTTTCCAGCTTTGTGCACGCCGTCATTTGTGAGCAGCGACACGTTACTAAAATATTATACTGGATGCTTCCGTGATGGTGGTACAAATTCTAGGGATGATGCAGAAAGTAAATATAGCGATTTGTGTTAAGGATCACTAGTCAGAAAAATGACCGAGTCAAAATCTGTAAGGGAAAATTCACGCAAGTTCTGCCTTAAGCTAGCGCAGAGTTCAAACGAAGGGCGCCAGTTTTCGAAACGTGGTCATGATGCGCAGAATTCCCGGTGAATACCTTAACGTAAATACTGTTGTTGATGGACATGTAACGTCATCTGAGAAAGACCTAAAATCCAAAGCCTATGGCAGGTACAAGTTACCGAACAACAACAGCAACATACGTCCTCGAGCGTCAGTACAAGCGTGACATCGCCTCTCAAAGTTCTGTCGTACCAGTTCGCAAGATGACAATAAGGTCCAAATTGTATAACAGTATAGGTTCGGTAACCCTTGCAGTGGTTCCTACAAATACAAATTTATGTTTTTCAGAACTTTCAGAAGACCTTGTTGAAAATACGCATCTGTAATGTACTGTATAAGGAAAACATGAAACAAGAGTTACAATTTCAGACACTACAGAAACAAAGTTTAATAACCCTTCACAATGATTACTACAAATATAAATTTCTCTTCTTCATAAGAACATTCGACGTATTGACAGTGTGACAGCCGCGGTGGAGTAGCCGAGCGGAGCGCGCGTTTGATCGCCGTCAGAGGTTCGGGTGTGTACTTAAGTTTAAGTAGTTTGTAACTCTAGGGACTGATGACCATTGCAGTTTGCTACAATAGCTTTACTAACATTTGAACATTTTTATTTGACATTGTGACAAGATAGATGAAAGTTATAGGGAAACCGTGAAATATAACCATTAGAATTATTAACATAATAGGAACAATATAGCCATAGAAACACGTATAAACAAAACCAGAAAACGGAGACATAAAATTCTTGTTAGTCTTAGTACGTATCAAACACCGGTGTCATTGATAACAAACGTAATTCAAAGTTATAACACTAATACGTTAGGGTTTATGAATAACATGTTATAAACCGCAACAAATATTTAAACGTTGCATATGGGGGCTAAGAGGAAAAACACTAGCAAAACGTAAAATACTGAAGGTGGGGCCACAGCGCGAACGAGTGTGTGCATAGACCCACTAACAAGGGAGACTCCGCACCGCAAATCCATCACACTTTGTGGTAAGTGGACAGTCCTTCAAAAACTGAACACACTTCAAGCATGAAAACAGGAAAAAAGGTGGGTAAAAGTGCGAAAGAGGGGGAAAAATGGAAACATTGAGGTGTCTAAGCTCATGATGTGCCTTAGTCAGGAAGCGACAAGAGCCCAGTTTTATTTGGTCATGATGTTGGACTGTGACGCCGGAGATCCAAGTTAAACACTGCGTCGTGTTGTATATTTTATCATTTGTTCAAAACAAATTATCAACGATCTGTCCGGTCTTTAAAATGTCTCTTAAGTGTATTAACCCTTGTGGTGTAACATTAGCTGTCGAAAGGAAGTGGCTCGTGAGTGTCATCCGCAAACATTTGCTGACGCCAAGTCAAACGAATCCTCAATTGGGAAACACCTGTGGTCACACATTATGTGCGTCATGTGATAGGAATCACTTACAGGCGCACCTAACCGGTTCGCCTTATAATTGAGATATGCCTCCTTACCCGAATTATGTCTTTGTTTGAATGTCAGTGTGCTCACTGATTACTTCCAAAGAAATAACAATATAAGTTTGTTACATAAGTGCAACAGATGAACGCAACCTTTCACAGTCACACACTTTTGCCTGTGTTCTGTCTCAACATGTTTTAACTTTTTGAAGCTTTCCACGTGTACACCATCTAATTCTGCGCATGTCCAAGCAAAACAGAATATGTTGTGGACTTTCGGAGAGCGATGTTGATAATGTACGAAGTCTCTCCTCCCCTCTCGATTTCACATTTACTTGCGGTGGTAATAGAGACTATAACTGAAGTACGAGGCGCGTCCAGAAAGGAAGTTCCGTTTGGTTATATAAAACGAACGGGCACAGATACAGAACAAATATTGATTGTACAAAAATCTACAACTGTTAAACAACTTTTCTACATAGCTTCCGAAATTTTGTAGGCAATTGTCATAGCATGGCACAAGGTTTTGCGTGCCTTTTTCATAGAATGTTACCGCCTGTGTATTCAACCATGTGGTAACATGTTCTTTCAGCTCGTCATCATCGTTGAAGTGTTGTCCACCAAGGACAGATTTTAGGTGTAAGAAGAGGATATCTGTCAAAAGATTTTTTTCCGCGATAATGCCTGGCCTCACACACCGAATGTAACCAAACAATTCTTACGGAAATTTCAATGGGACCTGTTTTATCATCCTCCATACAGCTCGGACCTCTCTCCTAGCGTCTTTTATCTCTTCTTACATCTAAAATCTGTCCTTGGTGGTCAACACTTCAACGATGATAAAGAGCTGTTACCACATGGTTGAATACACAGTTGGCAACCTTCTGTGAAGGATGCATGCAGAAAGTTGTGGCACGCTATGACAAGTGGCTACAAAATTTCGGCAGTTATGTGGAAAAGTAATTTAAGAGTTGTAGAATTTTGTGCAATAAAAATTTCTTCTGTAACTGTGTACAATTTCAATTTATTACCAAACGGAACTTACTTTCTGGACGCTCCTCGTATACTGTGACAGTCACAAGGACCAAAAAAGAGAACAGAGATGTCAATGACCGAACGGAGAGTTCATAATTTTGAAAAAAAAAAAAAAAGTAAATACTGAATCGGAGTAGATTTGAACACGAACCCTCCCGCATTGCAGTCTGTCACGATCGTGGCGGGAGGCGTTCTAGGTAATTTTCCCGACCGACCGTGCTGTCCCCCCCCTCCCCCCCCCCCCCAGTGACTTAGGTTTCAGCGCCACTACTACCAGCTACCAGGGGGACCCGAAACCTTACCTAGGTTGGGCACAAATTTTCAATTTTCGGTATTGATTCATTTCAATGCCCATTGGGCGGTTGCTTCGTAAATTCGTTTGTGTGTTATCGGCATACTTCGTATGTCATAACGCAATCGAAACGTATTATGTACGCAACTAGAAGATCCGAAACATGATTCAACGGATGGGAACAAGGGATTGCATAGAAAATTGTTTCGATTTACCGGAATAATTTTCTTGCGGAAAATATTATAGCTGTGTATAACATGTCAAGGAACGATTACGCAGGTATATAATCGACGCTGTAAGGACTGCCAAGAAATGCTGACGTATGCCGTTATGAAACGCAGCCGTGTTACGCATTTTAAAATTTCTGCCGCCTTGTAATACCGGCGGACTTGTTGGACGGGGTCACAGGCACGTATTAGCCATTGACGTTTCTGTTGAGGCTGCTGGCAACTGTTGACGTGTTCTGCTACTGGTTCTTTCGAATGACGCACGAGCGGTGTAATTACGCTCAATTAAAATGTAACGTGGTTTCTAAACTGAACTACGTATAATACAGCAGATGACACATATGTTCATTCTGTTAACTGAGTCTTGTACAGAGAAACCAGACAATGGAGCAGCGCATATTCCAAACAACGGTACATTCGCATCTAATATACAGGGTGTTTCACTGTGTTTGCCTCTGTAACTTACAAAATAATAGGTGACGGGAAATTTTAATGCGGTAGGTCAACACAAGAAATGTTACACTTTCTGCGGAGCTATGAACATAGTTTATTGTATCATTTTCCACAAAGTTACAGCACAAAGATATAATTTTTTAAATAGAACAATAGTTTTTTCTATAGTGCATTGGAATCGTTGAAACCAGCTGCGTCCTAATCAATTTAAACTACATTCCTATCACTGTTAGTTTGGGATCTACAACCCTTCAAAGTTTCAGATACCGCACGCTGTACATAATACATGGCTGTGTGTCGGGTGATGGATGTTATGGCGGTGGGAAGTTGATTTACATGAGATGTTCAAATGTGTGTCCATGTTCCTCAATGCATAATGCAATGCGCCGTCGAAAGGACCTGCGGACGAGATGTAACATCGCCGGTGTGACGGAGCGACATGCGTCCTCGATGCGCCGTTTTAGATCTGGGGATGTGGGCTCAGTGACATAAACACGATCCTTTAGATATCCCCACAAAAAGAAATCTACTGGTGTTAAATCGGGCGACCTTGCGGGCCTCGAATGAGGACCATGGCGCCCCAACCATCTTCCTGTAAACCTGTTGTTTAGTTCTTCCACAACAGCATGCTCAGAATGGGCTGGGTGACCATCGTGCTGCATCCACATATGGACTCTCGTGTGTAGACACACATGTTCAAGGAGACCACCCAAACTGTCGGCTATAAAAGTGTGATATAACTCACCTGTCAGTGTACCTGGGAAGTAGTGTGGCCCGATGATTTCATCCCAAAGGATTCCACACCACACGTTAATAGACCACCTTCGTCGACGGTCAACAGGTCGTACCCACCGAGGATTGTCTGCGGCCCAGTAGTGCATGTTATGGCGATTCACTGCACCATAATTTGTGAACGTGGACTAATTAGAGAACATAACACTTTGTAAAGACTACAGCTTGAAATTACGCATGGCCCACACACAGAATGTCACTCTTGCACGGAAATCGTTCCCTTGCAGCTCCTGGGTCAGTGACAGGCGGTACGGGTGAAACCTGTGGCCGTGTACTATACGCCACACAGATGTGAGACTGACACCAGCGACTGCAGCAACGGCTCGTAAGCTGACATGAGGATCGTGGTGTAGTGTAGCTAAAACAAACTCCTCCGTTTCCTCACTTCTTGCAGGTCTTCGTCTGCTACTGTGGCGCATTACCAAGCTGCCTGTTTCCCGAAGTCGTTGTTCGGTGCGTAAGAACGTAATGGCTGCCGGGGTTCTTCGCCTAGGATATCTCACGGCATACGCCGTGGCTGCTTCAGTGGCATCGTGTCGCCACTCGCCGAGCATCAGCAACATGTCAACGTACTCGTTGTTCGTGTATGCCATCGTCATCCGATGTCAGTAACTGTGGTATATTGAGCCCCGGTTGTTTGTGTGGCTCCTACTGTCGGGTATACGGCCGCGTGCGGCGACAGTCGGCAGTCTACAGTGCATCGAGTAAGCTTCTCGTTCCGTGACACCGGCGACGTTAAAAACTCGGCCGCACCACATTTAGAAGGCGCATTGCATTATGCGCAGCGTGTGTGGTATCTGCCCCTGAAACTTTGAAGGGTTGTAGCTCCCAAACTAGCAGTGAAAGGAATGTAGTTTAAATTGATTTGGACGCAGCTGGTTTCAACGAATCCAATGCACGATAGAAAAAACTATTGTTCCATTTAAAAAATTATATCTTTGTGCTGTAACTCTTTGGAAAATGATACAATAAACTATGTCTATAGCTTTCTTGTGTTGACCTACCACATTAATTTCCCGTCACCTATTATTTTATAAGTTACAGAGGCAAACACACTTAGTGAAACACCCTGTATATTGTAAGCATTAAAAAAATTAAAAAATCAGCTACTGTCTAATAACTGGATGAACGATAATATGTTTGCTATCAATATATTCTTCTAAATTAAAACTGTTTGGTGATTTAATAACTCGTGTTTGGCGTTTTGCTGATGAAAATACATTATTTTGCTTTTAATATATTATACTACACTGAAGCCTAATCAATGAAAATGATATAGAAATTTTGGTGTACGATCTAATAACAAAGAGGAAGAGGTCGCACTATTACTTAACCCCTCATGCGCGACGCTGCCTTCTACGTGACAGCCCCTATTGCGCATGTCCCTCCAGTGCTGTATGTGAGATATCTAATGAGATAGTAGAAAAACAGCGTTAACACATAAAAGTATAAGGATTTAATAGGCTAAATTACTTTAGGCACAGAGCTTTGGTTGAGCTAAACAATTAAATTGCTTAATATATATATATATATGAGAGAGAGAGAGAGAGAGAGAGAGAGAGAGAGAGAGAGAGAGAGAGAGAGAGAATGCTCAAAGCTCGGCAGAATAATTTAATGGAAACTCTGTCAATATAAAGTTAAGAAATGTATGACACTGTCATCTCGCGGCTGTCCTTCAAATAGGATCGGCAGAACTGAAAAATGGATTAAAAATGCGCGGACGGCATATGCCCACGCTTGAGTGGTTGGTTAATCCGTCGTTACACAAATCTAATATTCAATACTCCCTCTTCCTTTCTTTTTTAAAGAGAGGAGGCTTCTTTTTGTTTTACGCGGAATGAATTTTCAATACTTGTTTCTTCTTTTCATTTCTTTTTATGAAATCAAGTGCTGTTTCGGGCGCGTGGACACTCGGCCATCTCCCCCCTCCCCCGACTAAAATCCTGGCTTTCTTCATCGATCGATCTGATACGGTATGTTCCGTAGCGGCATGTACTATCGGCTAATGAAGCTTGGAAGATTTTGGAAGATTCACTTCAAATTTGAGGACGGTTTGAAAAATTTCGGAAGAATCCCTAGAAATTTCGTAATTTCTGGAATAATTTAAAAAATTCGAAACATCTTTCTGTGTTTTTTAAATAGTTAAAAACCATTAACAGAAAGTTGACATTGACTTGCTTTACATATTTATTAATAATATTTGTCCTGTATTTATCTCTAATTCGTGTGACTGGTCAGTCCTCTCGATAGCAAGACAACAGTACTTTTCCACCTGCTATTTAAGCAAAACTGATCGGCAAACATTTGGCAATCATAGTCATGTTAACTATAAACCATCCCTCCAGTTCACTGGATTTCCATACCAATTGGCAACAGGAACTTCCTGCAAGTCCTTGTAGGTAGTTTTCTTTTTTTTTGTAACAGACTTTTGGAAGTGGACATCATGGTTTCTTAGTCCCTCTTGAATACCATCTTGTACTACCCGAAGCATATCTACATCTACATGGGATACTCTGCAAATCACATTTAAGTGCCTGGCAGAGGGTTCATCGGACCATCATTATACTATTCCGTTCTCGGGAAGAAAGAACACCTGAATCTCTCCGTTCGAGCTCTGATTTCTCGTATGTTATTCTGATGATCATTTCTACCTATGTAAGTGGGAGACAACGATATATTTTCGTATTCGGAGGAGAATGTTGGCGATTGGTGTTTCGTAAGTAGCCCACGCCGCAGCGATAAGCGCCGTTGTAATGATTCCCATCCCAGATCCTGCATCATTTCCGTAACGCTGTCTCCCCTGTATCTTGACCATATGAAACGAGCTGCCCTTCTTTGGACTCTTTCGATGTCCTCCGTCAAACACATTTGATAAGGATCCCACACTGGGCAGCAATACCTCACAAAAGGACGGACAAGTGTAGTGTATGCAGTTTCTTTAGTAGTTCTGTTGCATCTTTTAAGTGCTCTGCCAATAAAACTCAGTCTTTCGTTCGCCTTTCCCACGACATCTAAGTGTTCTTTCCAATTTAAGTCTGAAGTAAAGTTTATGTAAATAAGGAACAGCAGAGGACCAATAACACTACCCTGTGGAACGCCCGATATCACCTCTTTTTTAATCCATGTCTTACGATCGATTCATACGAACTGTGTCCTCTCTTCTTGAGGCTACCATATTACGCCCAGAGGCATCTCCATAGACTGTCAGTTCTGAACCTTCCTTTATGTAAAGCCTAAGCTCTTCAGTTTTCAGTGTGTCTTAAATAGTCACTGAGTCTGAATTAAGCAGTACATCATTTATTTCTTCACTGATTCAGATTGTTTCCAGTTGGTCCATGTTCACCGTCCGGCAGAACGTAATATTATGTCTCACATTGCGTTCGGAGGACCTGCCAAAAGTGCAATGACAGGACTACAATGCTAAGCCATGTGCGTTCATCGTGTAGTGTCCAGTATTGCCGAACGCATTCGGGTTCATCTGGCCGCAAACAAAGTTTCAAATGTTCAAATATTTGTTAAGCTTAACACGTTCGCTGCCGTGCATGCTCTGGCGCGATGAAGCTAGGTATGGTTTTTTATTTGCATTTGTATTTTTGTGAAAACAACAAATGAACAATATAAACAGTACATATAAGGTATTTCATAAAACATATGTTTATTTGTATATCAACAGCAATATAAGTATGAATAATATCAAAACTAAGGAGTATTTTTTTATAAACTGATAACTAATCGAAATGAAATTAAAATAAAAGCTTGCTTGCTTGTTTATATAAGAATCCAATAAATCTATCATGACATCATGAGAAGCGTGTGTGGTTCGTAGCCGGTAATGCAAACGCGGAAATCTGGAACCCCGTACGTGTGCATATCACTTATACTCTTCCCTGAGTGCCTACCAGAGTATACAGCTTTATTAGACGATGCCAGTTTACAACAACCCATAATAGGATGCTAGGTCGCAGCACGCGCCACAGCGTGAGCGGCACCTGACTCGAGTAACGTTTACACGCGCCAGAGCTTGAACGGCAGCGAACGTGTTAAGGGATTTAACTGCGGGGTCATCAGTCCCTAAACTTACAAACTACTTAGGAACTACCTTATAGCCGGCCGCGGTGGCCGTGGGGACTGAGGCGCTCCAGTCACTGTCTGCACGGCCACTACGGTCGGGAGTTCGTATCCCCCCTCGGACATGAATATTTGTGCCGTCCTTAGTATTAGTTAGTTTATAAGTAGTTTGTAAGCTTAGGGACTGATGACGCCGTAGTTAAGTCCCATCTTCTATATCTATAAATGTGAATATCTGTTCGGTGTACGTTTATCACGTCTGAACCACAAGACATAAAGAGCTAAAAATTTGTACAGTAACTAATGTCTACAAGGGGAAGGCTTTAGGCACGGTTTTATGGCGATCGGATAGCTATTAATATATAATGTGAATGTCTGTTCAGTGTACGCTTATCACGTCCGAAAGACAAGACGCAGAGACTTAAATATTTGTACAGTTACTAATTTACACCTGAGGAATGTTTCAGGCATGGGTTTATAGCGATCTGATAGATATGTAATAATTTGAAGAACATAACGCGAAATGCGGAACAATAATGACTCTGAAAATTATATTTACTCTTTGAAAATTGTTTTAGTGGTTGCATTGTTGCTTGAGGGTTGATAATGATAAAAGGGTGGAGTATATTGGGATGGAAAGTTTTCGGTGTATATAAAATTCTACGTGTGTGTATGTTAATATTTCGCTCTGCAGCGAAAACTACAGAACGCAAACGAATTGTCTGTCTGTAATTGTTGTACGAAGTCTCCGGTTGTGCACCATAGCAGTTCCATGCCGATAGCTGTAAGGGGGTGCAAGATATGGTGCTTGAAAGTCGTCAAATTATAAAAAAAAATTCGGACTGAAGGCCTGCGATGACGTTTGCGACTCTATAGCAAGCAGGTTACATACAGCGAAACGTGATGCCACAGACCATATCTTTGGTATATGTGTGCTACAATGTCTTCAGCTCTTTTTCTGTAAGGATAAGATTACTAATAAGAAAATATAAGAATAAATAAAATAAAGCAGTAAAAAAGAAATTTCTTTTAATACATTTCTTTAAAAAGAATGTATTTGACGTTTCGTGCATTACAGCAAGTGATCGATCTGTGATATTATTACAATCGTTTTTGTTGAATTTCGTGAGTGGATTCTTCGAAACGAGTGCATTTTTATGTGTGATTTTTTATTTCTTATATATTCTCTGATAAATGTAACATTTTTGAAAAAAAAAAAAGGAGATGGACAGAGAGAGAGAGTGGATAGGAAAAGTACTAACTCAAAGTTCGAATAAATAAATAAATACCTGCTCAACGCCGGGTTTCCAGCTATACAAACATTTGAACATTTTTGAACTAAGTTATACCACAGTCTAACATATACAGTCACGACACTCCCGCAGAATTTTGTTATACACTGCGACAGTAGCTCTCCAAACGGGCGGAAAGCTACATTACTGAATACGATACTGAATGAGTGCGAATAGTATCGTTTATATTGATTTTAACATACTATTTATATTAGGGAACGCATGAAGTGTCAATAGGTAATAACTTAAAAATAGCTTCGCATTTGTCTTTCCTAAATTGCCTAAGATCCGTGATAGGGTACGAAACGGTACAGTACATGACTGTTTTATTTACATTTATCTTCTAACTTACAGGTTTTCACTGAATAATTTCATTTACTATTAAAAATAGAAAGATGACTAGGAAACATCAGAAGAGCTGCACTTTGGCAGAAAGACGTCGTTTTCTACACAAGAACGTTACCGTTTCATCACTGCAGTTCCAGTAAATTCGGTGACGCGGTGGCCGAGGAGACTGAGGCGCTTCAGTCATGGTCTGCAGAGCCACTACGGTCGGGAGTTCGAATCCCCCCTCGGGCATGGATATTTGTGCCGTCTTTAGTATAAGGTAGTTCATAAGTAGTTTGTAAGTTTAGGGACTGATAACCCCGTAGTTAAGTCCCATAAGCTTAACAAACATTTGAACATTATTTTTTTTTTTAATTCGGTGAGGGTCGAACGTAGGAAACTAATATAGAATGCAGTAACTATCGTATTTAATGTACCAAATCAGCCTTCACAGCTGCAGCTGAAGGAAAAAGTCACAGACGCGACAATAAAACGGCAAAAGCAATCAAACTGTTTTCCAACAAAGAAGAGCCCAATTCCACAATTGTTGCTACATATGAACAACAGACTCCAAGAATATTCAAAACATTGGCTTTTCAAGCTAAAGTAATTACACTCAACAGAATATGCGCGAATAAGAAAGACTAGTGAGGTGTAAAAATGGGCGAATGATTCGACTGCACACCGCATTGAAACATGTCAGAAACTGCCTGTCACATTAATAACAGACCATAACAGAAAATTGTATTTGTCTTATGTTTATATTCTACTTACTTTCAGCGGAATAAGCTGCAAATATACAAATATTAGTAAGTATTTCTCATGACGAAGTTGTCCTTTATACCAATCGGTTAAATTCGGCCGTTTTTACATTAATTTCCGTATTATGTACATCAATTGATATTTTAATAATCCTTGTAACACAAAATTATACTAACTATTTGTTTAAATACGTACAAAAATATTTATAAACAAACATCTCTCCTTCAGCAGCTTGCCCACCGCTAGGAGCGGTAGTGTCATTGCAACTGTCAATTGGTAACAAACTTCACAGCAGTGAGTGTCGCGACTGTATATGTTAGACTGTGGTTATACTAAAGACGACAGAAACCTCCATGCCCGAGGGGGGATTCGAACCCCCGTTCATAGCGGCCAGTGGCGTAACTATGGGAGGGGATGAGGGGGATAGAACCCCCCCCCCCAGAACCCGAAAGAAATAAAGAGAGAGAGAGAGAGAGAGAGAGAGAGAGAGAGAGAGAGAGAGAAGAAATTGTATAACAGCAATCTGGTAAAGGTAAAGATTTGAAACTTGGGGTGTTTTACCACAAGCTTTCATTGGGAGTGAATTAGTTTCTTCAACGGGGGTGGTAGATGGTAGTCTGAGTGGAAACTGACTAAAATTTTGCTCGTCAAGCAGATCTATCCCCCCCCCCCCCCCAAGCCAAGTCCTAGTTACGCCACTGATAGCGGCCGTGCAGACTGTGCCTGGCGCGCTGCAGTCCCCTCGGCCACCGCGGCCGGCGAACAAAGTTCCGCTTTCTGGCGCCGGCTTTTGTAGAACGGAGGAGGGTAATAGGTAGCAGGCGCTGGGCGCCTGCTGGAAGAATAGGCGGCGGGCGCGGCGGTGCAAATAAACGTAGCGCGGCCAGGCCAGCATAAACAGGCCGCTCAGTGGCGCCGCCGGCCCCAGATATAGCGGCGCCGGTAAATATCCCGACCAAGCCGCCCGGCCCTGCCCTGCACGCAGAATCACCGCTCACCACCTTACTAGACCTAATACCGCGCCACAACTCCTGCTGCCGGCCAAGTGCACCACTCCGACGTAACAAGCACCCGTCGATGGAAATCCCCTATAATAAGTTGAAGGGCATGAAACGGATGCAGTGGTTGGGAAGGGAGGAAGACAGAGCTGTAGCCTTTCTCCGATGTCATTCAATTTGTACATTGAGCAAGCTATAAAGGAAAGCAAGGAGAAATTTGGAGAAGGAATTAAAGTTCAGGGGGAAGAATTAAAAACATTGCGATTTGCTGACGACATAGTAATTCTGTCAGATACAGCAAAGGACCTGGAAGAGCAATTGAACGGAATGGACAGTGTGCTCAAAGATGCATATAAGATGAACATTAACAAGAGTAAAACAAGGGTAATGGAGTGCAGTCTAAGAAAATTAGGTGAGCTGAAGGAATTAGATTGGGTAACGAAGCAATACAGGAGGTAGATGAGTTTTGTTACTTGGGCAGTTAAATAACAAATGATGGTCGAAGTACAGAGGATATAAAATGCAGAATGGCAATGGGTAGAAAAGCGTTCTTGAAAAAGAGAAATTTGTTAACATCGAATATTGATTTAAGCCTAAGGAAGTCCTTTCTGAAGGCATTTGTATGGAGTGTTGCCTTGTATGGGAGTGAGACATGGACGATAAACAGTGCGGACAGGAAGAGAATTGAGGCTTTTGAAATATGGTGCTACAGAAGAATGCTGAAGATTAGGTGGGTGGATCGCGTAACTAATCAGGAGTTACTGAATATAATTGGGGAGAAAAGGAATTTCTGACATACCTTGACTAAAAGAAGGGATAGATTGATAGGACACATTCTTAGACATAAGGGAATTGTGAATTTAGCGTTGGAGGGAAGTGTGTGGGGTAAAAACCGCAGAGGAAGACCGAGAGATGGATACAGTAAGCAGATTCAGACAGTCGTAGGTTGCCGTTCTTACGTGGACATGAAGAGGCTTGCTCAGGATAGGGTATTGTGGAGAACTGCATCAAACCCGTCTCCGGACTGAAGACCACAACAACAACAATTTCGTGTGGCTCATTGGCCTGGTGTAAGTCAATTCGACGCCACTTCGGCGACTTGCGTGTCCCTAGCCTACCCAGTTATCCAACCAGGGAAATGGGACCAACAGCTTAACGTGGAGTCCGAACCACGTGTCGTTTCTGGCGACTCCTCACATCGTTGAGAGGTGAAGGATAGGTTAAAGTGCAGACTAAAAAATTCGAGGTCCGACCGCGTTTTGAACCCGCGACCCTTCGGTTTCCAGTCAAGCACTTTACCCCAAGACCACCGGACCTGTAGAAATATAACACCATGTTGCCTGTATAGCGCGCTTGTATATTTGTGACGAGGTTGCCAATGAAGCGTTGTTGTCGTTTTTGTTGTTGTTGTTGTTGTTGTTGTTGTTGTTGTTGTCGTCGTAGTCTTCAGTCCATAGACTGCTTTGATGCAGCTCTCCACGCTACCCTGTTCTGTGCAAGCCTCTTCATCTGAGTATGCTAACGGCAGCCTACATCCTTTTGAATCTGCTTACTGTATTCGTCCCTCGGTCTCCCTATACGATTTTTACTCCACACACTTCCTTGTAATGCTAAGTTGACAATTCCTTGATGTGTCCCCCCAATCTAACCCTTCTCTTAGTCAGGATATGCCACAAGATACATTTCTCCCCAAGTCTGTTGAGCATCTCCTCATTAGTTAAGTGATCTGCCCATACAATGATCATCATTCGTCTGTAGCACCACATTTCGAAAGATTCTTCATCTTTTTGTCTGAGCTCCTTATCGTCCACGTTTCACTCTCATACAATCGCTTTCAGAAACGACTTCCTAACATTTAAATTAATATTGGATGTTAACAAGTTTCGCTTCTTCAGAAACGCTTTTCTTCCTATAGCCATTCTGCAATTTATATCTTCTTCGGCCATTAGAAGTTATCTTGCTAACCAAGTAACAGAACCCATCTACTGCTTTTATCGTCTCATTACCTAATCTAATTCCTTCAACATCGCCTGATTTTCTGACACTACATCCCATTACCCCTGTTTTATTCTCGTTAGTGTTGACCTTACATGTTCCTTTCAAGATACTGTCCATACCATTTAATTGCCCTTCCAGGTCCTTTGCTGTCTTGGACAGAATTACTATGTCGTCAGCAAACCGCAAGGTTTTTGTTGCCTTTCCCTGGACTTTAATGCCCTCTACAAATTTCTCCTTGCATTACTCCACAGATTGCTCAGTGTAGCCGGCCGCGGTGGCCGAGGGGACTAAGGCGCTCCAGTCACGGTCTGCACGGCCACTACGGTCGGGGGTTCGAATCCCCCCTCGGGCATGGATATTTGTGCTGTCCTAGTTCGTAAGTAGTTCATAAGTAGTTTGTAAGTTTAGGGACTGATGACTCCGTAGTTAAGTCCCATAGACTATACAAACATTTGAACATTTTTTGCTCAGTGTATAGACTGAACAAGAATGAGAAAAGGCTACAACCATGTCTTACTCCCTTCTCAACGACTGCAACCGTTTCATGCCCTTCGACTCAAATAACTGCTGTCTGATTTTTGTATAGGTTGAATATCTCTCTCCTCTTTCTATATTTTACCCCTGCTACCTACAGAATTTGAAAAAGTGTATTCCAGTCAACATTGTTCAAAGCTTTCTCCAGATCCACAAGTGCTAGGTTTCCGTCCACGAATCTCTCTCTCAATCTTGCAACGTAAATGTTGAATAGTATTCATATCGAGAGATCTGTGTGACCAAATCATTCATTATCCGAAATGTTCTTCAAACCAATTATGAACAGGTGACATGGCACATTGTTATATGTAAATTTCCATAGTTTTTTGCGAAGTCCACGAATTCGTGCAATTGGTCTCAAAGTGGCCGAACGTAAATATTTCCAATCAATAATCGGTTCAGTTGGAACAGAGGTCTCAGTCCATTTAATGTAAAAACGGCTCATTCTGCAGTCACACCAGCTTGCTCAGTGCTTTATTCACAACTCGAAGCAAAGTGTTTGTAGGGTCTGCGTCACACTTGAATATTCAAAATGTTCAAATGTTTGTAAAGCTTATGGGACTTAAAAGTGAGGTCAACAGTCCCTAAACTTACAAACTACTTATGAACTAACTTATACCAAAGACATCACAAACATCCTTGCCCGAGGGAGGAATCGAACCTCCGACGCCGGAGGCCGCGCGATCCGCCACGTGTCGCTCCAGACCGCTCGGCTACTCCCGCGTGGCCACTTGAATATCACCACCAACTCTGAACTACTGAAATGAGGGTCTACAGTCCAACCGACATGTCCTCGATCTGGGAACAGACGCTGCAGTTGATAGCGTGTTAGCAAAAGCACTCGATTGTCTGCTAGAACAGTCCATAAACGCCAAACAGTGAAACTGTCGTAAAGCGTACGTAATCAGTCAGTTATTTGAGTGATGTATTCAAATAGTTGTGTTAGGTTCTCTTGTAATAGACCTTGGTTCACTATCACACAGCCTGGCATTGCTTTTATGTTTTTAATCAAGACTTGACGCCTAATGTCTTATTGACATACTGCATACTGACATGCATGCCAGTATGCATAAGGAGGCATATAATGCACCTGTTTGATCAGTCTGTGTAGTTCTCTTCCGTGAAGATGGTTTATAACCGAAACTGGTAGAAGATTGAAAAATAATAAATAGCTGATGGTTTACAGTATGCATTTCCTCAAGTTTCTGTAATCAATTTTTGGGTCGTAATTAATTGCAGAATATTTTTTGTTGGGCCATCTATTAGGTTATTACGTTTTACCCCTATTAGTTCGTACCCTATTCTGTATCTGTTTGTGCCAAATACGGTAGCTACGTAATCGGAGTTGTTTATCTTCACATGTTTCTGACGCCATGTCTTGATCCTTATTAATGTCTGAATAACGAAACTGCACAGGTGTCGTATTATGAAACAATAATATTCACACGTACGGTAAAATTCTTACATCACAGAATATTCAGGTCTTCTTAAGAGTTTTTATTGTTCTATCTCGCGGATTTATGATCACCACACTCACCCACTGCTTGCAGCTCTGTGAATTATACACCTAAACATCCCTCACGCATCTCACGATTCTACTGGTGAAAACCGTATGCAAATCCGCTCGGTAGTTCTCGAGTTTATCGAGGACGGATAGACACGGCGAGTCCTTTGTTTTACGATATGTATAGGTAGCAATTGTTTCTGCTTCTAGACCTATCAATACTACGCCACTGTTGTCTCTGCGCTAAAAGAAAGTGACGTGTCTTGGCAGCGAGCGTTCCGTGTGGGATGTGATGCGGATCGTTTCTGGGAAGGATGAAGCTGCATCACCGTGAGGAGATATTTGCAGTCGGAAGCCGGCGATCAGCACGAAGACGCCGTCCGCAGAAAACGCTGACTCCCTTCATTCAATTACGCGGCAGCTAAACTTGTTGCTCAGCTTAGCCACGAGCATTACCGTGTGTTTTCTAGGAACAACGCCAGTTGTTATTCCTCGTTGAGCTGCGCGCGTTAGTAGCTTGCATGCTAAAGCTGAAAGGAACTTCCACCACGTGTAACGCTTTCCCTCACCCGATCCTGCTAGAATGCTGTGCTACAGCGTACTAAGTGCAAACTCTCCCGATTTTTCACTTTTTCCTCCGCCCCCCCCCCCCCGATTTTTCCACTATTTCTCACGATTTTTATCTTTTATCGTGATACTTAGGTTTGGTTTGAAAAGCAGCTTTTTTCCAATACTCGAAAGTCATGTAATCGATATGCGTATCGAAACTAATAGAAATGAGAAGTCGCGCGAGACTTGTATATCGATTATTTCTACTCTTTCCCGCGCATTTCCAGATATACGTGTACTGAATCAGTGTTTAGTGTTGTGCTTTGTTTGGACATGTTTCGTAGTTCTGCGGAAGTGAAGTCGGTTTAGTGTTTTTCATCGATTTAAACCTTTTGAGTGAGCAGCTACGATTGTTAAGTTTCGTAATTGAGGAAATGCAAGTTTAATCTAAAGAGCTCTTTTACGTGAACATGATGGCAAACATATATAAGTTTTTAAGTATTATTCGGAACAATTTCTGTGTGTTATTGAGTCTAGAAAAGGTCAGTTTTTTTGCATCTTCCCATTCTTGCCACTCTATTTCTATATCACATAGTGGAAAAAGCGGCATATAAAAACATTTGGAAACAAATAAGCACAAAGAAAATGAGAAATGTGTGACTAGCAAGAGAAAAACAATTTTGGTGAAAAAAGTGAAAGTGATTGCGTTATTCATGCAGACTGCTTGCCTACGTCATTCATTTTAGAGCTAAAAAGGTTCAAATGTGGCTGCAGTTTTGGATTTCTCAAATCTCCTGATTTTTTCAAGAATCTCCTGATTTTTTAAGCTGGATCTCCTGATTTTTACATTCTGAAGGTTGGCAGGTATGAGCGTATATAACATTCAGTTCGAGGACAAAGATTACGTAACCAGATGTCACAAGTTGGTGTCCAGGTAATGTTATTTCCAAACAGCTTCCTTTTATGTAAAAATTCCTTTTTTGGCCCACTTTAGGTTACGGTAGTAACAATAAAAGTGGGTCTTTGCGATCGTCTATTGACAGCACGAAATTTAAAAGAAAATAACGGCTCAACAATTCATCTGACACGAAAACTGAATAACCGAATTTGTGGAGGAGAAAATTCTCTACAATTTTGCTCTGTTATGTTTTCGTCATATCTCGTATCGTTTGAGATATTTGCAAAAATAACGGCGATTTTGCCATGTCTGTCGAACCGTTCAACCGATCGGCACCAAATTTTATAGAACCTCCCTCTTTCAAATATTTCGGGCAAAAAATACGTTAGTAACACAAAAAAAGTTCATCTGACATAACTGAATAACCTAATTTATAGAGGAGAAAATTCTCTACAACTTTGCTCCGTTATGTTTTTTTTCATAACTTCTATCGTTTCAGAGATATTTGCAAAAATAACGGCGATTTGACGACGTCTGTCTCCGTAACATGTTCCGTCTTTTTAGGTCGAACCGTAAGACCGATCGGCACCAAATTTTACACACATAATTGTTGGCCGCCTGAGACCAGAACCTCCCTTTTCAAATATTTAAGACAACAAATACGTAACAAACACTAAAAAAAGCCGTTTGCAATGCAATTTTAATTGTGAATAAACGGTTCATCTTACACGATAATTGAATAACCAAATTTGTAGAGAATAATATTCTCTACAACTTTGCTCTCTTATTTTTTTTTAATAACTCGCACCGTTATAGAGAACTGCTAACACGGCATTTGTAGACGTTAGATTATAATTCATTGTCCTAAGAACGACGTGTTTTTGATAATTTGCAGTGCGCCATTGCTTTTAAATGACAACGCTTGAAATATAATAAGAAAATCAGAAAGCAAGATGAAGCAAGAGTTTCGGACGAGGGATGTCACGTGACTGATTTCCGAACGCCAAATGTACGCAGTGTTCCATCCAGTCTATAGTCACTCGTCCGAACGACAAATGTATGCTAGGTTCCTTCCAGGGTATAATCATTCGTAACCACTACAGGCAAAGAAAATAAACTTTCAGCGAACTGCAAAGGCAAGATAGGTGATAATATTTTAACGGGAAAGGATAATGAAAATGGGGGAGAGATATTAAAATGATAGTTTAAATAGGAAAAAGTTAAGAAAAAAAAAAGAGTATGTTTGTCAACGCTAAAGTCAAATATCAAATAATTATGGCTGTTTGTTAAAATACGGCCAGAAAGAATATTGCGTGTAGAGTGCATAGATATTATCACAATAGTAGAGTCGTGATGGCATCGCCCATATATTTTAATAATTAACATATTTATTACTTTTGTACGAAAAGTTTGCAAAAAATCGTAAGTTGTTGTTGTTGTTGTTGTCTTCAGTCCGGAGACTGGTTTGATGCAGCTCTCCACAATACCCTACCCTGAACAAGCCTCTTCATCTCCACATAAGAACGGCAACCTACATCTGTCTGAATCTGCTTACTGTATCCATCTCTTGGTCGTCCTCTGCGGTTTTTACCCCACACACTTCCCACCAACGCTAAATTCACGATTCCTTGATGTCTAAGAATGTGCCCTTCCAATCTATCCCTTCTTTTAGTCAAGGTATGCCAGAAATTTCTTTCCTCCCCAATTCTGTTCAGTACCTCCTCATTAGTTACGCGATCCACCCACCTAATCTTCAGCATTCTTCTGTATCACCATATTTCAAAAGCCTCAATCCTCTTCCTGTCCGTACTGTTTATCGTCCATGTCTCACTCCCGTACAAGGCAACACTCCATACAAATGCCTTTAGAAAAGACTTTCTTAGGCTTAAATCAATATTCGATGTTAACAAATTTCTCTTTTTCAAGAATGCTTTTCTACCCTTTGCCATTCTGCATTTTATATCCTCTGTACTGCGACCATCATTTGTTATTTTACTGCCCAAGTAACAAAACTCATCTACCTCCTTAATTGTTTCATTTCCTAATCTAATTCCTTCATTATCACCTGATTTTCTTAGACTGCACTCCATAAAACTACAAGCAAATCTAAAGTGGGCCATAAAACACGTCAGTGCGATTTTTTTTTTTTTTTTACAAGGCAACGCTTATTACAGTTAAATGTGTAGTTAACTACTATTTTATATTGTAAACGGGACCTTTGGTTTTTATTTGGAAGCAAATGGTAATATATTGGCGCTCTAAATAGGCGTTAGAAAATGGGCAGAAGACAATCGGCGTCTCTGAGCAGATAGACGAGTGGCGTGATGAGAGTTGGGCGCGAAACGCTCTGTGCAACGCAGACAAAGGACACGACGTCAATGTGGCTTCTTATCAGCGAGCGCTCTTGTCAGCCAGAACTCGAGCATGTGCAGCGCTCTATTCTTGAACTACGTTATTCGGGCAATCTGTTTGCCTATCATTGTACACAACTAAATATGATGAATACGTATCACTATGACGTTATCATATAACATAGGACTTCGCGTGAGTTAAAGTTTCCAGAAATGAAAAATGAGACAGGGGTATACAAAAATGAAACTAGTGGTGGCATGACATTGTTCTATACTAGCTGACATATCTGGGATATCAGTGGTGTATCATTCCAACTGGGAATTATGCACATCTTGAGAAATGCTACGGACGTGAATAACACCCTGGCTGACAAGAACCATACCATAATAATAATAATAATAATAATAATAATAATAATAATAATAATAATAATATGTTGTTTTTGTTGTTTCTGGAAGGATAGAATGGTTCTTCCATTGGGAGTGCACAGCCTCTGTTGTCACCTCTTTCATTAAAAGATGTTGCTTTCGGGAGAAATACACGAAGCATTCTTAACGAATTCGTGCATTCGCTTGTCGAAAATGTTCAAATGTTTGTAAAGATATGTTAACAAACTACAGTCATTGGTCATCAGTCCCTAGACTTACAAACTTCTTTAACTAACTTATGCTAAGAACAACACACATAACTATGCCCAAGGAAGGATTCGAACCTCCAACGGCGATTCTTTTGTCCAAATTGAATCGCCGTACCATATTAGAATAGAATGCGTCCCAACTTGTGCGTGATACGAACTGTGGCTGAATGGAGGTCAAATTTGTTTTGTGATATACCGTATGCTTTGTTGGACTTAATAGTCCCCTCCTGGGTCGTCATCAATCCTATAGCAGAAGCTCCGCCCTTTGCCATATCCCCCGGACATTAGCTGTCAATACGCATTCCATTGGCAACTAATGACAGCTGGACATGGCTAAGGGGCGGAGATTCTGGTATTAAAGTATACTACAAATTGCTGTCGTCAGCAGTAACAGCACCTGGAGGCATCTGCAGCACCTGCTTCGCTCCACGCCAACTTTGCTTTTTAGTTTTCTTTTCAATTTAATGTAATAAATATTTGTATTTGTTTACTTACATTCTAAATTTAAATACAATACTTTACAGAGCAGACTGAAGATAATCCACACCTGGGATGAAACTAGTTACTAATAAAATCAAAAGTTTGCGCTTTGGACTGTTTAATTAAAAAAAAAAAATTAATAGAAAGAGCACTGTTAACCCAAAATGTTTCAAAAATACGTATGTTACTATGGTTGTTAGTTCAAATCACAAAACTGAATATCTCACTATAACAATTTGGGACCGTTGTATCGTATGCGCACCTAAAATTCCGCTTTAAACATGTTTTTGTTTGTAATGGAAACACTGGGCATCGCGTGAAAGACATGGGCGGTGTTTGTCCGGGACTCCAGCTACATACAGCGAAAAAAAAAAAAAATGCAAATGTCTGCAACAACACCAGAAAAAATGTGCCCGACAATTCTTAGACACCCGGCATAGGGGTGTTCGGATATTACGAGAAACGCGAAGGACATAGTGTTTATAACTTGGAATTTTATTACTTTACCTCTCTGTACTTTTTTATGGGTCAGTTGATGCGTGTCAACAATGTGGAGCCAAATGTAGGCAATAAACGCGTAATTGAATCCCGCATGGTTAAATTTGTACAGTCGTTGTAAGGCAACTTGCGTATAAGAATATACGAGAGGAAGTTGGAAAATAAGTTTCCCCTGTCTGCTGTGGACAGAGTTGCGTATGGAAAGAAACAAACAAAAAAAAAAAAAAAAAAAAAAAAAAAAAAAAAAAAAAAAAAAAAAAAAAAAAATTGAATGGGACATATTTTTCTACATAATTTCCAAGTATATTGAGACATTTGTCAAACCGTTTTATAAGTTTCAAAAACCCGTCCTGGACAAAATCAGGGCATTGCATACGGAAGAAGCGTTGAACGGCTACGGGCTGGAAACATCCGTCATCGCCTGTCCGAAAGACGTTCAAAAGCACAGCGTCTGCAGCTAAAGTGCTACTCGCGGTTTTCTGGAAGGCCCAAGGAGTTTTGTTGCTGGACTTTTTGGAGGTTGCAACCATCAGTGCTGACCGGTACTGTGCCACTCTGACGAAATTGAAAGAGGTGATTCACAAAAAGACTGGCCTTCTCAGGCCTGGCGTTCTGCTGTTGGATGATAATGAGAGACCACACTGCCGGTCACAGTGGCCGAGTGGTCTGCGGCGCGCCAGTCACAATTTGCACGGCCGCTACGGTCGGGGATTCGAATCCCCCCTCGGGCATGGATGATTGTGTCGTCTTTAGTATAAGCTAGTTCATAAGTAGTTTGTAAGTTTAGGGACTGATGAACCCGCAGCTTAACAAACATTTGAACACTTTAGAGACCACACTAGGCGACGGCAACGCAAAACCATATTGCAACTTTTAGTTGGGGGCGCCCTGAATTTTTCCTGGAAAGCTTTTTGAAGCTTATGAAGCGGTATAACAAATGTGTAATTGTACTTGGAAATTATGTAGAAAAATAAATGTTTTACCTTTAATGTCTCATGTATATAATATTTTCTTTTATACGCTACTCTGACCACAGTCAGCAGGTGAAACTTATTTTCCAACTCTTTAGATTCAAGTTGCAGTATCTAAATACCTTGCAAGGAAAAGATCACCAGATATATCACATGGCTTGGTCTTGATAGCGGCGCTTTTGTATGAAAACAGTTGATTTCTATTTATTATTTTTTAAACTGAAAACAGCTTCCTGCGACATGCAGAAGTTGATTATACTTCGCGAGGTGGCATAAAACTGTTGCATCATATATGGTGAGAGGCTTTAGTTGTGTGTTCACCCCTCGGCAGACGATCAGCTGGGTTCAGGGGCATGGCGGCACACGCGCTGCCTGCTGGGACTCGGGCAGCGCTAAGCAGATTATTTCGAGAGCGGCCAGTGGGCTTTGTTTTTATCGGCGGACGTGGACCGTGGCGCGTTGCCGGCACTTCCACAAGGCTACTTATGCAGAAAGAAAGGAAAAAAAAAAAAAAAAAAAAAAAGAAGAGAACCGGCTTTTTGTTTCGCCGAGTTACCGTGGCCCTTGCTTCCACATGCTCCCGCTTCGATGTTATTTCTGCTTTTGAACTCTGATAATGCTTTTTCAGTTCACCGTAACACCTATGCTTAGGATAATGATTGAACAATGTTAGCTATAAATCTCACCATTGGTTATTGGAACAGTCTTCTCGTCAAAACCTTTCGATACTCAATCACATCGCATTTCAGGTATGACAGATTGTTTATGCCAGGGTGCGAAATTTCACTTCTGAAGCCAACAGTCTAACAACTTTGGTCGCCACAACCTCTCTACCTGAATATCAAATAATTCCCCTTCGCCGCGACGGAGTAGCCGAGCGGTCTAAAGCACCTCGCTGCGGAGCGCGCGGTTGCTCGCCGTGGAGGTTCGAGTCCTCCCTGGGGCATGGGTGTGTGTGTGTTTGTCCATAGGTTAGTTTACCTAGGTTTAAGTAGTTTGTAAGCTACGGACTGATGACCACGCAGTTTGGTCCGATAGATTTACAGACATTTGAATTTCAGTTCCCATTCCTCGTCACTGTTCGAACAATATCTCTACACACACAGTAACATACCAAATGGTTTAATAGAAAAATACGTACCAGTACCATGTTCTAGCGGTCTAGCACTTCACTTTTGTGTAATGTTGTCTTTCTGCTGAGAAGTGCCACTTCTGAATGGCACCTTTGGGTCAAATTCAGACAGAGGAGGTCCATTCACAGATACTACCAGCAGATCCTCCATCCTCCAGCGTATCTGTCTGCAGCCAAGTCCTGTACGCTGCATTTAGTGTAAGGTACTTGCTCTGTTAATACGTTTTTCGCGCCATTTCTGGTTGAATTCTCGCGGATGAATCGGCTGACGGTGTATAAAAGTGTTTTATAGGATTAAATAAAACACTCACAGTTAACTATGAAACATAAATACGAAATAGTCTAATGCGGGAACTGCAATAGTTTTCAAGACTTTTAAGAACCCGCTACAAAACGCGATTCACGTGAGTCTAAGCCAACTAACTCTGGAAGCTCTGCGTATTCGCGAATCTGGCAGCTTGTAACTGCAAGGAAAAAAAAAATAAAAAATGAAAAACCGGGTAGAGTCTACTAATCAGATTGCTTGCTGTCATTGCTTAATACATGAAACAGCCACACCTCACGTAGACATAAGCAGAAGAAGGCAAAGCTTACACACAGCCGGCCGCGGTGGCCGAGAGGACTGAAGCGCTCCAGTCACGGTCTGCACGGCCACTACGGTCGGGGGGTTCGAATCCCCGAATGGATATTTGTGCCGTCCTAGTTCGTAATTAGTTCATAAGTAGTTTGTAAGTTTAGGGACTGATGACCCCGTAGTTAAGTCCCATAAGCTATACAAACATCTGAAAATTT
Organism: Locusta migratoria; assembly: GCA_026315105.1. NCBI lineage: Eukaryota > Metazoa > Arthropoda > Insecta > Orthoptera > Acrididae > Locusta > Locusta migratoria. The sequence continues at coordinate 245,126,998 of CM048744.1, read as the reverse complement.
TCTTACACACAGCTCTGCACAAGCGCGTGAAACCACTGAGAGCTGCTAGGATAAGATGGAAGTGTATGGGTAAGGAACGGCAGCAGTAATGTCAAAACTGGCGTTCAATGACATCTGAGAAAGGATGTTAAAATATTAAAAATACTGATGCTGAAAATGTTGGCCTGCATTATTTTATAAATATAAATTCTGAAATTCATTGTTTTCGAAAAATAAAATTGATATGTAATCCCAGAACGCCATCTGCCAATGTTCGGTCGCCAATGGGCGAGCTGGCGACTGTTAATTTCGCACTCTGATTTATGCAAACGTTTAGCGGAAATTAGTAGTTGAGTTACGTAATATTGGTAAAAGGAACATTTATTTATTCGCTTTTTAGACTTACTTTCTATGTCAGATAACTGATTATGATTCAGATATCTTAATATCCGTACTGAGTACTGTTAAACATAAATATTAAGAGGAAAAGACAAGAGAAGGTATAAAAACAGTTTGACAATTATAAGCTATAAGTAAAAAATCGAAGAAAAATTGATGATATATAAATGAAATAGAAAATTCGAGTAATATACTTCGTAGGCCTATTCATTAGATTGGCTAAGGAAGAGAGAGGAAGGCTAGACGAGACGAAGACTTTGCGTGGGCATTCATGCATTATCTGGCATGACATCAAGGCATACTGTTAGTGCACTCGTTTCTAAATTCAGAGCGCTAACAATCAGTGACGAAAAGATGTGTCTGGACGTCGGATAGCGTTTTAGTCCTCACCACGTCCTTCTAGTTGTTATGCCTTTGGTATTCCGATAGCCGCGGTGGAGTAGCCGAGCGGTCTAAAGCGCCTCGCTGCGGAGCGCGCGGTTGCTCGCCGTGGAGGTTCGAGTCCTCCCTGGGGCATGGGTGTGTGTGTTTGTCCTTAGGTTAGTTTACGTAGGTATAAGTAGTTTGTAAGCTACGGACTGATGACCACGCAGTTTGGTCCGATAGATTTACAGACATTTGAACATTTTTGTATTCCGATAAACGCTGTAGCTTTGTCCAGCCTTGCGGGAAAATTACTGTCGTGGAATTACAGCAGCATAAGAGATTCATTGTAGATACAAAACATATATTACTTAGGACCTTTTCTTGTCACCAGGAATGAAGTACTATCTTCAGTGCGGAAGTACTCCTAGGACCTTGCTCTTACGGAAATAGGGTGCAAAAATCACGAATGTGAACAATATTGGCTTGGGAAAATTTAGAACTTGTATCTGACAGGAGGCGTGCTTGAGTGGTCCGTTTAGTTGTGGTGATCGCTGTGTCCCCAGTGATATAGGGGGCAGCCCAACTGCTTAGTAAGCAAGAGACCCGGGTTTTAATCCCGGCTGGAATTTTTAACTTTACCCATTGCCAATTAACGTAATAAATTCCGTGAATATGAATAGATACTAATTACAGGATCAAAATGTTGTCCGAAAGAACACACACTATATATAATAACAAGACATATCCAGTTTGGATGTGTGATATGAAATATTTGTTATTAAAAAAATTTACATATCTATTTCGTTACAATAATGTAACATGTACTCTTCATAAAATATTTAAAAGTCAGATCCTAAAATAACGAAAAAGGTCTTCCATAGCATATGTTACAAGTTGTATGTATATGTATATTAACAGATATGTTATATTCAACAGTCACCGTACGTATAAAGATATTGATTTTGTTATATTTTCAGTTTATTCTCCCGTCAAAGCACATCTCGTCCAATAGACACCACACACTTCTTTGACATCATAGTTCGTCTTTCGAATCATCTAATGTCATAACAGTAAAAGCTAATGTTACAACAACACGGAGAAACTGATCGTGTGATCCAGTGATCACCATATTTTTGTTAAGTAGTCCGAGACTTTGGATTTGATTCGTGGTGATTATCTTTAATTAGTGTTTGTTCGAAAGGTCTTGAAGAATGTCACCTTACTTTGGGAGACGAACAGCAAAGTAGCTTGGATATAAAAGCAGCGAAACTGACCAATAAGGAAAATGGACGGTGATACGTTCCGACTGTACTGCGCGATGTGTGGGAATTTGGGTCGTCGATTCGCATCCACGGGTAGCCGTTCGCGGGAAATATGCGTTTAGAGTCCCGCTCCAGCACAAAGTTTCTCCTGTCGTTATTGGATTTATTTCGATGAGCGATTGCTGCTAATATCGGAACTCCTCATCAGTCAGAATAAAATCATTAGGTCTAGGATTCGAACGTTATTCGTTCATTCATTAATTCATTCGGTTATCTGTCTTGCGGCAGGTTTTGACTGCATAGCCATCCATGTTTCTGTCTTCTGCCCTTCCCTTCATTCTTTGTACTCTCATTGTAGCCCACTGACGTCATCCAGCATTTCGTACCTCTCCTTCTCGGAACGAACCGCTACTAGCAGGCAATCTCGTCTCAGATGTGGCTTATCCAATTTAGTTGTCTATTGTTCAGCATCGTCCTCTCTTCGCCAACTATACTCAGTACTTCATTCCTGACTTTATGAATCCTGCTGATCTTCCACATTCTAGGCCATATACACATTTCACAACCTTTAAATGTCCTCTCAACTTTCTTTCTCAAGGTCCGCGTTTCTGTTTGATTCGAACAACTTGTCGGTATTACGATACGATATGTAACAGCAGACGACGAAGCAAAAGACATTGCTGCAAAAAGGCGACGCTATCGAATTCATATGTTTGTAAATATATGAGACGTAACTGCTTTGTTATTAGTCCCTCACTTACAAACTACTTAAACTAAATTAAATTAACCTAAGGACAACACATACACCAATGTCCGAGGGAGGACTCGAACCTCCGAAAACGAACGGTCGCGCGCACCGCAGCACGGGGCCTCAGCCTCCGCCGCGACGCGTGTGTGTGTGTGAGAGAGAGAGAGAGAGAGAGAGAGCAAGTGACGGTGGCTGAAACGGCAGTGACCGATCCGCAACCGGGCCAGGATGACCACCTCTCGCCGAGAGGGGCGTGAGGAGGTCCTCCGAGCGGTCGGGATCGGTTTTACAGTTCTCAATTTATTGTTGTACATTGAAAACCACGCACTGTGCCATTGCGACACGATACTCCGGCGAAGAGCCCATTGAACATCGTCCGATGGGACGCAAAAGGTAGCCATGCGAGGCAAAAGAGCTGCGGCCTTGGCTGTTATGTCGGCGGTCTCATTCCCGGGCACACCCACGCGGCCAGGGACCCACAGGAAAGAAAAGTGACAGCTGTCATCTGCTAGCAACCTAAGCAGAAAAATGGCACGAAGGACAATCAGGCTTCAACGTCCCGTCTACAACGAGGTTATAATAGACGGAGCACAAGCTGCGGTTGCTTATGTTAAGGCTTCTGGAGGGTGTCGAAAGTCGAAAGTGCCCTTTGAAAGAAACTATCCCGGCATCTATTTAGAGCGATTTAGGAAAATCACGGAAAACCCAAAAATGGGTGATTGCAGGCAGGTCTGAACCGCCGTCCTCCAGAATACGAGTCCAGTATGCTAATTACTGCTCCACAACCCCCTCCCCTTTTTTTTCCGCCAAGGCCGGGTAACGAACTCAAATGTTTGTAAACCTAAGCGATCATAAAGCTAAGGTCATCGGTTCCAAGACTTTCAAACAACTTGAAGTAATGTAAATACAAATAAACAATCCCTGAGACGGATTTTCGTCTCGAATATGTCAAAGGCATTAATGATAAATCTGAAGCATTGAATTAAAATTTGTGATGCGACCGGGAATCGAACCCGGACCTCCATGCTTACTAGGCAGACGTCTTACCGCTAGATTACCGCATCACTAGCGATTAAGGCGCTACGACTGTACGACGTAATTTTCCGCTCCTGTTCTTAGAAGGCACCCCATTCAGTCGGGCGTGTAGGACTGGTACTTCAGTGTAAGTTTGCTGCTGCCTCCACTCTTGATGCTCGGGTCCCGAGCAAGGTGCCGCGCGTTGTAGACGTCTTGTTATGGATTATGCCGCCGCTTCCATCGGAGGTTAGAGTCCTCTCGGGCGGGTGTATGGGGGAGGGGTGGTCCTTGCATAAGTTACTTCAAGTATTAATGATAATGCGACCGGAAATCGAACCCGGATCTTTATGCTTACTAGGCAGACGTCTTACCGCTAGACCACCGCATCACTAGCGATTAAGGCGCCTCGGAATAGTCTAAGCACGATTTCCTTCACGTCACAAACTTTAATTCAGCTTCTGTGTTTCATAAAACATTGCCACTACTGCCAAGGCTCTCCATGCAGCGAAATAGCACCTCGGCAATTGAATATTCCTGTTTAAGGTGATATTTATATCAATATAAATACAAATAAACAATCTATGTTCCATTAAACTCAATTAAACTGAATTAAAGTTTGCGACGTGAAGGGAATCGTGCTTAGACTATTCCGAGGCGCCTTAATCGCTAGTGATGCGGTAATCTAGCGGTAAGACGTCTGCCTAGTAAGCATGGAGGTCCGGGTTCGATTCCCGGTCGCATCACAAATTTTAATTCAATGCTTCAGATTTATCATTAATGCCTTTGACATATTCGAGACGAAAATCCGTCTCAGGGATTGTTTATTTGTATTTACATTACTTCAAGTTGTTTGAAAGTCTTGGAACCGATGACCTTAGCTTTATGATCGCTTAGGTTTACAAACATTTGAGTTCGTTACCCGGCCTTGGCGGAAAAAAAAGGGGAGGGGGTTGTGGAGCAGTAATTAGCATACTGGACTCGTATTCTGGAGGACGGCGGTTCAGACCTGCCTGCAATCACCCATTTTTGGGTTTTCCGTGATTTTCCTAAATCGCTCTAAATAGATGCCGGGATAGTTTCTTTCAAAGGGCACTTTCGACTTTCGACACCCTCCAGAAGCCTTAACATAAGCAACCGCAGCTTGTGCTCCGTCTATTATAACCTCGTTGTAGACGGGACGTTGAAGCCTGATTGTCCTTCGTGCCATTTTTCTGCTTAGGTTGCTAGCAGATGACAGCTGTCACTTTTCTTTCCTGTGGGTCCCTGGCCGCGTGGGTGTGCCCGGGAATGAGACCGCCGACATAACAGCCAAGGCCGCAGCTCTTTTGCCTCGCATGGCTACCTTTTGCGTCCCATCGGACGATGTTCAATGGGCTCTTCGCCGGAGTATCGTGTCGCAATGGCACAGTGCGTGGTTTTCAATGTACAACAATAAATTGAGAACTGTAAAACCGATCCCGACCGCTCGGAGGACCTCCTCACGCCCCTCTCGGCGAGAGGTGGTCATCCTGGCCCGGTTGCGGATCGGTCACTGCCGTTTCAGCCACCGTCACTTGCTTTCCGCCGACCCTGCACCGCTGTGCTCCTGCGGTGAACTGCTTACAGTGCGACATGTTTTACTGACTTGTGTTAATTTTAATCATCTCCGTGTAGCCCTTCACTTTCCGTCTACTGCGGAGGAAATTTTAGCTCATGACACACGAGCAGCTGCTAGAGTTTTGCGTTTTATCAACTTGGCCAAATTATCGAAGGATATTTAACCCTTTTAATTGTCTCTTATCTTTCGTTTTTAGCCTCTTCTTGATGTTCTGACAGTCACAATTCTTTTTTTTAATTTTATTTAATTTTATTTTATTTTTTTTTTTTTTTTTTTTTTTTAGAGATCTAGCGATTCTATACTCTTGTCTGGGCGCTAATGACCGTAGAAGTTGTGCGCCCTAAAACCGCAAAAAAGTCTGAAGGAACTGAGATACCAACAGCCGTATGTATAATGAAGTATTTATTCTATTACAACCAGTTACGGCATTCCACTATGCCATTTTCAGGTCCCTACATCGGAGCATGATATCCAAAAGTAGGGATAATCGCTAGTGATGCGATGGTTTAGCGGTAAGACGTCTGCCTAGTAAACATGGAGGTCCGGTTCGATTCCCGGCCGCATAACAAATTTTAATTCAGTGCTTCAGATTTAACAATGTCTTTGACATATTCGAGACGAAAATCCGTCTCAGGGATTGTTTATTTGTATTTACATTACTTCAAGTAGTTTGAAAGTCTTGGAACCGATGACCTTTGCAGTTTGATCGCTTAGGTTTAGAAACATTTGAGTTCGTTACCCGGCCGTGGCGGAAAAAAAGGGGGGTTGTGGAGCAATAATTAGCATACTGGACTCGTATTCTGGAGGACGGCGGTTCAGACCTGCCTGCAATCACCCATTTTTGGGTTTTTTACGCGATTTTCATAAATCGCTCTAAACAGATGACGGGATAGTTTTTTTTTTCAAAGGGGACTTTCGACACGCTCCAGCAGCCTTAACATAAGCAACCGCAGCTTGTGCTCCAATAACTACGTTGTAGACGGGACGTTGAAGCCTGATCTTCCTTCGTGCCATTTTTGTGCTTAGGTATAAACACGGCGGTGCTTTCACCGGAGACGCGTTTTAAACAAACTGTTATTTTAAGTCGGCTCTATTTCGGTTATACTAGAGGCAAAAGCCGGCGTGTGATGGCTCGGTCGCCGGTTGTCGCTGGCGGACGTCAGCGGGTGTGCGCTTCGTGACGTCGCACGCCGGCGTGGAGCGCCGATCGGCTGGCGTTTTGGTTAGGGCGCCGCCTGAGCCCACACGTGCCGCGCTCGCTGTAGCAGCGTAAACACGCCGATAAGCCTGACTCACGGCGGAAAAGCAGGCGCCCGCCGCCTCCTATCTCTCCCTCCCTACCTCTGGCTCGCTCGCTCCACAGCGCACCTACGCACGCACGCCCGACTGCTCCCGTTGTCGCCTTTTTTTATGACGTGTGTGAGAGGGGGCGGCGAGAATCCGTGTCAGAAATCGATACAGCGAGAAGTGAGCTGGTATACCATCTCCAACACGTCTTCCCGAACTTGCGCAAATATTATTAAAAATTCCGTAGTTGGCAATAACAAGTCGTCCTGCATTTTAAATCTTACAAGGGGAGGCCGCCAATTGTGAAATTCAGATTCGATTCATACTGCGCACAATGAAAGCTCATGGCCAGAGGTGTAATTTGGCAAAGCACCGAGAGGCACTTCTCAGCTGTTGTCGAGAAAATCGACAATTTAAAAAAGCCGTTGCGGTGAAATACTCTCTACTATCTCTACAATATTAGTAATATTGTACAGAGGCGTGGCGCAGCGGTAAGCGCTTCGGTTCGTAATCCGAAGGTCGCCGGATCGAACCTCGCGGCATGCAACTTTTTTTTGTTATTTGTTGACAATAAAGTTTTATGTTCGAAGTCGCCAGTTTTTCCACGACAAACGACTTTCAAACAACTTATTATTTGCAAGTGGTGACTTCGAACATCATTATATTTTCCACAAAAAAAGTTGTATTTCACACGTTATTGCCTTCATAATGTTTACCACGTATAGTTAACGGAAGAAGTATAAACGATATTCCGAAACGAATACGTATAGTGTAAGTCAGACCTGATGATCGATAGAACAATTATTCAGAATGTCAATCAGGTGTGTTTCCCAAAAGATAATTTAAAAAACAATTGTTCTTGTAAAAATGCATCGTTTATCAGATGTGCTCGATGTCGTGCTGTTTTCTGCTTTACATATTTCTATGGTAACTATCAATTTGATATATATATATATATATATATATATATATATATATATATATATATATTTCAATTGAATAATAATAATAATAATAATGATAATAATAATAATAATGATAAAAGTTGCAGGCTGCGAAATTCGATCCGGCGACCCTTCGGATTACCAACCCGAGCGTTTACCGCTGCGCCACGCCGCTGTAGAAAATTATTTAATCGTAGAAGTACTTCACCGCAACGGTTTTTTCTGTCTATTTTCTCGACAACGGATGAGAAGTGCATCTTGGTGCTTTGCGAAATTACACCTCTGGCCATGAGCTTTCGTTATGCGCAGTATGAATCGAATCTGAATTTCACAACTGACGGCCTCCCCTTGTTAGTTTATCCAGATCTAGATTTCGCCTAGTAACTAGCCATTACTAACGCAAGTGTTTCGTAAAAAGATGTCAAGTATTTCAATGTAGGCCATCGGTATGTCTATACACACTTGCCACAGTTCGTCGTGTTAATCAAGTGTGTGAACCAATTCTGCCAAGTGTATATACATATATCCGTGGCCTGCAACGAAACACATGCGGTAAAAATGGCTAGTTAATAGCCGAAATCTAGCTCTCGACGAATAAAGATTTAAAATAAAAGACGTCTGTGTGCTGCCAACTGCTAAGTTTTTAAAATTTATATAGTTATGGGTCTCACATCCTTTATCATGGAAGGATCCCAGAAATAGCGTCTCTCTTCTTAGAGCAGTTGCTCCCAACATATTTTAGACCAGAGATCACTTTGATATTTGTTATGAGCATAAGGTTCCTGAAAAATGAACTGTAAATCTAAAATTAATCTTAAAAGTTTTTATTAAACATATTCGTTAAACTCATAACTAATATGAGTTAATAAAGACTATTTTTTTTATTTCTATTTATTCTGCAGTGGCGCAGCATCAAGGCGGAGGGGGGGGGGGGGAGGGCTATGGGGCTGCAGCCTCCAGACAGGGCTAGATTCTGCTTAACCTTTTGTTAATAAATAAATAAAATAGAGAGAAATCTGCTGTTATACTATGTTATATATTCTCCCATATTTTTTATTTATTTTTGGCTCGCCACTGAATTTTTATAAAATCTACCTACGTTTCGGCCACTGTTGCAGGCGGTCTTCCTCAGGGTCTTTGTCAATTGGTAAGCCTATTGAACCAAATTGCTATGGTCATTAGTCTCTAGGCTTACAAACTACTAAAACTAAATTGCTCTAAGGACAACACATACACGCCCATGCCCCAGGGAGGACTCGAACCTCCGGCGGGAACGACCGCCCACTCCGCAGCCTTGGTATAGAACACGTGACCATACCTGCGAGGCCGTAAATAACTCCCGGAGAAAATCGTCAGATGACGGAAGGCGATTTCCAAAATGTTATAGCATGATTTCGCCTTTGTACAGCAAAACTGCCTAACAGGGTGAAATTAAATGCCTTCTTACAATCCTATCATTTTCTATCTCAATCAGCGTTCAAAACACAACGATACATATGAATATATTTCAAATGATACGGATGGTATCCACTTCCGTCACGACGAGAGAAGTCCAGTTATTGTGATACGATTGACTGACCGTGTAGTAAGAAATTAATAATTAAAAATAAATACAAGCATGAACTATCTCTGTCGCGGAACGTATTGTAGCTCTTGTGTACCACTTCAGGTTCGCAGACAAGATGTTGGGAACCAGTGCCTTTAGAGGCTAAATTTATATATCGCAATTTTTTCTGTGTACTGCACCAAATGTTCAAATGTTTTTATCCTAAGGGAGCAAATTGCTGTGGCTTACAATCTACTTTAACTTATAACACACACACACACACACACACACACACACACACACACACACACACACACACGACTCAAACGTCCGACGGGAGTGGGCGCGCAATGGATTTCATGACGCCGTGGCTCTACTGCAGCCTAACCGTGTATAAACGCTGTCGTCTAAATAACGTCTTATCTGTGTCGTCAGTCTTGCGCCTTCTTAAAGTTTCCCCAAACGGTGTGGGCAGAGCGAGCGTCATACTTCTGAGAAGTTAACAGTAACTGTGATAAGATACCTGTACTAATCGACGTACTTCAGTGAGTCAGCCTGTTTCAGAGACTGCATCCGGATTTCTTGTTTTACCTCCCTTTCTACTCATTTTTGTTTCATCACATGTCGAAAAGACAAGCCAAAATTTGAAAACACTTATAATGTTTAAACAGGTATCAGGACTCTTTACAGTAAAAATATCTCTCCTTGCTTTATAGAAACACAGCCACCATTATCTTTTCTTAATTATCATATTAGTAAAGAACCTTAAGATGAGAAATTATTTTTTAAAAAATCAACCAGAAATTGTTTAAAGGCAATATGGTATAAGATTTCATAACTGTGGACTACCAAACTGTTTTTACTTACATGTTGAATACACTGGTGCAGTGCTCAGCAGTCATATTGCAACTGAAAATGTAAATGAACAGACTGTGGATGAAGGAGAAGAAATTATTTAGAACGTAGCATACTTAGTATTGCTGCACATACCGATGTTCCACATACAAATGTGGACATTGCGTATCTATCCATATGTATCATGTACAGCTCATTCAACAACTTCGAGCCAGAAATGAAGATAGATGATTGGTATTTCGTCGTTGGATACTTAAAAATCGCTTACTAAACCCATTTTCATTCTTCACTGATTAAGCCGATTTCATTCTTATGACAATGAAGAAAATCTGGATGAGTTTCTGGCTCCCGCTGAGGTTGCTGCCTTGGACGCCGTTTCTCGTTTTGGGGGATTCCAATGCCTACCACCTTCTGTGGGATGGAAACCAGACCTCGAGCCAAGGTAGAATCTTTGAGACTCTCTTGACATAGCAAGACATTTATTTGCCTTCTCAACACCGGTGCTTCCAAGTCTTTGTGCTTGAGGCATCGCTCGTACTCTGCCGTTGACCTGATTCTAGCCGGAGTCTTCTCCCACATCTCAGTTAGAAGGTCCACAACCACATATGTGGTAGCGCCTACTTTCCTATCTTTCTGTGTCTGAAGCAGTGTTTCGGACTGTCTCCTGCAGTTTCAACCTGCTGAGGGACTGCCCTGATGGTCTCTCTGTAGGGGTGAGTGGCTAGCTTTCACCTTGGCTGCTGTCCTTACTGCTCCCCTTCCAGCTCTCACTGGTATGGCGGTTCAAGGTCATTGACGCCATTGTTTCCCCCGCCTCGCTCGCTCTGGTGTTAAGTCGGTAGCCTGGCGGACACCGGAGATCGCTGAGGCCATCCTGAGAACGTCGGCGTGCACTTCAACGCCACAGGCACCGAGCTTCTGCTGAGCATCTGATTGTTCTCAAACGAACTCGGACCTGAGCTCGGCGACTGATTCAGCAGGGTAAGCAGGACTGTTGAAAGAGGTTCTCGAGTCTTTCTCTGGTGTCACATGTTCGACGCCTTTTTGTGTACCGCCCACCGGCAGGAATCACTTTGGTGCCCACCCTTGTCAATTCAAAAGTTCTGGCGATATATGAATATTGTTCGCTGCCTCAGCCACGCTGGGGCGCCGCCTGTTCAACTGTCTTACAGCTCTATCACTATAGGAGCATGGACAATGGTGTATGACTCGGAAGAAACCTTCAGTATTGCGTGTCCGGGACCCAATTCTCCATAGAGGTGTCAATTTAGCGACCGGAGTTTTCCGCAGGAGTCCGGTGTCAAGCCTCCTTGTCGAAGCTGAGGTCCCTCCCCTGCGGTTTCGCCAGCAACAGCTGCGTGCATCTTGCTATGCCCGTGTTCATGCCTCGCCCCACCACCCAAATGGCAGGCTTATTTTTCCAGATTCCGCACTCTCCTCTCCTCCTCTGCGGCCCAGGGGTCTCCCGATCGTTCCGTCCTTTCGTCGCTCAAGTCGCTTCCCATCCTTGCCACCCTCCTCTTTCCGTACCTCTCCTTGATTCATTTTTCGCTTGCAGCTTTGTACGGAATTTTATCGCCTCAGTTTCACCAACACATCTCCATCGCCGTTCCTGGCACTTCTGCACTCATTCTATGTTGCAGAAATTGTATATACCGACGGTTGCATGGCAAATGGCCACGTAGGGTATGCCTACATATCTATTGTGACCTCGTCGAACAGTGTTCCTTACCTCATGGGTGTAGTGTTTTTACCGTAGATCAACTCGCTATTTCTTGTGCTCTCGAACATGGGAAGTCATTATTTATCTGTAGTGACTCCTTGAGTGGTTCGCGAGCGTTCGACAAGTGTTTCCCCCGACATCCTTTGCTGCTGTTGATTCGTGATTGTCTTCACCCTTGGCAAATCTTGCCCTTTAGTGGCCTTTGTTTCGTCCTTGGACGACGTCGGCATCCCGGGGAATGACCACATCGATCGGCTGGCCAAGCAAGCCACCACTACCTTTCTACCTTTGGAGATTGGTCTCCCGAAAAAAAATGATTGGAGTTGAACCGCAAGGATCCTGTGGTCCAGAATGGTCTGACTCGACCGCGCTGAACAAGCTCCGCATTGTTAAATTCCCTACTATCACACGAGATCCACTGAGGACCTCTCATAGGATCTCAAAGTCCGACATGTGGGCCATCGATTTCGATCAAATTTTGCGTGGGCGTTCTACATTGAATGTAGAGACACACGTGATTTGGCTTTTTGCAACACTCAGCTGTTTTTGAAAAGATCAAGATCAAAGTTGATGGTGATAAAATCGCGTTTCAAATTATAGACATCAAAAGATCGTCTAAAGATGAGCATATATATATGGGGTCAAAAGTGAAAAGTTAATAACGTTGGAGTAATTAACGTTTTTGAGTTTTGATGCTGTAGCTTGGGTACTCGTAAACATGAACGACTTTCCCAGCGCCGTCACCGGTCGAGCGGTTAAGGCCTTGGACCGTCAAACGTGCATCCAGGTTCGGACCTCCATCATGGCAACTTTTTGTTACATTTTTGATGTATTTGATAATATTTCCACATGTGTGATACCTTTTCTTTTTCTTGTCTTATTTTGAAGTAGAGCATTGGGATGTGTGGTGAACTGTATGATCTGTTTACAGGTGTTTTATTTGTGATACACAGTGCAAACACAATGAAATTAATAAATAAATAAAATAAACTTCTAACTTTTATATTATATTATCAGTGTCTGTACACCTTGTGGGGCTCCCCTACGGGTGTCGAGCGGCGCTAAATTTTTACTTTCTTCAGCCTTTTGCTGTAACGTCTTAGCTAGGAACAAAGGACATGTTCAAATGTTTGTTAAGCTTAAGGAACTTAACCGCGGGGTCATCAGTCCCTAAACTTACACACTACTTACGAACTACGTGATACTAAAGACAGCACAAACATCCATGCCCGAGGGTGGATTCGAAACCCCGACCGTAGCGGCCGTGCAGACAGTGACTGGCGCGCCGCAGACCGCTCGGCCACTGCTATTTAGTCGACTTGAGAAATTCCAATACAACCAATCACTCGAGATGGCATCAGTGGTCTGAAGAAAATCCAAGGTACATTCTGGAGACCTTTTTTCAAGAACCTTTCTCTGTAATTGTATCGTGTAGTTTGATAGTTGATTGGACCTGTCGTATTATCGCATCGTCTTGCAGGACCTCGTTATTTACAGTTTCTTTGAAAGTGAGCTTTCAGAATTATTGGAAGAGAGTCTTTTGGCTACAACAGTGCGTTTGTTCTTCCAGCGTGCCGGGCTCCTGCACATTCGAGTAATAAGGTGACACATCGCTTAAACCTGACATTCCACGGAATATGGGTCCTTAGATAAGGGCACGTTTCTTGTGCACCAATGTCATCGGGCCTCACCCCTTTGTATTTTTGCCAGTGGGGATAGCTGGAAGACAGCGTCTACAATCGTTCGGATTATGGATAATGCAGCATTCATAAAAGACAACATCAAAAAAGCTAAACCAGATGTTTTTAAGATAAGTCAAAAGCGCATTAAAGGTGGTGGTGGTGTTTTTGAAAATGACATTAGAATGTCCTCATTTGCATTTGCTTAAAATTTGTTTGGGTTACCTACGAACAGTTGTACCTCTGTATTCAATACAAATTGGACCATGTTATAAAGAATTTTAATGCAATTCGTCAACACTGTCAATTTCTGCACTATGCAGATATCTTATATAAACCGTTTTACAGTTACTTTTAATATACTGGTGACTTAACTTACCGATAAACGACAGCATCATCCGCGAAGAGTCTAAGAGAGCTGCTCAGATTGTCTCGTAAGGACAAGGAACGGTAGGGACCGCGGAACTCTGCTCTGGGGAACGCCAGACATAAATTTTTTTCACTTGATGACTTTCCATCATTTACTACAGTGCCCTTTCTGACAGGAAATCACGAATCCAGACACAAAACTGACACGATATTATACAAGCACGCAATTTAGTTAGAAGACGCTTGTGAGGTACGGTGTCAAAAGCCTTCCGGAAATCTAGGAATATGGAATCGATTTGAGATACCTTGTCGGTAACACTCATCACTTCACGCGAGTAAAGAGATATTCGTGTTTCACAAGTGCGATACATTCAAGATCCTAGTTGACTATTGGTCAGTAGGACATTCTCTTCGAGGCAGTTCACGATGTTCGAAAAAAGTATATGTTCTAAAATCCATGTCAACACCCAGTGAAAATCTACGGTTAAGCATGGACTCTTAACATGGGTCCCCGCGAGCTGAAGACAGTGACAGAGGCACCGTTACCCACGGCCTCGGCGCTAAACGCCGTTACCATCGGTACTGGAGGCACCTGCTCTCCGGTAAAGCGCAATGCGGAGCTCGTTTGCCAGGGTCGTGATGTAGGTCGCAGTTTCGTGGCTAGTTTTAGACACTGTTACAAAATGAACACTAGCTTACACAATAAAAGCACACTAGCTGTCTGTTGTAACGGGCAGCCGAGTTGGCTGAGCTGTGTGACAGTGGTAAATAAAAAGATACGAGTGGCACAGCTCAGTCCCTGATTAGCTGCCGCTAACAGCTAGCTGTCAATCAATCACTTCGCTACTCCGGAATAAGAGATGAGCTAAACGGTTGCTTTACGATATCACTTATCGCTGTTACATTTGGCTATTACGGATAACTGCCTTTTGCCAGTGTTTTGATTAGCTAATGGAGAACGTAAAGAACCGATTAAATACCAGGCTTGATTTCATAGTTCCTAAGCTAATGTACCATATTTGATAGTTTTTTTATTCACACTTATCTGAAATGATACCTGCTGTTTCTAGCTGCAAGCACACTAAACTTTCCCAGAGTTGTATCGCTTTTTATACAACTTTTAAACGTCATCACGCGAGTCCTTGAAGCCATGGTGCAGCGGTCACAAAAAAGCAACGAACCTAAATGTGCCGGAACCAGCCGAAAATCGGCTGACTCGGCAATACTCTTTACTGTGTCTAAAGCCGTCGGCACACACAGCGTGTATCTGAACGAGTGTGGCCACAACGTGCGTCACAACGTGCGAATCGCTTGTCGGCGAGGCTTTCCCAACGTGTCAGGCAGTACAAGCATAGACGAAAGAGAACATAACCTGCGCACGTACCTATCTCTGCAGTGTTGTGATTTGAAACCAACATCTAAAATTGCCCCAAATCACGTGTCTGAGTTTTCGTCATTACGAGCAACAGTTATTCTCATTTACAGGTGAAACAATGTGTTCATTTCAGCAATAAAAGGAGATCTTGTTTCCTATTACATGTCTAGTAGTGAAGACAATATTAATAATTAAATTACATTAATGCAATGATTGTCGTGTTTAATATGCCCAGGTGAAAATACCGTATTGTCTGTTATTTTTAGAAGCAACAGAATTACATATCCTCGGTGTTCGTGTTGCGCTATGAATCTTTTAGTTTTTGCAGCTTATGAGTGTGATTATCGATGCGATGATTATTCAAGCTGCTCTTGAGCGAGTTTGTGTGTCAGCAAGTAAGTCATTTCTGGTGAAAGTCGGCTTTAAGTAACGATATAAATGCTTCATTCAGACTATTCATTATACCTATAAGATCACTTCTTACCGAGTTCATCGATGATGTTTCCTCACTACCCTATTTAATGTAAGTAGCCAATATTTTGTTTGCATCCAGACGGCGATGCCAAAACGTAAAACAAACAGATTTCATTTCTTGTAAAGCACAACGAAACATTTCACATGTATTGCTAAGGAATCGTACTGTAAGGACGCTGATGCTCCTATCAAACTGACATTTGATCTTCTACTCTTATGTGAACTACAAACTATAAAACTCACAGTAGGACGACAATAATTTTTCGCTTAAAATCCATAGGTCTGTTGCTTGTAAAAAGAACTGTCAATACATTTCATCTAGGCACATGAAAAAACTGTATCTATTGCATTAATTCTTGCAATTGCGGAGAAATAACTCCAACTGTACTACTAAGGATTTAATAAGAGTACGCTAAGACATTTTATTGTTCAAGTCTACGCATAATTTCCACTACAAAGGATAAGAACTGCAAGTCTCAGCTACATTTCGCATTAGTCGTGATGATGAAAACGGTTTCATGCCCCGAGTCACGTGACTTACATGTTGGTTTCAGTGTGATGATGTCACGCGCAGTCTATGTTGTCTATGGTCTATGAGTACAAGCATGCCAGATATTCTCAACGAGCGTCTGAACGATCACCAATAAGGTGAGAGAACGCCACCGACGTCACACCACGTGGCTATCCGGGGAGGGGCGCAGCTCTTTTCTGTAGAGATATGAAGACGCCATATTGGCCGTCGTATTTCATGGTTTTTATGTATATAACTTAGGTCTTGTTCAATTTGTACATTGAGCAAGCTATAAAGGAAAGCAAGGAGAAATTTGGAGAAGGAATTAAAGTTCAGGGTGAAGAATTAAAAACATTGCGTTTTGCCGACGACATAGTAATTCTGTCAGATACAGCAAAGGACCTGGAAGAGCAATTGAACGGAATGGACAGTGTGCTGAAAGGTGCATATAAGATGAACATTAACAAGAGTAAAACAAGGGTAATGGAGTGCAGTGTAAGAAAATCAGGTGATGCTGAAGGAATTAGATTAGGTAACGAAACAATAAAGGAGGTAGATGAGTTTTGTTACTTGGGCAGTAAAATAACAAATGATGGTCGCAGTACAGATGATATAAAATGCAGAATGGCAATGGGTAGAAAGGCGTTTTTGAAAAAGAGAAATTTGTTAACATCGAATATTGATTTAAGCCTAAGGAAGTCCTTTCTGAGGGCATTTGTATGGAGTGTTGCCTTGTATGGGAGTGAAACATGGACGATAAGCAGTGTGGACAGAAAGAGGATAGAGGCTTTTGAAATGTGGTGCTACAGAAGAATGCTGAAGATTAGGTGGGTGGATCGCGTAACAAATGAGGAGGTACTGAACCGAATTGGGGAGAAAATAAATTTCTGGCATACCTTGACTAAAAGAAGGGATAGATTGGTAGGACACATTCTTAGACATCAAGGAATTGTGAATTTAGCGTTGGAGGGAAGTGTGTGGGGTAAAAATCGCAGAGGGAGACCAAGAGACGCGTATAGTAAGCAGATTCAAGTGGATGTGGGTTGTCGTTCTTATGAGGAGATGAAAAGGCTTGCTCAGGATAGAGTAGGGTGGAGAGCTGCATCAAACCAGTCTCTGGACTGAAGACCACAACAACAACAACTTAGGTCTTATGAATGTAAGACATTTCAAAGCAAGTAAAAAGTAACTGAGTAAACTGAGAATCTCTCGAAAACCGGCCATTAGAGGTACTATTTATTGGAATAAATAACTGGAAACGTATTACAGTAATCTGCCGTTTCAAGGTAAGGCGGGCTTAACATCGATCAACACGAATTCTTCTTCACATCATTTGTTGTAATTACATGTCAGCAAGCGACATATACATCAGTAGTGTATACAACCCGTGTAATAACTTCATTGATATCACTGTGCTATGATAGTGGCAGTTGCGTAGTCAGCTAAGGCGTGGTATGTGAGGTAGAAGTTACCACGATGATGGTTCAAGTCTGCTCGGAAGCAAATATTTTTTCTTCTTATATTTGAGTTTTTTGGTAGACTCAAAGACTTTACTACAAATTTCGTAGAAGTATACTTCATAATATTTGATGCTATATACACATAAGGACACATTCTCTGAGTAGTCCGGTTTTTGGATTCGTTTTATGAACAGAACAGTTTGTACCTTACTTAGAGTAAACACGCAATTTATCGTTTCGTGTATTGTTTTACACGTTCTTCTACTCAATAGTAACATCGACCTTGGAAGAATAACCTTTAAGTTTAGTAACAATGACCGTGGATGAATGACATTTAAGTTTTACTAAAAAGCGAGACTGTTGCAATAATGTTTGCCTCATATAAAGGCCTTTTCTAATTTTATATCGCACAGTTTGTCATGAAACTTTTACAATCCGCTGGACTTATTAACAAAACACGCAACTTTCATAAGTCTTCTGTTCATAGATTTTTCGTTGTTACTTATGTAGGCCTATATCACAGAACGTAACAAACATGCACAAACGCGGAAATAAGCGATTTAATAGAGGTAAAGCAGGGATCCCACTCTCTCGATTTCGTAAACAGTGTGATTCCAGAACCTGATGCCGTTGTTCGTTGAGGCACACGTCTCGTATGCACTAGTCGAGCCGTCTCCGAGCGTTCAGCCGTACGTTGGACTCAGCACGTTGACCACACACGATCAGACACACGCTCCGTGTGCCGACGGCTTTAGTTCGGACGATGCAAGTGTCATCACGCGATCTGTTACCTGTGGGATTTTTACCTTTTAATATGGTTGTACATTTGTGCAGTCACTAAACTGAATTCTTACCATTGTTTTCTATTATTTATTTGTTGAACCTCCCCTCTGCTCCATTATTTTAACACATTCATTTTTATGACTGCAGGAAGTATTGAAACAGCCAAACAGAAGATGCAAATTAATTAGTTTATTGTATAATTATTGTTTTATAAAATAGGGCTGTCAAATTATAGTTCTCGAGGAATACTTTTTAGGTGATTTATATTTCATTGCAGCATCAATTTGCTTTCTTGTGTCTATTGCATCTGTGGAATGGCCGAGCGCGTTTAGGCGCCTTTATGCAGAGCGCGCGGCTGCTCCCCGTCGGAGGTTAGAGTCCTCCTCCGTGTGTGTGTGTGTGTGTGTGTGTGTGTGTGTGTGTGTGTGTGTGTGTGTGTGTGTGTGTGTCGTTAGGTTCGTTTTGTAAGCCTAGGGGCTGACAAGCACAGTAATTACGTCCCATAGGTTTGCAAACATCTTGTGCCTATTTACTTTTTTTTCACTTAATTTCAAAGTACTTTGTGGTTTGTACAAAAAATCTGACAATGTTCTCACACTGTTCTTTATACACTCAAGTTTTCATGCTGTTTTAAGAAATGTCTTTTTTCGGTAATAATTATTTCTTCAACTTTGTTGCGTGAGTTCTAAAAATCTACGTTTAATCTAAATAAATGATATCAAATGGAACGTGGGACGTGTGTCCGTATATTTCACTTGGTAGCCAACATTATTCACTGCAGACCAATGGCGGTTACACGTGAGAGTAGCCTTTAGGTTCGTGGTGTGCACTATGGTGTTTTGGTCGCGGTGTGTAGCGATGGGTGAGCGTTGCGAACTAAAATCCGTAAATGTGGAGCAATTCGACGATCTACAGATGCTCAAAGATAAAAGACTCAAAGATAAAACTCTGGGAAACACATACATACATTAAGCATTAACTACACTGGCAATACACCAATGATTTCAATATAAACACGGGAAAGACAACTGTAGTGCACGTTGCGAAGCATTCCAGACATACTCAATAATATTCATGTTGGGGAGTTTGATATCTAGCGGAGGTGTTTAAACTCATCTTCTTCGTAGAGCCACGTCTGTGGCAATTGTATGGGGTATCGCAGTCCTGCTGGAAGTGGCACATTGTGCTCCTGAAACTGCCCGTCGGAATGCACAGTGGATATGAATGGATGCTGGTAATCGGATACTGTACGAGTCACTTATCACAGTCGTTTCTAGCCGTATGAAGGGTCTCATATCAGTCTGTGCACATTCTCTACACCATTGCAGAGTTTCCACCAGCTTGAACAGTCCCTTGCTGACATGTAGGATCCTTGAATTCATGAGGCTGCACATTTTCATCCATCAGATACAACTGGGAACGAGACTCTTCAGACCCAGGCAACGTGTTTCCAGTCATCCAAAGTCCAATGTCGGTGTCGAAGGCCCAGCATTGAAATCCGCCGCGACTGCACCTGTCAGATTGAACGAGTCCCTTCAGTCGTCGTTGGTCCCCGTTCTTGCAGCATCTGTTTCCGGCAGCAGCTATATCGGAGATTTGATGTTTTACCGGATTATCGAAATTACGCGTTAATGAAATTGTAGCGTTAATGAAATAGTCGTACGGGAAAATGATCAACTCGTCGCTACCTCGGAAATGCTGCGACCCATCTCTCATTCATCGAGCATACCACCGCGTTCAAACTCAGTTAAATGGTGATAAACGGCCAGTGAGCCATCTGACCCTGGACCAGACAGCTGCTGTCCTCTGAGTGCTTACGTACGTTTGCATTCGCTGACCTATGCCGATTTCTTTGGCTCTTCAGTGTATACCATGGTCACGCCTGATGCAGCATTTGTACTAAACACCAGTAAGCAGAGGGTAGTCTCTGGCACGCGCGTGTCCATCGTGTCACGTCCTGAACTGTGCGCCGTAATGTGATGTAATTCTGTCGGTACAATCAGTGAAACATTTAGACGGTGTTTGCTGTATAGGAAACTAGTTGAAAACCCGGCGTTGCCCGGGTATTAATTTACGCATTCCTGCCTTTTTCAGGTATATACTCATTTGTATAAGGACTGTATATCTGTAAAATCTCACGGGAAGACAATTATTAGTAAAAAAAGTAATAGATTAAAACTTGGTGCGTGATGGGGCGCTTTACCATGAAAGTTATTCCTTATGTCCTTATATCTCATGAATGACGTGTCGTACTGTGATACAATTTAGAGGGGACACTCACCTATGTGCGTGTATACTGTCTGTAAAATTTCCTGCGGCTACAATTTGTAATGAACAAATTATAAATTGTAACGTCATACCGAGTGCCGCAGTTTTACTCCATAAACAGCGGAAAAGTATTAAGCGAGAAACTTTTTTCCTTTCATCATTTTACTATGGTTGCCAGCGAGAAAAAGTTTAATAAAGGTTTGAAATTATGTTTAAACTTTGTTGCAAGTCGCTAAGTACTGTCATTCTCATAAAGTGTAATTCGAAAGTCTCGCCGCATTATATGGCATTTTTTGCGACTTCTATTGGTTATGACGTAATATCTTTTGGACCATGTGCCGTATGCGATTCTTAACAATACAGCGATTGTTACCTCACGGTAAGGAATGTGTGTACCAAATTGGGTTGAAATCGGTCCAATGGTTTAGGAGAAAATGAGCAGCATTGTCGCAAAATGCAGCAGTTTTTCGCGCATCTCATTGTTTATGACGTCATATCTCGTGACCTATATATCTATCGTATGTGATTCTTACACTTACGGCGACCGTCTTCATGGATTGAAGCTTACGTGTACAAAATTTCATAAAGATTGGAACAAAACTGTAGATTGGTATTATAATGTTTACTGGTTTTTAAGTAATTACATTTCATTCTACCACTTCCAAACAAGATACTTAGGTTTTCAACATTACGATGTGTGGGGGTTCTGCTCGCTGCAAAATTATTCACCTGGAGCGTCGTGGTAGAAATAAATACTCGTATGTACAATTTTCACTTCTTCTTTAATTTGAATCAAACTTCTCCCCTAAAACATTACAAGTTCATAACGTACACAATGCAACAGAACTTAGCTGACATAACTTACATTTTAAAACAACAGACTGACATAGCTTCCAGAGCACTTGACAAACGACTAAAACTGGAACTCCTTCACGCAAGGCGGTGAGGCAAATATATAATATCGACATAATGACATTACATTATGCATTGTTCATAGCAATTGAATATACTAATTTAAATTAAGGAACACAACAGTAAAACATTTCATGTACACAAAAATAATCTCAATATAAAATGAAAACTATACGTAAAATAATTTTAGATGGCACATATCTTTTTAAATCGAAATCTCCGATGTTTCTGTTTCACAACAAAGAGTAATGCTAAATGTCAATTAATTTGTTAATGAGTAGATTATACATGTTCCTAACATATACTGAACTATCGAATATCTTGGGAATTCTGAAAATAAGTTCAAAATCTCACGTCAGTCAATATATACAAACAATTGGAATATTGATATTTCGACTATTACATTACTTAACACAATTAGGTGGTCTATGCAACTTGTTTATGAGCCTAACATATATACAATGCTATTTATTTTCATGTTTTTATGTTTTACAAAAGTTTTTACAATTAATCTGTTTAGTTATTGAAATAATGTACAATGGCAAAACTATGCCGGCCGCGGTGGCTGAGGGGAATGAGGCGCTCCAGTCACGGTCTGCGCGGTCACTACGGTCGGGGGTTCGAATCCCCCCTCGGGCATGGATATTTGTGCCGTCCTAGTTCGTAAGTAGTTCATAAGTAGTTTGTAAGTTTAGGGACTGATGACCCCGTAGTTAAATCCCATAAGCTATACAAACATTTGAACATTTTTGGCAAAACTATTGTTCATAGAACTGTCTGGAAACGTCATATACGAATCTCTTAATTAATGAAATCTATCACTTGTTTTAATCACAGTATCACCGAGACACTGTCCTACACTGTTTCCTAGGCTGGCTATTTCGTTTTTAACCAACTTCACATGCAAAATGTATCACTATTGAACCACGCGATTCCGGTTCCGACGCAGACTGTATCGTACGGTAACATTGAGATGAGAGGGCCAGCAGTATCATCTCAGTATGCAACACGTACAAACATACGGACAGTCTGCTTTATATATTAGAAGATAGCGGGGACACGGTCGTGGCTGTGTGCAGGAGGAGGAGCGAGAGAGCGGCGGCGGGCCCCCTGGTTGTCCGGTTGTGCAGGGCGCTTTAGCGTGGCCGGCAGCGGCGAGACCGGAGCGGCGCGGTTTAATTTGGCCGGCTGACAGGCGCTTTTAATTGGCCGGCGCCGCACAAACGCGCAATTAGCACGCACGCCCGCTGCACGGCGCGCGCTCCACTGACCCTCACCAGAGGCTGCCGCTGCCGCTGCCGACTCTAACCCACACTGCCTCCTCAAGCTAAAATCTCTGTATATACGTAAACGATGTGACGGCGCGGTTGTATACTTATTTTTCAAGTAGGCTCAGCCACAGCGATCGTGTAAAAACACTAAAATATGACGCGTTTCAAGGGTCAAGCCTCCATCATCAGATAAACTATACAAGAATCTTAAAACCCGAGAAAATGACGAGGGCTTGACCCTTGAAACGCGTCATATTTTAGTGTTTTTACACGATCTCTCTGGTTGAGCCTACTCCACAAAATAACTCTGTATATCCCTCTTACAAGGAAAGTACACGGGCTCGAACAAACATATCTGTATGAACGTTTGGTTACAGGATCTCTACGTACACCTCAATGTTGCTGATGGGTGTCGTTTTTCTGCAAAGCTCTGCAACCATGCTCTAGATAGCACTGTAGATGTAATTGTAGACGCCATACGCAATGCAGATATCTTAACTATAACTTATGTAATAATCATCGTACATGTTCTCTAGTGAACTGTCATCAAAAGCCGTGATGATAGTTGCAACTTTAACCTTCTTCCCGAAAGACTGTTGGTATTCATTGCCACTGCTTCCATCGCCTCTTCCCGCACTTGCTGAAGCACTACCGCTTGCAATGAGTTGTTCGTCATTATCATCACTACTATCATAATTATGTGTTAGTGGTACAACAGTATCTAACTTATGCTCATATTTCTGTACCATAACAGATACGAGAAAGCATGCAAATGATTCATATTTTACACTAATACCATCTTCACGAAGAAGGGTTCTTCATAACTTTGTGTCAACTAATCGGAATACATTAGCAGGATTGATTAGCAATCGCTGCAACATATGACGCTTCACCACAGCCGGCCGCGGTGGCCGAGGTGACTGAGGCGCTCCAGTCACAGTCAGCACGGCCACTACGGTCGGGGGTTCGAATCCCCCCTCGGGCGTGGATATTTGTGCCGTCCTAGTTCGTAAGTAGTTCATAAGTAGTTTGTAAGTTTAGTGACTGATGACCCCGTACTTAAGTTCCATTAGCTTAACAAACATTTGAACATTTTGAGCTTCACCACACAAATAACATCACAAACCGCATCTTCGGAGGCACACTGCACCGTCGCTACTGGCGAACCGACAGTTCAAATTGCAATGTGGCAAGGCACACGCAGAGGCCTCTAACGGACGACTGTAGAGTTTTACAGATGCGGTAGTATCACTAGTGCAATAAGGGATCTTTACATTATGTCTCATACGATTTGTTCGAGCCCAAATACTTGCCTTGTTAGACGGAAGACGGGACGACGGCGATGTATTAATTTGGCAAAATGAAAAACCTTCAGCCGTTGCTTTTAAAATTTTAATCAATTACATGTTTCGAGAATCCATTATTCTCATCTTCAGACCCTTACAACATCCATGCAGTAATACGAGAACTAGCCATCCATTTATAAACTGCATTACACCCTCTCACACCAAGATGTAGTCGACATGTCGGCTAATTCTCGTATTAATGCATGCATTTTATGAGCGTCTGAAGATGAGAATAATGGATTCTCGAAACATGTAATTGATTAAAATTTTAAAAGTAACGGCTGAAGCTTCTTCATTTTGCCAAATGTTACGCCAACAGAAATAAGGTCTAATTTCTGCATCTCCAGTGTGCTTCAGACAAATATGACACTAGTTATTCAAATATTAACTTTTTTTTTTTCTAGTGGATTCATTTAATGAATTTTTAGTGGTCAAAGTAGTTCATCCTGTTTCTCCGAAATACATTTTGTCTGTCTTCATACTATATCAGTGTATAAAAACATGCCTGAAGGAAGCAGCTTTTCATTCATATTATATTTTCTTCCCACTATGCTGCATATCATCAGATTTTTTTTCAGTGTGATAGAAAAAATATATTTTCTTACGCTTCAGATTCTGAAACGTAGTTATGAGAATAAAATTATTTCTCGCAATGTATGTGTGATTCAACATACAGTGTTATTGATTTAAACACTCATATTCTGTGAGTGCCTTAAGTGAGCTGTCGCGAGACTAGTGTGCACTGAGCGGTTATTAATTGCTCCTCAATCTACCTAAAGTTCAATTTTCACTTTTTTCTCTATCAGCACTTACGATAGCGGAAGCTGCAAAACTGCTGCAAAACTATGCTTTGGTGTATGTTTTATTACTACACTAACATTTGAACTTTCGCTTCCGAAAGAGATTATAAAGTCGTTAAATGCAGCGGGCCTGTGGTACGCTATGGTAGTGCGCCAGTTACGAGGCCCAAAAATGGCGGTCGTCGCTGAGCTGTCGCTGCTTTCTTTATACAGGGCTTTCCTGCTTGTCATCGCGACATGCTGTCACATGCAATAGCCTGCGTGGGTTCCGGGAACACAAGTTGACCGCTTTACCTTCTGTGGTTCGGTACACATGTAGGGTTGCCAGATCTCCGGGCGCCGCCCGGAGTGCCCGGGTTTGGAATGAATTCTCCGGTCTACGGGCCAATGACTCTCATCTCCGGGCGTGAATGTAACCTTCATCTTAACTTTTTTTACGGCGTTTTTTAAGTACTACGCTCATGTAGCGACGATCTACATCGAACTTAACGTAACTTAAACTAAGGACGAACACAACATCAATGTCCTAGTGGGGGATTCGAACATCTGGCGGGAGCAGCCTCGCGCACCGTGGCAAGACGCCTCAGTGCGCTCGGCCATTCCCGGCCGGCTCTTCTCTAGTAATTATGAATAACTTTATATAAACGTCAATTTCTTATAGCAACAAAACGTTACTTTTCTGTTCTTCCTGTGAAAACTTTTCATTGTTGCGTCGGTAGTAATCGGCTAGCGCATTATTAAGCAAACACTGTTGCGGCAACGTGTCAACTGGCGA
Organism: Locusta migratoria; assembly: GCA_026315105.1. NCBI lineage: Eukaryota > Metazoa > Arthropoda > Insecta > Orthoptera > Acrididae > Locusta > Locusta migratoria. Next base: position 245,101,252 of record CM048744.1, on the reverse strand, counting down.
CGTCTATTATTTGTGTTCGTTCGTTCATTGTTTATTATCAGTTTACCGTCAATTTTTGGAATACTCGGATCGTTTGAGAACAGACAAGCTTACATTAACCCAGATTAGTGAGTAATGACAGTGAAATGAAGGGACGATATCTAAGTTCGTTCCGTGAAGAATGGTTGCAGAAAGAAAATTATAAAGAGTGGCTACAAAAAGTCGATACTGATGAGTGTATGTGTAAGTGCAGAATATGCACTATCTCATTTACTTGCTGGGAGGGAGGAGATTTTTTTTTTCTTTTAGAATTTACGTGTAATCCTGGTTGGGGGGGGGGCGTTGGTCGCAGTTGGGGGGGGGGGGGGGGGGCGGGGCGAGTCATTCGCCAAGGGGGAGGGGGGCACGTCTGGTCTCCGGGCCTGCCTCGAGTTCAATCTGGCAACCCTATACACATGTACTCTTTGGTTTACGTGACGACAGGCTAAACTACTTGAATGGTTGCAATGAAGACGGAGGGCAGGTAGGGTAACGGCTAGTCTACACGACGACACCAGGTTGCGAAACTCGTTTCATGAAATGAGTTTCGCGCAACTGGTTTCGTGTATGTCTGCAGACACGGCGCCAATACTATACACTTCAGTTTCGTTGTTTTGTGAGTGCCGTAGTCGGCGTAGAATGAAAGTTTTGGTAGCTGTAAGAGTTGCGGCGGAGCTATTGCTTCTCTGTGCGAAGTCGCTGCATAAGACTAAACATAAAAAGAATAAGACACGTGCTTGGGGTTGTGAGTGGATTTAAAAAAAGACGTCAGCTCGGCTGCTTAGCGACCTTGCCGAAATAAATTGTAATTGATGACCCTAGAAGCTATTTTAATCGACTTAGAATGTCACCAGAGCAGTTTACGTTCCTTTTAAAGAGAGTTAATAATGCTATATAGAAAGCAGAACTGAAATTATAAATTGCATTACGTTTCTTGTCAAGTACATTTTCGTCTCTACAGTACCTGTACCGTGTTCCCAAATCCACTATTGTCATAGTTCTTTTGTCTACGTATTCGGAATTGAATGTATTTTAGTCGGCAATTCACTAATCGTCAACCCATCAATATTTAATTCACGTATAATTGCTTCAAGAACACTAACAATCCGCTACTTATCCCTGAAATGTTCATAGTTAACCTCGCACAAACACATATGCATCGCATACATGTTCAAACACCGAATTATTTCTTCCGTTCCCTCCCTTTTGTTGTATTTTGTTCTGTATTGGTTATAACATAACTTAAAATACGCGGAATCAGTTTCGCCAAAGTTGGAAGCTGCCGAAACTGTTTAGTTTCGCCAAGGAGTTGCGCGAACGCCTACCGCGCATGCGCGCTGGCCAGTAGCGGACTTTCATGAAACCTAGTGTCGTCGTGTAAACTAGCCTTGAAAGAATAATTTGTAGACCTCTGGATTTACATGGATGTTGACACCATGGACGATTACTCGTTTTACGGATACCGTCATCAGAACAAAACAAAAGATGCAACACATGAAGTTCTTCAACGAACTACTAGAAATTGAAATTGAGCAAATGAGAAAGTAATAAATAAATAAAAACCTACAAATTTGGAAAACATGCACTCAGTAGTATTCAATTCTGAATTTTAAGAACTGCCGAATTTGTCGAGTACGAGGCTGTAATTATACACACAATCTTTTCAGATTTAAGTTGTGTAAAGAACTTTTAATTAATAAAACTTAAATGACGTATTCGAAGTTAATTAACCGCAATAAATTGACAATGTACGCACCTCCTGTATCCATTTCTCATTTTCATGAATAACTACAGAAATGCGTCGTTTTGAAATGGGAAATAGCTGAAACTAGCATACAAGTCGTTGGTTTTGCAGCTAACTAAATGCCTTTACATTTATTGATTGGTGTGGTACGGAAGAACTACCACTACACCTGGTTCACAGCCACAGTGCTGTCGCAGATTTAATGAAAGGAAGGAAAGAAGGAAGAGAAAGGGAAGAAACGGTTTTAGCTACACTAGGGCACTAAAGGAACTCAGTGACAAGGGAAAGTGTGGGATGAGCCGAGATTCGAACCCAGGTCACGCGATTGCGGCCAGCGGGGTGCAGTCACGAGGCGACCAGGCGTGTCTAGATAGTGTTGCCACGTCACTTAAACAAGACAGTCTTCGCAATATGGTAATAGTCCCAGGTAGACGAATCGTACTGTTGCCAGACATGTAAATTGTTGTGCATCTTAATGTTTTCGCGGCGCAATGACTGTTCAAAGAAGTTTCGGGCGTGCAGCCGCATAAAGTTTACTTGGCTGAACGTTTCTCAGCCGAAATATCAGAAGAAGTAAACTTTATGCGGCTGCACGCCCGAAACTTCTTTGAACATGTAAATTGTTAATTATAAAAACCTGAACGTAACAGGTGATTTGCAAAGTGCACACGGCCAGTGCCAACCCCGCAAGTCGCGCCGCTTTGCACTGCTCATTTTTCAAACTGTTCACCCATCCTTAAGCCAACTCCCAAGGTAAGTCGTAATGTATTGCCCCCGCGCTCCTACATTTCTCTTAAACCCAAACTGATATTCGCCGCGGTTAGCTTCTACCACTTTTTCTTCTCTAAATGATTAGTGTTAGCATTTTGCAACCATGACTTATTTCAAAAATGTTTGTATAGCTTATGGGACTTAACTACGGGGTCATCAGTCCCTAAACTTACAAACTACTTATGAACTACTTACAAACTAGGACGGCACAAATATCCATGCAGGAGGGGGGATTCGAACCCCCGACCGTAGTGGCATGACTTATTTAACTGACTGTTCTGTCATTTTTTCAACTGTCTGCACCTGCTTTCTTTGCAATTAGGATTGTTAAGTTTTTCCTAAAGTCTGAGTGTATTCAGCAGGAGACCATTTTGAATCCCTGTCTTAGTAAAAAATTTCATATGATTTCCTGAATGCATGTTTGAATGTCTACACACATTGAGGGGTCTAGTGAGAGAGGGACCTACGCCACTCTGTGGACAAATGGAGATAAATTGTTTTTTTCCGAAGCGCTGTATGGCAGTCTAACGTATACAGTCACGACACTCCAGCAGATTTTCGTTGTACACTACGACTGCAGCGCTGGGCGCAGTTTCTTTAGTTGCAGCAATTACCGCGTTATATACATGAATTGTACTAGATACATTTTTAACACACGGCGTAAATGTACTCTAAGACTGATGTTTGCAACCCAAGTGTCCAGTGTCAGATACTGCTAATAGTTTAATTTGGTAAGGTTTATTTCCTTGCCGCAAAACTCTTACTATAAATGCGTTAACGCTCAGCTAAGCGTTCCAACAATCTCATGCTCGTCAGTAATGATTCGCGGGTTGGATGATTACAGTCGATTGCAGATCTTGGGAATTTGCACTACAAATTTCCCTATTTTATGTTGGTTTTAGTTTTGCTGGCATAACTAATTATATTTACTACTAGCTTAAACCCGCGGCTCCGCTCGCGTGTTGGTTGATTATCTTTCAGTAGTGTACTATTTATTTATTCATATATTTCCTTAATCGTATGCTTATTCTTACAGAGAGAGAGCTGCAGACATTGTAGCACGCATAGACCAAAGATATGGTCTGTGGCATCACGTTTCGCTGTATGTAACTTCCTTGCTATACAGTCGCAAACGTCATCGCTGGCCTTCAGTCCGATTTTTTTAAATAATTTGACGACTTTCAACCACAATGTCTTCTACATCCTTATAGCTATCGGCGTATAACTGCTATGGTGTACAACGGGATACTTCGGACAACAATTACACACAGACCATTGGTTTGCGTTCTGTAGTTTTCGCTGCAGAGCGAAATATACACACACGCACGCACGCACGCACGCACACACACACACACACACACACACACACACACACACACACATTATATACATCGATAACTTTCCATCCCAATATACTCCATCCTTTTGTCAGTATCAACCCTCCCTCAAGCAACAATGCAACCAATAAAACCATTTTCAAAGAGTAATTATTATTCCGCATTTCGCGTTATATTCTCCAATTTACTAAATGTCTATCAGATCGCTATAAAACCGTGTCTAAAACCTTCGTCAGGTATAAATTAGTAACTGTAGAAATAATTAAGTCTCTGCGTCTTGTGGTTCAGACGTGATAAACGTACACCGAACAGGCATTCACATTTATAGGTATAGATTTAGTTTTCCTCTCTCTTCCCCACAGAATATTCTTAGTTGGGCACATCCTTAATTGAAATATCTACTTCTGAATGTACCATTCTGAGCTAAAGAGACTGATGGACCTAGCTGTTTCGTCCCTTACCCCAACCAACCACGGAAGCTAATAAACCAATGGATTTCTTCGAATGGACGTTGAAAACTCTTAACCAGCAAAAAATAATGATTCGGTAGTAAAATCTATTGTTATTTCTTGGTTTTAAATAACTAAATAAACGTTATGTTAAGGGTTGGTAACGTGTTTTTCTGTATCAAGAAAAAATTATGACTTTTAGGCAACGGAAAAGGCATGCTAAATTTAAACGAACACAAAATCCCCAGGATTGGCGGTCCTACACAGAAGGTTGAAATTTAGCGAGGACTTCAATGCGAGATGCCTACAATACATACCACAACGAAACTCTTTCTCGAAATGTTCCTGCTGATGATAGCGCTACTAAAGCAGAGTTACTAAACATATCTTTCAGAAACTCATTCACCAAAGAAGACGAAACCAATATTCCAGATCTCGAATTACAAACAAAGGCCAGAATGAGTAACGTAGATATCATCGCGTAAGTGAAGCAACTAAAATCACTTAACAAGAGCCGGCCGCGGTGGCCGAGGGGACTAAGGCGCTCCAGTCACGGTCTGCACGGCCACTACGGTCGGGGGTTCGAATCCCCCCTCGGGCATGGATATTTGTGCCGTCCTAGTTCGTAAGTAGTTCATAAGTAGTTTGTAAGTTTAGGGACTGATGACCCCGTAGTTAAGTCCCATAGACTGTACAAACATTTGAACATTTTTGAACTTAACAAGAACAAGTCTTCTGGTCCGGATTGTATACCCATTAGATTTCAATTTGATTATGCTGAAGCGATAGCTCCTTACTTAAGTCATATACAACCTCTCTCTCAAAGAAGAAGCTGTACCATAAGATTGGAAATGTGCACAGGTCACACCTATATTCAACAAAGGCAGTAGGAGTAACCCACTAAACTACAGGCCTATTTCATTGACGACAATTTGCAGCAGGGTTTTGGAACATATCCTGTATTCAAATATTATAATTATCTCGAACAGAATGATCTATTGACCCAAGGTCAACAGAAATATCGTTTCTGCGTAAGACAACTTACTCACACGAAGTGATGAGTGCTATCGACAAGGGTTCGCAAGTCGATTCCGTATTTCTTGATTTCAAGAAAGCTTTTGACACTGTACCTCAAAAACGGCTTTTAATCAAATTGCGTAGTTATGGTATATCGCCCCAAATTTGCGACTGGATAGGGGATTTCCTGTCAGAGAGGACACAGGTCGTTGTAATAGATGGTACGGCATCGACAAAAACAGAGGTGATATCGGGTGTTCCACAGGGTAGTATTATTGGTCCTCTGCTGTTCCTTATTTACATAAACTATTTAGGGGAAAATCTAGGTAGCAATCTTAGATTGTTTGCAGATGACGCCGTCATTTACAGTCTAGTAAAATCATCTGAAGGTCAAAACCAACTGCAGAACGATCTGAGTAAGATATCAGTATGGTGTAAAAATTGGCAATTGACTCTAAATAATGAGAAGTGTGAAGTCGTCCAAATCAGTACGAAAAGAAATCCGTTAAACTTTGTTTACAAGATAAATCAATCAAAAGTGAAGGTCGCAAAATCCACAAAATACCTAGGAATTACTATTACTTCAGACTTAACCAGGAAAGATCACGTAGTCCTTATCAGGTGGGTTTGACGGAGGACATCGAAAGTGTCCAAAGAAGGGCAGCTCGTTTTGTATTGTCACGATACAGGGGAGACAGCGTTACGGAAATGATACAGGATCTGGGATGGGAATCATTACAACAACGGCGCTTATCGCTGAGGCGTGGATTACTTGCGAAACTCCAATCGCCAACATTCTCCTCCGAATGCGAAAATGTAGGCCTATTGTTGACTCCCACTTACATAGGTAGAAATGATCATCAGAATAAAATACGAGAAATCAGAGCTCGAACGAAGACATTCAGGTGTTCTCTCTTCCAGCGCGCTATTCGAGAATGGAATGGGTGATAAATAGTAGAAAGGTAGTTCGATGAACCCTCTGCCAGGGACTTAAATGTGATTTGCAGAGTATCTCATGTAGCGTTATTACGTAGCAATTGCTTCGGAAATTGTCAATTCGTCTGTCCTAAGACTATCTTCTGCCTCTTTCGTAGCCTAGTCTTGATAATAGCGACGTGAACTACGGACTCCTGCTACTAGCTGGAGGGAAACTTGCAGTACACTGTCGACTGGACGCTACAACTGAACACTGCCTGTCCCTCGATCGTGCGTTCCTTATCACCAGCCTCACAGGTCTCGGCCAAACTGTAGCAGAGTTGTGAGGCGTTTCCTAATTGAAGGCCCTCATTTGCGGGCGTGAATACTGTTCGCGCAAACTAAGTTGGCACTCGCCTTACACGGCCTTACATGGTGTATGCCTTTACTGTCTCTTTCCTCAGCTACCGCGCCAACTGTCAAGTTTGTGATGATTAAAAGGGTATGATAGACAACAAAAGGAAAACGGACAAAATAAAAGCATTTTAGTCCATAATTCATATTCAGTATCCAAGTCTGTTTTTAATGATTTAGTTTTGTAGCTGTATTCAGTGTCCATGAAAAGTTGAAAATATATCAAGAATGTAGGGTTCGTTTCTTAAAAGTAGAAGCAAAAATGTGGCATGTTATTGATTTACTATATCTTTATAGAACTTATAAAGTAGCAGATTGCAGAGTATTTTAACGAACAATTTTTCGCCATCGGTTCCTGTTTATATTTCCGGGCATCTTTCGCGCTTATATATCAGATTTTATATGTGGGATAACCTTAACTACTTTCCTCTCCAGATCATAATTCTATTTTTTTTTTCTTCAAGCTTGGACTTCAATAATTGTAATTTCCAATACAGGGTGATAGGAAATGCCCTTTACAAACTTATAGGACTTCTAGAGGGTAGTGAGTACATAACATTTTGAACGGGAACCCATGTCCGGAAACGTATCGTTCCCGTTCTACGACGGTTTCAATTCAGATCTGTAACTCGTTAACGCCAGCTCAGGAACAGAGAAACGTCTCAGAGTTCCCTGCCCTGGTATGCAACAGGGTAGACACGATGACGTGTACAATGTCAAACGATCACCAGATGTCACTTACCGTCTGCTTTGTTTTTGGGGCAATACCTTCACATCACCGATAGAGTAAACGTGGTGCAGAACACGTTTGCGGAATACACAGACAAGCTCCTTGTGTGTGGCGAAGCTGCTAGTCGGCTGTAACACGAACGTCTTCCTCAACGTCACATTCCACCGCACAAACTGTTTGCCCAAGTTACACAACGGCTGCGAGAAACGGCTACCTTCACCGTGAGGAGGCAGCACTGTGGTTCTCCACGGCGACGCCGCACTCCCGAATTTGAAGGTGTACTGCAGCGCACTGAAGGTAGCCCGTCAACGAGTTCTCGAACAATTGCGCGTGCAATGGCTGTTAGTCACAGTACGGTCTTGGACGTCCTGCGTGAGCAACAATTACATCCGTACCACTTGCAAAGGGTGCACGCTATGGGTCCAGCAATTTTTTCACAACGCGTCGCCTTCTGCACATGGTTCCAGCACCGCTGCATCGACACGCCCCTGTTTCCACGTCGAGTTCTCATCACAGATAAATGTAGGTTCACAAGGGAGTGTGTTCCGAATGCTCGAAATAGCCCTCTCTGGGCGGACGAAAACCCTCTCATGCCACGCATGTTCAGGGATTGCAATACAGGTTTGGAATTTACGTGTGGGCAGGTACTCTGGACGGTCATGTGATTGGACCACACCTCCTTCTATCCAAGCTCACGGGTCCCGCATACTTAGTCTTTCCACGACACGTATTGGACTTCTTGGAAGATGTGCCATTGAATGTCCGTCAGGATTTGTGGTTTCAGCATGATGATGCATCACCTCACTTTTCACTGGCTGTCCAGAGACATCTGAACAGACGATTTGGTGAAAGATGGATAGGCCGTGGTGGTCCAACCGCGTGACCGCCACGATCGCCGGATTTAACCCCTGTGGACTACTTCTTGTGGGGTCGTATGAAGAGCCTGATTTATGAGACATAGGATGATCTGCTGGTACGAGTTCTGGCCGCTGCAAAAGACACTGAAGAGACTCCAGGTGGGATGGAGAGAGTGTACCAGAACATGCTTCGGAGGTACAATGTGTGTAAAGGCGTTGGTGGTCGCCACATCGAGCCGCTGTTGTAATGCATCAGCACGTTGCGGCTGGTGCCGTACATTGTGGGTTCTTGTTCTTGTCGACTAACGTAAACCACAAGGTGTAAATTGTAATGAAAATGCATAAGTAATAACGGAACGATTCAGTATTCTTTTCAAATTGATTGCAACAATGGTACTGGGTCACGTCTAATTACATTCCTCAACTAGGAGTGGATGAGATGATCATCTGAATTGAAACCGTCGTGGAACGGAAACGATACGTTTCCGGGCATGGGTTCCTATTCAAAATGTTGTGTACTCCTTGGTTGCACAGTGGTAGACTACAAACCCGAAGGTCGCGGGTTCGATCCTCGCCAGGTCCTAGGATTTTTATCTGTCACTTTCCACTTCTTTCACCCCTGGCAGTATTGCTCATGTGAAAAATACCGAGTAGCGCCGTGGATCGGAACACACGTTAAACTGTAGGTCCCCCTGTAACTGGCTGGGTAAGTCAGTTCGAAGGTCTGAGGAAGGCAACGGAATACCACCTCCAAACAGGACCATGCCTAGTAAAGCACTGTGGTGTTCAAACCAATCTTCGGATTGTTGACTGCTTTATCTTATGTACTCACTACCCTCTAAAAGTCCTAGAAATTTGTAACGGCAATTTCCGACCACCCTGTAACGTGAACTAACCACTTCGTTTGCACTCTATGTTCCAAATAACAGGGATACAGAGTCGTTATGAACGTTATTTAGATACGTTAATTGGTTGTGACGGTAACGTTTTATGAGCTGTCTTATATCATTTACTGAGGGCGCACACACACACACACACACACACACACACACACACACACACACAAAAACAAACAACTTCCCCTGCAGATACGGCTTTCAATGTGGGAGTGCTACACTAGCGCCAGTGAGCGGTCTAATTGTTTTTAGTAAGTCTGTGATCTTTCTGAAAGCTGCGGCGGTCAGATCAACTGGTAGTACCGACTAGAGATCTGCACCTTGCGTCTATGCTCGCTCGAACTGGAAAACGCTGGCAGTTTGGTGGCAGTCAGGTACATCTCAATGTCGTCGCTTAGAACGCTGCGATCAAATCCATTCGATTTTCCTCTCGCTCCTTCCAGCATGCCGTACTCGAAACGCCCCATCGTGTACTCTCACAAAAGGATAAACCTAATTCTCCGATTTTCATGCTTTAAAAAGACGGCGAGGTGTATAGGACTACGCCACATCGTATTTTTTAACAAAACGTTCAACTTTCTTTGAGAGAAAAGAAAATGCTTACTTTTCATTTCGCATTTTCTGTGTGTGCTTTTCTTTTTTTACTCGATTTTGCAGAAACTAAGTGATGAAAGATTCCAGCTTTTTAAGTCGTTGCGAAGTGCCGAAATCTCTCTTGCACGTGCCCTTGATTGTCGAATCGTGAACTGAAAAAAGTGTGGCGGCATGAAGTTTGGTGAGAACTGCGATTTACGTTATGCATTACTGCACATGAAATGTAGTTAGAAGAGTTTTGGAAGTTGTGCCGAGTACATTCCTGTCGTTTCCACAAGTAAAGACGTGTTATTCAATAATGATAAGTGTCGCATTTGCAAGCCAACAAAAGTCGCGCATGTTCAGCTTTTACTGTCAAACACGGAAGGTAAGTATGACGAATTACTAAATATCAGCCCTGGGTATATCGGAAGTTCATGTGATTTTTTACGTTCAGAATACACAGGCAAATTTTTCCCTCTGCGACGACCGATTGCTATGGAGAAGTATCTTGTATCTTTCTAATATCACAGAAACAATTCTTAGTCATTTCTTATGATGTTGCCAAAAGAGATCCACCTAATCGCTAATATTTTTTGTGACTTTTTCTTTTGGAAGAGAAATTTCAGGCTTCCTAAATGCCTGTAACATCGATCATGACATGTTAAATATTTTAGTGTACTTAAGCGATTACATAGTTTTATTTCTGACTAATCGAATCGATCCATATTATATTTGTACCATTCCATTTCTTCTTTTCTCCCTGCAGGTTCTACTGCATGAATGTATGCCCGCAGAAGTTTGGAGATTTTTTGATAATGATGTTGCCTAAAATCAGAGGCAACAGAAGTGTCTCCAAGGTTTTACTAAACCACTAACATCATCTGTGAATCTTTCAAATGATTGCATTTTTTTTCTTCTTTTATCTGCCCAAAGCATTCGGCACTGCGATCCACGAATATTCGGGTCTGACACAAGTAAACAGGCGTGACTCTCTAATAGTGTAGGGAAAAAGGAACACCTCAATTTCAATTGTGCCGTTTTCGATCTGATTTCTCTTATATTATTGTGTTAATTTCTTCATTTTAGATGTTTGCTAACAGTATATGTTCGCATTCGGAAGAGAAAGTTGATAAAAGGCATTTCGTAACTAGATCTCGCCGCAACGAATAATGCCTTTCTTGTAATGATTTCCAACCCAGCTCGATCATAATTTCCGCGACACTCTCTGCCACTTATCGCGACAATACAAAACTAGTAGTCATTTTCTGAACCTTTTCTATGTCCTCCTTCATCCCCATCTGGTGAAGATTCTATAATGATCAGCAGTTCTCCAAAATAGGGCGCACAAGTGTAGTGCAGGCAGTTTCTTTTGTAGAACTCTTGCATCTTCCAAGTGTTGTGCCAATGAAAGGTAGCCTTTGATTTCCGTCCACATGATATTTTCAGTATGTTCTCCCCAGTTGAAATTCTTCGTAATTGTAATTCCTACGAATTTAGCTGAATTTAAGGCCATTAAATTTGACTGCTTTATCGTGTAAATGCTGTTTCACTGCTTTATTTTAGAGCTCATGTCGATAACTTCACACTTTTGTTTAGGGTCAACTGCCAGTTTTTTTGCACCGTGCATGTATATCTCATTTAAATTGTCTTATAACTACTTTTGATCTTCGAGTGACTTTACTAATCGATAAACGACAGGATCATCCGTGAGCTTTGTTATGAGAGCTGTTCAGATTGTCTCCTAAATCGTTTATGGAGATCAGGCACAGTAGGGGCCCTAAAACACTTTCCCGGGGAACACCAGGCGTCACTTTTATTTTATCGATGACTTTCTGTCAGTTACTACATACTGTGTTCTTTCTGTGAGAAAATCGCTTACTACGTACGGTGTCATTTCTGCCAGGAAATCACGAATGCAATTGCACAATCGTGGCGATATTCCATAAGCACGTAATTTGATAAGGAGCCGCTTGTGAGGTACAGTGTCAAAAACCTTCCGGAAATCTAGAAACGTGGAATAGATTTGAGATCCCTTGTCGATAGCACTCACCACTCCCTGTGAGTAGAGAGCTAACTGTGTTTCACAAGGATGATACTTCATGAACCCGTGTGATGGATCAACAGATCAATCTCTTGGAGGTAGCTTATAATGTTTGAGGAACATGTATCTTCAAAGAATCCTGCCGAAAATCGATGTCAGTGTCTTAGGGCTGTAAATTTCCGGATCCACTCCTATTGTCTTTCTTTAATATTGCAGCTACCTGTACAACTTTTCAGTGTATGGATACGGATGTTTTTAAGCACTCATTATCATACAAATATTACTAAGAGCGTTCTCTCTCTCTCTCTCTCTCTCTCTCTCTCTCTCTCTCTCTCTCTCTCTCTCTCTCTCTCTCTCTCTGTGTGTCTGTGTCTGTCTGTGTGTGTGTGTGTGTGGTGTGGTGTGGTGTGGTGTGGTGTGTGTGTGTGTGTGGTGTGTGATCTAAGAGCTTAAATTAATGATTTGAATTGTTGTTACAGGTAAGCAGTGCAACATACAACGAAGCGATTATGGCATCGAGCAATGGATATATTGTAAATGTAATTGGAAAACTTGACAAGGTTGCCTAGTGGGTGAGTACACTCCTGTTACAAATTCAGGGTCATGTAGGTACTGAATTATTGTAAATTTTATGTTGCTTCTAAACATTTTAAGAACCTCGTGGTCGTGTTAACTTAATCACAGCTATCACTGAAAAGTAAGAAATGCAAGGTATTAGAAAACGAAGATAAATTTTTTATGATAATAATCACAAAACTTACTGATCATAAACAGCTCTAATTGTAACAAACGAGCTGGAAATTTTTGAAAATACAGCCGAATTCACTGTGTTGTTTTTATCTTGCCTCAGTACAGGGGGAATCACAATTATACACAAAGAACATTAGAATAGTTAATTTACTAATTTCACTGGCGTAATAATAATTTGTGATGTACGTACTCGAGACAAACAAAGTAATTTCGGAGTGGATGATATACATCCCAGAGTATGGATGTAGATACATTTATAGTTAAAATTACTAAATACTACGGACCATTATATCGGTTGGATTTATTATTAAAAGTAAACGTTTCGTTTCTATCTGCGGAGAACATGTTCAAGGGGGATCGTGGCTTCTTTGGATGTCCAAATCATTCCTTGGTTTCCTACCGACTGCAGCCAAATTTTGTTTAATTTTAATTTTTGTGCTCCCGCGCAGAAACGTAACGTCACAAGTTTTGAAATCCGCAGCGCTATTCGCCATTGTCGCTTGCTGTCGCCCCACGGTGGGAGACTGGTACACCTCTTCATCAACACCGGAAGCACTGGAATCCGCCTTCTTGCTTCCTATTAAGATTCTTGGGGTATTTGACAGTTTCTATTGCTTCTCAGTACTGCATTTCATGATACCCGCTTGTGGATGCCCCTTCGACTGTAGATAATAGTAGACAGGGCATGGTATCACTTTTTTGGCACCAACATCTATATGGCAGAAGTAGGAGACTGTTGGCAAAACATCGGTCGTGTCCAGCTGTGTTAATGATTATACAGAGCTTTTTGTGAATAGAAATAATATTAAATTTCACGTATAGGTATTACTATGTAAAATAATTTCATTTCTTGAAAACTACTGAGTTGTTATTTATATCCAGCTAAGGTTTGCCAACAGTCACGTGGTTCTATCTTGCTACCACATCATGTATACAGCTGTTCTCATGTTTGCCCGGTCTACTAATATCTATGGTCGAAGGGCTGCCGCTACCTGGCTCTTATCAAATTGAATATGATGGTCTCCTGGCTGCATGTTTGACTGTCTCCCCTCTACAGTTGCCCTTGTGCTCTTGTAATCGTTTTACATGAGTTATTTTTTGGGGTACCTACGTGCACGTCCCCACGACTAGCAAGCTGCCTACCTTCCCTACTCGTAAAATGTGGCAAAGAACTGACAACTAAGGTAGTATTTAACTGCTATTCAACTCTTCCATGACAATGACTTCAACTGTACTACTCATTCCTCTCAACAATGACTGCGTGTTCTTGAATATACAAATGCAATTTAAACCGTCAAGAATGACATTCATTGCTGATAAACATATCTCACACTCATAAACATGAATTTCACAAGGATACCATATTAGTCTGTGCCACTACAAATAAAAAACCGGCCTAACATCCTCATTCGAAACCTCCGCTGGTCAGCTTGACCGCTCTGCCCAACGACTCGACTGCAACTCTACTGACTACTGAGCTCCACAGCTCCACTTGCTGCTGCGTACCAGCGAGACATGACCCTATGTCTGAACGGAATTCTCTAAAGTCCTGCCTTTTCCAGCGTCCTTTGCTAATTTTAGGTGATACTATCAGCATAGGATACAAACCTTACAGAAGATACAGGTCTCCGTTCTGTAAAGTGTAGCACTGTCTGACGAAACGACGCACTCTGCCCTGACTCGGTGAAGTCTGTGCATTGGGCCCTCACTCAATGAACACTCTGCCCAGACTTTCAGGCCGAATGCGCCCGTTATTTAACTGTAGTCTAGCCAGATCCACGTGCTCGTCTATACAACTTGCGTGTCTTCTGACAGTAAACTAAGAATAGGTAGTGCCCTTGTGGTCGGTATCGACAGTGGTAGCATAGCTACTTGCGATTCTGCTAAAAAGAGTCTCGCTTCATTGCACTCAGAAAGCAATAGTTACGGTTTGAATTAGTGGATACTGACGTGCGTACTTTTCAAATATATATATATATATATATATATATATATATATATATATATATATATATATATATATATATATATATATATATATATGAATTGCTGTTTGTTAGTCTCGCTAAAACTCGAGAACGGCTGAACCGATTTGGCTAATTGTAATCTTGAAATATTCGTGTAAGTCCAGCGAAGGTTTAAACGGTGATAAAATATGGAAAAGTTGTCCGGAAAAGAGGAATGATCTGGAAAAAGTGAAACAGCTTTTTCCAGTGAGTTATCAATACCGTTCGTCCAATTGCGATAAAATTTTATACTTTTCATGTTGAAAGCAAGAGGATGGTTCGCATCATATAAAAATTTGGAAAGGTCGCCCGGAAAGTAGGAAAATTTAGGAAAAACCGAAAGCTATTTTTTTCTATGAATAAAAATGAAATAATTTTTTTGGAAAATCTAACGGAAAATTGGAAATCTTGAGAAAAACTGAAAACGCGTTCTTCAGAGTGTTTTTGATTGAATTGAGCACTATAACTGACTATTCGCGCGGCGGAGAGGGGTAATTCTTTTTTTGTTTCGTTCATTATGCTCTTGGAAAAGTTTTCACTACAAAAATTTAATAGGAAAGTCGCAAAATTCGAACAAACTTCCTTTTTCAATGTGTTTCTAAATATACTCAACACTATAAGTTGAGAACCGTTCATCCGATTGCGATAAAATTTTGATCATTTGACTTTCAACGAAATATGAACGTTCTTATAAAACAAAAATTTGGGAAAGTTTCCCGGAAAATGGGAAAATTCAGAAAACACAGATTTTTTTCTTTGAAATATCAATACCATTCATCTGATTGCGATAAAATTTTGCACATTCGACGTTCAAAGCAAGAGTACATACACATTAGCAAGTGCGAAGCATTGCCGGGTCGACTAGTTTTGGTTATAATAATCCCTCTGACGAATCTCCACTTTGCTTTAGCGGTCGCATGCTCTTCTTGATATATTAACAGAAAACCTATTTTGTGACTCATATATAAATTCTAAAATACTGTGATATTTCGACCCTCGTCCCCGCACCATATCGCACGGCGTCAGCAATTGTTAATCGGACGCATTCTTTCCATTCTGCGGCATTAGACAGGAGTTTCTCGACTGGCCGTCATGTAGGCTATACGTTTTGTGTATATGAACAGTGAACTTTGACACTAAAGAAGAATTTTCATAATTCGTTTCTTTAAACAGCTATACTGCATATGAGAATTGAATTGTTTGTCCAGCCCCATATCAAACAGTACAGTCATAGACCACGGAATATCTCCATTTTAGATGAGACAGTGGTAGTAATTTGTGATTTAGAGGCGTCATGTAGTGTACGGGAGAGCATTGTTTGGCAGGGAAGTGTCGCCTTGTGTACTGGCGGTGCTCCAAGCCCTGGCAGTAACCGAAGCCGCGCCGCTCAAGGCCGTCCTGCCCTGCCGCTGCCCTCCTGGCCGTGACGTCAGCGGAGGACAGCCAGGCAGCAGTTCACCGGGCCCGCAAAGGCCGCCAGCAACATCGTTAACACATTTATGGGGAGATACTGAGTCGTCAGCAGCCTACTGTTAAAACTCTAATTTCAATTAACGCAAACGAATGCAGGATCGTAATTTAAAAAATTTCCACTACGAGTCGAGTTACGACGTCATTAGCCTATTACATGACAACAGGAGGTATTTCCAAAATGGCGGACATGAGTGTTCCTTTTTTACAGCATGGTGGAAGGAATTCCTTTTTAAAGAAGAATAATCTGCTGATGACATGCACCTTGAAACTTTCCATTTTCTAATAGCACGCGGGAAGAAAGAACACCTAAATCGTTCCGTTTCGAATCTGATTTCTCTTATTTTATTGGGATGGTCATGTCTCCCTAATTAGGTGGGTGCTGGCAAAATATTTTCACATTCAGAAGTAAAAGTCGGTGATTGAATCTTCGCAAACAGATCACGCCGCAATGAATAACGTCTTGCCGGCCGCGGTGGCGGAGGGGACTGAGGCGC
The DNA here is from genome assembly GCA_026315105.1 of Locusta migratoria. Classification (NCBI taxonomy): domain Eukaryota; kingdom Metazoa; phylum Arthropoda; class Insecta; order Orthoptera; family Acrididae; genus Locusta; species Locusta migratoria. The sequence goes on along the minus strand of CM048744.1, from coordinate 245,084,764 downwards.
TTCAGTCACGGTCTGCACGGCCACTACTGTCGGGCGTTCGAATCCCCCCCTCGGGCATGGATATTTGTGCCGTCCTTAGTTGTAGCTAGTTCATAAGTAGTTTGCAAGTTTAGGGACTGATGACCCCGTAGTTAAGTCCCATAGACTCTACAAACAACTAAGACTAAAAAACTGAAAATAACGTCTTTCTTTTAATGATTTCCACCACAATTCGTGCAACATTTCCGTGAGGCTCCCCCCCCCCTTCGTAACGTGATAAAACAAAACGAGCTGCCCTTCTCTGAACCTTCTCAATGTCTTCCGTCAATCCCACCTGGTGAGGGTCCCACAAGGGGCAACAGTACTCCAGGAGAGGACGCACAAGTGTGATATAGGCAGTATCTTTGGTGGAGCTGGTGCATCTTCGAAGCGTTCTGCCAATGAAACGTAACCTTTGGTTCGCCTTCCCCACAATATTTTGTGTCTCCAGTCTCTGTGTTGACAGTTCAGTTGGCCAGCATTCCAGTACTTGGGGTTTCCAAAATGAACGACACATTCCAACAAATTGTCGACGTATTCACTCAATCTGCAGAAAAACAAAATCCTAGCTTCCTACTGAACATAACAGGAACTTGCATGTACAAAATGTTTAAATGCTTGTAAATCTATGGAACCAAACTACTGTGATGTTAAGTCCATAGGACTGCAAACTACTTAACTAACGAAAGCTAATCTGAGGACAACACACCCATACCCCAAGGGCACTCGAACCTCCGGCGGAAGCAGCCTCGCAGTCTCTGACAACGGCCTATAAAGAGTCAACTATTTCCGCTCGGCGAACTTGCATGAAACGTTCAGTGTATATATATAAAGTTCAAACAAACCTTCACTTTCAAGTCGTTTATTCATTGAAAGTTGTGGTACATTTCCATCTAACTCGACTGACAATTTTACAACTGTTTGCTGACGTATACAGCTCGCAACCGCCAACTAAAAACTACTTGAACTAAGGACAAACACACACACACACACACACACACACACACACACACACACACACACACACACGACCTCCGACGAGAGTGGCCGTGCGATTCGTAACATGGTGCGCCAGATCACACGGCTTCCCGCGCGGCAACTGCTTTACAACTGAGTTCAAAACCACATCTGTAAAATTCATAACTATCAACTTTCAAATGGCGCGTGAAATTGCCTGTAAATTACAACTTCGACTTCCTTCCGCTACACCCTCAGCACACACATCAACCAATCAAAACTCTTTGACTTCCGAAACCAACACGTCCATCTCTTCCCGCAACTGTACAAAGAGGTTAGAGCTCATACTTATTTAGGCTACACGTGCAATTACCTTTAGAAAGTCCGCCTCCGTAGTCTAGTGGACAGTGAGATGGGTCGCTACGCAGGGTGCCCGGGTTCGTTTCCCGGTCGAGTTTGAGAGTTTTTTCTGCTCGGGGACTGGGTGTTTGTCGTCCTCAACATCATTCCAGCATCATTTACACGCAAGTGACTTGCACGAGTCAGGCTGAACGCGACCCCATGTTGGGTCTAACGGCCATAGATGCCACACGATCATCATCTTTAGAAAGCAACTGTCAAAGCATAATCGTAATTAAGAAATCATGGTAACGTTACATGAATATACAAATAAACTGAATTTATTTACACTTGAAAATGCTTGTGCATGCAGTAGTGAATAATATGTGGAATACTGTGCTGAAAGTTTATAACAGAATTAGCAACGATCTGTAACCTGCAAATGCGTGTGTCAGATACAGAATTTGCGTAAAGTGTCTATAGATATTGTTACTGATGAAAAAGGATAACATGTTGATGATAATGTCAACGAAAAGATGAATTGCCAAATATATTCTATAAGTACACTGTGTCTTTGAACCATAAACAGTGCCGTAAGTAAACTTTACACATCAACTTAATATCGCGGAATGTACTAAAATTACAGTGATTCTAAGTTGAAGAGACAGACATATATGTGGTATTAACTGCATATAATAAAATGAAGTCAGAATGAAATTTAATTCGGTAGCACAGTGGTAGAGTGCGAGACTATGATTCCTAGGGTCGCGGGATCGATCCCCGCCAGGTCCCAGGACTTTTATGTGTCACTTTCCACTTCTTTTATCTCCGGAAATGTTGCTGATATGGAAAATAGCACCGTGCTTCGGAATCCACGTTAAGGTCCCCGTATAACTGACTGGGTAAGTCAGTTCGAAGGAGGAAGGCAACGGCATACCACCTCCAAACAGGACCATGACGAGTTAAGCATTGTGGTGTTCAAACCAATCTTCGGATTGTTGACTGCTTTACCTTTTAGTTATAGGATGAGGAGAATACCATGCGCCAAACTAACCTCCGACTTTAGGGGATGGTGAAAAATGGAAACGCGAACATCCGAGATGAACCTCTTAGCGATCGTCCACGCACTACCTCCACGAATCGCAATAAGGAGAGAGAGGTGATGTGGTCATTAGAGACGACTGTAGACGAAATCTCTACAAAACCTGCAATAGTACATAGTGCAATGCAAGAAATGATTTACAACTTAGGATACCGAAGTGTGTGCCTTTTGAGTCCTAAGTTTGTTGTTGTTCAGAGAAGAAACATCTCCGATAACCTTCTTCAGAGATTTCGAAATGAATGTGATTTTTTTATGCTTTCATAATTACGCCTCTGAAACAAAACTCGACAATATGGAATTTCATCACTTGGATTCGCCCTGAAAGAAATAAGCAAAGACAATGCGATCGGTTCGAAAGTTACGGGCAGGGACTTGTGGGATACGCAGGGTTGAACTTTTTGAGCCTGGACAAACCATGAATGCTGCTCGCTACGTTCAGATGCTCGGAAGTTCCGCCGTGCATTGTGCGACAGGCGTTGCAGGAAGAGGATCAATCTGCAACACAACGACCGGCCGGTTTTAGACGCCTCGTGCCGCTGTGGAGAGATCAAGGCATTTGAGTCGGAAACTAATCCTCATCCCCCCATACCGCCAACCACCCCTCGCTACAATCACGAATTAGCTCAATCCGATTACCATTTTCGGCTCTGTGAAGGAACACTAGCAGGGCAACGCTATGAGCGCTGGAAGATATCCGGAAAGCAGTGTGTCAGTGCCTTCGGGCATCTGGAACGGGTTTCTGCCGCAAGGAAATGTTAAAGCTTATAGAACGAAGTGAAAACTTCGTGCAAGGAAATGGAGACTACGTTGAAAAGTGAACAAAAGGCTGTAGATTTAGATGTACTTAATTCGTCTGAATAGGAGAAAGAAAAAAAGTTGCCAACGACTTTCAGTATGCCCTTCGTCTTTCGCCTAACAAAGTTGACCTTTTTGTACCTTACATTTTTAAAACAACTTGTACAAATTATATACGGAAGGGCGGTGGTTCAAATCCACCTCCGGCCATCCAGATTTAGGTTTTCCGTGATTTTCCTAAATCACTCCAGGCAAATGCCGGGATGGTTCCTTTCAAAGGGCACGACCGATTTCCTTCCCCCACCCTTCCCCAAAAATCCGAGCGTGAGCTCGTCTCTAATGACCACGCATTCGACATGACGTTAAACCCTAAGATTCCTTCCTTGAAAATATATACATGGCGTTTCAGGAGGGAAAATAAATGTTTAACGAGTTGATAGGCTAGACTAATTCGAATAAATCATTCCACATAACATAGACTCGGTTGTTTTTGCTTCTAGAGGTACAGCGTATTACGGAGATAATTTTTTTGTTCTGCATGTTGGTGCTACAGTTGCTGTGGGTTTGTTTACCGATTGTTCGGTTTTATTTCGAGGTTTTCAAGTTGTCTTAATGTTACTGAATTTTTCAACTGGCGTTTTGACTCTCATATGGTCACTATTTCTACCGTTTAGTTCAAGCCAGCATTTCTTAACCGCTTTGCCGCGACACATTGGTGCATTTGCTAATACTGGGCAGGTGTGTTGCAGATACTGATATGTTCTTCCGCAGGTAAAACATCTACAACATAAAATAACTCGCCAACTAGTTTCTTGGTGTCGCTGACATTGTAACCGGCAGTCGCGAAGAAATAAAAATAAATTATCTTCTTCTCGGGGGAGGGAGGGGGGAATCATGTTTAGGACTTTCGAAAGTTTGCAGCTTGCTTTTGCCCCAAATGAGAAAAGGTTGAGAAATGTTGGTTTAAGCATATGTGCTTATGTACACATGTTCAGTTTACTGATACCGTATCAGTTGCCTCATGGAACCTGCATGCGAAGAATGCCAATAACCGGACACAGGATACATTGCAGGTGTTCCCGTGGCCACATTCTCCGCTCACCACGAGTCTTGGTGTCTGCAGTTTTCTTCGCAGTGGACGTGCACGGACCAAATAAATCTTGTACATACTGCAGGGTCTATTGAACCGCCCCCCCCTCAAGTTGTCTCCAGAAAGGCAACATTCAGTACTACGTGTACTGTACAAGAAGCAAATATTGTACAAATATCATAGATGTGTCATTTTGAAGAGAAACTATGAAAGGTTTATTTTTTATTTTTTTTTTATTTTTATTTTATTTTTATTTTATTTATTTTTATCATGGATACCGCCACAGGGTAGCTTGGTAATTTGCCGTTAATCAGTGCTAGTATGCAACATGATGAGTTAATATGCGAAGCGATGTTTTTGTAAGGAGTTCGACAAAAACAAGTCTGCTACAGATGTTCAGAACCAAGTACGGTAAGAAGCCACCACCAAGGAAGGCCATTTACCACTGGCACAACAAATTCGTTACGACGGGTTGCTTGTGATGGGTAAAACGAAGAGGACGTCCCAACATGAGTGAAGTGAATGTTGAGTGCCTACGAGAGACATTAATAAGGAGTCGAAAGAAATCGGCGCGTCCTGCATCCCGTGAACTCGAAATGCTCCAATGACAGTGTGGAAAGTCCTGCGGCCAAAGCTCAATGACGACGACAGAGACAAGCGTTTTCAGGTTTTTTTTTTTTTTTTTTTTTTGCAGCTCTCCACAATACCATATCCTGAGCAAGCCTCTTCATCTCTGCATAAGTGCGGCAACCTACATCTGTCTGAATCTGCTTACTCTATCCATCTCTTGGTCTTCCTCTGCGGTTTTGCTCCACACACTTCCCCTCCAAAGCTAAATTCACGATTCGTTGATGTCTAAGGATGTGTCCTACCAATCTATCCCTTCTTTTACTCAAGGTATGCCAGAAATTCCTTTTCTTCCCAATTCCGTTCAGTACCTCCCCATTAGTTACGCGATCCACCCACCTAATCTTCAGCATTCTTCTGTAGCAACACATTTCAAAAGCCTCTATCCTCTTTCCGTCCGCACTGTTTATCGTCCACGTTTCACTCCCATACAAGGCAGCACTCCACACAAATGCCTTCAGAAATTCGATGTTAACGAATTTCTCTTTTTCAAGAAAGCTTTTGTACCCATTGCCATTCTGCATTTTATATCCTCTGTACTGCGACCATCAATTTGTAAATAGGCATAATTGTCGAATCTGGGGTACAAAGCAGCCACACGAATGCACTGAATTTCAGTGTGATTCCACAAACGTAAATGTTTTTTGTGCCTTGTCACGTCGAAAACTATTCGGACCATTGTTCTTCGGCAAGAGCACTGTCATTGGATATCCGTGCCTGGATATCACCAGTGGCTGATGAAAGTGCGTGGGTACCGGAACAAGGAGCTGCCGCATCGACGGATCGGCCGTGCTACTGAAGGGGACATGAAATGGCCTCCCCCATCACCAGATGTTAATGTGTGCGACGTTTTCCTGTGGGGACACACTAAACACCTGGTATACCACCTATACCGCGTGATGTATCAGTGCTCCAGGAGAGTGGGAGGCGGCTGCCACAGTCGATGATGCCATGCCGTGACGGGTATGTCAAGAATTCTATTACCGTATTGACGTCTGCCGGGTCACACGTGGTTCGCATATTGAAAGAGTGCAAAAATCTTTCAGAGGTTTTCTTCAAAATGCAATTTTTATCATATCTGTACAGTGTTTAGTTCTTGTGCAATAAATAATTGAATGTGTTCCAGGATTTTATGTACACTCTGAATTTGTGTGTTGTCCATAGGTACCTAGGAAGGTTAATTTGAGCTCATAAGATGTAGTAGGTCGCGGGCGACCAGTACAACGTAACGCACCGCCGCACTAAAGTTTCCGCTCCAGTTGTCACAATTTAAAAATGTCTGAACGACGTGTTTCGGGCCTACATTAGCCCATTCTCAAGTTCTTGCCCGGGTATTTATTTAATTCGTTCTCTAGTTAGTCCAACTCCTCCCCGTCCTTTCTTTTCCGAACGACATGTTTCGGTCCTACATTAGCCCATTCTCAAGTTCTTGAGAATGGGCTAATGTGGGCCCGAAACATGTCGTTCGGACATTTTTAAATTGTGACAACTGGAGCGGAACCTTTAGTGCGGTAGTTCATACAGTTGTGATATGGCTTTCAAACAAACGAAGTACAACGTAAATTTTCGGTTTTGTGAAAGTAAATAAATGTTAAAACAAAAATAAACGGAAGGAGCCATAATGATACCACACAACGCTAATGATAATTACTCTTGTTAGTGAGTTATGAGAACACAGGTGGTAACACCGTATGTAATTTTCTCGGAGTTTGTATTACTGTTTGAAGTATCTGTAGCTAACCGTTGGGCTCGCATTTAAATGAAAAGCTGACTGCAGGAGAGCTCAAAGGCGTTGGAGACGTCTCGGACGGGCGTCCTTTGACGGACGCGAGGTGGTGGCAGCGACAGCGCTGGGGTCTCGAGGTCGCGCCGATCGAACTATTCTGGCCGGTTATGCCACGCGCCGGGGTATTTCGGTATTTCTCGAGCAGTCGTTAGGCCGCTTTGAAGCGTTAAATGAGCTCCGTACTGGGGAGCGGGCAACAAGTGCCCGCCGTGTGGTCCGGTGCCAAGCTTTTGCGTACTTCGAGACGAATCGAGAGTAATTGGCTGGCCGCCGTAAAAGAGCGGGTCGCTCTTGGCTCACGCAGCGGCCGCTATTGCCTTTGTCTCCCGAGCGGCCGGGCCTCGCTTGATCTTCTGCGCTCGCCGGCCGCTCTTGAAAGTCTGCGGGGATACATCGGGGCAGGGCAGAGGCGCTCAAAAGAGTGAGCTGAGGCCCCGTTTTGTTGATGGCGCCTACTCGCGCGCCAGAGTTTCCCCACAGTGGCATGATTTACGGGCGCCGGTCGGGAGGTTGCAAAAAGTAGGCAATTGGGTGGGATGGGTAAACAGCAATTATGTAGCCATTCAACTCTAGCTGAAGACCCGGCGTTCCCTGGGTATTTATTTATTTCGTGCTCTGGTTAGTCCAACTCCTCCCGTCCTTTCTTTTTGTTCCTCTCGTTTTGTAGTCAAAATGGGCATTTTTATTTTTTTATTTTCAAGATCGAATTAAAAATATGTACTGGTCGCGAGGGCTGTATGTCATATATCTTCCACCATGCACAATACGAAAATTTATGTAGACAGTCACCGTCCTCTTGTTTTCAAGGTCAAATGTGAAAAATTACATCTAGAAATTACAAAACTGTAGTTTTTGCGGAAGTACGTACTGTTAAGTTTTGCACCATAATTACGTAGACATTGAAATTCTTCTTGTTTAGAACGTAAGGTATCCAAAATTTCATCAAGATCAAGAAAAATAGTAGATTTTGTTAAAGTTCATACTAGGGAATGGGCAAAATTTTACAAATATGTATCGATTTCATTGGAATAAGAATACCGATAGTTCGATATATCAGTGCTTAACTTTTGAATACGCTGCCAAATTTGTGGTATTTCCAGACGTTTTGTAAATTTTACCACATAAGTTACATGAAACAGGTTTATTTTAGCTTTTTTTTTGTAAAGAACTTCCAAACGGCGGACATAGTTGCCTTAAAAATAACCTGGTTGAAGTCGAATGACACACCAACAAGAAAGATATCGGAAACGCCGCCACACAACTGATGAACTGAACTAGACGCCAGACGGTGGCTTAGCAACACTAGGTGAAGTCCCGATAACTCTCTAACAATAAAGAACACGCAAACAAAGGGGAAAGCGCAGTGCAGCAACGAAAACTTGGCCTCTGTCTGCGACATTTCACAACAATTACGCCTAAAGGTCGGAATTCAAAGATCGGAGGAAGGCAACGACATACCAACTCCAATCAGGACCATGCCTAGTAAAGCACTGTGGTGTTTAAACGAATCTTCGGATTGTTGACTGCTTTACCTTTTCATGCCGTGCACCATACGAAAATTTCTGTAGACGGTGATCATTCTCTGATTTTGAATGTCAGATTGTAAAATATCAACTAGATTGCAACGAAACCGTTGATTTGTATGCAACACGAAGACACGTACACTGTAGTGTATATAAAGATAGTGCATTTAACCTTTAACTAACGTGGTGCGGTCTATCTGACCGCGCGCTTTCATCAACAATTGCGATTTAGCCAGTTCCCTACCCATTATTGCGCCCGTCGGCTCAGTAGCTTCGAGTTTAGTTGTGAGTGGACCGGTAAAGCGTGTGGTGTTGTTCCAGAGCTTCTATAACGTGAGTGACGTCCGTTTGAAAATAGGTCGCGGTCATTTTGACCGCACTACGTTGTTTGTGTAATTTTTTCTGCTGTGACTTTCCTTACATATTCTCGATATCTTCCATTTCACAGCTTTTGAAATATGGAGGAACCAAGTACTTCTACAGGTAAAGGATCTGCTGCAACCAACAGACAGTGTGTGAACACTTTAGACCGTAACTTTGAGGAAACTGTGAGCAGATGGTTGGAAGAGTCAGATGATAGTGACTGTGACGATAATCCTGAAGAAACTGAACCAATTGTGAGTGATCATGACACATTGTCAGAAGAAAGTGCAACAGAAAATTACTCTGACGAAAGTAGTGAAAGTAGTGATCCATCTGACGACCAACGGAGAAGCAATTACGTCTATGGCAAGAATCAGTACAAATGGGCCAAAGCTCCGCCAATCCGAGCTGCTAGAACTCCTCGCCATAACATCATCATGAAATTTCCATCCACCACGTTGACTACAGGAGCTCCAAAAGACCCATTTTCATTATGGCATCTCTATTTTGATGACGAAGTTCTCGATCACATCTTACTGTGGACAAATGCTAAAATAGATTGCGTCAGGCAGAAGTACTCTGACAAAAGCAAAGCTGAACTTCAGAACCTGGATTTGGATGAACTTTTGGCGTTTTTAGGACTTCTGATATATTCTTCTGTCTTTAAATCCAATCACGAAAATGTAAATTATATATTTGCAACTGATGGTTCAGGTCGGGAAATTTTCAAATGTGTCATGTCTAGGAACCGTTTCCTAATGTTGTTGAACTGCTTACGGTTTGATGACTTTCGAACCAGAAAAGAGAGGCTCAAAGTTGACAAAATGGCAGCAGCCTCTTTTCTCTTCAGAAAAATTGTGGAAAATTCCCAAAAATATTTCAATTTAGGCACATGTGCTACTGTAGATGAGCAACTAGTTTCCTTCCGTGGTAAATGCTCATTTGTGGTCTACATGCCAAAGAAGCCTGGTAAATACGGTTTAAAAATAATGTCCTTGTGTGATGCAAGGACCAGTTACTTCTATAATGGGTATGTGTACACTGGAAAAGGCTCTGATGGTGATACTATGCCGGACAATGATAAGAAAATGATGATACCAACGCAGTCTCTGTTGCGATTGTGTAAACCAATCTATGGCAGTAATCGCAACATTACTGCTGACAATTGGTTCAGTTCAATACAAGCTGTAGAAGAGTTAATGAAAAGAGGATTGACTTTTGTTGGAACTCTAAAAAAGAATAAGAGAGAGATTCCGCAAGCCTTCCAACCAAATAAGAATAGGCCAGTTGGTTCGTCTTTATACGGTTTTACGAAGGACACCACTCTGTTGTCGCATGTGCCAAAGACAAACAAAGCGGTTCTTCTTGTCTCTTCCATGCATCATAGCCCTGCTGAGGATTTGACTTCTCAGAAACCAGAAATTATATCATACTACAACGCCACTAAAGGAGGCGTCGATGAACTCGACAAAAAGTGCTCCATATACTCCTGCAGTCGGAGAACTCGACGTTGGCCAATGTGTTTATTCTACCGTTTACTGGACATCAGCACAGTAAATGCATATGTTCTTCAGAAGAGTGGATCAGATGAAGCTCCTGTCGACAGAGGCATCTTCCTGAAAGAGCTGGCCCGTAGTCTTGTGCTGAAACATATGCAAAAGCGAGCTCAGAACCCACGACTTCCGCAGGAGTTACGACTAACGACCCGCCGGATTTTAGGCCCTGATTCTCCAACAGAAGAAGCAGTGGAAGCAGAATTAGGTCCTAAGAACAGGAAAACTTGCAGAATCTGCCCAGCCAGCAAAAAAAGGAAGACTTCCCATGCTTGCTACGTCTGCAAGAGGCCCATATGCATGCAGTGCTGTTCCCAGGTCTGCAAGCACTGTTGTGAGAATTTGTGATTTGAACGTCTCTGATTTTTCATATGGTACTTCTTCAAGTTAAAAACTTAACATTTTTTGTTTCATTAGTTCTTTAAGAAGAAATACAAAATATACCAAAGTATGAATGTCATTATTAGCTAATGGAAAACGTATAAATGTATTAGTGTACAATATGTGCAGTAACCACTTCTGAATGCCTGTTCATCAGTAACTATTTGATGTTAATGTTCTGTTTTTTCATGTTTAATTACTTTGTATTAAAGACTCTTTCATATACAAAACAGAGAATTTCAGAGTTGTTCATATTGTTAACATTATACCCACCTATAAGTAATGGGGTCAGATTGACCGCACCACGGCGTTAGTGTCCCATTTTTGCCACCACGTTAGTTAAAGGTTAAAAAATCCATAGCCTATGTCTCTCCGAATGTTTATTACAGTATCATGAAAAAATAGGAGTAACTAGGTCAGTAATTTTTCGATTTTTTCCGAGATTCTTGGCAGAAACGTTAAACAGTTACTAGTCTATAAAATAGCATAACCAGGTTTATTACGCATCTCATTGTTTATTACGTCATATCTCGTGAACATGCCTATGGCCTTCGGGAAAGTGCAAGCAATATGTTGACAAAGCTCAATCACAATGGATGAACGGTAAGGCAGCGCATAAAATACGAACAAACATACACACATTCATATATATACGATTGGTTGTTGTTGCTGTCAAATATAATTTTAATATTGCGACAGCTGTACGTGGAAGCGACCACATGTCATTTTTGTTACTTCACAGGTACATGTCTACAGTCCCAGTATGAAATCGCCGTTGCTACCGTAGCACAACGCTAGAGCCAAAACAGAATGGCACAGCCTTTGGTAAATTGGTGTCTCGATTTCGGTAGCGGTGAAAAATATGTGTCAAATCGAGGCAGACGTGTAAGAAAGTCATAGACATTGGCCTGACACAGGTCGACTTTTCCGCTGCTCCCGAAATCGAATCACGTCACGGCACTCAAATTCACCAAGGGCCATCCTGTTTCGACGCCTCCAGCAGGTAGCTGCTGCACTACGTCGCATCAGAGCTGCACTCATGCACCCACAATGAAACTTTATTTCGTGACTTCTTGACTCTCGTGGTCCACTGCCAACCTTTTACGTACTTCGACGCTAATCGAGAATAATTACTCTCGATCTTGTTAAACATCAAGGAGCAGAATACAACCAGAACGGTATACGCCACATGTTTCCATAGATGAGCTGTAGCGAGGTTCGTCGGTTGTAATGAATAAGCATGTGATCAGACGTTTGGCAACAGCCACTCGAGGACTTGTTGGTTTATTGATCATTATAATAGTACAAGGGCTGTTCAAACGAAAAGGTACCAAACGTCTTGACAACCAAACGGGATGGAATTTGGTTATGCCGCTTTCTGATAACGTAGTGCGACATTTTGGGTCGCGAAGCATGCGTCATTACCTCCTCCTAAGAAATTCAAGGCTGTATCCTCAGCAGGCACTGTGATGCTCACCGTCTTTTTCGACGTACGAGGTCCAATAGTCATAGAATTCCGCGAGCACGGAAAACCATGTGTACTGTGAGACACTCGGTAGTCCATCATGAGGAAACGACCTGGGCTGCTCACGGAGTGAGTGATTCTGCTCCATAACGCGCGTCCACATGTCTCGCGGGTCACACAAAGTGTACTGCCCGTGTTCAACAGGGAGCAGCTTGAGCACTCGGCCTACATCCCGAACATGTCGCCCTGTGACTTCCGTCTGTTTGGTCCGCTAAAAAATATTTCAAAGGGGAGCACTTCAACTCGGACATGATCTGAAGGAGCAGTTCTTGTCACAGCCACAGGAATTCTGAAAAACAGGGAATCCTTCATCTTGTTAAACAGTGGGATAGTTGTGCTCAGGCGTCTGGTGTTTAATTTGAATAAAGACTTTAATTATACGCACAGAGAAATTTCGTACCTTTCATTTGAGCAACTGTCATGTAGTTGATCACTCGTGCGGATGTTAATGGTCACTGACTAAATAAGTAACTGTAAATACGAGGCGCGTCAAGAAAGTAAGTTCCGTTTGGTAATAAAATGAAATTGTACACAGATACAGAAGAAATTTATATTGCACAAAATTCTACAACTCTTAAACTACTTTTCCACATAACTGCCGAAATTTTGCAGGCATTTGTCATAGCGTAGCACCAGGTTTTGTATACCTTCTTCATAGAAATCTGCCGCCTGTGTCTTCAACCAGTTGGAAACAATGAAATTTGGGAGAAGTCCATAGCGAGAGCACTAATTGTAAACCTACGGTTTTCCTGGATCTTGTCATCTATCACGTGAACGAGTTTTTCTGTAACCAAAGGTGGACGCCCACTTCGTTCTTCATCGTGCACATCACTACGCCCGCCATTGAACTGTCGGACTCATCTTCTCACCATCGAATCACTCATCGCATTTGGTCCGTAAACATCGCAAATTTGCCGATAAATTTCACTTGATTTCACTTTCCTCGCATTCAGAAACCGAATCACCGAACTGATTTCACAGGCGGCGGGATTTTAAACCAACGCCGACATTTCAAACAAGCACAAAAAGCGTACGTAACTGACAGCGATCTCCAAATGGCGCACGTTCTTTTCCTTGATACACATCGTCTACTGCGCATGTGCGGAACTGCAATCGCAGCGCTGCAGCGGAGATAAATTGAAAGGGATCTTAGTTTCTGGACGCGACTCGTATGAAGATGATACTGTGGATATTTTAACAGTGTAGTTCCTTCTGATACAATATTTTCTCTGCGTTGTGCATTAGCTTCCATTTATAACTCACTATTTATGAGAGTCAGTCAGATTGCAACTACTGAGTGTAGAAAATTTTTAAAAAACGAAACTCGAATAGGCACTCGAAAAATTTCTTCAGAATCAACCAATTTGAGTGTTGAAAATCCGAAATTAAAGTTGATCCGCTGAGTGGAGAGTGAGAGGAGTCGAGGTAGACGAAAGAGAAAGTACTCAGATTCGGTGGAGAATGGTTTTGAAGTGAAAGATGTAAGATTAGACGAGGCATCAATGGATGATGGATGGATTTTATTTGGGGGAGTGTGCTCCAGACAAAGCTGAAAGGCATAATGAGTGTCAAATGACGATGATGAGTAACGTGCAGCACGGCCTGGTGTAAGAGTGCTGGAGGTCTCGGCTGTGCTGTGATTGCGGGAGCTGCTTCCCGCAGTTTTAAATGTTTGTATAGTTTATGGGACTTAACTATGGGGTCATCAGTCCCTAAACTTACAAACTACTTACGAACTAACTTACACTAAGGACGGCACAAATATCCACGCCCGAGGGGGGATTCGAACCCCCGACCGTAGTGGCCGTGCAGACCGTGACTGGAGCGCCTCAGTCCCCTCGGCCACCGCGGCCGGCCTTCCCGCAGTAAGTCAGAGGGAGCAGCTCGGAGTGTCAAGGCAGCGGCTCGCCGTGATTGGCCGCGGCCACGCTGATTTTTGGGGCGTTGGCCAACCGCGGAGTGGGCGGAGGAGCGCGCTCTCACTGGCCGCCAGAAATAGGCCGCGTTTATCTCAAAGGCTGCTGCCGCAGCCGGCGGCCGGGATAACGCCGCGGCTCAACGTTGTCAAGCCGTGCGACCGGCCGCACACAGTGGCCACGTGGGCCGAGGCGCCAGACCGCGGACCGGGCGGCCGTTCTCGCCGGAGGTGTGTGTGTGTGTGTGTGTGTGTGTGTGTGGTGTGTGTGTGTGTGTGTGTGTGTGTGTGTGTGTGTGTGTGTGTGTGTGTGTGTGTTAGTTTAAGTAGTTTGTAAGTCTAGCGACAGGTGACCAAAGCAGTTTGCTCCCATAGGTTTACAGGGTGTCCAGAAAAGAACTCTCTGATTTCAAAATTAAATATCTCGAAAACAAAGATCGATAGAGGAATGCGGTAAACGGTATGTTCATTGTGAAAGCTGTAAGAAGTTTATACAGCAGTTTGAAATAATAGTTACAAAAGCTGCTAACATTGGCGCTGTAATCGCCTTACGTAATGCCTAGTATAAATAGTGATCCGAAGCCCAGAGCGATCAGTTCCACTATTGAAATGTAAAAGGAGATTAGCGTACCGAAGGAAGACATTAAAACCATGTACTCCGTTGAACAAAGCGTTTTTCTGGTGCTACAGTACCACAGGTTAGAACAGAGTCCTTTGGCAACAAGGCGAAGTTTTCAAGCACGATTTAATGTTCCACAAGGATCCGATGCGAAAACCATTCGTACGCTCTTCGCTAAATTTCAACGAACGGGCAGCGTAACTGATGATCTAGTGGGGCATGTTGTCCGCAAGCAAACCGCAGTTACGCCTGAAAATATCGCCACAGTTTCTGGAATTATTCAGCGAAATCCAATGTCATCCGTCCGTATAATTGCATCTGAGACTGGTTTGAAGCGTTCCGGCACGCAGAAAGTACTGAGAAAGAGCCTACACATGTTTCCATTCAAACTTCAAACGCACCAGGCCATACCCGTACGAGCTGTGCTACAAAGGGTTGCCTTTGCTAATCAGATGCTCGCAATGATTGATAGTGAAGGATTTGATGTTGGCTGCATCTGGTTTACAGATGAAGCACACTTCCACCTGAATGGATACGTGAATAAGCAGAACTGGCGATTTTGGGGTTCCGAAAAGCCATATTGGTGTGAAGCGAAACCCCTGTATTCTCGTAAAGTTACTGCGTGGGCTGCAGTATGCAGCAGAGGCATTATTGGCCCTTTTTTCATTCAAGAAACGGTCACTGGTGCACGTTACGTTGCAATTTTGGAACAATTTGTCGCCACACAGCAAGCGTTAGAGGGTCGACCAGGTAATGAATGAATGGTTTATGCAAGATGGACCGAACAAGTGTTTCGCTTTCTTGACGAATACTTCGGGAATCGAGTCATTGCTTTGGAATATCCCAAATTTACTGGCGCAGGCATGGATTGGCCTCCATATTCGCCAAATTTGACTCTCTGTGACTTCTTTTCGTGAGGCACAGTGAAAGACATGGTCTACCCGAAGCATCCCACCACGCTGGACGAGCTTGAATCGGCGATCTCTGTGGCATGTGAATCCATTTCGGTTGAAACGCTACGCGATGTGATGGCGAATTTCATCATTCGTTTGCGCCACCTCTGTAGTGCCAATAGTGAACATTTTGAAAACATTGTGATGTGATTGTTTGGAAAGAGTGTTTTCATACGATTATTTCACTTATGTATGCTGATATGAGTTGTACAGTGCCATCTGTTAGCAGCTTTTGTAACTATTATTTCAAACTGCTGTATAGACTTCTTACAGCTTTCACAATAAACATAACGTTTACTGCATTCCTCTATCGATCTTTGTTTTCGAGATATTTAATTTTGAAATTAGGGAGCCCTTTTCTGGACACACTGTACAAACATTGGGACTTTTCTTTCGTCGGTCCCTACACTTACAAAACTACATAAACTAACTTACGCTAAGGTCAACAAACAAAAAAACACGCCCGAAGAAGGGCTCGAACTTCTCACGGGCAGCGCCGCGCTACGCAGCAAGGCGCCTTAGAGCACATGGCCATTCCCTCGCGCCCGCACAGGAGTCGGGGACCAAAGTGGCCTTCACTAGGTGCGTCGCTGCCCACTAACATACCTCAGTCTAACTTGAAGAAGAAACAACTGCTACAGCATACTACGGAAGGTAACAGAATTTTGTATTCAGACGAAGCGAAATGACACTCTGATTCGAAGACAATATTTATTCTGAGCTATAGTCGACACGAATTTCTTGTCAAACACAGCTAACTCTTCACTCGCATGGAGTGATCAGTATTATCACAAGAGATCTCAAATCAGTTCCATATTTCTAGGTTTCCGGAAGGCTTTTGATACTGTACTTTACAAGAGTCTTCTAATCAAATTGCGTGTCAATGGAATTTTGCCACAGTTGTGCGATTGTATTCGCCATTTTCTCTCAGAAAGGACACAGTATGTAGTAGTTGACGGCAAGTCGGCGAGTGAAACAGGAGAGATAAGTGGCGTTGCCTAGAGAAGTGTTACAGGGTACCTGCTATTACTGTTCTTTATAAAAGATTTGTGAGGCAATCTGAGCAGCCCTCTTAGCCTGTTTGTCAATAATGCTGTCGTTTATCAGTTATTAAAGTCACCAGAAGATCAAAATTAGCTCCAAAACGATCCAGATAAGGTATCTGCATCACGGGAAAATTTGCAATTGACTCTAAATAATGGAATGTGTGAGCTTATTTGCAATTTACCTCTAGATGCGAGGGACAGAGAACAGAAAAAAGATATTTGGAAGCGCCTTACTACGCGTCATTTCTTATTGCCATCATGACGTTACCCAGCCAATCAGAAGTCGCCGCCTTTGTATATACAGAGGAGCCCGTCAGTGCACCGCAGTCATTCCCGGCTGAGACGCCGCCGTGTACGCATCGGACTTGCGCTACTCCAGCAATCGACGCTCGCGCTTCAGCATTGTTGGACGCGGGAAAGGAAGCAACGAACAGCGGAAGAACGGCCTTCTAGCGGCCATTATGCAGCACCTCGTGGCCGAGGTGTTGGATATGGCTACCGACGGCGGAAAGAAGACGACGCAAGGGAAGAAGAAGCAGCGGTTAATGCAGTGTTTCCGCTGCCAGCAGATGGGGCACATCGCAGCACAGTGTCGTGACCAATTAGCGTGCATGCGGTGCGCAAAAAGTCACGATACACGCAACTGTGACAAGCCGAGCGATGCGCCCCCATCTTGCATCAACTGCGGCGGATCGCACGCCGCAAACAGTCGCAAGTGCAGCTGTCTAGTTAGCTGTAGGCGCGGCGAAGTTGGCAGCGGACAAGAAGACGACGGGTTAGACAAAGAAGAGGCGCCTGCCGCCCCGCCCCCTCGCCCAAGAAAGGGACGCGGGCCGCGCAGACGCGATGCTGGCTCACACCCGGATTCACCGACTGCAGTTGACGACGCAGTGGCCTCCCTTCAGGCAGCCTTGGAGGTTGAAAGGGAGGCCACGAAGAAGATGCTGGCGAGCCTACTTTGAGATACAGCTTCTAAGGGAGGAGCTGCGTCTGGTCAAGGACCGAGTAGCACCCGCTACATCCAGACGGCGAGACGCAGACGGACGCTATAGCGGAACCTGTAGTGGTATAGGAAACCGCGGTGACGCCAGAAGACGTCGCAGCGATCACTTCCGCAGCCACTGCAGCATTGCAGGAGGTTGTGGAGGAGATCCCTGAGCAAGAGGCGACGCCGAAAGCTACGCTACAGGCAGCGCAAACGGACGACCTATCCCAGGAGCCGAGGACGACGTCAACGGTCACACATGCCGCGGCCAACGACGACAGTCACCGCCGCCCTCGCCCTGGGACACGTGGAGACAACAGGGGACACAGGAACAAAACCTCTAATCCACTTCAGGGCACACCTGTCTGAAAGCAGCTGGAGCTGCTACTGACCAAGATTGACATGGACAATCTGGTGCAAGCGTATCCGAAGTACCCACCCTCGGAGTGGGACTCATATGTCGCCCAGTTGGAGGCGGAGAAAAAGGCTGCTGAGTGGAACGACCATGTTACCCTCTTAGCAGCAGTCAACAAGAAGAAGAAGAAGAAGAAGAAGCCTGGAAAGAAGTAGTAGACCTCCTGGAGGACTCCAGGAATACCTTAACAGCGAGACGAGCTGAAGAACAGCGACATCCTAACCCGCTCCATCATCATCATTCACTATCATCAAACTCATCCTTCGCCAGCCAGTGAGCTGGCAGCACACAGTTTAAATGAAACTGCTCATGTATCAGTTATACCTAGCAAATTCCTAGTCACTCCTATTCCACCCATCCTTATTGGAGTAAATGTCAACAGACAAAAACTCCACCTTCACCTATCATTAGAAGAGGATAGTCTCAAGAGCAGAACGGACGGGCACCGCAGTCAGATTAGCCCCTGATGGCGGTAATAGAGGTCACCATCGAAAGCACGTTTCACTTCTTTCTTCTCTGGCAAAGTTGCTGATGTGGAGTAGACTGTAAACTGTAGATCCTCCTATAACTGTCTGGCTAAGTCAGTTCGAAGGTCGGAGTAAGGCAACGGCATACCACCTCCAAAACGGGCCCATGCCTAGTAAAGCACTGTGGTGTTCAAAGTAATCTTAGGATTGTTGACTGCTTTCTTTTTTCTGTCTCCTCAAGTACGCTGGTAACTTTTATTCAATAACTTCACCTCGAAAGACTTCGTTTCTACAAGATGCGCCTGAAAAGTTCGGTGAATGGTCTCAAGATATATTGAAAACAAGAATTACACACAAAATACCTTTGCTGGCCTTCAAAGTAATCGCTATTGGCTACAATACACCTCTGACACGGTTTGTACAGCTTTTGGAAACTGTCAGCAAAAGCTTCTTGTAGAATCGCTCGAAGCACTGATGTCATGGTTAGTTGGAGCTCTGCAACCATTCAAACACACAGTTATTACTCACTGATTCAACACCATACACTTGCACTAACATCACATGGGTCGACTACGCCGTTTTGCCTAATTTGAAACAAAACCTGAGGTTAACGCATTGCTCCATTTTTCGCTTCATGTTGCAATGACACGAGTTCTCACTCTGACCCTGTTAGCTGGGTGGCAGCGTGTACCATCCGCCAATGCATTGCTTTGCCCGATAGCAGGCGCTTGTTGGCAGTCCCTCAATGTGTGCGCGGGTACCTCATCCTCGCCACCGAACTTTTCATACACGCCTTGTAATTAAAATTGTTCGTCACTGCATTTCCTAAATATTTGGTTGAATAAGGAGTCTAGACAGAAGGATGATAGCATTTGAAATGTGGTGCTGCAGACAAGTGCTGAATATTAGGTGGGTAGGTCCGCTAACTAGTGAGGAAGTGTCGAACAGAATTGGGGAGAAAAGAAATATCTGGACTAAGAGTAGAGATGTATTGTTGGGATACATTCTGAAACATCAGTTCAGCATTGGAGGGTAGTGTGTGGGATAAAAATCGCAGAGGCGATTGCAGTAAGCAGATTGAAATGGACGTGAGAGACGAAGAGGCTTGCTCAGGATAGAGTAGGGTGGAGAGCTGCATCAAACCAGTCCCTGGACTGAAGACCAGAACAACATAGTTCAATTGCCAATCATGAGATTTGTGCGAATTATCGCGTAATCGGAATTTAACGGATTCTTTTTAATACTCATGTGGAGAACATCACGCTTATGTATAGAAGATACAATTAGAATCATTTTGTATTATTGGTTTTCATCTTCTGATGACTTTACTTAACGATAAATGACAACATCATCTCCAAATAATCTAAGAGGGCATTTCCGCTTGTCCCCTAAATCCATCCTAACAAATTGCGGAAGAAGCTCTGTCTCTTACGCTTTCACTACTAAACTGTATAACCGATTTGTTGAAATTGGTTAGAACGCTGAAGAAGAACCATAGTCTACTTTAGAAAGTGTGTAATTCAAGATATTTGTTGATTTTTTTAAGTATATAATTCAAAATATAAAAACAGCTGAGCATCAATGTTACTTTTATAGCTTGTGAGACACTTTGAAGATTCCTCGGAAAAGCTATTTATTTTCTGGATTTTGAAATTTATCACATTTATAAAAATACTTTTAATTGTTGATATGTTGTACGTAATAGGATGTAACATAATGAATACAATGCTTACACAAGACGTCAAGTCTTGAAATCTCTGAACCGATTTGGACGACATTTGAATCCTGCATAATGTACTCGTTGTATAACGTATAGCTTCATCAGTCAGACGTTTAGTCTCTACGTAACAGAGTTTCTTTTCACATTTAATAATATATTTTGATCTTGATAAAGAAGAGCAGTATTTATCATCATTCTACGAACGATTTACATTTAAACTGGAATTTTTTTTAAATTATCCTGATGTTCTTGGTCCGAACTTAAGAACAAAGTTGCAAAGTTATTGTACTTTCGATGATCTTTACACGTACGCAAGGATATCAACGCTACCATAGTGCAGTTTAAAAAGTAATTAACAAGAAAGATGCCAAATCGTAAGAAAGAATTTTGGCTTTTTTTTTTAATTGAGGTCGGGAACCCTTAAAAGCGAAGTCATGCAGAGACGCTCCTTTAACATCCGCTGCGAAACACGGACATATAGGTAGTCTTTTGTATGCGGTAGATGAGAAATATTGGGGGGGGGGGGGGGCTATAACACGTTCTTTGATATCGACAGATAGCACTACGGTTTTCTTCCTTGACCTACCATCAGTTACTACAAAATGTGACCTTTGTGGCAGAAAATCACGAATGCAATCGCACATTGTCTCATAGCAACTCAATTTGGTTAGAAGCCGCTTGTGAGGAACGGTATGAAGAACCTAGAAAAATGGCTCGTTAGTAACGATGTTTCAAGTAGCTGTCCAACGGTACTATTTCTCTGTTTGATAAATTCACGTATTTCGTGCGTTGCGAGTAATACATCGAAATCGGCAGCATAAAAATGTTCGTTGTAGTCAAGCAGTTCAAAAATGATCACTCACAGCGTGTTCGTGGCATGTTTGATGTCGTCATTGCCTTTGATTGATACAGTTGCTTGACATTTACTGTGCCATTGAAGATGCAAAGGCTACATGACGGCGTTCCAGCCTACATCTGGTGGATAGGTCTAACGAGGGGTTCAGTTGCAGGCCTGCTCGTTCACCGGATCTGAACCAGTGCGGTTTCTGGTTGCGGGGCCATCTCAAAGTATCGCGTATGCAGAGCGTATTCCATATGGAGACACTGGAGCAGCATATTCAGGCTGGCTTTGGCGCTGTTCGTCTGCAGCCTGGCCGATGTGAACATGTGGAGCAGAATACGTTACGGTGCGCAGACGCATGCGTTGAAGTCGTATGGCTGGGAGATCTCGAAAAGCAGGTTCTGCCGCCTCATTGGAAAGATTTTCCCTATTCTTCACGCCCGGATGCACCTTTCCTTCGCAAAGTGAGAGGACCGTGTGTCTATATTAAGAGTAGGTGACTGTAATGGGTGTAGGTGATGGGAGAAGGGAGAGGGTGAAAACCGGTACCGACACATAGCCTACTCCCATCGAAAATCTCCAAGGGGGCCGCCGAGCTTAACGTCCCTATACGACGGACGGACCACCATCACGGACACTGCGGAGAGGTCCGGAATTTAATCCAAGACATTGGTGCAAAGACTGGCGATGAAGGACTTTGCACCAGCACCCCTCCTGTCACCTCTGCCGTAAGGCAAAGGGAAAGTTGTCAACAGCGCGTGGCGTACGCGGACGGTTACCCATCCAAGCACTGGCCACAGCCAATGGTTCTTGACTTCGGTGATCTGGCGGGAACCGGTGAATCCACCGGGTCCATGGCGTTTACGCACAGGGAAACCCGTTTCGATACATACTTTAAATGTGGTTACATGGTACAGCGAGTATTAGATCACGTATATGTACGGAAGCATGGATGAATAAACGGTCTGTAGCATGGAAACAATGCATTTCTGGACATAAGTTCATTAGACCCTTCATTTTTGTCCTGTATCCGCCCGCGATCAAGCCAATAGAGTTAGAAGAGGCTGGAAAAAATACCGTTGTATATTACATATCACAGACTGAAGTACCAAAAAATTCGAACATTATTATTAATAGTACCATTGCGTGTCGTCAAAATTCGATCAATTTGTTTACAAAGCAACGCACCTAAAATGTTTTAAATGTAATGCACGACAAGAAATAACTTTCTGTGTTACAGCGAAATTTTCATTTCCTTTGCTGACAGCACGGTAGATCTGTTCCTCCCATTCTGCTGCTACACGGCTGTCGTGCTAGACCTCTACCTTTCACAGCGTGTCGTTGTCCAATGGCGTCATTATGAAAACTTCTACTCCCTTTAACCACTCTAATCGGCTGCGTACCAATAAATTTTTTTTGTCTTGTGCACATCTGTGGCAATACCCCTTTCGAATTACATAAGTAATATTGACAAATGGTAATTTCGTTATAGCGGTATTTTGTCGTGCCTGGTGACTTAGGGGTAAAGTGCATGTCTGAAATAGGAATGGTCGCGAATTCGAAACCCGCTCGCGTCACGGAATTTTTCGCCTGTTTTTTAACCCAAACTTCACCGCCAAACGATGTGAAGAGTCGCCGGAAACGACACGTGGTTCGGATTCCACGTTAAACTGTAGGTCCACTTCCCCAGTTGGATAACTGGGGTAAGATAGGGACACGCAAGCCGCCGAAATGGCGTCCAATTGAAAGACTTGGACTGGGCCTCCGAGCCACACAAAAATATTATTATAGCATTTTTTTTTATTTCCACTGCTGAAAATATTGTCAACTTCGTAGTTCCATCCGTTTATATACTCCACAGCAATCCACCCAAAGGTGCATGCTTAAAGGTTCCAGTACCTAGTACCACTACTAATTACTCGCTTTCTTGTTTCAGTCGCATATATAACGAGAGAAAAACGAATGCTTGTAAACATCTGCACGAGCCCTAATCTCTCTGATATTATCCGTGTGGTCTTTGCGTGAAATATGGTTGACGGCAGTGAATCGTTCTGCAGTCCGCTTCAAATTCCGATCTTCTAAATTTCTTCATTAGTGTTTCTCACAAAGAACATCGCCTTCCCTCCAGTGACTTCCATTTGAGTTCCTGAAGCATCTCAGTGACACTCGCGCAAAGTTCTCCTCTAACCGATCTGGTGGGGGACCCCAAACACTTGAGCAGTACTCGAGACAGGATTGTACAAGTGTTTTATATGCGGTATGCTTTACAAACGAATCACAACTTCCCAAAATTCTCGCAATAAACCAAGTCACCGATTCATCTTCCGCACGTGTGTCCTTACATGCTAGTTCCATTTCATATTGCAGTGTAGCGTTAATTGCCTCGTATTTTCAAGCAGCACGCCAGTAATGCTGTTATCGATCATTGCGGGATTGATTTGCTACTCATTTCCATCACCTTACATTTTTCTACATTTAGAGCTCTTTGCCATTCCCCACATCACCTAGAAATTTGATCCAAGTAATCCTGTATACTGCTTCAGTCATTCAACGACGCAGCAGTGGAGTGGCCGTACGTTCTATGGCGCCTTCCTGCGGAGCGCGCGGTTGCTCGCCGTCGGAGTTTAGAGTCCTCCCTCGGGCATGGGTGTTTGTATTGTCGGTAGCATAAGTTACGTTAAGTAGTTTGTAAGCCTAAGGACTGGCGACCAACGTAGTTAAGTCAGATTTAGAAACACGTGAACATTTTCATTCAATGGCGACAGTTTTGTGTTCAGCACATCATCAGCAAGCAGCCGCAGATTGTAAGTCACTGAGTCCGTCAGATCATTTATTAGACAGAAAATAATAGCGGTCCTGTCACACTCCTCTAGTGCACTCCTGACGATACCCTACCCTCTGATGAACACTCGCCATCAAAGACAACGTACTGATGTCTTTTACTGTACAGTCTTCGAGCCACTCAAATATGTGGCCATCTATTCCATATGCCCGTATTTTATATAGGCAGATAGGTCTCGCACTAGACCTGTCTTCTTGGAATACCCCCTTTACATAATGAATTTCTACTACCTTTAACCACTGTTTAAACCTGCGTTACTAACATTTTAACACTCGCTACTAAAACCCGCCGGCCGCGGTGGGCGAGGGGAGTGCGGCGCGCCAGTCACGGTCTGCACGGCCACTACGGTCGAGGGTTCGATTTCGCCCTCGGGCATGGATAGTTGTGCCGTCCTTAGTGTTAGCTAGATCATAAGTAGTTTGTAAGTTTAGGAACTGATGACCCCGTAGTTAAGTCCGCTAACCTATACAAACATTTGAACATTTTTTACTAACACCCGTCTTTCAGGAGGTTTTGAACTTTTGTTAGTAACAGCCGTCAGTTCCGTTTACACTTGTTCATCAATTGTTCCTAGAAACGTCACAGCTCACTGACAATTTGAACGTAGCCGTCATTTTGACGAATGTTGCTAAGCTAGGGTGAAGGGCAGCGTATATACATGATTTTTTTTCTGAGCAGATCTGTGGCAAAGCGCCTGTTGAATTATATTAGTTTCATCGGCCTCCTTGTGGAACTAGTATTTAAATTGGTAGTCGAGTTTCGGCGTTTGCGTGTTGTACCACAGTCTATCACAGACAGTCGCGAAACACTCTAGGAAAAAAATTGCAGCTGAAGCGATACTAGCGCTCCAAGCGGCCAGTAGGGAATAACAGTGAAATGACATGATGCAGACTGAGAAGTTGCCGTTTTTAACGCTGTTAATTTCATATTTCCTGGTCACTGAACGTTGCTGTGAACTATCCAATACAAATACGAAAACATCGTTAAAGTAATATCACTGCTTCTGTTAATGGCAGTCTGTAATTCAACAAACTGTCAGTGCAGTGTAATTCATTCGGTTCACAATAACCGAGTAATATTAATATCGACTGAAACCTTTTGAAAGCGGAGATGAATTGCAACCTGATGTGCTGAAGTATATAAAAGGAACTGTTTATGATTATGTTCGCGTTCTCGGAGCATACTGACATGTTGCACGAGTTTTGTTTTAGCGAATTTCGGACATTGTAATGTTTTCAAAAGTACACACGATTTTTACATTGTAGGAGTCTAGATTTTACATCGTCGTTTAAACCAGCTTTTCACCTCGCCTTGCTTCTGTGCCTTTCGTGTACCTGTCACAATTTTTTAGCTACTTAGCAAGTATCAAACTGAATATCTACATCTATATACATACTCCGCAATCCACCTAAGGTACTTGGCGGAGGGTACACTGTACCACTACTAGGCATTTCCTTTCCTATTCCACTCCCAAATAGAAAGAGGAAAAAAGAATGCCTATGTGCCTCCGTACGAGCCCTAAATTCTCTTATCTTGTCACTACGCGAAATGTAAGTAGGCGGCAGCAATATCGTGCTATATTCAGCTTCAAATTCCGGCCCTCTAAATTTCCTCAACAGAAATTCACGAAAAGAACGTCGTCTTTCCTCCAGCGATTCCCAATTGAGTTACCGGAGCATTTCCGTGACACTCGCGCATTGGTCCAGCCTACCAGTAACAAACCTAGCTGCTCGCCTCTGAACTGCTTCTATGTCTTCATTTAAACTGATCTGCTGCGGGTCCCAAACACTTGAGCAATACTCAAGACGTGGTCGTACAAGCGTTTTATACGCGGTCTCCTTTACAGATGAAGTACATGTTCCCAAATCTCTCCCAATAAACCGAAGTCGGCTGTCCGCCTTACAACTGTCCTTACATGTTCGTTCCTTTTCATATCGTCGCTCTGCAATGTTACGCCTAGCTATTTGAACGAAGCGACAGCATCAAGAAGCTCACTACTAATGCTGTATTCGAACATTATGGTATTGTTTTTCCTACTCATGCGCATCACCTTACATTTTTCTACATTGAGAGCTAGCTGTCATTCTTCGCACCAACTAGAAATTTTTTCTAAGTCATCTTGTATGGTATTACAGTCAGTTAAATATCTTCAAGAATGTGACATGCTAACATTAACAGCTTATATATGGACATATTATTTATTTGTAGCTACGTTGGTAACCGTCAAAATATGTTAGTATACAGGGTTATCATTTTTGTGAAGCTGAGGTACGAACCTAAACAGTCATTCATACATTACTTTTATTCGGGAGTAATATTATGAAATAGTGGTAAAATATTTGCGATTCTCATTAACAGCAAAAGTTTGGACGTTAATGACTTGTTAAAGATTTACTTCTATGCCTAAAAGTATAACTAACCACAGTAAACGAACACCTGTTATGACATTATTCTGTTACTTCTGAGCCGTGGTGGAGTAGCCGAGCGGTCTAAGCGTCTCGCTGCG
Organism: Locusta migratoria; assembly: GCA_026315105.1. Classification (NCBI taxonomy): domain Eukaryota; kingdom Metazoa; phylum Arthropoda; class Insecta; order Orthoptera; family Acrididae; genus Locusta; species Locusta migratoria. The sequence continues at coordinate 245,058,396 of CM048744.1, read as the reverse complement.
GAGCGCGCGGTTGCTCGCCGTGGAGGTTCGAGTCCTCCCTGGGTCATGGGGGTGTGTGTTGTCCTTAGGTTAGTTTACCTTAGTTTAAGTAGTTTGGAAGTTCAAAAATGTTCAAATGTTTGTAAGGCCTATGAGACTCAACTACGGGGTCATCAGTCCCTTACAAACTACTTATGAACTACTTACGAACTAGGATGGCACAAATATCTACGCCCGAGGGGGGATTCGAACCCCCGACCTTAGTGGCCGTGCAGACCGTGACTGAAGCGCCTCAGTCCCCTCGACCACCGCGGCCGGCAGTTTGGAAATTAGGGACTGATGACCACGCAGTTTGGTCCGATAGATTTACAAAAATGTGAACATTGCTGTTACTTCTGAGCATCCTTTGCAAATGGAAGATTTCCGAATTACATTTTTGACAGTTCATACAATTTATAGGACCACGAGAGCTCGTAAATACGGAGTTATTTTGAAAATTCATTACTCAATCGCTTCGCGGTGTGTTTTTGCGACCCGGCCGCTTGGCAGCGCTGCAGCCGGGAGGTTGCAGAAAATCACTGGGAGTATCGCGACTCTTATGTTGGACCCTGGTTATACAGTGACAGATGGCGAGCCAGGCTGGTGGGGCAGGCAGCGCGCGCTGTAGCGGCTGCGGCAGCCGCGTGTTTGCGGAGTTTATTTGCGGCGCGGCGCGTCGGCCGCACTGCGCATGCGCGCCGCCTGGCCGGCGGCCCCGCGCGGCGCGTCGCTCTAACTCCAGCCGCAGTGTAAACAAACGGCCGCGCACACGTGACACCGCCCACGCGCGCGTCACTCACCTTGTCCATATTCACGAACCTCAACTTCTGCGAGTCCAGAGCAGAATGTCGGGGGACGTTCTCCGCTGTCGTGTTTCGAGATAACGAAGACCTAATGGTGTTTCTCTATGCCAGTGTGTTTCAACCCGTGGGTCGCGACCCCCAGAGTCTTGTTCGAAAGGTCGCCATAAAGGTACGTTTAGACGGGCAACATTTTACCTAAATATTTAGCTGAAATGGTGTTGCTGTCAAGACTGCTGCAATATGACTGCAATATTTCGCTATGGACGGTCAATATTGCTGATGTTGGCAGGTAGTTGCCGAGGGGTTGCCGTGTTGTCCGGGAACAATGGAGAACATTTCGTATTGCAAACCTAGAATCATATGCTGCTTCTATCTGTGCAAGGATCTGTCATTGAAATTTCACAATACAGGAAGATTATATTAATTGGAATTTTTTTTCTTGTTGACGAGCGGACGACTTTCGGATCTTGAAGTCTGACACGGCACATAAAAAATTTAGTATTTAGTCCCATGCAAGAAGAGGTCGTACAGCCGCAAGACGTTTCTCAACTTACCGCTTACTGCGACGCTAGTGGCTCCTGCGCATTACTTCCCTCCCGACATGCCCGATCCCTTGCTAGAATAAAGTCAAAGCTGCGAACAAGAGGTAGAGGGGAAGACACTAACACCGTGGTGTGTCTTATGTTGAGAATTTCGCCAGGACGGGAACCGTGTGTGGATAGCGTAATGGCTTGAGGCAGTGATCTCTACACTACCTGGATACTGGACTACAGATTTCTGAGCGTGCCAGGTAAATGTGTTCATATCCAGTTTCTTGACTAAATATAACGTGACTACTATATAGTATTACAAGAAAACGAAAAGGAAATATGTTTCGATTTCTTCCTCAGGCGAGTCTGTTACTTCGCTTACTTAAATAAATTTCAAATCCAGAGGTAATTATCTAGCTATTATTTTTCACGTACTGATGGAAATTCGTTTGACTAATTACAACATGGTGCACAATGAAAATAAGTGTGCAAAACATATGAATGTGAAGGCACGCTACCTTTCCATGCCTCAACACCAGAGCTATACATCCAGGTTATAGAGAGATCATTGGGTTAAGGTGACCTATCCCGGTCCTTGTCTGTAAATGCTTTCCTCTCGCTCTCAAGGCTGTTTGTGTTTCTCTCACCGACATCGCTGCAGTCACGAAAACGGAGTATCGTTTCGCTTTTGTTGCTTCGAAGGATTGCGCGCGCTGGTTTGTTTTGAAAGTAGTATTGATGTTTATAGTTACTATATTGGATCATTGTTTTCGAACTTATCGTGACTGTTTTGAAGGAAGACTTCTTACAGTTGTTGTCGTCTTGAGTTTTTGTTCTGTCAGATATGGAAATGTGGTCGAACGAGAAAACAATCTCATTTATTAATTCTATTCATTTACGACCTGAGTTGTGGGACGTAGAATGCAATAAATATACAGGAATGTGACGAAAGATAGTTGGCAGGCAGTTGCTGACGGATTTGGCATTGCAGTTCAGGACGCATACAAGAAATTTAGAAGTCTTCGAACCTACACTAAAAGCGAGGCAAAGAAACATCAAAAGAAAAGCGGATGTGCAGGTGGCTCTCCTACTTCCACGTGGTTCGTCTACAATAGCATCAGTTTCATACTGTCGAGGGATGTTCCTGAAGTGGGGTTTGACAGCATAAACACAAATGAAGTGGTAAGCAAAAGCTTTTATTCAATATAAACATAAATTTGCTGGTACATTAATTTAGTATACATCTTGCCAGGCTACCCGACCCTGATCACTTAAAAAATAATCCATAAATTCTTCTCGTACTTCTTTACTGGAATACAGTCTTTCATGTTTGTATTGGATTTAGCTATCTTCGGACCAATTAATTGGGCGAGATATTCGAAATCGTTTTTAAACATACGAGTAAAGTTCTGGAAAAGGTACGTATCTAGCATTAACTCACGAGTTAAATTTCCTTAAATACTCCGCCTACTGAAAAAAGAATGCATCCACAGAGTCCGATTTCTCTTCTTTTTGTTTCGAATAGCATTAACACTTGTTTCATGTAAAAGTCGCACCCATCCGTTTTGTATGACATTGTGTAGCCTCTGCCGAAATTAGTTGCCGCAAACATTGCTGGGCAATAGATGCCGATGTGTTGACACTTGGGTTGCTGCAATGTTGCCCGACAACATTTCCGGGATATATTGTCGACAATATGCAATTTTCATTGCCCATCTAAACGTACCTTAACAAGTCCTAGTAACTCTCCCGATTTAGGCAGGAGTCTCCTGATTTTTCGCTTTTTCTCCCGCCTCCTGACTTTGCCATTATTTCTCCCGATTTTTAGCTTTTGTCCCGAAACCCGAGGTTCGTTTTTCTGCCAATGGTCAAAAGTCCTTTGTTCATTTATCACTTAAAAATAATACGTATCGCAATTCATAGAAATTAGGAGTTACGCTTGAATTGTATAACGATTGCTTCTGCTCTTTGCACGTATTTGCAAATACACATGTAGTGTTTCGATGCTGTGCTGTTTTTGAATGTGATGTTTTGTCATTGTACTAAGTGAAATCACTTCATTGGTTTTTTAATCGCTGGTAACCTTTTGATTGGATAGTTAGGAGCATCTGTTTCATACGCGACTTGAAGAAAGGCAACTTTCGTGTAAACAGGTATTTTACGTGATTGAGATTTCAATTCGGTGGTATGTATTCCAGTATGGCAAAAAATATAATTAGTTTTTAAGCAGTTTTCGGAAAATTTTTTGTATTTTCTACTCTTTGTCGATGTGATATTGCCACATCACATGGTAGAAAAAGCGATGTACCGGAATACGTGCAAAGAAAATAAAAAGTGTGTAAGTTACAGTAAGAGACTGAAATTGCTGAGAAAAGTGAAAGTGATCATGTGATACATGCAGAGTGCTTATTTACATTGTTTATAGTAGAGTACAGTTTACCAATTAAATGCGAAGACTATGTGGCTCATTTGTTCCATAACATGGTCCCAGGTAGCAGTATAGCACAAATATATAGCTGTGAACGTTTTTGTATTAATAAAAAAATCAATCACTTTACCTGGTCTGGCTACAAAGTATAAGGATGTAATCAACATTTGGATTAACGCAAGTGTTTTGCAGCCATTATGTAGCGTTATGAGATGATAGAAAAAGACAAAAATCAGTTATCTTAAGGTTTACAGTAAAGTACGCCGCAGTTTTTGATAGAACGTATCTCCTGATTTTATGAAGAATCTCCTGATTTTTTAAACTGGATCTCCTGATTTTTACATTTTGAAGGTTGGCAGGTATGTTGTAATATAAAATAACTACGGGACCAGTAAAACAAAAACATTTGCCTAATTGAAATTTATTTAATGTTAAAATAACTCAGTTCCTCGTGTAACATGGATTATGAATTAAATAGTTCATAAATTATTTTATAATATAGTGAGTTAATGAAGATAAGAGGAGAGCCTGAAAACTATTTTCAGCAACCAATCTATAGGTAAAAGATTATGATTAAGTAATTTTTGTGTCCCAACTTCGTCGCCGCTTTTGTGTCCCAGCCTCGTCGTAGGTGTCGGTGGCCGAGTGGAATGAGACCGACACGCTGGTGCAGGTACGGAGGGGAGCAGCCAGAAACTATAAACACTCGAGTAAATTAGAAAGAGATATATATTGCACAGAATGTAACAATACTTAACTTTTACATAGTACTGCAGAATGTTGATACATAGTTGTTAGAGGCCTGCCTAGTGCCTGTACAATAGCAAAGTCTTCACTGGTGCCTATCTGATTACGAAGGTCCTAACTCGTTGCTATCTCAGTCCGAAGTGCCAAGTGGCCGAAGTCCTTCAGTGGTGGCCACGAGCGGCGTTGTACCAGAGGGCGCTCGTGGCTGTCGTCGGAAGAACGCCGCGCCGTGCATGCATGGCGGCGCGCGGCGAAAGTAGGTGGCGCGCACTTTGTACTTGTGCGACACCACAGTAATTCTGAAAAATTCGAAAAAAGAACTTACATACTCCTTTGGAATTTGTCTATACTGCGGCGCCTGTCTTAATGAACATAATTCGCGTCTGTGCCTTGCCTGAAATTCGAAAAACTATTTAAGCAAAATAGTTTTTAGGTTGTGGAAATAAAATCCGCTATCAGTCACAATTATTGGTAGTTTATAAAAACACTACCGGTTTCGGGCTTGTGCCCGTCTTCAGATGTTTACATTCAGTGTTGTTGACTGTTTAAAGAAAACGTAAATTGCATTGTGCTTATCATATAGATACACATACACAAGTATCATACAGATATACATATACATAAAACAAGTATGGTATGTGTATGTGATTTGTGTTAAGGCACATACCATACGTGTTTTAGGTATACATGTATCTTCGCTGTAAGAAAAGTCATTGTGCCAAGATTATCTAAAAATTTGTGCAATCAACACTTAATCTCCCTAGCACGAACACATTTGAAAAACGGCCGTGTGATTACGTGGAAGCCAAACTTTGATTCTGAAAGCGGAAATACGGCAGCTAGAACCGCAATAGCAGAGTCGATGTTTGGAGTCCTTACATGATCAACCAGAAGCTGTATTGGGAACTGGTTTACGAAATCCGGTTTTGGGGGCCACGTGTAAACAAGCGATTCCAGGGTGAATGAAACGAAGCAGACTGAAGTATCAACACTGCTTTTTGCCAGTCACCGCATTAAATCCTGTAGTTTTTTCCCCCTCAAATCTCATCGTTCAGCCCATTTCTCTGGCCCGCCAGTCGTATTCATTTTGCGTTTTGTGTTAGTTGTGAAAATGTAAGAAGTTTCTCCGGCTTCCGTAGTAAAACGTGGACGTGAAAAAAACAATTTAATATGCGAGAGAAATAAATTGTGCTCAGTGTATTTGGAACATTTGTAGGAAAAAATCCATTGCTATGGAAACGGCATATATCACAACTAACTTCTCATTACCCTGAGTTTCTCTCAGTTTTGGTAGGTGCAAAGAAATGGAACACAGGTCAACTAAGTATATCTTATAAGACGAGAAGACGCAGACGTGAGTTCAGTAAATGTGGCAAGATTCTTTAAAGTTCTGTCGTAGGTGCCTGTTTAAGGAGGGGATGGGAGATAAGTCAGAAGAGTTCATGTAATGCAATCTGTGGTTGACTTTAGTTACACAGTGAAATCTCGACAGCACACTTTCACACACAAATCAGGCAATAGATGGGGAGCTTATTACATAAATTTACCGAAAATTATTCCGTAGTTGTCTCCACTTATATGAACTGGACACTTAAGAGACGAACAAAGAATTTCAATTGTTTCGGCCATCACGATTTTTTCCTTGATGATTCATTTGTGGTCTTCATGATCAACTAAGCCGGCTAAGATACGTTAATGCTACAATTACAACCAATTACCTGACGTCGGTTCCAGAGTCTGCAATGGTAGTGGATGCGCTCGTTATATCCGCTAGTAAGACAGTGTGAACGCACTTTCCATCTGATGTGGATATACAGTTAGGTGAATTATTTACAGAAGAAATGAAAAACTGTGAGAAGCCTATCTCAGAGAAGAAAGTTGGATTCCGATTAAGGTAAAAAGGTTTAAATACTGGAAAAAATTGAGGCCGTACTGACCCTACTACTTGGAAAATAGGATGAATATCAACAAAAGTAAAACCCGGGTAACAGAAATCAATCCATTTAAATCAAGTGACGCTGACGAGTTTTGAAATAAATTGTCCTCTTTCACACGGAAAGCAACAAAGACAATTATAACACAATAATTGACCCCTGCTGCGGAGCGCGCGGTATGGTTTCTCCCCTGGGTGATTCGAACATGGATGTGTGTTGTATTTTAAATAGTTTGTAAGCCTAGGAACTGATAACCGCAGTAGCTAAGTCCCATGGATTTGAAAACATTTGAACATTTGAGTAAAACTTGTCGATGACCGAAGTAAAAGAGCGACGGTAACAAGAAAAGCATTTTTTTGCCACACACATCTAATATAAATTTAAATCTTAGTAAGACGTATCTGAACTTTGATGCTTAGTGTGAAGCCATGTGTGAAATGGAACGTGATGAACAGTTTAGATGAGAAGTCAACAGAAGCTTTGTGTAGATTAGTGGAAGGAATAACTAACGAAATCGGGCTGAATATAATTGGAGAGAAAAATTTGTGGCACAACTTGACTAAAATGAAGGGACGGTTGAAAGGACACATCCTGAGGGATGAACGAATCGTTGGTTTGAGAAGTGTGGAGGTCGGACATGCGAGGGTGATACTAACCTTGACTACAGTAAGCGTGTTGAAGCAGACGCAAACAGACTGCAGTGGCTATGCGTAGCTGAATATGCAGGCACAGAAAAGGCTAGCATGCAGAGCTGGTTTTTCGAGTGGTTTAGCTACTCTAAATGCTGTGTTGTATTTAGTCCGCGAGGCTCTGGATGGATTAAATAAAGGCACCCAGCGCTAGGCCTATTCTTTCATTTAACAAATGATTCAAAATATTGTTGCAGAAGTTGGAATATTGTGGAATAAGAGAGTAGCCCATAATTAGTACACCTTTTATTTTAATAACAGCAGAAGATAAATGGCTATCATATGCACTCCCAGTGGAGAACAGTTAAGTTAGGGGTGCTCCAGGGGTCTGTTCAGGGACCGCTGTTGTTTCTTATTTATATAAATGATACTGTTTAAAGTACAACAGGTAATTCTAAAATATTTCTGTTTGCTGATGATATCGGCTTGGTAATGAAGGATGTTGTATAAAATAATGCAGTTCAATACCTAAGTTCATTGCTTGTAGAAAATAAATTGATACTAAATAACAGTACGACACACTTTTTACAGCTTCTAATAGAAAATTGAACAAAACTAAATATTTTGGTTATACTGAATATGATAAGTGGGACTGAACAGTTCAAATTTCTTGTCGTTTAGATAGATCGTAAGCTGTGTTGAAAAGCCCATGTTCAAAAAACTAAATGCTGCATTATTTACCGTTAGAAGAGTATCTCAAATAGGTCATAGTTTAGCATAGTTCAACACGAAAAGTTGGCTACTTTGTTAGATTCATTCGCTAACGATGGTATAGTGCTATGTTTTGGGATAACTCTTCTAAATCAAAATTGGGTATTTATGGCACAGAATCGGGTGGATTCGCGAACCTCTTGTCAACACCTGGGATTCTGACAAGCCGCGGCACAATAGCTGTGCGCTCTACAGCGTCTTGTTGCTGTGACCGCAGCCGGTAGCCGTCGGAGGTTAGAGGCCTTCCTCGGGGGCGCGCACGTGTGTGTGTGTGTGTGTGTGTGTGTGTGTGTGATAAGTGAAAGTAGTTCGTGAGTTCAGGGACCGATGACCACTACAGTTAGGTCCCGTAACTTTACAAACATTTCAACATTTCCGTACAGGAACTGTTCGAGACATATTTTCTTTAATGTCGTTTGCTGTAAACAATATCAAAAGTTAGCGACTTTCACTACTAGGTAGAATGGAATCTGCATTTGTATCACACCTCCTTTACTCTTGTGCAGAAAGCATGCAGTATTCTGTTGGATTCATTTTCAGTTATAGGCCACAAGAGATCAAAAATCTTGTTATTAATCCATCCCAGAGGTGCCTCCCCCTGGCCATTGACTTAACTCCTCCCGAAACTGCGACCAACCTGGACGGAATTTCAGACAACAAGAACCGTGAAAAGAAGGCAAGGCTAAAGTCGTTCTTGGAAGACATATTGTAGCCAGAGCACTACCTACCACAACAGCTGCAGACTGGATATTGCATTCGTGGAATAATGGAGAAATATCCATCAAGAGCTGGTTGATAATCTCGTTCTGTCCATACTATGCAGGTGTGCAAATACACCGTCTGTCCTAAGTGGTCTCACACTATATTAGAACCGGCCGAGGGGACTGACGCGCTCCAGTCACGGTCTACACGGCCACTACGGTCGGGGGTTCGAATCCCCCCCTAGGGCATGGATATTTGTGCCGTCCTAGTTCGTAAGTAGTTCATAGGTAGTTTGTAAGTTTAGGGACTGATGACCCCGTAGTTTAGTCCCACAAGCTATACAAACATTTGAACACTATATTAGAGCGCAACGATAATGACTTCTTCACTATTATGGTAGCCCCACGGTGTCTTGCTCTTAATAAAACGCCATGCAAACGTCAAGTTATGAGACAGCATAATATCGTAATGTATCACACACCAATTACAATTGTAACCAATATCTGAATAAAATACGTTATGATATGTATACTAATTATCTCGTCTCACCTGATTTTCTAATTGTTTTGAATACTGTATATTGTGTTTTGGTTGAAATTGGTTGACTTAAATAGGCATGAATTTAAAAATCAGAAATATCTCAACGTCTTAGTTGCTTCAGCGGCATGAATTAAACTCATTGGCGTAGTTTAAAATCTATATCGGAATGAGAATCGAACCCGGGTTTGCCGCTTTGGTTCAACAGTTGCCGTAACCATTAGGCTCTACGGAAACGGTTCCCGTCCATCCAAATTCTCAAGTTGTCCCACACGACTATTCCAGATCCCCTGGCCATTATTCCACTTGTTTGCAGCTTTACCTGTGCTCGTGCAAGGGATCGGATTTAACTGTGTATCAGCACTGACATTCTTAGTTGTCTGTCTGTGTCATGTGTATAATGCGTAATGCACATAGTTTCGGACATGAAGATGCGTTTCATAATCCACATAAATTTTATATTAATATTTGGAAAAATCGAGTAAGGCAGCACACTCTCTATTTTGGTCTTCAAACGAAAGTGAGTGAGCGGCTGCTTGGATTTACAAGTGCCTTGTCTTCTGCTAGCGGTGCTCAGCTACGAGCTTCAGCATATGAGGAAGTAGGTATCGTCTTCTGTCTTCCAGTAGTCCATTCTTAACAGGGCGCTCCACATTATCACTTGTAGACAGCTGATTCACCTAGCCACACAGCGCATTGTTTTTTGTTCCCAGCCGTGATCAAACCGTGCGTCTCTATCGGAAACTGGTGCTCAGCAGCCTTCAAAACGACTGTGTTCCACACCCTACGCAATAGCGGCCACGTACATACTTCTATCTAAAAGACTATTATTGATCCTGTAGTATTGCAGATTTTCGTGTACTATACGAAACGTATGGTGTTTGCCTACCCGATATAGTTTGTCACAGAATAATGATACACCGTAGACCATTTTTCAGAGATACCGTGGAATAGTTAAAATATTTCCTTCCATGTTGGTAGAGTTTCGGCCGGTGGTAATGATTCGATTTTTATACTTTAGAAATTGACGGAAAACCACGCTGCAATGCCGAAGTGTATACACTAGTAATCCGCAGTAAAATGGTAATAGAATGTAGATGAAACGGTTAAGGAATCTCAATGACACAAACAACTAAACACAAGGAGAAAGAGATTATCGCATGAAATTATGAAATACAATACAGCAAAAGAGAGAGAGAGAGAGAGAGAGAGAGAGAGAGAGAGAGAGAGAGAGAGAGAGAGAGAAGCTGTCTCGTGGTGCAGGTTCGATGTGTCTCAGACAAGAGTAATTGAAGCGGAAAAAAAACCTGTTAGACACGGTCAGTAATTTCGTGTTAAGCAAGGCCAGTCATTCGACACATCGTTTATTAACATCTTGCAACATGTGTAAACTGAAACTGAATGGAAAAAAGTTTTAAAAAAAGTAGTCGTAAGTACTAAGGGCAAGGCAAGGCCGGCGCCGCGAATTAAACTTCTTGATAAACAGCGTCACGTTTACGGTTACTAACGTATGGTGTGTGCCTTATCAATAAGGTAAAGCAGTCAACAATCCGAAGATTGGTTTGAACACCACTGTGCTTTACTAGGCATGGTCCTGTTTCGAGGTGGTATGCCGTTGCCTTCCTCCGACCTTCGAACTGACTTACCCAGCCAGTTATAGGGGGACCTACAGTTTAACGTGGGTTCCGAACCACGGTGCTACTCGGTATTTTTCACATGAGCAATACTGCCAGAGGTGAAAGAAGTGGAAAGTGACAGATAAAAATCCTAGGACCTGGCGGGGATCGAACCCGGGACCTTTGGATTTGTAATCTGGCACTCTACCACTGTGCAACCGAGGCGCACGCCTTATCAATATTGACCAAGAATAACGATGCACCGCACCCAGTTTTCAGTGATACCAAGAAAATGTTTCCCTCCATGTTCGTAAAGTTAATTACAGCTTTGGCCATTGATTTGGTTCGATACGATACTTTGCAGCGAGGTTTCTGATTTAACGCCATTCCAGTCCTAATTACATCATAAAACCTCGATATGGTTGCAGGAGATTCGAACACAGGGTCGCCACTCCAGTGGCTTTCCCCCACGAACAAATAATTGTAAAAGACATTAAAGATAAAGCATTGAATAAAATTTTGAGCTGCGGCCGGGAATCGAACCAGGACCTCCATGCTTACTAGGCAGACGTCTTACCTCTAGACCACCACAACACTAGCGATTAATGCTCCTCGGAATAGTGTAAGTACGACTTCTCTCCACGTTACAAACTCTAATTCAGCTTCTGTATTCCATGAAATATTGTCACAACTGCATCTTATCTGAAGTATCGAAAATCATATATAGTAGGATGTGTTTTACTACGAAAAATAGGCTACAAAATTCATACTGTCAAGCATAATACTATGCATTATTAAAAAAAGTTGTATCAATAAAAGATAATTACATTCGATTCCTTTGAGAAGAGACAGTTGGTTTTATTACGAAAGCAAACAAATAATAATTGGGGAGGTGGGAGGCGTTGTGTTCAATGGAAGGTGGATATATTTAAGACTAAGAATTACGCAGAATTTTTATTATAGCATGATGAGTACGATTTTACATGTATGCTTACAGATCCTGTAAATGGTGAAGTTTTTCTAACAAAGATGAAGCAAGAAGGGTTGCTCCCCATCGCCTTTCCTCTCAGACAGGAAGTTTGACTCACCTGCTGATCTGCTATCCTTGGACCCTAAAGGCATCGGACTTCTCTTGGCAGATGTTTCGTCGCCTTATTTAAGATTCATGAATTGAAAAGAGGACAATAGGAAAGTTACTGAACAAATATGCAGAATTGTGGTGAAATCTGTATTCAAAAAGGTGTGACGAATGTGAGGTAGCCGTGTTGCATGTTTAAAATTGTCACAAATAAGACTGTTTTGCCTCGAAACCACCTTGCTGTAGGACAAGTAATTACTAACAATAGTCAAGCAATAATCACATTTTATACAGATTCACATGCAGTCCCTAGAGAGAGCGGAGAGTGGTTGAATCAGAGAGAATGTTGCTAGCCATGAAGTCGTAATACTAAAATCAGAGCAGAGGCCAAACGGCGAAGCTTACCTCACTGTAAACTGAATGGTAAGTGTACCGGATGCTTCCACTCTCCCATCATTGTAACAGACGCGGACGGTCCTCAAAGTCAGACTTTCCTAATACAGCGATAACTTCCGCCCTAGACTGTCCGCGAGGTGGATACTTCGAAGCTCTGCAACCGAATGGCGGTGGGTGGCTGTTCGCTGCGCATGGCACCGCAGTGTGCTTCCGCTGTTCTAAAGTAGTCCCTGTAGTTAACCTTCCAGGTAGGGGAGAGGAACCATGGCGAAGCTTAGCCCTTGCGGGCGGCACTGTGTCTCGGACACCCAGGTTGGGACACCTGTTTGGAGCGCGGGACAAAGCTGGTAAGCCTCCGCCACGGCGTCGCTTCCGGTTGCTTTTAAATTTAACGACTACTGGCATTCTCCATTTTGAACATTTTATAGATTAAGCTAACGGGTTATGTAGAAATTACTCTGTCCCTTCCATTCGATTGTCCTCTAAGTAAGCAATCATTCTGTGATGCTCCTTGGTTGGTATAAATTAATAAACCATCCTAAATTGTTTTAATTTTGCTACTTTGTAATTAAGGACCCGTCCGGTCTTTTATTGGTATCCGGGAGTTTGTTACTGGCAACTCGAATCTGTGGTCGGAATAACATAATTTTATTTTGCTCTGATTTCTTAGTTATGGCATAGCCGTTGCGGCCGTGCATTGTGCGCTCTCAAAAAGTCTGTGCGTTACAGTCGGCCGACAGCAATTTAATCTTTCCGAAACCAGTCATCTTAATAAAGATAATTAGCGATATTGGCTGTTTTACATAATAAAGTCTTCACATATTCGCGCTTCTTTAAAAATGAACTTGTTAGTATTGTTACTCATATCGGATGTGCCTTGTATAAAATGTGAATTTCGAGGCCTACATACCACATGACATCATAAGTGCATGATATATCGCATGATGCCACATGTAAAGCCCCATTAAAGTGTTACCATACCATGTCTTGTAACGTAACGTATCCCAACAGAGACCTAGGTGATACTGCAGTCACATCACCCCCTGCTATGGTGTGTGAAACATATGATCTGTGCAACATATTATGTGACCCGTGCCGCATGATGATGTTACGCAATATTGATGTGTCATGACACTTGACACGTAACATCGTGCCTTATTGTGCCCTATAATGCCGCGGCGGAGTGGCCGAGCGCATTGAGGCGCTATGCTAACACGCGCGAGGCTTTTGCCCGTCGAGGGTTCGAATCCTCCCTCGGGCATGGTTATTTTTGTTGTCTTTAGTACAAGTTAGTTCATAAGTAGTAAGTTAGTTTAGGGACTGATGACCCCGTAGTTAAGTACCATAGACTATACAAACATTTGAACATTTGTGATGTGTAACGTAGCATGATGCCATCCAACATGTTGATTCTCATACTGTGAAATATGGCAAGCATGTTACTGAAGATTAGGCTGCGAGAATCAATACTCGGGGACACTTTGCTGTAAGAAGTGCACCCCTCTGGAGAATTCAATGCGAGCAATTAGGGTTCGCTATCGGAAAAGCGCGTGTATGTTAAGATTTTTTATTTAAATGTTTCGAAGGTCCCAGATAAGTCGAGGAGCTAGCTTTCCATTTTATACCTTAAACTTTTCATAGGAGATAGACCTTTTTGTGTTGATAACATTTTTCATTCTGCTAGTAGCATAGGCGAGCTGTATGCTGTTGTTTTATAGGCTTTAATTTTCCCGTAATGACGTTTCAGAGCGTGTGGCACTCCATCTTCAGATGTTTATTATTTATTTATGTGTTGTGAGCATCCTTTGTCAACGGCGATGCATAATTTTGGGACAGAATGTTTTTAGCTGGCTATTGTTTAAAGTCATAAATAGAGAATATTCACGACGTAAATGAACGCAAGTGGCTCAGAGATAAGACGTAGATAAAGTGAATGTAATGTCAGAAATATGTTTTGAGGCATGATGTGTTGGCTGTTGGGAAAGGGACACCATTGATGTCAGCTTGTTACCCAGTAAGCATTAAGTCAAGAACTACATAGGTTTGACTTAGTGTGCTAGTAACGCTTCAGTCGCGACAGCCGATCCAGCGGCATGCGAGCTTCAGTATGTAAATCAGTCCAGCCCTCAGTGTTGCCTGTTGCCTAGTTCCTGAGGCTTTCAGTCGTATTGTGACGCACGACAGAAAAGTTTCCTTGTGTTGGCAGAGAACGCATTCGTCCTGTTTTGTTAACATTTGAAACAGAACCCGTGGTCTGATGATTCGGTTGGAGCAGCATTCCGTCCGTCCGTCTCGTGCATTTCATGAACGCTTGCCGTGGAGGTGTGTCTGTTCTTGTAAAAACTTGGATACGTGGCTCAGTTGTCATCTACTCCATCACGAAAATAAACATCGAACAACAATGAAACTTCCAGGCAGATCATAATTGTGTGCCGAAACTGGGATTCGAACCTGGACCTTTGCCTTCCGTAGGCAAGCGCTCTGCCGACTGAGTAATCCCGGCACGCCTCACGGTCCGTCCTCACTGCTCAACTTCCGCCAGTACCTCGCCTCCTACTTCGCATACTTCCCAGGTGGTCTCCTGCGAACCTTCAGGACTAGCACTCCTGGAAGATAGGATATGGTGGAGACACGGCTTACCCAGAGCCTAGGGGATGTTTCCAGAACGATATTTTGACTCTGCAACAGAGTGTGCCAGAATGGTTCGCTGGAGAACTCCTTGTGAAGTTTGGAAAGTAGGTGGCGAGGTACTGGCGGAAGTGAAGCTCACTTCCAAATCTTCAGATGTCAGACTCCGACCGGTACTAAACTTTGTATATCGATAATCAACCAGTACTTAGATATAATTCGCGTTAGGTGCTGTCGTTCACGTATGTAAAAGGGAAGTAATAACTATACCTGGCGTCATATTAGGAGGCGCTTCCGCGCATAGAGGCGGAGCGATAGGGGAAGCGTGGAGGGGAGGAGCTACGGCCGAGCGCCAACAGTGGAGCCTGCTGCAGAAACATTGCTTATCTCCCGGCCAGCCACGCGCCTACATAGTGAATATTACTGGCAGCCAGTGCGGTTATGGAGGGGGATGCGCAGAACGGCTGGAAACTGGGCCGCTTTCGTAGGTGACGCCGACTATAACACATGTGCTACAGAGTACAGGGAAGCTTATCTAATGGGAGTGTGTGGTGTTTCGCTCCCGTGGGGAAGTCGATAGGGCTTCCGTTTGTCGTTTTGAGGGTCCTGGGTTCAAGACCAGCTGGTGTGAACTTTTTTCTTCATTTTTTCTTCTCTATATTATATTGGAAATTGTTCTACTTCTACATAAGTGACATGTTTCTGATATATAAAAGTGAAACGATTTTATAGCATTGTGTTATCGACAGTTTGCTTCCATTTTGTAATCTACAGGATGACTGTTCAAATATGGGATTCATCAAATATGCTTGCTGCACGAAAGTAATTTGCTTCGTACACTTCTTTGTACACAATCACTATTATGAAACCTTCGTTTCTGAATGAACCTTACGTTATCCCTTATTACCTTTCGTTATTATTACTATTATTTACTTAAATATCTTATTATTAAGCTATTAATAATCTATATTAATAAAAAATGAATTGCTCCATGTATGAAAGCGCCTCACTTGAGAACGGCTTTTACCAATTTGGCCGATATTTCCTTTGTTCTGTTCGTAATCCTCAGGACATGAGAATTTGAGAAACTGAAAGTACCCTTCCTGCTCGGGTAATTTTTTAGATTCTCATTCGCTACTCGCATAGCGAGCAGATACTCTGTAACTGAGAGAACAAATACGCCAAGGAGGTTAAAATAAAGGGAGATGGAGCTATCTATACTGAGAATAAGCATTGATTGAACCTAGAGAGCAACTGGAAAATCTACCGGAAAATACATTGGAACTACAAAAAGGAGCGTCAATACTCGTCTGGTCGAACATAAAAGGAATTGCCGCCTGGGGCACACGGAGAAATCGGCCGTAGCAGAACATGTATACCAAGATGGCAATCATGAAATTAAATTTAATTAGACTAGTGTCATCTCAAAAACTTCGCACTATCATGCACGCACATATAGAGAAGCAATCGAGATCTATAAACATCGTAATAACTTTAACAGGAAAGAGGAAGCTGTTAAATTAGGCAGAATTTGGACTTCTGCTTTACACCAGCGATATGACAATCGATTCTTCTCTGCCACCAATGTTGGCAATACCAGAGATAGTGTCGTAGCAGACGTCACGTAATGTCTTGTGGTGCCCTCTACATTGCCCATATATACGGCGCTCCCTCAAGTTCTCATCGCAGTTCGCCATTCTACCTCTGAAGATGTCTTCCGCAGCCGAAGATGAAACGTTAGGGGAAAGTTTTATAAATCGACCACGGCTTATGAGCCCGGAAGTTTTAAATCAAGAACCTCTGACTGTCATTTTTATCCAGGTGCGATTTGCTACTGAGCAATGTTGAAAACTGTTGGGAAGTCTTTTGATCCCCCTCAGGGGACTCACCGCTCTGTGGTGAGTACGTGCGTGGCGAGCACGGGGCCCCAGCCTTTGTAGCACTCTTTCCTTTCCGTGCTACATGACGCTTCTTCTACTGCCCTTTTCCCCTCTCTTGGGGACCGAGTCTGTGCATCCTTCGGGGAACCGAAGTTCTGACCCTTTTGGCTTTACAGTCTTCTTTCACCTCTTT
The DNA here is from genome assembly GCA_026315105.1 of Locusta migratoria. Lineage (NCBI taxonomy): Eukaryota > Metazoa > Arthropoda > Insecta > Orthoptera > Acrididae > Locusta > Locusta migratoria. Next base: position 245,041,506 of record CM048744.1, on the reverse strand, counting down.
CTTTGCCTCCGCGTCTGCGTTTGAGGATTCTCCTCCTACTATTTCTCTCTTCCTCCTCCCTGTACGCACTTGAAGGCCACCCATATGGGTGACTGGGTAATGCGTAAGTCCCAGCCCCGGGCTGGCATGTAGGGTGCGTGCGTACCCCCTGGTTAAGGCCAGGCCAGGGGAGGGGCGATTGCCTGCGCTGATACCTTCCCGATTCGCCGATTGGTCCCTCCGTCTGTAGATCGGGAGGTGTGACCTGGGGTGTGAACAATCACCCAAGGCGGGTGTGCTTCCATTGGGGGCCCCCAGCAGGAAGGAGCGTGCCATCGGAGACACTGGCAATCGTGGGGGATACAACCGCGATGGTTCTAAAAAAAAGAAAATGTAAAGAGTCTTTAGAAATTGATGTACTAGACAATAGTGTGTCTGAACAGAAAAATTTACAGACATCAAAGTTCCTTGTGGTGACCCGTACTGAAGAAGGACAATCCTTTTCGTCGGTGAACCCATTTATTATTCAAAAAGGGGTTGATGCCATTGCCGGCCCAGTTAAGACCTGCAACCGCCTACGTAATGGAACACTACTGTTAGAAACAGAAAGTGGCTCCCAGGCACAGCGGCTGCTTAAGGCTACTCTGCTCCACAGCTACCCGGTTCGTGTTGAGCTCCATCCGACCCTCTATTATTCCCGAGGGGTAGTCTTCTCGGCCAGTTTGGACGGTCTGACTGAGGATGAACTGAAAGAATATCTGGCAGCTCAAGGCGTCGTCGCAGTACACAGGGTGACAAAAAAAGAGAACAATGTTGTAGTGCCCACTCGCACAGTGTTTCTGACCTTCGACCGAGTGGCTCTGCCGCCGAAGATCAAGGCAGGGTATGAGGTCATCACAGTACGACCTTATATCCCTAACCCTACTCGGTGTTATCAGTGCCATCGATTTAACCACACAAGCCAGTCTTGCAAGAACCCAGTCATATGTGTCACCTGTGGTAAAGAGGCCCATGAGGGGATTTGTCCACCACCGTCTCCTCATTGCATCAATTGTAACGGGAATCATGCTGCTTCCTCCCGGGAATGTCCCGTGTTTGCCGATGAACGAGCCATCCAGGAAATCCGTGTAAAGGAAAAGGTTCCCATACCAGTTGCACGTAAGATGTACGCCAGTCGTAAACCCAAGACCCCGCCGCGTGGTAACTACAGTACTGTAGTTGCAACGCCTCCAACAACACGGGATATGGCCACACAGACTTGTGACCTACAGTTTACGACAGTAGTTGTCAAACAGTCTACATCGACAACGGCGTCACGTTCAACGAAAAGTGTGAGTACCTCTTCCAAGTCTTCATCTTCAGCTGTGAAACCACAGATAGAGACGCGAAAGTCTAAGAAAGAGCATTCGCGCGAGGATTTCCTCCGCACCCCTACCAAAACATCTGAGCCAACCAAAGAGCTTCACCAGGGCTCCAAGAAATCAAATAGGGGGAAAACTCTCCCCCCTCCTACCTCACAATGTGACGATGGCATCCCCTGAAAGCCTATAGTCTCTCCAGGTGCATCAGCCAAAGATGGGGCTGCCGACCACACTCACGCAGCTGCTGTGGTAACCTCTGAGAATATGGAGCAAGACCCTCCTGTCTCAGACACCACCAGTTGCGAACATTCGCACTGTGGCCCGCCGCCTTCGTCGGGCTGATGTCCACCTTCACCTCATTTTATCCCATTATGGATATTCTTCAATGGAACATTCGTGGTATCCGGTCGAATTGGACAGAACTGCAGCTTTTAACGCGAACATATCATCCAATCATCTTCTCTCTACAGGAGACAAAATTGCTCCCTGGTACTCGAATTACTTTCCCACGCTACACTACCGTTCGCTTTGACCTTCCTCCAGTGGCAGGAATTCCAGCCCACGGGGGCGTAATGTTGCTTATTCGGGATGACGTACACAGTACACCGGTCCCTTTGTGTACTCCAATACAAGCTGTTGCTGTCCGGATATACCTTCCTGGATTTGTCTTCATACTGTGCAATATTTACGCTCCTTCCTCTTTTCCCGTCACTAGATCAGATCTCCTAGATCTTATTGACCAGCTTCCGCGTCCGTTTTTGTTGGTGGGAGATTTCAATGCCCACCACCCCCTTTGGGGCTCCCCACGACCATGTCCACGGGGCTCCCTCCTGGCAGATATACTGAACCACCTTCAGCTCATCTGCCTTAACACTGGTGAACCAACTTATCTTTCAGACACCACAAATACTTTCAGCCATATAGATCTAGCTATCTGCACTGCTCAGCTGGCACGGCGTCTTGAATGGTCTGCTCTCTCAGACACACATTCGAGCGATCATTTTCCGTGTGTAATTCACCTAATGATGCCTGACACCCTTGAGCATCCACACCGCTGGCAGTTAACGAAAGCGGACTGGGAGCTCTACACGTCACTGGCGGATTTTGGTACTTACCATTATCCTAGTATAGACGACCAAGTGGAACACATTACCACAGTTATTCTGGCAGCCGCAGAATGTTCCATCCCCTGCAAAACTTCCCACGCACGTCGTCCCCTTGTCCCGTGGTGGACCGCGGAATGCCGTGACGCTCTGCGAGCACGGCGACGTGCCCTTAGAATCTTCAAACAACGGCCCACGCTCGACAACTGCATCCGATACAAACGGCTGCGGGCCTATTGTCGTCGCCTCTTTCGCGACTGTAAACGCGCCAGTTGGCGCTCATTCACGAGCTCTTTTAATAGGTCTACCCCTTCCTCCATCATTTGGGGTAACCTTCGAAAAATTTCGGGCACTATGGCTCATTCCCCGATTCCCGGTCTGTGTGTCGCAACTGACACCGTCGTCGATCCTCCACAAATAGCCAACGCACTGGGTCGACATTTTGCAGAGGTCTCTAGCTCTTCACATTACACTGACGCTTTCCTAGCTAGGAAACGGACGGTGGAGGCGACTCCATTGCCCTTTACCTCTCAGAACCGTGAATGCTACAATACCGAGTTTACTGTACGAGAGCTTCACCACGCACTCTCGTCTTCGCGGTCCTCCGCTCCAGGACCAGATGGCATTCACGTGGCGATGCTGCAACACCTTTCACCAACGAGCTTGCACTTCCTACTGGCCACCTACAACCGCATATGGATAGAAGGCACCTTTCCGCGACGCTGGCGTGAAGCCATAGTCATTCCCATACCAAAGCCTGGGAAGGATAAATGTCTCCCTTCCAGCTACCGCCCCATTTCCCTCACCAGTAGCGTATGCAAGGTGATGGAACGCATGATTCACGGGCGCCTGGTATGGTGGCTTGAAACGCGACATCTCCTGTCTAATGTCCAATGTGGGTTTCGCAAGCACCGTTCTGTGGTGGATCATCTTGTTGCCCTATCTACCTCAGTAATGAATAACTTTTTACGGAAGCGCCAGACAGTAGCGGTGTTCTTTGATCTGGAAAAGGCATACGACACCTGCTGGAGGATGGGCATCCTCCGCACTCTGCATACATGGGGTTTTCGGGGTCGCCTGCCAATTTTTATCCGCGAATTTTTAACAGACCGTGTTTTTAAAGTGCGTGTTGGTTCGGTTTTATCGAGCACTTTTAATCAGGAGAACGGAGTCCCCCAGGGCTCGGTCCTGAGCGTTGTTTTATTTGCAGTGGCAATCAATTCTATAGCCGATCACCTTCCACTGGGAGTGTCGGCGTCCCTATTTGTTGACGACTTCGCGATCTACAGCAGCTCTGAGCAAACGGGTCTCCTGGAGCGGCGCCTCCAGCGGTGCCTAGACAATCTCCACGCGTGGAGTATGGACACTGGCTTTCGATTCTCAGCCGACAAGACAGTCTGCATGAACTTCTGGCGGCGGAAGGAGTTCGTTCCCCCGTCCCTTCGTCTGGGCCCCATAGTACTTCCATTTGTGGATACCATGACGTTCTTGGGACTTGTTCTCGACAGGAAGTTAAGTTGGTCTCCCCACATATCCCGTTTGGCAGCTCGCTGTACCCGCTCTCTCAATGTGCTGCGGGTGTTAAGTGGCACCTCGTGGGGAGCTGACAGGTCTACTCTCCTCCATCTGTATCGCACCATAGTTCGGTCCAAACTGGACTATGGTAGCATCGTTTATTCTTCGGCTCGACCGTCCATACTGCGCCGCCTTAACACAATCCACCACCACGGTCTCCGTCTGGCGACAGGAGCGTTTTATACTAGCCCCGTTGAGAGCCTCTATGCCGAGGCCGCCGAACTACCCCTTTCTTACCGTCGGGAACTCCTGCTTAGCCGTTACGCTAGTCGTTTGTCGTCCATGCGAGGACACCCGACGTACGCAGTTTTTTTTAACGACTCACTTGACAGTCTCTTCACTCTGCGCCCGTCTGCTCTGCTACCACCGGGAGTACGCTTGCGTTCGCTACTCGGCCAGCTTGGTGTTACAATGCCTGCTATCTTCTCGACTGGAGAGAGCACCTCTCCACCGTGGCGAAGCCCCGAAGTCCGTGTTAACTTTGATCTTCATTCTCTTCCAAAGGACTCCACACCTAGTTTCGTCTACCAGAGAGAATTTCACGCACTCCGGTTTAAATTTGATGACAATTTGTTCATTTACACTGATGGCTCAAAGACAGACCAGGGTGTTGGGTGTGCTTTTGTACTTGGCAACGTCTCTTTTAAATATCGTCTTCCTGAGTGGAGTTCCATTTTTACAGCTGAGCTGTATGCATTATACCAAGCCACACAATACGTCCGGCGCCACTCGCTCAGTAAGACTGTCATTTGCTCGGACTCTATGAGTGCTTTGTTGAGCCTTCGCATCCTATATCCGGCCCATCCCCTGGTACAAAGCATCCGCAATTGCCTTACTTCTCTTTCAACGAGCGGAACTATGGTGACGTTTCTGTGGGTCCCTGGCCATGTGGGAGTGTTGGGGAATGAGGCTGCGGATATGGCTGCCAAGGAAGCAGTTCTCCTTCCTCGGCTATCTACCTTTTCCACCAGCTCTGATGACCTTCGCGCTGGTATCTCCCAGCGTATTATCTCCCGTTGGTATCAACATTGGTCATCCCTGTCAGGGAACAAATTGCGAGCCATTAAACCTGTGCCTGATCTCTGGTCAACGTCATCTCGACCCTCCCGCCGAGAGGAGATTGTTCTAGCCCGGCTTCGTATTGGCCACTGCCGTTTTAGCCACCAGCATTTATTACGTGGTGGTCCTGCTCCCATATGTGAGCACTGTGATGCACCTTTTACTGTGAACCATCTTTTAGTGCAATGTCCATTTTTTAACCGTCTCCGTCATGATCTGTGTTTCCCATTTGAATTGTCTGACATTTTAGCTGATGACCCGCAATCGGTTAACAGAGTTTTACTTTTTATACATCGTGCAAATATGGCGAAAGCCATTTAATTTCTAACCCCGGTTCTTTTTTACTATGAGCAGTGTTGGGCGCTAATGACCACAGCAGTTGTGCGCCCTAAAACCACAAAAAAAAAAAAAAAGTCTTTTGATCAACGATGCGTAGCACTACATTTGTATCATACCCATTATTGATGGCTATGGATTTTATTGTGTTAATCTCCTTTTCAAAGTTAGCAGGCGACAGGGGAGTTGTGAAAGCACGATTGATAGCGGAATGAAAAAAGGCTAATTTATGTGAACGTGGGTGTGCAGAATGAGCTGGAATAATCATATCGGAATATGTTGGCTTGCGGTATATGTCGAATGCTATACTGTCGTTTATTATGGCCAATTTTAGATCGAGGAAGTTGAGTTCGGCATGTTCATTTTGAACCTCTCTAGTGAAATTAATGGTTTCATGGAAGTTGTTAAATACTGTAAATAACTGGTCTAATTCGTGGTCATTACCGTCAAACAGGATAATTATGTCATCTACATACCGAGCATAAAATCTTATTTTGTTGTGGAGATTTGAGGTAGAAGCAAAAAAATAATTTTCCAGAGAATTAATAAAAATGTCTGCCATGATACCAGCGAGAGGACTACCCATTGCCAAACCAAATGGTTGCTCATAAACTTTGCCATTGAAGGTGAAGTAATAGTCACTCTTAATTTTCTAACTTTTCTTTCTCTAATTTTAGCGTGTACGCACTTATATATATTCTGCCACCCACATAGCTCGGCTCCAGTCTTCTTTGCATCTTATTTCCCATTTTATTTTATGTTTTCCTTCAGTATCATATCACATACAGTTCCCGTGTGTCAAATTCTTTCGCGTCCGCGACTGCGCGCACGCCCATCAGCTCTCTTGGCGCCACCTAGTACAGTGCGGGCGCACGCCACTAGGGCTCTATCGCCTTTGCCAGTACGCAGTGCTCACTTGACCTGTGTGTGGACATGCTCCAACATTTTATAATGTGACTTTGTTTTTAAATTTTAAAATTTTAATCTATTGACATGGAGTCAGCCACATTTTAACAACTTTTTTAATGTGAGCTTCATTGTAAGTACATTTTACCTATACTGGAATTTTAATTTCTTACGTTAGAAACACCTTTGTATTTTACTATTTTTCATATTTGTGTGTCACGTTTTCATTAGGTATCCTTCTGAAGAAGGCAAAATTAATTTTGCCGAAACCTGGGTAAAGGTTTATTGATGTAAACTATTTTATGCAACTGGTCGGCTGAAACTGTTGACTCTTGGACAATCATAATCTGTCTTCTTTTGATATTTTAGCGACAACTACGGTAATCAGTGACGTCTTCATTAAGAATGAGAAAATGCGTTATACAATTCATAAGGAATACTCCTTACGTTGGTTCCATGAAACAGGCTTGCAGCGATGTTAAAAAAGTCACGATAAACACGGTTTATTAAATTCCAGTGATGAAATCAAATCTTTGACATTCAGGCTCACAGAGCTTTTCCGTAATTATAATAACGAAAGAATATAACATCGCGTGCCCCCATTTTCGTGCAGAAAAACGTGAGTCTCAGTTGTAGCTATTTAAGTGCAGCGCGGCCAGCCTGCAGCGGCTGCCTCGCCTGCTCACTCATTCGGCGCAGCCTCAGCCTTGCGGCTTGCCGCATTGGACAGCAGCTGACGGCCGCAGAAGCGGCGCCCTGCGAGGGAGCAGCCTGCCCTAGGTGGTCTGAGCAGCCGGCGCTGTCAGCTGGGTGGTATTAGGTGGGTCAGCGTGGCTCTTTTTGCGTGCGGCCGGCTCGTCTGGCATTGTGCGGCGCCGGCGGCGCGTGCGGAACGCGATTTCACCGCCGGCTGCGCTGGGCGGGGCGGGGCGCGGCCGCACGTGACACGGCACTGCACACCAGACACCAGCCACCGAGCGCGCTAATCACCGAGGGGGCGAACGAGTAACACTTCCTGCTGTACTAATAACAGACAACTGTGCGCGGACAGGCCTCTGTACCTCGAAGAGAACGACCTATTGACCAGTGGCAGACTAAGGGGGAGGGGGGGGGGGACACCTCCTGAATACTCGGAGGGTATTTCGGTATATTCTCTTCGTACCTGTGGGCAAAAAGTAGTGTAAGGTCCGCAAATAGGTAGCATAAAATCTGTATGCACGTTATTTTTGGGCCATAAAAATTGGGGCCAGCATTTCCTTATTGACACTCTTATAGATGTAATTCTTCTGTATGCCTCGAACTTCTAATAAAGCGTTGGTCTGACTTTGATGTAATTTTTCGAGCGCGCGCGCACACACACACACACACACACACACACACACACACACACACACGAGGGAGGAGCGGCAGTAACCGCCCAGCAGCCAGCAGCGTGATTGCTTAGACCACGCGCCCACTCGCCGCGCGGCTACTTAATAATTCCTACGAGTTTGGGTGAATTTGTGATACGAGTAAGCAGTTACCGGTTTTCCACTTGAGACAGGCACACGTTTGAGATTTGGCAAACTGTCAGTGTAATTTCACACTTTCTCTCATAAGGCGTTCCTGACAACAACAGTTTGAGAATACAGATGAGGTCGGTAGCAGCGACGAGTGTCAGACGTCTGTGCCCAAACAGTGTATTAAGAATTTTATTAAGTACGAACTCTTTCGCGGCGACTCTTCTGTATAAAACTTTCTCGGACTTCTTGCCGCGCCAATTCTTAATAAAATTTCAAGCTTTCGAAAATATCCATCTTCTTCGTCAGGAGCCGCTGACTGACATTGCTGGTGCTGTGGTGGCCTTAAACAGCCCACGGTCGTCTCCTGATTGGTCGGACGCTACGTCACGCTATCACACATTAAGTGTACGTCTGCGTTGGTGGCGCCACCCCTCCGGTAGTATCGAAGACGTTGCGCGACGTGTCTCTGCTGCATTCCTGTATCGAGCGCTCGTTTCCAAGCACCGCTAACATTATACGAGCTATCACGATTGAAGTTGTTCTCTCACATTATTTCTACAGCCTCTTTGATTACAGAGTCCTAGTATGTGGAGGCCTGGGACAGAATTTTTGTTTCGTCGAACAAAAGTTTTATACGATAATTTTGTTTCCGTTGACGCTGAAAAAATTGAATTTTTTAAATTACAGCTCATTGTGCAGCCCAGGGAGAATAGTGCGACGATACGGGTGGGAATTGAGCGCGGCAGGAGAGCAACGCACGTCTCGGCACGGCGTGCTGTGCTGTGCTGTACTGTGGCTGGTCGTCAGCAGTATCTGTGTGTATAAAGGAGAGCAGGCGGTGGCGGCAAACAAAAGGCTTGCGGAAGCCCTCGAGGCGGCGCGCACAATGCCCGTCACTTGTGTGTCCGCCGCCACCGCCCAGCGATCCCTGCCCGCCGCACCATTGTGTCCTGCCACGTGTTGCCAACACAAGCGCCGGGCCGGACCGGGGCTGCAGCCACGCGCCCGTCTCTGTTATATTTAAAACAGCCACCCCTATCCTTACAGCCAGCTGTGCGTGCAAGTCTTCCTCTGCGAGCTCCTTGACGACACGTGTCGCTTCTTCTTTCACTAATTCAACAGACCTGAGAATTTTCATGTAGATTTTATAGTGTCGCCGGTAGTGATGCCACCACTATCGATGCTGACAGTCGCGACCTCGGGAACGCCGACAGTTCGCAGCGCCAGTTTCCAGATTCTCGTGAGGGCGGTGGTTTTCCGTTGATTTCCCTAAATCACTCCAGGCAAATGCCGGGATGGTTCCTTCAAAGAGCACGGCCGATTTCCTTCCCCGTCCTTACCAAAACTCCGAGCGTTAGGTACGTCTCTAATGACCAAGCTGTCGATGGGACGTTAAACCCTAAGCTTCCTTCTTCCGTCCAGATTCCAGTCAGGGGCCGCACACTAAGAACAACACATGTGTCTCAAAACACAGCGGCGAAATCGTGAAATAGCCTGTAACATAGTGGTCATCGAGCCGAGTGCTTTTAAAGTGTGACCTCACCGTGCTGAAGTGTCTCAAGACTTCTCCACGGACTGAGTATTGCGGTATTGGCACAGAGTGAAGCGTTCTGGATTCAGCGGCAGTTTCCGCAGGAGGTTCAAGACTTCCCTCGCGTGTGTATTTCAAATCAATATTTGTAAATCTAAGGGTCTTAAAACGTCTTTAGTTTTAGTCCCTAAGATTACAAACTACCTAAACTAACTTTACGCTAATCACACGCACGCACACATGCCAGAGGGAGGACTCGAACCTCCGACTGAGACTAACCGCACGCTCCGTAGCAACGCGCCTTCGAGCGCTTGGTGACTCCACCGCGGCTTTAGCATACGTTAAAGTAGTTTGTATGTCTTGGGACCGTACATATACAAACATCTGAACATTTCCACGTACTGAGACATTCTATCATGGAATGTCAAGACAACTTTAAAGTACTGATAGATCTCTGTACTTCAGTTTTATCAGTCTGCTACTATGTACTTCGCCAACACCGAAAGTTCAATATTCATTTGTTTAAAATAAATTGCAAATGTAACTGAGGTTTATGTTCATCATTATATAAATACGCTAACACGAAAATTGTGGTACCGATTACTAATTTATTCGTAGAAGAAGGCCAATGAAAGTTACATAATTCGAAAGATTGTTTGTCGTTGATTTCACGAATATAAATATTATGTGTGCATTTAGCCATTAAAAGTAGTAAAAGGATGTAGAAATTTTCCTATCTACAGCTTGGATCAAGTTCTACATTCTCCAACAATCAGCTCACTGATTGACTATTCGCCTCTCCTCCTTACACGATGAATCACAACGACGTTTCACCAGGCAAAGCCGGTCAACTGCTGTTTGTGTATGAGAAATCGGTTGGAAACTATCCTCAAGTCAGCACGTTGTAGGTGTCGCCACCGGCGCCAACCTTGTGCGAATGGTCTGAAAAGCTAATCATTTGCATATCACAGCATCTTCTTCCAGTCGGTTAAATTTCGCGTCTGTAGCACGTCATCTTAGTGGTGTTGCGATTTTAATGGGCAGGAGTGCACCTAGGAAACGTCGTGAATCGTACTTATCGTTCAAATAGCATTGTATAAATACCATGGGGAAGGTTAATGCTCGCCATAATGTTGGGGACGCTAACGACTTAGACTGGGTAGGGGTGGGGAGTGCTGACCCACATACTCTGATCACTTCTGCTATAGCCATGTGTGCACGCCGCACCAATGTGGAGCGCCTCTGTACTTGTAGATAACGAAACGGCGAGAATTGTGTCAGCACCGTCACTTATCCCAAGGGAGAGCGAAGCCAACCTCTACAGACATATAAAAACGAGACCCCTTCACAAACCCTTTCTACATCGCTTCAAGTTCTCATGCCAGAATGTTTGGCGGGAAAGCCATAATAAGAACCGAAACAGCTGTTTCTCCACTTTTGTCAGAGTCTTTTAAAAAGGAACACTTTTCTTTTTCCTTCTTCTGCTTAGACATCAGTATTTTCCAGCAGTTTAATTTATAGATTGGGGAAGAAATGCACCTTATAAGCCACCTTGTTTTACTTTTAGCACCCAGACATGTTTCGGCAGTTATTGTGCCATCTTCCGTGAGTTTTGGCTTTTATTTTATTATGTGATTGGCAGGATTTGCATGCTCCCCGTATTCAGCAGTGACGAGTGTTTACACCTTGTTATTTTCGAGTTGTGGTGTTCCTTCTTGTTCGTGGCGTGTAATTTTATTTCGTGGTGTTTTCTTTCCGTTTCGTGCACTTATTTTTAGGAACTGGTACTGTTTATACCTCTGTTGGTGTTGTTGTTCCTAAAAAAAAGCTGCACGAAAGAGATAGAAAACATCTCAAAACGTAATTAAACGCCACGAACAAGAGGGAACAACCCCACAGCTAAAAAATGACAAGCTGTAAAAACTCGTAATTGCTGAATAAGGGCAGCATGCTCAACCTGCCATTTACATTAAAAATAAAAGACGAAACATGTCTGTGTGATAAAAGTAAAACAAGGTGTCTCGCGTAAGGCGGATTACTTCTCCAATCTACTACAGCAAGCACGGAAGAAACAAGAACTGTACCATCACAAGATGATCATAAAGGTTAATTCATGTTCTTGTTTATACAGTGTAGGGTACTGTAAAAACTACCTCGTATATGTTCTTAGACATTCCGCCTCTTTTCGAGGGAGAACAAAAACAAGGAATAATCCAAGTCCTCGCGGAATCCTGATCGTCGGAGAAAGGACTAGACAAAGGGTGGGGTAGGAAGTGTGCTATACGAAGGCAAGAGAGGGTGTGCGGGAAGGGGTGAGGAGAAGCAGTGGAATGGGAGAGGAGCAGGAATGGGAGGGGGAAGAAGGAGGCGGTATAAAGAGTGAGAAATAGAAACGCGGCGGAGCGGATAGCTGGAAGATTACAGGGGAAAATGAAATTGGGAAGAGGGAAGGCGCAGGCAGGCGGGACGGAATGCACAGGCCTCTTACTGCCGTGTAGGGTGGGTGGCAGCAGAGGCCGCGCTGGTTGCGGCCGACCTTGTGGAACCTCTGTGTGGCGAGGAAGGTGTCTCACCTAGTAGTCTATAGACATTCGCCCTGGCGGGACTCTTTTGTGAGCAGTCGACAAAACATAGTACCCCATCTTATTGTCACTGAATAGAGCCGTTGTACGAGGTATGGCCACAAAGTTCCGTTATATAAAGCAAACGTGAACAGATACAGAAAAAATATTTATTGTATAAAAATCTGCAACTGTTCAACTACTTTTCTACAGAACTTCCGAAATTTTGTAGGCACTTGTCATAGCGTGGGACAAGTTTCTGTGTGCCTTCTTCATAGAAGTTTGCCGCCTGTGTATTCAGCCATGTGGCAAACATGTTCTTTCAGCTCATCATCGTTGAAGTGTTGACCACCAAGGACAGATTTTAGGTGTAAGAAGAGATGAAAGGAGTCTTCTTCTTCCCTTCACGTTGCTGCCCGACCTCACAAGGCGAATGTGACCAAACAACTCTTACGGTAATTTCACCGGGACGTGTTTGATCATCCTCCGTACAGTCTCGCTCCTAGCGACTTTCTTCTTACACCTAAAACCTGTCCACGGTTGTCAACACTTCAGCGATGATGACGAGCTGAAAGAACATGTTATCACATGGTTGAATACACAGGCGGCAACCTTCTACGAAGAAGGCATTCAAAGACTTCTGCCACGCTATGAAAAATGTCTACAAAATTTCAGAAGCTATGTAGAAAAGTAGTTCAATAGTTGTATATTTTTGTACAATAAATATTTTTTTCTGTATCTGTACACGTTTGTTTTATATAACGTAATGGAACTTACTTTGTGGGCATACCTCGTATTAGTAGTAATGTCAAAGTGCCGCTACAGCGTAAGGAGGAAGTTATTTAACTGGTGTAAGGACGATTGTTCCAATTACATGGAGTGCAATGTAGCCTACTATTACAGAAAAGACTGCGTTGATTACTTTTATTCAGTTTGTTTTAAATACAATGTTTCATTTATAATCCTTTTGCTGTCTCATTTTAATCACATTGTTTTTTCATTATTTTTGATTAGGATATTGCAGTCTTCATTTTAGTCAATGGTGCGAAAAGAATTGACATATTTAAATGTTTGTGTAACGATTAGCACGCAATAAATGCAAATTTTGCAACTAAAAATAAATTTTTGACGAAGCTGCTCAAACAATTCGTCTGTTTTTGCTATTTTCAGATATTTTAATGTTACGAAAAATAAAACATTTAAAATCATGTGGAGAGAGGTTTCAGATGAAAAAATAACGTAAGCATAAGACATACAAGAGCAGTTAAAACGGCCGGATGATTCAAATGGTCAAATGTTTGTAAATCTATCGGACCAAACTGCGTGGTCATCAGTCCGTAGCTTACAAACTACTTAAACCTAGGTAAACTAACCTAAGGTCAAACACACACACCCATGCCTCAGGGAGGACTCGAACCTCCACGGCGAGCAACCGCGCGCTCCGCAGCGAGGCGCTTTAGACCGCTCGGCTACTCCACCGCGGCACGGCCGGATGATTGAAATGACAAATTTAATCTCAGTGTCTACTAGTGTTCAAACCAATTGATAAAATATTGTGCTCGCACTGATTTAGTTGAAGATACAGACAAGTAGAATGCTCTCCACAAATTGCGAACCTTCTGTATACCAGCCAAATAACTTAACCGCTATCCTGTGGCATGGTTTAAGATTACTGTTAACCAGCTGAAAATCCAACGTTGGCTGGGAGCTTAGTCCTAGCAGTCTTCTATTAGCCTATCTCCTCTTCCACCTCTCTATGAACATCTGCTACTTTGCTAGTTTCTCATTGCATTCCCCTGTACACTTGTCCTCTTCCCTGTTTTCATAACCCCTGTCCCTGTCGATCTCTTCCTCCCCTCCTGATAGAGATGATAGTACACATACTGACAGTAACATTTTCTACATGATGTATTTGTTCGGACGCTCCGTTAGTCCATCAGTACCAACTCCTCCTCCTGTGCATATCCAGCTTGCCTCTCTCTTCATTTCCTCTTCCCGTCTTTGTTCATCTCTTGCTCCCCCACTCTCAGTCCTTCTCTTCCTGTCTGTAGGAAATTGCTTACTTACGGTGTCATGGAGATGGATCAAAACATGTCGAAGTGTGTTTCGAGTTATCCTACGCACTCATACGGTAGCTTGCAATTAATCTCGTTAATGGAAAGGCACAAGCGTACATACTTGTGTGTCCCAACCTTCAGGTTGAACGGTGCCTAATAAAAAAGTAATTTTATTTCAATTTAGGTTTCAATGCGTTCTTGCAGACATTTCTCCACATCTTGCAGACTTATTTTGGTTGAAGTTTACATTCCAGGAGCATAACCAGAAAAAAACCATACGTCGTTCTTATGATCAGTTTGCTTGATAGGGAACCTAGGTTTTTTATTTTTTACCGTTTTCCGAGTTACCCAAGTTCGTAACTAACTCGATTATTTTTCCTTAACCCTTTCATTCCCAGTGTTTTTCCTCGAAAACAACGTATTAAAGGTGAATTTTACTGTATCGTGTGTATCAGTCCTTAAGGTCGCTTTGTTGTTGAACAACATGCTTTTCGTACGACATTTTGCCGCTTGTTACGCCGTCTAGACCCTTCAGTCATTAATCTATCTGACTTGGAGGTTGTGTTACGTCGCCGTCTGTCTGGCTGTGAATGTGAGCGTGAGTCTGCTTGATGTTTTTTTCTTTTTTTATTTCAGCAGTGAATTGTCTTGTCTTTACATTGAAGCGCTATGTTACGATGCGCGAAGCCGTTCCACGTCGGGGGTTCGAATTGTGGGCATGGATGTTTGTGCCATCTGTAGTATTAGCTAGTTCATAAGTAGTTTGTAAGATTAGGAACTGGTGATCCCGTAGTTGAGTCCCATAAGCTCTTTATTTATTTATTTTTGTCTCTGGTGCTGTGGCGAAGGTTATGCTAACATTATTGATCTGACAGTGTTAACTATGAACAAAATGTCTCAAGTAGTAATATACCTCGATACCAACTTGTGTGTTGTGCATGAAATAGACGACAAAAAATTGTTCGGTGAAACACGTGTTTTCAATTTTATTGCTCTGTATTAATATAGAAAACACCGAAGTTTAATTTTTCAAAAGCTAAATTCCTAATGTGGGAATGAAAGGGTTAAAACTTTTCCAGGTCCACAAACAACAAAATTTACCGTTGAATCGTGAGTTATGATATTAGTAAAAATTACAGAATAGAAACAAAACCTATTTCAGTTTGCCAGACTTAAGTGATTTGCTTTATAGGTATGGTCCGCCTTGAGCAAACACAAATGTTTTTTGATTTCTGCCGTACATGTTTCGCTGGCGTTGCAGTATCATCAGTGGGATGTTTTAATCGTATTGTCTGACGATGCTGCAACGCCAGCGAAACATGTATGGGAGAAATCAAAAAACATTTGTGTTTGCTCAAGGCGTACCATACCTATGAAGCAAATTTATTTTGTAAGCAAACACGGAGATTGAAGAGCTTTTCAAACCTTATGTGATTTATTAGGCAATATCTCCAATTTAGACTTTTCATGTAATATCTGGGATCACTGTGTATCTATTAGCACGTGTCAAGTATTACGTCATACACGACGTGTCACTCGTAATTTCGTTTGGAAAGGTCGAATTTGGTTTTGTTTGTACGGATAATTATTGACTGTTCAGCCAAACTGACGAGGCTGAATTTGTTTCGTAGCAAAACAGGCCCTGAAAAATTTCGTTGTAGAGGATAGTGGACGTCGTCGGTAGTGAATACGAGCGTTATGGTGAGCAAGGCTCCACTGCTATACAAGGTCCCGAGGCAGCGCGGCAGCGGGATATTGCAGCTGGGCCGGTGAAACTGCCGGCAGGCAGGCAGGCAGGCAGGCAGGAACGCTCTCGATGGCGGCGTATTGCCTGCCAGCTGGAGGGCGTAGCGTAGCGCGGGCGGCCGTTGTCAGTCTGGCAGATATTAGCACAGGCCGCAGAGCGAACTCCGGCGCATCTGCATGGACCGCGGCCGCCACATCCACTACACTACACCAGCGACACACACCTGCAACCCACTACACCTTGTCTAGTTCCGTAGGCTTTCCAGGCGTAATAATTGTTTGTAATTTATTGCATTGGTGTGCTGTCTGGTCTTTCGGACGTCCGAAACAACAGACACCACACGAATACAATAAGTATTTAAAAACGCGACGACGGTCTCCTTCACAGACTAATCACACCTTCCCAAAATTCTCCCAATAAACCTAAGTCGTCCATTCGCCTTCCCCGCTACTGTCCTTATATCAGAGCTTTCCAAACTGGGTGTCGCGTAGTAATATCAAGGGTATTGCGAGACTACCAAATTTCGACTCTGAACAAAAAAACTTGTCATAAAATAACACAAAATATTCTTCCCTTCATACTGCTCTGAAGACTCGCCTGAACCCGGTCAGCCGGCCGCGGTGGCCGAGGTGACTGAGGCGCTCCAGTCACGGTCAGCACGGCCACTACGGTCGGGGGTTCGAATCCCCTCTCGGGCATGGATATTTGTGCCGTCCTAGTTCGTAAGTAGTTCATAAGTAGTTTGTAAGTTTAGGGACTGATGACCCCGTAGTTAAGCTTATGGGACTTAACAAACATTTGAACATTTTTTGATTTTGAACCCAGTCATCCTTCTCTTCATTCTGTGCACCACAGATCACGTATTAAAGGAATGATCGGTGCACATTAATTGCGTGCTCAGCCACTACGCTGCAGCTCTGCTTCAGCAGCAGTAGACAGGGTTCGTACAAGCAGCTGCATGTTGACAGATTCCAACAAACTGCGCATACGCAGAGCTGCTGCTGATACTCGATAACAGCTCTTCCCATGCGCAGTTACTGGAAATAGCAGCTGCTTGAACCAACCTTCACTGTAGTCTGCTTTCCTTCTCAAAAAGCTACACCTGATCGTTTTTTAATGGATTTATCAAAGCCACGTCACCCACGGTAGCGTTTCTTACAATTAAATGTCCATCAAAGACACAGTGGCTGTAAAAGCTGTCACAGATTGTAAAAGCAGTCATAAATGTCCAGTAGCGATGTTTAGTATGGAGTATGGCCGGGTGATTAACGGAGAGTAGTATTTTGAATGCAGTGATCGTTCCAAACCTGGTATGTGTTAATATTTTTTTCTCTGTTTCCTGTATGTAACTGATTCTGGGCACAGAAATGACATTCATAGTCATACTTGTCACAAATATTTATCAATTTTTTTCGAATGGGTTGGGACTTCAGAGGTCATGGTGAAGCAACTACCTAACAATAGATCTTAAATAATAATTCATCACTTGTCATAAATACATCCTCGCCGGCCGCGGTGGCCGAGGGGACTGAGGCGCTCCAGTCACGGTCAGCAAGGCCACTACGGTCGGGGGTTCGAATCCCCCCTCGGGCATGGATATTTGTGCCGTCCTAGTTCGTAAGTAGTTCATAAGTAGTTTGTAAGTTTAGGGACTGATGACCCCGTAGTTAAGTCCCATAAGCTTTACAAACATTTGAACATTTTGAAATACATCCTCTATATTTCTGAAAATAATGTGATTAATATTCAACTGAAAGGGAACAGCCAGAAATCCGAGCAGCTAATTTCCAGATGCCGTTTTCAATCAATCCAGCAAAACCGTACCTGGCCCTGACATGTACACACGACAGCGAAAAACGGTTTCCGAAATTCAGTTTCCGTGTTTCGCAAGTTGGGTCGAATGCAGAAGAAGCAAGTGTTACTGTGCGAGTTAGGCACTGTTGTCTGCGGTGTCACTCTGTTGTACGTCTCCGCATTTCTTAATGCTTCCTTTTCTTGCGACGATTGTACGTAATTGCTGCAGTCAGGATCAACATTAAACATGTCAATGCGTACGAGGATTTCAGTTTCGTTTACAAACTACACTTAAGCGATACTTTATCCCCCCACCCCCCCTAGAACTATCTAAATTCTACCATATGTATTTATATTAGTGAAAGGGTGTCGCGCAAAACTGTAAGCTACAATAGGGTGTCGCCATGAGGGAAAGTTTGGAAAGCACTGCCTTATATGCTCGTTCCATTTCATGTCGCTGTACAGCGTTACGCCTGGGTATTTGACGCGACCCTGTCAAGCAGCGCACCAATAATGCTGTATTTCATTACGGGATTGTTTCTCCTTGTAGTGTTTGGTTAATGGTGTGTACTGAAACGTATGTATTTCGTTAACATTGTCGGGCTTGTGTTCTTTTTGGTGTGGTTATCGTGTGTGACGAAGTGCGAACTGGAAGGAACAGACGTATGAACCAGAATAAAAACACGCAAGGAAATAACGTCAGTCACATAAGGAATTGGAGGCTGATTGGGCACTTGAGAAAGTTTGGCACCGGCGAACGCTTCTGACGGGACGTTGCGTGCTATGATTGCAGTGTCAGGTAGGAAATAGATTTAATGGGACTATAGTCACTTCTTTAACACTCGCAGTATCAACATATTTTTCTTCACGTCGATTGCCAAGGGGCGAGGGGTTTACTGACCAACCAAAAGAGAAATAAATAAATAAAAATAAAGTATTAATTCTGGTTCATTTACAGCAACAGCGTAGCTTTTAAAGATCGTCCACAACCTCAAAATATATTTTAGCAGGCTCGTAATTGCAATACGGTAACATAACGTGTGCTACCACAAGGATGACACCTTTAACCACTACAAAAATTTATCTTTAATACTATTTTCGTAATAGTTTCTTCGTACAGTATACTTCTGAAAGACACAGTGATGGGAAAATACGGTCCTGAACTTAAAATAATGAAAATGACATTCACAGTGAAATCTAATTTACTAAGAAAACTTAAATTTTATGTTACGTTTACTTGAAAAATTTAACATTTATGGAATCTTGCTAGAAGACTTACAAGAAAAATGTATATGTATTTTCCAGAATTTTAAAATATGGAATACGTAGCTGACTACCAAATTTTCAGTTGGTTGGCATACAGTTACACCTTCCCCCTTGGTGTGTGTTCACACACAGTGTCTTGACTACTAGCTATGTCCGGCTCGTTGTGTGTGTGTGTGTGTGTGTGTGTGTGTGTGTGTGTGTGTGTGGGGGGGGGGGGGTTGGGGGGGGGAGATAAAAGGCTAATTACAAAGAATTTCTTTGACCCACTACAGCACTTTCGGTGAATGGCGAAGACTCCCTATGCCAGCAGTGGAACAAAGCTAATCGAGCAGTAGATGTTTTTTGGAGCGAGGAAACAGCGTTTGAAGATGTTGCTGGACAGCGGAAAGTTTCCACTGTTAGCCAGTTGATGGGGCAATTTTGAAGCTACAGTTCTCAGTTGTTAGTATGGAGAGGGCTATTTCCGCAATGATTGTAGTTAAATCAATAGAAGCACGAGCACACCACATGACATTAGAATACGCTACTCTTTGAAAAATGACGGATATATAATAAATTGTTACCAAATGCTGAAATGTTTCACAAGTTCAAGTTGAAGGATGTACAGAATATCCGTAATGGTATTATGTTGCTTCCAAAGTGTTAGTGAACTCTCTCGTCCACTTCAGAAGTTACTATAACAAGATGCAAGCAAATGTGATGCTCTGAGAGTACTACAATTTTTATATTTCTGGTCAGGGTCTGTGTTTCTGTTCATAAAATAAAAATATGGCTCCGACCACGTAATCAATTTCTTCAAGCCGGAAACAATGATAATAAATAACAATTTGAATAAATAGTTATCAGATATTTGGAAAAATTTGCTGAAATTGTATCAATTTGGGTATTTATTTATTTTCTGCTTCGGGCAAATTTCTCTAACTGAATCTTGGAGACATTGCGCAGGGTCGACAGTGACCCTACGGCGTATCCCAGATACGCTGACCCGCACTACACAGATGCCAGGCTGGTAGCATCGGACTTCGGGCAGGCGCAGGCTGACATGGTCTGCATGATCCGATGACGCTTCTTGAAGACATTAAATCCAGCGCAACGTCAGCTCACGCAAATGAAGAGAGATTTCAGTGCTGAGCAGTGGAAACCTCGCAACTCTATTTTCTTATATGTTACCCGAGACTCAAAAATATACGTTAAAAATAATACAAAGTGGTAAGAACACAGCAGTTGTATGTCCAGCTATATAGGTCTTCAGAGAGCCCAAATGCCTCGTCAGCAACAATCATAATACGTTACTGGAATTAAAATATTGTCACCGACAATGGAGTTACTAGGTTTTCACTGCCTACGATGGATTAGCTTTCCCAGCAGAATTAATGCCCAGTAAGGACCGCTTACATTCAATAAAGATTTTGAACCAGTCGAATTAAATTGTCTACTGAGTTTGGATTACATCACATAAAAAAACTTTGCCGTCAATCTCCGCGGTGGGGTGGCCAAGATCTTTAAGTCGTCTTGCTGTGGAGCGCGCGGTTGCTCGCCGTCTGAGTCCTCCCGTGTGTGTGTGTGTGTGTGTGTGTGTGTGTGTGTGTGTGTGTGTTCTGAACATAATATGCGAAACATTCTAATCGCTGTAATCAATATTTATCCAACTTTTAGTAATTAAAGTTGCGTTTAAGTGTATAGTTAACAGTAGTGAAGCGATTACATTGTTGAGCTTTTCTCGTATTAGCTTGGAATAACGTCGTTTCGCTTGCAACTAGCGATGTTACAATTGGTAATTATTCCTATACTAAAAGAAAAGCAATTGCATCAAACGTTACTAAAAAAACATGGATGATTTTCAATTGGAGACATCTATTTTCGGATTAAGGTTCTGTATCAATATTTTAAGCATCGATTTACCGTTTGCATTTATAATTCCTAATAATAACATAGAGTAGCATAATTTGTTATGATTATTCCTAGTTGATAGTCGTGTACCACCTTCTGTGGTTCTAGAATACCACTGAATCACTGGAAAAAAAAAAAAAAAAAAAAAAATAAAATAAAATAAAACGTTTAAGAGCTGACTACTACAAAATTTGTTACATCTGTGGTCTGTGGTCGTTTTGTTACGTAACTTAGTGTTCGGATGCTTTTTAGGAAACGTCAAACCGTTGTAATGCTGTTTTACCTAATGTTGCGCCCCCTCACGCAAGTGCGCTGCTGTTTGAGGTCATGTAATGTGACGTAATGAAGGTATCGTGACAGTGGCTGAATCTAGCGTGGGGTGCTGCTCAGAGGTGTCTCACAATTTGGGCCATTCCGAACTTGCGCGTTTTCAATTATAAGTAACAACTTGTTCGTGACAGCTGTTGGTACCGAGTTCAGACATTTTAAGCCGTTAGACCTCTATTAAATTCATTACTATCGACTCCATGTCAGTCAATTTATCTCGTGATTCGTTCTGTAATGTTTCATTGGTGGGTAGTGCGAGATATAACGTGTAAAAACTTATTTTATCACATGTACTAGTGTGGGTCAGAAGCTGTAACCTACATAAATAAAAATAAAAAATAGCTTTGTTAGAGATGTTTCAGATAACCGAGAAGTAGGGAGAGAGGCGAAGCAACCGCAACTGTTCCTCCAGCTCAGAGTGCCCGCTATGTCGCTCGTTTTATGGACTACAGCAGGAAGAGCATATGCAGCAACGACGCGCGATCCCTTTTCCCCTCCCACCTCCTCCGCATTTCCTGCTGACCTCTGACAATACATTCTGAGCTGCATGAACCGACATCGTGGCGTCTGTCTTTCCTGACGAGGGTCGTTCGACGAACTTTAAGTGAGCTGGCAATACGAGCAAAGGAATGCCGTTGTCTTCGTCCGCCACTCCATTTCCAGAAGACAGGACATTAATACGGTCTCTCACGACCGAGTTACTCGCGGTCAGACACGGTAAGAGGAAGGGCCAGAACCATTTTACTGCGGAGCTGTGTGCTGCAGCTCAAGCCGTCTGGGCGCCTCTGGCCGTCTTAGCCACTTCACACTGCCCCGCTACCCGAGAAGACCGAGGAATGCAGACTATGAAAGCTGCGGTCACTTCCAAAACAGCAAGGAACCACGAGGTGCAGACATCACAAGCCCTCGCCTGGCACCGCCTAGTGCCAGAAGACGAACATTTAAAGGAGAAGGAACAATTCTACAAAAATAAGGCGGAGGGGCTATGGCCAAGTGTCCAGTGTTTCTAGATCCCTACTGGAAACAAAACCGGAAGTACCTCCATGGGTAGAGTAGGGCGAGAGAAATCAACCACCAACAGAAGCCCAACAGAAAGGTCAAATGACCACATAAGGTGTTCACACCAGCAGTTCTGGGCCAGGTTTTCAGTAGTTCCCTGTTGGCTGTAAGGTGAATACCAGAGCTGTCCCCATGCCCACGGAATGTTCCCAATTGAGAAAACAAAGTCCCCCCCCCTATCCCTAATCTAATGAAATAAACTGTGCCACCACAGAATTACCATTACGTATGCTAACGCCCAATAGAGCGGATGCTATCGAGCGGCCCGCCCAGCCCCTAAGGGAATGAAATAAAAAATAATTTTAACACTGTGTGGAGACTCGCCTCTTCTTTTCACTGGGGGCGCCCGCTCTGTGTTGTCGCCCTGTTCTTCATAAGCCGTGAGTTTCACTTGTGGAAGGCGAACATGTGGAACATGAGTTGTTCAAGTACAAAATTCCTTATCAGAAGATTAAACGAAATTATATTGATCCTCACTATCATTCTTCAGAAGCAACCTTTCTACTTCGGCGTTCGACAACCCGCATGTGCACATCTCCTAACTGATTTTACACTCACTGACACTGTAATACCGCAAAAACCCGCGAAAGTTAAACAAAACTAATGTCCGTTGCAATCTGTGAGCTCTATTGTGGAGCTTTTAGTACAACTAGCAAACGCATGAGGCGCTGTAGTTCAGCTTGTGCATGTACGTTGTGAGAAATCGTGGAAACGTGTGTATCAGACATTTGCGCTCATAGCTCTGTCGACTCTTTCGCATATAGACGCTATTAGGAATTAAAAGGTTAACTAGTTTGATAAGCACGTAGCCAAAACATAAAATAAGTACTCTACAATGGAAGGGTAATGCCAAATTTGAAACTACTGTTAGTGGCTTTCTACACAGCCGGAAGTAAAAAATGAGTACACCCTCTTAGTTTTCTAATTCACTCAAGATTTGGCCTGTATCACTATATATGTCATTTAAAGACATCATGCAGTGAACTCCCAAATGCTGCTTTAAATAGAAGTATATTTATTACATTATATGGCCTATTTCGGCTTTGGCGCCATCTTCAGGTGATGTCAGATGGTCGTGACATCCATATACATATATGGTTTTCGTGCTGTCTGTCAATTTATTTATTGCTTCGTAATTTTGTTAAACCAATATTTCTTATGATTTACAATTTTCGTCTTGATGTGACAGCTTCTTGGCAGATAACCAGAGACGTAAAATATTTCCAGAACAAGTATTGCGAGCCGTCCTGGCTCCTGTTTCATCGATTGACTCTGCCCTTGCTTTAATTACTGGCTTCAGTACCATCGATCTTTCTGTGCTTGCCCCGCTCGTGGCGCTATTTGATCTATCGTGCGTCGATTGTCTTTTGACTGGTGTTTTGCTTGCCGCGTGTGCCGCTACCGCGGCGCGCCGGGGCAGCTGGAGAGAGCAGCGAGTCGGTCGCTGCGGGGATAGCGGACAAGGGATCAGGCAGTCAGTTTTGATACGATGCATGGCATCGCCAGGGTCGAGATGTTTTGATTAAGGGGCCGTTTGTGGCCGGGCCCGGCGTGTGCATCCAAGTTGTTCTGGCTGGTGGGAGCCATGCATGCCATGAGCTGAAGAGGTTGGTGCGGAGAGGCTTTTCTGTCGGGTGGTATCAGCACCTCGGTGCGGGCTGTTCACCTCGTCTCCCGGCTATGTGGTTCCTAGTGTTCCTAGCGGCTGCGCGACACCGCGTCCGTCCTCGCCAAGCGTCGGAGCTGTCAACAAATGGTAGTCTACAGCACTGCGCCTCGCGTCTTTCCAGCTTCCTGCCATCTGGGATCTATGAAATTTTTCCGGGCGTCGGTTACCTTACTTAAATTTTTTGAGCTCGTCTTTAATGTGTTTTTAGTAATTGTGGGCCGAGGCGGATCGGCCGAGCGCATTGAGGCGCTATACTGCGATGCGCGAGGCTGTTCCCCGTCGGGGGTTCGAATCCCCCCCCCCCTCGGGCATGGATGTTTGTGCTGTCTTTAGTATAAGGTAGTCAATAGGTAGTTTGTAAGTTTAGGGACTGATGACCCCGTAGTTCAGTCCCATAAGCTTCACAAACATTTGAACATTTGGTAATTGTGTTCGCTTAAATTTTAGAGCCACATTTTAGAGAGATTTCCATAAGTAGGCGGAGCTCTTCTCATTTAAAGTGCAGGGCTCATTTGTATTGTGTGTTGTTTTATTGGCCTTCTGCCTATTGATATCATTGAGCACAGTTTCCTGCTACCGGCATACCTACCTTAAATTTTTGAGCTCGTCTTTAGTGCGTTTTGATAATTGCATTTTTAAAGGGCTGTGTTCGCTTAAATTTTGGAGCCCCACTTTAGTGTGATTTTGATATTTAAGCAGAGCTGTTTCATTTAAATGGCAGGGGTCATTTCTAATTAATATTGCATTTACAAGGCTTGCCTTCCATTTAAAAATTTTTCACTCTTGTTTAAATTGCTGGGCTCATTGTGTCTTTGCATTTTAAAGAGTTGGTTTACTAAATTTGAATCCTTATTCACTTATCAGAAATTGGCTGTAGAAGTAAGAGCCAATCAGTTGCAAATTAAAACTTTAAAAAACTTTACCGCGGCTTCGATTGATACAAAATATATCTTCTTAAGAAGATACATGGACCTGTAGTGAATAAGAAAAATTCAAGCTATGTACAACTGTATTAAAAACCATGGAATGTTTACCTATAAAATTACAACAAATTCTAGTCTACAGGAAACAAGTACTTAAATTATTACTTGTGGAAAATGTACACGCGTCAATCTGTGTACTCATAATGTAGCCCTTTAAACAAAGGCGCGTCGAACATATAAAATGATAAAATATGCTGTGTAATATAGATTGCGCGGTGTGCTAACCGCCGACTGACAAGACGTGGACGCCAGGTAAACATGACAAGTGGCGCATGCGCCTAGTGACAATGATACAGCGTCAGGAGTCAATAAATGTTCAAATGTTTGTTAAGCTTATGGGACTTAACTACGGGGTCATCAGTCCCTAAACTTACAATCTACTTATGAACTACCTAATACTAACGTCGGCACAAATATCCATGCCCGAGGGGGGATTCGAACCCCCGACCGTAGTGGCCGTGCAGACCGTGACTGGAGCGCCTCAGTCCCCTCGGCCACCGCGGCTGGCCAGGAGTCAATACATGTTAATACAGATTATGAAGTGGGAGACCCATGAAAGCTTACAATAGAATTTTGAGGAAATGACATCGCAGAGGTTACTATTGACTGTAAATTTTTTGACAATATTGGTTTAAAGCCTTCGAAAAACTGACTGCACGCGAGATGGAGCTGATCATTTATTATGTTACCATACCTAGATTGTAAATGTTTAAAAATCTCCAATTCCTCCCAAAGATTGAGCTTTTGGCCCTTGTCTCTACGTGAAACGAAAGTGTCTTCTAGCTTTTTCGGCGTATGGTTACCAATAACAAGTGATCGGCGACTTTGGAGTTACGTATATTTTCTCCATTCTTTCCCAATAGATGTTCTCTACATCTTACTTTCACTGCCCTGCCTGTTTGGTAAATATAACAACACGAACCGTCGTCACAGATTAATTTATAAATGTCGTAATTCGATATCTTCAGTGTTTCGGACTATATGTAGGTGTCTCTTCAAACTGTTATCTGTAGAAAGAGACATTGTAGTTGATATTCTTTATTAGAAGACGCCTGATACTATAGGAAATGTTGTTTAAGAATGGAATGGAAATGAATTTAGTATCTTTATTACTGCAAGAAAACGGAACTTTGCCTAAAGTAGAACATTTCCGGGAAGCTTTCTTACTGAGAATGTGATCTATCATGTGATGCTCGTACCCATTGTTGACAGCGATGGATTTAATCGCACTTCGTTCATTTTGTGGATTAGCGGGTGACAAAGGAGTGGTTGTCATACGATGTACGGCCGAGTGAAAAAATGCGAATTCGTAAGCTTTCTGGGATGCGTTGAATCAGCAGGTATGATGCTACCTCAAAAAGTTTTCTTACCAAATGTATTCCCTATAGGTCCATGTATCTTCTGAAGAAGATAGATTTATATCAATCAAAACGGCGGTAAAGTTTATCAAACTTTAATTTCCAACTGGTTGGCTGTTACTTCTACCGCTGTGAACTACCGTTGCTATGAGCAGCCATGTTTAAGATTTTTATCAGCAATTGATTTTCTCAACTTGACCTCCTGCCTTGCATAATTTATCTGAACTGTCTTGTTGGGCCTTCAGCCTCTCATTGTAACATCAATTTAATATTAGTCAATTAAAACAAATGGAACCTGAACTGAGTATGCCTGATTAAGTCCACCCAACAACAACCCACCGCCCCCACAACCATCCCTCTCATATTGGATTAATAAAATTTATGAAGCAATAAATAATTGACAGCAGGAAAACCATTGACGTATATGGATGTCAGGACCATGTGGTATCACCCGAAGATGGCGTTAAAGCCGAAATAGGCCCTATTGTGTAACAAATATACTTGCATTTAAAGCAGCGTCTGGAATTTCATTGCATCATCTCTTTAAATCACTCAAGATTATTTGTTGAAACGGTGCTTATGGAGTACATGAAATGAATACGTGTACAGATCAGTAGTTAGTCTTACTGAGGTGCCAGGTGCCGATTCCATGTATGGCATGTGGGATATTATTATAGAATATTATTAGTACCTTATAGTTTAGGGTCATACAATAATAATAATAATAATAATAATAATAATAATAATAATAATAATAATAATTATTATTATTATTATTATTATTATTATTATTATTATCGGTCTTCAGTCACTGTGTTTTTATTGTCCGATGCGTTTCGGAACTAGAACTATATTTTCGGGAACTTATTAATATATTTTGTGTTGCATCTACTTCAGTTTTTTCGCCTAACGGTAGAAGAAAGACGTTAGTTTCTAACGAGAAAATTGCCTCAGGTATGTTTAATGAAAAGGCCTTAGAATAAATATGCGGTGAACTATTATGAAAATTTCAGGTTGGCAAACGAACCATTTACTTTTTACGCTACTGGCCATTAAAATTACTACACCAAGAAGAAATGCAGATGATAAACGGGTATTCATTAGACGACACATCTGAAATGTAACGGCCACTGTTCCGAGACGTGTAACCAATGGCACCCCATACCATCACGCCGGGTGATACGCCAGTATGGCGATGACGAATACACGCTTCCAGTGTGCGTTCACCGCGATGTCGCCAAACGCGGATGCGACCATCATGAGGCTGTAAACTGAACCTGGATTCATTCGGAAAAAAAAGAGACGTTTTTCCATCCGTGCACCCAGATTCGTCGTTGCGTACACCATCGCAGGCGCTCCTGTCTATGATGCAGCGTCAAGGGTAACCGCAGCCATGGTCTCCGAGCTGATAGTCCATGCTGCTGCAAACGTCGTCAACCTGTTCGTGCAGATGGATGTTGCCTTGTAAACGTCCCCATCTGTTGACTCGGGGATTGAGAAGTGGCTGCACGATCCATTACAGCCATGCGGATAAGATGCCTGTCTTCTCGAATGCTAGTAATACGAGGCCGTTGGGATTCAGCACGCCGTTCCGTATTGCCCTCCTGAACCCACTGATTCCATATTCTGCTAACAGTCATTGGATCGCGACCAACGCGAGCAGCAATGTCGCGATACGATAAACCGCAATCGCGATAGGCTACAATCCAACCTTCATCGAAGTCGGAAACGTGATGGTACGCATTTTTCCTCCTTACACGAGGCATCACAACGACGTTTCACCAGGCAACGCCGGTGATCTGCTGTTTGTGTATGAGAAATCGGTTGGAATCTTTCCTCACGTCTGCACGTTGTAGGTGTCGCCACCGGCGCCAACCTTGTGGGAATGTTCTGAAAAGCTAATCATTTGCATATGACAGCATCTTCTTCCTGTCTGTTTAAATTTCGCGTCTGTAGCAAGTCATCTTCGTTGTGTAGCAATTTTAGTGGCCAGGAGTATAGTTTGAAG
The DNA here is from genome assembly GCA_026315105.1 of Locusta migratoria. Taxonomy (NCBI): domain Eukaryota; kingdom Metazoa; phylum Arthropoda; class Insecta; order Orthoptera; family Acrididae; genus Locusta; species Locusta migratoria. Next base: position 245,013,435 of record CM048744.1, on the reverse strand, counting down.
CAGCGAAAAAACGTAAGACGCCTCACTTGTTGAGCCATCTCGTTCCAACGGAGAACTGGTTCAAGGTGTTTAGAGGTAATGCTAGTGAGGTTCGCGGAATTTACAAAAAATTTAAATTCCGCCCGTCGTAAAAGTACAAAGCTAGAAATAAACTAAACTCTTGACATCGGTGAACTAATTAATGTATTGCAAGGGTGTATTATATTGAGTCCAAACACGTTGTACCACAATTGTTGGGAAGATCCGCGGCGGAGCGGCCAAGCGCATTGAGGCGCTATGCAACGATACGCGAGGCCGTTGTCTCTCGGGGGTTCGAATCCCCTCTCGGGCGTGGATGTTCGTGCCGTCTTTAGTATAAGGAACTGATGAGCCCGCATTTAAGTCCCATAAGCGTTACAAACATTTGAACATTTGTTGGGAAGAATTGTTATTACTTGCGCCTATAGCGAAAATACAGTAGCCATCAGAGGAGTTTCATATTTTTTAGATTGGTATAAATTGTTTTGTCAGTGATTCGGTTATTGAAGCGAATGACGCTCGCGCACCAGACAGAAATATAGGAGGCAATCTGCAGGACGTTGGCCTGTAGTGATTTGCGGAACAAAATGAAACCTAAGTGTGGTGCTGTGAATCTGCTCTGGGCGAGACAAAGAACACAACACAACACAAGAGGACAGGAATACTGCCCTGACTGAGCAGACAGCGCCGTGCTGCAGATTAATGCGAATGTAATCATCCGCGGCGGAGACGCTAATCTCTGGCAGGCGGGACGGCGGATTTTAATATTACGCCGAGCAGCAGCGGGCAGACAATATCCCGCGACGAACGAGAAAGAAGCGGGCGCAGCGGCAACGGCAGTGGCGCTATGCAAACAGTGCAGGGAGGCTGCCTGGTACCAGCAGCTGTGTAGTCGTGACTGACGGCTGCTACTTACAGAAACGTCTCGAGCATATTCTGCGCGCTGTTCTGATATCGTCCGGAGCAGTTGGACCGCCACAGGTAGAAGCACTAATACTAATGAGGGAAATAAAACACGTTGGAAGTACGACTGATTTCGCCCATTCACAAAAACTAAAAATTAATCTGCGTTAGATTCTCCACATTGTTACTACACTGCTCAAAATAATGCGGGGATCAGATGAGATCTCATCTATATCTATAAATGTGAATGACTGTTCGGTGTACGTTTATCACGTCTGAACCACAAGACATAAAGAGAGAAAAATTTGTACAATTACTAAAGTCTACCCTGGGGAGGCTTTAGGTACGTTGTTTTTTTTTTTTTTTTTTGGCAATTGGATAGCTTATATTAATGTGAATGTTGGGTGTACGCTTATCACGTTCGAACGACAAGACGCAGAGACTTAAATATTTGCACAGTTACTAATCTATACCTGAGGAATGTTTTATGCACCTTTTTAAAGCGATCTGATAGATATTTAGTAATTTGAAAAATATAACGCGAAGTGTGGAACAATAATTACTGTTTGAAAATTATATTTACTCTTTGAAAATGATTTTATTTGTTGCATTGTTGCTTGAGGGTTGATAATGATAAAAGGGTGTAGTATATTGTGATGTAAAGTTATCGGTGTACATAAAATTCTACGTGTGTGTGTGTGTGTGTGTGTGTGTGTGTGTGTGTGTGTGTGTTTTAATATTTCGCTCTGCAGCGGAAACTACAGAATGCATCGAATGGTCTGTGTGTAATGTTGTCCGAAGTCTCCCGTTGCACACCATAGCAATTCCATGCCGATAGCTATAACGGGGTGGAAAATACGGTGTTTGAAAGTCGTCAAATTATAAAAAAATTGGGACTGAAATCGAGCGATGACGTTTGTGACTCTATAGCAAGGAAGTTACATACAGTGAAACGTGATGCCACAGACCATATCTTTGGTCTATGCGTGCTACAATGTCTTCAGCTCTTTCTCTGTAAGGATAAGCATACGAATAAGGAGATATAAGAATAAATAAATAAAGCAGTAAAAAAGAAATTTCTTTTAATACATCTCTTTAAAAACATCGATTTATCGTTTCGCGCATTACATCAAGTGATCAATCTGTGATATTATTGCAATCATTATTGTTGAATTTCGTGATTGGATTCTTCGAAACGAGTGCATTTTTACGTGTGATTTGAACTACACTACTTACTATTCATTCTCATAGCACACTACTGAAAGATAGCTTATCAAACATAATTAACCAACACGCGAGCGGAGCCGCGGGTTTAAGCTAGTACACGATATACGTATAGTAACGTATTTTATTCAGTTATTGGTTACAACTGTAATTTGTGTAATACAGTACGATGTTCTCCTCAACTCTGTACCTCAGGAGTTTACTTACAGAAAAGCACTATGGGGCTCCATAATAGTGAAAAAGTCATTCTAGTCGCCCTCTAATATGGTGAGCGATCATCTCGGATGGTCAGCGCAGTTGCACACCTGCATGGCGTGAACAGTATAAGCGTATCAGTCAGCTCTTCAGGGATATTTGGCCATTCATTCTTCCGTGAGTGCAGTATTCAGCTCTGAAGGTGCTGCTCTGGCTGTAATGCGTCTGCCATGTGCATCCCAGACATGCTCAATCGAATTTAAGTCCGGTGAACAAGCTGGACACTCCATACCTTCAATTCTCTCAGCTTCTCGGTGCAGCTCTGTGGGGACGGGCGTTATCGTCCACGAGAAGGAACCCATCTCCTATGGCACCAGTGTAGGGCACAACGAAAGGTCGAACGATGTCTCAATACCTGTGAACGGTCAAAGCTCCATTCTGAACGACTTAGAGGTCCGTACGTCCGCCAGTATTAACTTCTGCCCACACCATTCGTCCTACACCATGATATGGTCATGTTTCCTGTACATAAGTAGGATTGTTCGGAGTTGCGCGTTGTCTCCAGATAACGGAACGCTGATTGTCCTGCTGAACACAAAATTTTGACTCGTCTGTGAACAGAACCCGGCGCCGTTCGTTACCACTCAATTCCTGTTATTCCTCCGACAATTTCTACGGGCTAAATGGTGTCGTGGTTTTAATGGCCTCCGTACGTGTAGAGGCCGCATTCCTGAAGGCGATTTCGGACTGTTTGTGTTGATAATGCGCGTCCTGTTGTTGCTTGGGGGGGGGGGGGTGAGTTGCAGCTGAGCTGCATTGAGCCTCCTGTCTGAACGGGCTGGTACCGGAGATAGCGGTCATCTCTCGGTGAGGTCACACGTTGTCTGAAATCTCGTCCAGGTTTGGAAATTACACTTTACGACAATTCAGCCACCTCGTTGTGTCTTCAAAATGTTCAGTTGTTTGAAAAACGTTATGGAAGCTAACTGCAGTGGTCATAGCACCCTAAACTTACAAACTACTTAAGCTACCTTATCCTAAGAACAGCTCGCACTCCCATGCCCGAGGGAAGGCTCGAACCTCCGACGCTCCGACGGTTAACGGCCGCACGCACCGAAGCATGGCGCGTCAGTGCGTTGGGCTATTCCGCCACTGTCCTCTGTATATGTCCCTCTTCCAACCTACCTATGGCTCTCCATGCCATAGCTTCGGGAAAGTCTCGTTGTTGTTGCATTGGACTACCTGCTCACTACACTATCTGAACCCAACTGATTGTGTAATTCGTTTGTTAGAGGAAACACAACACCAACCCCCCTCTGCAGCAACTTTCTGTTAATAGTCTACCACTATCTCGATTGTCGTATTGTTGTTGTATCCACTCCGTAGAACCAACATAAAGACGTCGAAACATTTTAGTTCATTTTGCCGATTACATTACTTCAGACCCTATATAACTCATCCCCTGTTTTGACCAGTGTAGCTTTAAGGCAATATTTTCCCGATATAATTGTTAAATGTAGAGCTCTACTCTACTGGTTGCGGAAAGGGAGAATCGAGGAGTTGAAATAAACCAGCGACATGAAGTTACGATGCAGCTAAATTTAAAATCTGGATAACTTGTACATCATACAGGAAAAGGTAGAGTAAAAGGACCCTGGAATTTTAGTTTACGAATTGTTTCTAGACTGGTGAAGATACGAAATTCCAGTGGAGGCATTATCTGTTTCATTTTGTGTCACGAGCCAAATCCTCCTCGTTGTCTTCGTCTCATCCATCATCATAATCATTTTGCATATTTTCACAGCACTAACAGAATGAGAATGGAACAAAAATCTCCATCTCCTCCGGCCATCCAACTCTGTGTCTATTCTGACCCAGTTTTCTCTCTCTTCCGTATAATTTCTTCCTCTCCATTAGACATTCGTTTGTTGGCCTTCTTCTTACTTTGCTTTTCTCGTAGTCATTCTCTTTCCAGCCATTCTATTCACACACCTGCACTATTTCCGTACTTAATCTGGTCTTGTCGAGATGTCATACTAATCCCCCATCTCATTCATTTCTCACGCTCAAGCTCGCATACTCTTGAACGCTTGCACAAGCAAGCATAATCGAAATTCGATCCAGCATCAAGCTGCTGGTACAAGCCTGATGGTTGATGAAATTTATCCTACACACACTCAAGCATGATTGTGCAAGTACGCTTGCGCAAGCGTGTTTGTCAAGCATGCTGTTACGCCTTTACTTTTTGAATCCGTGTTGCCTAAAACGCTTGAAAGTTGTTTCATTACATGCAAATGAAAGTGATGAAGATGTACCCAGCAGTAAACTTAGTATGACTGATAGGCGTAACAGTGTGAATTGTACAAGGTATTACTTTATTATAATGTTTGTTAGGCAGACAAGTTGTTTTGATGAGCTGCTGAACAACGCCTGCGTTCCCACCAGGCGGGGCCATTTCCCGGCCTGTAGCACGTGACCTCAGCTGCCTGGCTTGTTTCCTGCGGGGACGCCTCATCCCACTTGTTTACCGGAGCGGGCAGCTGCGGCCGCCCGGAATTAGTCGCTAGCCTTACCGCCGTTTTAGGCAAGCATCACTGATTGAGGTAACAATTGTATTGTGTGTCCCAAATAAATGTTCACTGTACACTTCAAGCTCGTGTACCTTCACAACCGACACCACCTTTCTAAGCAAAAGCAGGTCGATAGACGGCAGTTTAGTAGGAGATGATACGGAGGAGGGGGCGAGGGGACCTGTGAGGTTATATGACCAACTTAGCGGGCAATTTTCTCGTCGTCATTTTTGATGTAACTTTAAATTGCAAGTGTAAGGGAATTAATCTAATATATAAATCACTGTGTCCGTATGTTTGTACGTGTTGCGTACAAATCTACAGTTTTGTTCCAATCTTTATGAAATTTTGTACACGTAAGGTTCAATCCATGAGGACGGCCGCCGTAAGTGTAAGAATCACATACGATATACAGTTAACGGGATATGACGTCATAAACAATGAGATGCGCGAAAACTGCTGCATTTTGCGACAGTGCTGCTCATTTTCTCCTAAACCATTGGACCAATTTCAACCAAATTTGGTACACATATTCCTTACCGGGAGGTAACAATTGCTACATGGTTAAGAATCACATACGGCACATGGTTGAAAAGATATTACGCCATAACCAATAGAAATCGCAAAAAATGCCGTATAATGCGGAGAGAATTTCGAAATAGACTATGAGAATGACAGTACTTAGCGACTTGCACTAAACTTTAAACATCATTTCATACATTTATTAAACTTTTTCTCGCTGACAACCACAGTAAAATGATGAAAGGAAAAAAGTTTCTCGCTTACTACTTTCCCGCTGTTTATGGAGTAAAAGTACGGCCCTCGGTATGACGTTACGTTTATAATTTCTACACTACAAATAATAGCCGCAGGAAATTTTACAGACCGGATACACACATGCAGTTGAATGTACCTTCTAAATTGTATCACAGTAAACACGTAGTTCATGCTATATGAGCACGTAAACAGTAGCGTTCATGCAAAACCGTCCCATCACGCACCAAGTTTTAATCTATTTCTTCTTTACTACTAATTGTATTTCCAAGAGATTTTACAGACATACAGCCCTTATACAAATGTATATATACCTGAGAAATGGCAGAAATAAATAGATAAATATCCGGGCAGCGCCGGGTTTTCAGCTAATCATGTGATAAAAAAAGTAGGTACAGAATTACACGAGAAAATTAGCAGTGCCTCCATTTGAACATTTATTCGTTAAAGAGCATCCTGTAAACAGGGTGAAGCGAAATTCGTGCACTTGGGCTTCCCAGAGCAATTCCTCACAAGCCGGCAATAAAAAAATGTCTCTCACGAAATTTCTTCCTGTACATATTTGCGGCAGTAAATCGACGTCGAAGACTGAGATGGGTGTGTGTTCCATACGTCAGTTTGTTCCAAAATTACACAATTACACCAGCAAACTCCTAGGGGATATAGAAGAGCATAGAAACCCATGCCCGGAATCGCCATTCAACGACGCTACGGGGAGCCTAAATTACAGGCACCGGCGCCTGCCGCTAGACACCGCCTCCAGCTAATTCGACGCTCTGTAGCGTCACTGAATGACGTCGGGCATGGGTTTCTATCTCATTTTGTTCCTCAAGACTCATACCACATCCCATAGAAATTTGTTGGTGTGGTTGTGTAATTACATTAAACGGTGAAGATACACAGCATCAGTCCGTAGAGCATTATTTTCACTACCGCTGGGCCGCGGTGGAGAAGCCGAGCGGTCTAAAGCGTCTTGATGCGGAGCGCGCGGTTGCTCGCCGTGGAGGTTCGAGTGCTCCCTGGGGCATGGGTGTGCGTGTGTTGTCCGTAGGTTAGTTCACCTAGGTTTAAGTAGTTTGTAAGCTACGGACTGATGACCTCGCAGATTTACAAACATTTGAACACATTTTGAGAGGCACAATTTTTCTCTCGTGTCATTTTTTATGCGATATATTTTTCCCTTTTAAATATGAAAATAGGTACGCCAAAAAAGCGGCTACCAGAATGGCCACCGTATCATATCACCTCGTTGGTTTTCCCGTTCTCCCATCCCATCATACCCCCTCGTCCTGCGTGAGCGGTGAGACGCGAACGCGGCGCGGAGTGGGACCGCGCGAATCGGCGGCCGATCCGAATACATGACGAAAATTACTTGCTGTAAAAAATACTGTATGTGTATGATACAAAGCTACATGAAAAGTTTGCTGTTTAATAAATGTGTTATACTTTCTTAATTGTAGTACTAGCTATTTTGAAAACTTATGAACATCGTAAACGAGTAATGTAAATTCTGCTTACTAATAAACGTGTTAACAGGACGTTCTTGTAGTATCCGATGTTAACAAGAGAGAAGAAAAAAAAATTGTATTTTGAATAAAATCTTGCACAGAACACGTGAACAACACTAGTTTAATACATGTGCGTTATATGAACTTACTGGTAGTAGCAATTATTTTGTCAACTTCCAAGCAATCACGGTATGAGAACAAACGGTTTTGCCACACAACACAGAACGTTCTTAAACGGAAAGGATCAGATTTTTCAGGCTTTGTAACTTCGAATGCCAGGCGCAAACCGCGCCACTTCGCGCGAAAATATCAAACCGGTTGATCGGGCCCGCTTCGCAGAATCGTGCGTTGCACGCGGGCGCGCTTACGTAGGACATGTTAACTGTTGGCCATGTGTTAGAAACGTACGCTCGCCGCGCCGCTCACGTAGGGCTCTACCTTACTGCCTCACCCAGCTGTGTTTTGTAGAAGGGTGGTTCCAAAAAAGTGTTCAAATGAAACTTCCTGGCAGATTAAAATTGTGTGCCGGAACCGGGACTCGAACCTGGGACCTTTGCCTTTCGCGGGCAAGCGCTCTACCGACTGTGCTATTCAGACACGACTAACGATGCCTCCTCCCAACTTCACTTCCGCCAGTGAGTCGTTTCGGGATAGCACAGTCGGTAGTGCACTTGCCTGCGAAAGGCAAAGGTCCCAGGTTCGAGACCCGGTTCCGGCACACAATTTTAATCTGCCAGGAAGTTTCATATAAGCGCACACTCCGCTGCAGAGTGAAAGTTTCATTCTGGAAGTGTTCAGATGTTCGTAAATTTTTGGGACTTACGTACCGTGGTTATCAACTCCTAAGCTTACAAACTACTTAAACTAACCCAAGGACACACACACACACACACACACACACACACACACACACACACACACACACACCTATATGTGTGTGTATGTATATATGCGCGCCCGAGGGAGTTCTCGAACCTCATACGGGGAGCAACCGCGCGCTCCGCAGCAGGGCGCCATAGAGCGCTCGGCCATTCCACCGCGTCAACTTTGCTTCCGCATCTATGACTGTGGTGTCGCACAAGTCTAAAGTGCGCGCCACGTACTTTCGCCGCGCGCCGCCATGCACGCACGGCGCGGCGTTCTTACGACGTCAGCCACGAGTGCCCTCTGCTGCAACTCCGCTCGTGGCCACCACTGAACGACATCGTTCACTTGGGACTGAGATAGGAACCAGTTAACACTTCGGAATCAGATAGGCACCAGTGAAGACTTGGCTATCGGACAGGCACTAGGCAGGCCTCTAGCTCAACTATGTATCAGCATTCTGCAGTACTGAGCTATGTAAAAGTATTACTAAGTCTCTAAGAAATACATATCTCGTTCTAATTTACTCTAGTGTTTCTAGTTTCTGCTGTCCCACTGGCTGCTCACCTCCGTACCTGCACAAGCGTGCATCCTTTATTCCTGTGTCGGTCTTCCTACTCGGCCACCGACACCTACGACGTAAACGAGACACAAAAGCGACGACTAGGCTGGGATACAATAATGACTACAACGTAGAAATGTTTAATAAATCGTTCCTCCTGTGCCTTTTGTTAAAGCTTTCATATTGAATCGCCTCTTTGGCTGCGAGGTACGTTGTTTATGGCACTGTGTGAAAACGTCTTAAAATGTATTCATACAATAAATAAAGTTTAATTCTTATTAAGTTCATTCATTTTAGGAAGGTGAATTGAACTTGATTATCGAATATTACGTGCCAATCTTACGTAAGCTACTGTTATTAGAAAAGGAAGAAACGGAAGAAGACTGCTAAGAGAAACAGGACAGCATCACGGTACATTAAGATTCGTCCATTCTGTTGGATGAAAAATGAGAGTAAACGCTAATATTTGTTTGCGGACACGTATTTGTTGTTCTTGAAATAGCCACTAAATATATATGCATTGATACAAACGTAAAGTAGAAATTGTGTACAATTAAACAATGGAAAACAAAACGGAACCTCATGGCACTTCTACATACAGCAAGGGAATTGTATGAAAACGTAGTAAAAGTTAAAATGTAACCAAAGTCATGACCCAACCAGTGAGGTCAGAGGTAATCTGGAAGCAGTACTGTGTATTACGGAGTTGCGACGCCGTATTGCTGAACGTATCTCTGTCACACTCTCTCCAGTTGTCAGTATTATTTGTGCTTCCAAGGTGTTTAACATTGTGAAATTTCTAATCGTTTGTTGTAGTTGCTTCGATACAAACTAATTATTATTCGCCGCGGTGGAGTAGCCGAGCGTTCTATAGCGTCTCGCTCCGGAGCGCTCGGTTGCTCGCCGTGGAGGTTCGAGTCCTCCCTGAAGCATGGGTGTGTGTGTTGTCCTTAGTTTAGTATAAGTAGTTTGTGAGCTACGGACTGATGACCACGCAGTTTGGTCTGATAGAATTACAAACATTTTTAATTCATATTCAATGGCCGCTGCCTGTTATGATCATATGAAAATAATTTACAAAATAGGACACGGAGTAAACTGTACTCCTTGAACAAAACAGCAGAAAAAGGCTTGAGTTGAATAAAACGTATACGTGCGTCATAGTTTTATTCAGAACTACTGTTTCTATCACTTTGCATATAACTTTGTACACAGTATAAATAAAGGTGTAAAAGGACAGATTCGAGGCGTCTGACGCAAGCATAATTTTTATACAGCGCGTGTATGTAGTCAGTAAAATCAAAACGGAAATCAGTGTATATGAGGCAAGTGTAGTTCTGAACATAAGTACCGTGTTCTGCAGTGAGTTTAATTCATTAAATGAAATGTGATAGAAAAATTAGTTATCAATAAAAATGTAACTGACCCATGAATTGAACCCTTTTCAGTTATATACAATCATAAGCGTCATGTATTTATTAAAATAATGAATCGTTCATAATTTGATTTCAAAGGATGCAGAGCACAACACAATAACACGAGCTAGACGCACTGAGTTGTCAGCCTAACAACAACAACAAACCATCGCAATTTTCACGGATCCAAAGGCCTGCAGTTATATGTCATGTCATGTCTGTCTTGAAATAGCTGGACCCAGCACACACTGGTAAGCCTACAGTAACCTAGCAATGACAGACAACAAATAACAAAGACAGCGGATGTCCCTATCTGTGCTGTGTATTGGATTGAAACCAACATTTAAGTCATCTCACTGAACACAAAAAACAGAGTTTTAGTCAGTAAGAGCAACAGTTATTGCTTATACAGAACATTCATTTTAAGACTAAAATGACTATAGTGTTTCTGTCACGTATGCAGTAGTAAACATGACGTAATTTCACAGAAATAAGTTACATTAGTGTGTTCATATGCGTTTTCACATGGGTGAGGTGAAACGTATTGACAGCTACTTTCGTTAACAACAGAATTACAGGTCCTTCGAGTTAGTGTTGCACTTTGAATCTGATTGGGAAAAAGACAAAGTAAACGCTTGTGTTGTGTAAAAATCGTACATCATAGGTACAAACCTACTCGAGTTCTTATGAAATCGTAGCAAAACTGGGAGGTTTGTGTCATTATTTTAGCAGGGTTCAAAATGGAGCTTTTTTACGGCTACTAAAATCGGTATTCGTCTTCCAAAATATTAGAAATCCTCCCAGGTTTTACCCCCACTCTCCCCCCTCCCCCATGAATTTAGACTTTGTTAAAGATATTTCTTTGCTATCTTTACTATTAAAAGATCGCAGTAATTTGTAAAAATCTTACTGTAAAATAATTTAAATGTCTTCTTACACAGAGATTTATTTGGGAAGTGGAAGATCTATTCGCAATGCAAATTGACTTGCTGATAGACGTCAGCACCGCTGGACTACTTAAAATGTGATCACTACGTAAGAGCCTCTCAGAAAAACTAGTTCTTTCATGCCACGTTGCTGTGAGCACAATCCACACATTTGACCATTAGTTCCTTCCAGGGTAGCGTCGATAGTGTTCTAACACTCACCTAATGAAGTGCAATGCCGTCAAAAACAAAAAAACTCAGCATACCCTAAAACTTGGGTGGGCAGAAGTCCTATTAAAAACCTTTGTGTTAACATGGAGAAAGTGACGGAAAAAGCTTGCTCACGGTATAGAGAGGCACCAAACCAGTCTCCGGAGTGACAAGCACAACACACACACACACACACACACACACACACACACACACACACACACACACACACATTTATGTTGTGTCGTTTCCAGAGCACACAGAATTTGTTACGTAATACTGTCAGACCATCGCCGTTCTTCGTACCGATCGACAAGGACTGTACGGCAGCCGCGGTAAATGCTGTGTGGCTGAGTGTTAAACAGTCCTGAAATAGCACTGGATGATAAATTTTCAAGGTACGGGAACAGGAAGCTCGCCTCTTTCGGGTAGAGCTCTTGCAGCCGGCCTGTCTAAGCGCTAATGGCAGCAGTTTAGTCAACGCCTCCCAGGCGCCTCAGAAGGCGTTCTGCTCACCTTGCTGGACCAGCATTCCTGGGATAAAGGACGTCGCCGACAAATGGCTTACTCGTAGCCTGCGCATAGTTTTCAGAGCCAGAGGAGCGCTTTCACAATTTACGCAGTCAGCCCGCGTCGTGAATCATGCCTTGAGCGCTCAGTCACTAAGCGCATTCTTCGTCTAAGGCAAATTTCGGCGTTCCGTTCACGGGCGCGTAAGGGCGAACACGCGGGTGAGAGTGAAAGATAAATCGTAGGAAAGCTACATCACCCCGTTCGTGCTTAACTTTGATATTGGCTGTGACACTGGCCATTCTTCTTAGGTCACTAAATGGTGATTTGCATGCTACCGGGAATTTAAAATGAAAACAAACGCATCACCCTGGAGCCGGTCATGGTAATTAGCTTCCATTCTGTGAGTCGAATATAATTGTTCGGCGCGCTTCTAATTTACGAGAAATACGGCCCATGTAGAGAGAACGTTTCCGTCACTTTTTTCCTTTCTATCAAAGTTTTTAAGGGTAGTTTTCTGTTGCCAGTGACGTCACAAATTTTGGGCATTTGTGCTCCTCATTTTGGACATAAGGCATCAGAACTGTTATTATCATTTCCACTATTGAACATTTATACTTGTATAAAATAAAATACAGGCGGTTTCAGGAGGAATAGTAAATATTTTAGTTGGTAGTGCAGAGGAATTGCAGTAAAATGCCTTAAAAGGTGTGTTCAGTTTTTATTGAGTACAAAGATATAGATGTTATAAAAAAATCTCCAAGGTAAACGAGGACGTTCGAAGTTGATGTTCAGAAATTCTACCACCAACTTCAGTGTAGCTCCCCTGCGTTCTTTAATAAGGGCTGCATTATTCATAAAAGCAACGATCAAACCGGCTGTTGTGTTTACTTTTTATTTGTAGACTTCGCATTTCCACCATTCCTACAGGAAAAAATTCAAAGGGGGGCCTTGGTAACCAAGAAAGGTCCCCATATCTACCGATGCATCTTTTGGGGAATTTCAGGTTTACGTGATGTCACCATCATGCTGCAAGAACATACGCATTCTTGTAGCCAAAGAACTCTCTTTCAATAAAGCTGGAAGCTCATTTTCAGAAAAGTGCAGATGACGGGGTCCTTGTATGACGATGCGGTAACACAACAGGTCCGGTCACTTGTGTGTTTATCGTACCACACGACACATTTACAGAGAAGCGGTTTTGAAAATGTATCTCCAAAATGGTATGTGGATTCTCTTCGTGTCAGAGTGTTGCTGATGCGGTCACGGGTGATAGTGGCTTCATCAGTAAAGAGTGAAAATGGGATTACTTAGCGATTTAAAAGTTCCCATCGACAAAATTTCAATAGTCTATCTTCATCTCCTGGTCGAAGGTGTTCAGTGAGCTGTCCATGATACGGATGGAAGCCGTGCACTCATATTATTCGTCATACTCTAGTATGTGGAATACCAATACGTGCAGAAATTGTACGTGTGGTTGTTGAAGGACTACGCTCTACCATTCGGTGTCACGTGGTGTATTGAACACCTGAGTAAACACTCTTGAATCAGATAGTAGACAGTCTGCGATTAGAAAACGGTATGTACTACTCTCTAGAAGTAGTAGCATACCATATTGGCTTACTCAGCATGTGCAGATAAGTATGGTACTGATTTAAAAAGAAAACGGCCACCAGTTGCAGTACTGTAGATTTATTAATTGCCGGTTTCAGGCAGTTATTGCCCTTCTTTAGATATCTGCACAGGAGACAGTTGCAGAATAATACACAAGTATAAATATCACAGAAGAGATCGAAGCACAAGCACAAAATTAAAGGGGCAAGAGTGCAGTCTATAAAGCGCTCTTGAAAAGAGTCAGAAATTTGAAATGGCAGTACACTATACTGCTGTATTCTGATAAAAGTAATGAATTATGAAAAGAAATAATTACAGATAAAAGAAAAAAAACTTTATTTACGTACATTAATTGTGCCCTGTATTGTTAGGCCTAATCAGAGCATTGTGTAATAACACTGAACGTGATGTGCAGGGATTATGCTAGAACTCGCAAAATAAGCTTTTAATTTGTGAATAACCCATGTTATGGAGTTAAATAGAGAAAGGAAAAAAAAGTAAAATATGCAAGGTCGTGAAATACAGAAATCTCAGAAGAAAACGGAATTTTAAGTATGTAAAACTGTCATACTAACTGCTCAGCAGTCATAAAGCGGCATACAAACCGCCTAACAGTCATATACTACCGTATAAAATAAAGGATGATGATAGGAAAGACGATTGATGCCATGATACGAAATATTTCGGCATTAACAGTAGCATAGATGTAGTAAAGTTAAATTTACACTGTTCAGTACAGTAGACTTGGGCAAGGAATCGCAATGAAAACTTCGATGTAAACTACAGAATGACTTTATAACTTGAATTTCAACACAGTTCGTCTACATTGCTACCTCCTAAAATTTTACTGTTCCTCCTGAAACAGCCTATATATTTGTTTCCATTTCTGGTTCAGGTATTGGGCAGTGTCGAAGTAATTACTTATTACAACAGGAGACGTGCCGTATGGATGCATGGACTTCAGAAAGGTCGTTATTACACTATCAGATTTTTTTGACGAAAAAGATTTGTCAAGGAAAAAAAAAATTAAAATAAAAGAAATTTGGACAGTGTAATATGGAACTTTTGTCAAAGTTACGTTTCGTCAGTAATTTTTTGATCAAATCTAGATGCTCGCCTTTGATTTGATCAAAGAAGTCGTTCGTCTTATGTTGACTTTAGTGAGAAATATGAGCCCTTGAAGTACATTGCAGTAGCAGTTTTTGACGCACTATTTGAAGATTAGTGGCGTCCGCACCAGTTATACAGCGGAGAAGGCAAAATTACGTGATGATACTGTGTTCAATTGACTACGTATATTTATTCCCATATATTTATTCCAAAAATATTATGTAAGATGTTGAATATAAGGAGAGGCGTTAAAATTTGTGCTATGGCAGGGGTTGGAATAAGAGTTTCACGAAATATAAATATTTTTAATGTTTTTGTTTACTGCGGCTGCGACAGAGTACTACCAAAAGTGAAGACAGTACACAGGCTCGTTACGAGCCACAAGTGTATTTGATTCCACCTCTTGAAAGTTTTAGAGCAGAGCATCATTGCAGATGCCAGCGTCACCAATGTTGACATTCTTCCTAAGGTCTAGACCATGTAATTACTGTACATTAGACTTGCGCATAATAGTTCGCGATCGGGAGCCCTCACTTTAGTTCGCGGCTCTGCCGCGAACTAGTTCGTTCTTTTAGTTCGTCTGCTCCCAGTGACGGCTTAGCGGCGTGTCTGCGCGTGCAGGTGGAGGGGGAACTTCCCCCACCTAGCTGCTGCATGCGCTTGCTGCTTGAGCCAATAACGATATCACGCAAACCAAAAGAAACAGTTTGCCGATAATTTCTCGCGTTTAAGTTTAGAGTTATCTCTATATCTTGGCATTATGGAATTTATTAGTCAGATATTGCAGGGTGCAGAACACATCAAAACAGAAATTTTGTAGCACTGAACTATGTAATGTAGCAGGCAGACGCTCACCTCGAAATGACTCATCAGCAGAAGCCAACAAGTGATTTTTAATTCTGCTACGCGCTCTCTCGCTATTGCTGTCGGTTTTCGGAAAAGAATCCAACGAACTATGAAGCGAAATACGTTTGGCATAATCGCCCGCTGTTCCTAGTTCGTCCGCTCTTTTAGCTTTTGCTACCGCTACTAAAAGAGCTCTTTTTTCTATGACAGGTTTTTTTATATAATGAATTAGTGTTGCCAAAGCGTGTGCTATTACCCGTATTTTTGGGCAATTTGACATCAAATACTTAAACAAATAAACCAGTTATTTACACGAATGGGTGATACAATGCTATTCAACTACTTTGCATACAGGTACTCGTAGTACTTTATTTTTAAAATAGATTTCTTGTGGCTGTGAACTACGAAACTACAGCTGAGCTGCATCTCAGCTCGAAATGGAGGTAACTGGCAGAAGGGAATCACGCGATTCTGCGCGCTCTCGCGTCCTCTCACTGTTCCCCGTCAGTCTTCGGAGAAGGAGCGGACGAACTAAGAGGCGAGGGATCTGCGAACTAGTCCGTTCGCGACCTACACAAGACTACTGTATATGCAATCATAGAGTAGAGTAGTGTATGGGTGGGTGTCGGCTGTAATTGACTGTAATAGCATACACGATGGCTTGGACAAAATTTCTAGTTCGTGCGAAGAATGGCAGGCAGCTATGTCTCAGTGTAGAAAAATGTAAGGTGATGCGCATGAGTAGAAAAAACAATTCTATAATGTTCGAATACAGCATTAGTAGTGAACTTCTTGATGCTGTCGCGTCGTTCAAATATCTAGGCGTAACATTGCAGAGCGATATGGAATGGAACGAGCATGTAAGGACAGTTGTGAGTAAGGCGGACAGCCGACTTCGGTTTATTGGGAGAATTTTGGGAAGATGTACTTCATCTATAAAGGAGACCGCTTATAAAACGCTTGTACGGCCACGTCTTGAGTATTGCTCAAGTGTTTGGGACCCGCAGCAGATCACTTTAAAGGAAGACATAGAGGCGGTTCAAAAGCGAGCAGCTAGATTTGTTACCGGTAGGTTTGACCAATGCGCGAGTGTCACGGAAATGCTCCGGCAACTCAATTGGGGATCGCTGGTGGAAAGACGACGTTCTTTTCGTGAATTTCTGTCGAGGAAATTTAGAGGGCCGGAATTTGAAGCTGAGTGTAGTACGATCTTGCTGCCGCCTACTTACATTTCGCGTAAAGATCACAAAGACAAGATAGAGAAATTAGGGCTCGTATGGAGGCATATAAGCATTCTTTTTTTCCTCGTTCTGTTTGGGAGTGGAATGGGAAACGAAATGCCTAGTAGTGGTACAGTGTACCCTCCGGCACGCACCTTACGGTGAATTGCGGAGTATGTATGTAGGTGTAGAAATAAATATTTATTCTCTATGCATGCATCAGCTTAGGTTGACGACAAATATTCGTCAGTCATTTTAAATGCACTTTAAAGAGTCTGTCACATAAAATTTGATAGTGTAATGCCCCGTTTTCACCACGTCAAAGATGCTTTGTCAAAGAATATTGGACAAGATTCTTTCTCAAAATGAAATTGCTATTGTAATATCGGCGGTAGAGCGGGTAGTGAGAACAGATGTGTTTTAGTGTCGGTGTTTAATGAAATGCAGCGTGTACGCCGGCGGCCGTGTCTCGTTTATCGTAGCAGGGCGGATAGATAGCGATCGACCGCGCGACGTCGGCCGCCGGCCAAGCCCGCCAGCTGCATCCGATGCACGGCACTGGGCGGCCGCACTGCGCATGCGCAACTCTGCTGCCGGCGTAGGCGCGCGGCCCACCCATCGCTTCACTTTCTCCCGCTTCTCGCTGAAGCTGCTGCTTCCGCTGCCTGCACGTAACCACAGACAGTCGCGAAACTCTCTAGGAAAAAAATTACAGCTGAAGCTATACTAGCGCTCCAAGCGGCCAGTAGGGAGTAACAGTAAAATAGAATGATACAAACAGAGATGTTTCCATTTTTAATGCTGTTACTTTCATATTTCCTGGTCACTGAACGCTGCTGTGAACTTCCGAATACAAATATGAAAATATCATTAAAGTAATATCACTACTTCTGGCATTCTCTAATAACAAATTGTCATTGCAGTGTAATCCATACAGTTCACAATGCCAGAGTCATATTCATATCGTCCAAAAATTTTTGAAAGCAGAAATGAATTGCAACCTGATTTGCTGAAGTATATAAATGGAACTGATTATGCTTATGTTCGCGTGCTCGGTGCGTACTGTCACGTTGCACGAGTTTTGTTTTAGCGGTTTTCGGACATCGTAATATTTTCAATAGTACACACTATTCTTACTTTGTAGGGGACTAGATTCTACATCGCCGTATAAACCATCTTTGCACTTTGACATTGCTTCTGTGCCTTTTGTGTACCTATCATACTGTTTTTACCTACTTGGAAGGTATCAAACTGAATATCTTTATGAATGCGACGTGCTAACATTAACAGTTTATATAAGGACATATTAGTCATTTGTAGCTACGTATTCACTTTCTCAAACTAGTAGGTAACCGCCAAAATATGTTAGCATACAGGCTTATCATTTTCGTGAAACTGAGGTACGAAACTAAGCAGGCTCTACTGAAATGTTGATTAATTGCTGCTGGAAGCATTCAGACATTAGTTTTATACAGTAGTAATATTACGAAATAGTGGTCAAGTATTTCTGATTAAGAGCAGAAGTTTGGACGTGAATGAATTGTTAATGTGCCTTGAAGTATAACTAACCACCGTAAACGAACACTTGTTATTCATAACATATTACTTCTGCGAATATTTTGCAATTGAGAGATTTCCGTATTATACAATTTATAGCGCCACAAAAGCTCGTAAATACGAAGGTATTTTGAATGTGCTGCTTCACTCCAAATAAACATCCATTACTTAATCTTTTCGCAGCATGTTTTTACAACCCAGCCGCTTGGCTGCGCTGCAGTCGCGAAGGTGCAGAAAATCATTGGCAGTTTTGCGACTCTTTGTTAGACTCTGACGTAACCCGCGAGAACTCGCGCCTTTAAGTCACGCCATCGATCGCCCGTATAGCATTTTTCTGATAGTCAAACAACAGTGTGTAATGTACTTAATATATTGCGTTTATAAGAATACATAAATATTTGACTATTTAAAATTGGTGAAATGCCGATTGTTTTAAAATTATTATGAGCACAACGCTCACGTGCGAGTCCTCTCGGGTTAGCCCGGAACAGCTGTCGCGTTGAGGGAGAGCAGGTTTCCAGCTCTAGCCATCTACAATCATCATCTGATAGCACCATTGTATCAAGTGCAGTAAACTCAATGTACAAAAAATGTACCACGTAATAACACTTTGCGGCTGATGATGAAAAACGTTATTCTAAGCCAGTGTTTTTCAGCTTTCTCGAATATGCGACTCCCTTGCAAGTAAAAATAATCCGGTGACCCCCTTTTTGTATCCCATCCTCGTCGCCTCTTTTATGTCTCGTTTCCGCCGGTTGTCCTGGGTGTAGATGGCCGAGTAGAGAGAGACCGACACAGGGAAATAGGATGCACGCGTGTGCGGGTACAGTGTCTCAGGTGACCAGCCAGTGGGACAGCAGAAACTAGAAACACTAAGTTACATTAGAACAAGATATACATTTCGTAGAAATATGCTACAATACTTAACTTCGTTAACTGAACACAAGTGGAACGCAGATACATAGTTTAACTAGATAGAGGCCTGTCTACTGATGATTCCTAGTGCCTGTCCTATTGCCAAGTGGCCGATGCAGTTTAGTGGTGGCCACTAGCGAGGTTGCGGCAGAGGGCGCTCGTGGCTGACGTAAGAACGTCGCGCCGTGCTTGCGTGGCGGCGCGCGGAGAAAGTACGTGGCGCGCACTTCAGATTTGTGCGACACCACACCCCTTCGAAGAATAATCATTCTTGAGAACAATCCCCCCTTCCCTCGTCTTTGTTACGTACCTTAACCAAATTATTTTTGTGCTGTACGGGAGTAGCCGAGCGGTCTGGAGCGCCACGTCACGGATCGCGCGCCCTCCCGCGTCGTAGGTTCGAATCCTCCCTCGGGCATGGATGTGTATGTTGTCCTTAGGTTAGTTTAACTTAGTTTAAGTAGTTTGTAAGACTAGGGACTGATGACCAACGTAGTTTGGTTCCATAGGACTACAAACATTTGAACATTATTTTTGTCATCTCAAAACCAACGAATTAAATTTTCTTTCTTGTAAATTAATAGACATTGTTTTTGTCTAATTTCGTGAATGGAAAGCATTATTCGTAATTTGACATCATTACCACAAATTATAAATTTTTATATAACGAGGCTTTCGCATTTCAGACATTACTCAAAAGCGTATTATACTCACCGAGAAAGGTCCCACTGTAGGTATAAACACTTTCTAAAGAAGCAGATCAGTTTCCGAATTTTTTTAGATTTAATCATTGCATCTTATCTATCGATTGGTTCATCAAAGCCATTTACGGACTTTGTGCTCATTCATTGTAAACATATTGTATTATGCAACAAACTACGTTCTATTCAATTTAGAATTAATGTTAAACAAGGAGTTACACATACTTTAGATATAAAATGGATTTCACTTAGGCCTATGTTTCTGTATTATAGAACGCTTTGTATGCAGACATGCATTAGGCTAGTAGTTTTAAAGTGCAACCCCCAGGGGAGGTCGCGACTGACAAGTGGAAAAACACCTAAGCAAATGGTATGCTGTTCAAAACAGGTGAGATATCATACACAATATTCATATGGTATCTTGTTTCATTCACATATTGGTTACAGTTGTAATTGTTGTGTGATACAGTATATTTTGCTTTCTGTCTTGGTGCACTCTAATATAACGTGTGATGACTTCGGACGTCCAGTACAAATGCGCAGCTGTGTGGAATGGACAGTATGAGGTCATCAATCAGCTCTTGAGGGATAGCTGGCCATTCTTCCACGAGTGCAATATACAGCTCTGCAAGCCGTCTGGGAGGTGCTGGTGTGGCTACAATGCGTCTGCCAAGTGCATCCCGAACATCCTGAATCGGGTTAAATCCGGTGAAGAAGCTGGCCACTCCACTTGTTTAATTCCCTCAGCTTCCAGCATGCTGGCCGCCAGTGCAGCTCTGTGAAGACGAGCTTTATCCGGGTTTCCTCAGTCCCAAAGCATCGTTCACTGACCCAAGGAGGGCCCTAGTCTTTGCTGGTGGCATAAAAACACTTTGAATGTAAAATCATCTTAAAATTCTTGAAATTTTCGAGGAAATATTCCCGAAGGAAGGTAAAAAGGCAATAGATTTGTAGTTGTCTTCTAATGGTTTACCTTCTGGACCAAACTCAAACGCGCAACAAATTTGTTGAGTAGTGTAGCCATCCTGTTTGAAGACAACCGTAACATGCTCCAGTTCTTCACCCAGATGTTCGGCATCCGAGATGGCGTAGGCTCTTTTCACTAGAGTAGGCATGCGTTGGTGAGGTGGATGATTTGGGACTGAGGAAGCCCGGAGTTTATAGAATTCCGTCTCATTGTGACCAAACGATCCACACAGTTCCGGATCGGTGTGTGGAACATCACCGTCATACTCGTTTACATCAACCTGAAAAGTCGGATGTTGCTGAACATTGTTTGAATGACGAACGCAAGATGTTATATAATGAAACAAAAGTGATTGCTTCTGCTTCTCGCTGCCGGGTATGTGTTCTTAAAGAATCAATGGAAATTCGTATGGCCAATAATATTATTAAGGGCTTCCCTGTGAGTAAAAAATTGGAACCCAATTTTATCTGGCATTAAGCAACAACGGTCTTCTTTTCGACCTGCAGTTTCTTTTAACTAGTCTTGTTTTCGACCCATCGTTTTGGCGATTTTCTCCACCGGAGCGCTACTGCTACTAGAGTAGTCTTGTTTTCGACCCATCGTTTTGGCGATTTTCTCCACCGGAGCGCTACTGCTACTAGAGTGCCTCTGTGTAGTTGCAGCTGAGCAGCGGAGGCGTGCGCATCGTCGGTGCAGCGCGCTCTGTTCCAGTTGCCGGAGAGCTGTGAGGAAGTCCGTGCTGTGGCGGGAACGAAGCAAATTGTCGTTGCGTTGTTGTAACAACGCTGCAAAATTGTCGTGTCCTCCCGCACCACAGCATGGTGAAGAAATCGGCGCAGCAGAAGAAACCTGCAGTGAAGGGGCCGTCGGTCATGCAACTCATCGAGGCTGCAGATCACGGCAAGAAGACCGAAGAAGATCGTACACCTCCCCCGCCCTTGTACATCTTGTGCAGTGGCGCGTGGGTCGAGGTGTACGATATTATAGTCGGCTGCTGCAAGAAAGAGGTCGGCATCGTGCTGGTCAACTCGAACGCGACCATTTCGCTACAGGCAGCAACGAAGTCGGACCACAGGGCACTGAAGAGCGCTGTGGCCGCCTTCATCGTCGACGCTCCTCCCTTGCAGGCGACGTCTGAAGGGAAGCGTGCGAAGTACACCAGGGCGCTCCTGAAGGGCCTGCCATGGTGCTGCGACGAGGCAGCAGTCCGGGAAGGGCTGCGGCGAGCAGGGTTCGGTGGTGCAACTGCTAAGTTGCACAACCGGACCAACAGGACGAGGCCGCCGCTCTACGTTGTCGCCGTGCAAACGGTCGATGATGGGGGCGACGTCTTCGCCCTGCGGAAGCTCTTGGGCTTCCCAGTGACGGTGGAAGCTCTCCCCGCCGACATGGACCCTCTCCCTCAGTGCTTCAGATGCCAGGGGGTAGGCCATGTGGCCAAATACTGCCGCAACGCAGCGCGGTGCGTCAAATGCTCTGGCGAGCATGACACACGAGACTGCGTGCGCGGCAGGGAAGAGACGCCGACTTGCGCCCGCTGTGGCGGTCCTCACGTTGCCAACTGGCGCGGCTGCCCGGCTTTTTCAAGCCGGAGCCAACCCGGAGGTGGCGCGGCGGTCGCTGCGGCGGCGCCGCATGGTCGGCGGAAACGGCGGCGACGACGACGACGAGGGAACGGCGTGGCAGCCGCGCCCCCTGACCGCGACCGGTCGGAAAGCACCGCCAACGGCGGCGCGGACCGGCCGAGAGCGGAAAGGGGGCCGGCGCCATCCGCCCCAAAGAAGACGACGCGGCCCGGGGACGACCTGCGCGTTGCCGCGGAGGAGGCAACGGCGGCATTCAAAGCCGCCATGGCAGCAGAGAGGGTGGCCTTCCAGGCCCAACTTGCTGCGGAGAGGGACGAGGTCTGCCGACAAATTCGGCAGCTGCACGCCGAACTGGCGCGCGACCTCTACGACGACGACGCTGACGACGACGACGCTGAGGACGCTACAGAGCCCGCCCCTGTGGCGCAGAGCTCTGGCGCGCCCACTGCTGTGACGACCGGCGCTCCTGCGGTCTTGCAACCGCAGTCGACAGCTGCCCAGAAGTGGACGCCGACGCCTGCCGAACAGCGGGCGATTGACGAGTTCAACGCCAAACTGAAGGCCTCACTGGAGGGGCAATCACTGGAGGAGTCGCTGAAGAAATCGTGCGCCACCCAGTAAGGTTGCGGCCCAGACGACCGGCGGCAGGAACCTCTCCGCGCAGTCATTTGCGCGCAGAGGTACCGTGACGAATGGACGCCACCGCCGGAGAGAGGACGCAGAAACATCGCGGCTCGCTGCCGCACTTGACCAGCCGGTCGAGAGTGGCAGTGCAGCCCAACGCAGCAGGTTCTGCTGCAGCACAAACGGATTGATGTCTTTATGACGGCCTTAGCTCTGACACGGTAATCGATGCACGATACCCGCTACTAACATAACCTACCCTTGCATGAACTATCGCAGCTAGCAAGGAATCCGCTACTGCCCTTACTACCCGCACCTGACTGTCGCAGAGGTTTTTTTCCCTTGGCGCTTGCCTTGGCACTTTTTTCCCTCTGCCCTTAAAACCGCTCTTCTTTCGAAGTTTTCGACCAACACTATCTCCCGATATGGACCGTATTAATGGGTAATCTTATCCACACGTACGGAACACATCACAGTACCCGCTCCTGTGACGCCTTCATTAACTTACTAACACATGCAGAGGTGACAGTAGAACTCTTGAGTTGGTCACCATGCTAGTGCGAGCGTGGAGGGGCTCCACTCTATAAAAAAAAGAGTGCCTCTACTTTGGTTTCGCGCATGCGCGGTGGGTCGTCAGCGGTGTATAAAGGGGCCGCTGTTTCTGTTCTGCCTCAGTTTCCGGTGGGTAAGTGTAATCAGCGCACTCACCTGAAGATGGCAGCCAGTTGTTCTGCCGAAATGTGTCTAGTTGACGATGGTATCCGGCTGCAGACCCGAGAAGAATGTTACCAGTCATTACGCCGGGAAAGTCTACGCAACCATAAAGTTACCGTAGTTTAGTAAAACCATACGAGTCTTACTCTGGTAGCTTAGAAATTATTAAATACAATTGTATAGTCAGAGGTAGTACTTACGCGGAATGTTTAGAACTCAAATTTACATAATTTTCATGTTTTGTATTTTTTCTGAAGAAAAAAAAGACTTTTATCAGATTTGATTTAGAAACATAATTAGCAAACTGGTTTATGGGATCTACAGCGAGAAGCTGTACAAAAAAGGAAATGGAAACAGTCTGAGATCCCGTTTTCAATTTGCCCCTGTTTGTTTCACAGCAGCCTCTGTACAGTGCGAGCGTAAAAAAGGAAAACGGAAAGATTCAGCCTATGTGTGCTCATATTACAAATACGCCAACAAAATGATTTTTAAATGCTATTAATAATTATTGTTACATACCTCCATCAACGAGAGGCAATGAGGTTCAAAAATAATCGTAGTCAACTGAAATTCTATACAAATTTGAGGAGTGTAGCGATCAAAAAATAGCACGAACTTTACCGAATTTTAAATCCAGAGTTCTTGAACATTTAAGAGCTATAACTGTATGAAGGACGTTATTTTACAGTAATTCACACATGACACAAATACTAATATGTCAAATTTCTTATTGTAACTGTGAATTGAGATGATAGATACTTAGGACAGTAACTCATTTCTAAAGTCAACAGTCGCTGGAAGCTGTTTTCTCATGGTAGTTAGATTCTTAGAAGAATCTCGTAAATTTATATTTTTCAGAAGTGTTTCTTGCTTTGTCTTTTTCATTTTTCCATCGTGAGTTATAGCTATATTACTTAGGTCTGTTTTCTTAAGGACCTGATTTAATTCGACTGCACTGCGTTATTCTTGTTTTAGATTTAGTGATGGTATTTTAAAAGGTAATTTCACTTTTCGTTATTGCCATCCAAATATTTACCGTCACCGAGCAAGGTCGTCGCAATCGTGAGATCCACCTCCGGCCATCCAGATTTAGGTTTTTCGTGATTTCCACACATCACTCCAGGCAAATCCAGGGCTGGTGTCTTTCAAAGTACACGGCCGATTTTCTTCCATGTCATTAAAAAAAAAAAAAAAAATCCGAGCGTGAGCTCTGTCTCTCAAATCAAATGTTTGTTAATCTATTGGACTCAACTGCGTGGTCATTACTCATTAGCTTACAAACTACTTGCACTAAAGTAAACTAACCTAAGAACAACACAAACACCCATGCCCGAGGGGGGTTCGAACCTCCGACGACAACGGCCGCGCGCACCGCAGCTCGGCGCCCAAGTACGCACGGCTTAATCTGACGTGGCACTCCGTCTCTAATGACCAGGCTGTCGACGGGACGTTAAACCTTTATCTTCCTTCTTTTTTCCCCTTTTCCGTTTGTCGGTGGCAGCCCGTACAACTTCAATTCGCGTTCCAAATTTCCTCTCGATTTCCTTTCGCGTGTTGTGTGATTACTGCCTTCTAAGTTGCTGGGTGCTCTTAATGGCTTGCTGCTGCGTGAATGTTCTGCTGTGACTTTCAGTGGTCACATTTTGTGCAGTTTCAGTGGGGAGCACGTGTAAATAAAGGCATTCGGTTGGAGCACGTAGCCGGAGAGCCGGAAATGGGCTTATATGGGGCGCGGTCCGAGGTGGCGGCGCGGAGGCTATCATCTGGGCAGCGGCAGTGGCGTAACAGGCGCCAGATAGCCGCCGACCGCCGTAAAAGGCCGACCTCCGACTAACGCACTTTCCCTGCGGGGTCACAGCCAAAGACATCAACCAGTGACTCCAACACCCTTTTTACTATATTCGACAATATCCACTCAGAAACTGCACTAATATTTGAAATGATTTATTGTCTGATTATCAGTCTACAGTTCCAAGGTTTTTTTTTTTCTCTCCATTTTTCGATCCATGAGGATCACCTTCAGAACCTTCGTCTGTGTTATGACAATTAGTAAAGCCGTCCTCACACGGGACGTGTTGTCCCCACGTGGCGCAGGCCAGACGCGCTGCCTACCTAGCTGCTGCACATTATGAAACGCCCCGCCACATCCCACGGAACGTGACGTGCTGCTCATCGTGATTTGCCACCGCAGCGCTCTGCAGCGCCCGTTGCGGGCTGGCGCGTAGATCACTGACAAGGGGAGGCCGCCAATTGTGAAATTCAGCTTCGATTCATACTGCGCATAATGAGAGCTCATGGCCAGAGGTGAATGTGGCAAAGCACCAATCTACCGTTGTCGAGAAAATCAACAATTAAAAAAAGCCGTTGCGGTGAAATACTCTCTGCGATATCTACGATGTGTAATATTGTACAGAGACGTGGCGTAGCGGTAATCCAAAGGTCGCCGGATCGAATCTCGCGGCATGCAACTTTTTTTATCTTTTTTTTTTTTTTTTTCCCCCTGAGTGATAGTTATCATAGAAATATGGAAACCAGAAAGCCGCACGACATTGAGCACATCTGATAAACGATGCGTTTTTACAGGAATAATTTTTTTTTAATTAGCTGTTGGGAAACCACCTGATTGACATTCTGAAAAATCGTTCTAGTGTTCGTCAGGTTTGACTTACACTATACGTATTCGTTTCGGAATATCGTTTATACTTATTCCGTTAACTGTACGTGGTAAACATTATGAAGTCAATAACATTTGTGAAATACAACCTTGTTTGCGGAAAGCGGAAAACATAATGATGTTCGAAGTCGCCAGTTGCATATAATAAGTTGTTTGAAAGTCGTTTGCGTGAAAACAACTTGCGAAAAAAAAAAAAAAAAAAAAATTACACCTCTGGCCATGAGCTTTCATTATGTGCAGTATGAATCGAAGCTGAATTTCACAATTGGCGGCCTCCCCTTGTGAGTTTACAAGATGGATGTGCGTAAAATTATACGGTATCTCTGTTAGCGGTCGTCGGGAAAGACTAGAGCTTTTTTTATGCTTGTACGTAACATGTAATATTATTCCAGAAATTGTAATATTTTTCTCTTCAAAACACAAAGACGGTACATTTATCTGAAATCAGTTGATAACAAAATGTACGACCAAATGACTTTTGGCAAAAAATCACAAACAGTTGTCAACGGTGAAATATATCTTCTGCACCAGCTCCACTTGTCTTGTTCTTATATTCCCATTTTCCACTTTGTATATATTCTGCATATTCATACATTTACTTTGGCATGCCTTCGAATAGTAGGTTCTGCCTGATACATTTTACTTGTTGATACACGCAGGAGAAAGCCTCAACTCGACGATGTTCATTGTGATAATTTTTTCTTTTAGTATGGTACGTGCGTAAACACACGCTAGCCATTCTTTGCACTGTGAAACTGAAATATTCCAACACTGTACTGAACTGCAACAGAATTCAAACACCGTACGAAAAATCGAGTGACTCGGGTACTGTCTTCAAACTCAACAGATTCTCTAGTGGAAACAGATCCTTTCTATTTCTAATGAATAACGTCGACCACTGGGGGTCTATATAGATCACTTTAGGAATCGCTGTTCTAGACGTTCACTGTGTAAAATAGCAGCAGAATATGACAATATCCTAAATCAAATACGTGGAGAAAATGTTTTGCCCCTACCAATACGGAAACCTGCGGTCGCTCCTGGCTTGAACGTCTCTGTTTCCGAAAACCGTTGTTCCAATCTTGCAAAAGTGGCAAACAAGGAGGGCACGTCGTGGAAATCCTTCCTGATACATATGTTGCACTAATTGACCATTTAGACCACTTTCATCGTAGATGACCTAGATATAGAACGTGTACTATACAATATGTAATGCACTGTATTTCTCGTTTGCTCAGAAGCTGCTGCTGTGAAACGGCATCTAACGCGCAGATACGGCCAAAGATGGATACTGTGCAAAATCTATATACTACATAGAAGCGAATTGTTCTGTGTTAGTCTCGCTAAAGCTCACAATGGCTTCACTGATTTGAATAGTGTACACACACACACACACACACACACACACACACACACACACACACACACACACACACACACACACACACACACATATATATATATATATATATATATATATATATATATATATATATATATATATATATACTAGCTGATAAACCCGGCATTGTCCGAGTATATATGCATTTTTCCAGTCTTAGAAATGAAAAACTCAAAAAAAAAATGTCCTATTTATGTATCCATAAAAACAGCTTAGAAATTGTGAAACAATAAAACAAAGAAATAAGCATAATGTACAAAATTTTAAGTGCAGATCCAAAGAAAGAAAAAATAGCAATAAAATAGAAATGATGTGTAAAATGAATTTAATTCAAAACTTGACTATAAACAGTATTTATTGATACTTGAGATGGGAAAGTTTTTCTTACGTCATATCTCCTGAATTATGTGTTGTAGGTAGTTTTACCCCACAGCTATTGTTGTCTGATAGTAAGCAGTATGGGTACCGTGTGTAGTTAAAATATATTGTTTTAGGCAGTGATGTGGAAAAATAGCGCACGATGTAGCAGTTACTGCGAAATATTATTTATGATGTCATATATATCCTGAAATGTGTGTCGTACTATGATGTAAATTCGAAGGTACATTCAGTGCTATATGTGCCTAATATTTGCAAAATATGTCGTAAATGGTGTTAGCAGTAAAGAAATAATAAATCAAAACCTCAACCGTGATGATACGGTTTTTTATGGGCCAACTTGTTTATGACTATATATCTCATGAACTATATGTCAAACTGCGATATAGTATCAAGGAACATCTGTCTGTGAATTGTCTCGCGTATACAATTTACAGTGTAAGTAATAACTTGAGGCGTCACATGCCAAATGCCATAGATAAACATCACGAACAAGTAAGCGATAAACTTTTTTCGTTTAATCATTTTGTTGAGGTTGTCAGCGAGAATATGTTCCTTAAAGATTTGAAATTAGGTTCAAAGTTTATTACAACTCGCTAAGTGCTGTCAATATCAAATACTTTACGATTACAAACACGTTGTCACGCGTCGCAAAATAAGGCAGTTTACATTGTTCATGACGTGACATGGTATGAACTATGTATCTTAGATTGTTTTTGCCACCATAGCAAATGATTCGTGACCTTAAAGAATATTTGTACTAAATTTGCTTAAAAAACGAACCATTAGTTTAGGCGCAGATGTAGAATATTATCGCATGATGCGGCCGTTTTTCACGACTGCCATTGTTTGACGCCATATCTTCTAAAGTATGAGTCGTAGGTGGTTCTTGCTCCTACAGCAATTGTCGCCTGATAGTAAGGAACATGTGTACCAAGTTTGGTTGAAATCGGTCCTGTAGTTTAGGAGGAGATGTGGAACATACATACCCATATATACACATAGAGCCTATTTTATAAGATGTGTAGATTCATAATAGAGAGGTGGCGTAGAAAAAGTACGAGAAAGATAAAGGAAGAGTTAAAAAAAATTAAATTCGTAATTTTGTGAGGGGGGGGGGCATAGGCCGTTGGGATTAGATTCGTATTTTATGCGCTGCCATACCGTTCATCCGATTTCGATAAAATTTTGAGCACTTGACCTTCAAAACTATAGGAACGTCACTCTCTACGTGGTTCAGGGTACTTTACTCCAGACTTCGACGCCGTTTGACTAATCATCATGAATGTGTGTGTTATAATTTTTCACCTAGAGGAGAGGGAGACGATGAAGAGTAAGAGGGGACAGGAGAAGGTTAGCGGAGAGCGGGGAAGATAACGACAGACCCCGCGGCATTCAAAATGTTCAAATGTTTGTGTAGCTTATGGTACTTAACTACGGGGTCTGCAGTCCATAAACTTACGAACTACTTATGAACTATCTTATCCTAAGGACGTCACAAATATCCATGCCGGAGGGGGGATTCGAACCCCCGACCGTAGTGGAGGTGCAGATCGTGACTGGAGCGCCTCAGTCCCCTCGGCCACCGCGGCCGGCCGGGGCATTGATTGATTGATGGATGGAGGGATGTAGGAGGGGGGTGACGAGGCGGAGGCGGGCAGACAGAGACAAAGGGTCGAGGCAGGAGGAGATGGACAGAGAGAGGGAAGAAAATATGGACTTACTGAATATTGTAATAAATAAATACCCGAGTAACGCAGGGTTTTCAGGTGGCTATTACAATCATAAGAGCATAGAGAGGTAAGGAACAGGTATAGGCGTGAGGGAAGTGATGGGCTGAGACATTAAAGAAAGGAAGCACTGGCTGGTTGTGTAGTGATATTATATTAGTGGAGAGCCGGGGCGACATGAATGAGGCTGCCATTAGACGGCCGGCTGCCAGCACCTGCGGCGCCCGCAAATAGACCAGCGCCGTGTCGCTGCCCGTGCCCGCGTGACGTCACCGCGAGCTGCCGTGTCAGACTACCTGCCAAAACTGGCTAAATATGTACACTCGCAGAGTAACACATACAGAGAAGCAGCCCCTCCCCCCCCCCTAAACCACTGTACTACGCTCCCCTCGTAGTTCCGTAAAGCCCCGTTTACACCGAAGCGAACACAAGCGAACGAGCAGCAGCGAACGAGCATTCGCTCTGGTGTAAACGCTATGCGCGCGCTGTTCGGTCACGCTCGGTTCGCATTCGCAGGTGTTCGCTTGTGTTCCGCTGGGTGTCGGGCGAACCATCAAAGGAAGCTCGCGTACTCTCCGCTTCAGCGCTAGCGTATGCGACAAACAGCACACTGCCGCAAGGCGAGTATACGCAGTTTTCTCTTCCCTTCGCTCCGGTGTAAACGCTTATTCGCAAGTACAAGCCAATACGTGCGCGCACAGGCGAATTCCTGACGAATGCGCGTTCGCCTATGTTCGCTCGTGTTCGCTTTGGTGTAAACGAGGCTTAAGATTCTAGCCCGTGTCAGACGGTTCCCTGGCTTAGTATCGATAAACTACATTAGAGGCACTACTGAGGGTGCCTCTCGCACGTCAGAGGGTAGCGTGGAGGGCAGACTGAGGGGAGAGCCCGTGCCGCCTGCCACGAGGCTACGGCTGTGTCCGGCTTGCTGGTGTTTGACGGGAGGTGGTGGTGGTGGTGGTGGGGACAGCCGCTACCTGCCGCCTGCTCTGGCCAGTTTAAAGGGCTGCTTCTGACCGCAGCGTCATCATGGGACATCTTACGGAACTGCTGGAAAATCTCCCCCGCACCCCTGAGCGTAGGACCGGTCCCTTACGGAGGTTTCCCGTCTGTATATATTTGTCTGTGGTACAGTAGAACTCCCTCTAATCCGTCACCTTCGGGACCGGCACCATGGTCGGAACGGGAAAAAGGTAGGATTATCCGAAAAATCTAATTTTTATTGCAAAAAATATAAAAAGACATTTTGTACAAAAAATTAAACGATTTAAGAACTAAAAGACGTCTACAGTAATATAAAATGTTTTTACGCAGTGTTAAACCGTATATTAACTAAAAATGTCTATATAAACTATAATGTGTATTGGTTCTAAAAGAAAAAAAAACGATGTTATACACTGGGCAGAGTAACAGTTCATTTTTTTCTACCAATTCTTGAAACTTAACAGAAAATTCCTTAGCAGCTGCGGCATCGGCGAATAGTTTTTCGCCGGAAATAGAATCAAATCCGACACCATGACGAATTTTCCAACAATCAGTCCAGCTTTCACTGGCAGCAGATTTACTTTCGGCTTCCAGTTTTTTTGTGTAAAACTATCGCTTTTTCTTTGAGAAATGGCCCGGATATTAATTTCCTTTCCTTCTATCGTGACAAAACCACATCGACAATGCGTTACCAAGCAGTTCAAGTTTAGGCTTTTTTGTTTTGCGATTCTTCAGAGTGTTTTCACCATCAATCGTAACTGTATAGGATTCAATGTTTTCCCGCTTCTTCCTCCAATCCTTATTTGTTCTAACACCTACATTCAGTTTCTTTGCTATTTTTTGCAGCGATTCTCCTTCGTCCAGTATTTGTAGCACTGCTAATTTTTCATTTAGTGAAACAGTTACGGGTTTACGTTTGAATCCAGACATGTTGAAAAACACACAACTGTACACGGACTTAACCTAATGAGTACTGTAGAGAACACGGAGTAAAGCAAACAACGACGTTTTTTAATCCCAGCAACGGATAAAAATGCACAGTAACGTACAGTATAACAACATACACAGCGATAGACACCGCAACAATAGCCCGACAGGCGTCCAGTCAGTGACAAGTGGCCACAGGATCGCGAGCCTGACCATGGTCGGACTAACCGGAGTGTGACGAACCATCCAAGGTCGGATTACAGGGGTTCCTTTTTCCACAGAATTTTTGTACCCTTTCCTCTTACTTGTTGTTCACTGTCTCCTTCGAAGTACTCTCCTCCAGAATTGATACACCGCTTCCAGCGCCGTTTCCTCTTGCGGAGGCAGTCTCGGTACGCGTCTAGCTGCATCGCTCGAAGCGTCATCTGCGAATTTTCTTTTATATTGTCTACCGTCCAAATGTTCGACCTCTCAAAGGGGTTTTCAACATTCAAAATGAAAGTCCGCAGCGACCAGGTCTGGATAGTACAGAGGATGAGTAGCGCAGTGATTTCGTTTTTTATGCAGTAGTCACACCACCAATGATGGGGTTTGCGGATGCGTCGTCGTGATGCAAGAGCCACTAACTGCCTAGATACATTTCAGGCCGTTTCCTCGTCACACGATTTCATGACATGAGCCATCGTAACCTTCATGAGCTCGTGTGGTTTTGTGAGGTGACCGCCTTCTTACAATTTTTCGCCACCGTAATAGGCATTGGGACGACCATATATTTTCTAAGTGATTCAGTTGGGGCATATATGGCCGCCTTCTTACCTTTGTGAAGTTAGTGTTGCGAGAAATTGTAAGAATGCAGTAACCTCACCCCCGCGCGAGCGCATAACCGTTAAATGTTACATCCTTATGCAATCTCCCTCACAATCACTCTCTATTTAGTGCGTACAATTTCGTAGACGTTTCTACATGAGCGTCCTAGTTAGACTCTTCCTGAGCGAGTGTCGCCTTTAACTTCTGTCCAGCCATTTTTTAAACCATAGGAACCATCAAATGTTCAAATGTCTGTAAATCTCTCGGACCAAACTGAGTGGTCATCAGTCCGCAGCTTACAAACTACTTAAACCTAGGTAAACTAACCTAATGACAAACACACACAACCATGACCCAGGGAGGACTCGAACCTCCATGGCGAGCAACCGCGCGCTCCGCAGCGAGGCGCTTTAGACCACTCGGCTACTCCACTGCGGCGGCATATGAACCATCCGTAAGAGCCAAGTACGTCTTAAGGACCGATCACTTTAAACTTCCTGCAACATCATTCGGTGTGTAAAAGCTTTCGAGCAAAGTTTAATGCAGACGCAAATGCATTCACAATTGTTGACTGACAAAAAAGGTTAATAAATTCTTTCAGACAAGTACGATTATCGTTATTACTCACTTAATAGTTAATACGAGAACATTTCTTTCCGCATTTGCATTATCACAATTTTGGGGTGCGTGGTAGCAATCTGCAACACAGAGCAGTCGACACAGCATTCCAAAAGATCCCGACTTTGAATGGTCAGTACTTCGGGGAGCGAGGAAGTGCGGCGAATGTATCGCAGCCTTATGTCGCATCTTTGTTGGGGACTCACGACACACTAATTTATGTAATTTACCAATCGAGATTAAAATGGACATATACGTGGCCCGCGCTGCCGCCCCAGAGTACCGTTATTTGCTCTCGAGGACAATGATTTGATGACCACTGCACGGCTACAGTTTTTTACGATATCGAGTGGTAACAATCACTGAAAGGTCACCAACTGCTGACTGAAGTGAAAATACACTATTGCAAATAAATTGCACTGTATTTGAATACCGTACATTGAGCCTTCTGTTTTGGCCCACTTTAGGTTACGGTAGTAACACTAAAAGTGGGCCTTTGCGATCGTCTTTTGACAGCTCTAAATTTAAATGAAAATAACGGCTTAACTATTCATCTGACAGGAAAATTGAATAACCTAATTGGTAGAGGAGAAAATTCTTTAAAACTTAGGTCCCTTATGTTTTTTTCATATCTCGTATCGTTTGAGACATATTTCCAAAAATAACGGAGATGTCACGCGACATTCCTCGCCCAGAACTCTCTCCGGCATACGCCATCGTCCGTTGGGTATTTGATGACTTTCTTATTGTATCTTACACGTTGTCATTTCAAAGCAATGGTGCACTGAAGAATTAACAAAAACACATTGTTCTTCGTACGATAAATGATAATCTAGTGTCTACAATTGCCATAGTAGCATCAGTTAACAACGGCCATCAATAGTATGATTTTGATTGATAGCCGTAGCGTAGTGGGCAAGGCGTTGGACTATGACGTTGAAGGTCGGTGGTTTGGAGCCCGCCACTACCTAATTTTTTTTCTAGATTATTATTTTGAATGTCGCAAAAACTTATACAACTACAAACCTAAAGTGCGCCGTAAAACACGTCAGTGCGATTTTTTTTACTGCAAACGAAATAGCGATTCGCTTAAATTATAAGGTTAATATTGTAAACAGGCACGATATTTCGGCTGCCAGTCGTTCAACCATCTTCACGTGAGTGTCGGCCAAGCCTGGCACGGTCCTTATGCTGGAAATTGTTCAGCCACTGGCTGACAGTCACCTGACGATGGCTGACCGAGTGGCAGCCGAAATTCCGTGCCAGGAGGTTGACGTTTCGGGCTGTAAGCCCGAAACTTCATCGAATGTGCTGAAAGAGTGTCTGTTGTAAGGTAGTCTCTGACATGTACCGTACGAAATATACGTAGTACTCACCACCTCCTTGCTTCGATGTTAAAGTGTGCAAAATGCTTTTCAAGGTGTGAATAAAACTGTAGGTATGTGCCGAAGTCTGTTGTACGAGGGCGACGCCTGCCCCTGGGGTAGATGAAGAGGGGAAATAATTTTCTTTAAAATGTGATGCGCAAATCACTCGGCCTGGTGGTCTGGCCGAGCCACGGGCCGTGCCACGTGCTGCTGCTGCTGCTGGAAGTTTCCACACGCAGGTTCCCTCCCGACACGTGCCGGTCGATTCGGCGCTCCTTGGTGGCTCGGCTCTGCTGACGAGGGTCCGCCACCCTCGGAGACTCCGCAGACCCAGCCACCACCAGAAGCCAGCCGAGTGGTCTCGTGAGGCACGCTCTGTCGCGGTGTGAACAGCCGCCCGAAGAACGGGCGCTCTCTTACGCCCCGGCCTCCCACCTGACCAGATGTGCTCTCTTGAGCTCGCCCCTACTTACTTTCTTGCAACATGCACCTCTAGGGACAGGTGTCGACCTCCCCCCCCCCCCCGAGTCCCCTTTAGCACCATGTAATAACTTAATCCTTTCGGACCCTCTGGCTACAAATGTGTACATAAAGGCTAGTTTACACGACGACACTAGGTTTCATGAAACTGCGCTACTGGCCAGTGCGCATGCGTGGCAGTCGTTCGCGCAACTCGTTGGCGAAACTGAACAGTTTCGGCACCTTCCAACTTTGGCGCGTGTTTTTGGGTAAGGTGATAACCAATACAGAACAAAACACAACATAAAAGGGGGAAAGGAAGAAATAATTCTGTTTTTCAACATACATGCGATGCATAGGTGTTTGTGCCATTTTAACGATGAAAATTTCAGGAATAAGCAGTGCCGTGTTAGTGCTCTTGAAGCAATTATTCGTTAATTAAATATTGATGAGTTGACGATTAATGAATTGCAGATTAAAGTACATTCAATTGCACATACCTATACACATGAAGTATGGCAATTGTGGATTTGGGAACACGTTACAGTTTCTGTAGAGACGAATATCTATTTGACAAGAAAAGCGTTGGTGAAACTGAACAGTTTCGGCACCTTCCAACTTTGGCGCGTGTTTTTGGGTAAGGTGATAACCAATACAGAACAAAACACAACATAAAGGAGGGAAAGGAAGAAATAATTCTGTTTTTCAACATACATGCGATGCATAGGTGTTTGTGCCATTTTAACGATGAAAATTTCAGGAATAAGCAGTGCCGTGTTAGTGCTCTTGAAGCAATTATTCGTTAATTAAATATTGATGAGTTGACGATTAATGAATTGCAGATTAAAGTACATTCAATTCAACATACCTATACAAATGAAGTATGGCAATTGTGGATTTGGGAACACGTTACAGTTACTGTAGAGACGAATATCTATTTGACAAGAAAAGCCTAATGCATTTTGTAATTTCAGTTCTGGTAACGATGCTTCACGCATAACAGTATCTTGTTTCTTATTGCATTACTAACGCTGTTTAAAAGGAACGTAAACTGCTCTGGTGGCATTCTGAGTTGATTAAAATAACTTCTAGGGTCTTTCAGTAAGGTCGCTGACCAACCGAGCTGACGTCTTTTTTAATCCACTCACAAACCCAAACACATTTCTTTTTATTTTTATGTTTAGTATTATGCAGTGACTTCAGACAGAGAAACAATAGCTCCGCCGCAACTCTTACAGCTACCAAAACTTTCATTCTACGGTGACTACTTCAATCACAAAACAATGAGACTGAAGTGTATAGTATTGGCGCCATGTCTACAGAGATACACGAAACTAGCTGCGCGCAACTCATTTCATGAAACGAGTGTCGCAACCTAGTGTCGTCGTGTAGACTAGCCTTAACTTCTACAGTGTCTAAAATGGTTCAGAAGCGTTTTTCTCCATGGAAAGAACATGTATACGACACCTGAGTCTTCAATCTTTTCATCATGAACGATTACTGCCACCTGCGGAAGATCTCTATAAAATATTAAGAATAGAGTGTTGTAATGCGCAGCAGTTGGCGAACTTCAAAGAACAAGGAAATTGTGGGTTACTTGTATTCCACTGTATAAATGAAAGTAGTAGTTGTTATTCTGCGATGTAGTTATTGAACGATCAGTTGATTTAGTACAACAGTTGGTACTACAAAAATTAATTAATTTAGTCCTTAAAAAAGCCTTGTTTTTCAGTATACGCAGTGTTGTAGAATGAAAATTGGTGCATATAATTGCATAAATCTTGCTTATAAAATCATTGAAAATTTAATAGTATTACAGCATTAACAATAATTTCCTTCACAGAGAAAAAAATCGGGTCTGAAAGGGTTAAGGCAATAAAAGCCTCTTTTGATGCTATCTTAACTTCGCTCCTTCTCATTCAACCCCATGCCCACTACTCCGCTCAACCATCCTGGCACACTGTACTTGAAGTACTCTCCGCCATGCACGAAAGTTAATGTAGAGAGTGACCTTAGTATTGTTGTGATCAAAAAGATGAAGAAGCAGTCGTGTACCGCAAGATCGTTGCTAATCTCTCTGCACCCAGCAAGAGACAAGAATTTGCTGCGGCTGTGCAAACGATTTGCTGTCATCATTTGGTTCATAAAACCTATGTATGCCTTAACATAGCATTATAATTGATGGGGCACATGCATCTATTTGTTCACTATATTTTATGTAACATGTCTCGTGGTAAATATCATCAGGGAGAGAGAGAGAGAGAGAGAGAGAGAGAGAGAGAGAGAGAGAGAGAATGAGTCCCCAAGTCCCCACCTACTCCTATCCGTATCTTGACCCCCCCCCCCTCCCCCCCCTTTCTCATCTTCTTACTCTTCCCTACTTGCTTCTCTTAATCAAATGATAGATAGTGCAATATCTGAGTATAAGCATGTGTTATAACCCATTGGCACATTGTCTGTGTTTATATTATATTGTCAATTGGTTGTGTTGATTTTTTTTTGTACGCCCAGTCTTAGTAATATATTTAATAAGCTATCTGATATTTTCTTTACACTCAACACATTTTGTACCCATGTTTTTCGTAGTTTCTATGTCACTTAGCAGTGTAGAGGGCGCAAGATGGTGTTACATAAATTCATTCAAATAATATTTAAGTTTAACCCTGCGCCATCTGGCGGCTATTTAACCTAATTTACCTATTATGGCGTTCCCCCCTTCTTACCACAGTTTGGCATGAGGTTCTAGACGACATAGCCGGCCGTGTTGGCCAAGCGGTCTGCGGCGCGTCAGTCATGGTCTGCACGGTCACTGCAATCGGGGGGGGGGGGGTTCGAATCCCCCCTCGGGCATGGATATTTGTGCCGTCCTTAGTGATAGCTAATTTATAGGTAGTTTGTAAG
This sequence comes from Locusta migratoria, assembly GCA_026315105.1. NCBI lineage: Eukaryota > Metazoa > Arthropoda > Insecta > Orthoptera > Acrididae > Locusta > Locusta migratoria. The sequence continues at coordinate 244,975,655 of CM048744.1, read as the reverse complement.
TTTAGCGACTGATGACCCAGCAGTTAAGTCCCATAAGCTCTACAAACATTTGAACATTTTCTAGAAGACATACCTTGACTAGACATCCACAATGGTAGTTATATTTTACTTGGTCATCTCCAATAAGTTGTATTTTATTTACCATTTAAAAAAAGTTGTAAGTATAGTTTCATGAAATGTGTTTGTGCTCAGTATGTATTTTATGATTCAAATGTTCAAATGTTTGTAAAGCTTATGGGACTTAACTACGGGGTCATCAGTCCCTAAACTTACAAACTACTTACGAACTAGGACGGCACAAATATCCATGCCCGAGGGGGGGATTCGAACCCCCCGACCGTAGTGGCCGTGCAGACCCTGACTGAAGCGCCTCAGTCTCCTCGGCCACCGCGGCCGGCGAATTTTATGATTAACAACTGTAAACATCCGAAATGTAATTTATTTATTTATTGCCACAGATCTGACGATGATGCACCGAAAGGGGTAATTATAAAATAAAAACAGTGCGACCAACACATTTCAAAATTTTTTTATGCATGGATGATTCGGTGTCAGCCACGTGCAGTTGCACGGTGCCCTTGTGCAGACCGCAGAGCCGGAGACGGCCTCACAAGATACTGGGCGGCTATGCCATGACACTTGCTGTGCGTGCCCAGGCAGTTTCCTACAGCTGGTGGCAGTGAGGCGGCGTGTGCGTGTCGCTCGGAGCCGCAGGCCGTGTGCCGCCTGCCGCCTGCCCTGCCCTACCGCCCTTATTGATCTGCCAGCCTCCCGGCCGCCGCTGCGGGACACCTGCTGTCCCACACAGGGCAACGGCCAGACCCACTGCCTCGTGTCGCCTAGCGGCCTCACATCGACTCGAGTGGCGCCTGCAGTAGTGCTCGAGCGATCAAAAAATGTTCAAATGTTTGTAGAGTCGTCAGTCCCTAAACTTACAAACTACTTATGAACTAGCTAACACTAAGGACGGGCACAAATATCCATGCCCGAGGGGGGGATTCGAACCCCCGACCGTAGTAGCCGTCCAGACCGTGACTGGAGCGCCTCAGTGTCCTCGGCCACCGCGGCCGGCCTCGAGCGATCGTGAATCCTGCAGGGCTGTCCATCAATCCATCAAACCACCGAGGCGCGGTGAACAGCACGTACGAGGCATCCCAGATATGCACAAGGATGTTCGTGTCTGGGAGTTTGCGGAGGTGTTTACACTCAGAAGAGTGTCCTGGAGCCATTCTGACGTATGGGGTGTCACATCGACCTGCTGGAATTACTTAAGTCCGTCAGAATGCATGTTGTTCTTTTTGTTGTTGTCTTCAATCCGCAGAATGGTTTGATGCATCTTACGGCGGGGCTTTTTTTTTTTTTTTTTTTTAAGACAGGGAGGGTCGGTCAGTGCATCGTTGACAAAGTTCCTAAAACACCTCCCCTCTTTCATGCCTTCCGCCGGCCGCGGTGGCCGAGGGGACCAAGGCGCTCCAGTCACGGTCTGCACGGCCACTACGGTCGGGGGTTCGAATCCCCCCTCGGGCATGGATATTTGTGCCGTCCTAGTTCGTAAGTAGTTCATAAGTAGTTTGTAAGTTTAGGGACTGATGACTCCGTAGTTAAGTCCCATAGACTATACAAACATTTGAACATTTCCATGCCTTCCCTCGGTGATGTTACCAACGCACTTCGTGCCAGTGCCCTGGTTTGTAAACAGGACAGCACTACACGCGAGGTGCCGTGTCGATATGCAACTTCAGTGCATATCTAAAATCACTCTTTTTACTAACCTTCTGTCTCCTATCGTAGTTGATGTCCCATTGTGCAGTTGAAGCACACAGGTCGCGCATCCGTTGTACCTAAAGTGATGCTTAAAGAGGTGTTGAAATGTGGCTAGGAAGTACTGCACTACGATTAACTTTAGCTTTTGTAGGATACCAGTGCTTGTTATTATTGAAGAAATGCCAGTATATATACAACCACAAATATACAGACTGAGTAATATTAAATATATAAAAGATACATAACGTATAAATGGTCCCTGGCCCGCACTAAACTAACATGAATGTGCAAGGTATCAACGGTCGGCGCTCGACTGACTGCCGCCGCCTCTCGCTGCGCGCCACAAGCCAAGCGAAACTTCTAGACTAACAGTACAAAATAAACAAAGAATTAAATCTTTGAATTAACTGAAATATAGCTTAGCACAAAAGCATTACAGAATGTATACACATAATTTTTAATAGACGTAGGAAAGTTAAATATTAATAAAAGAGGCTTAAAGTTTTCGCGGACAACTAGTAGAGGCGGGAGCCAATCAGATCTCAACTTGCAATAGGAACTGAACTTTCCCACGGGATACAAGCTCATCTACTGTCTCTCTCTCTCTCTCTCTCTCTCTCTCTCTCTCTCTCTCTCTCTCTCTCTCTCTCTCTCTCTCACCCTTTGTATTACGTAACACATTTCTCCAACCAAGAAAACTTCTTTAAAATCTAATACATTGAGATGCGAAATAAACGGCTCCATGTCAGCCCCCTCACAAGCTCTCCACGCTACCCTGTCCTGTGCAAGTCTCTTCATGTGAAAATACTTTCCGCAACCAACATCCCTTTAAATCTGCTTACTGTATTCGTCCCTCAGTCTCCCTCTACGATTGGTAAGTGTAGTATTCCTTAATGTCTCAGGATGTGTCCCACCAACCTATCCCTTCTCTTAGAATACGCCAGAAATTCTTTTTCTCCCCAATTCTGTTGAGCACCTCCTCATTAGTTACGTGATCTACCCATGTAATTTTCATCATTCGTCTGTAGCACCACATTCCTAAAGCTTCTATCATCTTTTTATCTGTACTCCTTACCGTCCACGTTTCACTACCATAGAGTGCTACACTCCAGACAAATGCTTTCAGAAAGGACTTCCTTACATTTAAATTAATATTGGATGTCAATAAATTTCGCTTTTTTAGAAACTCTTTTCTCCCCAAAGACATTATGCATTTTATATATTCTTTACTTAGGCTATCAGACGTTATCTTGCTACCCAAATAATAAAATTCATCTACTACTTTTGTCTCATTGCCTAATTTAATTCCTTCAGCATCGTCTGATTTTCTGACGCTACATTCCATTATCCTTGTTTTACTCTTGTCGATATTCATCTTATAACCTCTTTTCAAGACATTTTACATGCCATTCAATTGCTCTTCCAGATCCTTTGCTGTCTCTGGCAGAATTACTATGTCATCGGCGAACCGCAATGTTTTTATTTCTTCTCCCTGCACTTTAATGCCCTCTCCAAATTTCTCCTTGCATTCCTTCACTGCTCGCTCAATGTACAGATTGAACATTAATTGCGAAAGGCTACAACCATGTCTTACTCCCTTCCCAACCTGTGCGTCCCTTTCATGCCCTTCGACTCTAATAACCGCTGTTTGGTTTTTCTATAAGTTGAGTATAACTCTTCGCTCCCTATATTTTACCCCTGCTACCTTCAGAATTTGAAACATTGTATTCCAGTCGACATTGTCAAAAGCTTTCTCCAAATCTACAAACGCTAAACACGTACGTCTGCCTTTCCTTAGCCTGTCTTCTAAGATAAGTCGTAATGTGAGTATTGCCTCCCGTGTTCCAACATTTCTCCTAAATCCAAACTGATCTTCCCCAAGGTCGGATTCCACCAGTTTTTCCATTCGTCTGTAAATTATTCGTTTTGCACCGATGACTTATTAAACTGACAGTTCTGTAATTTTCACGTTTGTCTGCACAGAATGCATAACGAACATGAATGGATGCTGGTGGACGTACAGGATGCGTACCTACATGTTACCTGTGAGATTCATCAGGGGTCCCATATCATTCCAACTGCACACCCCGACACCATTATAGAGCCTTCACCAGCTTAAACAGTTCCGTGCTGCCATGCAGCGTCCGTGGATTCACGAAGTTGTCTCCATACCCGTAAACGTCCAACCGCTTGGTGCAGTTGAAAACGGACCCAGACGACGTTTTCAGTTAATCAGCAGTCCGATGTCGCTGTCGCCGCGGCCAGGCGAGGTGTAACCACTGTGTCGTGCAATGGCCTTCGGCTGCTATAAGCCCATGTCTGTGATGTCTCGTTGAGTGGGTCGCGCGCTGACACTTGTTGACAGCCCAGCAGTGAAATCCGCTGCGATTTGCGGAAGTGTTCAACTTGCGTCGCGGTGAAGGATTCTCTTCAGTCGTTGTTTGTCCTGTTCTTGCAGGATGTTTTTCTAGCCGCACCGATGTCGGGGATTTCAAGCTTTCAACCTGTGGTTCGGGACCCCCAGTGGGGTCGCAAAAACTAGCCGGGGGGGGGGGGGGGGTCAGCGTCACACAAGGAAGTACTGTCGCCATTCAACAACCAGTCCAGTGCACCTTCGACGGCGAAGGGTTCCGTAATTCAAAAATATACGCCTAATGGGAAACAGAAATTTACTTTTTGTTAAAATTATACAATTCCTTCATTAACACTGTGAACTGGATGCAACGTAGGTTCTATTGTATTATCGTGTGTTTACGATGAATAAGCGCAGTCTGAGAACGGTTTTCAGGAACCAGTCGTTAGATAAATGTTAAAAATGCAATAATTAATTCTAAGAAATAATAAAAAAATCACATCTTTAAAAATTTTCTGTACAGTGGGAGCCTTGTTAATCAGCATAATTTGTTTCTGAATCTTGCCCAAGTTCGAAACACTCGTTATGCAAAATACACATATGTCGGAAACGATGTAAGATAGTGTTTTCCATTAAAAACAGCGTCGAACAATCTACAAGAAAGCCGTGGCAGCTGGAGGAACCATACATCCGCTGCCTTTGAGATAACGAACATACTTTTGTTTGGGGGTTTGCCAGAATATTTCTAATTGAAAGGGGGTCGCATATTGGAAAACGTTGGACATCACTGCCGTATGGGAGTGCGAGGCGTTAATGGCTACTAGATTCACCTCCAGGTGCATTTCCTTATATTCACATAAAAACCTAACTACATTCTGCAATGGCACGAGCAATAACTTTCCAAGTGTCGTTAACCGTCATTCACACACAAACAACTAATCTGTGACCCCCATAAACAGTGAATATGTCGCACTTAAACAATCAGTACAGAGCACCGCGTTTGCTTTGCTTTGCTGTGACTACAGTGTGTCTCAAATTACTGAATTTATGTCCTGTTTGTGTTACACATGAAATTTTCTTAAAAGCTGTCGTTACTGTGTGGGGACGTGATCTGATGACGGTTTCGTTTTAGCCGCGGCGGATTAGCCGTGCGCACTGCAGCGCCTTGCTGCGGTGCGCGCGGCCGTTTGTCATCGGGGGTTCGAGTCCTCCCTCGGGCATGGGTGTATGTGTTGTTCTTAGGTTAGTTGACCTAGGTTTAAGTAGTTCGTAAGCAAGGGAATAATAACCAAGCAGTTGAGCCCCATAGATTTAAAACCATTTCAACGGTTTCGTTTTAGCTGATATTTTTAAATGACGGTTTTAATTATACCCCTCTCCTGAACCTAATTATCGTTTTCTTGTGTTTCAGGTGAGTACCCAGTGATGAATGCCTCTGCACCAAGCAAGTACTAGCTGGTGAGTTATTTTTCCTTCTCTTTCCACGACGATTTCCAAAGTCCTGCATCCCGAAACAGTGCAGGAAACTGTACCAGGGTTTTGAATACATAAGAGCTTTTGAGTTAAATGTGAAATTTAAAAGCAATTGTCTTACGAGATACGGAACTTTTTGTTTATATTCACATTTACGTTCGACTCTGTGGATATTCCATTTTGGAAAAGAAAAAGGCTAACACTGTGATACCTGCCGACTTTCACGGTTTATCCGTACAATTTACCGAAATTGCAGCATTTTACGATTTTACGGATGGCCTGTGTTGTTTAACGACTTAGAGGGCAAACATTTGAAACATTAACATTTGATAATCACCCTAAAACCGTACAATCATCTATTTGTGACACTCGAATGCAAGTCTGCGATAGAAGATAACAAGTTCTATGGTAACGATTGGTGTGATGTTTGTATCGTCATTATATCGGGATAACAGTTCTTCGATGTGAATCTTAGGTTTCGACAAACTCTGCATCGAAAACTCTGCATCGCAAACTCAAGAAAGTGATCATGAGTTAGTTGTTGGCATTCAGACCGAGAACATATTGATAGATCTCCAGGATACAGAAAAATTCCTTTTCGTCAATGAGAAAGTACTTTTGTACGTACTGCCTGTGACTGCGTCAACAAGTTTGCTCTCAAGGCTTGACAAAATTGAAGATACAGTTTTCATCCATTCGTTTTTCATTAGAAACGTTTCCCATATTGTTTCCAAGGAAGAGAATGACACCACAGATGAGATGGTGAATGAGCTTCGGACGCAGTTAACATCACGTAGAGGACAATTTGGTTGCAAATCAAGGTGCTGCAGATGATTCCAGTTGGACACCAATACGAAGAATTGGACATCTCTAGAAATTCTGTTACACTTACGTAGTGGTCTCTATTCTCACCACAGCCCATAGTAATGGAAAATGTGAACCTGTTGTCAACCTTGTGAAGAAAAATAGAAGAGACTTCAAATCATCCATGTCCAATCAATCTCTCGAGTCTTTGTATTTTGGAGAGCTATAGTTCTGATACCTTTCAAGACAAAATCAAGACATCTTGCAGGAAGCTGTGAAGATCACAAATATGACTTCAAAGTCGAACCGGCATGTGATTTGCAGTGTGTGTTATATCTTGCCTATGTTAAGTTAAACTAGTTTTATTGTTAAGATTACCTGACATATTCCGTTTTGGAGGCGATCTGATCGTTTTATAGTTTTCAAAATGATCGCAAATTCATAATTTATTCACTGACGACGGGTTTCGGTGAACTGTGTCACCATCATATGGTCACATACATATTACAAGCTGGTCATCTGTCAAAAATATAAAAGACATGCAAGAAATAACGTAAAAACATAAAAAATAACATACATTTGGGATTAAGAGGCACTTATCCTACCTTGTTAAAAATTGGGTATAATTTTTATATAGTGACTAAGTGCAATGTTGCACTTGTTATTTTATACTCAATTTTTTAACGAGGTAGGATAAGTGCCTGTTAATCCCAAATGTATGTTATTTTTTATGTTTTTACGTTATTTCTTGCATGTCTTTTATATTTTTGACAGATGACCAGCTTGTAATATGTATGTGACCAGACGATGGTGACACAGTTCACCGAAATCGGTATTCAGTGAATAAATTATTAATGTGCGATCTTGGCATTTCATTTTGAAAACTATAGTTTTATTGTGTAAAGCCTTTTTCAACTACCGTACATCTGCTTAATTTATCAAGGAAGTCTTCTTATGTATGCTCCAAACCAATATTCACCACGCCTGCGGCAATTTAACATAGATTTCTTCTTGATTAATACGTTCATCTAGAGACGTTGGCGTAGGATGTAAGTGGATATGACCTAAAAGTATTATTTTCATGAAGCCGTGGTATTTTGGCATTCGCCGGACTTTTTTTTTCGCGCGTGATTTTTACTGATAGCCCTTTTCAAAAGCTGGCAGGTATGATTGTGATAACGATGTTCGGAAATTAATCTTTTATTCATATATGGCCTGGACAAAAAGTAACAACTACTGTTGTTTTTCTCGGAGACGACATTATTGAGAGAGATGCTTATCGTTACACACTTTGCTTGCTTATAATCGCCCCGTTATTTACGACGTTTTGCCGAATGTCAGGAAGGCGTCGTATACGACCTGCGCGTCTATTTTTGACGACTTTGTGTCTTGCCCGCCCAATAGCGTAGAGGAGTGTCGTTCAACGTGTGGGTCGCAAAGACTCGGGCAGTCGCGGTGGCGGGAGGATGCAGCGGCGGCGTGCTCGACAGCAAATCTACGTTTCGTGAAATTCAACTGCTGTGGCAGAGGGAGCGCACGGAAGGGACAGGATTTCATAAAAGCCGCTCAATCCGTAGGTGGAAACTCGTCTTTGTTGTGACACGTTTTGGGTGGCCCTCAGTGAGACATCGAAAGAGTGGCAGATACAAGATGCACCTATGCCACTTTTCATTTCTGATGATGGGCCGGCCGAAACGCGCAACAATGAAGCCATTTTTCCACCTCATGATGAATTGTTTAATTAAGCGACTTAACAGCTTTTGTGCTGTACTGCTACAGATATTTGCAATGGTCGCCATCTTCGCAATGGTCGCCATCTTCTTGTATGACTTCGTCACATGTCCAGATATTGTTATTGCAGGAAAACAAATATCGCTAACATAATAGTATTTTTATTCAATACATATTAATACTCTTTTACTACTGGGTGATAGTAGTTTGCTGCTGGTAACGAATTTTCAGTGCAGTATTAATTTTAATCTACTGATACCGATACTTTGCTGATGTTTGAGCACCCTTGAAACATTAAGAAGTAATACATTAGCTATGTTTTTATATTCGAACAATAAACATGTCGCCTGAAATTACGCATTGTGGTTTTATTAGTCTTGTCAGACGGCCGCGGTGGCCGAGGGGACTGAGGCGCTCCAGTCACGGTCTGCACGGCCACTACGGTCGGGGGTTAGAATCCCCCCTCGGGCGTGGTTACTTGTGCCGTCCTTAGCTAGTTAATAAGTAGTTTATAAGTTTAGTGACTGATGACCCCGTAGTTAAGTCCCATAAGCTATACAAACATTTAAACATAGTCTTTTTTCAGTTTTTATTGGTTTCCGCTACTGCAGCTTTCACCAGATGTGAATGGCTGCGCAGATATTAGATTCATCTAAGAAAGAAAATTACTTTGCTTTTGGAATTAGTGACATAGTTTCATTACGGTCCTGAGAGGGGGCTCGCCGGGCATTTTTACTCAGAAAGGGGTCGCACATTCAAAAAGGTTGGAAAACACTGCTTTACAGTGTTACCCATATTCACGGTGCACTCGCGAAATGGTCGTACGGGAAAAACCGCACCTCGGAGATGTTTGGTTCCATCTCTCGTGCTACGACCATAATCTGCGTTCGAACCAATTTAAATAGTTCGAACCTGCCGTTGTAACAGCGGAAACAGACCTAAAGCCTGTGTCACACACCTGTTGTCTTGTGCAGGCGTTTCCTACCGCATCGCCTTCTTCTGGTTGTTTTCATATGTCTAAGTTTGCAGATACCAGTTTGTTTGGCTGTCACCGTTGGCGTCACCGTTGGCGGTGCTGTTATTACACTTTGTTCGCCAACTATACCACCGGTGTCGCAGCCGCCACTCGGTTCAAATGTTTGTTAAGCTTATGGGACTTAACTGCCGGGTCATAAGTCCCTAAATTTACAAACTAGAGACAGCACAAACATCCATGCCTGAGGGAGAATTCAAATCCCCGACGGGGAACGGTCTCGGGCAGCGGAGAATAACGCCTCAATGCGCTGGGCCATTCCGTCGCGGCGCTACTAGGTAATAGAGTAGTTGGTTCTCTTGTGCGAAGACTCTGTTAGAAGTCATGTACACCACGACTAATGCCCAGAGGAAGTTCACCATTCATCGTTGGAACAGGAATCTATGTTTATTGCATATAGACGTCAGTTAAGTCGGGATCATCGTCAGTGCAGTAATATTCATCAAGAGACCTCCCCATATATTATCAAAATTTCACAATTATCGGACATACACAAAGATGACTTGTCAGAACTGTGGTACAGATTCCTACTGTTGTTTTCACAAGCCGTGTTTGTGGATGTACGTCCTCAGATCTTAATTACTGCATTGAAAATTACCACAAAATAATTAAAATCTTTATCAAATAATTATTTCTTTTCCGGCGACCAATGGTGAGCTACTTCGTATCATTAGTCTGTTTTCGTCGCAGTCTCTTTCTGAAAATTTTATTTAAGTGACGTGTGTAAACTGCAAACTACCGCTGTGGAAAGGAGTGTATGCGCAGACGCAATACGAGAGAGAAACCTTTTGTTGGAAGAAACCGTGAAAGAGTGTCAGAAGTTATCAGACACAAAAGCGAATACTGGAGATTTCGTGTGTACATTTGAAGGAGCTTATACGTATATTTGCTGTCCGACGTGTCCCGTCATCACTGGTCCACAGTAGACTGACAACGTGGTGGCCAAACCGAGTGCTGGTGGCAGTACTGCCGGCCAGTGTAATAGAGCCTTGCTAGTGACGAACACAGCCACCGCTGGCGCCTAGTGTAATAAGCCACCCACAGTTGATTCGCCGTTCCCAACGCCGTTTTTTCTTCTGGAAACCGTCCCTTGCTGGATCATGCGAAATGCCGACTGAGAATTTTCTATTGTATCGTTTATTGTTATATGTCTTCGTCTTTTCAACGGGTTTTCAAGTTTGGAAAAAGAAGTCCGTATGTACCAGTTCTGCAGAGTATGATGGACGAAGCAGCACAGTGATTTCGTTTTTTATGCAGTAGTCACGCACCGACACGGATGAATGTGCGCGTGATGCAAGAGCCATGAATTGTCTCGCCACATTTCTTCTCGCACATTCATAGTATTATCGACTAACACTTTGTCCCTGTGGCACGAATACAAGAAGAAACCAATGCTTCATAGTCGAAGAAAACTATCAGCGTGGCTTTTCATTTGACCTGAGGAGTTTTTTTATTCATTTATATTTTCCTTGTATAAAGTTTCCGACCCATTGTGAAGAGTGAACGTTGGTCTCGACATCATACGCCTAGAGCCACGTTTCCCTACCAGTTGTGATTCTGTTAACCCTTTAGTGACCAAATTTTTTCCAGAAGTTGTAGACTTTTATGAATACTTTATTGGGCTAAGAAGCCATACATAAATTCATAGTTTAAATCTTGAAAGTGAGAGTTTAGCCTACAGGTATAAAAATTAGTGGGAACTATATCCTTTATTTTGAGTACAAAAACTATATCAAACATTTGATTTACTTTTGTATTAGTTCACATTGTCCATAGAGTTCACTAAGGTGACGCACTGTGGAACCTCGAGAAGCATGGTGCTACACACAAAGGTACACGACAGTTGCTACACATTATTTTTGTCCTCTTTTCTTCGGTTTTGGTGCTGCACTGTAGTCATTTTGTTGGCAGATGAGATCAACTTTCGCCAGACGAACTTCATCTGGAACTCCAGATACACCTCTTCCGGTGTCTGAAAATGAACGGACCTTCCTTTCCACATAAAGTTGGCATTGACAACAGCTAAATCTACAAGAATAACTACGATGCCGATTGCACAGCCATGCACAATGCACTTCACACACGTTCAGTGGGAAACATAGTTCCAACTAAATTACCTTGTAATATTTATGAAATTTTCATTGATATCCAGCAAATATACACTAATATTATCTCCCTCGTAAATATAAAAGTAGGCAAATACAACACAAGTCACTTCACACGCAAAAGGAAAGCACACTATACAAAAAACGCTGTTACGGTCGAAACAGTGGCTTGTTTTCCCGCGGAAACTGCTGTTCTGCATTGACTGACTAACAATGTAGAAAATTCGATTAATGATGAAAATTATTTTTCAAAAGAGAGAGATTGGCTGGCCAGTACTTACCTTTGTGCTGTACCGCCGATAGTTACGCTAACCCCTCCCCTTCGTCCATCGTCAGCTCACCTATTCATTATCCCTTCCTTACCTCTCTCTCTCTCTCTCTCTCTCTCTCTCTCTCTCTCTCTCTCTCTCTCCATGTGTGTGTGTGTGTGTGTGTGTGTGTGTGTGTGTGTGTGTGTGTGTCCATCTTTCCCTGTTAAAGAAAAAACGTTTTAGACAACCCCCCGCCCCTTCTACACCCCTCAACATCCTTCAGTTCACTCATCATCTTTTCTCTTTACTACTTGATCTTTCCTCTTCGGTTATATACTCTCTGACTTGGCTCAGTACGAACATGCAGTATCTCTGACGTCCATACTCCCGAAACACCACCTTCATGACCTAGGTCGTGTATCACCTTTCTATTCCCATCCTTTCTTCTTCCCTTCTGTCCCACCTGATGAAGGAACTGTGTTCCGAAAGCTTGTCCTTTTTCGTCCCCCCTTTTTTTTCTGTTTCTTCATTTGTGTAACTATGTACAGCACAAAGGGCCGGCCGCGGTGGCCGAGGGGACTGAGGCGCTCCAGTCACGGTCTGCACGGCCAGTACGGTCGGGGGTTCGAATCCCCCTTCGGGCATGGATATTTGTGCCGTCCTTAGTATACGGTAGTTCGTAAGTAGTTTGTAAGTTTAGGGACTGATGACCCCGTAGTTAAGTCCCATAAGCTATACAAACATTTGAACAGCACAAAGGTAAGTACTGGCCAGCCAATCTCTCTCTTTTGAAAAATAATTTAACAATGTAGAAACACAACCACTTTTGCGTGTCTATTGACAATCTGTATGTAGTTAGCACACTCTAACAGATAGGGTAGCACAAGCTAGAAGTGAGAACACGGATTACCACTGAACTTATAGCGAAAATAAGCAAGTGGGAACTATGGTTTCCACTGGTCACTAAAGGCTTAATGAAGATCTCGTTCTCATACAGAGTAATCGTAAGTGAACAGCTCTGGAAGGACTGTAGTTATAGGCCAAATTTAAATACAATTTGTAACTCTGGCCATCACCTGAAAGACACTTATAAGAAGTTTCCAGTCTCGGCTACTCTCTTACAGAAACCCCTTACGATAGACCGCTAAGCCTCTCCGTAGTAATACGAGGAGTCTCGTAAGCAGCGGCACCCTCTGCCTCTGTCATTGCTCTGTATGTGGATAGCAATAGTTGGAAAAATAACCTCTGACTGTTTACCTTTTGTAGAACTCCGTTGCATAACTTTGGGTGCAAGAGGTGCTATTCTAACCGTAAGTGGCGACCTTTCCGAGTGGCGGCAGCGTTTCTCCCATTAATTCCGACAATGGGAAGTGAACCCGCAGTAAGAGGAGTGGGGAGTGGAGGAGCGGAATGTCGGGAGCAGGAGGCACCGACTGAATGGAGGCGGCGGTTGGAAGCCGTCCAGTAAGCGCGCTAATGCGCTCTGCCGCCGCCTCTTAGCGGCCCATTGCCAGCGCAGCGACCAAGCTCTGCTGCGTACACACAGCCACGTGGCCCGTGCACAGTACAGTGTACGGCCGAGCTCCCAGACTACACCTGCCGCCGCGCCTGCCGTATACTGAGCCCTCCCCTCCTGTGTAGCCTGACTACACAAAATCCGCCTGCAGTTCGCTTTCGCCGCCTGCTTCGGCTACTCGATTTCACCCTTCCTTCCACCATTCGGTTGCGCGAGAGCCCATTGCCACCGTGGCATCAGGCCCAGGTTCACACCCACCTTGAACTTAGTTCGCTCCCTAAGGAGAGCACTCCGGATTTGGTATACCGCTCGAGGCTTGCCGAACTCCGTTCGCGGCTTAATAATACCATATTTATTTACACTGATGGTTCCAAGAGCACTGCCGGTGTCGGGTCTGCCTTCGACGTCGGGGACGACGTGTTCCAATACAAGCTCCCTGACCGGTGCTCGAATTTCACGGCTGAGCTTTTTGCTCTCCACCAGGCTGTTTTATATACCTGCCGCCGCCGCCATCCTTTTTATGCCATCTGTTCGGACTCCCTTAGTGCCCTGCAGAGTCTTAGCGATCCTTTCTCGACCCATCCTGTCGTGTATCGAATCCAACGCTCCCTTCAGTTGCTAGCAGATAACAGCTGTCACGTTTCTTTTCTGTGGCCACGTGGATGTGCCCGGGAATGAGACTGCTGACATTGCGGCCAAGGCAGCAGCTCTTTTGCCTCGCATGGCTACTTTTTGCGTCCCATCAGACGATATTCAACGGGCTCTTCGCCGGAGTATTCTGTCGTCCTGGCACAGTGCGTGGTTCTCACTCCACGACAATAAACTGCGAACCGTAAAATCGATCCCGGCTGCTTGGAGGACCTCCTCACGCCCCTCTCGGCGAGAGGTGGTCATCGTGGCCCGATTGCGGATCGGTCACTGCCGATTCAGCCACCGTCATTTGCTAACCGCTGACCCTGCACCGCTGTGCTCCTGCGGTGAATTGCTGACGGTGCGACAATGTTTTACTGTCTTGTCCTAATTTTAACCATCTCCGTGTAGCCCTTAATTTGCCGTCTACTCTGGAGGAACTTTTAGCTGATGACTCAGGAGCAGCTGCTAGAGTTTTGCGTTTTATCAACATGGCCAATTTATCAAAGGATATTTAATCCTTCTATTTGATGTTTTTTATCCTTCTGTTTTAGCTTTCTCTTGATACTCCCCTTTTTGGCAGTTATCAATTTTTTCGAGATCTGCCGAATCTCTGTTCCGATCCGGCGGCTAATGTCCTGAGAAGTCGTGCGCACTAAAAAAAAAAAAAAAAAAAAAAAAAAAAAATCCGTGACGAATAAGGCAGATTTTATTTGAATATCTCTCTCGCTCTCTCTCTCTCTCTTCCGGATATTCTTCTGCCTAAGACTCCTCCATTGACGAAAAATTCTCAATAATTTAAAATAATTGGTTAATGGGAGATAAGGAATAAAGAAATAGAGAAGGGAAAGAAACAGATACAGATTACAATTTTACCTTTAACTTGGGGTGGGGGGGGGGTAGCTTGATCTGATTTATGTTTATTACGTTCTTTACTCAGTCTTTTATCTATATGACAGGATTAATTCAACATCATCATTATGATCATCATCATCATTACACACTGTATATGTCTTTCAGCGTTCAGTCTGAAGCAAATAAAATACCTCCATGCACAGCAATCTATTGGCCATTCTCTCGATTTCCACAAATGTAATCCTGTTTCTGTCATCATTCCTATCCCATTCTACCTCAAAATCTGACACCACATTGAACGTTTCACCTACATTGAGCAATTCTTCAAATATTCCCCCTTCAAAATATTAACTGCCTCTGCCCAAGGTATCCATAGGGTTCACTAGCAACTTTCCTGACCTGTCGAAAACACTTGTTAATTCCTTCTTCCCTCCCTTCTGAAGATTGCTAATTACGCTCCAGAAAGGTTTCCCCGCGCCTTGACCCATAGTTTATAACTTATTTCCAAAGTCTTATGATGATTTCTGCTTAGATTCTGCATTTATCTGTTTGGCACTGTTTCTTTCTTCAACATTAACTTTCTCTCTCAACCTGATTTCTAGTATCGAACCATCTTTTGAAACTCCTTTATCTTTTTACACGTAGCCTTGACACTGTCTTTCCACCAAGCTGTTTGCTTCCTCCTGCTCTTACACACTACTGTTCCAATACATTCTCTAGCCACTTCTACTGTGTGTCTCTGTACCTTCTCCATTCCTCTTCCAATGACTGTAATGACTACCTTCAACATATTTGTGCCTGACTTCCTTGTCAAGGAGGTTCTCCACTCTTATTCTTCTACATATGGTCCTGACCTTCTGCACTGTAGTCATGTTCTAGTTCATGAACCACTGGCACTGTATGAGTGACCAAATAAGTGCTGCTGACAGTTGGGATACCAGTTACTTTGGAATAAGATTGGCATCTCGGACATATTCTGCGTCGTGACCACCTTTATGCTCAGACGGCAAAGACTACCACTGTTAGTCCCTCAACCCAATGGGACCGCATGCAAGTAAGGCTAGAAACCTGCTTCCCAGGTACTTCAATACGATGCTGGCAACAATCAAATCAAAATTCCTTGAAACTTTAGAGTTGACAGAGTCCCACCTCTAATTGACAGACCAGGGACTCATGAGATACGACTTGACAGAATTATTAAAATTAAAAGGGGAATGAACCAGAAACTACTTTAAATAGTCATTAAATGCGCTGCCACGTAATTAATCAAACGAAAGTGATATCAGGTGACTGTGCACTCTTTAGTGCAGTGGAGGAAGGAAGTCGGATTCGTTCATCGTCGTCATACAAATTGGCAGAAATCTGAGTTGCGTTGAGATCATCTCGCTGAACTGCCGGGCAGATGGTTTGCTAATGGCACCTGAAATCTACGACTTACGAGTGAAGTGTGTAGAATGTTCGGAATCTGCTCGCGTGCTAGAGCGCGCGCCACATAACTTGGCGGGTGGACTGGCTCTGCTGCGCAGGTAGTTGTGTGGTGGTGGGGGGACCAGCTGTCGCAGCGTAGCCGGACTGTGCGTTGGCTGCACTCCGTTCCATTCCGCAGTCAGCTGCTGACTGCCGCTTAGCTTTAAAGTTACGGACACATACAAGCGTAAGGAAATGTCAAGCTGCGAGTCTTGAACGCACACGGCTGTATAAAAACTTTAATGCAGAGAAACAATGATCGTTTGATTGTTGGGAAAACTGTGGCGCATTTACGAGTATTTATGAGTCTCTTTCTCTTGTACCTATCATGTTTACACGGCAGCGCATAATTTTCGGAACGGCACAGAAATTCATTTCGTAGCTCAGTCGATTAACACGAGATATCTGTAAATTATATACACAGTTCTTCTAGGGACACCAATCTTACCATTATTACTGAAAAAACACATTAGACGTTCACGACAGATTACGAATTCAAATTAAATTAATTGTGAAGATAAAAAAAGTGATAAATTAGAAATTGAAATATTTTAGATTTTTCCCTTAATTATATCTTGAAATCTGGATTTTTCGAAGCAGTTATTAAAATACTTTATCAATGACTTAAGTGACATATCACATGGAATGACAGAATAATTGTATATGTTTGGCATTGTACAAGACAAGGAGACTATCTAAAAACGTTACAAGCGATGCCGGCCGCGGTGGCCGAGGAGACTAAGGCGCTCCAGTCACGGTCTGCACGGCCACTACGGTCGGGGGTTCGAATCCCCCCCTCGGGCATGGATATTTGTGCCGTCCTAGTTCGTAAGTAGTTCATAAGTAGTTTGTAAGTTTAGGGACTGATGACCCCGTAGTTAAGTCCCATAGACTATACAAACAATTAAACATTTCGTTACAAGCGACACATGTTCAGTCTTCGTAGACTGATGCCCATCAAGCAAGTGCTTACTGATCAAAGCGACGTGTTTCACATTTCGTGATTTATTACTACCCGGTGACCATGCTGTCTTGCAAGTTCATCTACCGCGTAAGTGCTGTATTTGGGCTTGTATGCATTTACAAGCATGAGCAATTCTGCCCTGTTTTCTGACGCACTGTGAGGAATTCCATTATATGTTAGCCACGAAATAATTTCGTCCTTTCTGGTATTTGAAGCAGGAACTCTGTTCACTTGCACAGGGTGCACACTTGCATTGTCCATAACGATAACAGAATACTCGGCCAGGTATGGAAGCAGTTGACTTGTAAACCACTGACTGAAGACTGCGTAAGTCATTTCAGAATGGTAGACCAGTTGTCGCTCCGCACGGTACGACACGAACTCGAGCGCGCGCAACGGCTGACTGACGGCTATTGGCCAGCAGGTCACGTGACGTGACGTAGGCCTACCTGCGCTTCTGCGCATCCAGACCTCACCCGCCAAGTTACGTGGCGCGCGCTCTAACAGCAGGTAATGTTATGGCTTCTAGCATGGTAGATATGAATACTGATCACTGGAAGTAATTAAAGCACTTTCCAACGACCAACCGTTTGCAGGCTTGGCAATCGACTGCCATACACGATGCCCGAACATAGTAGATACTTCCCTCAGTCTACACTTAGATGATCATAATGAATAAGCAGGTGTTGCGTTAACCTTGGTCATCAGATTACTATTCGTCATTGATAAACAATTTTCAATCGGTGTTCCAATAACTTCAAACAGAATAAAATTTACCATAACGGTTGATAACAATTACCAATAACAGAGCGAAGCCGCAGTGGAGTGGCCAAGCGCATTGAGGCGCTATGCTCAGAGCCCGAGGCCGTTCCCTGTCGAGGGGTCGAATCCTTCCTCGGGCAAGGATGTTCATGCTGTCTTTAGTATAAGGTAGTTCATAAGTAGTTTGTAAGTTTAAGGACTGATGGCCCCGGAGTTAAGTCCCTTAAGCCTAACAAACATTTGAACAGGGCGAATCCATCCTACGTTCCAATAGGAAGACGACTCCGTACCGAAAGACAAAGAATTTCATTAAGTATCTTCTGGTACTGCGAACAGCATGACGTAACCAATAGTCAGGGAGAGTCGCAATCACAAAATTTCACTGTTTCATAGTTAATGTTTTTATTTATTTTTTATTAGGAAACAACACAAATGTCAATCAATTTTTGTGCTGTTATTAATTGATTCAGGGTTATGGTAGTGTAATTTTGTCATGTCCGCTGCGAGGAGAGCACAAATGCTCTGCGCGAGTAAAGAAATTCTACCAAAAACAGCAGCAGAGCCACTCCCGTATTCGTACTCGTGCGCGCGCGCGCGCGCGCGCGCGCGCGCGCGTGTGTGTGTGTGTGTGTGTGTGTGTGTGTGTGTGTGTGTGTGTGTGTGTGTGGCAACTACTGCGCTTGTATTGTGCGGCCAGCATATACGCGGTACACCCAGAACTCCACCAATTGTAGTTCGGAAGAAAAGGAGAAAGTGTGTAGTGAACATCGGATCTAAAACTCTCACAGCTGCGTTTTCTTCATCTTCGCTAATGTGATCTACGTGCCTTCTACTGGAAACTCTTAGCTTTCTGAATTGTAGAGACGCTAGTATGGCAAAGTCAAGAAAATGCCGAGTGAACAATGGCTCTGAGAAAGACACGTTAGTCGCGGTGGAGTAGCCGAGCGGTCTAAAGCACCTCGCTGCGGAGCGCGCGGTTGGTTGCCGTGGAGGTTCGAGTCCTCCCTGGGGCATAGATGTGTGTTTTTCCGTAGGTTAGTTTACCTAGGTTTAAGTAGTTTGTAAGCTACGGACTGATGACCACGCAGTTTGGTCCGATAGATTTACAGACATTTTTGAAAGACAACTTAAGACCTAATCGTGCACCTTTGCTACTTTGGAAAAAACTCTCTTCTATTGGAAACCTGTTCATAACTCTTAGGTATATATTGCAAGGCCAATATTCACTAGACATTTTGTTATTGTTCTGCTTTCCACTAGCACCTCCTAAAGTTCGCCGGGAGAGTTGGAGGCGGTTAAGTGCCAAGTAGACACCTGGCAAAGTTAGGTAGAAGCGGATGCTGCAGAGCGCCAACTTGTGCTCTGTGGGTAGTAGTTGGTGGACAGAAGTGGGCCACGCAGTCTAGTTTTGGAGACGGACCGCTACTGGCGCCGCCTCTGAGACTTCCGGTTGCTGTGAGAAGTAACTGAGCAGAGAAGCAACGTATTGACGAAACCACGTGGTCGCAATTTCCCGTGCATGATGGTCGTTCAAAAAGATTTGAGGCGGGTGGTCGCCATGATAGTCCAAAGGACTATATTTTGTTTCCAATAAAATGTGAACCCACTGAATTTAAGAACAGCCAGTGCA
Source organism: Locusta migratoria (assembly GCA_026315105.1). NCBI lineage: Eukaryota > Metazoa > Arthropoda > Insecta > Orthoptera > Acrididae > Locusta > Locusta migratoria. The sequence goes on along the minus strand of CM048744.1, from coordinate 244,956,317 downwards.
CCTGAAACAAAGGTAAACATTAATATGAGTTACGAGGGTATAAATGTGCCTTCGGTGAGATGCGTGGTGTTCCGTTCAGACGCTGGTTAATGCAGCTCTATCCTCAGCAAGTCGCTTCATCTCATAACAGCAGCAACCCGCATCCATTTGAACGTGCTTACTGTATTCTTCGTCTCTTGGTCTCCCTCTGCAATTTTAACCCCCCTCCCCCACACACACACACACACACACACACACACACACACACACACACACACACACACACACACACACACACTCTCTCTCTCTCTCTCTCCAATACTACAGTTAAGATTCATTGATGTTGAAGAATGTGTCCTACCGATTGAACCATTATTTTAGTCAAGGTATGCCAAAAAATTTTGTTCGTAAATTTATCGGACCAAACTGCGTAGTCATCAGACCGTAGCTTACAACCTATTTAAACTGGGATAAACTAACCTAAGGACAACAGACGCGCGCGCGCGCGCGCACACACACACACACACACACACACACACACACACACACACACGCCCCAGGGAGGACTCGGACCTCCGACGGCAAGCAACCGCGCGCTCCGCAGCGAGGCGCCTTAGACCGCTCGGCTACTCCACCGCCCCAATTCCTTTTTTCCCCAAATCTGTTCAGTACCTCTTCATTAGTTACGCCGTCTACCCGCCAAATTTTCAACATCCTTCTGCGGCACCACATTTCAGAAACCTGTATCCTCTTCTTGTTTGAACTATTTATCGTGCATGTTTCACTTCCGTACAAGGCAACACTCAAGACAGATGCCTTCAGATAAGACTTCAGAACATTTAAATTGATATTCGACGCTAAGAAATTGCCGCAGAGGAGCGGCCGAGCGCATTGAGGCGCTATGTTCCGATGCACGAGGCCGTTCCCCGTCGAGGGTTCGAAACCCCCCTTCGGCATGGATGTTTCTGCTGTCTTTAATATAAGGTAGTTCATAAACAGTTTGTATGTTTGGGGACTGATGACACCGTTGTTAAGTCCCATAACCTTTACAAACATTTGAACATTTGCTAACTAATTTATCTCTTTCAGAAACACTTGTCTTCCCTTAGCCATTCTGCATTTTATATCCTCTGTAATGCGACCATCGTACCCAAGTAACAAAACTCAATTACCACCTTCATTGTATCGTTACCTAACCTCATTCCTTCAGCATCGCCTGATTTTCTTACGCTGCATTCCATTATTCTTGTTTCGCTTTTGTAAACGTTCACCTTCTGTCCTCCTTTCAACCAACTGCCCATTTCTTTCAGTTGCTCTTCCAGGTCCTTTGCTGTCTCAGACAGAATGACAGTGTCATCGGCAAACCGGAAGTTTTCTTATTACTTGCCCTTGAACTTTAGTTCCTTCTCCAAATTTCTCCTTGCTTTCCTACACAAGTTGCTCAACGTACTAACTGAATAACATTGAAGAAAGGTTACAACCCTTTCCAATCACAGCGTCCCTTTCTTGTTCTTCGACTCTTATGACGTAAACTTCCTAAATTATATCATGTTAAACACTGAGAAGAATGAACTGTGAAAATTAATAACTTTGTGTCAGGGATTTTTATAAATGAGTGATCTGTTGGAAAATTTAAGCATACTCGTCATAAACATTACCATTTCCGAAAAATAGACCGGACTGTGTGTTCCGCGCAGAACAATCGGCAGATTCAGCCATGTCATTACTTTAAATTCCAAAGGTAGCTGCAGCTGGACAGTAAACGTAAGTGGAGAAGTAAAAATAGGTTTATTGTTATTTATCTATATCTGTTAACGACAATCGCAACAAAGATCTCTGATAATCACCATAAAACATCAATCTCTCTAATGACCACGCTGTCGATGGGACGTTAAACTCCAAGCTTCCTTCCATTAATCTGCAAGAAAACTAGTTAATATATTTAAAAACCAAATGCAGCACTTAAAAGCAAAGAAAATCCCAATATTAACAAATATATAAAACATGTATGTAGCAACCTATATAAAATAAAAAGTAAATGTTAGTTTTTTCGGTACCGTTGATCTCGAAAAGTTTTTGACCGATTGCTTAGAGATTCTGACACAACGTTGCATTTCAGGTGAGTTTTTTATGCTTATTTCTACACACACACACACACACACACACACACACACATGGTCATATATATATATATATATATATATATATATATATGACCTATAGACAAGTGTAACTTTTTGCGATTTTTTGTATCTATATTCCCCTTTATAAATTTCATATCGATGCATATGTGACAAACGATTTCGATTTCGAAGGAAGCTATTGCAGAAAATTTGTTTACATGCTGCAGTAAATATGTTTCACAAGATTTTCATTGAAACGCGCAACATATTAACCATTAGAGACCGGGGATTTTTCTGTTCAGGTCGACTACTTATTTTGACCCAGATTCATTTCCAGAAATATCGGATTACTAATTTTATCTCCCCCTCTCCCCGCATGACAGATGGTCGATATATCGACAACCCCCAGCCGCCAAATGAAGGTTAACTCTTCGTAGGAGACAGTAAACGCCATAGAACGGGAAGAGGGGAATTTCGAGGTGGTCACCCTTGGAGATTATTGATTTCTCCTACATTTCGACTCAGTTAATTGAACGAATCCAGAACTGTAGGTGAAGATGTTTCTTCCGTTGACGTGTTACAGTTTGATAAAAACTGTAAAAGTAGTACAGAAGAGCTTCGAGAAGTTGAGTTAGATGAGACGGAAGAAGAGGCATTGCGAATAGTATGAGTTTCTAAGGAGGCAAGAGCGCGTAGCCGTTGAAAGACAGAGGTTACGATGGCGACGTACTAGTCCGTACGTATTGTCTGACGTGACCCTGGTAGTGTTAGTTTCGCCGTGGTCTTCCTTCCATTACCCACTTACTGTTTACATTAGGAATCAGTCCAGAGAGAGCCGCGGTGGAGTAGCCGAGCGGTCTAAAGCGTCTCGCTGCGGAGCGCGCGGTTGCTCGCCGTGGAGGTTCGAGTCCTCTCTGGGGCATGGGTGTGTGTGTGTGTGTGTGTGTGTGTGTGTGTGTGTGTGTGTGTTCCTTAGGTTAGTTTACCTAGGTTTAAGTAGTTTGTAAGCTACGGACTGATGAACACGCAGTTTGGTCCGATAGACTTACAAACATTTGAGCATTTAGTCCAGAGAGCCACGAATGTGGCGACTCAGGCATTAAGAGGCGCAAGAATGTAACGAAAAAGTGGTACATATCTGTCGTAATAAAGCAAACGGACGCCTCAGTTTACAGTAATGAATGTTAGTTTTTACATTACGTTCAACTGTACGACGGAAACTTCTTTGTTTTGGTAAGAGTGAAATCGTCCGAATGTAAAAATTTCTAATTGTTCTTCACTCGATAATCATGGAGTTTTCTCTGCTCGTTCCAATCGCAATGTCACTAGGCAATTAAATGACAAATGCCATTTGCCTGTTGGAAACTTGATCAAGCAATGAATGCATAATAAATAAGGCAACCCCGATTCCTAATGACTACGCGAACAGAACTAACTTTACGTACTTAGGATACTATTGTAAAAACAAAATCGACGTGTAAGATTGTTGAAAGAAGTCAACTGTAGGGACCCACAGACTTCTCCATGATGCAAATGATTGACAGAATGATTGTGTATACTCTATACCCTTCGAGTAACAAACTTCCTCATTCTCCGTGTAAATGTTTTTGCAGAAAGTATACGTTATGATAATCACATCCTCCCTGTATAGAATTGTCTTTAAAGATCAGTTTATGAATGTAAGTAAATGAGGTAGAGGAGCTACAAGTGGCGAGAATTCAACAGGATCGCCGCTATTCCTGTGATGTTTGACCGTGAAAATGTATGTCTTATGTTCGAAAAATTAAATCATTAAAAGTTGCATCATAAAACAGAAATTTAATGCAGGTTCTTGTATTGACTATACGATACGAACAAAATCTGTTGAAAATGACTACCGATAAATCTCATCACAGCACACATAGCACCTAACCATTTCTTAAGTAAAAAAGATTTATAAATAAATTAATGTTCATTAAAATGTTTGAGGTAGTGTGGATGGAATAAGTTTTAACAATAAAATGCTGTGAAAGAGGCTAACCATTTGCAAAACAGTCACCCTTGGCTCTGAGCTGTTAATTACGACGAGAGCTGACTCGGAGAGACAAGAAATCAGACGGCCGCGATAGCCGAGCGGTGTGCGGCGCGCCAGTCACGTTCTGCACGGCCACTACGGTCGGGTTTCGAATTCCCCCCTGGGCATGGATATTTGTGCCGTCCTTAGTATTAGCTACTTCATAAGTAGTTTGTAAGTTTAGGGACTGATGACCCAGTAGTTAAGTCCCTTAAACTCTACAAATATTTGAACAAGAAATCAATGTTTTCTTCATATCTTTTCCTTTTCCTTTGTGGTTTAACAGAAAAGGAACAAATGCATATAGGCAAGATACAATGAGATGCTGGGTGTAAAATAACATTATTAGTGGATTATTACAGTTACACCATTACGTTATTTGCATCAACCGTATTTTACGTCTGCTCCTGATATTTGTTGTCCAATGTTTTGAAACATTAAACAGTAAAAGAGCGAAAGAATGATCTTCTTCCGCTTGTTGGTTTAGCTTTCTCAGCGTGCTGTGTATTGCAGGCTGTACCGTGTCCGCTTTTGTTTCCTATTTCGTGTGCTTGGATAATTACCGGTCTGTTGTTATTTCAAATGTTGCTGGAATACTTGTGTTTCAGATGTATTTTTATTCAATCGCGTAGCGAGGAATCATTTTGTACACTGCTGGCCATTAAAATTGCTACACCAAGAAGAAATGCAGATGATAAACGTGTATTCATTGAACAAATATGTTATAGTAGAACGGACATGTGATTACATTTTCACGCAATTTGGGTGCATAGATCCTGAGAAATCAGTACCCAGATCAATCACCTCTGGCCGCAATAACGGCCTTGATACGCCTGGGCATTGCGTCAAACAGAGCTTGGATGGCGTGTACAGGTACAGATGCCCATGCAGTATCAACACGATACTACAGTTCATCAAGAGTAGTGACTGCCGTATTATGACGAACCAGTTGCTCGGCCACCATTGACCAGACGTTCTCGATTGGTGAGAGATCTGGAGGATGTGCTGGCCAGGGCAGCAGTCGGACACTTTCCGTATCCAGAAAGGCCCGTACAGGACCTGCAACATGCGGTCGTGCACTATCCTGCTAAAATGTAGGTTTTCTCAGGGATCGAATGAAGGGTAGAACCACGGGTCGTAACACATCTGAAATGTAACGGCCACTGTTCTAAGTACCGTCGATGCGAACAAGAGGTGACCGAAACGTGTAATCAGTGGCGCCCCATACCATCACGCCGGGTGATTCGCCAGTATGGCGATGCCGAATACACGCTCCAATGTGCGTTCACCGCGATGTCGCCAAACACGGATGCGACCATCATGATGCTGTAAACAGAACCTGGATTCATCCAAAAAATGACGTTTCGCCAATCGTGCACCCAGGTTACTCGTTGCGTACACCATCGCAGGCGATCCTGTCTGCGATGCAGCGTCAAGGGTAACCGCAGCCATGGTCTCCGAGCTGATAGTCCATGCTGCTGCAAATGTCGTCGAACTGTTCGAGCAGATGGTTGTTGTCTTGCAAACGTCCCCTTCTGTTGACTGAGGGATCGAGACGTGGCTGTACGATCCGTTACAGCCATGCGGATAAGATGCCTGTCTTCTCGACTGCTAGTGATACGAGGCCGTTGGAGTCCAGCACGGCGTTCCGTATTGTCCTACTGAACCCACCGATTCCATATTCTGCTAACAGTCATTGGATCGCGACTAACGTGAGAAGGAATGTCGCGATACTATAAACCACAATCGCGATAGGCTACAATCCGACCTTCATCAAAGTCGAACACGTGGTGGTACGCATTTCTGCTCCTTACTCGAGGCATCACGACAACGTTACCTAACTGCTGTTTGTGTAGGAGAAATCGGTTGGAAACTTTCCTCGTGTCAGCACGTTTTAGGTGTCGCCAACGTTGTGTGAATGCTCTGAAAAAGCTAATCATTTGCATATCACAGCATCTTCTTCCGGTCGGCTAAATTTCGCGTCTGTAGCACGTCATCTTTGTGGTGCAGCAATTTTAATGACCAGGAGTGTTTTTTTTCTCACCCAGTTTACTTCACGCTTCATAAAAAAAACTGGTTTAAGAATGATAGCTATGCAAAGACAGGAAGAGAGAAAGTACTCCTTAGCGTGACACGTAAGTGGAGGAGCACCAGTGCCTTTATTGGGCATCTGAAATGAGGAATGTGTGCCATATCGCTCAAATTTATGTTCGTATCCGCTTAATGAAGTCCTGGAACGCCTGAGTTATTGTGTTGCGTCATAACAAGCGAATTTTTAATAAGACCTGCTAGGTATGGACACGTTGCAGTTGTAGCGTTCTGTGGTTTTGTAAGATTCCTATCATTTTTCGACATACCCCCTGACAGTTACAAGTTTTCAGTCAAGCATTGTTGTTTGTATTATTTCAAGTTACAAGAGAATAATTTCATAATTAGAGCTTTCATGAAATTATTCAGAGTATGTGAACAATTTTAAACAGCACCAAGTTCTGTATATCGTGTGCGTTGAAGCATGCATTTGTTTTTTAAGAAGATAATGTTAAATAAAAAGCCTATGGCGTATTGGTTGGGAACATTACAAATTAAAATATTATCACAGCTTATTTTATTGTGATGGTTGTTGCTCAACTTGTTGCGTATGTCCAGTAAAACATTGAGGAAGAATACAAGCTGTTACAAATAAAAACCTTATTGTAAACTCTTTCCAAAAGTTTTAAAAACAATCTCAGCTGTTAGTTTTTAACGCGAGATGTAGCAAAACTATTTGGTAGCTTCGGATATTTCTTCCCTCCTTGCGATTCCTAGTTTCAGATGCTGATGATGCTGCTGCTGCTGTTGTTGTTGTTGTTGTTTGTTGTGGTCTTCAGTCCGCAGACTGGTTTGATGCAGCTCTCCACGCTACCCTGTCCTGTGCAAGTCTCTTCATCTGAGAATACGTTCGGCAACCTACATCCTTTTGAATCTGCTTACTATATTCGTACCTTGGTCTCCCTCTACGATTTTTACCCCGCACACTTTCTTCTAATGCTAAGTTGCTGCAGAATGCGCATGCGCAGGAGCAAGTAACAGTAGTGGTGTCTGCTAACATCGGAAGTTAGCCTATACTGGTCGAGCGCATTCATGTTACAGAAATGCTTTCACATCTTCTTTAACTTTATTCTGTTGTTTGTGTTGTGTTTTCATTCACCACACCGAAAAAGTTGCTCCAGAGACTGATATTGTTTTTGTACTAGTTTTGTCCTACAAAAGAGTCGAAATATCTGCAAGCAGAAAAATATTTTCGTTTTACGGGGAAAAAGCATTTACTATGTATATATACCAGCGTAAATATTAAACGTGTTTTACCGAAAATTATATCAACTGGAGAGTCAGAACTGTTAGATGAGAAAATTATTTTCGATGTTATTTTGACCGTTATCAAGAAAACAAGATATAAAAACTAAAGTAAATAGTCCCTTTTTACTGAACTTTCCATATTGTTTCATGTGTTTGCAGTATACATTTTCTTCAGCAAACAAAAGCGTAAATGTACAAAGGTTTGAATCAGACTTTTTCTATTATTCAGGTTCTCAATTGTATACAACATTTTCTACATGACATTTGAGAATATCAATTACGATTTACCTGCTCCTACGTAAAAAGTGCCCTCATAACCTCAGTTCTGCATTCATTTGCGAAACTACATAGCAGACAACTCTACAGTTTTGGTGTTTACGTCTAAACGAAAACGACTGCTCGAGACAGGAGAGACGCAGTATGGCAATATCACGCCATGGGCGCTGCAGTAGACACACTCGTCTCGAGTAGTCACTGACAAGGAAAGTACTTGGGTCAAACAAACACATAAACACCAAAATCGTATGAGAGATAATGTAAAGGTCCCTTATTGCACTAGTGATACTCCCGCATCTGCAAAACTCTGCAGTCGTCCGTTAGAGGCTTCTGCGTGTATCATGCCGCATTGCACTTTGACCTGCCGGTTCGCCAGTAGGGACGGTGCAGTGTGCCTCCGAAGTTGCGTTTTGTGACGATATTTGTGTGGTAAAGCGTAAGATGGGGCGGCGATTGCTAATCAATCCTGCTAATGTATTGCGATTGGTTGAGATGAAGTTACGAAGAACCCTTCTTCATGAAGATGGTATTAGTGTAGAAGATGAATCATTCGCATGCTTTCTCGCATCTGTTATGGTACAGTAATATGAGCATAAGTTAGATACTGTTGTTCCAAACTCATAATAATGATAATAGGGATGATAATGACGAATAACTCATTGCAAGCGGTATGCTACGGCAAGTGCGGGAAGAGGCGATGGAAGCAGTGGCAGTGAATACCAACTGTCTTTCGAGAAGAAGGTTAAAGTTGCAACTGTCATCACGGCTTTTGATGACAATTCGCTAGAGAACACTTAGGATGATTATTACATAAGTTATAGTTAAGGTATCTGCATTGCGTACGGCGTCTACAATTACATCTACAGTGCTATGTAGAGCATGGTTGCAGAGTGTTGCAGAAAAGCGACACCCACCAGCACATTGTGGTGTACGTAGAGATCCTGTAACCAAACGTTCATACAGATATGTTTGTTCGAGCCCATGTACTTTCCTTGAGAGACAAGAAAGTTTGTCGTGTAAAAGGGGCTTTAGACGCTCATTGATTGCGAGATTCCTTGTTGTGCTATTGCGTTTAACGTAATCACTGACGGACGATTTTAAATGTGAAATCGAAATATTAAAGCTCATGTCTGTTTCGGCCAATTGAATTACATTCAGTGGCAAAGTTAAAAATTTGTGCCGGACCGGGAATCGAACCCGGGTTGCTTTCATCGAAGCAGCTGTCGCCTTAAACTATTAGGCTATCTAGACACGCTTCGCGTCCTTTCCAAATTCTCAACAGAATTGTGCACCTCGATTGTAGTGCTCCACTATTCGTTAAGGAAAGGCAAAAACTACATTTATAGTTTTTGTAGATTTGGAGAAAGCTTTTGACAATGTTGATTGGAATACCCTCATTCTGAAGTGAGCAGGGGTAAAATATGGGGAACGAAAGGTTATTTAGAACGTGTTTGTTAACCAAACATCTAGTTGAAGAGGATGGAAGGGACGCAGCGGATGCGAAGGGAGTAAGACAGGGTTTAGCCTCTCTCCAATGTTGTTCAATTTGTACACTTAGCAAGCTGTGAAGGAAAGCAAAGAGAAATGTGCAGAAGGAATTAAAGTTCAGAGTGAAGAAATAAAATCATTTAGTTTTGCTGCTGACATTGTAAAGAACCTGAAAGAGCAACTGAACGGAATGGACAGTGTGTTTAGAGGAGCGTATAAGATGAACATTAACAGCCTCATCTGTATTCCTCCAAGGGATCGGACGTATTTGTTAAGCCTCGTCTGTATTTTTCCAAGGGATCGGACGTATTTGTTAATGTCACATAAATTGTCATTTGTATGTTCCTTGCCCATTACGTCCTCTTTGGACTCCGGTCACAGGTGTCTCGACAGTATTCATGTAAATTGTTCAAGAGTTTCCTGGAGGATGTAGCGTAAACAAAAACAAAGTGTTATCGTCTATTTATGTATTAATAAAATTTTTATAACAACTACCGTACAGTTTTTCAAGACATGTGATAGTCACATCACAAAATATTATTGAGTTTAAAAGTTATTTACATCGTACTGTTTGTAGGTGACGAAATTCTCTTTCTCTCACGGGCGTGAGGTATTTTCAAATTCGGATTAGAGAACTTTCAGATTTGAATTGTTCGCATCAAATACAATATGAGCAACTTGCGGAGCCAGGGCAAATGAACGTAGCGATTTGCACACCAGAGGCTTTTTGCCCTCCGTGGACATGGCATTGTTGCAGTTCTTCAGAATCGTAAACAATGCTGTACAGACCGTGAATCGATAAACCGATACATTCGTGCACAATATGTGTTACAGCAGCAGAACGTGCGAAGTGAACCAACGAACTGGATCCACTTTTGCCGATTCGTGACCAGAATCTGTTTGGAATTATTGGAGTACGTTTAATGCGCGTCCAGTATATTTCATTCCATTATTCTGCGGCGAACGCGGTGTTGTCGGAGACGCGGCAGCTACGTGCATAGCATTCAGATGACGCCTTCAGCCTCAGGAAGGAACTTGAATATTTACTCAGGAAACTTTGTCTCATTTAAGGGCCAAGCACTGAGAAATACTACGCTAATCGTTCGAGATATTTCAATAATCATAAATGTGGACCCAGTATGTGTAAATACGTGAAGTAAAAAAGTTGCGTGTCAAATGTAAGAGGCCTGCGTTGCAGATCTAGAACTGAAACGTTTTCGATTTTTTATGGACGAGTTGACGTGGCGAATATAACTGACACTAGAGAAATCCGTGTGCTGCACTTTTCGGCTACCGTCAACTGCGGTTCGTTTTTCAGATATATATGGGGTGCAGAAAGTAACAAAAACATGAACCAGTAACATAAACACCTTATTTACTCATGGGTGAGGAGTTTCCCCATCATTGGCTTTGAGACCAGCTGAAAATTTTCGAGGAACAAGTTTGTAAAGTGTCTTTATAATTGCCAGCAAAATGTTTTTATCTTCCGATACTGCGATGATTCTGCATGTTAGTAGCCAGAAAGTACATAATTGCTATGTAATATACAGGGTGTTTCACTAAGTGTGTTTGCCTCTGTAACTTATAAAATAATAGGTGACGGGAAATTTTAATGCGGTAGGTCAACGCAAGAAATGTTACACTTTCTGCGGAGCTATGAACTTAGTTTGTTGTATCATTTTCCAAAGAGTTACAGCAAAAAGATATAATTTTTAAATGGAACAATAGTTTCTATCGTGCATTGGAATCGAAACCAGCTGCGTCCAAATCAATTAAACTACATTCCTGTCACTGTTAGTTTGGGAGCTACAACCCTTCAAAGTTTCGGGGCAGATACCACACACTGTACATAATACATGGCTGTGTGGTGGGTGATTGATGTTATGGCGGTAGGAAGTTGATTTACATGAGGTGTTCAAATTTGTGTCCATATTCCTCAATGCATAATGCAATGCGCCTTCTGAATGTGGTGCGGCCGAGTTGTATGGTCGCCGGTGTCACGGAGCGAGAAGCTTCCTCGTTGCGCTGTTAGACTGCCGACTGTCTCCTGACACGGCCGTATAACCGACAGTTAGAGCCACACAAACAACCGGGCTCAATATACCACAGTTACTGACATCGGATGACGATGGCATACACGAACGACGAGTACGTTGACATGTTGCTGCTGCTCGGCGAGTGCCGACACGATGCCACTGCAGCAGCCACGGCGTATGCCGTGAGATATCCTAGGCGAAGAACCCCGGCAGCCATTACGTTATTACGTACCGAACAACGACTTCGGGAAACAGGCAGCTTGGTAATGCGCCGCAGTAACAGACGAAGACCTGCAAGAAGTGAGGAGACGGAGGTGTGTGTTTTAGCTGCACTACACCAAGATTCTCGTGTCAGCTTACGAGCCGTTGCTGCAGTCGCTGGTGTCACTCTCACATATATGTGGCGTATAATACACGGCCACAGGTTTCACCTGTACCGCCTGTCACTGACCCAGGAGCTGCATGGGAACGATACCAACCAACCAACCAACCAACCTTAAAACATGCAACAGAACTACAAAAGAAACTGCATACACTACGCTTGTCCGTCCATTTTTGGAGTATTGCTGCCCAGTGTGGGATCCTTATCAGGTGGGTTTGACAGAGGACATCGAAAGAGTCCAAAGAAGGGCAGCTCGTTTTGTATTGTCACGATACAGGGGAGACAGAGTTACGGAAATGGTACAGGATCAGGGATGGGAATCATTACAACAACGGCGCTTATCGCTGCGGCGTGGTCTAATTACGAAACTCCAATCGCCAACATTCTCCTCCGAATGCGAAAATATATTGTTGACTCCTACTTACATAGGTAAAAAGATCATCAGAATAAAATACGAGAAATCAGACCTCGAACGGAGAGATTCAGGTGTTTTTTCTTCCCGCGCGCTATTCGAGAATGGAATGGGAGATAAATAGTATAATGGTGGTTCGATGCTTTGCATAGTCTCCACGTTCGCCCGACCTAACTCCATGCGATTGTTTCCTTTGGGACTTCATCAAGGATCGTGCGTACGTGCCTCCGCTTCCAGCTGACCTCCCCGAAAAAAGAAATCGGATTAAAGCAGCTGTTGCTACAATCACTGAAGACACAGTGATCATCGTTTGGGAAGAACTCGGCTATAGACTTGATGTGTGCTGTGTGACAAATGGTGCTCACACTGAACATTTATAATGTTAGAGTAAAACTGTTGGAGTTGCTCTTTCATTTGACATATCATTTATAATTGTAAGTTTAATGTAATAAATATTATAAAGCATCAAAACCCCGTCGTCTTATTTTCAACCTTTTTTAGCATTCCAAGTTCAGATTTAATTTTTATAATCAATCAGTACGAGAAAAATGTATACTGATACGTGGTAATTGATCAGTGTAATAGATCACTTCCCGTAAATAAATGTGAATGCGAACTGTAACTACTTAGTTGCTCACTCACCATGCAAATTTTACAGTGGCCACTAATAATAAGTGTTAAAGTGGAATGTATTTGGTAGAAAAACGATGACTAAACCTAAGATGCAGTGCTTATTTACACACGATTATGGTGTATAATAGTTTTCATCAGCCGGCCGCGGTGGCCAAGCGGTCTGCGGCGCGCCAGTCTAGATTTGCACGGTCACTACGGTCGGGGGTTCGAATCCCCCCCTCGGGCATGGATATTTGTGCCGTCCTTAGTGTTAGCTAGTTCATAAGTAGTTGGTAAGTTTAGGGACTGATGACCCTGTAGTTAAGTCCCATAAGCTATACGAACATTTGAAGTTTGTATCTGTAGACGAGTCAGTCTCTCGATGCAGCCAACCTTTCTTATTTCTGGCACGCAAAAATTCGGGCTGGTTTCGAAAAATTAAGATACCATAAACGTATCTTCATTCAGAAGGCTTTCGTTATCAGACTTCACAAAATTCTTCTCCATTCCTACATAAAAGTTGTAAATGCGATTTACATCACAAAAACTTAATTACACGATGGAAAAAAATAAGGAAAAATGTAGTAACTTTCGCTAACACGGCTATAAAATACAAATAGCTTCGTCTTCCTCGTTTTATGTAACTTCGTCACAGATTCAGCCAGTGACAGAGAATTTTCGATCACGTAATGTAATCTTGAAATTTAATGATTTTGAAGCTTCAATTTTAGAAAATAGCAGATGTTTTATAAGAATAATGACCGAAAATACTATTTGAATGTTACAATCTATCAGGGTAACATCGATTCTAAACATATTTTAAACGTATGTAAATAGCTTTTGTGCATTGCGGTAGCTTCTCATTGTCAGCAAGTACGTAACTTCAAATAATCATAGATTCGTGGAATGGTCGCTTATGTGGTAAGCAACTTTGTCACTTATTATGCTTGTAACGATGAATTCCATACTAGTCATGGTTTGTTCACGAAATTCGACAATTTTACAGCACTCTCCCAGTTAGTGTCACCGCTATGTCATCAACAGGTAAAAGAAGCGGTTGGTTTAATGCCTTGACATTCCTCCACCAGTAGGAAATAGGTTTTTATGGTCCAAGAATGTAACGTCGTTTGTGGAAATTAAAGCGAGCCGAATTCCGATTCACACTGTGAGTAACGTTTTGTTTAAGCAGCGAGTAGAGACAGTAAAAGCGTAGGTTACATTCCGGGATTCTTACAGATGGAACGCTGCCACGCGCTGTACGTCCGAAAGCGCAGCTGTGTGAAGTTACGGTATATAAAACGAACAGAAAAGGACGCGCAGTAAATCATCGGGCCCCATTGAGTGCACGCGTTTTTAGTGAAAGAAATTACTAGGCACGGTGACAAATTTCTATCAACGAGCATAACTCTTCTATGTACGTACGTCCGTATTGGTCCTAAACTATAAATAAACGGTCGCATCGTAGTCAATTTAGGTCATCGCTTAGGGCTCACGTCGCTCTATCATCTGGTGACAGATCTAGTTTTTACTGATTGAGCATAACCCACAGGAAAGCATCGTTACCTTCCTGTTGAGTGATTCCCTCTAGAGCACTGACTTGGAGCTCTGCGCATGTATCGTAATTGATTCGTGTCTGCCTCCCTAGATCGGTGGTGCCGGCGCTGCAGCTTCGCGCGTCCTGTCTAACCCAAGAACATAGAACAACCGGGTTACAATGTCCGTAAGGAACCGATCCACTCGAAGGAAAGATTAAATAAATAAGGTAAAAATAAAGAATTAAAAGTACATAAAATGGAGACAGCATATGGTATAACCAAGAACATTTACAACAAAAGGTCTGTGTCTAAAAATCTGAAAATACAACACTACAACACAGTAGTAAAGCCAGAATGTCTTTATGCAAGTGAATGTTTAGTACTGAATTACAAATTACATAAACTTCAAGTCCTAGAAAGAAAAAATCATTCGAAAAATACTTGGTCCACTAAGAAACAGAGGTCTGGAAACTAAGAAGTAATGCAGAAGTTTATCGCTATATAGAAGACATAACCGAAACACTACGGAAGAGGCGACTGCTATTTTTTGGACATTTATACCGAATGAACAGCAACAGGTTAACAAAACAGATTTTTAAATATCTCTGGGACAAAAAGTCAACAATAGCATCGATTCAAGAAGTTAGGAAAGATTTGGAAAGAAACAATATAAGTGAAAAAGATGCAACAGAAAGAGAAACTTTTAAGAAGAAAGTGTTAAAAAAGGAAGGATTCCTAGGCAGGAGGGAGAAAAAGACAGGATTAAAGTGGACTGAGGAGAGAAAAACGATGCATAGTGAAAAGATGAAACAATTATGGAGGAAAAAGGAGGACAAAGGAGAAAACATTGAAATTGGTGCGTGGTCCTCAGATGGCCGAAACGAAGAAAGAATGAATTAAAAACAGTGAGGCAGCGCCGCTGACCTCCATGAAATGTGCTAGGTTCGATTCTCGCCTGGGGAGGGGGGGGGGGGAATGATGTGTGTTCGATCTCATCATGACTTTCATCATCATCATCGACACACAAGTCGCCGAAACGGCATGTATTAAAAAACCTTGCAGTAGGTGGCTGAACCCTGATCGGGAAATCCCGGCCACTAAAAAGCCATACGACCATTTCATTAATGAGTGAGGAATTACTCGTACTTTTTGGTATTAATTTTTGAAAATAAAGTTTCAAGAGTACCTGTGGCTAAAGATAATCGTCGTGTCGAACCTGTGCCGCGGTGGAGTAGTCGAGCGGTCTAAGGCGCCTCGCTGCAGAGCGTGCCGTCGGAGGTTCGAGCCTTCCATGGGGCATTGGTGTGTGTGTGTGTGTGTGTGTGTGTGTGTGTGTGTGTGTGTGTGTCTGTGTGTGTGTTTTGTCCTTAGGTTAGTTTACCTAGGTTTAAGTAGTTTGTAAGCTGCGGACTGATGACCACGCAGTTTGGTCTGATAGATTTACAAACATTAGAACATTTTTGTCGAACCTGTCAGATTAAGTATATGCGCAATTTGCCCCTAGATATTTGAGTCATCCTGTACTGCTTACACTCATCACGTGATGAGGACCGCGGTACCAAGTGGGCATACACTTCTAGCCTTCAGTGACAGTAAGGAGAGATTTAACACAGTTTCCGAAAATATAATGCAATATTGTCACTGGATTTCCGTATACTGTCCACTCCCCCTCCTGTAGTACTGCTGTGTATACAAGTGTCAGTGCTTTTCACTAGACGTGGAGGCAGCCGTGTGGGAAGGATAAAAAAAAAAATGTTTGTAGAGCTTAAGGGACTTGACTACGGGGTCATCAGTCCCTAAACACAAACTACTTATGAACTAGCTTATCCTAAGGACGGTACAAATATCCATACCCGAGGGGGGATTAGAACCTCCGACCGTAGTGGCCGTGCAGACCGTGGATGAAGCGCCGCATTCCCCTCGGCCACCGCGGCCGGCCGTGTGGGAATGGCCGTGCGGTCTGCGGCCTCACATTTCGCCCGCTCGCGTCGGAGGTTCGAGTCCTCCGTTGAGCGTGCGCGCGCCTGTGCGTGTGTGTGCGTGTGTGTGCGTGTGTGTGCGTGTGTGTGCGTGTGTGTGCGTGTGTGTGCGTGTGTGTGCGTGTGTGTGCGTGTGTGTGCGTGTGTGCGTGTGGCGCGCGCGTGTGTGTGTTGTCCTTAGTACAAGTTAAAGTAGTTTTTAGGTCAAGGGACCGATGACAAAAGCAGTTCGGTCGCTTAGAATTACAAACTTTTTACACGCGGAGGTAAAAGGGCGACAGTAACATCTCCCCTGAGCGGACGAGCGGGACGTCTCTGAAAGACGGAGGACAAAAAGCATCCGGTATCGCGTTAGGTGCGTAACGACCCGCGAAACGCAATTTTCACGGCGCGGTGCGGCGCGGCGCGCAGCTTTCAGATACCGCCGCCGTCCTCCTCCTCAAACGTAATTGTTCCGCCTCGTTTTCCGCGCGACTCGCTCGCGGAGGGCCACGTCAGCGGATCACAAATATCGAAACGCTCTGCTCTTAGATCAGCGGTCTGCCCACGTGGCGGCGCTAGACGAAGACTGGGCGTCGGCGAACTCATCTTTGCGAGGCCCCTTTCATTTATTCAGTAAGGAAGAAAATGTTGAATAACATGAGCCGAATTATACTTCAATAATCATTATATTACAATGTTATTGGTATAATATACGAGTACTATTACAATGACAAAATTACAATAAACAAACACAAGTTAACACTCAGAGTGCCAATCACGTCAATTGACGGGATACGGAAATTTCTGTAGAATGCCAATCACGTCATTTGACGTGATCTTTGTTTTCGTGCTTCTAAAAACAGAATCAAATTTATTGACGGGCTAGATCTACCTTAAATACCTTACTTGGTAAACCTAGTGTCTAAACCAGCCTATAGGTCTTTCATTTAGTTTCTAAATCGTCCGATAGGTCGCATTCATTGTATGAATCGGGACAGGTAGAAAGTGGTGTCCGCTCACTCAGTAGGTAAATCAACGGACACGGCTTCACGCAAATTATTCTCCCCGAAAGTACTGAGAGGTGACTATGACAGAGGGGTGACACAGCAACATATCGTAGTCACTTTACAGACTGTTTGCGAAGTAGAGAAGTTTTTAGTGGGGCCCTTGGCGTCGGATTTGTATGTTATTTAGATGCTCTGTGTTCAGTTCTGAATTTATTTCAAAGATCAGACAATTGTTCACGCCAGACTGAAGATAAAGAAACTAAGTGCAGCTCGGGTTACTCCTGCAAGCAGAATGTCTGGCACTCTAAGGGATGGAATAGTTTACATGGCCGGCAGTCAGTGTTAGAATAGAGAATCTTTTCGGCAGTTCGTCTCTCTGAATTTTTTTAAAGATCATATCTTAATGAATACTAACCGCTATTTCGGCTTCAATTGACAGTTACTGACAACGCAAATAGTCTTTCTTGGCTCATTGTGCTTTTCAATTTAGTCTTAATCTATTTTAACTTCGTGTATCTTCTGTCGGTCGAAGCTGTACTGATTGGAACTGTGAGCATGATTCTGATAGTTACAAAACATTTGGATATATTTCTTCCAAATTGTTTTCCAAAATGTACTGAAGAAGTTGTTTAGCAAGTATTTAACTAAAAATTTCATACGAAAATAAATACGGACAACTAAATAGCTGACGGCCGGGAATGGCCGAGCGCACTAAGGAGTCATACCACGGTGAGCAAGATTGCTCTCGTCGGGGGCGGAATCACACGCTTGGGTACGGACGTTGTGTTCGACTTTTGGTTAGGCTAGTGTAAGTTAGATGTAGGTCGTCGCTACGTAACCAGCAGTTGAAAACCGCCGTTAAACAACAAATATATAAAAAAGAAAAAACTAAAATTTTAACAATGCGGGGAGTGCGGCGAGTAACTTCATGAAGGGTGTAAAAAAATTTACTCTATTTTAAATTCAGTTATATAAAACATTTTGGGATCCTTAAGCCCACGTGTTGTCAGTTTTTGTTTGTGTATATTTTGACGAACTGAACACCTTATCACCTAAAACGATGGTCGAGTAGGTTAGCTGCTTGAAAAGCCAT
Organism: Locusta migratoria; assembly: GCA_026315105.1. Lineage (NCBI taxonomy): Eukaryota > Metazoa > Arthropoda > Insecta > Orthoptera > Acrididae > Locusta > Locusta migratoria. The sequence goes on along the minus strand of CM048744.1, from coordinate 244,938,024 downwards.
TGGTAGCTATGGAGACGAATTCCAAAAGCAGTGTCAGAGTTCTTCGCAAATAGAACAATCAAAGACAACCGTCGTCAACTAATAGTGAAGCTAATACTGTAAAAGAATGTAACTTTTGATTGGATATTTACAGAAAAGTACGAATACAGAAAAATGCGTGCGTTTTTGTAAACATTGCCATTGGATATTAAAATTGTCTGTATTCGAACACAACGAATAAAGATTTAAAATAATTCTCTTACGGCGGGATTGGAACCAAGAACCCCAGGGTTGCAAAGTAAAGACGCTACGCGCTAAGCTGCAGCGACAGATACAGCTGCACATTTAAATAATGGTACTTACATGTACTTGCAAAACTTCAAAGTCGATTTTCTCGAGAATTTTTGAAAGTTGCGTCGAATGGCTTTGGCTGATTGTTGTTTGAGTTCTGAACTTCACGTACCATAAATATCAAAAAACTTCAAAACTCCGATGCCCATGTGGTCTCCTTGTAAGAGTTTTGTCAAAAAATACCTGCATAAAACGATTTGGCGTAGCCTCACATACATTCAAGTGTTTTTAAGTATGGAAAACGGAGAAGTATATCATCCCTTTGCTTAGTATACGGTTAGACACTTCGAACAAGGGATGCTAGGGTAAACACGAGAAAAATCTAATGAAGTTGCTTGTAGCAAATAGCTTATAAAGATAATAGCGGAAACTCTTCGCTGAAACAAGCGACAGCGCTGCCAAGCTCTTCCTAGCGGCTTGAGTTGAAAACTAAAACTGGGAGTGAACGGCCTATTAACATTGCGAAACTCTCAACACTTACATCATAGTCGGTTTACTTTATATAAGTAGGAAATGGTTGGAAGGGAACAATGACGAACAAAGCATTTTTTTCTGGGGGAGAGGAGGGGAGACCAAAAACTTTGTGGTACTGTATCTGAAACTGATTTCTGATCCACGCTTGGTTATGGCGTTTTCAGAGGTGTCATACAACCATTGACATGATTTCTAAAATAATATTTTTTTCTTATTATTCATTATTTCGGTTGGGGGGGGGCAGCCCTCCTTATATTTGCCATTCAAAGGGGGGCAGTGTATGTGGTACATACGGCTGTACTAGCTAATTTCAAACAGCGATGCACTTCAAAATCTTTCTGCGGGTTCCTAAAAAATAGAGGAATTCTGAATATGATAGTTTATGGAAGCTTCTATTCGGCCTACTGAGATAGTTAACTGTTAGTAAGGTGTCTTTGCCTTCAGTTCTTTATACGAGTAGATACAGGCAGTGGGTTATTCGTAAGCGAAGAGCTGACTTTAATTAAATGTTCAGAACGAAGGGCCCAGAGCATTTCAATAAAAGCTGTGTATTATGCGCAGACTACTTAGTGATGAAGAGTTAAAAAATATTTTGTAAAGCCGAGGGTAAATGTAATTTGTTTATTGCATGTATTTAAAAAATGGTGGTTAATGTATTATAAGAATTGTGTACCAGCAAGTTTTATTTGAATCCCTTCATTTAAAGCGTGGACGAGGCTTAAAGAACATCAGCATAATACCTTCACTGTCAGGTATTTGCATTTAAGCAAAAATTATATTTGATGAAATAGAAGACTAAACAAAAATTTAAAATAACGTTGTAAATGGTGAAGTTTTCTAATGAAGATTAAGCAAGAAGGGTTGCTGCCTATCGCCTTTCCTCTCAGACAGGAAGTTTCACTCACCTGCTGATCTGCTGTCCTTGGACGGTAAATGCGTCGGAATTCCTCTCTTGGCAGGTGTTTATTGAAGATCCATTAATTGAAAAGAGGACAGTGGGAAAGTTACAGAACAAATAGGCAGAATTGTGGTAAAATCTGTATTCGTAAAGATATGACGAATTTGAGGTAGTCCTGTTGCAAGTTTAATATTATTTCACAAATAAGACTATTTTGCCACGAAAACACCTTGCTGTAGGTCAAGGAATTACTAACAATAGTCAAGAAACAAGCACATTTTATACAGATACATTTGCAGTCCCTAGAGAGAGCGGAGAGTGGTTGAATCAGAGAGAATGTTGCTAGCCATGAAGTCGTAATACTATAACCAGAGCAGATGCTATAAACCGAATGGTAAGTGTGCCGGATGCTTCCACTCGGCCATTATTGTAACAGACGCGGACGGTCCTCAAAGTCACACTTTACTAATATGGCGGTAACTTCCGCCCTAGACTGTCCGCGAGGTGTATACTTCGAAGCTCTGCAACCGAATGGCAGTGCGTGGCAGTTCGCCGGGCACGGCACTGCAGTGTGCTTCCGCTGTTCTAAAGTAGTCCCTGTAGCCAACCTTACAGGTAGGGGAGAGAAACCATTGGAGGAGCTTAGTCCTTGGGGGAGGCACTGTGTCTCGGAAACTCAGGTTGGGACACCTGTTTGGAGCGCGGGACAAAGCTGGTATGCCTCCGGCATGACGTCGCTTCCGGTTGCTTTTAAATTTAATGGCTACAGGAAATTCTCCATTTAGAGCAATTTATAGATTAACCAAATGGGTAATGTAGAAATTACTCTGTCCCTTCCATTCGATTGTCCTCTAAGTAAGCAATGTCTGTGATGTTCCTTGGATGGCGAAAATTAATAAACCGTCCTAAATTAATTGATTTAATTTTTCTACTTTGTAATTGAGGATCCGTCCGGTCTGTTATTGGTATCAAGGAGTTCGTAATTTTACTGGCAACTCGTAATTTTACTGGAAACTCGAATCCGTGGTCGGAATAACATATTTAATTTTTCTCTCATTTGTTTCTTATGGCACAACCGTTGCTGCCGTGTATTGTTTGCCATCAAAAAGTCTGTGCGGTACAAAGTCTTTCATTTTCGTTGTCAAATCCAGTATTGGCGTGATCCACTACCTTTCGTTCTGCTGCTTAACTGTTCACGGAAACGGCGTGTATGTATATGGTTAAAACTTTCGTCATGTATTGTGTTAGTTTCAGTTGGAATCCTACCTAAATAAACTTTACGCATTATGAAGGATATTATTTGTGCGACTACTCAATTACAATAATTGCGATCGTTTCTGACAGGACGCGTTTCGTTTCACTGAATATAAAACATCTTCAGTAGTCAGAAATGAGAGCTATTTACGATATGAATTGTTATTACAGTTGGTTAAAATTTTTTCAAATGTTTATTTTTTGCCTTATGGAAATTTTTTCTAGATTTTTCGCCTGACATCATAAGCGCCGACGTCGTAGCCGGCGAGAAATACAGGCCTGAGCGCGCACTTCATGCCACGTACGCAAGGTAGTTCGGAGCCGGCGCGATCGCTAGCCGATTGGCCGGCTGCTGGGGCACTGCCCGCTGCGTCATAGCGGGCAGCCACTGAGCAAGAGATTGCGCCGCCTCGGAACTACCTTGCTTACGTCGCATGATGTGCGCGCTCAGGCAACACCACCTAGAGACCTAGAGACAAGGCCTTACAACAGGCCGTGCCTACGTCACACTTAGAGGCCGCGACCGCCACCTCACTGGCTGTTGGCTGGGGCACGCCCGCCGTCGCGTAGTGGCCGGCCAGTCAGATGGCGGCCGCGGCCTCTAAGTGTGACGTAGGCACGGCCTGTTGTAAGGCCTTGTCTCTAGGTGGTGGCTCAGGCCTGTATTTCCCGTTCATGGCAGAGACGATTGCTTTAGTTTATTCTGCTCTAGACTTTAAAGAAATTGTCATGTAAGATTTTATCTTAAATGACGTAATAAATATAAACGTTGCAAAGCAATTTTCGCACGCAGGGAAATAAAAACGCAATCACAGATGTCAAGGTAAGTATAACCTACAGCTTGAACCAGCAGATAGCACTGCTAGCGGTGTCGCCTGACAAACGCACGTAAATGCCACGGGGTATCCGGTATTATCTTTACAGGCTGCTTGCGCATAGCGTGCTAAATGACTACGATGTCATGTCACGGAAGTAGCTGCACCTTCCGGTTGGCGCGAGCGTAGCCGGCAGATTGGGGCGTCTAGTTGTGAGTCGGCGGCGTGAGTGTGGTGTTTACGTTTTGATAGGCCGGCGTGTGGGGAGGCGAGTGGCTGGTATCGAGCGGAGCGGCCGCGTTTATGTGCCGTAAAAGGCCGCCGCACACCGACCGCCGACCGCGCCTCTCTCATTCTCCCCACACCGCTCCTGTCCACCACTGACAGCCGCCCACCACACCACCACTTTATACGGCACTAACCGAAAACGCGGTGTTGACCCAATATTTATTCCATACTCACTCCACTCCATCTCTTCCCCTCACTTCTCTGTTCATATACTCCTCCCCTCCTCTCTCTGTTCACCTACTGCTCCCTCCCCATCTCTTGGCGCATCGCCGGCCGCGGTGGCCGAGGAGACTGAGGCGCTACAGTCACGGTCTGCACGGCCACTACGGTCGGGGGTTCGAATCCCCCCTCGGGCATGAATATTTGTGTCGTCTTTAGTATAAGGTAGTTGATAAGTAGTTATTAAGTTTAGGGACTGATGACCCCGTAGTTAAGTCCCATAAGCTCTACAGACATTTCAATTTCATGGCGCATCTGTTTTCCCTCGCCCTCTGTCCGTCTCCTGTCTCTAATCAACTCCGCCTCCTCAGTTCTCTTGTCCGTCTTCTTCTGTTTTCCCGCTTGCGCAGGAGCGGCGTGTTTGTGGAAATGACCAGTTACTGAGTGAAAACGCGCAACACCTGTCACACTGAAGGCCAAAGAAACTGCTACATTGCCGAAGTACCGGAACACGATGTGGCGAGGACTCTGCTAATGTCAGGGATGGAGATCTCTTGTGAACAGTTAAAACACATCCCACACCGCTCAAGAGCATTAATGCCTGGAGACTTTGGTGATCAGTGGAGGTGTTTAAACCCAGAAGAGGGTTGCTGGAGCCACTCTGTAGTAATTCTGGTCGCTTGGGGTGTCGCGTTGTCCTGCTGGAATTGCCCAAATCGGTCGGAATGCGTAAAGACCATGAATGGATGCAGATGATTGTCACTACTGCCAAGGCTCTATGGAACACAGAAGCAGAATTAAAATTTGTGACGTGGAGGGAAGCCGTACTTAGACTATTCCGAGGCGCCTTAGTCGTTAGAGGTGCGGTCGTCTAACGGTAAGACGTCTGCCTAGTAAGCATGGAGGTCCGGGTCCGATTCCCGGCCGTACCACAAATTTTAATTCATTGCTTCACATTCGAGATGAAAAACCGTCTCAGGGTTTCTCAATCTATATTAAAATTGATATTTATAAACCTCTTTCTTTAGCTCCTACTGCTCTTGTTTTCATGTACCTCTCCTTTTATTCCATTCTTTCCTCTCTCTTTTCTATTGCAACTCCATCGTTCTCTCTCCCACCGTCGATGACTCTGCTAATCTCTTTCAGCACAGTGCGAATGTGCTCGCATGCCAAAACATGTGGTGCAAAAGGGGAATTGGGCATGTTGTACGGCGCTTTTCTGACAGTCTTTTAAAAAGAAACACATTCCCTTTCTGGTGCTCTGGCAGGAGTACTTTCAGTTGCCCCCCTTCTTCAGCGCATTATACTGCTTCCACAAGGCGCGACAATAAAAGTGGCCGGATAACAGAGAACAAAGAAACAGCAGAGAAAAGAAAAAAAAGTGCTGACCTGACGATAGCAGACGCTGATGTTGATCACCGTCCTCCTCTTAGCACTTTTAGGCACTGGGTAGCAAGTTGTTGACAGCGGATGACAGCTGGGGTGTTTGGGTTGCTGTCTACCCATCCGAAATGTTCTGCCGCAATTCTTGAAGACTATAACGTTTGTTGCGATGCTCCGTAGACGTCAGGGATCCCCGCACAACTTAATCGCGCACTGACAGCTGGCATGACCTGGGTGGCCAGATGGGTCGCGACACGGTTGACCTCTGCTAACTACTCTGGCAGGCGTCAAGATTGTGCACATGTGTTGAAAGGTTCCGCCGCATGTATGGCCAGTTACTCCATCCTGTCCTAAGTAACGGTCTGTGGTTATGTAAAGACGTCCAATCGTACCCACTCGTCAGTCACTGCTACTTGCTCCGATCTGTATGAATGAATTGCTGTGACAGCTTATATGCTTCTACGCATTAACATGCTTCGACACGTATCAAAAGCAAACACATACGCATAATATAATGTTAGCACGAATTCGTTTGCCATTAATCTAATTTCAAATGTTTGTAAATCTATCGCCGCAGTGGAGTAGCAGAGTGGTCTAAAGCGCTTCGCTGTGGAGCACGCGGGTGCTCGCCGTCGGAGGTTCGAGTCCTCCCTGGGGCGCGCGCGCGTGTGTGCGTGTGTGTGTGTGTGTGTGTGTGTGTGTGTTGTCCTGTAGGTTAGTTTACCTAGGATTAAGTAGTTTCGAAGCTACGGACTGAAGACCACGCAGTTTGGTCCGATAGATTTGCAAACATTTTTGTAAAACTGTCGGACTCATCTGCGTGTTTATCAGTCTGCAGCGTACATACTACTTCAATTAAGGCAAACTAACCTAAGGACAACACAAACACTCATGGGGAGACTGCAACGGCCGCCCGCATTGCTGCACGGCGCCCCAGAGCACACGGCTAATCGTCACGGCAATCTAATGTGGGCCCGGGAAAGCGAGTATATTGGGTTTCCTAATTGTAAAATGTAAACTTTCACGACCGGAAATGTCAATATTGTTAAAACATCTGAAGTCAGTTGCGCGCGAGGAGGAGAAAACGGAATTCGGCTGCAGTCAGTAATGAGCCAGGGTGTACATCGGACGTTAGAAAGAGCCACGATCCCCCTTGATGTCCTCCACAAATGCGGACGAAACGTTGGGTTTTAAGAAATCCATAAAATAGGCTGAAAATTTTAACACTAGAGGATTTCCTATCACCAAGTCATGTTTGGAAAGGTTTTTACGCCGCCAGGTTGCATCATCGAATAATTTACACGTGTAGTCGCCCTGCATAGCTTGGGTGGAAAGAATACTCCGTCTCCTGTTTGCCTAATCTATCTTTCAGATATACGTTCCATTCCTCCCTAAATAGGTAAAAGCTTTTTACGTGGAGATCCAGCCAGTTCTCGGTGGGTAATTTGAGCTCGAGAAATTCCCTGACGTACAGTAAATTGGGAATCTTTGTTAGGAATTATTTTTTAAAAAATGCTGCTAATATTTTGACAGTCTTCGTCTGAACTCGGCATGATGTCGTTGTCTGAATGTCGACTAGCAATTGTTCATCAGGATACATCAAACTACCGGCATGTCTAAAAAAAATCAAGTGCACTCCACAAGTACTCTGCTACCGGAGTGGCTTCTTCCTTTGTGTAGTGCACACAGGACTATTAGCAGAAGTCCTACAATTCTCCATCAGATAGCGGACGCCCAAAAGTCTGTAGCCGTCACAGAGTCAACGAAGCCTCTGGCTAAGATCCTCTACTCGCCCCAAATCCAAAGGATCCTGATAAACTCTGGGATACCATCAAACTACAGACCGATTTCACTTTCACCGGCATTCTCAAAAATAGTAGAAAAGGCAATGTAGAAGCTGTTTCTCAACCACCTAACCTCAAATGATAAATTGTCTAGGACACAGTTTGGATTTCTGAAAGGTTCCGATGTCGAGAGGGCTATTTACACCTACAGTGAGAATGTACTTAATTCATTAGGTAATAAATTACAAGCAGCAGGTATTTTCTGTGATTTATCAAAGGCACTGGATTGTGCGAACTCTAACATCCTTTTAAGTAAATTAGAATTAGATGGTGTCACGGGAATTGCTGCAAAATGGTTCAAGTTGTACCTTCCTAACAGGAAACAAAGGGTGTCAGTGCAAGGGACTAATGAATTAAGCCGACAGTCATCATCAGATTGGAAAGAAATAACATGTGGTATCCCACAAGGATCCATCTTAGGGCCATTGCTTTTTCTTGTGTACATTAATGACCTCTCACTGCATGCAGCTCAGAACATATGAGAGATTCCCAGCCAGTATATGAATAAAGTATGAAGAAGAGCGGATAGAAGAAGTCGACGGTATAAAATTCCTGGGATTACAGCAAGATGATAAATTCAGTCGGGAGGAGCATACCACAAATCTATATTTCCAATATGAGTGCTATCAGTCATTGGAGTCATAAAAATAAAAAAGCTTGCATACTTCGCTTACTTTCATTCCATAATGTCATAGGGTATATTATTTTGGGGTAAATCTTCCAGTCAAGCAAAAGTTTTCAGAGTCCAAAAGCGTGGAATGCGTATTATTTGTGGTGTAAATTCACGGACATCCTGCAGAAGCTCTTGAAAAAATAACTGTGTATATTTACTGCCTCTCAGTATATTTATTCCTTAATGAAATTTGTCATAAATATTTTATCGCTTTTACCAACAAAAAGCACAGTTCATACCTACAATACTAGGAACAAAAATGATCTACACGAGGACTTAAAAGCACTTACTTTAGTTCAAAAAGGGGTCCACTACTCAGGAACACACATTTTCAATAATTTACAACCAACCATAAAAAATTTAGCTACAAGTAAAGATCAGTTTAAGAGGAACCTAGAAGACTTTCTAGTGGCCAACTCCTACTCCACTGCCGAATTATTAAATAGAATCAAATGATTTATGTATATGTATTCATACTATTACTATTATTATATTATCAGCTTGATGTATCTACGAGGGTAAGTCAAATATTATCCGCAATTTAGTTATATTTTTGTTAATGTTGGTAGTACTGTCGTTTTACATTGGTGATTCATGCTTTGTTTATTTGTTGTTACATTTTTGCAATTTTCAAGCTGCTGCGTTAGTTTCGTTGTCGCTGCCGTGTTGTTAATCATGGCTGCTCCGCTGTCTATTTGCACCAAAGAAGAGCAACGTTCAGAGATACGTTTTTTTGTGGGCGGAAGGTGTATCAGGGGCCGAAATTCATAGAAGACTTGCAGTACAGTACGGGAGCAGTGTTCTACCACAACGAAGTGTATACGAGTGGAGTGAAAAATTCCGAAATGGTCGCACGAGTGTTAAGCATGATGAAGGAGCCGGACGACCGTTTACCGCCACAAATGAAGAAACCATTGAGCGGTCACGTGAAATGATTCTCTTAGACAGAAGTGGCTCATCGTCTTCAAATTAGTCATAGTTCTGCCTACGAAATTATTCACAACAGACTTGGGTCCCAAAACAACTCACACAGTTGCGCCTCGACATCTGCAAAAAACATTTGGATCGCTATGGTAACGAAGGGAACATCTTATTAGACAGAATCATTACTGGTGACGAAACATAGATCCATCATTACGAGCCGGAGAGTAAACGGCAGAGTATTGAATGGAAACATCCAAATTCACCGTGCAAGAAAAGTTCCAGACCCAACCGTCCGCAGGAAAACTGATGCTTACGGTTTTTTTTAATGCACGAGCTCCTGTACTGGAACATTATGGTGAAAGGGGCCCAACAATAAACAGTGTACGTTACAGTGAGATGCTTACTGACAGGCTAAAGCCTGCAATTCGAAGCAAACGCAACTCGGCACTCAGCCTGCGGCATCGGTAGGTGGCACACGGGATGGTGCCTGGGTAGCAGAAGCCGTGGGCGTAGCGAGCGGCCCCTCACGTGTCTCTCCCTGAGGAACAACCGTAGCCAACTGCATGTTGTAACAATTGAATATAATTAAAGTATATTACAGTCTATTCTACCGATACTCAGCTTTTTAAGATTACGATGTATGGGGGTTCTGCTCACTGCATCATTATTCTCCTGGGGCGTCATGGTAGAAATGAATAGTCGATATGTACAATTTTCACTTCTTCTTTAATCTGACTCAAACTTCTCTACCAAAACAATACATACTCAATACATCAGAAGTTAGCTGGCAGTACTTCCATTGTCAAAACACAGAGTGACATGGATTCCAGAGCACTTGACAAACGACTCAAACTCGAACCCCCTCACGCAAGGCGGCGAGGCAAATATATAACATCGGTAATAATGATGTTACATTAAGTATTGTTCATAACAATAGAATATACTGATTTACAATTAACAAACATAACAGAAAAACATTTCATGTTCACAAAAATAATCACAATAAAAATGAAAACTATACACACAATAATTTTAGATCGCACCTATCTTTTTAAGACGAAATTTCCGATCTTTCTGTTGACAACAAAGTGCAATGTTAGATTTTAATTAATTTGTTAATGAATACATCACACATGTTCCTAACATATATTGAGCTATCAATTATCTTGCATATTCTCAAAATAGGTTCAAAATCTCAAGTGAGTCAATATATGTAAAGAAATACAATATTCAAATTTCGACTTTACAGTAATTAAAACAATTAGCTGGTCAACAACTTGTTTATGAGCCTAACATACATACAATGCTATTTATTTTAATGTCTTTATGTGGATACAAAAGATTTTACAATTTGTCTGTTTAAGTCTTGAAATAACATACAAAGACGCAACTATTGTTTATAGAACTGTCTGGAAAGCAAATATATGAATTTCCTAATTAATGAAAACTATCATTCGTTTTAATCACAGTATCATTGAGACACTGTCCTACACTGATTCCTACGCTGGCTATTACGTTTTTTAACTTCACACGCAACATATATCACAACTGAACCACACGATTCCGCATCCGACGCAGACGGTATCGTAGGATGACATTGAGATGAGAGGACCAGGCAGATGGTATCGTACGGTAACATTGAGATGAGGGGGTCAGCAGTATCATTACAATGTGCAGCTGTTCGCGAACCACGGCCGTCTCCTCCTGCACCCGTGCACACTTCCTGTACAACTTCCGGTAACTGCCATTACCAAATAAGATTTAAGTTGTGAAAACAAGTAGAAAAACTAAGTGCGCAAATTGATACGTCACTGCTGTTCACTACAGGTGCCTGTGAACTGACACGAACGGAGGGGCAGTAACTATCACTGCTAAAAACAAAACAAAGAGCGGAATACCATCGACTACCCTAATTTACACCTTATGTGGAGTCGCACAAGTCTGAAGTGCGCGCCACGTACTTCCGCCGCGCGCCGCTATGCAAGCACGGCGCGGCGTTCTTAAGACGTCGGCCACGAGCGCCCTCTGCTGCAATCTTGTTCGCGGCCATCACTGAACTGTATCGGCCACTTGGCAATAGGACAGGCACTAGAACAATGTCTCATCAGTAGGCAGGCCTCTACCTAGTTAAACTATGTATCAGCAATTCACCAGTCTGCAGTCATGAAACTTGTAAGAGTTAAGTATTACAATATTTCTACGAAATATATATCTTGTACAAATCTAGCTTAGTGTTTCTAGTTTCTGCTGTCCCACTGGCTGGTCACCTCAGACTCCGTACCCGCACGCGCGTACATCCTACTTTCCTGTGTCGGGCGCTCTCTACTCGGCCACTGACACCTAGGACAACCGGCGGCAACAAGACACAAAACCTTATATTTATCGTATCAAATACATCACTTCACAAAATTATCTTCCAATAGAAGATACTGATGTAAACCAGTTACAATACGTAGTAGTAGAAGAGGAGGTTGGAGTTCTCCCTCGGGCATGATTGTATGTGTTTTCCGTAGTGTAAGTTAGTTTGTAAGTGTAAGGACTGATGATCGTAGCAGTTTCGTCTAGTAGGTTTAGAAACATTTGAACATTTGATTTCAAACAGGCCAGTAAAGGTTTAGTGACTTCAGTTGGCCGAAAGTGTGAGGACGGCAGTTAATGTTATTACAAAAGTAGTGTTCCCAAGAATGCTAGACACGAAGACGCCCCTGGATAGGAAACGAGGGTGGCCTATGAAAAGACCTGGAATTGCAGTACTACGATTCGTGGGAAACTGGCTGTTAGCCACACTGGGCAGGATCTGGTCGTGGAATTTCATAAGGTCGTTGACCGTCACTGAAGCACGTAAGTAATGTTGGAGAACAGTTGGTGTGAGGACTGACACGCAACACACGAAACATACAAAATAGCGGTCCCACAGCGTGAAAGGTGTGGCTAAATTTCGAACGCAATTTTCCGCGTTCCAGCAACTCTCTCGAAACTCCCTGCAACTCGCTGCAAAAGTCGGCACTCAAGTTTAAAATAGTACACGTCTGTTGAATCGGAACGTGACCAAATTTTATCGCTTCATTGGCTCCAGTGATCTAAACTGTGGGTGACAAATGTGATGCGATGCGAAAGAGCATGAGGCTTGATACCGCGCGCGCGCACGTGTGCTTCAGTGCACATTACTCTTGATCTACAATGCGGCGAAAGTTGTGATTTTGTACCAACACTGAAATTTCTGTTATATTTTATGAACTTTTTAAAGTTCCGAAGCAAGCAGGAGTAAAATATAGGGAGGGTAACGTTATTTACAACTTATACAAAAAGCAGAAAGCTGTTGTCAGAGTTGAAGGGCATGAAAGGGATACAGTGGTTGGGAAGGGAGTAAGACAGGGTTATAGCCTTTCTCCAATGTTATTCAATTTGTACATTGAACAAGCTACAAAGGAAAGCAAGGAGAAATTTGGAGAAGGAATGAAAGTTCAGGGTGAAGAATTAAAAACATTGCGTTTTGCCGACGACATAGTAGTTCTGTCAGATACAGCAAAGGACCTGGAAGAGCAATTGAACGGATTGGACAGTGTGCTGAAAGGTACATATAAGATGAACGTTAACAAGAGCAAAACAAAGGTAATGGAGTGCAGTGTAAGAAAATCAGGTGATGCTGAAGGAATTAGATTGGGTAGGAGCACATTATGCCTCTTGTTTTGTAGTTTGGAGTATATCTGAGGAAATAGAAAAACCTTATTACAGCTCATTACTATTTTGTCTAAAAATTGCCGTTACAGATCATTTCTGCAATGTATTAGGCACAATACAAAGATACTACCCCATTCTTCAAATGGAGAAATTTGGTGAACATAGCTAGAACCATTATGAAGATACTTGATGTTCTGAAAATGTAGTTTGGAGAAAATGAGAAAAGAATATTCACAGTGTTTTTTGACTCACCGTATGCCTCTTTCAGAATGTTCAAGTGTCATAATGTTGCTGGCCAGCTGCTTCTGCAGACATTTTCAGGAGTCTTTTCCTTACTCTGGACTCTTCAGTGGTGGCTTCCGCAGCCCCTTCAGCTTCAACTGGTCGGTCAGAGCAGCTGTCATGATTTGCTGGTTGGGTGCCGAATTTGTCTATTACTTTTGCCCTGCCAATTACACCATCATTGAAACAGATACAGCATCCATCACATCTATTTTGAGTACTGTCCGTCCAACAAACACTGTTTTCGGTACTCGTTGCCACACGCAGCTGTTGAGACGCTCATTAGGATGTTGTATACGTCTATGTAGACATTTGCTAAGTATTTTTTTTTTATCAGCGAGGTCCCTGTATGTTAGCTTTATTGTTTCCATGACTGTGGCAGGCATGGAATGTTTATAGTGATATTCCTTGCCTGAAGCATCAGCGTGGCCAGTTTTGGTTCAAAGAGCGTTTAAAACTACAATAACTATTTAAAAGTAAATAAACCATACAGTTTTGGAAACCGGGGAAATTTGTTTTTCAAATGGAGACAATTTTTTTCGATTTTCAGTTTTTTTTTGCACTTCCAGGTCCCCTTAAGCGTTGTGAACGTTGCAAATGATTATCTACGCGTACACTGTTTTTTGTGTACGACTGGCAGAAAGATCTGCGGTAGTTGTTCGGAAGATATTGCCTTTTGCTTACGATTTTGCTTACAAGCTGCAGTAGCAAACATGACATCATAATCATCATGATTAACAATTTGTTCTGATAGACGTATGCATCGAGCAAATCGACAGTGGAACAGAGACATACGGTGGTACCTGTTGTTCATATTAAATCTTGTGCTTTTATTTCTTTTATTGTAAGATGTTTTAAAAATCTTATTTTCCCAAAGAAAAAAGAAAGAAAAAAGAAAAATAAGTCATAGCACAAGTTTTCGTAAAATAGTTGTTGGGGGAGGGGGGGACATGTATGTTTGAAGAGTGCATTGCGGCACATAAAATTGAGAGTAAGCACTGCGTGTAAGTGATGCAGATAACGCTGTGGAGAGGCGAGGAGCGGTATGTCGACGCCCGGCTGACACTTTTATCTGTCGCCGGACATGGCCTAAGCCGGCTGATCACAGGCTCGCGTGCCTCTGGTAATAGCGATAAGAGGAGCACTAACTCGTCGAAGCCCGTTGCGTAAGAGGACGTCGGTGTGAGGGGAAGCAGTCGCAACAGGTGCTCCATGGCGACAGCGGCCGCACGCTACAGCTATGTGGGTGCAAGTCTGTTGATTTAAATCAGCAGCCATGGGAACACTACAGAGTGCCGCGGTATATCCCGACTTACGTCATAATGTTTACCAACTTTCCCCAAAGTACTGTGGCTGGGAAATTTCAGCACCCCTCCACCATAAAAAAAATCTCACTAACGTGTTTTACGGTCCACTTTAGATTTGTAGTATTATAAGTTTTTGCAAACATTTTGGACCAAAATAATAATCTAAATAACAAAAAATCAATTAATAAGAGTGTCTGAAACCCTTTTAAGAAAAAAATTATGTAGTGGTGGGTTCCGAACCACTGACCTTCAGCGTCAAAGTCCAACGTATTGCCCACTACCATACAGCTAACAATTAGAAGTTACGTTCTTTAATCTCATACTATTGATAGCTGTTATTAACTAATGCTAATATGGCATTTTTAGACATTAGATTATCATTTATCGTACGTAGAACGACGTGTTTTTGTTAATTCTTCAGTGCGCCATTGCTTTGAAATGACAACGTGTAAGTTACAATAAGAAAATCATGAAATACACAACGCAAGATGGCGTATGCCAGAGAGAGAGAGAGAGAGAGAGAGAGAGAGAGAGAGAGAGAGAGAGAGAGAGAGAGAGAGTTCTGGGCGAGGAATATCACGTGACATCTGCGAATGGCTGGTTTTCGTAAAATCCATGGACGGTGTCAAATCGCCGTTTTTTTTTTTTTTTTTTTTTTTTGCAAATATCTCTCAAACATTACGAGATATGGAAAAAAAAAAAAAGTGAGCAAAGTTGTAGAGAATTTTCTCCTCTACAAATTCGTTTATTGAGTTTTAGTATCAGATGAATGGTTAAGCCGTTATTTTCATTTAAATTTCGAGCTCTCAAGAAAAAGATCGCAAAGGCCCACTTCTAGTGTTACTACAGTAACCTATAGTGGGCCAAAACTATTCCTCCAAAAATTAATGCATCCTAAACGACCGACAACTAAAGGTAACGAATTCCTGATGTAGCCACTGTTCTCTATTCCTCACTATATTTACTATTTACTATTTGATTGTCGTTCTTGCAGTCCGTCTCACTGACACTACTTCGTAGTAGGGATGTTCTGGGCGTTCGTCATGTTTTTCTTTCTAGGATTTTCTCTAAGCTTTTCTGATGAATCGTCATTTTTTTTTTCGTTTTATCCTTCTTATCAATGTTATTTTTCTCCAGTTCCTTACAGTATTTGACCATTTGTCGTCCTTTCACTCAAGAATGTTAGTGTCGTTTTCTCCGTATTCATGTCCTTATTGCTTATATTTCTTCCTTCAAATTCTCCACAGAGTCCACTCTTAACTACATCTACATATATACACCGCAATCCACAGTAAGGTGCGTGGCAGAGGGTACACTGTACCACTTCCTTTCCTATTCCACTCCCAAATAGAACGAGAAAAAATAGAATGCCTATATGCCTCCGTACGAGCCCTAATTTCTCTTCTCTTGTCTTTGTGATCACGACGCGAAATGTAAGTAGGCGGCAGCAAGATCGTACTACACTCAGCTTCAAATTCCGGTCCTCTAAATTTCCTCAACAGAAATTCAAGAAAAGAACGTCGTCTTTCCTCCAGCGATCCCCAATTAAGTTCCTGGAGCATTTCCGTGACACTCGCGCATTGGTCGAACCTACCAGTAACAAACCTAGCTGCTCGCCTCTGAACTGCTTCTATGTCTTCCTTTAAACTGATCTGCTACGGATCCCAAATACTTGAGCAATACTCAAGACGTGGTCGTACAAGCGTTTTATTCGTGGTCTCCTTTACAGATCTTCCCAAAATTCTCCCAATAAACCGAAGTCCGCTGTCTGCCTTACTCACAACTGTCCTTACATGTTCGTTCCATTTCATAACGTTCTGCAATGTTACGTGTATATATTGGAACGACGCGACTGCATCAAGGAACTCACTACTAATGCTATATTCGAACATTATTGGATTGTTTTTCTACTCATGCGCATCACCTTACATTTTTCTACATTGAGAGCAAGCTGTCATTCTTCGCACCAACTAAAAATTTTGTCTGTCATCCTGTATGCTATTACAGTCAATTAATGATGACACCCTCCCATACACCACAGCATCATCAGCAAACAGCCGCAAATTACAACTTACTCTGTCCATCAAATCATTTATATGGATAGAAAATAATAGCGGTCCTATCACACTCCCCTGGGGCACGCCTGACGATACACTCGTCTCTGATGAACACTCGCCGTCGAGAAAAACGTACTGCGTTCTATTACTTAGGAAGTCTTCCAGCCAGTCACAAATCTGTGAACCTATTTCATAAGCTCGTATCTTCGTTAGCCGTCTGCAGTGTAGCACCGCGTCAAATGCCTTTCTGAAGTCGAGAAAAACACAATCCGCCTGTTGCCCTTCGTCCATGGCTCGCAAGATGTCATGTGAGAAAAGGGAAAGCTGAGTTTCACATGAACGATGTTTCCTAAACCCGTGCTGTTTCATAGAAAGAAACTTCCGTTTCAAGGAAATTTACTATATTGGAACTGAGAATATGCTGTAAATTCTACAGGAAACTGATGTCAACGAAATTGGTCTGTAATTGTGTGGGTCAGTTCTCTTTCCTTTCTTATAAACGGGAGTCACCTGCGCTTTTTCCAATCACTAGGATCTTTGCGCTGAATTAAAGATTCACGATAAATGCAAGCTAAGTAGGGGGCCAACGCCGCATAATACTGTTTCTAAAACCGAACTGGTATTCCATCCTGACCAGCAGACTTTCTCATATTTAGCTCTCTCAGCTGCTTCTCTACATCGGAAATACCTATTACTATGTCCTCCGTTACGGAATTAGTACGTTGATCAAATGATGGTACATTTGTGCGGTCCTCCTGCGTGAAAGATTTATTATAGGTTAAATTTAGAATTACAGCTTTCCGTTTGCTTTCTTCTATTACTGCCCCAGAATGATCAATGAGTGACTGGATAGTGGGCTTTGACTCGCTTATCGATTTTACATAGGACCAGAATTTTTTCGGGATCTCTGAATGATCTATTGCTAAGGTAGGACTGTGGTAATTATTGTATGCTACACGCATCGATCTTTATATAGACGCACGAATCTCTACTAACTTTTGTCTGTCATCATTTGCGTGTTCTTTTTTGAACCGAGAGGTCTACAGTCTTTGCTTTCGCAGTAGCTTTCTAACATTATTACCACCGCATAAAATGTTGCCGATAAATGTCTTGAATTGTTTTCTGGTTTTTTAAAATTTTTAAATGTTTGTAAAACTAAGGGACTAATCTGCCAAGGTCATGGGTCCCCAGACTTTCAAATACTAAGCTCACTTACGCTAAAGACAACGCTCACACACACACACACACACACACACACACACACACACACACACACACAGTCAAGAGTAGGGACTGATGACCCCGTAGTTAAGTCCCATAAGCTTAACATACATTTGAACATTTGAACATTTGAACAGTCAAGAGGACTCGAGCCTCCGACGGGAACGGAGGCCCAGTTGGTGACACGGCGCTCTAGACCGCGCGTCCATTCCCTCGTGGCCCTAGTATTTATACCACTGTTATAGTTCTTTAATAAGTCACTGTTATTTCTCAAGATCTTTTTGGCAGTTGGAATTATTCTTTTAAAATTTGTTATAATTCGACATATTCACGGAATTGAGGACATTAACTGCGAATGGTTTAAGTTGAAAACACGTATCCAGCCGGGATTCTGAGTGAGCTGCTTGCTAGGCTGTTGCACCACTGGGGACACAGCAATTATCACAGCTGCGCGGACTACTCTAGGTCGCCCCCCTCCACGCTCCTACCTTCATATTCAAATTCTCAACTGTTCCCTGCCCACTATTAATCAAACTCGCTTTTTTTCCAAATCGATTTCCGCACTTGATGAAAGGACTATTGTCAGTCATCAGCTTATATGTTATCTCCGTAAAGAACAGACCCCCACACGTATATCTTATGTAATAAGCCAATGACGGGCAATGGTCCTTTGTTTAGTGCAAATTTTACTGGCAACTCGAATCCGTGGCCGGAATAAAATCTTTAATTTTTTTCCGATTTCTTTCTTATGGCACAGCCGTTGCTGCCGTGCATTGTGTGCCCTCAAAAAGTCTGTGCGTTACAATACGTAACTTATATATATATATATATATATATATATTTTTTTTTTTTTTTTTTTTTTAAATATGACGATTGCGATGTAATTGCCAAAAATCAAAAAGTTTTAAACCGTTGACGGATGATAAAGTAAATTTCCTATATAGTGGCGATTGTATGTAATATGAGGAGAGTATTGTGAGAAGAAATGGAACTTGCATTAGAAAGGGACTCCAAAGATGACGAAATAGTACTATGTCCATGTGTTTTTTTGTTGAGTAACGCTGAAGCAGTTTTTAAATTATAGATAATGAAATGAGTTAATTGTCCTAGCTGATTACCATTTCAGTGAAGTCAGCGAAAGAAATTGTACCCTTAATGTGCACAAAGTATTCTATTCTGTCGTGGAGATACAAGAATTATTTGATAAACAAAGGAGGTTCGTCATGAAAGATTTTGGAATATCTGATT
Source organism: Locusta migratoria (assembly GCA_026315105.1). Taxonomy (NCBI): domain Eukaryota; kingdom Metazoa; phylum Arthropoda; class Insecta; order Orthoptera; family Acrididae; genus Locusta; species Locusta migratoria. Next base: position 244,919,186 of record CM048744.1, on the reverse strand, counting down.
TATCTGGTATTCTAATGTCATGTGTTCTTCTCGAGATATTGTCATTTTTAACCCTTTTCACCCCATTTCGATTTTGTTGATTTCAGCGCCATCTACAAACGACGAAAAACTGTTGAATGGGAAAGTTACATAATTTTTCCGGAGAATCGTAATGCACACTAAAAAAATGTAGGTTCGAAAAGTTACGTATTTGTCTCGGAGAATGCGAATGCGCAATAATAATAATAATAATAATAATAATAATAATAATAATAATAATAATAATAATAATAATAATAATAATAATAATGGTTCTTGTTTATCGTAAAAAGAAAACTGATCGTGACTAATCGCAATCTTATCATCAATTTGGCGTATAGAATAGTAATCATCAGTGCATAACGAGCAAGTAAAATCACATGTGAATTATGCTTGCATAAAGTTTATCAGCGTATGCGTGGCGGTGCACGTTCTAGTCTTAAATGTTCGTGACTCGCTTGTTCTTATTTATCGTTTGAAAGCTGAACTCCCGCCTGCTGCGGGTGGGTCCGGAGGGGAGGGGAGGGGATGTTCTCCTATCACTTAAAGTGGCGAGCTATTCAAATGGTATCTATAATATTATAACTTTTCTGTGTAGTGCTATCAGCGACAATCGTATGTAAACAAAACGTTTGGCTGATAAGTATGGAAACGCTTATCTGTGTTTCTCGCCTCCTGACAAAGGAAATGTAACGGTTCACCGTGATAATGCTTGTTGTCTGATCTTGTGGGGCGTAGACGTTTCTTGCAGTTAATCTCAGCCCGGTACCTGCTTTTCATGCTAGTTTATCGTTCCGATAGCGGTAGCTGTTATATATGTCACATGTGTTGTCAATTCCAGTGATTCGTCATAAATTGTGTTATAAAGTAATATGCGCCTTATCCATTACTTTTTGTTAATATGTTGCACTTGAACTGCCAGCCGTGCAAAAAGCACGAGTTTATCTAGATCTTTTTGCATTTTGTCACAGCTTTTGCAGCTATTATTTAACTGCGTACAAAAGCGGAATCCGCGAACTGTCTCTCGAAGCTTCCCATGTTATATGCTGGATCATTTAGGGCTTACTTCACCTACATAGGGAACATGATCATCATAAGAAAATAAGAGAAATCAGATCTAAAACAGAAAGATTTAGCTGTTCAATGTTCAAATGTTTGTTAAGCTTATGGGACTTAACTACGGGGTCATCAGTCCCTAAACTTACAAACTACTTATCTACTACCTTATACTAAGGACGGCACAAATATCCATGCCCGAGGGGGATTCGAACCCCCGACCGTAGTGGCCGTGCGGACGATTTAGCTGTACCTTTTTCCCGCGAGATGTTAGAGAATGGAACTAAAGAATATCTTAAAAGTGGTTCGATGAACAGTCTGCCTTGCACTTCAATGTGACTTGGAGAGTATCCATGTAGATGTCAAATGTATGTAAATCTATCGGACCAAACTGTGTGGTCGTCAGTTCGTAGCTTACAAACTTCTTAAACTAAGGTGGCCGGCCGCGGTGGCCGAGGAGACTGAGGCGCTCCAGTCACGGTCTGCACGGCCACTGCGGTAGGGGGTTCGAATCCCCCCTCGGGCATGGATATTTGTGCCGTCGTTAGTACAAGGTAGTTGATAAGTAGTTTGTAAGTTTAGGGACTGATGACCCCGTAGTTAAGTCCCATAAGCTTAATAAAAAAAAAAAAAAAAAAAAAAAATAAATAAATAAATAAAAAATAAAAAAAACTAAGGTTAACTAAGGACAACATACACGCCCATGCCCATGCCCATGCCCAAGGGAGGAGTCGAACCCCCGAACAACCGCGCACTCCGCAGCGAGGCGCCTTAGACCGCTCGGCTACTGCACCGCGGCTATCCGTGGAGATGTAGATGCAGATAATGAACAGTGGCCGTCACATAACACTCAGTTAGGGTACTCCCGACCGTTTGTTACAACTAGCGATTGCGCGGTGTTGCAGTTAGTTGAGTTCTGCGTCTTAGGCCCGCCACACACGTTCCGGTATACCTGTCAGAGTGTAAAGAGTGGCTTACAGAGAGAAATGAATACACGCATACGAATTTAGTAAGAGAGTTACGTTCAGATCCTTCAGATTATCGTAATTATTTGCGGATGAATGAAGACATCTACCAAAAAACTATTGTCGCTTGTAACTCCTTTACTACAAAGGAAAAGTACACTTATGAGAACTTTTGTTTCTGCCCATGAATGACTGACAGCTACTCTGAGGTTTCTTGCAACGGGTCGATCGTATGAATGTCTCAAATATTCTACTATAATACCCTCCCAAGCTCTTGGCAAAATAATTCCAGAGACATGTGTTTATGAAAACTTTTCGAAAAGCGTAACTACATTCAGCTAGAAAAGAAATTTACAACTACCGCATTTCAAGAGCAAGACACGTAGTCTAAAATTGTTTTGGAATAGTTGCAACCAGATTTCGTATGTTCCATACGCAAAGCAATTTGGAACCGGAGAACATAATAAAAGTGGTGATGGCAACTTGTGCATTGCATAATTTTGTTTGATGAAACATCCCGGCTTTTACGCTCCTCCAAGCAGCAGCTATCAGGAGACGTACGATGGAACTACTGCCATTACAGGTTTGGATACCTGGGAATCAAATATGATCGCACTGAAACGTCTGAACCACAGGAACGTAACGTCTACTGCTAAACAGCTCAGAAATGAGTTCACTTCATACTTAACGAATGAAGGCAAAGTTCGACGGCAAGACAATAGGGTTCTTCGAAACAAAAAAATAGACTAAAAGAAGAAGATAGGCCTCAATATGTTAATAATTCATACAGTTAAAACATTTTGCATTAATATTAATAAAAAATGTGGACTCTAAATATAAACTTTCGATTTGTAAATACAAAATGTAGTTAAATTAAATTGTATGAGTATTATAAATAATTTCAGTACTTACTTCATCGATCTCTCATCCATCCTCGTCATCAAACTTTGACACAAATGCACCAGGAGTATCTTGATCGCCAAGAAAATCGAACAAATCTAAATACCATAATTTTGATGTCTAGATGTTTGTTGAAGCTCCAGATTTCATTGACATGTAACGTTTCTTCTTTTCTTCACGTACATTACATCTTAAATTATTTATTTTTCGCTACAGATTGGTTTGTAACGTCGGGCTCCAACTCCTTCAATTTAATAAGTCTTTCATAGACTGCATCTCTCTTTCCACGGTCGTGGTACTCCTTACTTTTCACCTGCCACAGACAAGGTTCCAACTGATACATTTCGATAAACTCTTCTATCACTTGGTTCCGTTTCCGATTTGACATGTTGAGTAGAAGAGTTAAGCAGTACCGTGCGTGTAGTCGCTAGTTAACACTGTTGTGCACGTAAATACAAAGACAACGGGCGATCTCTACTCGAGGAGCTAGCCCCGGCTAACCAAAAGCCTGTACAGGCGTGCCGGAGTGACCGTCACCGCTTTTGTGTCTCGTTTCCGTCGTAGGTGTCGGTGGCCGAGTAGAATGAGACCGACACAGGAATAAAGGATGCACGCTTGTGCAGGTAGAAGGTGACCAGCCAGTGGCACAGCAGAAACTAGAAACACTAGAGTAAATTAGAACGAGATATGTATTTCTTAGAGACTTAGCAATACTTAACTTTTACATAGCTCAGTACTGCAGAATGCTAATACATAGTTGATCTTAGAGGCCTGCCTAGTGCCTATCCGATAGCCAAGTCTTAACTGGTGCCTATCTGATTCCGAAGTGTTAACTGGTTCCTATCTCAGTCCCAAGTGAACGATGTCGTTCAGTTGTGGCCACGAGCGGAGTTACAGCAGAGGGCGCTCGTGGTGACGTCGTAAGAACGCCGCGCCGTGCGTGCATGGTGGCGCGCACTTTAGACTTGTGCGATACCACACCACACGTCTGCGCAGGTAGAAAGAATTGAATTTTGATTCTGCTCCGGTCGCCTGCGTAGGTCGCTATGCCTGTATACAGTTTGGTCTGAAGCGACTGGCACACACGATCCGGTTTACCTGTGACAGGTACCCTGTACAGGTTTACCTGACAGGTATACCGGAACGTGTGTGGCAGACCTTAGGAAGTTGTTAATCCAGTCATAAAGGTCGTTCGAGTGATGTTCGGTAAGTTTTTCGGTGCTGATTGTTGCCGGCCGCGGTGGCCGAGGGGACTAAGGCGCTCCAGTCACGGTCTGCATGGTCACTACGGTCGGGGGTTTGAATCCCCCCTCGGGCATGGATATTTGTGCCGTCCATAGTCTTAGCTAGTTCATAAGTAGTTTGTAAGCTTAGGGACTGATGACCCCGTAGTTACGTCCCATAAGTTCTACAAACAATTGAACATTTTGAACACTCGCCGTCGAGAACAACGTACTGCGTTCTGTTAATTAGGAAGCCTTTCAGCCAGTCACAAATCTGTGAACCTATTCAGATAATCAGCTTTTGAAGGATATTTAGTCATTCTTCCATGCGTGCAATATCCAATATATTTGTGCCGTCCTAGTTCGTAACTAGTTCATAAGTAGTTTGTAAGTTTAGGGACTGATGACCCCGTAGTTAAGTCCCATAGACTATACAAACATTTGAACATTTTTTGCTGATTGTTCTTGAGAATAGCCACCAGTTTCCGTAATACGACAAACCCAGTTGTGATTGTGTGCTATACGACATCATATCTCAAAGGCGAGACCGGAACCAGTGGTCGATGGCGACGTTCCCCGCACGCCGCGGAGATCAGCCGCTGCGTGGGCGGGCCTACGCCTGCGTGGCGCTCAGCGCGCCGCCGTGTTGTCGCAGCGCTCCAGCGCGTGACGTACTCGTGACGTCAGCGAACGCCGAACCGCCGACTCAGCCGCTGCGCATGCGGAAGTGATTCAAGATGCAGCTGCAGGAAGCCGCCGCATTCCTTATGCATACCGAGCGCTGCTCACTCCGTCCCTACCAGCACATTCTGTTACCCGGGTTGGAGCGCAACACACTGAGTGTATCGCGTGAGCGGAAGGTGGGCTAGAGCCGTGCGTGCCCTAGTCCCATTGTTAGAAACCCGTTGGCAACAGTTCGCGTTGATGCTTCTCGGCTGACAAACCCTTTTACATGTGCTGTGGTAGCTGTAAGATCTGCCACTTCTGCCCTTACAATACCACGATCTTGTTGCGTTGAACTCTAGAGACTATTCTGGATGGTTGAGAATGTTCACGTGAACATCTATCTACATCTAAATGGGATACTCTGCAATCACATTTTAAGTGCCTATTTATCTTCCATTCCATTCTCGAATAGCGCTCGGGAGGAAAGGATACCTAAATCTCTCCTTTCGAGCTGTGATTTCTCGTATTTTATTCTGATGATCATTTCTGCCTATGTAACTGGGAGTCAACAATATATTTTCGCATTCGGAGGAGAATGTTGGCGATTGGAGTTTCGCAAGTAGCCCAAGCCGCAGCGATAAGCGCCGTTGTTGTAATGATTCCCATCCCAGATCCTGCATCATTTCCGTAACGCTGTGTCCCCTGTATCGTGACAATACGAAACGAGATGCCCTTCTTTGGACTCTTTCGATCTCCGTCAAACCCACATGTTAAGGATCCCACACTGGGCAGCAATACTCCAAAAATGGACGGACAAGCGTAGTGTATGTAGTTTCTTTAGTAGTTCTGCTGCATCTTTTAAGGGTTCTGCCAATAAAACGCAGTCTCAGGTTCGCCTTTCCCACGACATGATCTACGTGTTCTTTCCAGTTTGTCTGAAGTAATAGTAATTCCTAGGTATTTTGTGGAGTTTACGGCGTTCACATTTGATTGATTTATCTTGTAAACAAAATTTAACGGATTTCTTTTCGTACTCATGTGGACTACTTCACACTTCTCATTATTTACACTCAATTGCCAATTTTTACACCATAGTGATATCTTATTCAGATCGTTCTGCAGTTGGTTTTGATCTTCAGATGATTTTACTAGACGGTAAATGACAACGTCATCTGCAAACAACCTAAGAGTGCTACTTAGATTTTCCCCTAAATGGTTTATGTAAATAAGGAACAGCAGAGGACCAATAACACTACCCTGTGGAACGACCGATATCACCTCTGTTTTAGTCGATGTCTTACTATCGATTACTGTGTGTCCTCTCTGACAGGAAATTCCCTATCCAGTCGCAAATTTGGGGCGATGTACCATAAGCACGCAATTTGATTAAAAACCTTTGCAACCATAGTCTTAGCGTTACTCACACAGCCCGGCCAACTTGGGTGGTGGTTCTTGGAAAGGACCATCCCGTCACTCTGAAGTCCTCTGTTTGAGCCATGTGGAACTCGCTCAGTAGGGCAGTAGGAAGGGCGACTGCGTTTCTGTGGCATAGCGCCCGTCTGCTGCACTCTCAGCCTTAGCGCTGTAAACATTCGCTGCTGAGGGGTACCACACAGGTGTGCTCTGGCAGCTTTGGCACGCACTACTATTAGCGGACGACGTCGAAACTGTTATCAGTACATTAAGTACAATATCCCTCAGGAATTTTGGCACTTCGTCGTCATCGGATTAAAGTCGACGTCGTCTTTCCAGATGTACTAATCCTTTCTTCTCGTACAGTTTACATATATTAGAGAGACGGGGGCGGGTGAAAAAAATGGTGTTAACAAAAACCACGAAGACGTCTTTACCAATTTACTTCGAATTATAGAAAAATATATAATGTTCGCCCAGGGTTATACTTTATTTGTAAGTATACAGAGTGTTACAAAAAGGTACGGCAAAACTTTCAGGGAACACAGAAACTCACAAAGAAAGAAACTATGTTATGTGGACAAGTGTCCGGAAACACTTAATTTCCATGTTAGAGATCATTTTATTACTTCTCTTCAAATCACATTAATCATGGAATGGAAACACACAGCAACAGAACGTACCAGGGTGACTTCCAACACTTTGGTACAGGAAGTGTTAAAAATGTACTCCGTTAGCGAGGATACATGCATCCACCCTCCGTCGCATGGAATCCCTGATGCAGCCCTGCAGAATGGCGTATTGTATCGCAGCCGTCCACAATACGAGCACGAAGAGTATCTACATTTGGTATCGGGGTTGCGTAGACAAGAGCTTTCAAATGCCCCATAAATTTGCAGTACATACTAACGAAACAATTGGGTATTTTCACGATTGTCTGCACGAATTATTTCAATTTACATTTAAAGAGAAATACTAAAATAATCTCTAACATGGAAATCAAGCTTTCCGGACACATGTCCACATAACATATTTTCTTTCTTTGTGTGTGAGGAATGTTTCCTGAAAGTTTGGCCGTACCTTTTTATAACACCTTGTATATACAGGGTGTAGCAAAAACAATCGTCATATTGGTACAATTATATTTCTGAAACTAATAAACATTTAAATAATTTTTTATGTACGGGAAACTCGGTTTTATTCATACCTTTTCATACGTATATAGTATGCTCCCCTTGAGACGTACGGAATATGTCAGTGCCAGATTGAAATTTTTTCCACTCTGCAGAAAGCACGTGTCGAGTTACAGCTCCCACAGCTGCTGCGAAGCGATGTCTCAGGTGATTCATTGTTGTTGGTGACGGAGGCACATAGTCAACCCCCACAAGATTTAATCACATACAGCTATGGTGACCATGTAGGCCAGTAATGTAAGGCTGAATAATTGGATCCATCGTTCAGTAATCCTTTGATTTAAAAATCCCCGCACTTCCATATGCCATTGTGGCGGTGCCCCATCCTGTTGGTAAGTGAAATCGTTCGAATCTGTTTCTGATTGTGGGAAAAGAAAGTTCTGACTCACATCGGTGGTTCCTGTAACAGTGTTTTCCACAAAGAAAACGTGAACCGTACATCTTTTATAGTGATACACTAACTTCTGGGGAGTCCCGTTCTTTTGCAACTTCATGTGGTTGTTCCGTACTCAATATTCTCCATTATGATGGTTCACCTTTCCATTTAAATGGAGTGTTGCCTTGACACTGAACACTAAGCGTGGAACAAAACGGTCGTGTTCCATCTTGCCAAGGACGAAATTACAGAACTTCACGCGTTATTGTTTGTCATCATCACGAAGGGCTTTTGTTAGCTGAATGTTGTGTGGTTTCATGTGTAAATGTCGAAGCGAGACAAGCCAGGGGCACGTTCAGTTGTGGAGCTGCGCGGCGAAAGGATTTCCGCGGACTCCTTGTGAAACTTTTGGCGGATAACACACGGTCGGGGACGGCCCGGCGATTGCCTTTACACAAACAACCTGTTTCTCGGAACTGTTGGTGCCTTCGTCTAATGCGCTGTGCTGGACCCATACATACCTCTCACGGAAGTCTCGCTGAACAGCCGTTACTGACCCCTTCTGCGCGAAACGCGAGGACACACAACGCTTTCTGTTGCTCCCAACGCCACTGTTACAACAACTGAAGAGGGCGCGCAATGCTGCTACGTATCGGTAACCGTGTAAAACGTAGAGAGTTTGCTCTTTCCAGCAGTACATTGTTCAGGCACATATCTCAAATAACACAATAGTTGCAATTTTTTGATAGGATGTTCCTATCTGATATACTTGAATTATATTTACAACTGTATATAGACAAGTAATTAATTAACATTGTTACCACAATTTCGAAAATTGCTTCATTGATTTGTTTCATGACATTGGCGCCATGTTTCGCTTTTGCAGGCACTTGTATCAGTGATGGTGATTTCAGGACTGCAGCTCGTCCGGAAGTTCCCTGGCTAAGGACTTGGTGCTGTGTGGGTGGTGTCAGGGATCGCGTGTGTAGCTGTTCTCCTCCAGTCCCCTTCCATCACCGTCAAGATCAGCCATCACACACTTTCATCCTGGTTGCGACTTGGCAGTATAAATCTTCGAGATGGTGTCTCTCGAAACCCTAAACACATTGGGCTACAATGATGACAGAAACACCAAAAGTTTGCCCACCTTGGAATTCACGTCGTTTCTACATAACGCACTCAGGAGTACATATAGCGTTATCGTGACTACGGCGTAGTGTACAAACGCACGAGGCCGCCGCTCACGAAGCGCCAGCTGCTGTCTTAGTCTCTGCATTTGTGTTCAAAGAATCATTTCTCACAACATTCGCACAATTTTGGCCAACACCTGTACATATATATATGTAATATTTGTTAAATTCCGTTTTGGCCGGACGTCTAATTCACCTGTTATATTTTTTTAATTTGTTGTTGTTGTTGTTGTTGAAGGTATCAATTGAAACCGGGACTACATACCAAAAAGGGGTGGTCACCGTCTTTATTATGCCTTTTCCGCATATAACTTTAATTTCTAAAATATTCATTTACAGGTTGATTTGTATAACATGATGCGATGTAAGCATTCCACATTATAAATGGCGTTACACTGTTGGTAATCTAAGCGGTTGCCTGCGTTTTTCCCTATCGCGGGCGACACGAATAACATGGAGGGGCGGTACGCCTATACGTTCCATTTTCCATACCTCTCCTGATTTTCCAAGAGCTAAGCCCAGAAAATAACCTGGTAAACGAGGGTATCCTATTAAATTTTGAATTGGGCCACATTAGTAATGTCGATCAAACAAATTTTAGTAAAAAAATAGTTATGTAACTAATGGAATAAAACAGAATTTTCCTAGGTAGGCAGGCAGTATGTATTCGTATTACATTACAAATTTAAAATCAAACATAAAAGTAATGTAAAATGAAAAATAAACGAAACGTAATTAGACAAATGACATTTCTTATTGTTTACAAAGTTCCTCAATATTTGGAGATAGGTTCCATGTCGAAATTCTGAGAATTCCGGTCCGCCTGTTAGTGAATATCTCGATTTGCATTTTATAAGTTTCATTCATAAAACAAAGAAATAAAAAACTACTCGCAAACTCGTGCTTCCAAATGACGACAGTTGTTGAACTGCTGACTTGAATAGGTTAGGTTTGGATGCTGATCGGATATGGTATATGATTTATACAATTCCATCCCACCATTTTCGAGGCAGCTATACTAGGCTATTTTAAGGCTTTAATAACTTCGAAACTCACTGAACATGGTGTCTTCAGTCTTTAACTGAAAGGATTTTGAAACAGTTTCCTGCAGGGCTTTTGATTTTTAAAATTTGTGAATCTTTCCTCACACTCATTCCTTATTTTTGGCAGCAAAGATACTTGTCAAAATCCAGTGTCCCTTGATTTCGTGTAGACAAGGTCTCACAGTGACGCAGCAGTCTTTCCCATATGTGTTTCTCGAAGAGGAAAAGCTCGGCGGTGTTTTGGCGACTGCGGGACAAATATGTTGTGGGCCGCACTGGTGGACAAGCGCACGTGCTGCTTGCCTAAAAGAGGAACGTTTTCGTCAGGGTGTGGCGGACCAGATTCCTCACGGGTCATAAACTGAACAGCCCTGTGCTGATGCTATAGCTCCAGACTTAGCTATCATACACAACCGATCACTCAGCGAAAGATCCGCACCCAAAGACTGGAAACTTGCCCAAATCACTACAATATTCAAGAAAGGCAATAGGAGTGATCCCCAAAATTACATGCCCATCTCATTGACGTCGATTTGCAGTGGGACTTTAGGACATGTTCGAACATTATGAACTACCTCGAAATGAACGACCTATTAACCAAAAGTCAACACGGATTCAGAAAGTATCGCTCTTGCCCTTTATTCACATGAAGTGATAAGTGCCATGACAAGGGATCTTAAATCGACTACATGTTTCTGGATTTCCGAAAGGCTTTTGACACTATACCTTACAAGCGGATCTAATGAAATTGAGTGCTTTTGGAATATCGCCCCAATTTGCGATTGGATTCACGATTTCCTACCAGAAAGGACACAGTTCGTAGTAATTGACGGTAAGTCATCGATTAAACAGGAGTGATCTTGCGTTCCGCAGAGAAGCGTTATTGGTCCCCTACTCTTCCGATTTATGAGACAATCTGAATAGCTCCCTTAGACTGTTCGTGGATGATGCTGTCGTTTATCGGTTAGTGAAGACAACAGACGATCAAAAGCAACTACAAAGCGATTTAGACAAAATTTCTACATGGTGCGAAAATTGGCAATTGACACTAAATAAAGAAAAGTGTGAAGTAATACACATGACCACTAAAAGAAATCCGCTGAAATTCAATTACGCGATAGATCAGTCAAACCTTAAGGTCGTAGATTTTACCAAATACCTAGGAGTTACAATTACGAACAACTTTGACTGGAGAGAACAGACAGAAAATATTGTGGGGAAGGCGAACCAAAGGTTACGTTTCATCGGCAGAACGCTTCGAAGATGCACCAGCTCCACCAAAGAGACTGCCTACATCACACTTGTGCGTCCTCTCCTGGAGTACTGTTGCCCCTTGTGGGACTGACGGAAGACATTGAGAAGGTTCAGCAGAGAAGGGCAGCTCGTTTTGTTTTGTCACGTTACGGGGGGGGGGGGATGCGTCACGGAAATGTAGCAGGAATTGGGGTGGAAATCATTAAAAGAAAGACGTTATTCATTGCGGCGTGATCTGTTTGCGAAGTTTCAATCACCGACTTTTAGTTCTGAATGTGAAAATATTTTGCTAGCACCCACCTACACAGGGAGACGTGACCATTCCACTAAAATAAGAGAAATCGGATCGAAAACGGAACGATTTAGGTGTTGTTTCTTCCCGTGCGCTATTAGACAATGGAACGGTAGAGAAAAGTTATGAAAGTGGTTAATGAACCCTCTGCTAGGCACTTTAATGTTATTTTCATAGTATTTATGTAGATGTAAACGGTTTTGGACCGAGTTAAGAGCACCAGAGGTGCCAAACTAACCGTAACGTAACATAACCAGACATTGCAATTCTTAATTGTGTAATACACGCTCTTCTTTTCCTCTCGCTTGCGTGGGATCGCGGATAATGATTTATTTGGCAGGGTTGATTTAAAGGGTGGCCGGTTAACAGGCCGACCGAGGGTGCAAATGTTGAAATGTTTGTAAAGCTTTGGATACAAACTGCGGTGGTCATCAGTCGCTAGACTTAGGAGCCGCTTATGTTACGGACAAAGCAAACACACACACACACACACACACACCCTACCTATGCCCGAGGGAGGATCTCCGACGGGTAGGAGACGTGCAGTGCGTAACAAGGCGCCTTACGCACGGCGGCGGCGAAACGTGGTTATCAGCCCGATATTTACCTAGTGGGCTGTGGAAAACCGCCTAAAAACCAGATCCAGGCTGGCGGATTTGAACAACGGCCGACACACCTCCTCGATCCCGGAGAGCAGCGGCTTAATCCGCGCGAATGACCGGCCGGGTTAATTCAGTATTGTTGTTTCCTCGTTGTGATGTGTCGTGTCACTACTGCGGAATGTAACAGCAGCCGGCACACGTATAAAGGTTTCTGCTGCGGGTGCGTTACTGGAACAGACATACTGATTCTCGGAACAATTTGTTCAGAGAACAAAGACAAATACTTGCTTAGAGTCTTGAAGCAGGGAACACTGACAATGTCAACTGGAAGACTTCTCTCTGACGAAGGTAAATTGAGCTAGCCTAGTTCTTCTGGTCGATTGACTCCCAACCGGCAACATGCTGCTGGTGAAGTGGGCGATGTAGCGCGACACAGTGCGTCTTGTAATTGGCTCGTGTGGCGACGCCCGCGAAACTTCTTTCTCTTGCTGCACCGACCAGTGTGCAGTTAGTAGGATAGGTGTGGACATACAGTATACGCTGCTATCCTAAATGACAGTACTTCTGTTTCCTCCATGTAAAACTCGTTAAATGTGATAGAAATTATCATTTCGGTCTTCGCATTGTACTGTGCGCTAAATCTGAACTTCGAAAAAGATTTTCATCAAATCAAAAATGTTCAAATGTTTGTATAGCTTATGGGACTTCACGTCACAAACTTTAACTTATGGGACTTAACTGCGTGGTCATCAGTCCCTAAACTTACAAACTACTTATGAACTAACTTATACTAAAGACAACACGAACATCAATGTTCGAGGGAGGATTCGAACCTCCGACGCGGGAGGACGCGGGATCCGCAACGTGGCGCTCCAGACCGCTCGGCTACTCCAGCGCGGCCGTTAAAGAATTATGGCAAATGAAGACAGCCAACCAGGAGTTCGTAAATAATTATGGCTTGTGTGCTTCCACTGTGCTATCAGGTTCGTGACTAAAAACACACTCGAAAGTCTTGACACATTCGAAAAAAACGGCGAAATAATTTGACAAGAAGAGTATAAAAGCGCAATTAAAACTAGTCTATTGGATTCAAATCTGACAACATATTCGAAAATTAAACATTTTCGTAAATAAACAGCTAAGTATTTTACAAAACGTACTACTTTCATATAAATTACAACGTCTATGTCATCACGGAAAAATTGAAACAAATGCGAGTTGTACTCACGAAACAGAAGTAGTGACAAAACACAATTCTCGCTGGATGTTAGGGCCTGACTCTTGATTGGCCGTTCTTACTTCCAGTCAGTAGTTGTGCCGTTACCTACCTCTACAATACACGAAATAAGTGCAGTTTAACAACGGGAAGTTGGATTTTAAAGGAATCATTGCAGTGGAAATTATATTGTGAATTATGACGGAAAACGTGTGCTTTATAGGAAAAGGGTATTTTCACCCGGGAAAAACTATTTTTAACCGGGAAATCGGGGATTTTTTTAAATATTGTACGCGTATATAGAGGTAGCCATTTTCGAAGCTTTTTCTCAGAAACAACAAACTTTTTTATGTATTTCAATGTCATTTCCTTACGTTTCCTATAGTGAACTTTTGAAGACGTCAAAACCATGCAAAGTCACATAAGAATAAGGCGCAGGAAAGAAAAAATCGTTGAAATGCGTAGACGTGCGTTTGCTGCCTTCGGTAAGTACGGACTGAAGCCGTTCCTTTCTATAATTTACGGCGAATAGCTGTACCGTCGGCTGTGCATTATTCTGCAGTTTAACAGCACTTCCAGGAACTGTGAGACGCCAGGGAGGAGGGTAAGTGGATTCCCCATCAGCCTACGGAATAATACATGACCGGGTGCGCCAAGGTGGCTTTCTGCCCTCTCCCGTCGCAGAAAAGTTTAGGCTTCTACAGGGCTGTGACTTCCAGCCAAACACGTTGCATTATAATGAACTCCGGGGTTTGTAACTCGCGGACACTGCTGAGATTCTGACAAGTCATTTCTTCCTCTGGCTAAGTTCCTACCCTCGCCCTACAACTGTTCGTAGCAGAGGTGCCCCCCTCCCCATTGGCTAATGACTAACACCCCCCCCCCCCCAAACTGAGAACTACGCCCCCCCTCACACCTGAGATATTAGGTCTCGTTTTGCCATATAATATTTAAGTCAGATATCTTTTATTTCACGTTTTGTGAATTGTTTTATATTGCCCCCCTCCCAGACTGGTCAAAAGTACTATTTTTTCACCCCCCCCAGAAAATTAAATTTCCGTTACGCCCCCCCCCCTCCCCCCTTGTGGGCACCTGTGGTTCGTGTTATCGTTGTCTTTGAACAGTCGAGCAGTAACGACAAAGATCGGTAGCAGCAGCAGCAGTCCTCGTAGCGCAGCCTGTATGGACCGTGACACTTGTCATTAAGCTCTCTGGAGTAAGAGAATCACTTTGTCCGACACAGCGGTATTATCGCCTTCTCTTCGTCGAGCTGGAGATGGCGCTGCAACATTTTATAGCTACGGCTTGGGCTGAAACGTCGGAAACATATACTCTGAAGTGCCTTCATAATTGCTGGGGGTTGTAAAATGGTGGCGCCTGTTATTCTTCCACCGCCCCTTTACCGTCATCAGCGCCGTCGAGTCGACCCTCGTAAGCGTTATGTCATTTCCCGCTCTCAATAAATTCCTGCGGCTCACATTTCCCACGAGCTGGTGCATCATCTCGCGGTTTATTACCCATAGTGCTCTTCCTTCACTGTGAGCTGAGTGGAATGATGTTTCTTACTTAACCTAGATTCCAAGAAACCAAAGAGAGTGTTGCGCATATTCGTTCCTGAGGGAGAGATGGGGGGGGGGGGGGGCTTTTGAACGTCAAAAACTTTTTCTAGATTAACCCGCGGGTTTTGTTTACTTGCTACTTAATTGCGTCTCCATTGTCACCGTCATGCGCCGTAGACCATAGAGACAGTCGTCTATGATTTTTTTTTGCCATATTCTATAAACATGTGTGTACCAATGTTTTCGAGTGTTCCGTTGTACTGGCTGAAAACCGGGATTTTAATCATTTTATTAAAAGGACAAGGATACTAGGCACAGGAGGGTATCACTGATGAACATTTTCATCAAAATACTAAGACAATGTAATTTATTACTAAGAGCAAAATTTATCATCACGCTTACAGAGGTTCCAACCATTACGATTTAATCGTAATTGTTACGAAAATAGTTCAAAATTACGAGTGTACGATTTGAGTGCTTAGAATTCCGATTTTTAGGTTTGAATAATAAATCGGTGTACTTGTTTTCCGTCGGGAAAACTCTGTTCCTTTAGAGTTCGTTCGTGTGATGTCATCGACAAAAATTAATATGTTATGAATCAGTAATGAGGGTAACTTCTACATACTCAAAAAAAAAACCTTACACACTCCCCGAAATATCTTAACCTGCACACTTACTCTAAGTTATGATTTTACGGTATCTTGTGTTTCTGTGCAATTTTTAATGAGTAGATTATTTTAGACATAGTTATGTAGCCTATATAAATTAATATTAATCTGCATATCACAAACTCTAAGATGTTCCGTTCTGAGGAAGAAAATAATTAGCGATTAAGTTTTGCTCTCGCCACCCTCCCATCCACACATACATTCCTATTGTACACATCAGACTGATACAGTAATATCGTCTGCAACCTTTCAGAAACTGTTTTTTCACAATTCTGATGATTCCTTATTCACTCATTCCCCTTGGACCCCTTCCAACTCTCCCCTGCTCGCTCATACATATTATGTCGCATTACTATTTGCCATATTCAAAAGTTGGAACCTCTGCGCTTAACATCAATTAACAGCTGGCATGAATAGGTAAACATAAAGATACTCAGCACAATACAATGAGATCCTCTAAATTTAAAGGAAGAAGGGAGCAATCATTTGCCTTTACCAATAACAGGTGAGATAAAAAATACTATACAAGGATACCATTTTTAAAAGAAAGATAGAGCAAGGAATAGCACAGGCAGTAACACTAGATATATCTAACAGTGGGCGCTACAGGCTTTGCTTAGGCAAGTATACAAACACCAGCAGTGTAACTGAACCCTGCTTCTAAACATTGGCCAGAGCATGCTGTACAACTTCGAATGAAACCTCACCACATAACATTAATGACCATTTGCAATAACCAAGACTCCAATTACAGTGTACTGGCCCGAAGATGCAAACACTAACCCTAGATACATTAAACTAATGGGCCTTTTCTTTTTAAACACGCATGGCGCAGCCTAAATTTGGAAATTTT
Organism: Locusta migratoria; assembly: GCA_026315105.1. Classification (NCBI taxonomy): domain Eukaryota; kingdom Metazoa; phylum Arthropoda; class Insecta; order Orthoptera; family Acrididae; genus Locusta; species Locusta migratoria. The sequence continues at coordinate 244,902,699 of CM048744.1, read as the reverse complement.
CACAATAACAATACCTTTAAAAAACTAGACAATTAAAAGGCAGTAACACTAGATATATTAAGGGACCCATTTAGGTTAGTATACAATTATACCAAAACCATCAATAGAGTAATTGAACAACGCCCTTTAAATACTGGCCAGAACACGTTCAGCAACAGAGAGAAGGCTTAGACCATTGCGTAAATGGCCGTTTCAACTCGACGAGTTACACTAAACATCAACTGGCGCTCAAAAGAAGGAAAGGCAATAACTCTAGATATATGTTTAAAAATGCCGTTTTCGGATGCTATTTAGGCAGTTTCCTTTCGTAGACATATGGCTCAAATCAAGTTTGGAACTTCACAATAAAGATACCATTTTACACTATACATTGGAGATGGTGAAAACCATAGACAATATACAAGCATCAACGTCAGCAGTGTAATTGAAAAGTGCCCTTTAAATACTGGCCAGAGCACAATGCGCACATCGGGTAACGCTTCGAGTTTGCTGCCGGTCACGGTGGCCGAGGGGACTGCGGCGCGCCAGTCGCGGTCTGCACGGCCACTACAGTCGGGTGTTCGAATCCCCCCTCGGGCATAGATATTTGTGCCGTCCTTGGTGTTAGCTAGTTCATAAGTAGTTTGTAAGTTTAGGGACTGATGAGCCCGTAGTTAAGTCCCATAAGCTATACAAACATTTGAAACATTTTGAAGGAGTTTGCTAAACAGTGATACAACAATCTCTAAATCAGTATACGCATGAGCACCTTTATAGGGAGAGCACCGCCACGGCTGACATAAGGAAGAGGTGAAAAACAGTTAAAACCAAACTTCCTCAAAGTCCGCGGGCTAACGTCACTGCTACGTATATGGATAGCCACCAAACGACTCAGAAAAGACACGAGCAATAGGTTGCAAACTACAACTCGCCGACGGCAGCAACGACGACGAGAGGGGAAAGGGGCAAACCCCAAGTTCCGACTACGCCTGGGGGGTGGCAACCGAGCCGCAGAAGGGCAAAACGCCAAATAAATTCCGCTCGTTTCCCTCAATATACCAATTCAAGATCGTCCTCGCATTGGAAGCGAGACATTTCAAAACACGTAACTAACGCAACAGCGAAGTTAAACTTAACTCCAAAGCAGGAAACAGCCGGCGACGCCAGATACAAAACCAGCTCGGCGTCCACGCAGGAGAGGGGAGCGTTAACGAACCCGGCCCAAGCGTCCGCATCGGCTGTCGCAGACCTACTCGCCTGGCCGTCGCGTCCCGGTGGCCGACGGAAACACCAACGGAGGTTTTAGAAAGAGATGGGGCCCCTCCACGCCGTCACTGACGTGGTGACCAACTCAAAATTTCTACTGTCACCTCCGTGTTTGGTTAGTTTGCTAAGGTGGATCACGGGATGTGGAATCCACGATGTTGTCCGTACATGTGGGCACAGCCACCCATTAATACGCTACATCAGGAGATAGAAATGGTCGAAAGGTGAGCGAAAGGTAGGTAAGGGCAGAGGAAAAAAAATGCCAAGGCAAGCGTCAAGGAAAAAAAAAAACACCTCTGCGACAGTGGGGTAGGTTGCAAGGGCAGTAGCGGTTGTATTCTTACTGCGACAGCTCATGCGAAGTAGGATTATGTTAGTAATGGGTATCATGCATCGGATACCGTTGTCAGTGCTGATGGTTGTCATAAAGAGATCAGTCCGGTGAGTATGGCAGCAATATTTGCTGCATTGCTGGTGCGCCTTCTCTTCCAGGAGAGGATCTTTCAGTCATTCCTCCTGTGTACATTCAGTGTGAAGGAACAGGATGGATTGACCTGTATGATCGGATTGGAGACTGCTGCCAGCATGAGGTTCCTGTTGAATCCTTGGATTCTGACGGCATCATCAAGCTGCTAGCGGCTAGCATGGACGACTGCAGGGCTCTGCAAGGCGTAGTGGCTCCCTACATCGTCGCGGAGCCCCTGCGAAAGAACACGCCGCCGAAGCGACGTGAGAAGCATGCAAGGCACTCCTGAGGGGGCTCTCCTGTCTACTGGACGAGGCTGCCGTCAAGGAAGGACTACGGCGAGCAGCATTCGGCGACGCTGTCGTCCGGTTACACAATCTGACGAACAAGAAGAGGCCACCCCTGTTTATCGTGGCCGTACCTGCGGCAGATGACCCGGAGAAGATCTTCGCACTGCAGAAGATCATGGGTTTCCCGACGAAAGCGGAAGCTCTCCCGCCCGACCTGGACTGTAAGCCTCAGTGCTACAGATGCCAGGGAGGAGGACTCGTTGCGAAGTACTGTTGCAACGCCGCAAGGTGCATAAAGTGCTCTGGCGCACCTTCGTGTGCTCGATGTGGCGGGTCCCATGTCGCCAACCGTCGAGGCTGTCCGGCTTTTTCGAGTCGTAGCCAAACCGGCGGCGACGTGGGGGACGCTGCTGTGGCACCGACCGCAACGTCGGCGGTGACGCAGGCGACGACGACGTCGACGGGACGACGCGGCCGCCGCGCCCGCCGCGCCTCCTGCCCACCATCGGCCGGGAAACGCTGCCAACGGCGGCGCGGACCGGCCGAGAACGGAAAGGGGGCCGGCGCCACCCGCCCCAAAGGAGACGACGCGGATCGGCGCGGACATACGCGCTGCCGCGGAAGAGGCAGCAGCGGCTTTCAAAGCCGCCAGGGCAGCAGAGAGGGCGGCCTTCCGAGCCGAGCTGGCTGCCGAGACGACTAGGGCCTGCCGACAACCTGGGCAACTGCAGGCAGAACTGGCGCGCAACACCTGGGAGGAAGTAGCCGTGGATGCTCCAGCGCTCGCCCCTGCGGCGCAGCGCTCTGGGGCGACCACTTCCGAGACGGCAGGCGCTCCTGCGGTTCCAGGGCCGCAGTCGATAGCTGCCACCAAGCTGACGTCTGAGCAGATGCAGGCGATAGAAGACTTCAAGACCGCGATGGAAGGAGCAGCACTGAAGGATGGATGTGCCATGGAGTGATGGACGGCGACAGGAACGTCTTCGCGAGCTGAGGATGGAGGCCGCCACAGGTAGCGCCACCACATTTGGGAGGAGAAACAAACACAGATCGGGGCGAGGATTTCGAACAGAACGAGCGCATGGCTCAGTAGTCTTCAGTCTGAAAACTACTACAACTGTCGACAATAATTAGTGCGCTGGCCGCGGTGGCCGAGGGGACTGAGGCGCTTCAGTCACGGTCTGCAAGGCCACTACGGTCGGGGGTTCGAATCCCCCCTCGGGCATGGATATTTGTGCCGTCCTAGTTTGTAAGTATTTCATAAGTAGTTTGTAAGTTTAGGGACTGATAACCCCGTAGTTAAGTCCCATAAGCTTAACAAACACTTGAGTAATTAGTGCATCCCATACATGACTACAGCAAACTTCCGTCCGTTTGAAACTTACAATGTAGTCAAGAACTGGTGATCCACTACAATTTTTTTAAACAAAAAAATTGTCACTACTACCAACTTGATACTTGCGGACTGTCACTTCTTTTAGCTTGCTGTCTTCCCATTTAAAGTCAGTACCAAATGTACCCATCTAATGTTCAGCATTCTTGTGCAGCACTATATTTTAAAATTTTTATTTCCATTGTCTACAGGGCGTACAAAAATGAATATCATGGTTTTAAAGGGTTATAGAATTTATCACGGTGACCTTGCCATTACGAATTATTCGTCGAATGAACCGGCAAGAGTTCGTCATACGGGTGCCCGGGCTCTATCATCATCATTATCATTCGAGACTGATTATGCCTTTCTGCGTTGTCTGGAGCATAGTACCTCTAATAAAATTCCTCCATGATCCCCTATTCAATGCTAACATTGATGCCTCGTCTGATGTTATGCCTTTTACTTCAAAATTATTCGTCACCGAATCTAAGTACTTTCTTCTTGGTCTACGTCGACTCCTCTTACCCTCCACTGACGAGCTCATGAGTCTCTTAGGTAACCTTGCTTCTCCCATGTGTGTAACATGACCCCACCATCTCAGTTTGTTCGCTCTAACTGCTTCATCTATGGTGTTCATTCCAAGTTTTTCTTTGATTTCCTCGTTATGAACACCCTCCTGCCATTGTTCCCATCTATTGGTACCTGCAATCATTCTTGCTATTTTCATATCTGTAACCTCTACCTTATGAAAAAAGTAACCTGTATCCACCCAACTTTCACTCCTATACAACAAAGTTGGTCGAAAGATAGAGCGGTGCACTGCTAACTTAGTCTTGGTACTTACTTCCTTCTTACAGAAGAGAGTAGATCTTAGCTGAGCACTCACTGCATTAGCTTTGCTGCACCTCGATTCCAGTTCTTTCGCAATGTTGCCATCCTGTGAGAAAATACATCCCAGGTACTTGAAACTGTATACCTGTTCTAACTTTGTTCCTCCTATCTGGCACTCAATCTGTTTGAATTTCTTTCCCACAGACATTACTTTCATTTCGGAGTTGCTGATCTTCATATCATAATCCTTCCACCTCTGATCGAGCTGTGTAATATTAGTTTGCAACCTTTCAATCGAATCTGCCATTACAACTAAGTCATCTGCATATGCGAGACTGCTTATTTTGTTTTGACCTATTTTAATCCCGCCCTGCCAGTCTACTGTTTTCAACATATGATCCATGAATAGTATGAACAACAGTGGTGACAGGTTACAGCCTTGTCTTACCCCTGAAACTACTCTGAACCATGAGCTTAATTTGCCATCTACTCTAACTGCTGCCTGACAGTCTACGTAAACCCGTTTTATTGCCTGCAGAAGTTTGCCTCTTATACCATAATAGCCGACCGCGGTGGCCGAGGGGACTAAGGCGCTCCAGTCACGGTCTGCTCGACCACTACGGTCGGGGGTTCGAATCCCCCCTCGGGCATGGATATTTGTGCTGTCCTTAGTTGTAAGTAGTTCATAAGTAGTTTGTAAGTTTAGGGACTGATGACCCCGTAGTTAAGTCCCATAGACTCTACAAACATGTGAACATGTTATACCATAATCTTGAAGAACTGACAGTAGCTTCCTCCTAGGAACACAGTCATAAGCCTTTTCTAGATCTATGAAACATAGATACAATTCCCTGCCGATGATAATTTTTTGGGTAGGAACGACTTCAGCGATGAATCGACATTTCACGGAAATGCAGTTGAGAAGACTCAAAACGTGCGAATCTGTGGATCATCAAATCCGCTTGTGGTGTTACAGTTTCAATGAAACTTCCCAACGTTTTTTATTTTGCTATATCCTGGCGAAAAGTGTGTGGGCTCTTCTTTTACTCCAATTGGTTAAACAACGTTGTTTCCGAACGTTGGAGTGGTCGCTAGCGGCTGGATGACGGAGGTTATTTCGCGTGGATTCCGTGTACGCCAGATCTGACGCTTTGCAATGTTTACGTTTATGCTATCAGCTGACTGCTAGGCGTGTCCGGAAAGTAAGTACCGTTTTGGTGAAAAAATAAACATTTTTTTTTATAATGTTGTCATAAGAAAGGTCAAAACTACTTTCCCGCATACTTTCCACTGTTGTGGAGGGCCTTATCGTAGCGGTCTATCAACTTATTTTGTCCTACCTTATAGAACTATTCCGCCAATGTTTAGAACCATTGCAGCGCACAGAATTTGAATCAAATTGTCACGCCAGAGTCAGGACAGTGATCAGTGTAGTGGAGTCATACTCGCCCTCCCATTAAAGAGAAATTCAAGACGACGATGTCTGCACAGAAAATCGTGTGCAGCTTGTTGAATTGCTCCCAAGATGTGAAACCATCAATGCAGCAGATACTGTCAGATTTAAAAAAAAATTTGGACGTGCGATACAGAACAAAAGGAGAGGGAAGCTCGGCAGAGGAACTGTTCTGTTGCTCGATAATGCAAGAGTGACACACAAATTAGTAAGAAATGTTCACATCTTTTAAGCTATGGAGCCTAACTGCAGGGGTCATCGGTCCTTAAACTTAGAAACTACATAAACTAACTTGTTCTAAGAACAACACAAAGACCGTGCCCGAGAGAGGACTCGAACGTTCGACGGCGAACGGTCGTGCGCACCGTAGCAAGGTGCCGTAGTGCGCAGGGCTATTTCGCGGCACAAACTATGGGAGCAGTTAGACCACCCGCCGTAAAGCCACGACCTGGCGCCATCGGATTATCACTTGTTTTTTAAAAGTTCTTTATTTTGATAATCATGTAATACATTAATGGGCCTATTTATGATACTATTTTCGTGAGTTATGATTATTTGTGTTCCGAGTGTATTACACTTGATGTTAGTGTGACAATGTACTACATTTTACTAATAACTACGGGGACGATGAGATAATCTATAGTAATTCCTGCAGCGTCACAAATGTGCCAGTGTTGTGCAAACCTTTTTGCGGACATGTGTTTGCCGAGCGAAACCCAACAGACGTGCCGTTGTCACTGGGCTGGCCTTGCCTTTTCTGACTGCACGCAGGTGCAAAATATGGTCTGCAACGGGTTAATGTACTACTTAAGATACCGTAGCCGGCCGGATCCCCCTGGTCCAGGAGGGCAGCATATTCCGAGAGCTGACGGCCTGTCTCCCCCCCCCCCCCCGCCGGATCTTGCTGAAAATATAGCTTGTGCAGCAAGACTATTGAGAATGTTGAAGGTGTCAGCTTCTCGAATCAGTGTGTGTCATGATGGGGTAGTTGTCTTCTCAGATTAGTTGCTATATCGTGGTATGTGGGGCACTCATACACGACATGTTCAGATGTTCCAACTCCACAGTCGCATTCAGGCGTCGCCCTTCTCCTAAACCGACATAAGTACGCCGGATAGGGGCCACGGCCTGTGAGAAAATTTATCAACCTACGTCTTGGCTCAAAGTGCTTTATTGTTAATCAAAATATCCACGGATGTACTGCCACTCTTTAATGTGCAACGGGCCCGTTGGGCACTATAGACCGGCAGTACACCCGTAGATATTTTGATTATCAAATACGCTGGGAGAAACTCAATAATGCTTTGTTGTTAATCTTTCCTACACATTCGGCAGTAGCTCATAGGTTCTCTTGGCAGTTTCCTCCGTTTTTCATTGTTCCTGCCATAGTTCTTCCTCTGTCTGCCTGATGGACGTTCAGTCCTCATGATTTCCTTGACTTTATCTTGGTTCCCCCTTCTTTGCTCAGTACCTTGCGGCCTATTCTCTGGGCTTTGGCTGTGAGAAAAGTAGAACGAAACATCCTGTTGTACTCAGTAGGGGCTTTTAGAACCACGCCGGGTGGAGCTCCCCTTGACCTAATGAGGCTCTGCCTCCTAGACTATCACTTGTTCTCAAGACTAAGGCGGGAGGTTGTAGGGAAACATTTCCAGAGTGACGACGAAGTGAAACTCTGTGTGCAGCAATGGTTCTCACCACTGGCGGAATCCTTGTGTGAGGTGGGACTAGATACGTTGGTCAACCGCTACCACAAGCGCTTCAAGAACTGTGAAAAGTATGTGCAAAGTTTAATATATACTCTTTCTTGCGATAATATACTTTTTTTAAAAAATATTTATGGACTTACTTTCCGGGAACGACTCGTATAATGCACCGATATTTGTAAATCTATGGTACTTAACTTCTTTCTTACAAACTACTTAAACTAAGTCACACTAATCTAAGAACAAAATACACACCCGTGTCGAAGAGAGGACTCAAACCTCCGACGGCGACCAACAGCGCACTCCGCAGCATGGCGCTGTAAGTGGTGAAGTTTTTCTAATGAAGATGAAGCAAGAAGGGTTGCTGCCTATCGCCTTTCCTCTCAGACAGGAAGACACACTCACTTGCTGATCTGCCGTCCTTGGACCGTAAAGGCGTCGGACTTCTTCTCTTGGCAGGTGTTTCGTCGCCTTATTGAAGATTCATTAATTGAAAAGGGGACAGTAGGAAAGTTGAAGAACAAATAGGCAGAATTGTGGTGAAATCTGTATTCATAAAGACTTGACGAATTTGAGGTAGCCCTGTTGCATGTTTAATATTTTCACAAATAAGACTATCTTGCTTCGAAACCACCTTGCTGTAGGTCAAGTAATTACTAACAATAGTCAAGAAATAAACACATTTTCTATAGATATATTTGCAGTCCCTAGAGAGAGCGGAGAGTGTGCTTCCGCTGTTCAAAAGTAGTCCTTGTAGCCAACCTTACAGCTAGGGGAGAGAAACCGTAGGGGAAGCTTAGCCCTTGCGGGCGGCACTGTGTCTCTGACACGCAGGTTGGGACACCTGTTTGGAAATCAAATGTTTGTAGAGGTTATGGGACTTAACTACGGGGTCATCAGTCCCTAAACTTACAAATTACTTATGAACTAGCTAATACTAAGGACGGCACAAATATCCATGCCCGAGGGGGAATTCGAACCCCCGACCGTTGACCTGTTTGGAGCGCGGGACAAAGCTGGTATGCCTCCGCCACGGCGTCGCTTCCCGTCGCTTTTACATTTAACGTCTACAGAAAATTCTCCATTTTGAGCAATTTCTAAATTAACTAGACGAGTAATGTAGAAATTACTCTGTCCCTTCCATTCGATTGTCCTCTAAGTAAGCATTCATTCTGTGATGCTTGCTTGGTTGGTGAAAATTAATAAACCACCCTGAATTAATTGATTTAATTTAGCTACTTTTTAATTAAGGTCATGTCCCGTCTGTTATTGGTATGCGGGAGTTCGTAATTTTACTGGCAACTCGAGTCCGTGGTCGGAATAACATATTCAATTTTATTTTGCTATTATTTGTTTCTTATGGTACAGCCGTTGCGGGCGTGCATTGCGTGCCCTCAAAAAGTCTGTGCGTTATAACGTCTTTCATTTTCGTTGTCAATTCCAGTATTGGTGTTATCTACTACCTTTAGTTCTGCTGCGTAACTGCTCATGGAAACTCCGTGCATTTATATGGTTGAAACTTGCGTCATATGTTAGTTTCAGTTGGAATCCTATCCAAATAAACTTTACACATTCTGAAGGATATTATTTGTGCGACTACTCCATTACAATAATTGCGATCGTTTCTCACAGGACGCGTTTCGTTTCACTGAATATAAAACATCTTCAGTAGTCTGAAATGAGAGTTATTTACAATTTGAATTGTTATTACAGTTATTTAAAAATTTTTTAAATGTGTATTTTTTGCCTAATGGAAATTTTTTCTACGTTTCTCGACAGCAAATTTTGTGGCATGCAGCGTAGTGTCTTCGTCAGAGGGCGCATACGCAAATCAAATCAAACTGTTCCCACCGCGCTCACAGACATTCAGTAGTGAAGAAAACCCTGTCTGGTCTGTAGTACGCACGTTTCAGTGTTTGTTAAGTATTGCCGGCCGCGGTGGCCGAGGAGACTGAGGCGCTCCAGTCACGGTCTGGACGGCCACTACGGTCGGGGGTTCGAATCTCCCCTGGGGCATGGATATTTGTGCCGTCCTTAGTCTTAGCTAGTTCGTAAGTAGTTTGTAAGCTTAGGGACTGATGACCCCGTAGTTAAGTCCCATAAACTATACAAACATTTTGAATCGATCCCTTGTCGTTGTACAAACATTTTTGTTAAGTATTATTTGGCAGAGTTGGTGGAGCGCCTTCTTCCTGTGAGTGATGAGTGATTTAAAAAGCGCGTGGCGGAGCGGCCTTGGCCGATCCGTACATTGAGGGTGCGCGGCGTGGCGGGCATCGACCGGCGGCTGTTTACCGCGCCTCATCACCGCCGCGTTGACCCCGACACTACCCCTGGCCTGCCCTGTCCTCAGCTGCCGCCAACACTGGCAACGTGCCACACGCTAAAGTCTCATCCACATTCAAATAATACTAATTACTTAAGGCCCCACACACTAGCGACGAATCGCACAAGTTCGTCGCGTGCGATATCGCTGCAATCCGTCGCTCGTCTCCACTTCGCCACACACAAGCGATTTGTCAAGCAATTTCTACGAGAATTACCAACGCACAAGTGTAGGCAAATTCTGGAATAGAAAAAAGCTCTTCTATTTTTAGCAGCAATCACAGTTGATTCGTGCTTCCTGACGAAAAATACTTTAAATAAAAAAAAAAAAAAAAAAAAAAAAAAAAAAATAGAAATGGAAATTGTAATTTATTAAACTTGTTTTAAATCCGATTTCCTAGGAAGTTTCGGTTACGTTACACTTTTAGTGTCGCCAAGTGGATTGTATACATCTTTCTAATGTAAAAATCAGTTTTTTGTTTTCGTTTATTAGTCCTCAATTCCGTTTCATTGATTCGTCTATAAGTTACTTCAATTAACTTGTTGTTGTTATTTTTGTTGTTATTGTTGTTATGGTCTTCAGTCCGGAGACTGGTTTGATGCAGCTCTCCACCCTACTCTATCCTGAGCAAGCCTTTTCATCTCCTCATAAGAACGGCAACCCACATCCACTTGAATCTGCTTACTATACGCGTCTCTTGGTCTCCCTCTGCGATTGTTACCCCACACACTTCCCTCCAATGCTAAATTTACGATTCCCCGATGTCTAAGAATGTGTCCTACCAAGCGATCTCTCCTTTTAGTCAGGGTATGCCAAAAATTCCTTTTCTCACCAATTCTCTTCAGTACCTATTCATTACTTATGCAATCTACCCACCTAATCTTCAACATTCTTCTGTAGCACCACATTTCAAAAGCCTCTATTCTCTTCCTGTTCGCACAGCTTATCGTCCCTGTTTCACTCCCGTACAAGGCCACACTCCACACAAATGCCTTCAGAAAAGACTTCCTTACACTTAAATTAATATTCGATGTTAGCAAATTTCTCTTTTTCAAAAATGCTTTTCTTCCCATTGCCATTCTGCATTTTATATCCTCTGTACTGCGACCATCACATGTTATTTTACTACCCAAGTAACAAAACTCATCTACCACCTTCATTGTTTGGTTACCTAATCTAATTCCTTCAGCATCGCCCGATTTTCTAAGACCGCATTCCATTATTTTTGTTTTGCTCTTGTTAATGTTCATTTTATACGCTCTCTTCAACACACTGTCCATTCCATTCAACTGCTCTTCCAGGTCCTTTGCTCTATGCTGCACAATTCGTTTGTCAGTCTCGATGTGTCTACAGAATGTTGTAAATAGGCGCACTGCTGACTACCATTACTATAAATTGTGAAAAGCAGAGCTAGTTTGTATGAAACGATTAAGGTCTTCACTACAACTTTGTTGATTTCCCCTGAACAATTAAATACTCTTAATATTATGGTACACATTAATCATTCTGTGTCGAACTTAAATAGTTTAATAAAACCTGCAATTGTTTAATAAATAAATCAAAGTCATCAGATGGAACTCAAGTGTTTCTTGGCTATTGCTATGAACGTTCTACAAAGTCTAGTACTATGAGCACAAGATTCAAAACGCTGATCACTACAGAAATTCTAGGGTGCACTTTGTATTACTTCTTAATGTAACTGAAAACGCTGGCCTCCATTGCTCAGAGTAGTTCGTGATCTCAGAATAATTATGCATTGTAACGTAAAGTTATTATTGAACGTGGAAAAGCGAAACTAATCACAAACACGGTTGAAAACTAAAGGAACGAGTCACAGGCATATTTGCACACATCGCTGCTAAGCACCAGGCAGCCATATTGCATCCACGAATCGCATGCGATCTGCCAGACTGCCTGGGATTTCCAAGCGATCAGCGATCGGCGACCGATCGCTGCGATTTTTCCACACACGTGCGATCTACGAAGCGATCGGTCACACATGCAACGGATTGCTGCGATCCGTCGCTCGTATGTGGGGCCCTGTTCCATAGCTGTTATACACCGGCCAAAACAATTAGGGAATCAGTTATTCCCTGACATATCTAGGTTCTGAAATATTGTTTTTGTGCCCCAGCCTCGTCGCCGCTTTTGTGTCTCGGTTCCGTCGTAGGTGTCGGTAGCCGAGTGGAATGATACCGACACAGGAATAAAGATAGCACGCTGGTGCAGGTACGGAGGGGAGCAGCCAGAAACTATAAACACTAGAGTAAATCAGAACGAGATATATATTGCACAGAATTTATACAATACTTAACTTTTAGATAGTTCAATATGGCAGAATGCTGATACATAGTTGAGGCCTGCCTAGTGCCTGTACGATAGCCAAGTCTTCACTGGTGCCTATCGGATTCCGAAGTCTTTACTGGTTCCTAACTCAGTCCCAAGTGAACGATGTCGTTCACTGGTGGCCATGAGCGGAGTTGGCGCAGAGGGCGCTCGTGGCTGTCGTCGTAAGAACGTCGCGCCGTGCGTGCATGGCGGCGCGCGGCGAAAGTAGGTGGCGCGCACTTTGGACTTGTGCGACACCACAATTGTCATCGGCAGAATGAACTAAAATGGTTCGACGCCTTTCTGTCGGTTCTACGGATTGGAGACAACAACATTACAGCAACCGAGAAGTTGGTAAACACAAAGTTGTTGCAGAGGGTCTCTGGTTGAATCGTATTTACCAAACGAATTACACAAGTAGTTTGGTTAAGATACTGTAGTCAGCAGCTACTGCAATGCAACAACAACGTGGCTTTCCCGAAGCTATGGGAGAGTTATAGGAATGTTGGAAGCGGGACAGGCATAGTGAGGAGTCGTCCACGAGCAGCATCAGCTTCTCCGGTTAACGGCTCAAGACAAGAGGCTGAATGCAACTCAGCTACAACGCGCACTCCAGGCAGCAACGACACGTAATATCAACACAACCAGCCCGAAATCGCCTTCGGGAATGTGGTCTCAATGTACGGTTGCCTATGGTGTGTGTGTGTGTGTGTGTGTGTGTGTGTGTGTGTGTGTGTGTCATTAAAACTACGACACGGTTTATCCCGCAGAAACTGGGCGGAGGAATATCGGGATTGGAGTCGTAACGAATGCCACCTGGTTCTGTTCCTGACTCAAGATTTTGAGTTCAGATGAACAGTCGTCGTTCCATAAACTGGAGAAAACGCGGAACTCCGAACAATTCTGCTTATGTGCAGGAAATATCACCATATCATGGTGGTGGATGGATGGTGTGGGCGGAGTCAGCACTGACGGACGTACGGACCTCTATGTCATTCAGAATGGCGCTTTGAGTGGTCAGAGGTGTAGAGACGAGATCCTTAGTCTTTGTTTTGTGCCCTATTCTGGTGCCATAGGAGACTGGTTCCTTTCGGCGGACGGTAATTCTCGTCCCTATAGACATGCAATGCGGGGATAACTTGCTTCAAGCTGAGGGAATAGAATGAATGGAGTGACCAGCTTATTCATCGGACTTAAACCCTACTGAGCATGTCTGGGATGCACTTAGCAGTCGCATTGCAGCCACACCAGCATCTCGCACTACAGTCGCAGAGCTTAATATTGCACTCGTGGAGTTATGGTCGAATATCCCTCAAGACCTGATTGATAGCCTCATACTGTCTCTGCCATGCATATGTGCAACTGTAGTGGCCGTCGGAGGTCCTCCTGCCGAAATATCGGCGGTTGTCGACGACGTCACCCGGCAGCATACCCGTAAGTTGTTTGAACATTCATTACGCCGGGAAAAGTTAAAGTCTCACATCTTAACTATAACTTATGTAATAATCATCGTACATGTTCTCTAGCGAATTGTCATCAAAAGCCGTGATGATAGTTGCAACTTTAACCTTCTTCCCGAAAGACTGTTGGTATTCACTGCCACTGCTTCCATTGCCTCTTCCCGCAATTACCGTAGCACTACCGCTTGCAATGAGTTGTTCGTCATTATCATCCCTATTATCATTATTATGAGTTTGTAACAACAGTATCTAACTTACGCTCATATTTCTGTACCATAACAGATACGAGAAAGCATGCAAATGATTCATCTTTTGCACTAATATCATCTTCACAAAGAAGGCTTCTTCGTAACTTCATCTCAACTAATCGCAATACATTAGCAGGATTGATTGCCAATCGCCGCCCCATCTGACGCTTCATCACACAAATAACATCACAAAACGCAACTTCGGAGGTACACTGCACCGTCCCTACTGGCGAACCGGCAGGTCAAAGTGCAATGCGGCATGGCACACGCAGAGGCCTCTAACGGACGACTGCAGAGTTTTGCAGATGCGGGAGTATCACTAGTGCAATAAGGGATCTTTACATTCTCTCTCATACGATTTTGGTCTATATGTGTTTGTTCGAGCCAAAGTACTTTCCTTGTTAGTTGTACAGCAGTGGGATGGGTGGTACATTTTTAGTATCATCCGCGGGATAAAGATTAAATGCTATACAGTTGTATGCACTTGCTGGACATTTTGTTAACATCGAATTATCTTGATGATCTCTCTAATCTAAATAGGTACTACATATTTACACATTTAATGAGAGGATGGAACGGAATGTCTTTGCCTACTAAAGGGCATTGGAATAAATCTATGACAAGTCAAAATTTGAGTCCAGTCTGGATTCGAACCTGGGTCTGCCGCTTCTTGACTACCCGTGCTCGCCTCTCGTCCGCCTCAAACTCCACAAGTCGCACAGCGCGGCTGTAGCGTCCGTGTCGTCCATGCTTTCTTACGCTCGCCATTTCAGATTCCCACACGAGGACAAACTTTGTTGCGGCATCTGCGCTGAAGTAATGTACTATATGCCTTCGTTGCGTAAATGACATTTATAGATTGTTGTCGTGCGTTTTCTTTCGGACCGCCGAAAGAACAGACACAACACCAATATATAATGGTAACATACAGTATGTTTCGTTGAGGTATTACATTACAGTCGTAAGTATCTATATCTATAAATGTGAATTCGGTGTACGTTTATCACGTCTGAACCACAAGACATAAAGAGCTAAAAATTTGTAGTTATTAATGTCACTGATTTATACCTGAGGAAGGTTTTAGGCACATTTTTGTAGCGATCTTATAGATATTTAGTAATTTGAAGAATATAACGTGAAATGCGGAACAATGATTACTCTTTGAAAATTATATTTACTCTTTGAAAATGGTTTTATTGGTTGCATTGTTGCTCGAGGGTTGATAATGATAAAAGGGTCGAGTATATTGGGATGGAAAAGTTATCGATGTATATAAAATTCAGCGCGCGCGCGCGCGCGGGTGTGTGTGTGTGTGTGTGTGTGTGTGTGTGTGTGTGTGTGTGTGTGTGTGTGTGTGTGTGTGTGAATATTTCGCTCTGCAGTGAAAACTACAGAACACAAACGAATGGTTTGTTTGTCCAAAGTCTCCTGTTGTACACCATAGCAGTTCCATGCCGATAGCTATAAGGGGATGGAAGATATGGTGGTTCAAAGTCATCAACTTATTTAAAAAATTCGGACCGAAGTCCAGCGATGACGTTTGGAACTCTATAGCAAGGTGACATACAGCGAAACGTGATGCCACAGACCATATCTTGGTCTATGCATGCTACAATGTCTTCAGCTATTTCTCTGTAAGGATGAGCACATGAATAAGGAAATGTAAGAATAAATAAAGAAAGCAGTAAAGAAGAAATTTCTTTTAATTCAAATAACGTAGTTTACCAGAATGCCCTAAAAGTGAAATTAAAATGAATTTGGACATTACTCTCACCATACGTGTTGAGATATTGCAACACAGGCTGTTTGGAATAATGTAATGTATTATTTATTGTAAATTATTAAGCACTTCGCATAATTTTATTTTTTTATTTGAATATTGATTAAAAATGTTTGTTTCTAAAGAAGATATTGTATTTCATTTCATCCCTCAAAACCAGTCTCATAGCACAGTACTGAAAAGATAGCTTATCTACCGTAATCAACCAACACACGAGCGGAGCCGCGGGTTCAAGCTAGTACCGTCTCTAATGACCACGCTGTCGACGGGACGTAAAACCCTAAGCTTCCTTAAGCTAGTATATTTCTAAAATAATGTTCGGAAAGCATGTAGCACTGTGCACATAATTTTTGTTTTTAAATTACCGTCGTTTTTTTCTGTTTCCAGCGTGCGGAGCGTGATGCACAAGTACCTGGAGAAGAAGAACGAAGTCAACTTCGACAAGATCTTCAACCAGATGCTAGGTGAGTGTCGGCAGCAGTCAGGCGCACGCCCCCTCCCCCCCCCTTCTCTGTCATGGCAGCTCCCTGCTGGGCAGCCGTCATTTGTTTCCAGAAACCTGCTGTGTTGCCTCGATTCTGACTTTTATTTCATTTAAGTGCATAACACAAACTAAGTGTGCCCGCTAGCGCAAATACAGTGACAGTATTTTAAGTTTTCTTTTGTTTTGAATTTCAGTCTCGGGTCTTTGGGTGGAGGCATTGCCGCTTTAATCGTAATCAAATGACCTGTTCAAAACAAAAATGTGGGTACTAGGAAACGTAATAAATCAAAGTAATTGTCGTGTGCAATTATACGTTTGAAACTTTTTTGGCCACTATAACAGGCCGCGCTGACAGTAGTCCATCGTCTGATGGACTGTCCGCTTTTAGCCACCTTGCGGCAGTCTTTTAACCTACCTCCACGGCTCATTCCGTTTTAAGTTTTATTCGCGCAGCTGCTTTTTACAACTCCATCTAGTGGTGGTGCAATAACCTGATACCTCGGGCAACAACCTATCCAGCGCTTTTAAAGACTTTTTAAGACCCTTATGTAAAATACCTAGGGGTTTTTAGTGTGTACAGTATGGCTGGCTCATCCTGTTTTATCTTTGTGATCAGCCAGCCATGGTATTCCGCAGTGGCGTAACTAGGACTTGGCTTTGGGGAGGGGGGGGATAGATCTGCTTGACGAGCAAAATTTTAGTCAGTTTGCAGACAGACAACCATCTACGACTCAGGTTGAAGAAACTAATTCACTCCCATCCAATGAAAGCTTATGGTAAAACAACCCAAGTTTCCAATCTTTACGTTTACCAGATTGCTGTTATACGATTTCTTTCTATCTATCTATCTATCTTCTTCTTTTTTTTTTTTTTTTTTTTTTTTTGGGGGGGGGGGTTTGGGAGCGGGGGGTTCTATCCCCCTCATCCCCCCATAGATACGCCACTGGTACTCCACTGTCCAGTTGCAGTTGAGTTCCAGATTTTGTTTTACCTATTGTGTGTCTTCGTTTTGTGTTGTCAGCGACTTGTCCATTGTCAGCCTGTCAATTTGGTGAGTTTTTTTTTCGGAGCTTTGTTTTATTTTTTACGCTCATAACAGAGGACTCTTATTAGGAACAGGGGACTGACCACCTGGCTGTTTAGTCCCCTAAAATCCACCACCACCACCACCACCACCACCAACAACAACAACAACCAAACAGGCCCCGAGTATGTTTACAATCTAAACCATGGGTTAGCAAATTTTTGTTTGTAACTAGATTCCATTTTGTGCCAGCCCACCACAGAGTTATAATGAAATAAAAGGTTTTCGCTTGGTAGGCGATGTGAGATGTTTCTTTTATTTAACTTCAAAACATATAGATTTCGTCCCTATGATGGGACATCATCAGTGCAGACTTGCAAGTCATGATGACCTATGTGCTCTGCTTAAAAACATTTTTATCAGTCATGTCATAAAAAACATTTAAAAGGTCTTGCCGATACAAGTCACAACAATAAATCACATAGGTCATCATGACTTGCAATTCTGCACTGATGATGTCCCATCATAGGGACGAAATCGATATGTTTTGAAGTTAAATAAAAGAAACATCTCACATCGCCTACCAAGCGAAAACCTTTTATTTCATTATAAATTTTTGTTTGTCACGCCCAGATACTTCCAACAAGACAACCTTCGCTCCCCCCCCCCCCCTCCTTATTCACAACCGTAATACTGTATTACGAAAAGTAAGTACCTGAAACTGAAACAATTTACACATGTTTCTGGGTGTGACCTGTTGTTTACGTGAAACTTGTGATATTGGCAAGATTGCTTTTTCAAAATTTCCACTTTTGTTTAAACTGTTTCGGCAGATCTTTCCGCTATCATTAGAACTAAAAAACACACAGAAGAGCACCAATAACTACACCTGCATCGTTAATGTGAGCAAAAAGTAACAATCCTAATGTGTAAAAACAGTCTACACTAGTGTTTACATACGCCCTACCTGTGGAAACGTCACTTCCCAATTATTGTTAGCATGCGTTACTTGTATCTGCACGCCGTATTGCGATTTTTCTACATAATTTTATCAAATGGTAATATGGCTAGCAATACGTGTTTTAGGCACAGTGAAGTGCAGATTTTATAATTTAATATATTTTACATAATTCACAAATCCGCAATACAGAGTGCAAATATAAGTAATGCATGTTCACATTATCTGCGAAATCACCTTTCCAAAGCTATGTAAACACCAATGTAGAATGTGTTTACACGTTATTATTTTTAGTGTTTGCTGACATTAACGATGCAGGTGAATTTATTGTTGCTCTTCTTTTTTTTTTTTTTTTTTTTTTTTTTTTTTTTTTTTTTTTTTTTTAGTCCTAACGATTGCGGAACCGGTTAAATCAAGTGGAATTTTGAATAAGCGATATTGGCAATATCATAATAATTTTACACCAGAAAATAAGGCTTTTAGTTCATTGTGTTCGAAAATAGGGGGTGATAAAAGGGAATGTGTAAGGATTTGGTGAGAAGAAGGGGTCATGAAAGTGGAAATTCCGTACGTACTAATTTCTCTCTCGGCGACGGCAAAATAAAGGTGGTGCGTGCGCCTTGTACAGATGCCCCACTACTGTGTGAATGCCGCGCAGGAAGACTAGTGCATTCATCAACTTTCGTAAGACCAACGTTGCACAATGACGCCGATGTGTGACTGTGGGTTAACTTTTCAAACGTCCGTGTATTCGTTCGGTACGAATTACAGAGGTCGAATTAGCAACACGCTTACACTCTGGCTGATAATGTAAAACGAAAATGAATCTCAGAGAACACAGGAAGGACTTAGTTCCCAGTAGACAGTAGGTCATAAGTACTAACACATTTATCTTGATTAAACAGCTACGTTGTTTTAAGAACGCAGTGAGTTGGTACCGCTCGCCCCGGGGGTGGGAGTTCAGAAACAAATGATCTAAACACAACCGCGCTGAAATTGCTGGTAGTATTATGTGAAGTAGGAGATGAAGAGGATCAGATTCTTTAGGTTGCCCCCTTGGTTTACGAGCAAATAGTTTCCGGATGAATGGCCGCATGTCCTTCGGGTGCAATATTTCGGCAAACGATTACGTTGTCATCATCAGGTGTGTTGAATTCGGCAGTTCAGCAGTCAACTATTTCGTAACTACAGCTGAGTATAAAGTTAATAATTACTTAAATAAATATTTACTTATTTCAGTAGTTATGACGTTATAAGTATTTATTTATTTATTTATTTCAGTAGTTATGGACGTTATACTCAGCTGTAGTTACGAAATAGTTGACTGCTGAACTGCCGAATTCAACACACCTGATGATACAACGTAATCGTTTGCCGAAATATTGCACCCGAAGCACATGCGGCCATTCAGCCGGAAACTATTTACTTGTAAACCAAGGAGAACCTAAAGAATCTGATCCTCTTCTTTAGTTAAATGTTGGGTTCCCATGGTCTCGTTAAGTGGTTGGCAAACCGTGGGATGTGACCCACTAGTGGGATGCGACCCCGGCGGAGGACTTCAAAATACATTGTTCACTACAATTGGGGGATCAGTTGAGATATGTAGGTTCTGAACCCTTGTCATCGGCAGAATTAACAAAAAAGAAGCAGCGTCTTTCTGTTGGTTCTACGGCTGCATGGGTGATTGGTGTTGACTTGGGTTCACTCTACCTACGAATTACACCAGCAGTTCGGCTCAGACAGTGTAGTGAGCAGGTAGTAAAATGCAACAATAACGTGACTCACACTAAGCTATGACATGGAGACCGTACGGGGGATTATGACTGGTTCGTCCCATGTCGATGGAGAGGGAGTCTATCGAGTATTTACAAATGCAGCTTTCAGGAAATTGATGGGATCCACTTGTACTTAGTTGTAAAATCGTTCATCTACAAGTTTTTTTGTGAATGAAATGAAAATTAAAGTGTCCATGGTAAACGATCTAGGCTTGATAGTTTCAATGCAAATATAGAAACTATCATTGGAAATGAAAATGGAAATGCGCGTATGGCTTTCTTGGCCGGGAGATCCCTTGCGGGATTGTTCGGCCGCCTTAGTGTCTTTTTATTTGACGCCACGTGGGCGACTTACGTGCCATTGATGATGAAATGATGATGATTAGGACAACACACAACACCCAGTCCCCTGCCGGGAATCGAACCCGGGCCCCCTGCGTGGTAGTCTGCGACGTTGGCACTGAGCTACGGAGGAGGACTAGAAACAATCATTAATATCTACGACTAAACCCTACCGCAAATCTCCGTGTCTTCATCATTTGAATAAAATATGTTAAGGCTGTATTATTTATTTTTTCATAATAAATGCTACCGTCAGCATTTTCCGAAATCTTATTCGACAAAGCATTTCCATATAACTGCTACTTCAGTTTCATATTTCAGGTAACGTTTACATTAGTACTAATTGACGTGGAGTCAGTGTGACAAAGTTCCGTGTATGGTCTTGTAACATTAACGTAGATGGACTCTTAACCGCAGTTACCTTTCTGTCCTTAGAAATAGCCACCTGATATAACTATGCGCCGCTGAGCTCTGCGTTACATATACTTGAAATTTTGCACGAAGTCTTCCTTCGGGATGGTGTCCAAAGCCTCGTCATGTTTCGTTGGATCTCAGAAATATCGTCACATATGTTCCTTTCAAAGCGAGTTCGAGTCGGGGAGTAGGAAGAAGTCTAGAGGGTTGATATCCGGCGAGTATGGTGGATGTTCAAGTTGCACCGTTCCCTTTCTTTGCCAGGAACTGTTTGACGATAATGGCTGTGTGTGAGCGATCGTTGTTGCGCAGTCTCAACGGCCACCATACTTGCCGGATCTGAATCCTTCAGACCTTTTCTTATTCCCTCGACTGAAACTCGCTTTGAAAGGAAACAGACTTGAAGATAATCCCGACATCCAGCGAAACGTAGCGAGTTTTTTTGAACACCGTCCGAAAGAAAGACTTAGTGCAAAGTCTCCAGGACATGTATCGGAGAGCTAAGTGGTGCATAGTTATGGGAGGTGACTAATTCTAAAGGACACTGAGGTAAATGTAGTACATAGTTTATCTACGTTAATGTTACAAGACTATGCATTGAACCTTGTCAGAGGTTGTATATATACGCATAAAATCTGTGTTTATGGCACAGTCTAACATATACAGTCATGACACACACTGCTGTGTAAGTTGTTACCAACCTGACAGGTGCAACGACACTAGCGCACCTAGTGGTGGTAAAGCGCCGTAGGAGTGATGTTTATAATTATTTGTGTGCGTAATTAACGAAATAGTTTTTTATATTTTTTGCATTACAAGCATTATTAAAATATTAATAGATATTCATAACATGGACATTAATGTAAAAACAGCCGAATTTAACTGATTCAGAGGTGTTATGAACAACTTCGTCATGAACAAATACTTACCAATATGTGATATTTTGCAGCTTATTCCGCTGAAAGTAAGTAGAATATAAACTTAAGAGAAATATAAATTTCTATTATGGTGTGTTCTTACTATGAGAAGAGTTTTGACGCATATTAATTCGGTGTGTAGTCTAATGATTCGCACATTTTTAGGCTTCACTCGTCTTACTGATACGCGCACAATCGTCTGAGTGTCATTACTTTAGCTTAAGACGACAATGTCTTGAAGATTCTTGCCGTTTGTGGTTCCGTTGTAGCAACAATTGTGGAACTGGGTTCTACTTTGTTGAAAATAGTTTGATTGCTTTTTCCGTTTTCTTGCTAGAACTGTGACGCTTTTCCATCAGCTAAAGCTTGGTGGCTGCTTTGATACGTTAAGTACTGTAGTTATTGCATTCCTACGTTCCACGCTCACTGATTTTACTGGAATTGCAGTGAAGAAGCCTTAACGTTCCTGAGTAGAAAAACTACGACTTTTTGCCAAATGCAGGTCTTCTGGTGTTTCTTAGCCATTTCTTATTTTTAATAGAAAATTATATTATTCAGCAAAAGCCTGTAGGCTACAATTTAATTGTAAAGAAACTGTCATGAAATGTACCTTTTCGTATCTCTTCGAGGCTGTCAGTAAACCTAATGAAGATAAAGGTGGAGCTAATTTTAAATTATTGCCTATTTTTATGGCACTACATACGTTCCCTAGTATGAAAGGTCTGTAAAAATCAATATAAATGATACTATTGAAAAATTCAAATGTTCGTAAATCTATCGGACCAAACTGCGTGGTCATCAGTCCGTAGCTTACAAACTACTTAAACCTAGGTAAACTAACACACACACCCATGCCCCAGGGAGGACTCGAACCTCCAACATCGAGCAACCGCGCTCTCCGCAGCGAGGCGCTTTAGACTGCTCGGCTATTCCACCGCGGCTGATATTATTCTCACTCATCCGATACCGTATTCAGAAATGTAGTTGCCGGCCGCTTGGAGCGCTGCAGTCGTAGTATATAACAAAAATCTGCGGGAGTGTCGTGACTGTATATGGTAGACTGTGATTTATGGGGAGGGAGGAGTCGTGAAAATTTTTCCCGAAAGTTTGTTAGGCCCACTACAAAGAAGAGGGGGAGGTACTGGTGTAGTTGACACATCCGGCGATACCGAGTGGGTACTAAGTGCAAAACCTTAAATACTACCTCACCTGAGGCCGAAATAGCTAATAAACTACCACGACATGTTTGATACACCGCAAGCAAATACAAGCGAACGTCCTGGCAGATTAAAATTGTGTGCCGGAACCGGGACTCGAACCTGGGACCTTTGCCTTTCGCGGGCAAGCGCTCTACCGACTGAGCTACTCCGACACGACTCACGATGCCGCCTCACAACTTTACTTCCGCCAGTACCTCGCCTCCTACTTTCCAAACTTCACAGAAGCTCTCTTGCAAACACGCAAGACTAGCACTCCTGGAAGAAAGGATATGGTGGAGACATGGCTTAGCCACAGCCTAAGGGATGTTTCCAGAATGAAACTTTCACGCTGCAGCGGAGTGTGCGCTGATGTGAAACTTCCTGGCAGATTAAAATTGTGTGAAGTTTGGAAAGTAGGAGGCGAGGTACTGGCGGAAGTAAAGTTGTGAGGCGGCATCGTGAGTCGTGTCGGGATAGCACAGTCGGTAGTGCGCTTGCCCGCGAAAGGCAAAGGTCCCAGGTTCGAGTCCCGGTTCCGGCACACAATTTTAATCTGCCAGGAAGTTTCACATCAGCGCACACTCCGCTGCAGCGTGAAAGTTTCATTCTCTAACTACAAGCAACTAATCCGTTCGCCAGAAGGAACAGTGCGTTTTGTGACTGCAATCTCGCCAGGCTACGCTCGCTTCCAGCGTTGTATGCGGGGCATTTTTGCTGCGCTTCTCCTATAAGTTACCGTCTCCACTGTAGCTAGCGGGTTAATTTTCCTGCTCCTCAGTGATGACCACGAAGCACGGCGTTTCTCAGTGCTTGCGTATTCCCTCGGCCCGTGAACGCAGCCGTCTAAGCTGAACGACAGCCCGCAGCCAGCAGCTGTTTCTGTGGCGGTTCGAGGCCCTGATTGTTATGGAGTTTTATCCGCGTCATCTTTGACAGCTCATCAGTCATTGCACGCTCTGTCCCCAATACGCCGCGTATCTTGTGATGAGTCTCTACACCTCATTTGTCGTGTGCAGAGTAATGAGCCTAAATTTGACGATAATGCACGTAATTTCTTTTCACTGTCAGTCGCACAGAACGCACTCTCAGGGCCGCTATCTGTCTCGTGCATATTGAATAATTAACGCGAAGCTAGCGTGGAGATTATTTGTACTCTCATCAAGGGGAAGAGGTAATGAAAATGCTCCAGTAATCAAAAGAGCAAATCTGTTTGAGAACTACGCATATTATTGTTGTCTTAAATACGGAAACTGGTTTGGTGCAGCTGTCTATCTTATTCCACACTCAGCAAACCTCTTCATATCTGAATAAGATCGACAACCCACATCGATTTAAATCTTTTTATTGTAGACATCTCTCGGTGTACCTCTGTGATCTATTACACACACACACACACACACACACACACACACACACTCTCACACTCTCTCTCTCTCTCTCTCTCTCTCTCTCTCTCTCTCTCTCTCTCTCTCTCTCTCTCTCTGCTAAATAGACGATTTCTTGATGTATCAAAAGGTGTCCCACCAGTCTATCACTTCTTATGTATCTCAAACTTCTTTACTTCCCAATAGTGTTCAGTATCTCGTCATTAGTTATGCGACCTACCCATCTAATCCTCAGCGTTAGTCTGTAGTGTCACATTTCAATAGCTTCACACCACTTACACAGTTTTAACCTTCTGTTCCTTTTGTCTTGCCAGTCGTATTTCCAACTGGCAGCCTTAGTGTGTACAGCATGACTGGCTCATCCACTGCTATCCTAGTGGCCAGCCAGCCATTCCCTTCTGCTGTGATTCTTTAGCACAGTTGACTATTTGGTCCGCTACTTTGTGGTTTCCCTTCTCCTTTTATTATGTCGTTTTAAGCACACACCACCTTCCTGTACTTCTCGTGTGCTAGCTGTGGAATGTTTCGTCTTTAACTGCCAATCACATCATGTGATCTCTTTGCTGGGAACGGGGGACTGATAACCAAGCCGTTTAGTCCCCTTTAAAACAACAACAACAATTCAATAGCTTAAATCCTCTTCGTGTCTGAACTATTTATAGTCAACGTTTCACTCCCGTACACTGCTATAATCCATTCGAATGCCTTCAGGAAAAGACTTCTTTCCACTTAAAATGATATTCGACGTTAACAAATTTCTGTTCTTTTTATGCGCTCCTTTCCGCTGAACTGCTCTTCCAGATCCATTGCTCTCTCTGGCAGAATTACAATGTCATCGAAAAACAGCAAAGTTTTTATTCCTTCAACCTGAACTTTAATTCCTTCTCCAAATTTCTCCTTGGTTTTCTTCACAGCTGGCTCAATGTATAGATTGAATAACATTGGGGAAAGGCTACAGCCCTGCTTTTTTTCCCCCTTTCCCAATCATTGCATCCGTTTCATGCCTCGATTTTTATAACTGATGTCTGGTTTTTGTACAATGTGAACATAACATTTAATTCTCGTTATTTTACGCCTGCTACGTTCATAATTTGAAATAGTGTACTCCAGTCAGTATTGTCAAATCTACAAAAGCTACATACAGTACTCACCCTACTACAAAACAGGGGATTAAGGTTTCCACTTAATTATGTATTCCGCTAGCACCTTCTTGTTGTTACGATGATATTGATCGAACATTTGTTTGATGTTGAGGGCAGAGTGTGCGAGGTGTCGCAGTGGTGACACGCTGGACTCACATTCTGAAGGACGGCGGTTCAAACCCACCTCCCGCCATCCACGTTTTTGTTTTCCGTGATTTCCCTAAATCACTATAGGCAAATTTCGCGGTGTTTCCTTTAAAAGGGCACGACCGATTTCCATCCGCAGCCGAGGGTAGTTCAGCTAAGCTTGTGCTCTGTCCCCCGTGACCACATTTTCGACGGGAAGTTAAACCGTAGTCTTCCTTCCTTCCTGTTTCACAGTTTCTTTCACGTTGCCTCTTTCTTTATTGACGAGAGTGTGAAATTTATTTCCTGCGCAATTCTGTTCAGTAGATTTTCTCATTTGTGGGCGATGGGAAACAAGAGTTTTAGAAGCTCGTGTGGTGGTTGGAATTAGGGATGGCGGTTATCACTGAAACAACCGGTTTTCGGTTATACCGGTTCTTTTCATCTCCAGTTTAACCGCACCGTAAAAATGGCTCAAGATAACCGGTTTTTTTAAAAATAACCGGTTTTCCGTTTTTATTGCTATTATTTCCAGTAGAGTTAGAACGAACCATATACTTTGCGGCCGAAACCGATACTTACGAAATTTAGTTAAAATTTGAGTAAATTTACGATGTACGACAAATCAATGGTCTTTCCATATTTTGCAAGATCCCCTCCCGATACTACGCCTTCTTGTGTGTGTGTGTGTGTGTGTGTGTGTGTGTGTGTGTGTGTGTGTGTGTGTTAAGCCTAACCGGGAGTCCGGAGAAGACGATATACGAGGCATACAGATTTACTGGCCTAGTATTTCCATCCGGCAGTTTCGAATACTGAGCCAACCACTCCATAAGTTGGACTTGTGAGCCAGCGCATACGAATATCTCGTTAAATACACAAGATATATAAGTTACAGTTAGAAAATGAACTCAAGTCAGTACTGCAGAAGTATTTCGAAAAATAAAGTCAGAGTTACGGCTAACAGTATGATTGTTGTCAGTGTAATTTTACACAAAATGAACTAGGAAAGCTCTGTACCACATGATCAAAGAATGTTCAAATGGGTGTGAGTTTTTATGAGACCTAAATGCTTAGTTCATCGATCCCTAGACTTAGAAACTACTTAATCTAACTTAACTAACTTACGCTAAGGACAACACATACATATGGAGGAGGGAGGACTCGAACCTCCGACTGGAGCAGCCGCGCAGTCCGTAACATAGAGCCTCAGACCGCACGGCTTCCTCGCGAGGCACCACATGGTCAATGTTACCTAAACCCATATTGGTTATTGAAAAAGCCCCTCGCTTTCAAGGATTCACATTAATAAAACTTGTTAGCATAATAATATGTTAATACATTAAAAGTTAGTATACCAAGCTTAGAGTACATCACTTACATAATAGATATATGAATCGAATTTACCTTGTCTTCCAAGAAACATTTTGGATGTTTTTTCCTTAAATGATATAACATGTTTGTAGTACCTTCATCCGTTTTCAGCAAATGGAGCATTCTACCTCACTGCTACCGTACATCGTGAAGTACTTTCACACTCAGGATGGTGCCATTTAAGACACAACCGATGTCTGGCGACGACAGCAAGGAACTGCCGCATGACCAGACGGAGGCAAGTCTCGTACACTGCCGGTGCACGCGCGTCGTCTAATACGCCACGCCACACAGCAAAAGGTGCATCGATGCCTCAATAGCTGCACCAGTTCTTATGCTCCCCGTTTGTTGCGCGTTTCTGACTGCCTGGATTGTTCTTAAATTATCACTGATCGCTTTTCTTAGTTCCTGCGATGACCTAATATTTCACAGCAGTGGAAATTGTAGGAATAGCCCTAAATATTAGGGTCTACTAGTTTTATTTTTGTTTTAATTATTTACAAAAAATACATTTTGAACCACTACTACAGGAAGTAGTCGAACCGGTTTTTTACCCGGTTCTTGGCAATAACAAAAAGAAATCGGTTACAACCGACACCAAATAAATACCGAAAAAAACCGGTTATTCAAAACTAAAATACCGGTATCGGTTTTAACCGGTCGGTTTTTCCCACCCCTAGTTGGAATTAGAGGTGAGAGCTGCTAGCTGTGTGAGGCTTTGATTTGTGCAATTAAGACTCGTTCGGATAAACGAGGTAAAGTAATTTTCCACGAAAAGCGGGTCTCCGAATCGAAGTTTTGATTTGCAAATAGTCTTTTTCTCTTACTACGACATCAGGAATCTTGTATCTGGGGTAAGTAAACAATCGCTCGAAGCACTGTGTTATGGGGCTGTCAGGCGTGCGTCGCGGGCGCCTGCAGCTGTTGGGTCTGCTACCCGCACCGCTGCGCTGTCACGCCGGTTGCAGGCTGCCGCTGTACGCCTCGCAGATTACGCCAGGGGCGGCATAATCGTCGCTCTCTCTCTCTCTCTCTCTCTCTCTCTCTCTCTCTCTATCTATCTATCTCTCTCTCTCTCTCATATCCCTGGAGGAAGCGCTATCGCTGCCCCAATTACTTAATAGCCCTCATCCTGATCACTTTCGAAAATCTGCTCTGCCGTTCTCTGGACAGATGGCTCCCCAGGGACCTCTCTTCATGGAAAAATTCCTTTTTCGCGCAGTGACCAGTCGTCGGCTTATATTCAGGGTGTGTAAGACCGCGAGATTCGAGGGAAAACCGGGGTAATTTTTTTTTTTAGAATTTCGAGATGTTTTCATTGTTTTTGTTCTCAGCTAGGTTTTTGTTATTTTTACTGCTAACATGTTTACTTCAGTACAATACTGCACCAACAAAACAGATACGAGAGAACAACACGAAATTAAAAAAGGTGCGTCATTACAAGGAAAAATACGCCGCATGCAAGCATCCGCCAATAGCAGGACGTGTCAAAGACTATTAGGACGCAGACTTTGCATTACTAATACGATGCGCGTCCAAAAAGTAAGTTCCGTTTCAGTTTATCTCCGCTGCAGCGCTGCGATTGCAGTTCTGTAGACGATGTGTGTCAAGGAGAAGAACGTGCGCCATTTGGAGATCGCTGTCAGTTACGTACGCCTTGTCGTTTGAAATGTCGGCGTTGATTGAAAATCCCGCCGCCTGTGAAATCAGGTCGGTGATTCGGTTTCTGAATGCGAGAAAAGTGAAACCAAGTGAAATTTATCGGCAAATTTGCGATGTTTACGGACCAAATGCGATGAGTGATTCGATGGTGAGAAAATGGGTCCGACAGTTCAATGGCGGGCGTAGTGATGTGCACGATGAAGAACGAAGTGGGCGTCCACTTTTGATTACAGAAGAACTGGTTCACGCGATTGATGACAAGATCCCAGGACATCTGAAGTCTTTCCTTGGCGGTCATCACTTCACCAACGACGACGAGCTGAAAGAAACTGTTTCCAAATGGTTGAAGACACAGGCGGCACATTTCTATGAAGAAGGTATACAAAACCTGGTGCCACGCTATGACAAAAGCCTGCAAAATTTCGGCAGTTATGTGGAAAAGTAATTTAAGAGTTGTAGAATTTTGTGCAATAAAAATTTCTTCTGTATCTGTGTAAAATTTCATTTTATTACCAAACGGAACTTACTTTCTGGACGCGACTTGTATAAAACTACTTTTAATGAGCGTGCTGTGTTAGCTATTTACATTTTTACCACATCGCGGGAAAAGTTACGAATAATGGTTTGAAAAGCGTGTCTTTCAAAATAAATGGCCTGTTCCGCTATGTAAATTGCGGTAACTGTGAGAATCTGCCATTAATTTCTTTAAATCACGAGCTGTTTGACTCCCATTCAAACTGTAACACTTTGGGGGGCGAGTGACTTACAACAATTTCGACCTCTAGAAACCAGCCATTCAGCCAGCATTTAATATTTATATGGAACATTTAAGTTCATTACATCTTAAAGAGTACCAAAGTTGAAAAAGATAAAATTTCAAAATTAGTTTATAGTATTTTTTTTAGTTCGATCATAGATAGGATTACAAATTATGCAATAACAATCGTAAAATTAGCATTAATCTCAATATAATAACAAGAATTGAAGATAGCCAATCAGGAGTATTTAAATAATTTCTGCGTTGTGTGTTTTCACTGTTATTACGTTCGCACCTAACAACATAACTCTAAAACCGTTTCACATACCAAGAAAATGGCGAGATACCGGGTGATCAAAAAGTCAGTATAAATTTGAAAACTTTGTAAATCACGGAATAATGTAGATAGAGTGGTAAAAATTGACACACATGCTTGGAATGACATGGGGTTTTATTACAACCAAAAAAAAGTATTGCTAGACGCGTGAAAGATCTCTTGCGCGCGTCGTTTGGTGATGATCGTGTGCTCGGCCGCCACTTTCGTCATGCTTGGCCTCCCAGATCCCCAGACCTCAGTCCGTGCGATTATTGGCTTTGGGGTTACCTGAAGTCACGAGTGTATCGTGATCGACCGACGTCTCTAGGGATGCTGAAAGACAACATCCGACGCCAATGCCTGACCATAACTCCGGACATGCTTTACAGTGCTGTTCACAACATTATTCCTCGACTGCAGCTATTGTTGAGGAATGATGGTGAACATATTGAGCATTTCCTGTAAAGAACATCGTCTTTGCTTTGTCTTTTGCTTATTATGCTAATTATTGCTTTTCTAATCAGATGAAGCGCCATCTGTCCAACATTTCTTGATCTTTGTTTTTCTCTCTTTTGGTTTTGTTCTAATAAAACCCTCTGTCATTCGAAGCATGCGTGTCAATTTTTACCTCTCTATCTACATTATTCCGTGATTTATTAAGTTTTCAAATTTATACTGACTCTTTGATCACCTGGTATTTCTGACTCACAAGCAAGAGTATAAATGTGACGGTGTAATTAAAGCTCTACTGTTGTGTGCTATCCTGACAAAATTCTGGAAAATCGTAACATATTTATAAATAGCGACGAAATATTGTACAAAACGAAATAAATGATAAACTACTTTCTCATAAATTACATCTGTGCCATCACGAAAAAGTGAAATCTAGCCTACGTGAGCTGCATTTACAAAAGAGAGAAATTGAGAAGCAACATTCTCACTCGATGGACCTTCATATCCCTTTCAGTTCTGAATTATTTTAAAAATACAGTGAGACATACTCTTACACTTTTTTATGTCTATTAGACCCTATGTATTGTATATTTGAGCAAAATTAAATAAAATCATAAGTGGTTTCCAAAATAAAGTCAAATAAATTGGACACCGGGTCTAGAAGGCAATTAAGTATGTGAAATAAGAAGTCAACAGTTATATATGCCACTTCATATTTTTTGTGGAACTTATATCGCAAAGTGGAATTTGTGCAAAATTCATAAATTAATACGTAAAATAATTTCAACTACTACTATCATGCCTGACGCACTCCGCAATGGTTCCGCCATGTTCACTGTTTTTTCATTGTTGTGCGTCATGCTGGTGACAATGGCAGCAAGAAGCACGAAACTAAAAGCGATAGATGTCCACTAAACAGGCTAATGGGTCTCAAAGTAAAGCGAAATCGTATAGGTTTTTACAATTAATGAGAAGTCGGTGTCCAATACATTGGACGCCAGGTCTGAAAGGGTATTGTTGCGGAGTTTGCAGAAGAGCTAGGAGAGTTATGATACAAAATATTTGATCTTTATGGGTTTATTAATAAAGGTCAATCACAATTTACGGTTGCTGTTGAATATATAAATATTTAGAATCGTAGCAGTCTCACTGACTGCACCGGACTCTTGATTCGCTGTTCTTACTTCATATCAATTGTCGCGCCGTTACCGACATCCACATGTCACAAAAAAAAAAAAAAAAAAAAAAAAAAAAAAAAAAAAAAAAAAACCGACACCGGAAGTGCGTTGTAACGACAGCAAGTTCGAGCTCAATGTATGAAGCATTTATCTTTTAAAAGATTGCTAAGTTTTGCCCTTATCAGGGAAAGAATATTGCAGAAATAGTGTTTCATCCGGGAAAGGTGTATTTCATTTGGAAAAGAGTTTTATTTTTTTTTTCACGTAAAATAATTGCCTAGCAATAGACATGACTTTTTTCCCCTCTCGAAGGGGTCATTACTTCTTACTTGCATACTGTTTGTTAAGAAACAAAGTTTTCAATATAAGCCAACGACACGCTAAAGTGTTGGTTATGTCTAGTGTTAATGCAAACTTTTGTATTTTATGTAGTTCAATCCGGTCACTTACATAGCACGGGAAGTGTATGTAGAGCTGTGGTTTGTCCTTAGAAGAAATTGTTTCAGGCGTGGTTTTGTTGTAGCACTGGCGCCTTTCTGTACTTGCGAATTCCAAATATTGAATAACGTCGGCCGTTTCAGGCCAGTGAAATAAATCCAATGGTGAAGTTGATAATTCTTGCTGGACCGGCATTCGAATCAGAATTTGCCGCTTCTGGCACTTCACGAGAGGTCGTTGTAGAAATAAAAAGCCTAAAAAGAAGTTAGCAGAAGTATCTTCAGGGAGAGGCAACAACATCTTTGTTGTCTCAGCTGCGACGTATTGCAGAAGCAGATTTTTCATCTACTTTTCTAAATTGCGTTAGGCAATTGCTGCGTTACTTACCTAATATGCAATATACATAACATTTGTAATATTCTGCGTGTGTAGTGATTCTACGCGGAAAATTATGAAACGGCTATGAATTTTACTCTCGTTTTTTTTGTTCTTCTGTAGCTAAGAGCAACGTAGACCATTACTACAATACGGATAACATGTAAAACTTGTTTTCTTTAATTCCATTTTTTTGGAACCACGTATTTTATACTTACATCATACAAAAGTAAAAAAAAAAACAATCACAGACGTAGTCTTAATAGCTTTGTAGTATGTGTCATCTAGGTATATAGTATTTCGTACTATGGTCCATCGTTCTGCAGAATATCTTAAGGAAATTACTGCTGTTGTTACTATTGTGTCGTTTTTATGGAACATCTTCTAGTTTTTGTTACTTCGAATTATGAAAAAGGTGAGACTTTTTAGTACGACTTTTATCGGATTCAAATGTTGAAATCTTTGTAAAGCTATGGATCCAAACTGCAGTGGCCATCAGTGCATAAACTTATAAACAACTTGCACTAACGAACAAACACACACACACACACACAAACACACACACACACGCGCGCGCGCGGAGCGCGGGAGCACTCGAACCTATGACGGGAAGCAGTCGCACACCCCGCAGCAAGGCGCCTTAGAGCTCCCGATTTTTCCGCGCGGCTTTTCTCCGTTTTATTGTCACGTTTGCGTCATTAAATATTTTTACTGCTTAAAAATTTGAGAACGCATGGAAGAAGATGTAGCAACAATTTTGGAATGGAATCAATTAATACTGCTCTACAAAAAATAAGTTAATAAATTAATGTAATAATGATTTAATCAAAACGAAATGACGTATGGGAGCAGCTATGACGTTCAAAAAATTAAAATATCTAATTCTTGTAACTACGTAATAATTAATGTATTACTTTCATAAATACGACCTGGGGCTATCATCTGATACAGTGTTATGTAGCTTCTTTGATTTAAGTAAGTTATCTTAACGTCACGCTGATAAAATTATTAAGCCGGCCCCGGTGGCCGAGGGGACTGAGGCGCTCCAGTCACTGTCTGCATGGCCACTACGGTCGGGGGTTCGAATCCCCCGTAGGGCATGGATATTTGTGCCGAACTTAGTATTAGCTCGTTCGTAAGTAGTTTGTAAGTTTAGGGACTGATGACGCCGTAGTTAAGTCCCATAAGCAAAGAAAAAAAAATATTAAAATGCCACAAAAGAATTTTTTTTTATAGAGCACGGCAATCTCAGGCAGGTTCTTCATAGCTGTTACTACAATAGGCTGGTAATCATTATTAATATTGAGAAAAAAAATACATTGATGCGTTATGGCGTCCTAGCCTACTAAATCTGGTGTGTGGAAAATAATGCTGAAAATATTTCGTCAACGCTACAGAAAGTTTTATGTATAATAAATGAAAGCCATCAGCAAATTTACAATGTAATATTGTCACAGTAATTTACGAAAATAATTCTTGGGGCAAGATGGCTGCCAACAATTAACATAAATTGTTATTAAAATTTGGTCATTCTAGGGCAACTGCGGGTCTAATGTTATATCAGATAACTACATATTGAAACAAAACATTTACTTTTATGCTGAAAGCTCATGTATTATTAAAATTTAACATTTACATTACGCACCATACACATCACTAATAACGGCCAGAGGCCAAGAGGAAAAAAAAATGCTATCTGTAAAACATATGCTGACAACCACGAACGACACTAAAAAAAGACAATCGTAACAAGAGGCGTGCTCTTTTGTAAGTGATCAGAGTATTTCTTTATGAACAATATAGCCATTGATAATTGTTAATTCACCAGAGTATCTGTATACTTTGACACTGACTTAGACGCGAATACATTTATCTACGACAGATACATCGTTATAGAGCGTATTGCCAGAGATCTCCCACTCTTGCACAGCAAGCCGCACTTGGCATGTCGTAAGGTCAGCCATGACTGTGGTGGGAAATTGGAACTGAGCACGCGATGCGAAGCAGTTAAAGGGCTGGGCAAAGGCTGTGTGTGTGTGTGTGTGTGTGTGTGTGTGTGTGTGTGTGTGTGTGTTTGTGTGTCAGACAGTGATCATTTACGGTTTCGTGTGGTGGTGGTCTTCACTACATGTACCGCAGATTTCATTCGGGGGAAAATCATGGGGAAATTGAAATGAGTTTAGCACAGGAGTTTGGTACAGCTCTCGGCATTGTGTTAAGTGTGTGGAGAGCGCTGGAGAAGAGAGATGGCGGTCGCCCACCATCAGTTATATAAAAATGTTTGTAAATCTTACTGACCAAACTGCGTGGTCATCAGTTCGTAGCTTACAAACTACTTAAACTAAGGTAAACTAACCTAAGGACAACACACACACACCCATGCCCCAGGGACGACTCGAACCTCCACGGCGAGCAAGCGCGCGCTCCGCAGCGAGACGCTTTAGACAGCTCGCCTACTCCACCGCGGCCCATCAGTTATTGCGGCAATCAAGACTAGATGCACGTAAAACTGCAAACGTGTTTAACAGGACTGCAAGGCGCTCTCCACAGTGTCTCTGCAACTGAACGCAGGTCTGGTGATCAGCACGTGGCGTTCCTCTGACACCCGCACATCGACGCACCGATCGAATGACGTCAAGATCATACCGCTGGATCGACGATCTTCTCGGATCAGAAGTCTGATTAGTGGTTCTGGACAAAACATCATGCGGCCGGATGTGTGTACTCGTGATTCAGTTAGGGACATTGGTTGATTCAGGTGCTACGGTGTTGCTATAGTGGCTTAGGAATCTCTCAACGCGGGCAACCAGCTGTCACCTTTAGTGCGACAGTGTATTTCGTCCTCGTGTGCGTCTCTTCGGGGCTGCATTCTGGCCTCACTTGAGGATTTTGGATGTCAGTGCGGCCGCGGCGGATTAGCCGTGCGCACTGGGGCGCCGTGCTGTGGTGCGGGCGGCCGTTCGCCGTCGGGGGTTCAAGCCGCCCCCCCCCCCCCCCCTGGGCATGGGTGTGTATGTGTTGTCCTTAGCTTAGTTTACCTTATTTTAAGCAGTTTGTAAGCTACGGACTGATAACTAAGCAGTTGAGTCCGATAGATTTACAATCATTTTGATGTGAGTGCGCGACGGCATCTAAAAGCGCAAGTGAAGCAACTGTACGACCAGAGGATATTCACGAGAGAGACTGGCCTGCCCGGTACCTGTTTTAATTCCATGGAGCACGTGTGACGTACGTTGATGAAAGGCACGGCGGCACGTCCACATGTGCTAGAAACCAGCCGACACTTGGCAATTATTATTTTTAAAATCATTTCTGGAGAGTCAGCGATCTTGATGAACAGCTAGCTTTAATTTAAAAACAGCCTATATCGCATTTCATTGTTCCTGTTTACCGATATGGAAATTCTATGACCAAATCCTCGCTTGGTGTTAAGTTGATATCGGTAACAAAATGAATAAATGTTATCTAGAAAGTTTTTAAATTAATTTTAATTCAACAACGACGCTGGCGGACCTTTGGTACACCAACCACAAGCACTCATTACCAAATTTAAGGTCAGCATGGCAGAACGTTTCAGAGCTCGCACTGCCATCCGTCATGTTCATACTCCTTATTAACAACCATGTAGCTCATTCCTTAATGTCCAGAGCACCACCATTAACCTGTTGTTATTCCGTCAGAATAAAACTATAATTTGTGATTTTCTCATTGCGTCTTGGAGTTACCTTCAGCAGTATGTTGTAGCAGTTCTTCCTAGGAATAGTCCAATAAGAAATAACATCACAGGTGCAATAGGACTTCTTCCTGTATGCCGCTCAACAATTCCTTCTGTCTGTCAAAGTACCTATTGCTCTCATGAAAGGCACTAGCAGTTTTAATTCATCAATTCTTAAAGGAAGGCGAATGAAATGACACCGTCACAGAGGAAACACACATAGGAGATCTGCAGATGTTGGATGTAGATAAAGCTGCATGAAGAATGCGAAATTGCAAGTTCGTGGAGTCGATGACGTCGCAGTGTAATAGTTACAGAAGTTGACTTTCATGCGCGTCTAAAAATCAGTATTTCAGTTTTAAAAATAACGTATTGCAGCCTAACTAGAAGCAATAATATTTGTTCGCCACGTACGGCATAGTAAAGAAAATCATCTTCCGCAACGTCTCGTCAGCAAATAAAATTGTCTAAAGATGAATGTTTCCAATTCCGAGAATTGGTATGTTTTATGACGTTTGCGTTAATTCGAAGTCACTTAAATGGCCAGAATCCTGTTTAGTATAGTTTATAAAGTTGCCCATTTTGCTAATGTTTCACTGGGGATTTGTCTGGAAAAGGGAGGCACGACAGGGTTTGAATGACGAATTGAAATGTTTGTGTACGTATTGGATTGTTGTTGTTTGTTAATCTTAAGGGACTTAACTGCGGGTTCATTTCTTCCTTCTTCCTTAATAAATGCGGATGCGGGTAACAAACTTGCGGAATTGGGTAAAGTGCCGCGGATGCGGTTGCGGGTGTTGTGCGGATAACACTTTTCTTACCCGCGCAGACCTGGCGTTCCACAGGGAAGCGTTATAGGTCCCCCACTCTTCCTCGTGTTTATAAACGATTTAGGAAACAATCTGAATAGCTCCCTTAGACTGTTCGCGGATGATGCTATCGTTTATCGATTAGTGAAGTCAACAGAGGATCAAAAGCAACTGCAAAGCGATTTAGACAAAATTTCTACACGGTGCGAAAATTGGCAATTGACACTAAATAAAGAAAAGTGTGAAGTAATACATATGACCACTAAAAGAAATCCGCTGAACTTCAATTACGCGATAAATCAGTCAAACCTTTAGGTCGTAAATTCTACTAAATACCTAGGAGTTACAATTACAAACAACTTTGACTGGAGAGGACACACAGAAAATATTGTGGGGAAGGCGAACCAAAGGTTACGTTTCATTGGCAGAACGCTTCGAAGATGCACCAGCTCCACCAAAGAGAGTGCCTACATCACACTTGTGCGTCATCTCCTGGAGTACTGTTGCCCCTTGTGGTACCCTCACCAGGTGGGACTGACGGAGGACATTGAGAACGTTAAGAGAAGGGCAGCTCGTTTTGTTTTATCACGTTACGGGGGGGAAAGCGTCACGGAAATGTTGCACGAATTGGGGTGGAAATCATTAAAACAAAGACGTTATTCATTGCGGCGTGATCTGTTTGCGAAGTTTCAATCACCGACTTTTAGTTCTGAATGTGAAAATATAATGCTAGCACCCACCTACTTAGGGAGACATGACTACCCCAATAAAATAAGAGAAATCAGATCGAAAACGGCACGATTTAGGTGTTCTTTCTTCCCGCGCGCTATTAGAGAATGGAACGGTAGAGAAAGGTTATGAAAGTGGTTAATGAACCCTCTGCCAGGCACTTGAATGTGAATTGCAGAGTATCTGTGTAGATGTAGACCTCTAGCTGTAGCTGTAGAGTTGGCTATGGCTAATATTGGTGTAGTATAGGTGAGAATGATGCGACACACAAAATTGTTCAAATGTTTTTACAACTTATGGGACTTAACTACGGGGTCATCAGTCCCTAAACGTACAAACTACTTACGAACTAGGACGGCACAAATATCCTTGCCCGAGGGGAGATTCGAACCCCCGACCGTAGTGGCCGTGCAGACCGTGACTGGAGCGCCTCAGTCCCCTCGGCCTCCGCGGCCGGCTGCGAGACACAGTTGAGCGGAAGATGGTCTGCTGTGGTGTGGCGGCGGCAGCAGGCGCTGCACGCAGCCTTGGCTCCCCCCCCCCCCCCGGCTCCTGGCAGCAGGAGTGACGGCCGTCCTTGCAGAGATAACCGGCGCGTGGCGGCACGCGGCGTGTGGCACGCGCTACCACCTACCTGCCTCCGCCCATTCATAACGCCGCCTGCCCTGCTGTGCCGTGCCGTGCCGTGACGCGCTCCTTAACAGATAACCGCCGCTTCCTGTCCCTCTGCTAATGAGCCTCCTTAACCTAGGTCAGCCACCACAGCTGCGTCGCGAGTAACCGTTCAGAACGCCGCTAGGCAGCCTGTGCTCACCGACAGCCAACTGTGACGGAGCGCTACGTGCTCTTGAGATCACCAGTTTCTCTTTCCATTTTGCGGTCCTTGCAATAACAATGTAGGCCGAAACCTGTTAACTAATTGTTTTGTGATTCTGTTAGATGATGATAAAATGATACACCACGTTAGTCAGTTACTTTCCGCAACACCATAATACTCGTTATATATATATGAAGTAAAACAGGGTTGTAGCCTTTCTCCGATGTTGTTCAATTTGTACATCGAGCAGGCGTTGAAGGAAAGCAAGGACAAATTTGGAATAGGGATTAAAGTTCAGGGGGAAGAAATAAAAACATTACGTTTTGCTGATGACATTGTAATTCTGTCAGAGACAGCAAAGGACCTGGAAGAGCAGTTGAACGGAATGGACAGTGTGTAGAAGAGAGCGTATAAAATGAACATTAACAAGAGCAAAACAAAAATAATGGAATGCGGTCTTAGAAAATCAGGCGATGCTGAAGGAGCCGGCCGCGGTGGCCGAGGAGACTGAGGCGCTCCAGTCACGGTCTGCACGGCCACTACGGCCGGGGGTTCGAATCCCCCCTCGGGCATGGATATTTGTGCCGTCCTAGTTAGTAAGTAGTTCGTAAGTAGTTTGTAAGTTTAGGGACTGATGACCCCGTAGTTAAGTCCCATAGACTATACAAACATTTGAAACATTTTGATGCTGAAGGAATTAGATTAGGTAACGAAACAATGAAGGTGGTAGATGAGTTTTGTTACTTGGGTAGTAAAATGACATGCGATAATCGCAGTACAGAGGATATAAAATGCAGAATGGCAATGGGTAGAAAAGCGTACTTGAAAAAGAGAAATTTGCTAACATCGAATATTGATTTAAGCGTAAGGAAGTCCTTTCTGAAGGCATTTGTGTGGAGTGTTGCCTTGTATGGGAGTGAAACATGGACGATAAACAGTGCGGACAGGAAGAGAATAGAGGCTTTTGAAATGTGGTGCTACAGAAGAATGCTGAAGATTAGATGGGTAGATCGCAAAACTAATGAACAGGTACTGAACAGAATTGGCGAGAAAAGGAATTTTTGGCATACCCTGACTAAAAAAAAATTCAAGGTGTCCTCAGTGGAGTCTAGAAATTAACATTTTACATTTTTGTCTTAGATATATTTATGGGTTATTAACAGTTGACGCCTTTTTTAAAGTAAATAAGTGGTTACTTACCGTTTATTATCTTTCGGTTTTGCGAGTTTACACACAATCTAAGTCGCGATATATGAGAGAGAATTTACAATTCTCACGGTGTGTCTCAGAAAATAAAGTTCATTTCAGAATAATATTATGAGAAAATTAGACACTGAATAGTGTAATGGTGTAAGCTAACATTTAGTGTTTCTTACCGCTGCACGTATTGTCATCACGAGCGCGAGTCGAAAACACACAGGCAACTGCGGCCTGTCTGGCTACCTGTGCAGGCGTTATTGCAGCTCTGCTAAACGTTAAGATGGAAGTGACTTGCACATTTAATGAAAGGAATTAAGTGGATGGGAGGGAAGGACTGTGGCTGCTGTAGAGCACTGAAATAAATCTTTGACGACGACTGAAGATTGGTGCCGATTCGGTGTTCAAACCCGGGTCTCCCGCTTCCGTCCAGCGGTCGCTAACCACCTTGGCTACACGCGCTCGCCTCCCGACCGCCCCAAATTCCCACTAGTCTCACACTACGATAGTGTGTGCCCGTATCGCCTGTGCCTCTAATGCTTGCCATTTCGGATTCCCGCTCGAGGTCGAACGATACTACCACACCTGCTGTGAAGTACTGAACCATAAGCCGTCGTCGCGTAGATAGATTGGTATGAGGTCTGACCTTTCGGACAGAGAGAATACTTCCCACAACATCTGTATAACCCCAATGACAGTTTATTGTTGCCTGTTTCGGTAGCAACTGACTACCGCACCGAATCATGTACACGTCCAATGTTGAAATTGTTCTGATTCGTCCGTTACCTTTATCTAACCGCCGCGTCGGTATAGGTAATGCACAAGTTACTTGACAATGTAAGTAGAAATGCGTCTTTTGTTTAGCCTTCAAATATTAGATTTTAGGAAAACAAAAATGCAGAACATTATTTCACTACACTTGTTTGTCAAGCTCTCAGAGATGTACAGTTCGTATAATTTTGACAGCCTGTAATGTTCATACCCTGTACATTTGCACTCAGGCTCAATGTTCTGTACAAGTCTTTTAAATTAGACAACCAGCTGCATGTCCGTAACCCAATAATCCTACCCGGTGACGTTTACCTTCAGTTAAACCTTGAAGCATCCTTGGCGTCAGAGGTGACGGCAGGTAGGGAAGTCGGCCGCGGTGGCCGAGGGGATTGAGGCGATCCAGTCACGGTCCGCACGGCCACTACGGTCGGGGTTTCGAATCCCCCCTCGGGCATGAATATTTGTGCCGTCCTTAGTTGTAAGTAGTTCATAAGTAGTTTGTAAGTTTAGGGACTGATGACCCCGTAGTGAAGTCCCATAGACTCTACAAACATTTGAACATTTTTTGAACAGGTAGGGAAATTTCTGTGGTCGCATCAGGAGTCGATACCCGATCTCTGTTTTTACACACGATCTTACCAGTAGATAATCAGGTTCGAGGGAGAGGGGAATTGGCAGGAACAGCAGTAACAACGCCAACGACCATGTGTTAAAGAGAGAGAGTACATTAATTGGCATGGGTAGAATTGGGAATAACAAAACGACACACTCAGTTACGGTACAAAAACGTGACAGCTTAAGATTACGACGAACAGACGAGAAAATAAAACGACGAAAGAAATAAGTGTGTTTCTCACATGACATCTTGCGAGCCATGGACGAAGGGCAACAGGCGGATTGTGTTTTTCTCGACTTCAAAAAGGCGTTCGACGCGGTGCCACACTGCAGACTGCTAACGAAGATACGAGCTTCTAGAATAGTTTCACAGATTTGTGACTGGCTGGAAGACTTCCTAAGTAATAGAACGCAGTACGTTGTTCTCGACGGCGAGTGTTCATCAGAGACGAGTGTATCGTCAGGCGTGCCCCAGGGGAGTGTGATAGGACCGCTATTATTTTCTATCTATATAAATGATCTGATGGACAGAGTAAGTTGTAATTTGCGGCTGTTTGCTGATGATGCTGTGGTGTATGGGAGGGTGTCGTCTGTAACTGACTGTAATAGCATACAGGTTGACTTAGACAAAATTTCTAGTTGGTGCGAAGAATGACAGCTAGCTCTCAATGTAGAAAAATGTAAGGTGATGCGCATGAGTAGAGAAAACAGTCCTATAATGTTCGAATACAGCATCAGTAGTGAGCTTCTTGATGTGGTCGCGTCGTTCAAATATCTAGGCGTAACATTGCAGAGCGATATGAAATGGAACGAGCATGTAAGGACAGTTGTGAGTAAGGCAGACAGCCGACTTCGGTTTATTGGGAGAATTTTGGGAAGATGTACTTCACCTGTAAAGGAGATCGCGTATAAAACGCTTGTACGACCACGTCTTGAGTATTGCTCAAGTATTTGGGACCCGCAGCAGATCGGTTTGAAGGAAGACATAGAGGCGGTTCAGAGGCGAGCAGCTAGATTTGTTACCGGTAGGTTCGACCAATGCGCGAGTGTCACGGAAATGCTCCGGCAACTCAATTGGGGATCGCTGGAAGAAAGACGACGTTCTTTTCGTGAATTTCTGTTAAGTAAATTTAGAGGGCCGGAATTTGAAGCTGAGTGTAGTACGATCTTGCTGCCGCCTACTTACATTTCGCGTAAAGATCACAAAGACAAGATAAGAGAAATTAGGGCTCGTACGGAGGCATATAGGCATTCTTTTTTTCCTCGTTCAATTTGGGAGTGGAATAGGAAAGGAAGTGCCTAGTAGTGGTACAGTGTACCCTCCGCCACGCACCTTACGGTGAATTGCGGAGTATGTATGTAGATGTAGATGTAGAAGTGTAATGAGACTTCAACTCACTGTATGACTGTGAACATTTATTTTTTATTGTAAGACCGCTTTTCGGAGCCTTAATGCAAGTTCACTTAACTGTAGCTACAGATCCGATCCCCGATAAAGTATAAATTTTTATCAATCATTTACCACTTCTTTAGCCTCTAGTATTCTTTGTTGGCGTGGAAAATTCCGAGTAGTGTAGTGTTCGAGTCCGCCTTAAACGCTAACTCCATTTAGAACGCACTTAGTGGAACCCTGCTAATTTTCAAGTCAGAGAGATGCACATCCATCAGAAGCATGCAGTGTGGTTGCAGTCCAATCATCAGCTGATGATAATTTATCGTCTGATATAGAGAACGCAGGAATTGCTTCAACTACTTGTGAATGTAAGGTGATGCTGGCCTGTAATAAACTATGTAGTTTAGTATACAGAAAATGTTTTGATTATGTAGCTTTTCTTAATTTTCGTACTGGCAAAGAATAATTGGAAACAACATTCATTGTATGTTAAACATACATTTTTCTTTTTCCTATGCATTGTTGAATACTTATTTTACAATCCTCATTATCTTTTTTTCCTACCTGACATAAAGGCTTAAATTACTTGGTTCCAGTAGTTTTAAGTTAAATACACTGCGTCTTGAGTATGATACTTTGTGTTCGTGATAAGGAAAAATTAAAAAAAAAGTAGGTTACTTACCACAGATAAAACGACAGTGTCGAGAAGAACAATGGAAAACTGCGTAATGTATGTAGAAAGAAGATACGTCCGGTATCAACAACTACCGTGCAATCTAACCTCTGACAACTTTATCCAAAGTGCTTGAGAAAGTAACGCAGTCAAGAGTACGCTCCCATATTTGTAAAAATAAAGTAGTAACAAAATGTCAGTTTGCTTTTCAGCAAGGTTTTTCAACAGAAAATGCTATATATGCTTTAACTAATAAAATATTAAATGCCCTGAATAACCGGGCATTGCCCGTTCGGATTTTTGTGATCTCTCAAAGGCTTTTGATTCTGTAAATCATGAAATTCTTTTAGATAAGCTTAAGAATTATAGTAATAGTGGGGCAGTGCACAAATGATTTAATTCGTATTTAACTGGAAGAGTGCAGAACGTTGAAATGGAGTTACCAAGAATGGGGTTCCACGGGGTTAAGTCTTGGGTACTTTGCTGTTCTTGATACATATTAATGATTTGATATTCTATATTCACGATGATGCAAAGCTAGTTCTTTTTGCTGATGATGCAGCTATAATAATCACTCCCAACAAAAATAATTAACTGATGAAATTGGAAGTAATGTCTTTCAGAAAATTATGAAGTGG
The DNA here is from genome assembly GCA_026315105.1 of Locusta migratoria. Taxonomy (NCBI): domain Eukaryota; kingdom Metazoa; phylum Arthropoda; class Insecta; order Orthoptera; family Acrididae; genus Locusta; species Locusta migratoria. Next base: position 244,859,521 of record CM048744.1, on the reverse strand, counting down.
TAATCTGTGAACGGAAGTCTGTAGCTCAGGTTGAATATTCAGATTTTAGGTTTCTTTCTTATTCTGTTAAGTTGTTGTTGTGGTCTTCAGCCCGCAGACTGGTTTGGTGCAACTCTCCACGCTACCCTATCCTGTGAAAGTCTCTTCATCTGAGAATACGTTCGGCAACCTACATCCTTTTGAATCTGCTTACTGTATTTTCCCTCGGTCTCCCTCTACGATTTTTACCCCACTCACTTACTTCTAATGTTAAGTTGACAATTCCTTGATGTCTCAATGTGTCCAACCAATCTATCCAGGACTTAGATTTTGGTGTCCGGCCGGCTGTGACCATCCAGCAACCCTCTATACTTCCTCCTGTCCTGTACTACTGCCTGCAGATTCCTTTCTTTTTTTCCCAAAGCCTTCCAATTATCTCTGAAATTCACTTATGAAATTAGTTATTAATAACCCAACCCTTCTCAAAAGTGCATAGCTGCAACACTAGGCCACAGGATGACCTATACTAATCAAGGTTAAATTTAATTTTGGCGCAGAAGGGGGTGAATAACGCTGTCACATTAAGTCTTTGTTCATCAAATGTCTGACAGCCAACCAGCATTTAAAAACAAAGTAAAACAGTTTCTGAACGACAACTCAGTAGATGAATTTTTACACAGAAATTAGTAATTAAAAAATTGAAAACAAATTGTATGTAATGTTGTCTCTTACTAAACTACAAGATCGACATCGCTACGATATGTCGTACACATGATCTATGGAACAAATATTAATCTAATGTTCATGTAACGCTACTTACCATAGGATGATATAAGGAAGAATAAGATGTAACTGGGTGAAAATTTCATATAAAATCTAATATATAAAGCAGTGTGTCCGTATATTTGTACGTGTTGCATACAAATCTACAGTTTTCTTCCGATCTCTATGAAATTTAGTACACGTAATCTTCAGTCCATGAGAACGGTCGTCGTAAATGTAAGAATCACGTGCGATATATAGTTCACGAGATATGACGCCATAAACAATGAGATGCTCGAGAAACTGTTGCGTTTAGCGACAATGCTGCTCATTTTCTCCTAAACCACTGGACCGATTTCAACCATATTTGCTACATAAATTCCTTACCGTGAGGAAACAATTGCTGCAGGGTTAAGAATCACATACGACACATGCTTCAGAAGATACGACGTCAAAAACTATAAAAATCGCATAAAACTGTAACACAATGCGGCGAGACTTCATAAATACGCTATATGAGACTGAGAGTACTTACCGACTTACAACAAACTTTAAACATAATTTCAAACCTTTATTAAACTTTTTCTCGCTTTCAGAATGATGAAAGGAAAAAAGTTTCTCGCTTACTACTTTTCCGCTGTTTGTGGAGTAAAACTACGGCATTCGGTATGACGTTACAATTCATAATTTGAACGCTACAAATTGTAGCCGCAGGAAATTTTACAGTGTACACACATTTAGTTGAATGTACCTTCTAAATTGTATCACAGTACGAGACGTAGTTCATGAGTTATGAACACATAGGCAGCAATGTTCGTGGAGAACCGCGCCATCACGCACCAAGTTTTAATCTATTACTTCTTTACTACGAATTGTATTTCCAAGAGATTTTGCAGACATAGAGCCCTTATACAAATGAATATTTATCTGAAAAATGGCAGGAATAAATAAATACCCGGGCAACGCCGGGTTTTCAGCTAGTGTTCAATATAAAAGAAAATAAATTCTCTTGTGTAAGGCGAATATTTTCTGTAATCATTAATGAAAGTTTTGCTCTTATTGCATTTTCAGCTGGTACCGGTATGTAAGAGGAGCCAGGTATTGTTCAAATGATTGTTAACCTTATGGGACTTAACTACAGGGTCATCAGTCCCTAAACTTACAAACTACTTATGAACTAGCTACAACTACGGACAGCACAAATATCCATGCCCGAGTGGGGATTCGAACCCCCGACCGTAGTGGCCGTGCACACCGTGACGGAAGCGCCTCAGTCTCGTCGGCCACCGCGGCCGGCAGCCAGGTATTGTATCCCAGTTGTGACACGCTTTGAATATAGGAATCGAGGTACCGGGGAATTAGTGCGTTGTAAACTGGTGTGGTAGATATCGTGTGATAGTCAACGTTGGTTGCCCTGTCGCGCCCTACTTACGCAGCTCATGAGGCACTGACCCTGCGAGCCAGAACCATTACTACTAGTAGTAGTATGCGACACTATGGCTATCTGCCTCATAGTGCTGATGCCCTAGGTACCGCGCATTAATGTGCGTTTCCTCGGCATCATATTTAACGGCAGTCCCGTCTGGCAAATTAGTATTCAACGCGTGATCTCGACGGCAATCACTTTATCGATGCACCGTTACATAGCACCATTCTCCCCATTAACTGGCAATATCGAATATGCTTCCCCGATACGATTTACCGTGCCGATTGGGATTATTCTCGTTACGTTCGCAGCTATCACCTCCCCTAACATTGTTTCGCTATCGAAGTTCATGGAATTCACAGTATCGCTATGATTTTGCTGTACAGTAAGACCTAGTATAAGGTCAGTTGCTAAATGTAATTGGATTATGATACGTGTGCACGAGTGACGTTAACTGTATTTATGAACATCTCTAAAACAATAAACTGTGAAATAACCAATAGCCTCAACTTGAACGACGTTTGATATTATTGTTGCTTCCGAAGTTTCCGCAATTACGTGTTAGCAAATAAATGTGGGTAAGAAAGCGCTTGAATATCGGTGTCCAACTCGTGCAGTTTTCCTGATTACTAAAGGCATTCAAACAAACTTGACGAGTGTTTCTTTCATGCAACGGCTCGCTCTTTCGGAAAGGAAGAGTTCAAAAAACTGGCTTTCATTCAGTTCCACCTAAAAATCGTAAGTCATCACCGTGAAACATCTTCGTTTCGCGGAAGCTCGTGGCGAAGCATGTGGTCCGATACGGGCGATACAACATAGCGTCCTTCCGGGAAAGTCGAGAAAGTTGGTCGACGCTATCGGCCGAGCTGCCTCAATAAGAAAACAAGCAGCACTGTGCCACAGAGGCTATGAAAAAGCTTCATGTTGACCTTAGTGTTTTATGGCGCGTCAGAACTGATTCGATGTTCCAACAGCTGGAACGGTAAATACTGATGCGTTTTGTGAGTTTTCCGAAGTGATTCTGCGACGTGCCGGTCAACATCATGTGCATGTCATTTGACGTTATTGATTACTAGATTTCGGGACTTACTTACAGAACATGGCAGATCGAACAGACTGTACATTTCTAACCTACATAGGAACACAGTTTTAGGCAGCGCTGGGCGTACAGCACAGAAAAGACCACTGGGGCGCTGTCAATCGGAACATATTTATTTATACTTATCATGTTATGCAGGACCCAAATGAGAAGCAACTGTCTATGGTTATCAAACGAGTCAGTACAGGAAAATGGGACAGAAGAGTAATAACAGATTAAATGAATCTTATACATGCAAGTGGATTGACAATATAACCGGGAAATTAGCTTATTTTTATTTTTTATTTATTTTTCCAAGAATTCCTAGACAGAATAGAAACCGTGAGTCATGAGGAAACTCTTCAGTTTATACTTGGAAATGCGTGGATTACTGCTGAGATATTTGAGTTCCTGTGGCGGATTACTGAAAATCGATACGACAGAATATTGCACTCCTTTTCTGCTCAAGGGTCAAGGAGGTATAATCCAAATCCAGATTAGATTTCTGTCCATTAGTAACTCAGTAAAAGCTGCCAATTATTGAGAATAAACAGTTATTATTGACAGTAAAGTAGATCATGAAAGAAATGTACGAGGGGTATGAGTGACAGCTTCTTCATGAAGGGAAACTAACAGAAAAGATAAACGTCAAGTCTGGAGTGAGACAGTAGTGTTTTCTGTCCCCCACTCTGTTCTTGTTAGTCCTGGATAGCGTGAGGAGGAGGAGGATTAATGAGAGCACGGAAGAGGGGTGTTCAGGGGGGGGGGGGAGAGGCTTCAAGATATTAATTTTGCAGACGATATTTGCCTTATGACAGAGCGATACCGGTATATAAAAGGCAAACTGAACAGGTTGAAGAAGGAAGCGGAAAATGCAGGTCTAATAATCAACACAAAAAAGACCAAAGAGATGATGATAAATCCTGATGTTGTGACCAGCCTAACAGAAAATTAAAATATTTGTAAAGCTTATGGGACTTACCTACGGGGTCATCAGTCCCTAAACTTACAAACTACTTAACGGCACAAACATCCAAGCCCGAGGGGGGATTCGAACCCCCGACGGGAAACGGCATCGCGCTCAGCAGCATAGCGCCTCAATGCGCTCGAACACTCCGCCGCGGCTGCAGCAGTAAATGGAAAGGAAATTAAGAGAGGCGAGTCCTTCCTCTACCTTGGAAGTATAGTGAAAGCGGATGGGGCAGCAGAGGATGACGTTCAAAGCCGTATCCCGAAAGCAAATGGTGCGTTTGTCCAGCTTTAACCCGTGTGGATAAATATAAACATCTACAGGAAGACTAAGCTTCGCCTTTTCAACAGCAATTATTTTTTACGGCTGTGAGACGTGGGAAGTTTCAAAATAAATATACAATTGGTTGCAGGTGTTGATAAATAGATACCTGCGTCGAATAACAAATGTGAGGTGGCCGGGCATAATATCAAATGAAGATCTTTGGACCACGTCCAATATACAGCCAATTGATAATGTTCAAATGTTTGTGTAGTCTATGGGACTTAACTACGGGGTCATTCAAAACTACTTATGGACTACTTACGAACTAGGACGGCACAAATATCCATGCCCGAGGGGGGATTCGAACCCCCGACCGTAGTGGCCGTGCAGACCGTGACTGGAGCGCCTTAGTCCCCTCGGCCACCGCGGCCGGCACCAATTGATATCCAGTTCAAGGATAGGAAGTGCCGCTGGATCAGGCACATCCCCAGGAAGCGGGATGGAGCTGTCGAGAGGCTGGCGCTAGACTGGAACCCTCAAGGCACCAGAAAGCGCGGTCGACCAAAGAGGACGTGGAGGACGACGATCGAAAAGGAAATCTCCGAGGTTGTTACGACCTGGAGTGAAGGAACCGTACTGTGTGGAGGAATTTCGTCAAGGCCCTGTGCTCCAGAGGGAGTAACAGGAAATATGTAAGTCTAGTAATTAAAGAAAATATGTACTAAGAAGACAGTGTCAGAATTCCCAGGCTACTGAACAGGAGTCGATCGGAAGTTCTCGACCATACATCACATACTGATCGAACCGCCCGTTTCTGCGCAATAAATAAACTTTTTGAATGAAGGAGCCACCCCAGAAAATTAACACCATACATCATAAAGGAATGAAAATAACGAAAGTAGACTACTTTTAGCGTTGAATTGTCACTTATTCCAGATACTGTTCTGATGGTAAATAATGCAGAATTTAGTTTTCGAACAACGTCCTGAACTTGGGCTTTCCACGACAGTTACTATCAATCTGAAAGTCCAGAAAATTGAACTGTTCAGTCGCATCATATGCCCATTCTGTGTAAGTTTTTTGGTTAGCTATGCGTTAGAAATTGGAAGAACTGAGTCTTACTGCGATTTAGCATCAGTTTATTTTGTACAGTTCATGAACTTACTCCTTTAACTGCATTATTTGTTACTATTTCAGTACTGCAAACAACACAACTTCCTTCACTACAAAACTTGGGTCATCAGCAAACAGAAATATTTTAGAACTACGTGTTACACTACAACGTATGACGTTTATAAACAAAAGGAAACAACAGTGGCCTCAGAATAGACCCCTGTGCCCCCCCCCCCTCTACACACACTTATTTGTGGCCCATTTTGAGTATATATCATACCAATTTTCATCACTGCAGAGCATTAACTTCTGCCGTCTGTTATGAAAGTGGGATGTGAACCAGTTGCGAGCTACTACTCCTATTCCATAATGTTCAAACTTCTGCAAAAATATTTTGTGGTCACCAAAATCAAATACCTTTGTTAAATAAGACGCCTAGTGTCCGAAGTTCTTTTTTATTTAATCTATCAAGTGCCTCACAGAGAAAAGAGAATATATAGTTGTCACACTTCCCTTAAAAGACTTGGAACCTGCTGGTGATAGTTCTGTTCTCTAATTGGTGGCCGACCGCGGTGGCCGAGGGGACTGCGGCGCGCCAGTCACAGTCTGCACGGCAGCTACGGTCGTGGGTTCGAATGCCCCCTCGGACATGGATGTTTGTATCGTCTTTAGTATAAGGTAGTTTCTAAATAGTTTGTAAGTTTGTTGACTGATGACCCCGATGTTAAGTCCCTTAAGCTTAACAAACATTTGAACATTTCTTATTGATGCAATATCCGAAGAAATATATAAACGTAAATAAATGCTATGTCTGCATATTTTTACAAAAAGGAAATCATTTTGTGACTAGTGGCTACAGGATTTGCGAACTGTAGAATTGCAACGGTTTATATTTGTGCCCAGTGGCTTGATACAGCGATAGATACAAATTCCCAGGTAGTCTGTTAGGCGAAACAGAAGGAATGGAGTTCACAGTCAAGGGGGAGCAGAGGATAACGTATTTATATTACTAAGAACTCTAGCGCCCATTGAAGTCTTTTCCAAATTGGCGTTATTGACGGGGATTGGGAGCAGGTGTTCAATCAATCTAATACATTGTTAGCATTCCTAACATTAAACCTTTATTAAACAATCCTTTAACAGCTTTGATCATGACTGCAAAAAGTACTTCAAACAAGTGAAAAGACATTTAGCACTAAAGTAGTTAAGTAGCACTCTATCTAATGTGTTACCCAGATAAATTTAAAAATTTACAAATGACCACTAGGTTTCTGTCCAGTATTCGGTTCCGAAGAGACAAATTGAGTAAGCCAAAAGATTAATCACAAATGACAAATCTAGCATTATGAAATTAGACAGGAACTTTCCTAGTAATTAATATGATACTTACTCGGGCTTCGGGTTCTACTACCAATCCGTATCTGGTTTGTTGTTTCAACCAACGAGTGGCAGGAGCCGTCACATTGAACTGACTGATTAATACACATTTCACAGAGACATCGACAATCATCTATGTTATCTATGTATATCCAACAGGGTACAAACTGCAAACAGTATTATAAAAAGAATAACAGTCATTTCTTTGGTAAACACTCATCTTTCCACATACTAACAATAGTTGCAGGGCCGTTAATCGGCCTCGCTAATTTGGAAGAAGCGTTGTGTACCTCAGTCGCCGCTTGCTACAGATACATTGTGAACACGCGAGCATCACAGACGAACCTTTATTCTTAAAACCGTTTTCGAGTGGTACAACGGCTCTCTCCTCAGATGTATCGTGTAATACAGCCTAATATAAGATATTCATAGGAAACGGCAAAGCACTTTTGCGAAGCTAGACTGTGGATGTCTATTGTCACTGGGCGGTCTCGGGGTAAAGCGTTCGATTGGAAACAGAAGAGTCGCGGGTTCCAAAACCCGGTCGATCTCGGAATTTTTCCCGGCCGCGGTGGCCGAGGGGACTGAGGCGCTCCAGTCACGGTCTGCACGGCCACTACGGTCGGGGGTTCGAATACCCCCTCGGGCATGGATATTTGTGCCGTCCTTAAGTGTTAGCTAGTTCATAAGTAGTTTGTAAGTTTAGGGACTGATGACTCCGTATTTAAGTCCCATAAGCTTTACAAACATTTGAACATTTTTTCGGAAATTTTCAGTATGCGTTTTAACCCAGTATTCACCTCTGAACGATGTAAGGAGTCCCCAGAAACGACACGTTAAGCTGTTGGTCCCCCTTTCCCCGGTTGGATAACTGGGGTAGGTTAGGGACACGCAATTCGCTGCAGTTGCGTCCAGTTGAAAAACTTGCACCAGGACACTGAGCCACACGAAATTATTATTATTATATTGTGATTGATATGAGTACTTCACTATTTCTTATTTTTATGTCATGATTTTAAAGGATTTGGTTAGGCAGGAACGTAATAGTACAGTTAAATCGTTCCGAATGAAGAAGCAACGATGGCTCGGGCGTTCGATATTTATCGATAGCAGGCCGCGACTGCGATACGCAATGCATCTTCAAAATTACCAAATAACCGAAATAACACAGATTGAAACATTCCTTCCTTAATTTATTTAAATTTAAATTTTTAAATCAGTATAAATTTTTTGCAAGAAAATGTGAGCACGAAATAGAATAACTGTAAAGAGTGGTTGGGAGAAATATTTCAATACTGGTTACGTAGCAAAACCATGTATCTGTTGAAATGAATCTACTATGCTGTACTTTTAGAGAAATTAATGAGCTACGCACCAATAAAGTAGTTAAAATCATTTTCTAACCTGGCTAATACAGATAAACAACGTGAACCTAACTGTTGGAGACATCACTATTGCTGATTTTGTAACTAAGTTTCCGGCTAGTTGATCTGTTACTAATCGAAAATGGTAAGCCGTTCGTAATCTCAGGGTTGCAGTTAGAATTATTATTTAATAAAAGAATGTGATAAAAATGGGTCCTATTGTACACATCTCCAACAATTAGATTCGTAAATCAGTATAATTCATTATTCTTTTTCCCTGAAAAATAAATTGCATCACAGTTAAATGAAAAATGTGAAAGGAAAAAATAAGGTTCCAATCTCACTACAAATAAGTACTCGGACAAATTTCGGTAAACTCACGAAACAATTATTATTCAAATAAATGAAGCAAGTCTACATATAGATCACATTCAAAGTTCAGTTACCTTTGCGAAATCTCATTAATTTCATACAGTCGAGATCCTGTCATAAATTCAGTACATCATTTCAATTACAACTTCCTCATCGAGATATAGCGTACAGACATTTTCACAATTCATCTGGTCATATACAAGCGTAATATGGAAGAGAAGTTCACTAGACGAGAGCATAATACAGAAGAGAGAAAAGGCGTCACTACTCCTTTCTTTTAAAAATGAAACAATAGTTAAGTCTATTATTCTAATTGCTCTTTGTTCAGAGTTAGTCTTTGACTAAAGTTTTTTCAAAGAATATTGCGTCTTTAAGAATTTAGTGAGACATTGAAAATGATACGAAATTACAAGAAAAAATATACAAATATATGCATAATTAATTTAAATATGGGCAAATAAATGTTGTTTTGTATGTGGAGGCGCATGTAACACTACAAGATTGCATATTATACAAATAAAAATTACAACAACAGGCGTGATACCGGTGTCAGAACACGTTCAGCTAGCTGCTTCAAGAAACCAGTCAACTTGGCTCGGAGCTCTGCACTCGTCGCCTGACGGGCGCCACTATTAAACAGCTCAAACAGGTGGCTGTTAGCCACCAGTACGTAGTACGTCCAGCGCATGCATTTTCCAGCACCTCTCTCGTTCGCGCCACGGGTGAGATAAACGTATTGCGCGCCTCGGCCAGCGTGACGCAAACCCAGCGTACAAGGACGCCCAGTAGAAGCGCACCAGCCTCGAGCACCTTTATTACGTCAGCGCCTGTCCGCTCAAACAGCTGCCCATCTCCAGTCAGCACAGGCGAGTCACCTCTAGCGTCTGCTCTCGCCTGGCTTTCAGGTCCTCGCAGATACACAACTCCACTGTCATTGCATGCGTTCAGCACCGACTGTGCTCCGTCACGTGACCAGTACCTGCGCTGCTACCAGCGATGTTCACCAGCTATTGTGCCAATGCGACAGCTGCAGCGGTGAGTGTGGCTGCAAAAGATGCAGTTGATCAGCTTAAGACAGACTTACTGCGTTCGCCACACAAACCGCAGTCGGTATGCCGAAGCTGCCAAATTACCTTCACCCTGTCGACGCGACATATTGCTGTGTCGGTAGGCATGCCGTTTGTTTTCGATGCCCCACCATCCTTCCTATCCGTCATTCTTTAACGACTCCCTCGATAGCGAATACGGGCTGTCCGAGATTGCCCTGCTCCCTCCTGGAGTCCGCTTTCGTCGCTTGCTTCGGCAGTTCTATTTTACCCTACCTTCCACATTTCAAATAGGTGAGAGCCCAGTGCCACCTTGGCTTCAGGCTCAAGTTCGCGTTCACCTCGAACTCACCTCACTCTCGAAGGAGAGTACTTCGGATGCTGTTTACTGCTCGAGGTTTCTTGAACATCTTGCACGGCTCGAAAATTCCGTCTTCATGCATACGGATGGCTCAAAGACCAATGAAGGTGTCGGCTGTGCGTGTGTCGTTGGGATTACTGTTTTCAGTACAGGCTTAATGCCCACTGCTCGAATTTGACAGCTGAGCTTTTTGCCCTCTATCAGGCTGTACTCTACATCCGCCGACACCGTTCTCCTTGCTATGTCATCTGCTCTGACTCCCTCAGCGCCATCCAGAGTCTGAGCGACCCCTTTTCGGCCCATCTGTTGTGCACCGAATCAACCACTCCCTTCAGTTATTAGCTTCTGACGGCCCTCGCGTTCACCTCCTGTGGGTAGTTGGCCACACAGGCGTGCCTGGTAACGAGGCTGCTGATGCCGCTGACAAGGCTGCAACACTCTTACGTAGGACAGCTACGTACCATGTCCCATCGCATGATATTCAAGGGGCTCTTTCGCTGCGCCTTATATCGTCGTGACGTGATGTGTGGTCTTCGCTTACAAATAATAAGCTTCGAACCATTAAACCGCTCCCGGTGGCTTGGATGACCTCCTCACGCCGCCTGCGACGAGAAGAGATCATCTTGGCCCGGTTGCGGATCGGACATTGCCGGTTCAGCCACCGTCACTTGCTCACTGGTGACCCCGCACCGTTATGTTCCTGTGGCCACACGCTGTCGGTCCGCCATATTTTATTGTCTTGTTCAAATTTTACTCCTGTTCGGATTGCACTACATCTGCCGGACACACTGGAAGAAATTTTAGCTGATGACGCGCGAGATGTTGCTCGAGTATTGAATTTTATCAACTTGACCAATTTGTCGAAGGACGTTTAGCTTTTCCCTTTGTATTTTATCGTATGTTTTAGCTGCTCCATATAGGCTTATTCTCCTTGGGTATTTCTCAGTTTTCATTCTGGCGCTAATGACCTCAGCAGTTGTGCGCCCTAAAACAAAAAATAAATAAACCGCAGTCGGTCTTTGGCCTCACCAGTGAGCCGCATCCAGCGTCCTCGGTCCATGTAATCTTCATCAGACAGTCACAGCATACTCACGTCCTCTCTGATCTGGTCAATCCATCGCTTGTCGTGGTCTTCCCCTTGGTCTTTTGCCTCTGGTGTCTTCTTCAACTACATGCCTGATGATCTGACCTTCTTGACGCATAACGCGTTCATACCACTACAGTCATCTTTCTTTGATCACTGCCACGATGTCACTGGGCTTGAATAACTCCTGCAATTCACGGTTCTACGTTTTTCCTCCATTCATCTCCATCCTTCACTGGCTCAAAAATCTAAGGATAGCATTCTCGAATGTCAGGAGTTTTCGTTCCAGCTTTAGGATAATAGTCCAGGTCTCTGCTCCATATAAGACTACAGATTGTATTATTGTCTTGTAGATGTTAGTCTTTGAGGATCTCTGTAGTATCCGGGACTTTAGTAGCTTTCTCAGAGCAAACGATGAGCTGTTTCCAGCTTGTATTCGTGCGGTAATTTAAAAAAAATGTTCAAATGTTTGTATAGCTTATGGGACTTACCTACGGGGTCATCAGTCCCTAAACTCACAAACTACATATGAACTAGCTAACACTAAGAACGGCACAAATATCCATGCCCGAGGGGGGATTCGAACCCCCGACCGCAGTGGCCGTGCAGACCGTGACTGGCACGCCGCAGTGTCCTCGGCCACCGTGGCCGGCGCGGTAATTTCTTGGTCTATTTCGTTCCTATCACTAATTATTCCCCAAAGTATTTAAAGTCTTTTACACTTTCAAAGACTTTGTCATCCCCATTTAGAAGTATGTCATCATTTTCTCTGCTAATTACGAGGTACTTCAATTCAATATATTCAATTCAATCATATTCAATTGAGACCTGTCTCATTGCCTCTTCTGTTAGCGCTCTTGTCATGATCTTGCGCTCTCTCTCTCTCTCTCTCTCTCTCTCTCTCTCTCTCTCTCTGCTATTAGAACAACATTATCCGCTTAGGCCAGGCTGTAGATTCGTCTTCCCTACTCTGTTCATGTCTCTAGGCTTGCTACTGTTCTGAGAGATCTCTCCAGTACCAGGTTAAACAGGTGGGGGAAGAGGTAGTCTCTTATCGCACTCCACTCCTAAACCTGAACTTCTCTGACCTTTTCCCATTCACTTTCACCGTGCATCTTGTTTCTTGTTGCATACTTGTTCCAGTTTTATAAGTTTTCTGGGTACTTGTGTCCTTTCGAGTTCTTGCCATATTAGTAGTCTATTCAGACTATCATATGGTTTTTGGAAGTCCACAAAAAGGCAGTGAACATTTTACGAAATTTCCAGCTCTTTGATAGTAATTGCCTTATTGTATGTAGATTGTCCACAATTGACATTCCCTTTCTGAAACCTGCTTGTTGGAGTCCCTGAACTTCCTCGACATGTAGTATCAGTCGCTTAAGTAACAACATGATCAAGATCGTATAAGCTATACATAGTTGTGTGATTCCTCTGTAGTTGTTACATCTCATTCGGCCTCGTGCATTCTGCACGCATGACATCTATTCCTGGTGCCTTCCCCCTCTTCACCATTTTAATGGTTGCTTTTCCCTTTTCCATGCTTGGTAATTCATACTCTCCCAATGGTACTGCCTCTGTTTCCTCTGTATGTTTTCTTCTTCTGTTAGAGCACTGTTGGTGTTTGCGTCCACATTTAGGAAGTTCTCTAAATAGATTTTCCACTGTCCCATAGCTTTCATTTCAACTGTGATTATCTGTCCTTCTTGATCTTCTACCACGTCAATATTTGTGTTGTATCCTTTCTTGAAACACCTGACTGTTTTGTAAAAGTGTATGACCTGCTGTCTGATCTTCTGCCAATTTCATCGTGCTATTTATGAACTCTCACCTTTCTATTCGCAGATCATTTCTTGCTTCCATGTATCTCAACCTTGTTCTTTCATCCTGTTCATTTATCAGCCATAACATCTTCGTTGCTTTTCTCATGGTGACCGCATCTCTACACTTTTCATTAAACCTTCTGTTGTTTCTCCTCTTCTTCCTCCTCCTTCCCAATGGTTTCAACACCTCACCTGCTGCATTTATTTTACTTTTTTTTCTCTCGCCTCTATGGTCGACTATTCTATTGTCCTGCGGCTGTCCATTTCGTAGCTGAAAACTTGCAACAGCGCTATCAACTCACAGATGTCTTCCTTCGTCGACTCTATTGTAGAAGCATTCACTGTAAAAACAACTTCAAGAAACGTGTTTTTCGCATTCACAGCTGTAGATTTGTCATTATGAAGGAGACAGCTTCAGCTGTATGATGTTGCCGGCCGCGGTGGCCGAGGAGACTGAGGCGCTCCAGTCACGGTCCGCACGGCCACTACGGTCGGGGGTTCGAATCCCCCCTCGGGCATGGATATTTGTGTCGTCCTAGTTCGTAAGTAGTTCATAAGTAGTTTGTAAGTTTAGGGACTGATGACCCCATAGTTAAGTCCCATAAGCTTAACAAACATTTGAAACATTTGTATGATGTTTCTTATTTTAACCAACTAGCTGCAACATCATGATTTCACGATTAATTAATTTTTTTTCACGGTATTAAGTAGACGACCGAACATTCGATGGTCGCCGGTAATCAAACCTTAAACCGTAGTGAGCATTGGAATCAGATATAAAATTTATCGATTTTTTACTGTCTTTATCAGGTAGGTTGAAGGTTGAGGGCGGGCAGAGGATGTTGTCTCGTGTGCGTAATATCGGGACTAAAATGTGAATAGTTGTACCTCGCCACGCGTTGCTGTGGCTTTCTACAGATTAAATGGAAGAGAAAGAAAACAGAAAGCACACATTTCTCATACGTGTAATTTCATAATACATTGTGCATGGCAGTTGGATATATACACTACATCGTCTTCTTTTTCTCTGGCCCCTCCTCGTTTTCTTATCTTTGTCTATATCCTCCTCCCTCCTGCATCCCCCTCCATTCCTCCATCCCTCTCCCTTCCTCCATCCCTCTCACTTTGCCCATCTGACCCTTCTCCCTCTCTTTCTGTGCATCTCTATCTACTCCCTCTGCCCCCCCCCCCTCATCGTCACCTTCTCCCTATTCATCTGACCCTCTCTTCTAATTCAATTCCCGCCCCGTCCTCTGTCTTCTCTAACTAGTCTAACCTAGAGCCTTGTTTAATATGTTGTTCAAAATCTGATATCAACGAGAGTTCTTTACAGAATTAATTGAAATTTTGACAACGTTGCATTCTTATACATGCGTCTTTCATGTATATAACTTTTTAAAATACATTTCAGATTAGAATTTACGTAAATATTGTAATTGGGAAACCTTGTTACAAGAAAATTGCAAAAAGTAACACACATATATAAATATTGGTTATATCTACAACTTATTAAATGAGGTGTATAGAAACGCTCATTGGAATGCTACTTTGTACCAAATTTTTAAAACAATCGTTCAATAACTTTTGAAGATTAACTCTCTTGCACATACAAACATTTACATTTTAATAACATATTACATACATTTACACATATACCAGATGGCGTTTTCAGTGGGTACTAACGAACATTTTCTAATTCTAATAGATCTTTGTGTCAACATTTGCATGCAGTAGTTCAAGAACTTAGACAGAACGACGGTTTTGCACAAACGAACATTTACTTTTTTATTTATGTAACCCTAATGACTGGGCTGTAGTACAACGAAAGTGTAGTTGCTGAAAATAAAATTAAAAAGAAAAAGAAAAAAATCATACATCTGAAGGGGCCTGCTTCATAATTCAAAAAGTTACTTTAACATAGGGACCATGTCGTGACAAAGAAGGCTAGTACTTATATTGTTGGGAGACATAGCTATTTTAGTTTTCTATTAGCAGTACTACATTTTATTCGTACAGTCAACGACGTAGTAATTAGCAGGATTGCTCAGCCATTGCGCCGTGCAGTGGACAGCAAATTGTTCACATATTCTAACCCTACTGAACGAAACAGCCATGGTCATCAGTCCCTAGGTTTACAAACTACTTAAACTAACTTACAGACACTCATTAACTCTCTCTCTCTCTCTCTCTCTCTCTTTCTCTTTCTCTTTCTCTTTCTCTTTCTCTCTCTCTCTCTCTCTCTCTCTCTCTCTCTCTCTCTCTCTCTCTCTCTCTCTCTCTCTCTCTCTCTCTCTCTCTCTCACACACACACACACACACACACACACACACACACAGCCGGCCGCGGTGGCCGAGCGTCCTGCGGCGCGTCAGTCACAGTCTGCACGGCCACTACGGTCGGGGGTTCGATTCCCCCCTCGGGCATGGATATTTGTGCCGTCCTTAGTGTTAGCTAGTTCATAAGTAATTTGTAAGTTTAGGGACTGATGTCCGCGTAGTTAAGTCCCATAAGCTTTACAAACATTTGCGCGCGCGCACACGCACACGAGGGAGGACTGGAACCTCTGGCGTGAACGACCCCTCAGTGCATGGCATTACGTCTTAGACCACGCGGCCATTCCGCGTGGCCCAGCAAATTGTTACCACAGTACAAGTGCTTTGCAGCAAATAACTTCATAACGTCCGTGATAACGCGTGTAAAAAGTTTGAATGTTTTACTAATAGCGATCATGGAAGACCATCAGAATGCTTAAAGTGCCGTCGTCTCCGTGGTCAGGAACCTGACCACAAACAATACATTACTCCCGTGGGCCGCATTGTGATTACGGTTTTTTTTCTCCTTTCTTTTTTGTCGTCACAGTGTCAGTTGTACACATTCACGCTCGGTAACTAGTTTTGATTATATAGTGTGTTTTGAATAATGTTTGGCCCATGGAAAGTTCTCACAATCATAATTTTGTGCTGTTATCTTTACTGTAGCCTACAACTTTTGACTACGTTTTCCTTGTGGAATAATGGTGATATTCCACTGCACGTGATTAATCAGTTCCAATGGTGATAACTGTTGATGATCGGATCTGGCAATGTAGTGTTAATTTGTGAACCAGAGAATGAGGTAGTAAAAAGGTTTAAAACTATTTAATCAGTGTGGACAGTCACCGAGAACGCGCCATCCATTATTAGTACGAGTGCGTGGCTGTGTTTTAATATAGCTGCAGCTGGTGGGCCAGTACGTCAGTTAAGTTGATACCGCAGCAAATTAGCGACAGGAGAGGCAGAGCCGGCATTGGCGGCGCTTTGTGCTGCACGGTGGGTGGGGATGCAGTTCCAGTATCTGGCCGGCCTTATCGCGGATTATCTGGGGCGCTGCTATCTGCGCCCGCCCAACTGGCCCCCAGCTCTTCTCACCGTATAAACCCAGTGGCGGCTTCTGGGGTTATTCTCCTGCTGCAACGACCCGCTTCCGTAGCGGAGGTCACTAACGCACCTTGCGATGCGCTCGGCTTGCAGGGAGACGTTTCGAAGCCTGGTGGCCGAAGAAATGTGGATGCGCAGCGGTGAGGGGGCAGATGCGGTGGCGTACAATTTACTGCAACAGACTCTGTGCCGAGGTCCAGGGTTAAATTCCAAACCAATCCGCAATGCCTCGTGTGACGACACGAGACCAAGCATTATGTACAGCGTAATGTTAAATTAAAATATATGTACATACAGGGTGTTACAAAAAGGTACGGCCAAACTTTCAGAAAACATTCCTCACACTCAAAGAAAGAAAATGTTATGTGGACATGTGTCCGGAAACGCTTAATTTCCATGTTACAGCTCATTTTATTACTTCCCTTCAAATCACATTAATCATGGAATGGAAACACACAGCAACAGAACGTACCAGCGTGACTTCAAACGCTTTGTTACAGGAAATGTTCAAAATGTCTTCCGTTAGCGAGGATACATGCATCCACCCTCCGTCACATGGAATCCCTGATGCGCTGATGCAGCCCTGGAAAATGGCGTATTGCATCACAGCAGTCCACAATACGAGCACGAAGAGTCTCTACATTTGTTACCGCGGTTGCGTAGACGAGAGCTTTCAAATGCCCCCATAAATGAAAGTCAAGAGGGTTGAGGTCAGGAGAGCGTGGAGGCCATGGAATTGGTCCACCTCTACCGCGACACGGCTATTGCCCCGTGCTAATCCATACATCAAATGGGCATCTGCCAACTCCTCATTTGTAAACATTGCACTGACTACAAAACCACGTTCATGATGAACACTAAACAGTTGGTGCAACGTACTGATGTGCTTGATGTTAGTACTGTAGAGCAATGAGTCGCATGTCAACACAAGCACTGAAGTCAACATTACCTTCCTTCAATTGGGCCAACTGGCGGTGAATCGAGGAAGTACAGTACATACTAACGAAACAATTGGGTATTTTAACAATTTGAAAGAATTATTTCAATTTATATTTAAAGAGAAATACTAAAATGAGCTCTAACATGGAAAGTAAGCGTTTCCGGACACATTTCCACATAACATATTTTCTTTCTTTGCGTGTGAGGAATGTTTCCTGAAAGTTTGGCCTACCTTTTTGTAAATCCTGTATATATATATCTAGCTCCAGAAAGTCGTGGAGCAACATTAATTTGTTGTAAATAGTTTGAACATCTTCACAGCGCGATCTGCTTTGTTAGTTACAATGAACCCAAACATCGTTTATTTTGTGTTACTGCATAACTAGTTTCAGTAGTCTATTTGCCATCTTCAGATGCGACTCTTCATAAGCGACCACAAGTTTGTATTTTATTTGAATAAGGCAGCTGAAGATCGCAGCTAGACTGCTGAAAGTAGTTATGCCGTAACTAAAAATAACAAAAAAGCCATCTTCAATACCAATTTCACTATTATTTGTTTTACAATGTGTAAAAAAAGTCATCAATTTATTTTCTTAACAGTTCCTTTAATAACATAAAAATAGAAATAGTTTGAAAAAATAAACAGACTACAAAAAGTGCAAGTTTTTCAAAGTCATTCTTTGGTACTTTTAATATCAAGGAATTAAATAATTTTTTAAATTATAAGTCTTCACGTAGAAAGCAGCCCAAAAACTGTTACTCTAGATCGATCCCCTAACCAGCTCTAGACAATTTTCAAAAAGGTCTTTTTCTGAAAAAAAAAAGATACATCTTGAAAAACATTTGATATTTTTAAATTTTTCGAACAAGAAGTTTAACTTGTGCCATACTTGTTGAAAATAGTAAGTTTAGAAACGTGATTGTTGACCAGTTATAAATAATCTACTTCATAAAGGTTTTTAAGTGTTTTTTCGATGTAACTCGAAACCTAGAAAGTAATAAGAAGTAATAAGAAAGTAGTAAGAAGGCCTATAACTTTCCAATTTAACAGTTTCCCATCCGAGTTATCGTTTTTATTTAATTAAGAAAAATTGTTTTGAAACTTTGCGAATTTATTTATTTATTTGACAAATTTCGCCATCGGCTCGAGTTTTATTAATAGAAAAATTTACGGCAGATAATGGAGAAGTGCTATGAAATAAATACGGAATTGAATCTGTGTGTTACAGATCTAGAAAAGGGTTATGATCGTGTTCCTTGGAGGAAGTTATGGTCCTACGAGAATAGGGATTACGAGGCAAACTTCTGGTGGACATCAGTAGTCTTCGCCGAGATAGTCAGATGGTAAATTGAGTCAGGTGGTAAATCGAGTTCATAATTAAGGATAGTTTCAGGGGTAAGACAAGGCTGTAACTTATCACCATTGTTGTTCATTATTTATGAATAATAAGATAAAAATATAGACTGACAGGATGAGAATAAAATGGGTGAAAACAAAATAAGCAAATGAGCAGTCTCGCGTAAGCGGCACCTTACTTGTGAGGACAGATTCGATTGATGCACTGCAATCTAATATATCAGAGTTGGGTCAGAGATGTAAGGGTTATGGTATGATTATCAGTGTCTTCAATACAACAGTAATGTCTGTGAGATTGAGTGCGAAATAGGAAGAAAAAAGTTAGAAAAGGTGGACAGTTTCAAGCACTTAGGATGCATTTTCTCAAAGGATGGCAACATAGTGGAAACGTGGAATTAAGGAGTATCAAAGCAATGCAGTAAGTGGTCAGTTGCGAAGAACTCTCTTTTGCAAGAAGGAAGTCAGCACCAAGATTACGTTAGCAGTGCTCCGTTCAGTATTTCGACCAAATTTCTTGTTTGGAAGCTAAAGCTGGGTGGTTACAGATTACCTTATTAATAAGAATGATAGCAGGTAGTAATATGTGGGAACAATGGCAGAAGGGTGTCGGTAATGACGAAATTTAAGAGAAACTGTGAATGAACTCCAATGATGAAGCAGTTAGATCGAATAGGCTTAGATGGTGGATTCTTGTTACACGCATGGGAGACGCAAGGATTACCTAAGAGACGCATAGGTTCGGCAACAGAGGGTGGGAGGAATGGAGGAAGAGCGAAGAGAAAGTACTTGTATTCGGTCAAGAGTGATCGTGAAGCACGCAGGTCGAACATCAGTCGATGCATCAAGTCTTAGCATTGAACATGGGAAAGTGGATAAATTTTATAAGGGGAACTATGCTGCAGACTGAACGATAAAAAGGCACAATAAGTCTTAAATTTTGTTGTTTTCTTTTTTTTATCGTCGTATTTTTCCTTACGTAATACTAAATGCCAGTGAAGAAATATTTATTCCCCCCCCCCCCCCTCTCTCTCTCTCTCTCTCTCTCTCTCTCCTCTCTCTCTCTCTCTCTCTCTCTCTCTCTCTCTGTGTGTGTATGTGTGTGTGTGTGTGTGTGTGTGTGTGTGTGTGTTAGAGAGAGAGAGAGAGAGAGAGAGAGAGAGAGAGAGAGAGAGAGAGAGACGTGAAGCTCTTAGTGGCGATATCGAGCGCAGCGCAGGGCGGTGTGGGCTGGGCGCAACCGCCGGCCGCTGTTGAAACGCGCCGGGCTGCAACTGGTCGGCGGATGCGGTTAACCGTCGGCTAAATCAATCACGGTTTGTTACTCGTGCGCTGCCTCCGGTTTCCTTCCCTAATGGCGGCCAGCGGAGGTGGCACCGAGGAAGCTCTGCGCTGTACGTGAAATACCTGGAAGGAAATATGATGTATTGGCGCACAGATGACTCTTAAAATATCGTTCTTGTCAACACAACTGGCTCTATATTAACACGACAGGGAATCTCACCGCTTCCCTACTTCTAAACTTTTTAGTAGGGTGTACCCTTTTCGTAATCTATACAAACAACTATCTACACACCTCTGCTTCCATATGCATTCTGTCGCTTTTTAGTATTCCGTACAGCAATCGATACAGACTGAATATTTACACAATGACGTAGTCAATACATTAAAAACAATCGCACTGCCGTGTTATACGGCCCACTTTAGATTTTTAGTTTTATAACCTTTTTGCAAACATTTTGGACCAAAATAGTAATCTAAATAATAAAAAATTAAGAAGAGTGTCTGAAACCCTTTTAGGAAAAAAAATTTAGATAGTGGCAGGTTCCGAACCACTGACCTTCAGCGACACAGTCTAACGCATTGTCCACTACGCTATGGCTAACAACTAGAAGTTGTGTTCCTTAATCTCATACTGTTGATGGCCGTTCTTAACTGATGCTAATATGGCATTTGTAGACATTACATTATCATTTATCGTACGAAGAACGACGTGGCTTGGTTCATTCTTCAGTGCGCCAATGCTTTGAAATGACAAAGTGTAAGTTACAATAAGGAAATCATTAACTACGCAACGCAAAATGGCGTATGCCAGAGAGTGTTCTGGGCGACGAAAGTCACGTGACATCTTGCGAACGGCTGCTTTTCGTTAATTCAATGGAGGGTGCCAAAACTCCGTTATTTTTGCAAATATCTCTGAAACGATATGAGATACCAAAAAAACATAACAGAGAAAAGTTGTAGAGAATTTTCTTCTCTAAAAATTCGGTTATTTAATTTTCGTGTCAGATGAAAGGTTAAGCTGTTATTTTCATTTAAATTTCGAGCTGTCAAAAGACGATCGCAAAGGCCCACTTTTGGTGTTACTACCGTAACCTAAAGTGGGCCAAAATTAACGAAATTATAAAAGGGACAACAGCGCCGTGTATTGATTCATTGGTGTACTACTCCGCTCTAGTAACGAGAGTAGAATCCTGAAAATTCTAAACATGATATCTTTCTTGTCATACGACTTGGATGAAATAATACCTAAATGTTGCCACAAATTACTCTCAATAGATCCGTGGAAACGTGTTATCTTCTTTTTTCTCGATCCGATTTTGATTACGTAATGCTTATATGTTACCTCAAACGACGCTGAAATTACCCGTGAAAACCACGTAGAAGTGGTGTAGTTACTCTGGAGATTACCGTGTGTTCAAGCAGCGCGGAATGTACGCGTGATCTATGCGTCATGGTACGGACTGGGGGGTCATCCCACCTTTATGAAGGGATTTGTGTGGAGTATTGCCTTGTACGCGAGTGAAACATGGGCGATAAACAGTGCGGACAGGAAGACGATAGAGGCTTTTGAAATGTGGTGTTACAGAAGGTGGGTGGATCTCATAACTAACGAAGAAGTACTGAACAGAATTGGAGAGAACAGGAATTTCTGGCATACTTCGAAGGGATCGATTGGGAGGACACATTCTTAGACATCAAGGAATCGTGAATTTAGCGTTGGAGGGAAGTGTGTGGGGTGTAAAAATCGCAGAGGGAGACCAAGAGATGAATACAGTAAGCAGATTCAAATGGACGTGGGTTGCAGGTCTTGAGGTGATGAAGAGACTTGCTCAGGATAGAGTAGGATGGAGAGCTGCATCGAACCAGTCTCCAGACTGAAGACCACAACAAGAATAATTTATTGCGAGCAGATTAATTTTAAATCCAAATGTTTATTTGTCTATTGATATGTGAATTAGAAATGAAGCAAGAAATATTTCAGAGCAAGAAACTGGAACTCCGTTTTTGAGACGCTGACGCTCTCGCCGCTTGGAACTAAATGAAACCGTGAGCTGCTACTGCAGCAGGAGTTGATGCGCATGCAGGTGCCCTAGTACATGTTGTACGTGGTCGTTACAGCCACCGTCACCTTCCTCTTGGTTTGAACGGGTTACGTGTGGAAAATTTAATGAAGATTGGAAGCCGCGGTGCAGTAGCCGAGCGGTCTGATGCGCCTCGCTGCGGAGCGCGCGGTTGCTCGCTATCGGAAGTTCGAGTCCTCCCTGGGACACGTGTGTGTGTGTGTGTGTGTGTGTGTGTGTGTGTGTGTGTGTGTGTGTGTGTGTGTGTGTGTGTGTGTTTTACCCTCATGTTAGTTTACCTTTGTTTAAGTAGTTTGTAAGCTACGGACTGATGACCACGCAGTTTAGTCCGATACATATACATTTTTTTTCTTCTGAAGATTGGAAGAAAACTAATGTATTCGTGCTTTCTCGTCGTCAGTCAGTTCCTATTATCGTTCTGGCGTGGATTGCTTACTGGCAATTTGAGGAAGGTGCGAGTGGCTGGCAAGGGCGCTGGCTGAGACACGATGTACTCAAAACAGAACACACTTTTATTTTACACAGAAATTTTTCCATAGTGGAAACAAACATAACAGCAGTGGCGTAACTACGGGGGGGGGGGGGGGGATGAGGGGGATAGAACCCTCCCCAGAACCCAAAGAAGAAGAAAAAGGAAAGAAAGAAAGAAATTGTATAACAGCAATCTGGTAAAGGTAAAGATTGGAAACTCGGGGTGTTTTACCATAAGGTTTCATTGGATGGGAGTGAATTAATCTTCATCGGAGTGGTAGATGGTAGTCTGTTTGGAAACTGACTAAAATTTAGCTCGTCAAGCAGATCTATTCCCCCCCCCCCCCCCAAAAAAAAAAAGCCAAGTCCTAGTTACGCCACTGCATAACACTACTTATCTTTTCACAGTCACATCTGTATCATGAAAACAGTAACAAAAAACAAACTTGGTACAGTGTCCTGTTCATGTCTAACTGAACATTCAGTAGTAGACAAGATCTCCGTGACTTGAGTATATACAATAAAACTTAGTACAGTATGCAGCGGTCCACATACTAATACAGACAACCTTTCCTGTAGTCCACTCTTCCAGGGCACGTCTACCACACAACTCACTTTTCACTTCACATAGGTCGCTTAGCTAACGCCGGTTGGCGGTGGCGCTGCGAACTTCAGGAGGACGTGGCGGCCACCTTGCGATCTCATTGGGGGCCGCTGGCAGCGACAGTCTGTCACTACTTCTTCCGTTGTGCGGTGCCAACCTTGCCTCGGTGGTCAGGACACCACAAAAACTGTGTATGCAGCCAAACACACTGGCAGTATATAGGTATAGAGACGTATAGCCCTGCGGCAGGTTGGCAAGTGCAGGGCACCTGCAGGAGGGCGTGCCGCCCGTCGCTGCGGTTATCGCGGCTGCGGCTGCGGCAGATAGCGGTGTTGACTCTGCCTGATGCGGCCGCCCAGCGACTCCACTGCCGCGCCGCCGACAGCCCGGATTTCCACCAAAACCCGCCTCTCCATCACTCCATCACAGTCTGTCCCACCGCAGTCCCTCGTTATCACCGACTTCACTGACGCTCTTGTTATAGCACTCGCCCTGCAACTCTCTTCTGCTAGCTTTGATAGCTACTGCCGGCGAGTGGCCGAACACCCCAAGGCGCCACGCTGCGGAGCGCGCCGTTGCTTGCTGTCGGAGGTTCGAGTCCTCCCTAGTGTGTGTGTGTGTGTGTGTGTGTGTGTGTGTGTGTGTGTGTGTGTGTGTGTGTGTGTGTGTTTGTGTGTGTGTGTTACCAGGAATGGAGGGTATCAGAACAGTAAGAAGCTAATTTCTATTTTAATTTCATTTTCTATTATTATTAAAAAAAGAGAGAAAAAATTATTAATAATAGACAATTATTAATTAATGTTGTGAAGGAAAAAATTCATCTGTTGAATTAAAAGAAAAAAGTGGAAGAGCTTGTTAATTAGCAGTCAGTCTTGTCTTGTCTTCTCGAGCAGTTAGAAGTGATGAGCTGTCTCGGTTTTTTTGTAAACTTTCAGTTGTGATGCAAACGTTTTTAGAAAAATACAAATCTTTCTCAAGAGTGAAAAGTTTCGTCTTAGTTCATTACTTAGGCCTTAAAGTGAACCACATAATGACCCTGAGATGTGATGAAGCAATCAACAATAAGAAGACATTCAGAAAATTGTTTTTTTACATGAGTTTATTCTAAAGTTTCTCTGAACTTTATTAATATTGACTGCAGTTCTTCTTTGCTAATTTTCATTACCAATTTTTAAAATATATATATGATGTTTCACAATATAAAGATGTTTCTGTGTGTGTGTGTGTGTGTGTGTGTGTGTGTGTGTTGTGTGTGTGTGTGTGTGTGTGTTGTCCTCACCGTAACTTACAAGGGAATGGTCAGACTTGTCATGTCGAAATCTGTGTTGCTATTTTAACCACTGTGAGTTAACATTGAAGGAAGTCTGTATGCAGACTGTTAGCTACTGACATGACCTGGAAGTCAGTAAAAACTTTTATGAAGTATGACATTATTGTCGCATGGTTTCCGCGCTTATAACTGCCTGTTGTACAACCCTGACCTCTCTCGCTACGTTATACCAACGCCATCTAGGGACAAGGTGGCGTTAGCTACGCGCCGCTCCCCTGCCACAGCAGTTAGAGAGCTGATTCGCCCAGTGAAAGCGATCGTACGATAATTAATAAATACGATAATAATAAATTCGTCGACAAAATTAGCGGATATGTTATCTACAACATATGGGTGAGTGCAGTCGTGGACTGCGCAATTGCCTTAATATGTATTTCCCCTTCCAATGACAGTGTTCTTTTCGCACGCATTTCATTTTGAAAAAATGAAATGTTGAAATGTTCGTAGAGCTTATGGGACTTAACTACGGGGTCATCAGTCCATGCCCGAGAGGGGATTCGAACCCCCGACCGTAGTGGCCGTGCAGACCGCGACTGACGCGCCGCAGTCTCCTCGGCCACCGCGGCTGGCTGAAGACATGACTGATCTGCATTGTAAACGGAAGATTCACTTAAACTGATGATCTTATTTTTTGCAGTCGTAAGGAAAGCTATCATTTCCATTTGAGTCACTTCATTTTCCGACCTGTTTCTCGATACAAATTTTGTTATTTTTCGTGCCACAATTTTATGTGATCTCTTGAGGCGACTAATCAAACTTTGAGAAGCTGTAAATTCTTTAGCGCCTATCGCGTTGGCAATATCTAACGCCCAATCACGCAAAGTTGTGTCGCTGACGCTCAATGACTGTCGTTGGCACCGGTAAATTGCTCAAAAAGTCGCGCATTTATCTCCGTCGCAATTTCCAGTCGACTCTTACGTCGTCTAGCAACTTCCTTCTTGCATCTATACAATTCACGTTCAGAACGGACAAACCGATACCTATTGTGAACAGTACTGACACGTAGGCATTTCTTACCACTTTCGTTCTACCGATACTTCACCGCTTTTTCTTTGTCTGATAATGTAATTGTAGTTGCTGGTGTTGTTTTCGGAGATAAATGATGACGGTTCGTGGCACTATCACTCGAAGAGTCTTCATGTGTGCAACTTTCTTGCGTTTCTTCGCCGTCTGTAGATTCACAGTCTGCAATATCGAGTGTTTCAGTCGTTTCTAGCCACATGTCTGCGCTATTTACATGCTTCGTCTAGAAGTTTAACTACCATGTCGCACATCACATAGTCTCCATGCGTGTTTTCTGTTGATTGCTTCATTTGGCGCCTGTAGTATATCTCCATGACAAGCAGCAAAACATTTACAGGGTTTGCCATCACATGTGAGGGGAGATTGAATATTCACCGTAAAGTGGCTTGCGCAGTATAGATGTAGATGTACAGAATATCTTTCACATCTCTAACCAGTTTCAAAAATACGTACCAGCAATGAAAAGGAAGTGCATGCCACAGAAACGAATATTCGTTTCCCCTTTCCACCAAAACCGTGCAACGATATTCCTCTTTAGTGAACGCCGCGATAAGACGGCTGCATCTCCCGACCATGCGCACAACGTTCACCATAACAACAGCTCGCGACTCGCCATTTCCAGGGGTGGCCAGCCGTCACCGCAAGCGCCAAGCAGGAAGAACAGCCATTTTCGTGATCTTTTTAGGTGACTTCCAGGTCATTTCAGCAGCTAAAATTTTGCATAAAGACTTCTTACAATGTTAACTAACAGTGCTAAAAAATCTATACATGTTTCGACATCACAAGTCTGACCATTCCCTTGTTAGTTCAAGTAGTTTCTAACCCTAGGGATTGATAACTTCAGCAGTTAAGTCCCTCAGGGTTACAACCGTTCGAACATTTTGAGCTATGGCCTCCAGTCCCGTTGCCAATATCTGATTTTCTCCGCGCAAAACACAAAACCTGCATAAAACTACGACCGGAAAAGTATACAGGTGGATTTTTGCCCCGTGTACGAATCTAGGTACAGTTGCAGGAGAGGTGCGGGGCAAAACGATCACACTGGCGTGTTTTATGGCCCCATTATAGGTTTTACTGTAGTTTTATGAGTTTTTCCAAACATTTCAGACAAAAGTACTAAAAATATAAGTAATAAAAATTATGGACGACATGATTACGACTCTACTATTGTCATAACAACTATGCATTTAACACGTCATATTCTCTCCGACCGCACTTTAACGAACAGCCAGTATTTGATATTTAGCTTTAACGAGACCCCTTTTTTCGAAGTTTTACCTCTTTAAACTATTACTTTAATATCTCTCCCGTGTTTTAATTAGTTTTTTTACTCTTAAAATACTGTCATTTGTCTTGCCCTGGTAGTTTGTCCTGTTTTTCAAGTTTATTTTCTTTCTTAGTTTGTGTGGCCATAATGTCCGTAGTTGCTTTCATAACTATGAATGGTAGTGATTTTCCGTCTTTTGCAACTACAATAAAATGCGATTTTTTTACACCAGACGCGTTTCGTTTTATTGACTGTAAAACATCATCAGTAGTCTGAAATAGTAGAAATCTACAGTTTGGTTTTTGTTTAGATCGAAAACAGTTCTTAAATGGACCCTGAAAAGTAGGCCTAATGTTTGGTACTTACGGAAATTTTGTCTTCTTTTCGCTTCACATCATGGAATGCCGGTCTGTTTAGTGCAATACCGCCGGTTCTTCATGTTGTGTCGTTTTCTCACTACTTTCACTGTCACTGTTTCACTGTTTATGGTTGTTTTTCACAGATCAGAAGTGTTTGTTTTTGTTTTTACTGATTCTGCTCAGTGTGTTATTGGAGTGTTGCCAACCTCACAAATGTAGTTCTTTCTCTGTTTTATAATAAATTTAGTTTCGATGTATTTAGTTTTGATGTAAGCAGATTGGAATAGTGGCAGAATAATACATGTATATATTTAATGGGAACATTATTATTATTTTATTTAATTTTTTTAATTACTATTATATTATTATAATTGTTGTTATTATTGGTGGGGGGTTTAATAGTAGGGAAAGATGACTGAATGGTGGTTGGATGTGGTAAGGTGTGATGTGAAGTGAGATGGAGGACAAAAGTGATGGATATGAGGTGTGGTGCACTAATATTAAACTCCTGGGTGGTGGTAATGCAAGTAGTGTGCATGTGTGTGATGTGTGTGTGTTTTGGGGGGGGGGGGTTGTGTTTTTTTTTTTTTTTTTTTTTTGAATCTGGTATGTGATGTAGGGTAACAGTGATGGGAACGAGGTTGAGTGTTTGTTAGCAGGGAGCGAAAAAGTTTGGGAGTTTTATATCAATACGTGTGACACGTTCGGAGGGTCTCGTGTTTAGCGGAGAGATGGCTATGTGATTTTATTTTACCTTAGCTGTGGTGTGTTGGTAGTTGTATCTGGAATGGGATGTGGAAGTAGTCTGAGATAGCTACGGGCATGACAGGGAATGTTTTATGTGATTTCATCAATTATTTTATACAATGTTTGTTTTCCAATATTTATTTGGTCATTTAGTAGTTGTTTGTTGTGTGATAGTGCTTTGTGTATGTGGAGGTTTTCTTGGAAGGGGAGTAGGTGTCTGTCTCTACTAGTCTGTATGATTTCCATATCTTTTTCTATAGTGCTGGGCCTATGGTGTTCTTGTTTCAGGTGGTCGGCAAATGTTGAATGGTTTGTGCCATACTTCCAGGCTCTGATGTGCTCTTTGTATCTGGTATCAAATGTTCTGCCAGTCATCCCAATATATATATTATCACAGTCTCTGCATTTGAGCTGATAAATACCAGATTGTTGGTATTTGTCTCTTTTTGGTTTTAGTTTGGGGATGTGTTTTTGAATTGGGTTGCTTGTTTTGTAGGCAATGTTTATGCCTTGTTTCTTGAATATATTACCTATGTTGTATGTGAATTTGTTGTGGTAGGTTAGTGTATTCCATTTGTTATTGTGTGTGCTGTTTGCCTGTGTCAATGTGGTTTGTGTTGGTTTTTTCTTCAACTGTGTCTTTATTTTCCTGTTTAGTTTGTCTACAAGGGTTTCTTCATAGCCATTTTTTAGTGCAATTTGTTTTATAATAGTTAGCTCCTTTTGGTAATTAGAAGTGTTTAGGGGGATCCTATTGAGTCTGTTGAGCATGTACCTAATTGCAGCTTGTTTGTGACTTTGTGGATTGTTTGAAGTGGCATGTATAAGGATGTCTGAGGTGGTGAGTTTTCTAAATATGTCAAATGTGTGTGTGTGGTTTTCTTTTGTTATTGTTATGTCTAGGAAATTGAGTGTGTCCTTTTGTTCTTCCTCTATTGTAAACTTTATGTTTTTGTGTATGGTATTTATATCTTTATGTAGTTGTTGTATTCTGTTTTTAGGTTCATCCGCCATACATATTATATCATCCATGTATCGGTACCAGTAGATGATGTTGTAATTCTGCTTTGTTACTATATCTTCAAATATTATTTTCTCTATATGATTCATGAAAATGTTTGCTAGTGTTCCTGAAATTGGTGAACCCATGGGTAGCCCATCTTCTTGTATATAGTAGTCCCCATTGAATTCAAAATAGTTTTGTTTTGTTATTAGTTCTACCAATTTTATTATTTCATTTATTTGTTCTAGAGTTAGCTGGCTGTGTGTTTTTAGATTATCTTCTATTAGCCTGATAGTTTCATTTACAGGGATGCAGCTATACATGCTTTCTACATCAAAAGAGAGCAGTGTTGCTGTGTTAGGGATGTTTATGTTTCTGATGTTCTGTATTAATTGAGTGGTGTTTTTCACTGTTCTGTCATTTTCAATTGTGTAGTAATGTGTGAGCTGGGACTGCATTTCTTTTGATAGCAGGTATGTGGGAGCTGTTCTGAAATTTACTATCGGACGGAGAGGGGTAAGATTTTTATGGACCTTTGGTTGGCATCTCATGTTGGGTGCTTGAGGATTTTTTTGCACAATTCTCTGTTTTTCTCTGTCTGAAAGTGTGTATTCTATGTTTTTGAGTGTGTTTTTGACCTGGGTTTGGAATCTGTTGGTTGGGTTTGATTTTAGCTTTTTTATGTTGTTTTTGGTGATGAAATCTTCAGTTTTTTCTATGTACTCTTTTGTTTCCATGAGAACAACACTATTGCCTTTGTCTGATTTGGTTATGATAATGTTTTCTGCCTGCAATTTCTTCTTTAGATTTTTAAGTTTTGTTTCATCACTGCTATTATTAAACTTATTAGAATCTTTTTTAATTTGTGTTGCTATGTTTTTAATTTCCTCTTTTATTAATTCCCTAGTAAGCCCTGTATTTACAGTACTGTTTTCGTTTTTTTCTTCTGTAGTGAGGATGTACTCAGCTTCTACAATGAGATTTTCTATTTGACTTTCATTTGCTGGCGAGTCAACATTGTGTTTTAGACCCTTTTCTAGGAGTTGTTGTTCGTCTTTATTTAATGTAACATTTGTGAGGTTGATAACTCTTGGGTAGAAGTTGTGTGTGTATGTGTGACTGTTGGTTTTAGGTTTTGTGTGCTGTAGTTTGAGACTTTTTCTTTTCTTTTGATGTTTTAGGCGCATATTATCTACTGCTCTGCATGTGCAACATTCGACTTTTTCCATGATGGAAGCGAAAATAGCAGGATTGTTTAATTTTTGCGCTATCTGAAGGTGGATTTCGTATAGCTTTTCATTAAGTGTATCACATACAACATAGGTAATATATTCAAGAAACAAGGCATAAACATTGCCTACAAAACAAGCAACCCAATTCAAAAACACATCCCCAAACTAAAACCAAAAAGAGACAAATACCAACAATCTGGTATTTATCAGCTCAAATGCAGAGACTGTGATAATATATATATTGGGATGACTGGCAGAACATTTGATACCAGATACAAAGAGCACATCAGAGCCTGGAAGTATGGCACAAACCATTCAACATTTGCCGACCACCTGAAACAAGAACACCATAGGCCCAGCACTATAGAAAAAGATATGGAAATCATACAGACTAGTAGAGACAGACACCTACTCCCCTTCCAAGAAAACCTCCACATACACAAAGCACTATCACACAACAAACAACTACTAAATGACCAAATAAATATTGGAAAACAAACATTGTATAAAATAATTGATGAAATCACATAAAACATTCCCTGTCATGCCCGTAGCTATCTCAGACTACTACCAACTACCAACACACCACAGCTAAGGTAAAATAAAATCACATAGCCATCTCTCCGCTAAACACGAGACCCTCCGAACGTGTCACACGTATTGATATAAAACTCCCAAACTTTTTCGCTCCCTGCTAACAAACACTCAACCTCGTTCCCATCACTGTTACCCTACATCACATACCAGATTCAAAAAAAAAAAAAAAAAAAAAAAAAAACACAACCCCCCCCCCAAACACACACACATCACACACATGCACACTACTTGCATTACCACCACCCAGGAGTTTAATATTAGTGCACCACACCTCATATCCATCACTTTTGTCCTCCATCTCACTTCACATCACACCTTACCACATCCAACCACCATTCAGTCATCTTTCCCTACTACTAAACCCCCCACCAATAATAACAACAATTATAATAATATAATAGTAATTAAAAAAATTAAATAAAATAATAATAATGTTCCCATTAAATATATACATGTATTATTCTGCCACTATTCCAATCTGCTTACATCAAAACTAAATACACCGAAACATAATTTATTATAAAACAGAGAAAGAACTACATTTGTGAGGTTGGCAACACTCCAATAACACACTGAGCAGAATCAGTAAAAACAAAAACACTTCTGATCTGTGAAAAACAACCATAAACAGTGAAACAGTGACAGTGAAAGTAGTGAGAAAACGACACAACATGAAGAACCGGCGATATTGCACTAAACAGACCGGCATTCCATGATGTGAAGCGAAAAGAAGACAAAATTTCCGTAAGTACCAAACATTAGGCCTACTTTTCAGGGTCCAGTTAAGAACTGTTTTCGATCTAAACAAAAACCAAACTGTAGATTTCTACTATTTCAGACCACTGATGATGTTTTACAGTCAATAAAACGAAACGCGTCTGGTGTGAAAAAATCGCATTTTATTGTAGTTGCAAAAGACGGAAAATCACTACCATTCATAGTTATTTTCTTTGCCCCTATTCGTTTACGTAAAAACAAGTGACAGTGTCAAATCGCCGTTATTATCAAATATCTGTGAAACGGTGCGGGTTATGGAAATAACATAAGAGAGCAAAGTTGTAGAAAATTTTCTGTTATAGACTTTCATGTTGGATCAACCGTTAATCTACCGTGCTTCAATGGAATCCCTCCTTCCGCCCTCGACGAGCTCCTGAGGTAGCCCTGACTCGTCTTCGAATAGGAAATGTTCAAATGTTTGTAGAGTCCATGGGTCTTAACTACGGGGTCATCAGTCCCTAAACTTACAAACTACTTATGAACTACTTACGAACTAGGACGGCACAAATATCCATGCCCGAGGGGGGATTCGAACCCCCGACCGCAGAGGCCGTGCTGACCGTGACTGTAGCGCCTTAGTCACCTTGGCCACCGCGGCCGGCCTTCGAGTAGGACATTGCTCACTAACACGCGGTTTCCTCTTACGCCGTGAGGAACCATCCGTGTGTGACAAATTAGGAA
This sequence comes from Locusta migratoria, assembly GCA_026315105.1. Taxonomy (NCBI): domain Eukaryota; kingdom Metazoa; phylum Arthropoda; class Insecta; order Orthoptera; family Acrididae; genus Locusta; species Locusta migratoria. The sequence goes on along the minus strand of CM048744.1, from coordinate 244,827,339 downwards.
CACAAATGTCGATTACGCGTATTTTAACGGAGTGTGTTTTATATGACCGTCTGAGGACAAATTTGGGTCTCTCACAGGACTTGCACTGTATTTTAACTGACGATGAGGCATCTGTAGAACGTGTTTTAAGATAATGGACTATGTCTGCACTCCTCCTCAAAACATTGGGTGTGATATTTTAAGAGGTGGCATAGTGGCTCGGTCACCATTAAGTCGTCACCAAGCCATCTGCCGACCTTTTCACTATGCCTGTAATTACATTTTACTCTGACTTGTTCTGTCTCATTTTAGTATTACTTTCATCATCACTACCTTAGGTTGTAAATTTACATGTCTTCATTCCATACTCTACTTGGCATTCAGTCTATTGATACGTGTATGTGCGCTGAAGACCTAGATGTTTAGCACCATAATAACCATCATCATCATTATCATCATAATGAACGGTTAAACCGTTCGTTTCATTTAAATTTCTATCTGTCAAAAGGCGATCACAAAGGCCTACTTTTAGTGTTACTACCGACACCTAAAGTGGGCTAAAAGGTCTGTGTTGCAGTGATGTCCGGGAATCCTAGAGATCATTCATTCAGTCATATTTTATTACAGAGATTGCCGTCTAATTCGCGCTATACCATGCAACCACATTTACAATGGGCCGTATGAATAATACGTAGTATCTGCTTTATACTATGAATTCCAGAGAACATGCTCAGATTCGCATGAATAAAACGAGTGACAGAATATACTTCTACGGAGTATGTTCTCCGCTGAGTAAGGGTGGGGAGGTTGCCCACAGCAGAGAATATTCTCTGATTTCGTATGAATAAAATTAGAGAATTTTCTCACGACTGGAGAACATTCTCCGTTTTCTGAAGTGAGCTCACTAACATACTTCAAGCTGAGTAACTTCTATTAAGGTTACGTTGTACTGTGGTTTTCTTCCAGGAGTATAGTGTTGCATGTTTCGCAGGTGAGCTTCTGTGAAGTTTGCAAAATAGGAGGCGAGGTACTGGCGGAAGTAAAGTTGTGGGGCGGCATCGAGAGTCGTGTCGGGATAGCTCAGTCGGTAGAGCGCTTGCCCGCGAATGGTCCCAGGTTCGAGTCCCGGTTCCGGCACACCATTTTAACCTGCCAGGAAGTTTCATATCAGCGCGCACTCCACTGTAGAGTGAGAGTTTCATTCTGGATTCTGTTATGTAATTTTTTATCTGATTGCGAAGGATTTAAATAAAAAAAATTAAAAATTATTAGTTATTGGTTGAAATGAAAGTAGTAAAACTGGTTACCAAAGAGTTGACAAGGTTTTTTTTTTCGACTGAGGATTCAGTGGCAGCATCTTACTTACATGCGCACTTTTTGATGGTTGACTAAAGCTGTACCATGTCTTGTAATTGTTGAAAGTTTCGCGCGCGAGCAGAAGCAGCATCAAATTAGAAGCACTTCGGAAAACATTTTTCTAATTTTATAAACGTGTTTAAAAAAAAGGGGGCATTCATTTCTTGAACGACCGGTCGTACATGAGTGACGTGTTCTGATAGTTCAGAATCATCGTCTTATGATAATCATAAATTACAAACGTGTCGGTTCACGTTACCCAAGAAACATGTGCGGAAAAGCAACTCGTCTAAGGGGTAAAGCGCAGTATATACAGGGTGTCCAGAAAAGGACTCCCCGATTTCGAAACTAAATATCTCGAAAACAAAGTTCGACAGAGGAATGCAGTAAACGGTATGTTTGTGAAAGCAGTAAGTAGTTTATACAGCAGTTTGAAATAATAGTTACAAACGCTGCTAACAGATGGCGCTGTAATCGCCATACGTAACGCCTAGTACAAATAGTGATCCGAAGCCCAGAGCGATCAGTTCCACTATTGAAACGTGAAAGGAGGTTAGCGTACCGAAGGAAGAAATTAAAACCACGTACTCCATTCAACGACGAGTTTTTCTGGTGCTAGAGTACCACAGGTTAGAAGAGAGTCCTACGGCAACAAGGCGAAGTTTTCAAGCACGATTTAATGTTCCAAAAGGTCCCGATGCTAAAACCATTCGTGCGGTCTTCGCAAAATTTCAACGAACAGGCAGCGTAACTGATGATCTAGTGGGGCATGTTGGCCGCAAGAAAACTGCAGTTACGCCTGAAAATATCGCCACAATTTCTGGAATTATTCAACGAAATCCAATGTCATCCGTCCGTAGAATTGCATCTGAGACAGGTTTGAAGCGTTCCAGCACGCAGAGAAAATACTGAGAAAGAGCCTACACATGTTTTCATTAACAATTCAAACGCACCAGGTCATACGCGTACGAGCTGTGCAAAGGGTTGCCTTTGTTAATCAGAGGCTCACAATGATTGATAGTGAAGGATATCATGTTGGCTGCATCTGGTTTACAGATGAAGCACACTTCCATCTGAATGGATACTTGAATAAGCAGAACTGGCGATTTTGGGGCTCCGAAAAGCCATATTGGTGTGAAGCGAAACCCCTGCATCCTCATAAAGTTATTGTGTGGGCAGCAGTATGCAGCAGAAGCATTATTAGCCTTTTTTTCATTCGAGAAAGGTCACTGGTGCACGTTACGTTGCAGTTGGTCGCCACACAGCAAGCGTTAGAGGATCGACCAGGTACTGAATGGATTATGCAAGATGGAGCCTGACCACATCGGACCGAACAAGTGTTTCGCTTTCTTGAAGAATAATTAGGGAATCGAGTCAGTGCTTTGGGATATCCCAAATTTACTGGTGCAGGCATGGATTGGCCTCCATATTCGCCGGATTTGACTCCCTGTGACCCTTTTTTGTGGGGTACAGTGTAAGACATGGTCTGCCCGAAGCATCGCGCCACGCTGGACGAGTTTGAATCGGGGATCTCTGTTGCATGTGAATCCATTTCGGTTGAGGCACTACGAAATGTGATGGCGAATTTCATTGTTCGTTTGCGCCACCTCTGTAGTGCCAATGGTGAACATTTTGAAAACATTGTGATGTGATTGTTTGCAAAGAGTGTTTTCATACGATTATTTCACGTATGTATGATGATATGAGCTGTACAGCCATCTGTTAGCAGCTTTTGTAACTATTATTTCAAACTGCTGTATAAACGTCTTACAGCTTTCACAATGAACATACCGTTTATTGCATTCCTCTATCGATCTTTGTTTTCGAGATACTTAATTTTTAATTTTGAAATCAGGGAGCCTTTTTCTGGACACCCTGTATTCAGCCTTCGCAATGTGAATTGAAACAGGGAAACGGTGAAGTTGTGGTAGTGGCAGAGTGTGACGGGCGGTAAGGCAGAGCGGTTGGACGGTCGTGTCTCGACGCGGCTGTGGCGTCGCATCTGTCACTAGTAGTCTGTCAGGACGCGCCCAAACCTGTCGCACTTTATGGCGCGGCCGCGGCCGTCAGGCCAGATGACGTATGGATTTGATATTGGGCCGACGGAGCGTCAAGCGCCGTCCCGCGTCGCTCAATTTGTCCGCTGTGCCGCGGAACAGCGCTGCCGCAAGTGTTTCGCCTCTCACAGCTGCCGCCGCACTTGGTGCAGTGCACTTCCCAGACACGGAGAAGTCTCCAGAAAATTACACTGTTACCGACCCAGGCGAGTTTTCTCGCACCGTATATTTCTGAGATAATTAAGTTAGGCCGTTCGATCTGGGGGCGTTATGTTACGGATTGCGCGGTCGCTCGCGTCGTAGGTTCCAGTCCATCGTCGGGCATGTATTCTGTGTGTTTTGTCCTTAGAGCTTATGGAATAGGTTCACAGATTTGTGACTGGCTGGAAGACTTCCTAAGTAATAGAACGCAGTACGTTGTTCTCGACGGCGAGTGCTCATCAGAGACGAGTGTATCGTCAGGCGTGCCCCAGGGGAGTGTGATAGGACCGCTATTATTTTCTATCTATATAAATGATATGATGGACAGAGTAAGTTGTAATTTGCGGCTGTTTCCTGATGATGCTGTGCTGTGTGGGACGGTGTCGACTTTAATTGACATTAATAGCATACAGGATGACTTGGACCAAATTTGTAGTTGGTGTGAGGAATGGCAACTAGCGTTAAATGTAGAAAAATGTAAGGTGATGCGCATGAGTAGAAAAAACAATCCTATAATGTTCGAATACAGCGTTAGTAGTGATGCTGTCGCGTCGTTAAAATATCTAGGCGTAACATTGCAGAGCGATATGAAATGGAACGAACAGGTAAGGACAGTTGTAAGTAAGGCGGACAGCCGACTTCGGTTTATTGGGAGAATTTTGGGAAGATGTACTTCACCTGTAAAGGAGACCGCGTATACAACGCTTGTGCGACCACGTCTTGAGTATTGCTCAAGTGTTTGGAACCCGCAGCAGATCAGTTTAAAGGAAGACATAGAAGCAGTTCAGAGGTGAGCAGCTAGGTTTGTTACTCGTATGTACGACCAATGCGCGTGTGCCACGGAAATGCTACGGCAACTCAATTGGGAATCGCTGGGGAACTCAGTTGGGAATATTTCGCGTAAAGACCACAAGGACAAGATAAGAGAAATTAGGGCTCGTACGGAGGCATATAAGCATTCTTTTTTTCCTCGTTCTATTTGGGAGTGCAATAGGAAAGGAAATGCCTACTAATGGTTCAGTGTACCCTCCGCCACGCACCTTACGGTGAATTGCGGGGTATGTATGTAGATGTAGTAGTAGTTTGTAAGCCTAGGGAGTGAGGACTATAGCAGTTTTGGTCCCATAGGTCTGTTCATACCTTCGCACTGCAGTTACCAGTAACCTGTAATTGCGATCGTTGTCTCGGAGCACCGTTTGTTCATCTCTTCCCACGCTGAGACAACTTGCTCTTTCTCACTGGGCGAGGCTTCACGAGGCAGAGCGCGTACCGCTCCAGTCCTCCCACCAAGTCCTCCACTGGGCTGACGATATGGAGGAGGTCCGTCATCGACGATGTAGTCTGGACCAGTGGGTAGCGACCCACTAGTAGCTGTTTGTCTGTTCACTTGGGTCGCCGAACGAGTGTAAAATGCCCAAGGTCTTTATCAAGTTTGTGAGAAATACAGGGTGACCGAAAAGACTTTTCCTGATTACATCAATTGATAACTCAGGCTAGAAGTAAGATACAAATATGAAACTGCTGTCTAATTGTTTACAAACTATCAAAGTTTTTTTCATACATCAGTAAACATCCACATAAGTACTCTTAGTAGCACGTAGCACATCTAGGCGATATTAAATTTCCGTCCACACATTAGCCAACATGACTGGAGGGATCGATTAAACGACTGTGGTTATCCGTTGCCGCAGGGTTTCAAGATCTGGTACACGTGTTCGGTAGACCTCGTCCTTGACATAACCCCATAAAAAGAAGTCTAATGGGGTTATGTCAGAAGAGCGTGGAGGCCAAACCGTTGGCCCATCACGACCAATCCATCGACTAAGAAAGGTCATATTGAGGTAGGCACGGACGTTCAAACCCCAATCAGGCGGTGCACCGTCTTGCTGAAACAATCCATCGGGGTGATACTGAAGCAGCTGAGGAACAGCATACAGTTGCATGTCCAAATACACTGCAGATGTGATAGTAGTCTCAGTGAAGAAGAATGGCCCGATAATTCGATCGCGCAATACCGCGCACCAAACATTCACCTTTGGACTGCCTCTGGTGAACTCAATGACTTCGGCAGGGGTTGTGAACCCCGAATGCGCACATTATGGCGATTCACTACACCACTGACAAAAAAGGTCGCTTCATTGGAAAAGGCAATTCGTCTGCGATAACCATCATCGACCTCTATATGTGATAGCATTTCGACTGCAAAGTCATGTCGACGTGTACTGTCATTGGGCAACAAGACGTGAACGATTTGCACTTTGTATGCACGAAACAATAAACGTTTGTGAAAATGTCATGGAGAGAGCTTTTTACCACGTGTAATTCACGTGAGGCCCTGCGCACAGATTTCTTCGGACTTCGCAGAAAAGATTGCCTCGCACCTTCCACCCTGCCTGCTGAGGTTCTTGGTCGACCAGACCTCGGAAGGTCAGCAACCGATCCTGTGTTCCTGAACTTCTCATACCAGGCTTTAATGCTATTGACATCAGGTGGATTCCTTCCAAATGTTGTGTGGGAGTGTCTCTGCACTGTGGTTGATGATAGTGTCTCATGGTACCACAGGACACATGTGCCTTCTCCTGATTGGTTAACATGGCTTCTTGGGCACTGCACCTCATCCACTACTTACGTACTGCGAACTTAAAACAGAAAAAAAAACTTTGATTGTTTGTAAACAGTTCGACATAAGTTTCATAATTGTATCTTACTTCTAGCCTGAGTTATCAAGTAAGGGAAAGACTTTTCGGACACCCTGTGTATACTCGTTGGTTAGGTAGGTGTGGAATGCCTGTTTCAGTTGCACTTTGATTGTCGCGATACTGTAGCGGTGCGCGGACAGACAGACAGAACAGTTATGTACGTGATAACGAGAAGAGGTGAGAATATATCTTTTACAAAGGTCATAATCCGGCCGATACCTGATACTGAGATGTGACGGTGCATGTTTCACTTCAGGAATAACTCTGTACGTGATCGCGGGAAGGTGTGGATAGCTATGGATTCCTAGAAGGTGCAATAAGTGTCCGTTCCGTAAATGTGGAACAGAAATGATCAGTTGATTTTCTTTGATTGGGCGACGTAAGCAAGCTGGCTCTGCATAGAACTTTTCGGACAGACATGGTCAAGCTGATAGGATTTTGTTTCAGTATTATTTCTGATTGTAAATGATAGGACCTATAATTTTTAAATATATCAAAGAGACCTGAAATCGATGGCTTTCTTGTGAAACAGATAGGATTTTGTTTCTTCTTATGGAGTAATTAATGTAATTGAGGCTATAAATATAATTCAGAAGTCTAACACATTCAATGTAGTGTGCTTGATTTCTCCTGCCTCTTAAAATTTTTTAATGATTTGTGTGTCCACATCGCTTTTTGAAATGATTGTAGTGGTGGTCTCACATTGCACATAGTAGCTTAGTAGTAGCATGCCGCTTGCAAATTTAATCAGATTTTGTGCAGTGTCTCAGTTTTGCTGTTATTCAAATAATTTTTGTACTATTGAAACCAGTTATACTTACACGTATAGACCTATGTATCGAGTTTTTATGGAAGCATTGCCTTCAGGCAACTATACAGGGCTAGAGTTGTATAGTGTCTGAGACATAATGACTGCTCTTACATCATAACAATCACTGCACTAGCTAATGATTTGTTTTATAAATCACCCCAAATCGTGAACAGATAAGCAAGAGCACCTTTATTAACAACATTAAGGCAATTTTCATTATTATCAGTAAGCAATATTTTGAAGTAAACTTTTATAAGACATATTTCAGGTAGATACAGTTTTTATAGACATCTTTCATAAATTAAATAACTTACCAAATGAAAAAATATGAAATTTAGTTCAAGAGGATAGTTTTATAATACGAAAACTTGTATGTACAATACCCTCTCTAAAGAAGAATCCCATATGTCCAATAACGTACTCAGAGCGATCCGAGAACAATGCTCTCGTAACATTAGTTTTTAATTGCTGTATTGCAACGCCACGTCCTCTTTTACTTGCGATCATTTCATCCAAGTAACTTTTCAATGTCTCATTCTTTCTCTGATTGCTTGATTGTACATTATTTACTTGTTGTTTAGTGTATCTACGGTTATACTGGTGGTTTGAGTTTATATAATTTTTCTATTTTTTTAGATAAATCACTACTGGCGCGTTGATTAAGACTGCATCGTCTCATTCGAATGGGGAGGGAGAATGTCCATTGTTCAGAAATAAGAATTAATTTTGCATCCACTTATACTAAATTGTGCTAGCGTCCGTTTATAGTTTGTTTCTTTTACTTTGCATGGTGAACGATTAACGTCTGAAACTACGAAGTTTCAGTCCACATACAGACAGTATCATTAACACCATGACTAAATACTACCATCTCATGGAGTTTACCATTTAATTTCTATAAATAATTTATTTGTATATTTCCTTCACGAGTTCCATATGAACCACAGTTTTTCTGTTGGCCCACTGTTAATTGGCCTGTTATATTTTGGCCCTCGAAACATTTTGCAGAAAGATTGTGGGCCATACTGCCTGAAAGATTGGGAACCACTGGTTTACACAAACGATTATTGTGTATCCGATGGACGCCGGAAAGGAAAAAAAGTGAATTGAAAGTCAGTGGAAAGTCGCATACTTAGGTGTTTCCATGAGAGCTAGTTTCGTAAATTTCTGGAAGTTCAAAAGTGTGCACTGCACCCCAAGTAGATATCGATTCAAGTGACAAAGCGGTTTTGAATTTTCAACAATTTTCTGAAAGACATAATTTACAATGTCATCAGTTAATCCTGTTCATCAGGTGTGTTAGCTATACTTGTATCGTCAGCAGAAGCAATTAGCTTAGCATCTTTGTGAATATAGAATGGCAAGTCATTAATATATATTTAGAACAGCAATGGACCCAAGACCAAACCTTTAGGGACCCCACTCTCCACTGCTTATTTCAATTTTCTGAACTGTTCCAGTTAAGTATGATTTAAACGATTTGTGCACTGTCCCATTCATACCACAATACTTAAGCTTATCTAGAAGAATCCCATGATTTACACAATCAAAAGCCTTTGAGAGATCACGAAAAATCCCAACTGGTGATGTCCGGTTATTTAAAGCATTTAATATTTCATCAGTGAAGGTATATATAGCATTTTCTGTTGAAACCTTTTTTGAAAACCAAACGGTCATTTTGTTAGAACTTTATTTTTACTAATATGTGAAGCAACTCGAAAATACATAACTTTTCAAAATTTTTGGATAAAGCTGTTAGAAGTTAGATGGGGCGGTAGTTGTTGACATCAGACGTATCCCCTTTTTTATGCAAATGTTTAACGATAGCATATTTCAGTCTATCCGGGAAAATACTCTGCTTTAAAGAGCTATTACAAATATGACTAAAATTCTACTTATCTCTTGGGAACAAGCTTTTAATACCCTGCTGGAAATGCCATTAATTCCATGTGACCTTTTACTCTTGAGAGAGTTTATTATTTTCCTAATGTCTGGAGGAAAGATGTTTGTGTGTTTGTCTTCTGCATCTTCAAAAATTGATGTGGTCTCCAAGACGGCTGGAGTAATTTTGATATCTTCAGGAAATGTTCAGATTAGCCCAGCGAGTGATCATGTGAAGCTGCGGCGTAATCAGGAGGGGGGGGGTTGTTGGGCTGCAGACCCTCCTCGGATCCCCCCCCCCCCCCCCCAGACCATGCTGCAACCTCCCCCTGCCCCAGACCATGCTTAGGGGAGAGAGGGGAAAGAAAAATCCAATATGAGTAAAGGCGCAGTACTGTACGGCAACCAGTTTTTAGAAATCACGTCAGCTCGGATTGACCTCAGCCTCCGCCAGACCATGATCCTGGATACACCACTGATCTGAAGCTTTATAGCGATCGGATCAAGATACTTATTAAATTACGTGTAAATTTTAACGTCTGGCACTTTGAACGACAGCAGCGCCTCTATGTGAGAAAGAGCGAACCGTTTGTATGATGGCATGCTTTTGTTGCACTTTCAGAGCTAGCGTCGCTTCCGTGACTGTTGGCTGTTGGTGTTAGATTGTACTTTGATAGTGCCGCTACGGTCGGCTCTTCCTCCTCTACTGTCGCTCCAAGTACCAGACCTAAACTTTTACATATACAATACACTGTTAGATTATTTTGTAAACATGGATTAAACACTGTGAGGATTGTATAAGTATGGTATTCATTGCTTCATTGCGTTTAATTGTATTACCTAGAACATAGCAACAAATGCAATACATACATCGATTTTTATAGATATCTCTATCTATATAAAAGCGAAAGGACAATCATTCATACACTCACTCACTCTCCATGTTTCTCGGGCATGGGCTCTCCACAGAAAATATTCATTTTATATCCTGGATAAGTCACAAGAAATATTGTTTATAGTCAGGAAGGAATATTAGCGTTTAACGCCCCGTCGACAACGTGGTCTTTAGAGGCGGAGGTTAAGCTCAGATTGTTTGGGTAAGAATGGGAAATGAAATCGTAATTTGAAGTTTTTGTGTATACTATGCTTACAAGTATGGTGTAGTACAGCAAATCTCAAAGAGTACTCTACGAGCCGGCCGCAGTGGCCGAGGGGACTGGGGCGTTTCGGTCACGGTCTGCACGGCCACTACCGACGGGGGTTCGAATCCCCCCTCGGGCATGGATATTTGTGCCGTCCTAGTCCGTATGTAGTTCATAAGTAGTTTGTAAGTTTAGGGACTGATGACCCCGTAGTTAAGTCCCATAAGCTTAACAAACATTTGAACATTTGAGTACTCTACGAACTTTCATGGAGTTTCATAGGTCAACTGAGAGTACCTTGGGACAATATATAAGCTTCATTTCATCGAAATCGGATCAGGAGAATATAAGATGTCGTAATTTGTAGTTTCTGGTGTATGCTACGCTTGAATTGCAGATCCGATAGAGGCGCTGTTACTTTGATAGTACCCCAAATAACTAATAAATGCCGATACTGCATTTTTATTCACATAACTAAGGAATAATACACTGAAACAAGGGCTTCGATTTTCCTTACGGCAGCGGTGTAGCGTATTAATGTTGAATCCTTTTTGAAAAATCAGTCTCGTACAATGAGGCGTTGATAATGAAATAAATAATTAATTTTGTTCCGATCAGTAAATTGATGATCCCCCTAAAGCGAATATTTCGTTGCCAACGTTAACATACTAAACCGCTGCCACTGCCCATACTATTCGACGACCAGCACCATGGTATGGTGATGTTTCCTACACATAAACAGGATTGTTCCACGTTCTCTCCAGGTGAGGGGACGACTTTTATCTGGGCTCTACACAAAGTCGTGACTCATCTGTGAACAGAACCCGCCGGCATTCGTTACGACTCAATTCCCGATGTTTCTCCGCCCAGTTTCTGCGGGCTAATCGGTGTCGTGGTTTTAATGGGGACACACCATAGGCCTCCGTCCGTAGGGTTACATTGCCCTAATTGTGTTGTAATTGCGTGTTACATTCAGCCTCCGGTCTCGCGGGCTGTTTTAACGGTTTCTGTTAGAAATCGCGTCCAGGTGCTGGATATTACACTTTGACACACTCTAGTAGCTGCATCCACGTGTCTGACCCGTTTGAAACTTTTTCATGGCTCTCCATGCCATAGATTCGGGTAAGTTACGTTGTGTTGCTATTGTAGAAATATATAAAAAAGCCAAGATCGCTGAACATCAATTTTTATTTATGGCGACCGGTTTCGCTGAACTATGTCAGCATCATCTGGTCCAATAAAATCATTTTACAAGGTCATAATCTTGTAATGCACTGTAAATTATGTTATGTAGCAACTGATTGACATTACAAGATTATGGCCTTGTAAAATGATTTTATTCGACCAGATGATGCTGACATAGTTCAGCGAAACCGGTCGCCATAAATAAAAATTGATGGTTAGCGATCTTGGCTTTTTTATATCTTTCTACAATATCATAATTGGATCGCCTCCTAGAACATAAACTCAACGTTGTGTTGCATTGCACTTCCTCCTCCCTACACTGTTGTTGTTATGGTCTTCAGTCCGGAGCAGCTCTCCACCCTACTCTTTCCTGAGCAAGCCTTTTCATCTCCTCATAAGAACGCAGCCCACATCCACTTGAATCTGCTTACTATACGCGTCTCTTGGTCTCCCTCTGCGATTTTTACCCCACACACTTCCTTCCAATGCTAAATTTACGATTCCTCGATGCCTAAGAATGTGTCCTACCAAGCGATCCCTCCTTTTAGCCAGGGTATGCCAAAAATTCCTTTTCTCCCCAATTCGGTTCAGTACCTCCTCATTAGTTACGCGATCCACCCACCTAATCTTCAGCATTCTTCTGTAGCACCACATTTCAAAAGCCTCTATTCTCTTCCTGTCCGCACTGCTTATCGTCCATGTTTCACTCCCGTACAAGGCAATACTCCACACAAATGCCTTCAGAAAGGACTTCCTTAAACTTGAATTAATATTCGATGTTAGCAAATTTCTCGTTTTCAAAAATGCTTTTCTTCCCATTGCCATGATGCATTTTATATCCTCTGTACTGCGACCATCGCATGTTATTTTACTACCTAAGTAACAAAACTCATCTACCACCTTCATTGTTTCGTTATCTAATCTAATTCCTTCAGCATCACCTGATTTTCTAAGACCGCATTGCATTATTTTTGTTTTGCTCTTGTTAATGTTCATTTTATACGCTCTCTTCAACACACTGTCCATTCCATTCAACTGCTCTTCCAGGTCCTTTGCTGTCTCTGACAGAATTACAATGTAATCAGCAAAACACAATGTTTTCATTTCTTCTCCCTGAACTTTAATCCCTATTCCAAATTTTTCCTTGCTTTCCTTCACCGCCTGCTCGATGTACAAATTGAACATCATCGGAGAAAGGCTACAACCCTGTCTTACTCCCTTCCCAACTGATGCTTAGAGTCTGCCCTTAGAGTCTAATAACTGCGGTCTGGCTTTTGTACAAGTTGTAAATAACTCTCCTTTCCCTGTATTTTACCCCTTCAGAATTTGAAAGAGTGTATTCCAGTCAACATTGTCAAATGCTTACTCCAAATCTACAAAAGCTAAAAATGTTGGTTTGCCTTTCCTTAATCTATCTTCTAAGATAAGACGTAAAGTGAGTATTGCCTCCCTAGTTCCTACGTTCCTCCTGAATCCAAACTGATCTTCCCCGAGGTCAGCTTCTACTAGCTTTTCCATTCTCCTGTAGATAATTCGTGTTAAAATTTTGCAACCATGACTTATCAAACTGATGGTTCTGTAATTTTCACACCTGTCTGCACCTGATTTCTTTGGAATGGGGATTATTACATTTTTCTTAAAGTCTGAGGGTATTTCGCCCGTCTCATACATCCTACACACCAGTTCAAATAGTTTTGTCATGGCTGGCTCTCCCAGAGACTTCAGTAGCTCTGAGGGTATGTCATCTACTCCTGGGGCCTTATTCTGACCTAGGTCTTTCAGGGCTCTGTCAAATTCATCTCTCGGTATAGAATCTCCTATTTATCTTGATCCTACTCCCTGTTCCCTTCATACAACATCGTCTCTAAGTGCATTTCCTTTGTAGAGCTGCTCTATGTACTCTTTCCACCTTTCAGCTTTCCCTTCTTTGCTGAGAACTGGTTTCCCATCTGAGTTCTTGATATTCGTAGAGTTGCCTTTCTTGTCCCCAAATGTGTCTTTTATTTTCCTGTAGGCGGTATCTTCTTTTCCCCTTCTTATACATTCTTCTACAGATTTGCATTTGGCTTCTAGCCACTCCTGCTTAGCCATTTTGCACTTCCTATCAATCTCATTTCTTAGTCGTCTGTACTCCATTTTGCCTGTTTCATTTACTGCATTTTTATATTTTCTTCTTTCATCAATTAAATTTAGTATTTCCTGTGATATCCAAGGATTTTTTGTAGGTCTTGCCTTTCTACATATTTTGTCCTCTGCTACCTTCACTATTTCATCTCTCAATTTTACCCACTCCTCCTCTACTGTTTTATTTCCCCCCGTTTCTGCCAATTGTTGCCTAAATCTCCCTCTGAAATTCTCCAGAACTTCACGTTCCTTCAATTTATCTAGGTCCCACCTCCTTATTTTCCTACCTTTCTGCTGTTTTTTCAGTTTCAGCCTACAGTTCATGACTAACAAGTTATGGTCAGAGTCTCTATCTGCCCCTGGGTATGTCTTACAGTTAATAATTTGGTTCCGGAATCTATGTTTTACCATTATAAAATCTATCTGATACCTTCCGGTGTCTCCTGGTCTCTTCCACGTATACAACATTCTTTTGTGATTCTTAAACCACCTGTTTGTTACGATTAAATCATGTTCCGTGCAAAATTCTACCAGGCGGCTTCCTCTTTCATTCCTTTTGCCCAGCCCATATTCACCTACTATCTTCCCTTCCCTTCCTTGTCCTACTATCGAATTCCAGTATCCCATAACAATTAAGTTTTCCTCTCTCTTAACTGTCTGAATAATTTCCTTTAGCTCCTCATATATTTCTATCTTCTCATCATCGGCAGAGCTACTTGGCATATAAACCTGTACTACTGTTGTCGGTGTTGGCTTCGTATCTATCTTGACAATGATAATGCGATCACTGTGCTGGTCATAGTAGTTTACCCGCATTCCTATTTTCTTATTCATTATCAATCCTACTCCTGTGATACCCCCAATTGATTTTGTATTTATAATCCTGTACTCACCTGACCAGAAATCCTGTTTATCCTGCCACCGAACTTCACTAATCCCCACTATATCTAACTTCAACCTATCCATTTCCCTTTTTAAATTCTCTAATTTTCCTACCCGATTAAGGGATCTAACATTCCACGCTCCGATCCGTAGAATGCCAGTATTGTCTTTCCTGATGACAACATCCTCCTGAGTAGTCCCCGCCCGGAGATCCGAATGGGGGACTATTTTACCTCCGGAATATTTTACCCGAGAGGATGCCATCATATTTTCATACCGTAGAGCTGCATGTCCTCGGGAAAAGTAACGGCTGTAGTTTCCCCTTGCTTTCAGCCGTTCGCAGTAACTGTGTGGCAAAGCCACATTAGCTGATGTTAGAAGGCCAGCTCAGTCAATCATCCAGACTGTTGCCCCTGTAACTACTGAAAAGGCTGCTGTCCCTCTTCAGAAACCACACGTTTGTCTGGCCTCTCCACAGATACCCCTCCGCTGTGGTTGCACCTACGGTACGGCTATCTGTATCGTTGAGGCACGCAAGCCACCCCACCTCGGCAATGTCTGTGGTTCATCTTTACCCAATTGCTTATGTAATTCATTTGGTAGAGTAAACCCAAGTATACACTAACCCACTCTGCAACAAATTTCTGTTATTACCACTGTCTCGGTTGCCGTAAAGGCGTAGAATCGGCAGAAAGACGTCGAAGCATTTTCATTCTGCTGGTGACAATATGTCATAACCTAGTTTATCTAAACCAGACTGGTACAGGCTATTGACGTAAATTCATTGACAAAGTTGTCAATTCGTGCTGCACTGGGATTCGAACCCAGATTTCCAGCTTCTGGCCAGCAGTCACCTTAACCAATTCGGCTATCCAGACACGCTTCCCGTCCTTCCCGAATTCTCGGCATTCGCGCAGTATGATGATTGCTGCCTCCTGCCCAATACTTCCAATTGCTCGCGGCTCAACATGTTGGAAAGAACGGGCACCATATCAGTAACTATATTTTGAAATGCCAACACATAAACAAACGTCAGTTGTGAGCCTGTAGGGAGAAGTCTTGAGGCACTGCGGGAACACCGTAGCAAGGTGATGCTTTCTCTAATGAAACGACGCTTTCTGTCCTCAAGAGGCGGTAGTTGTCGGCTGATTAACTGTAATTGGACCACTCTACTTCGGTATATCCGCGACCGTGAGTGCGACCGCAGTCGACAGTGGCGTCGTCACCTCTGGTACCGGTAACCCCGACAGTGCAAGAATTAACAGCTGTGGCAATGCCACTAGCGAACCCGGCAGTGCTTCCCTGTTGCTAACACGTATGAAATTGGATATACGTGGTACAGTCAATATGTTCTGAGGCTTGACGCCTGGAGGATAGGCGGCCACAAGACGCTGCATTTGCAAACGCTGCTACATTACAGGTGGCTGACTGTCGTTTCAGTTGCGGATCGTAAAGAAAACACGATGTTTGTCTCCATTTGTCATCTGGTTGAGAAACGTGGGATCACCGTCCGCACATCTGATGACACCACAAATTGTGATGCGATCATCACGTTGGTCTTGCGGCAGGATTCGTAGCACGCTGTGCTGGGTGACACCAAACATGTTGAGGTCGTCCGTCAGAATTTTGTGGAAAGTACCTTGACTGACCCCTATTGCTGGTGTGAGACCGTCTACCAGTTGGGAGCGGTTAGCACGCACAAACGATGCAGCGTCCTGGTTCTTGCGTTCCTTTCGAGCTGTTCGTGGCCGACCAGTACGCACATAATCTTCCAGACAGTTCCGTCCTTGCCATACGTTCTCGCCATATACCTCCTGTATCATTTTTGGCATCGGGTTCGTCTAATTTCTGGCAGAACTTGATGTTTGCCCGTTGCTCAATCTGTGACATGTCGAGGTCCGACATGCGCAATGAACTTAGCTTCACAACAGGACCATACGTCTGCTTCTAGGGCACGCACTCACCTCTCTCTTGCAGGGTCGAGACTGACCTGGTGCAATACCACAGCGCCACTTGTGCACCACAGGGTCACCAGACAGGCGTCATTTGGTCAGTCTCAGAACTTACTCCTCCCCCTATGTCTCTCCATCACCTTCACCCCACTCCACTCTCCATTTGTGTCTCTCATCCCACACACTATCCATCTCCTCATCCGTCCTCTCTGCTTCTACAATCCTTCCTCCTTCTCCTTAAATCCATTTTATGCTCCCTTGTACTTTCTGTTTCCTCCCCATCCCCACCCCTCTCTCTCTGTGTTGTTATTTAGCGTTATTGCAAATGGAATCTTGATTCGGAAAAGAATTCAAAATGAATGGTGAAATTGGTTGCAATCGTTAGTACACGGGGTATTAGCTACATCTTTCGATAATAGCTTTACTGACCTTTTAATCTACGAATAGGTATGATTATAAAGTCTGCCGTAAGTACAACTTTTTGTTTTCTGTTTTAAATGGGTGTGGAAAGTAAAACAAAACGTCATATGTTTACCGCACAGCTTAACGTGACAGCGGGTTTAACATAAAAACCGCTCTACGGCGCTTTGCGTGTAGTTCCCAACATTGGTGCATAGGTTGAAAGCAGTTTGTATGTCTATGGACCGATGACCACTGCAGTTTGGTCCCACAGCCTTGCAAACAATTGAACATTCAATAATTATGTTTATTTTATAACAGGTATCTCCAATAGTTTAGGTTGTGCACTGTCTGTCTGTCTGTTGGTGGACAAGAGATTCAGTGAAATAAATGAGAAAACAAATTTTAAAAAATCAGTAAGCTTATGAATTAATGGAAGTGCAATAATTGAGGATACAACGTTTTTACGATAATTATTTTAATATGTTCATCGGAACGCTTGCTATTACACGATTTTTTTTCTCTTTCCGTCGGGAGAGAGAACGGATCGCGCCGATCGTCAAACGACTCTCGGATACCCAAATGTTCAAATGTTTGTAAATCTATGGGACTCAGCTGCGCGGTTATTAGACCATAGCTTACAAACTACTTAACCTAAGGACAACACAAACACGTATGTGTTATGTACTCACCACCCTCTACAAGCCCTAGTAGTTGGTAACGGGAATTTTCCGACTACCCTGTATTCATCCGTTAGTCCCCGCAATTTATACTGTATTCCCGCACCAGGGGAAGAGAAAACAACGAGAAAACCTTACACTGTTGTTGTCCTCATTGACATCTCTTAAGGTACTTTCAGATGGGCTATAAAAATTGCATATTGTCGACAATATATCGGGAAAATGTCGGCAAACATTGCAACCACATGTATTGCTATAACACCAACGACAACGTACCGTCAATGTTTGCGGCAACAAATTTCCGGGCTAGAAGTGTTTGCACAGGGCTACACTGTTTCACACAAAATCAACGAGTGAGAGGTTACGGCTCTCCTACTGTTACATGAGACAACTGATAATGTAATTCGAGACAGAAACGAGAGAAACTATCTTTCTTAGGGGTTTCTCTCTTTACACATTCCCGAGGGGGGAATCGAACCCCGACGGCGGACGGCCGTGCGCACCGCAACACGGCGCTCCAGTACGCGCGGCTAATCCGCCGCGGCTCACGGATACTCACGTACAGCTAGCTGTATATGGGAAAAACACGGCAACTCAACGTTCTTCCACACTGTTCAAACAACTGGCCTTGCCATTTGTTAATCGTCATCACTGTCAAACCGTTCGTCACATTTCTGTTATTGAGATTTTCGTAGAAATATCATCCAAATTTCTGACTTCCCCTTTGAATTTTCAAAAATGTTATTTGATACAAATCTTGCCCTGCGCAACTCGAACACAACAAAAAATCGGCCAAATCGGTCGATGCGTTCTGAGGTGATGAATTTTCATACCTGCGTCAAATGAGTTATATTTATATACAAGGTAAAACAAGTAAGGGATCAGTTGAGGTATCTATGTTATGAAGTACTGTCATGTGCAGTATGAGCTGAAAGGGCTTGACGTCTTTTTGTCGGCTCTACGGAATGGGCACAACAATATTACGACTTACGAGATAGCGGTAGTAACTGAAAATTGCTGCAGAGGGCTGTTTGTCAAACGGATAACACAAGTAGTTGGGTTCAGATAGTGCAGGTAGTGCAAAGCAGCAACAGCGTCACTTACCCGAAGCTATGGCATGGAGAGCCATAGGAAGGTTTGAAGCGAGACAGACACAGAGGGAGGTGGCTTCAAGTATCGGAGTGTCCCAAAGTGTAAATTTCAAACCTGGACGCGATTTCAGACAAGAACAACCATTAAAAGTACGCAAGGCGAAGGTCGTCCACGGATAACACCAAAAGAGATGACCGCTATCTCCGGTTAACAGCTCGCCGAGACAGGAGGATTACTGCAACTCAGCTGCTTCGCCTCTTGCAGGCAGGAACAGGACAGGCAGTATCAACGCAAACAGTCCCATAAAAACCACGACACCGTTTAGCCTGCAGACACTGGGCGGAGGAGCATCACGACTGGACTCGTAACGAATGGCGCCGGGTTCTGTTCACGGATGAGTCAGGATTTTGTGTTCAGCCGGAAAACGGTCGTTTCCTCATATGGAGAGAACAATCCTGATTATGTGCAGGAAACGTCACCATATCATGGTGGCGGACGAATGGTGTGGACAGGAGTCAGTAGTGACGAATGTACGGACCTCTGTTGTTCAGAATGGCAATTTGACTGCTCCGAGCTATGAAGACGAGATCCTTCGACCTTTTGTTGCGCCCAACGCTGGTAGCATAGGAGATTGGTTCCTTCTGGTGAACGATGACGCTCGTACTCACAGAGCTGCTCTAGTGGACAACAAGCTTGAAGCAGAGGGAATTCAACTAATGGAGTTTGCCAAACTTAAACCCTATTCATTATTTCTGGGGTGCGCTTGACAGAAGCATTGCAGCGACACCAGCATCTCCGACAACGGTTGCAGAGTTGGATTTTGTACTCATGGAAGTATAGCCAAAGATCCTTCAACAGCCGATTGATAACATCATGGTGTCCATGGTATGCAGATGTGAAACTGTGCTGGTCGTCCGAGATGAACACACATTAGAGGGCAACGAGAACGACTTTTTCACTATTATGGTAGCCCCATGGTGCCTCCCTCTAACAATTGCTCTATCCTGACCAAGCCTCTTCATCTCCTCATAAGAACGGCAACCCACATCCATTTGAATCTGCTTACTATATGCGTGTCTTGGTCTCCGTCTGCGATTTTTACCCCACACACTTCCCCTCCAATGCTAAATTTACGATTCCTCGATGTCTAAGAATGTGTCCTACCAAGCGATCCCTTCTTTTAAACAAGGTATGCCAAAAACTCCTTTTCTCACCAATTCTATGCAGTACCTCTTCATTAGTTACGTGATCCACCCACCTAATCTTCAGCATTCTTCTGTAGCACCACATTTCAAAAGCCTCTATTCTCTTCCTGTCCGCACTGTTTATCGTCCATGTTCACTCCCGTACAAGGCATCACTCCACACAAAGGCCTTCAGAAAAGACTTCCTTACTCCTAAATTAATATCGGATGTAAGCAAATTTCTCTTTATCAAAAATGTTTTTCTTCCCATTGCCATTCTGCATTTTATATCCTCTGTGCTGCGACCGTCATATGTTATTTTACTACTGAACTAAGATAACTCATCTACCACCTTAATTGTTTCGTTACCTATTCTAATTCTTTCAGCATCGCCTGATTTTCTAAGACTGCATTCCACTATAATTTCATCAGCAAAACAAATAACTGAATAAAATACGTTAGTGTATATACACTATGTATGATAAGTGAAGCGATTCCCTGATTGTTTTGAGAAGTGTATACTGCCGCCATGTGTCAGCCATGACTCTGCGCGTTACATGGCCGCCGTAATGACGACAAGTGGTGAGGCGGGCGATTGAGAGATTAGTCAGGCGGCGGCCGCGCTGTCGGCGTGTGTTATCGGCCGTCGTCTGGCGACTGCCGGCGGTCGATGTCGCTGCGAGCGCGGCTCAACTCTGGCGGTTCACACTGCGCTGTTCTTTACTGTACGTTACGCAGAGGTTATGGAAACCTGTATTGATAATCGTGCCAAACAAATGTTGCATTGTTGTTGCTGCAGTGTTGTAAAGATTCTGAAAGGGCGATTCCTGATTGACACAGAGCATTTTTACCTTTTGTGCCCATACAAAATACAAATAGTGATCAAGTCCTCTACGGCCGTCTGGAAGTCGTATTTCAGGCCTTCCCGTAGGGACTCTGTTGTCCTATGTCGCCTACGTATTGGCCATACGTGGTTGACACATGGCTATCTTTTACGTCAAGAGGACCCACCGAATTGCCGTTGTGGAAGTCTGTTGACAGTGGTCCACATCCTGTCGGACTGTCCGTTTTTAGCCGTCTTGCGGCAGTCTTTTAATCCACCTACTGCGCCTGCCTTGATTTTATCTGACAATGCCTCTATGGCTGACCGAGTTTTACGTTTTATCCGTGCAGCTGTGTTTTACCATTTGATATAAAGGTGGGTTCCTTAGCCTGATCTCTCAGGCACCCATATCTCATAACTTTTTACTCTTCTTATTTTGTGTTGTCTGACCTGCTTTATTCGTATGTTTTAGAATGTGCAGAGTGGCTGGCTCATCCTTTATTATCCTCGTGATCAGCCAGCCACAACATTCTGCTGTAACTTTTTAGTCCAATTATCTTTATTTTCTCTTTGAGTTTTCTTCTTTGTGTGTCATGAACTCAATGCTCCTTGTCATTGTGTACCCATTGTGCTTTCTCTTTTGTGTGTTTCAATGATCGTCTTTTTCATCTTGCAATGCGCCGCATTGGCTTTGCTTGCAACAGGGGACTGATGACCGTGCAGTCTAGTCCCCTCTAAACAACAACAACAACAACAACATATATCAGTTATGGTTACTCACATCATTTTTAATGTAGTTTCATGTATTATGGATTTCAGCACAAATTTAGCTAATAGTAACTAATTTTGTAAATATTTTTCGCCGAAATCTAATAGGCCATCATATTTATATTAGTTATACATTTAAGTTCAGACAAATTATGAATACATACATGTATAAAAATAGTGTAAAAACTACTTTTCGATATGGTGTTGAAATTTGTTCACATATTCAAGTGTTTGCTTGACTTTTTCATTCGATAGATTTACTAAGTAGTTTAACTAACTTATACTAAGAGGAACGCAGACATCCATGTCTGAAGGAGGACTCGAACCACCGGCGGGAGCGGTCGCGTTATCCGTTCTTGCGGCCCAGTAACTGTGACATTTATCAAATTTGTAAACACTCTATGTTAGTATCAATTTAAATATAAATTAAGAAACCCTGAGACGGTTTTTCGTCTCTAATATGTCCAAGACATATTTACATTGTTATTTATATCATATTAGCAGAAATGTTCCAATATGTCCATTGCCAAGTTGCTATTCCGCTGCATGGAGAGCCTTGGCAGTAGTGGCAATGTTCTATGGAACACATAAGCTGAATTAAAGTTTGTGACGTGAAGGGAAGCCGTACTTCGACTATTCCGAGGCGCCTTAATCGTTAGTGTGGTCTAACGGTAAGCCTTGTAAGCTTGGAGATCCGGGTTCGATTCCCGGCCGCATCACAAATTTTAATTCATTGCTTCTCCTTCGTCTTCAAATTCTATGTTAGTAGTTAGAACAACTAAATAAAGGAGGGAGGAAGCTTAGGGTTTAACGTCTCGTCGACAGCGTGGTCATTAGAGACGGAACATATGCTCGGATTTTTGGGGAAGGATTAGGGTTCCTTTCAAAGGAACCATCCCGGAATTTGCCTAGACTGATTTAGGGAAATCACGGAAAACCTAAATCTGGATGGCCAGAGGTGGATTTGAACCACCGTCCTTCCGAATGCCATTCAAGTGTGTTACCACTGCGCCACCTCGCTCGGTAACTAAATGAAGTCAAGTAATATATTCTGTTATGTTATACACAAATACAGGGCGTAGTAGAATGAATATCTTATTTTTAAAGCTTTGTAGAATTTATTATGGTGACCTTACCATCACAAATTACACACCAAATAAACGTACAATTCAAACAGTTTGCCCTACAAGTGGCAGCGAGATGGCGCCCTGCTTCATTGCCATGAAAATGTTCAAATATTTGTAGAGCTTATGGGAATTCACTACGTGGTCATCTGTCCCTAAACTTACAAACTACTTATGAACTAGCTAATCCTAAGGATGGCACAAATATTTATGCCCGAGGGGGGATCCGAAACCCCGACCGTAGTGCCCGTGCAGACTGTGACTGGCGCGCCGCAGAACGCTCGACCAGCGCGGCCTGCATTGCCATGACTTCGTACGCAATCATAAGGTGTAAATTGTAATGAAAAAGCGTAAGTAATAACAGAACGATTCAGTATTATTTTCAAAGTGATTGCGACAATTGTACTGGGTCACGCCTAATTACATTCCTCAAGTCGGAGTGAATGAGATAATCATCTGAATTGAAACCATCGTGGAACGGATACCATACGTTTCCGGACATGGGTTCCCATTCAGAATGTTATGTATTCACCACCCTCTACAATTCGTAGTAGCTTGTTACGGGAATTTTTCGACCACCCTGTATTCATCCGTTAGCGCCCGCAGTTTATATTGTATTCCCGCACCAGGGGAAAACAACGAGGCATTACCTTACACTGTTTTTGTGATCATTGACATTTCTTAAGGTACGTTTAGATGGGCTATAAAGATTGCATATTGTCACCAATATATCGGGAAAATGTTGGCAAACATTGCAACCACATGTATTGAAATCACACCAACGACTACGTACCGGCAATGTTTGCGGCAACAAATTTTCGGACCAGAAGTGTTTGCACAGGGCTACACTGTTTCATCCAAAATCCACGAGTGAGAGGTTATAGATGTTACTGCGGCTCTCATACTGTTCATGGAGACAACTAATAATGTAATTCGAGACAGAAACGAGATAAACTAACTTTCTTAGCGTTTCTCTCTTCACCCACACACACACACACACACACACACACACACACACACACACACACACACACTGCTTTCTACGTCCTACAACTCAGAACGTAGATTTATTGCATTAATAAATAAAATGGTTTTGTCATTCCACGTTTCCATTGCTGGCAGAACAAAATCATATTGTATGACAACAACTGTAAACAAATCTACCCCCAAAACAAACACTGTAAGCGCGCAAACTTTCATATTGTTCAAAGTGGTCAAATGTTTGTAGAACTTATGGGACTTAATTACGGGGTCATCAGTCCCTAAGCTTACAAACTACTTCTGAACTAGCTAAGACTAAGGACGGTACAAATATCCATGCCCGAGGGGGGATTCGAACCCCTGACGGTAGTGGCCGTGCAGATCATAACTGAAGCGCCTCAGTCCCCTCGGCCACCGCGGCCGGCAAAGTTTCATAATAACGATACTGTTTTCTGTCACACACGTGACTACAGTGCTGCCGGCAAGAAAAACACGAAACAGAGGTGAGAGCGAGAGGGAAGCATTTACAAACAAGGACAGAGATAGGCACTCCCCTGTAATACGAAACGTTCTCCACCCTGCATGGACAGCACGGCAATCCCCAGGCAACTACCTGCAACATCAGAAATATTGACGAGACATCGAAATATTGCCGTGTATTGCAGTGATATTGTAAATATGTTTTTAGCAATGAAATTTCGCCCAAATTTATCGGTAAAATGTTCCCCACCTTAACGCACCTTTAGGCATTTGTAATAATTTGGACTGTGACGCACTACAGCCACAAATATGTAATCGAAATTTATTCGCAGTAGCGAATTTCTCAAGCACCACTGTATAAAATATACGTGTTCCATTGGCAAACGTAAGTTTGGGTCGGTCCGGTCACGTCTTCGGTCGGCTAATCTAATGATAAGGCGACCGCCCACGA
Source organism: Locusta migratoria (assembly GCA_026315105.1). NCBI lineage: Eukaryota > Metazoa > Arthropoda > Insecta > Orthoptera > Acrididae > Locusta > Locusta migratoria. The sequence goes on along the minus strand of CM048744.1, from coordinate 244,803,089 downwards.
AAAGTGGAAAACCCGGGTTCGAATCCCAGCCAGCACAAGTGAGTAGGAAGGTTAGTCAGATCGGGTGTGGGGTGCTCGGGTTGAGGAGCGCCAGCTGGTTTGTGCGTTCGCGTCCAGCTGTCGCGGCCAGCGCCGAGATGAGTGGCCGGCCCTGCTGCATTATGCATGTCCCCGCTGATGGAGCCAGGCCGTGCTAACTGTCGTTGCCTTTTAATGCGCCTGCGAGGACTCGTCGCTTGTCAACACGCGGTCGCCAACATTTTTAAAGCCCTCTCACTGTCCGGCAATCTCAGCGGCAGTTGCGGCAGTTACGGCGGCCGGGCTGTTCTCTCGCTTAAATTCTGACGGGAGAGCACCCAGGCTGCGGCTGAAGTCGCACCTGCAGGAAGCTCTCCGTGCTGACAGTATCTGTCTCCTACACAAAAATCACACAATGAATGTCTAATTCATTTTGTCTCCGAGCATCTAAAATATCTGCTCATATTTAGTGAACCACTATAAAGATGAACATTAACAAGAGCAAAACTAGGGTAACGGAGTGCAGTGTAAGAAAATCAGGTGATGCTGAAGGAATTAGATTGGGAAACGAAGCAATAAAGGAGGTAGATGAGTTTTGTTACTTGGGTAGTAAAATAACATATGACGGTTGCAGTACAGAGGATATAAAACGCAGAATGGCAATGGGTAGAAAAGCGTTCTTGAAAAAGACAAAATTTGTTAACAATATATTGCTTTAAGCATAAGGAAGTCCTTTCTGAAGGCATTTGTATGGAGTGTTGCCTTGTATGGGAGTGAAACATGGACGATAAACAGTGCGGACAGGAAGAGGATTGAGGCTTTTGAAATGTGGTGCTACAGAAGAATGCTAAAAATTAGGTGGGTGGATCGCATAACTAATGAGGAGGTACTGAACAGAATTGGGGAGAAAAGAAATTTCTGGCCTACCTTGATTAAAAGAAGGGATAGATTGGTGGGACACATTCTTAGACATCAAGGAATTGTGAATTTAGTGTTGGAGGGAAGTGTGTGGGGTAAAAACCGCAGAGGAAGACCAAGAGATGGATACAGTAAGCAGATGCAGACAGATGTAGGTAGTCGTTCTTACGTGGAGATGAAGAGGCTTGCTCAGGATAAGGTATTGTGGAGAGCTGCATCAAACCAGTCTCAGGACTGAACAGCACAGCAACTACATTATATATATAATCCTCTTCTTAAGGTCACGTTTTCTGTTAGTGGACACAGCTCCAAGGTTATCACGTCTAATGTGGAAAATAGTTGAAATCACTGAATTTTTTTCGTTGAATACAGAAATATCATATTCTACAACGCATATTTTCAGAGTTCCGTATCGCACTGGTTATTTTGTTAATACCCCCCCGCCCCTTACTTTTGCCGTCGGCTGTCTTTGTAGTCACTCGAATGGTCTCTTGAAGAACTACTGCAGGACATACAACATAAAATTAGCTTTTCGATGTTGTGGGCCTGTTGTTACATACAGATGGTGTCTCTGACGAATTCCAGGGGAAATAATTTAATTTTCCGTATTTCGTTTAATTTGCAAATACAACTATGTCACCATAATCTACTCGTTATTTCTATTATTATAACGACTACTTGCAACATCATTGCCGCTTCTCTCATCTCAGGCGCCATCGGTCTTTGCCTGCCCAATGTGCTTTTTCCAATTTTCGTTTATCAGTTTCCTATTTAATACTATTTATCCATTTCGTACGTGGTTTATCTCGCTTATTTCTTTGTGGTGGAATCCAACTCCATGCTTGCCCTGTATGCAGCCAGGTATCAAAAGCGACGACGGCCGATATTTCGACAGGAGGCCACCGTCTCATTTTCAAGGCGAAACTGCAGTCTATTTTGATACCTGGATGCATACCCGTAAGTTTTTCGAAGTTGTTATTCGCCAGGAAAAATTACGAAATCGCATATACTTTCCTGTTCCATACGCCGCAAATGCCCGTGCCATTTCAATTTTTAATCATTCATTGGATCTATAACGGTGTTTGTAGCTATCGTACTTCCTCGTATCATTTCATTTCTCAAATGATCAAGTAATGTTAAGTTGCAGCAGCATCGTCTCTACAGCAAGTACTTTCTGTTCTATACTATAATCTATGACACACACTTCTGGCCGGCCGCGGTGGCCGAGGGGACTGAGGCGCTTCAGTCACGGTCTGCACGGCCACTACGGTCGGGGGTTCGAATCCCCCCTCGGGCATGGATATTTGTGCCGTCCTTAGTTGTAGGTAGTTCATAAGTAGTTTGTAAGTTTAGGGACTGATGACCCCGTAGTTAAGTCCCTTAAGCTTAACAAACATTTGAACATTTTTTTTTGAACACACTTCTGACCCATACATCATGACTGCTTATTATTGCCTTAAACATATTATACTCATAACGTGCTAAAGTAGTATGTTACTTTTAACATGCCATGGCAAGAAATACAAATAAAAACTGGGTGTTTGTCTTCAAGCAAAGAACTCCCAAATATTCCAAATTTTTTCATCCATTACTCGAAAATGGTTACACTTAGTGTCTTTCAAGCAACTTCAGGAATAATTTCAAATCTTTAAGAAATTTTCTCGTTAAAACCCTCTACAAAATGATGAAAGGAAGGAAAAACGTTCACCGCTTACTTCATATTTTTCTGTTTATGCGGTCCAATTTCAGCATCTGCCGTGAAGTTTTATTTATTACTTCACACTAATAAGTCTTTTGACAACACACTTCGCAGACAGTATCTACAGTAGACATTTCCAAGCTGGGTGTCCTGACACGACGTTGTGTCGTGGCATCAAGGGTCTCGCGAAACAACTAAATTCAATAAATGGAATACGAGTATGCCTCGCGGCGTCGGGAGCTGCAAGTTCCACAAGGGCTACACGCAATAGATATGTACTAGGTAGCAGGACCTGGTGGCGCTGAAGATATCGCGTACTGTAAAAGTTGCGTTTATTACTTACACGAAAAACCATTGTTAAACTTCAGAAAAATGCCTGCTAGAATTGAAATTTGTATTCCATGTACAGAAATTTCTTTTTACGGAAATTTCGTTGAATATGTTGCCAGTGTACCTACCTCTTTACTTCAGCCATCATCAGTTATTTGTCTGCCCAAATAGCAACACTCAGCTACTACACTTAGCCTTTAATTTCCTAATCTCTGTCGCTATCGGTTGGTTTAATTCGTGAACATTACATTACCACCATGTTTACAGTTATTGTGGTGCATCTTATATCCTGTCTGACACAGCGTTTGTCAGATAAACTTTGCTATTTTTCCGATTTTTACTCTTCAATATATTGTAGTTTCAAGAAGTGCTTTCGATGGACCGGTGCGGCGTACCCCACAAAAACGAAACTCCTTATAAGCCTATCGGCTAAACTTATTTTTTAAATAAGTAAAAAAGAAATAAAATAGCCCAGTCGTAAAATCTCGAATGGATTTCAGAAAGAAAAATCGGAAATTATAATTTACTTCTTCAGTACCTCGCGGTACAGTTGAGAAGTAAAATAGAAACGAATATTATTCTCTTTGACTACCGCTTCTTCAATCGTCTGAATGGAAAATACTGCCGGTAAACTATCGAGTGTGTGTGTGTGGGGGGGGGGGGGGGGAATTTCAAAGTAAGAAGGACTTTGCTTAAGTGGTTAAATAGTGCCAAAGTTTAAGAAAACAGCGGAAGATTTTACCAACTAAGCCTTTCGAATTAGAATGATTACCTCAAAGGACAAAGAATTTCGGAAGGGTGTAGGCGGTAATTTAATTTTTTTCTGGTCAGTGATGCTTGATTATCCAAAATGATGGACCGAATCTTAGTACAATTACTTTAAAAATGAAAACAGATTGCTAGAGCTAAAAATATATAAAGAAAAAATAGCTTTGCCGGTGTTGTTGTGTTGAAGTCAGTAAGCATGTATTGGGATGTAGGACCACAGAAAGGTGCAGGATTAAAGCCAGGTACAGAATGGATTCCTATTGCCATATCGGAGCGCGAAAGAGCATTCAGTGTTATGAATGACATTTACACTAAAAACAAAAAGGAACAGTTCGTTGGTAGAAGGAGTCTGAAAAAAAAGTTTTCGTAAGATATGATGCACCGCTATTGAAAGAATTTCATCCAGAAATTTGTGTCCATTCGTGGCTCAGGCCAGGAAGCTGATGAGCTGTAGTAACGGCGTGCTGAAAGTATGGCCTGCTCAATGAAGTGGACGACAAGGTCATCTGGAACCTTTGAGATTTCCTCCAATTTTTTGTCCAACGAAGTACCTATCTGCTACAAAAAGTGTAGTAGATACATGAAAATTCACGCGTGCTACGGATTATTGTAGTCCTTACGACATCTTAAAGTATGTTGACTGCACATCGCAAGACGCTGGAAAGTTACCGTTATACGAATCCCCTCGCAGTGCAACGGTCCCGCGTCACGCTTCGCGCAGCGGAAGAGGAAGCCGACATGCAGCTCTGTGTTGTGCTGCTGCGTCTGTCACCGCTAGCTGCCACATGCTCACCGCTGTAACACTTAAAGAATGCCACGACCGTAATACCACCGAGCTGTTCTGCTCTCTATAATGCTGGCGTGACATTCTTTTCAGTGTTGAAGACAACGCAGTTTGTTACATCAACTACAAGAAATTTGGAAGTTACCGTTTGTTAAATAGGTATCAGTGGAACTGAAGGCTTTCAAAGTATTGAAGCAGGTTCCGATGCGACATGTGACAGCGACCACTACGAGTAAGTTTATGAATATGAGTTAGCCATAGTGACAAACACGGCGAAGAGTTCTCTGTTGTATATAATTGCCAGTATAAATGCTTTAGGAATTACACTGTATTTTAATCAATAAAGAATTATGACCACTTGATGGTTACAATATTAAATGCTATTTACGTAATATGTCGGCCGCCGTGGCCGAGCGGTCTTCGGCGCGCCAGTCACAGTCTGCACGGCCACTATGGTCGAGGGTTTGAATCCCCCTCGGTCATGGATGTTTGTGTTGTCTTTAGTATAAGGTAGTTCATAAGTAGTTTGTAAGCTTAGGGACTGATGACCCTGCAGTCAAGGCCCTTAAGCTTAACAAACATTTTTTCATAATATGAAATTCAGTGGCGTATCCAGTAGCTGCAGCCGCCTCCCCCCCCCTCCAGAGACTTTGCAGCAGCCACCCATAGACAGAAAGGGGTTGGAGGGGAGGGGGAAAGAAAAAAGAAAGGGATCAATATGATGAAAGGCCCAGCCCCCCTCTTGTATATATATATATATATATATATATATATATATATATATATATATATATATATATATATTATATATATATTTATATATATATATTAATGAATCACGTCAGCCCTCATGCGACCACCATCCTGGATACGCCTCTGATGAAATTGATTGCATGATGAAACGTTAGAAAATCTAAGGTGTCTTAATTCCGAAACTCCCGGTGGTTATATAGTTGAACTTTCCCTATTAACAAGTTGTAATACGGCAACGAATTACCATACGTGTACCACACTTTGTAGCACTAGTCTCAAGGGCACGGAGAGGAGAAATAATCCAGACTGAATTCAAGTGACACATGGGTATCGAATTTTGGATTTTTTTTTTACGTGAAGTTCAGAACTCTAACAATCAAGCAAAGCCATTCGACGAAACTCTCAAAAATTCTCGAGAAAAGCGACTTTGAAATTTTGCAAGTACACGTAAGTACCAATAATTACAACTGTTGAGACGTGTGTCGGTGTACCTCAGGTGGTAGCGTTTGTTTTCGAATAGTTACACCATTTTAATATGTAATGGTAATTTTTATGAACGATGCAGATATATTTGTTTTTCGTAATTTTCTGTATTTATACATGTTTGTTAATAATGATGGTTTTTATATAAAAAAATTACAGTACTGGCTTCACTATTAGTTAACGACGGTTGTCTCTGATTGTTCAGTTTGTGAAGAGGTACGACGTTGTTTTTGTCCAATCATCTTGTTATATTTTTTAGTTAAAACCGTCATTATTAACCTTTTATAAAATACAGAAAATTACGAATAAACAAAAATACGTGCATTTTTCGTAAAAATATACCATTAGAACACAACGAACAAAACAGTGTCACGGCGGGATTCGAACCACCGACCCTATGGTTGTAAGGCCGGAACGCTACCACTTGAGCTATGCCGACAGGTGCTCAAAGTGTTTTAATTATTGCTACTTACAGGTACTTGCAGAACTTCAAAGTCGATTTTCACGTACCATAAATATAAAAAAAAGGTCTAAAATCTTAGACCTGTGTGGTCTTGTGAGACACTTTTTTATTCAATTTTGTATAGGATAAGGGACCGTCTTTTGCAACTGTAAATTAGTCTACTTTAGACCAGACGCGTTTCGCTTTATTTTAAAGAATCTTCAGTGGTCAGTTGTACAATAAATGGTTTGTATTACATTATTTGTTTTAGTTATTACGAAATTCGATCTGTAACAGTTCTCATGCAATTGGATTGTTTTCATTCTGAATAAATTGGATTATTAATATTACTCACGAATTTTTTTTATGTTTTTATCTTCATGTGTGATTAGTAGCACCTTGTCACTTGCTGTCACTGCTTATTTACACTTTTTACAGTAACATGTCTTACGAAAGTTTTTGAAACATAACCATTTCTGTGGCCTGGCAGGCTCTGTATGTCGTTTGTTTTGTTTGTCTATTGTCTGTTTGTGTGTTCTTTGCTTTAGAGTTCTTTGGTTCGTGCTGTGAGGTGTGTTTTTGTTTCGTTTCTGTCAAAATAGGTGTCTGCTATCAACTTTGTGTGTGATGTTCTGACTGTATTGTGTGTGTGTGTGTGTGTGTGTGTGTGTGTGTGTGTGAGAGAGAGAGAGAGAGAGAGAGAGAGAGAGAGAGAGAGAGAGAGAGAGAGATATTCCGATTTTTCTGCATGTGTTAAAGTGTGGGTAGGGATTTGTTTTTGGTTGTTGTCTTATGTGGTCGTATTATGTGGTGATTTTGGAAATGAATTAATAGTTCGTTGTTGTCTTTGTTGCAGGTAATACCAATGTGGCTCTTCCGTCCTTGTCCGCCCTGACTGCTCCACCTTGTTGGTTTGTAGCTTTTAAGTTAGAAAGATATTAATTCGGTAAGTGAAGAGTTTATTTATGTTAGTACAAAATTCCCGCCCACTTAAATAATAATATGAAATAAATAAAAGCTAGGTTAGCAAATTTTATACACGAGTTCATAATATGTTCTTCAGACAATACCTACTGCATATAAGGATTTCCATGCAGAAAAACTGTACCCTTTCTAGTGAGAAGGTAGTTCCTGTAAATTGTCTTTCGTTGTCGTATATACTCACCTGTTAATAGACAGCTTGTACGTATAATATATTGAATGATTGAAAACGTTGCAACACATTGTTGTAACCGCCTTAGTGTGGCTACGGGACAACGCAATTTTCGTGAGTAAATTTGTTTTTAAATATACGTTAGCTGCTGTGCTGAGTTCGGCGATTTAAGCATTCGCATCCACTTAACGCATGCGTGAATGTATCTGCGTGTATAGCGAAATTTTTGTTCCGCGTTCACATTTGTGTTTATTTAAAATGCCTTAGTTAACTGAAAATACCACCGAGTATAAAATACGCACTGTGGTTCATATTCTCTGTACAAAACAGGTGAAAGTTGTCAAAATTCATTGACAGAAAAGTTGATTTTGTGGAGGAACATTATGAGCGATGGAATGATAAGAAACGAGTTCGAACGTATAAAGATGGCCGCAATCAGTTTAGTGTTGAAGTGCGACGTGGGGAACTGTGTGACACCACTGAAGAATGTGTATAAAAAGCCGATGACTTTGTTAAAAAGAAAGGACCATAAACCTTTCCTCTTGAAATGGCGCATAACCGTTACAGCCTTGGAGTGTGGATGCTGTATTAGCCGTATTCAGGTGCAGGATAACTTTTTCACTTTGGTGGTACATAGCCTCGTCACGGAACGGTAACAACGAAAGGAAATTATTTTAACCTTAAACGACAGGAAATTTACAAAACCCCTTCCTGGTTATTGCTATGGCGGCCCGTGACTATGTAGAGTACTCGCACAACAGACGTCCATGGCGGGCTGCCTACTTTTTTCCCAAGGCGCAAAAACAAAATTAATAAACCTTTTATCCATTATGTGTTGGATCCTGTGACTGTATCTTGAAATGGGTTTCAGAAATTACTGCAACCAGTCGCCTTTTTTTCTTCTCAGTGAAGATTTATTAAACCGTGACCGGTTTCAAGCTGCCTAGCAGCTCATCATCAGATATATATAGTGCAAATTACATTTGTATAGTTAGGAGTTTCACGTTTAGTATGTCCATGTGTGTTTTGCTTTTGGATAGTATTTCACAACACTGGCTTTCTATCAGCACACCACAGCAACTCCCACGACATTCAAATGGTAAAATTGAAAAGACACATCACACACATTACCACAGCACAGCCACCACCGCGTCTTTCAACTTCAAGTTGATGGGACGCCAGTGTTGTGAAATGCTATCCATAAGCAGAACACACATGAACATACTAAATGTGAAACTCCTAACTATACAACGGTAATTTGCACTGAATGTATATATTTATACCATCTGATGAAATGCTAGGCAGCTTGAAACCGGTCATGGTTTAATAAATGTTCATTGGGAAGAAATAAGGCGATTGGTTGCAGTAATTTCTGAAACTCATTAAAAGTAATAAACGACGACTTCTTAATTTTACGAGAAGAGATATATGACGGTAGCCAGTAAATCCAAACCGAGGCCGACGAGAGAGACAGGCCGCGGCGCATACGCCATATCACGTGATCAAGTGAGGCCTGAGTGACGTAGTGTAGGCAGACGTCTTAATCGTTAGACTACCACACCACTAACGATTAAGGCACCTTGGAATAGTCTATGTAAGATTTCCCTCCACATCACAAACTTTAATTCAGCTTCTTTGTTCCAAAGATAATTGCCACTACTGCCAAAGCTCTCCATGCAGCGGAATAGCCCCTCTGCAATGGACATGGTGGAACAATCCTTTTAAGGTGATATAAATATCAATTAATACAAATAAACGATCGCAGAGACGGATTTACGTCTCAAATATGCCAAAGACATTATTGATAAATCTGAAGCATTGAATTAAAATTTGTGTGTGGAGGTCCGGATTCGATTCCCGGCCAATGCTTCAAATGCTTCAAATTTATCAATAATCTTCATTGGGAAGAAAAAAGGCGACTGGTTGCAGTAATTTCTGAAAACCATTAAAAGTAATAAACGACGCCTTCTTAGTAGACGGCGCTGTAAGTGTGGCATTTTACGAGAAGAGATATGTGACGATAGCCAGTAACTCCAAACCGAGGCCGACGAGAGAGACAGGCCACGGCGCGCACGCCATATCACGTGATCAAGTGAGGCCTGAGCCGGCGCGATCGCTAGCGGATTGGCTAGCCGATATGAAACCGTGGGCTGTGCCCCAGCGGCCGGCCTATCAGCTAGCGAACTCGCCGCAACAGGCCTCACTTGGCGTGCCCGCCGTGGCCTGTCTCTCTCGTCGGCCTCGATCGAAACTGAGTGACGTAGTGTAGCGCTCGGCCGATGCCGGCTTTATAAGCGCACCGGCGGATTATGGAAGTCAGTGCGAACCCAGCAAGGGCAGCTACCGGCCACCACTGTCCGGATCTAGCCAGCACCACCTAGAGAGAAGGCCGCGGCGCTCTCGTGTGACGTCAGGCAGAGTAGGATCCGCGCGCATAGCTGACTGGGTAGCCGCTGGGGCACGGCCCATTATGCCGAAGCAGCGAACCAGCCAGCTATGCGCGCGTAACCTACGACACACGAGAGCGCCCGCGGCCAATGGGAAATACAGGCCCCAGCGCAGACGTCACGCCACCTAAGCCGGCGTGATCGCTGGCTCAGTGGCTGCCCGCTATGACGCAGTGGGCAGTGCCCCAGCGGCCGGCCAATCGGAACTACCTTGCTTACGTAGCGTGATGTGCGCGCTGAGGCCTGTCTTTCTGCCGGCCACGAGAGCGCCGCGGCCTGCTCTAGGTGGTGGTGATCTAGCTCCGTCAGCACACGTAGATTTTAGCGTGCTTAGTAGTAGCGTTGCATTTATTTTGGGCTAGCGCCACTTGCAAATTGTGCTTTTGTTTGGTGTGAGACTACGCCCTCTGTACTTGTTGGTTTGTCTGCAACTAGTTACAATTTTTTTTTGGCTTGTCTAGTTGTATGCCAAAAAGGCGCTTTGTGTTGTAAATTGTATATTACTTTCTTCATTTGTTTCTTTCACGCAGATGGCAGGACGCTACAGTTATCACCAACACGAATAGATTGGTCAGTATGGTCTGAAACACACACACACACACACACACACACACACACTGAATGTTCTCTCGACTGGCACGAAGCATAGGCATCTTCGGACTTCGTGCAAAACTCTGTTCTAGACTGATAATTATTCGGCAAATCACATTAAAGAAATGGTTGTGGCTTCATGGAACCGCTTTTATAATATTTCTCTACTATTCCACTCCTTAATAGCGCGCGGGAAAAAGGAACACCTAAATCTGATTTCTCTTATTTTATTATGAAGATCATATCTCCCATGTAAAGGGATTCTAACAAAATAGGTTCGCATTGTTGAGGTCTGCGTCTTGAAAGAGTGCACAGAACTAAGAGTGTATTGCTGTCTATGTGAATCATCGTGTTTGTTATTTAGCTCCATCTCTCGAAATGGAGAACTCCAAAGTGTCTTTTATAACTTTGTTATCCTTCGAACAAAGATACTAATAAACCGGGCAATCAGTTGAGCGACTATATATGTGGCGTTTTTGCCTCATAGAACACGTGACTTTTGGCCAACATTAATCGGATATCATGAACAGTTTAGCGATTTCCAAGAAATTGTTATTTGAAACTGTAATACTTACACACGAAATTTATTGTTAGACCCCTTCACAGAAAATTCTATGTAGTGGTAAGGACTACTGGAGACAACCACTGTTTCGCCAGTAGCCACGTGCTGTAGCTGTAGAGATGCTTGTGCCATGAAAATTATGCCACGCTCAGCGTTCCAATATCTCTGTTAGAGGGTGTTATCGTCACCTCGACTCGGCGCATATTTTGAAAACGAGCGATAAAGGAGGTAGCTGGACCGAAAACCCATATTTGGAGCTACACGTCTAAGTAAACTTTTGGTCTCGTTGTGTAAGCTGAAATAGGTGGTAAGTTTCCGTCTGAATTCCTCTAGTCGTCTGAAATCGACGAATCATAAGTTTTACATGGTAAATGGAAAGAATTCAGTAACGTTTCCTATTTTCAGTGAGAGAACTGAAACCTTTGTGTTGCGGCATTCATTGTATGTTTTGCTTTGTTAAGTACCCAGAGAAAGTAACTTTTGGGTTGTATATAATCTGGTTTGCAGACGTCTGTCACGTGTTTTTTCATATTAATAAACTTTTTCTCCTTAGCTAACCTACGGATCTCGGACAACGCGGCGAACTTTTTGAGCACTTTACTTAATAGCACTGGACAGCAGATTGCAGTGACGCGCAAAACAGAACTTGACAGGACATCTGACTATCACAATTAGGCAGAATGTAAGAACGGGAGAACTACAGATGAAAGCAACTCTCCTCGTTCGGCGAACTGAGTATCTTTACGGTCGCATAATGTTAATACTGCGCGCGAGTTGTAATATGCTGTTGGTTTGTTCACTATGGAGTTTGTTTGTATGAAACACTCCGTGCTAGTCTATCCAGTGCATGACTGTATTACCCTAGTTCATTAGTAGTTTCTAAGTTTAGGGACTGATGACTCTGTAGTTAAGTCCCATAAGCTCTACAAACATTTTGAACATCTAATCGACAAAATTCTTCAGTTACAACACATAATAGAAGCTTCCAATTGTACCTATTCAACGCACTTAAGTTCCATATAACATAACAATGCCGACAACTAACTGAAGACTTCTTAGCACTAAAATTTATACTGTATGTTAACAGATTCCTCCTCCTTAGAAATCGTTTCCTTGCTGTTTCCAAGCTGCTTTTCGATCCTCTCTGTATCAGGCTGTTTCGGTGCGTAAATAGAAACACTCATCTACTACGTGCAGCGCCTTATTTACTATTGTAATACCGCGAGAATCGCCTAGTTTAATGACTACATTCCATTACTGTCCTTTTCAGCTGGTTGATATTCATTCAGTTTATGCATTTCGGTTTCCTCTTCAAGCTTCGTGTTAGAGATCCAGCCAAATTTAACTTGAATAGAAAGTAGGTTGGACCAAGAGCCTGTTTCGCAATTTTATCAAATGAAGACATGATTGGAGATTGGGTTTGCTATATGAAATAATTTTTGAATGAAGAACAGCATGGTTTTATGGTACTGTATTCTAAGGTTTCGAATTTATACAATTCATCATCAGACGGTATTATGCTTTCGTAAAATGCATGTGGTGCAATGATTTGTTATGGGTTCACCTAGAATAGACAATAATCGATAGTTACAAGATGTAAGAAAGACCGTTATGCTGTATGCTTGAATTGGGATGAAACTTCTTTGCAATATTCTTGTTGTTGTTACTTCCATCCAGCTAATCAAATTCATGATGGTATTTATGTTCAAAGATCAAAATGTTGAAATGTTTGTCAATCTATCTGACCAAACTGCGTGGCCATCAGTCCGTAGCTTACTAACTACTTAAACTAAGGTAAACGAACCTAAGGACACACACACACACACACACACACACACACACACACACACACACACACACGCACGCACGCCCCAGGGAGGACTCGAACCTCCGACGGCGAGCAACCGCGCGCTCCGCAGTGAGGTGCCTTAGACCGCTCGGCTACTCCACCGCGGCTGTGTTCACAGAAGTACACACACACACACACACACACACACACACACACACACGTTTCCATATAAGACCACTTCTGTTTCTTCACAAAACAAATTTTTAACGTACGATATTTGTTTCACTCAGAACATATAGAAAGAAGTACATGAGTGCCAAAGATAAGTAGGTGTAAAAATATACATATAAAATTTGTTTTCGTCATAACGTCGAAATTTATTGTACTAACTACATACAAAATCTAGATAAGGAAATATGAACAATTCTTATGTGCTATTCGTATTCAGTGTTACGAAAATTTTGACTATTGTAGATACATATGTTATTTATATTGGAGTCTGGAGAGTACTTTCTGGAACTACATTTTTTTCTTTTTTGTACGAAGGTAGTATTTGACAGGTACGTCAGCTCATCAGGGGAGGAGTTTTGTATGTCTTCCAGTCTTTTTCGACAAATTCATAGTGACTTCTTTTTGTGCTGAGTGTGGTATTTTGGTGTTGTTCGCCATGTTACTGAATGGTTTTCTGCAGTTATGTGGCCTATAAATGTAGGTTTCTCAGGTTGCCAAGGTTGCTCTTGTTACAGAAGCTGTTAGGCTGAGGCGCCGCGTATTAACAGCGTAGCGAGTTTCACTTGTGGGAGATAATTTTTGCTCTGGATATAAGAACGCGTCTGCTTCTCCTTACTTCAAAAACTGAAAGATGTTTTCACCTGGAAGGCCACAGGTAAAGGTGCACACGTGGCAGAAATCTGGTCGTGTGCACTCAGGCATCCGTGTATAAAAGTGTGTCTGAAGAGTTCGCCGAATGGTCCCACCTTTTACAAACCGCACTGGCGGGGGGTGAGGTGGCCGCGCACAGTGGAAGAGAGAGAAAATACTTACAGTCTCGCAAAAACGTACCTACGTTTTCCCTACTTTCTCCCTACCACATCATTAATGCCCCTACATCAGGGTCGTAGCCTGGATTTGGGACTGGGAGGGGCTGAATCCAGAAGTGTGGCCAGCAGAGGTTAACCAGTTGATTAATGTGACATGTTACAATTTTGAAAAACTTTAAAATAAATATTTGGTATCATGCTTGACTTGCTAGATGTTTTTCCAGTGACTGATCGTTACTGATGGAGTCACGTGTAGATTATGCCGCGAATTCCAAGTGCTCTGTTAAAAGATGGTTACTGATTTATCGATTGAACAAGGGTACATCAAGAACCTGTCAACCATAGAGAGGAACAGCATTAATTAGTTTCTGCAAATAGGCCGCTGTTACACGAGGATAACTGATTTATTGACCAGACAAGGTTACATCGAGACACTATCAATCATAGAGTAGGAACAGCAGTAATTACTTAGTTCACAGCCAGCACAAAAAAGGAAGCCCCTCACTCTACATGATTCGATTTTCAAATAGTAATGCTATGTTGACAACGAATATCTAGCGCTTAGTTCATTATAACGTTGGCTGTCGCAAATGTTTCAGCGTTTTCTTGTCAGCATCTTCTCATTTACAAGTACTAACGAGTATATCGTCCTGTCGTAAATAAACAAGTCTTTCGTTTATGGAAACAATGAATTTTCCGTGTGCTGACATTTTCTAACACTATTTCCAAACCGATTCTCCGTTCCACTGATATACATTGAAATAATCATATTTAGCATCGGTTTTAATGTGTCTGAAACTAAGTTTTCAAACTAATATTGTTTACTATGAACAGAAAACAACTATGCCGTCTAAACTATCATTGGCTGCTTCAAACTTTTCCACAATTGGTGGGCTTCATTCCAGCGCGCTGACAACTGTTCTGTTGCCAACATTACCCGCTAGACATGTGTCGGCGATTGTAAAATTTTACCAAAGTACCTACGCGTTGGGGACTTTTGGATGAAAATTCCCTACATAATTTTAATGCTAGAAGTACCTACGTGTAGGGAAAATTCCCTGCGTCTGGCAACACTGCCCGCGCATACACGTTGAGGGACTTGTCAACAAGCGACACCGCGCCACTGCAGTGGAGCGGTGATACACGCTAACAAGGTCAGTGTGAAATCCATCATTCAAAATGGAGCAAGGCGTTAACATCAACTTTTGTTTCAAATTAGGCAAAACGGTGTCGGGAGACTCATGGGATTTAAGTGCAAGTGTATTGTGTTTAAGCAGTGGTTTAAACGCGTTAGAGACGGAAACGAAGGTGTCGAGGATAAGCCACGTTCGGGTCGACCGTCCGCAGTCACAGTCAAAGACCTCGGACGAGTGCAGCGGATGCTTGCGGATGATCGGCGGCTGGGGATAATAACCCTGAAAGGCTTTCGCTTCACAACGGTTGGGGAGACCCAACAATGCGTGACCTCGGTGCTTCGAGTGATTCCACAAGAAGCGTTTGCTGATAGTTTCCAACAGCAGTACAACCAATGTCACAAGTGTAATGTAGCCAATGGCGACTACTTTCAAGCCCAGTAAAGGTATTTTGTATGTAACTCTTGTTTCCTGTACTTCCTTAGACCATTTCTGAGGCGCTCCAGTCATGGTCTTTACGCCCACTATGGTCGGGTGTTCGAATCCCCCCTCGGGCATGGATATTTGTGCCGTCCCAGTTCGTAAGTAGTTCATAAGTAGTTTGTAAGTTTAGGGACTAATGACCCCGTAGTTAAGTCCCATAAGCTACACAAACATTGGAACATTTGAACCATTCCTGAACTTTTCAGACGCACCTTGTAGAATGTTCTTTTTGTTGATCTCCCCGCTTTGACGCGGGAGTCGCTATGGTTTACTGTAGCTGTGGCCTAGTGGTTTACGGGCGGCCGGATGCACTTACTGCCGCCACCTCGTTACCCGCATAGAAAGAAATGCGCGTTTCACGTCTACAAAGCTACTCTGCAGTTCACTTTTGCCTGGCAGAGGGTTCATAGAACCGTCTTCAGACTATATCTTTACCTTTCCATTCTAGAATAGCGCTCGGGGAAAAGGAACATCTAAATCTTTCCGTGTTCGATCTGATTTCTCTTATTTTATGATGCTCAACTTAGTGGGTGCCAACAAAATACGTTCACATACGGAGGAGAAAGTAGGTGAAAGGAATGTCGCAAAAAGATTTCACTGCAACGAATGAATCGTTTCTTTTAATGATTTCCAGCCCAACTTTTAAATCATTTCCTTGTCGTTGTGTCATTTGTATCGCGATAATGCAAATCGAACTCTCCTTTTGCTGAAGATCGTCTATGTCCTCCGTCATTTGCACCTGGTGAGGATCTCACAATTCATGGCAATACTATAAAATGAGGACGGACAAGTGTAGTGTAGGCAGTGTCTTTAGTGGAGCTGTTGCATCTTCTGTTCTGCCAAAGTAACGCGGTTTTCGGTGTGCCATGCCTACACCACTTTCTGTGTCTTTTCAACTTCTGTTGTTCGTAATTGTAATTTCTCCATATGTAGTTGAATTTACGGCTCATACTTTTGACTGATTTACCGAGTGAATAAAGTTGAATGGATTGCTTTTGGCGCTCATTTGAATAACCGTACACTTTTCGTTATTTAGGATCAATTGCATTTTTTTGCACATACTGATACCTTAAATACATCGTTTTTCGGTTTTTACTGAACGATAAAAGATATCATTCAAAGTGTAAGAGGTCTGCTAAGATTCTGTCGAAAATGAAAGGGCCGGTAGAGGTTACCAAAATAATCAGATTTCGTATAGGAATGTGTGGTCGGTAATGATGCCTTGACCCGCTAAAAAGCTCTGAAGAGTGCGCTGTTATAAGCGCTTTGGTGGCTGGATTCATTATTTACCGCACGGATCTCTAGCAGCATGCACCGTTTGACCAGTGGGAGGTGGCCGACATGCATTTCATGTAAGGGATGCACGAGGAAATGGATTCAGTCGGAACGTCAGGAATCCCCTGGACGCTGTCTACGCCCAGCGGAGGAGAGGGCGGGCGGACCAGATCCATGGACACCCCGTTCACCTGATTTAACCTGCGTGGAATAATCCTTTGGGGAGATGTGAAAAGTCTGGTGTAAGAGACTGTCATCACATCTGCACAGTATGTAGCCGCCCAGCGTGTCTGCTGCTGTTGGACGTGTAGTCGACATGCCTGGCGTCTTTGCCGTTGTGCGTCGATCCATACATAGGCGCTGTGACTCTCGTAGCACCGCTGGTGGCCGCTCTTTTGTGTATCTCTTGTAAACTATCGGAAGATACATTTTTGTCCTTACTGTTCATTTCAGTTTCCTTCTTTGATACTTCTGTACACGCTGGCGCTGCAGTATATCATTACCGACCACACATTCCTGTACGAAATTTTGTTATTTCGATCCCCTCTACCTGCCGTTCCATATGTGACATATATTTTCGGACCATTCTGTATATATGATAAAGAGGAGCAGTGGGGTATCCAGGATCGTGGTGGTGTGGGGGATGAGGTCAATCCGAGCTGACGTGATTTCGCCGTGCAGTATTGCGCTTTTCTGTTTGCTTTACACTCTCTGTAAGCATAATCTGGGGGGCTTCGTGGAGATTCCGGGGGGGACTGCAGCATGGTCTTCGGAGGTGTTCCAGGAGGGTCTGGAGAGGACTACAGCATGTTCTTGGGATGGGTTTGAGGAGGGGACTACAGCATGTTCTTGGGAGGGGTTTGAGGAGGGTCTGGAGGGGACTACAGCATGGTCTTGGGAGGGGTTTGAGGAGGGGACTACAGCATGTTCTTGGGAGGGGTTTGAGGAGGGTCTGGAGGGGACTACAGCATGGTCTTGGGAGGGGTTTGAGGAGGGGACTACAGCATGTTCTTGGGAGGGGTTTGAGGAGGGTCTGGAGGGGACTACAGCATGGTCTTGGGAGGGGTTTGAGGAGGGGACTACAGCATGTTCTTGGGAGGGATTTGAGGAGGGTCTGGGGGGGTCAACAGCATGGTCTGGGGGGTTCGAGGAGGGTCTGGGGGCGACTGCAGTAGGACCCCCCCCCTCCGGATACGCCACTGGTGAGAGGTCTTCTAAATATAGGCGAGTCGTTTGAGGCGGGACTGGAGTACCAACCAAGTATTGAGCTGGTGGTGTGTGGGATACCGGCCAGAAACCACACCCAGCGTAGCCGGCACGTTGGCAGGGGCTGCAGGCGAGCGGAGCACCTGCCCGTCCCGGAAGCGGAGGCTCGAGCACGCTCGGCTACCCTAGCGGATATCGGTGTACAGGATGTCTGGATGAGAGAGGAGCGAAAGAGCAGCAATGTTTTTTGCCGGGTGGACTTTTAAGATCAGGAGGAGCGCAGCGCGCAAAGTGCGTGAGGTAAACGGCGCTGGGCGGCAGGCGGCTATCGACCTGCGGAACTGGGTCGCCTGCAGCCCGCAGCCTGGCTGCGCCGCAGCCCTCCCCACACCTCGCCGAGTCGCGCTGTGAACCGACGCTAATGGCATTGCGTGCCGTCAAATGAGTGGTTGACAGAGTGCGCATTATCGGCACGAGAGAATGCCACGCATCCATCCGGGAAATCGCTGCCCGTGCTTGACCAAGTGTTTGTCAGCGCAACGTTTTTGTGCAGAATGGTTTCGGACGTCCGCAAACCACGACGAGATAGACCGGGTCAGCCACCGAGAGCACCCCTCGAAGACATCGGCACCACATCTCGGTGACATTGCAGGGCAGACCTGCGTCCTGCCCGACTCTGGCACAACAGTGAGGCAGTGTAGCAAATCGTATCACAGCATCAGCTGGGCGGGGTTACGTGCGCGTCGTCGGTTTGACAAGGATCTGAAACCAGAAGACACAACGAAACGCACTGCCATACAATGGTTACACAGTCCTTTTTTATTTATGTATTTTAATTTTTTCAGCCCTTTCCATTCCCACCCCTGACGGGCTATTTTAGTGCCTGCATCGCACTTTATAGCTAGGGAAAAGTTTGTTACATTTATATTTTCTTTATTTTAAGGCTTACTTCTTCATTTGTTGAACATTCATGATTTCATATTTTTGATATATTTCTTACAATTTAAGTTTCAACCAATTAAATGATCATGATTAAGAATTTTTGGTTCTTACAATCTGAGGCTAAAATATTTGAGTACTGTTAATGTTAAACAATTTACAATATATTTATGTATTTACATAAATATGTATACATATTAGCCATCTCGGACACAGCGCGGTCTCCCGCTTCGGAGATTCGAATCCTCCCTCGGGCATGGATATTTGGGTTGTCTTTATTATAAAATAGTTCATAAGTAGTTTGTAAAATTAGGGACTGATGACCCCGTAGTTAAGTCCCGTAAGCTATACAAACATTTGAACTTTTGAAACCGCTCTAACGATTTCAATGAAATTTTAACTTATTTTGGGAGTTCATCTACATAGTTGTGTATTTCTTAAAAACGCGATTTTCCAATGTTTATACATATATATTAATTTCGCGTTTTCGCATCACAGAAGATACGTTAACGTCGAAAACGCCCGCATGCTGCTACCAACTACACTACTTCTGTACCTTTCCCACCTGCGCAGTTTTCATGTATACTAGTACACTACACATCTAAAACATGTTGTGATATGTTAGATATCTGTGATATAGCATCACAATGACACTCCTTTGATACAATGGCGTTATACCGTATCAAAGGAACGATATTCTTTCGCCACATACAAATTATATCACTGACACACGTTAAATACGATGGCCTTTAAAGTTATGAAAATGTAGTATCCGGTAACTTATTGTAACAAATCATAACCAAAAGTACTCCCTTTATAAGTTTTTTTAATTTTGTGGCACTTCAAAAAAGATTATATTTCATACATAGTACGCAACAACGAAAGAAGGCTCGACATACGGAGTTCGTTTGCAATATGGCGGGTCAAAAGTTCTGCTTGTGACGTGAAAATCGGGTCGCTTCTCATTCGCCACTTCCACTCCACGAAGCAAAAATCTAACATGCCAGATCCTTCTTTCCACGTTTCCCAGGGCAGTGGACCGTGGAATTGCACGCTGCGAAGTCACCACTTCCTCCTCCACGTCCCGTGAGAGGACGGCATTACACGAAGAACAGTAGACACATCTATGCCCGAAGGAAGACTCGAACCTCCAGCGGTAACGGCCGCCCAGTTCGAAGCATAATGTCTTAGATCACGCGGCCATTCCGCGCTGTTTCGTCATCAGTACATGAAATATCGAATACTGTATCTGTTACAGCAATTGCGTTTTATAGGTAAAAAAATTAAAGCCAGCAGTGCGGTGTTCTGAATTTATTTATCTCCGTTCAGGGAATTATTGCCCTTCTTCACATGTCTATACAAAAAACAGTTACTGAACAATAAACAAGTGTAAAATTAAAGAAAAGATCAAAGTACAAGCACAGAATCACAGGAGCAAGAGATGCAGTGTATAAAGCGTTCTTGAAAAGGGTCAAAATATGAAATATTGATACAATGTGCTCCTGTATTCTGATAAAAGTAATGCTCTGGCTGGAACAACATCAGGATGTGGAGCAAGCGCTTTAAGGACTTCAGCGCTGGCGCTTGTCTACAGTGTAGCAGCGTGTTGTTCACCAGTCTTCACGAGGAGTGCAAATATTGCCAAAACTGGACGTCCAGCTGAGGGAATCAATGCGAATAATTTGGGGAACGCTCAGGGCGATCACACCTTGTCGCAAGAACATACGGGAAATTGCTGAACAACCCAGACTTCCCTATCCATCAAGACCTAACACCTATAAATGGACTTAAACCCAGGACAACTTAATGGATGATTAGGGCATAACTTCAAGGCTTCGACTCAAAGACTGCTTGGAATATGGGCTACAAGTGAACATAAAAAACAAAATTTGCTGGACGACTTCAGCAGGAAGATTGATGGATTCAAACTCTTACCCCCCCAGGGGGCCCACAGTTCTTTTGTGGGTACGTGTGAGGCGCGCACGGGGCCCCGAGCCGGAGCAGCCTTTCTTCTGCCCCAGGCTGCTTCACTGTCCCTCCCGGTTTATGCCTTCGCCCGGAGACGGGCATATTTCGTGAGCTACGATGGTTCTTGTTGTGGTTCTTCTTCCTTCGTTCCTTCCATTCTTACCCTTTGTTTTCTGTCTTTCTCTCCTTGTACTCTCCTAGCCTTCTTCTCCTCATTAGTCTCCGCTTCGGCGTTTGAGACACTTCTTCCTTCTTTCTCTTCATTTCCTATCCTCTTCTTCTTTCCTCCCTGTGCGTGTCTGAAGGCCGACCCACGCATTCTCGTGCGTAGCAGGTGACGGGGTAACGCGTAATTCCCCGCCCCGGGTAGACAAGTAGGGCACGTACGTACCCCCTGGTAAAGGCCAGGCCCAGGGAGGGGTGATTACCCGAGCTGGTACCTTCCGAACGTGCCGATTGGTCCCTCCGTCAGTTCTCGGGAGGTGTGACCTGAGGTGTGAACAATCACCTAAGGCGGGTAAGCCCTCGGAGAGGGCCCCCACTAGGAAGGAGCGCGCCATCGGAGACGCCGGTAATCACGGGGGACACTTCCGCGACGACTTCCTTATCTTCTTTCGTGACGTTGACCCATAAACGTAAGTTAGACTCGCCTCAGCCTAAAAAGACTCTGCCTAATGTACCTAAATTTCTGGTTGTCTCTCGCACCGACGGAAAGGATTTCAATTCTGTCAATCCTTTCGTTATACAGAAAGGTGTAGATTCAATTGCTGGCCCTGTTAAAACCTGTTCACGTCAGCGCAATGGCACATTGTTGCTGGAAGTGGAAAGTGCCTTCCAAGCCCAAAAACTGATACGTACTACGTTGTTGCACACGTTTCCAGTTAAGGTAGAAGCGCACCGCACACTCAACTCGTCACGGGGGGTAGTTTTTACGAGATCCCTTGATGGGTTGTCTGATGAAGACATCCAATCGTATATGTCCGATCAGGGTGTGACAGCCGTCCACAGGGTGATGAAAAAGGTCGATAACCAATTGACACCGACTCGTACTGTGTTTTTGACGTTCGACAGAGTTGACCTCCCGTCGAAGGTCAAAGCAGGGTATGAAGTCATCTCCGTCCGACCTTATGTGCCTAACCCAACGCGCTGTTTTCAATGCCACAGGTACAACCATACCCGTGAACATTGCCCAAATGCAGCAAAGTGTGTCACTTGTGGTAGGGACGCCCATGAGGGGGATTGCCCACCTCCGTCCCCTCACTGCCTAAACTGCAACGGCGACCATGCGGCTTCCTCTCGCGACTGCCCTGTCTACAAGGATGAGAAGGTAATCCAGCAAATTCGGGTTACGGAGAAGGTATCAACATCTGCCGCTCGTAAGTTGTTGGCGAGTCGAAAGCCCACTGTCCTCCCAGCGGGTACATACAGTAAGGTACTCACCTCAACTCGACCTACCAAGGATTCCAGTACCCAGACATGTGACTTGACTTTCGCTGACACAGTTGTGCGATCCGCCAGCCCGAAGATTGCCCGTTCCACGTCCCCGCTTCCTCCTGCTGCTTCTAGGGTACAGTCTAAGTCAAACTCTAGTAAACCGCGAGCACTTAAACAAGATGCCCGGACCTTGAAAAAGGAACCCGTCCGTGAGGATTTTCTGCGTTCTCAGGCTTCCCAACCGTCAACTGCCTCTTCCCGCCGTCACTCTTCCAGAAGAGCTGATAAGAAAAAGAGTTCCTCTCCTTCCCCGCCGAGGCGTGACCCATCCGTCACGCCGTCCAGCAGTTGCCGGCCTCGGCCGTCTTCTGTTTCACCGGGTCGCTCCGTCTGCCGGGCACCCGGCCCTCTACCCGGCCCTCCTGATCAACTCAGGGAGGTGGCAGGCGCGTCGGTCGAACCTATGGACCACGACCCTTTGCCCCTGGATAGCGATAGCAGTGCTCCCTCGAAATCGGGTCCTCCGCGGCCGTCGAGGTGACCCCGCTTGCTAGTTGGTTTTTATCCTTATTTTTTCTCTCATTTTTATCATGGCGCTCCTTCAATGGAATATTCGCGGCATTCGTTCTAATCGGGAGGAGTTAAAACTACTCCTTCGATTGCACTGCCCGCTTCTAGTCTGCCTCCAGGAAACTAAGTTGCGTCCACGTGATCGTGCAGACTTTCCACACTACACCTCTGTGCGGTTCGACCTGCCACCCGTGGAAGGTGTCCCAGCCCATGGAGGGGTTCTGATGCTCCTTCGAGACGATGTCTATTTCCATCCCATTTCATTGCATACTCACCTACAGGCAGTTGCCGTCCGCATCACCCTATCCACATTTACCTTTTCCCTCTGTAATATTTATTCGCCGTCGTCATCTGCCCTTACTAGGGCAGATGTGCTAAACCTTGTTGACCAGCTCCCTTCACCTTTCGTGTTGGTAGACGACTTTAATGCCCACCACCCCCTATGGGGCTCTCCGGCACCTTGTCCGAGAGGCTCCACCACCTCGATCTTGTCTGCCTCAACACCGGTGCACCGACCTTCCTTTCTGACACAACACACACTTATTCCCATATAGACCTCGCAATATGCACTCCTCAGCTTGCCGGTCGGTTTGAGTGGTATGCACTTTCTGACACGTACTCGAGTGACCATTTCCCTTGTATCATCCACTTCCTGCATCATTCCCCATCTCCTCGTCCCACCAGTTGGAACATTTCCAAAGCCGACTGGGGGCTTTATTCTACCATGGCTGTTTTTCACGATCGGGATTTTCCCACCTGTGACAGTCAGGTCGACTACCTCACAGAGGTTATTCAGCTGCCGAACGTACCATACCTCGTACATCCTCTTCTCCACGTCGTGTCCAGGTCCCTTGGTGGACTGCTGCCTGCCGCGACGCGCTTAGAGCCCGGCGCCGTGCTTTACGCACCTTCCGCCGCCACCCGACGTTGGAGAATTGCATACATTATAAACGTATGAGAGCGCAATGTCGTCGTATCATGAACGACAGCAAAAAAGCTTGCTGGACTGCTTTTACTAGTTCTTTTAACCGTTTTACTCCCTCCACGTTTGTTTGGCGTAGCCTACGCCGTCTATCCGGCATCAAGGTCCACTCGCCGATTCCTGGCCTGACCGTGGAGAATGCAGTCCTCGTGGACCCCTCTGACGTTTCCAACGCATTGGGCCGTTTCTTTGCGGAGGTTTCGAGCTCTGCCCATTACCACCCTGCCTTTCTCCCTTGCAAACAGGTAGAGGAGGCCCGGCCGCCTTCTTTCCACTCTTCTAATCGTGAAAATTATAACGTCGCCTTCACCATGCAGGAGCTAGACCGTGATCTCGCCCTGTCCCGATCTTCTGCTCCCGGGCCCGATTCCATTCACATTGAAATGCTGAAGAACCTCTCTCCTGCGGGCAAGTGCTTTCCTCTCAATACCTACAATCGCATATGGACTGAAGGTCATGTTCCCACAAGTTGGCGTGAAGCCACTGTTGTCCCCATCCCCAAACCAGGGAAGGACAAACATCTTCCTTCCAGTTATCGTCCTATTTCTCTGACGAGCTGCGTCTGTAAGGTGATGGAAAGCATGGTTAACGCTCGGTTGGTCTGGCTCCTCGAATCTCGCCGCCTCCTGACTAATATCCAATGCGGTTTTCGTCGACACCGCTCTGCTGCTGATCACCTCGTTACGTTGTCGACCTTCATTATGAACAACTTTCTAAGGAAGCGTCAAACAGTAGCAGTGTTCTTCGACTTGGAGAAGGCATACGATACCTGTTGGAGAGCGGGCATTCTCCGCACATTGCACAGATGGGGCCTTCGGGGCCGCCTTCCTCTTTTCATTCAAGAGTTTTTGGCGGATCGCAAGTTCCGGGTACTGGTGGGTTCTGTTCTGTCAGATACCTATTGCCAGGAGAATGGGGTACCACAGGGCTCCGTCTTGAGTGTGGCGCTCTTTGCCATTGCAATCAATTCGATCGTGGATTGCCTTTCAGCCGACGTCTCCGGATCTCTTTTTGTTGACGATTTTGCAATCTATTGTAGCGCCCAGCGGACGTGCCTCTTGGAGCGTTCTCTTCAACGCTGTCTTGACCGTCTATATTCCTGGAGCACTGCAAACGGCTTCCGATTCTCCACTGAGAAAACTGTGTGTATAAACTTCTGGAGATACAAGGAATTTCTTCCACCCTCTCTACATCTCGGCCCTGTTGCTCTCCCTTTCGTGGAGACTACGAAATTCTTGGGACTCATGTTGGATCGTAAACTTTGCTGGTCCACGCACGTGTCCTACCTGGCTGCCCGTTGTGCCCGATCCCTTAACGTCCTTCGTGTCCTCAGTGGCACGTCATGGGGAGCGGACCGTACCGTCCTGCTTCACCTTTACCAGGCCATGGTTCAGTCGAAGCTCGACTACGGAAGCCTTGTATACTCCTCTGCACGGCCGTCGATTCTCCGCCGTCTCAACTCTATCCACCATCGTGGATTGCGTCTGGCGACCGGTGCATTTTATACTAGCCCTGTTGAAAGTCTGTATGCCGAGGCTGCTGTATTACCCTTGACCACTCGGCGTGACATACTTTTGTCTCGGTACGCATGCCGCCTGCGGTCGATGCCCAACCATCCATCTTACCGATTATTTTTTGACGACTCACTCGATCGCCAATATCAGTTGTCTGCGATTGCCTTGCTTCCACCTGGAGTTCGCTTTCGCCGCCTACTACAGCGGCTCGATTTTACCCTTCCTTCCACCTTTCGGTTGAGCGAAAGCCCATTGCCACCGTGGCATCAGGCCCAGGTTCACACTCACCTCGAACTTAGTTCGCTCCCCAAGGAGAGCACTCCGGATTTGGTATACCGCTCGAGGCTTGTCGAACTCCGTTCGCGGTTCGATAACGCCATATTTATTGACACTGATGGTTCCAAGAGCACTGCCGGTGTCGGATCTGCCTTCGTCGTCGAGGACAACCGTTTCCAATACAAGCTCACTGACCGGTGCTCGAACTTCACGGCTGAGCTTTTTGCCCTCCACCAGGCCGTTTTGTACACCTGCCGCCACCGCCAACCTTTCTATGCCATCTGCTCGGACTCCCTTAGTGCCCTGCAGAGTCTTAAGGACCCTTTGTCGCACCATCCTCTCGTGTATCGGATCCAACGCTCCCTCCAGTTGCTAGCAGATGACAGCTGTCACGTTTCTTTTCTGTGGGTCCCTGGCCACGTAGGTGTGCCCGGGAATGAGACGGCCGACATAGCGGCCAAGGCCGCAGCTCTTTTACCTCGCGTAGCTACCTTTTGCGTCCCATCTGACGATGTTCAACGGGCTCTCCGCCGGAGTATCGTGTCGCAATGGCACAGTGCGTGGTTTTCAATGTCCAACAACAAATTGCGAACATTAAAACCGATCCCGACCGCTTGGAGGACCTCCTCACGCCCCTCTCGGCGGGAGGAGGTCATCCTGGCTCGGTTGCGGATCGGTCATTGCCGTTTCAGCCACCGTCACTTGCTATCCGCTGACCCTGCACCGCTGTGCTCCTGCGGTGCACTGCTGACCGTGCGACATGTTTTGCTGTCTTGCGTACTTTTTAATCATCTCCGTGTAGCCGTTCACCTTCCGTCTACTCTGGAGGAAATTTTAGCTGATGACACACGAGCAGCTGCTAGAGTTTTGCGTTTTATCAACTTGGCCAACTTATCCAAGGATATTTAACCCTTTTAATTGTCTTTTATCTTTCGTTTTTAGCCTCTTCTGGATGTTCTGACAGTCCCCATTTTTTTGAGGCCATAGCGAATCTGTTTTTGACTGGGCGCTAATGACCATAAAAGTTGTGCGCCCTAAAACCACAAAAAAAAAAAAAAAATAAAAAAGATCAAACTCTTACGGAGGCTGTGGACAGCTCTGAACCGCGTCACAACGAGCGTGTCACGATGGAGCGACCGAGCGCTCAAAGCGCCTTCGTGCGGAGCGCGCGCGCGCGTGCGTGTGTGTGTGTGTGTGTGTGTGTGTGTGTGTGTGTGTGTGTGTGTGTGTGTGTGTTCCTTAGGTTAGTTGAAGTAGTTTGTAAGCCTAGGGAGTTATGATCAAAGAAGTCCCATAATTTACAAATACCGCGTGATCAAAAAGTCAGTATAAATTTGAAAACTTTAAATCATGGAATAATGTAGATAGAGGGGTAAAAATTGACACATGCTTGGAATGACATGAGGTTTTATTAGAAACAAAAAAAAAAGTATTGCTAGAAGCGTGAAAGATCTCTTGCGCGCGTTGTTTGGTGGTGATCGTGTGCTCAGCCGCCGCTTTAGTCATGCTTGGCCTCCCAGGTCCCCAGACCTCAGTCCGTGCGGTTATTGGCTTTGGGGTTACCTGAAGTCGAAAGTATATCGTGATCGACCGACATCTCTAGGGATGTTGAAAGACAACATCCGACGCCAATGTCTTACCATAACTTCGGACATGCTTTTCAGTGCTGTTCACAACATTATTCCCAGACTACAGCTATTGCTGAGGAATGACGGTGAACGTCTTGAGCATTTCCTGTAAAGAACATCATCTTTGCTTTGTCTTAATTTATTATGCTAATTATTGGTTTTCTGATCAGATGAAGCGCCATCTGTCGGACTTGTTTAACTGTTTTTTTTTTTTTTTTTTTTTTTTTTTTTTTTTTTTTTTTTCCTAATAAAACCCCATTTCATTCCAAGCATGTGTGTCAATTTTTACCTCTCTATCTACATTATTCCGTGATTTATTAAGTTTTCAAATTTATACTGACTTTTTTATCAACTGGTATCGGAACATTTTTTAGAACGAACCTTGGAAGGTGTAGACAACTGATGTAAAAGTGGAGCCTATTAGAAAGTCCTGAGTGTGTGTGTGGCTAAATACTTGTGTGCAAAGTGTTTGGTTTCGATTGTGAATTGAAGGACATTCGCGGACTCTGTGACTCACCATAGAGTGGCTGAAGAATGTCTGTAATGTAATGTAGCATTGTAAAAGCTTCTGTAAAAATACAGTTGTCAGCATAGAAATATAAGAATGTTATAATTAATGTAATATGTGGTGATTGCCTTTGTACATAGAGTATGAGTAAATAAATAAAAGCTAAAATAAATAAGTTTATATAAAAGAAAAATGTATAGTTCCTTATGTATAATTATACGCAGTTTTTCTTTTATATAAATTTAATTCCTTCTGTATTACATTACTTTCATCACAATACAGGAGTATAGTGTGTCACCATTTTAAATTTTGACGAATTGCAAGACTGCTTTATACGCTGCACTCTTGCCCCTGTAATTCTGTGCCTGTACTTCAATCTTTTCTGTAATATTTATACTTGTGCATTATCCTGATAACTCTCTTCTTTACATATTCTTATAGAATGGCAATAATTGCCTGAAGACGGTAGTAAATAAATCTGCAACCCTGCAGCTGGTGGTGGTCTTTTCTTATCCCACATAAAACATTGTCTCATACGTCTTCTATTTCTGACTTCACGGATTGGAGGTCTTCCATGTGCACGTATTTTCCGCGGAGCATTCCTAGGTGTGCCTCCAGATACCAGTTGTCCTAAAGCAGTAGTAGTCCATTCTCAAAACAACGGCGGGTCTGGCCTACTTCCGA
The DNA here is from genome assembly GCA_026315105.1 of Locusta migratoria. Taxonomy (NCBI): domain Eukaryota; kingdom Metazoa; phylum Arthropoda; class Insecta; order Orthoptera; family Acrididae; genus Locusta; species Locusta migratoria. The sequence continues at coordinate 244,774,712 of CM048744.1, read as the reverse complement.
CCCGAGGGCAGCGTAATACTGGGCCACCGACGCTGGTCCAGAGTCGAAGCCAAGAAAACAATTATCGCCAGCTTCAGGAGTGGGTTGTTGTAAATATCAGTGAGTACAGAATGAAATGCTCTGTCGCTATACAAAAAGAAGTAACTAGCTATGGTACTGAGCACCCTCCGCCACGCACCTTTGGATGAGTTGCAAAGTATGTATTTAGATATTATCAAAAATTTGTGTTATGTTGTTCCGTTTATCCTGTAGATCGGCCAAAAAAGCGTTTGAAAAGGGGCTTTTCGGAAAGTGGTTGATCGTGAGCAGATATACAATTAAATTACAGGAAAAATTCTTCGTTTGTGTGGCCATAATGTCCGTAGTTGCTTTCATAATTATGAATAGCAGTGGTTGTCCGTCTTTGCAATTACAATAAAAATGCGATTTTTTCTCACCAGACGCGTTTCGTTTTAATGACTGTAAAACATCTTCGGTGGTGGAAATTTATCTTCTTTTCGCTTCACATCATGGAATGCCGGTCTGTTTAATGCAATACCGCCTGTTCTTCATGCTGTGTCGTTTTCTCACTACTTTCACTGACACTTTCTCACTGTTCGTAGTTGTTTTCCACAGATCAGAAGTGTTTGTTTTCTTCTGATCTGTGGATAACAACTATGAACAGTGAAAAAGTGACAGTGAAAGTAGTGAGAAAACGACACAGCACGACGAACCGGCGGTATTGCATTAAACAGACTGGCATTCCATGATGTGAAGCGAAAAGAAAACAAAATTTCCACCACTGAAGATGTTTTACAGTCATTAAAACGAAACGCGTCTGGTGAGAAAAATCGTATTTTTATTGTAGTTGCAAAGACGGACAACCACTGCTATTCAAAATTACACGGATATTTGGTGAAAACAATGCTAATTACTTTTCAGTACTGATTAAGTGTAATGATTTAATAATTAATTCACATTGCCGCGGTGGAATAGCCGTGCGCACTGAGACGTCGCGCTGCGGTGCGCGCGGCTGTTTGTAGTCGGACGTTCGAGTCCTCCCTCGGACGTGTGTGTGTGTGTGTGTGTGTGTGTGTGTGTGTGTGTGTGTGTGTGTGTGTGTGTGTGTGTTGTTGGGGAGGGGGTTAATATAACGATTGCAGTAACTCCCTGGAGACTAATAAGTCTTGCTTTGATAAAATTATTTATTATGCATTCATTGCTTGATCAAGTTTTAAACAGGCGAATGGTATTTGTTGTCATTTAATTGCCTAGTTAGAAGTTACATTGCGATTGGAACGAGCAGAAAAAACTCCATAATTATCAAATGAAGAACAATAAGAATTTTTTACATACGGACGAATTCAGCCGGCCGCGGTGGCCGAGGGGACTGAGGCGCTCCAGTCACGATCTGCACGGCAACTACGGTCGGGGGTTCGAATCCCCCCTCGGGCATGGATATTTGTGCCGTCCTAGTTCGTAAGTAGTTCATAAGTAGTTTGTAAGTTTAGGGACTGATGACCCCGTAGTTAAGTCCCATAAACTATACAAACATTTGAACATTGTGTGTGTGTGTGTGTGTGTGTGTGTGTGTGTGTTGTCTTTGGGTTAGTTTAACTTAAAGTAATTTCTAAGCTAGTGACTACTGACGAAGCAGTTAAGTCCCACAGATTACAAACATTTGAACATTTTTTTAATAAATTCACATAAATAGAAATTAGCGTTCGTGAAATGTAAGTATTAATCACCTTCAGCGTCCACGGAGATAGACCTAGGCTCCTCTCGCCCTGACACAGTATTGAAGATGCTGGGTGTACACGTTTGGCATTGTGTACACTCACTTTTACCTTCATGTGTAGCACTTAGCCATTATCTCTTGCACAATTCCACGTTCCCATTCCATTGCCACTTCTTCAGAAATATAACTGCAGTCTCAACCGGTATCTCAATATATTTCACAACAGTCGTTTTGAATAGGCATATAAGGTTCTCTTTCTGGTAACGGTACTAATTTTTTCGTCACTGGACAGCTAGTTTGAAGGCTGCAATACGTTCATCTTTCCGTGTGACTCTAAATCCTTTTCCTCTAAAATATAAATCTTTCGGTAAGAGAGGTTTCCTAGTCTTTAGGAGACTCATTTGGATGCCCAACAGGATTGCGACCAGTTCGTTGTTTTGTTGTTTTAGTAAAAGGGTACTTATTTCGTGACTTAAGTTTCTCCTTTTAATGACTTTGCTATAAACTCGGAAACGGTACTTGTGAATTTTTATTGGCTTCTGATATTAAAGACACTTTTATCGCCGCTTTTGCTGCCTTTTTAACTGACTCCTCCCCCTCCCCTCATTTCATTTCATTCGGCCTCCATTTTCCTTTTATAGGTCTCCAGCACCTGAAGTAAATTAAGTAATAATTTCAATAGTATCCCCGAAAATATTTTGTAAATGTACTTTAAATATGAGGTAATAAGTTTTCAAATAGTTATTCCTAAAATTTTGTATTCAGTTGTGCAATCCGAAGGTACATTTAAACCTATCTTGACGTAGTACCCCAGTATCCTAGTAGATGACAGCAACAGTCACGAGTGTAGCGTAGGAAGGACCAAGTTAAAAGTCTTTCATTTCTCACAAGCTGCATGAAATTGGTTGCGAACACAAACCAGTTTCACAAACCGTAAATAGAGATCGATGAACTTGATGTAATTTTGCACACCTCACCTTCAAAATAGGAGATGTAGATTTAGTGAAAATGTTTGTGAACCTATTGGACTAAACTGATGGTCATCAGTCCCTAGAGTTACAAACTGACCGGCCGCAGTGGCCGAGTGGTCTGCGGCGTGCCAGTCACGGTCTGCAGGGTCACTACGGTCAGGGGTTCGAATCTCCCCTCGGGCATGGATGTTTGTGCCGTCTTTAGTATAAGCTAGTTCATAAGCAGTTTGTAAGTTTAGGGACTGATGACTCCGTAGTAAAGTCCTATAAGCTCTACAAACATTTGGACATTTCAGTTACAAACTACTTAAACTAATCTCTAGACTGAGGACAACACACACACAGACACGCTCGAGAGACGACTCGAACCTCCGGCGGAACGGTCGCCCAGTTCGTTGCATGATACCTTTGGCCATAGGCGATTCCTCGCGGCTAAGATTTAGTACGGTGTCTTAAAACCGATTTCTCGACACCGTTTCACCGATGACAATGTAAATCGGCAGATAGGTGTAGTTTTGCGTAGACTCTGATTGGAAGAATCCACAGGAAGTGTAGTTTGTCAACAAAGGAAGTAGGTTACAAAACTCTCGTTCGGCCGTCGCTTGAGTATCATATCAGTGTGGGATGCGTACCTTGTAGGATCAATAGAAGACTTAGAGAAGATCCAACGGCGAGCAGCAAGCTTCGTTACAGGCAGAACTGGGCACCGTTAATGAAAAAGTTAACTTCGTTAATCATTGATCCGTTTCTAAAAAAGTTAACTTCGCTAAACGTTAAAGCGTTACTCTGCGGACAATTTAACGGAAGTTGACATCAAATCGTTGACTCGTAACAGTATTGAGCAGCCACGAAAAATCGGCTTCAGCCTACGAATTTATATATATTTATGTTGTTATATTATTGAAATCAGCAATTGAAAAAACGTATTACCCTACCTGATGTTTAAGAAAAATGGTTTGGATACACAAGTTTAAATAGGGCTTGGAGTGTAAATGAAAACTCTTATTACTAGGCCACTCTATCGTGGCAGTCGGCCGTGAGCGTAAAGAAATGATGTCTAATCGCATACTATAGTGTAAAACAGCGTCCACAAGAGTCATTTGCTTTGGGGGGAAAAGTCTTTTGTTCTTTGCAATGATTTGTCCTCTTATATAAAAAGAATGTTTGTTTGTCATTTGTTTGTGTTAGCCCAAATTGTAGATTTGTAGATAAATTAAAAAAAATCACTTAGATGTGGCCACGGATTTTCATTAACTGTTGAGCCCATCATAACGTTTTCAAACACGCATATTCTTCGACACTCAGATGATAAGGAGACTCCAGCTGCAAGAGAGGCGTTTTGTATCGCGGTACAGGTTGCTGTCTAAGTTCCGATACCAACCGTTTCAACCAATATATTGTTTCCTCCTACGTAATTCTCGCGAAGCGACCACAAGGATAAGATCAAAGCCCACACGGGGCGTACAGGCAATACTTTTCTCGTTAACCGTAGGCGGCTGGAATAGGAGGAAGTGACGTTGGTACGCAAAGTACCCTCCGCTAAACACTGTGATGTGGGGCGGCTTGTTGAGTATGGGTGTAGCAAAACCACCTAGAGACAAGGCCTTACAACAGGCCGTGCCTACGTCCCACGTAGATGCCGCGGCCGCCATCTGACTGGCTGCCCGCTGCGCAGCGGTGGGCGTGCCCCAGCGGCCAGCAAGTGAGGTGGCAACCGGGGCCTCTAAGTGTGACGTAGGAACGGCCTGTTGTAAGGCCTTGTCTCTATGTGCTGTTGGGTGTAGACGTAGACAGCGGGAGGTACTTTTGGAGGGGGGGGGGGGGGAGGAATGGACAGCGAGGAGTCACAGAGCGCTGGGCACGCACCAGCTGTGCCTGTGGACGCTGTATGTCCTGTGCGAATACAGGAATTGTCATACTGCTCTCCATGTCTGTGGCGGCCATCCTTTTCGAACAAACAAATTCTGGAATCGTCCTAGAACTGACTTTTAGGTTCTAACAATCTTAAACAATGTACCTAAAATAGGTTCTATCACTTATAAAAAGAGATTACAAAAATAAGAAAGGAGGTGACACATTTCTGACATTTTGTTGTTTAGAAAGATAAATAGATTGACAAAAATCTGAATTATTTTATTGGACAGGACAGTAAATGACTAACACTTTATTCAGATTTTCCGTCAAGAAACTGCATCTGTTTGAGCATACCACGTCGATAAACGTTACCGAAGCATACTTAAATGACAGTATTTGGCGCAGTGGTACCGCATACTGTCTTTAGTTTCTCACTACCTTTCATACCAGTGGAAGCAGGGACCAAGTTGATTTCTTCTGTCACCTCTTCTATCAATCGTATTTGCTTGTCGCCTGCGCCGGCCGCGGTGGCCGACGGGACTGAGGCGCCCCAGTCACGGTCTGCACGGCCACTACGGTCGGCGTTCGAATCCCCCCTCGGGCATGGATATTTGTGCCGTCCTTAGTATAAGGTAGTTCTTAAGTAGTTTGTAAGTTTAGGGACTGATGACCCCGTAGTTAAGTCTCATAAGCTTAACAAACATTTGAACATTTTTTGAGCTTGTCGTCTGCTTTCCTTGAACCAGCAGAGTTTTAATGATAGGGAGCAAAAATGCATAATGAGATTTTATACATGCAGAGTCGTTGGAATTTTTGTGCTCCTTTACAAGATCTTAGTTAAAGTGATGCTCAGTGCCTCCTCCCGCAATTGAAGAACAATGTTCTTAATGTCTTCCAAATGATCACTGTAATACTCCAAGGCCTCTAGCCACGTTTCCTGGCGAGTAAGTATGGGTTTTGGTGGTAGTTCCTCTGGAAATGGATTCTCGTAGATGCTTTAATTAATAATAATAATAAACTCTTTTATGGTTGAAACTATATTATTTACACTTGGAAATAAGAGACGTTTCGTCTCAGCTGCATGATTTATGGCATGGACAAGACATATGGTATAGAAGAAGACTGGTTAAAATACTTTTCAAAAATTTAACAGTAGCAGTCATGTATGCAGCTGCATCGATGTAAGCGACAAGTATTTCCTGTAGACCGTTGGTGAAAGTAAGCAATCACTCCGCGCACTGCAGTGCGCAGTATTTATTTAGTATTAGGGGCTCATATCTCAGGTTCTATTCATCTGAATGACGGGGTAAAGTGTTCTGGATAGATCTTGGCCTAGTGATCATTTGTGTACATGTTAGCAGTATGGGTGTACTATAGCTATCATACTGTACATCGTCAAAATTTTCAAAGTTACACACTGCCTGAGCCCATCTAAATGGAGCAAATCAGTTGACTTTTGTACATGACGTGTAGTCTATGATGGCCTTTAAACGACTTACAAAAGCACCATTCATTCGTGGGCGGTTCCTGACAAAATCTAAAAAAAAAACATGATTTAGGGGTACCAAAAAAGCTCATTGTGCGGTTGGTCACTTCCATACTTTCTATTCATTGCAAATCTTCGAAATTTTCACCATATATTCTTATGATGATATTCCTTAGGCCGTTTTCAAATTTTTTCGATATCGTTATCCGTTACCGAGATCCAGAGGTTTAAACTTATTATAGTTTTGCACAAAATCACAAAATACGATTTTTAGCCGTTTTAGCACCGTGAATATAACCTTAGAAAATTGTTCAAATATTTGCAATACATCCTGTAGACATTTATCTATGAACGGCATTTTTCAGTTTTCGTAAATCTCAGTCCGTTAGCAAGATACGGCCGAAAAACCGCGATATGTTGCTAGGAAAAGTGCGTATTGCGCAGAAAGACGGCGTTCGGACAGCTCTGAAACTTACCATGCGATTTGAAAAAAGGTCCTGGGCGAAAAAATTTGATTTTTGTGCATCTTAAAGATTGAAATCTTCGGTCGATGAAGGGGTGGTTTTTGTTTTCATTTACTTTACAGTTAATATGCAACATCCGGTTTAGTGAACTATTCCAACATATTTTAAGGAGTTTGCAGAGGTAAAAAACACATTGCGTAGACTTCTCGTATGGTCGATTTTAGGTTACACATACCTGCGTATGAAATGTAGATAACATATCGAAATTATATTTAAAGTTTAGCGCAGAATATCTTATGTGGTTCTTGAGATATCGGTCCGTGAATGATAGCACGCGTCAGTAATAGGTTCGAAAACGCTATTTCTGATTGTGAGGTAACGTATCTTGAGGAATAGGAAATGACTAAAATGTTATATGTATGTTGTTTAGGTGTTTATCACGTTTTTTTAAACCACTGGACTTGCAAAATTCGTCATCGTAATGGTTGGGTCAACGTGAACGACTTGAATTATCGTCAAACAGCAACATCATATAAAACTAAATTCTCAGCTGGACTCGAAAATATTTACACGCTTTTTATGGAATGATATTGATAGTGTTTAACAATGTTCTTTGAAATAGTTAAGCGTGTTTAGCAATCATCTGAATGTGAAGCTCTTTTTAGAAAGTAAATTACTACATAGGCAATTTGGTCTGACGTTTGTACAAATGTATCAAAGTATATAAAATACTATGCAAATTTTACTCGCCAATTCATTTCATGTTATATAAGCAGTACACTCTGGTGTAAAGGGAAAAAGACGGGAACCAGCTGAAAACTGCCCCTGCCGGAGCACAGAAAAGGCGAATATGTTGTCTGACACAAAAGTGTCCTCAATCCTCATTCTGACTTCGTCACCAAAAATTTTGGCATGTGAACATATTCCCGCTTTTTTCGATTGAATGTGATTAGGACAGACAGTGCAACAGGCAGAGAGAGCCATATATGATGGAACAGAGAAAATGTCAGTTCAGTTCAGGAGAAAGGCATATGGATGAAAACAGCAGTGGGAAGCGAAACGAGATGTCGGAAAACTAAGACAGATGTAAATTGGAGCAATAGAGAAAACATTAGGAAACTCAGACGAATGGAGACCATACATAAAGCATGAGCGTGCGGCTCTCCAACACTAGAGCACGAAACAATTTTTCCCATGCCCGGTATCCGCGTGCTAAAGTTTGCTGGTCTACAGGTCAAACCTCAAGCAAACCATCCCCATAGATATATGTGTAAAGGAGACAATTGTGATTGAAGACAATGAAAGCCGACTCTAAGTGAGAAAGAAAGGATACTGGCAACATGACAGGAAGCGAATCGGACAACGTCAGTGGGGCAGAGAGACGATGAAAGTGGCAGAAACAGACAGCGGTGAGGAATCGCGAGGGAAAGGGATGAAGACATTGAACGTTTGACACAGACAGAAAGCGGCAGTGGGAGAGACAGCAAACAAACGTACTGACACACATACAGACACTGACAGTGAGACGACATTACTATGACGGCTTAACTAAGAAAACGTTTTTACAAAGTTATGCGCTAAAAGTGCGCGAATATGTTCGCATTTCAAAATTTTTGGTGAGGAAGTCGGAATGAGTATTGAGGCAGCTGATTCCACACTTTTGTGTCAGAGGACATATTCGCCTTTTCTGTGCTCCAGCAGGAGCATTTTTCAGCTGGTTGTTCCTTGGTTGATCTCTTCATCTCCTTGCTGCAGATCAGATAAGGTACAGAGCGAATGTCCGGATCTAACTTTCCAACAATCAAATTAGCCTTCTCTATCGGTTGTCTAACCGACAGAGATCCATATATATGAATCACCTGTATATTTCCTTATCCTACTTAATGTATTTTCATGTAAAATATGTAAATAGCTCTTCCTCAATATGGATTCTATTGGAATGCTGCGCTGACAATATTTAGGTAGTCAGGTACTAACCTGAAATTATTTTTAGGTGCTATAAAACTAGCGATTCCGATCATAAATTGGCGTTATTCATGTATGTACAATTCTTCTTCTTCTTCTTCTTCTTCTTCTTCTTCTTCTTCTTATTATTATTATTCTGGTTTTACAATGTAAAGTACATTTTCCCACATTTTAACACGAATTATCTAGAGGAAAAGCTGGTAGAAGCTGACCTAGGGGAAGATCAGTTTGGATTCAGGAGGAACGTAGGAACCCGGGAGGCAATACTTACCTTACGTCTTATCTTAGAAGATAGATTAAGGAAAGGCAAATCTACATTTTTAGCCTTTGTAGATTTGGAGAAAGCATTTGACAATGTTGACTGGACTACACTGTTTCAAATTCTGAAGTCAGCAGGGGTAAAATACAGGGAAAGGAGAGTTATCTACAATTTGTACAAAAGCCAGACCGCAGTTATTAGACTCGAAGGGCATGAAAGGGAAGCATCAGTTGGGAAGGGAGTAAGACAGGGTTGTAGCCTTACTCCGATGTTATTCAATTTGTACATTGAGCAGGCGATGAAGGAAAGCAAGGAAAATTTTGGAATAGGGATTAAAGTTCAGGGGGAAGAAATAAAAACATTGCGTTTTGCTGATGACATTGTAATTCTGTCAGAGACAGCGAACGACCTGGAAGAGCAGTTGAATGGAATGGACAGTGTGTTGAAGAGAGCGTACAAAATGAACATTAACAAGAGCAAAACAAAAATAATGGAATGCGGTCTTAGAAAATCAGGCGATGCTGACGGAATTAAATTAGGTAACGAAACAATGAAGGTGGTAGATGAGTTTTGTTACTTGGGTAGTAGAATAACATGCGATGGTCGCAGTACAGAGGATATAAAATGCATCATGGCAATGGGAAGAAAAGCATTTTTGAAAAAGAGAAATTTGCTAACATCGAATATTAATTTAAGTGTAAGGAAGTCTTTTCTGAAGGCATTTGTGTGGAGTGTTGTCTTGTACGGGAGTGAAACATGGACGATAAGCAGTGCGGACAGGAAGAGAATAGAGGCTTTTGAAATGTGGTGCTACAGAAGAATGCTGAAGATTAGGTGGGTAGATCGCATAACTAATGAAGAAGTACTGAACAGAATTGGTGAGAAAAGGAATTTTTGGCATACCCTGACTAAAAGAAGGGATCGCTTGGTAGGACACATTCTTAGACATCGAGGAATCGTAAATTTATCATTGGAGGGAAGTGTGTGGGGTAAAAATCGCAGAGAGAGGCCAAGAGACGCGTATAGTAAGCAGATTCAAATAGATGTGGGTTGTCGTTCTTATGAGGAGATGAAAAGGCTTGCTCAGGATAGAGTAGGGTGGAGAGCTGCATCAAACCAGTCTCCGGACTGAAGACCATAACAATATTAGATTAAATGAAGTTACGAATTATTGTTCTCCACTCTTCTCTGTCCTCCCATAAGTCCTAGGGATGTTGTTCTTCCTCATTGCTGACTGAACTTCCTGCACCTGTGGTAGGTGGTCGTCGCTTTTTTCTTCTTCCGTTCGGTATCCAGTCGAGTATGCATTTTGGAAGCCTTTCTTGTTCCATTCTTCTGACGTATCCATACCATTTTAGATGTTTATGTTCGATGAATTCAATAATTGTATTTTTACATTTCATTTTTCCTTACTACTTATTTCTTATTCTTTCTCTTCTTGATATTCTTGATGAACGTCTCCAGAAATCCATTTCTGTAGCTAATAATATTGACTTCAGTTGTCATTTTGTTGTCCGCACTTCTGAACCATACGTAATAATGCTCCGAACTATTGTTTTATATGTCCTAATTTTGTTATGTACAATTCTAATGCCTTTATTTAATGGGGAACAAAATAGGTTTTTACCCTAAATCCGAGATCTACCGATTGCCTTCACGTCCCAGTGATGCTCCACACACCACTGCATGTTTCTGCACGTCAGTCTTAGATAGGCGGAGAAGTGAGCGATACTCATATAACCTATGCAGTGATAAGCCGCGACGGACTCTCTCCCCTTACAGTGTACAGGGACGAGGAGGACGCAGACGGGCCCAGCAATGCCATTCGGAAACGGCGTCGATGTTACGTGGGTGGTCGATCTGAACCGCCTCGTCGTGTTCTGCGGCCTTTCATGATCCGTTCGGCACACACGAGCAGCAGTATCCCGGATTGATAATAAATTTAGTTGGGAGGAGGACACCACAGAATTGCAGAAACGACTCAACAAATCTGTATTTTTAATACGAGTGTTATCAGACATAGGAGACATAAAAATAACAAAGCTTGCATACTTTGCTTACTTTCATTCCTTAATGTCACAGCCGGCCGCGGTGGCCGAGGGGACTGAGGCGCTTCAGTCACGGTCTGCACGGCCACTACGGTCGGGGGTTCGAATCCCCCCTCGGGCATGGATATTTGTGGCGTCCTAGTTCGTAAGTAGTTCATAAGTAGTTTGTAAGTTTAGGGACTGATGACCCCGTAGTTAAGTCCCATAGGCTTGACAAACATTTGAACATTTTTTTTAATGTCATATGGTATAATATTTTGGGGTAACTCTTCAAGTCAGTCAAAAGTCTTCAGAGTCCAAAAACGTGTAATACGTATTATTTGTGGAGTAAATTCACGGACGTCTTGTAGAAGCCTCTTCAAAGAACTGGGTATATTAACTACTGCCTCTCAGTATATTTATTCCTTAATTAAATTTGTCATAAATAAGATATCCTTTTTCCCAACAAACAGTTCAGTTCATACATACAATGCTAGAAATAAAAATAATCTACACAAGGATTTAAAAGCACTTACTTTAGTTCAAAAAGGGGTCCACTACTCAGGAACACACATTTTCAATAATTTACCATCAAGTATAAAAAATTTAGCTACAAATAAAGATCAGTTTAAGAGGAACCTAAAAGACTTTCTAGTGGCCAACTCCTTCTACTCCATTAGTGAATTTCTAAATTGTACCAAATGATGCATGCACTCATACTATATTACTGTTATTATATTGTCAGAAAAAAACCCTTAAAAATTTATGTATCTGTATTTATATTATAAGTGTATGTATTTGTATTTATATTATTAGTATTATGTTATTCAACTTTTAAATTTTGTTTCTTGACACTTTCCACATCCACGAGGATCCCCTCAATATGGATCTACGGTACAAATAATTAATCTAATCTGCATCACTTTCTCTCTTACCAATAACGCGCACTTTCCCAAAGTGACTGATTTGACGACTGTGCAGCAATGCCTCACTTGTATCGTGTTCGCGCGGAAACCGTTAGCTGCTCTGTCGCAGGCTGTCGACGACACCATAATTATGAATCGTACCTCAGGCACTCTGTCGCGAAACCTCCATTGTTGAGGTACTATGCAGGCCGCTGCCTCATGTCTCGGTTGCTATCCTGTTGTCCAGTATATCAGTTGTGTCTTCATCGTTGTACTGCTTGACAAAATAAGGTATAGTGAGAAAAATAGACGCCAGGCTGACATCCATTGGAAGGGAATTTAATTAAACTACGAAAAAAATGTGGGAGCCTTGGAGGATGGTAGAATTCCGACGAAGAACGTCGTGCTTCGTCAGGGGATTTTTCAGTATGCGCGAAAGTATGATGATGCACAAACTGTGCTGGCAGCCAGCACAAGGGTGGTGGTGTGGAAGTTCTCTGAGCAGGGGCGCTCAGGAGACCCACCCCCTCAGAAATATTTAGACGTACGCTAGGTGCAAAGCAATTTTCTACTTCTAATGTGTTTTCTTAATGAAATTCCTTCTTGATTATGATTAAATGTCAAGTGAAAAAGGGGAGAATTTTAGAACCAGCAGAGGAAGATCCACGTGACGATGATGATGCTTCAACTCTTCTAAAGCATAATAGATAGTGAACAGTTTAATAACATTTCTAAACCTGCATTTCTATAAAAATTTCCGTGTTGTTGTATATAGATCACAAAAAGGAACAGGTTTGAGCTAATTAACGTAGTCTAATTGCCATATATAACCACCGAGCAAGTATGTAAGTACAGTATGGCTGTGTCTGGGCTATTTTACAACAGAAAAGAATAGTCTCGATGTTAGTATCTTTGTTCGTAAACTTGTGAAAGTAATCAGATCCCTTCACATAGGAAAAAAAAAATCGCACTGACGTGTTTTACGGCCCACTTTAGTTTTGTAGTTTTATAAGTTTTTGCAAACATTTTGGACCAAAATAATAATCTAAATAATAAAAATTAATTAATAAGAGTGTCTGAAACCCTTTTAGGAAAAAAAATTAGAGGTGGGCTTCGAACCACTGACCTTCAGCGTCACAGTCCAACGCGTTGCCCACTACGCTGGTGCTAGCAGGTAGGAGCTGCGTTCTTTAATCTCATACTATTGATGGCCGTTGTTAACTGATGCTAATATGGCATTTGTAGACACTAGATTATCATTTATCGTACGGAGAACAACGTGTTTTTGTCAATTATTCAGTGTGCCATTGCTTTGAAATGACAACGTGTAAGTTAGAATAAGAAAATTATCAAATACTCAACGCAAGATGGTGTACGCCAGAGAGTTCTGGGCGAGGAATGTCACGTGACGTCTGCGAACGGCTGGTTTTCGTTTTTTGTTTTTTGTTTGTATAGTCTATTACTTAACTACGGGGTCATCAGTCCCTAAACTTACAAACTAGTTATGAACTACCTAAGGCTAAGGACGGCACAAATATCCATGCCCAAGGGCCGTGCAGACCGTGACTGAAGCGCCTCAGTCCCCTCGGCCACCGCGGCCGGCTGGTTTTCGTTAATTCAATGGAGTGTGTCAAAACTCCGACATTTTTGCAAATATCTCTCAAACAATAAGAGATATGAAAAAAACGTAAGGGAGCTAAGTTGTAGAGACTTTTCCCCGCTACCAATTAGGTTATTCAATTTTCGTGTCAGATAAACGGTTCGTTTGCAATTACAATTCTATTACAAACGGCTTTTTTAGGTATTACTACCGTATTTTTTGTCCTAATAATTTGAAAAAGGGAGGTTCTGGTCTCTGGCGGCCTACAATTATCTCTTTAAAATTTGGTGTTGATCGGTTGAACGGTTCGTCTTAAAAACAGGAAACACGGTACGGACAGACAGACATCCCAAAATCGCCGCTATTTTTGCAAATATCTCTGAAACGATACGAGATAAAAAACACAAGAGCGCAAAGTTGTAGAGAATTTTCTCTTCTACAAAATCGGTTATTCAATTTCCGTGTCAGATGAATGGTTAAGCCGTTATTTTCATTTAAATTTCGAGCTGTCAAACAACGATCTCAAAGGCCCACTTTTAGTGTTACTACCGTAACCTAAAGTGGGCCAATACATCGAATGATTGTAGCAGGTTGGGTGACAGGAAGTTTAGTAGACTCACGGCGGTTTTAGGGTTTCAGAAGAACCACAGCTGCCGGAGGGTATCAAAATGGAGGGGGTGGCGGGGTTTACAGAGAGTATAGGAGGCAGACAGAAACTGACTAGGGGAGGGAGCGAAATTGAGCGGGCTGCCCCAAGTTGAAGGCGATCAGAGACTAATCGCTGCCAGTGTTTGAATCTACGTAATGAACAGTGATGTGGCAGGACGTACGGTTCTCCATGTCGTTAACAATGGCTCTTCGATTGCTCAGAGTTATACATACGAGATTCTTCGACCTTTTGTTATGCCTTATCTGACGTCAGAGAAGATGGATTCCGTTTGATGGACAATAACGCTCGTCCCCAACGAGCTGCACTGGTGGACAACATGCATGAAATTAAGGTAATTGAACGAATTGAGTGGCAAGGTTGTGCAACAGACTTCGCAGCCGCACCAGCACCGCCGACAACGGTTGCAGAGCTGGATATTGCACTCATGGAAGAATGGCCAAATATCCTTCAAAAGCTGATTCATAATCTCTTACTGGCCATGCCACGCAGCTGTGCAGCTATACTGACCGTCTGCGGTAATCGTACACCATATTAAAGACTAACGAGAATGACTTTTCACCATTACGGTAACCACTGGTGCCTCGCTCGAAAACATTAAGTAAAAAGTTGAGACAGCATTATATCGTACTGTACCTCAAATGAATTGTAACCAATACCTGAATTAAATTGCTTACCATATGTATATTGTGTATGATGCTCAGCTGATCCCCCAGTTGTTCCGAGCATTGTGGAAGTACCGTCTGCCAATATAAGGCGTCTAGCTGAGTGTAAACGTAGGTCATTGCGGTAAGTGCACTCCCCCCCCCCACTTCTTTTTTTGGTAGCAGATAACTGAAGATGCCTTCCATACTTTCTTCTCAGGGGCATACATAAATTGTTGTTTGCGGTTTGTGTTGCAATTGTAAATGTTGAAGCAGTTTCAGCTGCTGATATTGTGTTCTTGAGGATGCTGATCTGAATGAACGTCTTCCCCTAGATTTACAAATTAATCACGCCACTGCCTCTTCTTCACGTGTTAAGGTAATTCTCGATATAATTCAAAGTTTCACTAGTGATGGATTGGCTTTTTCTATTGCTTTTTAATTTACCTGTACACTTTCTCAGCGTTAATTTCTTTGAGTGCTAGGACGGATGAAATTTTAAACAGCAGGGGGGGGAGGCGGGTATGATGACTTGTTCCTAACGTCATTATCAGTGAAAGACTAGTAGAATAGCGGTGAAACGACTTGGTAATGTCGAGCAGGTTGCAGCCTTGCTATATGAAGTGACGTTGCTGTGTGTAAAAAGTTGCTCGTTTAAATAAATAACTGCGTAATAAATCATTCCTGCGCTCTTGACATTGAAGTGTATTATACAGATGTATTGCTTGGTTGCCAAGTAGAGAAGCGCCAGTTTTCAAATCCAACGTTCCAGTGTTTTCTCTTTTTTTCCCGACTTTTCTGTTAAGTCGTACAGTTGTGCGTAAATGCGAAAAAGTCAAACATTAAGTGTAGCTCCCCTTACATCTGAGTAAGTCATTGCGAAGGTCGAAGAAAGGCAACGACGTACTTATCTGCGGTAGCATAGGGATGGCAGTTTCCGCCTATACAGGTTCCTTTTTCCTCTCCAATATAGCCTTACTGTTAAAACCGCCTGAGATAACCGATTTTCTTCTTTCTATTGCCATTATTTCCAGTAAGAAATGTTCAAAATCAAAAGTTGAAAAATTTTAAGACTTATTCAGGCTTTTGTATTTGACTTCTCTTCAAGATGTGCAGAATCAAAATATGTGGTCAAATAGAAAACTGAAAGAAATCTTAGTTCATCTATGTATGTTGCTGTTACCGAAAAGTAATGCCGGGTTGAACATTACAATGTTTTCTCCTATTAATTCTGAATCTCTGCTCAAAAATCATGTTGTATTCGTGGATCACAATACTGTGAACAGTCAGTACTAAAGGGTGAAACCTAAAAGTGGCGAATTATGTCTTTCATGTTACGTTTGCCGTTTCCAAGGGCTACTAACAGATATAGGCACAAAATATACACACATGCAACAGAAAAGATTTTTCTTAAAGTTTTAACCAACATATTTTTAACGATACAGTAGTAAAAACAGTCAACATCACTAGATATCTCATTTATTAAAATGGCGGAAATGTGGGAAATGAGTATAACTTTTTTTAAATTATAACAAAGCATTTAAAACCATTACTGCAGAAAGTGGCTATACCGGTATTTCTACCCGGTTATTGGCAGTATACACCGTGAGGTGGCCTGCTGAGTATTGATGAAGATGTAGATCTTACGTTAATCCATCCAGGTGATGCCATTAATTATGAATTATGCCTGTGTCATAATGAAATAATACAGAACTTGTACAGAGCGAGAAGGCACGGCTGTGAGAGGAGAACGTGGGTGCAGATCCTCATCTGGCCATCCAGATCTAGATTTCCCAAATGGCTGGTTGGCTCCTTTGAGAACACCGCCTTTTTCTACACCCGACACGACCTTGTGCTTCGTCTCTAATGGTCTCGTCACCTACAAAACATGAAACACAAGACTTTCATAGTACCTATTATTTTGTAATAAGGACTACCATAGCTTATATATTTCTGTTCAGATTTCTTCAAAACTCTTGAAAATTCGTTCCCGTCTCATTAGCTGTATTTTATTCTACATTAGAACCACAACCGGTTTCGCACCATTATGAGTGCATCTTCAGTTTGCTAGTTCTTATTCTGTAGGGCCACAAGAGTTACGCAGCCCAATCGTGTTCTAGTTGTAAGCCCTTTCTGTGACAGTAGATAGATTTGATAATAAAGCCATTGTTGCAAGATCAGAAAATCAAACAAAAGTAATGTACATTGCTGTTTAAAATGTCAATCGATAAAATGATCGTAGCTGTGGAGTGGTTGATCGCTCTAAGGCGCCTTGCTGCGGAGCGCGTAGTTGATCGCCATCGGAGGTTCAAGTCGTCCCTTGGGACACGCGCGTGTGTGTGTTAGCATTGGTTGCCTTAAGTAGTTTGTAAGCCTGGAGACTGATAACCGCAGCAGATAATCTTCTTATAGATTTACAGACATTTGAATTTTGATAAAATGATTCAGTAGGTTCCCCTAGAGGGCGTTAATTTTAAATTTCATAACTCACCCCTATGTTATTCTACATTTTTATCGGCGATCCTAATGAATGACTTTATCCACTGACACTTTTTGTTGATATTGACGTGGAAAGGATTTATAACTAGAACTTTGGTGCTGTGCAAATTTCTTATTGTCCTTTGAAATAGTAGCTACCGTCTTGAAGACGCACTTTCTACGGTGCAAATTCGGCTGTGGACCTCACAAAGGATCTGAATACAACTAATGTTGAACGGATTTTCATTTATTTTACAATAAATTTTTAAAAATATTTTTAGACAGTTTATGCACGAATGTTGAAAATTTCTGAACAAAACTGTTTCATAGTGCTGAGTGTGTTCTTTGACTTCTTGTATACTGACCGGTAGTGGACAGAGGAACGTGGCGTGATATTGTGGTGATTTTTCTTTGACGGATCAATGTCATTGCCTAAGGTGACTTCTCACTTACGTCCTGCGTGAAATTGCCTCAAAAATTCTCTCAATTGAAAAGTGATTATCGTTAGGAAGTAACGGAAATATTATTTCAATATTACACTCAGTCATTCGCTTAGTCTGTATCATAAATGAAACTATATCGCCAATAGCGATTCTTCGGCGAGAGGCAGCCGACGGTATAATTGCGTTGGTGACGTAAAGGACGTCGATAAGTCGCTAATGAAGTCGGAGATAACCTGATAACCACTGCAGCCGACTCTGGTTGTTTAGAAAGCCGAGCGGCTGGCAGACTCGCTTCCAGATGGATGCAGCGTCGAGGTTTGAGTTGATTTCAACGTTCAGACCGAGAACCAGAAATAAATGCGTTTATTCTGATTATCTGCTGTCTTTCATGAGCTGGAACTCCACGTGAATTATTGTTCTTCGAAAGGAAATTGTCAATATTGAATATGAAGGGCCTTTTTATTTTTGGGCTAAAATCTTGCAAATGCGATATTTTGACGACTGTGCCTTATCCGCAAAAACAAAAGTGGCTGACATTTACTACTTTATTATTATTATTATTATTATTATTATTATTATTATTATTATTACAAGTACTAAAAATCTATAGGTGAGGCCAATCATCATCATAACCCTTTTTATACTAGAAAACCTATGTAAATTCTCAGGTGTAAACTTACGTAAGGGCTTTCTGTTCGAACCTCTTGTAATTGAGAGTCGGACCTTCCATCTGTATAAGTAATAGTGACTTCCAGGCAATTCTAGGTAACAGTTTATCTTCTCAATTATTTTATTCGGAATATGTTTAGATATACATAGTGTTACGTATTTCAAATGAGGAATAGGTATTTCTATACAAAAAAACAAAAACAAATTGGAGATGATCTTGAACTGTCGACAAATTTTCTTTATAGTGGTTACGGGTAGTTTTTAATGAAACGTACGATCTTAAAAACATTTTCAAAATACCGATAGATTTAAGTAAATCTAAAACTGTTCATAGTGAATTGTTTAGATAATTATGTTGCAAGTTGCTATTTCTAAATTCAGCAAGTATATTTCGTTTCTCCTGTGGTTTTGTTTAACCGTTCCTGAGCGAGGCAGGCATGGTTGCTAAGTCTGTAATTCGATTCAAATTTTAGTACATGTATGGGACTGAACTGCTTTGGTTATTAGTCCCTAGGCTTACAAACTATTTATACTATGTTAAACTAACGTAAGGATCACACACACACACACACACACACACACACACACACACACACACACACACACAGGACTCGAACCTCCCTCCGACGGAGAGCAACCGCGTGCTTCGTAGCAAGGCGCCTTAGATAGCTCGGCCACTCCACCGCGGCTAACGAAAATCTCCTTGAAATATATGTAGAGGGCCAAGCAAGTGAAATACTTACATAAAAGAGAGAAAGTTTCTAGTCCCTCCAGCTCTGGCTTAGGCACGTTGGAGTGCATTATTAAACTTCTATTGCAGATATGACACAACTGAAACAGAATGTCATCATGGAATTCATTTCTGGTGTCGGGTTTTGGGGAACTTTTGCATACATCGTGCGACTTAACGTTGCCCGTATGTGTTGCCAAAACACATTGGTCAAACACAACTTATACATATTGGGTTATGTATGGCTCTGTTCAAGAAATATAACTAGATATCGTCTCAGGGTCGAACTACACGTCTGCTTTCATGCCCAGCAACTACATTACCAGCAGATAGCCCCTTGTACCTGTGATCCTGCAGTCAACACCCTACGCATAGGTTAACATTTTCGAAACAATAATTAAATATAAAGATAAGTAACCAATTAATAACAGAGGTTTTATCTAAAGTGGACAAATTGTGTAAGCTGCGCTAGGTACACTATGTGATCAATCGTATCCAGACAGCTGGCTGATAAAGGCATAAGTTCGTGGCGCCCTCCACCGATAATGCTGGATTTCAATATGCTGTTGGTCCACCCTTAGCCTTGATGACAGCTTCCACTCTCGCGGGCATGCGTTCAGTCAGGTGCTGGGAGGTTTCTTGGGGAATGGTAGCCCATTCTTGACGGAGTGCTGCACTGACGTATCAATGTAGGGCGGTGAGGCCTGGCACGAAGTCAGCGCTCCATAACATCCCAAAGCTGTTCTATTGGATTCAAGCCAGGTTTTTGTGCAGGCCAGTCCATTACAGGGATGTTATCGCCGTCTAATCAAAACAATTTTCAGTGCCTATATGTATAGAAGGTGTTACAAAAAGGTACTGCCAAACTTCCAGAAAACACTCCTCACACACAAAGAAAGAAAATATGATATGTGGACATGTGTTCGAAAACGCTTAATTTCCATGTTAGAGCTCATTTTATTACTTCTCTTCAAATCACATTAATCATGGAATGGAAACACACAGAGTGACTTCAAACACTTTGTTACAAGAAATGTTCAAAATGTCCTCCGTTAGCGAGGAGACATGCATCCACCCTCCGTCGCATGGAATCCCTGATGCTCTGATGCAGTCCTGGAGAATGGCGTATTGTATCACAGCCGTCCACAATACGAGCACGAAGAGTCTCTACATTTGGTACCGGGGTTGCGTAGGCAAGAGCTTTCAAATGCCCCCATAAATGAAAGTCAAGAGGGTTGAGGTCAGGAGAGCGTGGAGGCCATGGAATTGGTCCGCCTCTACCAATCCATCGGTCACCGAATCTGTTGTTGAGAAGCGTACATTTCGTCGACTGACATGTGCAGGAGCTCCATCGTGCATGAACCACATGTTGTGTCGTACTTGTAAAGGCACATGTTCTAGCGGCACAGGTAGAGTATCCCGTAAGAAATCATGATAACGTGCTCCAGTGAGCGTAGGTGGAAGAACATGAGGCCCAATCAACAAATCACCAATTATTCCTGCCCAAACGTTGACAGAAAATCTGTGTTGATGACGTGAATCGAGGAAGTACAGTACATACTAATGAAACAATTGGGTATTTTGAAAATTGTCTGCACGAATTACTTCAATTTACATTTAAAGAGAAATACTAAAATGAGCTCTAACATGGAAATTAAGCGTTTCCGGACACATGTCCACATAACGTTTTGTGCTTGTTGCCGACGGTTGTCCTGGGTCTCGGTGGCCGAGTAGAGAGAGACCGACACAGGAATAAAGGATGCACGCGTGTGCAGGTGCGGAGGTGACCAGCCAGTGGGACAGCAGAAACTAGAAACACTAAGCTAAATTAGTATAAGAGATATATTTCATAGAGAATACATTACTTAACTTGGAGAGCAGCAGACGTGTAGAATGATGATACATAGTTTAGATAGAGGCCTGCCTACTGATGATTCCTAGTGCCTATCCGATAGCCAAGTCTTGACTGGTGCCTATCTGATTCCCAAGTGAACAATGCAGCAGTCGTGGCCACGAGCGGAGTTGCAGCAGATGGCGCTCGTGGCTCACGTCGGCGGCGAAAGTACGTGGCGCGCACTTCATACTTGCGCGACAGCACATAACGTATTTTATTTCTTTGTGTGTGAGGAATGTTGGCAGTACCTTTTTGTAACACCCTGTATATCGAGCGAATTTGCCTTAGACCGTCCAGATTTAGGAATTAAGCGATTTCCATAAATCGCTCCAGGCAAATGTCTCGATGTCTTCGAAAAGACACGGCAGATTTCTTTCCCTCATCCTTACCTATAAATCCTAGTGAGAGTTCCGTCTCTGATACGGAAGCTGTGGACTGGACGTTAAACCTTAATATTCCTGAAACTTCCTGGCAGATTAAAATTGTGTGCCGGAACCGGGACTCGAACCTGGGACCTTTTAATCTGCCAGGAAGTATCATATCAGCGCATACTCCGCTGCAGAGTGAAAGTTTCATTCTGGAAACATCCCTTAGGCTGTGGCTAAGCCATGTCTCCACCATCTCCTTTCTTTCAGGATTGTGCTAGTCCTGCATGTTTCGCAGAAGAGCTTCTGTGAAGTTTGGAAAGTAGGAGACGAGGTACTGGCGGAAGTAAAGTTGTGAGGCGTCATCGTGAGTCGTGTCGGGATAGCTCAGTCGGTAGAGCGCTTGCCCGCGAAAGGCAAAGGTCCCAAGTTCGAGTCCCAGTTCCGGCACACAATTTTAATGTGTCAGGAAGTTTCATATCAGCGCACACTCCGCTGCAGAGTGAAAAGTTTCATTCTTAATATCCCTGCCTTCCGCGCGGAAAGAACAGCTGTATTTAGTGAATGCGCGGTGACGAGGGACGTAGCGTCGGGAGCAGCTTGGTGGGCAGAACAGGCAGCCTGGTAAGTGCGCCGGCTCACGCACCTGGCGATGCAGCGGCGCCAAATGAACCCCGCAGAAGCCCCGCTGCTGCTGCTGCTGCTGCTGCTGCGTGTCCCACGAGCTACGCAGAAGCCCCGCTCCAGCCGTAATTAAGGCCGTTTCGAAGTAGGCCCGTCCTAATGTTCTTTTCTCCGGAACGGCTCCAACGCTACCTCTGTACGCATTTACGTTGAAATCGCGTTTAGCGGGAATCTTCATTTGGAACATTGGTGTTGAAAAGAGAGGAGTGCCTGACTCGCTGAATCATCGTTTTGTTGATGACAGAGTTCACGAGAATCATTGCGGAGACAAAACTACTCCTCTCGTTAAAACTTGTATGCGCAGCACTGATGGATAGTTTTAAGCAGATTAATCGAATGTACGTCCAAAAACTTTTAAGTGTTGTCAAGCTGTTATGGGCTCCAGTCACCAAAAACTGACGTTACTCGTTCAGTTCTCGGTTATCGGATGTTTATCCACTATGCCCGATTCCGTAATGTGGGATTTTATCGTATCTTATGTGCCGCTAAAGGATATACACTGGTCAAAACAATTACGGCATCAGTTTAGACATCGAAGTTCTTAAGTATTGTCATCGGCAGAATGAACTGAAATGGATCTCCGTGTTTCTGTCGGTTCTGCAGAGAGGAGACAACATTACGGCAACCGATTAGATTAGTTTTTGTTCCGTCGATCCACGTTGAGGGGATCCTCGTGGATGTGGAACATGTCAAGAAAAAAATTTACAAGCTGAATAACAGATGATGATGATGATGATGATGATGATGATGATGATGATGATAATAATATAAATATAGATACATACATTTTAAGTGTTTTTTTAGCTGATAATATAATAATACTAATAAAATATGAAAACCGATACATGCATCATTTGTTACAATTTAGAAATTCACTAATGAAGTAGGAGTTGGCCACAAGAAAGTCTTTTAGGCTCCTCTTAAACTGATCTTTATTTGCAGCTAAATTTCTTATAATTGATTGTAAACTATTCAAAATGGGTGTTCCTGAGTAGTGGACCCGTTTTTGAACTAAAGTAAGTGCTTTTAAGTACTTGTGTAGATCATTTTTATTCCTATTATTGTATGTATGAGCTGAGCTGTTTGTTGGGAAAACGGATATATTATGACAAATTTCATTAAGGAAAAGGGCTGTAGTTAATATACCCAGTTCTTTGAAGAGGCTTCTACAGGACGTCCGTGAATTTACCCCACAAATAGTACCTACTAGACGCTTTTGCACCCTGAAGATATTTGACTTAACATGAAGAGTTACTCCAAAATATTATACCATATCACATTATGTAATGAAAGTAAGCAAAGTATGCAAGCTTTGTTATTTTTATGTCTCTTACGTCTGATAATACTCGTATTGAAAATACTGATTTGTTGAGTCGTTTCTGCAGTTCTGTGGTGTGCTACTCCCAACTAAATTTATTATCAAGCTGTAATCCCAGGAATTTAATACTGTCAACCTCTCCTATCTGCTCTTCTTCATACTTAATGCATATGCTGGCGGGAAATCTCTTACACCGAGATAGTGATGATAACAGAAAGTTGCTGCAGAGGGGATTTGCGTTGGGTTTACTCTGCCAAACGAATGGAACAAGCAGCTGGGTTGAGATAGTGTAGTGAGCAGGTAGTGCAATGCAACGACAACGTGACTTACCAGAAGCTATGCCATGGAAAGCCATAAGAAGGTTCTAAGTGGGACAGGCATAGAGGGAGATGGCTGCAGATATTTGAGTGTACGAAAGTGTAATTTCCATTATATGAATTCGATTCAACACAAAGGGAACGTAAAAAGAAGGCAAGGCCAAGATTGTCCGCGGATAACAACAGAAAGAGACGACAGTTATCTAAGTTGACAGCCCTTTTAGACAGCAGGCTGAATGCAACTCAGCTGCAACTCACCATCCAGGCAGCAAAATGGCGCTCAGTATCAAATGTTCAAATGTTTGTAGAGCTTTTATGGGACTTAACTACGAGGTCATCAGTCGCTACACTTTCAAACTACTTATGAACTAGCTAATACTAAGGACGGCACAAATATCCATGCCCGAGGGGGGATTTGAACCCCCGACCGTAGTGGCCGTGCAGACCGTGACTGGCTCGCCGCAGACTCCTCGGCCACCGCGGCCGGCACGCGCAATATCAACGTAAACATTCTGTGCACTGAGGCCTATGGTGTGTGTCCCATTTACACCACGACACCGTTTAGCCTGCAGAAACTGTGCGGAGACACACCAGCATTGGAGATGTAAGGAATGGCGCCAGGTTCTGTTCACAGGTGAGTCAAGATTTTGTGTTCAGCCGGACGATCGTCGTTCCCTCATCTGGAGAGAACGTGAAACTCTGAACAGTACTGATTATATGCAGGAAACATGTTTGTGGATGAATGGTGTGGGAGGAGTCAGTGTTGGCTGACGTACGGAGATCTATGTCGTTGCAAAATTGCACTTTGACTGCTCGAGCTGAAAGACAAGATCCTACACCCTTTTGTTGTGCCCTACTCTGGTGCCATAGGAGATGGGTTCCTTCTGATGGACGATAACGGTTGTCCCTACAGAGCTGCACTGGTGGACAACATACTTGAAGCTGATGGAATTGAAAGAACGGAGTGGCCAGCTTGTTCACTGGACTTAGCCAATTGAGCAGGTCTGGGATGCACTTGGCAGACGCATTGCAGCCAGGCCAGCACGTCCCACAACGGCTGCAGAGCTGGATATTGCACTCGTGGAAGAATGGCCAAATATCAGTCAAGGGCTGACTGATAACCTCGTACTGTCCATACCACGCAGGTGTGCAACTGTACTGACCGTCCAAAGTGATAACACACCATACTAGAGGGCAACCAGAATGACTTTTGACTATTATGATAGGTCCATTTTGCTCTAAGTAAACCTCAAGTAGAGAGTTGAGACAGCAAAACATAGTACTGTATCGCGCACACACATTACAACTGTAACCTATATTTGAATAAAATACGTTGCCGAATGTAAATTGTGTATGATATCTCAGCTGAGACCCTAATTACTTTGAGCATTATAGTCATGTGCAGGCGAAGCAAAGCTGCGTGAGTTTCTGCAGTTGGTTTCTTGTATAACTTTATTTCGTGATATAACAATATTTATCAGCAGATTGTTGGAAAATTATTGCCGGCCGCGGTGGCCGAGGGGACTGAGGTGCTCCAGTCACGATCTGCACGGCCACTACGGTCGGGGGTACGAATCCCCCCTCGGGCATGGATGTATATCTCGTCTTTAGTATAAGCTAGTTCATAAGTAGTTTGTAAGTTTAGGGACTGATGACCCCGTAGTTAAGTCCCTTAAGCTTAACAAACATTTGAACATTTTGAAAATTATTCTTCAAAATTGTTTTATTTTTAATACATGTTTAAAAGTATCGTTTTTGTGCTTCGCGTGAAAACAGTTGCCCGAATTAACATCATTACGAGCACAGTAATTACTATGGGGCAGGGTGCAGTTGCACCCAATCGGAAGTGGAACCATAGACGAGCGCCGAGAATAGCCAGCTTCTTTTTTTCCTTGGAAGCACAGTGAAACGGGCGTCCTGTTTTTCGTATGTGTTATTGGAATTCTAGACGGTTGTTCTCTCAGAACTCCGCGGAATCGAGATCTCTCAATTCTCTTTTCTCTGATTATCCACCATTTCTTCAGATTCTGTGCCGTGAGTTTCTTATTACTTACGAGAGACGATTTTGTTTCATTTTTTACTCAAGTTTCTCAGATTAAGCATGAATACTTTATATTGTGTGTTTCTTTTGATTTCTGTAATTTATATTCTATCTGTAACGTTTCTTCCGCGTTCGTTACACCGAAAGAATTTCTTGCTCTTTATTTTTGACGCAAGCAATTTGGGTTACGGACTTCACTTTCCAGTTCACGGTCAGTGATGAAACATTTCGCGACTACCTACCTTCAGTTTTTAAGGCCTCAGACTTGTGCAAGTGGTTATATAGGGCCACCGCACTCACTTCGGCCCGCGATCGGAATTTAACATCATATCACACACAAACAAAATATCTGCCAAGGAGACCACATGGCTATTATGTTACTTCTGAATGTGAAAATATTTTGCTATCACCCACCTACATAGTGACACATGACCATGCCAATAAAATAAGAGAATGGAACGGTAGAGGAAGGTTAATGAAACCTCTGCCAGGCACTTAAATGTGATTTGCAGAGTTTCGATGTAGATGTAGTTCAGAGCAAAAATAACTATCAGCTAAAGCCATTCGACGCAACTTTCAAAAATTCTCGAGAAAATTGACTTTGAAGTTTTGCAAGTACATCTAAGTACCAAATAATGAAAACATTTGCAACATTTGTCGGTGTAGCTCAGGTGGTAGCGTTCTAGCTTTGCACCCATAGGGTGGTTGTTTCGAATACAACAGTGACATTTGTTTTCTTTCTTTCTTTGAGTTCGAATACTTACACAATTCTTATATCTAATGGTAATTTTTATGAAAAATGCGCATATTTTGTTTGCAATTGTCTGTATTTTATAAAAGGTTGTTAATAATGATAGGTGCAATAAAAAACAAGTTAATTTTTTTGCAGTATTGGCTTAACTATTAGTTGACGACGGTAGTCTTTCATTGTTAACTTCGTGAAGAGCTACGACTCTGTTTTGGAAAGTCATCTCCATAGTTACAAATGGCTTTCCAAGCAGCTAACCTACTCAACCATCGTTTTCGGTGGCGACAAGGTGTTCAACTCGTCTACATACACATAAACAAACAAAATTATATATTTCAATATGTTTTATGTAAATGAATTCGAAAAACAAACGGAAAAAAATATTTGTCAAGGCGGGATTCTCACCACCAGCTCTATGCTTGAGGTCAGAACGTTACCACCTTTTTCTTTTGACAATATTTATTTTCCTCATGTACATATTTCACCTGAGCTACACCGACGTACCCTCTGTCTGTTTTAATTATTGGTACTTTCATGTACTTGTAAAATTGAAAGTCTATTTTCTCGATAATATTTGAGACTTGGGAGAAATGGCTTTGGCTGATTTATTTTAAGTTCTGAACTTCACATACCATAAATATAAAGAAATTCTAAAGTCCTATATATTCATGTGCTCTCCGTGTGAGTCCCGATTCGATCTATTAACTCGTGCCATGGACGTCGTTGCATCTCCAAAGTAGTTTCTCACCTAACAGCAAAATATTAGATTACTTCATTAATAATACGCCGTTTTCAGTCCCAATATTTCGTCTTTGTTTTTAATCCAATGAATGGTTGAAGTATAAATTATATTTTTAATGACAACAATGACGTTTTTGTGTGTGTTTCATCTACTTCAGCTTATCACTTGGTAGAACGTTTTCATGTTCTGTTTTGATGGAAAAAGTTCCACATTCGCTTTTACACTTCCAAATATTTAAATACTTGTAGATGTACTAAATTATTTGTAATTCAGAGATATTAAAGCAACCATCGTTATTATATTAGTTTAACTAAACAGGCGTATTAAAAATAAACCAAAGTAAAATTACTGGGAGGTATTGCGGTTCAAGTTTGTTTTTATGTTCTTAGATTTATAGCACCAATTTTAGTATGTTTGTGTATTTAGTGGCTCAAACGTTACGTAATATAATTGTATTTTATCTCTAATGTAAAATAAAGTAGTTTGTGTTTTAACATGATTCATCCTGGAATTTAAAATTAAATTTGCATCAGGACAATGACAAGTGTGTCATTTCAAGGTTGGACTAAAATTGGGAAGTTTTTCTTTTTTTCTTTTTGGAACAGTTCACACGAGGAGTAGGCCTATTTTGTTATGACGTTAAAGTAAAAACTAAATAATTGTTGGCTAATTTTGTCTGACGAGTGTGAATATGGTGATGTCCAAGTATACATGCCCTTGTGATGTTGATAAATTATTATTTTTGAAAAATCTTTCTGAATTCAGCAGTTTTTACAAAGACATTGTTGACGATGAAATGGAAACTGCTTGAGTGTGTCTTACTGTGAAAGGGAGTAAATAATTGAAACTGAAGATTTCTTAAAAATAATCCAGTAGTTGACAAAGTATTTTGATCATTTTAACTGTACTTTTATTATTAGCTTCAACACTGATAATGACGCTAGTCAGCCCCATTAAGTTTCCGAAGGACAGGCGGCCGAGTGTGGGCTCTTTCATCTTTAATTGACGTAACGGCTTGTAGCGCCTTTTGTTTTAAAAAGAACTACTAATTGTTACCACGAGATGGGCCGTTTGTGAGCAACTAATTACTTGAGTTGAGGGCGACATTTATTTCTCACTTGATGAATTTACGACCTTGTAAGTCTCGTCTTTGCGAAAGCCGCAGTGAAACATGGTTCATTAGTTTTTACAGAAAATACTGTTCCTGCTAACAGGGAGTGGAGAGTGCTTAACGAACAAGAAGGGAGCTAGCTGCGTGGATTATCGATTCGGTAACTGCTCTGACGTATAGGGTTTTGTAAATGCTAAGGCTGTACAGCTAATGTGTTTCCTTACGTTACTAATAAAATATTCAAATATTTATTACAAGAATTAAAAAAATAACACTTTTTAGTTTTCTTCATAATCAGCAGTCACATTATAGCATTTTACCTGTATTCCATGACATGGTGTCGACGGGACGCAAAACTCTTAACCTTCGTTTCAAAGCATTTCTAATGAGTCGACGAAGCCCCTCTCCATAAAGTTCTGCTGCTACGAAATGCAGCTAGTGCCTGAAAGCTTCCTGATCCTTTCAAGAAATAATCAAATGTTTGTAGATCTATGCGACTTAACTACTGCGGTTATCAGTCCCAAGGCTTACAGACTACTTACACTAACCTAAGGAGACACACACACACACACAAACAAACGCGCGCGTCTGAAGGAGGACTCGAACCTCTGACGGGTACCAACCGCACACTCCGCGACAAGGCGCCTTAGAGCACTCGGGCATTCTACCGCGCCTTGATGTTGCCTTCAAGAACCAAAGCTGTAAGATTAGTGATACCTTGTCATGTGCTTGAAAATATGGAAATCACTTGTAACAACGTACATGCTGTAGGGTGAAGTTTAAAAACGTCACATCTAGATTCTTGTATTTCCTGGAGTCCATCGAAAAGGAATAAATTGGTTTCTTCAAGTTTTTTTGAAGCTTAAGGGACTTAACTGCGGGGTCATCAGTCCCTAAACTTGCAAACTACTTACGAACTACCTCATACTAAAGACAGCACAAACATCCATGCCCGAGGGGGAATTCCAACCCCCGACGAGGAACGGCTTCCATTCGCTCGGCCGCTCCGCCGCGGCAAATCGGTTTGTTTGTGCACATTACGTGTGGTCTATGGTGAGCTTTATACGGCTTACAAAATCACCAAATATTCATAGGTTGTTCCTAAGAAAATAACGAAAAACCGTGTTTTTTATGTACTAAAATCACGTTTCCTATTCATTACAAATGTTCAATGTTGTAACGATACTGCTGACCCCCCCTCATCTCAATGTTATCGTACGATACCATCTGCGTCGGACCCGGAATCGTGTGGTTCAGTTGTGATATATGTTGCGTGTGAAGTTAAAAACGTAATAGCCAGCCTAGGAATCAGTGTAGGACAGTGTCTAGTGATACTGTGATTAAAACAAGTGATAGATTTCATTAATTAAGAGATTCATATAGTTTCTTTCCAGAAAGTTCTGTAAACAATACTTTTGTCATTGTACATTATTTCAATAAATAGACAGACGAAGGGTAAAAACTTTTGTAAAACATAAAGAAATGAAAGTAAATAGCATTTTATATATGTTAGGCTAATAAACAAGTTGTGTAGACCAGCTAATTGTGTAATTAATGATGTACTCGAGATTTGAATATTGTATTTCTTTGTATATATTGACTCACTTGAGATTTAGAATCTAGTTTGAGAATTGCCAAGATAATGGATAGCTCAATATATGTTAGGAACATGTGTGATGTACTCGTTAACAAATTAATTGATATTTAAGATCGCACTTTGTTGTCAACAGAAAGATCGGAAATTTCGTCTTAAAAAGATAGGTGCGATCTAAAATTATTGTGTGTATAGTTTTCATTTTTATTGTGATTATTTTTGTGAACATGAAATGTTTTTCTGTTATGTTTGTTAATTGTAAATCAGTATATTCTATTGTTATGAACAATACTTAATGTAACATCATTATTGCCGATGTTATATATTTGCCTCACCGCCTTGCGTGAGGGGGTTCGAGTTTGAGTCGTTTGTCAAGTGCTCTGGATGTCACTCTGTGTTTTGACAATGGAAGTACTGCCAGCTAACTTCTGATGTCTTGAATATGTATTGTTTTGGTAGAGAAGTTTGAGTCAGATTAAAGAAGAAGTGAAAATTGTACATATCGACTATTTATTTCTACCACGACGCCCCAGGAGAATAATGATGCAGTGAGCAGAACCCCCATACATCGTAATCTTAAAAAGCTGAGTATCGGTAGAATAGACTGTAATATACTTTAATTATATTAAATTGTTACAATGTGTATAAACCTATTGGACCAAACTGCTATGGTCATGAGTCCGTAGACTTTCAAACTAATTAAACTGACTTACAGTAAGGACAACACACACATCGAAGGAGTCGAACTTCCGGCGGGACGGGCTGCCCAGTTCGTAGCATGATGCCTTAGACTACGCGACTGCTCCTGCGCGGCTATTCATTACAAATTGTCGAAATTTTTACCGTGTGTTCTTAAGATGACATTCTCAATATACTTTTTATAGTTTTCCGATATCGTTATCAAGATCCAGAGCTTCAAACTGATCGCACTTTTGCACAAAATCACAAAAACCTACTTTGCCGCTTTTGCACAGTGAATCGTAAATATATAAATAACTAACCATAAATTGTTGAAGTATTGCAACATATTTTAAAGACTTTGCAGAGGTAAAAACCCACTGCGTAGACTTCTCGAATGATTGATTTTATTTCATACATACCTGCATGTGAAATGTAGATAACATATCGAAATATTATGTAACGTTGAAAGCAAAATGTCTTATTGTCTTATTTCATTCATGAGATAGCCTATCCGTTCGTGCATGACAGCACGGGCTATCAGTATGTTTGAAAATGCGATTTTTAAATATTCGTTTCTTAGGGCATAGAAAATGACTTAAATGTCACCTGTACGTTATTTAGATTTTTATTTAGAAAATCCTTCTCCCGTTTTCAAAAATCTGTATTCTTTGTCACGATACGCTAGAAAAATCTTAGTTTTTGTTTCAAAAGTACTGATTATGTGGATTGGCACGGCTGTACTTTCTAATTGAGGTAAATCGTCGCAGGTTTTACGAAATATTCTTTGTACGATGGTCCCAGGCAAACTTTTTTCCGTAATACCATCTGTTATCGAGATCCAAGTTACTGCATACATGCATTTACAATGTGTGTAATATCGTGTCGGACGTGTAATTGTAGTGTTAACTAATGAGGAAATGTACACAAAGGCTTGTAGTCACCATTTAATAAGCAATAACATTTATAAAAGTTACCAATCATCGTAAATTTGGTATGACTTTAAAAAATCAGTTTTTTACAGGTATTCGTGTCACTTCGCCGTATATTGTTCCTGTGACAAACATTTTGCATACTCACGGATATACCCGTTAATCGAGACTGTGACGAAAAATTGTGCAGTTAAGACGGTAAACCCGATGCATATTGACATCGATGTTGTGTTGAAAAACTGTGCAATTTCGATGACGTGTGTGCACATTACGTATCACCGTAAAATGTGCCTAAGAAGAAACTCATTGCGACGAGCGTCCTCTCCCCATCCACCACTCTCCCTGTTCATGTATGTGTCCGTGATAATTTGCTTCTTCAGGAAACAGTTGGACATTGGTTACCGCCCCTGCAATCCACGAGATTTCGAATAATCCGACCATGACTGGAAGAAATGATCTCTGCCAGTCGAAGATAATTTGTAATGTTTCCATTAAAACCGCTGAACGCTGCAGTCCCCCTTTTTTCCTTCTGCAAATATATTGTTATAAAGTTACCATCGTTCAAGAAATAATAGTGGCACTACCAATCGCAGGAAACAAAGATACTGTCACAGTTCTGAAAGTTTCGTCAAACAGAAACAATAGTGCATTTTTGAGGGAATCCTTACCATCTTCAAATGCATGTTTACGATGCATTCACTTTATTTTTTAATTTGACTTACATCACTAGCTTAACGTGCGTCATCAGGAACGCTTGAGCCATTTGCACAATGGCGAAAAAGTAAACTCTCAAAATCATTTTAAACTCACTATTTCATTAGAAAAAATAGACGTTTATCTAGAATCGCCATTTTCTCCTTTCCGAAATCGTCTATGTGGATACACCTGAAAAACGATTATGCTCGGACAGCAGCAGTGTGAGAGACGACGCTGCGGCCGCTGTGAAATTTATTTTCCGATTTAAGAAATGTACTCTTCGAAAAATATGATTTTCGTACAACTTACAGCTCGATATATTCGCTCGCTTAAGGCTTGATTTTATTTTCGTTATTCGTCGCAGTTACCGTGCAGCAACAAATTAAGTATTGCAACATATTGTAAACGAGTTTGCAGAGGTAAAACCACAATGCGTAGACTTCCCACTTGTTTGATTTTAGCATCAGTCTCGGACGAGATACAGAAATTTTATTTAAAAAAGAGAGCACAATAATATCTCATTCCATTCTCGAAATATTGGTTTCATATTCGACAGACGAACCCTCTGTCTGAAGCAGAATACTTATCATTCCATTTCAAGAACATAGTTCTGTGAGAAATTTTATTTAGATATTGTATAGTCACATATCTCCTCTCGGTAAGCTACTGTATCTCTTTTTATTATTTGCCATACTCTGGATGTAAATGCATTGATGCATAGAAAGAAATTGTCACAACTTTACTGAGATACAGAATTTGTTTCATATCAGCAGCGGTTGCTCGCCGTGGAGGTTCGAGTCCTTCCTGGGGCATGGGTATGTGTGTTGTCCTTCAGTTAGTTTACCTTAGTTTAAATAGTTTGTAAGCTACGGACTGATGACCACGCAGCCGGCCGCGGTGGCCGAGTGTACTGCAGCGCGCTAGTCACAGTCTGCACGGCCACTACGGTCGGGGGTTCGAATCCCCCCTCTGGCATGGATATTTGTGCCGTCCTAGTTCATAAGTAGTTTGTAAGTTTAGGGACTGATGACCCCGTAGTTAAGTCCCATAAGCTATACAAACAAACAACACAAACACCCATGGGGGGGGGGGGGGGGGCTCGAACCCCAGACGGCGAACGGCCGCGCGCACCGCAGCAGGGTTCCCCAATACGCACGGCTAATCCGCCGCGGCGAAACAAGACACTTTTCTGTCATGTTATGCTACCTTCTCACAACTCTGCTTACCACTACAATTTTGATTTGTCAATTTGGTTTACGTTTGTCGTTCTATTTCCTAGTCTTTAGGTCTTCACAGTATTTTTAGCTATAATTGTATGTTTTGCCCCAATATATGTAGGTCGTTAGCATCTGAACCATACTTTTCAGACTCTCATTAATACAGAAAAGGAAGGAATAAAATTACTTTTCGCAATGTTTATAGGCCTCACTACTAAATATTGTTCATTTAAGCTACTCACATTTTGTGCTTCCTTAATCGATAGCAAATGTATATTTTATTTTGCAGAATACATTAAAATATGTACAAAATTTCCTTCAGTCCATGTAAACGAATTATTTAGGCCAAACCAGATAGTCGTAAACTATTTCTCTAGTGTAGAATAGATAAGTAATTCAAAAGGTCTTACAAACAACAATAACTGTCTCTTGAGATAGCTGGCTGTTTCTGGCGTCGAGCCAACACCACCTAGAGACAAGGCTTCACAACAGGCCGTGCCTACGTCACACTTAGAGGCCCCGGCCAGTCAGATGGCGGACGGGGCCTCTAAGTGTGACGTAGGTACGGCCTGTTGTGAAGCCTTGTCTTCTAGGTGGTGTTGGTCGAGCGCAACCCGTTGCCAGGTGAAGTAAACAGGACGGGTCCAGTGAAGCTTTTGGGGCCCAAGTCGCCCGCTTCACTCGCTGTGCGTCGGTACACGTGTACTCTTCCGTTTACTTCACGAGGCTCAACTGCCTGCATGGTTGCAGTGGTGATAGGTGCAGGCACGCTAAACGAGGAAGTACTGCAGCAATGTGTTAAATAAACAAAATCACTGGTGAAAATTAAAAGTAGGTCATAGATGAGCGCTAAGTTTACGAAACTGGTTGTATTAGGCAACTTGCGGATAAATTAATTGCTCCAAACGTTTTTCCGTAAGTCTCTGTGAACAATAATCAATACTACCAAACGGAAATCTGATAGTGGCACCACGGACTGCCCTTTACAGTAATAAATAACTAATAACAACATAGAAGGGCTATATACTAAGACATTGGTTTTTTAAGAGTTTTGATGAGCAGACTATCATCAAAGTCTGTGAAAAGTATGAGAAATTTTTCAGGAATTAAAATATTAGCTCTGCTTATTTCATCCAAGGTTGCATTAATTTTAGCTTTAGATCTTATAAGTGTAATAAGTATGCACAAAATGCTAAGAAAAACTGAACTTTCTTCTTTTGTCCACAACTACACGAAAGCAGCTGGGATGAAAAATTCGCGATAGAATGAAGTTTTTATTCTTTCCTCTCTCTTCCCCCCCCCCCCTCCCCCCACGAAGGTAATGCTAATATGTGCCGTGTGAAGGTGATAGATAATCCGTTATCCCTTGGTTCCGTGTCCGTCAGTTGCAATATACCAGGGTTGGAACTTTATTTGCAACCGATGCAAAAGAACCCGTTTCCAGCGATATGGAAGGCGTAGTATACCGTTAGTAGAGCCTGTTTTGTTGATAGTGTGAATCGAGCTGCCTATTGCCTGTCGAATCTCTGGAACAGTTCTGAAGCGAATGCCACGAGGTGGTTCCTTCGTCTTCGGAATAAAATCAAATCGAAGTCAGAAGTCCGGGGAGTAGGGTGGATGGTACAATACTTCCCAGTCCCATCGACCGAATAGAGCAGCCACAGCTTGCGCTGTATGCGCACGCGCATTGTCGTGCAAAATGATGGATGGGTTGCGCAGAAAGTGCTGCCGCATCTTTCGCAAAGCTGGTCGCAGCTGATTCTGCGTACAGTAATATCTTTTACCATACTGGGGCTCAGACGCACTTTCGACATTCGCGGCAACCCAAAATGACGCCATTCGTTGAACTGGCGTTTCAGTTTTGGCTCTTAGCGTTCATAGCGTTCCACATGCGCCTGAGCAGCAACGTAACGCATCCATTTCTGCAGTTCCGTCAGTTCAGGCAGAACCCATGGTGATGCAGTTTTTCGCATGACAAGATGTTGCTTCGGGATGCAAAGCACAGTAGTATGCGCTTACCCGTTTTCGTAGGCGAGCTCACGAATCGTCAGACGTGGATCACTCTCCAGTAGCACGGAAGTATGCACTTCTTTTTCATAGATGTTAGGACGACCTGTCCGATGCATGGCTGCCACAGTTTGCCTACCTTGGTTGAAGGCTTTTATCCAACGTGCCACTGTTGTGTACGGCAATGCCGATTACCCGCCCGCCTCTTGAAGATCTATATAACATTGTCTTGCTGTACGACCTCTGGCACATCCAATCATGATCAAACTCTTGTTTCGAAAACATAGGGGCACTGTTACGCGAGACCGCTCGCTCACAAATAACTGTGTTTCTCTCGACTGTGCGCACGCCGGTGACGTGGGACGGGCGAGTCCATTTGCTCAAAGGTAAGGTAGGTATGTCAGCAACGTGTGCTATCAGTGACAATAGTAGATTCCATTGCATAGTGTTTACACAGCAGTGATGGGAATATTTTAGTTCCAACCCTCGTATGTATATCCCAATTGACTATGATTATTTGGGGTATGGCCAATGATCTGAAACAGGTGCGCAGTACCTCAAGTAGGGAGGTTTAAGATAGTGCCGCGGTGGAGTAGCCGAGCGGTCTAAAGCGTCTCGCTGCGGAGCGCGCGGTTGCTCGCCGTGGAGGTTCGAGTGCTCCCTGGGGCATGGGTGTTTGTGTTGTCCTTAGGTTAGTATACCTAGGTTTAAGTAGTTTGTAAGCTACGGACTGATAACAACGCAGTTTGGTCCGATAGATTTACAAACATTTGAACATTTTAAGATAGTGGGCTGTCATTGTGGAAGTATGTTGTACTGCACTTCCACCAAATCGCACAGTGTGAATGTTTGGAGGGGCTCCTTTAAGGGGTTATGACCGAATTTCTTCCACATTCTTGAGGTATCAACATCTACATGCCGCGCGGGAGTATCCGAGCGGTCTGGAGCGCCATGTTCTGAATCGCGCGGCCTCCCGCGTCTGAGGTTCGAATCCTCCCTCGAGCATGAATGTTTGTGTTGTGTTTAGTATAAGTTAGTTCGTAAGTAGTTTGTAAGTTCAGGGACTGATGACCCCGCAGTCAAATCGCATAAGCTTTACGAACATTTGAACATTTTTTAAAGATCTGCATGTCTGTTCTGTAATTGCCACTGAAGTGTCTGCCAAAGTTTCCATCGATTCACGTTCGGATCAGAAAAGGTCTTACAGTGTCAACGTCTATGGAACGTTAAAACGATATCTATTTTTGTAATTTTTTTTTTCTTTAGAGGGTGGTGAAGGGGGAGGAAAATGCCAAAAGTAAAAATTGAGACTCTGAATCAATTGCTAGTCTTATGCCTTCACATTCGCATTAATGTACCGTGGAGATGAAGTCACATGTAAAACAAGAAGGAGCAGTGTGTTATCGGCAGTTTGCTTTTGTTTTGTTTGTTTGAAAGTAGCAAACCTGTAGAGTACATACAGAAGCGATCGGAATAGAAGAATAAAGAAACAGTTGCATCATACGGGCGGAAGTATGAATAATAATAATAATAATAATAATAATAATAATAATAATAATACTGCTCGTGTGATGCTGTTTCTTTATTTTTACGTTCCGATTGTGTTTGTTTATTCTGTGAAAGTACAAATATGCTCTACGGGTTTGCTACTTTCACATAAACGTAGCAAAAGCAAACTGCCGGTGACACATTGCTATAAAATGCGAACAGACCTTTTACATGTCGGGAACACGTTCCCCATATAACAACAGGCAGCGTACTGCAGTAAAAATAAAATTCCGTGAATAGGTATTCACCCCAGGATCCTCGGTATAACAAACTAACGCTGTACCAACTTCCCCACATGAGTTCAATATCATAAGCTCTCGCGGTATGCTTTTCCTCTACTCTGTAGGTCTGATTTTACTTTTTTGTATAGTTTATTCATGTTCTCCTAGACGACAGCACCAAGCACGAATTATATCAGAGTTTTCGTTGATACTCTATCGATATACAACGTCTGGTGGTAACGATTGGACTGTCAAACATCTGGAGGCTTTGGGAGTAATGCGTAATACTTAAACGATTTCGAGAAAATGTGAAGATGACGTAACTTGCAAAACAGGGAGGAGGATTAGCATCTCACGTCCCGTCGACATTGTGGTCATTAGAGATTACGCACACGCTCAGTTACTTTTTGTCGGGGACGGAGAAGGAAAGTGAAAATGCCCTTTGAAATGAACCATCACAGCATTTGTCTGGAGCGTTTTGTAAATTCATGGAAAACCTAAATCAAGATAACAGGGGACAAGTTTGAACCGCCGTCTTCACGAGTGAGAGTGCAGTGTCGTCAACTGTGGCGTCTCTCTCGGTGAGATGCAGAATAACTAACTAGATGTAGACATAGGAAATTATTCGTTTTTGGAAATGAGAGCGCCGTTTTCCTGCTGAAATTTCTTTATTTAATCCAGACTCGTTCGCCCTCTTCTGTTTTGCGCCATCACCATTGGAATGGTTTATTTATAAATTAATTTTTCTTCACAGATATAGCGTTGTTGTTGTTGTTTTCAGTCCGCAGACTGGTTTGATGCAGCTCTCCACGCTACCCTGTCCTGTGCAAGTCTCTTCATCTGAGAATACGTTCGGCAACCTACATCCTTTTGAATCTGCTTACTATATTCGTCCCTTGCTCTCCCTCTACGATTTTTACCCACACACTTCCCTGTAATGCTAAGTTGACGATTCCTTGTCTCATAATATGTCCCACCAACTTATCCCTTATCTTAGTCAGGATATGCCAGAGACTCCTTTCCCCCCCAATTCGGTTAAGCACCTCCTCATTAGTTACGTGATCTACCCATCTAATCTTCATCATTCGTCTGTAGCACCAAATTTCGAAAGCTTCTACTATCTTTTTATCTGAACTACTTATCGTCCACGTTTCACTTCCATACAATGCTACACTCCAGACAAATGCTTTCAGAAAGGACTTCCTTACATTTAAATTAAAATTGGATGTTAACAAGTTTCGCTTCGTTAGGAACGCTTTTCTTCCCATAGCCATTCTGCATTTTGTATCTTCTTTACTTCGGCCATCAGAAGTTATCTTGCTATCCAAATAACAAAATTTATCTACTACTTTTATTGTCTCATTACCTAATCGAATTCCTTCAGCATCGCCTGATTTTCTGATATTGCATTCCATTACCTTCGTTTTACTCTTGTTAATGTTCATCTTCTATCTTCCTTTCAAGACACTGTCCATCCCATTCAATTGCTCTTCCAGATCTTTTGCAGCCTATCTTCTAAGATAAGTCGTAATGTGAGTACTGCCTCCCGTATTCCTACATTTCTCCTAAATCCAAACTGATCTTCCCTGAGGTCGGATTCCACAAGTTATTCCATTCGTCTCTAAATAATTCGTGTTAGTATTTTGCATCCATGACTTACGGAACTGATAGTTCTGTAATTTTCACACTTGTCAGCACTTGCTTTCTTTGGAATTGGAATTGCGATATTCTTCTTGAAGTCCGGGCATTTCCCCTGTCTCATACATCTTGCATACCAGGTGGAATAATTTTTTCATAACTGGCTCTCCTAAAGATATCAGCAGTTCAGACGGAATATCATCTACTCCAGGGACCTTGTTTCGACTCAAGTACTTCAGCGCACTGTCAAATTCTTCTCCCATTATCATATCTCCTATCTCATCTTCCTCCAATTCGTTTTCCATTTCTAGCATTAACAAATTATAAAAAGTTCTACATCTAGATAGATACTCTGCAAATCACATTCAAGTGCCTGGCAGAGGGTTTATTAACCACTTTCATAACTTTTCTCTACCGTTCCATTGTCTAACAGCGCGGAAAGAAAGGACACCTAAATCGTTCCGTTTTCGATCTGATTTCCGTTATTTTATTGGGATGGTCATGTGTCCTTATCTAGGTGGGTGCTAGTAAAATATTTTCACATTCAGGAGTAGAAGTCGGTGATTGAAACTTCGCAAACAGATCACGCCGCAATGAATAACGTCTTTCTTATAATGATTTCCACCCCAATTCGTGCAATATTTCCGTGACGCTTTTCCCCACGTAACGCGATAAAACAAATGGAGCTGCCCTTCTCTGGACCTTCTCAATGTCTTCAAAAATGTTCAAATGTTTGTTAAGCTTAAGGGACTCAACTACGGGGTCATCAGTCCCTAAACTTACAAACTACTTATGAACTACCTACAACTAAGGACGGCACAAATATCCATGCCCGAGGGGGGATTCGAACCCCCGACCGTAGTGACCGTGCAGACCTTGACTGAAGCGCCTTAGTCTCCTCGGCCACCGCGGCCGGCCAATGTCTTCCGTCAGTCCCACCTGGTGAGGACCCCACAAGGGGCAACAGTACTCCAGAAGAGGACACACAAGTGTGATGTAGGCAGTCTCTTTGGTGGAGCTGGTGCATCTTCGAAGCGTTCTGCCAATGAAACGTAACCTTTGGTTCGCCTCCCGCACAATATTTTCTGTGTGTTCTGTCCAGTCAAAATTGTTCGTAATTGTAACTCCTAGGTATTTGGTAGAATTTTCGACCTTAAGGTTTGACTGATTTATCGCGTAACTGAAGTTCGGCGGATTTCTTTTAGTGGTCATGTGTATTACTTCACACTTTTCTTTATTTAGTGTCAATCTGGAGGTTTTGGGAGTAAGGCGGAATACTTAAACGATTTCGAGAAAATGTGAAGATGACGTCACTTGCAAAACAGGGAGGAGGATTGGCATCTAACGGCCCGTCGACATGGTGGCCATTAGAGATGGCGAACACGCTCGGTTACTTGTTGTCGGGGATAGAGAAGTGAAAATGGTGTTTGAAATGAACCATCGTAGCATTTGTAAAGTCATGGAGAAGCTAAATCAGGATAACCTGGGACGAGTTTGAACAGCCGTCTTCACGAGTGAGAGTCCAGTGTGCTCGTCTGCGCCGTCTCTCTCGGTGAGATGCAGAATAACTAACTTGATCTAGGCATAGTTTTGGAAATGAGAGCGCCGTTTTCCTGCTGAAATTTCTTTATTTAGCCGCGGTGGAGTAGCCGAGCGATCTAAAGCGTCTCGCTGCGGAGCGCGCGGTTGCTCGCCGTCGGAAGTTCGAGTCCTCCCTGGGGCATGGGTGTGTGTGTTTGTCCTTATGTTAGTTTACCTAGGTTTAAGTAGTTTGTAAGCTACGGACTGATGAGCACGCAGTTTGGTCCGATAGATTTACAAACATTTGAAGATTGTAAGATTTCTTTATTTAATCCGGACTCGTTTCGCGCTCTTCTGTTTCACGCCATCACCATTGGACTGGTTTATTTATAAATTAATTTTTCTTCACAGATATGACATTAACAAATTATAAAAAGTTCACGACGTTCTATTAGCTACTCACGGTGTGTAGAGTTGAGCGTTTCATCTTTGTTGGTGGTGACAGGAGCGTTTTTCTGTAGTGATGGTGCAGCATACAGTTGTGGTGGTGGGGAGACTGCAGCGGGCAGCAGTGCGGACGCCGGCGTGTTTGTCGGCGGGCCGTTCAGCGCCCTAATGAATCGCCGATTTCCGCCGACGCGGCCGGAAAACACAGTAATGGGGGCGGCTAACGAGGCCGTCATTACTGCCACCAGCCACCAGCCGGCCGCTCTGCCTCTGCTCTCTGATAAGCCCCAAGTGTGCTCAACCGGGAGCCAGCGTCGTCTGCCCGCTTCAGCTGCTTACATGGCTTTTTGTACAGGAACAACGTCTTCGGAACAGCTACAGTTTTTCTTACAGGGGTAGGCCACGACGTTCGGATCACGGATTTTCTTCCAACTTTTTACCCTTTCAGCAGACCATTAGGACAACATAATATGCTAAAACTAAGGCGCAAAATCTTGAAAGCCGGGAAAAAGCCGGGAATTTTCGAAATCGAAAAAAAAACGATAAAAACCCTTGAATTGCTGTGGTGTGTGGGAGGGTGTCGTCTTTAACTGACAGTAATAGCATACAGGATGACCTAGACAAAATTTCTAGTTTGTGCGAAGAATGGCAGCTAGCTCTCAGTGTAGAAAAGTGTAAGGTGACGCGCATGAGTAGAAAAAGCAATCCCATAATGTTCGAATACAGCATTAGTAGTGAGTTTCTTGATGCTGTCGCGTCGTTCAAAATATCTAGGCGTAACATTGCAGAGCGATATGAAATGGAACGAACATGTAAGGACAGTTGTGATTAAGGAGGACAGCCGACTTCGATTTATTGCGAGAATTTTGGCAAGATGTATTTCACCTGTGAAGGAGACCGCGTATAAAACGCTTGTACGACCACGTCTTGAGTGTTGCTCAAGTATTTGGGACCCGCAGCAGATCAGTTTAAAGGAAGACATAGAGGCAGTTCAGAGACGAGCAGCTAGGTTTGTTACTGGTAGGTTCGACCAATGCGCGAGTGTCACGGAAATGCTCCGGCAACTCAATTCGGGATCGTTGGAGGAAAGACGACGTTCTTTTCGTGAAATTCTGTTGAGGAAATTTAGAGGGCCGGAATTTGAAGCTGAGTGTAGCACGATCTTGCTGCCGCCTACTTACATTTCGCGTAGTGGTCACAAAGACAAGATGAGAGAAATTAGGGCTCGTACGGAGGCATACAGGCATTCTTTTTTTCCTCGTTCAATTTGGGAGTGGAATAGGAAAGGAAATGCCTAGTAGTGGTACAGTGTACCCTCCGCCACGCACCTTACGGTGAATTGCGGAGTATGTATGTATGTAGATGTAGATGTATGTAGATGTAGAATTTTACTCAAAAACCTTGAATGTTTGTATTTTCTCCAGTTTCGCGTACAGTGGAACCCCGCTTTTACGTTTCCCCGCCTTTTACACAATTTTTTGTCGTTTCACAATTTTCATTCGCCCCGGCTTTTGCGTTAAGATATTTACATTTTCTCCGCGATTTACGTTTCATAAAACCATTTTCGAGGAGTTAAAACCTTGTGTAACTGAAATAAATGTAAGCTGGCATGATTTCTCGCTTTCAAGTTGTGCTTGAAACATTACGCAGTAAAGTTGCTTGACTTTTTTTGCGTTTATTGGAATGCATAGTTCGCGTTTCGTTGTTTATGGTTAGCGCTAAGTTACCATATGGTGCAGTTACGCCAGATGTTTCCTATTAAGTTTCAGTTACACTTTGAAATTCAGATAACCTTTATTACATAATAAAAACAGGCTCTGCCTAGTATTGTGATGTCTATTGCAAGTACGATCCTACAAGCAAATTTTAGCGCTAAAAAATCATTTCTCATATTTTAAATCATTTTTTAAATATGAAACACTGCACAAGTTGCGAATTTTTTCATGCTTCGTTATTTCCTCCGAACGACGATTTTTTCAGAATTTAATCGCATTGTCAA
This sequence comes from Locusta migratoria, assembly GCA_026315105.1. Lineage (NCBI taxonomy): Eukaryota > Metazoa > Arthropoda > Insecta > Orthoptera > Acrididae > Locusta > Locusta migratoria. Next base: position 244,732,115 of record CM048744.1, on the reverse strand, counting down.
GCGGAAATACCTCCAAGTAGATTGAAAATTAACATTTTTAATTATTGCTATTTTTCAGTATTAAATAATTTTCATTTTTAAAACGTTGCAATGTAGAAAAAATGTTGTGTAATTTGAAATAGCCAGCTAAACAATTAAAATTATGAGACATAAATGTATTTGTACCTTGTACTTCTTATGTCAAGTTAATAAATGGGGAACCTGAAGAAAAAAATGGATTCTTCCTTGAAAAACCTGGAACAAACCTTGAATTTTTAAATTACTTATCGCTGGACCCCATAAAATCGTAGTACTAGTTTCACGCGTCGGATATGTAACCATGTGTTGGAGCTATAAGCCATCCATTTCCTTCCTCATAACACTACGGGGCGAAGCTACAACTTCGTACGACATAATCTTTTACTTCCTTCCAACACATTATAACAGGTTCATAATGCAGTCAAGTTTCCGCCCTGGGCCACTCTTTTGGGACTTGAACATGGAGCCTCTCCTGCGGTAGCTACTAGCTAGAACACAGCCAGGACGTACTAGAGCTGAAAGCCTACGCTGACGACCTCCTCTCGCTGGTCGGCGGTCGCAGCCGCGAAGACATGATGGAATCCAGGGTAGAAAGAGTTATCAACATCCTCTTTACATGGTGCCGCAACACCAACATGACGATTGCACCGGAGAAGTTGATCTACCTGCTTCTCAATGGGAACCTCGTGAGGAACCCGGCAGGCCGGCCGCGGTGGCCGAGGGCATTGAGGCGCTCCAGTCACGGTCTGCACGGCCACTACGGTCGGGGGTTCGAATCCCCCCTCGGGCATGGATATTTGTGCCGTCCTTAGTTGTAAGTAGTTCATAAGTAGTTTGTAAGTTTAGGGACTGATGACCCCGTAGTTAAGTCCCATAGACTCTACAAACATTTGATCATTTGAACCCGGCAGTCTGTACCAATGGGGTGCCTGTCATTCGGAGAGGGCACGCGCGATATGTAGGAGTTATCCTCGATGAGCTGTGGAACTTCGCGGTCCATGTGGATGCGAGAGCTGAGCGGTCATATATTTAAATTTGTAAATCTATCGGACCAAACTGCGTGGTCAGTCCGTAGCTGACATACCGAGGTAAACTAACCTAAGAACAACACACACCAATGCCCGGGGGAGGACTCGAACCTCCACGGCGAGCAACCTCGCGCTCCGCAGCGAGACGCTTTAGACCGCTCGGCTACTCCACCGCGGCTGCTGAGCGGTCTTTGGTGTCATAACATCTGCAGCTATTAGTATACATCTTCCCATCCTCACCGTAGTTATTACTAATTAAATAGCAGTATATGGTAGTCACACTAACATCAGTTATAAATACTTGCAACAAATATGGGCATTCTAACTCACTAAAAGTAGTAGCATTAATAGGCCCATTAATATGTTAGGTAATGCGTTGTATAGATGATTATGAAAATAAAGAATTTATAAAAAAACTGTCTGCGAATAAAGTTCAAAAGGAAATTGTTGCGATTCCATGGGTATTGTTTCAGTACGAAGTGGATTGTATAACTGCGAATCCAATTGTAGCACAGACCATGTGAAAGAGCATCCTGTTAACTGTGTCCTGAGGGAAAGGCGAAATGGCTGTGTAATCGTTCTCTGTGATCCAAGATCGGCACTTATGGAGGGGAAAGAGCAATCATAATTTTTTATGACATACTCGAACTACCCATGTACATCCACCACCTCTGTCCCCATCGTCTTCTCTTGCTCGCGCGATTTTGTGTGGCTAACGAAGATTGGTAATGTCTTACAAGACACAAATTTCAGGTCGAAATCTCGGGCTGACGCAAAGGTTTATGCAGGCAGTTTCATAGAGATAGACATACACGTAGGATGTAAGATACATTCCGGCAAGTCGAAGGAATATGCAGTCGATAGGGCAGTTGGTTACTCTCCCTTCGGAGTCGTCTCTCGGCGTGACTGTTGAGAACAGGTACACCCAGTGCACGCATAATGGCAGTGAAAGAAACACGCAGCCTCAAGCTTTGACCTAGATCTGAACAGCGCTCTTCACAGTGGCACCGAGCGAGGTTCAGCCCACTGGACCCGCATGCGGGAGGTCGGCGGATCAAAGCCGCCTCCGGCCATCCGGGTTTCGGTTTTCCGTGCTTTCTCTAAATCATTCTCGTATAGTTACTTTCAAAGGCACAGCCGATTTCCTTCCCCATGCTTAAGAAAACAATAGAGCTTGGGCACCATCTCTGATAATTGTGAGTGGACGGGGCGTTAAACCATTATATCTTCCTTCAGATTAGCACTTAGTACTGCTTGTTCATTGCGAACGAATTCGTGCTTAATCAAACTAATCATTGGCCGTTTAAACTATAGTGCGCTATTTTTTTTTTCGCAGAAAACATAATCAAATATTATCACGTTACGCCGGCCGAGGAGACTGAAGCGCTCCAGTCACGGTCTGCACGGCCACTACGGTCGGGGGTTCGAATCCCCCCTCGGGCATGGATATTTGTGCCGTCCTAGTTTGTAAGTAGTTCATAAGTAGTTTGTAAGTTTAGGGACTGATGACCCCGCAGTTAAGTCCCATAGACTATACAAACATTTGATCACGTTAAAATAATTTACTATGGGGACACCCTGCTAAAAGCTGAGATGCGCACGTTGTCGTTTCGACCAATTTACAAGGCCGGAAAGCAGATATCGTTGTTAGCTAACTGTCGAGGAATCATCTGTTTAATCTGGCACCCCTCCAGAAAGATTGATATTTTGAAGAAAAAATATATCTTCTTAGTCTCTTTGCGACTTAGGTTGCAGAGTTCACGCAGATAAACTTAATATAGTCCATTATTTCAGAGTTTATTGCCAACGCACCTTTATTTATCTTCAGTTGAATACTTGTTCTACTTTGACGTAAATTATTTCTACTGTTCTCATCCATTTCGCTTTCCTTCCGTAACTTTTACTTAACCGACTGACCTATAAACATCTTAAAAACAGACATACTCTCATTTTCTTCGTCGACACTGTCACTGTTTTCAGATTGTCATTTTCAGTAACTTTAGTAGCATTAACGGTAAGTTGTCGATCGCTTTCTAGCTGGGTGATGGCTAAAAGTGGTCTGGAAACTGACAATAGGCGTACCAAATCATTTAGGGTTGTTACCAGACCTGCCGTTAGCTTTGTGGAATAATTGTCAGACGTAGCGGCTCGCACAACGCACGCTCTTATTTGCTTCAGAACGATAATACTTCGCCGTCTGTCAACATTCTTGCAGGATTTCGACCACAAGTTTCACACCTGGTTGCGGAGCTATTTTCGCTCTTCCTGTCCTGAGCTAATCTTGGGTAGGACTCCTGCTAGTAGCCTTCGGTTTTCTGTAGAATAATCTCCTGAGCTCTGTGAATTTCTGTTGGACGTGTGCCACGTAAACCTCCAGTTTTTGTGTACAATCTTTGATCTCTTCGCGTCACGGCGAAAACTGGATGTCAAGCAGTGTACGTTTCAAAACTACTGCCGCCACTTAGAATGACATAGCTTTCACTCTTGTTCCGTTCTCCTCGTTACATTCATGATATCCCGATTCTTTCCGCTCATCATCAAGAAAATTACAACAAATACCACGAAACGACCAAGAACTCACCATTGTTACCATGTACAGCAGTTTGTGTTAATGTTTTATTTCCGTGTTTAGGGCGTTTGTTCGGTTTTGTAATGGAATCCTAGCAGTAAGTATAGAGTTTTAGTAATATCAATTCTTGAAACGCTTCATAAAGAAGCGAACGTGCGGAAAACGGGGAAAAAACTTTTCTATATAGCAGCGAACCATGAATTTGCTCTAGCTTCCCAACATTTATTTTTATTGACAGATTTCTTTCCCTGACTACTCAAGTACGAATGTACTTAGAGACGACAGTTACATGTCTGACACCGAGACTTTCCGTCTCTGTTGTCCAATTTGTCGATTTGTCTTGGCCAAATACGTGAGCAGTGCGAAAGGAACACTTCCTGGTAATTACACAGTGGATTTCGTAATAAAATTGACTGTAGGAAATGAACAAATGGGGTATAAAATTTATCCGCGTTTGGGGCTAATTAGCGTAATTAAGGAAAATAAATTGATAATTTGACGGAAATCTGAAATATTTCAGGAGTAGGTGTTGATAGCAAGTGTCAAAAATTCGAAATCACAGCATTAACTAAAGGCTTTCAGCTATCAATGTATAGGCTCTTAGTGGTACCAATAGCGGTCGATATTTAAATATATTTCATGCTTTCGGAACGAAACTGTTTACAAATGGTCAAAGGTTTTGGTTAAAAATAAGAAACAGATCTGTCGAACCTTTGATTGATGCTCAAAATCATTTACAACAAATTCCCAACTTGAATTTAGGGTAACGTGTTTAACATAGAATTTGAGAGAGTACTGTAGTTCGTGTGTGTGGTGACTCTTCACTGGGTGGTCTCCTTACCTCGTTGTATCTTACATCTCGTCCGTTAATCCAAGTTGGTACAGTCACAAACAAAAAATTAACAGTTTGTCAAACGGCCTTTTTAAAGCCATTTCTGTCGTGCATGAGCGACGTTTCATAGCGCACTTCAATAAATCACGAGCCTGACATCTGCCTTCCGCTAGACATGATGTATAGCTCTGGACAAATGACCTAGATACTCGACGATTGTGACAAATTCCGCGAATGGGAGCTGTTCGCGTGGTTAAACGATATTTTAATACTCCATCTATGTACGTCCACCAGTAAACATGTTACGAAAACCGGGTGATCAAAAAGTCGGTATAAATTTGAAAACTTAATAAATCACGGAATAATGTAGATAGAGAGGTAAAAATTGACACACATGCTTGGAATGACATGGGGTTTTATTAGAACCACATGTACCGTTATCGGTCCTTTTTTCTTAGAGGACCTGCATGATTCTGGTTTTGTAACTGCTACCGTGACGGATGAGAGGTACGCCGATGTTACAGAATCGCATCATCCCCAGCCTGGCTGATAAACACCTGCTGGACCGTACGATTTTTTTCTGCACGACTGCGCTCCATCCCATATTGCTAGATGCGTGAAAGATGTCTTGAGCGCGACGTTGGGTGATGATCGTGTGCTCAACCGCCACTTTCGTCATGCTTGGCCTCCCAGGTCCCCAGACCTCAGTCCGTACGATTATTGGCTTTGGGGTTACCTGAAGTCGCAAGTGTATCGTGATCGACTGACATCTCTAGGGAAGCTGAAAGACAACATCCGACGCCAATGCCTTACCATAACTCCGGACATGTTTTGCAGTGCTGTTCACAGCATTATTCCTTGACTACAGCTGTTGTTGAGGAATAATGGTGAACATATTGAGTATTTCCTGTAAAGAACATGATGTTTGCTTTGTCTTAATTTGTTACGCTAATTATTGCTTTTCTGACCAGGTGAAGTGCCATCTGTCGGACATTTTTTGAACTTTATTTTCTTTTTGGTTCTAATAAAACCCCATGTCATTCCAAGCATGCGGGTCAATTTTTACCTCTGTATCTAGATTATTCGCCGGCCGCGGTGGCCGAGGGGACTGAGGCGCTCCAGTCGCGGTCTGCACGGTCACTACGGTCGGGGGTTCGAATCCCCCCTCGGGCATGGATATTTGTGCCGTCCTTAGTATAAGGTAGTTGATAAGTAGTTTGTAAGTTTAGGGACTGATGACCCCGTAGGTAAGTCCCATAAGCTTAACAAACATTTGAACATTTCTACATTATTCCGTGATTTATAAAGTTTTCAAATTTATACTGACTTTTTGATCATCCGGTATTTGTTGTAATCGACCCTGAGGCTGTAAACATTTTTCACGACGACGCGACGTCGCCGGCATTGCGTGGCCGCTGCGACCGCCTCTTTGGGAATCTGCTTTGACTTCTGGAAAATCGCTGACGCAGTTACACCCAAGCTAATGAACGTGCGACCACGGAGACCGCCTTTCATCTTTGGAAGAGGCCAAAAGTCTCTATTACAGATGTCAGGTTATTAGGGAGCATAAGAGTCGACTTCAAAGTTGTCGACACGAAAAACCTGCAGCGTAGCGACACGCTAGAGCGTTGTCATCATGAAAGAGGATGCGTGCAGTCTTCCCGACCGTTTTCAGGCAGTGCTGGAAGTAAGTTTATCTGAAAAAAAAAGAAGAAAAAAACCTGTCACCTTCCTGCCCTTCGCGACGCAATGAGTAAACGGTACGTCATCGGTATCCGAGAACATGGCCGCCACCTTTTCTTCAGCTCTGCCAACTATCCGGTATTGTTTTTGGTGGCGGTGAGTCTGTGTGCTTCCATTGTGCTGATTGGCGCTTCGTTTCAGAAATGAAGAACCACATCCTTGTCCGCGTGTCACAGTCATTGAAAAGAAAATCCCATTCATGCCGTTATCACGTGTCGATATTGCCTGATAACATGCCTCGGTACAGCCGTGTGGTCATCCGTCAAACGTCGGGGCTGGGTGTCAGAAGGTAAAGCCCCTGATTGGAAATCGAAGGGTCGCGGTTTGGAGAACCGGTTGGATCACGGAAATTTTGAGTCTGCGTTTTAACCCAGTCTTCACGTCTCAACGATGTGAGGAGTCGCCAGAAACGACACGTGGTTCGGGTTCCACGTTAAACTGTAGGCAGGGCCGTCTTAATGATATTGGGCGCGGGGGTTCGAAATAGCAAAAATTTAATTTTTTGTTTCATTTCTTTTATTTGATACTTACATAAAATACAGAAACATTATCAGTCACCGAATTTAAATTTTCAGGCTTTTAAATGGTCAAACTTTTTAATGATATTATCAGTTTTGAAATCTAGTTTTGTTTCGATACTTGTGATGGGCAATTTTTACAGTCTACCTTGGGTCATGCTTGATCGTAAATAGTTTTTTACTACTTTCAGTTTGGAAAATGACCTTTCGCCTTCTGCTACTGTTACAGGATGTGGTAACTATATGCGCAAAGATGCTGAAACATCTGGGAACACAGACATAAAATTACGGGAATTAATACAATTTTACACATCATGTGCAGTTGTGTTTTTCTTTACAAAAATAAAGGAAGCAATTCAAACTCATTAAACAGATCTTCTCGATCAATATCCGGTCAATTTTCATATGTTAACATTTATTCAAGTTTAAGACATTGCGTTTCTCTTTGCTCTCTGTCTAATTCACTCCAGCTTTCCATGTTTTGTAAAATGAAAACCTGTTGTATTCTGTCAACAAATGGAATCTTTAGTTGTAAGATCGACGTGTCAGGAAACAACAAATAAAAATTTATATTAAACTTAGTTTTTGGATCTAATATGCGCTCATCTGAAGTTTTGTAATCTACAGGTCGTTTACGAGGACGTGGACGAGCTGTTTATTTGAAATCAGGATCACATTCTAAATCTTGGACCAAGTAATTTTGAATCTACTAGCGTTTGCTCAAATGCACTGTCTGTACGGTATACACCAATTCGTTTTTGACCAGATCTATCATTTTCACCGTCTATGAAAGAATAACGTCAGACATTTACAGAACTTTGCTTACAAAGTTAATTTTCCATAAAATGTTGTAACATTAAAACTGAAGATATGAACCTGTAAGGCTTTAATTTTGACATTAATGAACTCGCATGCTTTTGCGTCAGTGACGTCCGAGGGAGGACTGGAACCTCTGGCAGGAGCGGCCGCGTCTTCCTGGACGACGCGGCAGCCGTCCTCGCGCGGCACCCGCCTGGCGGCCGCTAGGTACCGGCGCGTCGGGGTCTCCCACCACCACCACCACCACCACTAGCAGCAGCAGCTAGAGAGAAGGCCGCGGCGCTCTCGTGTGACGTCAGGCAGAGTAGGTTGCCCGCTCATAGCTGACTGGCTCGCTGCTTCGGCATAGTGGGCCCCAGCGGCTACCCAGTCAGCTATGCGCGCGCAACCTACTCTGCCTGACGTCACACGAGAGCGCCGCGGCCTTCTCTCTAGCTGGTGGTGGTGGTGGTGGTGGTGGTGGTGGTTGTGGTGGTGCTCCCGCAACCCTTTCACCCCTGCTAAAGTCGGAACGGACTGAAGGTTTCCTTTCCCCGGTTGGATACGTCGGTTAGGTTTGGGATGCGCAACAGGCCACTGAGCCACACGAAATTATCATTATTATTATCTGTCAAGTATTCGCGGCACCCACTTCTACGACACGTTTCTCATTTTCAAGTCCTCGTGCAGGATTTTGTGCGCTGATCCCACGGAAATGGCAACTTCGGAAGCAGCGAGCTCCACTGTTCTGTGGTGATGCTCCAATATAATATTCTACATTGGTTAGATCACGTCGTTAGAGTGACTGGTGCGAGGCCTACACTGTCTTGATGTGTTGCCACACGATTTACTGTCGCAACCACGAACGCACATTGGACACATCCACGATACCACCACCACCACACGTCTCACTTAACTGGCGCTGGATTTCAGCTGGTGGCAGAGCACGCAAATGGAGACAACCAATGATTAACACTGTTTTGTTCTGATAACGTCATTTAAAGTATCAGCAACAGTCCTAATGTTCTCCGCTGTCGTTAGACTTGTAGTGCTGTGCCGCGGTGGAATGCCCGAGCGCTCGAAGGCGCCTAGCTGCGGTGCGTGCGGCTGCTCCCCGGCTGAGGTTCGAGAGTCCTCCCGCGGGCATGGATATATGTTTTGTCCGTGTGTTTTGTAGTTTGGTTCCATAGATTTATAAACATTTGAACCTCTGTGCTGTACAGTGCTGCCATCACGCATTCACAATGAGTGCACGCGTAAATTAAAGCAAACCACATGTTTTATCAATAGCCAGTCCTGAGGAGAAAAAAATAGGACGTGTTAGACCGGATTTTTAGGTGCTAAAAAGATAGTTTTAGGCTCCTAAAATAGTCTTTTTCATCACTTCATTTAGGCCATATAAAATCTAAATTAGGCCCTAAAAAGCATTCATCAGAAGAATAAACATAATATAAAATACGTAGTGTTGACTTATGAGCAAAATTTGTGTGCAATAAATAAAATGTTAAACGCCGTACAACATTAATAATCAAACTGACACCAAATCTTAATCGTTCTTCGTAGATACAGACACAATAAGGACGCGGAAATGGGTGGTTGGTTTAAGGCGCCATGTGACGGATTGCACGTACGTTCCCATCAGAGGTTTGAATCCTCCCTCGCGTATCGGTGTGCGTATTATTCTTGTAGCACTCTTCTGTTAGTATTTCTTTATATGCCGAGAATGAACGTTCTACACCAAGCGATGTGACAAGGACGTACTTCAAAAAATGTTCAAATGTTTGTATAGCTTATGGGACTTAACTACGGGGTCATCAGTCCCTAAACTTACAAACTACTTACGAACTAGCTAACACTAAGGACGGCACAAATATCCATGCCCGAGGGGGGATTCGAACCCCTGACCGTAGTGGCCGTGCAGACCGTGACTGGCGCGCCGCAGTCCCCTCGGCCACCGCGGCCGGCGGACGTACTTCACTTTTGTAATATCTTCGGCCGGAATGCTGTGTTCAGTGGAACGTTTAATGTTTCCTTACCACAAACTCTCTTACCATGGATATTTATTTATTTACTTAGGTTAGCGCACTCTAGTCTCACGTGCTCTGCTACACGCTTCATACCATGTGCTAGACAAATTACATGCAGCATCAAAGGGTAGAACACTAGGAGCAATGAATCGCTGCAAGCATACGCGCAGCGGCATCTGTAAAAGCCAGAAGTATGTTATTGTCACATATGACAGTGTTGACAAAGCGTGCGATTATTTGGTCTGTTATTTTGAACAAATCAAATAAGCTCTGGATTGCCAACAATCTGTTTTGAAATGTGCCGGCCAAGATTGTCTGTAGTTCCGTCTACAGAAATCCATACATAAGACTCTTCAATATATTCTCGGATTGTTTGCAGTAGATCCGTGTCGACTCCAAAAACTTTTTTGCACGGCATCAAGTTTCCTGGTACAGACCGATGGCGATACTTCTTGCCAAATATCAACTTCAGATTCTTTTCGTATTTAATAATACGAGATTATGATACGGTATACTTGGTTTATCGTTTCTTTAATCTTTGAACTCCCTCCCTCTCTGAGCAGCACAACAGAACTACCCGTTGCCAACAAAGTAAATCCTGTCTGTACCATCGCACAATACTGCCATGTTTTCTAAATCTTTTTCTATTAGGAACTAGACTTTGGAATAATCTCCCTCAAAACGCCAGAAACTTCAAAAGACACCTAATTGCCCTTCTACTATTACAATAGCCATCTCTCTGCAGTGTGCTCTGGCCAGTTCCAGACACCCCTCAAACTTTCTCTCCCCCTGTGTAGGCCCTCTCTCTTCATTTTCACACTTTTCTAAGAGCCCCTGACACTGTCATTTCTTTCTCCTTCCCTACGTTTAACGCTGTCTCTTCTTACAACAGTAAATATTGCTTCAAATTTGTCAATCTACATTATTTTAAATGCCCTGTAGTGTTGTTATAACTACCACTATTTTTATTATTATTGTATACTATTATTATTATTACTATTTTATTATTAGTGTACTTTTTTGTTATATCTTGTTCTTGGTCAGTTCTAAGAGAGGGCCTTAAGGCGGTAGTCTGGTCAGCCTAATAAGTTGGTCTAATAAATAAATAAATAAAACATGTTTCATATTGATAAAGAACAGTATTTAGCGTCGCTGTATGCACGTTTCGATGGTCCTTGACACGCTTGCAAGGACATCAACAGGACCAAAGCAGAGGGTAAAAGCTGGTAATACAAATACAATCAGGCGATGACGGCCAATGATCCTTTCTTCAAAGGATGCTCACCAGGCCATAAATCTTAGGGGAATCGGATGCATGCCGCGAGGAATGAGTAATAATGGATAGGGACGCTACTCGAGAAGTGTGAAGATAAGTTGAAAATTGCGTCTGGCGGGAGGCGTGCTGGGGTAGCTCGTACGGCCGCGGTGGTTGCTGTGTCCCCAATACGCGCGTTCCGGGAGAGGACCCAGTACCGTAGGATCACCTCGAAATAATCGCGGTTCCGAGACCTCAAGGAACCAAGCTAACCAAGGAATTAGAAAAGAAGGAAGTGTCGTAGGGGCAGTGCGACTGCCTAGTCAACAGGACGACCCGGGTTCGAATGCCGGCTGGAACACAATTTTTTTAATTTTCTCCAGTCAACTATTACGTTGCCCAATAGCAGTTAATGTCGTAAATTCCGTGCGTCTAGCCTTATTATAAGAGGATGAAAAAATTAGCGGCCATAATGTTTCGTAATCGTGTTCGTACGAGAGCTTACGATAGTACCGACTCACATTCACCGTGCTTGAAGCGTCGATGGGTCTCTGCTGTAACGAGGCATCCTGCTGTAGGTGCCATTAAAACAGCGGACAAAAAGCGGTATAGCTGTTGCGAGCTAGAGCTTGATAATGAGCGGATATTGCACGGCCCGAGTAGCAGCTAACTGATCGCTGCCCCGCGTGCTTAGTGCAGTAGCCGGGCCGTTAAAACCCTCGGCGCTGCCGCGGGACTGTGTTTAACGCAGCAGGTGCTCGCGGAGTGAATTTTCATAGCCGCCATTGTGTGAGCCGTTATTGTCGTCCGCAAGGCAAGGCTTAGGTGGCGGTCAGATTACCGCTGCCGGCTTTGACGTGTAAGTCATTACGTCTGAATAGCCGGCAGGCGGTCTGGGAGGTCGTGGACCCCAACTGACACCGCGGCTCCACACTGATAAGAGCCAGCAGTAGTCGTGTTTAACTGCCGCCATGCTTGCTGACCGTGTACACTTCATCTTGAAGCTACACCGCTTATTACTTACGAGGCGCGTCCAGAAAGTAAGTTCCGTTTGGTAATAAAATGAAATTGTACACAGATACAGAAGAAATTTTTATTGCACAAAATTCTACAACTCTTAAACTACTTTTCCACATAACTGCCGAAATTTTGCAGGCATTTGTCATAGCGTGGCACCAGGTTTAAATCTGCCGCCTGTGTCTTCAACCAGTTGGAAACAGAATAAAAATTTTAACTCTGCAGCGGAGTGTGCGCTGATATGAAACTTCCTGGCAGATTAAAATTGGTTTTCAGAACCGGGACTCGAGCCTGGGACCTTTGCCTTTCGCGGGCAACCGCACTACCGCCTGTGCTATCCCGACACGACTAAGGATGCCGCCACACTCCAAACTTTCCAAACTTTGGAAAGTAGGTGGCGAGGTACTGGCGGAAGTAAAGTTGTGAGGCGGCATCGTGAGTCGTGTCGGGATAGCACAGTCGGTAGTGCGGTTGCCCACGAAAGGCAAAGGTCCCAGGTTCGAGTCCCGGTTCCGACACACAATTTTAATCTGCCAGGAATTTTCATATCAGTTGGAAACAGTTTCTTTCAGCTCGTCGTCATTGGTGAAGTGATGACCGTCAAGGAAGAAAGACTTGAGATGTCCTGGATCTTGTCATCGATCGCGTGAACCAGTTCTTCTGGAACAAAAGGTGGACGCCCACTTCGTTGTTCATCGTGCACATCACTACGCCCGCCATTGAACTGTCGGACCCATCTTCTCACCATCGAATCACTCATCCCATTTGGTTCGCAAATATCGCAAATTTGCCGATAAATTTCACTTGGTTTCACTTTCCTCGCATTCAGAAAACGATATCACCTACCTGATTTCACAGGCGGCGGGAGTTTCAATCAACGCCGACATTCCAAACAAGCACAACAAAGCGTACGTAACTGACAGCGATCTCGAAATGGCGCATGTTCTTCTCCTTGATACACATCGTCTACAGCGCATGTGCGGAACTGCAGTTGCAGCGCTGCAGCGGAGATAAATTGAAACGGAACTTACTTTCTGGAGGCGCCTGGTATATCTGGCGTATTTCCTTTGTTCGCAAAGTTATACTGTTCAAAACAATTATGGGATAAAGTGAGATATCATACGCAGTACACTTACGGGAACGTATTTTATTCAAATATTGCTTACAAGTGTAATTTGTGGGTGATACAGTACGGTATTTTGCTGTCTCAATGCTTTACTTGTGGTTTACCTGGCGTTTACTTAGAGAGACCATGAGGCTACCATAGTAGTGAAAAAATCATAATCGTTGCCCTCTAATATGGTGAGCGATCACCTCGGACGGCCAGTACAGGTGCACACTTGCGTGGCATGGACTGTATGAGGTTATCAATCAGCTCTTGAGGGATATTTGGCCGTTCTTCCATGACAACAATATACTGCAATGCATCCGTGGTCGTAGGTGCTGGCCTGGCTGCAATGTGTCTCCCAAGTGCATTGCAGACATGCTCATTTGGGTGTAAGTCAGGTGTACAAGCCGGCAGCTCCATTCGTTCAATTCCCTCAGCTTCAAGCACGTTGTCCTCCAGAAGGAGCCCATGTCGTATGACACCAGCGTAGGCTACAACTAAAGGTCGAAGGATCTCGCCTCTGTAGCTCTGAGTAGTCAACGCGCCATTTTGAACGACATAGAGGTCCATATCGAAGTCAACGAGAAAGATAGATCGCGGCGCGCCTGTCAGATCACGTAAGGAAGGTAGGCCTGAGCCGGCGCGATCGCTAGCTGAGTGACCGGCCGCAATGAGACAGCGGCTGTGCCCCAGCGGCCAGCCAGTCAGCTAGCGACCGCGCCGTCTCAGGCCTACCTTCCTTACGTGATCTGACAGGCGCGCCGCGATCTATCTTTCTCGTTGACTTCGGGTCCGTATGTTCGCCAATACTGACTCCTGCCACACCATTCGTCCACCACCATGATAAAGTGGTGTTGCCTGCCCTTAAGCACGATTGTTCAGAGTTCCACGTTCTCTCCAGATGAGGGAACTACGAGTGCCGGTTGTACGTGAATTGCTGACTCATATTTGAGTAGTATCCGGCGCCATTCGCTACGACTCCAATCGCGATGTTCCTCCGCCTAATTTCTGCGGGCTATGTCGTGGTTTCAGTGGGACACATACCATAGCCCTCTTTCCGTTGAGGCCACATTCCCAAAAGCGCTTTGATACTGCGCGGCCTGTTGCTGCCTGGAGGGTGCGTGCAGCTGAGTGGCATTCAGCCTCCTGTCTGGACGGGCTGTCAACCGGGGATAACGTTCGTATCTTGCTGATGTTACCCATGGACAACCTTGACCGTCTCTTCTTTTAACGGTTCCTGTTGTTTGAAATAGAGTTCCGGTCCTGGAAATTACACGTTTGCAAATAGCTGCAGCCACCTCCATCTGTTTGTATCCCTTCCTATGGCTCTCCATGCTATAGCTTCGGGAAAGTCACGCTGATGTTGCGTTGCATTACCTGCTCACTACGCTCTCTGAACCAACTGCTTGTGTAATTCGTTGGGTGGAGTAAACACAAGGCAACACTAACCGCCTCTGCAGCAACTTTCTGTTATTGCCTCCATCTCGGTTGCCGGCATGTTTCTTGTCTCCACTCCGTAGAACTCACAGACGTCGAACCATTTTATTTCATTCTGCCGATGACTAATATTTCAGAACATAGATATCTCAACTTATCCCCTTACTAGTTTGAGCATAGTAAAGAAAAGTGTTTGATTCGAAACTCGGTGTATTAACTCATTTAACAGACTACCAACCCAAACCTCCTCGGCGATTGTTGTCACGCGAGTGGAACTGACAAGAAAAGGCGTGATTGTGTGAACTTAATTGGGATGTGTGGCGATAAGCGTGGTGTTGTGGAGGAAGGCGTGGGCAGGTGTGGACGACACGTCTGGCTCACGCAATTACCGGCCCATTTCCTCCCGCCTCCTGAGCTGGTGCAGCGCCACTCCACCTATCCGCCGCCTGCTAGAGGACTCACCTCCAAACCCACTGACAACAGGCCACCCCGCTCACATTGCGGGTCGATTCGTGGCAGCAGCATGCGAAACGAAACTGAGGGCGCTTGTTCACTGTTCTCGACAAATCTCTTACTTCATTCATCTTGCGTTTTCTTTCGAGCCTCAAGTACCCGGCGAGTATATTTTCTACTGCAAATTGTTCCTAGCACGAGCGGCGAGTGACCTAATGAAATTTTTGATCAGTTCACAAAGGAATTTACGACGATAGCGGCCTCTGGGCATCGATACAAAGTTCAAATGGTTTGTCTAGCCGGGGCTCGAACTCCGGTCATTCTGCTTACTAGGCAGTCGCGCTGACCACTTACGACACAGTAATCATGGTGACCGCGCGGCTACCCTTGCATGCCTCCCGTCAGACACAAATTCTGAACTTATCAACACACTACTAACGTAGAGGTTCCAACCATTACGATTTAATAGTAATTGTTACGAAAATTGTTTAAAAGTACGAGTTTACGATTGGACTCGGTCGGATTCTTATATTCAGGTTTAAATAACAAATGTCATTTGTTTTCCGTCGGCAAAACTCGTTTCCCTTTGATTTCGATCGTATGATGTCATCGACAAAAATAAAGTGTTCTTGTGGAAATCACCGGTATTGACAGTAACTTATACGGCATACGGGACGAATCCACAAAAGGCGCACCATTTTGGAATCTAGCAGCAGCCAATGAAAATGCGTCATGTCACTTGACTTCTACCTTTCATAACCCGCACTCTCACCGAAATATCTTAAACCTGCACTGTTTCTGTAAGTTATGATTTTACGTTACTTATGGTTGTGTGCAATTTTGATGATTTTGTATTCATTTATTCTCCTTGGAACCCTTCAAACACCCCCCTCCCTGCTCACATATTACGCAATATTACTGTTCGCCATATTCAAAAGTTGGAATCTCTGCTAACATAGTCGCAGACTCGCGGAGTAGTTGGGCCGTGGTGTGCATCCGCACTGAAGAAAGGATTACTCGCAGTCTCGGCCTTAATTTCGTGCACGCGCTGTGTTCATCCCTTGCTGCCACCTGAATCTCTCCCTCCATCCTCTGCCAGTCTCATCCCCCTCCGATTTCACCTTTCACCTCCGTGACACCTCTACGTCTGTCTGCTAGTCTCCCACCTCTCTCTGAACATCTTCTGCTCCCCATACCTATGAGAAATTACTAATATTTGCAAACTTTCATGTAGATCGGACAAACAATGTCTACGTTTGTTGCAAGATAACCTCTGAAATGCATCATAGGGTGTCTTGAAAATATCCATAAAAATACATGTATGAGGCAAATATCATGATGATTTGTCAAAATACGTCATTATGTCATAAACAAAGGACATTCCAGGAAGGATTTAACAATATTTCTGAGAAGGGTAGGTTGCTACTCACCACAGTGACATCCGATGAGCCGCGGAAGGGCGCAAATAAAGTTGTATCCTGTTAATTGTGCTCTTTTCGCTGCTCGTCGGACGTCCCTCTGATGAGTAGCAACCTATCATTCTCAAAAATATAATTACTGTTATTAGTTACGATTGCTAAATATCAAATAAACAATGTCCAGACATATTTCTCAATATCTAATATCGAGGTATCGATATATACAATACTGAAACAAAATATGGCCGGCCGCGGTGGCCCACTACGGTCGGCGGTTCGAATCCCCCCTCGGGCATGGATATTTGTGCCGTCCATAGTATAAGGTAGTTCGTAAGTAGTTTGTAAGTTTAGGGACTGATGACCCCGTAGTTAAGTCCCATAAGCTACACAAACATTTGAACATCTTATTAAACATTTCGAATGTCGTCGGCTCGGCGTAAGCCGGCTGAAGCGGAGTCCTCTCGGCCCGGCCGGCAGTGTGAACAGTACGATTAAAAACAATGTGTTTGATCTGTCCGCCAGGCTGGGCCCGGCTCGGCCGGCAGTGTGAACACGGCCTTAGACAGATCGGCTAGTCTACTGCGACAGGACATCAAAGCAGGAAGATGTAATGATACGAATGCGATTGCATTCCCTACGAGTTTTACGATATCTACATCTACATACATACTCCGCAATTCACCGTAAGGTGCGTGGCGGAGGGTACACTGTACCACTACTAGGCATTTCCTTTCCTATTCCACTCCCAAATTGAACGAGGAAAAAAAGAATGCCTATATGCCTCCGTACGAGCCCTAATTTCTCTTATCTTGGTTGGTTGGTTTGATGTTTTAGGGGGGACAAAACTGCGGAGGTCATCAGTCCCTCTTATCTTGTCTTTGTGATCTTTACGCGAAATGTAAGTAGGCGGCAGCAAAATCGTACTACACTCAGCTTCAAATTCCGGCCCTCTAAATTTACTTAACAGAAATTCACGAAAAGAACGTCGTCTTTCTTCCAGCGATCCCCAATTGAGTTGCCGGAGCATTTCCGTGACACTCGTGCATTGATCGAACCTACCGGTAACAAATCTAGCTGCTCGCCTCTGAACCGCCTCTATGTCTTCCTTCAAACCGGTCTGCTGCGGGTCCCAAATACTTGAGCAATATTCAAGACGTGGTCGTACAAGCGTTTTATACGCGGTCTCCTTTACAGGTGAAGTACATCTTCCCAAAATTCTCCCAATAAACCGAAGTCGGCTGTCTGCCTTACTCACAACTGTCCTTACATGCTCGTTCCATTTCATATCGCTCTGCAATGTTACACCTAGACATTTGAATGACGGGACAGCATCAAGAAGCTCACTACTAATGCTGTATTCGAACATTATAGGATTGTTTTTTCTACTCATGCGCATCACCTTACATTTTTCTACATTGAGAGCTAGCTGCCATTCTTCGCACCAACTAGAAATTTTGTCTAAGTTGACCTGTATGCTATTACAGTCAGTTACAGACGACACCCTCCCATACACCACAGCATCATCAGCAAACAGCCGCAAATTACTACTTACTCTGTCAATCAGATCATTTATATAGATAGAAAATAATAGCGGTCCTATCACACTACCCTGGGGCACGCCTGACGATACACTCGCCGTCGAGAACAACGTACTGCGTTCTATTACTTAGGAAGTCTTCCAGCCAGTCACAAATCTGTGAACCTATTCCATAAGCTCGTATCTTCGTTAGCAGTCTGCAGTGTGGCACCGCATCGAACGCCTTTTTGAAGTCGAGAAAAACACAATCCGCCTGTTGCCCTTCGTCCATGGCTCGCAAGATGTCATGTGAGGAAAGGGCAAGCTGAGTTTCACATGAACGATGTTTCCTAAACCCGTGCTGATTCATGGAAAGAAGCTTTTCCGTTTCAAGGAAATGTACTATATTCGAACTGAGAATATGCTCCAAAATTCTATATGAAACCGATGTCAACGATATTGGCCTGTAATTGTATGGGTCAGTTCTCTTTCCTTTCTTATAAACGGGAGTCACCTGTGCTTTTTTAAAATCACTAAGAACTTTGCGCTGAATTAAAGATTCGCTATAAATGCAAGCTAAGTAGGGGGCCAACGCCGCAGAATAGTCTTTGTAAAACCGAACTGGTATTCCATCCGGACCAGCAGACTTTTTCGTATTTAGCTCTCTCAGCTGGTTCTCTACACCGGAAATACCTGTTGCTTTGTCCCCCATTTCTTCTTTCTTGACTCTATAGTGCAACAGCCTTTGCTTTCTCAGCAGCTTTCTAACATTATTATTATACCACGGTGGATCTTTTCCATCCTTAATCGTCTTTACTGGCACATATTTCTCTAACCCTATATTAAAAATGCACTTAAATTTAGTCCACAATTCCTCTACATCCATAGTCCCGGAATTAAACGATGCCCATTCATTTTCTAAGTGCGATCGTAACATTTGCTTGTCGGCTCTTCCCAACAAAAACACGCTCCTAGCCTTGTTGACTGGTTTATGAACTTTGGTCACCATCGACGCTATGACGATATCATGATCACTAATTCCTGTCTCGACACAGACATCGTTAATAGGGTCAGGCCTGTTTGTGGCTATAAGGTCTAGAATATTTCCATTGCGCGTGGGTTGCCGGTTTAACTGCTCAAGGAGTGACGACACTTTTGTAAGCAGCGGTGTTGCTTTTGTCGTTAGTTTAACAGCGGTGTTGGCCAGACAGCGTGTGGCGGTGAGTGGGATGTGTGCGGCGCGGCTGCTGTGTGCTTTTAATGCGGGCAAGTGATTCGCGGCTGCCAGCGGGCCATCGTTTTGACAGCAGGGGGACCGCACAGGCGCAGCGCCGCTCTGCTGTCAATGCGAACGCCGCCGTGCTGTCAATGCGAACGCCGCCGTGCTGCTGACGGCTGCCCACCGACACGTCGCTATCTCCCGTGCTGTATCTCTATGCCTGACTGCCGAATCACTGTG
This sequence comes from Locusta migratoria, assembly GCA_026315105.1. Lineage (NCBI taxonomy): Eukaryota > Metazoa > Arthropoda > Insecta > Orthoptera > Acrididae > Locusta > Locusta migratoria. The sequence continues at coordinate 244,712,919 of CM048744.1, read as the reverse complement.
CACATGTCACCAAACTACATATACACTGTCCAAAATAGAAACTAATACACCATCTTAGACGTCAATTTGCAGCAGGGTTCTGGAACATATCCTGTATTCAAATATTATCTCGAACAGAATGATCTGTTGACCCACGGTCAACATGGACTTAAAAAATATCGTTCATGCGGAACACAACTAGCTCTTTACTCGGACGAAGTGATGAGTGCTATCGACGACGGTTCGCAAATCGATTCCGTATTTCTTTATTTCCAAAAGGCTTTTTACACCGTACCTCACAAACGGCATTCAATCAAACGGCGTGGTTTTGGTAGATCGCCCCAAATTTGCGATTGGATACGGGATTTCCTGTCGGAGAGGACACAGTTCGTAGTAATCGACGGTAAGGCATCGACTAAAACAGAGGTGATATCGGGCGTTCCACAAGGTAGTGTTATTGGTCCTCTGCTGTTCCTTATTTACATAAATGATTTAGGGGACAATCTAAGTAGCTCTCTTAGGTTCTTTGCAGATGACGCCGTCATTTATCGTCTAGTAAAATCACCTGAAGATCAAAACCAACTGCAGAACGATCTGAATAAGATATCAGTATGTTGTAAAAATTGGCAAGTGACTCTAAATAATGAGAAGTGTGAAGTCGTCCTCATGAGTACGAAAAGAAATCCGTTAAACTTTGTTTACATGATACATCAATCAAATGTGAAGGCCGTAAAATGCAGAAAATACCTAGGAATTACTATTACTTCTGACTTAAATTGGAAAGAACATGTAGATAATATCATGGGAAAGGCTAACCAGAGACTGCGTTTTATTGGCAGAACCCATAAAAGATGCAACAGAACTACAAAGGAAACTGCATACACTACGCTTGTCCGTCCATTTTTGGAGTATTGCTGCCCATTGTGGGATCCTTATCAGGTGGGTTTGACTCGAAAGAGTCCAAAGAAGGGCAGCTCGTTTCGTATTGTCACGATACATGGGAGACAGCGTTACGGAAATGATACAGGATCTGGGATGGGAATCATTACAACAACGGCGCTTATCGCTGCGGCGTGGGCTACTTACGAAACTCCACTCGCCAATATTCTCCTCCGAATGCGAAAATATATTGTTGACTCCCACTTACATAGGTATAAATGATCATCAGAATAAAATACGAGAAATCAGAGCTCTAACAGAGAGATCAAAGTGTTCCTTTTTCCCGCGCACTATTCGAGAATGGAATAGGAGATTAATAGTATGACGGTTGTTCGATGAACCCTCTGCCAGGCACTTAAATGTGATTTGCAGAGTATCCCATGTCGATGTAGAGTTTTCCAATGCCATTGATTGTGGAAATAGTGCGTACGGAGTACATGAAACTATTACATTTAGGGTCAATAGCTCAAGCGGTACTGAGGTACCAGACGACGATCCGTGCTGAAACAGTCACATTAGTATGTGGTGGTGCGTCGACGACGGACGGCAATACAGACACCGATTCTGACTTTCATTCGACCATCGAGACGGATGATACTGTATTGGGATATATTATTCCACGTCTGCTTGAGTTATTCACATTTTTCTGCAAGAGTTGTGTTGGAAAGGCGCACGTGTCTGATGTCGCATCATGTTCACGTCGCTCACGTACTTGAGTGGACAGAAGCACAAAGAACGTGCCAGTCAGAGCACGTTGAGTTTCACACGCCCTGTGTGGGCAAGCATTATCCTGTTGGAATAACGTATCACCTTTCTACTGCAAAAATGAAAAAAAAAATGACAGGTGTGCGCACCGAGCGGCAACCAGCGTTCCCTTCATAAATACCAAAGATGGACGAAAGTTGTGGCTCATCACACTCCAGACGAAAAGGCCTGGGACGGGGCCAATGTGTTTTGGACGAATCCACTCTACAAGACTGCGCTCATCAGGTCTACGTCGTACGCGCAAACGACCACGCCGCGCGGAATGCCAGCGTGGTCAAAGGCGTCATGTGACGTTACTGGGCAACCGTTCCTGCCGGAGGGTCGGGTCCTCCCTCGGGAGTGGGTGGTGTGTTTTGGCCTTATTACTCTTTAAATCTAGGGACTGATGTCCATACCATTTTGGTCGGATACGTTTACAAACAAACACTGGAAATGACCGTCACTTGTGTGCAGGCACAGCTTGCTGAAGACCACGGCCCGCCGTTCCAAGTGATCCTCTGAGGGCATCAGTTGAGCCGTGCACGTGGATACTGTGGCGTGTGCGTGCTATTAGGCCCACTGCTAGTAACCATTTGGTGACACTTCTGGGTTTACAAGACTGTTACTGTGCTGTGGTAGCTGCACTATCTGCCACTGCTGCCCTTAAAGTAGGATGATGTAGCAGAACCTGTGGCACGCGTGCCATTACTAGTAAACAAATCCTACGAAAAACCTCCCTCTCCCCTCTTCTACCTGCAGGGCTCGTCCCGCCCAGCGCCCTGCCCCACCACCCCAACAGCTCGTCACGTGACGGACGTCCACGCTCGCTACTTTTTAATCGCCGCATTTATTTCACTATTTGCTTTGTTTCCGAGTTTAACTTGCCTTCAGTTGCGGTACCTACACTGTTTGTAAGTGCAACGTTATCATAAACATGTTATTATATATAACTAAATGTTTTTGCATATAGATAGACGTACAAACTCTTGCTCAGCGAGTTCTGCGTGGTCTTTTGGATAGAAGCGTGAGTGTGAGGAGATAAAGCTTGGAGGTTCAAATCCTGCAAGGTGCTTACTTCTTTTTCTCCTTTTTTTTCATTTGTAATGCGTTCTAATACCTTTTATTAGTGAAATAGCAGTATTTCCCGCAATATTTTGTTAATTACATATGACAGCGCGATGTCTCTCAGTAGTGAGTTTCATCCATTTCGTGAATTATATATATATATTCTCTTTTCATCTTCGCATTTCCAACAAATGTTACGACTTCTCATTCATGTACCGTTTCAAATGTTCAAATATTTGTTAAGCTTATGGGACTTAACTACGGGGTCATCAGTCCCTAAACTTACAAACTACTTAGCAACTACCTTATACTAAGGACGGCACAAATATCCATGCCCGAGGGGGGATTCGAACCCCCGACCGTAGTGGCCGTGTGGACCGTGACTGGAGCGCCTCAGTCCCCTCGGCCACCGCGGCCGACCATGTACCGTTTGTACGTTCTTCTATATTCGATGTCGTTTGAAAATAAAGAGCTGCCGGTTCCCAGCGATCCTTCTCCCCTGTATCTCCCTTGATACAAATTCCTGCAGGCATGCCTGGATGTAGATTTTCCTTTCGTATTCTTCAATATGTTTTTGTTGTTATTTTGAGGGGCCTAAACTGGTAGATCATCAGTCTATTCCTCAATATAATCCTTCGTTCAGTATATTCTGCAATTCGAGGAAAACCTCTCCTACTTTTTAGAAGATCGGTAACAAATCGCCCTACTCACTACCCTAGAACAACTTCCGTATATTTAACTCACGGGCAAATTCTAAAGAAGTAGTAAGTTTTACTGCAAAGAATATGTTGGTTTTCTGAAGGACGTGAAATTAGTATGTTTACAAACATCGAAAGTGTATTTTTCTGTTGCGGGTGTTATTCAACAGATTCAGACGGACAGTATCAGAAGAAACAATTGGTATTTGTTTTTTATTTAGGGAAACCATGTTCTCAACATTGTTTGGTTACATTTTAAACACTTACATCTAAGAAATATAGCAACTCCAAAAGAGATGTAGACCTAAATCAAATCTGTCAAATAATACGAAACATGTTGATATATTACAGCTTATGGTAAAAATACACACTAATAAAACCAATAGCTGCTTCGGCTTAGCAATATTTATATTAGTAAGAAAAGTTAAGTAATATAAAAAAGGAACAACTTCCTGATGTTCTACAAAACTTTTTTATTGATCACAAACCGGCTTTCGGCTTCTCAGGCCATCATTAGGTGACAACTGACTGTAGTACACACGTTTTCAAAGATGTTAAGATTTACAAAGATGTTATCGCAGACAGTCGATACTTCACAGGAAAGTTCATCGCAAGTACTTATTTATGAAAGTTATTAACATTTATATACAAAATATAATACGTATGTGTAAAGAATCAAAACTAATATGATTATTTTTGTTGAAAAGGAAGGTTGAAAATAAAACTTATTTCAGTAGAGATGGAGAGGGGAACTGGACCTGATCGTTTAATACTAAACTGGCATCCTGAGCCAAATGTTTATTGATTTCCAATCTTTCCAGTAGTGTCATATTTCTGATTTTCTTCAGGGGATGTAGGATCTCACAGTTTACAGGTTAAGTTGATTGTTTGTATTGCAAAATTTCGCTTTATGTTGGGAGAATGAGGATTTCAGATAACAAGTTGCCTTTAACAAATAGAACTATAGAAAAAGCTGTTCACTTATATAAAAACAAGGTAGTTGTACCTTACTCATGTAAATACTATTAGGCAATCCGCTTTAGATTATAGATCCTTCTATTTCGTTAATACACAGTATGTGTAAAAATGCTATACTTGAAAACTTATACTGTGCATTATGAACTGCTGTTTTTTTGTAACTTGTCTTCGACGTCATAGTTGCTTGTGGTTTGGTTGAACCAGTGCCGCCTAGATGGCACTGGGTTGAACACCTTGCCACTGAGGGGCGGAGCTAGACTCCGGTGGGCGGTGACTAAACGGATGATTTTCGCAGGATTTAGGGCCCTGTGCCATTACTGGCAATCGGCGTAATAATTTGCACACGGCATCAATTTTAAAAATTTATCTGCCTAACTGAAATGTTGATGTGCTCGTCGACGTTTCAAGACACAAGACACAGTACCAAATTTTGTCGTCATTTGATATCACTGATAAATATGTAATCACGATATATAGACAATAGAGCCAGTTTGAAAGCCGTCAAATTCTATCTAAATATATATAAAAATAGTGTTTCTGCCTGTATTTCACTCTGCAGTCAAAACGACACATCGCAAACGAATAGTGTTTGTATGGGGTAGTAGGTACCAGTCTCCCATTCTGCATTATGGCGGTATGGGGTTAATATGAAGTGTGTCAGGTAAAAGTGGTAGAGGGAGACCGAGGGACGAATACAGTAAGCAGATTCAAAGGGATGTAGGTTGTCGAAAATAGGTTGCACAGGAGAGGTTAGCGTGGAGAGCTGCATCAAACCAGTCTGCTGACTGAAGACCACAACAACAACAACAACAACAACAACAAGACAGGTTTAATAACGATAAGGGGCTGGAAGATAAGGGAGTTAAAAGTTACCCACTTATATAAAACTTTAAGTGGGGGTGTCAATATTTTGCTCCTCATCAAAAACTACACAATGGATGCAAACAATATCTCTCTGTTGCTGTGGTACAAAGTGTTCTGTTGAACACCACAGCAGTTCGGTGTCGATAGCTATAACAGGGTGGAAGACATAGTGCTTGAAAGTCGTCAGCTTATTTAAAATTCGGACTGAAGACCAGCGATGACTTTTGACACTATAATAGTAAAGAAGTTACATACAGCGAAACGCGAGGCAGTTTCTTCATTTGTTTTTCTGCAACAAGTGTACGAATAAAGGAAAGTAAGTGCATATTGTAGTTTGAAAACTAAAACTACCAAGAAAGATGCTAAAGCGTAAGAAGAAAATTTTGCGTTCTCGGTCCGTTTCTAAAAGACAGAAAACAGCGCTGAAAAGTGAATCTACAGACGACAGAAACTGGAAATTCGTAGAAGCTGTTTATCCTACACTGTAGGCATCTGTGATTTTTCGACATTCCCGTCCCTAAGGGGTCACATACGAAATGAACGGTTTTTTGAAAATAGGTTCCTATTAAGGCAATTTTGAAGCAAGAAATGAAAAACTTCGGATTTAGATTTTTGATTGGAATTTTAAAAACACATGTTGCGATATATTTGGTAATTCAACCATTAAGCGGGTGAAATCAGGGAAAATCTCTTAAGGTTGTTGTTCTTGTTAGTTGATTAAACAGCTAGGAATCTTTTAAGGGTTCTACTACGACGATTTTGATGAAAGAAATGCGAAAATTTGGATTTGGAACCATAGTTAGAATTTAAACAAAAGTGTTTCGGGATACTTTGAATTCTGCCATCAATAGGGAGTGCAAGTTGTATCAAAATATTTGATTACGAAAGCGTTTTTAAAGTTAAATCTATAACATTGCATATTTAGAAGTAGAAAAAACCAATGCAGACTATCCAGTCTACCCTTGCGAAGCAGCCGAAATTAAGCTCGTATAAATATATGTGAATAATCCGTATGCAGGGCGTATCTTGAGCACATTAAATGCATAAAAAAGACACGTGTATGTACAGAGGTTCGCTATCCCTGATCTATGCGCACGTGTGTGCTTCGTAGACGTCCATGACCTCGCCTACGGGTGTGTGTGTGTGTGTGTGTGTGTGTGTTCACGTGACCCTTGCAACAAGTATCTTTGCACAACTGACGCAGCACGTCTAACTTGTCTTATAATTCTTCGAAAGGACTATGCCGCCACTCGGAAGGCCACAATTTGACGCCTTTCAAACTCGCTCCGTTGGCTGTAGGAAGCACGCGTGCGTCTCCGTGTCATGGCGCCTGTTTGCCTCACACATGGATACCACACTGAGCCTTATGGCTGTGAACGTTCCCTATTACTATGGCGCTCTGGCAGCCGTGCGGTAACGCTCAATTGGCGGACGCGTCAACTATCCTCCAGGTGGCATCTTCCTCCATCGGGCCATAATCGACGTCATATTTCCAGTTGTACTACTTTTTTTTTGTGGTAGTGTAGATTGGCATTCCACTTCATTGCGTGACCGGAAACAAGGAAAGATAAGTAGAGGTCTCCGCGGTCCTTGTGCATCGTTAAAATTCTTTACGGTTTGTGACGGCGTTGTCAGTGTACAAATTTGTCCGCAATTTGGCAACTGTTGTAAATAGCGTTTTCATACCTGCCAACTCTCCTGATTTAGGCAGAAGTCTCCTGAGTTTTCACTTTTTCTCCCTCCTCCTGATTTTGCTATTTCTCCCGATTTTTAACTTTTCATTTTTTATCCAGTGGTCAGAACTCCTTTGTTCATTTATCAGTTTCATCTAAATACGCATCGAAATTAATAAAAATTATGATTTGCGTGTGATTTGTATAATGCTTATTTCTGCTCTTTCCGTGTACTTGCAAATACACGTGTAGTGTTTCAAGCCGGCCGCGGTGGCCGAGGGGACTGAGGCGCTCCAGTCACGGTCTGCACGGCCACTACGGTCGGGGATTCGATCCCCCCTCGGGCATGGATATTTGTGGCATCCTTAGTATTAGCTAGTTCATAAGTAGTTTGTAAGTTTAGGGACTGATGACCCCGTAGTTAAGTCCCATAGACTATACAAACATTTGAACATTTTTTTTTAGTGTTTCGATGTTTTGCTTTTTTTTTTTTTCAATGTGATGTTTTGTCATTGTACCTAAGTGAAATCACTTCAGTGGTGTTTTAATCGATGGAAACTTTTTGAGTGAACAGTTAGGAGCATCCGTTTCACACACGAATTTCAGAAAGCCAATTTTCGTATAAACAGCCATTTTACGTGACTATCTGATTTCAATTCTGTGGTATGTGTTCCGTATGGCAAAACATATAATCCCTTTTTTAATCAGTTTTCAGAACATTATTTGTATTTTGTACTCTTTGTCGATGTGATATATCGACATCACACGGTGGAAGAAATTGATGTACCGGAATACGTGCAGAGAAAATGAAAAGTGTGTAACAATAGAAGAGTGAAATTGCTGAAAAAAGTGAAAGTAATCATGTGATACATGCAGAGTGCTTATTTACATTTTTTTTTAATTTTAGAGTGTGGTTTACCAATTAAATGCAATGACCATGTGGGTCACTTGTCCCATAAAATGTTCCCAGGTAGCAGTATAGCACAAAAATGCAGCTGTAAATTTTTTTGTTTTAATCAAAAAATAAATCACTTTACTTGGATTGGCTACAAATAAGTATATATTCAACACTTGGGTTAATGCAAGTGTTATTTGTAGCCATTATGTAGCGTTCTGAGATCATAGGAAAAGGCTAAATTCAGTTATCTGAAGGTTTATAGTAAAATGCGCCGCATATTTTGATAGAACATATCACCTGGTTATTTGAAGAATGTCCTGATTTTTTAAACTTGATTTCCTGTTTTTTACGTTTTGAAGGTTGGCAGGTAGGCCTTTTGCAGGATGGTTTTCTGTCACCCTGAAGAAGGCCGCTTGCAATATTGGTCGAAACTTTCGGCAATATTATAATTTAAAATGCTATCTCTGATCCTGAATACTGTTATTGACTAGTAAAACTGTTTCGTATTGTATTGTATTGGTGTTGGTGTCATACCTAAAATAATTTTCTAGATCTGCATATCGATACCAGTAGTACCTACTTAGATTTAACGTGAGAAACAAAACAACAGAGGTCTACAGTCTCTAGCCCACGCCGAAAGTGGGTTTACTATACAGTATTTCCCCTCGTTATTCTAGGATACTAACCCGCGCCCTTGAGGATTAGGAATCCCTACAGATGGTTGTGTGAACATTAAAATCGATATTTACTTTTTCCCTGGTAAATTGTTTGGTTTCCTCTTTGAATTAAGTTTCGTTGAATTTTGATAACAGTATTTTGAAATAATTCACTGAACAAAATAAACTACCACATCTTCCGTAAGTACTTGTTCAATTACGGTAAGACATCTTGCAAACTGCTGCAGGCGACAATTTAATGTATTATACCTGATATGAGCCTTTCAACAATGTTTACATGGTCCAGGGAGCTCAAAGAAATGTATTTGTTGGGTTGAAAATACTGAAGATTGCGCTAAAAAATGCTATGATCACTGAATAGAGTTTCTGAAGCTATTTGGAATTAATTCTGTCCACAATACGGAATGAATACTGAAATAACTGTTTAGAGAAAAAGACTAAAAGACACAAATTGGGGTCAAAAGTACAACACAAGCAGCACAATCGCTCAGACGGAGAGAGACGGTATTTCTTTGAAGTTCAGGAAGATTAATATTACAAAGTTGGAGAGTTTAAATCAGTCTCTTCATTCAGAAGTCAATTTTCCTTTGTTTCAACTTTCAAGTGCTATTTCTGAAACACAGCTTTATTATTACATTTTTACAAATCATAAAAGTAGTTGAGCTAAAGCTTTATATATTTAAAGTGTATTGTCATCGGTATTATTTTTATGTCGGTTTACAATGGTGGAGATAGCGCTCATAGCTGCACACAGAAAAAATACTTCAAAAAGTGTTAATTTTTAAAACCTTGATTAAAAATTCATATCTTGTTTACTGAGAAACTTAAGGAAAGGCAGTCAACAATTCAAAGACTGGTTTGAACACATCAGTGCTTTATTAGGCATAGTCCTGTTTGGAGGTGGTATGCCGTAGCTTTCCTCCGACCTTTGAGAACTGACTTGCCCAGTCAGTTATATGGGGACCTACAGTTTAACGTGGGTTCCGAACCACGCTGCTCCTCGATATTTTTCACATCAGCAACAGTGACAGAGGTGAAAGAAGTGGAAAGTGACATAAAAATCCTAGGCCCTGGCGGGGATCGAACCCGCAATCTCCGGATTCATAATCTGGCACTCTACCACTGTGCTACCGAGCCATACCTGAGAAAGTTATGTACTTGAAAGCAGGTCAGTGAATGTATGAGATCCTAATCTATTTTTCGGCTATGGTTTATTACTTTGAATTATTTCTGAGAAAACGGAATACAAATGTGCTAAATTCAACATTTGATAGCCCACTTAAGCTGTCTTCTGTTTAACCCCAGAATTGCAGAACTTCTCGTCAAACTTCGTTTAGACATCATTAGCTGCCCATGTTTGTGTTTTTCTTTCAGTCCATTATTTTACTTGCAGTCTCCTCTCCTCATCGCATTAAAGGAGGGCACGACAGATTACAGTCTAGCATGAGTCATTGCCCTCATTCATCCTGGCCAGCTTATAAGCTTGTTCATGCCACTAATTTGTAACAGACCACACAGCAGTTCGTTCCCCTAGCCTTAAAAGTATGTCCTGGCATTATAAAACTATATTGTGGCAGTGCCTGACAGAGAGATCATAGCTGTTGGGCTGTCTAAAGGAATGTAGACACCGCGATCCTAGTAACATAAACGTAAATTCTCGCGCACGCGTGCGGTGATAGCGAATGTGCCCTCCGGGAATACCGTCGCCGGCACATTGCCTTCTCCAGTCGAGGTTGCTCCCTGTATACCTCGGCTATGGCACTATCGTCTTTTTCCTATGAATCAGTTCAAAATGTTCAAATGTTTGTATAGCTTATGGGACTTACTACGGAGTCATCAGTCCCTAAACTTACAAACTACTTATGAACTAGCTAACACTAAGGACGGCACAAATATCCATGCCCGAGGGGGGATTCGAACTCTAGACCGTAGTGGCCGTGCAGACCGTGACTTGCGCGCCGCAGTCCCCTTGACCACCGCGGCCCGCTATGAATCAGTGAACCCCGCTATTAGCCAAGTCATTGTATAGTGCATGGCGGAGCTTATTTCATACGTTGCTAGGCATTCCCACTTCTGTTCTACGCCTAACTGAAGCGACGGAAGACTGCCTGTCTGCACGAGCCATAATATCCTTTTGTGACGTTAGGATCCCGATGTGTTATTCAACTATGTGTTAAATTTTAAATGTATATAGGTTTTGTTGAAGTTTATTATCGTAACTGATGTATATTGTACTATTGTTTAATTTGGTAATGTGAATTGATGAAATTTTTTATTTGTGTATCTGGGTAATCTTGGCGGAGTTCCATAATTAGCGCTAATGTTTCCGGCAGTTCATCGGTGTATGTCAACATTTTGCCCTCAAATTGCACACTGGATTGGATCCGTGTCTGTATTGTGACCTGCAGCATTGTCGAAGTCGGCGCACCCTGCTCTTCAATTTTTAGTTACCGTGGAACGACAGCCTCAAATTTGCTTGAAGTATCGAAACCGCTACAAAGTGCCGATGTTGTCTTCTACAGTGAGTCTCGTTTCGGACGGACCTCGATGTGTCCAAGGAGAAATGCCGAAACTATTGCCAAAGAAAGGGCCAGAGCTGGGAACAGCGTTACTCTTACGCGAAGCTCTCATAACACACATGTGGCAAATCTGTAAACTTCGCCAACTAAAAACTACTGTTGGTACCTGATTGTGGGTGTGAGTTGTAAGGAAACAGCCGAATATAATGAAGTAATTTATTCATAAAAAACTATCTACTATAATTAAAACACGCAGAACAATTGATAAAATTTGCAATAAAGAACAGATGGGGCACGCCTGTGATTCCTATCTGCGCCATTGTTTTCGAACGCATGGGGGTGGGGACGGAAGGAGGACCGTTACGAGTAGTACGGTGTTAAATGAAATTCTGCATTCGTGACATAGTAGGATAGTTAAAAGGGGGGGGGGCAAAGCTAAATTAAGATTTGCAAATTGTCAGGGGATCTGCACGTGGTCAAATACGGAAGCCTGCTAGCCGCGCCAAGACGGACTCACCTGCTGTTCTGCTCGGAGCCGACTGGCCGTCGCGACGAATAGCGGGCACTGCAGAACCCCCTTTTACTTTCGCGACACGGGCTTGGAAGGGCAGCTAGGTTGCCGAAATTCCGTTACCGAACACTCCCTCTTTAATGCTTGAACCTCGTAAGGCCAGGCCAGGCGTGCAGGATGTACAGGGTGCAAGTAAAGAACAGGTTTTCAGTCGCTTTAGTGGGCGCCTTTTTCAGTTTTTTACTTTCTAACTTTGACTAATGAATTCACGGTGCACAGTTGCAGTACGGAGTGGCGGCCGCCACACACACATCAAAGAACGTTTTGCATCACAACGATTATAGGCCACCATCACCCTTTACACAAAATGGATCAGAGATATAAAAAAAAAAAAAACATTTAGTTCTGTTTATTGCTCAGTAATTAACAAGTTGCATGACAATCTAGACACTGTGTTCCAGATTGCAGCATACACCAGTAACATCTCCTCTTGCACTTACCATGCTTCTGTTTGTCGTGGAATATTGTCCACTAGATCATCCAGACCAGTCTACTCCTCAAAGACGATGCGGTATAGATCTGTCACATTGGTTGGTGGGTCGTCTCGTCTCGTCTCGTCCAGACGTATTCAGTAGGGTTCATATCTGGAAGAAATACTGGCCATTTTAATCTTGCGATGCTGCAATCATGAAAGAACTCGTTCACAAGACGTGCACGATACGAGCGAGAATGGTCGCCCATTAAGGCTGAAATGCTGCCACGGTTGCACTTTACGTTGGGACGTATCACATAGCTGTTTCGGTTTCCTTCTACGGGCATCAGTGGCGTGCGGTTGGCCTACATAATGCCACCCCACAACACCAGGGAACCACCACTACGATCGGGCGTTCGAATCCCCCCTCGGGCATGGATATTTGTGCCGTCCTTAGTCTTAGCTAGTTCATAAGTAGTTTGTAAGCTTAGGGACTGATGACCCCGTAGTTAAGTTCCATGAGTTCTACAAACATTTGAACATTTTTGTTGCACAGTATAAGGTTGGCAAACACTTTTGCAACTGGATAACTTTTACGAAAAATGATGCTTTTGTTTTATCAGTTTATAGAACTGGGGTCGAGCGGTGTGTTCCCAGCTTTAGGTCAGGATGAGGCGTGGAACCTGGTGGAGCGCCAAGGGACGCTATTGAAACAGAATTATAGTTGAAACATTTTATTCCGTAACATACATAAGTTTGATGAAGGCGCTAGCTCGACAGGAGCTAGAGCACTAGGTGGCGTCGCCTTCGAGCTGCAACCTTGGTGTTTTGTATGATGGTAGTGCCCGCGTCGCGATGCCGGGAAGCGATGCAAAGACTGTTATTGTGAACTGCTCTATCCCTTCACCAGGCTATGCAGCGGTCAGTGGATCCACGCAGGGACCCCTCTGAAGTCGGATGTCGTGCTGTTTCCCGACTCGGGACACCGGCTGGCCGGATTAGCACCACAGTGCTAACTCGACGAAAGGAACATTGGCCTTTAGTAACCAACCACTGAAGACTGCGCTGGCCTCAGGCAGCCACCATAGAGGTGTGAAGTCGTCAGCACAGCGGATCACCATCTTCCCAGATGATGTTTAGTGTCAAGTATGGCCTCGACCAGACTCCATCTCCTAGCTGCCTCTAGTAGCTACTCGTTTGACAAAGACTGAGCACAACGATTAGGCCAGCGAATTGACGACTACCTCCTGGGCATCGTCGATTCAGAAGACCAAGTGACTGCTACCTCTAAATGTGGGAGTATTTATACATAAAATTGGCTGAAGCCATGACGTATGAAACGGTTTGAATGTGTTCCCTTTGAAAATGCAGCGTTCGCCCGATGTGTCTTTACCGCTGATGCATCCGCGGTCTTATTCACTATTGTGACAGAGTTACGTGTAGTTATGAAATGTTTACTAGCTGAGTCTCTGTCTGGCAGCCTTTTCACTCACACCAGTTCGCTGACGGTAGGCTTTCCAACTTGCCAACGCAGTGGCTGCCGTCATCACGCAAGGCGGGTGAGCATTTTCTGCTACCGGCTGCTGACCTTATTCCGTCTTGCTAAAGTGAGCAAACCAAGATCTTAACACATTTCCCTGTCACAATGTTTGCGGCGTAACAATAGAAAGAAAGAAAACAAACTACGTAATAATGTTGAAATGAAGTGGTTTAGCTCGGGAACAGTGTTGGATCGGAGACCAACATACTCACCCATGCCCAAGGGAGGACTCGAACCTCCGATGCGAGAGGCTGCGCGATCCGTAACGTGGCTCTCCGGACCACACGGAAATTCCAGCGCTGCGGTTTAGGGCGTGCCCACCCGGGCTTCCTGAGAGGACAACCCGATGGTGCGCACTTAGCGAAAGCGCGGCTCTACTGTTTAAGGCAATATTCTCGGTCATGACAGAGTACACAAAAGATGCAAATAGACAGGAATAGTGGCCGACCGACGAAAATTAAGAATTGTGACCGATTGTCGCAAATCTACCACGGCAAAAGTGACTAGTAGCACTCAATACTCGCTTAAAGTCATACCGTTTCGATAACAACAGTACGGATGGAGCTTAGCGCCCCTTTAAGAGCTGCAGATGGTAAACCCTTAACAATAGAAGTCGGTGCAAAGCTGCGGAGGAATTGGTGCCACTATCATAAAACCTGGACTCTCGATGACTGGATGTGGCATATATAGACGAATCATCGTTTTTACATTGCTTCCTACAAACAACCGGGTTTACGTATCGATAACTCAAAAGAGGCTTACTACACGGCGTGCCTATTTCCTATAATCAAGCGCTGGGGATGTTCGCTCTTGTTTTGGGCATCCGTATTGTGGTATTCCGCTTGTTTTTATAGCAACCATATCTAGGCGGGCAATTGGGGATGAATATCTCACCATCCTCGAGGTCAGCAAAATCGCAATGTCCATAATTTTATTTAGATTTTATAATGATTTTAGCTTTTTTATTAAGATGTTTAATTTTAATTTTTTTAATAATGATGTCATTAGTATATTTCGTTTCTTTATTTCTTTATATTTTTTTATTCCACATAAGTGAACCTTTAGGGTGCGTTTTAGAGCAGAGAGAGAGAGAGAGAGAGAGAGAGAGAGAGAGAGAGAGAGAGAGAGAGAGATCTAAGTGGACAGCTCCAACATCGCTGAAATTATTGCTGAATGTTTCGGTACAAGAGTGGGTAACATTCTTTTGGAAACTATAAACACACTTTGCGAACCAGTTCTCAAACCCATTGATGAGCCATCTCCCTACTAATGGAAAAAGTACTATATTGTGTATGTTAGATGTTCATTTTATTTTGTGTGTGTGTGTGTGTGTGTGTGTGTGTGTGTGTGTGTGTGTGTGAGTTGTAGAGTCAGCATTTTTCGTGTTCACCATTCTAAGTCGTTAGGCACTGTTAATAACTTAGCATTACATCTATTCTAACATTATTTAATTTTGCTATTGCCCGTCTAAGTAAAAAAACTTGGGGTATTTTTAAATTGAGTATTAGAAGTGAATTAATAGTTCTCCACTATAACGTCGTTGTTCTCTTTGTTGCAGGTAATACCAGTGTGGCTCTTCCGTCCTTGTCCGCAGTGACTGCTCCACCTTGTTGGTTTGTAGCTTTTAAGTTAGAGAGATATTAAGTCGATAAGTGAAGAGTTTATTGATATTAGTGCAAAATTCCCGCCCACTTAAATAGTTACGTGAAATACATAAAAGCTAGAATAGCTAATTTTATACATGAGTTCAGAATGTGTTCTTCAGACGGTACCTATTGCATATAAAGATTTCCTTGCAGAAAAACTGTACCCTTTCTAGTGAGAAATTAGTTCCTGTAAATTGTCTTTCGTTATCCTGTATACTCACCTGTTAATAGACAGCTTATAGATATATTGTTTGATTCAAAACGTTGCAACACATTGTTGTAACCGCCTTAGTGAGGCTACGAGACAACGAAATTTCCGTGAGTAAATTTGTTTTTAAATGTACGTTAGCTGCTGTGCTGAGGTCGGCGATTTACGCATTCGCATCGACTTAACTCACGCGTTAATGTTCCGTGTTCACATTTGTGTTTATTTTAAATACCTTAGTTAACTGAAAATACCACTGTGATTCATTTTCTGTGTACAAAACAGGTGAAAGTGGTTAAAACTCGTCGACGGAAGAGTGGATTTTATGGAGGAACATTATGAGCGACGGAATGATAAGGAACGAGTTCGATCGTATAAAGATGGCCGAACTCAGTTTAGGGTTGAAGTGCGACGTGGGGAACTGTGTGACACCACTGAAGAATCGGTATAAAAAGCTGATGACTTTGCTAAAAAGAGAGGACCATACATCTTTCCTCGTGAAATGGCTTGAAGCTTTGGAGTGTGGATGCTGTATTAGCCACATTCGGGTGCAAGTTAACTTTTCCACTTCAGTAAAACATAGTCTCGTCACTGAACGGTAAGGATAAAAGGAAATTATCTTAACCCTGAACAACGAGAAGGAATTAAGAAAACTCATTCGTGGTTATCATCGACACGAATAGTTTGAAGCACTTGGTCAGTATGGTTTGAAACACACAGACACGTAATGAACGAACTCTCGACTGGCACTAAGCATAGACATCGTCGGACTTCGTGGAAAACTCTGTTCTCACTTTAAAGTGCATGGTAGTGGCTTTATCGAACCTTTTTTATGATATTTCAGTACCGTTCCACTCCCTAATGGCGCGCGGGGAAAAAGGAACACCTAAATCTTTGTTTTTGAATCACGGTGCTACTCGATATTTTTCACATCAGCCAATACTGCCAGAGGTGAAATATGATGATCATGTAAAGGGGACTCAAACAAAATACGTTAGCATTGTTGATCTCTGTGTCTTAAACGAGTGCACATAGCGACGAGTATATGTCTCCTTTTCCCGCCTCTTTTTGTTCTGCGGAGGAAGACGCATCTCCCGCTTTGGTCCATTACTACTACTACTACTACTACTACTAATAATAATAATAATAATAGTAAACTGGTGATTTCATGGTGAAGTGCAATCGAGGTAAACGAATTCGAGGTGAAATGAAATTTTATGTTTCTATGCACAGAAACTACTATCGCAGTGTAATCTTAAGGGGATATATTGGCATAGATTGAAGTACCTTTCTTAGCGTTTATAAGTAACCACGAATGCACTACTGTGATTACAACTGTTGTTGTTGTTATTCATTGTAGCAATTTGGTGGAACATTAGTAAAAATGTGGTGCTATCAGGCCGGTGTTCTACGATTATCGTTCTCGTTATATAGTATATCACCCCTTAGGAGGCGCATTGAACTGGAGCAGCATTTGTTACATCCAAGTATGTACTCCAATGGAATGGAAGACGAGCAAAACGGTTGGACGTGTGTTCCCGTCATTAGAGTGGAAGTGTCCAGCGAATATCACGACTTAACCGGGGTAATTGAATCATGAGTGAGCTGCTTGGTGGAGCAGAGTACATGTCAAGTAGTACGTGAAAGATGTTATGTGACGTCGAGACTTAAAATTTTACTGTTTCGACCTTGAAGAACAATTCCTTCCCCTTTGCCTCAACCGTGTTACTACGACCTAAATGCACGTGTCGGTACTTGTACTAGTAATACAGAACACGTGAGGGGTCTTCTATTCCGTCGGAAGAGGAGCTGAAAGTTCTTTTACATAGTTTTACCGTGACCTGGTGTCCTCTCAGATGACGTCACATCACAGATGTATGGCGCTCAGGTCGCAGATCCGTTGAGTTGAAGTGACACTGGGTAGTATAGTTTTAGTGATGCCGACTATTTCAATTCTGTCGTAGTTACGTAGCAAGTTACCAACCGCTACACTGATACACAATAAATATAACATTCACCAAAATTTCACAAGATACAATGAATCTTATTTATGTAAAACTAGCTCAGAGAACGTTTACGGCACAGTACTGTGATGTGGTTGCAGCAGCCTGTCGCGTAAAACGTACTCAATGCTTCAGCACGATCTGACCGTCACGACTGCCGAATCAAGGGTGAGCCAAGTGCGCCAGAAGCGAGAGACTTCTATGCGGGAGTGGTGGCCGTTGACGCGCGCGCGCTCATTTAGTTATCGTTTTGTTTATAAAAGTTAATGCTTTATAAAATACAGAAAATTCCGGAGGCCAGGTTGTTAAAGATTTTTTCAAATGTTTGTAAAGCCTGTGGGACTTAGCTGCGGGGTCATCAGTCCCTGAATTTAAAGTACTTATGAACTAACTTATACTGAAGACAGCACAAACATCCATGCCCGATGGTGGATTCGAACCCCCGACGGGAACGGTCTCGCGCATCGGAACATAGCGCTTCAATGCGCTCGGCCGCTCCGTCGTGGCTGAGAGGCTTTTATTATACTAACATTATCTGGAAATAATGATTTTATAAAAAGTTAATAAAAAAATATTGGCGCCTACAACATTCACTATTATGGCGACAACCAATTACATCATACCTTGATTAATAAAATTACGGGAATTCAGGCGTAACCACATATTTTCTTCTGGTGATATCGGCTGCAAACCGTCCAGCCATCCTCGGAGCGAGTGTGAAGACTGGCGGCAAAGCGCTCCCGTCCCACCTTATACGAGGCGCGTCCAGAAAGTAAGTTCCGTTTGGTAATAAAATGAAATTGTACAGAGATACAGAAGAAATTTTTATTGCACAAAATTCTACAACTCTTAAACTACATAACTGCCGAAATTTTGCAGGCATGTGACAAAGCGTGGCACCAGGTTTTGTATACGTTCTTCATAGAAATCTGCGGCCCGTGTCTTCAACTAGTTGGAAACTGTTTCTTTCAGCTCGTCGTCATTGGTGAAGTGATGACCGCCAAGACTTGATATGTAAGAACAGGTGAAAGTCGCTAGGAGCGAGGTCAGGGCTGTCGGAGGAGGGTCAAACACGTAGGAGGTTTTACGTCACATTTGCAGTGTGTGGTCGTGCGGTTTCGTGAATAAAAAAAAAAACTCTTGACAGCAGTCCCCGGTGCTTATTCTGAATTGCAATGCGCAATTTCCGAAGTGTCTCGCAATAAGCATCTGCTTTGATTGTTTGGTAAGAAGTCAATGAGTAGGATGCCTTTCCTGTCCCAGAACACTGTGCACATCATTTTCCGAGGTGTCATGATGTGCTTCGGCTTTACCTTTGGTGGGGATAAAGTGTGCCTCCATTCCTTTGATTGCAGCTTACCCTCAGGGGTGTCGTAAGAAATCCACGTTTCATCTCCTGTGACTATTCCTCTCAGAAATTCTTCGCCGCTTTCAGCATAACGGGTCAAAAACTCAAGTGCACTACCAATCCGTTGTTTTTTGTGTTGCTCAGTGAGAATCTTTGGTACCCAACGTGAGCAAAGTTTACGGAATTTCAGTTGTTTGGTAACAATTTCATGCATCAGTGTTCGTGAAATTTGGGGTAAGCCCATAGCGAGAGCACTAATTGTAAACCTACGGTTTTCCTGGATCTTGTCATAAATCGCGTGAACCAGTTCTTCTGTAACCAAAGGTGTACGCCCACTCCGTTCTTCATCGTGCACATCACTACGCCCGCCATTGAACTGTCGGACCCATCTTCTCACCATCGAATCACTCATCGCATTTGGTCAGTAAACATCGCAAATTTGCCGATAAATTTCACTTGGTTTCACTTTCTTCTCATTCAGAAACCGGATCACCGACCTGATTTCACAGGCGGCGGGATTTTCAATCAACGCCGACATTTCAAACAAGCGCAACAAAGCGTACGTAACTAACAGCGATCTCCAAATGGCGTACGTCCTTCTCCTTGATACACATCGTCTACAGCGCATGTGCGGAACTGCAATAGCAGCGCTGCAGCGGAGATAAATTGAAACGGAACTTACTTTCTGGACGCGTCTCGTATACTGTGGGGCGGCCAGTGCGCATGCTTACTGGGAAGTCGTCGTAACAGACGTACCACACCGACGGCAGTTGCAGTGCCCCCTAAGGAGAGCAGATATGATCGCATACTGTGGTTGATATCGGTGGCAAAGATGTATGACGCCGTAGTGCCCTCTATGGAGAGTCGATGGAGCTTGAAGATGACGGTTGCCTGATGCCTTAGTTCAACGTGAAAACGACGGTACGCTGTGACACATTGTCTTTCGTAGACCGACACATACGGATCTGTATCTGCGAGCAGACAGCTGTCGTCATCCTGCACCGACTAACGGTGTCCTTAATACACTTGTACACGGGGCACACGCAATTTCCGACCAACACGATCTACAGGAAGAACTCGAGCACTTGGAAAAAGGTATTTGAAGAAAATAGTTATCCACTGTCGAAAATTCGAAAAGTCTTGAAATTCAAACCGAAAGTAAATGTTCCAGAGGAAGAACCTGAAGACGAAAAGGTCAAGTCCATGGCATTCCTATCATATATAGGTATTTTATCATGAAAAATTGACCGGATCCTCTCAAAAAACGACCTAAAAAGTCAAAGTTGTTATTTTGCCAGCACCTGAGATATCCGAGCTCGTCGACTCTGTGAAGGATGATTTGGTTTTGCGGAAGACAGGTGTGTATGGAATTCCTTGCCAGTGTGGACGTTCGTATATCGGACGCACAAATCGCACAGTCCATGAACGATGTGCAGAGCATAAACGTTACACCCGCCTACTACAACCTGCTGTAGCTGAACATTGTATTCAGACTGCCTATAATATGGATTGCGATAATGTCCAGATTTTATCACATGTTACATTCTTCTCGGATTCAGTTTTTAGAGCAGCCACTGAAATTCGACTGGCGAGTAATTTAGTTAATCGTGATGATGGTTTTAATCTTGACAAAATTTGAAATCCGGCACTCACAATCGTAAGCAATCGAAGACAAAGCACTGCAACCCTGTTAACCACAGAATATGATTACATACACTTTCCATAAAGGACTCTACGGCTTCATAGATCTTTACCATAGATATCAACCACAGTACGTGATCATCAACTGCCGTCGGTGTGGTGCGTCTGTGACGAAGACTTGCCAGTAAGCATGCGCGCTGGCTTGCCCCACAGTATATAAGGTGGACAGGAGCGCTTTGCCGTCAATCTTCAGACTCGCTCCGAGGAGGGCTGGACGATTGGCAGCCGAAATGTCAGCGGAAGAAAATGTGTGGTTACGGCTCAATTCCCGCAGCTTTATGGACCGAGATATACGTCGTGAAAATATGAAGATTCACACATCACATCTTCTACTGAAATGGCGCACTCCCACGGAAGGGAGCTATTGCAACCTCTTTCCCACCGTCACTTTTCCCACACGACTGCTGACGTGCGAAACTGCGAGAACTCTCCTGCTAAACCGCGCCTAACACAGAAAATCAAAATCTATGCTGCCACAGCGAGAACCATCACGGTATTTTGTTTCATTAGCGTTGATCTTAAGAAAGCAACCAACCTCTGTGCGTATACTTTACTGGTGCAGCTTCCTTCCACAGAGTGGACACTGGAACACGTGGTAAGGCCACAACGGTACAAGTAGTCTCGATCTGAAAAAAGATGGCCAAAACTCGAAAACATGCGACTGCTAGCAAATAGGCTGGTTACCATACGATCTTGTAGCAGAGGCTTTGGTGTCTGTTACACTTTAAGGAAAGTCAGATACCTGCGATACCTGAGACGTTACGTCAGTTCAGAGTTGCTATTCTCGGCATACCATAAACGTCCTACTGCCGCTCCTTTAAACAACCATTACTGAAAGTGCGTGGAACTTTTTACTAGGATGTCATATTTTATTTCTGTTTCATGGTGGGTACTAAGAAAGATATGTAGAATATTAGCATAAATAATGTCTTCATGTATTTTTACCTTTTTATACGAGGCGGTCCAGAAAGTAAGTTCCTTTTGGTAATAAAATGAAATTGTACACAGATAATGAAGAGATTTTTATTGCACAAAATTCTGCAACTCTTAAACTACTTTTCCACATAACTGCCGAAATTTTGTAGGCACTTGTCATAGCGTGCCACAAGTTTTTGCAAGCATCCTTCACAGAAGGTTGCCGCCTGAGTATTCAACCATGTGCTAACAGCTCTTTATCAACGTTGAAGTGTTGACCACCAAGGACAGATTTAGGGTGTAAGAAGAGATGAAAGTCGCGAGGAGAGAGGTCCGAGTTGTATGGAGGATGATCCCGTTGAAATTTCCGTAAGAATTGTTTGGTCACATTCGGTGTGTGAGGTCAGGCATTATCGTGAAAAAAAAAATGTTTTGACAATAATTCTCCGGACAACACTTCAACGATAGTGACGAGCTGAAAGAACATGTTACCACATGGTTGAATACACAGGCAGCAACATTCTATGAAAAAGGCACACAGAACCTTCTGCCATGCTATGATAATTGCCTACAAAATTTCGGAAGTTATGTAGAAAAGTAGTTTAACAGTTGTAGTTTTTTGTACAATCAATATTTTTTCTGTATCTGTACCCGTTCGTTTTATGTAACCAAACGGAACTTACTTTCTGGACGTGCCTCGTATATTAAATCAACATCAAATATGTATCTACTTACTGATTTCCCTTCCAAAATTGTTCACCGAAAAGTAGCTAAAAATGGCGTATTCAGCGTTATTTAGGAAATTCTGAGATGTGGCATACAGCTTACGATGTTTCGTAATAAAATTTGAAAGAGAATTCTGCCTCCATCTGCCACTGTACTTTTGAGGTTAAAATAAACGATGATAAGCACGCTGAGCATCTGTTTGATAGGCTGTTGCCTTTCTTTTTGTAACTGTAATACCGGCTGTCTTATAGTAATATGGTATTTAACCTTATCGTTTTTGTAATTAACAGTTCCAGTTTAAGAGATGTTACAAATACGGAAGTGTTTTGGTAATGATGGAAACGTGTAATACGTGGTCGATCTAGAGTGCTGCACTCCAGTGGCCATTGTCTGGTGTGGCTGAGGGAAATTTATCTAAATTTTCGTATATGCTTGTTAGAAATTCAATAAAGAATGACAATGCTTTTATCTATCCCGCTCACGAAAAAAATAGTACAAAGTAAAACTCGGTGTCAGCTATCAGTTACACATATAACGTATAACTGAGAAGTCAGTGTGCAAGCGCTCTCGAATCGCACATCAGAACGGATTTTAAAAGTTCAGGAGGACAATATCAAAACATTATACACAGAAACTTTAAAAATGCAGGGTTGGTATTTAAATGGTTTTTCCGGCCACAGTGAGCACAAACAAAACTATACTGACGCCAGTGATTCAAACGCATAAGTTTTTATAATTTCATTGGCACCACTGCAACTGGTATTCACAGATAACGTATTAGAAAAAGGAATTGGTGATATGGAAAAAAATCTGCATCTTCATCGCCTAGTTTTTCTAGACGTGTGAGGCTACAGCTTTTCCCTGAAAATATAAAAAAAAAAAAAACGAGAGGAAATACATTAACGACTACATTGCGTTTCTATATCCTTTTCAGGCAGTTTGAGAAGTAAAATAAATGATGATAAATTTTGAAATGGTTTTCAGAATGGTTGATGGAAAGGCTGGTAGCGCTGTTGTTATCTATGCGCTGCTATTTAAGCGGAGCAATGTAAAAAAAAAAGTCAATTTTGTAAAAAGTATACTGATAATGATTCTTATTTGCATTATCGATTATCAACCTTAAGTATGGATTCGTTGGTTTGAGTATTTGCTTCATCGATAGAAACCCGAAAGTAAAGTAAAAATAAAAATGGCAGTTGCAATACGGGAGGACAGAAAGCATTTGAGATTCGGGGAAAAAAAAACCAAACAAACAGAAGGAGTTTTAAAAGGAGCTAGGGCTATTGACATTGAAATAATAACTTATCTTCACTGCATTTCGTTCTTACGTGTTTATCCTTCTTTTCTCTGTTACTACCAATGAATGGTACTTCAGCAAATTTCAATATAAAAACCAAAGAAAGCAAAAGGTTTTTTATTTTGTGATTTGTAGTGTCCCAGCAGATATAAACAGATTTCAAGTTACTAGCGTGACCTCTTCTCCAGGCACCATGTTTTGTAATCTCTGTCCCGTGTCTATGCGTACTCGCGTACTATGAGGCCGTTTATTGCTTCTTCTGTGAGTTCGGAGCCCGCTAGTTAACTCTGAACCTTCTTAGCCTTTGGGCACACAACGTTTCATCTCTTACTTGCAGGAAGGCTATATTCCAGGGAGAAGTTAAAGTGCTTCCACTACTAAATAAGTAACCCGCTTACAATGAACATAATGTGTTGTCTATAACTGCTTATTTACGTATGTAACATTGACATTAAGTTACTCAAACGACTAGAATACAACCTCCTCATGCTAAGGTCTGACATGGAATAATATTTATTCAAGAAAAGACAGCCTCTGTCATACAGATGACGTTCTCTTGTTCGTACTAGAGTTTGTAGTGCTCGCTGCCGTCCACACTGTGGCCGCGGACGTTGCAGGTAGTTGCGGCTCTGTGCAAATACAGATCGGGCGCAAAGTATATGTCTTTCGACAACCCCTATTCCTATCTTGACGTATACGTACAACGTATGGCGGGAATGAGACCATAGTGTAAGTGCGAGGCGGCGCTTACACTACAGATAGTAAAATTATAATCCTGATTTGCCATTTGTAATCTTGAAATTACAGTGTAGAATTCATAATCAGCGACGTACGTGAAAGATTATTACATACTGATTTCATTGAAATACCAAACAATTAGCCCTTTAATGCATGACTTTTTATTTGAAGCTATAAAAACTACCAAGATTAATGTATAGTGGGTATATACTGAGAGAAGTATTGAAACAAAATTCCTTAATATTATTATGCACAACTAGCAACAAAAAGTTCATAGGCAGTCAGCTATATAGTGCTTTCGGAATTTAACCGGTGCAGTAAATACCATCCAGTCACGGTCTGCACGGCCACAACGGTCGGGGGTTCGAATTCCCCCTCGGGCATGGATATTTGTGCCGTCCTTAGTTGTAAGTAGTTCATAAGTAGTTTGTAAGTTTAGGGACTGATGACCCCGTAGTTAAGTCCCATAGACTCTACAAACATTTGAACATTTGCAGTAAATATCACTGTTATGCACACAGGTGTTTCAAAGACCACTGATGGTGTCGGATCTTCCTTTGTTGTTGGAGACGACAGGTTTCAATACAGCCTTCCTGACCAGTGTTGGAATTTCACAGCTGAGCCTTTTGCTCTCTATCAGTTTGTTCTCTATATCCGGCGCCACCGCCATCCTTCCTCTGCCATCTGCTCTGATTCTCTCAGTGCCATTTATAGTCTTAGAGACCGGCATCAAATTCACCCTGTCGTGCACTGAATCCAACGCTCCCAACTGTTAGCAGATGATGGTTCTCACGTTTGCTTCATGTGGGTGCCTGGCCACCTAGGTGTGCCTCGGAATGAGGCTGCTGATGCTGTGGCCAGGGCTGCAACCCTCTTACCTCGGACAGCCACCCTCTGTGTCCCATCCAGTGATATTAAAGGGTCTGTTTGCCGACGCATTTAATGTCGTGGCATAGTTTGTGGTCCTCGCTTCATGCCAATAAGCTTAGAACCATTAAACCGATCCCAACGACTTGGAAGACCACCTCAAGCGCCTCTCGACGGAGGAAGTAATCCTGGCCCGGTTGCGGATCGGTCACTGCCGGTTCAGCCACCGCCATTTGCTGACGGGGGACCCTGCGCCATTGTGTTCCCGTGGTCAACCGCTGACGTTGCGCCATATTTTAATATCCTGTTCTAATTTTAACCGTGACCGTGTTGCACTCAATCTGCCGAACACTCTAGAGGAAATTTTAGCCGACGACCCACGAGAACCTGCTCGGGTCGTGCGTTTTATACAGATGACAAATTTTTTAAAGAATATTTAATTCCTCCTCTTGATGTATTTTACCCTATGGTTTTAGCGATTTTCTGGTACCATCCTAATCGGCAGTTGTCTTAACTCTTTTTTGTAAATCCTCGTTCAGGGTCGGGCGCTAATGACCTGAGCAGTTGTGCACTCTTAAACCAAACGGTTTTGCATCTCATCTTTTAATAAAGTAACTTATAATGCAACAGTAGTGTGTGATTGACTAGTTCTACATGTGAAGGGAGACCTACAAAAGCACATGTTAGCTGCATCGAGTTACTCCTAACTGTTTAATTTATAATTTCTAGGACGAGATACTAGCATATGTAACATTCTGTATACAAGCAGCTACAAATGAATTAGCGGTAAATGTTGATCAGTTTGAGAGATAATGGAAAAAATAAGGTGTGTAGCTCATCAGCTACACTATGCATTAATAAGTTAAGAATAAGAGGTCAGTAATGTTGGCTCTGCTATTTTAAATTTAGGAATTTTAATATGAAATTCGTAATCAGCGCCCTCAATAACCCCTATACACAAAATTTGGTTGAAATCTAGAGCTTTTTTCAATTTTGTGTGATGCATACCAGTATGCGCTGCGGTGTCGGCAGCAGTGTGTGGGTGAGCTGTTTGCGGGCCGGGCATCGACCGCGGAGCCACTGCCGGTGAGCGCAAATTGCAGCCAAATTGCCGCCCAGCCACCGGGGCGCTTCCGACACGGGCCTCTGCTCAAGAGGCGCCTGCCGCCGCCGCCTCTGCTGCACAAGATGTCGCGACAACAAGTCACAGTCACTCCCTTGGCGTGTTGGGTCGAAGGTGAGCTTCATTAAACAAATTGCGGCATATGATTTGCCAGTTAAAATATTGTAGAACACTTGCCACATATTTTGCGCAAATATACGCGTTGTTTCAAATGAATAAACGTATCTCAAATGTATATATTTATTACACTACAGATCAGGAGTTTTCGATCACCTATCACAACTATGGATTTGTGGTTAAAACAGAGATGTAATTTTAAATAATCTATCATATCCCTGATGAGGAAATCTTCTCGGATTGACAGCCGAGTCAGTGCCTCGTTTTCTGGCAAAGTTGCTTACTCGCCTGAAGATGGCAAGTAAGCAACTTGCCGAAACGTAGTTAGAAAACGAGGCACTGACTCGGCTGTCAACCCGAGAAGATTTCCTCATCGAGATCCGCCGAGAAAGTCTGCATTCACCTATCATATCCCTCTTCTGATACTAAAACAGCATAAACATATTAAGCGGCATATTAACCGTGTGCACTGGGGCGCCGTGCTGCGGTGCGCGGCCGTTCGCCGTCGGGGGTTCGAGTCCTTCTCGAGCATGGCTGTGTGTGTTGTCCTTAGGTTAGTTTATCTTAGTTTAAGTAGTTTGTAAGCTACGGACTGATAGCCACGCAGTTGAATCCGATAGATTTACAAACATTTTAACATAAGCATGTAAAGACGGAACGTCTCTGTTGTGTATTTGACCGGTTCTCCGTATGGTGGGGCGCTGATGAGTAACCACAGCAACACTGACGTGTCCACTCGAATAGGCCTCATTTCTTCAGCTGTCTGTATAGCAAGCAATTCACGTCAGTTTTCAATACACTGTGTGCAGCTGTGTGCGTTAGTTTATACAATCAGGTGCGTATCATTTTAGCTCCAAAAGGGACGAAAGCAGGAAATTGGAATTGAAAAACTTGCTTTAATTGTAGCTCCGCATCACGAAGGCTATTCTAGTAGAACAACAACAAAATTTGGCGTAGTTCAATCTACAGTGGTGTATCATTGCAACGGTTCAAGCAAACCAGTGCCAATGCAAGTGTTCCGCGATCTGGAAGACCCCGTGTAACATCGTACGGGGAAGATCAGTTCATACGTGCACAGAGTAAACGTCAGGGGACTCGTACGGCACCTGAAATTGCCGAGGAAGTCAGTAATATGCGAGCTGCTTCAATCCGAGTCTCAACGGTGCAACGCCGTCTTCGTGAAAGACGATTTAAGGGTTGCAAAGCGACCAAAAAACCTTTTACAGACACAAAAAGGATGAAAAGGATATAATGGTCACAGCAACATAAAAACTGGAGCGTGCAGCAATGGTCAAAGGTGTTATTTACGGGTGAATCGAAGTTTGACGTATTCGGGAGCCATTGTCGAACGTTTGTTCGTCGACTTCGTGGAGAACCTATGAAGAGTCAGTGTGTGACACCTGCGGTGAAGCATGGTGGAGGATCGGTTATGGTGTGGGAATGTTTTGCGGGTAATGAAGTCGGCAATCTGGTGTGAATTAATGGAACATTAAAGAAGGGAGGATATCACAGAATACCTACTGATCAACAATGAAGTACAATCTAGCAAGAGGCTTATTGGTCGTGGTTTTGTTCTGCAGCAGAACTACGACCCCAAACATTCTTCTAAATGTATAGAGGATTTATCACTAGAAAAAAGAAATGTGGGAAGCTGAAAAATATGATTTGGTTAAGTCGGTGACCAGACTTAAATCACATTGAACTGTAACGGGACGAACTTGACAAGGAATTCGGAAATCTGAGGTCGAGTAATGCTGAAGAGCTGTGGAGTAATTTACAGAGCTGTTGGACTGCAATATCTGCACAAACACTACAAAGTCTTATTTCCAGAATCCCAAGAATTTGTGCAGCTGTTCGGAGGTCAGAGGCTGAATACATTGACGAGGCTAAAGTATAAACCATATTGTATTGCACTTAATGACACAGAGACAAAATGTATTTTTTGTTGCTCTGTTTAGTTTATACGATATGTTTGTACATTGGAATAAAATATACAGTTTTGTGCATGGCTGATCGAAAACTTTTAACCGGAAGTGTAGGAATATGAAATTTCACATATTTGCGAACCTCTGCAATTCAGATTACAGATGTTCAATATGCCCTCCATCAGCGACACGACCAATATCACAGCGATACTCAATATCCCCCCATACTCGGTAAAGCATGTCTTTCGTCACTGATGCTATGGTAGTACGGATCAGGTTCAACTCTTCCAGGATCTGTCGGAGTGGTGGTACATAAACAGTGTCACGAAACCCTACAGGAAGAAGTCGCAGAGTGCAAATCCGCTGACAGTGGAGTCCAGCTGAGACGTGGTAAGTCTCCAGCTGCTTGAAGACCAATCCAACGGTTCGGTACAGTTTCATGCGTTTGGCGTCTCTAGTGAGGAGGTGCCCCGTCTTGTTGAAAAATGGAGTTGTCTTCATAAAGCCTCGGAAGCAGTTTTGTAACATAGCGAGTTACTGCTGACCATTAACCGTGTTTACATCAAAGAAAATTGGCCGTAAGCAGTTTATCAGGATATCCCACAAAACGCATTGACTTTGGGCGAATTTCGTACATGTTCAATGACTCCAAATGGGTGCTGTAGGTCACAGACTCGAGCATTGGGTTTGTTTACCTGACCACTAACATGGAAAGTCGGTTCACAAGGAACGTGATGCAGTGTGCAAAGTGTTACCATTGTCAATAGCATCAAGAATCTCGTTACAAAATCCCTCGCGTTTTCGTTTGTCATCAGGACGCAGAGTTGTAACAGCTGTAACTTGTACAGCTTCATAACCGATCGACGTCTCAAATCACGCCATATTGTTATTGAGGCAGTTGTAACTCCAGAGTGGCACGACGAGTTGATTTTGAAGGACTACGTTGGAAAGAAGTTTGAATTCTCGCTACATTTTCTTCAGAAACACGAGGGCGACCAGGACTCTTTCATTTAAATTCACAATCCTTCATCTACAAATTGTCGATACCATCTGCGAATGTTCCACCCATTTGGACGATCAATTTGTTACCTCAACCTGAAACGTCTTTGCACTGTAATCACGGAACGGCACTTCGCAAATTCGAGAACACAAAATGATTTCTGTTGCGGAGTAGCTATTTTAAACATGTGAGGCTTACCAAACAGAAGACAACTGACATCTAGCGGCTATTAATATAAGGCAGACTATGTATCCGTTTCTCCAATTGCAGAGCCGAGGCGCAGCGATTGACAGTTTGGACAACATAATACTTTGTAATACGTGTATTCTTTTTGAAACACCCTGTATAATCTGCAGGATCTACAGCTTCGAAAGCCACCTTACGGTGGTGGCGGAGGGTCCTGCTTGTAGAGAAAACATTTCGCCCTCAAACTGTTGCAGTTTCGAATTGTGCGCGGAAAGATTGTTGTGGCAAGTCGGCATTTCAGTTAGGATGCATTCACACTGCCTGCAATGTGATGCGTTGCCGAGGGGGCCGGGTTTACAATGGAACAGCGCGGCGTCCATGTGAGACGATACGAGACAGCTGCCCTCGCAAGCGACTTGGTGTTACGTGCCATCGTTTGGAGCGATTTCTTGCGATCGTTGCCCCTAAGATCACATTGCATCATCGTTGCACAACGCATCACATTGCAGGCAGTGTGAATGAAGCCAAACGAAATGCCGACCTGCCACAACAATCTTTCCTCGCACAATTCGAAACTGCAACAGGTTGACGGCGAAATGTTTTCTCTACAAGCAGTACCATTAATTAGTTTCGCGCATATTGTGTTGTCGGATAAGAAAAAAAAAAAAAAAAAAAAAAAAAAAAAAAGAAAAGCACTGAGACAGCAGGTATCTGGTTCGCCAAACATGGAATTATGAAATTCAAATGTTCAAATGTTTGTAAATCTATGGGACTTTACTACAGCGGTTACGTCCCTATTCTTACAATCTACTTAACCTAACTGAAACGCGAGACGCGCGCGTGCCCGAGGGAGGTCTCGAACCTCCGACGGCGAGCAACCGCGCGCTCCGCAGCAAGGCGCCTTAGAACGCTCGGCCATTCCACCGCGTCTGTAATTACGACATTAAGTACAAATAAGATAAATAAGTACAAAAATACCACAAAAACGCATCAAAGGTTTGTTTAGGCCTACCACACTTGAATTTTGTACAATCGACGGTCACAATTACATTACTCAATAACTTTTCGTAAGATGCATTAATCGTTGACGGCGTGGTTGTTGTAAGCCTGTCTTACACTTCTCACTTTTCCTAAAGCACTACTGTTTTCTCTAACAAGGAGACTACACGGGTATCGGATTGTAATTTTTTTTCATATTTATGGTACGTGAAGTTCAGAACTTAAATAACTATCAGCCAAAGCCATTCGTCGCAACTATCAAAAATTCTCGAGACAATCAACTTTGATGTTTTGGAAGTACTTGGTAAGTACCAATAATTATAGCAGTTGTATCATCTGCCGGTGTAGCTCACGTGGTAGCTTTCTGGTATTACATCAATAGGGCCGTTGGTTCGAATCTCGCCGTGACAGTTTTTTTATTATTTCGTTGTATTCGAGTACTTACACTGTTTTAGTATCTAATGGTAATATTTTGAAAAAATTCACGTGTTTTCGTTTATCCGTAATTTTCTATATTTTATAAAATTTGGAAGTCATGTCCATCGCTCCTCATAACTTTCCAAACAGCTACCAGCGGCCCTACGGTTGTAAGCCCAGAACGCTACAACTTGCGCTACACCGACGGATGCTACAACAGTTTTTATTATTCGTGCTTACAAGTACTTGCAAGACTTCAAAGTCGATTCAGATTTTTTGAGAGTTGTGTCGAATTACTTGGCTTTGGCTGATTGGTATTTGAGTTCTGAACTTCACGTAACATAAATACCAAGAAATTATAAAATCCGATACCCATGTGGTCTCCTTGTAAGTTCGTAAGGCTTAAAGTTTTTGTAAACTTGATAAGTTTTTTCTTAAGCGGTAATAGTCTTTCTGAAATTTGTGTGTTTCGCTTACGTAACCTATCAGAAATACACGACGCTATTCCACTAAATGCCCCTGTGCACGTTCTGAAATGATTCCAAAATTTATCGTCATCTTTCCTCCACTCTCTCTACACATGATTCAAATTCTCTTACATCCATTACCTGCATGTTGATTTTATGCACCCCATTAACGAGCCATTGACCAAACACCAAGGGATATTAAACCCTAATCTTCCTTCCACTTCTCCATTCACGATTACTGTGGAATTCGATAGCACTAGAAACAAATATAAAAAAAAATTTCAAATGTTTGTAATCCTCAGGAACCAGCATGCTGCGGTCATCTGTCGCTAGGTTTACAAACTACTTAAAGTAAACTAAATTAATGCTAAGAACAAAACACACACACACACACACACACACACACACACACACACACACACACACTCGACCCTTCGACGGGTAGCGGCCGCTCAATCCATGGCTGGACGCCTTAGACCCCACGGCCATACCGTGCGGCGAAACGTCACTGCACGGAGGAAAATCGACATTGTTCCAAATTGCTTGGCAACGACTACACGCCGTCGGCAAGATCTCGCCTTGCAATCCACTTGGCATTGCATGGCATCGCGTGCAGTGTGAACGCTCCGCCACATTGCATGCGGTGTAAATGCGTATCCTGCCCTCCAGACTACCCGCACGGTTGTAAGCGGTCCTTTTCGTGACGGGAAGGTATGTCGGCTCCGGTTCGAACCCGCCGGCACATGAACGACACGGGTTTGGTGTGGCGCCCAGCGTGGGTGTGGTTTTAGGCGGTTTTCCACATGGCACTAGGTGAATATTGTGCTTGTACTCCAATCCCGCCTCAGTTAAACGATTTGCAAAGATTAGCACATTTTCACGTGGATGATCCTGATCGTATTGCATTTTTGGGCGTTAGGCTGTTCGCGGATGATGCTGTCGTTTATTGGTTAGTGAAGTCAACAGAGGATCAAAAGCAACTGCAAAGCGATTTAGACAAAATTTCTACATGGTGCGAAAGTTGGCAATTGACACTAAATAAAGAAAATTGGGAAGTAATACATATGACCACTAAAAGAAATCCGCTGAGCCGGCCGCGGTGGCCGAGGGGACTGAGGCGCTCCAGTCACGGTCTGCACGGCCACTACGGTCGGGGGTTCGAATCCCCCCTCGGGCATGGATATTTGTGCCGTCCTAGTTCGTAAGTAGTTCATAAGTAGTTTGTAAGTTTAGGGACTGATGACCCCGTAGTTAAGTCCCATAGACTATACAAACATTTGAACATTTTTTTTTTTAAATCCGCTGAACTTCAATTACGCGATAAATCAGTCAAACCTCAAGGCCGTTAATTCTACCAAATAGCTACGAGTTAAAATTACGAACAACTTTGACTGGAGAGAACACACAGAAAATATTTTGCGGAAGGCGAACCAAAGGTTACGTTTCATAGGCAGAACGCCTCGAAGATGCACCAGCTCCACCAAAGAAAGTGCCTACAACACACTTGTACGCCCTCTCCTGGAGTGCTGTTGCCTCCTTGAGAGACCCTCACTTAAATGTAATTTGCAATCTATGTAGATGTAGGCCCTGGCGGAGTCACGTTCGGCCTGTCTGTTGCAAGTTTTTTTAGGTGACGCCCCCTTGGACGATTTGCGCGTCAATGGTGATTGGATGATGATGATGATGACGAGGACGAGTACGACCCGATCGGGAATCGAACCCGGTCGCCTGCGGGGCAGTCCGCCACGCTGTCTACTGGACTACAGAATAGTACTTCACATGGATAGCACTATACGCAGTCAGATTACATATATTCCCTCCTGCGATGCGTTGCGGGTGCATGCCAGCATGTAGGACATCCGGCCACGGCAAATGTGGATTAATGGTGCCAACATTGCGCATGCGGAACAACGGCAAAGAGACATATCTAAATTGGAGGCTTCTCCTACAAACTTACGTCCTGAGAATTTTTATAGCCAAGTAAACCTCACCTTGATGTACAAGTCTCTTTATAGTTCAGATATTATATACTACTCACAACAATTGGGGTATCAGTTGAGATACTATACACAATAAAGAGTGTTACCAAAAGGTACGGCCAAACTTTCAGGAAACATTCCTCACACACAAAGAAAGAAAATATGTTATGTGGACATGTGTCCGGAAACGCTCAATTTCCATGTAAGAGCTCATTTTATTACTTCTCTTCAAACCACATTAATCATGGAATGGAAACACACAGCAACAGCACGTACCAGCGTGACTTCAAACACTTTGTTACAGGAAATCTTCAAAATGTCCTCCGTTAGCGAGTATACATGCATCCACCCTCCGTCGCATGGAATCCCTGATGCGCTGATGCAGTCCTGGAGAATTGCGTATTGTATCACAGCCGTCCACAATACGAGCACGAAGAGTCTCTACATTTGGTACCGGGGTTGCGTAGACAAGCGCTTTCAAATGCCCCCATAAATGAAAGTCAAGAGGGTTGAGGTCAGGAGAGCGCGGAGGCCATGGGATTGGTCGACCTCTACCAATCCATCGGTCACCGAATCTGTTGTTGAGGGGCGTAGCCGGCCGCGGTGGCCGAGGGGACTGAGGCGCTCCAGTCACGGTCTACACGGCCACTACGGTCGGGGGCTCGAATCCCCCTCGGGCATGGATATTTGTGCCGTCCGTAGGATTAGCTAGTTCATTAATAGTTTGGAAGTTTAGGGACTGATGACCCCGTAGTTAAGTCCCATAAGCTTAACAAACATTTGAACATTTTTGAGAAGCGTACGAACACGTCGACTGAATTGTTCAGGAGCTCCATCGTGCATGAACCACATGTTGTGTCTTACTTGTAAAGGCACATGTTCTAGCAGCACATGTAGAGTATCCCGTATGAAATCATGATAACGAGCTCCAGTGAGCGTAGGTGGAAGAACATGAGGCCCAATCAAGACATCACCTACAATTCCTGCCGAAACGTTCACAGAAAATCGGTGTTGATGACGTGATTGCACAATTATGTGCAGATTCTCGTCAGCCCACACATGTTGATTGTGAAAATTTACAATTTGATCACGTTGAAATGCACGTATTATTTGAATTTACATTTAAAGAGAAATACTAAAATGAGCTCTAATATGGAAATTAAGCGTTTCCGGACACATGTTCACATAACATATTTTCTTTGTGTGTGAGGAATGTTTCCTGAAAGTTTGGCCGTACTTTTTTGTAACACCCTGTATACATATTGTAACGTATGTTATTCAGCTATTGGTTACAATTGTAATTTGTTTGTGATAAGCGCTGCCTCGACTCTTTTATCTGATGTTTACATGGCGTTTACTTAGAGCGAGGCACCGCCGGGCTACCATAATAGTGCAAAAGTCATTCTCTCACACTGGGGGACTGGACTGTGTGGCGTTATCAATCAGCTTTTGAGGGATATTTGGGCACTCTTCCATGAGTGCTATATACAGCTTTGCAACCATTGTGGGGGAAATGCTTCTATGGCTGCAATGCGTCTCCCAAGTGTAACCAACACATGCTCAATTGGGTAAGTCCAGTGAAGAAACTGGCCACTCCATTCGTTCAGTTCCTTCAGCTTCAAGCATGTTGTACACGAGTGCAGCTCTGTGTTGATGAGCGTTGTAGTCCACCACAAGGAACCCATCTCCTACGGCACCGGCGTAGGGCATAGCAAAATGTCAAGGGTCTCGTCTCTACACCTCTGAGCAGTCAAAGCACCATTCTGAATGATATAGCGTTCCGTGCGTCCGGGAATACTGACTCCTGCCACACCATTTGTCCACCACCAAGACATGGTAATGTTTGCAGCACATAAACAGGATTGTTCGGAGATCCACGTTCTCTCCAGATAGAGGATTGACGATTGTCGGGCTGAACACATAATACTGACTCATCTGTAAACAGAACCCGGCGGCATTCGTACGTTTCCAATCCTGATGTTCCTCCGCCCAGTTTCTTCTGGCTAAACGGTGGCGTGGTTTGAATGTGACATACACCATACACCTCTTACTGCTGTTACCCGTGGACGACCTTGGCGTTGCCATGTTTTAACGGTTCCTCTTGTCTCATATCGCTTCCAGGTGTTGCAAACAAAACTTTGGGATATGTACTCCAATAGATGCAGCCATCTTTCTCGGTGCCTGTCCCGCTCCCAAGCTTCCTATGGCTCTTCACGCCATAGCTTCGGGTATGTCCCGTTGCTGTTGCATTGCACTACGTGCTCACTACACTGTCAGAATCCAACTTCTCGAGTAATTTGTTTGGTAAATAGAAGACAACACCAACCCCCTGTGCAGCAAGTTTCTGTTACTACCACTATCTCGAAAATGTTCAAATGTTTATAAATCTATCGGACCCAACTGCGTGGTCGTCAGTCCGTAGCTTACAAACTACTTAAACTAAGATAAACTAACCCAAGGACAAACACACACACCCATGCCCCAGGGAGGACTCGAACCTCTACGGCGAGCAACCGCGCGCTGCGCAGCGAGACGCTTTAGACCGCTCGGCTACTCCACCGCGGCACCACTATTTCGGTTGCCGTAGTGTTGTCTCCATTCCGCAGAACCAACAGAAAGACGTCGAACCATTTTATTTCATTCTGCCAATGACAGTACTTCAGAACGAATATATCTCAAAGGATCCCCAACTTGCTTTGATCAGTGTAAAACATCAGTGTACTTGTTTCAGCTGGATATGGCCTACCTGAAGGAGCTTGTCGAGTCTCTGCTCGACGATTGGATGCTATTGCCAAGTGTAGAGTGTGTGGGGAATGATAGGCGTTAGTTGGTGGCTTGATTTACTGCTGGGTCTCCTGGTGCGGTTGCTGGTAACGCGGCGCCTGGCGCCACTGTGCAGCAGAGACTCGCTGCAACCGCAGCTAACAGCTGCCATTAGTGGCCTGCAACTCACACCGCCACTGCACTGGCGACAGCTGCACCTTGTTGTCGCCGAGAATGCTCTGCTTGCATCGTCCCCATCCTTTCCAGATCTGATGAGTAATCCAGCAACGGGAACTAATAAAATGCCTCGATCATTGTCGCTCTCCTAAGAGTTTTCCAGTCAGGATAAATAATAGATGGAGTGTATTAAACGTCGCTATTGCACCGATTAAGCAAATAAATCATTTGCAAAAGTAGTCTATCAGGATAAGGCACGAATGCATACCTACGCAGTTCTGATGGACAAAATTATGGAACTTACGTTCCATTTATTGTAGAACTCGTTGTATTTACCAGATTTGGCCCTCAGTAATTTTCTTTCCATGTTAAAACTTGGAACCACACGAAACAATGCTTGCAATAACAGGCAATCATAAACAGAACAATGGTGTACGGCATTTCCAAGAAAAACGTTGCATTGTACGTCAAGTAACATTTTAACAGAAACAAAGTGACAAGATATCACCACCGTAGGAAGGAAATTGTATGTAATTTAATGGCGTCAGTGTATCATTACATATTTAATCAGTAGCACCAAATATTCTCTGGTTAAAGTAATTACAATAGCGCAAAACACACATATACAGCAGCACCACACACCTTAAAGTGCTTATATTAGTCCTCAGAGTGCAGATACGGGATTTCCATGAAGTGGTTAAAAAAAAAAAAGTAGGACAGAACAATGTGCACACCTCACTAAATCACTTTTTCATTCGCGTAGTCCAATATCAAAAGCGATACTAATAACATTTTCAGATGATGATATTGGTATGTTACTAACATATCCTGGGTTCCGACAACAATATTGCAAATGTTCAAATGTTTGTATAGCCTATGGGACCCAACGACGGGGGTCATCAGTCCCTGAACTTACAAACCACTTATGAAATAGCTAACACTAAGGACGGCACAAATATCCATGCCTGAGGGAGGATTCGAACCCCCGACCACAGGGGCCGCGCAGACCATGACTGGCACGCCGCAGTCCCCTCGACCACCGCGGCCGGCAACCATATTGCAACATAGGCTTATACATAAGTGCAGAAAATAGAGTGAAGTTTCGCAATGAAAAGACGATCATGTATCTTCACTTTTGGTTGAGCACC
Organism: Locusta migratoria; assembly: GCA_026315105.1. Classification (NCBI taxonomy): domain Eukaryota; kingdom Metazoa; phylum Arthropoda; class Insecta; order Orthoptera; family Acrididae; genus Locusta; species Locusta migratoria. Next base: position 244,675,615 of record CM048744.1, on the reverse strand, counting down.
TTGTAGTCTTACAAAATCTGATATAGAGTTTATATTGCCGAAAGAAGTAAACATCAAGGAGTTGGCAGTATTTTGTTGTTTACACAGTAATTCGCTTGCGGACACTGCAAGAGGCAGATACGTATTGCAGCTATGCCACTCACGCGACTAGAGCACTGGGCAGTGCCACGATGTAGTTGCGCTAACAGAGAAGTGCGGTGTTTTGCATGGAAATGACGCGCACCACGGTTTTGTAGATGATTGCTCGTTATTCTAAACATGGTTTCGTGCGTCCCAGCGTCCGAGGTCAAAGGCTGACGTATTTCGCATACCTTCAGAAATAGTACTTTTTGGGCGACCTAAACAAGTTGGAGCAATGCTTAGAAAGGTGTATAATGCTAAAAGGGATTTTGATGAAATACAAAGTTTTTTCCTAACGACTTATTCAACAAGTGCTGCCCTATTTATTTCGTTTCTTCGTTGTGACGGGGCAGTGGTGCCATGCTAATCCCTTTTCCTCTGGTGGATACGCCGAACGAGTGAGTAATTTGTGAAGATTGAGGTTTAGATCCCGGAGCGGATTAATTTTTTCCGAAATTTCGTAATGCGAACAGCGAATAGTTCTTTTGAATAGGAGAAGGCGTATTCCTTCCCTGTCTCTCCCCGGTTTGTGCTTGGGCTCTAATGACTTCGTCATTAACGGTTCTGTAAATTCTCAATCTTCTCATGTTTATCAGCATGGAAAATTTACTATATTATATTAACGTATTTATTGCCTGATAGGCACCGAGTGAACTGCGAAAGCCGGTCTGCACGGCCGCTGCGGTCGGGGGTTCGAATGACCCGTCGGGCATGGATGTTAGTGCCGTCTTTAGAGTAAGCTAGATCATAAGTAGTTTATAAGTTTAGGGACTGATGACCCCATAGTTAAGTCCCATAAGCTATACAAACATTTGAACATTTGATTTGAGCTGCGAGAGTGGTGGGCACACTGAACTCGCTTGCGACAGGACGGCGTTTCAAACCTACGCCCGGCCGTCCTGATTTAGTGTACCGTGACTTCTCTAAATCACTCCAGGCAAATGCCACGATCGTTTCCCTAAAGGGTCTTGCCCATTTCCTTTACAACTCGTAATAAAACAATACAACCTTGACCCATTCACAATAAATACTATTTTTCAACAAAGTACGTGTTTGTAAACAACAGTCAGAACGTCCTAACAATCGTTCAGTTTTTACTATAGTCGACCTAATCGACTTGGTATAGTCAAAGACTGCAGTAATATTTGAAATGAATTATTGTCTGATTATCAGTCAACAGTTGCAACAGGTTGTTTTGCATTTACATGTTTCGATCCATCAGGATGATCTTCAGAATCTTCGTAGTTGCGACTGCAACATGTCTCTTTTATGACAAATAACATAAACGATATGTGCTGCAGCCGCAACTACGAAGATTCTGAAGATATCCTCATGGATCGAAACTTACAGCCGGCCGCGGTGGCCGAGGAGACTGAGGGCTCCAGTCACGGTCTGCACGGCTACTACGGTCGGGGGTTCGAATCCCCCCTCGGGCATGGATATTTGTGCCGTCCTAGTTCGTAAGTAGTTCAGAAGTAGTTCGTAAGTTTAGGGACTGGTGACCCCGTAGTTAAGTCACATAGACTATACAAACATTCGAAACTTACAGACACACACAATCTGTTGCAACTGTAGACTGATAATCAGACAATAATTCATTTCAAATGTTCCGATCCTTCACTGCAGACATCCTCTTAGTGACAGGGCCATTCCCCGCCTTGTACATACCACAGAGCATAAATCGCATGACACTTTTACAGTGATACCTATATAAACTAGATGTGTAACTCTGGTGTCTGAGTATACAACTGTAGCGTGCTTGCACATTCATATGTTTCGCACACGAATTTGCGTTGTCCGCCATGTTATACTAGTGTCAAAAGATTTCCATCATTTAGTATGTGACAAATAATATCTAGACTATCCCTGGATTTGAATTTTATGTAAATAAGCGAAGTAACATACTCGCGTAAGTACGGAGAAGAAACATGTTTCCTTTCCGTTTTCTTGTAACAATTCATAGCAGCCATGTTGTAATTAGTCAAGAAACAGAATGTGAACATCTTTGGCTGGCACGCTTAGAACTCTGTAGTTCAACATCCAGGTAGTATAGCGATCACTGCACATTTATTGACTTCCAGATGTGCGGCGGCCGGCCGCGGTGGCCGAGGGGACTGAGGCGCTTCAGTCACGGTCTGCACGGCCACTACGGCCGGGGGTTCGAATCCCCCCTCGGGCATGGATATTTGTGCCGTCCTTAGTTGTAGGTAGTTCATAAGTAGTTTGTAAGTTTAGGGACTGATGACCCCGTAGTTAAGTCCCATAAGCTTAACAAACATTTGAACATTTTGATGTGCGGCCTTTGTGTAGTTCTTGACACCATGTCACCATAGCTACGGTTGGACGCGACTTTACACGTGCTCTTATACCAACAAAATTTCACGGTGAATCTGAGTGCAAATCAGTCGTGCAAATGAATCGCACTGACCTCTGAACTTGCAATGTTTTCCCTCTCGCACGACCATATAAAAAAGCGCACTTTGATGCGCATGTTAACCGTACCGCAGCAGAATTGTACCTCTAGGAAACGCGGAACATGTTCTCCCATCTAGGAATGCGTCACACTAGTTGCGTAACGGCCGTAGCGTGGGACTTGTAAACATTTTCTTTCTGAAGGTTCTACGTCATCCTCTGTCTTGAAAGTGCGTCAAAGTAATTAAGATTTTTCTCCTACTAAAGTAGGTGGTGGGGTGACAAAGCGACAGTGTACCATGTCAGGGTCCAGTCGCAGATGTATTTGCTATTTCTAATACTGAAATAAATTTTCCACTGTTTTCTCAATCAAGAAGTCTTGCGATCGTCTTCTTTAGCAGTTGAAACGATGGTAATTCTGCAAAGAAGTCCATATTTCAACACTGTATAAGGCAAAGGTTCCGGGGTCGAATCCCAGTCGCACACACAGCTTTAATCTGCCAGGAAGTTTGACTGTATAAGTAAGTTCTTGGATTAATAGCTGATGTTATTTGTGATTTCACACCAACTTAATAGATAAATTTAGAAGGAATGGTCCAAAACATATTAACGTCAAAATTTACACATCTTAAATAACTACTAGACCGAACTGTTAGAGATAGAAAAAGCAATGAAAGAATCAAAACTTTCAGATCTACAGGGCACAAATGAAATCACAATAATCACAAAACACAGGGTTTTGCGGAGGAGGAGGAAGACAGAAACTTAATCAATATTCACTGTATGTTCATTCGCTGCGTATGAAGTAACACTGGACAAATGTTGGTTCTACGTTGTACTAAGCGAAACATCTTCGAAGAGTAACATAAATTTAAAGATCGTTCTCATTGTCGTTGTTGATTGCCCTTAAAAATTCGTCATGTTCTCTTTTACTGTTTATCCTTCGCACAATGTAGCCTGCAAAGTATTCTATAGCTACAGGTAGGAAAACGTGTTGCATTGCTGCAATTAGTTCTTCATCTGCATTGATTTCTATTGAAAGTTTAGAATCCATTAGATGTATCTTCGGAAAGAACAAATGTCATACTCATCATCTTTGAATTGCACTGTAAATTTGACTGATTCTTTGATTTGCAGTTGTCTCGGCTGATTGCTCTATAAATTCCGAATCATGGGGGGAAACGATGCGCCACGGCGGAGCGGCTGAGCACGTTGAGGCGCTATGCTCGGATGCGCGAGGCCGTTCCCCGTCGGGGTTCGAATCCCCCGTCGGATATGGACCTTTGTGCCGTCTTTAGTATAAGCAAGTTCATAAGTAGTTTGTACGTTTAGGGACTGATGACCCCGCAGTTAAGTCCCATAAGCCTTACAAACATTTGAACATTTTGAAAACGGTGCATAGGATGAGTGTGTCTTTTTTTTTTCCTCTCTATGGTTGCATCCATAAACCACATACGACACACGTTTCAGCTGGATAATACAAAACAAAATTACGCTCTATCTACAGACTGAAACGAAATGCTGTAGAGTGATTACTGCTCCGCACGATAGGAATGTAATGGTGGTAGTGCAACCACAGAGCGAGTGCTAGAGGCGCTGTGGGCGCTGGTACCCAGGAGGGGGGGGGGGGAGTCTGGCGCACCCCTCGTCCCGTCCCGTGTCCATCTCTGAACTTCGTTCTGCGAGCATGTGGCTGAAATGGGTCGACGTTCGTAAAGATATATATGGTGAGTCATGAGGTTTTCCCCCGGTTTATGGAGGGTATTCCTTAGTTTATTTGGAACAAAAAAAGTAAATAAAGTAATGGGATCAGATCCATAATTAAGGACTACAGTAGCTCGAGAAATTCAGGAAAATGGCAGAAAGGAAAGGTTTATTAGATTAGATTAATTCTTGTTCCATAGATCATACAGGCTGTCCAGAATAGGACCCCCCTGACTTCAAAATTAAATATCTCGAAAACAAAGATAGATAGAGGAATGCAGTAAACGGTATGTTTATCTTGAAAGCTGTAAGAAGTTTATACAGCAGGTTGAAATAATAGTTACAAAAGCTGCTAACAGATGGCGCTGTAATCGCCTATTGCCTACACGTTTCCATTCAAAATTCAAACGCACCAGGCCATACCCATACGAGCTGTGCAACAAAGGGTTGCCTTTGCTAATCAGATGCTTGATAGTGAAGGATTTGATGTTGGCTGCATCTGGTTACAGATGAAGCACACTTCCACCTGAATGGATACGTGAAAAAGCAGATTTGGCGATTTTGGGGTTCGAAAAGCCATATTGTGTGAATCGAAACCCCTGTTTCCTAAAGTTACTGTGTGGGCTGCAGTATGCAGCAGAGGCATTATTGGCCCTTTTTTTCATTCGAGAAACTGTCACTGGTGCACGTTACGTTGCAATTTTGGAAATTCGCTTTCTTGACGAATACTTCGGGAATCGAGTCATTGCTTTGGAATATCCCAAATTTACTGGTGCAGGCATGGATTGGCCTCCATATTCGTCGGATTTGACTCCCTGTGACTCTTTTTTGTGGGGTATAGTGAAAGAACTGGTCTACCCGAATTATCCCGCCACGCTGGACGAGCTTGAATCGGCGATCTCTGTGGCATGTGAATCCATTTCGGTTGATACACTACTAAATGTGATGGCGAATTTCATTCTTCGTTTGCGCCACCTCATTTTGAAAACATTGTGATGCGATTGTTCGGAAAGAGTGTTTTCATATGATTATTTCAGTTATGTATGCTGATATGAGCTGTACAGCGTACAGCGCCATCTGTTAGCAGCTTTGGTAACTATTATTTCAAACTGATGTATAAACGTCTTACAGCTTTCACAATAAACATACCGTTTTCTGCATTTCTCTATCGATCTTTGTTTTTTAGATATTTAATTTTGAAATCAGTGAGCCCTTTTGTGGACAGCCTGTATATACGACATTTCGTAATGATGTGGAACGAGTCAGTTTAGTAAATAGTGTCTATACATGACAACCAAATTTTTTAGGGTTAATAATTTCAAAAAACAGCCAAAGTTGCTTACGGTTCTTTTTATTGACGACTATTTTCGGGATTACCTTAGCCATTATCAAGTCAAACCTATGGGAGAACATTACAATTTGATTTACAAAACATGATCATTTTGTTTTCGACTTATATTGTAAAAATAATACATACCAAAACAGGGTCATCAACAATATACAAACGATACATCATCACAAGAACAAAACAAAACAAAAAAAACAAAAAAACAAAACAAAAAACAAAAAAAACAAAAAAAACGTCGTTTTGCTAGAAAGACTTACTATGGTAGAGGGCACTATATAGCGTCTTTGTTTAATTCTAATATTAACAAACTTCATACAAAATTGTAATGTCAAAACTAAAAACCTTTTTTTTTTTCCTTTGTCATAATATTTTAACCCCCCCCCCCCCCAAAAAAAAAAAAAAAACATTGTATGCAATCAATTTTTCATGTTGTTCACGTTATGAATGACAGGTATCATTACGATCAAAATAAATATACACTGATATGCAAAGTTGTAAACATCGACCCAGGTGTATATAATGCTTCTGATACAGTATTCACCTATACATTTTTATACAACTTTTTTGTTTCTTTATACTGAAATTAAAAACAATTTCTCCAAAAGATAACATTGTGGGAGATTAAACAAACTCTATATAGTTTTCACCCAATAGTATTTAGAACTATACATACATTAATTAAAATGTCCAGGGTTGTACTGCCGGTCTATAGTGTCACAATATTTCGGCGATCATACATGTCGCCATCATCAGGGGAACTGACGGACTGAGCTCCTGGAAACGCGCCGGCACGGAGATCCGCACGCTACGGCGGCTCGAAGTAGGGATGGGAAAAACCGACCGGTTAAAACCGATACCGGTATTTTAGTTTTGAATAACCGTTTTTTCGGTATTTATTTGATGTCGCTTGTAACCGGTTTATTTAGTTATTGCCAAGAACCGGGTAAAAAAACCGGTACGACTACTTCCTGTAGTAGTGGTTCAAAATGTGTTCTTTGTAAATAATTTTAAATAATTAAAACTAGTAGACCCTAATATTTAGGGCTACTCCTAAAATTTCCACTGCTGTGAAATATTAGGTCATCGCAGAAACTAAGAAAAGCGATCAGTGTTAATATAAGAACAATCCCGGCAGTCAGAAACGCGTGGCATAAGAACGTGAGAACTGGTGCAGCTATTCAGGTATCGATGCAGCTGTTGCCGTGTGGCGTGGCCTATTACACGATGCGCGTGCACCGGCAGTGTACGAGACTTGCCTCCGTCTGGTCATGCGGCAGTTCCTTGCTGTCGTCGCCAGACATCGGTTGCGTCTTACATGGCACCATCCTGAGTGTGGAAGTACTTCACGAAGTACGGTAGCAGTGGGATACAATGCTCCATTTGCCTTAAAAAGCTGAAAACGGGTGTAGGTACTACAAACATGATATGTCATTTAAGGAGAAAGCATCCAAAATGTTCCTAGGAAGCGAAGGTAAATTCGATTCATATACCTATTATGTAAGTGATGTACTCTAAGCTTGGAATACTAACTTTTAATGTATCATCATTTTGTTGCGCTAACAAGTTTTATTAATGTGATTCCTTGAAAGCGAGGGGCTTTTTAATAACCAATGTGGGTTTAGGTAACATTGATCATGTGGTGCGTCGCGAGGTAGCCGTGCGGTCTGAGGCTCCATGTCACGGACTTCGCGGCTGCTCCAGTCGGAAGTTCGAGTCCTTCCTCCTCCCTCCTCCCTCGGTCATGGATGTATATGTTGTCCTTAGCGTAAGTTAGTTTGTTAGATTAAGTAGTTTGTAAGTCTAGGGACCGATGACCTAAGCATTTAGGTCTCATAAGAACTCACACCCATTTGAACATTCTTTGATCATGTGGTACAGAGCTTTCCTAGTTCAATTTGCGTAAATTTACACTGACAAGAATCATACTGTTAGTTGGAACTGTGACTTTATCTTTCGAAATACTTCTGCAGCACTGATGAAGTTTATTTATTGACTGTAATTTATATATGATGTGTGTGTATAGCGAGATATTCGTATGCTGTGGCTCACAAGTCCAACTTTCGGAGTGGTTGGCTCAATATTCGCAACTGCCGGATGGAAATACTAGGCCAGTAAATCTGTATGCTTCGTATATCGTCTTCTACGGACTTCTGACTAGCGCGCGCCCACACACACACACACACACACACACACACACACACACACACACACTCAAGAAGACGTAGTATTGGGAGGGGATCTTGCAAAATATGGAAAGACTAGTGATTTGTCGTATAACGTAAATTTACCTAAATTTTAACTAAATTTCGTAAGTTTAGGTTTCGGTCGAAACTAGAAGAACCGACGATTACTGTTTCTGTTTCGGCCGCAAAACATGTTTCGTTCGAACTCTACTGGAAGTAATAGCAATAAAAACCGAAAACCGGTTATTTAAAAAAACCGGTTATCTTGAGCAATTTTTTACGCTGCTGTTAAAATGGTGATGAAAAGAACCGGTATAACCGAAAACCGGTTGTTTCAGCGATAACCGCCATCCCTAGCTCGAAGGGAAGTGGGTTCTAGCCCGGTAGCGGGAGATTTAAATACCCTCGGCCCGCGGAGCGACCCCTCCGTGGTTTGATTATCAAATACGCCGGGAGAAACAAAAAAAAAAAAAAAAAAAAAAAAAAAAAAAAAATTACATTATACCTACAGTACTTATATATTAGATTGAAAGCAACGGAACATAAAGATCCCTTTGAGGTAGGGGGAGGGGGGAGTCGAGGAAGGGTAGGGGGGAGGAATTGGGGGTTGCTGGATGAGGGGAGGAGTGGGGGGGGGAGGGCACAAGACATTGGTGCACTGTCAATAACATTTATCTCTTTCATAATTGTCTCGTGAAACAATAAAACTATGTGCAATCGATTTTTTGTTCTTCATAAATCGCACGTACCGCTAACAAGCAGAATATTTTTTGTGTTGCTTAATGTGCAACAGTGTAAAATCTCAACGTAGGCATACGGACTGCATCCAGTATAAAGTATTCATCTATAATTTCTATACAATTCTTACTATACAGAAAATAAATACAGCTTTGTTTTTAACACATTATGTGGTTTCATATGGTATTCTGATGTATAAGCATGCTTCTTACAAGGGGAAGGCGTCAGACACGGCCAACCGATTCGGCTCACATTTGGCAGGTCGGTTGTGTACAACCTAAAACGAAGGAATCTAAGATAGTTTGGAGCAACACCCCCGCGTTTTTGAGAAAAGCAACCCCTGAAGTTTATGACAAGCAATCGAATCAAAATTTCAATGATCGAAAAATAATTGGAATTAGAGCATTTTTTACCATCAGGTATGGGGTCCGCAAACGCATTTTTTTTTTATTTTATTTTTTATTTTGTCAAGTAGGCTCAACCACATAGATCGTGTATAAAACACTATAATATGACGCGTTTCGAGGGTCAAGCCCTCATCATCAGATAAAACATACGAGAATCTTTAAAACCCGAGACAAATAAAATCTAAAACGTAATAAAAGAAAACGTGGTTACTTCCCTTGTAACCGTGTCTCCGTAGAAAGCTCAGCATACTGTGCTTCGTCAATACTAAAAACAGTCCCCAGTACTGGCGGCGCATAGCACTAGTGAAGCGCACGGAGTCAACAACACGTGTGGGGCGCACGTATGAACATGAAAACAAAGACCTCTAAATGCCAAAGACTATCCACAAGGCAGTGGGTACATTCAGGTGTACAGTAAGACAGAGGTTGAAATTTAAAATAACCGACTTTTGTTATAATAGATCCACAAAGTTTTTAAAAAAGCTGTATGCATTGCCTTGAACTTGTTCATTTAATGAAACGTCGCTTTTTGCGTTTTGTATTGTGATCTCTAGCTGTTCTAACATATCTAACTTTCTTCCCTTATCCTGTTTATGTAAAATCTTCAGGTCATCTTCAATATGCTTTAATGGGTGCCCAGTTTCGCGGATATGTGTAGCTACAGCGGACTTGTCAAAATTGTTAAGTCGGAAGGCGTCCACGTGTTCCTTGTACCTAACTTTAAACGATCTACCGGTCTGACCAATATAGCTGGCATTGCAACTACTACACTGTATCTTATAAACCCCTGCTTTGTCATATTTATCAGTCTTTTGGTTTAAGTTATTTCGTAATTTATGATGTAAAGTATTATTAGTTTTAAAAGCAGCTTCTAATTTAAAAGGTTTTAGTATGTTGGCCACTTTCTGAGACAGATTACCAAAATATGGAACCATTACCCTCTTGATATTATCTGTGCCATTTGTATATGATTTCGCACGTTGTTTCTTTCGTATTAGGTTATTAACTACGTTTTCTTGGTAACCATTCGCCTTAGCAAGCTGTCTTATGATGTTAAATTCAGTGGTTCTGTCTTTTTCATTCATTGGCACTTTGAAGGCTCTATCGACTAAACAGCGTAGGGCAGAAAGTTTTTGGCCATTAGGGTGACAAGAGCTGTTATGTATTAGAATGTCGGTAGTCGTAGGTTTCCTATATACTTTAAATACGTGTCTGCCATCCTGCTTCGTAATGTTAAGGTCAAGGAACTGAAGTGTGCCATCCTTCTCTTGTTCAACGGTAAATTCGATTTTCTCATGTAGGCTGTTAAATTTATTAACTATTCCACTAATTTCAGTTTCACCTCCATCTATCAATAGCAAAGTATCGTCAACGTAGCGTTTATAATATAAGATTTTATCAACTGGATGCTGCATATTTGTGAAAAGCCGGTTTTCCAGGTTATTAATAAAAATGTCTGCTATTGTTCCTGAAATACTTGAACCCATAGCCAGTCCATCCTTCTGCATATAAAATTTCCCGTTAAAGGTAAAATAGTTATATTTCAGAATAAACCGAAGAAGGTCAATGAATTCAACGATTTCTTGCTGAGATAGTCTCTTGTGTTTAAGTAAGTTTGCTTTAATCAAGTCGATGGCCTCGTCAACCGGAACATTTGCATATAAATTTTTAATATCAAGAGACATAAGGTGGGATGTATCTGCTATAGGCTTATCTTTAATCTCATTGATCAACGTAGTGTTGTTGCTAACTGAAAAATAATCCCCAAATACATAAAACTCCTTTAAAACTTTATCGAGTTTTTTCGTAATTTTGCATAGGGGGCCGTTCATTGAATTTACGATAGGTCTAATGCTTAAAAGGACGTCTTTCCTATTGACTGAAAAAGAGAAATTTCAATGTTACGTCATGAACCCCACAGCTCCTCGACTAAGATCGCAATTAAAGATCCATAAAAATGGGCATCCTATTAGACCTATCGTAAATTCAATGAACGGCCCCCTATGCAAAATTACGAAAAAACTCGATAAAGTTTTAAAGGAGTTTTATGTATTTGGGGATTATTTTTCAGTTAGCAACAACACTACGTTGATCAATGAGATTAAAGATAAGCCTATAGCAGATACATCCCACCTTATGTCTCTTGATATTAAAAATTTATATGCAAATGTTCCGGTTGACGAGGCCATCGACTTGATTAAAGCAAACTTACTTAAACACAAGAGACTATCTCAGCAAGAAATCGTTGAATTCATTGACCTTCTTCGGTTTATTCTGAAATATAACTATTTTACCTTTAACGGGAAATTTTATATGCAGAAGGATGGACTGGCTATGGGTTCAAGTATTTCAGGAACAATAGCAGACATTTTTATTAATAACCTGGAAAACCGGCTTTTCACAAATATGCAGCATCCAGTTGATAAAATCTTATATTATAAACGCTACGTTGACGATACTTTGCTATTGATAGATGGAGGTGAAACTGAAATTAGTGGAATAGTTAATAAATTTAACAGCCTACATGAGAAAATCGAATTTACCATTGAACAAGAGAAGGATGGCACACTGCAGTTCCTTGACCTTAACATTACGAAGCAGGATGGCAGACACGTATTTAAAGTATATAGGAAACCTACGACTACCGACATTCTAATACATAACAGCTCTTGTCACCCTAATGGCCAAAAACTTTCTGCCCTACGCTGTTTAGTCGATAGAGCCTTCAAAGTGCCAATGAATGAAAAAGACAGAACCACTGAATTTAACATCATAAGACAGCTTGCTAAGGCGAATGGTTACCAAGAAAACGTAGTTAATAACCTAATACGAAAGAAACAACGTGCGAAATCATATACAAATGGCACAGATAATATCAAGAGGGTAATGGTTCCATATTTTGGTAATCTGTCTCAGAAAGTGGCCAACATACTAAAACCTTTTAAATTAGAAGCTGCTTTTAAAACTAATAATACTTTACATCATAAATTACGAAATAACAAAAAACCAAAAGACTGATAAATATGACAAAGCAGGGGTTTATAAGATACAGTGTAGTAGTTGCAATGCCAGCTATATTGGTCAGACCGGTAGATCGTTTAAAGTTAGGTACAAGGAACACGTGGACGCCTTCCGACTTAACAATTTTGACAAGTCCGCTGTAGCTACACATATCCGCGAAACTGGGCACCCATTAAAGCATATTGAAGATGACCTGAAGATTTTACATAAACAGGATAAGGGAAGAAAGTTAGATATGTTAGAGCAGCTAGAGATCACAATACAAAACGCAAAAAGCGACGTTTCATTAAATGAACAAGTTCAAGGCAATGCATACAGCTTTTTTAAAAACTTTGTGGATCTATTATAACAAAAGTCGGTTATTTTAAATTTCAACCTCTGTCTTACTGTACACCTGAATGTACCCACTGCCTTGTGGATAGTCTTTGGCATTTAGAGGTCTTTGTTTTCATGTTCATACGTGCGCCCCACACGTGTTGTTGACTCCGTGCGCTTCACTAGTGCTATGCGCCGCCAGTACTGGGGACTGTTTTTAGTATTGACGAAGCACAGTATGCTGAGCTTTCTACGGAGACACGGTTACAAGGGAAGTAACCACGTTTTCTTTTATTACGTTTTAGATTTTATTTGTCTCGGGTTTTAAAGATTCTCGTATGTTTTATCTGATGATGAGGGCTTGACCCTCGAAACGCGTCATATTATAGTGTTTTATACACGATCTATGTGGTTGAGCCTACTTGACAAAATAATTAAGTACAACCACGACCTCAAATCAATAATGGATATAATTAAGGCATTTTTTTTTCTCAGAAATCTAGGAAAGAGACTTTTACAACTGCCGCTACTGTACTCACATGGTAAACGCTTTTCGCCGATAGCGCAAAGGCCGAGGAAACTGGCTGGGGATCTGAGATCTCGGATTCGAATCTCGAAGAAACGTAGAGGATGTTATTCTCGTTTGTATTGTTCCAGATCTCACTTGATAGGGATAGAATGGTTAATAACGTAAGTAACTCAATAAGGGGTGATCATATTAAGGCAGGCAAACTAATTTCCCTAACGCCCTGAGTTAGCCTTGTCACATGAAATCAACTCCAAGTCAGAGTGCTGCGAATTCCTCACGAGGGATCACAGATAGCCAACCGCGGGACGCCTGTTTACAACGAGGCAGGGGACAAAATGCACACGGGGAGAGTTACGTTGTCAGTCATATCATAGTTGTGAAGAGTGAAGGTGTCCAGCACGAGCCTTGTAGGAGTCAATCGGAAACAGCTGTTTCCGTCATTAGACTGCCTATAACCTCGTGGATACATGTAGTGATTTTTGCATCATTAATGCGTCTAATGAAATACGTTTCGTGAATGAATACAGTGTCCTTCCGTGAGTAACATATGACGTGTACTTGCAGTTTGTAGTAATTAGCTCTTCAGTTTATGCCGTAGTAACTAGTTATTGTTTGTTGTGTCATATCTTTCATGTGCATAATCTGAATAATAGAGGATGTACACCCTTCGACTAGCGCTGTAATACATAGTTGGGAGCCTTTCACAGACGACGGAGTGCGGGAAGTTACCGACGGTGTGTTTTGCTCTGAAAAAGTGTTGCAAGACAGATGCATTATCAATGCACTACCGGAAGCAGGCTGTTCCGTTTCTCGGCGTTCCAGATGTATAGCAGCGGCTATCGTCGAGCTGTTTTTTGAGGCGACGAACAAAACGACTTTTGTTGATACTGAAGTACTATACCATGAAGACGAAGCTGAAGGTGATTCAGTTGAAGATATCACGTGGGGGGTGTGGTGTTCGAATTCCCCCTCGGGCATGGATGTTTGTGTCGTCTTTAGTATAAGCTAGTTAATAAGTAGTTTGTAAGTTTAGCGACTGATGAGCCCGCAGTTAAGTCCCATAACATTAACAAACATTTGAAAATATCACGACTAGTGGATCGAAAAATAATTGTAACTATTTGGAAATTTCCACGTCACAGTGAATATGTGCTTCCTTTGTTCCAGATGAGTATTACGAACCGGTTACTAAACGTCTGAATACGGCGCTATACCCCTTAGGGCCGGTTTGTCAATGTCTCGTTAAGTTCCAGTTAAGATTATAACTTGTCGTTAGCAGAGAAATGCGTTTGTCAATGTTTCGTTATGAGTTAACCTGACGTTAAAGGACCTCAAACTGGCCGCTAAGTTAACGAGTAAAATTCTGCTCGTTACACGGCTAACGACCAGTTAAGTGAGAATCTGTACGAAAATGCCAGGCTTCCAAAGCGCCAGAATACCGCAGTATATTCACGTGAAAAAGACCGATTTATCGAACAGAATAACAGAAGCACTACATGCATGAAAAACTAGTGTGGAAAACAGCTTTATTGGAAAATGTATCATCAAGTTTCTCGCCAGATCCATGTCTATGGCGATTAGATGAGTTTGATACATTGCAGATACGCAACATAACCTTAAAATTGTTGCGGTATCAAAATACAAACTTACGGGTAACGACTAGTTAAGTGATAATCAGTATGATGAAACTGGCTCGAATACGATTTGGTTGACAATTACGAATATGTCAGTATTTTGGACGATCTAGAGGTTATTGTTCCTATAAGGCGTCATAGACGTATTTATGTTCGTCCAAATCATTTTGAATGCTGGGATGTTGCAGAATTTGTTACCCGATATCGTCTTCGAAAAGCCACTTCGGAAACGCTGCATGAAAAACGTCACGACCATCTGAAGAGTACAACAGATATTTACATATTTTGTAAGTTATCTGTTGTAATAAAAAACAGAATACATTATTTGTGTGTCCAAACTTATTAATTCAGTATTTACGTCTGGTTGTTGCGCTTAGTGTAAGACGTAAAATAAGATTTCTTACTCCGATCTACAGGAATAGTGCACTTTCGCCTATGTGCAAATCACTGCTTGCACTAAGGTACTACGCACTTGGCAGCATGTTATCGTACTAGGCCCTACTAAGCACTTCTGCTGTCCTACATGTTCCATGGACAGCATTTAATTCATTTGCCACAATGTCGCTTCCTTTTCCTTCCATGTCGTAGCGTCGTCTTTTTACATTTCAATGTGTCATATTTCTCTATTAAGGACACAAGACTCCCACACTAACTTCTTATAAAATTCGAGATTCTTTCACGTTTGTTTGCCATAAAGCCAAATGACGACTGTCTGCTGTCTTCCCCGGTAGTCAAATGTGGCGAACAGCTGTATATTCAGACAGCACTTTCATTTATTTCCATTGTCAACATAGTCGAAATATATCGTGCCTTCTCGTTTTCTCCAGGTTAGCAAACGAGAGGTGTATCTGGCAATGATAAACGCAATGCACTTAAGGAGCACATTTAACTGGACGTTAAAGACACCTTCTCGTTTACTAACGAGAAGATTAACGAGAGATGAACGAACCGGCCCTTAAAGTAAAAGTAAAGGCGGTAGCGCTAGCCAGGAATCATCCAAACTGGAACTTACAAACACTGCAAAAGAATGGTGCAACAACAGCCCTGAAAAGGAAGGAGGACTTGAAATTGTGGGAAAGTGATATCGTTAAAGAAGGGCCGGCCGCAGTGGCCGAGTAGTCTGCGGCGCGCCAGTGACAGTCTGCACGGCCGCTACGATGTCGTCTGTAACTGACTGTAATAGCATACAGGATGTCTTAGACAAAATTTCTAGTTGGTGCGAATATTGGCAGTTAGCTCTCAATGTGGAAGGATGTAAAGTGATGCGCATGAGTAGAAAAAACAATCCCATAATGTTCGAATACAGCATTAGTAGTGAGCTTCTTGATGCTGTCGCGTCGTTCAAAATATCTAGGCGTAACATTGCAGTGCGATATGGAATGGAACGAGCATGTAAGGACAGT
The DNA here is from genome assembly GCA_026315105.1 of Locusta migratoria. Lineage (NCBI taxonomy): Eukaryota > Metazoa > Arthropoda > Insecta > Orthoptera > Acrididae > Locusta > Locusta migratoria. The sequence continues at coordinate 244,659,801 of CM048744.1, read as the reverse complement.
TGTGAGTAAGGCGGACAGCCGACTTCGATTTATTGCGAGAATTTTGGCAAGATGTATTTCACCTGTGAAGGAGACCGCGTATAAAACGCTTTTACGACCACGTCTTGAGTATTGCTCAAGTGTTTGGGACCCGCAGCAGATCGGTTTGAAGGAAGACATAGAGGCAGTTCAGAGGCGAGCAGCTAGATTTGTTACCGGTCGGTTCGACCAATGCGCGAGCGTCACGGAAATGCTCCGGCAACTCAATTGGGGATCGCTGGAAGAAAGACGACGTTCTTTTCGTGAATTTCTGTTGAATAAATTTAGAGTGCCGGAATTTGAAGATGAGTGTAGTACGATCTTGCTGCCGCCTACTTTCATTTCGCGTATCACAAAGACAAGACAAGACAAATTAGAGCTCGTACGGAGGCATATAGGCATTCTTTTTTTCCTCGTTCAATTTGGGAGTGGAATAGGGTAGGAAATGCCTAGTAGTGGTACAGTGTACCCTCCGCCACGCACCTTACGGTGAATTGCGGAGTATGCATGTAGATGTAGATGTACGATCGGAGGTTCGAATCCCCCCCCCCCCCCCCTCGGGCATGGATGTTTGTGTCGTCTTGTCGTCTTTAGTATAAGGTAGTTCGTCAGTAGTTTGTAAGTTTAGGGACTGATAACCATGGAGTTAAGTCCCTTAAGCTTAACAAACATTTGAACATTTTGATTTTGTTAAAGGAGGGACAAGATACGAGAAGTACAAGGCGATAAATAAGTGGACATACGACCGATTTGTCGAATCTCGTCGTCGTAACGAGAATGTAACAACGCGGATACTTCAGGAGTGGGAGGGCTGCAGGTGCAGCGCTTAAAATATACGCCCAACAAGCACTTTTCGTTTGCTGTATCATTATCTTGGGCACGGAATTTCAAATCGGAGTATAAAATTCGTCAACGGCACGTCACTAAATACGTCTCTCATAAGGAGGTACAAAATATACAAGATATACAGAAAGTGGCGGCTCTTTTCAGCAAATCAAACGGTGTCACTGATGACCGGTTTTAATCGTGATTACGTGATCAACACCGATCTAACAGGATGTGAGTATCGGGTGAACATTCGACGCACGTTATCGCGTAAGATCCCTTGGCGAAGTTGGTAGTATAAACAAACTAACACATTCGTACACGGCGCAATATGCCATCACAGCCTCTGGAAAAGTGTTTCCTAAGGTTACATTTGGTCCTCGGGTTATAAAAGAGGTCAAAATGTTTACATTACCTGCTCCAAATCTGGGAAACAAATGTGTTTTACAGAACATTTCTTGAGAATGTTTTAAAACCATACGTTTCTGATAAAAAGTTTTGTCTAATATTGGATTCCTGGGGTGGACACATTAATACTCCAATGTATGACACAATGTTTATAGCTGGCGAGGGTCAGCCGACGTGCACAGTAAAAGTAATATCGCCAAACTGCACACCTGTGAGCCTGCCGTGTGATATTTATTTCTATCGCCAGGTTAAAAACTTCATTTCCAGGCTTCAGAATTGCTGTGTGTTTCTGCAAACCCAGCGGGAATTGCACAACCGCACGGATGGAATAACTATTCACAGCATAATTCATAACCAACTTTCAACACCGATTTTTCAGGCAATGATATCGTATGCGTGGTACGCATCAAAATTGAATCCCGAAAAAGACATTTTTAAATGTAAACCAAGTTTGTTTTCCGCCGACTCTTCGGAAGGAACAGTTCAGCTGTCGAAAGATTGCATTCATGAGATGTTCTTGATTCCGTGAGGATATTTGTTTCCAATGTTTATAAGACCAGTACCATGCACCAAGTTGTTCGAAGAAAAGTGAGAACACGTGACTGGAAGAGTCATTGTAAAGTGACCTGCAGTAACATTTTAGTTCTTTATTATCCCAAGAGATTCGAGGAATTTATTTGCCTACCTTTTTATCATTCCTCATTGATTTATTTACCTAGTTACCCCTGCTATCCCTATCAAGTGAGATATGTAAAAATACAAACGAGAAGAATAACATCCGCTAGGCTTCTTCGATTTTCGAACCAGAGTTCTCCGATTCCCAGTCAGTTACTTTGGTCGTTGCGCTGTCGGCGAAAAGCGTTTACCATGCGAGTACAGAAGGGGAAGTTGTAAAAGTTTCTTTTTCTCGATTTCTGAAAAAGTATGCTTTTGTGGACCCCGTACCTGTTGTTTAAAAATGCTCTGTTTACAATTATCTATCGCTCTCTGCAATTTTGAATCCATTGCTCTTCGTAGCCTTTAGGAGTGATTTTCTCAAAAACGCAGAGGTGTTGACCTAAAATATCTTAAGATTCCTTCGTTTTAGGTTGCACACAAGCGACCTGCAACTTGGCCATCTCTCAGGCCTTCTCCTTGTTAGAATGAAAGCAACAACAAAAACCTGGGGGTGGGGGAAGAGGGGGGGGTTAGGGTGGCAGACAATGAAGATAGATAATCAGTTGCTATCCAATCTTAATGATACGAATACCATATCATAATAATCCTACCTTAAAATCATTTCTGCGTTATTTCTTTTCTAATCTTTATTTACAATAAAATGACTGACATGGCAGTACATCTATAATCAAGTAAACATTAGGTTCGATCCTCAGTAGTAATATTACATGTATGTGCTTAAAATGTAGACAACAGACGCTATAAAGGATATAGTAGACGATGTCTAAGTAGAGGTCATCCATTGCTATATGTTATTTTCTCACGTGACATCTTGCGAGCCATGGATGGAGGGTAACAGGCAGATTGTGTTTTTGCCGATTTCAAGAAGGCATTTGACGAGGTGCCATACTGCAGACTGCTAAATACGATACTGACATATGGAATAGGTTCACATATTTGTGACTGGCTGGAAGACTTCCTGAGTAATAGAACCACGAGTGTTCATCAGTGACGAGTGTGTCGTCAGGGGTGCCCCATGGGAGTGTGATAGGACGGTTATTATTTTCTATCTATATAAATGATCTGATGGACAGAGTAACTTGTAATTTGCGGCTGTTTGCTGATGATACTGTGGTGTATGGGAGGGTGTCATCATTAATTGACTGTAATATCATACGGGATGAGTTACACAAAATTTGTAGTTGGTGTGAAGAATGGCAGCTAGCTCTAAATGTAGAAAAATGTATGTTGATGCACATGAGTAGGAAAAACAAAACCATGATGTTGTAATACATCGTTATTAGTGAGGTTCTTGATTCAGTCGCTTCGTTCAAATATCTAGGCGTAACATTGAAAGCGATATGAAATGGAACGAACATGTAATGACAGTTGTGAGTAAGACCGACAGCCGACTTCGGTTTATTAGGAGAATTTTGGGAAGATGTACTTCATCTGTAAAGGAGACCGCGTATAAAACGCTTGTACGACCACGTCTTGAGTATTGCTCAAGTGTTTCGGACCCGCAGCAGGTCAGTTAAAGGAAGACATGGAAGCAGTTCAGAGGCGAGCAGCCAGGTTGGTTACTGGTAGGTTCGACCAATGCGCGAGTGCCACGGAAATGCTTCGGGAACTCAATTGGGGATCGCCGGAGGAAAGACGACGTTCTTTTCGAGAAATTGTGTTGAGGAAATTTAGAGAGCCAGAATTTGAAGCTGAGTGTAGAACACTCTGCCGCCTAGATTTCGCGCAATGATCACAAAGACAAGAGGAATTAGGGCTCGTACGGAGGCATACAGACATTGTTTTTTCCCTGGTTCTGTTTGGGAGTGGAATAGGAAGGTAAATGCCTAGTAGTGGTACTGTGTACGCGCCTTGCAGTGGATTGCGGAGAGTAGGTGTAGGGAGACGGTAGGTAAGGGCCTGGGTGTGTGGCAGCTGCGGGATGCGGGGCTTGGCGGGCGTCCGGCCGTAAAAGCTGTCTCTCTGCTGGCGCCGCGCAGCGCGGCCTCATTAAAACTTGCCGCCCCCCCCCCCCCCCCCCACTACCACAGCTGCCGCCGCCTTCTCCTCCTCCGCCGTGGCAGCGCTCGCTTAAGCCGATTTGAATGTGAGGCGGGCGCCTCATCTGTTTTGTGTCTGTCTAATCTCTCCATTACCTCTGGCCGGCCGGCAGCCCTCTGTCGTTACCGCTGCTGCAACTGTACTGCTAATTAATGACGTGTACTCGCCTGGCTTCTTCCATTTCCGTTTTCTTCTTGTTGCACGCATTACCCTCCGATACTGCATTTCATTCAGTTCAGCTCTTCAAGCTTAGGCAAGTCCTTGTCAGTCAGTAACTGTGGAAAGAAATGTCATTACCGAGCGTAGTAAACTGCTTCTTCCGCTACAGGCAGAAACGGTGGTCACAATGTCGGCGAGTCAAAATGTAACAGTTTTGCAACTATGTTGGTCAGAATGGCCGAGTGAATTCGACACCGTACGGGGGATATTGTCTGGTTGACTGACGGGTCAAAATCAGACCAAGGCGTTGGGGCCGGGGTATACGTGCTACAGCCAAGACTGGAGGGCGTCATCTCTCTAGGGAAACTGGCCTCAGTATTCCAGGCCGAAATCACTGCCATCAGGGCGTGTGTGGCGGAGAATTTGCGCAGGTGCTACAAAGACCGTAGCATCTATATCTATTCAGACAGCCAGGCAGCCCTGAGATCACTGGCAGCTCCTGCAACAAGGTCTAAAATTGTTGCAGAATGTCACAGGGTTCTTGTGGAGCTAGGGGAAAGCAATAGAGTAAACCTATTGTGGGTCCCTGGCCACTCGGGGATCAGTGGCATCGAACATGCCGACAAATTAGCCAGGATGGGGGCAGAGACTCCATTTATTGGACCGGAACCTGTCCTGACAATCACCAAGGCAATGATCATATTGGAGCTACGTAACTGGCTCAGAAGAGAGCACGTAGAATATTGGACCAAAGTCTATTAACAAAAACATGGCAAAGTAATGATGACAAAGCCATGTTTTAAAAGAAGCTCTGCAATCCTGGGCCTGAACAGGAGAGAGATTAGACTCATGGTTGGATTGCTGACAGTCCATGGGAATTTCAAAAAAACACCTACATATAATGGGAATAACAGAAGAGGACCCTAAATGTAGGATCTGTGATGACGATGATGAAACTGCATCACATCTAATCTCGAATGCATTGCATTGGAGAGCAAAAGGCACAGAACATTTGGGACAACCAGACCCGAAGAAATTGTGTCTAATAAAGAACTGGTAAAGGGACTCCTTGCACTGTTCAAGGGCATTGGTTGGCTTTACTAGATATACAGGGAGCGATACCGCATAATAAACTTAGTTTCGGTGCGGGCAGTGACGGGTTGGACCAAGACTGTTTTGGCTTCCCTGAGAAAATCAAATCAAATGGTCGAGTGAATATTGTCTCAGTATCAGACGAGATTCTGGTCGTAGGTAGCTGAGACGCCCGCCAAGACGTTGGTATTGTAGAGGCGGCAGTGGCAGATCACTCCACAGCACCGACGTGCGCGCCAGCACTGGAGCCGTCAGGCCATCAGAATGGCGGGCCGTGGTCTGCACCAAAGACCTGGTAAGAAATAACTAGACTCACTAACGGCGCTGCTGTCGCGGGGTAACTTGAACTTTCGCCCGGCCGCCATGGTAGTGGTGAGCGTCGCATAAATACGAGTGTCGTTAACAGATGCATTGTGTATTCAAATTCAGATCCAAACGTTTGTATAGCTTATGGGACTTAACTACGGGGTCATCAGTCCCTAAGCCTACAAACTACTTACTAACTAGCTAAGACTAAGGACGACACAAATATCCATGCCCGAGGGGGGATTAGAACCCCCGACCGCAGTGGCCGTGCAGAGCGCCTCAGTCCCCTCGGCCACCGCGGCCGCCGCATCGTGTATTATACAGGGTGTTACAAAAAGGTACGGCCAAACTTTCAGGAAACATTCCTCACACACAAAGAAAGAAAATATGTTAAGTGGACATGTGTCCGGAAACGCTTAATTTTCATGTTAATTTTAATCTGTCAGGAAGTTACATATCAGCGAACACTCCGCAGCAGAGTGAAAATTTCATTCTGAAAATTGTATTTGACTGTGTTCCAAGACGAATTTCTACTTCCATGAACATCCTTTGTATCTGATGTGTGGAAAAATACTGTTGAAATTTATAATTTGCTCCAATAACTGGAAAATCGAAACGTGTAACTTCAAATAAAACTGTTTATAATGGGCGACAGTACTGTCTCTTAGTGTATATGAAATGATTGCAGAGAGTAAACCGTTTACCGAAAACACCTGAATGCGCCAGCCTGAATGCAGCCCTTGAAATTCGGATTTTTCACTCAGTTAAATCTTTTATTTTGGTATGAGTCAAACATACATAATAGCTCATTCATCTCCCAAGCAATCACGAAACACTAAACAACTTTTATTTATTTTTATCGTAAATAATTGACAAAAAAGAGCAATTTAAGGGAAGCATAACACAAAGTTAAATTACGTTATGGTAACTACAGGGATTTTGCATTTTAACTCGCCGTGAGGGAGGTCGGGTATTGTCATACCCGAGGTGTTCTTAAATGCTGATTATTGAATATCATTTTTGCCACACAAATCTTGCTGTCACAGTAGCTGGAGGTAAGGGAGAGGAAGGCAAGATACATACAGTCTTACGTTGACAGTTCCGCTAGTGTCAGTGAGAGATACACGCGTGCAAATATGACTAGTGTACGTCATACCCAATTTCGTAGTCTGTGTCACATTTCTGAACTGTCAGCAATTTTACGGTATGAAATATATATTTCTTTATTTTTAGATTTTACATTTCTCAAGATGTCTTACGAAGAACATGAACTTCGGCTACAAGAACTACTAGAAGATGTTTTGGAAAACCTTTCAAGTGGTAGTTCCTGTGACTCCAAGAGTGAAGAAAAAATTGAAACTAAAGCCGGTTTCGTTGTTGTAGATGAACATAGTTCCGCTGACGATGTTTCCCACAACAGGAAACGTTGGCCTACAACAATTTTTTACGAAATAAAATTCCATCGTTGAGAAAATAAAAGAGGTGACAAAACCCGAACGAACCAACGAGATTTCATTCGTAAATTAGTTTTGAATGTGATATTACACAAGAAAGCTTACATCTTCCAAGGGATATTCTAAAGAGGATTGCTGATCAACTGGGATAAACCTCGGCACTAGATTAAAAAAAATTATATTACAAACACGGCATTTTACCTAATCATCTTGTTTAATAGTCTCCATTCTTAATATCACAAATAGGAAAAAAAATTTATTCCCCGATGATAGTGTCAAAAATTCGTCATCAGAGTTTCGGGTATCTCATACCTATTTCATAGCTGCTGTAATAATTTCTCACCTCATTCACGCTAGGTTAAACTCGCAATTACATGCTGCCCGTCACTGTTTAACGCTGCGATTCTTTCCCTCCCTCCCTTCTCTCTCTCTCTCTCTCTCTCTCTCTCTCTCTCTCTCTCTCTCTCTCTCGTCGGGCCGCGTGGTGGGGACATGTGCCCCTGTGTGCCCCCCCCCCCCATCCCCATGAATCCGCCCTTGTTGGCACAGGTACACACGTACCTTACAAATATATGAACAGTTTTAAGTGTGTCAAAAACTAATGGATAGACATAAATCTGCAGCTGAAGATTACGGAAATCGAGATTCGTTTCTAACGCGACTGTTGTATTCAGAAATGACATAATGCCTGCTTTATAAACACAAATTACAATAAAACAACGCCCACGAGTTGCATTGAAATATCTAGTAAAATTATAGGTTTATCTGTCAATTCACGGTAATCATATTAAAAACATACGGCTAGACCTACAACTTCCTTTTTTTAAACAAGGAATAAGATAAATTCTAGCAATGTGCCACATTTGACGTATTTCGTTTTTATATTTGCCTATTACTAAAGTTTGGACGGTAAATGAAACCGCGAATTAAAGATATTTCCAAAACTCTAATTTTAAAATAAGGCTCATTTTTAGTAAAGTGTCCAAAAACGTAATCCTCTCCAAAATGTTAGCTCAATAAATTTAATGTTATAATATGTCTTGTCAATATCGCATATAGGTTAGCGCACACAACGCCATCCCTATCGAAATTAGGCAATAGAATAGAGGAAAGAAATTATAGCTTCGTGGATAAAAACCAGTATATTAGACATAAAAACGTCAGCTCTCAGCTAATGGGTTAGGAGGAACGTCACTTACTGCGAAAGAAGTGTATTTGTAACAGGGGTAAAATTTTGCCAACAATTCCGGCGGAGTCGCGTGATTAAGTTGTCAACAACAACAAAAGGCAGAAAATATTGCCGCGGCGGAACGGCCGAGCGCATTGAGGCGCTATGCTACGATGCGCGAGGCCGCTCCCCGTCGGGGGTTCGAATCCCCCTCCCCCCTCGGGCATGGATGTTCGTGTCGTCTTTAGTGTAAGGTAGTGCATAAGTAGTTTTTAAGTTTAGGTACTAATGACCCCGCAGTTAAACCCCTTAAGGGTAACAAACATTTGAACAGAAAATATTTTCCGAGATGTTAATATTTTTAGAAATCCACACAGAATGATTTGATTGGTGTTTCGTACAGACAATGAAGTAAATTTATAGTGTCGTTCGTGCTCCACGGTTGACGGGTTCTTTCTTATATGTACGGTACCCTTAACCACTCAGTAAAAATAATTGTCCTCGTAAAACAAAGTTTCTATGACAAAACATTTTCATTGTCACTCGAGGCCCCCAGGATGGTAGGTAAAATTTAACCGGTGCTTTTATTTAATTCTTCAGTGCGCCACCGCTTTGAAATGACAACTCGTAAGTTATAATAAGAAAATCATAAAATACAGGAAGCAAGGTGCTGTGTGCTAGAGAGAGAGTTCTGGGCGAGGAATGTCACGTGACATTTCCTAACGCTTGATTTACGTAAAATCTAGAGATGGTATCAAATCGCCGTTATTTTTGCAAATATCTATGAAATGGCACCAGTTACGAAAAGAGAGAGAGAGAGAGAGAGAGAGAGAGAGAGAGAGAGAGAGAGAGAGAGCAAAGTTGTAGAGAATGCTCTGCTCCACAATTCGGTTATTCAATTTTCGTGTCACATGTACTGTTTGTTTGCACTTACATTACCAACAGCTATTTTTTAGTGTTGCTAACGTATTTTTTGACCGAAAATTTGGAAAAAGGGAGTTTCTGGTCTCTAGTGGTCAACAATTATGTTTGTAAAATTTGGTGCTGACCGATTGAGCGGTTCGACCTAAAAAGTGGGAACTCGTTATGGACAGACGATCGTCGAATCGCAGTTACTTTTGCAAATAACTCTGAAACGGTGCAAGATATGAAAAAAAAATTTAAGAGAAATTTATAAGAATTTTCTCCTCTACAAATTTGTTTATTCAATTTTAGTGTCAGATTTACGGTTAACCCGCTATTTTGAGCTATATTTCGAGCTGTCAAAAGGCGATCGCAAAGGCCGACTTTTAGTGTTACTACTATAACCTAAAGTGGGCCAAAAATTACTTACACTGAACTAAGTGCATTTTCTGTTTAATAACAGTGTGCTGAAATGTGCATATAAGATGAATATTAACAAGAGCAAAACTAGGGTAATGGAGTGCAGTGTAAGAAAATCAGGTGATGCTGAAGGAATTAGATTGGGTAACGAAACGAAGCAATAAAGGAGGTAGATGAGTTTTGTTACTTGGGCAGTAAAATAACAAATGATGGTCGCAGTACAGAGGATATAAAATGCAGAATGGCAATGGGTAGAAAAGCGTTCTTGAAAAAGAGAAATTTGTTAACATCGAATATTGATATAAGCCTAAGAAAGTCTTTTCTAAAGGCATTTGTATGGAGTGTTGCCTTGTACGGGAGTGAGACATGGACGATAAACAGTGCGGACGGGAAGAGGATTGAGGCTTTTGAAATTCGGTGCTACAGAAGAATGCTGAAGATTAGGTGGGTGGATCGCGTAACTAATGAGGAGGTACTGAACAGAATTGGGGAGAAAAGGAATTTCTGGCATACCTTGACTAAAAGAAGGGATAGATTGGTAGGACACATTCTTAGACATCAAGGAATTGTGAACTTAGCGTTGGAGGGAAGTGTGTGGGGTAAAAACCGCAGAGGAAGACCAAGAGATGGATACAGTAGGCAGATTCAGACAGATGTAGGTTGTCGTTCTTATGTGGAGATGAAGAGGCTTGCTCAGGATAGGGTTTTGTGGAGAGCTGCATCAAACCAGTCTCCGGACTGAAGACCACAACAACAACTGCAGATCCTATATAGGTAAGGTACAAAATATTAATATGCGATAAGCATCTTATTTGAAATGTTACTGAAAAAAAGTTCCTGAAGTCACCCGACATTAGAACCTGGAAAAGCTAAAATTGATCCTTGGAAACGGAAAATTCCTTGAAAAAACTGGAAAAAATCCTCGCATTTTAATTTATGACTCTGCTAGCCACCCTGACGTTCTTCTGTGGTTTATAGTAAAAATGACAACATTTGTATAGCTTAGAAGGCAAAAAAAAGGTCCTTATTACGTAGTCATAAGAAATACAAAAGGAACAAAAAAGTTGATGCAAATAGAAACTTTTGCTGAGGACTCCCTTCCTTTACACAACTCGTAAGTGTGACGCTTCAAGCATTTTATAGAGTGACGAGAGAGATGCCATGGGGGTTTTTTCATTGCCGACATATAAATGAAACACGAGTGGATTTATTTGCGTGTTTTACCAGTTTGTTTGAAGTGCATATTTACAGTTGTAAACAGCTACATAGCAAAATAATATTCTATTTTTTAAATAGGATCCGTTAAAACGTTAATTCCAAATAAAGTGCATACTATGACTTCACTATCTGTATCATAAAACAAATATTGCTGCAATACCGGGTATTGAAGTATTTTTGTATTGCTCTTGGTCATTATACCGAAACCGCTTAGGCTATTTAAGATGAGTTTTCTGTCTTCGTGTTCGTAACTTCTGTTGTGCTAGAAGATGTATACACGACAGTAAAATTAATAACTGAGTAATTACATACTTAGCAGTCTGTTTCTTTGAACAAAATCGCATGGTCTATCGCTTATGAGCAGACAGTTAGATGTCATATTTAACAAAAAAGTATTTCATGTTAGAAGGTTCTGACGGAGTTCCACGTTGAAACAGATGAAAATGTGTAGAATTCTTAAAATTTCGTTGGCAAATTGTGCTAACCGAATCTCAATAATAAAAAAGTTTCTGGTATGAAGAAAATTTTGTAACATCTTTAGAAGAATACATTTTTATAAAAAGTCCACATTTAGTCTTAATAATTTGGTGCTGCACAGCAAAGTAATATGAAACAAAAACATAACACAGTTCTTCCTGAACACGTAGATGCCTACACCTCATTTGTACACTGCATAATTTGCCTTATTGGGCTAGTTTAAAGAAACACACGATTGAACAGCTGTTCTGTGGCGGACATGACATATGGGGAACTTAAGCAGGAGGGGAGCTAGCAAGAGTGAGCTTCCTGCACAGGGCATATGGTTCCAAGTTTTTAATCATACGTAGTTGAGAACTTACAGTACGTTCCTTTGCTCTGAGAATTTTCTGTGGAGCGTGTGCTCTTTATTATTCATACGGCCCAATAGCTCATTTACTCCCAAATTATATATTGTGTGTGTGTGTGTGTGTGTGTGTGTGTGTGTGTGTGTGTGTGTGTGTGTGTGTGTTCCGAAAGAGCAGAGTCACTTTGATCCTGCTGCAGTTGTTATTCTTTCATATTTACAGAATATATGACATCAACTTCGGAACAGACGCCATATAGGGTGTTCAAGGTACGGCCAAACTTTCAGGAAACATTCCTCACACACAAAGAAAGAAAATGTTAGGTGGACATGTGTCCGAAAACGGTTAATTTCCATACTAGAGCTCATTTTAGTATTTCTCTTTAAATGTAAATTGAAATAATTCGTGCAGACAATTGTCAAATACCCAATTGTTTAGTTAGTGTACTGTACTTCCTCGATTAACCGCCAGTTGGCCCAATTGAAGGAAGGTAATGTTGACTTCATTGCTCGTGTTGACATGCGACTCATTGCTCTACAGTACTAGCACCAAGCACATCAGTACGTAGCATCAACTGGTTAGTGTTCATCACGAACGTGGTTTTGCAGTCAGTGCAATGTTTACAAATGCGGAGTTCGCAGATGCCCATTTGACAATTGTCTGCACGAATTATTTCAATTTGCATTTAAAGAGAAATACTAAAATGACCTCTAACATGGAAATTACGCGTTTCCGGACACATGTTCACGTAACATATTTTATTTCTTTGTGTGGAGGAATCTTTCCTGAAAGTTTGGCCGTACCTTTTTGTAACACCCTGTATATGCCGGTGACGGGCAATGATCCTTTCCTTAGTGAGGAGGGGTGGGCAAGTTTGTGGCCCGTACTCTTACGGGAATTTGATTTAAAACTGCGAGTTTGAGTACTGTAGGCAGGGTAGAGCTGGGAATTTGTGTCTGACGGGAGGCGTGCTTAGGTAGTCCTTGCAGGTGCGGTGATCACTGTGTCCCCAGTGGTGTAGGGGTCAGCGCAACTGCCTAGAAAGCAGGAGACCCGGGTACGAATCCCGGCTGGGTACACATTTTCAGCTTTGCCCATTTGCAGTTGTCATATATTCTGTGTAAATTTATGTTAGGTTAATTACAGATATTTTCATTTTTAAACTCCAATAAGATATACGTTGCTTGTAGTGGCCATTTTAGCAGCAGCTGTATACTATGTACTTTCACAATAGTATTTTAAAGGAAACTCCTCTTGCTACTGCAAACGAAGTGTTTATTAATAAAAATTCTTGAATATCAGTCTCCAGACAGCTTTTATTTTCTAGAACATTACCGGTTTCTGGACAGCTGCCCATCTTCAGATCTGTTAAACAAATGTTACAACTGAATGTAAGCTACTATTTACAAAGTATAGTATCTAATATAATATAATATCTATATGTTTATTCTTATTTGTCAATACATAACAACAGTATTTTATATTACAAAGTTGAATACATCAAATATAATTTTTTATAATTTTGATCACCAGATGATGGGCTACGCCCGAAACATGTTGTGAACTGATAATAAATAATCTACTGATAACATTATTATTCAAGCAATCTCCAGCGTTTTTAAAACCGTAATTAAAATTTTACAATGAAGGTTGCATACCTCTACCAAGACTTTCGGTCTAAAATAAGATCTAAAAAAAGTTAATGGAAAAAAATATTAAAAACATCCCAAATGTATGAAGTTACAGAGTAACCTGTCCTGTGACGAGCAAATGTTCACAGTCGTTACTAAAATATAGTAGTCTCGTGAGGCGTTATATAATGTGCTTAAAATCATCTGATTGGTCGGGATCATTTTCGTTAAAATTATTCTCAATAAGTAATTATTGACTGACATATAAAATCAATTCTGAAGTCAAGGTGTAAGATAGTAGTCAAACTATAAAAGGACATAGAAATAAGATAACATTGGTTTATGGATACATATAACATCATTTTAACTAAAACTGTGAGTGAGTTAAAAATTTACATGGTTAAATTTTAAAATGTTTTAGAAAATCTCTCAAAAAGGCTTTTTTTTTTTTTTTTTTTTAAATATTGTGGGCAATATTCTCTTTCCCTATCTGCGGATGAAGCTGCCTGACACACTGAAACTTCATCTGCAGACGGGAAAAGAGAACATTGCCCACAATAGTAAAAAAAAGCCTTTTTGAGAGATTTTCTAAAACATTTTAATATTTAACCTTGTAATTTTTTAACTTACTTACAGTTTTAGTTAAAATATTATTATATGCTATCTTATTTCTACGTTCTTTTATAGTTTCACAGCTAAGTATGTCATTTGTAACTGCTAATTTATACTTTGACTACTATCTTACACCTTGACTTCAGAATTGAGTTTATATGTCAGTCAATAATTACTTATTGAGAATAATTTTAACGAAAATGATCCCAACCATTCAGATGATTTTAAGCACATTATATAAAGCCTCAGGAGACTACTATATTTTAGTAACGACTGGGAACAGTCATTCATCACAGGACAGGTTACTGTGTAACTTCATAAATTTGGTATGTTTTTAATATTTTTTCCATTAACTTTTTAGATATTATGCTTTGTAAATAGTAGCTTACATTCAGTTGTAACATTTGTTTAACAGATCTGAAGATGGGCAGCTGCCCGAAACTGGTAATGTTCTAGAAAATAAAAGCTATCTGGAGACTGATATTCAAGAATTTTATTCGTATGACGATCGCAGAAACTCCCTCGGAGACCCATAAGTTTTGCTTTGATACATGAGTGTTTATTATTTCTAAAATTCAGCCATACGCGTTTCGCCTTCTTCACAAGGCATAATCAGTAGGTGTCCTGATATATTTACTTGTTTTTGTTTACAAATATAGGTTAGGATTTTACAGTGTAGAAAACATTTCGTTTATGATTCAAGTCAGTTAGATTTTTTTCCCTATAAAATGGTGTACTCACAGAACTTGCTACTCCATATCTCCCTGTCTCTGATAACCATCTCGAAATGTTGCGCTATTTTGCGAAAAACGTAGCATTTTCATACTTGCACTGTCGTCTACTGTGATAACTGTGTCCATTGTAGCTTATTTTGAAACTGTTGCCAACTACATACTGTCTGTAAGTAAAAGTTGGATATTTTATGCTGAGATTCTCTCTCTCTCTCTCTCTCTCTCTCTCTCTCTCTCTCTCTCTCTCTCTCTCTCTCTCTCTCTCTCCTTTCGAGCTGTTTCAGGGGTGGGGGGGGGGGGGGCACGTGCTGAATCCGCCTTTGGTAGCCGAGATCAAACAGTGGAGCGTGCAGGTTGCGGGAGAAGCATTGTCGTAACTGGCGGCCAGCAACGCCAGTGAGTGAACATTATTGGCTGCCACTGCGGTAGTGGAGGGGGATGCGCAGCAGGCTGCAAAGAGTGCCGCCTTGCTACGTGAAGCGGACTATAGTGAGGCCAGCTGTGGCGGCTGCCCCCGGGCCGTGGCGCCTTATTACGGGGGCGCTCGTTACCGCCTAATGAGCCGCGCCAAGACACGCCGACTCACTGCCCACGGCTCTGCCGCTGGCTGCATTAATACATGATGTACTTTAACAAAATCTGTCTGTACTTGACAATCTCACCATTTATTCATTTACTACCTACTAAAACAGGCATTGCACGGGTATACAGGGTGTTACAAAAAGGTACGGCCAAACCTTCAGGAAACATTCCTCACACACAAAGAAAGAAAATATGTTACGTGGACATGTGACCGGAAACGCTTAATTTCCATGTTAGAGCTCATTTTAGTATTTCTCTTTAAATGTGATGAGACTTCATTCCAACGTGATCAAATTGTAAATTTTTACATTCAATATGTGTGGGCTGACGAGAATCCGCACGCAATTTTGCAATCACATCA
This sequence comes from Locusta migratoria, assembly GCA_026315105.1. NCBI lineage: Eukaryota > Metazoa > Arthropoda > Insecta > Orthoptera > Acrididae > Locusta > Locusta migratoria. The sequence continues at coordinate 244,644,371 of CM048744.1, read as the reverse complement.
TCAACGCAGATTTTCTGTGAACGTTTGGGCAGGAATTGCTGATGTCTTGGTTGGACCTTATTTTATTCCACCTACGCTCACTGGAGCACGTTATTATGATTTCATACAGGAAACTCTACCTGTGCTGCTAGAACATGTGCCTTTACAAGTACGACACAACATGTGGTTCATGCACGATGGAGCTCCTGCACATTTCAGTCGACGTGTTCGTACGCTTCTCAACAACAGATTCGGTGGCCGATGGATTGGTAGAGGCGGACCAATTCCATGACCTCCACGCTCTCCTGACGTCAACCCTCTTGACTTTCATTTATAGGGGCATTTTAAAGCTCTTGTCTACGCAACCCCGGTACCGAATGTAGAGACTCTTCGTGCTCGTATTGTGGACGGCTGTGATACAATACGCCATTCTCCAGGACTGCATCAGTGCATCAGGGATTCCGTGCGACGGAGGGTGGATGTATGTATCCTCGCTATCGGAGGACATTTTGAAGATTTCCTGTAACAAAGTGTTTGAAGTCACGCTAGTACATTCTGTTGCTGTGTGTTTCCATTCCATGATTAATGTGATTTGAAGTAATAAAATGAGCTCTAACATGGAAATAAGCGTTTCCGGACACACGTCCACATTACATAGTTTATTTCTTTGTGTGTAAGGAATGTTTCCTGAAGGTTTGGCCGTACCTTTTTGTAACACCCTGTACATGTATTCTTCCAGTCTTATGTTACAAACGAAAATAACAATTTGAAGCCGCGGTGGAGTAGCCGAGCGGGCGAAGGCGCCCCACTGCGGACCGCGTGGCTGCTCGCCGTCGGAAGTTCGAGTCTTCCCTGGGGCGTGTGTGTGTGTGTGGGCGTGTGTGTGTGTGGGCGTGTGTGTGTGTGGGCGTGTGTGTGTGTGGGCGTGTGTGTGTGTGGGCGTGTGTGTGTGTGGGCGTGTGTGTGTGTGGGCGTGTGTGTGTGTGTGTGTGTGTGTTGTCCTTAGATTAATTTACGTTAGTTTAAGTAGTTTGTAAGCTACGGACTGATGATCACGCAGTTTGGTCCGATAGATTTACAACCATTTGAACACTTTTTTTGGAAAATTCGAAAAAGGTTTCATCTTCATGTATCCATGAAAACAGCTTAGAAATTATGAACGAGTGAAACAAAGAAATATGCATAATTTACATAATTTTAAGTGCAGAGTTGTTGTTGTTGTTGTTGTGGTGGTGGTGGTGGTGGTGGTGGTGGTGGTGGTGGTGGTCTTCAGTCCGGAGACTGGTTTGATGCAGCTCTCCACAATACCCTATCCTGAGCAAGCCTCTTCATCTCCACATAAGAACGGCAACCTACATCTGTCTGAATCTGCTTACTGTATCCATCTCTTGGTCTTCCTCTGCGCCGGCCGCGGTGGCCGAGGAGACTGAGGCGCTCCAGTCACGGTCTGCACGGCCACTACGGTCGGGGGTTCGAATCCCCCCTCGGGCATGGATATTTGTGCCGTCCTTAGTCTTAGCTAGTTCATAAGTAGTTAGTAGGCTTAGTGACTGATGACCCCGTAGTTAAGTCCCATAAGTTCTATAAACATTTGAATTTCTTCCTCTGCGATTTTTACCCCACACACTTCCCTCTAATGCTAAATTCACAATTCCTTGATTTCTAAGAATGTGTCATACCAATCTATCCCTTCTTTTAGTCAACGTATGACAGAAATTTCAAAAAAAAAAAGAAAAAGAAAAAATAGTAATAGAAATTATGTACAACAGTTATTTAATTCAAAACATGACTATAAACAGTATTGTTACTTGTGATGGGAAAGATTTTGTGATTCATCGTTCACGACGTAGTATCTCCTGAACTATGTGCCCTAGGCAGTTTCAACCCCACAGCGATTGTTTTTTTGATAGCAAGCAATATCTGTACCAAGTTTTGTTGAAATGGGTCCATTATTTTTAGGAGGAGATGTTAAAAAAAATAGAGTATGATGTAACTATTTTTCGAAAATTTCATTGTATATGACGTCATATCTCCTGAAATGTGTCGTACTATGATGTAAATTCCAAGGTTCATTCAGTGGTATATGTGCATAAGGTCTGCAAAATATGTCGTGAATGGTGTTAGCACTAAAGACGTAATAAATCGAAACTTCGTGTGTGATGGTGTTTTACATGAACCAAATTGTTTATGACTTCATATCTAAAGAACTGTATGTCGAACTGTGATATAGTATCGAACTAACATTCAGTGGTATGTATGTGTACTGTCCGTGAATTGTCTCGCGAATACAATGTACAGTGCAGAAGTAATAACTTGTAACGTCATTCCAAATGTTATATATATACATCATGAACTATGGAAAATTAGTAAGCGTTAAACTTTTCTTCATTCATAATTTTGTCTGGGTTGTCAGCGAGAATAAGTTTCCAAAATATTTGAAGTTATGTTTAAATTTTACTGCAAGTCGCTAAGTGCTCTCATTCTCAAATAGTTGACGAATAAAATCACGCGCTGCAAGATGGGGAAGTCTTCGTTGTGATGCCATTTTATTTCATAGCACGACTGCTTCAGTTGTCATCCACGGCACCCTTAAAACACAGCAGTACGTCAAGATATTCTACATCCCGCTTTGTTGCTTTCCGTCTCAAGCCATCCTGCACACACACATAACAGCAACATAACGCCCGCGTAGCCCTGTCGAGATCTCATACTGCTTGTCTTCTGTCTGCCAAACCCCCACGTCGGCCGATAAGTTCACCTGATCAGTCACCAGTTGAGAAGTATGGGCAGGGCAGTCAAACCACCTCTTTCGTCGCTTAACGCGGCAGTTGCACAGAATTTGGCACCATGTGCCTTAGCATGATGCCCAAGCAACTCTGTCAATCGATGCCGGGTCGAATGACTGCTTTCTTAATGCCAGAGGTGAATTAAATCATCTAATTTTTCTGAAACTGTAATCATTTGTTTGACTGTGTATGTAAATGTCATCTACAGATTTTCGCCCCATTCGGATAATTCCTTTATAGTGCTTTTTTTCTGTCATAGAGTGTGCTTTCAGTCGACGCTATCCATGTCACAGATTATGTTATTAAAGAGGCGGTCGTGACTGCCTGTAAGAAGTCGTGTCTGAACGGCAAGTACAAATGGTGCTTAACAGTACGTGTCAAATGACTCTAAACACAAACTGTTGACATCCTGCTGAGAACTAATGACCCATTAGAGACATTAGCAGTAACCATGTTGTCAATTGTCTCTCATTAGTTGGCAGTACCGCGCAAATCTCCTCGCTGCGGTTGTTTAGCAAGTTGCCAACTTTCGAGGACCCGCAGTCTTCGCGGATTACGTACCGTATGTAATACGTAAATGGCGGAAAACAATTTGCGGACTCCCCTCCCCATAAAAAAAGGAATCGGTGAAGTTCAAACACTTTTCTAAGATAGGTTTCAAAAATTACTGCAACCAGTAGCTTTTTTTATGGTTGCAGTAATTTCTGAAACCTACTTAAAGATACAGTCGTAGGTTCGAACACATAATGGATGAAAGTTTTATTTTTCTAAGAGCATAAAAGAAACTGCATCCCTAACACACATGAGAAGTTTTTACTAAAGAAATTCCAATTTGCTGCTAAGTTTAGGTATTTTTATTAAATCACAACAGACTGTTTCGGCGCATTAATGCCATTTTCAAGTGGCCTACAGATATAGGTAATAATTTTACATAATTGTCGTAGTTTTAATTATAAATCTTTTTCTTAAAGTAATAACAAAGGTTTTTTACTTACGTCTAGATGGAATGACGTGCATATATCATCGAATCAGACTGTCTACTGGTGCTATAAAATTTTTAAAATATGTTAAATTCCGTTTGACAGTTCAAATGTTCAAATGTTTGTTAAGCTAATGGGACTTAACTATGGGGTCATCAGTCCCTAAACTTAAAACTACTTATCAACTACCTTATACTAAGGGCGGCACAAATATCCATGCCCGAGGGGGGATTCGAACCCCCGACCGTAGTGGCCGTGCAGACCGTGACTAGAGCGCCTCAGACCCCTCGGCCACCGCGGCCGGCCGTTTGACAGTTACGATGATATATGTTAACATATTGAGCAATGGCTCAACACAAGATCGCCCTTATCAATATCTCTAAGTCATTAAATAAATAATAACACTGCTGTATCAACAAGCGAAAAATACGAAAATATAGCACCAAACCTTAGAAATCCGATAAAAGATTGCACATAGCATTATACAACAGCAACAACATCTACTTTTCGCCGATTTTATGACGTTTATATACGGTATATTAATTGCAAAATCGGTGCACCTAATCGTAACGCAACAACCAGAGATCGCAACTACAACTGATAGCGATAAAAAGATCATCTTTGTCACCATCAAAAGATAATATGTAAACATATAACGTTGGAACTGTCAAGCGCAATTTCAAAATTTTATAACACCATAAGACAGTCTGATTCGATGATATATGCTCGTCATTACATCTAAACGTAAGTAAAAACCTTTGTTATTACTTTAAGAAAAAGATTTATAATTAAAACTACGAAAATTATATAAAAATTATCTTTATCTGCAGGTCGTTTGAAAATGGCATTAATGCGCTGAAACAGTCTGTTGTGACTTAATAAAAATACCTAAAGTTAGCAGCAAATTGGAATTTCTTTAGTAAAATGTCATTATATGACACTTATTATGCCGCAGGTCCCAAAGAGCAAAAGAAAAACTTTTCCATACATTCCACATCGGCGACAGTTCTGTCAACAAAGACATGGAGCAAAGGTGTTAAACGATAAATACTATTCTTCCCTGATTCCTTGCCTTTACGCGACTGCTAGAAGGCCTACAAGGCATAGCACTGTTTCACAAGGGATATTTCAATGTTACAATTATCTGACGTTTTATTCAGGATTTATATAGGATCCCATCTTAATATGATACTCATGAATCTCTTATGAGATCTATGGCAGAGAAAGTTCTCTTAAGAGATTCATTGAGTTTTATATTTCATTGTCTCGAATTAATCTCTCTCTCTCTCTTCTGGTCTGCCTGCTGTTTAAGTATTTTCGGTGCCACCAGTACATAACCTAGATTGATGTAGCTGTTCTTACTAGTCAGTTCATCGCAAAGAACCTACATCCATCTAAATCTGCTGACCGTAGTTGGTGGATCGCGCTTTCTCTCCCTCCAAATTTACGCTCTCTCCCTCACTAACAAACTAAGTATTCCTTGATGTTTCTGAACGTATGGCGTGTCATCATTTTAGTCACAATTCTATTCATTATTAGTCACCTTCTTCAGCGTTCTTCCGTAGCATCAAACATGGCTAAAGATTTTCCGCTTCGATTATCTAAAATATTTATATTTACAATTCCATTTCCAGTTAAGACTACAATCCGAACAAATACTTTCCAAAAGTCCTCTCTGCATAAAAGTTTGATGTGAATGGATATCCTTTTTCTTGCTGCTCAATAACACCTCGTTCAGAGTAACGTGCAGCGTCTTAACGATCGTGGACTGCTTAATGTTTTTCAAGTTAAAAAAAAAATTAAATTAAAAAGGACTTCTGAGAATTCGTCTTAATTTTTTCGTTTTTGCTTTAGGTACCAATAATTCCAGTGATATGATCGCTGGTGATAAACGCTGCCAAAATGGTGTATATGTATAACTTCCGTTTTTGCTGCTGCTTTCACTCCATAAAGCTTCTAGTAGAGACAGCTGCCAAGTTGTCTGCAACTCGAGTACTACAAACTACCTGTAGTGCATGGGCGGGCGGTGCCTGTCGTCGAAGCTTTAAACTCGCTTCAGGATTAGAAAATACGAGCAGTTATGTATAACACACTTCCTGTGGGCGGTCACTTACCTCTAAGTGTATTCCACACGGCTATTCACAGATCGGTGGAAATCTGAGATTGTTTCTCCTCGGCGTTTCCTCGGTAGTGTTGATAGGATAGCAAAGCACGTGAAACTACTAAGTGTTAAGATTTGGCCGAGATGCAGTAAATATTTGGCCATTTTCTCGCTTAAACAAGAACACTGCGCTCTGCATGCAGTATGCGGTTACAGATCTCTGCTTAGACTGTTACAGCCAGCATAGGCTGACTGTGTCCTGTCATGGCTTCTCCTTATGTATGCAAATGAGATCCGGTGACTACGAACTTCCCTGATGTGAACCCATGCAAACCACATAAATACATAGCTTGTGTTTCTAATACCTGGTTTGTGTATGTTAATGATACAACCCAGAAAACATACTTCTCAGAAGTATTGCTACGTTACAGGAATTGACAACATTTCTTTTTCGCGTGTTTGATAAATTGCTATATTCTCTGTGGACAATTACTTCTAAAAATTAAGCTCACTCACTTCATGAATATTTCAGTGTATTTCGATGTTTGTTTTTAGATCTATCGGATCAAACTGCATGGTCATCAGTACGTAGTTTACAAACTACTTAAACTAAGGTACACTAACCTACGGACGACAACACACGCGCGCGCGCGCGCGCGCGCGCGTGTCTGAGGGAGCACTCGAACATTCGACCGGGCGCAGTCGTGAGCTCCGCAGCAAGGGGCCTTAGACCACTCGGTCACTCCATCGCGGCTATCAGTTTTGTGAAGTAAATACGTTTCTTCAGGTTATATCATTCAATTCTAAAATGTTATTTTGAACGAACAGATTTTTTCTTACTACTTATTTTCTGTATAAAAATTATTGTTAATATCAGCGAAATGCATATTCCAGCAAAAATCGTCGCTGCCAAGTTTGCCTCAGATGAGGGAGGGAGAAAAAGTAACATGTCGTCGTCACAATTTCCCAAAAGTCGTACATATTAGCAAGAAAATGTTAAAAATAATTGCCCCGAATATATTTAAATGTGGACACGTACTTAGCGTCACTCAGTCGTAAAAAGACCACTGATTCGTGTCCGTTATTAACACCTTTATGTCCTCCTGTACAGTTCTTAGTATTTCTTTTTTCACATTACTATTTTCCCAAATTAGATCTGTGGTGTCTGCAACTCATTTCCAGTAAGATTTATTTTCATTCGATTGAATATTTTCAATTTTTCAGACTTTTTCGTTTTGTGGGGTATATTGGTAGTAATTTTATTGTGTACGGGTCATCATTCTTACCTGTCAACTTCGGAAATTGTACAAAGAATCGTGCTCAGGAGAAGTCACGGTATAAAGACCTTCAGTTCGTTTTGAATGTACATTTATCATACCGTGCACGGCAGTACACAGTATTATGATGATCGAAAAGCCGCGTCCAAACTGCGATTGTGCAGGGGCCCATATCTTGGGTTCTGTTGATCAGAGTGTGAGGGGTCAACTGCTTTCCATAGCCATTGCCCCAGTGATCGTTACTACTTGCTGCAGCTACCGTACAGTGCAGTGGCTACATTTCAACATTACACACCCCCTGCAGCGCAGTAGCATTGAGCAAATCGCTTGATTTTTGCACAGTATGTGAGCTGTATGGTGGTCTTTATACAATCTAGAAATCCACGAAAAATATGAGTATCCGGTACAAAATCTACAAATTTTGTCCATGGTCACTTCTATGCTTTTTTATGCCTTTTTTTCTTTGCAAATCATCGAAGTTTTTACCATGTGTTATATTTTACAACTACTTCTAATTAAATTTTTTGATATCGTTATCCGTTACCTAAATCCAAAACATTCAAAGTTATCATATTTGAGGCGCAAAATTACAAAACTCGGATGTTAGCCTCATTTGCACCGTGAAAAGTAAATATCCAAGTAAGTAGAGAAAATGGCTCAAATATTAACAATATATTCGTAGACATTTATGTAGAATCGCCATTTTGTCTGTTTCGAAAATGTTCATCCATTATAAGTATACACTGGAAAAACCACCAATTTGGGGACAGAAAGTGCTGAGGCTTCTATGAAATTCAATATCAAAACATTTGATTTTGCGTATCTTACTGTATGGTATGTTCTCCCGATAATGGATTGATTTTACTTGAAATTACATAAAGGGCTGCAACATATTTTAAAGATTTTGCAAGGGGAAAATCACATTGCGTAGACTATGCCTGTGGTTGATTTTGTCATACATTGCAGCGTATGAAATCCAGAGGAGATACCGAAATTTGGTGTAAAATTGAGAGCAGAGCAATATCTCATTACGTATATCGGTTTAATATCCAAGGGCGAAGGCGCCCTGTGTGCTCACTTCCGTCAAAGTGGTCTTGCCGCCCTTTGGGAAATACTTACCATTCCATTTTAAGAAAACTGTTCTCTATATGTCTTTGTTGTTGGCAAGGGTTGTATCATTTCTCGCTAAGAGAAATTTATTTTTGTTATTCGTCATATCCTGTGTAAACATATGTCGTGGCATATAAGGAATCAAATTTTTACTTATCTGTTGTGCACGGGCATTCGGGACAGCGACACTGATTTCCGTAAATTGTACCAGGCGAATTGCGGGATCGTTCCTTTGAAAAGACCTATCAATTTTCTTCCCCATCCTTATCAAAATAATACAAGATTGTGCTCCAGTGACCACGCTGTTAACGGTAAGCAATTTGAGCGTTTCTTTCTTCTTATCCTTGTTTACAGATTTATAGTGTGTTTTATAAGCAGCTCATCCTTCTACAGCAAGGAAAGGATGAAAATTCTACTGTCAGAGCACAAAAATTGCAAATGTGTCAGATACATACCAGTGCAGACAATTAACCATTTCAGTCCCACATTATGAAAGCAGCATTGGAAACATTAAAATTCAGTGTTTTATGTATTAATACAGTACAGTAAACATCAAAAGATGTTTTAAAATTTTTGGTCAAACTACTGATTTTTATGTCACGTATTTCATGCACAACACAGACGTTTATATCGAGGTCAGCATTCATAATCTGTGTGTCTCTCTTTCTCTCTCATTGGTAACACGCAAGAGTAACGTTATTATGTCATCCTTCAGTTGGAGTCCACCCAAGAAGCGTTCAATTGAGGAAGACATGGTTCCTAGTGTGTATAAACTGCAGCTGTTGTGTACAGAACAGTCAGTGACTTATAATTTTATGAAAACAGTGAATAAAAAGCCATGCACTCTTTGAAAATTCCAAGGGAAAAAAAGAAAACAAATATAATTACGACAAAGCATTCAGAACGCCTTGACTGAAATGCGATATGAAGATAAGTTTTTGTAAAAAAAAATTCCAACACTCTACATAGAGCTTGTTGTGGTAAGGGAAGATGCAGATTCGGGAAATTTTCGGAGAAAATCACTTTATAAAAAGTGTTAAAACGAATGAATTTTAAATGTTTGGCTTATAATACTATTGATATATAACAAAACACACATCGACGTTATACCTGCAACGAATGTTGCGAAATTGAGCGAGTGGCCCTGCTTTGTCCACCCCTGGTCACGCGCCTCAGTGTGTTTACAGTACGTCTCTCGTTTCGGTGAACGGAGTATAGTGTCTACGAACTTGGTGTAATAGACAGGTTGTAAATTCAGTCGTGTTGACTGCTCGCATCTGTACCTCTAGGATTCAGTGACGCAATGCTGTGCCTCAGTAGCCTTGGAATGTTTAGCAAATCAAATGTTCAAATGTTTGTAGAACTTATGGGACTCAACTACGGGGTCATCAGTCCCTAAGCTAACAAACTACTTATGAACTAGCTAAGACTAAGGACGGCACAAATATCCATGCTCGAGAGGGGATTCGAACCCCTGACCGTAGTGGCCGTGCAGACCGTGACTAGAGCGCCTCACCTGGTGATGGGAAAAACCGCCCGGTTAAAACCGACACCGGTATTTTAGTTTTGAATAACCGGTTTTTTCGGTATTTATTTGGTGTCGGTTGTAACCGGTTTTTTTTAGTTATTGCCAAGAACCGGGTAAAAAAACCTGTACGACTACTTCCTGTAGTAGTGGTTCAAAATGTGCTTTTTGTAAATGATTTAAAAAAATTTAAATTAGTAAACCCTAATATTTATGGCTATTCCTAAAATTTCCACTGCTGTGAAACATTAGGTCTTCGCATTAACTAAGAAAAGCGACCAGCGATAATTTAAGAAGAATCCCGGCAATCAGAAACGCGTGGCATAAGAACTTACGGACTGGTGCAGCTACTGAGGCCTCGATGCAGCTGTTGCCGTGTGGCGTGGCCTATTAGACGACGCGCATGCATCGGCAGTGTACAACACTTGTGGTCATGCGGCAGTTCCTTGCTGTCGTCGCCAGACATCGGTTGCGTCTGAAATGGCACCATCCCGAGTGTGGAATTACTTCACGAAGTACGGGAACAGTGAGGTACAATGCTCCATTTGCTTTAAACAGCTGAAAACGGGTGGAGGTACTAAAACATGCTGTGTCATTTAAGGAGAAAGCACCCAAAATGTTTCTTGGAAGAGAAGGTAAATTCGATTCATATACCTATTATGTAAGCTTCGAATAGTAACGTTTAATGTATTATCGTATTGTTAAACTAATAAGTTTTATAATGTGATTCCTTGAAAGCGAGAGGCTTGTTCAATAACCAATATGGGTTTAGGTAACATTGACCATGTGGTGCCTCGCGAGGAAGCCGTGCGGTCTGAGGCTCCATGTCACGGACTAAGCGGCTGCTCCAGTCGGAGGTTCGAGTCCTCCCTCCTCCATATGTATATGTTGTCCTTAGCGTAAGTTAGTTAAGTTAGATTAAGTAGTTTGTAAGGCTAGGTCTCATAAGCATTTAGGTCTCATAAGAACTCACACGCATTTGAACATTCTTTGATCATGTGGTACAGAGCTTTCCTAGTTCAATTTGCGTAAATTTACACTGACAACAATCATACTGTTAGTCGGAACTGTGACTTTATTTTTCGAAATACTTCTGCAGGACTGACTTGACTTCATTTTCTAACTGTAACTTTATATATATATATATATATATATATATATATATATATATATATATATATATATATATATATAATATATTGTGTATTTAACGAGATATTCGTATGCGCTGGCTCACAAGTCCAACTTATGGAGTGGTTGGCTCAGTATTCGCAACTGCCGGATGGAAATACTAGGCTAGTAAATCTGTATGCTTCGTATATCTTCTTCTCCGGACTCCCGGCTAGGCTTAACACACACTCAAGAAGGCGTAGTATCGGGAGGGGATCTTGCAAAATATGGAAAGACTAGTGATTTGTCGTATAAAGTAAATTTACGTAAATTTCGCAAGTTTCGGTTTCGGCCGAAAATAGAAGAACCGAAAATTCGATTACGGTTTCTGTTTCGGCCGCAGAATATTGTGGTGTCGCACAAGTACAAAGTGCGCGCCACCTACTTTCGCCTCGCGCCGCCATGCACGCACGGCGCGTCGTTCTTACGACGTCAGCCACGAGCTGACAACTTCGCTCGTGGCCACCACTGAACGACATCGTTAACTTGGGACTGAGATAGGAACCAGTTAACACTTCGGAATCAGATAGGCACCAGTGAAGACTTGGCTATCGGACAGGCACTAGGCAGACCTCTAACAACTATGTATCAGCATTCTGCAGTACTGATCTATGTAAAAGTTAAGTATTGTATAAATTCTGTGCAATATATATCTCGTTCTAATTTACTCTAGTGTTTCTAGTTTCTGGCTGCTCCCCTCCGTACCTGCACCAGCGTGCTATCTTTATTCCTGTGTCGGTCTCATTCCACTCGGCCACCGACACCTGGACGGAAACGAGACACAAAAGCGGCGAAGAGGCCGGGACACAAAAAATATGTTTCGGTCGAACTCTACTGAAAATAATGGCAATAAAAAACTGAAAACCGGTTATTTAAAAAACCGGTTATCTTGAGCAATTTTTACAGTGCGGTTAAACTGGGGATGAAAAGAACCGGTATAACCGAAAACCGGTTGTTTTTGCAACAACCGCCATCCCTACTCAGTCCCCTCGGCCACCGCGGCCGGCAATGTTTAGCATCACGGTATCAGTTGCATTTTCAGTTTCGTCGCAAAGTGTTTGTAAAGCAGCGGCCCTGTGGCTTCAGTGATGACGCGGCAGAGACAGGTTGGGTGGGCCTGACCGCGCGCCCTGCGGACGTGGCTAATTGGCAGCGGAGGGCCGCCGCCGCCGCCGCCGCTGTCCACTCTGCTGCCGCCCCACTGCCACCTGCACTCACAATCTTTTTTTCTCACACATCGATCACAAGCCCAACTTCTAGTGACGTTCTGCAATTCCGCAACTGAGCGCTGACAACCGGCTGGACAGTACACTGTGTCCAGAAAAGAACTCCCTGATTTCAAAATTAATTATCTCGAAAACAAAGATCGATAGAGCAATGCAGTAAACGGTATGTTTACTGTGAAAGCTGTAAGAAGTTTATACAGCAGTTTGAAATAATAGTTACAAACGCTGCTAACAGATGGCGCTGTAATCGCCATACGTAATGCCTAGTATGAATAGTGATGCGAAGCCCAGAGCGATCAGTTCCACTACTGAAACGTGAAAGGAGGTTAGCGTACCGAAGGAAGAGATTAAAACCATGTACTCCATTGAACAACGCGTTTTTCTGGTACTAGAGTACCACTGGTTAGAAGAGAGTCCTACGGCAACAAGGCCAAGTTTTCAAGCACGATTTAATGTTCCAAAAGGATCCGATGCGAAAACCATTCGTACGCTGTTCGCAAAATTTCAACGAACGGGCAGCGTAACTGATGGTCTAGTGGGGCATGTTAGCCGCAAGCAAACTGCAGTTACGCCTGAAAATATCGCCACAGTTTCTGCAATTATTCAGCGAAATCCAATGTCATCCGTCCGTAGAATGTGGATCTGAGACTGGTTTGAAGCGTTCCAGCACGCATAAAATACTGAGAAAGAGCCTACACACGTTTCCATTCAAAATTCAAACGAACCAGGCCATGCCCGTACGAGTTGTCCAACAAAGGGTTGCCTTTGCTGATCAGATGCGGACAATGATTGATAGTCACGGATTTCATGTTGGCTGCATCTGGTTTACAGGAGAAGCACACTTCCACCTGAATGGATACGTGAATAAGCAGAACTGGCGATTTTGGGTTTCCAAAAAGCCGTATTGGTGTGAAGCGAAACCCCTATATTCTCCTAAAGTTGCTACAGTATGCAGCAGAGGCATTATTGGCCCTTTTTTCATTCGAGAAACGGTCGCTGGTGCATGTTACGTTGCAACTTTGAAACAATTTGTCGCCACAAAGCAAGCGTTAGAGGTTCTACCAGGTACTGAATGGTTTATGCCAGCTGGAGCCCGACTACTTCGGACCGAACAAGTGTTTCGCTTTCTTGTGGACTATTTCGGGAATCGAGTCATTGCTTTGGAATATCCCAAATTTACTGGTGCAGGCATGCATTGGCCTCCATATTCGCCGGATTTGACTCCCTGTGACTTTTTTTTGTGGGGCACAGTGAAAGACATGGTCTACCCGAAGCATCCCGTCACGCTGGACGAGCTTGAATCGGCGATCTCTGTGGCATATGAATCCATTTCGGTTGAGACACTACGAAATGTGATGGCGAATTTCATTCTTCGTTTGCGCCACCTCTGTAGTGCCAATGGTGACCATTTTGAAAACATTGTGATGTGATTGTTTGCAAAGAGTGTTTTCATACGATTATTTCACTTATGTATGCTGATATGAGCTATACAGCGTACAGCGCCATCTGCTTTTGTAACTATTATTTCAAACTGCTGTATGAACTACTTACAGCTTTCACAGTAAACATACCGTTTATTGCATTTCTCTATCGATCTTTGTTTTCGAGATATTTAATTTTGAAATAAGGGAGCTGTTTTCTGGACACCCTGTATAAACGTATCGCGGAACCATTCTGTGTCCGACGTGCATTCGCCATGAAACAGGAGCCTTTGTGGCGTTATAAATTGTAGCGACGATCAAAATTATAATTCGTAAATCTCTCTTAACTACGGGGTCATCAGTCCCTAGACTTACGAACTACTTACGAACTAGGACGGCACAAATATCCATGCGCGAGGGGGGATTCGAACCCCCGACCGTAGTGGCCGTGCTGACCGTGACTGGAGCGCCTCAGTCACCTCGGCCACCACGGCCGGCGAAATCTCTCATTAGCAAACGATGCTGATAAGTAAGAGAATTAAGAATCACAAGTATTCATTTACGGTGCTCGTTTATACTTTCAGCCATGAAAGACACTCTTAAACAATTCATTCACTTCGAAAGTTCGGCTGTTAATGAGAATCGCAAAAGCTTAACTACTGCCTCATTATATTACTTCTGTTTAAAAGTGATGTCCCAACACTTCCGACTGCAGTTCATCAATTATTTCAGTAGTGCCTGCTTATTTTAGAACCTCACTTTCACAAATGTTTTAGGCTTATATACCAACATATTTCGGCGCTTCCCTACTAGTTTGAAAAAGTGGACGCTCAGCTACAAGTAAACAATGTGTCCGTGTGTCTTATATCTTTAAACGAGCAATTATTGTTTGTATATATGCCTATATATTTCAGGTAACTCGGAAACGGCTGTAACAATTTCGATGAAATTTTGTATTTACACTGTTTTTATTCTCTCTTTTGAAGTTCACCTACATAATTGTTTTGTTCGTAAAAATGCGATTTTCCATAATTATCTATACATATGTAAAAAAATTAGTGTTCCTGAAGGTCTCTTACCCTCGAAAATGCGGTGAGTAGCACTATGTACCACTGTGTAACAGAAAAAACAATTCCCAAGCAACCCTCTATCACACGATATTAAACTCTTCATATTACCACGTGACATTCTTGAAAACATTCAGTTTGATACCTGCCAAGTAGCTCAAAAAATCATAGGTACACTCAAGGCTCAAAAGCAAGGACAATGTTAGAGGAACGTTTATAAGGAGCCATACAACCTAATCTCCAAGAAAGTAAAAATCGTGTGTAGTTTTGAAAATATTATAATGTCCGAAATCCGCTAAAACAAATCTCAAACATGGTGATATTACTTTAATAGGGTTTTCACTTATAAAATTGGCAGGCACGTTTGGTAATCAGGCAGTAATAAAGTAATAGCATTAAAAAAAGCAACTTCTCCGTATGAACCATGTCATTCCTCTTTTACTTCGTACTGGCCGCTTGGAGCGCTAGCTGCACTCTCTCCCCTATTGAGTTTCGCGACGCTCTGTGGGAGATCGTCCGAAAAGTGTCAAATTTCTGTTACTTCTCGACGTAATCTCCCTGCAGCTTTAAACGTTTTTCACATGGACGACGCCGCCGAGCAAGGGGAAGTAATGGGCAGGCGGCACTACAGTTGGCGTCATGTAGGAAGGCGGCCCAGTTGTGAGCCGTTCTGCGCATCCCCCTCCATCACCGCAGTGACAGCCAATAACGTTCGTTCTGTAGGCGCGTGGCTGGCCGCGAGCTACGCAATGTTCCTCCCGCAGGCTCCACTGTTGGCGCTCGGCCGTTGCTCCTCCCCTCCACGCTTCCCCTATCGCTCCGCCTCTATGCGCGGAAGCGCCTTCTTATATGATGCCAGCTATAACGTCGTACTCTCTGACATATTGACAATTTGGGGCGGACGGAAAGCGTCTCTGGATCAAGGATGTTAGAATACAGGGAGGCGCCCTTAGGAAAAAGTGAAGCCTGCCCCCACCACATTGTTGCGTTGAAATGGAAGCAGGCTTGACTTCGAAGACAACTAGACACAGCACTTATACTGAAAGCATGTTTATTACGAACTTAACATACACGTAGCACTAACTGCCTCTCGGGCAGAGTGCTCTGTTATTTATACACGGACAGAATGTACCAAAAGTTAGAAGTACAGTTAACACAAGAAGCAAGTAGAATTTATAAGTGAACATAAGAAAGATGTAGAACATTCTGGAATTGTCAAATACAAAGAAATAAATTTTTGCCGGTGGGCGGGATTGAACCGTCGACCTTCAGCACCACAGTCGGTGACGCTATCCCCTGCGCCACGCCGGCAGTCGGTTTACGTTGTGTCTCGCGGCAATATTGCTAAGTCTTGGAGAAGTCTTCGTATTGTAGAGCTGATATTTTATGTCATTTAAAACACAAAGAAAACGTCCGACGGTTTTACACTCATGTACAACGTGTTAAGAGTGTAAATTAGCTGGTAAAAATTATTTCAAATATATTATGATGTATATTTATTAGTGTTTATTCAAGAAAATATATTGTTTGTAAGTACATACTTTGCAGTGAGTATCAGTTCAATGCATTAACAGTAATAGGGTCGACTTAACGCATAGTTTCAACGGAAAAATAGCGTTCCAAAATTGACCAATATGGTAGACATGTTTGGTATGTCTGCGGCACAGATCATGCCATATCCCTTTATTCTAACCTCCTTGATTTGCATAGTCTATTTGCTAAAGGCGACCGCTGACCCCAAGCGGAAAATCGGGGTTTGAATTCCAGTCTAACAAAAATTTCCAACTTTGCCATTGAATTTATTTCCAGTGCTCTACAATGCTCGAGTTGTTTGAATATTTTTAATTCGCTTCTTTAGGAGTGTGCTTTGGCTACTGGAGAACGGCCGATATAGTTACACCACGGCAAATGAATGTGCGAAACACTAAAAGCATGTTTCATCGTTGAAGCCAGGTCAGGTGATCAGGGTAATGTTCCTCCATGTGCTGTGCAGCGTGCGTTTTTTTCCGGCCGTTTTTCGCGCAATTCCGGAAGGAAACGTTTTCTGTGTGTAATCTTGTTTCGATGCACTTGTCACCGTTGTGCCCTTTCGAAAGCAATGCGTAAGGATTGCTCTGTCGCTGCCCCCGAACACTGCTACAATCATTTCCACGGGAATGGCGCTTTTTGGGTGGCAGTGTGTGTACCTTCATTGACCTGCCTGGCGCTCCGTTTCAGTATTGAAAAGCGGCATCCATCTCTCATCCATTGTCACAAGGGCTGAAGAGAGAGTCGTGCCATTGACGTCGTCACCACACGTCAACGTTGGCTGGAAATATCCCAAGCCCGTAACCTCGTAGTCGTCTGACAGCATTCGTCGCACCCACGCAGAGGACACTTTTCGCATTTTCAAGTCTTCGTGCCGCTAGCGGTCAGCGGGACAACAGTGATGCCTGGCCATGCTGGAGTGCTGGGAAACGAAATCGTGGACGCTGCTGCAAAGGCAGCCATTTACTCCCCCGATTTGCTATCCACTCCGTTCCTCCGTGTAGTCTCGAGGCGAGTGGTATCGCTCTGGTATTCGCATTGGTCTTCCCTTCAAGACGACAAACTCCGGGAGATCAGACCCCACCCTTTTGCGTGGTCTACTTCCTCCCGGCCCTCTCGCCTGCGGATAGGACACTGCGCTTTAGACACCACCACTTGCTATGTGGCGATCCTGCCCCACTTTGCGGCCACTGTTCCCAACTGTTGACTTGCGGTGCATTGCCCGTTTTTTAACCGTCTACGTCAAACTTTGTTTTCCGTCTGAGTTGTCTGATGTTTTAGCCGATGACCCGCGCTCTGTTGATCCACCACACTTACATGGTAAAGGGAATTTAACCGCTGTCCCTGCTAAATACAGTCATATTTCGAAAAAAATGTTCAAATGTTTGTTAAGCTTATACGACTTAACTGTGGGGTCATCAGTCTGTAGCCGGCCGCGGTGGCCGAGGGAACCGAGGCGCGTCAGTCACGGTCTGCACGGCCTCTACGGTCGGTGGTTCGAATCCCCCCTCGGGCATGGATATTTGTGGCGTCCTTAGTGTTAGCTAGTTAGTAAGTAGTTTGTAAGTTTAGGGATTGATGACCCCTTAGTTAAGTCCCATAAGCTCTACAAACATCAGTCCCTAAACTTACAAACTACCTTATACTAAAGACAACACAAACATCCATGCCCCAGTGAGTATTCGAGCCTCCGACGCGGGAGGCCGCGCAATCCGCAACGTGGCGCTCCAGACCACTCGGCTACTCCCGCGCGGCGTCATATTTCATCATGGGCGCTTATAACGTAGTAGTTTTGCGCCCCTAAAACAAAAAAGTCTTCGTGCAGAATTGTGTGCGCAGATGTGACAGAAGTATCAACTTTGGAGGCGACGGTTTGCACAGTCCTTAGTCGATCCTCCACTCGCCCCATCATGTTGTCGGACCGGCTGGAGCGAGGCCGAGAGTGTTGTTGAAGTGTTGTCTCTGAAGTGTCGCTCCCACGAATGTACATTGGACACGTCCGTGACTCCATCAGCACACGTCTCAGTCAACCGGCGGTCACTTCCAATCGGTAGGCCATCACGCAAATGGAGAAAACGAATGATTCAAAATGTTCAAATGTTTGTAGAGCGTATGGGACTTAACTACGGGGTCATCAGTCCCTAAACTTACAAACTACTTATGAACTAGCTAACACTAAGGCCGACACAATATCCATGCAGACCGTGACTGGAGCGCCTCAGTCACCTCGGCCACCGCGATTCTCGCTATAAATTTGGAGAATTTTGTGAGAAGCGAACCCTGCGAGTCTAGCACTCCTGGAAGAAAGGATATGGTGGAGACATGGCTTAGCCACAGCCTACGGTTCAAGTCCCGGTTCCGGCACACAATTTTAATCTGCCAGGAAGTTTCATATCAGCGCACACTCCGCTGCAGAGTGAAAGTTTCATTCTGGAAACATCCCTTAGGCTGTGGCTAAGCCATGTCTCCACCATATCCTTTCTTCCAGGAGTGCTAGTCTTGCGTGTTTGCAAGAGAGCTTCTGTGAAGTAGGAGGCGAGGTACTGGCGGAAGTAAAGTTGTGAGGCGGTATCGTGAGTCGTGTCGGGGTAGCTCAGTCGGTAGAGCGCTTGCCCGCGAAAGGCAAAGGTCCCAGGTTCGAGTCCCGGTTCCGGCACACAATTTTAATCTGCCAGGAAGTTTCATATCAGCGCACACTCCGCTGCAGAGTGAAAGTTTCATTCTGGAAACATCCCTTAGGCTGTGGCTAAGCCATGTCTCCACCATATCCTTTCTTCCAGGAGTGCTAGACTCGCAGGGTTCGCAGGAGAGCTTCTGTGAAGTTGGCAGTCGGCAGTGCGCGTGCCAGTGGAAGGCAAAGGTCACAGGTTCGAGTCCCGGTTCCGGCAGACAATTTTAATCTGCCAGGAAGTTTCATACTTATGAAGTATAACTAATACTAAGGACAGCACAAATATCCACGCCCGAGGGGGGATTCGAACCCCCGACCGTAGTGACAGTACAGTGTTTGACTGGCGCGCCCAGCCAGTACGGTCACCGCGGCCGGCAACGAATTATTACACGCTGATTTTGTAGTGATATTGTCGTATCAATAACAGACCTAACTGTCCCCCGGTGGCACTAGAACTGATTTGTGCTGCCATTACTACCATACATTCACAGTGAGTTTGCAGAAGAATGTAAACAGTAGATAGATGGAATATTGGTAACGGTTTGTAGTACTTTTTTTATAACTTGGGGCTTGATGCCTGGTTCTGTTCCTGGATGTAGGGCAGGTGTGGTGTCAGCCGTAGCTAGGCGTCAGCGCACAGAGCGGCAGATGAGAGGAATGCCCAGCCGGCCCGCAGTGGGGATGAAAGCGGCCGGTGGTGGCCGGCGGCTGGCGGTGGACGGTGCGGGACCGCAGCGAAGGCGCGCCCTCTGCCTATCGATCGCCACGCCGCGCCGCCGCCGCCACCCCAGCACCGGCACCGGCACCGCGTCTTTAATCGCCCACCACACCACACATCACCACCAGCCAACTTACTCCTCTCCTTACTTCATATCGCTCACAACGATTGCCGTGTGCTCGGTTTATTTTTAAAGGGCTACCACCCTCCCTGCCCACACAGACACCAACCAACGTGGTCACCAACTCGGAAGTTCTGCTGTCACTTCCTTATTTGTTTGTTTTTGTTACTGCGGAATTAGGGGATTCGACGAACGTCATGTACGTGTGGGCACCGTCACCCGTTAATGCGGTGCATCTCGAGAAAGTCAGAAGGTAAACGAAGGGTAGGTATGTTTGGGCAGATGGGGAAAAAGTGCCAAGGCAAGAAATGTTCAGATGTGTGTAAATCTATGGGACTTATTTGGTCATAAGTCCCTAGGCTTACAAAGTACTTAATTTAAGTTAAAGAGACCTAAGGACAACATACACAGTCTCGTCCGAGAGAGGACTTGAACCTCCCACAGCGAGCAACCGCACGCCCCGAGCAACGCGTCTTAGCTCATTACACACTTAGACTGCGTTTATAGACAGCGGTTCCTCCGCGGCGGAGCAACCGCTGTGTTTGCGGAGGCTCCGCTCGTCACTCACATAGCAGGTGTTTCAGCCGCAGTCACCTCCTGCACCTTGTTCCCACCTGCGGCCAGACATACGGCGCACCAATCAGCGCCATTAACCGCCGTGTAAGCGCTTTGAAAGTGCAACCGCTGGTATTTTGACGCCGCAGCGGAAATGCGGAGGGGCCGCTGTCGCAGCCGCGCCTAAAAACAGAGTCCACGCTGCCTTATGAGAAACAGTGCACTGCCAAACCGCCGCGGAGCAACCGCAGGCTATAAACACGGCCTTAGGTCCGTTGCACACGCGGATGGTCCTCGTTCCGCGTGCGGTTTGGGCTCCGCGCCAGTGGCCTACACAGTCAGGTGGATGCGCGCGGTTTTCAACAGTCGAGCGAATGCACACATCTGTGCATGATGCTCTGAAACCTGTGCTATAGCACATCGTTCTGTCTCATAGATAAATATGAGTTCGCTACAATTGATAGTCATTTCAATCTTTCTGATATACAAAAAGAGAAAGCACACACGCAAGAGGTTTTGCGTGCATCCCGTGATGCAGCAAAGGTGTATGAAAGGAGCGTTCGTAACGCTTTACTCCGATTGGCGCAACGACGAAGACAAATTTTATACTTATTTTCGTATGTGTATTCTTTCCTTTCATGAGCTTTTCGGTAGAATACAAGACAGCCTGATATTTGAAAATCTCAAAAGGATACCTATTACTCCGACAGGATGAGTAGCAGCAACCTAATACTACAATACATTCGTTTAGTAGTACATAATTTTACACTTATATTATATTACAACTGAATTGCTATAATTACTACGTCTTAAGATGATGTCGACATTGATGGAGAGGGATGGGGAGTCGGAACTTGCTTCTGTATGGACATATCGTCACGATAGGGCATAGGCTGGTTAGGATGCTGTTGGTATATTGAAGGTGGAGTATAGGTGAAAGAGGTCACAAGATAATGTGGACACTCTTATTACCACGATAGCGGAATGCTGCAGCTGAAACGAGATATTCTGCTTGCGCCGCGCGCGGTATCCGCAGGACTCTGCACACACCAACTTGTTTCTGTGGATTTAACTAAAACGGACGGTCCGCCACGCGGAAGGGCTGCGCGGATCATCCGCGGTAAGTGTGTAACAGGCCTTACGCGTATGGTTCGCGGTTTGTAGCTACGCATTGGAATGGGCGCCACACAGTTGCGCGGATGGCCCGCACGCGGCAGAGCCGTCCGCGCAGATCTTCCGCGCCACCGAAAAATTGGTGTGTCCGCAGAACTGCGGATACCGCGCGCGGCACAAGCAGGAGATCTCATTTCAGCTGCAGCATTCCACTGTCGTGCTAATAAGTGTCCACAGTGTTTGGTGACAACTAAACAGACTTGTTAATTACTGAAGTTCAAAGAAGACCTCTCATATGGGATTCATCGCATGTGGACTACAAGAACAGTGAAATGCGTTTCAAGGCGTGGCAAGAGGTCAGCGCAAATATAATACTTGGCTTTGAAGATTTGAACGAGGCAGATCACTCATATTTTCTTTGTATTTTGTTGTCTGTCTATAAACAAAAATTCAATGAATTCATTTGCAATGCAATACAAATATAAAATTATCTTCTACTAAACGAATGTTTTGTACTAAACCTATGAATGATTAAATAAATATACATTTTTTTTAATTAGTCTTTTTCCGTACACGTATTCATATCCTTATCTTAAGGTTACTTCTGCTCATCACCGAGTAATAGGTATCCTTTTGAGATTTTCAAGTGTCATGCTATCTTGTATTCTATCGACAAACTCACCAAAAGAAATAATTTGTATACAAAACCATGTATAAAATTTGTCTTTGTCGTTGCGCAAATCGGAATACAACGTAACGAACGGTCCTTTCATAGATCTTTGCCGTCCCATGCGATGCACTCGAAACCTTCTCTCGCGTGTATACTATTATCTTCTTGTATATCAGACTAGCTGAAAACCCGCCGTTTCCCGGATATTTATTTATTTATTCCTGCCATTTTAGGTATATATTCATTTGTATAAGGGTTGTATGTCTGTAAAATCTCTTGGGAATACAATTAGTACCTAGTAAAGCAAAGTGATGTTCAAACCAATCTTCGGATTGTTGACTGCTTTACCTTAGTAAAGAAGTAATAGATTAAAACTTGGTGCGTGATGGTGCAGTTTTTCATTAACGTTACTGTTTAGTGTTCATATCTCATGAACTACGTGTCATATTGTAATACAATTTAGAAGATACACACAACTATATTTGTGTATACTATCTGTAAAATTTACTGCGGCTACAATTTGTAGTGTAGAATTTATAAACTGTAACATCATGCCGAAAGCCGTAGTTTTAGTCCATGAACAACGGATCGTTACTGATTTTGTGTTCATATCTCATGAACTACGTGTCGGAATGTGATACAATTTAGAAGCTACATTCAACTAAATATGCTTCTACTGTCTGAAAAATTTCCTGTCGCTACAATTTGTAGTCTTCAAATTATAAATTGTAACGTCATTCCTAGAGCCGTAGTTTTACACCATAAACAGCGCAAAAGTAGTAAGCGAAAAACTTTTTTCCTTTCATCATTTTACTATGGTTGCCAGAGAGAAAAAGTTTAATAAAGATTTGAAATTATGTTTAAAGTTTGTTGCAAGTCGCTAAGTACTGTCATTCTCATACATTATATTTCGAAAGTCTCGCTGCATTATATGGCATTTTTTGCGATTTCTATTGGTTATGACGTAATATCTTTTGAACCATGTGCCGTATGTGATTCTTAACCATGCAGCAATTGTTACCTGACGGTAAGGAATGTGTGTACCAAATTTGGTTGAAATCGGTCAAATGGTTTAGGAGAAAATGAGCAGCATTGTCGCTAAATGCAGCAGTTTTTCGCGCATCTCATTGTTTATGACGTGATATGTTGTGAACTATATATCTTATGTGATTCTTACACTTACGGCGACCGTCCTCATGGATTGAGGCTTACGTGTACAAAATTTCATAAAGATTGGAACAAGACTGTAGATTTGAATGCAACACGTACAAACATAAGGACACTTTGCTTTATATATCAGATAGGCTGAAATGACTTTCAGTTGTAGCGAGCTTACATTTACACGTGCGATCAAACTGAACGGTGTGCTATAAGACGAATGACAGAGCACAGTGCCCTCCAGTGTAGAGAACCGTGCGAATCCACTTGACTGTGGAGACCACTGCCGCGGGGCCGCCAGCGGCACGGTAGGGCGCAAAACGGGCCGTAGGGCGCTCGGCCACTCCAGCGCGGCGACGAGAACCAAGGGACAAACACGTCTGTAACAGTGGGGTGAGTTTGCTTGCTATCTACTCGCTACTGCGTTACATCATGCAAGGTTGTGGCAGTAGCTGGTATCTCCCAGTACTGGTGTCTTTGGTGCGCTTGTTATGAAGAGTTAGGCCGGTTTTGACGTGAAGTACTGGTGCATCTGAACTCTTATGAAGCCTCCTCGGTCGGCTACGTTAGCTTAGCTGTGACATACCCGTGTTGTCATAATAATTAGTCAAGTCGGTCATAGAGGTGTCTATGTGGGGCTGTATAGGTTTTATTGCTGTTCAGTGCTCTGACTCTGCTTCCCCTCCTATGCCAGTTGGTCGGCGATGAGTTCACCTGGCGTTGCGTCATTTTCCTCTTTCGTAGGGGTTCGCCATTTTCATTACCAATTCGAGTTATGGGCATCTTGACAGTAGGTACTTAGTCCCTAAGGCGCGTCCGATATTAAACAACGAAGTTACTCCTTTTTTTTTGCGGCGTATGGAATATTAAAAAAAACTGACTGGTAGAGAAATAGACGTCGGCCGATATTTCGACAGGAGAACCACCTTGCCATTTTCAAGGCAATACTGCCCCCCAGGGGGCCCACAGTTCTTTTGTGGGTACGTGTGTGGCGCGCACGGGGCCCCGAGCCGGAGCAGCCTTTCTTCTGCCCCAGGCTGCTTCACTTTCCCTCCCGGTTTATGCCTTCGCCAGGAGACGGGCATATTTCGTGAGATACGGTGGTTCTTGTTGTGGTTTTTCTTCCTTCGTTCCTTCCTTTCTTACCCTTCGTTTTCTGTCTTTCTCTCCTTGAACTCTCCTAGCCTTCTTCTCCTCATTAGTCTCCGCCTCGGCGTTTGAGACACTTCTTTTCTTTCCTTCTTTCTCTTCCTTTCCTATCCTCTTCTTCTTTCCTCCCTGTGCGTGTCTGAAGGCCGACCCACGCATTATCGTGCGTAGCAGGTGACGGGGTAACGCGTAATTCCCCGCCCCGGGTAGACAAGTAAGGCACGTACGTACCCCCTGGTAAAGGCCAGGCCCAGGGAGGGGTGATTACCCGAGCTGGTACCTTCCGCACGTGCCGATTGGTCCCTCCGTCAGTTCTCGGGAGGTGTGACCTGAGGTGTGAACAATCACCTAAGGCGGGGGGGAGGAGGTCATCCTGGCTCGGTTGCGGATCGGTCATTGCCGTTTCAGCCACCGTCACTTGCTATCCGCCGAACCTGCACCGCTATGCTCCTGCGGTGAACTGTTGACAGTGCGACATGTTTTACTGACTTGTGTTAATTTTAATCATCTCCGTGTAGCCCTTCACTTTCCGTCTACTCTGGAGGAAATTTTAGCTGATGACACACGAGCAGCTGCTCGGGTTTTGCGTTTTATGAACTTGGCCAACCTATCCAAGGATATTTAACCCTTTTAATTGTCTTTTATCTTTCGTTTTTAGCCTCTTGCTGATGTTCTGACAGTCACCATTTTTTTGAGATCATAGCGAATCAATGTTCTTGGCTGGGCGCTAATGACCATAGAAGTTGTGCGCCCTAAAACCACAAAAAAAAAAAAAAAAACCCTAAGGCGGGTAAGCCCTCGGAGAGGGCCCCCACTAGGAAGGAGCGCGCCATCGGAGACGCCGGTAATCACGGGGGACACTTCCGCGATGACTTCCTTATCTTCTTTCGTGACGTTGACCAATAAACGTAAGTTAGACTCGCCTCAGCCTAAAAAGACTCTGCCTAATGTACCTAAATTTCTGGTTGTCTCTCGCACCGACGGAAAGGATTTCAATTCTGTCAATCCTTTCGTTATACAGAAAGGTGTAGATGCAATTGCTGGCCCTGTTAAAACCTGTTCACGTCAGCGCAATGGCACATTGTTGCTGGAAGTGGAAAGTGCCTTCCAAGCCCAAAAACTGATACGTACTACGTTGTTGCACACTTTTCCAGTTAAGGTCGAAGCGCACCGCACACTCAACTCGTCACGGGGGGTAGTCTTCACGAGATCCCTTGACGGGTTGTCTGATGAAGATATCCAATCGTATATGTCCGATCAGGGTGTGACAGCCGTCCACAGGGTCATGAAAAAGGTCGATAACCATCTGACACCGACTCGTACTGTGTTTTTGACGTTTGACAAAGTTGACCTCCCGTCGAAGGTCAAAGCAGGGTATGAAGTCATCTCCGTCCGCCCTTATGTACCTAACCCAACGCGCTGTTTTCAGTGCCACAGGTACAACCATACCCGTGAACATTGCCCAAATGCAGCAAAGTGTGTCACTTGTGGTAGGGACGCCCATGAGGGGGATTGCCCACCTCCGTCCCCTCACTGCCTAAACTGCAACGGTGACCATGCGGCTTCCTCTCGCGACTGCCCTGTATACAAGGATGAGAAGGTAATCCAGCAAATTCGGGTTACGGAGAAGGTATCGACATCTGCCGCTCGTAAGTTGTTGGCGAGTCGAAAGCCCACTGTACTCCCAGCGGGTACATACAGTAAGGTACTCACCTCAACTCGACCTACCAAGGATTCCAGTACCCAGACATGTGACTTCACTTTCGCTGACACAGTTGTGCGATCCGCCAGCCCGAAGATTGCCCGTTCCACGTCCCCGCTCCCTGTTGCTGCTTCTAGGGTACAGTCTTCGTCAAACTCTAGTAAACCGCGGGCACCTAAACAAGATGCCCGGACCTTGAAAAAGGAACCCGTCCGTGAGGATTTTCTGCGTTCTCAGGCTTCCCAACCGTCAACTGCCTCTTCCCGCCGTCACTCTTCCAGAAGAGCTGACAAGAAAAAGAGTTCCTCTCCTTCCCCGCCGAGGCGTGACCCATCCGTCACGCCGTCCAACAGTTGCCGGCCTCGGCCGTCTTCTGTTTCACCGGGACGCTCCGTTTGCCGGGCGCCCGGCCCTTTACCGGCGGTGGAAACTGCCCCTCCTGATCAACTCAGGGAGGTGGCAGGCGCGTCGGTCGAACCAATGGAACATGACCCTTTGCCCCCAGACAGCGATAGCAGTGCTCCCTCGAAATCCGGTCCTCAGCGGCCGTCGAGGTGACCCCGCTCGCTACTTGGTTTTTATCCTTATTTCTTCTCTCATTTTTATCATGGCGCTCCTTCAATGGAACATTCGCGGCATTCGTTCTAATCGGGAGGAGTTAAAACTACTCCTTCGATTGCACTGCCCGCTTCTAGTCTGCCTCCAGGAAACTAAGTTGCGTCCACGTCATCGTGCAGACTTTCCACACTACACCTCTGTGCGGTTCGACCTGCCACCCGTGGAAGGTGTCCCAGCACATGGAGGGGTTCTGATGCTCCTTCGAGACGACGTCTATTTCCATCCCATTTCCTTGCACACTCACCTACAGGCAGTTGCCGTCCGCATCACCTTATCCACATTTACCTTCTCCCTCTGTAATATATATTCGCCATCGTCATCTGCCCTTACTAGGGCAGATGTTCTAAACCTTGTTGACCAGCTCCCTTCACCTTTCGTGTTGGTAGGCGACTTTAGTGCCCACCACTCCCTATGGGGCTCTCCGGCACCTTGTCCGAGAGGCTCCCTTTTGGTGGACATTCTCCACCACCTCGATCTTGTCTGCCTCAACACCGGTGCACCGATCTTCCTTTCTGACACAACACACACTTACTCCCATATAGACCTCGCAATATGCACTCCTCAGCTTGCCGGTCGGTTTGAGTGGTATGCACTTTCTGACACGTATTCGAGTGACCATTTCCCTTGTATCATCCACTTCCTACATCATTCCCCATCTCCACGTCCCACCAGTTGGATCATTTCTAAAGCCGACTGGGGGCTTTATTCTTCCATGGCTGTTTTTCACAATCAGAATTTTCCCAACTGTGACAGTCAGGTCGAATACCTCACAGAGGTTATTCTCACTGCTGCTGAACGTTCCATACCTCGTACATCCTCTTCTCCACGTCGTGTCCAGGTCCCTTGGTGGACTGCAGCCTGCCGCGACGCGCTTCGAGCCCGGCGCCGTGCTTTACGCACCTTCCGCCGCCACCCAACTTTGGAGAATTGCATCAATTACAAACGTATGAGAGCGCAGTGCCGTCGTATCATAAACGACAGCAAGAAAGCTTGCTGGACTGCTTTTACTAGTTCTTTTAACCGTTTTACTCCCTCCACGGTTGTCTGGGGTGGCCTACGCCGTTTGTCCGGCATCAAGGTCCACTCCCCGATTCCTGGCCTGACCGTGGAGAACGCAGTCCTCGTGGACCCAGCTGATGTTTCAAACGCATTGGGTCGTTTCTTTGCGGAGGTTTCGAGCTCTGCCCATTACCACCCTGCCTTTCTCCCTCGCAAACAGGTAGAGGAGGCACGGCCGCCTTCTTTCCGCTCTTTTAATCGTGAAAATTATAACGTCGCCTTCACCATGCAGGAGCTAGATCGTGCTCTCGCCCTGTCCCAGTCTTCTGCTCCCGGGCCCGATTCCATTCATATTGAGATGCTGAAGAACCTCTCTCCTGCGGGCAAGTGCTTTCTTCTTAGTACCTACAATCGCATATGGACTGAAGGTCATGTTCCCACAAGTTGGCGTGAAGCCATCCCAAAACCAGGGAAGGACAAACACCTTCCTTCCAGTTATCGCCCCATTTCTCTGACGAGCTGCGTCTGTAAGGTGATGGAACGCATGGTTAACGCTCGGTTGGTCTGGCTCCTCGAATCTCGCCGTCTCCTGACTAATATCCAATGCGGTTTTCGTCGACACCGCTCTGCTGCTGACCACCTCGTTACGTTGTCGACCTTCATTATGAACAACTTTCTAAAGAAGCGTCAAACAGTAGCAGTGTTCTTCGACTTGGAGAAGGCATACGATACCTGTTGGAGAGCGGGCATTCTCCGCACATTGCACACATGGGGCCTTCGGGGCCGCCTTCCTCTTTTCATTCAAGCGTTTTTGGCGGATCGCAAGTTCCGGGTACGGGTGGGCTCTGTTTTGTCAGATACCTTTTGCCAGGAGAATGGGGTACCACAGGGCTCCGTCTTGAGTGTGGCGCTCTTTGCCATTGCAATCAATCCGATCGTAGATTGCCTTTCAGTCGACGTCTCCGGATCTCTTTTTGTTGACGATTTCGCAATTTATTGTAGCGCCCAGCGGACGTGTCTCTTGGAGCGTTCTCTCCAACGCTGTCTTGACCGTCTATATTCCTGGAGCATCGCACACGGCTTCCGATTCTCCACTGAGAAAACTGTGTGTATCAATTTCTGGAGATACAAGGAATTTCTTCCACCTTCTCTACGTCTCGGCCCTGTTGCTCTCCCTTTCGTGGAGACCACAAAATTCTTGGGACTCATGTTGGATCGGAAACTTTGCTGGTCCACACATGTGTCCTACCTGGCTGCCCGTTGTGCCCGATCCCTTAACGTTCTTCGTGTCCTCAGTGGCACGTCATGGGGAGCGGATCGTACCGTCCTGCTTCACCTTTACCAGGCCATTGTTTAGTCGAAGCTCGACTATGGAAGCCTTGTATACTCTTCAGCACGGCCGTCGATTCTCCGCCGTCTCAACTCTATCCACCATCGTGGATTACGTCTGGCGACCGGTGCATTTTATACCAGCCCTGTTGAAAGTCTGTATGCCGAGGCTGCTGTATTACCCTTGACCAATCGACGTGACATACTCTTGTGTCGGTACGCATGCCGCCTACGGTCGATGCCCAACCATCCATCTTACAGATTATTTTTTGACGACTCACTCGATCGCCAATATCAGTTGTCTGCGATTGCCTTGCTTCCACCGGGAGTTCGGTTTCGCCGCCTGCTACAGCGGCTCGATTTTACCCTTCCTTCCACCCTTCGGTTGAGCGAAAGCCCATTGCCACCGTGGCATCAGGCCCAGGTTCACACACACCTCGAACTTAGCTCGCTCCCCAAGGAGAGCACTCCGGATTTGGTATTCCGCTCGAGGCTTGTCGAACTCCGTTCGCGGTTCGATAATGCCGTATTTATTTACACTGATGGTTCCAAGAGCACTGCCGGTGTCGGATCTGCCTTCGTCGTCGGGAACAACCGTTTCCAATACAAGCTCCCTGACCGGTGCTCAAACATCACGGCTGAGCATTTCGCCCTCCACCAGGCCGTTTTGTATACCTGCCGCCACCGCCACCCTTTCTATGCCATATGTTCTGACTCCCTTAGTGCCCTGCAGAGTCTTAAGGACCCTTTGTCGCCCCATCCTCTCGTGTATCGGATCCAACGCTCCCTCCAGTTGCTGGCGGATGACAGCTATCACGTTTCTTTCCTGTGGGTCCCTGGCCATGTGGGTGTGCCCGGGAATGAGGCCGCCGACACAGCAGCCAAGGCAGCAGCCCTTTTGCCTCGCATGGCTACCTTTTGCGTCCCATCGGACGATGTTCAACGGGCTCTTCGCCGGAGTATCGTGTCGCAATGGCACAGTGTGTGGCTTTCACTGTACAACAATAAATTGCGAACTGTCAAACCGATCCCGACCGCTTGGAGGACATCCTCACGCCCCTCTCGGCGGGAGGAGGTCATCCTGGCTCGGTTGCGGATCGGTCATTGCCGTTTCAGCCACCGTCACTTGCTATCCGCCGAACCTGCACCGCTATGCTCCTGCGGTGAACTGCTGACAGTGCGACATGTTTTACTGACTTGTGTTAATTTTAATCATCTCCGTGTAGCCCTTCACTTTCCGTCTACTCTGGAGGAAATTTTAGCTGATGACACACGAGCAGCTGCTCGAGTTTTGCGTTTTATCAACTTGGCCAACTTATCCAAGGATATTTAACTCTTTTAATTGTCTTTTATCTTTCGTTTTTAGCCTCTTGTTGATGTTCTGACAGTCTACATTTTTTTAGATCATAGCGAATCTATGTTCTTGGCTGGGCGCTAATGACCATAGAAATTGTGCGCCCTAAAACCACAAAAAAAAAAAAAAAGGCAATACTGCAACGAGGAAGAAATGTGCAACGACGTTTAAAACCTCGGTTTTTAGTGACAACAGGAAGCACAACACACGCCGTGCAAGCAAGCAACCCCATCCACGACCAAAGATGAAAGCGGTTAGAAATATTCATAACAAAAAGCAGTTTGCAGCGGGTGAAGTACATTGTCCCTCTGTATTTTGACAATTGAGTGAGCAGGATTTGATTTTTTAGTTTAAGGGACTTCACTGCGGGGCCATCAGTCCGTAAACTTACAAACTACATATGAACTATCTTACACTAAAAACGTCACAAACATCCATGCCCGAGGGGGGATTCGAACCCCCAACGGGGAACGGCGTCGCGCATCGTAGCATAGCGCCTCAACGCGCACTGCTGCGGCCAGAGCAGGATTCGACACAGAATTTAAACAGAAACTTGCATACGTATTCAAACGATTATCCGCTAGTTTTATCAGTTCTGCAGATGATACTATTTGAGGTGAACTTCCTCTCTCTAGTATTTATGGATGCTCTTTCTCTCCGAGTGTTTGCTCTACCCGTCTTTAAAGAAGAAGCGACTTTTCAGTTTTTTGAACACTCTCTCTTCACCGCTATTTTGATGATTAATTAGTTCGTCTTGTACCACGAGTTTCTTAGTTCCTTTCCGGTAGTATTTCGGAGCCGCGGTGGAGTAGCCGAGCGGTCTAAGACGCCTCGCTACGGAGCGCGCGGTTGCTCGCCGTCGGAGGTTCGACTCCTTCCTGGGGCATGGGTGTGTGTGTTGTCCTTACGTTAGTTTACGTTAGTTTAAGTAGTTTGTAAGGTACGGACTGATGACCATGCAGTTTGGTCCAATAGATTTACAAACATTTGAACATTTTGTTTGTTTTGTTTTGTTTGTTAAGTTTATCGGACTTAACTACGGGGTCATCAGTCCCTAAACTTACAAACTACTTATGAACTACTTACAAACTAGGACGGCACAAATATCCATGCCAGAGGGGGGATTCGAACCCCCGACCGTAGTGGCCGTGCAGACCGTGACTGGAGCGCCTCAGTCTCCTCGGCCACCGCGGCCGGCGAACATTTTGTATATCGGAAATTGTGGGAATTATTTCTTCCGCTATTTCCTCGCGCTTTTGTATAACTACAAGCTTCCTAGGGTTTTATTTTGCGGACGGAGAAGTTAGTACTGCTTCCTCCCACAAGTCCCCTAAAACCCCCACATCCTTGCGGATGCTGTTGCGTAGCAGTGTGCGTTTGTACCGCCCTACAGTACGCACGAGGTGCCGTAGTTGCTGTCCAAGTCTTTATGGAAAGCATAGAGTTCTGACTAACCTGTTGTCTTCTATAGTTGTGTCCCCAGCGCAGAAGACAGCACACAGGTCGTTGGTTCTTCTACAGCATACAAGTGAGGCTAAAATAAGTTCTGTATGATGAAAGCATAAGAAGCGACTCGCGAGATTCTTAATTGTCAGGGATGCCATTTATTAAAGAAATAATAAAATATGAGCAACTATTAATAAAAATAAGTCTAGTTCGCAATGCAATTTATTAACACTGGCGACCGGTTTCGATCTAAGTGCTAGATCATCTTCAGACCTATGAACATAAAATAAAAGAGATAGAGGGAAACAGGTACACTATTAATTACTAAAATAAATTTACAACCAAGTTTTAAAAAAGTTACCTAAAACAGTATACCTCGCTACAGAAGTTCAGGCGGTGAGCGTGCGGCGACTGCTAACCAGCGAGAGACTGCTGTGCGTTATAAAGGCAAAGCCCTGCCCACCGCCTGAAGCAACAACACTTCTTAAACCAATGAGGGACGTCATACAGTAAGAAATAAGATGAGAGATGTGTATATATACATAGATAATCCATGATGGATACAAAATGCATTTTGTTAACAATAAAATGTAGTTGGCATGTCTAAAAAAATAAAAAATAATTAAAACATTAGACAATAAAAAGAAGTTATCTGTCTAGGAAATGTCTGCCATCTGTTGGCAGTTGATAATAATAACTTTCAAATCGAACACAGTGTGGGTCAAAGATAAATTACAGCGACGCAGATGGTTGCCGTGGATACGGCGTCGTGGAGACATCGATAAGTAGTCGCAGCAGACGACGAGTCATAGATGTAGCTGCCAGGGACGCGGTCGGTCGCTTAACTTTTTAAACTGTCAAAACCTAGTCTGTCCTTGAGAGATATTTATTACAAATTCTCAGCTCTGAATAATTAATATTTAGTATATAACAAACAAAACTAATTTCAAAAGAAATCATGTGACGTGAAATGCAGCAGCCAATGCGAGGAGAGAACCAATAACATAGGCGGGCTTTCCCATGGGAACCAGCACCTACTGTGCCATATGCTACTGCTCCCCACCCCACATTTCAACATATGCTGCACTTCTGTCTTTCTTTCGCGTTTAAGACACGCACGATGTTACCAAGAAACGGCCAGAAATATGAAGTGGCCATGGGCCAGGAATATAACACAACTGAAGTCTTTTTGAGATGATAAAATTGTTTTGTAGAATGAGCTGTGCACTGTGCACAAATGCCGGTTTAATGACACTTGAAACTCCTCTGCACAGCGAATCAGTTCCAGAATCAGATTCACTTTCTCTTGGTGTCGAAGTGCCAGGCATATCGCGACATTCACTCGTAAAAACAGACGGAGCGTTGGCATGCAACTTAGGGGCTGACATGCGAGTGAAGAACATTGTTCAGTTTCTCCTTCCACCAATCTAAAGTTGCCTGCGCATATTTACGTTTCCGGTGGGTCAAAACAAATCGCAATATTACCTGGAAAATTAATTCTTTTGTGTCCCAGTCTCGTCACCGCTTTTGTGTCTCGTTTCCGTCGTAGGTGTCGGTGGCCGAGTAGAAAGACCGACACAGGAATAAAGGATGCACGCTTGTGCAGGTAGAAGGTGACCAGCCAGTGGCACAGCAGAAACTAGAAACACTAGAGTAAATTAGAACGAGATATATATTTCTTAGAGACGTAGTAATACTTAACTTTTACATAGCTCAGTACTGCAGAATGCTGATACATAGTTGAGCTAGAGGCCTGCCTAGTTCCTATCCGATACCCAAGTCTTCACTGGTGCCTATCTGATTCCGAAGTGTTAACTGGTTCCTATCTCAGTCCCAAGTGAACGATGTCGTTCAGTGGTGGCCACGAGCGGAGTTGCAGTAGAGGGCGCTCGTAGCTGACGTCGTAAGAACACCGCGCCGCGCGTGCATGGCGGCACGCGGCGAAAGTAGGTGGCGCGCACTTTAGACTTGTGGGACACCACAAATTCATATAGTGCGGAGTTCCATTCCTGTAAATGGGCTCTGGAGGATTGAAACGTACCTGAAGGACGACTATAACAGTAAACTACATCCAAAATGTTAGCGAAGGACCTGAGGTTTCATAGTGAAAATTACAACAATAAATGATTGCTTAGGTATTGATAGTTCGCAGTCTTAATAGAGGTACGTATGCCAACTGTGACTCCAAAGATCGCGGATTCGATCCCCGCTCAGTCCTGGGCTTTTAGTCTGTCACTTTTCAGCTCTGGCATTGATGTAGATGTGAAAAATGCTAATTACACCGTGGTTCGGAATCGACATTAAATTGTAGACACCCCCCCTTACCCCCGCTGGGTAAGTCAATTTGAAGGTCGTAGCAAGGCAACCGTATAACAATTCCAATCAATGTCATGCCTAGCACTGTGGTGTTCAATCTTCGGTTTGCTGACAGCTTTATCTATTAATAAATAAATTGTTCGTGTTAAGAGATAAAAAGACTCACTAGCAGCGAGATCCGATTCACTGATCTGACGCATACGAAACTAAGCGCTCTCCGACATGGCTACTGACCTTTTGCCAACTAGCGCCCACACAGTAGACTAATACTTTAAAACTCGATTTTCTCGGAAACAGTTAAGAGTTGCGTCTTTCTCTCTGTATATAAAGTCCTAGCTCTACTGTACACGTCCCATCATTATAAATCACAGTCGTGAGGGCAAATGAGTGAGGTCCTCTTTTGAGATACATTCGCTTGTAACACGAATATATTATTAGCAAAAACATTTCTGTTGTTAATTATTGAAGTAACTTTGTTGTTCTTTTGTTTTCAGGTAATACGCATATCGCTGTTCCGACCCCGTCCACCCAGACCGTTCCGTCCTCTAGGTTTGTAGCTTTTAATTTTAAGAGGCACTGTGCCAATAAAGTTCTGATCAGTGCTGGCAATAATATTTACGAACACTTAGGCTGTAGTATAAAATGTTTAAACTTAAGTCTTAAATGTATTCTTCTGAAATATTCCGTGTAAAAAAATTATCTTCTGTAATGAATAAGTTTGTAAAACTACTTTTCTCTAAAATCATGTTTCTCTGTTGATAAGCTGTGTGCACAGATACGCAGTGGAATTCAGGGAGTTGAAAAGGTTATGAGGTAGTCAGTACTAACGCCTTAGTCAAACGTGCCTCAGAGAAGACGAAATGATAGGTCCCCTCACGCTGTATAATCCCCCCAGGGGGCCCACAGTTCTTTTCTACATCTACATCTACATCGATACTCTGCAAATCACATTTAAGTGCCCGGCAGAGGGTTCATTAACCACCTTCATAACTTTTCTCTACCGTTCCATTCTCTAATAGCGCGCGGGAAGAAAGAACACCTAAATCGTTCCGTTTTCGATCTGATTTCTCTTATTTTATTGGGATGGTCATGTCTCCCTAAGTAGGTGGGTGCTAGCAAAATATTTTCACATTCAGAACTAAAAGTCGGTGATTGAAACTTCGCAAACAGATCACGCCGCAATGAATAACGTCTTTCTTTTAATGATTTCCACCCCAATTCGTGCAACATTTCCGTGACGCTTTCCCCCCCGTAACGAGATAAAACAAAACGAGCTGCCCTTCTCTGAACCTTCTCAATATCTTCCGTCAGTCCCACCTGGTGAGGGTCCCACAAGGGGCAACAGTACTCCAAGAGAGGACGCACAAGTGTGATGTAGGCAGTCTCTTTGGTGGAGCTGGTGCATCGTCTAAGCGTTCTGCCAATGAAACGTAACCTTTGGTTCGCCTTCCCCACAGTATTTACTATGTGTTCTCTCCAGTCAAAGTTGTTCGTAATTGTAACTCCTAGGTATTTGGTAGAATTTACGACCTCAAGGTTTGACTGATCTATCGCGTAATTGAAGTTCAGCGGATTTCTTTTAGTGGTCATGTGTATTACTTCACACTTTTCTTTATTTAGTGTCAATTGCCAATTTTCGCACCAAGTAGAAATTTTGTCTAAATCGCTTTGCAGTTGCTTTTGATCCTCTGTTGACTTCACTAACCGATAAACGACAGCATCATCCGCGAACAGTCTAAGGGAGCTATTCAGATTATCTCCTAAGTCGTTTATAAACACGAGGAAGAGTAGGGGACCAATAACGCTTCCCTGTGGAACGCCAGATATCACTTCTGTTTTACTCGATGACTTACCGTCAATTACAACGAACTGTGTCCTTTCTGATAGGAAATCGTGAATCCAATCGCACAATTGGGGAGATATTCCATAAGCACGCAATTTCATTAGAAGTCGCTTGTGGGGTACAGTATCAAAAGCCTTCCGGAAATCCAGAAATATGGAATCGATGTGAGATCCCTTGTCGATGGCACTTAACACTTCATGTGAATAAAGGGCAAGCTGTGTTTCGCAAGAGCGATACTTTCTGAATCCGTGCTGACTATTGGTTAATAGGTCGTTCTCTTCGAGGTAGTACATAATATTCGAACAAAGTATATGTTCCAAAATCCTACTGCAAATCGACGTCAATGAGATAGGCCTGTAATTTTGGGGATCACTCCTATTGCCTTTCTTGAATATTGGAGTAATTTGGGCAACTTTCCAGTCTTTGGGTACGGATCTTTCGCTGAGTGATCGGTTGTAAATTATAGCTAAGTACGGAGCTATTTCATCAGCATACTCTGAGAGGAATCTAGTTGGTATACAATCTGGCCCGGAAGATTTATTTTTGTTTAGTGACTTAAGTTGTTTTTGTGGGTACGTGTGTGGCGCGCACGGGGCCCCGAGCCGGAGCAGCCTTTCTTCTGCCCCAGGCTGCTTCACTTTCCCTCCCGGTTTATGCCTTCGCCCGGAGACGGGCGTATTTCACGAGTTCAGGTGTTTTCTTGTTGTCGTTTCTCTTATTCCTTGGTTCCTTCCTTTCTTACCCTTTGTTTCTGTCTCTCTCTCCTTGTCCTCTCCTCGCCTTCTTCTCCTCATCGCCTCGGCGTTTGAGACACCTTTCCTTCTTTCTCTTCACTTCCTCTATTCTTCTTCTTTCCTCCCTGTGCGTGTCTGAAGGCCGACCCACGCATTATCATGCGTAGCAGGTGACGGGGTAACGCGTAATTCCCCGCCCCGGGTAGACAAGTAGGGCACGTACGTACCCCCTGGTAAAGGCCAGGCCCAGGGAGGGGTGATTACCCGAGCTGGTACCTTCCGAACATGCCGATTGGTCCCTCCATCAGTTCTCGGGAGGTGTGACCTGAGGTGTGAACAATCACCTAAGGCGGGTAAGCCCTCGGAGAGGGCCCCCACTAGGAAGGAGCGCGCCATCGGAGACGCCGGTAATCACGGGGGACACTTCCGCAATGACTTCCTTCTCTTCTTCACTGACATTGACCCAGAAACGTAAGATAGATTCGCCTCAGCAAAAGAAGACTCTGCCTAATTTGCCGAAATTTCTTGTTGTGTCGCGCACCGACGGAAAGGATTTCACTTCTGTCAATCCTTTCGTTATACAGAAAGGTGTTGATGCAATTGCTGGCCCTGTTAAAACCTGTTCGCGTCAGCGCAATGGCTCATTGTTGCTGGAAGTGGACAGTGCTTTCCAAGCCCAGAAACTTATCCGGACTACGTTATTACACACGTTTCCAGTCAAAGTAGAAGCGCACCGCACACTCAACTCGTCACGTGGGGTAGTTTTTACGAGATCCCTTGACAGGTTGTCTGATGACGACATCCGGTCCTATATGTCCGATCAGGGTGTGACAGCCGTCCACAGGGTGATGAAAAAGGTAGATAACCAGCTGACACCGACTCGTACTGTGTTTTTGACATTCGACAGAGTTGACCTCCCGTCGAAGGTCAAAGCAGGGTACGAAGTTATCTCAGTCCGCCCTTATATTCCAAACCCAACGCGCTGCTACCAATGCCACAGGTACAACCATACCCGTGAACATTGCCCACATGCAGCAAAATGTGTCACTTGTGGTAGGGACGCCCATGAGGGGGATTGCCCACCTCCGTCCCCTCACTGCCTAAACTGCAACGGTGACCATGCGGCTTCCTCTCGCGACTGCCCTGTATATAAGGATGAAAAAATCATTCAGCAAAATCGGGTCACGGAGAAGGTATCAACATCTGCCGCTCGAAAGTTGTTGGCGAGTCGAAAGCCCACTGTCCTCCCAGCGGGTACATACAGTAAGGTCCTCACCTCAACTCGACCTACTAAGGATTCCAGTACCCAGACTTGTGATTTCACTTTCGCTGACACAGTTGTGCGATCCGCCAGCCCGAAGATTGCCCGTTCCACGTCCCCGCTTCCTCCTGCTGCTTCTAAGGTACAGTCTTCGTCAACCTCTAGTAAACCGCGGGCACCTAAACAAGATGCCCGGAACTTGAAAAAGGAACCCGTCCGTGAGGATTTTCTGCGTTCTCAGGCTTCCCAACCGTCAACTGCCTCTTCCCGCCGTCACTCTTCCAGAAGAGCTGACAAGAAAACGAGTTCCTCTCCTTCCCCGCCGAGGTGTGACCCATCTGTCACGCCGTCCAACAGTTGCCGGCCTCGGCCGTCTTCTGTTTCACCGGGACGCTCCGTTTTCCGGGCGCCCGGCCCTTTACCGGCGGTGGAAACTGCCCCTCCTGATCACCTCAGGGAGGTGGCAGGCGCGTCGGTCGAACCAATGGAACATGACCCTTTGCCCCCAGACAGCGATAGCAGTGCTCCCTCGAAATCCGGTCCTCAGCGGCCGTCGAGGTGACCCCGCTCGCTACTTGGTTTTTATCCTTATTTCTTCTCTCATTTTTATCATGGCGCTCCTTCAATGGAACATTCGCGGCATTCGTTCTAATCGGGAGGAGTTAAAACTACTCCTTCGATTGCACTGCCCGCTTCTAGTCTGCCTCCAGGAAACTAAGTTGCGTCCACGTGATCGTGCTGACTTTCCACACTACACCTCTGTGCGGTTCGACCTGCCACCCGTGGAAGGTGTCCCAGCCCATGGAGGGGTTCTGATGCTCCTTCGAGACGACGTCTATTTCCATCCCATTTCCTTGCACACTCACCTACAGGCAGTTGCCGTCCGCATCACCTTATCCACATTTACCTTCTCCCTCTGTAATATATATTCGCCATCGTCATCTGCCCTTACTAGGGCAGATGTGCTAAACCTTGTTGACCAGCTCCCTTCACCTTTCGTGTTGGTTGGCGACTTTAATGCCCACCACCCCCTATGGGGCTCTCCGGCACCTTGTCCGAGAGGCTCCCTTTTGGTGGACCTTCTCCACCACCTCGATCTTGTCTGCCTCAACACCGGTGCACCGACCTTCCTTTCTGACACAACACACACTTATTCCCATATAGACCTCGCAATATGCACTCCTCAGCTTGCCGGTCGGTTTGAGTGGTATGCACTTTCTGACACGTACTCGAGTGACCATTTCCCTTGTATCATCCACTTCCTACATCATTCCCCATCTCCACGTCCCACCAGTTGGAACATTTCTAAAGCCGACTGGGGGCTTTATTCTTCCATGGCTGTTTTTCACAATCAGCATTTTCCCAACTGTGACAATCAGGTCGACTACCTCACAGAGGTTATTCTCACTGCTGCTGAACGTTCCATACCTCGTACCTCCTCTTCTCCACGTCGTGTCCAGGTCCCTTGGTGGACTGCAGCCTGCCGCGACGCGCTTCGAGCCCGACGCCGTGCCTTACGCACCTTCCGCCGCCACCCAACTTTGGAGAATTGCATCAATTACAAACGTATGAGAGCGCAGTGCCGTCGTATCATAAACGACAGCAAGAAAGCTTGCTGGACTGCTTTTACTAGTTCTTTTAACCGTTTTACTCCCTCCACGGTTGTCTGGGGTGGCCTACGCCGTTTGTCCGGCATCAAGGTCCACTCCCCGATTCCTGGCCTGACCGTGGAGAACGCGGTCCTCGTGGACCCAGCTGATGTTTCAAACGCATTGGGTCGTTTCTTTGCGGAGGTTTCGAGCTCTGCCCATTACCACCCTGACTTTCTCCCTCGCAAACAGGTAGAGGAGGCACGGCCGCCTTCTTTCCGCTCTTTTAATCGTGAAAATTATAACGTCGCCTTCACCATGCAGGAGCTAGATCGTGCTCTCGCCCTGTCCCGGTCTTCTGCTCTCGGGCCTGATTCCATTCATATTGAGATGCTGAAGAACCTCTCTCCTGCGGGCAAGTGCTTTCTTCTTAGTACCTACAATCGCATATGGACTGAAGGTCATGTTCCCACAAGTTGGCGTGAAGCCATTGTTGTCCCCATCCCCAAACCAGGGAAGGACAAACACCTTCCTTCCAGTTATCGTCCCATTTCTCTGACGAGCTGCGTCTGTAAGGTGATGGAACGCATGGTTAACGCTCGGTTGATCTGGCTCCTCGAATCTCGCCGCCTCCTGACTAATATCCAATGCGGTTTTCGTCGACACCGCTCTGCTGCTGACCACCTCGTTACGTTGTCGACCTTCATTATGAACAACTTTCTAAAGAAGCGTCAAACAGTAGCCGTGTTCTTCGACTTGGAGAAGGCATACGATACCTGTTGGAGAGCGGGCATTCTCCGCACATTGCACAAATGGGGCCTTCGGGGCCGCCTTCCTCTTTTCATTCAAGCGTTTTTGGCGGATCGCAAGTTCCGGGTACGGGTGGGCTCTGTTTTGTCAGATACCTTTTGCCAGGAGAATGGGGTACCACAGGGCTCCGTCTTGAGTGTGGCGCTCTTTGCCATTGCAATCAATCCGATCGTGGACTGCCTTTCAGCCGACGTCTCCGGATCTCTTTTTGTTGACGATTTCGCAATTTATTGTAGCGCCCAGCGGACGTGTCTCTTGGAGCGTTCTCTCCAACGCTGTCTTGACCGTCTATATTCCTGGAGCATCGCAAACGGCTTCCGATTCTCCACTGAGAAAACTGTGTGTATCAATTTTTGGAGATAGGGTCGAGACGTAGAGAAGGTGGAATTTCTTCCACCTTCTCTACGTCTCGGCCCTGTTACTCTCCCTTTCGTGGAGACTACGAAATTCTTGGGACTCATGTTGGATCGGAAACTTTGCTGGTCCACACACGTGTCCTACCTGGCTGCCCGTTGTGCCCGATCCCTTAACGTTCTTCGTGTCCTCAGTGGCACATCATGGGGAGCGGATCGTACCGTCCTGCTTCACCTTTACCAGGCCATTGTTCAGTCGAAGCTCGACTATGGAAGCCTTGTGTACTCTTCAGCACGGCCGTCGATTCTCCGCCGTCTCAACTCTATCCACCATCGTGGATTACGTCTGGCGACCAGTGCATTTTATACCAGCCCAGTTGAAAGTCTGTATGCCGAGGCTGCTGTATTACCCTTGACCACTCGACGTGACATACTCTTGTGTCGTTATGCATGCCGCCTACGGTCGATGCCCAACCATCCCTCTTACAGATTATTTTTTGACGACTCACTCGATCGCCAATATCGGTTGTCTGCGATTGCCTTGCTTCCACCGGGAGTTCGGTTTCGCCGCCTGCTACAACGGCTCGATTTTACCCTTCCTTCCACCCTTCGGTTGAGCGAAAGCCCATTGCCACCGTGGCATCAGGCCCAGGTTCACACACACCTCGAACTTAGTTCGCTCCCCAAGGAGAGCACTCCGGTTTTGGTATTCCGCTCGAGGCTTGTCGAACTCCGTTCGCGGTTCGATAATGCCGTATTTATTTACACTGATGGTTCCAAGAGCACTGCCGGTGTCGGATCTGCCTTCGTCGTCGGGGACAACCGGTTCCAATACAAGCTCCCTGACCGGTGCTCGACCTTCACGGCTGAGCTTTTCGCCCTCCACCAGGCCGTTTTGTATACCTGCCGCCACCGCCAACCTTTCTATGCCATATGTTCTGACTCCCTTAGTGCCCTGCAGAGTCTTAAGGACCCTTTCTCGAACCATCCTCTCGTGTATCGGATCCAACGCTCCCTCCAGTTGCTGGCGGATGACAGCTGTCACGTTTCTTTCCTGTGGGTCCCTGGCCATGTGGGTGTGCCCGGGAATGAGGCCGCCGACACAGCAGCCAAGGCAGCAGCTCTTTTGCCTCGCATGGCTACCTTTTGCGTCCCATCGGACGATGTTCAACGGGCTCTTCGCCGGAGTATCGTGTCGCAATGGCACAGTGTGTGGCTTTCACTGTACAACAATAAATTGCGAACTGTCAAACCGATCCCGACCGCTTGGAGGACATCCTCACGCCCCTCTCGGCGGGAGGAGGTCATCCTGGCTCGGTTGCGGATCGGTCATTGCCGTTTCAGCCACCGTCACTTGCTATCCGCCGAACCTGCACCGCTATGCTCCTGCGGTGAACTGCTGACAGTGCGACATGTTTTACTGACTTGTGTTAATTTTAATCATCTCCGTGTAGCCCTTCACTTTCCGTCTACTCTGGAGGAAATTTTAGCTGATGACACACGAGCAGCTGCTCGGGTTTTGCGTTTTATGAACTTGGCCAACCTATCCAAGGATATTTAACCCTTTTAATTGTCTTTTATCTTTCGTTTTTAGCCTCTTGTTGATGTTCTGACAGTCACCGTTTTTTTTAAAAGATCATAGCGAATCAATGTTCTTGGCTGGGCGCTAATGACCATAGAAGTTGTGCGCCCTAAAACCACAAAAAAAAAAAAAAAAACGCTGTATAATAGTAAAACTGACTCTGGATTGTACTGATTTATTATTTGTAGGAATTTTGCTGCGTTCGTTGATGCAAAACACGCAATTCGCAATCGCGCCCAAATTTGTTTCGGCTCGTTTGTACCATCGTTTCTGTGGTCTTTGTTGTATTAATAACTGACAATACAAGATGTTCTGTAATAACACTAGCAGAAGAAAATTTTATGCGATATGTTTTCGTGTCTGAGTTACAGTGACGGTGTGATTGAGGAAACAGTGGGTAAAACGTGAACAAGGGTAAGCATTACCCAACATTTAAACACGTGTTAGGTTTTAACAATAAACTTCACAAGATACATGGCTGAAAAAATTATAATGAGGTAGTTATAGCTGGGGAAGCTGTAGCATTATTATGTACGAAAAAGACACTTTTAATAAGGTAAAAAAGGCTGGTTTTCCTTAGGGTGGTGCCATTCCCCTGGTCTCCTCTATATGTTACTTGTATGAAGGCTTTCCATGTTTTACGATTGCTGACATCTACTGACTTGAGCCAGATGTGGAAGTGCGGAAGATATTTCTTATTTACTAATCCCTACAGCGATTACTTTTGCTCTAAAAATTGGGCTTATTCTGCATGTAATGTTCAAGTAATTCACGAGAATATAGTTGGACAACGTCTTCGCCAACAGCCAGTATTTCGGCAGGTGAACGCCCGTCATTTTCAAGGTATACCATAAAAGACTGCTCTTCATGTCTACAATCTTTTTTAATGACTATTCATATTTTTATCAAGTATTCACAAAATTTTCCAAATTCACAGATAAAATAATCGCACTGACGTGTTTTATGGCCCACTTTAGATTTGTAGTTTTATAAATTTTTGCAAACATTTTGGACCAATATAATAATCTAAATAATGTAAAATTATTTAATAATAGTGTCTGAAACACTTTTAGGGGAAAAATTAAGTACGAGCAGGTTTCGAACCACCGACTTTTACCGTCATAGTCCAACACCTTGCCCACTACGCTACGGCTATCAATCAAGAGATGAGTCCTTGAATCCCATACTATTGATGGCCGTTGTTAACTGATGCTAATATGGCATTTGTAGACACTAGATTATCATTTATCGTACGAAGAACGTATTTTTGTTAATTCTTCAGTGCGCCATTGCTTTGAAATGGCAACGTGTAAGTTACAAT
Organism: Locusta migratoria; assembly: GCA_026315105.1. NCBI lineage: Eukaryota > Metazoa > Arthropoda > Insecta > Orthoptera > Acrididae > Locusta > Locusta migratoria. The sequence continues at coordinate 244,600,790 of CM048744.1, read as the reverse complement.
AAGAAAATCATCAAATACTCAACGCAAGATGGCGTATGTCAGAGACAGTTCTGGGCGAGGAATGACACGTGACATCTACGAACGGCTGGTTTTCGTTAATTCAATGGAGGGTGTCAAAACTCCGTTATTTTTGTAAATATCTCTCAAACGACACGAGATACGAAAAAAACATAAGGGAACACAGTCGTAGAGAATTTTCTCCTCTACAAATTCGGTTATTCAGTTTTCGCGTCAGATGATTGGTTAAGCGTTATTTTCATTTAAATTGCGAACTGTCAAAAGACTACCGCAAAGGCCCACTTTTAGTGTTACTACCGTAACCTAAAGTGGGCCAATAGCAAGTATATGGGGGGGGGGGGGGGCGGCGTCACTGCTTTGGCTCCTGTCAAGTGTGCGAGGGACTCTCAATATAGCTCTGGGTCTGAAACCCCATCCCTCCCCCTCCCCAGAGTAAAAATTTATCTACGCCCATGCTTGACAATCAACCATACCCAATTCTGTAACTTTCTGCAGTGCGTCGTACATGTATAAATTGTACGGGTTGTGGAAAACAACTCGGCTAAAGTTGTCAAGCGCGAGGTGTAGTGCAGAATGTAGTGCAGAATGTAGGAAGTGAATGGAATATACAAGCTATTTATAGGGGAAGCAGTTAATGTTTTCGGCGATCTCTGGGTGTGGGCTGCCGCCTGTACTGTGTGGTCCAGATGCGTGAAGTTAACTGGTTAGAACTGCCCGCTGGCCGATCCTTCGCACACGGCCACTTGCAGCTGACAGACGCCAGCGCAGCTGGAAGCGATCACAGCAGTAAATACAGGCAGCCGGCGAGCCGATTCTGGCGATGCGCAGCGAGCAGGAGGCTAGTAGTAGGCACTGGACGCCAAGGGGAGCAGTGGGCCTCTGACTGCCAGGCAAGCCCAGTTGCTCACTAGGCTAATTTCAGCTTTGGTCTAATCTCATTTTGATTTCTGAAAAAAAAGACAATATTTGTTCAATTACTTAATGTTGCTGTGCAGCCACAGGTTGCAAACTTTCAACGAAGCTCATGATCTCCACAGTAATCCAATGTTGGAATAAAACTTCCTGTTCAGTGCGAATCATATCTGGAATATTTTACCGGATACGTGAAACGTGGACGATAAAAAGTCCAGACAAAAAGATTATAGAAGCTTTTGAAATATGGTGCTACAGACGAAAGGTGAAGATTAGGTGGGTAGAACACGTGACTCCTGAGGAGTTGCTTAACCTAATCGGGGAGAAAAGGAGTTTCTGGCATATCCTGACTAAGAGAAGAGATAGATTGGTAGGACACATTCTGAGACATCAAGGAATTGTTAACTTAGCATTAGAAGGAAGTGTGTGGGGGTAAAAATTGTAGAGGGAGACCGAGGGACGAATGCAGTAAGCAGATTCAAAAGGATGTAGGTTGTCGAACGTATTCTCAGATGAAGAGACTTGCACAGGACAGGGTAGCGTGGAGCGTGGAGCGTCTCCGGACTGAAGACCACAAATCACCATCAGGTCCACAAGAACATCAAATCGAGGTACACTGCTGGCCATTCCAAATGCAACATCAAAGAGCACCGTAGATGTCACGACCAATTTATTTGCGAGATAACAAGTTGTGCAAAGATCTCTTAATATGAACTACAGCTGCACGGCCACCACGGTCGGGGGTTCGAATCCCCCCTGGGGCATGGATATTTGTGCCGTCCTAGTTCGTATGTAGTTCATAAGTAGTTTGTAAGTTTAGGGACTGATGACCCCGTAGTTAAGTCCCATAAGATGTACAAACATGAACTACAGTCCCATGTGAAGTGAAGAAGATGAAGTGTCGCCGCCATTGCTGGCTATTACCGCTGCTACACGGTTCGCCGTTGACTCTGAGACTGTGTGATGTTCGGTATAGCAGTTCTTATTGCTGCCATATATTGTCCAAGTTGATCTAGTGTAGCAATTAATGTATTCCAGACAATTCATTCAGCAATCGTCGACGAGACGTCGACCAATCGTGGGTAAAAGCAATTGGTCCCAATGCCAATTCTGCCTGTCCCCCATCAGTGTTATGATTACAGTCTTGAGATACCGTTTAAAGGCGGTCTAATACATCGCCTTACTGCTCCTGCACTCGATATCAGTGGTTTGGGATGGAACTGGATTCCACTCCGCATTTCTCCCCTACCCTCCACCACTCAACTCCCCACTCTGAAAGTGTTTCCGGACTTTATGTACACCCTATATCAATTATTTATTGCATAAGAACCAAACATTGTACATATGACACACGTATTGCATTTTGAAGAGAAACTGAAAAACAAACATTCGATATGCAAACCATGAGTGACTCGGCAGATGTCAGTAGGGTAATGGAATTCTTGCTATTCCCGTCACAGCATGCCATCGTCGACTGTGGTAGTCACTTTCTGTATTCTCTCTCCAGTAACGGTACATACACGACATGTTTAGTGTGTCCCCACAGAAAAACGTCGCACGGATTGAGACCTGGTGATGGGGGAGGCCATTTCATGGAACAGCTGTCCCATCCTGTAGCACGGCCGATCCATCGATGCGGCAGCTCCGTCTTCCGGTACCCACGCACTTCACGCTGTAAATGGGGTGGAGCCCCATCATGGTGAAAGGTGAAAGGGGAGTCCGATTGCATTTGAGACATCAGCCACTCTGCAACATGTCCAAGCAGGGGCCGCGATGGAGTAGCCGAACGGTTTAAAGCGTGTCGCTGCGGAGCGCGTGGTTGCTCGTCGTGGAGGTTCGAGTCCTCCCTGGGGCATTGGTGTGTGTGTTTGCCCTTAGGTTAGTTTACCTAGGTTTAAGTAGTTTGTAAGCTATGTACTGATGACCATGCAGCTCGGCCGCGAAGTAGGTCGCTCTTTTTAGTTCGTCCGCTCTTTTTGGCTTTGGCTTTCGTTACCGCTACTAAAAGAGCTCTTTCTTTTGTTATGACAGCTTTTTTATATAATGATCAGTGTTGCCTAAGCGTGTGCTGTTACCCGTATTTTTGGGCAATTGGACATCAAATACTTACGCAAATAAACCAGTTATTTACAAGAATGAGTGATACAATGCTGTTCAACTACTGTGCATACAGAGTACTCGTAGTATTTTAGTTTTAAATTGGATTTATTTATTTATTTATTTAATAAGTCACTGAAGGAACATTACCTACAAATCACGCGATTCTGCGCGCTCTCGCGTCCTCTCGCTGTTCCCCGTCAGTCTTCGGAAAAGGAGCGGACGAACTAAGATGTTCATGTGTTTGTAAAGCTTATGGGACTTAACTACGGGGTCATCAGTCCCTAAACTTACAAACTACTTATGAACTACTTACGGACTAGGACGGCACAAATATCCATGCCCGAGGGGGGATTCGAACCCCCGACCGTAGTGGCCGTGCAGACCGTGACTGAAGCGCCTCAGTCTCCTCGGCCACCGCGGCCGGCACGAACTAAGAGGCGAGGGATCTGCGAACTAGTTCGCGTAGTTCGCCTGTGAGAGCGTTCTTCCGAACTAGTTCGTTTGCGAACTACACGAGACTAATGCAGTGGTAACGCACTGGACTCGTATTCGGAAGGGTGGTGGTTCAAATCCACCTCCGGTCATCCAGATTTAGATTTTCCGTGATTTCCCTATATCACTCCAGGCAAATGTCGGGATGGTTCCTTTCAAACGGCACGGCCGACTTGCTTCCCTCATCCTTACCCAAAAATCCGAGCGTTAGCTCCGTCTCTAATGACCACGCTGTGGACGGGACGTAAAACCCTAAGATTCCTTCCTTCCTTCCTTCCAAGACTAATGGTTAGGGAGAGACGTGTGAAGGCGCCGACTAGTGGTGTAGGCCTCATCAGAGGCTGCGTCTTGGCCACCCCCTCTGTCTGCTGGGATCACAGGGCTGGTGCTCTGCCTCCCTCTTTGTCCCTCCCCTCCCATCCTCTTCCCATGCCACCTCTCTCCCCAGGCCGCCAAGAGGGGCCTCGTGGCCGGCGATCGTTAGGAGGCGCTGTTGACAGCGCTCGGCCACTGGGAAGGTCTTTAGCAGTGTGTGTAACGTGATAACGCTGCCGTCTTCTGACAACGCCGCTGACAGCACCGACTCGTTTCCGCAGTGGCAACCGACACTGTTATGAGACAGCGATACGCGTATGATACGATCCACACACACACACACACACACACACACACACACACACACACACACACACACACTTCAGCTCAGCTTAGCTGTAGTAGGATGCCACTGAAACATAAGTAAACATAAACCAGCTGAAAAATGCTCCTCTCGCAGCTTATAAAAGGTGAATACTTCCCCGTTAAAAAGATCCTGGAAGAAATGTGGGGTAACTTGTTATCTCAATCCTCATTTTACCTTCTTCAGCAAAAATGTCGTCATGCGTACGAATAGTCACTCGTTTCACACAGGACATGCTAAATCCTTTTATCCATTCTCTCATCCTTATCAAGTTTTCATACATAGCATCTATATTTCACTGCCATAGTCCGTGCATTTCTCTCCCCCGCTGCCTCCCTTTTCTCCAGTTGGCTCTTTCTGTCTCACACCGTAGTTGTCTTCATCTCTTTTTCTCGACCTTCCTTACCACTGACTTTGTCATTTCGCTGTGTCTCCGCCATAGTCGATGTGCCGTGGTTTTTCTGTCGCATCACTACGAAGCCTTTACTACTCTGTTGCCTGTCACTTGAGTCTTTGTCCTCCCCTCTCTTTGGGACTGGATTGGTCGGGCTTCTAACCCTAGATGGGAGAACCTCAACATATTGGAATACGGTATGGGAGGAAAGAGGACACAATTTTTCTTGTCACATTTCGCCGGCCCAGAAAATGCAGTCTCTCAGAGCTTCTCTAGGTCTCTTTCTCGTTGCACTCTGTCTCTGTCTTTTGCCCCCATTGCTATAGTTCCATCAATTCAACAGTTTGACTCCCCCCCCCCCCCGTCTCACACCATGATTCTGAGCTCCCTCTCCTCTCTTATATTTTGATATTCTCTTTCGGCATAAAAAGCGTGAATATGGTCACATGCCGAAATTTTTGGTGAGAAGACGGTAACTCGTGTTCCACTTTCCTAACAGAGTCTTCTAAACCGTAACATATTCACATATTCACTTTTTTTTTCTTCCCACGGGAGTATTTTTCAGCTGGCCCTTTTTTTATTTTTTTTTTATTCTCCTAGCTACAGCAGGATGCGCTGCTTATGTAAGACAAATTTTCTAGATTAGTTATGATCTATGTGTTTCCATACATTAATATAGGGTGTCACGATTAATAAATATAAATTTTAATTTATCGAGAAAAGATACACTGGGAGAAGATCAAAATCACTTATTTATTTATTTATTTTGATTTTTTGATTTTACGAAATTCTTTTCTTAAAACCGGTAAGTACTTCATAACAGCCGCCAAAACTGCTTGCATGGAAGAGCGGATACCATGGGGGTTCGTTCGTTCGCTACATATAAAACCAGTATCTGGAGAGCGCAATGAGATACTGTTGTGCTGCCGGTTTTAAATGAAATTTAGATATCTCCTCTGAATTTCATTCGCTATGTATGAGATAAAACCAACCATACGGAGTGTCTCCGCAATGTGCTTTTACCTCTGCAAACTATCTAAAATATGCTGTTATACTTTAATTAAGTTGATGCAATACAGTAATTGTTATGAATAATAAAAATAAAACCAACCATCCCTCAAGCGAAGAAAGAAAAATGAAAGGCCTGCAAAAATCAAATTTCTTCGCCGAGTTGATTTCCTGAAACCGGCTGGCAAGTTTCATAGCGGCCGGAACGTCGTCGTCTCAGAAATCCCAGTTTTGGTACCCAGATGTAGCGCAATAATCGATAAAGATTTTCGAAAATGAGAAAGTATCGTTCTACAGCAGTGATTGTGTTATCATTTCAGGTGGATCTCAAAGCGACTTTAAAATATCCCAGTAAAATGTCTTGCAGACAGAAAAAAATGTGTGTGTGTGTGTGTGTGTGTGTGTTTTATACGAGTACGTCTTATTATTCTCATGATATTGTTTTTCACCCCAAACTGTTCTACCGCTTCCTTATTTAAAACAATAATGGTTACGTATGTTGTTTCGAGTTGTTATGAATTAATCTTTGGTTAAGCACACTGAAGATTATTTTGAAATTTATAATTTTTAAAAAAATCTAAGACTATTAATTCAAATTGGTCCTTCTTGTAGTAGTTTTCCAAGAATTCCTAATGAATTGCTATGGATAAAACGTTCGTTTGTTGAAGACAATCTTAGAAAGATAAAACTATCTTGTGATTCTTCTTTGAAAACTTTCTGCAAAGACTCAAACCCAGTCTTATATTGTCTCAGAAGAAAGAGTTTCGAGTACTTGTAAATATAGTTTGGGGAGAATTAATGGTATCCTTCATTTATACACTTGTGGGGGGGGGCTGCTTTATATAGATATTTATAATTTTTGAAAAATGTGGAAAGAGAAAACAATTTGCGCCTAAAACCAAGAATCTTCAATATCGACATGAGTAGTATTATTAATACCAACTTATAAGTTTTTCAGAAATCTGAGTTTACCGTTTAATTCTTATACAGTATATTTCTTGACAATATTTTTGTCAATATTGCTCATTTTCGTGAATGTTTTCTTCATGGATATCAAAATTATTACTCATCGTCGTAATTTTTGTTATCCAGAAACCACTGGTCTACAGCATGTTGTTGTTATGGTCTTCAGTCCGGAGACTGGTTTGATGCAGCTCTCCACCCTACTCTATCCTGAGCAAGCCTTTTCATCTCCTCATAAGAACGGCAACCCACATCAACTTGAATCTGCTTACTATACGCGTCTCTTGGTCTCCCTCTGCGATTTTTACCCCACACACTTCCCTCCAATGCTAAATTTACAATTCCTCGATGTCTAAGAATGTGTCCTACCAAGCGATCCCTTCTTTTGGTCAGGGTATGCCAAAAATTCCTTTTCTCACCAATTCTGTTCAGTACCTCTTCATTAGTTACGCGATCTACCCACCTAATCTTCAGCATTCTTCTGTAGCACCATATTTCAAAAGCCTCTATTCTGTTCCTGTCCGCACTGCTTATCGTCCATGTTTCACTCCCGTACAAGGCAACACTCCACACAAATGCCTTCAGAAAAGACTTCCTTACACTTAAATTAATATTCGATGTTAGCAAATTTCTCTTTTTCAAAAATGCTTTTCTTCCCATTGCCATTCTGCATTTTATATCCTCTGTACTGCTACCATCGCATGTTATTTTACTACCCAAGTAACAAAACTCATCTACCACCTTCATTGTTTCGTTACCTAATCTAATTCCTTCAGCATCGCCTGATTTTCTAAGACCGCATTCCATTATTTTTGTTTTGCTCTTGATAATGTTCATTTTATATGCTCTCTTCAACACACTGTCCATTCCGTTCAACTGCTCTTCCAGGTCCTTTGCTGTCTCTGACAGAATTACAATGTCATCAGCAAAACACAATGTTTTCATTTCTTCCCTCTGGACTTTAATCCCTATTCCAAATTTTTCCTTGCTTTCCTTCACTGCCTGCTCTATGTACAAATTGAATAACATCGGAGAAAGGCTACAACCCTGTCTTACTCCCTTCCCAACTGATGCTTCCCTTTCATGCCCTTCGAGTCTAATAACTGCGGTCTGGCTTTTGCACAAGTTGTAAATAACTATCCTTTTCCTGTATTTTACCCCTGCTGACTTCAGAATTTGAAAGAGTGTAGTCCAGTCAACATTGTCAAATGCTTTCTCTAAATCTACAAAATCTAAAAATGTAGATTTGCCTTTTCTTAATCTATCTTCTAAGATAAGATTTAAGGTAAGTATTGCCTCCCGGGTTCCTACGTTCCTCCTGAATCCAAACTGATCTTCCCCGAGGTCAGCTTCTACCAGGTTTTCCATTCTCCTGTAGATAATTCTTGTTAAAATTTTGCATGACTTATCAAACAGATGGTTCTGTAATTTTCACACCTGTATGCACCTGATTTATTTGGAATGGGGATTATTGCATTTTTCTTGAAGTCTGAGGGTATTTCGCCTGTCTCATACATCCTACACACCAGTTGAAATAGTTTTGTCATGGCTGGCTCTCCCAGAGACTTTAGTAGCTCTGAGGGTATGTCATCTACTCCTGGGGCCTTGTTCCGACCTAGGTCGTTCAAGGCTCTGTCAAATTTATCTCTCAGTATAGTATCTCCTATTTCATCTTGATCTACTTCCTCTTCCCTTCCTACAACATCGTCCCTAAGTTCATTACCTTTGTAGAGCTGCTCTATGTACTCTTTCCACCTTTCAGCTTTCCCTTCTTTGCTGAGAACTGGTTTCCCATCTGAGTTCTTGATATTCATAGAATTACTTTTCTTGTCCCCAAATGTCTTTTTATTTTCCTGTAGGCGGTATCTACTTTTCCCCTTCTTATACATTCTTCTACAGATTTTCATTTGGCTTCTAGCCACTCCTGCTTAGCCATTTTGCACTTCGTGTCAATCTCATTTCTTAGTCGTCTGTACTCCATTTTGCCTGTTTCATTTACTGCATTTTTATATTTTCTCCTTTCATCAATTAAATTTAGTATTTCCTGTGATATCCAAGGATTTTTTGTAGGTCTTGCCTTGTCCTATTTTGTCCTCTGCTGCCTTCACTATTTCATCTCTCAATGCTACCCATTCCTCCTCTACTGTTTTATTTCCCCCTGTTTCTGTCAATTGTTGCCTAAATCTTCCTCTGAAATTCTTCGGAACTTCACGTTCCTTCAATTTATCTAGGTCCCATCTCCTTATTTTCCTATCTTTCTGCAGTTTTTTTCAGTTTCAGCCTACAGTTCATGACTAACAAGTTGTGGTCAGAGTCTATATCTGTCCCTGGGTATGTCTTACAGTTTATCACCTGGTTCCGGAATCTATGTCTTACCATTATAAAATCTATCTGATGCCTTCCGGTGTCTCCTGGTCTCTTCCAAGTATACAACCTTCTTTTGTGATTCTTAAACCACGTGTTTGTTACGATTAAACATGTTCCGTGCAAAATTCTACCAGGCGGCTTCCTCTTTCATTCCTTTTGCCCAGTCCATATTCACCTACTGTTTTTCCTTCTCTTTCTTTTCCTACTACCGAATTCCAGTCTCCCATCACAATTAAGTTTTCCTCCCCCTTAACTGTCTGAAGAATTTTCTTTAGCTCCTCATATATTTCTTCTATCTCCTCATCATCGGCAGAGCTAGTTGGCATATAAACCTGTACTACTGTTGTCGGTGTCGGTTTCGTATGTATCTTGACAATGATAATGCGATCACTGTGCTGCTCATAGTAGTTTACCCGCATTCCTATTTTCTTATTCATTATCAGTCCTACTCCTGAGATACCCCCAACTGATTTTGTATTTATAATCCTGTACTCACCTGACCAGAAATCCTGTTCATCCTGCCACCGAACTTCACTAATCCCCACTATATCTAACTTCAACCTATCCATTTCCCTTTTTAAATTTTCTAATTTTCCTACTCGATTAAGGGATCTAACATTCCACGCTCCGACCCGTAGAATGCCAGTATTGTCTTTCGTGATGATCACATCCTCCTGAGTAGTCCCCGCCCGGAGATCCGAATGGGGGACTATTTTACCTCCGGATTATTTTATCCGAGAGGATGCCATCATCGTATTTTCATACAGTAGAGCTGCATGTCCTCGGGAGAAGTAACGGCTGTAGTTTCCCCTTGCTTTCAGCCGTTCGCAGTAACTGTGTGGCAAAGCCACATTAGCTGATGTTACAAGGCCAGCTCAGTCAATCATCCAGACTGTTGCCCCTGTAACTACTGAAAAGGCTGCTGCCCCTCTTCAGGAACCACACGTTTGTCTGGCCTCTCCACAGACACCCCTCCGCTGTGGTTGCACCTACGGTACGACTATCTGCACCGTTGAGGCACGCAAACCACCCCACCTCGGCAATGTCTGTGGTTCATGGGGGAAGGTCAACAGCATATATTGATAAAATGTTACCCATTTTCTGTCGTTAGTTGCATATTTTCTGTCCATGTTGCAAAAACAGCTGAAAACTGATATTGTGATTTTGCACATTAGTATGATTTGAACATCTATATGTCGGTAACGGTTGGAGATAAAGAAAAATTTGAAAATTTAGTTTGAGAATACCATACTAAGATCGTGTAGTAAATATTTGGACGGTTTGCATTGATTAACATGAATAGAAGTAACCGTCTACACAATTCGAAATTTTGGTACCCAAAAATCATGGTTTTTAGTGGTTTTCTTTGAATCCACCCATGAACAGTGCTTTTACAAGCCGTATACCATAAATAAGTGCAATACCTATTGTACAAAAACCAGCCGATCTGTTATATATGACTAGGTCAAGTGCTATACAGAGCACTTGACCCATTATTTGCAATAGAACCCGAGTTATGGGCTCCTAAAGAGTCAGATATTGGTTCGCAGTGTTTTCGAACATATCAGTGCCTTGAACGACAGCGATTGGCAGACTCCACTGCTTGTAACACTTGAGGAGTGTGCTTGATTAACATACGGAGGCTGCTGTTACTCTTATCGGAATGACAATTGACTTTAGTCAGGTGAGTTATTATTTCGTCTCGATTGCAAACCCGTTTTTTTACCGAAAAACCAATTTCAGTGTCTTTGCACATCGGCAGAAAGGTACGTCAATGCTGTTACGGTAATAATACTGGCACGCTATTCGCAGCCAAATATATGAGACCAGTCAGTTTAAGGGGGAAAAGCTAAATTTGCATTCGAGACACATGGAATCGTTTCTTACTGCAGTCGCTGCACTGCAATGGCGGTCACTGTTGCATTAAAAAAATGAGTTGACCGACAGAAGAGATCATACAAAACAGAAGGTGCAGCATGAGCTTTTATTGCTCTGAGAGAAAGGAGGGAGAATAACAAGAGCGATCTGCGAGAATGTATTTCACCAATCTTCTAGAGAGGGCATGACAAGTTTATAGTCAACTATTGAGCTACGTGCGCGTGCTCTCTCTCTCTCTCTCTCTCTCTCTCTCTCTCTCTCTCTCTCTCTCTCTCTCTCTCTCTCTCTTTGTGTGTGTGTGTGTGTTTAGCTTACTATGAGGGTAGAGTTTTGTTTTGCGCCTTTCGAGGCGGAAGTGGACAACCCGCAACACATACAATGGCTGATTCCATTTCTCCTTTCTTCCTTCTTTTTTAATCAAGCTGGTTCCAGTACGCGCCTACATATCTACTTGTAGATTGCGCAAGTCATCATTTAGTCAGTGACGGAGTGTTCTAACAAATATTTCGCTGTGTTGCGAATGTATTTCTCGTGTTAATATACCGTACTCGACTGGTATGTGGGATGAACGACTGTCGGTATGCCTACAACTTAAGATTTAATTTCTGTGGTATTTTTGCTTTGACAGTTTATCGAGACATACTTGTTGAGTGACTCACTGTGGAGTGTCTATTCTGGGAGATTGGGCAGTAAACCAGTACAAAACATTGACGCCCTCACGCCGAAGAACCGGTTCCGTGGCGATAAGTGCGGCGCGCCGTTCCATAATCTCCAGTTTTCTGTTAACCCATGCTGACAAGCGGTAGGCAGAAGTCGGACAAGGAAAGTACTTGGGCTCGAACAAACACATATACACCAAAATAGTACGAGAGATATTGTAAAGGTCCCTTATTGCACTAGTGATACTCCCGCATCTGCAAAACTCTGCAGTCGTCCGTTAGAGGCCTCTGTCACATTGCCTTGCCGCATTGCACTTTGACCTGTCGGTTCGCCAGTAGGGACGGTGCAGTGTGCCTCCGAAGTTGCGTTTTGTGACATTATTTGTGTGGTGGAGCGTCAGATGGGGCGGCGATTGCTAATCAATCCTGCTAATGTATTGCGATTGGTTGAGATGAAGTTACGAAGAACCCTTCTTCGTGAAGATGGTATTAGGGTAGAAGATGAATCATTTGCATGCTTTCTCGTATCTGTTATTATACAGAAATATGAGCATAAGTTAGATACTGTTGTTACAAACTCATAATAATGATAATAGGGATGTTAATGACGAACAACTCATTGCAAGCGGTAGTGCTACGGTAAATGCGGGAAGAGGCGATGGAAGCAGTGGCAGTGAATACCAACAGTCTTCCGAGAAGAAGGTTAAAGTTGCAACTATCATCACGGCTTTTGATGATAATACACTAGAGAACATGTTGGATGATTATTACATAAGCTATAGTTAAGATATCTGCATTACGTATGGCGTCTACAAGTACATCTACAATGATATCTAGAGCATGGTTGCAGAGCTTTGTAGAAAAACGACACCCACCAGCACATTGAGGTGTACGTAGAGATCCTGTAACCAAACGTTCATACAGATATGTTTGTTCGAGCCCATGTACTTTCCTTGTGAGACCGGGTGTAACAGAGAGAGGACTACAGCTCCACATGGTGAACGTGGAATTTGAAGAATACCTTGATGTGGTTTTAGCAAATCCTACTACAATTCTACAGTCGTTGGTGATGCTTTGGGAGTTTGCAAGGTTCACATGAGCTTCTTAAATTATGCCTGGAAGTTAAACACGAAGCAATATATAGTTGGGAATCTATCCTTGCTACCGTTCATTTATGGTTCCGTTTGAGTAAGTCATTCAAATAATACTTTTAGTAACACCTTCCGGCTGATTGAATTAGTACGTGAAACGTTTTCATCCGATAACTTCGACGTTAGTTAAATCGTAAACGGCGCAACAATCTTAACTTTTTCCTTAACATTTATGTCTCATTATAACGTAGCGTAAAACGCCTTTAAATGCTTTAGAGACTCCTCCTGACCAACCTAAGTAAGTGAATAAAAATACAGTGTCGTTACCTTTCAAATACAGCTGTCGAATATTACGACAGGCCTTACGAGTAATTGAAGAGTCTCGTGCAACAGGACGATAACTTCATTTCAATATTCCTTTCAGAAGAGACATAAAACTGATTGTCGTCTTTCATATAGTGTGGAGAGGCGATAATGCGCGTGTACAATTTGAAATTCTAGACTGTTGAGTACTATTTATATTATTGTAAATTGCCCCTGGCTTTCAGTGAGATATTAAAAACGTGTTTAAATATTTGAGAATGGTTCTTTATTTAAATAATCCATATGGAAGATGACAAAGGAAATCTAGTATAAGCAATTGTGCCCTTTGAATCCAAATTGTTTTAAGTTTTTATGAATTTAATTTTTTCGTTACTATCAGTGAATTTTTTTTTTAATTCATTTTTTTAAATCCAAGATTGTTATAACAAATTGGTGGTGTTTTAGTAGTTACTTTTCAAGAATTCTTGATGAATTGTTAGAAACAAAACGTTCGTTTGTAGAAGTGTGTGGTGGTCTTCAGTCTGGAGACTTGTTTGACGCCGCCCTCCACGCTACCCTATCCTGTGCAAGTCCGTAGAAGACAACCTTAGAAAGCTACAACTATCAGAATTTGGATAAGACTGTCTGGTTGGTGGAACTACCTTATGATTCTTCTTTGCAAACTCTCTGCAAAGACTCAAGCCCAATCTCATATTCGAATACTTGTAAATATAGCTTTTAGAAAATTAATGTTATTCTCAAGAACACAGTTGTGCGAACCTGCATTTTTTTTAGGTATTTCTAATATTTATTTTTGAAAAATGTGGTAATAGAAAACAATTTGCACCTAGCACCATTACAAGTGAAATGTCCAATATTTGAGCGATGTCTTGTGTAAAGCGTCTCAGTCCAGATTTCACTGCGTAATGTACACGTCAGTGCTCTTGCAGTACATATCATTACGGGGTACACACTGCTCCGCCAGGTCCATGGTTTCTCGCGATTTAATGACACCTTTGCTTGGTATGCACGTGGAGTGGTGAGAGTAATATTCAGAGATTACTTCAGCATGCATAACCGAGACATGCATGGACGCTACATTGTACCACATCGGTGTTGTGAATTTAACTAATGCCGGTCGCGGTGGCCGAGGGTACTGCGGCGCGCCAGTCACGATCTGCACGGCCACTACGGTCGGGGGTTCGAATCCCCTCTCGGCATGGATATTTGTGTCGTCCTTAGTGTTACCTAGTTCATAAGTAGTTGGTAAGTATACACATTTGAACATTTGAATTTAACTAAAACCACGATAAACAGATACTACAAATGTACCTTTGGTATCATTTCTAAAGGTTTTTAGGAAGTAATGATTTAGATGATTCACAAAGTCCCTCATCAAAGTTCACTCTGATTACAGAGAATTTCCACGGTGACGTCTTCTTCAATTTGTTCTCATATTCCTGTGCAAGCTAATCCTGTAGGTGAGACTTCTCGGCAGGTTAAAATTGTGTGTCTGAACCGAGATTCGAACCGGGGACCTTTGCCTGTCACGGGCAAGCTCTTTACCGTTGAGCTATCCCGGCACGACTCATAGTCTGTCCTCACAACTTTACTTCTGCCAGTATCTCGCCTCCTACTTTCTACACTTGACAGAACTTTACCTGCGAAACTTGCAGAACTAGCTAGCATTTCTGGGAGAAAGGATATGGTGGAGACTCATACTTCAATGTGGCTTTCAGATAGTGATGGGAACAATCGAATGAAAACAATCGATTCATTCGGTTGTTGGAAAAAAAATCGATCATTCGTTTGTAGTTTTTCGTATCGGTTGAATTATTCATTCATTCTTCTGAGTGAAACCAGTCGGTGGGACCAACCGAATGAAACAACCGATTCAGTCGGTTGGACTATTCATTCGTTCTTTTGAGTGAAACCAGTCGGTGGGATCAACCGAATGAAAAAATCGACGCAGTCGATTGGACTACTCATTCCTTCTTTTGAGTGAAATCAGTCGGTCGTAGCAACCGAATAAAAAAATCGACACAGTCGGTTTGACTACTCATTCCTTTTCTTTTGAGTTAAATCAGTCGATGGGACCAACCGAATGAAAAAATTGACACAGTACGTTGGCCTCTTCATTTGTTCTTTTGAGTGAAACCAGTCAGTGGGAGCAACCGAATGAAAGAGTCAGTCGGTGTAGTTTTACTATGTTGGATTAATATTCGTTTATTTTTTCGAATGAACGTAGTCTGTGGGAACAACCGACTGAAAACCTGCGACACTTATGCAGTTTTGTACATTGACTGAATTACTCATTCTTTCTTTTCAAGTGAAAAGAGGCAGTACGTTTTTCTGTCGGTTGTAGAAGATAAGTGGCCAATGACCACGAGGTACCGCGGGGAGCGGGGACACGAGAGGGGGTGCTGCCTCGCTTGCGTTTCCACTGCAGACAGCGCCAGCAGGCGCGCGCCAAACTCCACACAACAGTGTCTGGCGGCGTCGCGGGGCGTGCCATCGCCGATTGTTGTCAGTTTCTTACTGTCTCAATAAAGAAGCGTGCAAACTACAGGGTGTTCCAAAATGATCGCTACAAGTTTAATCTCGCATACTGTATCTCTGAAGTGGAAACAGGTAGAAACGTGCGGTTCGCGGCTTATTGTTCATACATATCTAAGGTACTAGTAGGACAGAGTTAAGTATTTTAACTTTGAGCATATTTCCTAGATACAAATTCGAAGATCACTAAAACATTAGGTATTGCAAAAAATATAAAAAAAAATAAAAAAAACCGTTTATTAAAGTATTTTGTATAAAAATATCTTTGTTAACTCCATATAATTTGTAGGAGTACGAGAAGACATACAACATTTATCAGTGCTGTAAATTTTCTTCAGCGCGTCTGTACTCGTCAACAGTGTATGAAAACTTTTTATAGTCTATGGGACTGAACTACGGGGTCATCAGTCCCTAAACTTACAAACTACTTATGACCTAACTAAGACTAAGCATGGCACAAATATCCATGCCCGAGGGGGGATTCGAACCACCGACCGTAGTGGCCGTGCTGACCGTGACTGAAGCGCCTCAGTCCCCTCGGCCACCGCGGCCGGCGTGTATGAAAACATTCATCTCAAGTTTCATAATTATTCACTCTTGTCACAGATATTTCTGTGGTTATCGGTGAAACGGTGTGGAGGTTTATTCCATCCCTCCATGTACCACACAAAATCTTAGATGAACAACGAACTGGCACTTGTTCTGAAAGTCAAGTGTACAAAATTTCATCAGGATCGGAAAAAAACTCTATATTGGCGTCGAAATCTGGAATACCTTCTGTCATGCATCAAACTAAAGTAGATGTAGACGTTGATCATTCTCTTTCTTTGAAGGTGAAGAGTGAAATATATCATTAAAATTCGAATACAAACGGAATTTGTCGAAGTTAGTAGGTAAAGTACCCTCCGGCATGCACCTACGAAATTTATTGTACACAGTTGCCTTCACCTTGTTTTAAAGGTCAAGTGTGCAAAATTTCATCATGATCGTAGCCAAATTGTGGTTTTTGTCGAAGTTAATATGTAAAGTACCCTCCGCCATGCACCGAATGAAATTTGATGTAGACAGTGACGTTCCTCTTGCTTTGAAGATCAAGTGTGCAAAATTTCATCAAGATTGGAACAAAACTGCAGATTCGCATGCAATAGAAACACACACACGGACGCACTGCGATATTTTTAAGATTTGTCTCTAACAATGTTTCATGCTGAATCACGGTTCATTTATACCCGAAAAGGCTGAAGGGGTATGCAAATAAAGTCACACGAAGTCGATGAATTAATAAAACATCCATATAACTGCAGAAACCGACAAAGACTTTTTCCAGTCGGTTGTATCGCATCAAGTGAAACCACTCAATGCCGAGAACATTCACATAAAGGACAGAGACTTTTTTCATTCGGTGCTCGCGCATCGACTGAAACCACTCAAACCAACTGAATGAGTGAAAACATTCATATAGCGGCTGCAACCGACAGAGACTGGTTTCATTCGATTGTTTCGCATCGACTGAAACCACTCAAACCCCACCAGTGAGTGAAAACATACGGCCACAGAGACTAATTTCATTCGGTTGTTTCATTCGACTGAAAAAACCGATTGAACGAAAATACAACCGATTGACCAATCGGTTGTTAAAAACAGTCGGTTGTCTCATCACTACTTTCAGAGTATTGATGTAGATGTAGACATGGTTTAGCCACAGCCTAATGACACACGTCGCTGCAAAGTGAAAGTTTCATTCTGGAAACATACCTTAGGCTGTGGCTAAGCCATGTCTCCGTAATATCCTTTCTTCCAGGAGTGCTAGTCTTGCAAGTTTCGCAGGAGAGCTTCTGTGAAGTTCGGAAAGTAGGAGGCGAGGTACTGGCGGAAGTGAAGTTGTGAGGCGGCATCGTGAGTCATGTCGGGATAGCTCAGTGACTGAGCGCTTGCCTGCGAAAGGCAAAGGTCCCAAGTTCGAGTCCCGGTTCCGGCACACAATTTTAATCTGCTCTGAAGTTTCATATCAGCGCACACTGCGCTGCAGAGTGAAAGATTCAATCTGAATCCTTTACGTGTCTCTCGATTGCCCCAAGGCAAGAGGCATTGACGTCAGTTTGCAGCGGATGTTCCTCGTCCTTGCATCAAACTAATTTTACTGCTCGAATAGGTGCGGTATGCAGTTTTCCGCGAATTCTTGAGTTGTTCCCGCTCTTGCACCAAACCTGTCATTCTCATTATATAAACTGATGTTGAATTTTGTATTATAACACTATGCAAATCTATTGCCGGATGTCATTTCGGTAATCACAGGGGATTCTGACAGAGGGCCAGTCTCAAAACTGATTACAAATTTCCTTTCAGAGCTGTATGAATTGTTAGATGTTAAACGGTGCAACATTTGAGCGGTGCACACGAACGCATCCTCATTATTCGCTCGAGAGTGAGCTTTAATTCACTGCTGTGTGTAGCTTTGACACTACTAAATGCAGCTATATCTAGATCTATCTATATAAATGATCTGATGGACAGCGTAACTTGTAATTTGCGGCTGTTTGCTGATGATGCTGTCGTGTGTGGAAGGGTGTTGTCTTTAACTGACTGTAATAGCATACAGTGTGACTTACACAAAATTTCTAGTTGGTACGAAGAATGGCAGCTAGCTCTCAATGTAGAAAAATGTAAGGTGATGCGCATGAGTAGGGAGAACAATCCCATAATGTTAGAAAACAGCATTAGTAGTGAGCTTCTATATCTAGGCGTAACGTTGCAGAGCGATATGAAATGGAACGAACATGTAAGGACAGTTGTAGGTAAGGCGGACAGCCGACTTCGGTTTATTGGGAGAATTTTGGGAAGATGTACTTCACCTGTAAAGGAGACCCCGTATAAAACGCTCGTATGACCACATCTTACCACCAGCGGCGAGAATGAGAACTGTTTTAGATACTTAAAATGACGTTTTCCTTTCTTGAACAGCTTGCAATCATTCATTTTCTGAATTTGCGTGGTGTGACACCAATTGAAATTCATAGACTGTTGAAGGAGACATTGGTGACGGAGTTATGGATGTGTCGAAAGTGTGTTCGTGGGTGCGACAGTTTAATGAAGGCAGACCATCGTGTGACAACAAACCGAAACAACCTCGGGCTCGCTGAAGCCGGTCTGACGACATGATTGAGAAAGTGGAGAGAATTGTTTTGGGGGATCGCCGAATGACTGTTGAACAGATCGCCTCCAGAGTTGGCATTTCTGTGGGTTTTGTGCACACAATCCTGCATGACGACCTGAAAATGCGAAAAGTGTCATCCAGGTGGGTGCCACGAATGCTGATGGATGACCACAAGGCTGCCCGTGTGGCATGTTGCCAAGCAATGTTGACGCGCAACGACAGCATGAGTGAGACTTTCTTTTCGTCGGTTGTGACAATGGATGAGACGTGGATGCCATTTTACAATCCAGAAACAAAGCGCCAGTCAGCTCAATGGAAGCACACAGATACACCG
Organism: Locusta migratoria; assembly: GCA_026315105.1. Classification (NCBI taxonomy): domain Eukaryota; kingdom Metazoa; phylum Arthropoda; class Insecta; order Orthoptera; family Acrididae; genus Locusta; species Locusta migratoria. Next base: position 244,581,882 of record CM048744.1, on the reverse strand, counting down.
CCACCAAAAAATTTCGGGTAACTGCCAGTGCTGAAAAAATGGTGTCCATGTTCTGGGACAGCGAGGGCGTAATCCTTACCCACTGCGTTCCAAAGGGCACTACGGTGCATCCTACGAAAATGCTTTGAAGAACAAATTCCTTCCTGCAGTGCAACAAATACGTCCGGGAAGGGCTGCGCGTGTGCTGTTTCACCAAGACAACGCACCCGCACATCGAGTTAACGCTACGCTACAGTTTCTTCGTGATAACAACTTTGAAGTGATTCCTCATGCTCCCTACTCACCTGACCTGGCTCCCAGTGACTTTTGGCTTTTTCCATCAATGAAAGACACTCTCCGTGGCTGCACATTCACCAGCCGTGCTGCTATTGCCTCAGCGATTTTCCAGTGGTCAAAACAGACTCCTAAAGAAGCCTTCGCCGCTGCCATGGAATCATGGCGTCAGCGTTGTGAAAAATATGTACGTCTGCAGGGCGATTACGTCGAGAAGTAACGCCAGTTTCATCGATTTCGGGTGAGAAGTTAATTAGAAAAAAAATCGGAGGCCTTAGTACTTGCATGCACCTCGTACAGTGTACCCTCCGCCACGCACCTTACGGTGGATTGCGGAGTATGTATGTAGATGTAGCGGCTACCTTTCTGCACGATGTTACGTAATGTTACAAGTCGGCAAATCTCCGGTGTCTGCAGCTGCTGTCGGCATACTCCAAACACCAGCTGACGGGAGGGAAGGAAATGGGCGATCAATGTTCCACCAGGCAAGTGCCGGGGTGCCGGCTTTGAACGATTGCCGATATCCTTATCGGAACAATCCGAGCTTGCGTTCCGTCTCTAATGACCATGCTGTCGACGGAACATTAGACCCTAATCTCCCTTCCTTTCTAACGGTCATTGTGTGGTGGCATCCTTAGTGTGTATATGTGTATACGAGGCCCTTACAAAAAATAATTTCCGTTTGGTAATAAAATGAAATTGTACACAGATACAGAAGAAATTTTTATTGCACAAAATTCTACATCTCAAACTACTTTTCCACATAACTGCCGAAATTTTGTAGGCATTTGTCATAGCGTGGCACCAGGTTTTGTATATCTTCTTCATGGAAATCTGCCGCCTGTGTCTTCAACCAGTTGGAAACAGTTTCTTTCAGCTCGTCGTCATTGGTGAAGTGATGACATACAAGGAAAGACTTGAGATGTAAGACCAGATGAAAGTCTCTAGGAGCGAGGTCAGGGCTGTACGGAGGATGGTCAAACACGTCCCATCCAAATCCATGTAGGAGGTTTTTCGTCACATTTGCAGTGTGTGGTCGCGCGTTGTCGTGAAGCAAAACAACACCTTTTGACAGCAGTCCCCGGCGCTTATTCTGAATTGCACGGCGCAATTTCCGAAGTGTCTCGCAATAAGCATCTGCTTTGATTGTTTGACCACGCGGTAACTAGTCAATGAGTAGGATGCCTTTCCAGTCCCAGATCACTGGGAGGTGTCCATAGCGAGAGCACTAATTGTAAACCTACAGTTTTCCTGGATCTTGTCATCAATCGCGTGAACCAGTTCTTCTGTAACCAAAGGTGGACGCCCACTTCGTTCTTCATCGTGCTCGTCACTACGCCCGCCATTGAGCTGTCGGACCCATCTTCTCACCATCGAATCACTCATCGCATGTGGTCCGTAAACATCGCAAATTTGCCGACAAATTTCACTCGGTTTCACTTTCTTCGCATTCAGAAACCGAATCACCGACCTGATTTCACAGGCGGCGGGATTTTCAATCAACGCCGACATTTCAAACAAGCACAACAAAGCGTGCGTAACTGACAGCGATCTCCAAATGGCGCACGTTCTTCTCCTTGATACACGTCGTTTACAGCGCATGTGCGGAACTGCAATCGCAGCGCTGCAGCGGAGATAAAGTTAAACGGAACTTCCTGGACGCGCCTGGTACATAACGCTGTGTTCCTGTTTCGGCTATCGGAACCGCAACTGTAGCTGTTTACACGGGCGCCGTGTCCGCGGTTAATATCCCGTGAGTCAGTGGGACACGAGGAACAGAGATGCCGCTGCTGCGGCCGGTTAACGGCTGCCGGCCGCTAAAGCAGCGAGTGTCCATTTGTTTAACGGCCGGCAGCGGCCTGCGGAGCCGACCAGAGGGGCTTGCGCCACGCGTCATTACCGGCTCATCCGCAGCCAGCAAATTGCTCGCTGTCCGCCGCGTTTTACGTCCACCCTGCCGAGCGCCGAGTGGCTGACGTCTCTGGGAGTCTGCAAGGAGGCGCGTATAGGCCGGCAAAGCAGCGGCGAAGCGTTTCTGGCTCCCCTTTCACCATTACTTCTTCTTTCGACGACGATGAGACTCATTGGTGTCCTTACCCCAAGTAATAATTGCCATACATTTTTATCGCTGTTAATAACGAACATTGTATCTATGTTTCATAGATCTGGAAAAGGCTTATGACCAAACCACATAGCGTGTAGATAAATCCTGCTGTTCCTGCTGTATGCTTGATTTCACGACAAAATATTTGCGTGTCACGCGATTGGCTTATGAGGAAGCTACTGTCACTTCTTCAGGGATTATGGTATAGGAGGCAAACTTTTGCTGGCAATTAAAGGGCTTTACGTAGACTGTCAGGCAGCAGTTGGAGTACATGGCAAATTAAGCTCATGGTTCAGAGTAGTTTCAGGGGTAAGACAAGGTTGTAACCTGTCACCACTGTTGTTCATACTATTCATGGATCATATGTTGAAAACAGTATACTGGCAGGGCGGGATTAAAGTAGGTGAAAACAAAATAAGCAGTCTCGCATATGCGGATGACTTAGTTGTAATGGCCGATTCGATTGAAAGGTTGCAAACTAATATTTCAGAGCTCGATCAGAGGTGCAAGGATTATGATATGAAGATCAGCATCTCCAAAACGTAAGTAATGTCTGTGGGAAAGAGATTCAAACAGATTGAGTGCCAAATAGGAGGAACAAAGTTAGAACAGGTAGACAGTTTCAAGTACCTGAGATGTATTTTCTCACAGGATGGCAACATAGTGAAAGAACTGGAATCGAGGTGCAGCAAAGCTAATGCAGTGAGTGCTCAGCTAAGATCTACTCTCTTCTGCAAGAAGGAAGTCAGTACCAAGACTATGTTAGTAGTGCACCGCTCTATCTTTCGAGCAACTTTGTTGTATGGGAGTGAAAGTTAGGTGGATACAGGTTAGCTTATTCATAAAGTAGAGGTTACAAATATGAAAGTAGCAAGAATGATTGCAGGTACTAATAGATGGGAACAATGGCAGGAGAGTGTCCATAATGAGGAAATCAAAGAAAAACTGGGAATGAACACCATAGGTGAAGCAGTTAGAGCGAACAGACTGAGATGGTGGGGTCATGTTACACACACGGGGGAAGCAAGGTTACCTAAGAGATTCATGAGCTCGGTAGCGGAAGGTAAGAGGAGTCGAGGTAGACCACGAAGATAGTATACTTAGATTCAATGCAGAATGATTTTGAAATAAAAGGCATAACATCAGACGAGGCATCAATGTTAGCATTGAATAGGGGATCATGGAGGAATTTTATTAGAGGTATAACGCTCCAGACTGAAAGGCATAATCAGTCTCTAATGATGACGATGATGATGATGATGAGTAACGAACCCGTCAGTGCTTCGCAATTGTTAAATATGCATGGCATTTGGATGTACACGCCTCACTCCTTCCCGTAGTCTCTCTGCTCATCTCTTTTGCCATCTCTGTGCTATTTGTTGCCTTCCTCTGCGTGTTCTTAGGCTTCTCTCTCTATTAGCCAGCTGAAACCACGGCGCTGCTTCGCTATCTATCTGTTCACTTAATGCACGTATTCCTCCCTCTTCTCGCAGTCCATCTGCTCCTTCCTCCTCTTTCCACTTCTGCCTACCTAAATGCGTCTCCTCTCCCCCTCCCCCTAGCTCTGCCATTAACTCCCGCGCTCTCTGCCAATCTCTTCCTATCTCCTCTCTCTGTTCATCTCCCCCTCCACTCTATATTGCTTTGAAATGACAACGTGTAAGTTACAATAAGAAAATCATCAAATACGCAACGCAAGATGGCGTATGCCAGAGAGTTCTGGGCGAGGAATGTCACGTGATTTCTGCGAACGACTGGTTTTCGTTAATTCAATGGTGTCAAAACTCCTTTATTTTTGCAAATATTTCTCAAACGATACGAGATATGAAAAAAACATAAGGGAACAAATCCCCTCCTCTACAAATTCGGTTATTCAATTTTCGTATCAGATTCGTAGTTAAGCCGTTATTGGCCCACTTTAGGTTACGGTAGTAACACTAAAAGTGGGCCTTTGCGATCATCTTTTGACAGCTCGAAATTTAAATGAAAATAACGGCTTAACTATTCATCTGACACGAAAATTGAATAACCGAATTTGTAGAGGAGAAAATTCTTTACAACTTTGCTCTCTTATATTTTTTTTTCATATCTCGTAGCGTTTCAGAGATATTTGCAAAAATAACGGAGATTTTGGGATGTATGTCGGTTTGTCTGTTTGTCCGTCCGTCTGTCCGTCCGTAACGTGTTCCCTGTTTTTAAGACGAACCGTTCAACCGATCACCACCAAATTTTACAGACATGATTGTAGGCCGACAGAGATCAGAACCTCCCTTTTTTAAAATTTTCGGGCAAACAATACGGTAGTAAAACCAAAAAAAGTCGTTTTAATATAATTGTAATTGCAAACGTACCGTTCATCTGACACGAAAATTGAATAACCTAATTGGTAGAGGAGAAAATTCTCTACAACTTACTTCCCTTATGTTTTTCTTCATATCTCTTAACGTTTGAGACATATTTGCAAAAATAACGGGAGATTTGACAACCTCCATTGAATTAACGAAAACCAGCCGTTCGGAGATGTCACGTGACATTCCTCGCGTACTTAATGATTTTCTTATTGTAACTTACACGTTGTCATTTCAAAGCAACGGCACAGTGAGAAATTAACAGAAACACGTCGTTTTTCGTACGATAAATGATAATCAAATGTCTACAAATGCCATATTAAAATCAGGTAACAACGGCCATGAATAGTATTAAAGAACTCCTGTGTTGATTTATAGCTGTAGTGTAGTGGGCAAGGTGCTGGACTATAGACGCGAAAGGTCGGTGGTTCGAAACCCGCCACTACCTAATTTTTTTCCCTAAAAGGGTTTCAGACACTCTCATTAATTAATTTATTATTATTTAGATCATTATTTTGGTCCAAAATGTTTGCAAAAACGTATAAAACTACAAATCTAAAGTGGGCCGTAAAACACGTTAATGCGATTTTTTAAATATAAATTTCGAGCTGTCAAAAGACGATCCCAAAGGCCCACTTTTAGTGGTATTAACGTAACCTAAATTGGGCCAAAACCACACACACACACACACACACACACACACACACACACACACACACACACACAATTTCAGGGTGATCAGCGAAACGGTGATCAGAATAAAAATGTGATTTAAGTATCAACAACACTTCAGTTCCTTGACACTAAAATTGTCTCGTTATAGAAAAGGTATTAAATATAAGGATGGGCATTGAATTAAAATTTGTGCTGTGGCTGGGAATCGAACATTTTTTTTTCTTTTTTTTTTTTTTTTTTTTTTTTTTTTTCTTAACAGTTATTAAAGTTTTATGTACAAAGATAGCACTTACATCGATTTTACTTTACTGCATCTTTGTTTTCTGTATCATATTTTGTTCATTATACAAGCTAACATTTACATATTTGCTTCTTGTATTTCGATCTCTCTGTATCACGAATGTCGTTGAAAGAGAGAGAGAGAGAGAGAGAGAGAGAGAGAGAGCACATTTTTTATGTGACAGTAGAACATTATTTAGTTCTTTTTTATTTCCTGTAGTTTCAATGTTTGTTTAATGCTGTAATTTTAGTGATTTCAAAAAACTCAAACAAAATCAAATGTTTGTAGAACTTACGGGACTTTAAGGGGTTATCAGTCCCTAAGCTTACAAACTACTTATGAACTAGTTAAGACTAAGGACGGCACAAATATCCATGCACGAGGGGCGATTCGAACCCCCGACCCTAGTTGCCGTGCAGACCGTGACTGGAGCGCCTCAGTCCCCTCGGCCACCGCGGCCGGATTTAGTGATTTTATAGTGAAATTGTTTATATGTGATTTTGCAACTTTGTAGGTATTTATGTCAACATTACAAAGAGGGAGTTTTTGTGTGAGGAAAATAAAGGAAGACACACATTAATAACAAGAAATATATAGGCAAAAGCCGGCCGCGGTGGCCGAGGGGACTGAGGCGTTTCAGTCACGGTCTGCACGGCCACTACGGGCGGGGGTTCGAATCCCCCCTCGGGCATGGATATTTGTGCCGTCCTTAGTATTAGCTAGTTTGTAAGTTTAGGGACTGATGACCCCGTAGTTAAGTCCCATAATATTTACAAACATTTGAACATTTTTTATAGGCAAAAAATTACAAAAAGACAAATATAATGTAAGTGTCTGGGCTATGAATAAACCTGGGCAATCAAAGTGAAACACATAATGAAAAAAATGTTCAAATGTTTCTTAAGCTTACGGGACTACACTGCGGGATCATCGGTCCCTAAACTTACAAAGTACTTATAAACTAACTTGTACTAAAGACAACACAAACATCCATGCCCGAGGGAGGATCGAACGCCGTACTGGAAACGGCCTCGCGCATCGGAGCATACCGCCTCAATGCGCTCGGCTACTCCGCCGCGGCACGCACAATGATAACAAGAAATATATGGTGCAAGAATTAAAACGAAACAATATATATAACGCAAATACACGGGCAATCAACCCAATCCCGTTTATGAATTTATTTTCTCTGCACAAGCAATCGCTGGGAATACACTGTTTAACTTTGCGTATGAGTAATGACATACTGGGTGTACACGAAATATTTATGGCTCAGTCGGGATATGAACCTCTTTTTTTAATTACAGACATAGATTCATCTATTCCTTAATAACACTGGAAAGTGAGATATACAGTGAGATACAGATAGCCGCGTTGGAGTAGCCGAGCGGTCTAAAGCGTCTTGTTGCGGAGCGCGCGGTTGCTCGCCGTGGAGGTTCGAGTCCTCCCTGGGGCATGGGTGCGTGTGTTGTCCTTAGGTTAGTTTACCTAGTAATTTGTAAGGTACGGACTGATGACCACGCAGTTTGGTCCGAACATTTTGAGATACAGATAGAGAGAGCGCACAATGGGGATCGATAGTAAGAGCACAATTTAATAAGTAGAGTTCAGTTTAAAACGTAACATTAAAACATAACATGAAGTATATTTATATAAAGAAATAAAAATTGTTACTTTACTCTTCATGGAGAACTCTTAGATTTACATATTTTGTCACGCCTTTTGTACTGCAGTCGCTTGCTTCACTCTTTGCCTGACACTTCAGGAGAGCACAAAAGACACACTTTGATTGGGCGGCGTCCCCTCTTTGGCTGTGGGTGGGCGGCGGCGGTCGCGGCTGCGTGGGCGGCGTCGACGTCGCCCGCGGGTTGCGGAGGTCCTCCTCAAAGGAGGACCTGCTCTCTGCTCTAGGCCGCTCAGCTAACACAGCGCCACGCCACGGACAAAGCGACTGCACGGGCTGTCGCCCGGTACACCACATACTTCAATTCTGCCTCAACGTTCTCTGTGAAACGCGTATCAAATTGTCAAGGCTCTCCTATAATGGGGTATTTTCCTGTGTTAAAAATATGGTTCGAATTATTGTTATTCTGAGTGATTATAACATTCAGACAGCATTTTTGCTCATAATTCTTACAAAACATCTGTTATATTTACGTAATTAGAGCTTAAAAATCATCAAATTTCACGATTAGATCACGTGATCGAAAACGCTCCGTTATTGGCTGAAGTACTGGTGACGTCATAGAACACCTACAGCGAGGCAACTAGAAGTCGGAGCTGTATTATTGGTACGCCTTTCCTCCATTTTGCAGCTTTAAGTTCAGTTTTTTTCGTGATCTAAACGCGTTTACAGTTTTTATGCCACAATGGAAGATGGTTATGTGAAGGCTGACAGCGGAAACCTCCCTAAATTTGATGCACTTATGGTGTCTTCATTCTTTAAAAACAATCCAAATTTTTACGTGCCAGAAATAAGAAACGTGAAAACTGCATTGTAAGTAACGCATACCTACATTTTAAAGCTAATTATTTCGAGAGATATTTTATGCCATTGGAAAGAAGTACCCTGTTTGTAGATGTCAGCATACTTAATCTCAAGTCACCATATTATGCAATAAAGGGTGAAATTTTATCTTCTATCCAAGCGGCCTTGAGTGATTATGTTGGCAACATCAACAACACGATAGAAAATCTTTGTCCAGATGTTCAGACCACATAGAATGACTAGATTAGTGTATCGTACAGACCATGAAGTAAATAAATAATGCAGTTCCTGCTCTATGATTCTTGTGTGTACCCTTGTCCGGTCAGTAAAAGTAACTACCCTCGTAAATCAAAGGTTTCACTACAAAAAATTTGTGCTGTCACGCGATTGGCTAATGGCGACGTCTCATGATTCTCGCTATTCAGCATCTGTTGCCAAAAGTCACAGGAAGCCGCCGGGATAGTAAAATTTAACCCAGTAAAGCTTCAATAAACACATATTTGGGTAACTAATACTTTTAATCGTATTTACACTTGCATATTACGAAAGTTTGAAAGCTAAATAAATCGGCGCATTAAAGACCTCTCCCATATACGTATATTACGATAGGGTAAGTTGTTTTAAAGTAACCTGAAGGGCGTTGTCGATGTATGAAATGGTTGTTTGACTAAGATCTATTGATGATAAAATTGCACTTACTGGAGATAAATAATCAGTGCTATACTTTTATAGTGGGCTGCAACAATATTCATGTTGTTCTTTCCTCAAATATATTAGGAAACGGCTTTAATTACACATAAATCGTAGGCGTGTAACATTATGAAGTTTTACTTCGCAAATGTAAACATCAAGTCATTAACCTATACATAATTGATAATACTACAGTACATTACACCTTTGCAGTAGAAGAGAATGATACTAAACAGTTTAGTTTACCAATGGAATAATATTGTTTACTTACATCAAAATGATCCTCACAGAAATACATACATGAAGTAGCCGCTATTGCATTTGTATCTCTTCGCGCCAGTGTCAACCACTTTTGCGTATCTTCTTATTTTTTGGTACTTGCTAGAACCATTTTTCTGGAGTCTTGACAGATGTATTGGTAAAGTGTGGAACTAAGCAATATTTGTAGGTCATTATGCAAACGTTAACGCCCAAACACGAGGCTTCGGCCCAAATAATATACAGGTATTTGTTTATCTTAGGAGCGCAGCAGCAGAAGCATGTTGTATGACGTCACAGGCATCACGTGACTCAAATGTAGCGTTTTAGCGGGCTTTCAAATTATTTGAATTTCATTTCTTTTTTTTAAAAAAAAGTACTGAAATCCACGAGGTAAAAAAACATGTTCGTACCATAATATGACATAATTAACAATTTAAAACGATTTCCAGAAAACAGTCAAATACCCTATTCAGTGTGTCTCCTTACACGAGGGTCGTCCACAAAGTAAGTTCCGTTTCTATTTGTATCCGTGGCAGTGCTACGATCGCTGTTCCGAGCATACGCGGCAGTTACTCTGACTCAAAAAGACGACTTGTACGCCATTTTCAGATCGCTGCTGCCGACGTGCGCTTTGTTGTGCTTCTTTATAATGTCAGACGTAATAGAAAATGCCGCCGCGTGTGAAATCAGATCTGTGACTCGTTTTCTAAATGCAAGAAAATTAAACGATAGGAATTTTATCGGCAAATCTGCGAGGTTTACGAACAAAATGCTATGAGTGATTCAATGGTTAGAAGTTGGGTCAGACTGTTCAGTGAAGGACGTGATCAAGTGCGCGATGGTTACTGATGAACTGGTTCACACAGTTGAAGATTAAGCATAACCGTAAGTTTGCACTTAGTGCCCTTGCTATGGAATTTTCGCAAATCTCATGATCACTAATTCATGAAATTTCGAAAACTTTTCTAACTTTTGTCACTTTAGATACCCAAATTTCTTATCGAACAATTCATGAAGTTGTTGCTGACAAACTGCAATTTCGAAAAGTATGCTCACGTTGCGTATCCAAAATTCTTACTGAACAACACAAAAAGTAACGGATGGGCAGTGAACTAGTTTTTGACACGCTACAATGAAGAAAGCGATGGTTTTCTTTCTGGGATAGTCAGAGGGATGAAACTTGGGTATCGTACGACTCCTTTGGGGAAAAAAAAGGCAATCAGTGGACTGTTGGCACACATCATTCCTAACGAAGTTTAAGCCTAAGCAAATCTTGACAACTAGAAAAGTCATGTGCACAGTTTTTAGGGACAGAAAAGGCATTTCGCTGATTGATTTCTTACCACGAGGCCAAATAATCAATACACATGGTTACTGCGAGACCATTAAGAAATTGCGCCGCGCAATACAGAACAAGCGCCGAGGATTACTGTCAAAAGGTGTTGTTTTATTCCACGATAGTGCCCGACCCTCACACAGCGAATGTGACCAGGCAACTCTTACGGGAATTTCACTGGGACGTGTTGGATTATCCTCCGTACAGCCCGGACTTCACTCTTAGAGACTTTCATCTCTTCTTACACCTAAAATCTGTCCTTGGTGTGTAGTGTAGTCTATGGGACTTAACTACGGGGTCATCAGTCCCTAAAGTTACAAACTACTTATGAACTACTTACGAACTAGGACGGCACAAATATCCATGCCCGATGGGGGATTCGAACCCCCGACCGTAGTGGCCGTGCAGACCGTGACTGGAACGCCTTAGTCTCCACGGCCACCGCGGCCGACGTCTGTCCTTGGGGGTCAACACTTCAACGGTGATGACGAGCTGAAAGAACACGTTACCACATGGTCGAATACACAGGTGGCAACTTTCTACGAAGAAGGCACACGAAAGCTTGTGCCGCGCTAAGATAAGTGCCTGCAAAATTTCGGAAGCTATGTAGAAAAGAAGTTTAACAGTTGCAAATTTTTCTACGATAAATATTTTTTCTGTATGTTTTCATGTTTGTTTTATATAACGAAACGGAACTTACTTTGGGGACATACCTTCCCTTTCGTATAATGAGACAAAGTTTGTCTCAAGGAACTGAATTATTGTTGATATTTTATATCACGTTTGCCTGAGGGACAAGGGAAGGTTGTTCCCATTAATGTTCTTTTCTGGGGAGCTATTCCAATATAGCGAACGTTGAGGCAGAATTAAAGTATTTGGTGTGGAGGGAGACGTGCTGCAAGACAGTCGGTGTTGTCGCTTTGTCGATAACGCTGTGTTGGCTGAGCGGTCTGAAGCACCTGCCTAGTAAGCAGAAGGTCCAGCGTTCGAATCCCGGCCATAGCACTAATCTCAATTCAATGCCTCTCTTTATATTGAAAACTGTGATTCTCGTCCACATTTATTGTAAAGTATCCTCCGTCATGCACCTCACAAACTAGTATGTCACATTGCCGGTCCTCTTGTTTGTACGTCAGTGTGTACAATGTGGTCGCAATCGGAAAAACGGTATGGCAGCGCATAAAGTGCGTCTATACTTTCAAGTGGCGATGCCCATAGAAGATTAACAATTTCGATTTTTCAGTCGTTACTTTGGATTTTCCTGTTTCCTTCTTTTTTCATAAACCACCAACGTATTAAAGCAAACATAGCAAAAGAAAAAAATCGCACTGACGTGTTTTACGGCCCACTTTAGATTTGTAGTTTTGTAAGTTTTTGCAAACATTTTGGACAAAAATAATAATCTAAATAATAAAAAATTAATTAATAAGAGTGTCTGAACCCCTTATAGGAAAAAAAATTAGGTAGTGGTGGGTTTCGAACCACTGACCTTCATCGTCACAGTCCAACGCATTGCCTACCACACTACGGATAAGAGTTAGAAGTTGCGTTCTTTAATTTCGTACTATTGATGACCGTTGTTAACTGGTGCTAATATGGCATTTGTAGACACTAGATTATCATTTATCGTACAAAGAACGACGTGTTTTTGTTAATTCTTCAGTGCGCTATTGCTTTGAAATGATAACGTGTAAGATACAATAAGAAAATCATCATATACGCAAAGCAAGATGGCGTATGCCAGAGAGAGTTCTGGGCGAGGAATGTCACGTGATTTCTGCGAACGACTGGTTTTCGTTAATTCAATGGTGTCAAAACTCCGTTATTTTTGCAAATATATCTCAAACGATACGATATATGAAAAAAAAAAAAAAAGGAAGGGAACATTGTTGTAGAGAATTTTCTCCTCTACAAATTCGGTTATTCAATTTTCGCGTCAGATGAACGGTTCGTTTGCAATTACAATTAAATTACAAACGGCTTTTTTAGGCATTTCTATTATATTTTTTGTCCGAAAAATTTGAAAAAGGTAGGTTCTGCTCTCTGGCGGCCTACAGTCATATCTAAAATTTGGTGCTGATCGGTTGAACGGTTCGTCTTAAAAACAGGGAGCACGTTACGGGCGGACGGACGGACATACATACATCCCAAAATCGCCGTTATTTTTGCAAATATCCCTGAAACGATACGAGATATGAAAAAAACATAACAGAGCAAAGTTGTAGAGAATTTTCTCCTCTACAAATTCGGTTGTTCAATTTTCGTGTCAGCTGAATGGTGAAGCCGTTATTTTCATTTAAATTTCGAGCTGTCAAAAGACGATCGCAAAGGCCCACTTTTAGTGTTCTACCGTAACCTAAAGTGGGCCAAAATGTAGTGAAATAAGCCATTTCTGAGTTTTAGCGAGACTAACGCAGAGCAGTGGCTTTTGATATACAGCGATTATTTTGAAACTTGGTTTTGCCTCAGTGGCTTTCTGTTACTCTCCCTAATAAGTCAGTAAGTGCAGCCAGGTCAGAGGGGTCCCAGAGTGGGAGCATACTGGCAAGATGTAAGTACACTTTGTTAGTTTTCGTAGTTGTGGAAATCACTTTGTCGTGAAGCAGGCTTTCCCCTCTCTCCGATGTGGCAGCTCAATAACAGAGGCTGTGCATCTGCTGCATGGCCACACTTAGAGAGAATTTTACAAATGGGCAAAACATCTCATCCACTCAAGTCTAAATAGCTGCACTTCGAAAAATTTCGTGACTGTGTGTAACGCTGTCACCACAAAGTTAGAGCTAATTTTAGACTTGATGTAAAACGGTGGGCGAAGTATTTCGTGATTATTTACGAAACCAGATAGCACTGCAGCTACGGCCTGAGGCTCCTTTGATGGCGATGTCACGGGAGACCGGGACGGGCCGCAGCAGCAAGTAGGCCGCGTCCCGCTGGAGGCGAGGCGAAGCGGTGAGGCCCAGTCCTGACGTCACCGCGCAGTTCTGCTTATGCGACTCTGGCCGACTTCTGCCGAACTGTGGCGAGCCCAAGTGTGCGCCAGAGGGGCAGCTGTACAGGGTCCCAAACTGCCGCAGCAGCCGAAAACTCCATCTACAGCATTATATAAATACGCTAACACGAACATCGTGGTACAGATTACTAATTTATTCTTACAAGAAGGCCAATCAAAGTTACATAATTCGGAAGATTGTTTGTCGTAGATTTCACAAATATAAATATTATGTGTGCATTTAGACATTAAAAGTGGTAAAAGGAAGTAGAAATTTTCCTATCCACAGCTTGGATCATTCTACATTCTGCAACAATCAGCTCACTGAATGGCTATTCGACTCGATCAAAGACGCTGTAATGCAGCGCATCTGCAGTATTAAAATAACGTATTAAAATAAGTGAATATCGAAACGTGGAGTGCTCCCAGCTCACTTTCTTGTGCCGTTCAAATGCTTCATTTTCGCAGTGATTAAGAGTGGTTAAAGGAACTTGATGGTTTCGTATGAATGCCGATATAAAGGATGATGCGCCGGGAGAGGCATCTAGCGGTGCTCGGGTGGAACTACGAAGTCGACATGTTGTCAGCTCTGGAATTCTGAATATCGCAGTATCGAAATAAAATTATTTCTTGGCGTTGTATAAATATACGAACACCAAAATGGAAGTTCCATTTCAAATATTAGACTAATGAAAGTTATATAATTCGAAAATGGCATGAGAAGTATATACTTCTGTTTTTATTTGTTATTGTGTCAGGCATTTTCCTTAACACGTAAAATATACCGTTTCATACCTCCCAGTGCCGGTTAAATTTTACCAAATATCCCAGCGGTCTCTTATGATAATGTTGGCAACAGATGCTGAATAGTGAGAATCGTGTGAGTCTGACTTTTTCTCATGGAATCTTCGCTTTACGAGGGCAATTATTTTGTACTGAGCGGACGAGGGTACATACAAGAACCTGTCAACCATAAAGCAGGAACAGGCACATTGACATTACCATCGTCCCACGATGTCGACATTTTATGGCGAGGCTAGCGACCCAACTGTTACTTACAGTTTGGCGTAGTAGTATGAATGATAGCGGAAAGTGATCAGCTGTGTTTAGGACCGTTCACAATTTTGATGTCATACTGCAGACTGCTAACGAAGATACGAGCTTACGGAAGAGGTTCACAGATTTGTGACTGGCTGGAAGACTTCATGAGTAATAGAACGCAGGAGGTGGTTCTCGACGGCGAGTGTGCGTCAGAGACCAGTGTATCGTCAGGCATGCCACAGGGTTGTGTGGTAGGACCGTTATTATTTTCTATCTATATAAATGATCTGATGGAGAGAATAATTTGTAATTTGCGGCTGTTTGCTGATGATGCTGTGGTATATGGAAGGGTGTCGTCTTCAACTGATTGTAATAGCATACAGGATGACTTGGACAAAATTTCTAGTTGGTGCGAAGAATGGCAGCTAGCTCTCAAGGTAGAAACATGTAAGGTGATGCGCATGAGTAGGAAAAACAATCCCATAATGTTCGAATATAGCAGTAGTAGTGAGCTTTTTGATGCTGTCGTGTCGTTCAAATATGTAGGCGTAACATTGCAGAGCGATATGAAATGGAACGAACATGTAAGGATAGTTGCGAGTAAGGCGAACAGCAGACTTCGGTTTATTGGGAGAATTTTTGGGAAGATGTACTTCACCTGTAAAGGAGACCGCGTATAAAACGCTTTCTGCGACCATATCTTGAGTATTGCTCAAGTGTTTGGGACCCGCAGCAGATCAGTTTAAAGGAAGACATAGAAGCAGTTCAGAGGCGAGCAGCTAGGTTTGTTACTGGTAGGTTCGACCAATGCGCGAGTGTCACGGAAACGTTCCGGGTACTAAATTTGGGATCGCTGAAGGAAAGACGGCGGTTTTTTTTTGTTTTTTTTTTTTTGTTTTTTTTTTTTTTTTCGTGAATTTCTGTTGGGGAAATTTAGACGGCCGGAATTTCAAGCTGCGTATAAAAAATCCAAATGTTTGTAGAACTTATGGGACTTAACTACGGGGCCATCAGTCCCCAAGCTTACAAACTACTTATCAACTAGCTTATCCTAAGGACGGCACAAATATCCATGCCCGAGGGGGGTTTCGAGCCCCCGACCGTAGTGGCCGTGCAGACCGTGACTGGAGCGCCGCAGTCCCCTCGGCCACCGCGGCCGGCAACTGAGTATAGTACGATCTTGCTGCCACCTACTTACATTTCGCGTAGTGATCGCTAAGACAAGATAAGAGATATTTGGGCTCGTACGGAGGCATATCGGCATTCTTTTTTTCCTCGTTGTATTTGGGAATGGAATAGGAAAGGAAATGCCTAGTAGTGGTACAGTGTACCCTCCGCCACGCACCTTATGGTGAATTGCGGAGTATGTATGTAGATGTAGACATCTAAAGTTATTTGATTGTTTCCACCTCAAAGGCGCGATGGCGTCTAGTCGACGTATTATTTTGCGTAGTGTCGGGCAGTGACCCTGGCCGGGTGCTTTGACAGGAACTGCACAGCGAGGCCGTCTGGCGTCGAGTAACAGGCGGCGCGTAACGAGGCGCGAGCGTCAAAGGAGGCCGCCCACTGCTGCACCAGCCAAAGGGCTCAGCTCCACCACGACGCGAAAAACTACTCTCCTAGCCCGTTCACACCCAAGTTTAGGTGATTAAGCATTAAGCATGAACATTAATATGGAGAGGTATGTTTAAGATACAAAATACATACGCTAATTCCTTACAAAAAAAGAAATTAAATTTATTTTCAACAAGTTTTTTCCCACACAATTGTCTGTTTTTGGCCTTCACTACAAATTTTTATGATCGGCACCATGTTACTGTAATAAGCCTCTGAAAGAAATGGCATAATAACATCACAGGATCATATAAAATCAACTTCCTGTCACGTATAACAGCTTAACGTGTCAAAAAAGGGATATCAGCACCTTGTCATCAACTGTTCCTTGTCGCCATTGTAAGTGTACTGGCAGTTTGCCGACTGCTGGTGCTACACAGTGTACAAACATGGAACTAAACCACGTTGCGCACGTTACCACAGTCCATACACAATTGTGCGACGCAGGCCTGAACTTCCTAGCACCGACCGTAAGGGGGGGGGGGGGGGGGGGAAGCGAGCAAAACCAGAAACACACAGTTGTGCGTGCAGGGCCTGAAAAGGTTAGTGCATTGTTTCTAACATTGTGCGAGGGTCCAAGATTATCTTGTCATAGATTGACGTATCACACATGAGAAAGGCTGCAACAGGCCCTCCGCAAACACTCGTCTTGTGATCCTTCGTCCGTGTATTACTGTTCTAGAATGAACAGTACTTCAGCTGAAACTTCCTGGCAGATTAAAATTGTGTGCCGGAACTGGAACTCGAACCTGGGCCCTTTGCCTTTCGCGGGGAAGCGCCCTACCGACTGAGCGAAAACTCAGATGCAGAGTGAAAGTTTCATTCTGGAGTACTTTAGCTTGTTGACTTCAGAATTAAAATTTATTTGGCGTATTTAAGTACTCTGCCATATTGAATCTCAGCATGTCGGACAAGTAGAGGCCTTTTAAGTCTGATTTCTCCAGATTCTGTCCTCCAACTCTGATCATCATCTACATACATGTTGTGCAGTCCACCAAGAGGTTGGTGGCAGAGGGTACTCGGTACCATTACTAGTTACTTGCTTTCCTGTTCCAGTCCCATATGGAACAAGGGGAAAACGAATACTTCTATGTTTCCGTGCGAGCCGTAATCTCTCTGATCTTATCTTTGTGGTCTTTACGCGAAATGTAGGTTGGCGGCAATAGAATCATTCTGCAGTCCGCCTCAAATTTCGGCCCTGTAAATTTCTTCAACAGTGCCTCTCGAAAATAACGTCGCCTCCCCTCCAGCGACTCCCAGTTCAGTTCCCGAAGCATTTTGGTAACACTCGCGCATTGGTGGAAGCTACCAGTTACAAACCTCCCGCCCGCCTCTGAACTCAATCATGTTCTCCATTAAACAGATCTGGTGAAGATCCCAATCACTTCAGCAATACTCAATGCTGTCCCCTTTACAGACGAATCACACCTTCGCAAAATTCTCCTTATGAAGTGAAGTGAACCATTTCCCTTCCCCACGATTATCCTTTTATGCTCATTCCATTTCATATCGGTGTGCAGCGTTACGCCTAGATATTTAATTGACGCGACTCTACAAAGCAGCACACTACTAGTGGCGTATTCGAACATTACGGATTCTTTCTCCTCCCATCCGCATCGCCTTCCATTTTTCTACATTTAGAAGTAGCTGCCATTCGTCACACCGCCTAGACATTTGGTGCAAGTAATCGTCCATCGTACTACAGTCATTCGGTGACGACACCCTCTGTTATCAGCAAACAGCCGCAGATTGCAACTCGCTCTATTCGTCAGAAAATAATAGCGGTCCTATCACACTTCTGTGGGGCACCCCTGACGATACCCTAGTCTCTGATGAACACTCGCCATCGACGACAACGTACTGAGTTGCATTACTTAAGTAATTTTGGAGCCACTCACATATTTGGGTACCTATTCCATAAGCTCGTACCTTCGTTAGCAGTCGGTAGTGCAGTGCCGTGTGAAACGTGTAACTTGCCGTACTATTCACGGGGTCGGAACGCATGAGCGGTTTGATATTTTTCCGAAGAAACATTCCTAACTAGCTTGGGATTTGCGGCTGTTCACATGTAGCATACAGGCACGTTTACAGCACTTCGCCCTTTATATATTTGGAATCAACAAATGTTCAAATGTTTGTAAATCTATCGGACCAAACTGCGTGGCCATCAGTCCGTAACTTACAAACTACTTAAACCTAGGTAAACTAACCTAAGGACAACACACACACACACACACACACACACACACACACACACACACACCCATGCCCCAGGGAGGACTCGAACCTCCACGGCGAGCAACCGCGCGCTCCGCAGCGAGACGCTTTAGACCGCTCGGCTACTCCCCCGCGGCTTGGACTAAACGTTTTTAAGCTGATGTTACCTGTGGACGATCTTGGAATTGCCTTCTTTAACGGTTCCTGTTGTCTGAAAGGTCCTGGAAATTACGTTGTGGGACAATGTTTTCTGTTCCGCTTGCAACCTTCCTATGGCTCTCCATGCCATAGCTTCGGGTAAAGTCACGTTGTTGTTGTATTGCACTAGCTGCTCACTAAAATATCTGCACACAACTGCTTGTGTAGTTCGTGTGGTAAACACAAGTCAATGCTAACCTTCTCTGCAGCAACATTTTGTTATTATGAGTATGTCAGTTGCCGTAATGTTGTCTCCATTCCGTAGATCGGACAGACATCGAACCATTTTGGTTCATTCTGCCGATGGCAATACTTCAGAACCTAGATGTCTCGACTGATCACCTAACTGTTTTGACCAGTGTATAAATAAATCCTCTGTCTCTCGCCCCTGCCACGGCAGTTGTGTGTGTCTTACTGTGCTACCATCTCTTCCGGCATTCACAATTAGTGCGCGCACTGTACTCTAACAAGTGACGCTACATTTCTGATTACCGACTCAAGACAACCGTATTTATTATTTTAAGAGATTTAGAATAGCAGGGGACAAAATTCTGCCCAGGGTTTTCTGTGTTCCTAGGTGAGAGTACTTGGTGACACCTACTATGGTCAGAGGAGTGATTACGCTGGTGGCACAGAGAAGAGAGCATGGATTCCTTGGCTTTGTAAGTGTTCCGTGCTAAAAAGTCAGAGAGAGAGACAGAAGAATGTGCTACTTCTGTCATTATTGGAATGTAAGAGAGAGAGACTAATAGAGACTGAACTGAACATATTTTGTAATATGTGTCTGTATAATCATAAGTCGTTGATTAGGGATTGTATTCTGCAGTACAATAAATTAGTACTGTCATTTGTTAATGATTCACCACATTAATTCATTATAAGATTAGTATAATATTGAAAAAGCGTTTTATGCTACTCTCTCGTCCTGAACAACTTTTGATATGAGTGTCTGATGCATGTAAAATCAAGAAAAAGCTTCTTCGTTGAGGAACAGACTAGCTGGGCCTCATTCTCCTAGGAGCAAACCCAATAACAAACATATACCAAGCAAGATATAAGGACCTAATATATTTATTTTGTAGTGTCCTCAGAAGAAGAGATACACGGTCGTAACACTACAGCATGTATTAAAATTCGAGAGGCTTATGGCTGCCAGTAGCCAACCCTGAGGAAAACAAGTGTGTTGTTTTATAGAATGAATGCACTAGTAGGTGTGGGGATGGGTCTCCGGGATTGGGACGGGTCTAGTTGCAGTAAAACAAGGCACTCTGCTGGAATCTGGGCGCACGAAGCGCAGTCCTAGATGTCCCGGTGGTGATGAGATGAGTTTGGGTTTGTGGTTTGAAGAGACCAAACTACTATGTGTATGTATGTTTGTAGAGTCTATGGGACTTAACTACGGGGTCATCAGTCCCTAAACTTACAAACTACTTATGAACTACTTACAACTAAGAACGGCAAAAATATCCATGCCCGAGGGGGGATTCGAACCCCCGACCGTAGTGGCCGTGCAGACCGTGACTGGAGTGCCTCAATCCCCTCGGCCACCGCGGTCGGCAAACTACTATGGTCATGAGTCTCTTTGGGTTAAGGACGGGGAAGTAAATCTGCCGTGCCCTTTGAAAGGAACCATCCCGGAATTTGTCGGAGTGATCTAGGAAACTTACGAAAAACTTAAATTAGCTTGGCCGGAAGTGGATGTGAACCAGCTCGCTGGGTGGCGGTGAGCCGGCCGCCAGGTGGGTGGCTGGCTGTGTGTGGTGTGGTGTGGCGGCCGCCTGAGTGACTGGCCGCTTCCGGGAACCTCGCGGATTGTTTGGAGCGGCGGCGGCGGCAAAAATAGCCGCGTGTAAACGCCAGCCAGCCGCCGGCCGCCACACGCCACACGTGACCCGGTTGCCGACGCTCTGCGAGGCGCTGCCGCTGGAGCACCCCACGCGCTGGACACCGCCAACACGTCCTGCAGCTACAGCTTCTGCTCTACTAACTGCCGCTCACCTCTGCTCTCGGAAGTGGTTTTACAGTCTTCAATTCCACAAATTTTGAACAGAACAGCCTTCAATATCGACGGATTACTCACTGTTGGTGAGCTCTGAATTGTTGTTACTGAAATTTCTCGAAGCACCGTTCAGGTGACTTCGATTGAAGAGTTGAAATTTTGGAAGGTGTATACAAGATGGGTGCCAAGAAAGGTGACTGAAGGTCACGAAAGGCAACGCACTGAAAATTCCCGCCTATTTCTTCAGCGCTATGCCGACGAAAAGAATAGCGTTTTGCATTCAATAGTCACGGGTGATGAAACTGGGGCTTTCCTAGCCGGCCGCAGTGGCTAAGCGGTCTGCGGCGTGTCAGTCACGGTGTGCACGGCCGCTGCGGCCGGGAGTTCGAATCCCCCCCTCGAGCATGGATGTTTGTGCCGTCTTTAGTATAAGCTAGTTCATAAGTAGTTTGTAGGTTTAGGGGACTGATGACACCGTAGTTAAGTCCCATAAGCCCTACAAACTTTTTTTTTTTTTTTTTTGTTGGGAGCTTGCCGCTTATCACCCGAGACGAAACAACAATCTCGTTGGTGGCGGCATTCCGGTTCACTCAAGCTGCGAAAGTTCAAGAGAGCGGAGTCTGGCGGTAAAGTCATGACAACTGTGTTTTCGGATCGAAAGGGGTTATTGTTAATTGACTTTATGCATCCTGGGACAACAAGCAATGACGACAACTATTGTCAGACATTAACAAAACTCAGACAGGAAATTCAGAACCGAAGAAGAGGAATGTTTGTAACGCACTGAATTCCGGTATCCCTAAAAGACACGTGGCAAAGCCACAGAATCTTGTCAGGCCAGTCCTCAGACGAAGGAAAAGTCATTAAAAAAATTCAAATTTAATTGCAAATTCTGAATCCTGATGAAATGCCGAGTTCATTGATTACACCCTCGGACCGGTTACTTATTTAATAAATAATCATTAAAATTTCATCGCACGATTATAGGAAAAAAAACTAATTTTCCCAGGCCCACAGACACTACCGACGTATTGTCTGCATAGAGGAGCATCCGTTGATGGGAGCAGCATAATTTTGCCACTGTGCGTTTAATTATTACAGTAATTGGCCAAGATAAGGCAATCTTGTTTAGTTTCCCTTCGGCCGTTATTTCAAACCGCCGCTGCAGCACGTGGTAGCGGAGGGAGACGAGTTTTCACGTTTTTGGAATCCGCACCAGTTCAGGCCACCCAACGTGACGGTTGGAACTCGGCCACTGCCGGCGGCCAGGAGATACGTAACGGCGAGTCCTCCTCCTCTGTTGGGTTGGCTACAGGGACCTTTTCGCCAACCGCGGAGGTGCACATGAATGCATTGTTCACTTCTTTAAATGCCTGGATACTAGCTCCCGATCTCATTCTGTTGCAGTTCCTGGAGGTATCGACATCGGCATATCAGCGTGCGGCAGTTACCGTCGTTTAGTGACACTAGTGCTTCCCATACCTTAGGGAGCGAGCAGCCTGTCCTAGACTTCCGCGCCGGACTCGATACGATCACTGATACAACATAGTTGGCATCTCCCGTGCTCGCGATCACCTTACTTCTGCATTTGCTCCGTCTACTCGGGAGCTGCTATTCCGGTACGTAGTGTGTTCGATGCCTAGGTCCGACCCCTGTTCTTGTGATCGTGCGCGAAATCGTGGCTAGTTTCTTACCTGTCGTATTAAACTCTAAGGACTGGTTCTCATTTACATTCTTACTCTTCTATGTATTTTGCATCTTGGCCTACAGCGAGTCTATTCCACGCCCAGTGGCTGCATTCAGTGTGTGAGGGTTTATGGAAACTTGTTACAGGACTACCTCGCCTCTATGTGCTTTGTTGTTAATGTATATTTCGTCTGGCTATCCCGACTTTCATTGTCTGTGGCTTCCCTTACTGACCCTTTTTGTAAACCTTTTACCAGGCGCTGAAACCTCTGCTGTAAGAGACGAAGTCCCATCGCTCGGGACAGAAGATCTGCAGGTGAGTTGCCTGCCAGGAAACAATGATAGTCGGAGACTATTTGAAGGGTAATTTTCCCATCTTTCCTTTATTCAGCCACAGCTGCATGTTGACCAAGGCCATCAGCCTTCTCCACGAAAACGCTCGTCCCCACTCTGCCCGTCAAACTGTGGATCTGCTGCATCAGTTTCGATGGGACATTATCACCCAATCACCATGCAGTCCGGACTTAGGTCAAGTGACCACCACTTTTTCCCCCAAGTTGAAAGGACACTTGACTGGAAAGCGCTTTAGTGACGACGTTGAGGTGAAAGATGAAATGCCACGCTTCTTCAAGAGCACGGCGGGCGGCTGGTATGACAGGGGCATACAAAAACTGCTATAGCGTTTACAAAAATCCGTCGATCGAAATGGCGATTATGTGGAAAGGTAGACATATGTTCAAACTTGAAAAGTATGTACCATCCGTGGCCAGTAAACGTTAAAGTTTTAAGAGATTCGAGACCTTACTTTTGGGATTACCCTTGCACATCCGCCACATGTCTCGCGGCATAGCCGGTCCACTAGATGTCAGTAACGCACGTGTCAGCTTCCCACGCTACTGGTGTCTAGCAGACCGTCAGTTGTCGTTATCTGTGCGCGCGGCAGTGACAAACAAAACAAATGTTAAGACAGTCGACACCCGGTACAGCTTGTGGAATCTGCCAGCAAAGCCTCCTGTGCAATCGATCGCAGAACGGCTGTCACACGATGATTGATGGCAGTAGCGTCCCCAAAACGTCCCCCTTTCATGGCCGCCTATAAGGACAGGAAAAAGTCCGCAGGGACCACATCAGGGCAGTACGGATGAGTTAGACATTTGTTACCATTTTCTGCTCCAGGAATGGGCGCACACGAATCTCGCAGTGTGCAGGGACCTTCTCACAGAGCAGCATTCATTTTACGGGCCTTTGCAACTCTGAACGTACCCGACGGATATGCAGTAGCAGTCGGTTCAAAACAGACTGGCAAAATCAGCATTAGCATTAACGGTTTCGCTTGCAGGAACAAAAAAATGTACATATGTTTGTAAAGCTATGGAACAAAACTGCTGTGGTCTTATCCCTTGACTTACCAACTACGTACACAAAATTTTGCTAAAAACAAAAACAAAAAACAAAAAAAAAAAAAAACACACACACACACACACACACACACACACACACACACACAGAGAGAGAGAGAGAGAGAGAGAGAGAGAGAGAGAGAGAGAGAGAGAGAGAGAGAGAACTCGACCTCCGACAGGAAGTAGACTTGCAAGGCACCTTAGAACCCACGGCCAATTCCGCTCGGCCTTGCTTGTTGCCGTTGTGTTGGAAGAAGGCGATCAACATTATTTTCACTTATGATATTTGCAGACGGCCTGTTTTGGTCACGGGAAGATGATGAACACGGTGACATGCATTGTCGTTTGATTGCGGGTCGCATCTCCCGCAGCGACGGTGTTGCTCCACTGCGCTGTGACACTTCGTCTCATACTGACTTCTTTCACCTGGTCGCAGTCTGTTCACACTGCGCGTCACATGCAGTGCATTCCGTGTATAGAGATTCTCCTCAAGTCTCTTAAGACCCGGCCACATCCAGCATACATTGGCAAAGTTGCCGCTCAGATATCGCACCATTTACCAAAAATTTTAGATACACAACGTAGAATTTGAAACTTCCTGGCAGATTAAAATTGTGTGCCGGAACTGGGACTCGAACCTGGGACCTTTGCCTTTCGCGGGCAAAGGCAAAGGTCCCAGATTCGAGTCCCGGTTCCGGCACACAATTTTAATCTGCCAGCTAGTTTCATATCAGCGCACACTCCCCGCAGACTGAAAGTTTCATTCTGGAGACACATTAACTTATTTACACTAAAATACTCATTTTGAAAAATCTCACGATCCCTTAGCAGGGGGATAGTGGCATTAAGGAACGCCAAAATCGCCTCACGTAATTAATGGATATCCCCAATGACGAGCTAACGGGACGGACGATAGGGTTGCTACAGCCGTAGTGCGGGACTTGTACGAATTTGTGGCCTAAGGGAGACGAGGCGCGTAGCCAAGTGTTCAGGGCGAAGTAGGAGCCGGCCGCGGTGGCCGAGGGGACTGAGGCGCTCCATTCACGGTCTGCACGGCCACTACGGTCGGTGTTCGAATCCCCCCTCGGGCATGGATATTTGTGCCGTCCTTAGTCTTAACTAGTTCGTAAGTAGTTTGTAAGCTTAGGGATTGATGACCCCGTAGTTAAGTCCCATATGTTCTACAAAGAATTGAATATTTTGCGAAGTAGGAGACCCGGGATCAAATCCCTGTGCGGCTGAAATTTTCACTTGTCGTTGTATCTAAGTCACTCTTTTCCCCCCTTCCATTCTCTTATCACGTGTCCAAATTTTGGAAACGAGAATGAAACTGCAAATTTAAACTTATCTTTAATCGAGCATTAATAGATATGTCCACATATTACATCGCACTTATGTTATAGTGGGGATAACCAATAACGATTTGACAGGCAGTTAATTATGAAGCACTCAAATGAGAATATATTTCTTGAAACGAAATTCAGACGAAAAAGATTTCGTATAGGGTTCAGAAATTACTACAACCAGTCGCCTTTTTTCTTCTCAATGAAGCTATTTATTTGACCAAGATTTCATGTCGAAGAAAAACCGCTAAACTAAACAATGTTTTTCTTACTTTTGTACTAACAATATAATGGTATGCAATCAGATTTTGTGTGTGTGTGTGTGTGTGTGTGTGTGTGTGTGTTTGTGTGTGTGTGGAGGTCGGGAGGGGCTTCTTTCCATGCATGCATGCATACATACATACATGATACTCTTATTCACTACATGTTTCCATCAACTTGTTTGTCTAATTGCGGAAAGCTTTTTCACAGTCGATCTACGTGAGTGACGCTAGTGTATAAGAAACAACATCGAACCGCATCTGTTGTCAAATTTTTGCAGGAAGTGGAAATTCTTTTTGGAAGCTCTGTTCTTAAAGCATTTTCTTCCCACTTTGCTGGTTTTTCTCCTTTTGTTGTAAAAGTGAAATGGAACTGGCGTCTTTTGTCTGAGAATTTTGAAAGCCATAAGAAAGACTCGGGTTGTTAATTCGCCTCAAGTTACTTGCCCGAAATTAAGCGCGGCGCCTCTTCTCGTGAGAGAGGTCGCTCTTAAACAAAAGTTGGCAGGGCGGAGGAGACCCTGTTTAACTTGTGCCGATGCCTGCTAATACTTGTCCAAATTAAAAAACTTCGCGAGTCGCGGGTCCCACTGAGGGGGAAGTCCCACTCACGGGACCGTCTGGTTTGCCTTGCGAGACAGCGGCCGGCCTGTGTCGTCCTGAACTACCTGGCAAAGCTTTTACTGCTAACCTTGTAGTCACCGAGGAAGGGACTCCAGGGCTCCAACATACTCTAAATATTTAGCTCTTTGAAATAGTTTTTATCTTCCGGGCTTTTTAAATTATCAAACTGTGCCCACTAAAAGCTAGCAGTACTGAATTTTTTAAAGTAAATGTCTGTATATACAAGGCATTGTCCTGATTGGCTGGGTGACGCATCACCACCCGATCAAAACCAGTGACGATAGGAACTTTTAAATTTCCACAGGGTGTTGATCTTATACTCCTAGACGTTTAAGAAAGATATTCCGCGATATTCCATCGCTAACAGGGTGAAATAGGAGACGAAAGGCTTTTTAAAAAGGTGTCGCTAATAAGACAATTTTGAAGGTAGAACAACGAAAATTGTCATTTTAATTCTTGGTTGGCATTTAAAAAATAAGTCTCTTGGCATTTTTAGGAAATTAAAAAAAAAAATGTTCCAATATTTGTAAAGGTATGGGACCAAACTGCAGTGGTCATAGTCTCTAGACATACCGAGTGATCAAAATGTCAGTATAAATTTGAAAACTTAATAAATCACAGAATAAAGTAGATAGAGAGGTAAAAATTCAGATCGCGCTTCATCTAATCAGAAAAGCAATAATTAGCATAACAAATTAGGACAAAGCAAAGATGATATTTTTACAGGATATGCTCTGTATGTTCACCATCATTCCTCAACAATAGCTGTAGTTGAGGAATAATGCCGGCCGCGGTGGCCGAGGGGACTGAGGCGCACCAGATACGGTCTGCACGGCCACTACGGTCGGGGGTTCGAATCCTCCGTCGGGCGTGGATATTTGTGCCGTCCTTAGTATAAGTTAGTTGATAAGTAGTTTGTAAGTTTAGGGACTGATGACCCCGTAGTTAAGTCCCATGAGCTTAATAGACATTTGAACATTTGAGGAATAATGTTGTGAACAGCACTGTAAAGCATGTCCGGAGTTATGGTGAGGCATTGGCGTCGGATGTTGGTTTTTAGCATCCCTAGAGATGTCGGTCGATCACGATACACTTGCGACTTCAGGTAACCCAAAAGCCAATAATCGCACGGACTGAGGTCTGGGGACCTGGGAGGCCAAGCATGACGCAAGTGGCAGCTGAGCACACGGTCGTCACCAAACGACGCGCGCAAGAGATCTTTCACGCGTCTAGCTGGAGTGGAGCGCCAGCCTGCATAAAAATCGTACGTTCCAGCAGGTGTTTATCAGCCAGGCTGGGGATAATGCGATTCTGTAACATATCGGTCTACCTTTCACCCGTCACGGTAGCAGTTACTGAACGAGAATCACGCAGTTCCTCGAAGAAAAAAGACCCGATAACGGTAGTTGTAGTAAATCCAACCCATACTGTGACTTTCTCGTCGTGCAATGGAGTTTCCACGACAGTTCTAGGATGTTCGGTAGCCCAAATTCTGAAGTTGTGAGCGTTGACAGACCCTCGGAGCGTGAAATCAGCTTCGTAGATCTACAACACGTTACTCAACAATCGTCATCTTCCGCCATCTTTTGAAACGCCCACAACGCAAATGCCCTCCGCTTCACAAAATCGACAGGTAACAAACAGTTCCTGATGCCGATGGATTTTGTGAGGATAGCATCGGAAGGTACGCCTAAGTGCCAACCAAACAGTAGTGTATGGAATGCCGGTGCGACGTGTGACTGCACGAGCGCTGACTTCCCCGTGCATAGACGAACCCGCTACAGTCTCCATTTCTTCCTGAACTGCCTCAGCAGCATTACGTCTTGTGCTCGGTCGGCCAGTACGGGTATATCGTCTAAACAACCTGTGCCTTCGAACTAAATCATTCTCGCCACAGCTGCATTTGTCAACGGACCTTTACCCGTTCGAATCCCCTTCTTACGGCGATAGGATCGTAACGCTGAACTAGTACATTTCCCATTCTGATAATACAGCTTCACTAAAAGCGCCTTTTCAGGTAACGTCAACATGGTGCAACTGCTAGTGCATCTGATTCTCTCTCTCTCTCTCTCTCTCTCTCTCCCTCTCTCTCATTGCAGCTCCTTTTATACACGACTAGCTGAAAACCTGGTGTTGCCCGGGTATTTATCTCTTTATTCATGCCATTTTTCAGGTATATATTCATTTGTATAAGGGCTGTATGTCTGTGAAATTTCTTGGAAATAAAATTAGTAGTAAAGAAGAAATAGATTAAAACTTGGTCCTTGATGGGGCGGTTTTCCATGAACGCTATTTTTTATGTGCTCATATAGAATGGACTACTTGTGGTACTGTAATACAATTTAGAAGGTACATTCGACTGTATATGTGTATCCTGTCTGTAAAATGTCCTGCGGCTATTATTTGTATTGTACAAATTATAAATTTTAACGTCCTACCGAGAGCCGTAGTTTTACTCCATAAACAGCGGAAAAGTAGTAAGCGAACAACTTTTTTCCTTTCATCATTTACTATGGTTGCCAGCGAGAAAAAGTTTAATAAAGGTTTGAAATTATGTTTAAAGTTTGTTGCAAGTCGCTAAGTACTGTTATTCTCGTACAGTGTATTTCTAAAGTGTCGCCGCATTATATGGCATTTTATGCGATTTCTATTGGTTATGACGTAATATCTTTTGAACCATGTGCCGTATGTGATTCTTAACTATGTAGCAATTGTTATCTCACTACATTATTCCGTGATTTATTAAGTTTTCAAATTTATACTGACTTTTTAATCACACGGTATAGAGACTGTCTTTGCCTCCTTTTTTTGGGGGTAGGGGGGGTGGAGGAGGGGTTACATACTAACAGCTGCATGTCATTATTCAATAAAAATGGAAGAAATGTCATAAGGCATATGTACTGCCACCTTTAAAAATATTTACTGTACCTCCTGAAACACGGGGTATGGCTTTCCGTTCGCCATGTTGTACATTGTCTGTGAGACGTATTGATCTTGGAAGCCCGACTTGTTGATGGGAAACATGACGAGCGTTGCCTTCCGCGAGCGGGATACGTGGCGGCGTGGTATTGGTGGTGGTAGCAGAGGGCAGTGTGGAGCAGCTGCAGCGGCGATGCGGGCTGCCATGGCGGACGCGACGGCGCGTGCGGCTTCCACTGGAGGCAGGTTATCACCGCCTGCTGCCAAAATGTGAAGGCGAGGGACGGTGGTGTGTTGCTCGTCCGCTTCTCACCTCTGAACGTCTGAACGCACAACACCAGACGTGGCCGGCCGCGGTAGCAGAGCGGTCTGCGGCGTGTCAGTCACGTTCTGCACGGTCGCTGCGGTCGGGGGTTCGAATCCCCCCTCGGGCATGGATATTTGTGCTGTCTGTAGTATAAGCTAGTTCACAAGTAGTTTTTAAGTTTAGGGACTGATGACCCGCCGGCCGCGATGGCCGAGGGGACTGAGGCGCTTCAGTCACAGTCTGCACGGCCACTACGGTCGGGGGTTCGAATCCCCCCTCGGGCATGGATATTTGTGCCGTCCTAGTTCGTAGCTAGTTCATAAATAGTTTGTAAGCTTAGGGACTGATGACCTCGTAGTTAAGTACCATAAGTTCTACAAACATTTGAACATTTTGACTGATGACCCCGTAGTTAAGTCCCATAAGCTCTACAAACATTTGAACGTTTTGAACACCAGAATTCTGGGGCGTACAACGCTCCGGGGCCACTACTGGCCAGTCCCCGTCCAAATAAATAGCGATAAACGAAATTCAGTAAGCAACTCCAGCAGCAAATTCGAGCTCCTTGCAAACGGTGCCCACGTTAACATGACACCAAGAAAGTATAGGAAAACGGCTAGTTGTCTGTAATTCGATAGACGCTCGTGGCACAAAGAAGCAAACAAATGAACAATATTATTACTGTGTTGCTACAGTGAGCAAGGTAGCACAGAGCACAATGTCACAGTAGTTACGAGAAGCACGAAACGGTCACAACGGCAGGTTGTTTTTTTTTTTTTTTTTAACACGAAACAGCATTAAAATTGTCGGTAATTAGTAGACTTCACTGCTAAATTGTGCTCAAATTATAAAAATGTTCAAAAGTTTGTAGAGGTTATTGGACTTAACTACGGGGTCATCAGTCCCTAAAATTACAAACTACTTATGAACTAGATGATACTAAGGACGGCATAAATATCCATGCCCGAGGGGTGATTCAAAACCCCCGACCGTAGTGGCCGTTCAGACCGTGACTAGAGCGCCGCCACCGCGGCCGGCCTCAAATTATATTGCATGTGGTTTGTAAATTGAGTTATAAATGGAAGGTCTAATTTTCCACTGAGGGTGATTATTTTCGTTTTTGAGGAAGATCCAAAGGAATGCTTATCCATTTTTTCTTACTAATTTTGTTATGCCACGAACGACAATAAGACTTCGACACCGACAACATTAACGACACGATGTAGAAAAGCCCGCCTTGCGGAAAGTTGTCGTTAAGATTCCGATGCTGGCAGACAACTGGAGTGGCAACTGACCGCGGGCAAGCAGTGTGAGTGATAGGAAAAGGCGACAGGCGATAGAATACCGTACCACACTTGGAGAAACAGACCAGCATTTGCACATGAATGTCTCAAGCTTTCTCATTGTGTAAATCAGAATAAGCGCCCATCTGACGACAGAGCGCCGGCCGCGGTGGCCGGGGGGACTGAGGCGCGCCAATCACGGTCTGCAGGGCCACTACGGTCGGGGGTTCGAATCCCCCCTCGGGCATGGATATTTGTGCCGTCCTAGTTCGTAAGTAGTTCATAAGTAGTTTGTAAGTTTAGGGACTGCTGAGCCCGTAGTTAGGTCCCATAAGCTATACAAACATTTGATTTTTTGACGACAGAGCCCAGCACTGGAGAAAGCGCAAGTGAGCTAGGGATTAGCGGGCCTTGACCAGGGATCAGTATAAATCGGTCTACTAGTTGGACGAATCGTGGTTTATTTATTTTTTCTACTTATAGTCATTACCTCTTCTCAGAGAGTGTCGTCGTAGACTGCCAAAGTTTTGTTGAAAGACGAACCTGTCATAGAAATTGTGATAGGTGCGTTATGCCAGTGTGAGGACGGCTGGGTGGCACGTGGCGGCGGCTAACTGGGTCAGTGATACAGTGGAGCGCTTTGCTGGCAGGCAGGCGGCGGAATATCCCCTCTGTATGGGGCGCGCTAATGAATTGGTGACGGCTTCATCAGCGCCACGGCCGCCCTGCCCTGCCCTGATCCCATCCGATCCGATCAGATTCCAGCCCAGCCCAGCCTGTCCCATCCGAGCCGATGATTCTCTGTGGCGCCAACCCGACTACCGCTCGCCTTCGCCCCAACGTGGGCGCTGGAAACAATACACACATCAAAATAATTATGGGATATCATACTATACATACGGTAACGTGTTTTATTCAGATTTTCGTTACATTGTAATTTGTGCGCGATACAGTGCGATAATATGCGGTCTCAACTCTCACGTGATGTTCACTTACAAGGGGAATACCAAGTATGGTACCAATGGAATTTGATGGGTCGCAGGTACGTTGTGAGGGAATTCCTCCAGACCATCAAGCTAAAAGGATTTATTCCAATGGGCCCTTATTTCTAAGAAAATCGAGATCAAATTCGCAGCAAATTACCACGCGTAACGTGTCTACTGATAGATGGCGGTTACCGCTCAGCCGGCCGCGGTGGCCGAGGTGACTGAGGCGCTCCAGTCACGGTCAGCACGGCCACTACGGTCGGGGGTTCGAATCCCCCCTCGGGCATGGATATTTGTGCCGTCCTTAGTCTTAGCTAGTTCATAAGTAGTTTGTAAGCTTAGGGACTGATGACCCCGTAGTTAAGTCCCATAAGTTGTACAAACATTTGAACATTTTTGGTTACCGCTCAGCGAGACAGCGTGGTGTGATTGGCAAGGTGCTAGGCTCCCATGCAGGAGACCCGGGTTCGATACCTAGCGGCAGAACAATTTTTAAAAATTGTAATTGCTACTTTTTTATATTTCAAAAGAAATTACAAAATAATTAAGCAAAGATAAAGATATAAAGAAAGAAAAACAAAAATAATGAAAAGTCAAACGATGAAAAAAAACAAGGAAAAAAAAATAAAAGATCTTCCCATTCGGGTAATTTATTTTTCACTTTTCTTCATTTCTCTTCTTTTATTGTGCATAATTATATGCCTTTATACCCACTCCGATGTTACAGCTTGAGTAAACAGTCAGGTTAATAGCAAATATCACAGTAGCAACTGATTATTTTACTTACTGAGCAGTGTTTTTTACTCACTGTCGCCATCGTCACTATCTTTAACACCTGTACAAAATTCTGGGTGATAACTGTCATAGAAACATCGAAAACACAGATCATTGTAGCACTACGCACATCTAATAAATGCTGTCGCTTTACTCGCGCAAGGTGTTTTCATCACCGATACTGGAAAACACTGGTCGTTCACATTCAAAAACAATGTTCGGTCGCAGCATAATAGTCCACTGGGACGCGTCAGGTGGGTACCCACGTCACAGGAGGAGATAAAAACAGCACGGTCAAGAACTGTAAACATCGGTATTAAACGTTGCCCAAATACTATAAGTATTAACAAAAGACTGTTTACTGATTTCGAAATATGCTTCAGTTGCCTTAAAAGTGTGCTCCGAAAAAAGAAAATCGTTAAAATAATCGTCGCGCAATACATAACATATCGAACGAATGTTACGTGCTTTTATCCTGACCATTTACTGCAAACGTTTGCATAAGAATGGTTATAAAAATACATAATTATGCACAATCATCGGACAGGTGTGAAAAGTAATTGACCCACGTCGGACTTCAACCCAGGTCTCCTGCATGGGAGCCTCGCACCTTGCCGATTACACCTCGCTGTCTCGCTGAGCGGTAACCGCCATGTGTAAGTAGACACGTTACGCGTGGTAATTTGCTGCGAATTTGATCTCGATTTTCTTAGACATCACGGCCCATTGGAACAAATCCTTTTAGCTTGTTAGTCTGGAGGAATTCCCTCACAACATACCTACGACCCATCAAATTCAGTTGGTACCATACTTGTTTCCCTTGTTAGACCTAGGCACCATGGGGATACCATAATAGTGAAAAAGTCATTCTCGTTCCTTCTGATATGGTGTGAGATCAACTCGAACAGCCAGTACAGTTACACACCTGCGTGGTATGAACAGTATGGGGTTATCAGTCAGCTCCTTAGCGTTATTCGGATCTACAACAGTTGTGGGAGGTGCCGGTCTGGCTGCAGTATCTGACAAGTGCATGCCAACATGCTCAAACGGTTAACAAGCTGGCCACCTCATTCATTCGATTCCCTCAGCTGTAACCATATTGTCCACCAGTGCACTCTGAGGGGTCGAGCGTTATCGCCGGCCAGAAGGAACCCATCTCCTATGGCACCAGCGTAGGGCGCAAGAAGCAGTCGAGGGATCTGGTCTCTCTACCTCTGAGCACTCCCCAGACAAATCCCAATTCTCAACAACATAGAGGTCCGTACCCCCGCCAGTGGTGACTCCTGCCCGCACTATTCGTCCACCACAATGATATGGTGATGTTTCCTGCACTTAAGGAGTTCCACGGTCTCTCTAGATGAACGAACGACGATTGTCTGGCTTAAAATAAAATCTAGACTAATCTTTGAACAGAAACCGACGCCATAAACGGTGTCGTGGTTTTAATGCGACAAACACCATATGCCTCCGGCCGAAGAGGCCACATTCCTGAAGGTGACATTACGCGTCCTGTTGCTCCATGTAGGGTGTGTTCCAGCTGAGTCTTTTCTTTTTTTTTCAAATTATTTCCGAATCATATACCGCCAAAATATTTCGCTAACAAACTGCGATTTGTTATCTAGTCGGAACCAGCATTAATATTCAATTTAATTTGTTTACATTGGATCTTCAACGTTGTTCCATTCAAGCAGCATTTTCTGCAAGACGGGCCCAGACCCACAGGAAGCGCTCTACATGATGCAATGACGTCGTGAGGAGAACTCGAATCACCTCACGACACCCTACGAGTACCAACAAACGAAAATAGCATCCTTTAGTATCTTAACTAACAAGTTATATTTAAGCCGAACGTGACTAAAAATTACAAATTCACAGATTATATGACATCAACTGCGAATGGACAAAGCTGAAAATGTGTACCCAGCCAGGATTCGAAGCCGGGTCTCCCGCATTCTAGGCAGTTGCCCAGACCACTGCACCACTGGGGGGGACAGTGATCATCGAACCTGGAGGACTACCTAAGTACGCCTCCCGTCAGGTACAAATTCCCAGCTTCACCCTGCCCACAGTCGATTTCGGCAGCCGAAATTCATCGAGGGTTCGCAAATGTGTTCAAGAGAGGGCCATTATTTTGAACATCTACTGTAAACAAAGGTAAGCTTACGTTACTCAGATAGCAATGTTTTATAGACTGAGTTAGTGTATGATCCCACTGCACAATAGAGTCCGAGAATCCGGCGCTGCCGTGGCCGGCGGATGCGGTGGCGGCGGCCGGGAGCCGTACCGCGCGATCCGCGGACGCGTGGCAGGCGTCTTTCGTGAGACTCTATGGCCTGAAATTCTGTAGGTAGATGAATAAAAGGATAAGTTTAAACACATAATGATTTCATTACCCACTTCAAAAAACTTTCAGCACACAGCATCACATCACACTTTGCAAATTATTTCCAGGAACCAATGCGTTAAGTATTAGAACTTTTAATGAATTCGAGTATCGCCGGCTTAAAAATACGTTGAATATACAGTTGAAAATATTACTAGTAACTTTGTACTTATCTGTATCGTAATAGATTGTAAGGCGAGTGAACTGAACTAATGCAATAGCCTCAAGCTTCAGTTTATGCATACGTAGTAAGGGTATTCTGTTACTAAAAGTTTTTGCTTAAAGATTTGCAATGAACACTGCCTACAGGTTGATTCTGCATCTTAATGTGCTGTTTAATATCGGTATCTTAAGTTTCAATGGTTAAAAGTAATCGACACAGAGTAAATTCTACTTTCGCTACACTGTATTTACACTCAAATAAGGAAACGGTTCTTTCGGAGTTTTACAAAAGGCACACTTTATTTTCCCCACTTAATGCTCAAGAGCTTACCTGACACGAAGCGAAGCATGGCATGTCTAGTATTAAAACTGCCACCTAGTTCTGACGTAATTGTCAGGACAAAGAGCGTCTACTGCAGCTGCGGCCAGCCTATACAATACATGTTAAAATTGCGTAGCTAATTAAATCCGTTACTTTCACTGCACACCAAAAGTGATGGTGAACGTTTCTATAACAGGCTCACGTCAGTCTTTGTTACTTGCGTCGTCGTGTGTGCAGTACAAAATAAAAAATAAATAAAAGTAAAAGCTGCAGGCACAGAGGTGAGACTGTGTTAAATCCATTCTGCACACCTCTCCACAGACGACAAATAAAATGACGCTGCTAATAGCGTTATACAAATTACGAAGAATTCAAGCGTAAATGGAAACGTGAGTGACATTAACAGCTGTAGTAGTGATTGTGCTTCTCTAACCTTTAGAGTATCTATAGCTGCAAGGGAGTATTAAAATACTGAGAGCGAAACTAAATCGTAAATTTAACAAAGAATTTTTTTTAATAAAAGATCTGGGCAACGATATAAAGACGGGGCAGTTGTCGTCTCATTAAACATTTTGCAAAACAACGGGAAATAAAAAAAAAAAGTTTGTCAAAAGCGGACGTTTGTTCATCCACGTTACGCGTCTGTAAATGAGGATCATTTAAGGCAGGCGTATCCTATCTTTTTAACGAAAGAATCACAATTACTCCTCATCTAAGCTCCAAAGGCTGAAAGCGTATTACTTTGTGATTCGGTAAATTTGTGAATCTGATAACTGATTGCATGTGATCTGTCAAGACATGAAAACCTCGCTTATTATCAGCAGATAACCGGCGATTAAGAGCACAACCACCCTTCTACCCGCAAAGTAACAAATATTGCGGATATATCCGCACCCGCACAGGCGTCTATCCATGGTATCCTAAGTACAGGGGAAATATCACCATTAACAGATTCAGAGGTGGCTACTGACTTCCAGAAAAACTAAACATTTGTGTGATGGCCGCAGTTACTACACAGTCGAAGACTAATATGATATCCTATAGTCTTACTGTGAAGTGTGCAGAATAAAAGAACGAAAATAGTACATATCTCAGGATTTTCGATTACTTTCACTCATTTTATTTTGAACTATCAGACTGTAATTTATTTATAAATTCACATGTTTGTAAATCTATCGGACCAAACTGCGTGGTCATCAGTCCGTAGCTTACAAACTACTAAGTAAACTACCATAAGGACAACACACACACACACACACAACCATGCCCCAGGGAGGGCTCGAACTTCCGACGGCGAGCAACCACGCGCTTCGCAGAATTTATAAATTCATCAGACTTTGTGAAAAAAATCTTAACCATCAACCTTGTCACCTGATTTCAGTGTTGGTCGTACAAGTTACGATGTATCGAACAAGTTAGAATTTTTATTTTTTAGGATAACTTATTTCCATAATATGATACAGATTATCTTCAGAGACGACGAGTGAATGGCAGAAGACATAAGTACGGCCACTGCTTCTTCCATCTGTTCTCCGCTCATCACTCATTAAGAGACAGGGCCTGAAGATGATCTGTATGCTACGATGGGAACCGCTTATCATAAGAAATAATACACTAGTCGATCGAGACTGATTATTTTTCTGATAATTGCACAGATCCTTGAACTTTCCACTAATGTTAAAAATGATTACACCTGATATTTTCATTAGTTTGTTAACACTGTGAAGAAACGTAACTTTGAATAACGTAATGTTGAGTGAGTTTATATTCATTGAAAGAACTTGTATAAATATTAATATTACTGTGTTCTGCGTGTAAAGTAACTACCATTTATTAACTTATTTTTTATATTTTTACGAGGTACGTCGAGAAAGTAAGTTCCGTTTGGTTATATAAAACAAACGTGTACAGATGCAGAAAAAATATTTATTGTAGAAAAATCTACAACTGTTAAACTACTTTTCTACATAGCTGCCGAAATTTTGTAGGCACTTGTCATAGCGTCGCACAAGTTTCTGTATGCCTTCTTCGTAGAAGGTTTCCGCCTGTGTATTCAGCCATGTGGTAGCATGTTCATTCAGCTCGTCATCGTTGAAGTGTTGACAGGAGAAATTTTAGGTGTAAGAAGAGGATTTCCATCAAAAGGTGGAGTTCGTTTCCACGATAGTGCCCGACCTCATGTGGCGAATGTGACCAAACAACTTTTACGGGAATTTCACTGGGACGTTTGATCATCATCCGTACAGCCCGGGCCTCGCTCCTAGCCACTTTCACCTCTTCTTACACCTAAAAATCTGTCCTTGGTGGTCAACATTTCAACGATGATGACGAGCTGAAAGAACATGCTACCAAATGGATGAATACACAGGCGGCAACCTTCTATGAAGAAGGCATACAGAAACTTGTGCCACGCTATAACAAGTGCCTACAAAATTTCGGCAACTATGTAGAAAAGTAGTTTAACAGTTGTAGATTTTTGTACAATAAATATTTTTTCTGAAACTTCCTGGCAGATTAAAATTGTGTGCCGGAACCGGGACTCGAACCTGGGACCTTTGCCTTTCGCGGGCAAGCGCACTACCGACTGTGCTATCCTGACACGACTCAGGATGCCGCCTCACAACTTCACTTCCGCCAGTACCTCGCCTCCCACTTTCCAAACTTCACAGAAGCTCTCCTGCAAACACGCAAGACTAGCACTCCTGGAAGAAAGGATATGGTGGAGACATGGCTTAGCCACAGCCTAAGGGATGTTTCCAGAATGAAACTTCACTCTGCAGCGGAGTGTGCGCTGATATGAAACTTCCTGGCAGATTAAAATTGTGTGCCGGAACCGGGACTCGAACCTAGGACCTTTGCCTTTCGCGGGCAAGCGCACACTCCGCTGCAGAGTGAAGTTTTATTCTGGGAATATTTTTTCTGTATCTGTATACGTTTGTTTTATATACCCAAACGGAACTTACTTTCTGGACGTACCTCGTATTTTGTACCCGATTGTAGCAAAAGTTATTGGCAGTAGCCGTTTGAAATACTATAAATAAATGTCCCGGAATATTGTTTTACGGCCTTGCACAATGTGTGTAGGTCACCGTTATTACCCGGTCGGAAGCGTGGATTCCTGTGAACAGAAATAGCTGCAGCTGCAGCAAGGTCGGCAGCAGCGCGGGTAAATATTGTCGCTTTTGTAACTGGGGATGATCAGTGAAATGGGATTAAAAGGGAATTGCGTTGTGAATCTGAAAATAGTGTCGCAGCGCGAGCGTTTAGTCGCAGGGGTGCTGGTAGGAGGGCAGGGGTGGGGGGCAGGCGATGCGATGCGATGAGATGAGGCCGCGGGCGCCCGCCATCGACCGCGCGTCGTCTTCAACAGGCCGCCGACACCGCCACCGAGGCGTAATAGTCGCCTCAACGGCACTTCACACCGCCGTACCGTATCTCCAGCTACGTCTTCCGAAGACGTCGTGGTACGTAGCGCGTATCCTGGCTACCCTTCAGACAGAAAGCTACGTATTAGCAGCTACGTTTTCAATCCCATCTTCGTATTTGCTCAGTCGCCGAGATGAATAATGTCGCCTTTGACTCGTTTAAGCGGGCTAATCTCGCGCGTACACACAGCTCAAATTACGTTTGAGCACCGAGTTCTGCTGGTCAAATACCTTGAATTTCATAGACGGGCGCTAGATCCGCTATGTTCGAGGCAAATTGAACTGGCGTTAGCCATGTTATTTGGGGTATCGGCTGACAGCTAGTATGCCACCCCCCCCCCCCCCCCCCACACACACACACAATCTCTCTCTCTCTCTCTCTCTCTCTCTCTCTCTCTCTCTCTCTCTCTCTCTCTCTCTCTCTCTCTCTCTCTCTCCAGATATTTTCCTACAAATAAACAATCCCTGAGACGGATTTTCGTCTCGAATATTTCAAAGACATTATTGATAAATAGGAAGCACTGAATTATAATTTTTTTGTTGTGGTGCTTACTAGGCCTTTGAATAGTCTAAGTACGATTTCCCTCCACGTCACAGTGTTCCAATATATCCATTGCCGAGCTACTATTCCGCTGCATGGAGAGCCTTGGCAGTAGTGGCAATTATCTTTGGAACACAGAAGCTGAATTAAAGTTTGCGACGTGGAGGGAAATCGTACTTACACTATTCCAAGGCGCCTTAATCGTTAGCTCTAACCCTGAAACAGGGTTGTAAGCTATAATTAGCCGTACATCACTACGTTGATGAATGCTTTAGATTTATATAATATTAAAACCTGACGAAGAAATTAAGAATTAAGATCGGTCAACGGAAATTAAAAAAAAAGTGGTTAAGCCATTGCAATGATTATTGAAGGTGCTCTGCAAGTGTGGGCCATGGAGAAAAACGAAATCTGGACAACCTTTGCGGCAAACTGAAGCCAAGTAATCCTTGTTACCATGCAGGAAACAAGTGAGGAAGAGTGCATCGTTCCTGTGTGTCAGCTGCTAACATAAAAGTTATGAAACCGTTGTAATAATTAATGTACTCCAAATGTTTAATAAATGTATTTAAAAAAAGGGTAAGACGCCTGCCTAGTAAGCATGGAGGTCCGGGTTCGATTCCCGGCCGCATCACAAATTTTAATTAAATGCTTCACATTTATCAATAATGTCTTTGAGATATTTTCCTATTTACACAGTGCCACAACTATATTAATAAAAATGATTTGGCACACGTATGAAAGCGCATCACTTGAGAATGGCTTCACCGATTTCGCCGATCTTATCTTTGTTCTGATCGTATTTCTCAAGACAAGGTTTGTATGATTTTTTTTTTTTTTTTTTTTTTCAAAAATATCAGGATTTGAGAAAAACTGAAAGTAAGCTACCAGCTCGAATCATTTTCTAGATTCTCCAACAATCTGCTTATTCATTCCTTACTCGCTTAGCGACCAAATACGCTGTAACGGAGCGAACAAATGCGCCAAGGAGATTAGAATATGTATACATGTGGCGTCTGTTCCGAAAGAACAGACGTCACTTCTGATCCTGCAGTCGTTAATCTATCATATTCACAGAATATATGACATCAACTGCGATTGGGCAAAGCTGAAAATGTGTACTGACGTCTGTTCTTTCGGAAAAGACGCCACATATATAATATGTCGGTGACGGGCAATGATCCTTTCGTTAGTTACTGGGGAGGGGTGGGCAAGTTTGAAGCTCTTACTCTTACCCTTACTCTTACGGGAATTAGTTAAACTACGAGTTTGAGTACTGTGGTCAGGGCGAAGCTGGGAATTTGTATCTGACGGGAGGCGTGCTTAGGTAGTCCTAGCAGGTGCGGTGATCACTGTGTCCCCAGTGGTGTAGGGGTCTGCCTAGAAAGCAGGAGACCCGGGTTCGAATCCCGGCTGGGTACACATTTTCAGCTTTGTCCAGTCGCAGTTGATGTCATATATTCTGTGAATGTGATAGATTAAAGGGAGATAGCGTTATGTACTCAAGATTAATGCAGCCGGGCAGATTTAACTTTAGAAGCCCCTCCGTATTATTCTTACCTCCATTGTGTTATCGGTAGCCGTTGCAAAGATATAACAGTTGTCAGTTCGTAGCATTTTCTAGTGTTACAAACAAATTACAGATCGTGCTTTTTTTCTTTTTTTTTTTTAATGTCTCCATTGCGTTGTCGTAAAATCGGCCGGCGTACGCGCAACACAGTGACTATTGATAAAGCGCAGTCGTTAGAAGTTTGTGGAATAAATCTTCAGATCGCTGTTTTTCCCAAGGGCAGTTGTACGTGGCGTGTTCGAGAGTTGGTAAACCATCTGCACTGTTCATTTTCTCTCCGGGCGGAAAGAGATAAATAAATAATGATAAAATCATTCATTAACGAGCGTTACAATGAACTCAACACAAAGACTTTAGAAAGTTGTATTTCCATTCCACTTATTGTATTTCAATTAACTGTTTTGTTTCATACGGAATTTCTATCAGTAAAGTATGATCATGCGACAGTTATTTTCTTTGCAAATAAAAAAATTCTGAAGAATATATAAACATGTTATAAAATGCATTTCTATTTTGCTTGCTGCAGAAAAACATGCTGTGTGGTAAAAATGTGTAGTTTTGTTTTCCTATTACCAGCCATTGTTAACATAAAACAGGAAAGTTATTTTTAGCAATGAAATGGGTTTAAAAAGGGGTGATGATATAGACGCAGAGAGGAGGGGGGAGAAGATGGATATGGTGTGGGATGAGAGGGCGTGGTGAGAAGATAGGGAGAGGAGGAGATGCACAAAGCAAGGGGGAGTAAGGGATAGACATTGGGACAAGAAGAGGAAAAGATTAGGGTATATATCCCATACACATTAGCTACTGCGAAGCGTTGCCAGGTTTACTAGTTTCAAATAAAGATTGACTTATCAATGTTACGAATTGACGAGCCTGATAGTGTATATCCTAAAAATGCGGTAATGAAATCTCACGAACCTATCAGTAATACAATTCCAGTACGATGTGCAAGAGGTAGGTAAGCTTTGCATTAACAACGAAACTGCCACTTTCAAAATATTTGCGTTAATTGTAATATAAGTACATGGACTAAAAGTGCTGCAAAACTTATACAGTGAACAGTAATTGTTATGACGAACAATCACGATCACTGATTTGCATCCGTTGTTAATGCCTTGCAACAACTCCTGGTGTTTATTAAACTATGAAGTCCATGTACGTATAAAATTACTGTAATAGGGTTTAGTTGTGAAGTTTGTTGTGAAAAATTTGAGTACAAAGACGAAAGTGACAACAGAAAACTGCCATTCAAAATGCGCCTGGCTCAGCTGCCACAAGAACATTCCACACCGAAATTACATATCGTTAATAACTTACGTTGTTTGCATGGTAATGTAACTATTTGTTGCAAAGAAAATAGACAAGTGAAAAAAAGGCTGTTAATATTGGTCTAACACTTTGCACTGATTATATGTCAGTTAAGTTTATTGTTTCCGACTGTTACCCCTCCTTTTCCACCACTTCGACCTAGATCAGGTCTTCCAATCACGATCCGGGTTTGTATACTCCTTTCCTCACTTCATTCCCTACCTCTCCCTGACGCTTTTTCCAGCCCATCCCGTATCCATCCTAGGTTCATCCCCCGTTTGAAGCTCCACCTGCAATTGTCCTGCGATCCAAAGGCGTTAGTTTCACCACTGACACTCCATTGCAAGTTTCTGGCACTCCTTGCTGCTCACCGTGGTGCAGAAGTCCTCTAGACTGATGGCTCCCTGGTAGATGGCAGAGCCAGTTACGCTTTTGTTCATGGCGACCACACAGAACAACGGTCACTGCCACCTGGCTGTAGCATTTTTACAGCTGAACTGATCGCCATTTCTCGTGCTCATGATCACCTAAAAACATGCCCCCGGAAGTCGTACGTCGTATGCAGCGACTCCCTTAGTGGCCTACAAGTATTTCTCTTCCCATCCGTTGGTGCCATCCATTCAAATCGCCATCGCTTCACTCGGCAAGTCTGGCTGTTCGGTGGACTTCATTTGGACCCTCGGCCACGTTGACATCCCGGGCAACGAGCGTGTCGATCAGCAGGCTAAGCTGGCCACCACCGCTCTTACCCTGGATATTGGTATCCCAGAACGGGATATCCGATTGGATTTGCGCCACAAGGGTTTTGAGGCTTGGAACACAAAATGGGCAACACTGAGCACTCGCAACAAGCTCCGGGCGATCAAGTCCTCTACGGCCGTCTGAACGTCGTCTTTCAGGCCTTCCCGTAGGGACTCTGTTGTCCTGTGTGTCGCTTACGTATTGGCCATACGTGGTTGACACATGGCTACCTTTTACATCCTGTCGGTCTGTCCGCTTTTAGCCGCCTTGCGGCAGTCTTACAATCCACCTACTGCGCCTGCCTTGATTTTGTCTGACAATGCCTCAATCGCTGACAGAGTTTCAGGTTTTATACGCGCAGCTGGATTTTATCGTTCTATTTAGTGGTGGGCTCGTGCCTGTCTCAGGTCCCCACCCCTCACCTTTTAATCTGAGGTTTTCTGACTTCTACTCTGTTGCTTACCTCCAGGTTTTTAGTCTGTTCAGAGTGACTGGCTCATCTTGTGTTTGTTTGTGATCAGCCAGCCACTCTTCCCTGCTCTATTTTAGCTTAGTTCAACACTTGGTCTTTCCTATTCCTGCCTTCTTCAGTGGTGTTGAGAGTATCAAGTTCATTGGCACTGTGTGCCCCTTATGTCTCTCTTCTGGGTGTTGAGCTTTATGTTATCTTTATCCTACTTGGATGTCTTATCTTCGGTAGGTACAGGGGACTGATAACCATGTAGTTTTATTTTTCCAGGGAAGCCAAAACAGTCTTGGTCCAACCCGCCACTGCCCGCACCGAAACTAAGTTTATTGTGCGGTACCATGTAGTTTAGTTCCCTCTAAACCCCAAAACAACAACAACCAATCTATCATTTTTAATCAAGTATTGTCAACAAGTAATGAAAATATTGTTAAAGAAGGTGTAGACACTCAAAACTGTGTATTTTATTA
Source organism: Locusta migratoria (assembly GCA_026315105.1). Lineage (NCBI taxonomy): Eukaryota > Metazoa > Arthropoda > Insecta > Orthoptera > Acrididae > Locusta > Locusta migratoria. The sequence goes on along the minus strand of CM048744.1, from coordinate 244,538,396 downwards.
TTCAGCGCGTGTGATGTGGTCTGATCAACCTCAGCAGCAACAGAAGAAGAACATCTCAAAATGTCAGTGTGTCCAGATCAGGCACGGCCAAACACCGCCCCGCGGGCAACCTTTTCCGCACCCCCGCCCCGCGCACTGTGCTGTGCGCAGCGGCGTGTGAGGCAGTGGCGAGCAGCAGTCAGCCAGGCTAAAACTGAAATTTTGCGTATCACATGAATACTGCGTAATGTGCATATTTCATTAAAGAATAAAGTTATCGCCTTGGCGAATGGAAAATGGTAGCAAATATATATTAGTGCTAAAATCCCGATTATAAAGGTACTCTACGACATTGCCATTTCCACTTAGTAGCCTCACTGTGTTGCAAAAAAGAAAAAAAAAAAAGAAGAAAAGAGGCCTTCATTCGTTTCCCCTTTGCAGCGTTTGGCATATCGCCGTTTCGCTCCCTTTCACGCTGCAGGCATCGCAGTGGTGGGGGATGCAGTGCGGCACCTAAATTCAATCTTTTTTTGTTGGTTTTTTTATTTGTGTTTTAGCAAATATTTACTTGTAAGAATGAGACACTATAGCCCTCACATAAAATTATTTTCATACTAGCATATTTATGATACTAGTTCATTTAAGAAACTTACATCTTTGAGTAGAAGCCTACTGTATATATGACGAATATAGATGTACAATACTAATAGAATCAAATTTGGGTCAAAAATCTTCCACTCGTATTTTGGATATTTTCTAAAGCTTCACTTAGTTATTCTGCTATACAAACACTAATCGTTACCTAAACAGTAAATGGATTGCTTGTTATACCGTCCTTCAACCACATTAGAGCTGCGCTGCCTCTGTCACTTGGTTTACGTTGGCTCTGACCGCGGGACAGTCCAGCGCAGAGCAGTGCTGTGCGGTCTCACTCTTCCCGCCTCTCTCTCTCTCTCTCTCTCTCTCTCTCTCTCTCTCTCTCTCTCTCTCTCTCTCGTTTTTTTATGGTGTGTACTTGAAGGGAATTACAGGATAGAGCATCTGATGCATCACGCCTGGCCGGCCGCGGTGGCCGAGGGGACTGAGGCGCTCCAGTCACAGTCTGCACGGCCACTACGGTCGGGGGTTCGAATCCCCCCTCGGACATGGATATTTGTGCCGTCCTTAGTATTAGCTAGTTCTTAAGTAGTTTGACCCCGTAATTAAGTCCCATAAGTTCTACAAACATTTGAACATTTGCATCACGCTTGGGGCACCTAAGTCGTATTATTCAGGAATTTTGTTTGTTTATACACAGACTGAGATCAAACGAAGCAAAACAGATAATTCTGTCGTTTCATTACTTCCAGCTGTGCATTTAAATGCTAAACGTAATGTAGGCAGAAATTGTACAGAAAATATCCACTAAATACAGTGCTTCACGTTCAACAACAATATACGATAGATCGGCTGCTCTCAGGTACCTACCACCGTTAGTATGGCGGCCAAATTTACGTAAGTTGTAACTCGTGTGCTAGCCACTCTATGAAATTTAAGCTCGTTGCTACCGCTCCTGTCTCCTGGCCGTGTGACAGATTACTATTTAAGCAGTAACCATAAGCTGCCAGATTCTACCCGGAAAAATACACTCCTGGAAAATGAAAAAAAGAACATCATGTATTCGTCGACCCATCAGAGGGAAGTTTTATTGACATACTCTTGACGATGTATACAACGCACGATCACACAGACAGAGCCATACGCATGTGAGTACAGTCACCAGAGCGTGCGCTAGTACCATGTATACCCCCCCCCCCCTTCCTATTTACACAATGCAAGCCGCAATTCACCCATGGAGACGATCCGTAAACGTGCCGAATGTGGCCTTGCGCAATGGCCTGCCATGCAGGTTCCAGCTGGTGCTTCAGATGGAGCAGTTTCCTGCCCGTCGTGCAACACGACGTTCCTTCCGGTCTTACACTTGCTTAGTGGAGGACAGACCTGGCGGTCGTGTTTACCAGGGTAGTTGACGTAATCCTTGAGGAGCACGTAGGGTGGTACGGGATAGATGTGGACAAGTATTGTTCCGTTGGAAAAGCATGTCGCCTTGCTGGTGCGTAAGTGATAGCAAGGCAGGTTGGATGATGGTTTCATTGTACCGTACACTGATCAATGTTACCTCGGTGATCACCAGAGGACAACGGCCAGTGAACGACAGGCTCCCCACACCGTGGTGCACAATAATGCGTGCTGTTAGGTCACGCCTCATCATCGATCAGCCTGCCTACAGTGGTGTCGCAATCGGCGAATGGACACGTGTCGTTTCCAGTGAGGAGAGTCGCTTCTGCCGCGGTGCCAGTGACGGTCCTACACCTACGTGAAATGGTGCAGGGGAGCGCGAAACATTGGAGTGTATACGACAGAGGCACAATGGGGCGCATGGTGTGGGGAACCATACCCTACACTGGGAACATTGAACAGAGCACAGTAAACTGAAACCATCATTCAACCCATTTTGCTGCCGTTCATGCACCAACTAAGCGATATGCTTTTTCCAGCAGCACAATACACGTCCACATGTATCCCGTGACGCTTATGGTGGCCTCCAATGTGTACGTGAGCTACACTGTCCACCACGATCGTCAAATCTGTCCACCCTTGAGCATGTTTGAAACCACTGAATTAAAAATCACAATTTTGATCATCTTCTACAAGTTTGAAGTATTTTATCCATTGCACCATTGCATAAATTATTACAAATAACTGGTTGCCGCAATTTATTTCGATTCGTAAACCGGTTTTCGGCTTATAAGGCCGTCTTCAGACTTTACTGTTTATCTCAAAGATGATTCAGTGTTTTGTTAGAGGCTTGAAAGATCTCTACTCGTTACACTTACTTCAAGCACATAACAGTTATCATCCTTCGCTCTAATGTGGATAGTTTTGAACGACATTTTCAAAACAATGAACCTTTAAGTGTCAATATGTAGACGACATACTGTGTTTGTGGACAGGCACCGCAAGACAACCAAACTCAATTTTTGCAAACTTAAGTACCAAACATAAAAGTATTAAATTCACTATGGAGATTGGCAACAAAACAATAAATTTCATTGATCTAAGTAATATTAGTAACCGAACTCATACTTTCAAAATATACAGAAAGACTATAGCTTCCTGCTCCCAACACCCAATTACACACAAACACGCAGCTTTCCACTCCACGGTACACCATCTCATATCTGTTCCGATGTCATAAGATGATTTCAAAAGTACGTTGGATACAAGCAAACTTATTGCTTCAACCAACGGCAGCAATCCAACCCCAAACGACAAAATTTTGCACAGAAAACAGAAATCGAAACTTATTGCCTTCCTCTATGCTCCATTTAAATGTTCAAATGTTAGTAAATATATTGGACCAAACTGCGTGGTCATCAATCCGTAGCTTACAAACTAATTAAACTAAGGTAAACTAACCTAAGGACAACACACGCACCCATGCCCCAGGGAGGACTCGAACCTACGACGGCAAGTAACCGCGCGCTCCGCAGCGAGGCGCATTAGACCGCTCGGATACTCCACCGCGGATATGCTCCATCTAATACTGCGTCCACTGTATGCAGGAAATGGTGTACAATACGATACCTAGTACATCTATCAAAAAGTGTGTCAAAGTCCTTGAAATCCTGCAATTACAGGGTCTCCCGTTATGCAAACAACACCACAGTAGAGTGTGTTTTCAGTAGCGAGGATAAGACCCAGCTATTTTGTATACCCCACTATTAAACTAATAGTGAGGTATACAAAATAACTTGTGCGGACTTTAATAAGTGTTATATTGGATAGTCAGGCAGAAATATTACAACTAGTTTTGCTGAACATGAACGTGTGGTGGAGGATGCAGAATAATTGCACAACATTTGCTGAGCATTTACTGAGTTAAGGACACAGCGACCAGCCACAGTCCCATGTCCTTCGCATAGCAAAGGTCAAAAACTTAACCTGTTAGAAGCTCTAGAGATCAGTAAGTATCTAGCCCACAGTCCTCCTGAGTTTCACTTAATCATCCATGTTTTGCCAAATCCCCCTCCGACCGCAGTGTCTGTCCCTATCTCTGCATTCAATTTCCACAATATATTCATGTTTCTTTGCCTATGTCAATAATAATTTAAAATGTTACACATGTATATTCCAGTTAAAAGTATGTTTGAGCAATTATACGTGAATATTAATTGACGAATTTTGTTGTACTTGTAAGTGAACAAGTTTAAAGTTTTTTGTATGTTTCCGGTTTGCTCCCCAAATTTACAAAATATTCATCAGCAATTCGGTCAGTAATTTATAAATTGAAATTTTTAATGAATATATGAAGCGGTTCAGTTCACAGCTTTAGTTCTATTCCATGATGTCCGTTATCTATCTATTTTTTAAACAGATTCTCAAGTAATTTTGTTCATTGGAATGGATGTTTACAATGTTTTAGACATAAATTTTGGAGTTTAAAATTAAGTTTATTCTTCATAAAGTTCAAATTTTCAAATGTTTCAAGGTTATGAACTTAACTGCGCGGTCATCAGTCCCTAAACTTGCAAACTACGTATAAACTACCTTATACTAAAGACAACATAAGCATTCAAGTCCGAGGGGGAGGATTCCAACCCCCGACGGGGAACGGCCTCGCGCATTGGAGCATAGCGCCTCAATGCGTCGGCCACTCCGGCGCGGCGTTTACTATTCGTTCCCTCTCCTGTACATTTATTAATTATTGTTTTATTAAAACGTTTTAGTTGTACTTCCACAGTAGAGCCAAAGATGATAGTTGTTATGTGCTTGAACATAGGTGTAGGGAGTAAAATCTTTCAAGTCTGTATCAAAACATTGTGACTTTATGAGTTAATCAGTAAAGTCTGAAGATGGCCTTATAAGCCGAAAACCGGTTCACGAATTGAAATAAACTTGTGGAAGATACTCAAAATTGTGATTTTTAATTCACTGCGATGTTCCACCAAAAACCGACGGAAAGAATCAGTCAAAATGATGTTGGGAACCAGATGCGAGGTCATCTTGCGCGGTCTGGGCCTAACTGAGGCACCAGGTGGAAATTTCACGGCAGGCCCTTCCGCAAGACTACTTTCGGCATCTCTACGATGGTCTGCATGGGGGAAGTACCGCTTCCATTGCTGCAAAATATGAGTGCACACGGCACTGGCGTCAACATTGCGCACGCTCTGGTGACTGTAGCCACGTGTGTGTGGCTCTGTCGTGTGTTGTATCAAAAAAATTCAAATGTTTGTTAAACTTAATGGGACTTAACTGCGGGGTCATCAGTTCCTAAACTTACAAACTACTTATCAACTACCTTATACTAAAGACGACACAAACGTCCATGCCCGAGGGGGGATTCGAACCCCCGACCGTAGCGGCCGTGCAGACTGTGACTGGCGCGCCGCAGACCGCTCGGCCACTGCGGCCGGCCGTGTGTTGTATACACCTCAATAATGTGTCGATAAAATTTCCCTCTGCTGGCTCGACGAATCCATAGTGCTCTTTTTTCATTTTCCTGGAGTATTTCTGGAGCACTCAAGCTGTCAGAATCGAGCAGGCGCAGAAGTGTCTGCGTTGTAGTGGGCGGGTCCCGGGTAGGCTGCGCGTGATGAGCGTTCACGTTTCATAATATTTGCATTATTTGTCTTCGTCAACAACTATCTTGTCCTATGAAAACAAAACGGATTTCTTTGACTGCCATCAGTTTTAGGTGACAATGCCTCCTTGGCTACTACTGTTTTAAATTTTATTCGCGCATCTGGTTTCTACCCTTCCATTTAATGGAAGGTGCTTCTGCCTGATTCAAAGACCCTCATTTTTACACTGTTTTTAAGTTACCTTTTCGGTTGAGGTGGTTTTTTAGTGTGTACAGCATGACTCGCTCATCCGTTTTTATCCTAGTGATCAGCCAGCCATTGCATTCTGCTGTGAAATTGTGCTTTTATCCCTTTTGTGCACTCCTCTGTGTATAAGTGAAGTGTTTCTCTTCGTTTTATACTCAAGGAATTCTCTAATCCTTGTTCTCTCAGTGTTTTCGTTCTGTCACATGTTACATCACTGCTTTGGAACAGGGGACTGATGACCTTGTAGTTTGGTCCCCTAAAACAACAGCAACAACAACAATATTTGACTGCGAACTTCTAGGTGAATTTATTCACAAAATAGTGGAGGGCTATTAACTATGTTAAAATTTTAGTTTTCTGATTTTAAATTTCACGTTATTACAAGATAAAGCATTATTCGGCTTCAGGAACAATGAAGTTATTTTTGTCGGTTTGCTAGAGGTTTGGCTTTTATTGATCAGCTTCAGTAAACTGTTCTTTGCCACAGAGCCAATCAATGTATTTGAAACAATATTCCAGACTACTGCCTTGTTTAAACTGTTCGCTGTGTTATAAGGGCTTCTTTTTTTCTTTTATAGCGCATACAGTATTAACACACTTATTTTGTTATGGCCGCGCGGGAGTAGCCGAGTGGTCTGGAACGCCACGTTGCGGATCGCGCGGCTTCCCGCGTCGGAGGATCGAATCCTCCCTCGGGCATGGATGTTTGTGTTGTCTTTAGTACAAGTTAGTTCATAAGTATTTGTAAGTTTAGGGACTGATAAACCAGCAGTTAAGTCCCATAATCTTCACAATTATTCGAACATTTTTATTTTGTTATGATAAATAACTAGACATGAGGGTACACGTAAAAGAAATCTTATTTTGAAAACCCCACAGATTCACCTACGTGAATATGGACATATGAATATGCTCTTAAAGCCGAATTGTACGTTGAGAGATTTACCAAATTCAGATACTTTTGGCCTATTCTTGGATTTTTTTAATGAGACAATGTAGAATATTCTAAATGTTTACTTGAATGACACTAAGCAGGCGATTTATCCAATAATTGGGAATAGAATACTTTATTTAAAAACCTGTAATAAAGATGGTTTCTTTTACTCAGCTACGATAAACGAAAGTATGTTTTTCTTACCTCTCTGGTACTCTTTATTATTCTTAATTTTTGTTTTTTGTGTTTTAAATATATAGACTGTCTTACATTAGTAAATTATCGCAATACAGGCTCGGAATCAAAAATGTTCAAATGTTTGTCAAAGATGCTATTTCCTAAAATCAACAAAGGTGTACGATGATGTGAACATTGAAAAGGACCTAAGTCTGCCACTTGCCACAGCAGGAGCATACAAAATCCCCTTTACTTGAAAGTGACATAAGAGCGGCTGTTGATCAGATAGTAAGCATAAATCGACAGTAGCGTATCGCGCACTGCAATCAGCGAACTACCAAATTCGTTTCTCTAATGATGTGCTTTTATTAACGTCGATTCATTACTATGCTGGAGTACACATAGGAGTCGTAGAATCTCAGAAGCACAAAACAACTTCAGCAGATAGTAAGAAGGCTTGAAGTCGACGGGTTTCCATTTCCCTTATTAAAATAATTATCTCCACGAGTATACCAATGTAAATTTACAACAGGCCTCATATTTTATCTACTTTGATATTGAACACTTAGTAGACAGGTAGTGTCTCAATCATTCTACCTCAGAAGCAATGCAAGTCTCATGAAAGAAGGACGACATAAGTAGATTTAACCCAGAGAGATCGTTTCTGTATATAGACATCTAAATGTTTCAGAAGTAGGCGTCATCACTCAGTCTGCAAGGACAGATGTTTGTGGAAAACTCGTGGAGCAGGTCATCACGTGTTAAGAAGAGCCGTTACTGCTACTGGAGAGATAGAGGGCAACATGTTTAGAGAAACTGATAAATAACAGTGTACGCATCAAATAATTGACCCAGATGGGAGTGTTACTCTGAGATAAAGAGACAGACTGAGGACAGAAAATTATGGCTAGCTGTAACAACGGTCCGATTGATTAAAAGCCGGCCGCGGTGGCCGAGGACACTGAGGTGCTCCAGTCACGGTCTGCACGGGCACTACGGTCGGGGGTTCGAATCCCCCTTGGGCATAGATATTTGTGCCGTCCTTAGTCTTAGTTAGTTCATAAGTAGTTTGTAAGTTTAGGGACTGATGACCCCGTAGTTAAGTCCCATAGACTTTACAATCATTTGAACATTTTTGATTAAAAGAAGGATATTTAATGTGAAATTGCACGGTGCACATGGCAGCTCCGTTCGCGGGTGGAGACAGCTCAGAACTGTCAGGCATCCCCACGCCGGCACGTTCGCGCGTGACTTGTCTCTCATCCGCTGTATTAAAAAAATCTGGAGCACCGTTCGCACTGTGTAAACCCGGTGCAGCTGACGTCTACATACACCACAAATGTTCCCTACGTTCACATTGTATGACGTAATCCGCCATAACGTACCTGTTTTATAATCCGGAGCATGATGATACGGTTCGATACTGTTGAGTGCACTTCACTATTGCAGTCTGGTTCCTCCTTTGTTATGCCATTTCTTCTTTCGATCCACATCGAAAATGAAAGAATTCAGAATTAGAATATGGTTTGGGAAAGATTCAGAAGAACAACAAATCGAGCGTGCACAGTACAGCTGAACGCTGCCCGACGGCGGGAACCTACACCAAGGAAGGTACCAGACTCACGCAATATCTTCCCTACTGAAAGGTTTCCGTCACAGTATTAAAAAGAAACCATCAAGCGTAACGTAGTGTGGATGTAGATATTCTGAATTACAAAGTATAACTTTACAGTATTCAGGTGAGGTCTTGCTCAGTTATCTGTAATAAACTTAACGGCCGGCCGCGGTGGCCGAGGAGACTGAGGCGCTCCAGTCACGGTCTGCACGGCCACTACGGTCGGGGGTTCGAATCCCCCCTCGGGCATGGATATTTGTGCCGTCATTAGTATTAGCTAGTTCATAAGTAGTTTGTAAGTTTAGGGACTGATGACCCAGTAGTTAAGTCCCATAAGCTTAACAAACATTTGAACATTTTTTAAATTTAACATTGTTCTGTGACACTCATATAAACCAGACTTCGTGTTATTGAAAAGAAAATCATGTCCTTTAGAAGTCAGGACCAAATTAATTCTTTTTCACAGAGGAGTATCCAACATTAATTGTCGACGAATACTTCATGACTTTGTCCTTGTGTCTTTTGGCACTGACCACCTCACTCGAAAGTGACTCAACTAACAGCTGAAGTGCATCGCATAATTTAAATTAACGCTCATTATAAGAAGAGGAAAAGGGAAGTTTCGATAATTGTGCGTCATCTTATTAAGCATTAACTACTCTGATAATGCAGTAGGAAAAAAATCTTCAGGGAGAAAAAATTGTAAGTACTTGAAAAGGTTAAATGAAGAGGACAACAACAGATGATGATTTTTAACCGAACTGTGTTGCCACAGAAGGGTGTACAATCATGCCAGTATTGTCGGTAGGCTGACTTACTATGAGGTCTGCAGTCGTCGTCAAAATCTTCGTCGCCCCTTAGGTTGTGCAGTATGTTGGGGGCAATAAAAGCGAAACAACTGTCCCAAAGTGACAAGCCTGACACAGCACTGTTCTGATGAGACCTAACCTACATTTTTACGACTTCTGACATTTCTACGAAGGTTTGCAGGGAACGAGTGCTGTCACGCGCTATTGAAGTGTTCAACAATGGTGGGGGTGGGGAGGGGGGCAGGTATGTGTTGTGGTTTCAGTGGTGCGGGCGAGCACGCCAATGGATGGCGCTGGATATTGGATCTGTCAGTTTCCACAAAGGCAGAATCTGAGGTACTGAAAAATCTTATAATCTCCCTGCAAACCTCGCAACATAACGAGGAAGGAATATCAATCTCGATCGGTCCCTTGTTTTTTCTTCTTGTTGCCGTTCTTCAGACGTCTATAAGTTACAAAATGTTCAAATGTTTGTATAGCTTATGGGACTTATCTACGGGGTCATCAGTCCCTAAACTTACAAACTACTTATGAACTAACTTATACTAAGGCCGGCACAAATATCCATGCCCCAGGGGGGATTCGAACCCCCGACCGTAGTGGCCATGCAGACCGTGATTGGAGCGCCTCAGGCCCCTCGGCCACCGCGGCCGGCTATACGTTACAGAATCGCATTCCACGCCTGACCGATAAAGGCATGCTGGTAACTACGACGTTTATGCAGGATACTACTCAAACCCATATTGCTACACGTGCGAAGATCTGTTACATGCGTTATTTGGTAAGTATCGCGTGATGAGTCGTGATTTGCGTTATGCTTGGCTTTCCAGGTTCCAAGATAACCGTATTTATTGGTTGTGGTGAACAGTATGATGGATTTCCACCCAGAGGGCACAGGTTCGATTCCCGGTCGGGTCGGGGATTCTCGTTCGGCTCGAAAAATGGGTGTTGAGACGTAAGGCATCGATGTGGTGACAACTGAAAAGAGATTTGCATCAGGTTGGCCGAACACGACTCCAGCTGGAGTGAACAGCAAAACGGGAAATAAAACAAAATGCAACACGATTATCATCGTGATCGGTTGTGGAACTACGTGAAATAACGAGTCTATCGTGATGGTGGAACTCGATTAGTGACGCTAAAAGACTAGCAGAAGTACTCTGCTCCATACAGGATGGAGTGGGTTGCGAGTGTAGACGTTTGTTGGGTGGTGAGTTTGCGAGCGCAAAGAGAGTGAGAAGTGAGCCCGCGGCAGGCAGTCAGAGCACTGAGCCTTTTAGGCGGGCGCGTGTGTGGGGCGTGCGTATCGAGCGGCGGCGGAGGCACCGCATACACAGCCAGCCCCCTGACAATCGCCGATGAAGCCCGTTTGTCTGATGCGAGGGGACCCCCACACGACGAGCGCCTGACACCTATTAAAACATCACAAGTAATGGTGCTTAGCGGAACAATAACTAGTACAATATGTTATCTTTCACATTGTGGGAATAGGTCCGCTTCGACTGCAAGTAGCTTTTATTTCAAAAGCACGTCCTCTACCCGACTGCTGCACTCCCATCCCCTTAAAGACGGCCTCAGTAGGGTCTCCCGATTGCAGTCCGTGTCCATTCCCTTCTCTCCTCCTTGAATCCCTTCTACATCTACATGGGATACTCTGCAAATCATATTTAAGTGCCTAGCAGAGGGTTCATCGAACCACCTGTATACTATTTATCTCCCATTTTATTCTCAAATAGCGCGCGGGAAGAAAGAACACCTGAAACTCTCTGTTTGAGCTCTGATTTCTCGTATTTTATTCTGATGATCATTTCTACCTATGTAAGTGTGAGTCAATAATGTATTTTTGCATTCGGAGGCTAACGTTGGCGATTGGAGTAGCCCACAGCACCTAACGTTCACGTTCTTGTTAAACCGATAAAATAATGAACGCTGTTGCGGCAGTGATATTTAATGTACTGGTGATGGAGGGCGGCCAAAACCTTCGAGGAAAATAAATATTTGAAAGCCATGTGTAAGCGGTGGTCATGCGGCACTGATGGAGGCAGTACTGGCCATTCAGTGGTGCGATCGCTGATAGCGAGGTGGCGTTAGCGTCACTCAGAACGATACCAAGGCATGAAGGGTGCGGATGGCTGTACATATGCCAAATCTTTTTGATCTTACATTCATACCCTTAGGGCCGAGACTGTAGTGGAAAAATGAATGAATAAGATCACATACTCCGAAGGACCTAAAATTTTTGTGAGTACTTTCCCATGGTTTATATTACTCTATTTTACACTTAAAAATTCATTGTACATCTCTTCCTTCCTTCGTAGAGTGTGATAGATAAGCTGTCTTTCAGTACTGTGCTACGACATTTGCCCTGAAATACAATACCCTCTTTAGCAATAATCATTTTTAATCAACATTCAAATGAAAAATAGAACTATGTTAAGAGCTTAATGATTTACAATAACTAATACTTACAGTATATTTTGCAGACTGTGTTGCCTTCTCTCAATACGTATACTGATAGTAATCTCCCAGTGGCCGAGGCGTCTGCGGCGCGTCAGTCACAGTCTACACGGCCGCTACGGTCGGGGGTTCGCATCCGCCCTCGGACATGGATGTTTTTGTCGTCTTTAGTATAAGGTAGTTCCTAAGTAGTTTGTAAGTTTAGTGACTGATGACCCCGTAGTTAAGTTCCTTGAGCTTAAACATTTGAATATTTTGAGTAATCTCCAAATTGATTTTCATTTTATTTTAAGGCATTCTAGTAAACTACGTTATTTGTTGTGTAATTTGCGGCGTAAATGTATATATTTTTTGGGTTGCCGACCCTTGAGATAGCGACTTAGTACTGACTCCGTGAATAAAATGACGGCTATAAATAGTTACCTGGGACGCTTAATGATTGCCTTAGTGCTTTGTTGTCATCGTAAAAGCTAGACGAACTGGAAATTGAAGCCATTCGGATTCAAACGGCATATCGGAAGTTATTAAAGGAATGCTGGGTACTAAAACATCTTTTCCGGCCAATGTTTCTGACAAAATTGTTGCTTCAGTGAGGTTTTGATGGAAATTTTTTTACGATCAGTCGAGTGCTATTGTACAGTAGTAGAGGCCTCAAATTTCATAGCATCATTGCTTTGAAAAGTAATCGCTGAGATGGCATTCCTGATGATTCTGACGACTTCAGCAACTCCACAGAGTAGTTCACAGCTTCCTCTTGATCAACGACTGTGTCAATCGAGACTGTCCTTACAGAGAAAGAACTGTATCACACATAGACCGCCGTATGTAACGTCCTTGCTATATAATCGTAAATGTCATTGGTAGTCTTCTCCGAATTTTTTATAATTTGCCAACTTTCAACCACCATATCTTCCACCCCGTTGTAGTTTTTGCTGCAGAGTTAAATATTGACACAGGCAATTTTATACATGTCGATAACTTTCAACCCCCGTATCGCCCACCCCTCTGTATTATCAACCTCAACCATCGTTTGCAATTTGTAGTTTTGGTTGCATATTGAAATATAGGCACCATCTTATATAAAACTTGACATTTTTCTGTCTATATTTCACTCTGCAGCCAAAACTAGACATAGCAAAGTTCTTGACCGAATTAATCGAAATTTCGACTCAATGTTGCATTGCCGTCATTAGTATTAGCTAGTTCATAAGTAGTTTGTAAGTTTAGGGACTGATGACCCCGTAGTTAAGTCCCATAAGCTTTACAAACATTAACATTAACTCTAAGGCGCCTTTCTACGGAGTGCGCGGCTGCTTCCCGTCGGGGATTAGAGTCCTCCCTCGGCCATGGGTGTGTCTAGTGTCCTTTGCACAAGTTCAAACGTACAAATTTTTGTAAATTTAAGGGACTTAACTACTGTGGCTATAAGTCCCTATGCTTACAAACTACTTAAACTAAGTTAATATACACTAAGGACAACATGCCCGAGGGAGGACTCGAATCCCCGGCGGCGAGCGCACGCGCGCGCGCGCGCGCGCGCTCCGCAGCAAGGCGCCTTACAACGCTCGGCCACTCCGCCGCGGCTTAGCAAAAGTAAAAGTAGTTCGCAAGTCTAGAGGCTGAAGACCACTGCAGTTTAGTGCCATAGCATTTACGAACAACTTTAATTGGAATGAACACACAGAAAATAGCTTGCGGAAGGCGAAGCAAGGGCTGCTATAATGTTCAAATGTTTGTAGAGTCTATGGGACTTAACTACGGGGTCATCAGTCCCTAAGCTTACAAACTATTTATGAACTGACTAAGACTAAGGACAGCACAAATATCCATGCCCGAGGGGGGATTCGAACCCCCTACCGTAGTGGCCGTGCAGACCGTGACTGGAGCGCCTCAGTCCCCTCGGCCACCGCGGCCGGGTTTCCCGCGTGTACTAGAGAATGGAACGGCAGAGAAACATCATTAAAGCAATTCTCTGTACCCTCTGCCACCAACTTAACTGGAGAAGTTGGGAGTGATTATATGGATGTAGTCTTTTAGCATCCATAATCACGAAACCTTCCTGCTGGATTAAAATTGTGTGCCGTAACCGGGATTCGAACCTGGTACCATTGCCTTTCGCGGGCAAGCGCTCTACTGACTGAGCTATCCCGACACGACTCACGGTCCGTCGTCACAGCCTCACTTCCGACAGTAGCTCGCCTCCTACTTTTCAAATTTCACTGGCTCTGTGTATAGAGCGCTTGCCCACGAAAGACAAAGGTCCCCGGTTCGAGTCCCGGTTCCGGCACACACCTTTAATCCACCAGGGAAGTTTCATATTAGCCAGCGTGAAAACGTCATTCAGGATCCCTAATCACGTTTGATGATCGCAGTAGACTTGCTACTTCAAGTAATCCCATAATTCTTGATGATGATCGTGTAGCATTTTTTTCTCTCTTTTTGCTGTTTACTCCAGATAGGGTCTTGTCCGGTCTACCTGGTGCAAATCTTTATAGTTGTCGTCACTTCAGCGACTTACGTTTCTGTGATGATGGAATGGTGATGAGGACCGCACAACGCCCAATTACCAATCGGAGAAAACTCGCGACCCGATCGGTAAAGGAACCAGTGCCCTCTGGGTGGAAATCCATCACGCTTTCTAATTTAACCAATGAATACGGTTGCCTGGTTTCGTGGGAAGCCAAGAATGATGCAAATCGAGACCATCGCCCGATACTTACCAAATAATGTGTGCAACAGTTTTTCGCACATTTCAAATGTTTGTAAATCTATCGGACCAAACTGCGTGGTCATCAGTCCGTAGCTTACAAACTACTTAAACTAAGTTAAACTAACCTAAGGACAACACACACACCCATGCCCCAGGGAGGACTCGAACCTCCATGGCGAGCAACCGCGCGCTCCGCAGCGAGGTGCCTTAGACCGCTTGGCTACTCCACCGCGGCTTTTTCGCACATTTGGCAGTGCCATCCTGCATAAACATAGTACCTACCAGGAGGTGTTTATAGGTCAGGCATGGGATGCGATTCTGTAACATATCGGTGTATTAAAAGCAGCACCACGTAGAAGAAAAAAGGGTCCCATCGTGACATGTTCGTGCCTCGTCATGTAGCCAGGTTTCCAGGACGATTATGTGATTTTTGGTACCTCAAATTCTGTATCTTTGTGTGTTAGCCATCGGCATCCACTGTCCAGCTCATCCGCTTCAGTGAAACCCCACGTTATTTCAAGCATGTGTGTCGATTTGAGTAGGGGAATGACAGTGGTACTAATTCAGACTGATGAAGTCATGAGGGTATCGTATTACACAAGTGTGGAAGGCCGCAAGACTGCTAGTAGTCAAAAAAATTGATTGACAGTGGTATTGGCGCAGCCATTACGTAACCCATATTACACGAGTGTGGAGGGGAGGGCAAGAAATCAGAGAATGAGTCATTAAAAAAATCAATTGATGAGTGTTCAGGTTCAAACTGATAAATTAATTGCTCAATAAAATGTTACTATTCCCCAGCTCGTGTAAATGATTATAACAAACTTCTCCAGCTCACATAATGTTTATAACAGTTCCCCTAACAGCGTTGTAAGTTTAGAGACTGTGTGGTACATGAAATGTGTGAAATCCGACGGCCCACTTGCATCAGCGCACATCAATAACACTGCAGAAGCAGTATAAAGTATCTTACGACGCCAACAGAACACTCGCAAGAGTCATCTACACACACTATCAAAGGGTAAAGGCTCTGTCAACAGAAGAAAATTCGTAGATTGCTTATTTTCGCAACCATAAACACGAAAAGTTGTGCAGAGACACAAAAAACATAAAATGCAACAGATCGGCCTCCATGTCTTATTTTAGGGTAAATCAAGCTACTCAGTACAAAAATTCACATCACAACCAACGGATTATGTCCTAGAATGACTCCGACTCGTTCTCCAAATTATGCTTTTGAGTGATATTTCTAGGTTAAAAATAACTCGTACATGGATGAGAGGTACAATGCATCCTTCGATTCCAGATGTATTCTTCGAGACGTGTGGTATAGAGACGGATTGATCGCGTGACAGAGTTTTTAGGGTAAATCAAGTCACTTGTCACCAAATTCACGCCACAACCAGCTGATCTTGTGGCAGCAGGACTCCAGGATGATCCCCCAAATTATGCTTTTGAGTGGTATTTCCAGGTGGGAGATCAAATAACCCACATATGGGCGTGTCATGTGTTAGCCCCGGACTCTGCACACACGCGCGGTCGGTGACGAGACGGCACATCGCAGGCGAAATGCGGTGTCAAACTGCCGACGCGTGCGAGGCGCGAAGGAAAAAAAAATTTCCATGCAAGTGGGCCGTCAGATTTCACACGTTGCGTATACCACATAGTCTCAAAACATACAAAGCCGTTAGGGGAACTGCTATAAACATTATGCGAACTGGACAGATACAACATTTTATTGTAAACATTTACGAAAGCTGGAGACTTTTGTTATAAACATTTACGTGAGCTGGGGAATATTAACATTTTATTGCGCAATTAATTTAGCAGTTTGAATCTGAACACCCATCAATTGAATTTTTTGATGACTCAGCAGTCTGGTGTGTAATATGGGTTACGTAATTAGTTTGACTTCATACCGCCACAGGCGGCCGCAGTGGCCGAGCGGTCTGAGGCGCGCTAGTCAGTCTGCATCGCCGCTACGGTCGGGGGTTCGAATCCCCCCTCGGGCATGGATGTTTGTGTCGTCTTTAGTATAAGGTAGTTCATAAGTAGTTTTTAAGTTTAGGGACTGATGACCCCGCAGTTAAGTCCCATACGCTTAACAAACATTTGAACATATCGCCATCAATTAATTTTTTTAATGACTCGTTCTCTGATTGCTTGCCCTCTCATCCACATTTTTATTTCTCCCTTCCTTTATTTGGCCTTCTGAGTGTTAATGTGGCGATCTACAACACACAGTGGAAACGTACATATATTTAAATAAACAGACAAAACAGAAGTACATTTTGTCAAAATGGGAAAGTGGAAACAGCGAAAACTGCATTACATTACAATTTAAATAATGTGGGAACATTTTCACATATTCACAAGCAAAACCTTATATTACCAACACACTTGATGCTTATAGATTGTATCCAGTGGTCTTAATAAACTTATGATTTTATATACACGAATGTCTTTTGTACACAAAAGGGAAGAAGCTGACTGGGGAAGGGGATCCCATCTTCACCAATGTCTGCAGGAAGTTCAAACATTCTCGGTCAAATTTGGGGCACCTGAACAGGATGTAGTGTGTAATATAGTTTACAAAATCAGTCTGTGCCAGTACCCCTGTCAATTGATTTTCTTCGTTGACTCGGCAGTCTCAGGGCCTTCCACACTTCTGTATGAGATACTCTCGTGATGTAATCAGTCTGAATTAGTGCCACTGTCATTCCCCTACTGATTTGTACCCATATGCCACCATTAATCATCGACTTAGAGATATTCTATTGTCAGCGAAATTTTGCGTCAATCTGCATATTAATAGCCAAGAAGTCAAAACAAAAGTCCTGTTGGCATGCAGTGTATTACATTTATAGACCATGAAAGATTAGCGCTTCAGCGCCATCATCCTGAGCACATAGTAACGTCGTCTAAAGATTATACAGCTCTAATCACCTTTCGGAGTTTGCAGTTCGTATTTCCGCCTTCCTCAAATTAAATGGACGGAGTCCCGCCTTTGCAGGACACTGTTTGGTTGTTATTCACCCAGACATGTTCCAGCAGTTACGAGCTATCTTCAGTGGATTTATGCCTTTAATTTTTTATATGAGGTTATTGGGATAGCTCATTTATGGCATCATATGTGCAATAAAATACTTTACAGCTTTTTCTTTTTTTGTGTTGTGGGTTCTTTCGTTGTGGTGTCAGAGACACTGCGCTTTGACAAGAAATGGCGCTAAAACAAACAAAAATAACAAGAATCACAGAGAAGGTTGGCCTGAAAAACTCCTTTGAGATTACGGAATTCATCTGCTCTAAATTAGATAACCCGAGATTTAAAAGAGATTTTATGGTGAACTCAACAGAAACGAACACTAAGTATATTGGCGAAGTTATTGAACCATCAAAACCTGAAGAAATAGCTGAAAGAAGAAAAAACGATTACAGAAAATCAAGAAAGCCTTCGGGCTTGTTCAAAATATATAACATAAATGCGTGTCAAAAGGCAGTAAAATTAGACACTACGACATAGTTATCAAATCGACAGTCAGATAAGCAAGTGAAACCCACTGAACACAAAACTCGATTTACAGAATGTATGAAAGTAGGTGAGAAAAATTAGTAGGAAAATTCTGGGATCACGATACACACGATATGGATATAGACTGTAAACCATCGAGACAACTGAAAAAGTATCAAACCTAGAAACTGACATCAGAAAGAGACGAATGAAGTTTTATGGACACCTAGACAGGTTACTTGGAAACAAGTTAACTAAACGTCCTTTGGATCATGTGGCATCATTAAAAGCAAAAATACCCTGGGTACTGAAGTTAAGAAGGATTTGACAAAAGCAAAAATAGAAATAACAAACACATCAGACAGGGATTCATTCAGAAGAAAAAGTGACAAGTGGAAGTATACTCCAGAGACGGAATCAAAAGAGAACCGAAGAAATAAAGATGGCCTTTGGGAAGAAAATGAAGAAATATTGGGAAAATAGGAACCTTAAGAAATATTGAAAATTATCTGCTTATCGTTCTGCCATAGGAATATTCACTGGTTATAGCAATAACGTGATGGTGCGTGAAAATTGCAAGGAAAGAACTCAGCAGCACAAAAGATGACTAGTTGTAAAGCATATTGCAGCACATATAAAGTCATATAAATAAACTGTGCCGATAACTTTATGTAAGTAATTAAGGCATAAACCCTCAGAAGATGGCACTTTAGTACTGACAAGGGCACCACCAGAAGTGAAAATAATGGATTTTATGGGTCTCGGATGTGTTGTAGAGGACGTGTTGTAGAGACTATCCGAGTTTTTAGCGACGGACCTTGGTTTTGGAGAAAATTGATTTTGAAGTTGACTGCGCGCTGTAAGACGCGTAGCGGTAACCACGTTGCGCCCACGTGAGCGTGGCACAGCAGTAAGGTGTGCCGCTACCACGCTGGAGGCGCCGTGTTCGGGTCTTTTCTTTCTGGAATAGTCCGATATTTTCCATTATATAAACTGTGAACATTGTGCGAAACTAGCAAGAAATACACAATTTTTCTTTAGTAATTTAATTTTTACGTCATTGTTACAAAATTTTACTCTCTATCGCCTACATCGCTTGACATGCCACAACAGAAATCCGGATGATACTTGCCGTAAAAGCGACTGAAACACAATGGTTTACAACGCCAAGCACGTTTCATAAATGCTACTCTCTTGCAGGCGCACGGAGCTTTTAAGAGCGATACCGGAAAACATTGTTAATTTACATTCGAAAAGGGTTTTCTTTCATTCATTAACTCGATGCGAACCATGACATCTTCACAATACACTGAGGACTCTGTATGTTATGAAATTGTAGCGCCGTAACCAAATAACAGCGGGGACCAGGGGCGACACACTGCCACAGCACGGGATGCTGAACCTATACGCGGGCAGTCCGCTTTGTTTGACTGAACCTATACAATTTAAAATTCTTAATAATTTCACACAATTGACGCTGCTAGTTGTATTGTGTAAAATAAAATGGAAAAGTGTCGCACTATTCCTATAAAAAAAAAAGAAGCAAAAAGCACCCTGAGCATCCGAACGCGGTACCTGCAACGTGCTATTGTAGACAGGGTGACCAACTTAGCGATTTTGTTGCTAGATCTAGCGATTTTTAATTCATTCCAGCGACAAGATTTTGGGTTTTGAGACAGGTATCAGTCCTAGCGATTTTAAAAGTGTTTTAGTGACAAATCTGGAGATTTTTTCAAAGAAAGACACTAGAAAGTTTGAGTTCACAAACAATTGCACATCGATCAGATGTAACGTTTGTTGTTGGTTTTTTTTTTTTCTTCGTTAGCACCCACAAAATATTAGTGTTGGCCCCGATTCACGCGGTAGGCAACGTCTCGCCATCTTGAAGTGGTCACGTGACTACAGAATATTCTCGCCGTGCTTTCAAGCGGTGTCGTTCACACCTCAGCGTCAGTTTGCCTGCCGGTCGGTGTGCTTCGAAAGGATAGTTCGACATTCACGGTGAAGGTCACGTGGCCCATAAACTGCTTGCGATTGGCTGTTACGGATTTGTTTGGTCTGTCGTTGTGAACGTGGCTGCTTTCCATTCATAGATGTGATCTTCGCGTTTAAAATACATTTCGTTACTGAACTGTCGATTATACGCGTATTAGAAAATGAACGACGAAATATTAATTGAGCTTGTTCACCACCACGTGCAATGTGGTACACTATGATAGAGCAAAAACATTTCATACTGTAGTAGAAACGAGTTTATGCAGGACAAACTGTAGCAGTAATTGTCCTACGCCCCCAGGGGGCTCTCGGTTCTTTCGTGAGTACGTGCATGGCGAGCACAGGGCCCCGATCTAATGCAGCCTTTCTTCCTTCTTCAGTTCCCGGACTGCATTAGTTCCCCTCCTTTCCTATCCTCACTGTTTCCCCTCCCCACGGGGGACTGATAACCTCAGTAGTTTAGTCCCTCTATCACGACCAAACAACCCAACCCAACTAATAAACCTTACATATCATTACCACTTACTATTGTCTTAAATAACTATTTAGGGTATGTTAACGTAAATAGGTATTATTTTGTAAAGTGACTTTAGTTAGGGCCTTGAGCACACCATCAGGTTTTCTTTTTTTGTGGAGAAATTGCTAGACTCATTTATATCTGCTTTCTTGATCCTCCGGCTTATCAGAGAGTTAATTTCTATCGCCATTCTAAGCTATTTTGTGAAATTTATACCGTAAATTCTGTATACAGTGTGTGAAATTTACCTTCATAGATTCTCTTCAAAAGCATGTTCTTAACCCCTATTCGTTTCGCTTGCCCTACGAGAATTTCTGCTCTTTTCTCGTCATCTAAGGCGACTACATTTATAATTATTGCTTCAACACTGAATTTCATGTTTGCCGGTTTTTTGAAAAAATACAACCGCTATTACGGGTTTCTAACTACTACGAGCAAATGGTGCTTTATTTTTGACGTCCGTCCAGTGGGATGCACTTACATTTTTTTGACAGTGTGTGACGTCACTGACGTTGGCGTGACTTTCTCCACCATTTGAATCAAAGCCCACACGGCAGCCAACGTGTTAAGCTCTGAAGTAGGTCGCCCCGATTGTACGACGGCTATGCTGAAAGTTTTTAATAGCCCGTAAACCGTAAGGGGGAGGACAATGGGGTTGTTTTCGTTCGAAAGAGCAATGTTTTTCGACCTTGGGACGTGCGCGCGCAGCCCCTGGCCAGCGGGGATTCCCCAATAGCGCGGTAAGAAAGCACAGGCAGTGCTGAGTGAAACAGGTGCAGGATGGAGCTGTCGCGCCGTGATTTTTTACGATTATAAAAAGGGTTTAAGGGCCGAAGAATGCCATTCTTCTTTTCTGCGTGTTTTTGGTGACGTTTCCCCTTGTAGGGCCACAGCTAGAAATTGGTTTCGCGAGTTTTCAAGGGGTCGGCAGCCAATTGAAGATGAATCTCGTCCCAGTCGGCCAGCAACAGCTGTGACTCCTGAAATATTAGATCAACAGTAGCACAGACCATCGTTCATTGTCACTTAGACCTCACTAAGAGATGCGCCTGTTGGGTGCCACATTACCTGACAGAAAGCCAAAAGGAGGCGAGAGTCGTTTCATGCTCGAAAAATTCAATGGAGGGAAGTCCCAAGATACCTACAATATCGTCACAGGTGATGAAACGTGGCTCTACCATTATGACCCTGAAATGAAGAGACAGTCTTCTGTGAGGTGCTTTTTTGCAGGGGAGGAACCACCCACATAAGTTCGACGAAGTCGGAGGTCTGGAGAAAAGGTGATGGCAATTTTTTTCACAAAGATCAGGCTTCTCACCTCTGTGACCTGGTACACACATTGTACAGTCAATGCTGAATGGTACGTGAACGATTGTCTTCCAAAAGTCATCGCCACGTGGAAGTCACGGCATCCAAAGTCCAAGATTGAGCAGCCTCTGCTGCATAAAAACAATGCATCTGCGCAAAGGGCTGCCACAACGATAGACTTTCTGGAGAAGGAAAAAGTGCGAGTGTTTCCCCATCCCCCCTATTCACCTGACCTGGCCCCCTGTGACTTCTTTCTGTTCCCAAAGACTAAGGAAAACATTAGAGGGCAGCGGTTTTCATCCGATGAAGAGGTCATTGCAGCGTATGAGAGTGCACTAAGTGACATCCCAAAAGAAGCTTGGACTGACACGTTTTCTGTGTGGTTTCAGATAATGGAAAAATGTATGCATGCTAATGGAGAGTATTTTGAAAAGTTTTAACCGGTCTTTTGCAAATAAATTTTTTTCACACATTCTGCTAAAAACTAGCCTTCAAATGTTTATAAATCTATGGGACTCAAATGCTTGGTTATTAGTCCCTAGCTTACAAGCTACTTACTCTAAGGTAAACTAAACTAAGGACAACACAAATACCCATGCCCAAGGGGGGGACTCGAACCCCCGACGGCGGACGGCCGCGCGCACCGCAACACGGCGCTCCAGTACGCGCGGCTAATCCGCCGCGGCGGTATAGCCTTCATAGACTTTAACCGCTGCCCCGCTCTCACGTGGTACGAACAGGGATAGAGTTACGCATCTTACAGTGCGCAGTGAACTTCAACATCAATTTTATCAAAAACAAAGACCCATCGCTAAAAAATCGGATAGCCTTATACTCTATGTCCATCTGCGAAATATCCCAGACCCACCAAAATCTGTTATTTACACTTCTGATGGTCCCTTTGTGAACTTATTTGGGCGAATAACTGCAAAAAAAGTGTCTCGTCTGCCAGAACATCTTGTCGGCAGTCGCCTACGACAGGATGACGTACTATCCAGAAAACGGTTTGTCGTTGAGAGGCAGTATTGCTGGCGCTGATTGTGGTGCGTCGGCTGACGTGCTAGCATGGAGTCTGTGCGTTCAGGAGAGTCACGCAGGACCGGCACGTTCGCGAGTGACTCGTGTGTTGTTAGCTCGGCCGTGTAGGGTCATAGAGCCACGTGATGTACCTAGGGCAACACCCAGCACCGTTTGTAAGACAAGGCACTGAACAGGGATGCGCCACGTCTCACCGAGGTGTCGCGGCACCCAGCTGATTGGCCAGCCGCTATGACCAACACCACCTAGAGACCAGGCCTCACAACAGTCCGTTGTCCAGGCCGCGGCCGCTGGCTGAATGGCTGGGCGCTGGGGCGCGCCCACTGCCTCGTACTGGGAGCCATTCAGCTGGCGACCGCGGCCGGCGAGAAACACAGGCCTATGCGCACACATCACGCCACGTAAGCAAGGTATAGTGCGATTAAAACTACTTTGGACCTGACAGCTAGCCGTGCGAGTGTCCTTGAGAGGGTGCGGGCCAACCCCAGGGTGAGTTCAACACCCCCCACTCTGCACAGTTGCCACTACTTCCCCGTTAGCGGTCAGTAGCTGCTAACACGTGGTGTTGTGCGCGTCGTGTCGTGAACTCCGTGTTGTATTGCCGTCTGCTTTTCGTCTGTTTCGCGCAAATATTTGTTTATGTAGCCGTCTATGCAACTGATTAATAACACTCTTTTTCCATATGCATTTCGCGTTTATTGCAAGGCATCTTCAGTGGCCTGTAATATATACATAATTACGTTGTACAATATTTCTTTTTCTTGCGTTTTTTTTTATTTTTTTATTTATTTTATTTTTATTTTATTTTTTTAGTATTTGAGGTTATAAGCAGTTCTGTTGCGTTATCTAAGTTTGCTAATGATATTTTGATGTGGTAAGTAAGTAATAACATGAAAATATCATTAGCAAACTTAGATAACTCACCAGAACTGTTTATAACCTGAAATACTAAAAAAAAAAAAAAAAAAAAAAAAAAAAGAGTAAGAAAACGAAATACTGTAAAACTGTTACTGAAGATGCCTTACAATAAAGGCGAAATGCATATGGAAAAATAGTGTTATTAGTCAGTTGCATAGGCGGCTACGTAAACAAATATTTGCATTATAGTATATCATTTGTACCTTTTGGTGGTGGTGATTTCGTTATCTTGGCATTTCTAGTTTTACTATTCGTTGCGAAATTCACGGGACAAGTGAAAATGTAACAGTAAGTCCCCCTAAGCGGCGGTAAACGTGCTGCATTCATCGTCCCCGTCCCGCATTAATTGACAAGCATTTAAAGGATACCGCGCTAGCAGAAGCCCGCTAACAGCGGCAGCTGGCAACATAGCACCCCTGCCCCAGCGAACTGTCAAGTACGAAGTAGTTTTAATCGCACTATAGTTCCGATTGGCCGGCCGCTGGGGCACAGCCCACTGCGTCATAGCGGCAGCCACTGAGCTAGCGATCGCGCCGGCTCGGAACTACCTTGCTTACGTGGCATGACGACTGCACTTGGTCCTGCGAGGCCGACGAGAGAGAGAGGCCGCGGCGCGCACATCATATCACGTGGTCAACTGAGGCCTGAGCCGACGCGATCGCTGGCGGATTGGCCAGCCGCTATGAGGCAGTGGGCTGTGCCCCAGCGGCCGGCCAATCCGCTAGCGATCGCGCCGGCTCTGGCCCCAGTTGATCACGTGATATGATGTGCGCGCCGCGGCCCCTCTCTCTCGTCGGCCTCGTGGGGCCTGTATTTCCCGTTGGCCGCGGCCTGGTCAGAGTGACGTAGAACGGGCTGTGGTGTTGCCGGAGAGGGTGAGGGAGGGAAGGAGAGATGATGTCTGAAGCAAGACAAGGGCCAGCTGCATCGGTGCGCGCAGCGACGCTGCCGCAGCAGCAGGCAGGGTCTCGGTGTCAACACAGCGGAGGCACGGCGTCGCCTTCTGACAAGGCTCCCTGTTCAGCGTGCATCATTACGCTGGAAGGCCACGCCTCCACAACGAACAGTGCACACCTGTCTTCGTCGTCACTTTCCTTCGAAAATGCATGTACATAATAATGAACAGTACAGTATCTATTATATCTCTACTAGCTGAAAAACCGGAGTTGCTCGGTTATTTATTTATTCCTGCCTTCAATTAGTACATCCCAATCCCTTCTCTCTCTGTTCATCTCCTTTTTTGTAATATTTTATACTTATTGGAGAATATATAAAAATAACGCTTTCTTGCATAATGTACAAAATTATAAGTGCAGTAGCCGCGGTGGAGTAGCCAAGTGGTCTAAAGCGCCTCGCTGTGGAGCGCGCGGTTGCTCGCCGTGGAGATTAGAGTCCTCCGGCATGGGTGTGTGTGTGTGTGTGTGTGTGTGTGTGTGTGTGTGTGTGTGTGTGTGTCTTGTCCTTAGGTTAGTTTACCTAGGTTTAAGTAGTTTGTAAGCTACGGACTGATGACCATGCAGTTTGGTCCGATACATTTACAGACATTTGAACATTTTTTTTATAAGTGCAGTATCCAAAGAAAGAAAGATATCGATCAAAATACAAATGGCATGTAAAATTATCATAAACTCATATTTATTAAATTACATGTGTTACAATTGTATAATTTTTCTGGTATATATTCATTTGTATAAGTGCTGTATGCCTATAAAATCTCTTGGGAATACACGTAGTAGACGTAATAGATTAAAACTTGGTGCGTGATGGGGCGGTTTTCCATGAATGTTACTGTTTATGTGCTCATATCTCATGAACTACGTCTCGTACTGTGATACAATTTAGGAGGTACAATCACTATATGTGTGTGTATACTATCTGTAAAATTTCTTACGGCTGTAATTTATAGTGTAGAAATTACAAATTGTAACGTCATAGGGAATGCCTTAGTTTTACTCCATGAATAGCGGAAAAGCAGTAAGCGAGAAACTTTCTTCCTTTTATAATTTTGCTATGGCTGTCAGCGAGAAAAGTTTCAAATTATGGTTTCAAATTATGTTTAGAGTTTGTTGCAAGTCACTAAGTAATCTCGTTCTCATGTACTGTATTCATAAAGTGCCGTCGCATTGTTTATGACGTAATATCTCCTGAACCATGTGTCATATGTCGTTCTTACTTATACAGCAATTGTTATTTCACGTAAGGAATATGTGAACCGAATCTGGTTGAAATCGATCCAATGGTTTAGGAGAAAATAAGCAGCATTTTCGCTTAATGTAAGAGTTTTTCGCGCATCTCATTGTTTATGACGTCATATCTCGTGAACTATGCGCTGTACGTGATCGTTACACATACGGGGACTGTCCTAATGGATTGTAGCTTACGTGCACAAAATTGCATAAATATTGGAACAAAACTGTAATTTTGTATGCAATACGTACTGACAAACAAGCAGCTGCGACTACGGCATGTAGTTCAGTTTCTCCTGCGCATATGCAGTAATATTGTTTGACGTCTCACGGGAATCTGATATGGCGAGCATAAGAGCGTGTCTTCCACAGCATGCGATTTGTACGAATTTAGGGCGGACGGAATGCGTACTAGACTGCCGCAAAAAAAAAAAAAAAAAAAAAAAAAAAAAAACCCTGGCATCAGGATTTCATGGGTACCATGCTCTAACGTAGTCGTACTCCTTCTTGCCTTCCTACTCCAACGCAACGCCAGTGCCGCTGTCTGTTTAGTTTTCAAGGCGTTCGCATTACTTTTCAGCACATTATCTACATTCGCTTTGAAACAAGCTCACCAAGTCTTCCTGATTTCTCATTCACTGCGAACATATCTCGTCGATTGAATGTACACTGGTCAAAACAACTAGGGGAATCGGTGAGATATCTAGACTATCGGAAGTATTGTCGTAGGTATAATGAACCAAAACGACTGGAGGTCTTTCTGTCGGTTCTACGGCAACCGAGATAGCGGCAATAACAGAAAGCTGCTAAAGAGGAGGTTGGTGTTGACGAATTACACAAGAATTTGGGTTCAGATAGTGTAGCCTCCATTTGCAACAGTACTGGCCCTCCGAGGTGATCACACACCATATTAGAGGGCAACGAGAATTACTTTTTCACTATTACGATAATTCCATGGTGCCTCGCTATAAGTAAACGCCATGTAAACCTCAAGTAATGACTCGAAACTGCAAAATATCGTACTGTATCGCACGCAAATTACAATGGTAACCAAATCTGAAGAAAATACGTTACCATAATATACACATACATATTATATATATTGTGTATCATATATTACTGAAGTGTCAAATTTTTGCCCTTCTTGACATTGATTTTTGGTTGTAGAGGTTTTGCGTTAACGCTAAACTTTTTTAAATGTTCTGGATGTGATATTGCTGTGAGATTTTTTTCAATACCTGTCGGTTAGATGAATTCTCTATGGTATTTAAAGTATGCTACCCTGTTAATTTCACAATATTTTGTTTTGAAGCTTGCAGTCTGTGTTTTTGAACAAAATAATTAATTTTTCTGAAACGAAATTTGTAAATCTATTTATTCTGCAAATTGTTAGAGTATTTCCAGCTGTTTGACTGCAGTCTGCTCTTGCTCTGTTAATATCACCAGGTCGTCCGCAAATGCAAGATATGATATGTAGAGGTTATTTTTGGCAACGCCCAGTCAGATTTGCTTCCAAAACACATTTCTTGAGTTCTTTCTCCCATTCTTCCATAACTTAGTCTAGAATTACGTTGAACGGAATAGGAGAGAGTCCATCACCATGTCTCACAGCAAATAATAATAATAATAATAATAATATGGTTTGTATCCATTACAACTATACCGCCAAAATACATTTAAACAAGACAAAAATATGTACATATAAGTGAAATTATTCACAATGAATAAATATGAAATGGCACCGACTACACACGGATGTTGGTACATTTAATGCAGTAGAGTGCATCGTCGGATGCTTCAGGTAGCTTTTCACTGCCACCGGGAAACAACACGAATCCTATTTCCTTTACAATTGGCTCATTATTTGAATATCATCACAGTCGCACATACTGTTGAAACTTTATAAAATGTGAATCAAAAAATGTTTGTAGAACTTATGGGACTCAACTACGGGGTCATCAGTCCCTAAGCTTACAAACTACTTATCAACTACCTTATACTAAGGACGGCTCAAATATCCATGCCCGAGGGGGGATTCGAACCCCCGACCGTAGTGGCCGTGCAGACCGTGATTGAAGCGCCTCAGTCCCCTCGGCCACCGCGGCCGGCAAAATGTGAATCTATTGCTGCTGTTCTCAAACTATTCTGACGACGTAGTATATATACAGGTTGAACCATAATAGAGGAAAAATATTTCGTGCAAATTATTACACACTGAGCTACTAACATAAATTCTTTTTCCACGTGTTACTATGTCAATAAGTGACAACGCAATTGAATGGTAAAAATCTGGAAATATAAGTGGACTTTTGGGTGTTACTGTGCGCCGAAGTTGGGATCTGGGCCAGATCGGCAACAGGGCACAAGTTCCCTTTGCCTACCAGCCACGATACCTAATAGCGAAATCAGCACTAGACAGCTATGAGCGCTGTCACTGCTCGCAGTGTCACCCAGGCTGTCGCCTGACGCCGCGTGCCTCGCCTTCTCGTGAGCGGCTAGGCTACCTGCAACACTCGCACGTTGTGCCCTGTTGCCGATCTGTCCCCTCGGCCAATGTCTGTGCACTGTAAAACCCAAAAGTCCACTTCATATTTCCAGATTTTTACCATTCAATTGTATTGTCATTTATTGACATAGGAAAATGCGGAAAACGAATTTATGTTTGTAGCTCAGTGTGCGACAATTTGCACGTAATATTTTCCTCTTCTATGACTCACCCTGTATATACATGTTGTCAAGGTAATGCAATGCCATATCATGTACATACATTCAAAGTACTGTAGAGATATCTTAAATACACCTGAACTGTTTTATGCGCCAATTAACGTGCAAGCTCATTAAATGGAATCGTCAGAGCTCCTTATAACGTCACAAGATCTGGCTTAATTATTACCCTTTTATTATTCCTCTGCATTTGATAACACTACTTAATCTGATTATCATGAGAATAAGAAACACAATAAAGCACTCTGGTGGAAATGAATTATAGTAAGCAATTTAAACTGTTATAATATCTTTCAGCACCTTTCTACCATACGCAAAGGACCGCCACAGTTTCTTTCAAAGAAAGGACACGGCTGTGACGATTATTTATCTGACACTTATTCATAAATAACATCACACTTCAAAAATCATTACTCCTGTAGCATAAGTATTCATACTAACTGCGAGGGTGTAGGTATTAACTACTTAAAGGAGGACCATATATTTCTAATAAAAAGCTTCATTAAAAAAAGAACAAACAATAATGAAATTACAAGTCGTCGTTGTGCTATGAACTTTTCAACAAACTACATACATACATACATACATACATATAAATATGGTATCAATACCTTGTGGTGACTTTTTTTCACACTGAAATAATGTTAGAGATGCCTGACTCATCACATAATACACCTCTGTATAATCAGTATCTGCTGCCATAGCGGGCACAGTCACTTGCCATAGCGGGCAGAGTCACTTGCGCCTTTACACTTCCACAGACAACTGAAAAGTCTTGTCCCACCTTGCAACTACAGTCGAGCGCTGGAATAAAAGATAATATAACAAGGTAGGCGTATATCTTCGGCATTTACTGACAACCCAAGGAGGCGTACGAACATAACATTCAGTTTGTGGCATGTAGGACCACAGTTGAGTCCCACTGTTTTACAGTACACGCTGCACTATAGGATCTAGTGACACGGTCTAGCCCCATCCTTATTTCTTGTACCTGCGTACAAATCTATTTCACTGTCACTGGAAAAGCGCCACTTGTGCCTTTGATTTGCGCACATAGCTTCTTCAGTCCGGTTTCTATTCAGCTGTAGCCGCACCTTCCTTGGTTGCTGGAAGCCGGTAATTATCACTGTTGGATTGCATTTAGACTCGTATTTCGTATGCTAGTCCTCTGGATTTGAGGCGTTTCCTGTAGACTTGCGCATAATAGTTCGCGATCGGGAGCGCTCACTTTAGTTGCCGCGAACTAGTTCGCTGTTTTAGTTCGTCCGCTCCCAGTGACGGCTGAGCGGCGTGGTCTGCGCGTGCAGGTGGAGGGAGAAGTTCCCCCACCTAGCTGCTTCATGCGCTTGCTGCTTGAGCCGTTAACGATATCACGCAAACCAAAAGAAACAGTTTGTGGATAATTTCTCGCGTTTAAGTTTAGAGATATTCTATATCTTGGCATTGTGGAATTTATTAGTCAGATATTGCATAGTGCAGAACACATCAAAACAGAAATTTTGTAGCACTGAACTATGTAATATAGCAGGCAGACGCTCACCTCGAAATGACTCGTCATCAGAAGGCAAACACGTTATTTTTAATTCTGCTACACGCCCTGTCGCTATTTCCCTTCGGTCTACGGAAAAGAATCCATCGAACTATGAAGCGAGATACGTTTGGCATAGTCGTTCTCTGCTTCTAGTTCGTCAGCTGCTCCTAGTTCGTCCGCTCCTTCTAGTTCGTCCGCTCCTTCTAGTTCGTCCGCTCTTTTGGCTTTTGCTACCGCTACTAAAAGAGCTCTTTTTTATGACAGCTTTTTTATATAATGAATCAGTGTTGCCAAAGCGTGTGCTATTACCCGTATTTTTGGGCAATTTAACATCAAATACTTAGACAAATAAACCAGTTATTGACACGAATGGGTGATACAATGCTATTCAACTACTTTGCATACAGAGCACTCGTAGTACTTTATTTTTAAAATAGATTTCTTGTGGCAGTGAACTATGAAACTACAGCTGAGCTGCATCTCAGCTCGAAGTGAAGGTAACTGGCAAAAGGGGATCACGCGATTCTGCGCGCTCTCGCGTCCTCTCGCTGTTCCTTGTCAGTCTTCGGAAAAGGTTCGGATCTACGAACTAGTTCGCGTAGTTCGCCTGTGGGAGCGCTCTTCCGAGCTAGTTCGTTCGCGAACTACACAAGACTAGTTTCCTGGGCAATGATAGTAAGTCCTCGTGAAGAGGGATTGAGTTTTTTTTTTGGAAATGTGCTGCCGAAGGTTGTAAAGTGCAACATATGGACGGAGGTCAGATGGGCGGATGTTTGATTGCACTGTAGGTGTGGATCGGACGGTGCCACTAATGACTCTCATAGCTACCTTCAGTTGGACGTCTACTTTCTGTTCGTGCGCTAAACTGGCGCACAGTATTCTGCTGCAGAGTATACCCGCGCGAGGGATGCTCCCCATGTGCTGCCTGCCAGTTTTCTCACCAGGTCCACTCGTGTGATAGAAAATTATTTACTGAGAACACGGGATTTTTTCTAACTTTTCCATCACTTCACGTAGCTCTAGCAAGGAAAAGCCCGTTATTAGTTTGATTTATGCTTTTTCTCGTTGTGTTTATATTTGTAGGAATTTACTTTTCATTTCATTTCATATAAACGAATGTAAACGAAGGCTTCCGCGGCCGTTGTCATTGTTGATAAAACTCTTCTGGGTGTTGGACCGCATCGTCAATATATCAAATATTTCACCGACGTTTCGGCCACTATTGCAAGCGGCCATCTTCTGGGTGTTACGTTTACTGCTGGATGAGGGAAAGCTGGGGTCTTAAATATTGAATGTTGCCAGTTATGATTGGTGGTTTCAGCTCTCTTTCATTGGTGTTTGCTTTATTTCTTCCTGTTGGTGGAAAAGAAGTCTTTGATTGGTGTTTACGTTAATGTTGCCATTGGTTGAAACTGGCGAATGAGGAGCGGTGGTAGCAATGACGTAGCACTGATGCCTAGCGCCAATCAAGGACTTCATTTTCCACTAATAGGAAGAAATAAAGCAAACACCAATGAAAGAGAGCTGCAACCGCCAATTATAACTGGCAATATTTACTATTTAAGACAGCAATTTTCATAAGTTCGTTTATAAGTAGTTCGTAAGTTTAGGGATTGATGAACCCGCTGTTAAGTCCCATAAGCTTAACAAACATTTGAGCTTCCATGGTCGCTACTCTAACTTCTTAGGCGGGGTACACCACATAAAATCATTGTCAGTATTGTGTCGCATTCATCGATAACATTGACTATAGGAAGATATTACTTTTAATTGTCTGTGTTAGCAAATGAGAAATGCCACATATAGTTTTACATCTTAACAAGACTAAAAGCTTCACGCTTGTTTGCTGAAATGCCTCTTTCTTTGTTACAGGTACGTGTCCCGATCGCAGGATTGGTTCGTCACTGTAAGTAGATATTATGATAATGCATTCCTGCGGGGTGCGCTGCCAGTTTATATTATGATAGACTGCAGTTCTGATACATCAAGCTATATTTAATCACTCATCCGATGTGTCTGGGTTTCTGCCTGTCTCCTCTAACGAAAACGTTTCTACCTTTCCCCTCCATCGAAAAAAAAAAAGGCCATGCTGCAGTTCTAACGTAATAAAATTCTTATTTTCGTCCGCTTATTAATAGTATTACTATTATTAGCCAAATGATCATTGTTTGTTACTGTTACTTATATTAGCTATTATTCATGCAAGTGCTTCTTTTATCTTTTACTCATTTATTCAAACATTCCACGCAAAGTGGTATCATGAACTTACTGTCCGTCAGAGCGACACACGGAATGTGCTTATATCTAAAAAATAAAAATTTCTTGTTTCAGCAGCAAAATCTTCGGTTCGCTGCACCTGTATTAATGTTTTATTAAAATAGCATGGCCAGTTTCGTGATATGTAGTCACATCACTAGGTTAAGTCTTTAAATACATTACTATGCAGGTGCAGTAAACGTTGAAATTTCTCCCCCGATTCCTAGAATTTTGATCTTACGAAACTGGTCGTGCTTTTGGAATAAAGTTGCAGCGTACTTTTTAAAATAAAATAATAATAATAAAACAGTTTTTGGAGACCGTTTGCAATTATACTGTTAAACTAACTTACTACTTCAACAATTTTCATGAACTACCGCCTTAATCAGTTAGAAAAATATTTGCAGACGTGCTGTGAATCGTTACATGTTCCAGTCTTGTGAGAATTAACTACTCAACAACACACACTTTGTTATATCTATGATGATCGCACTGCACCACAAATGTCCACTGTAATGGTAATAAAGCATTTACTCGACCTGTACCAAGAAGTTTTCGCTCAGATGTACTCACTTCATCTAGTTAAGCCGTAATCAAAGTACAGTTCTTTCACAGAACTTGAGGGTTCATTTTTTTAATCATTTTATACCTCACACATCGTATAAAGTTTAAGAGAAAAGGAATTTCGTGCGACATCATCTAAATAGAGCCGTATCTACTTACAGTCGTATGCATTTCACTTTCATTTGACAAATAGTAAACCGTAAACCGGCATCTCTCTCTCTCTCTCTCTCTCTCTCTCTCTCTCTCTCTCTCTCGGTGGCGCGCGGTCACATAGGTTTTCCTTGTATATTTAATTTTGAAATTGTTGGCTCACAATTTACAAATACAAGCAGAGCCCCTCTCAGCATTTCTGAATAATGAGCACAGTTCATTATACTAATGATACTAGCTTATCACGCCACCAGAGTATGGCGCTAGTAATTAAAACGCTCTCTCTTTACTACAGTAGTAGGCACTCGTTGAAATTTCATATTATACACTTTAAGGACTCTCTCAAAACAGATTGTAAAAGATTCGTCATTTGAGAAATAATGAACACTGATTCAGTCTGCCACGTCTCTTGCGTCTCGTTCAAGGAGAGCAGCTATACTATTTAGCGTTGTTTCTGCGAAAGAAAACCAATATACTGGTAATTTTAGAATGTAATAACGATCCGCAGTACTTACTCTCATATTTTACCTTAAATGTTCTGATGTTTAGTGAGATGCAAAGTGCGTTCTTGTAATAATCGTGCGTAGCCGTGCGTATAGATTAATACTTGTTCCCTAGATCATATATAAGACATTTCGTAATGATGTGGAACGTGTCAGTTTAGTAAATGTTATCTATACATGAAAATATTTTAAGGACTTTTTTATTTTAATTTTTTAAAGTTTTATCTAAAAATTCATCTATAGTGTAGGAGTTGCCATTCAGAAATTCCTTTAATTTCTTTTTAAATACTAGTTGGCTAACTGACATCTGATGCTACTTCGTAAGTGACCAAAGACTTTTGTGGTAGCATATTTCGCCCCTTTTTGTGCCACAGTTAGATTTAACCTTGGAAGTCAATAATTACACTTCCCAACTTCCCATTACGATTGTACTGCAGGAATAAGTTCTTTGTATTAGGAAGCTTATGTAAGGACTAATAGGTCTCGTTAACCTAAGCCATACAATCTACAACCCAAGGAACTTCACGAAATTTCTCTAGTCAGACATTACGACTGCAGAATCAAACTTTCACTCTGCTGCGGAGTGTGCGCTGATATGAAACTTCCTGGCAGATTAAATTGTGTGCCGGAACCGGGACTCGAACCTGGGACCTTTGCCTTTCGTGGGCAAGCGCCCTACCGACTGAGCTATCCCGACACGACTCACGATCCCGCCTCACAACTTTACTTCCGCCAGTACCTCGCCTCCTACTTTCCAAACTTCACAGAAGCTCTCCTGCGAACCTTGCAAGACTAGCACTCCGGGAAGAAAGGATATGGTGGAGACATGGCTTAGCCACAGCCTAAGAGCGCTTGCCCGCGACAGGCAAAGGTCCCAGGTTGAGTCCTGGTTCCGAAACACAATTTTAATCTCCAAGGAAGTATCATATCAGTGCACACTCCGCTGCAGAGTGAAAGTTTCTTTCTGGAAACATCCCTTAGGCTGTGGCTAAGCCATGTCTCCACCATATCCTTTCTTCCAGGAGTGCTAGTCTTGCGTGTTTGCAGGAGAGTTTCTGTGAAGTTTGGAAAGTAAGAGGCGAGGTACTGGTGGAAGTAAAGTTGTGGGGCGGGATCGTGAGTCATGTTGGGATAGCTCAGTCGGTAGAGCGCTTGCCCGCGAAAGGCAAAGGTCCCAGGCTCGAGTCCCGGTTCCGGCACACAATTCTAATATGCCAGGAAGTTTCATTACGACCGCATTTTGAACGAAGTGTTTCACAGGTGGCCCGACCTCTGATGGACTAAGATAAGCCTGTGACAGGACTGATAAAGTGGCCGGGTGGGTGGATTGGGCAGGTTTTGCATCGGGGTCTTCCTCAGGCATATGGTCCCTGTGGTAATGGGTTGGGGTTAGGAGTGGCATAGGGATGCACTACGTTGTTGGGGAGTTTGGGTGAGTGACGGAACACCACTTTAGGAGGGGTCGGAAGGATCTTTGGTAAGATGACTCTCATTTCAGGGCATGACGACAGATAATCAAAGGCCTAACGAAGGTTGTGATTTAGTTGTCCCAGTCCGTGGTGGTATTGGGTGACAAGGACATTCCTTTGTGACTGGTTATTGGGGTTGGAGGGAGGATTGGTGGTGTATGGGGATATGACACGGGAAATCTGTTTGCGTCAGAGAGAGAGAGAGAGAGAGAGAGAGAGAGAGAGAGAGAGAGAGAGAAGCAAAATCGTATATTACAAGTAACATCACTTTATTTTTTTAGATGCGTTTAACCTTGAGCAACCACAATTTCTCTGGGAAACTGTGTTTTTTAAATTTTAGTGGTAGTTTTAAGGTGCCTCAGTCTTTGTAATACACATTACTGAAAATATGTCGGTACTGTTAAGACTGTTCTCTAAGATAATTTCTGTTTTTAGACGCTAATTGGCATCAGTATCTTTGTAAAAGATATGTCGGTTACATAAATCAGTAACTATTAATTTTGGTATGTTTTGTGATAGACATGAAGTAAGATAAATTAGTTGGTATTTATAGGATTAAATAAAAGAAAATTTGCTATTTTCTGTATGTATATACAGAATTTGAATTTTTAGGAAGAGTATTCACATATTTAAAACAGACTTTTTTTATACAGTGTGGTTAGAAACAGTCGGAAACGCTTGTAAGCGTGTTACAGTATAGGTTATCGTTTGTAACACATGCTGTGGTTTTGGTGGCTTTCTGATATTTGTAATAGGTTGACAATTTATGATGTTCATTTGTGACATTAGAAAACTAAATGAAGTAGTAGTACTTAAATCGAAAATTACGACCGGGAATGGTAGACGTCTGTGATTAAAATTACTTATTATTCTTTGTGAAAGGTGTGTGTGTGTGTGTGTGTGTGTGTGTGTGTGTGTGTGTGTGTGTGTGTGTGTTATCCCCAATAAACTGGTAACGCAGCACAGAATTGTGTTAGAGCGGTCGTGGTTTCCTTACGTAAGTTGCTATCAT
Organism: Locusta migratoria; assembly: GCA_026315105.1. Taxonomy (NCBI): domain Eukaryota; kingdom Metazoa; phylum Arthropoda; class Insecta; order Orthoptera; family Acrididae; genus Locusta; species Locusta migratoria. Next base: position 244,502,163 of record CM048744.1, on the reverse strand, counting down.
TTTTTGTGTGTTTTATCTGTCTCCACATAAACTGTAGCGTCCAACAATCCCACTAGATATAGATGTTTACTAAAGTAAAACATGCACCGTCCGTCCAAGAAGTTTCGAGACTGATTTTTTTTTCTGCCTTGCAAATACACAACTGCAGTGGCAGCTTCAACTAACGTGTACGCTAGAGATGGGCATTGGTCCAGTCACTTGTGAGAACGCCGTGTTCGATAGTTGATATGCATATGTAGGTTTGTCTGCGCACTTACACGAGGGAGCTATAGCTCTCCATAAGCTGTTCAAGACACTTCGAAGCAGAGCAATAAGTGTACCACGTTTGCCCTGTACTCTGACTAGCGAATGACTGAGTGGATGCTTGCCACAGCATGATTACATTGTAAAACGTGGACACTTCTTTGTTTTTATCATGATTTTGTTTCTGTTTTTATTCTGATTTCCACTGAGGATGTAACTGAAAGTTGAGAAACCGATAGTGCTTTGTGTGAAGTATTTACACAGTTCCAGCAGGGTGCTCTACTAACGTGAAATATTTGACTTGGTTAAATTAATGTAATGACAAAGTGCAGAAAATCACATGAATGATTAAAACTTAGACGATATAACGGGGATTGACGGTAACGTTGTGCGAGGTTTTATTCTGTTAATTTAACACGGTGTAGCACGCAAGTGGAGGAACGATCATCTTAAATTTTCTCTTTATTGATCCAGCCATCGAATCTTTCTGGACTAACGGGATACAGATGCCATTAGAGCATTAGTTGCAGAATAATTTACAAGTCAATAATGTGTAGTATAGAGAGAGTTGAGAAGCAGTATGGACACTTAGAAAGCACACTGCTGTGATGGAAGCAAAGGCTACGTTTCATTGGCGGATGCAACAGTTCTACTAAAGAAACTGCCTACACCACACTTGTGCGTCCTATTTTGGAGTATTGTTGCGCATTGTGGAATCCACACCAGTTGGGACTGGAGGACGATTTACAGAGAAGGGAATCTCGTATTCTACGAGGCGCGTCCAGAAAGTAAGTTCGCCGGCCGCGGTGGCCGAGGGGACTGAGGCGCTTCAGTCACGATCTGCACGGCCACTACAGTCGGGGGTTCGAATTCCCCCTCGGGCATGGATATTTGCGCCGTCCTTAGTTGTAGCTAGTTCATAACTAGTTTGTAAGTTTAGGGACTGATGACCCCGTAGTTAAGTCCCTTAAGCTTAACAAACATTTGAACATTTTTGAAAGTAAGTTCCGTTTGGTAATAAAATGAAATTGTACACAGATACAGAAGACATTTTTATTGCACAAAATTCTACAGCTCTTAAACTACTTTTCCACATAACTGCCGAAATTTTGCAGGCATTTGTCATAACGTGGCACCAGGTTTTGTTCACCTTCCTCATAGAAATCTGCCGCCTGTGTCTTCAACCAGTTGGAAACAGTGTCTTTCAGCTCGTCGTCATTGGTGAAGTGATGACCGCCAAGGAAAGACTTGAGATGTAAAAACAGATGAAAGTCGTTAGGAGCGAGGTCAGGGCTGTAACCAAAGGTGGACGCCCCCTTCGTTCTTCATCGTGCACATCACTACGCCCGCCATTGAACTGTCAGACCCATTTTCTCACCATCGAATCACTCTTCGCATTTGGTCCGTAAACATCGCAAATTTGCCGATAAATTTCACTTGGTTTCATTTTCCTCGCATTCAGAAACCGAATCACCGACCTGATTTCACAGGCGGCGGGATTTTCAATCAACGCCGACATTTCAAACAAGCACAACAAAGCGTACGCAACTGACAGCGATCTCCAAATGGCGCACGTTCTTCTCCTTGATACACATCGTCTACAGCGCATGTGCGGAACTGCAATCGCAGCACTGCAGCGGAGATAAATTGAAACGGAACTTACTTTCTGGGCGCGCCTCGTATGATCCCTATATAGGGGAGTGTCACGGATGCACGAGCTGGGGTGGATATAATTAAAAGAAAGGCGTTAATCGATGCGATGAGATCTATTTGTGAAATTTCTTTCAGAAACTTTCTCTTCCGTATGCGAACATATTTTGTTAGCACCCACGTACATAGGGAGACATGATCATCATATACCGAGTGATAAAAAAAATCAGTATAAATTTGACAAGTTAATAAATCACGCAATAATGTAGATAGAGATGACACACATGCGTGGAATGACATGGGGTTTTATTAGAACAAAAGGAAAAAAAATACAAAAGTTCAAAAGATGTCCAACAATGGTGCTTCATCTGATCATAAAAGCAATAATTAGCATAACAAACAAAGATTATGTTCTTTACAGGGTAGTCTCAATATGTTCACCATCATTCCTCATCAATAGCTGTAGTCGAGGAATAATGTTGTAACCAGCACTGTAAAGCATGTCCGGAGTTGTGGTGAGGCATTGGCGTCGGATGTTGTCTTTCATCATCCCTAGAGACGTCGGCCGATGACGATACAATTGCGACTTCAGGAAATCCCAAAGCCAATAATCGCAAGGATTGAGTTCTGGGGACCTGGGAGGCCAAGCATGACGAAAGTGGCGGCTGAGCACACGATCATTACCAAACGACGCGCGCAAGAGATCTTCCACGCGTCTAGCAATATGGGGTGGAGCGCCATCCTGCATGAAAATCGTACGTTCCAGCAGGTGTTTATCAGCGAGGCTGGGGATGATGCGATTCTGTAACATATCGGCGTACCTCTCACTAGAATCACGAAGTTCCTCGAAGAAAAAAGGCCCAATGACGGTAGAGGTCGTTCTAATAAAACCCCATGTCATTCCAAGCATGTGTGTCAATTTTTACCTTTCTATCTGCATTATTCCGTGATTTATTAAGTTTTCAAATTTATACTGACTTTTTGATCGGCCGGTATATTATTTCTCATCGTTGTTTTTTGTGGATATGCCATATCTTCCGTATTACTTACCCTAAATTAATGATTGAGGTATTATTTTCACGGTTTCGTTTTCCACTAATGACGAAAAATACGCAGATAGTGTAAAGTTAGCCGCGACGGAGCTGCCGAGCGCATTAGCGAGGCGATATGATTTGATGCGCGAGGCCTTCCCCATCGGGGATTCAAATTCCTCCCTGGGGCATGGATATTTGTGCTGTCTTCAGTATAAATTACTTCACAAGTCGTTTGTAAGTTTAGGGACTGATGACCCCGCAGTTGAGTCCAACAAGCTTTACAAACATTTGAACATTTTTAAAGTTATTGTTTTCACAAAAAATAATTTATTTTGAAAAAAAATGTAATGTCCGTCCAATCTAAGTTGATACCCGTAAATCCGCAATGGGACATGTAGTTACGGTTACTGCCGTCAGCCACCGAACCGAGTATCAACATTGTTAGCGTGGCCGATATAAAAGCAATGTAGAAGGTGCCATCTATTGACAATCTGTTTAACTAGCATGAACGACAGGTATTGCAGTTGCTTGTATAATTTATGCAAGCCAAAGACCTTGTATGATGCAAACATAGTTTATCACAGGATTTCGGTTATTGACGTCAATGTAAAGCGTAGTTTATCATACGATTTCGGTAATACATGTCTATGTAACAACAGAAAGTACACAAATAAATCAATTAAACTAACAGGCAAAACAGCTCGTGCAATTATTTAGGTTCTTTACGCAAGGATAGTTTATCACGAGATTTCTGTTTCAAACATCGATGCACAACAACTGATGCTATAATTATGTTAATTAGAAATCTTAACCCCGATCAGGGATTAGTTAATGGTGCAATGTTAGTGGTGACTCACTTAGGCGAGTACATCATCACTGCTAAAGTCATTGACTGCGATAAAACTGTACTAATATCCCGCATTACCCTCACACCTTTTGATCCAACCATACTTTTGCAAATGATAAGAATTCCCAATGAATATAGCCCTCGCTATAACCATAAATGAAGCACGTCAGACGCTTCAAAGGGCAGGATTATATATACTAGAAACTGTTTTTTCGCATGGACAGTTACACGTGGCTTTTTCCCGAGTTTGCTCATCCAGTGATATTTATGTTTGTGCTAAAGACATACAGCCAAAGAGTAAGCGATGATCACATAACTACCAACATTATTTTGAAAGAAATTTGTAAAATAAACACGTACAGGGGCGTAGATAAATCTTTCCTCTGGGGAACCAGAGCTATATTGAGGTGCCCTCGCACAGTTCACACGTGCAAAGCTGTGACGCCCCGCCCCCCCCCCCCCCCCAAGACATACTTGCGATTCAATTCAAATGTTCAAATGTTTGTAAAGTCTATGGGACTTAACTACGGGGTCATCAGTCCCTAAACTTATAAACTACTTATGAACTAACTAAGACGAAGGACGGCACAAATATCCATGCCTGAGGGGGGGATTCGAACCCCCGACCGTAGTGGCCGTGCAGACCGTGACTGGAGCGCCTAAGTCCACTCGGCAACCGCGGCCGGCACTTGCGATTCTCGCTATAAATTTGGAGAATTTTGTGAGATGTTGATAAAAGAATGAAGTAATAACGAAAAAGATTGTAGACATGAAGAGCAGTCTTTTCTGGTATACCTTAAAAAATGACCGGCATTCACCTTCCGAAATACTGGCTGTTGTCGAAGACGTTGCCCAACTTTATTCGCGTAAATTATTTGAACAGAACATACAGAAAAAGCCCAATTTTCAGAACAAAAGTAATCGCTGTAGGGATTCGTAAATTAGAAATACCTTCCGCACTACCACATCTTGCTCAAGTCATAAGTTGTCAGCAATCGTAAAAAATCGAAAGTCTGCAGACAAATAACATATAGGGGAGACCAAGAGAATGGCGTAACCTTAAGGGAAACCATTTTTTTACCTTATTAAAGGCGTGTCTTTTTCATACATAATAATACTACAGCCTCCTCAGCTAATACTACTCTATTATAATTTTTTCAACCATGCATTTTGTTTAGTTTTATTGTTAAAAATATATTGCGAAAGTATACGCAGTGGCGCCAGTACCGTGTGTTCCGGGGTTATGACGCCATACATTTGAAAATCAAGGATAAACCTACACGATGAATGAGTAGTAGTAAATAAGTGTTAGAACTGTTGTAATTTATACTTATCACTCTACTGCATTAGACATTTAGAAGGCTTCAAGTACTTGTCGATGTAAAATTGGAATAAAAGGAGATTTTGTAATTTAGACTTGATTAAGACACCGCGAAAGTAGGAAATACAGTTTTTGGCAATTCAAAACTACTACATTCTCTATATTCTGCAAGTGCCCATTTCACAAAATGTATGCATTTGTATTAAACTTCATTTTGTCTAAATTCCCCACCATGACGTCATTGCCCCAGTTGCAAAATATGGCTAAGAACGTCAATTTAAAGCCTAAGATTTTTGCGAAACAATTAGAGACACGAAATCGAAGCTAAATATCTACAGATTACGTTAATACGAGTATTAATAAGCAGTGACAGCCTATAGAGGTGCTTATTTCAATAAAATACAAACTCGAAAATTAGATCCAAAACGCAGAAAATAACAATTCCGTTCACACGATTAATATCTTTCATAAGAGGGGGAATTTAATCTGCCTGCTATACAATGATGCCACTTTAGGCATGCGTGCTTGCAGATGATCAGCATCTGTGGTATAAATCATACACGGAAGTAATAAGGTAGTGATGCCATTTGTTCTCGTTTAATCACACTCGTTAAAAATATGTCTGTCACGTAGAAGCTTTTGCCCTACTGTAGTAATAAAGCCAGTAGATCACTGAAGTTGGTAGCAGTGGTGTACACAAGACCTTCGTTAGACGCTGGGCAAGCCTCGCGCGGTACTTTAAACAGTCTGTGGAGCGCGTTTCTGGGTGGAATTCAACAATACTTGTTCGTTGTTACTAAAGGTTAGGTGGCGGTTACCTGAGCATATTTTTTTTAATTGGCAAGATTTATGTCGTGAAAGTTGTGCGCGACGCTTGCCTAGGTCTCACGAAGTCCAGCAATAAGAAACTCGAGATAAAGTGTTCCGACAACAAGTAAGAAGCCTTAGCTCAACTATGCATCGATTACGACTTACAGACACCCTGGCACCTCTCTTTCAACTGTTCATATGCAAATCTATCGGACCAAACTGCGTGGTCATCAGTCCGTAGCTTACAAACTACTTAAACTAAGGTAAACTATCCTAAGGACAAACACACACCCTTGACCCAGGGAGGACTCGGCTAGTCCACCGTTGCGTACCTCTCATTGTTGGCAAGCCGGCCGCGGTGGCCGAGGGGACTGAGGCGCTCCAGTCACGGTCTGCATGGCCACTACGGTCGGGGGTTCGAATCCCCCCTCGGGAATGGATATTTGTGCCGTCCTAAGTATTAGCTAGTTGATAAGTAGTTTGTAAGTTTAGGGACTGATCACCCCGTAGTTAAGTCCCATAAAAAAATGTTGGCAAAGTTTTCAGTCTAACTCTCATATCCATTATACAAATTAGTGTCAATTTTTAATTTTAGCTCAAGTGACAAAAAAAGAAAAGAAAAAAAAAACCTTCTGGGGAGGGGGGTTGGAACCCCCCCGTCAGCCACCGTATCTACGCCCCTGAACACGTTTAAAAAAAATAAAATAAACATGAAATAGTCAATATCTGATTTTTTGTGTGCTTAAAATTAATCATAGTATTATATAAATTTAGTTGCAATGAGACTGTCGAGTGATATCTTACAAGCTGCCACGTGAGTTGCCGAGACGTTAGCAGAGTGCCGGCTGGTGCGCCTGCGCGGCCCGCTGCCCGCTGCTCACCCCTCCATCTTCATTTTTGACGACAGGAATAACTACTATTAAAGCCGTTTCTATAGCAGACGTGCAACACGCACCAGACAGTCGTTGTCAGCTGCAGCGCCCCTTTCCGATCGACCGTCGAACTACAAAGCAGCGTTCAAACGGTACGCATTTGTCGAATCGTCTGCTTCACACCTTTTCTTGGTTTGTTGTCAAATTACAGCAAATGAATCGCCAAGTTAAGATCATTTTTCGAAACTGTAAGATATATTATGATGATTAAAACATTTATTTGTGTCGTACACTGCCACTGTGATACTGTATTTGTTTTCGTGCAGTTCTTGCGTAAATACGTCGCTCACATGTGTTAACGTCCTCATTATAAAATGCGACTACATACTTGCAGCCCCTACGGTTTGCGGCACCTAAGGGATAAAGCTTCAAATAATGCGCACCAAAAACAAATACTTCATGTTTTAAGTACAGAATGTTTCAGGAAAAATAGCAAATATTTTAGAAGATGGTAATAAACACGATTTGCAGTTAAAATTTCATATAACGCGTGTCCAGTTTTTATTGGGTACAGAGATACAGCTCTTGGTATGTACAACAAATTTAAAGCACATGCTAATTTGGATATCTCGACTGATTCTTTCGTCGGTTCTTGGTAGATCACCATATTGATTTTTATACAAACAACCGGTTTTCGACGTACTTTAAAGTCTGAATATGTTCTAGTAAGCCGAAAACCGGGTAACCAAGTGGAAATGAACGTGTAGAAAATACACCAAATTCTACTTTTAAGTCAGTGTGATGATGTATTACCAACAACCGACGGATAAATCAGTGAACATTTCTTGACTTACATTTGCTCTGCGTTTGTTTGGATTTCATATTAACAGCTATATCCCTCAATTCAATAAAAAATGTACACAGGTTATGTTAAATTATTAATGCAATTCCTCTACAGTATCGCCTCATAAAATACTTACGACTGAGTCGAAAAACTACGTTCTTCTGAGCAGGAGACAAGTACATATTCTCAAACAAATTCCCGACTTGGCTTCGTTTGTCAGCTGGGTTCCCCATTCGGTCGTCTGCGCATGCGCGAAGCACTTCCATACGCGTCAGAATAGGATGCATCCTGAAACTTCCTGGCAGATTAAAATTGTGTGCCGGAACCGGGACTCGAACCTGGGACCTTTGCCTTAGTCGGTAGTGCGCTTGCCCGCGAAAGGCAAAGGTCCCAGGTTCGAGTCCCGGTTCCGGAACACAATTTTAATCTGCCAGGAAGTTTCATATCAGCGCACACACCGCTGCAGAGTGAAGTTTCATTCAGGATGCATCCTATTCCGTCTACTAGCGATCGTATGCGTGCATCTTGTGCAAGTGGACGCGTCTACACTGTACGCGGACTGCGTGAGTGGTGCATCGTCGATAATGTCGTAAGCTCTCACTTCCCACCCCATCCATCGATTGCATCTTGCTACTTTGCTTGCTGCCAGCCATCTACTTGGCTTCTATCAAATTTAGAAGTCCACACTAAGATATGGAAACTCTGAATACTGTGATTAAAGTAATAAAGATATAAGACCAGACTTGTCACAAGGGTTTACCGACAGATTACTGGTGTAGGCCCTGCCTCCTCGCCAGCCAGTCCGGATAACTTCAGATTAGGCTCGTCAATCCACAGGCATTAGCCGTATACATAACTGGATTCAAAAGACATTATTTATATAATCTGTCTAGGTCGAATACGGTGTTAATTTTTGTGGTATATTTTTTGTCATTAAAAAGACTTATCTTCAGAGCAGAATGTAACTCCGTCAGTAGCGCATGGAACTGATGCAGGTCTTAGTCGTACGTGTTAAGAAGCACCTGATCTTACTGATCTAGCCTGTTGTTTTATAGTGAAACTAGCTTAAACCCGCGGCTCCGCTCGCGTGTTGGTTGATTATGATAGACAAGCAATCTTTCAGTAGTGTGCTGAGACTAGTTTTGAAGGAACTCAAAAATATTCCAATCAGATTGCAGAAGTCTATGCACTTACTGTTTATCAGGAAAGTAAGTAGTGTAGATCAAATCACACGTAAAAATGCACTCGTTGCGAAGAATCCAATCACAAAATTCAACAATAATGACTCTAATAATATCACAGATCGATCACTTCATGTAATGCGCGAAACGTCAAAGCGATTTTTTACAAAAGCTTTATTTATTTATTCTTATATTTCCTTATTCATATACTTATCCTTACAGAGTAACAGCCCCGGTGGAGTAGCCGAGCGGTCTAAAGCGTCTTGCTGCGGAGCGCGCGGCTGCTCGCTGTGGGGGTTCGAGTCCTCCCTGGAGCATGGGTGTGTGTGTGTTGTCTTTAGGTTAGTTTACCGTAGATTAAGTAGTTTGGTCCGATAGATTTACAAACATTTGAACATTTTGAACAGAGAAAGAGCTGAAGACATTGTAGCACGCATAGACCAACGATATCACGTTTTGCTGTGTGCAACCTCCTTGCTATAGAGTAGCAAACGTCATCCCTGGCCTTCAGTCCGAATTTTTTTTATAATTTGACGACTTTCAACCACCATATCTTCCACCCCCTTATAGCTATCGGCGTGTAAATGCTGTGGTGTAAAAAGGGAAACTTTGGACAACAATTACACACAGACCATTCGTTTGTGTTCTGTAGTTTTCGCTGCAGAGCGAAATATTCACACACACACACACACACACACACACACACACACACACACACACACACACACACACGTAGAATTTTACATGCATCGATAACTTTCGATTCCAATATACTCCACCCTTTTATCATTATCAACCGTCATGCAACAATGAAACTCTCAAAGAGTATTATTGTTCTGCATTTCGCGTTATAATCTTCAAATTACTAAATATCTATCAGATCGCTATTAAACCGTGCCTAAAACATTCCTCAGGTATATATTAGTAACTGTACAAATATTTACGTCTCTGTGTCTTGTCGTTCGGACGTGATAATAGTACACCGAACAGACATTCACATTAATATATATAGATAAATAGCTATTCGATAGCCATAAAATCCTTTGTCCGGTAGACAATAGTAGCTGTACAAATTTTTAGCTCGTAATGTCTTGTGGTTCAGACGTGATAAACGTACACCGAACAGACATTCACATTTATAAATATAGATTAGCCTTTGTACGAGGCGTTCCTCGGGTATCCGATTAATCCAGTCTAGTTTTACTCCCGTTCCTCTTCCCACATCTCTTTGTCCATTTCCTCCGCCTTTCTCGTCCCATGTTTATGAAAAACTACGTGACGATACCAACGTTCATGCTGATCGCTGAAACAGTGTCCACGTCTACCGCAAGTATCCTCCGCCATGGCGGAGGATACCGATCTCCATTGAAACATGTGCCAACTTTCATGCTAATCGGTCAAACGGTGTCGGTCTGTTCAGTAACATCTCCAGAAGCAAACGCGACCATTGGAAACAAACAGAGGAAGAAAACTGACAAACCTGTTTTCCCTGTGGTGTTTACATTAGAGGTTTGCATCTGGCGTCCATGCTCGCTCCAACTGGAGAATGCACGGAGTTCCGTGGCAGTCCGGTAGATGTCAATGCCGCCGCTTAGCAAGCAGCATTCGAGTTTCCTCGAGACGTTTGAGCATGCCGTACGCGAAATGCACGACTGTGTACTCTGAGAATAGGGTAAACGTAATTCTCCGATTTTCGTTTCTTTTTTAAATTGGAGAGGTATAAGACTACGCCACATCGTATGTTTTCAACAAACCGTTTCGCTTTCTAAGGGGAAAAAGGTCCGTTTTCATTTCACTTGCGTGTGTGTGTGTGTGTGGGGGGGGGGTTCTTTTTTTACGTTATGTAGTCGATTTTTTAGAAACTAAGCGGTGAAAAAAGTGTGACAGTGTGTATCTTGCTGAGAGCTACGATTTACATTATGCATTACTGCAAATGAAATGTAGTTAAAACAGAAGAGTTTTGGAAATTGTGCTGACTACATTTGTGTTCTCTTCACAAGTAAATACGTGTTATTGAATGGTTTTACTGTCGCATTTGCAAGCCAACAAACAAGTTTAGTTTATATTGTCAAAAACTGCAGAAGAAAAAAACGAATTATTAGGTATCAGTCCTGGATATGATATCGGAAGTAGATGTGATTTTTACGTTAAAAAAACTATAAACACATACAAATGTTTCCTTCAGCGACGACCGATTGCGATGGAGAAGTATCTCCTTACGCGGTATGATTTCCTAATGTCACAGTAAATATAATTCGTAGTAATTTCATATTACCTAATCGCGTATAATTTTTGCGATTTCTTTCTGGTAGACAAATTTCAGGCTTCGTAAATGCCTGTAACATCGATCACGACATGTTAAATATTGTAGTGTAATAAAGTGATTATGTAGTTTTATTTCTGTCTAATTGAATCGCCCCATATCATATTTGTTCCATTCCGTTTCTTCTTTTCTCCTTGCACGTTATATTATATGAATGCGTGCCTGTAGAATTTTGGAGATGTTTGGAGGCAACAGAACTGGCGTCAAGATTTTAGAAAACAACTAACGTCATCTGTGATTCAGTCAACACAATCGCAGTCCCCTCTTTACTTAACTAGACAGAGTCATCAAGTTTAGTTGCCATTGTCAACAGCTGGAGACCGCAATCTGTCGCAGAATATAAAAAAGAATATATCCTCAGAGTCAAGATCATCAATTTTATTCTTTGACTACTGCTTTGGGCTCTTAACGAGTCATCTTGAGGTCTTAAAATTGCATTACTGTCGGTCACATTAATAAAACATTAACCCTTTCCACCCAGAATCCTTTTTTAAAAAAATGGTGAATAAAGTTCGATTCTCCGTGTACTTGGGCACTGTAGACACTGGGAAAAATAATTAAAAAAAAAATTCTCCCATAACAATGTAGCGGGAAAACAATTAGGACAATCGTGAGGGTCAGGTTTTATTTCTCCAGAATTATTCTCTGACTTCCTGAGGAACAGTTACGAATAAAAAAATTATTCTAACATCACTTCTATTTATTAGGAAAGAGATTGTTTGTCGTAAAAAGAAAAGAAAAAAATGTAAATCGATCCCGCACGATCGTGTGGGCTAGGGTGTAAAGGCATGTGCAGAAATGTAAAGATACTGTATGTGGCCTTGAGATGGGGCAAGTCGTGTAACACAAAATACCTTAATAAATAAGTGTCTCTTGTAACAACGTCTTGAAACTTCGTAAAAATGCCGAAACCAGTGACAGTAGGTCTGGCGAACACAGCGACCATCATGAGACGGGATGTTTGCAATGTAATGGCTGTATTGTTTAATTACATTGTATGCATTATTATTATCACGATAGACATACATTTTCAACAGTTTTACCATCTGAATATTCCTCTTTAACAGCCGAAACTGCTAATCAAATAATAAAATTGGCAATCTTGACTTTGAGGATTTTTTTATAGACTCATTTTCAGTCTAATATTTTTACTTTTTTTTCGCTGTAGATATTGACACAGTAACTATATGAGCCTAAAATTCCTATCAAGAACGCACAACATGACAAGACAAGAAGTTTTCAAAAACGCTTGCGTTTACGTGATTTTGGTAACGGGAAACCTCTTTACTTGAACGGATTTCCGGAATTTGTTTTGGAGTGTTCACATGGCCAACCAAAAGCGAAATTGGAAAATCGGTCTATGAAATCCACTTTTCGGAGCCTGTGTCAACTGACCTGTAACGCTGAACATTCTCGGAAAGCTCCCACAGACGCGTTTCAAAATCATACTTCAGGGATCCACTTCGTACGACATGTAATGGACAATACAGTCGGCCAGTCGGCAGTGTCATGAGACACGGAAACGTACTGCGAGGTGTAGCTACAGACAGACGCGGGATAGTGACGTTGCTGACTGAAAGACATTGGCCCTCGCCACTGCGAGTCAACGTCGTAAGGCCCTTTCACGGCGGCGCGGTGTAACGTGTCTCGAGCCACGTCTCAGGAAAACGTCGCAAACTTGTCATGAAATGAGGCATTCCTGACTGAAATAGCGGCTGCCATGTCGAGCCGCGATACACCTACGCGGATCCCCAACTTCGCCTGCGTTTTTAGGTTTGCTCATCTCACTGCACAGCAACAGAAATGACGCGCTCTGCGCTGGCAGGTAAGAAGGTGGGCAGAAAACGTAGCTCACGGTCTGAAGGGAACGCATCCCCATTGTTGTTGGTGTTATTGTAACTTCAGGGCGCTCACCATCACACATCTCGAGTCGGGATATGTGTTACAATCAGCGTCTTCTAAAGGGGTAGATCGAGATATGCTACGCTATTGGGAAATGACGCCGGCCATGGTGGCCAAGCGGTCTGCGGCGCGCCAGTCACGGTCTGCACGGCCACTACGGTCGGGGGTTCGAATCCCCCCTCGGCCATGGATATTTGTGCCGTCCTTAGGATTAGCTAGTTCATAAGTATTTTGTAAGTTTAGGGACTGATGACCCCGTAGTTAAGTCCCATAAACTCTACAACATTTGAACAGTTGAATTTTTTAAACATTTACTGTGGCTTGTCTTGGTCAGACTAGCTGAAAACGCGACGTTCCCCTGCTACTTACTTATTCCAGTCTTCAGTTGGTCCATTTCTCCTTCCCCCTCCCCCCTCCCCCCCCCCTCTCTCTCTCTCTCTCTCTCTCTCTCTCTCTCTCTCTCTCTCTCTCTCTCTCTCTCTCTCTCTCTGTGTGTGTGTGTGTGTGTGTGTGTGTGTGTGTGTGTGTGTGTGTGTGTGTGTGTGTGTTTTCATCTCCTACTCCACCTTACCTTTCTCTGCCCATCTCCACATTTTTCCTTTCTCTGTCGAACTCGTTCTTCACTTCCTCAAGTCATCCATACGTGGAAAACTATCTAACTGTAAAATTTCACGGTCATCAGTAAAGTTGGTGAAATGTGCAAAATTTCCTCCAAGTCGGAATAAACTGTTGATTTTGTCGAAGTCCGTAAGTAAAGTACCCTCCGTCATGCACCGCACGAAATATTATGTAGATTGTGCACTGCCTCTTGTTTCTGAAATGTGCTAAATTTTATGGAGATGAGAACAAAAACTAGATTCGTTTGCAGTATAAACACACGGGCACTGTATCTAAAGATTATGCAATCTCGACGGTATAGAGCAGGTTTCCCAAACTTTTTGGATACGCGACCCGCATCCAGCCTAAAATATTTTGGCGACCCCCGCCCCCTCCCCGAACCATAACTCTGTATAATTTCAAAGGCAACGAATTTAATCTTCTAATTTTTTTGGACGAATCCAGGTTCTGATTACGGCATCATGATGGTCGCATTCGTCTTTGGCGACATCGCGGTGAATTCACATTGAAAGCGTGTATTCTTCATCGCCATACTGGCATATCACCCGGCGTGATGGTATCGGGTGCCATTGGTTACCCGTCTCGGTCACCTATTGTTCGCATCGACGGCACTTTGAACAGTGTGGTGTCGCACAAGTCCAAAGTGCGCTCCACCTACTTCCTCCGCGCGCCGCCATGCACGCACGGCGCGGCGTTCTTACGACGTCAGCCACGAGCGCCCTCTGCTGCAACTCCGCTCATGGCCACCACTGGACGACATCGTTCACTTGGAACTGAGATAGGAACCAGTTAACACTTTCGAATCAGATAGGCACCAGTGAAGACTTGGCTATCGGATAGGCACTAGGCAGGCCTCTAACAACTATGTATCAGCATTCTGCAGTAGTGAGGTATGTAAAAGTTAAGTATTGTATAAAGTATGTGCAATATGTATCTCGTTCTAATTTACTCCAGTGTTTCTAGTTTCTGCTGTCCCACTGGCTGCTCCCCTCCGTACCTGAACAAGCGTGCATCCTTTATTCCTGTGTCGGTCTTCCTACTCGGCCACCGATACCTACGACGGAAAAGAGACACAAAAGCGGCGACGAGGCTGGGACGCAAAAAACAGTGGCCCTTACATTTCAGATGTGTTACGACGCGTGGCTCTACACTTAATTCGATCCCTGCGAAACTCTACATTTCAGCAGGATAATGCACCACCGCATGTTGCAGGTCCTGTACGGGCCCTACTGATATGGAAAATGTTCGACTGCTGCCCTGGCCAGCACATTCTCCAGATGTCTCACCAATTGAAAACGTATGGACAATGGTGGAAGAGTAACTGGCTCGTCACAATACGCCAGTCGTTACTCTTGATGAACTGTGGTATCGTGTTGAAGCTACATGGGCATCTGCACCTGTACGCGCCATCCAAGCTCTGTTTGACTCAATGCGCAGGCGTATCAAGGTAGTTATTACGGCCAGAGGTGGTTGTTCTGTGTACTGATTTCTCGGGATTTATGCATCCAAATTGCGTGAAAATGTAATCACATGTCAGTTCTAGTATAATATATTTGTCCAATGAATACTCGTTTGTCATTTGCATTTGTTGTTGTAGCAATTTCAGTGGCCAGTAGTGTACTTAGCTAATGCGCAGCTTGTCGAACGGCCGTGCCGCAGTGCATACAGCGGTCCCCGCTTGCTAGATCACCGCGTTTAAGCACCGTCGGGCTCGGTTAGCACCTGGATTGGTTACCGTCGGACTCTGCCCAGCGCTGTGGTCAAGCGGCCCTACTGAGGCGACTTGCCGCGGTGGAGTAGCCGAGCGGTCTAAAGCGTCTCGCTGCGGAGCGCGCGGTTGCTCGCCGTGGAGGTTCGAGTCCTCCCTGGGGCATGGGTGTGTGTGTTGTCCTTAGGTTAGTTTATCTAGGTTTAAGTAGTTTGTAAGCTACGGACTGATGACCACGCAGTTTGGTCCGATAGATTTACAAACATTTGATTTTTTTAGGCGACTTTTGGAGCTACTCGATAGGCCACTAAAACCAAGCCTCCACACTCGCGTAAGCGGCCGACAGCGAAAAGCAGACAAATTGAAGAGCGCCTCGGCGGCCATTGTGATGGCAAACTTCGAGCGAACTTTAAATGTGCGTGAGACTCTTTTGATTAGATTGAGTATTCATTTAAGACGCGAAAACTATGTCTAATTGAAGTATATAACTACAAAATAGCTTCAGGCTCCTTGAATATACAGCAACTATCGGTTGTGTGTAAATTTGTTACAAATACGGTGTAGAAATTGGCCAACGGCGTTTCCTCTTCTTAACGGAACCGAACTATGACATGTAGTTTTTTAGCGTTCTAAGAGCAGCATATGAACGGAATTTATCGTCAGACACGATGTTTTGGCACTTTCTGAGTATATTCTACGTTGGTGCAACTTTTGTATGAACATTAATTTCGGAAGAGTTTCACACTTTACGTCTTTGCTTTAGTGCTGTATTCTCCAATAGACTTATTTAGATATTTAACAGCATCAAAAAGTGAAATCGGGCAGCCTGAAACAGCTAATGTTAAAAATCGATTGTGAAAGATAATTATGCCATCAGATACATAACTGTAAAATAGCGTCTTACCTTGTGAATACAGCACCCAGCCACTGCCAAATTCTTTTAAGAACATGAAGTATGCTATAACGTTTTCTTGACCAATGCATCTAAAGTTAGCATTAGGGTATCTAGCAAGAATATTAGCCAAATACCTTTACAGTAGCATGAACTGCTCAAAAGTCAACAACTATTGCTATGGGGTTCAACGTCACAAAGTGTATCAAGTGTGGGTGTGTGTCCTTGATATATGGAACGATAAACAGTTGTGCAAATCCCTTTCAGTTTTTAAATGTAAAGCAGGTTACCTTTAAATTCTGTGTTACGAATTCCTGATATTATATTCATAAACAAAAATTCTAACTCTAGTGAGGCAACTAATCTCGTGCCGCCAACAGTTATTTTACACAGTCATAAAAGTTTTTGAACTTTCTGTCCGCCAGTACTGCGTAAAGTAGCCTCTTTTTTAAGAGCTTACCAGTACTGTAATAGCCAGTTATTTATTTCATTCAATCCTATATTGTCTTGACTAAAACTGTTAAGGAAGAGTAACTATCTCTGAACACAAGTAGTAGGGCTACTTGTATTCCTGAGAAATATAAATGGGAAGACAGTATTCGATCTTTTTATTCCTATCTTAAATTGATTTATGCATTTAAACGATGAGCCGCTCTTCACCATGGTGATTCATGTACACAGCAATAGTCAAACAGTACAGACATGACTATCAATTGTCTGTATATACTACAGTAGCCATTTATTAGGCGATTTACCTGGTAACAACACTGGTATTTATGTGAAGCCTGCCACTACCATGGCGGCCGGCCGAAGGTTCAACTTAACCCGCGACAGCAGCGCCTTTAGGAAGTCTACTTATTTTTACAAGGGCTTTGACGAAAGCCGACATAACGAGCGGGAGTCTGGGACGCTGACGGTGCCCGCGCTTCCGTCGGCACTTCCGGGCGGAGGATTACACAGTGGCCGGTCGCTATGCGTGTCTCCCGAGGACTGTAGCGGCGGATTCAGAGTTTACGGCTGCAGCATTTGCAGGTGCGGGAACAGTGGCCAGGGCGAGAGGAAGTGATTACCTGGCCGCGTGCCCGCGTGCAAAGGCCGGCCGCGCCGCGCCGCGCCAATATGAAATTCCTGCAGGGCCGCGCTACACACACACACACACACACACACACACACACACACACACACACAAGCCTAGCGTCAGTTTGTAGGCGACGGTTACTGCACCAACAGTTCTCAACTCTGCCTCCACTCATCTCTCTTCTCTGTCTCTCTCTCTTTTCAAATGTTCAAATGTTTGTAGAGTCTATGGGACTTAACAACGGGGTCATCAGTCCCTAAACTTACAAACTACTTATGAACTACTTACAACTAAGGACGGCACAAATATCCATGCCCGAGGGGGGATTCGAACCCCCGACCGCAGTGGCCGTGCAGACCGTGACTGGAGCGCCTCAGTCCCCTCGGCCACCGCGGCCGGCTCTCTCTCTTTTACACACGCATCAGTTTCATAAGTTCAGATGTTTGTAAACCTAAGGGACCAAACTAATGACGTCATCGTTTCCTTGACTTACATTCTGCTTAAACTACACCGTTTAAAACAATTGGTGAAACACGTGAGATACAATACACAATATACATATGGTAAGTGTGGCTCGGTAGCACAGTGGTAGAGTGCCAGACTACAAATCCAAAGGTCGCGGGTTCGATCCTCGCCAGGTCCTAGGATTTTTATGTCACTTTCCACTTCTTTCACCTCTGGCAGTATTGCTCATGTGAAAAATACCGAGTAGCACCGTGGTTCGGAACCCACGTTATACTGTAGGTCCCCCTATAACTGGCTGGGTAAGTCAGTTCGAAGGTCGGAGGAAGGCAACGGCATACCACCTCCAAACAGGACCATGCTTAGTAAAGCACTGTAGTGTTCAAACCAATCTTCGGATTGTGGACTGCTTTACCTTTTAACGTATTTTATTCAGATGTTGGTTACAATTGTAATTTGTGTGTGATAAATGCGATATTTTGGTGACTCGGCTCTTTACTTGAGGTTTACGAAGGGTTTACTTAAAGCGAGGCACCATGGGGCTACCATAATAGTGATAAAGTCAGTGTCATTGCCCTGTAATATGGCGTGTGATCTCCTCACACCTAGAGTATAGTTTGACACGAACAGTATGATATTGTGAATCAGCGCTCGCAGAATATTTTTCCATGAGTGGAATTTCCAATTCTGCAACCATTGCGCTACGTGCTTGTGCAGCTGCAATGCGTGTGCCTAGTGCATCCCAGACACGCATAATCGGATTTAAGTCCTGTGAACAGTGTGGCCACTCCAGTCGTTCAATTCTCTCGGCTTCAAACATGTTGTCCACCGGTGCAACTCCGTGGAGACGAGCCTTATAATCCACCAGAAGAAACCCATCTCCTACGGCATCAACTTAGGGCATAACAAAATCTCAAAAAATCTTGTCTCAATACCTCTGAGCAGTCGAAGCGCCATTCTGAACGACATAAAGGTCCGTACGTCCGCCATTACTGACTCTTGCCCACACCATTAGTCCACCACCACGATACGCTGATGTTTCCCCCACATCAGCATGATTGTTCCGACTTGCACTTTCTGTCCAAGTGAGGGAAGGGCGATTGTCTCCAATCCTGAATGTTTCGCACCCAGTTTCTGCTGGCTAAACGGTGTTGTGGTTTTAATGCGACACACACCATAGGCTTCCGTACGTAGAGGCAACATTCACGAAGGCGATTTCAGACTATTTGTGTTGATACTGCGCATCACCTTGCTGCCTAAAGGGTGCATTGCAAGTGAGTTGCATTCAGACTCCTGTCTTGACGGGCTGTTAATAGGAGATAACGGTCATCTCTTGCTGTTGTTATCCTTGGACGACCTGGGCCTCGCATTCTTTTAACGGTTCCCGTTGTCTGAAATCGCGGGCACCTCCTGTAAATTACACTTTGTGACACTCCAATAGCTTCAGCAGCATCCCTCTGTGTCTGTCCCGCTTCCAACCTTCCTATGGCTCTCCATGCCATAGCTTCGGGTAAGTCACTGCATTGCACTAACTCCTCACTACACTATCTGAAACCAACTGCTTGTGTAAATCTATGATCAGAAATTCGGCAGTCTCTTCAGCTGTCATTGGCAGCAAGATCATGCTCCCCATTTTGCATTTACTGTGCAGCGTTCCACTCTTCCCTACCTCTTAAACAAGGAAACCCTGAGGTGGCACCCGGAAGCGAAAGGAGTCTTTGCACTTTCCCAATGTGCACAGCAATGCCAAGCTTGCAAGACGTTGCGAAGGAGCGTCTGAACGATCACCACTGAGATGAGACAACGCCGCCTATGTCACACGCAGATGGAGACGCTGTATTGTCTGTCGGTAGAAGCACATATTTGGTGGTTTTATAAGTTAGGTCTTAAAAATAGAACCTCTGACAATAAAGTTCGGCGAAAAGTCCTTTGACATTAACGTAGATGAACTATGAACTTAATTAGTTCAACTGTCCTTGGAAATGGTCACCTCCCGTACCTATCCACCGCTGAGCTCGGTGACACGTGTCCTGGGAACGCTGCACGAAGGCTTCCATTGGGGTGGTGTTCAAAAACCTCGACTCGTTTCGTTCGATGTTGTGAGAAATACCGTCAAACCTCTTTCCTTTCAAAGCGCTTTCGTGTCGAGGGAATAGGAAGAAGTGTGGAGGATTGAGATGGGGCGAGTAGGTTGCATGCTCAGAATGCACCACCCCCTTTTTTATGCCTGGAATTGTTGGACGATATTGGCGAGCGTTGTCATACAAGTGAACATGAAATTTCGCTTCTCAAAAAAGAAGGGGAAAAATCAAATATTTCTGAAGGGACTATACTCCTGAGGTCCATCGGTTCTTAGAGTTACAAACTAACTTAAGCTAAAAACAACACATACTCGCATGCCCAAGGGAGGACTTGGTCCTCCGACGGGGAGTAGTCGTGGAATCGCGGAGAAGGCTCTTTATACCGCACAGTCATCCCGACGCGGCATCTTTGCTTTTAACCTTAGGTTTATATACAATATATGACAATAAATATCGGTAAATAATGCTGTAACATTAACGGAGAGCCGCGATGGAGTAGCCGAGTGTTCTAAAGCGCCTCGCTGCGGAGCGCGCGGTTGCTCGCCGTGGAGGTTCGAGTCCTCCCTGTGGCATGGGTGTGTGTGTTGTCCTTAGGTTAGATTACATAGGTTTAAGTAGTTTGTAAGCTACGGACTGATGACCACGCAGTTTGGTCCGATAGATTTACAGACATTTGAACATTTTGATGACCACGCAGTTTGGTCCAATAGATTTACAGACATTTGATTAACGGAGATGAACTCTGAAGTACAGCTACGTTACTGTCCTACGAAGTGGTCACCTCCGGTAACTATGCACCGTTGAGCTCTGCGATTCATGTCGTGGAAACTTTGGACGAAGTCTTACTTTCGGATGGTGTTAAAAAGCCTCGTTACTTTGGATGTAACGAATATCGTCAAATCTCTCTCCTTTCAAAGCGAGGGAATGGAAATAAGTCTGGAGGATTTAGACCTAGCGAGTGTGGTCGATATTAAAGTGGCACTAACCCCTTTCTCGTCGAGATCAGTTTGACAATACTGACTGTGTGTGAGTGAGGCTGTCGTGAACTAAAAACCAGTACCTTGTTATGAGTATACTGGGATCGTACGCTACGTAGACACTGCATGAAACGGGCCAAAATTTCAACGTATCTTACAACGTCCTTCCTGAGGAAGAACTTATTTGTGGGTAATGCCTTCACTATCGAAAAAATCGTACTGACGTGTTAGGTTTATACTTGTATAAGTTTTTTAAACATTTTGGACCAGAATAAGAATCTAAATTATAAAAAATTAATTAATAAGAGTGTCTGAAACCCTTTTAGGGAAAAAAAATTAGGTAGTGGCGAGTACCGAACCACTGACCTTCAGCGTCAACGCATTGCCCAACGCGGTTCACCGCATTGCCCACTACTCTACGGCTAACAGTTAGGAATTGCATTCTCTAATCTCATACTATTGATGGCCGTTGTTAACTGATGCTAATATGGCATTTGTAGACACTAGATTATCATTTATCGTACGAAGAACGACATGTTTTTGTTCATTCTTCAGTGCGCCATTGCTTTGAAATGACAACGTGTAAGTAAAAATAAGAAAATCATCAAATACGCAACTCAGGATGGCGTGTGTCACGTGACATCTGCGAACGGCTGGTTTTCGTTAATTCAATGGAGGATGTCAACATTCCGTAATTTTCGAAAATATCTCTGTAACGATGCAAGATATGAAAAAAACATAATAGTGCGAAATTGTGGAGAATTTTCTCCTCTACAAATTCGGTTATGCAATTTTCGTGTCAAATGAATGGTTAAGCCGTTATTTTCATTTAAATTTCGAGCTGTCAAAAGACGATCCCAAAGGCCCACTTTTAGTGTTACTATCGTAACCTAAAGTGGACCAAAAGGTGATGAGCATATTTTTGATGACTGATTTTTTCGGCTGTGGCCTTTTTCTGACGCGTTGGTGTCGGTCAAAGCCATTGCCATTTCGTTTCATGGTCGTGCCGGGGATTTCATCCTCAGTGACAACACGGTTGAAGAAATTGGGTGTCGCATCCTCTGTTTCGACATAAGTCCTGCGAAGCCTCTAAACGTGCATGTTTCTGATTGTCAAGCGACGTGGCACAAGACGACAATACGCTTTCTTCTTCCCTAACTTCTGGATAAGAATTTGTCGCATGGATTCACGGTTAATCTGCCGTTCATCCGCTATCATGCCTACAGTTAATCGACGAGCGTGCGTGGTTACTGTTCTCACTTTCTCGATGTTTTCGTCAGCTACGGCGGTCGCTGGTCGGCAGCTACGGGGACTGTCAGAAACAGTATTCAAATATTATGAATTATCTCGAACAGAACGATCTATTGACCCAAGGTCAACACGGATTTAGAAAATATCGTTCATGCGAAACACAACTAGCTCTATATTCACACGAAGTGATGGGTGCTATCGACAAAGGTTCGCAAATCGATTCCGTATTTCTTGATTTCCAGAAAGCTTTTGATACCGTACCTCACAAACGGCTTTTGATCAAATTGCGTGGTTATGGTATATCGCCCCAAATTTGCAATTGGATAGGGGATTTTCTGTCAGAGAGGACACAGTTCGTAGTAATCGATGGTAAGGCATCGACTAAAACAGAGGTGATATCGGGTGTTCCACAGGGTAGTGTTATTGGTCCTCTGCTGTTCCTTATTTACATAAACTATTTAGGGGAAAATCTAGGTAGCAATCGTAGATTGTTTGCAGATGAAGCCGTCATTTACAGTCTAGTAAAATCATCTGAAGATCAAAACCAACTGCAGAACGATCTGAGTAAGATATCAGTATGGTGTAAAAATTGGCAATTGACGCAAAATAATGAGAAGTGTGGAGTCGTCCACATGAGTACGAAAAGAAATCCGTTAAATTTTGTTCACACGACAAATCAATCAAATGTGAAGGTCGTAAACTCCTCAAAATACCTAGGAAATACAATTACTTCTGACTTAACTGTCAGATCGTACTACGTTGAGCTGCTGTGGGCAGGTTGGTAGAGCGTTATTTCGTTAAACGACGGTCCTGGGTTCAAGCCCTGTCCTGATTACAGTTTCTTTTTACTACAATGCTTTGACAATTCATTGATTAAAACTTCCGGGCTAAGTTGCCGTGGTCCATCAATAAAACGTCTTACTCCCGACGTTTCGTTGCCTACTGCGGCCAACATCTTCAAGGGTGAGTCTACTAATTAAGCTGATGTATAGCTGACACTTAAATTGCTGACCCGAGACAAGAACTGGAACATCTGGGTTTAATCGGATTATTTGTCCGGACATACAGTCTGCAGGCAGTAATTTGGCAGACAACCACGAGCGGGATCAATGAGTCGACTCACCCTTGAAGATGTTGCCCGCAGTAGGCAACGAAACGTCCGAGAGTAAGTTTTATTGATGGACCACGGAAACTTAGTCCGGACGTTTCAATTAATGAAGACGACGGCCTTGAAAGCCTACTTTCCATGCTTTGACAATTGTTATATGGGGCAACATGTTTCTAACATGTAAATGGACTGTTCGGATTTTATATCAGTGTATTATCGGCAGTTTGCTTTGGCTTCATTTATTTGAAATTACTGAACCTGTAGGTTCACAGAATAAACGATCACAATCGGAACATAAAAATAAAGAAACAACTGCATCACACGTGCACAGTATCAATAGTAATAATGGAAACAATAGCTGCAATAATAAAAATAATAACTACGTGAAGTTCAGGTATGAACACGAACACCACCACAGCATCATTCATTCAGGAGCGAAGGTTTCACAATAGTGGTTGTGTACAAAGAAATGTGTGACGCAAATTACGTTCGTGCACCAAGCACATTTGATACATCCATAATGTGATCATCCAACCTGTAGATCGCAGAATGGAAGGAAACTGCCAATAACAATGTGCTATCAAATCCGAACAGTTGGCTTATATGTGAGGAACATGGTGTCCCATAAAACACTCTGTGTATGCAGATGTAGAACAACTTCCAACCTAATACATAAAAAAAAGCTCACATTACCAGAGCTTGAACCCACGACCCTTGAAAGGATAAATTAAAGCTCCATCGAGTTCCGCATTGATTTTCCTGTACTCCATATCACTTTCCGTTTACGTACGTTCTCCTGGACGGCAGCACTTAGTACGAAATATATCGAAGTTTTTGTTGATGCTCTATCGATATACAACGTATGGCAACGGCCTGTCTGATATCTGATTGTTTGGCTGTTAGTAACATTTACAAAACTTATAACGATAAAATATCTTTAAAAAGCTGCACTGATATAATGTAGAATAATGCGAGGCGTAACTCCGTACATCGCGCTTATAGCGATGTTAAGGTAGCGAACTGTTCAGTACATAGAAATGTTTCTGGTGTGCAGGATCACTCATCACCAAACTCGTCAGGTCAACTTGTACGTCAGAGTCGCTACCTTATAGACAGTAAAACTCGTCGCAGTCCAAACAATATATTTTGTAAAGCGAATGCTACAGTAGCTGGTAACACAGGAATCTGTATATCTATTAGTGACGCTAACAACCGAATGACATTATCGACTCGTTCGGTTGTAGTTTTTCCGTTTCAGTTGAATTATTCATACAATCTTTTGTTTGAAATTAGTCTGTGGGAGCAATCGAATGAATACATTTGACACCGTTGTAACTTTGCATATTGACTGAATTATTCATTCATTCTTTTCAACTACGAAAACGGCGAATAGTTTTTCAGTTAGATGAACCGCATATTCATTCTTCCGACTGAAATCAATCTTCAGTGTTTAAGCTGAGCGAGCTTTTGACCCATTCTGCCCTGCAGTACTTTCATTAGTTGAACTAAATCAGTGCTAAATTATAACGTCAGCCCCAGAGGGAAGTGGCATATTTCAGGGCGTATGCCAGAATTAAAATAATCATTATATGTGCTCATTAATTAATTAATTGATACATTTTTCTCGTCATAATTTAAAACTGATTCGTGTAGACGGTTGTGGACTGATTCAGGTGCCATGAACGTAAAACTAATTAAGCTGACGTGTAGCTGACACTTAAATTGCTGACCCGAGACAAAAACAGGGACATCTGGGTTTAATCGGATTATTTGTCCGGACATACAGTCTGCAGGCAGTAATTTGGCAGACAGCCACGAGCGAGGTCAATGGGAGAGGGTGGGGGAGGATAGGAGTAGGGGATGTTTCAGTGCTGACAACGCCAGCGGGCGCAGCCTCTGCCCCATCAGTTTACACAAAATCTACGCGAATCTAAAACCGTCGGCACCCGTGCAGTGCTTCTGAACGTGGTCGTTCAGCGTGCAGAGTCCACCGTGCTGTAGAATGCACAGAAACGGCGCGAATCTTAACCCTTTCCCTCCCAGTGTTGCCATATGGCAACGTCCTCTTTACCTGTTCCTCTAGCCACACCCATTTGGACAAAGATTGTAAACAACACTGCAGGACTTCCAACAATTCATTGTGACTAGGTTGTCTACCATTACCTCGAGGAAACAGAGAGCATTAGGCTACAATGCATTGTCAAAATATATATCATTGCTTCGTGTCTAAGTTGGAATATATGCAGCAAGACTTTCAGATAATTATATCAAGGTCAAGAAAACAAATTAATTTAAAAATTTCATTACTAAATAATAGTCTAATGTCTAAGTTAGTAGTAAACAGTTCGAAAATGTTCTTAGTTACAAAAAAGGAAACATATCATGCCCAATGATGCCATATGTCGTCATCCCAAAATTCCCTCCAAAAAACTAAAATTAATCAAAAATTCTGTCTAATATACATCATTCCAATCCTTATATATAAAAATATGCAAAGAAATATTTTTGTTAAAAAATTAATAAAATTTGGGGTTGAAAGGGTTAAGTACGAGATGAGTGCATCTGTCGGCTACATCCGTTTCGCAAATCACACCGCCTACAAAATGGTCGGAGGGAAATTCCGACTGTAGCTTCAACATATACTTGTCACCTCACAAACGGGTTTGACTCAAATTGAGTGGTTATGGAATATCGGCCCAAATTTGTGACTAGGATAGGGGACTTCCTGTCAGGAAGAACACACTTCGTAGTAATCGATGGTAAGGCATCGACTAAAACAGAGGTGATACCAGGCTTTCCACAGGGTAGTGTTATTGGTGCTCTGCTGTTCCTTACTTACATAAATGATTTAGGAGAAAATGTAAGTAGCTCTCTTAGGCTGTTTGCAGATGACGTCGTCATTTACCGTCTAGTAAATCATCTGAAGATCAAAACCAACTGCAGAACGATCCGAATAAGATACCACAATGGTTTAAAAATTGACAATTGACTCTAAATAATGAGAAGTGTGAAGTCGTCCACATGAGTACGAAAAGAAATCCGTTGAACTTTGTTTAGAAGATAAATGAATGTGAAGGCCGTAAACTCCACTGAATACCTATGAATTACTATTACATCAGACTTAAACTGGAAAGAACACGTAGATAACGTCGTAGGAAAGGCGAACAAGAGACTGCGTTTTGTTGGCAGAACGCTTAAAAGATGCAACAGAACTACAAAAGAAGCTGCATACACTACGCTTGAGAAGCTGCATACACTACGCTTGTCCGTCCTCAAAAATGTTTAAATGTTTGTAAATCTATATGACCAAACAGCGTGCTCAACACTCCGTAGCTTACAAACTAATTAAACCTAGACAAACCAACTATACACTACGTACTATACACACACACACACCAATGCCCTAGCAAGGACTCGAACCTCCGACGGCGAGCAACCACGCGCTCCGCAGCGAGGCGCCTTACACCGCTCGGCTACTCCACCGCGGCTTGTCCGGACTCATTTGGAGTATTGCTGCCCAGTGTCGGATCCTTACACGTGGGTTTGACGAAGGACATCGAAAGAGTTCAAAGAAAGGCAGCTAGTTTCGTATTGTTACGATACAGGGGAGATAGCGTTACGGAAATGATACAGGATCTGGGATGGGAATTATTACAACAACGGCGCTTTTCATTACGGCGTGGGCTACTTGCGAAACTACAATCGCCAACATTCTCCTCCGAATGCGAAAATATATTGTTGACTCCCACTTACATAGATAGAAACGATCATCAGAATAAAATACGAGCAATCAGAGCTCGAACGGAGAGATTCAGGTGTTCTTTCTTCTCGCGCGGTATTCGAGAGTGGAATGGGAGATAAGTAGTATAACGGTGGTTCGATGAACCCTCTGCCAGGCACTTAAATGTGATTTGCAGAGTATCCCATGTAGATGTAGATGAAGGCGGACCGACTATTTGACCACGATAAATTGACGATCGGCGCGGTGGCTGTTGGGAGCTGCAGAAGGCGCGTTTGAAGGCAGCATCGGCTATTTGTTGCAGTGCTGGAAACGTTACTCTATCAATGTGTACAGTACTACTTCGCCTGAAGGAGCACTGTAATGTTGGCAGCGCATGTAAATAAATGAATATCTTTAAA
Organism: Locusta migratoria; assembly: GCA_026315105.1. NCBI lineage: Eukaryota > Metazoa > Arthropoda > Insecta > Orthoptera > Acrididae > Locusta > Locusta migratoria. Next base: position 244,474,821 of record CM048744.1, on the reverse strand, counting down.
GTATTTCAGATTTTCTCCGCTTGGGGCAGCACCAGTAGAAAATCGTCAAGTTATCGTGGACAAATGGTAGGAATTTTACAGGTGGCGTAGGGCCGTGCCGTGCGGCTGGCCCGAGACTTCGCTGTCGACCGCCGCCTTCAATTGTCTGGAGTCCCCCGACTTAAAATAATTTGCCATCAGGCGGACTGCTCTCGGCTTCTACGAGAGAGCGGGGCGGTCCGAGAACAGACTTGTACAAATCGTGGTCCGCAAACCCTGCCCTCATCTCCTGGCTGCCTAGCCGGCAATGAAAAGGATCTCTCATTCGCGAAGAAAATCGACAGTGAAATACATCGTTTACCTGGCAGAACGGGAGGCATTGTGTGCTATCAACTCTAGTACTGCTCAGAGACAGCCGTTATCTCGGTTAATTTCCTCGGCTGGCCTGTAAAACAGACGGTGCATCGAGTGAGCAGTGCTACGATAAATCAGATAATTCTACAATTCACGACGAAGTGCCGCTTTCGACATAGGACACAACTTCAATAATTTTGTCGTATCTTAGAATGAAATAGTGTTAAATATTTAACGTGTTGCACTGTGTACAAGTATGTATCAGAAGGCATCTATCACACAGCATAATCCTACATGGCGGGAGATACATTTGACAACTTCAACTAATGTCAAAAGTAGAGATTGTTTGACATGTTTGCAACTTAAGCACTAGCGTATCTTGTCAACGCCTGTCAAATATTTACCTGAAGATGGCATAAAAAAAAGGTAAAGGATTCGACAATCCGAAGATTAGTTTGAACACCACAGTGCTTTACTAGGCATGGTCCTGTTTGGAGGTGGTATGCCGTTGCCTTCCTCCGACCTTCCAACTGACTTACCCAGCCAGTTATAGGGGGACCTACAGTTTAACGTGGGTTTCGAACCACGTTGCTACTCGGTATTTTTCACATGAGCAATACTGCCAGAGGTGAAAGAAATGGAAAGTGACAGATAAAAATCCTAGGACCTGGCGAGGATCGAACCCGCGACCTTTGGATTTGTAGTCTGGCACTCTACCATTGCGCAACCGAGGCGCACAAATAAGCCGAAAACTAGTTCATAAATTTAAATAAAAATTAGAACAAAAACAGATTGTTCGTTTTCAACCTAAAATATGGAATTGTTCTACCAAGAAGTGCCGGAAGAATCCAATTATAAAATTAATAGTCTGTTATTAAGTAATTTAATATTATAAGCAGACGGTCTATGTTAGTCAATAGGCGACAGGTCTTTTGTAAAATTCAGCAAACAAAAATGAATAATTAATACGGTCTCTCGTTTTCGAGCAAGATTTTTTGCCATTCCCCCACAGACATTCAGACACCTCTCTGAAAGCGTTCCAGCAGAGGAGAGACCGTATAAATGGTGATGAGCGAACACACGCCGTATTGGTGTTCACCAACTAGTCCGAATACTTTTGATTGGTTAATGAGCTTACTTCAGCCGGACAACACCAAGAAGGTTAGAATAAAGGGAGATGGTATTATCTATGCCGAGCACATACGTCAGTTGAAGCCTGTCCGTTTTGGAATGCTATTTCTCCGTCAAAACTATGCGTTAAATCGACCGTCTTACTGTTAATATATTGAACTAACAGTCATTGCAAAGTATGTATTTTCAAACAATATACTTTCTTGAATAAATAGCAATAAATAATCATCATAATATATTTGAAAACAGAATTTTTAACGGCTAATTTGCACTCTTTTTACACGCTGTACATCACGGCTAAACCGTCGGTCGTTTTATTCCTGTTTTAAGTGACGTGAAACATCAGCTCTACAATACGAAACTTCTCCAAAACTTAGCAATAAGGCGGAGACGGGCTTCACATTTTCAGCGTAAGGGCGTCTCCCTGTATTGTAACCTCCTTGGACAATGCTCAGAATATGGCAGTGTCTTAAAGCCTTGTCCTGTTACTTCGCAAAACCTGTCAGTCACCTTTCTCGTCGCTACCTACAAGCAAGACGTAGTCGTCGTGCCACGTGTGTGACCTTCCCGCTGTGGGAGGCTTCAACCATCGCCCTCGCTTCCCTGCTCCTTCCGAGAAAAGGAACCTCTTGTCTTCCAGCACAACTTCTCATTACACGGGCTAGGCGTGCTGAGGCAGCGCTTCCGCAAGTAGCAGTTGCCGTCTTTTATGAGGACGTCACGCCGCCAACAGACAAATAACGCACAAACTGCAGCTTCCTAGTAACTGGGCGATTCGCGAAGTCACGCGGATGTAGCGCGTGGTGTAGCTCGGTTCAGCACCATCCCGCTAATACGAGGCGCGTCCAGAAAGTAAGTTCCGTTTGGTAATAAAATGAAATTGTACACAGATACAGAAATTTTTATTGCACAAAATTCTACGACTCTTAAACCTGCGGCTGGCGCGTGGCGGCATACAGTGCCGCCAATTTGGTTTTATTTCAATAATTACGTCAGCGTGCTGAGCGCACACGAATGGTGCTAGATAAGTTTCCATTGTTTAGTCAAGGGCCAAACTGCAACACTGCCTCGTCATTATACGCACCATTACAGCTATGACTGCACCGAGACGGCACTGCGTACTGCACGCGCCTTGTGATGTAAGTACATGTAGTAGTACCACTGTCGAATGTTTTGATGATTAGAAGCATTGTTTTATAATTCCTTGGGTGAATGATGATTTATCAACATTGCTTTGGTATTAGAATTATTTTCTTGTCGCCCACCAGTCCGCACAAAGGAAGGCACTGACAACAGAAGAAATTTTTCTGGATTCATCTAACGAAGAAAATTACGCTGGTTTTTTAGACAGCGATGAGGAAGCAGAAATAATTGAAACTGCAGATCATTTCAGCGAACCTGAGCAGTCATGTGATGATGGGTATGAAGCGAAAGGAACACCACAAGACTACTGGCAAGGTCCAAGAAACTTTGTGGATAAATAATTCGTTAGTACTACAACAGGAAACAAAACAATATAATCACTTCTATCTTGCCCAAAACGTAGAGGTAGTGAAGCTAGAACTGAAATTGATTTTTTCGTATTGACGGTTTGAAGTTGTATGCATTATGGGATAGCAAGATATTTTATACCTGAAATTGTGAAGCATACTGCGGCAGACAGAATACTGACCATATCTCGCAGCTAAATAGCCAACGATTATTGTGAAGCGTTTGTTGAACCAATCAAGGGAACTTACAGAAATGTAACTACGGGTGACTGCTACAGTAGTTTCCCTGCAGCCCAGGATCATTTAGAAAATGGGCGAAGGTGTGATTATGTATTTAAAATTTGTTATTAAAATATCATTTAGGAAATTTCCTGGAAACTTCATTTCACATATTCTGTAACAATTTTAATTTGCCCATGCATCTGGTTATATGAATACATATCACAATAAAAGTTGCTGTTAAGAATGATGTTAAAACCAATAAATAACTAATTGTACCAAAAAAATTAAAAATTGGCTTTTACATGGTACTTAAACGTCGGCGGCACTGAGAGCCGCACGCGCCCGCTGACGCAATAACCCTAAGCGCGCCTGCTGCTGTGTTAAACTACTTTTCCTCATAACTGCAGAAATTTTGCAGGCATTTGTCATAGCGTGGCACCAGGTTTTGTACATCTTCTTCATAGATATCTGCCGCCTGTGTCTTCAACCAGTTGGAAACAGTTTCTTTCAGCTCGTCGTCATTGGTGAAGTGATGACCGCCAAGGAAAGACTTGAGATGTAAGAACAGATGAAAGTCGCTAGGAGCGAGGTCAGGACTGTACCTATGGTGGACGCCCACTTCGTTCTTCATCGTGCTCATCACTACGCCCGCCATTGAACTGTCAGACCCATCTTCTCACCATCGAATCACTCATCGCATTTGGTCCCTAAACATCGCAAATTTGCTGATAAATTTCACTTGGTTTCACTTTTCTCGCATTCAGAAACCGAATCACCGACCTGATTTCACAGGTGGCGGGATATTCAATCGACGCCGACATTTCAAACAAGCACGACAAAGCGTACGTAACTGACAGCTATCTCCAAATGGCGCACCTGTTTCTCTTTGATACACATCGTCTACAGCGCATGTGCGGATCTGCAATCGCAGCGCTGCAGCGGAGATAAATTGAAACGGAACCTACTTTCTGGACGCGCCTCGTATAACTGACACACTGTATTCCGCCAGATTTTCATGAATTCAGTTGTTTAGAATGTGTGCAGTGATGGAGGAGGTTCGTGGAGTAACACGATTTCTGCGGCCAAAACAAATGAGACCAGCACCAATTCATTGAGAGATTACTGGCGTGTGTGGGATCATTAGGATTGAGAGTGTAGTTCGACGCTGGTGTCGTGCATTTCGCGACGGACGCACTAATGTCCAATATGAAGGAAGTGGCCGAACGTCTGTTAGCGAATAACGAAATTTGTTGCACAAGTGGGTGAAGTGGTCACACAGAGTCACCTTTATACCGTTTCTGAACACTCGGAGAAACATGAAAGATACTTTGAAAAATAGCTAAAAATGTAATTTTTTGACGACGTTACAGCGATCATTTTTAATGAAATAAATCGTAATTTGCGATCACTTATGGCTTCACTGTACTAGGTATAAATGTAATACCAATGTGCGACGAATGAAAATTTGTGCCCGGCCGGGATACGAACCCGTGATCTCCTGCTTACTAGGCAGACGCGTTGACCACTCCGCCACCGAGGACACAGTGACCAGCCCGCCTGCAGAGGACTCTTCCCTGCACGTCTCCCGCCACACTCAAATCTCCATTCGCCACACTGTCTCTTTCCTGTTACCACAGGCTATTTATTCTGTAACGCTCGCAGCCACAATACTGTATTCCCGCAACAGGGAGAACAGGCCAGTCGGGCTGGTCACTGTGTCGTCGGTGGCGGAGTGGTCAACGCGTCTGCTTAGTAAGCAGGAGATCCCGGATTCGAATCTCGGCCGGGCAGAAATTTTCATTCGCCGCACATTGGTATTACATCTAAACCTAGTACAGTGAAGCCATAAGTGATCGCAAACTGCGATTTATTTCAGCTAAAAATGTGTACGGTTCACTGGTATAAGTCCCCCTCAAAGTAAAGATTTCACCGGAAAAAAAAAAAAAAAAAAAAAAAAAAAAGGAATTGGAACTTAGTTACAGAATCGTCGTCGTATGTAAACACGAGCTGATGTATGACAATAAAGCTAAAACTCCCGATGGGGGTCAAATGACCCTTATTCATTTTAAGTTGGGAATGTCTTGGGCGTTTAAAATACTATGTTCCTGTCATTTTCCGACTTTTAATAGTTTTATACAATGTTTAAGGTACCTTAATAATTTTGATTTGTAACTGCAAATTTTTAAGATTTTTTACACATTTACCATTGGTTCCCAACCGTGGTCAGTTGACCGCTTCTTACGATTATGCATTTTATCCGGTTTATTTGGTGTTTTTGTTAGCCGACGACGATCAGTTTCATACATTGTTGCCTATAGTGGCTGTTACACGTTTGTTTGATCGTACCAGTCAGACGTTCTCGCCCTCAACAACTCCAGACTCCATCTATATTGATTGCTGACGGAGAAGAAGGAACCTCTAAGGGTACTAAACGAAAACTTGCCAAGTTAGATTGTGCAACAAAAACAAAACCAGAGAAATTAGCTACATATGTAAAAAGAAAATCTGCATGTGGTTCGTGTCTAAGTGAGTGGAAATGCGAAATGTGCACGTGAGTAGCCTAGGAAAGCAGGACTTACTTGATACAAAAAAGTATGATTTATGAATAATTAAGCAATCCTGTTAAAAAATCATTTATCACCTATTGTTATATCATTAAAACAGAAACATTGAAAATGTAAGTAATTTTATGCATTAATAATCTGGTGTCACTCATTTTTGTACGACATAGATTAGAAATATATATTATCAGTGTTAAATAAAAATGTGCGTACAATTATTATTATTATTATTATTATTATTATTATTATTATTATTACCCATGTAAAAATAGTAAAATCATTATTAATGACAAGAAATATGGAATATCTTTACATTTTCTAAAATAAAACATTTTAAAAGGAACTCATAGTTCAATGGGGCGATCTATAATTGTTTAATAATGATTTTGCAGCCAAGATCGCATTTATCATTTATTATGTTAGCAGTTTGGGCGTTTTCGACGCCATCTTCAGACCTGTCGTAATTTACATAACTTCACGACATTTTTATATACTAAAAGAGTACATCGAGGTTGAGGCATCATTAAACATACTACTAATTTTATGTTTAATGATGCCTCAACCTGGATGTAATCTTTTAGTATATAAAAATGTCGTGAAATTATGTAAATTACGACAGGTCTGAAGATGGCGTCGAGCACGCCGAAACCGGTAACATAATAAATGAAAAATGCGATCTTGGCTGCAAAATCATTATAAAACATTTTAAAATATGATAAAAAACGTAATGGTCAATTGACCTTCATTGGGCGTTTCCGGGGGTAGATCTAAGCTGGGCGTTCTAGTGATAATGAACTTTCTCCAAAAGTGCTTTCATTGTGTTCTCACCTTATTTTTTAGTAATTCGAATGTTCCCCCTCCAGAAAATTGCCAATAACCGACGTCACTTTCAGATTTCGTTACAACGATGGTTTGATTTGCATTGTTGACGTAGGAGTGACAACACTGTTGCTTCTCAGTATGCATGTATTACCGTAAATGAACCATTTAAATCCGAACGTCGCTAGAATGCGTTTTCACGAAATGCTACTTTGGTGGGTCATTTGTACCATAAAACCTAACCGGCTTGCAACGCAGAAGTTGTCACCGTTTCGATTGTCATGTACTTTTATTATTAATAGTATTATGATTGTAACAGATTTGAATGGTAGATACAGGAGGTAACATCAAGTGCACATTTATGTCAAAGCACGTGTCACATTATTCATAGTGATTTTTTCCACCTGTTACAAACTGTAGGGATTGATCAAGGGAAGGATAAGGAGAAAAGGTCCATTGCAGTTATATCCGGAGGTGCATGATTTTCATTCTAGAGCGTAGTTCCCATTGATTCATCCGTACTTTGTTACAGAGAGTGCGGTCTAAAACGCGTATCCGCTGAAATTGATTTCCACGTGGCTCAGTTTGCGCATCTACGCGCTGTAGCCTGTTCTGCCTACCAAGTTCACACCGGACAGGCTGAATCCGAACAGTGCGAAATACAGCATGAACACACTGCACTAGTGTCTCTGTCTTGAATGGGCTCTGCATACGCGGTACTTTTGCGATGCCCCCGTAACCAGCAGTGGCACGGGGTGGGTTGTGATGAACGAGAGTCGGTGTTGTTGCAGTGCCTCCCTGTTCTTGTTTGGTTGTCGAACTGTTTTTCTTTCCGTGTGTTCGCTGTGCAGACAGCAGACGATCGCTAGTTGGTAGATACACACGCACAATTTGTTGGGAGGAGTGGGAAGGGGGGGGGGATTGTTCGGATGTCGGACGGCCAGGCCCGACAAACTGTCCGACAAGAAACGGTGGTCAGGAAGCGCCTCCACGCGTCCAATTTTATCGGACCACCGATAAATTGATCCCGACAAATCGGAAGGCGTGCAGGGCCTATAACGTCCCCGCCGGACGATCGGAACACCAACATTTATTATAGACTGGTGTGGTGTCTGTTCGTTCAGGCATGGCCGAAATAACACCACCACACCAACGTATAAAAGGTATTTACACGCGGAGACGGCGTTCGCTTCAATTACTTCACTGCATATGCGGTGATACATTCGACCTCATACGGGAATCTGAATGGCGAGTGTAAGAGGGCATCGACGATGGGGGCGCTACAGCCATACCGTGCGACTCGTGGAAGTTTGAGATGGTCAGGAGGCGAGCACGAGTATCTAAGTGGTTAGGCGACCGCTCGTCCGAAGCGAGAGACCCGGGTTCTATTCTCGGCCCGCCTCTTATTTTCTCTTGTCGCCACTGTAAAAGATCAATGCACAATTAAACTAATGTGACTGCCTTCCTTTGTAATCATTCTTTCATTAATAAATGTTTACTATCAACATTTTCGTACGATGATACTTCGTGAGACGCTCCGAACAGGTTTAGGATCAGGAAGTTAACAGTAACACCTCTCTTCCTGTTGTCGGCCAAATACTGCTGGTGAATATTGGTTCCACTACCAGGATTCGAACCAGCTATCTCCAAAATTAACGCCGCAGAAGTCATTGTGACGACTTTGGGTGGCACCGGTAAGGATAAAGAACGACGTATTTTTTTTTTTTTTTTTTTAATCTTCAGAGCGCCACTGATTTGAAATGACATCGTGTATGTTCAAATGTTTGTAGAACTTATGGGACTTACCTACGCGGTCATCAGTCCCTAAACTTACAAACTACTTGTCAACTGGCTAATACTAAGGACGGCACAAATATCCATGCCCGAGGGGGAATTCGAACCCCCGACCGTAGTGGCCGTGCAGACCGTGACTGGAGCGCCTCAGTCCCCTCGGCCACCGCGGCCGGCCAACGTGTAAGTAACAATAAGAAAATCATCAAATACGCAATGCAAGATGGCGTGTGCCAGAGAGAGTTCTGGGCGAGGAATTTCACGTGACATCTCCGAACTGATAGTTTTTGTTAATTCAATGGAGGGTGTCAGGTCTCCGTTATTTTTGCAAATATCTCTCAAACGATACGAGATATGAGAAAAAACATGAGGGAGCAAAGTTGTAGAGAATTTTCCCCTCTAGTAATTAGGTTATTCAATTTTCGTGTCAGATGAACGGTTCGTTAGCAATTGCAATTATATTACAAACGGCTTTTTTGGTATTACTACTTTATTTTTTGTCCGAAAAATTTGAGAAAGCGAGGTTCTGGTCTCTATTGGCCTACAATTATGTCTGTAAAATGTGGTGCTGATCGGTTGAACCGTCCGTCTTAAGAAGTGGGAACACGTTACGGATAGATAGACAGACAGACATCCCAAAATGGCCGTTATTTTTGCCAATATCTCTGAAACGATACGAGATATGAAAAACATGACAGCAAAGTTGTAGGGAATTTTCTCCTCTACAAATTCGGTTATTCATTTTTCGCGTCAGATGAATGGTTAAGCCCTTATTTTCATTTAAATTTCGGGCTACCAAAAGACGATCGCAAAGGCCCAGTTTTAGTGTTGCTAGCGTAACCTAAAGTGGGACAAAATACTCACTGTGTAGTTGTGTGGTTGTGGTGTGTGTTGCGGTGCTGGTGTCCACGTTAGCCAGCCGCGGTGGCCGAGGGGACTGAGGCGCTCCAGTCACGATCTGCACGGCCACTACGGTCGGGGGGTTCGAATCCCCCCTCGGGCATGGATATTTGTGCCGTCCTTAGTTGTAGGTAGTTCATAAGTAGTTTGTAAGTTTAGGGACTGATGACCCCGTATTTAAGTCCCATAAGCTTAACAAACATTTGAAACATTTTGTCGACGTTAACGACCCCGGTATCAGGTGATGGACAGTGGGACGTTAGGTGTTAGGGAGCGAGCATCGCATCGCATCGCGGCGCGGCAGCGGCGCAGCGAGTGTTTAGGCAGAGGTAGAGGCAGAGGCGGGAGGGGCGTGGCGTGTCGTGATGAATGCCAAATGGGCGCGCATTAAGGCCAGGCGGCGAGTTGCGAAGCAACACCGCGTCTGCCGTGTCAAGGACGGCGTCTAGCCGGACACCTCTGCATCCGCAGGCCGCCGCGCCGGCAACATCTGCAAACTCAAGTCTTCAAAACTCTGTGGGGCTTAAATACTCTGATTATGAGCCCCTAGGCTTGTTGTTGTTGTGGTCTTCAGTCCGGAGACTGGTTTGATGCAGCTCTCCACAATACCCTATCCTGAGCAAGCCTCTTCATCTCCACATAAGAACGGCAACCTACATCTGTCTGAATCTGCTTACTGTATCCATCTCTTAGTCTTCCTCTGCGGTTTTTACCCCACACACTTCCCTCCAACGCTAAATTCACAATTCCTTGATGTCTAAGAATGTGTCCTACCAATCTATCCCTTCTTTTAGTCAAGGTATGCCAGAAATTTCTTTTCTCCCCAATTCTGTTCAGTACCTCCTCATTAGTTACGCGATCCACCCACCTAATCTTCAGCATTCTTCTGTAGCACCATATTTCAAAAGCCTCAATCCTCTTCCTGTCTGCACTGTTTATCGTCCATGTCTCACTCCCGTACAAGGCAACACTCCATACAAATGCCTTTAGAAAAGACTTTCTTAGGCTTATATCAATATTCGATGTTAACAAATTTCTCTTTTTCAAGAACGCTTTTCTACCCATTGCCATTCTGCATTTTATATCCTCTGTACTGCGACCATCATTTGTTATTTTACTGCCCAAGTAACAAAACTCATCTACCTCCTTTATTGCTTCGTTTCCCAATCTAATTCCTTCAGCATCACCTGATTTTCTTACACTGCACTCCATTACCCTAGTTTTGCTCTTGTTAATGTTCATTTTATACGCTCTCTTCAACACGCTGTCCATTCCATTCAACTGCTCTTCCAGGTCCTTTGCTGTCTCTGACAGAATTACTATGTCATCGGCAAAACGCAATGTTTTTATTTCTTCCCCCTGAACTTTAATCCGTATTCCAAATTTTTCCTTGCTTTCCTTCACCGCCTGCTCGATGTACAAATTGAATAACATCGGAGAGAGGCTACAACCCTGTCTTACTCCCTTTCCAACTGATGCTTCCCTTTCATGCCCTTCGAGTCTAATAACTGCGGTCTGGCTTTTGTACAAGTTGTAAATAACTCTCCTTTCCCTGTATTTTACCCCTGCTGACTTCAGAATTTGGAGGAGTGTATTCCAGTCAACATTGTCAAACGCTTTCTCCAAATCTACAAAGGCTAAAAATGTAGGTCTGCCTTTTCTTAGTCTATCTTCTAGGATAAGCCGTAAAGTGAGTATTGCCTCCCGTGTTCCCACATTTCTCCTGAACCCAAACTGATCTTCCCCGAGGTCGGCTTCTACAAGCTTACAAACTACTTAAACTAACCCAAGGACGAAGACACACACACACATGCCGGAGGGAGGACTGGAACCTCCAATGGCGACAATGGCGGCGCGTCCTGAATGTCCACAGGTTCAGTGAACCCCTGCGGAAAAGCGAAAAATAATAAGTAAATAAATAAAATAAAAAGTCCAGAATGACACTTATGACTCTGCAGCGAAGTGTGCGCTAGTAGGAAACTTCCTGGCACATTAAAATTGTGCGCCGGAACTGCGACTCGAATCTGCGAACCTCTGCCTTTCGCGGGCAAGCGCTCTACCGACTCAGCTATCCCGACACGTTTTACGATGCCGCCTCAAAACTTTACTGCCTGCCGCGGTGGCCGAGGGGACTGCGGCGCGCCAGTCACGGTTTGCACGGCCACTACGCTCGGGGATTTGAATCCCGCCTCGCCCATGGATATTTGTGCCGTCCTTAGTGTTAGCTAGACCATACGTAGTTCGTAAGTTTAGGGACTGATGACCCCGTAGTTAAGTCTCATAAGCTATACAAACATTTAAACATTTTCTCACGACTTTACTTCCGCCAGTACCTCATTCTGGAAACATCCCTTACACTAGGTAGTGGCGGAAGTAAAGTTGTGAGGCGGCATCGTGAGTCCTGTCGGGATAGCTCAGTCGGTAGAGCGCTTGACCGCGAAAGACAAAGGTCCCAGGTTCGAGTACCGGTACCGGCACACAATTTTAATCTGCCAGGAAGTTTCAAAGTAAAAAGTGTTTAAACTGTCGTTCTTCGTTTCCTTCTTCCATAACATCATTTTATATGCACATTAGAATTATTTTTATGGCATGAGAAACGTTTTACGTCGTGGAGCAAGCACGTATACGAGTCGTACCGCGGCCGCTTAATATAGGCGGCAGTAGCCGCACCGTTGCAATGCGCATGGGTGGCTGAGGTTCAAATTCTGTTCTGAACCCCCTGGAGGCAGCATATGGGCGCTCCCGAGGCACGGAGGGGCGCACGAATGGTCCCGAAGCAAAGACAGTGAAGCTACTGCGCACCTCGCCTTGGGCATGCGCAAATCGTCCATGAAGGCAACATCCGCCCTTCATATTTAGCGCATTAAAGATTTATTAAAAACACGTAATATTTGGTAAAATATCTTGTAACTATAAAATGAAGCGCATCAACTGTAAAAGCCTTCGGAAGATCCGATCCGCTCTCCAGCTAGCAAGATAGCCGTGAGGTTAGCGGCATCCCTATGCCCGAATCGAAATTAGCGTGTTCGAGACCGACTGCAAGCAATTTTTTAAAACCCAATCTCCTTTTTAACAGTAACGGGAACAACAATGACTTTTGTATTGTCACTTGCCACATATCTGTGGACGTTTTAGCATATATGTCGCGATTTTGAGGGTAAATGACATTTATACTCTTCGCTACAAGTACTGTTTGAAAAGATGTGGAGAAGAGTAGCCTTTACGCATGTTTCAGGTTAGGAGGGAAAGCTGCTTACAGTGTCAGATAACCCGAAGGTACCTTCTCTCTTCATCGTAACCGATTCATTTTCTTACAGTCACTTAAGTTACTTAACCAGTGTAAACCGTTACTTAAGCAGTGTAAACTGGCACTTAACACTGTAAACAGTTACTGAATGTGTTTTAGTGTCCATGTACATATTCATATGATGTTGGTGTTTATTATCAAAGAAAAATTAACAACATTCAGTTACTTTCAAAAAAAAGTTACTCAGGTTTAAGCTGGGAAGAGAAATGTGAAATAAAAAAGCTTGGTAGACCGACGCCCCAGCTCTAGTTCAAGCAAGCGCAAACAAGCCGAGGTAAGGCATTCTGCAGATTCCTTAACAAAAACATATCTAAAGGGGGGGGGGTCTAACCGTGGCGCCACTCGCAGAGTGCCCCCCCCCCCCTCTCTTATCTGTTAATTCCTTAACTCTACTAAATACCTACGAGTAACAACTTACATTGAAAAGAACACCGAAGACTGTTACATTGGCAGAAGACTTGGAAGATGCAACACTTCTGCGTCCTATTTTGGAGTATTGCTGCGCATTGTGAGATTCACAACCAGGTGTGAATAAGGGATGATCTAGAGAAAATTCAGAGAGGGGTAGCTCACTTTTTATTATGGCCATATAGGGGAGAGATTGTCACGGAAATGATGCAAGAGTTGGGGTGGAAGTAATTAAAAGAAAGGCGTTATTGGTTGCGTCGAGATCTATTTGCGAAAGTTTTAACCAACTTTCTCTTCAGAAAACGAAATATATATATTGGAAGCACCCACCTACACATGGAGATATGATCATCACAAAATAAGATAAATCAGATCGAAAAGAAAAAAATTAAGTGTTCCTTTTCCCCGCGAGCTATTAGAGAATGGAACCCTCTGACATTCACGTCACATTGACTTGCAGAGTATCCACGTAGATGTAGACGGTGCTCGACGATCCGAGTTACGGTAGGCTGTGTGTTATTCTGTATGAAAGCAATAATTAGGGTAGTATTATTCCTTATTAACTGTTTTGGAATCGTTGAATATGTTTGACTCAAGTAAAATCCGTCGACATTCACATGCGTTCGATTTTATTAAAAGAAGAAATTAATTTTGGTCTGTTTAAATAACTATACACTTCTTTATTTCTTTACTAACCAAGAGAAAATAAGAAAATACTATAATTTTCTTGGTATTTGTAGTTGTGAAATTTTTAATTTATTTTTAAATATAAATCTTAACCACCGTTCGTATAAATGACAGTTATATTAAATTTTCCCATTTTCGTACTCCAGACGATGTAAACTGGTTGTTGTTGTTGTTGTTGTTGTCGTCGTCGTCGTCGTCGTCGTCGTCGTCGTCGTCGTCGTCGTCGTCTTCAGTCCGCAGACTGGTTTGATGCAGCTTTCCACCCTACCCTGTACTGTGCAAGGCTCTTCATCTGAGAATACGTTCAGCAACCTACATCCTTTTGAATCTGCTTACTACATTCGTCCCTCGGTCTCCCTCTACGATTTTTACCCCCCACACGCTTCCTTCTGATGCTAAGTTGACAATTCCTTGATGTCTCAGAATGTGTCCAACCAATCTGTCCCTTCTCTTAGTCGGGATATGACAGAAACTCCTTCTCTCTCCGTTTCGGTTAAGCACCTCATTAGTTACTGAATCTACGAGGGTAAATCAATTATTATCCACAATTTAGTTATATTGTTGTTTATGTTGGTAGTATGTCGTTTTACATTGATGACGCATGCCTTGTTTATTTGTTGTTAGGCCTACATCTTTGTAATTGTCAAGCTGCTAGGTTAGTTTCGTTATTGTTGCCGTACTGTTCAATCCTGGCTGCTCCGCTATTTGCACCAAAGAAGAGCAATGTTCAGTGATACACTTTTTGTGGTTGGAAGGTGTTTCAGGGGCCGAAATTGATCGTAGACTTTCGGTACAGTACGGGAACAGTGTTTTGCCACTACGGAGCGTCTACGAATGGATTGAAAAATTCCTAAATGGTCGCACGAGTGTTACGTACGATGAAGGAGGCCGACAACCGTTTACCGTCACAAATGAAGAAACCATTGAGCGTTAGACGATTAAGTATTGACGAAGTGGCAAATTAGTCACGGTTCTGCCTACGACATCATCCACATCAGACTTGGGTTTCATAAAGTATATGCTAGATAGGTCCCAAAACAAGTCACATAAACAAACGCCCTTGGATATCTGCAAAAAACATTTCGATCGCTGTGGTAACGAAGGGGACAACTTCTTAGACAGGAGCGTTACTGGTGACGAAACATGGATCCATCATTACTAGCCGGAGAGTTAACGGCAGAGTATGGAATGGAAACATCCAAATTCGCCGTGCAAGAAAAACTTCAAGACGCAACCGTCCGCAGGAAAACTGTTGCTTACGGTTTTTGGGACGCACAAGGTTCAGTACTGGAACATTATGGAGAAAGGGGCACAACAATGTACAGTGTACGTTACAGCCTGCAATTAGAAGCAAACGTCGAGGATTGCCGTCAAAGGGTGTTGTGCTGTTAAACGATAGTGCATACTGCTGCTCACACGGCTGAAACGCTCGAGAAACTCAAATTCGAAGTACTGGATCATCGTCCATATAGTCCCGATCTTGCCCCTTCTGACTATAACTTGTTTGATCCACTGAAACAGGCATTGCGGGGTTGTCGATTTCACTCGGACGAAGCAGTGAAAGAAGTGGTGCATTCCTGGCTCGCAGCTCAACCGAGAAACTTGTACAACGATGGACCAAGTGCGTTGAAATGCAAGGAGACAATGTCGAAAAATTGGTTCTTGTAAGTTTCCTATTTGATTACAAGAAAATTTTATCACTACTTTGCGGATAATAATTGACTTAGCCTTGTACGTCCTCGTTGTGTAGATTGCTTATTTTGAAAAGTTAATACAAAGGCGATGGCTAAACATCGGTTGAAATTTCAGGAAGAACAACAATCAGAGATTTTCCAGCATGGAGCGCACCCACAAATCGTACACTGTGCTCACGTACCTTGGCAAACTTATTCGCTGAATAAAAGGAGGCACTCTTCCGTTGTTAAATTAGGACGCAAGCATAGCTACTATTGTTGAAAGACACTGGCATGTTTTGCATTACCAAAGAGCCACTCTTAAGACGTCTTTGATTCTTTTCGATGTATTTTCTGTCGGCTAATTAGAACAATAAGCATTGTAGTTTACCAAGAGTTCAGTTTTCTGTGTAACACGAGAGTAAAAGGCTTAGTGTCTATTCCTAGCGGCGACAGTTGAATCTGCAGTCAGCATCGATTGTTGAGGAAAGTGAGAGTATATTTACCTCGCTTTCTTTCAGCGCAAATGTCGGTATTAGTGGAGAGTTGATGGACTTTGTGGACGGCCATAGGTGCCGGACATGTGATTATTATTAGTGCACCGTGTACTTCGAGACTGAAGGAAACGGTTCATAAGAACTGCGCATTTCTTGTCTGCTGAACATACGAAAATTGTGACCAGTCCGGAATTGCCCTTACTGCTTGTACCCACTGAAATGAGTCTCTGTAAGTAAGAATAACATGTATTCGTTGGTTAGGCAGGGGGTTCGAATCCCCCCTCGGGCATGGATATTTGTGCCGTCCTTAGTTGTAAGTAGTTCATAAGTAGTTTGTAAGTTTAGGGACTGATGACCCCGTAGTTAAGTCCCATAGACTCTACAAACATTTGAACATTTTTTGGTTAGGCAGGAACGACATGTCTGTCTAATTGCTCATTGATTGTCAGGTATTTCTGCTGTGCGCGGCCTAGCAGCGATAGCGAGAAGTTGTGCTCAGAAATTATCCCCGAGAAGGCGCATGAAGTATGGGAGCCAGAAATGCGAAACAAGAATTAGAGATACTTTAATTTTTTTATGGTATCGTTCTGACTGACTGAAGATTTCACGTTGACAGGGTAAGAAAGCTTTCCGCTCGTAGAAGTTCTGAGACAGCCATTGTTAACAGCAAGGACATGTTTTGATATACTACGTTTTGTGCCCTCCAGATAAAAAGTACGAGGTTTCTTGGGAACTAATATGATTTTTTTTATTATTGCTTTAACTGTTCATAAAGGAACATATCTCGGTTCAATATTTGTGGTTTCACTTCAAATCGAATTGAAGAAGTTGTTCACGTTTTGTGCAAACTTTGATGTCAATAAAATACACTTCATTGGTTAAAGTCAAACCCATCCATTGTAGTTTACATGATTTACTTCCCTGCCATTTTTTTAATGATTTATTGAAACTATAGGTTTTTTTTTTTAAATACTAGTCTCAGAAATCTCTCATCTCTCAGTAATGACATTAGAAGTTAGATTTGCCTTTCAGCTTTAATTATATATATATATATATATATATATATATATATATATATATATTGTTCGCCTCGGTTGCACAGTGGTAGAGTGCCAGACTACAAATCCAAAGGTCGTGGGTTCGATCCCCGCCAGGTCCCAGGATTTTTATCTGTCACTTTCCACTTCTTTCACCTCTGGCAGTAATGCTCATGTGAAAAATACCGAGTAGCAGCCGTGGTTCGGAACCCACGTTAAACTGTAGGTCCCCGTATAACTGGCTGGGTAAGTCAGTTCGAAGGTCGGAGGAAGGCAACGGCATACCACCTCCAAACAGGACCATGCCTAGTAAAGCAGTGTGGTGTTCAAACCAATCTTCGGATTGTTGAGTGCTTTACCTTTTTTTAACTGTGAGACAAGCCGAACAGAGTGTATTTACACTGTATACTTGCTGCGAAAAAAATAGGGCTCAAGGAAGTACTTCATTCGTACTGTTAGTTTGTTTTGTACTGACACTGTGTAACGTATGTTGTGTTTCGACGCTAAGTCAAAGTACATTAGGAATCATTGTTATATCCATACTGCATGTAATGGTACAGAATAATCTTTCGAATTTTCATGAAATATTGTGTTCTGGTAAATTTACACGGCAGGCAGGTGACTCCCGTTCATAAGAAAGGTAAAAGAACTGACAGACATAATTACAGTCCAATATCGTTGATATCAGTAGACTTTTGGAGCATATTCTCAGTTCGAATATAGTAAATTTCCTTGAGACGGGTAAGCTTCTATGAATCAGCAGGGGTTTAAGAATCATCGTTCGTGTGAAACTCAGGTTGCCCTTCTCACATGAAATGTTGCGGGCCATGGATGAAGGGGAATAGGTAGATTGTATTTTCTCGATTTTACAAAGGTATTCGACGCGGTGCAACACTGCAGACTGCTAACGAAGATACGGGCTTATGGAATAGGTTCGCAGAATTGTGACTGGCTGGAAGACTTTGTATGTAATAGAACGCAGTATGTTGTTCTCGACGGCGAGTGTTCATCAGAGACGAGTGTATCGTCAGGCGTGCCCCAGGGGAGTGTGATAGGACCGCTATTATTTTCTATCTATATAAATGATCTGATGGACAGAGTAAGTTGTAATTTGCGGCTGTTTGCTGATGATGCTGTGGTGTATGGGAGGGTGTCGTCTTCAATTGACTGTAATAGCATACATGATACCGTAGACAAAATTTCTAGTTGGTGTGAAGAATGGCAGCTAGCTCTAAATCTAGAAAAATGTAAGGTGGTGCACTTGATTAGGAAAAACAATTCCATATTGTTAGAGTACAGCTTTAGAAGTGAGCCTCTTGATGCAGTCGCGTCGTTAAAGTATCTAGGTGTAACATTGCAGAACGATATGAAATGGAACGAACATGTAAGGACAGTTGTGAGTAAGGCGGACAGCCGACTTCTATTTATTGGGAGAATTTTGGGAAGATGTACTTCATCTGTAAAGGTGACCGTTTATAAAACGCTTGTACGACCACGTCTTGAGTATTGTTTAAGGGTTTGGGAACCGCAGCTGATCCGTTTAAAGGAAGAGATGGAAGCAGTTCAGAGGCGAACAGCTAGTTAGTTATGGTAGGTTCGACCAATGCGCGAGTGTCATGGGGAACTCAAATGAGGATCACTGGAGGAAAAACTGTTCTTTTTGGAGAAATTCTGTTGAGGAAATTTAGAGGGCCGGAATTCGAAGCTGAGTGTTGAATGATCTTCCTGCTGCCTACTTACATTTCGCGTAAAGATCGCAAAGACAAGATAAATTAGGGCTCGTACAGAGGCATATAGAGGAAGGAATATTAGGGTTTAAAGTCCCGTCGACAGCGTTGCTATTAGAGACGGATTTTTGGGTAAGGATGGGGGAAGGAAATCGGCCGTGCTCTTTGAAAGGAACCATCCCGGCATTTGCCTGGAGTGATATAGGGAAATCACGGAAAACTTTAATCTGGATGGCCGGAGGTGGATTTTAACCACCATCGTTCCGAATACGAGTCCAGTGTGTTACCACTGCGATACCTTGCTCGGTGAGGCCTATAGACAATATTTTTTTTACCCTCGTTGAATTTGGGAGTGGAATAGGAAAGGAAATGCCTAGTAGTGGTACAGCGTTCCCTTCGCTACTCACTTTACGGTGGATTGCGGAGAATATACAGGGTGTTTCACTAAGTGTGTTTGCCTCTGTAACTTATAAAATAATAGGTGACGTGAAATTTTAATGCGGTAGGTCAACACAAGAAATGTTACACTTTCTGCGGAGCTATGAACATCGTTTATTGTATTATTTTCCAAAGAGTTACAGCACAAAGATATAATTTTTTTTTAAAATGGAACAATAGTTTTTTTATCGTGCATTGGATTCGTTGAAACCAGCTGCGTCGAAATCAATTTAAACTACATTCCTATCACTGTTAGTTTGGGAGCTACAACCCTTCAAACTTCAGGGGGCGGAGGCTACGACAGCGTAGCTGACTGGCTGGTGGTCATGAGACAGTGGGCCGTGCCCCAGGGGATAGCCACTCGGCCAGCCAGCTACGCTATCGCAGCCTCCGCTCCCGGAACTTTGAAGGGTTTTAGCTCCCAAACTAACAGTGATAGGAAGGTAATTTAAATTGATTTGGACGTAGTTGGTTTAAGAGAATCCAATACACGATAGAAAAAGCTATTGTTCCATTAAAAAAAATATATCTTTGTGGTGTAACTCTTTGGAAAATGATAGAATAAACTATGTTCATAGCTCCGCAGAAAGTGTAACATTTCTTGTGTTGACCTACCGCATTCAAATTTCCAGTCATCTATTATTTTATAAGTTACAGAGGCAAACGCACTTAGTGAAACACCCTGTATGTAGATGTAGAACATTGGTATTGTGCTGAAAGACAAAGACAATGTTACGGGAGAGTAATGTGCCCTTTTGCAGGTAGGATCACACGTGTGATTTCTACTTGGTAATCGCCTACAACAGGTAATTAATCTGTGATGGAATAGTATAACAGTGTTAAGGTTTGAAAAATCTTGCCGCGGTGGAGTAGCCGAGCGGTGTAAAGCGCCTCGCTGCGGAGCGCGCGGTTGCTCGCCGTGGAGGTTCGAGTCCTCTCTGGGGCATGGGTGTGTGTGTTGTACTTAGGTTAGTTTACCTACGTTTAAGTAGTTTTTAAGCTACGGACGGATGACCTCGTGCCGGCCGCAGTGGCCGAGGGGACTGAGGCGCTCCAGTCACGGTCTGCATGGCCACTACGGTCGGGGGATCGAATGCCCCCTCGGGCATGGATATTTGTGCCGTCCTTAGTGTTAGCTACTTCATAAGTAGTTTGTAAGTTTAGGGACTGATGACCCCATAGTTAAGCTATACAAACATTTGAACATTTTGAAAAATCTTTTGATAAAATTTAAAGAGACAGTTTATTATCAGAATGAACTTGTCTTTATGTTTTGTTTTCGCCTGCTTCCTGCTCGTGTTGAGGCTGTCGGCGTGGCCGCCTTCACCCCAGCTGCCTGTGCCTAATTTATGCGGGTGGCTTAGCGGACGGCGGCGGCGGCGGCGCCGGCATCGGCTCGGCTTTAAGACTAGGCACGCGGATTCCATTAGGCTCCCCCGACAACCGTAAAATTGTTTCAGCGCGGGGGTGGGCTTTATTTAGAGCGCTGTGCCGCCTCAGAAGGGAGCTGCCCGCGCCGCCTAAACAAACACTGCACTGCTGTTCACTCTCCTCAAGACGCATCGCCACATTCCAGCCGCTTTCTCTCCTACCTGTGCGCAAACATTTACGTATACCGTACTCCCTGAAGGCGGAATCCCATGACACTTCAAAATCTTGCCCTAAATTCACTAGCCCATCCCTGGTGTCATCTGTTAACCCTTTATAGGTTTGGGGGGTCGATATTTTAACCACACGATATAAGCAGAGTCGAACATAAAGAGTCGCGAAACTCCCAGTGATTTTCTGCAACTTCGCGATTTCAGCGCTGCCAAGCGGCCGGGTCGTAAAATCAGACCACGAAGCGATTGAGTAATGAATGCGTATTTGGACTGAAGCAGCATTTTCAAAATAACTTCGTATTTACGACCTTTTGTGGCGCTATAAATTGTAACAACTGTCAAAAATACAATTCTGAAATCTCTCATTTGCGAAGGATGCTCAGAAGTAACAGAATGTTGTTGTTGTGGTCTTCAATCCGGAGACTGGTTTGATGGAGCTCTCCACAATACGCTATCCTGAGCAAGCCTCTTCATCTCCACATAAGAACGGCAACCTACATCTGTCTGAATCTGCTTACTGTATCCATCTCTTGGTCTTCCCCTGCGATTTTTACCCCATACACTTCCCTCCAACGCTAAATTCACAATTCCTTGATGTCTAAGAATGTGTCCTACCAATCTATCCCTTCTTTTAGTCAAGGTATGCCAGAAATTTCTTCTCTCCCCAATTCGGTTCAGTACCTCCTCATTAGTTACGCGTTCCACCCACCTAATCTTCAGCATTCTTCTGTAGCACCATATTTCAAAAGCCTCAATCCTCTTCCTGTCTGCACTGTTTATCGTCCATGTCTCACTCCCGTACAAGGCAACACTCCATACAAATGCCTTTAGAAAAGACTTTCTTAGGCTTATATCAATATTCGATGTTAACAAATTTCTCTTTTTCAAGAACGCTTTTCTACCCATTGCCATTCTGCATTTTATATCCTCTGTACTGCGACCATCATTTGTTATTTTACTGCCCAAGTAACAAAACTCATCTACCTCCTTTATTGCTTCGTTTCCCAATCTAATTCCTTCAGCATCACCTGATTTTCTTACACTGCACTCCATTACCCTAGTTTTGCTCTTGTTAATGTCAGTGGCGGCTCCTGAATAGGTTTGCCCGTTTGCGCTACCTCCAGGAATAATATTGTTAAACTCCGTTTGCTGTTTAGAAATCCTATGCAGGGGGAGAAGTAGCGCTCCGTTTATCTCTTTTGAAACGCCCGGGCTGCTACGCACCGACCGCTCCCGAGTGGACCGAACTTCGCCGATGGCGGCTGGGTTTGCAGCCGGCCTGCAAACGCCGACCATGGTGTCTCAGGGGGTGTGCGGGGTGCGGGGCCAACGCTTGGCAACAGTGTTCCCCTATAGGCGCCTCGAGTGTATACACATCGCGGCCGAGTCACCCTGTCAGCCGCAGAAACACAGTCCCAACTCTCCCGAAGACAACCGGAGTCGTCCGCCTTTCGAACGAAACGCCTTAACCAGTTCACAGCTCCAAGCGAAGTAACTGTGCTTTTTGTCCCTTGTTTACCGTGTTTTATAGTAAGTTTTGACCTCAAGTGAACAGGTGAAATAATGAATCCGGTAATTTCCTTGCTTTATGAGCGCTTCAATTTACGCAAGTTTGATTAGAAATTAGAAATCAAGAGGCTAGGTAGACCGATTCCTAGTTTGACAATTTCACAGACAGTTAAAACGAAAAGTCGTCAATCCAACATAAAATTTAACTAGGGACTGTACAGCAAGTAAGAACGTGTGGCTGCGATGTGAAAAACGCCTTATTTTGTTTTCCTTATTTATTATTTGGAGGAGAGTTTCCTGGACTAAACAAGGAGTCATTGACATTCAACACCGTCACGATAAAAATAAGGAAATATGAACTTTCTTCGGTCCATGTCGATAATGTTTTGAATCTGACAAGTCTAGGCAATGTAAATATATCCACTTGATTAGTCAGGGATACAGAAAGTCCGTGCCATTACACTAGCAAAAGGTTTCAGATAATAAGTACACACTAAATCCAAAAATTAATTGTATTCGTTCCTGTGGTTCTTCGGAACTTGCCAACAGAGGACACGATGAGAATGAATCATCTTCCAATCCTGGCGTTTTTCGCCTTGATTAATTTTAGTGCAGAATTAGATTCATTATTAAATCGCATTTGGAAAAGGCAACAGTTTTTAAAGGCACCTCAAAACGATCCAGAATGAACTCCTCCGATGCATGCTTCAAGCCTGCCAAGAGGAAATCAGGAACGAAACGAAGGGTGCCGAGTTTCTGGTTGTAATAGCTGACGGCACCAGCGATGTAGTCTGTGTTTTCCAGATGGTTATAGTATATAGATGCATTAATAATGGAAGACCAGTCGAAAGATTTTGGGATTTTATAGCACAAGAAAACCATGATGCCCAGACTTTGGCAGTAACAGTTAAGTAACAATTTAGAGAATTGTCCACATAAATTTAGAGCCCAAACATATGATGGTGCATTAGTCATGAGTAATTCGTCACATGAAGTGCAGGCTCTTGTGAAGCCAAAGTTTTCCAATGATTCATACATTAATTGCTATGTGCACCAATTAAATCTCATTTTGCTTAAAGCCACTTCTATTAATAAAGATATGCGATTATTTTTCGCCAAAATTTAGAGACTTTGCAGCTTTGCAGTTTTTTATTCATCTACATCTATGATATCTTGGCTCAATAGCATTTTTTTCGGAATGCGTTGAGCTGCCATACTGGAGAGGTGGCAGCTGGTGAAAAAAGTGCACTACCATCTTTTCTGGTCACCAGCCGCCACTGGTTAATGTTCATCTTATATGCACCTTTCAGCACACTGTCCATTCCGTTCAATTGCTCTTCCAGGTCCTTTGCTGTATCTGACAGAATTACTATGTCGTAGGCAAAGCGCAATGTTTTTAATTCTTCACCCTGAACTTTAATTCTTTCTCCAAATTTCTCCTTGCTTTCCTTTATAGCTTGCTCAATGTGCAAATTGAATAACAATGGAGAAAGACTACAACCCTGTCTTACTCCCTTTCCAAGCACTGCATCCCTTTCATGCCCTTCAACTCTGACAACCGCTGTCTGGTTTTTGTTCAAGTTGTAAATAACCTTATGCTCCCTGTATTTTACTCCTGCTTGCTTCAGAACTTGAAAGAGTTTATTCCAATTAACATTGTCAAAAGCCTTCTCCAAATATACAAAAGCTAGATAAGTAGGTTTGCCTTTTCTTAATCTATCTTCTAGGATAAGCCGTAAAGTGAGTATTGCCTCCCGAGTTCCTACATTTCTCCTGAACCCAAACTGATCTTCCCCGAGGTCGGTTTCTATCAGCTTTTCCAATCTTCTGTATATAATTCGCGTTAATATTTTGCAACCATGACTTATTAAACTGATGGTTCTGTAGTTTTCACACCTGTCTGCACCTGCTTTCTTTGGAATGGGGATTACTACATTTTTCTTAAAGTCTGAGGGTACTTCGCCTGTCTCATACATCTTACACACCAGGTGAAACAGGTTTGTCATGGCTGGGTCTCCCAGAGACTTCAGTAGCTCTGAGGGAATATCATCTACTCCAGGGGCCTTGTTTCGACTTAGGTCTTTCAGGGCTCTGTCAAATTCTTCTCTCAATACAGTATCTCCTATTTCATCTTCATCTACATCCTCTTCCCTTGCTACAATATTGTCTCGAAGTTCATTTCCTTTGTAGAGCCCCTCTATATACTCTTTCCACCTTTCAGCTTTCCCTTCTTTGCTGAGAACTGGTTTTCCATCAGTAACAGAATAATGTTATGAATAACAGGTGTTCGTTTACTGTGGTTAACTATACTTTTACGCATAGAAGTAAATCTTTAACAATTCACTCACGTTCAAACTTCTGCTGTTAATGACAATCGCAAACACTTGACCACTATTTCAGAATATTACTGCTGAATAAAAGTATTTTATAAATGACTGCATTAGGTTCGTACCTCAGCTTCATAAAAATGATAACCCTGTATACTAACATATTTTGTCGGTTACCTACTAGTTTGATAAAGTCAATACGTAGCTACAAATAAATATGTCCATATATAAGCTGTTAATGTTAGCACGACGCATTATTGAAGATATTCAATTTGATACCTGCCAAGTAGCTAAAAAATTATGATAGGTACCGTACTCGAAAGGCACAGAAGCAAGGACGAGGTGAAAAGATGGTTTAAACGACGATGAAGAATCTAGTCCCCTACATTGTGAAAATCGTGTGTACGTTTTCAAAACATTACAATGTCCGAAATTCGCTAAAACAAAACTCTTGCAACATGTCAGTACGCATGGAGAATGCGAACATATTCATAATCAGTTCCTTTTATATACTTCAACACATACGGTTGCAATTCATTTCTGCTTTCAAAAGATTTCAGACGATATTAATATGACTCGGGTATTGTGAACTGTGTGAATTACACTGCACTGACAATTTCTTAAATTATAGATGCCATTAACAGAAGTTGTGATATTACTTTAATGATGTTTTCGTAATTGTATTATAAAGTTCACAACAACGTTCAGTGACCATGAAATATGAAAGTAACAGCATTAAAAACGGAAACTTCTCAGTTTGCTTCGTGCCATTCCACTGTTATTCCCTACTGGCCGCTTGGGGCGCTAGTATTGCTTCAGCTACAATATTTTTCCTAGAGATTTTCGCGACTGTCTTTGATGGTCTGTGATATAAGGTTCAAAATCTCTGCTAACTGATGCCTGTCATAGACCCTATCGCATTCAGCTTGATCTTTGGCTAAGAAAGCGAGCAAAACGAGCTTCCATTGTTTTATCAACAGATGGCAGTACTTGTTATTGTTTGTGGTTGATAAAGTAACCACGAAGCGGCGTAAGTTTTCGATGAATGGCTTATGTCGTAATTTTGCTGGTAAGTCTTTACATTTTCAAAATGAGGTCGATTTATTATGATTTTATGTTGTAATATAGATATGGTGAGAGTAATTTGCCTCCAGCAGTACCATGTCCATTGCAAATCCTACTGAAATGATAGTTTTTGTTTCGTGGATGCCAGGAGAGGTAGATAACGTCAATTTTTCTCGAGTTTACGTAATATTTCGCTTCTAAACAAATAGTTCTGGACAGGTTATATTGTGTTATTCTGTTACCTGAGAATTAACTTGACAGTTTTATCAAACAGTTTCTGAAATTTAGTATTTCGCTTAGATGTTATATGCTTTTCTGATGAAGCTGCATATCACGTTAGTAAGGAAGGTGAACGTTTTGTGAGCAGTGAGCTGTATATAGCACGGGGAGCAAAAGTACTAGATTTCTGTGCACTGATTACGTCTAATTTTGTTGGTAAGTCTTTACACTTAAAAAATTAAATCGATTTATTATGATACTGTAACATAATGTAGATTCAAATAAGCTGCATTTACTTGTATAGTAATTACAGTTTCATTATGAAAGCAATGTTTATTTATTTATTACAAATTAGCTCATAAGGAAGCAAACCTAAGCGTAAGAAGTTCGCATGCACTACCTGCAATGTAGTTTTGTGTAGGCAATGCTTTGGGCCCTTTCACCAGAAGAACTAAAGAACTGAACAATGTAATCTGTGATTTTATGTATGACTCTTTTGTATGTATTTTTGTAGTTATCTTGTATCATTGCAGTGTAACTTTCTGCAGACAATGCTTTGACACATCTATGTATATTTTGTATGTATTTTTACGTATGTATACAAAATAAAAGAAAGGAAACGAGAAATAAAGATTTCATTTCTTCTTATTTACTGCTGTTGTCATAAAATACCTCATTTTCATCAAGTGGTTACATTATCGACCACAAAAGTAACTGTTCCACAGAATGGATTGTGGTCAATATTTTACAAAGTATAAAAATTTATACTAATTAATAATAAAAGAATTTTCATATCTTAAATATTTTTTGTGTGTTTGGGTACGATAAGTGATTTAACTAACTACATTTCAATTCTCTGTTTTTAAAATAAAGTTTTGCCCTATAAAGGGTTAAAGTCGCTCGAAGCGAAGTTTACGTTAATGCGTGTCCAAACGTAGATGCCGGTTTAGAAAGTGGAGTGTATGCGTATGCGAATGCGACTGGTGCTTGGCGTGTAAACGTTGGCAACGGCGCGATGAATGACGGTGAGTAAAGGCAGTCCATCAGGAGTCGCGTTCGGAAGACCCGTAAGATAGCGTGTTTGATGTCTAATAAATTTGGCGTCACTTTCAAAATTTACACTGTCGTTTGTGTGCAGCGTTTTTGGCAATAGATATTACATTTATAATTCCAAGCAATTACGTTTTTCTTATTGCCGATTTTTATGATGTATATCGAGGGTGCGATTGTGGCGAGTGCTGTACCTGATAACCTACCACTGATATGTAGTATTTACGGGGATAATTAAGTTATTCACCGGACGGGAATACATAAACAACATATTAACGGTAGAGCAGGAACTGCACTGATTATATATTTCATGGTGATCAGAAAAGGAACATGCTCGTTAAAAACCCACTATCAGAGAATAAGGGGGAATAATATTTTGCGTCCACCATGAATTAATAATGCTGTTCCTGCTCTATGGTTGAGAAAAATGTTCAAATGTTTGTATAGCTTATGGGACTTGACTACGGGGTCATCAGTCCCTAAACTTACAAACTACTTATGAACTAGCTAATACTAAGGACGGCACAAATATCCATGCCCGAGGGGGGATTCGAACCCCCGACCGTAGTGGCCGTCCAGAACGTGACTGGCGCGCCGGTTACGGCTCGGCCACCGCGGCCGTCTATGGTTGACAGATTCTTGATGTACCATTGTACACTAAGCATATTAATTATCCCCTAAGTACTACATGTAAGTACTACTTTCTAGATCGAAATTTAGTGTCTGTAAAACTCATTACATTTCATAAAAAGATAATACTCTGACAAACAGTTGCGGCTGGTGATAATGTGCTAATGTGCTGCAGCACACTGTAAATATATTACTAAAATTACGCCATTTCTCTTCGAATGCAAGCGAGAAATCGCTGTAAAATTTCATCCTTTCTCTTGGAATGCGATCAAGATACCACAATAAA
This sequence comes from Locusta migratoria, assembly GCA_026315105.1. Taxonomy (NCBI): domain Eukaryota; kingdom Metazoa; phylum Arthropoda; class Insecta; order Orthoptera; family Acrididae; genus Locusta; species Locusta migratoria. Next base: position 244,447,113 of record CM048744.1, on the reverse strand, counting down.
ATTATGCCAATTCCCCTCCAACGCGTATTAGAATGCTAGTAATGAGGATTAAAACGCATTTTGGAGTGCTGTCGCGGCGATAGCTGGAAACCAGCTCCGTGTGCTGAACTGGGATTCAGCCGCGCTGGTACGTGCGCAGAGGCGGCGCAGTCGGCTGTTAGTGCGCATGCGCAGACGTGACGTCAGGCCTGGCGACTCCTGTGTGCTGAGACCGCCTGCAGCACCAGATCATTATTTCTCTTCCCGCTGCGTGTAACGGTTGCGGAAGAATAGTATATGACGAATGTTGCGGCATACAGAGTCAAATAGCGTGCTGGCTGAGGCGTCTTGCTCATTATCTGTCAAACCTACTTGTGTGAGGCTCGTATTCAAATACCTCTGAGTCCAAATTTGTAATTTCTGTAAATAAAACTTCAATTATAAACAACATTAGTCATTTATAGACAACATGCGAGTGAAACTGCGCTTTTCAGCTAAGCAGTTTCATTGGTCACTTGTGTAGAACGCAGATGACGTGGCAGGGATATCGCTAAGCTTCGTTATTTCAATTGTCTGTTTTTTTATTTTGCTATATTTTGTTTCCTGTTTATTTTTGTAATATTGTAGCACACTGGTCAAATTTTGTACGAGCCGCCACTGCTGACAAATAGCACCTCGATTACTTGTTAATACCGGATCGAACAATTCAATTAGCAGCTGAGCTATTATGTGCGGTTAGAAACTGACCCTCTTACAACAATAAAAAATTCTATTGGGGGGGGGGAGCTATATAATTTTCATTCCTCCACCATGTTGCCGTGGATGACGCACAACAGTTTGCGTTTGTAGCGCAATGACAGTGTACGTGAGGGTTGTAGTTACTCCCCACTGCGCTGTGTGAAGAGTAGAAACTCTAAAAGTTCACCAACCTGACGTCTTCTATAGATGTCGTCCCCACGCAGATGATTGCACACAGATCGGAGTTCTAGAATGAGGCTGAAATTATTAAACTATTGGCAGGAACTCATCTAATTACGGAATAATACTGAATTACTTGGGATGTCAACTAAGTTATTTAAAGAAAGCAGAAAAGTAGCAAACCGTATATAAATATGCACACATTGTCTTAATTGAAATTGAAATTTTTTGTTACTTTGTATTGTTCTAAACTGATAAATCTGTGTCATACGACCGCGGTGGCTGAGGGGACTGAGGCGCTTCAGTCACGGTCTGCACGGCCACTACGGTCGGGGGTTCGAATCCCCCCTCGGGCATGGATATTTGTGCCGTCCTTAGTCTTAGCTAGTTCATAAGTAATTTGTAAGTTTAGGGACTGATGACTCCGTAGTTAAATCCCATAGACTCTACAAACATCTGAACATTTGGACTTCCCTAGGATTCGGGGAAACTGGCCAGCAGTCATTCCCATGGGAACCAGACCTACTGGTAGCACCTGTTACGCTTTTCACAGTACCTCCACCATCTGTCGGTTACTGGTTCTAACCTGCTGCACCGAAGCAGTTCTCGGGTCTTAAATACACTGTCAGTGTATGTCAGACATATACTCACAGGGAGCCCACTTGTAACACTTACCGCAACGTCGGACAATTTTAAAGGTGCACCATTGTAAAATTGTGTTTTCTTTCTTCCGATCAGGTCTTGGAGTAGTAGTTACTGTTCGTAGCCGCTATTACAGTTCACTAACGGTACAATAATACAAGAAAATAATTAGATGGATCTGACACATTAAGGCAACTTTATAGATAGAAGACTCAAAAAATGGAAGCGGAACCTGACTTTAAAGTTTAGCGGCAGTAGTAATTTGGAATGAAAGCAACACCTGAGCACAATATTACACAAAGAAACTAGCAGATTCCGCGATGACCTTTCTTACCATGATGATTATGTTAAGTTGACTGGATGTAGCAGATGAAGCTGCAAAAACTCTTGCTGCATTGTGTAAAATGATGCTTGGTTGTATTGGAGTAGATTGTACTAACTGAATGACCGTTAAAAAAATGTTAACTTACGTGACAAAAGAGTCTTTAAATCGATCGGATTTCGTTTAATTCCGAAGATTTCTTTGCAGGCATTACTAGAAAGTCACATTCATGAAAATTACAAATAATGAGATCTGTAAGTAAATGTAGTATCTATAATTTACAAGTCCAACAATGGCTCCAAGCGTCATGTTGCATAATCAAGATTACTACTGGAAAAATAGAAACACTCCATGAATTATTAAAGGTGGATTATTTGAAATAAGTAAAAGATTTATACGTAACATTAATAATGAAGTCCCTGACATGCGACTGTTCTCAATGAGGTAGGAATCATGAAAGACGAAGTTCACGACCGCGTACTGGGCAGCTCGCAAAAGAAAGATGAAAAATTAAAAATTTAAGAACAGCGTAATTAGCTGCCAGAGAAATCTGTGGTCAGCGATAAGCATCGCAAATAAATTATTTATCGAATGAAAATTTTTAATGTAATACTACACCATGAATCTTACTGCAGGTAACCACGGCCATGGATGCCTAAAGTTACAGTCGAACAGATGTGTCTGTTCTTTCGGGCATATACGAAAGATCAGACGTCATGTCTACAATATTACAATGAACATACCGCACTTCTCAATACCATAACGTATCCTCCTGATGATTCACTAAAACGTAATCTAATTCCGGGATGAATCACAGCATCAGAGTGGGGTGACCATCATCAGCAAACAGTGCAGCGTCAGAGGTAACTCCGTCGTCACTGCTTTAGCGCTTGTTTCGTATCGTTCTTAGTTTACGGCACAACCTATGCGTGGGGGACGGGTTAAAATAACTAATTACACTACTGGTCATTAAAATTGCTACATTAAGAAGAAATACAGATAATAAACGGGTATTCAAAATGTTCAAATGTTTGTCAAGTTTATGGGACTTAACTACGGGTTCATCAGTCCCTAAACTTACAAACTACTTATCAAATACCTTATACTAAGGACGGCACAAATATCCTTGCCCGAGGGGGGATTCGAACCCCCGACCGTAGTGGCCGCGCAGACCGTGACTGACGCGCCTCAGTCCTCTCGGCCACCGCGGCCGGCAAACGGGTATTCATTGGACAAATATTTATACTAGAACTGAAAAGTGATAACATTTTCACGCAATTTGGGTGCATAGATCCTAAGAAATCAGTACCCAGAACAACCACCTCTGGCCGTAATAACGGCCTCGATACGCCTGTGCATTGAGTGAAACAGAGCTTGGATGGCGTGTACAGGTACAGATGCCCGTGCAGCTTCAACACGATACCACAGTTCATCGAGAGTAGTGACTGGCGTACTGTGACGACCCAGTTGCTCGGCCACCATTGACCAGACGTTTTCAATTGGAGAGAGATCTGGAGAATGTGCTGGTATTTCATGTTCAAAGATGACTGAGTAGATAAAACAGAGTCCTAGACAACAACCGCCGTTGGCGCGTGGCTGGAATACTTGCAGGTAAGGGACGGCCGCGTCTGCAGCCGGCAGCTATCGCTGTGCGCGCCCTCGGGTATGGGGCGTGCGGCGCGTTTGATAAATTGTGCCTCAGGAGCGGCGCCAAGTTTTACGTCGTCGTAAATGTCGGAGTTCACTGCCGGCCGAATAAAGGTGACTGCAAAACCCGCCGCCGGTATTGAGACTGCTCCGTACTCCGGATCACGCCGCGCCCAAATTAACAACTTCGTAATTGCGGGCGAGTATATCCGCCTACGTCGCGGAATATTTCAAACAACAGACTGCGGCTCGGTTTTTCTTTCTACGGCTCCGCAGCGTACGATTATTGTCACTTCTCCTACACGACAATGGCCAGCTCGCCAGTTTCAGAGCTTCGTAAATATTTGGTTTACCGCCGTCGGCGCCCCCCCCCCCCCCCTCACCCCGTGCAACTCGCGCACCTACCCACCGCAGTATGCAATAGAGTTGGGCAACACGATTCTTTTTTAGGAATCGATTCTTGCGATTCAATCCCACATTGTGAATCGATTCCTACGATTCGTTCACGATTATTTAGTCTGCATTGGCGCGATTCTTACTTCTACATCTTGCTCACAAATGGCAATACATGTCTGTGTCATGGATGTTGGAATCTTAACCTTTTGCATCTGTTCCTACGATTCGTTCACGATTCTTTCTCGTCTGCGACGGCACGATTCTTACAAAATGCCGAAAAGGTGACAATATGACTATCGGATTTTTTAATATTTATGGTGCGTAAAGTTGAGGCTTAAAATAATAATGAGGCAAAGCCATTCGATTCAGATCTCAAAAATTCTCGAGAAAATAGTCTTTGAAGTTTTGCGAGCGGTTATAAATACATATTACACTACCAACTATTTCTGCTGTCATCATAGCTCATTTAGTAGCGTTGTAGGTTTAGTAAACGTAGGTCACTTATTTGGAATCCTGCTGTAACCTTATAAATTATTTTTTCGTTCTGTTTGAATACTTCAGCCATTTAAATACATTTAATTAAATCTATGGTAATTAACAGATATCTAATAATTATAAAATACTTATGTAAAATCAATTAGTTTAAGGAAACACGAAATAAACATTAAAAATAAAAATCCGTCTCTAAATATTAAATTTCTTTCGAGATGCAAGAAATTCACGTTTATTAAAATGTTTCTATTTTGTAAAATCGGTTTCTGATAACGTAAAAACCAAGGTAAAAAAAGATTTCTGAGGTGGCTTTAAAAACATTTAAAATAGCGTTTTTATATAAAAATAATATTTCTGTGAAATTGAATTTTTACAAAAACTACAACTACCTAGATGAACTCGAAAAGCTTAAACCTCTTTAAACACACAAAAGTGTAAGGATTGCTCATTTAAATACATAATATGTAAACTGTATAAACGACGTATATTCGTATGTATTTCAGCTGTGTATTTCACTACGTTTTGTTTCTGTCATCTGTAATTCGTGAATAGACTTAACAATTAACGGCTCACGATCTTCGTTCTGTGCTTGCTTTGTTCACACGCTTTCTGGCTTTCGTAATTATTCGGCACGATTCGCTACTTGCTTTCGATTCGAATCATGAGTCGTTGGATCTTGGAATCGTCACGAGACAGGCGATTCTTTTGAACGACGATTCGTCCCCCCTCTTCTCTCCGGCACTCGGCAAGTTCGGCAGTCGCCTTCGAAACGTGAATCGTTGGAACGTAGAATCGCCACGCGGCAGACGATTCTTCTGAACGACGATTCGTCCGGATCACGATTCGATTCTTACGATTCTTTATTTGTATTCGTTCAAATGAACGACTCATAGACGAATCGCCACGATTCTAGTATGCAACAGGGCTGCTTCAAGGGATGGTGTCATTGCTCAGGGCGGCAGGGTTTTGAATCTGTATGTAGTTGCACAAATGACAAAATGTAAGAATAACTTTGAAATACAAATTATTCAGAAAATCTAGGCTCTTACCGCTACTGACAATTATCTACAGCATAAAAACACTGTGCTTTGATTTACTAGATACACGTTGACTCCTGCAAAAACTGGGGATGTTTATTGCTGAACGCATTGATACAGACAACAGCCTCCCCGGACTCTATATTCTCTCGCTTCCCTTCCCTTCCTTTCCTGTGCTGAGTCCTCCCCTAGCCGCCTGTGGACTGATGAGCTTATCAGTTTGGTCCCCAAGAAACCATCGATCCATCCACAGAAACACTGATAAGTTTAGCAAAAGGAAAACAAATTATTTTTTGTTACAAGTTATTTTTTAAAATTTACAAGTTATATGTTTCGAGATTCCAATAACCTCATCTTCAGACCCTTCATCAGACAACGACGATATAAATGTATTACCAGTTAATTATAATGAAATAACTTAGAACTATTAATATTGTTCAAAGTGAATATGAAAGTAACTATCTCGTCCGCATAGGGACGGTTGTAAAATATCTGACAGTTGTAAAATAATGTATTATACACGTAACAATAGTCATGGGAAAGATTAATACAGATGGTGTGCTGTAATGCTTAACTATAATTTGATAATAAAACAAGCAAGGTACCCTATGCCATAACCATTCTGTATTAACCTTACCCATGACTATTGTTACGTGTATAATACATTATCTTATAACTGTCAGATATTTTACAACCGTCCCTATGCGGACGAGATAGTTACTTTCATATTCACTTTGAACAATATTAATAGTTCTAAGTTATTTCATTATAATTAACTGGTAATACATTTATATTGTTGTTGTCTGATGCAGGGTCTGAAGATGAGATTATTGAAATCTCGAAACATGTAATTGATTAAAAATTTAAAAAAATAACCGCGGAAGGTTTTTCATTTGCTAAATTAATACATCGCCGTCGTCCCGTCATGCATCTGAGATGGATATACAGAAACAGTGATATGCGTCATCCTACAAAATAAACGCGATGCAAGGTTATCACACAGAAACTTCACGCAATATGTTCGACAGCGATCGGGCGTTTCCGCGTGACGTCACTGAGGAAAAGCCGGGATCCACATGAAGTGCCGGAGGGCCCCGAGAAATGGTAGCAGTGCGGGCCGTGCTCTTGAGTTCGACTACATCAGTGGTCTGCTTAAAATTATGTAAACACTGAAGTACACCGTAATCAATTACGGGTACGATAGAAGCATAAAAACATCGTTGGTATTATGGGTATACACAGGAGAAAAACGTATAATTACAAACTACTTAAACTTACCTAAGGACAAAACCAAACACACACACACACACACACACACACACACCTCCTAGAGACAAGACCGCACAACAGGCCGTGCCAAGGGTTGCCAAACTTGCGGAATTTCCCCTAAATTTGACGGATTTTACACACAGTCAGCGGATTAAAATTGTCATTTAGCGGTCATCGGATTTTTTAACGGATTTGCGTATTTTTGTCTGCAACAATATTTTTTTTTTAATTCATTGTTTCTAGTATACTTCCTATTATTCATGTTCTTATTGCACGTGCATGAAGTTTAATAATCGATTTCGACTTAGAACAATCCTTTTTATTCTTAATTCTTTGCTTTTATTATTGCATGTGCAAGTCATCCTGGTCACCGAAGTTCTCTTGTCGCATCGGAATACTGCTAAGTATTAAATTTTTAATCTTTTACCCTCGACCGAAGTTTAGCTTTCGCCTCGGTACTATGCGTAGTGCTAAAGTGTTAATCCTTATGCTGCAGTTGATCACAAAGTGCCGGCCGCGGTGGCCGAGTGGTCTGCGGCGCGCCAGTCACGGTCTGCACGGCCACTACGGTCGGGGGTTCGAATCCCCCCTCGGGCATGGATATGTATGTCGTCTTTAGTATAAGCTAGTTCATAAGCAGTTTGTAAGTTTCGGGACTGATTACCCCGTAGTTAAGTCCCATAAGCTATACAAACATTTGAACATTTTCATTTCATCGCAGTGTAAACAGTGATTGTATTTACTTGTTTATTAATTGCGTCATAAAAATGTCAAAAAAAAGTACACCCAAAAGTTTAGAAAAGAGTGGCTTGATGAGAAGTTCTATACTGCCCAACTTCTCCATAATATGTACAGTCATGACGCAAACAAAATTTATCTTACTTTTCTGAAACCTCATTTGGAAGAATGCCAGCTGGTAAATAAGGCATTTCAGCCAAATTCTACGGACCAATCACGGCTACTAAACGATGTTATCTTACTAATAAGTGGGCTTCCTAGGATAATTGTCTTTCAGCTTATACAGGTGATCTTTCAATAGCAGATGTTAGCAAATATAAGTCGCCGAGAGTATATTTACGTCATGAAGTCGAAGCTTACTGCAAGATATGAAAAGTTGCAACAGAATTTCATTTGTGGTTGAGTACGTCGTAAGGAAAAGGTGTGAACATTATCTCGTTTCCCTTGCTTCTAAACTGCAACGCCGCTTGTCCCGCAATGTAAAAGTACTGAAAGACGTATCTTCAATTGCTCCAAGATAATACTTGCGAGTGCTGAAAGAGCCAATAGTATCCGTGGCTTGCCAGACAGTAAAGTCACCAAAATTGGTTTTCAGTGGTCAAAGCTCACTAATGTCGGACGCAAAGAAATAATACTGCGACTTCCTGGAATGAAATTAAATCATACAGAGAAGCCAGCGGCTTAAATCTTAAATCCTTTCCAATAACTTTCGGATTTGGCTCTTATGCTTTTGGTTCTACAATGGTCCAAAGCAGAGACAAGGGCGTTTAGCCAACTAAATTTATTATAAACGTCCCTCCAGAACAGACTAAGTACTATTCCGGTCAACGCCCTTATTACAACAAGAGATGGTCTTACTAATCTTCTTGGCAAGTGCTGTCACGATTACGAGCTGCCGGAGAATGTTCTGCAAGCAATCGGCAGCATGGAAGCATACGCGACTGTTATTTCTACGTCCAGCCCCAGTACTTAAGGATCTTCAGCAGGAGGCAAGCAAGCCATTATACTACAAAATGTTCAAATGTTAAAAACTACTTACGAACTAGCTTATACTAGAAACGGGACAAATATCCATGCCAGAGGAGGGATTCGAACGCCCGACCGTAGCGCCCGTGCAGACTGTGACTGGCGCGCCGCAGATCGCTCGGCCACTGCGGCCGGCCATCATACTACAGGATTAGGAGGAAAATTAAATATTGTTGCTTGAACTACATTAATGTTGTGAGTGGACTTGAAACTTACAAGGAAAGTACATGGACTCGAACAAACATATCTGTACGAACGTTTGGTTACAGGATCTCTACGTACACCTCAATGTGCTGGTGGGTGTCTGTTTTCTGCAAAGCTCTACAACCATGCTCTAGATAGCACTGTAGATGTAATTGTAGACGCCATACGTAATGCAAAGATCTTAACTAATGTAATAATCATCTTACATGTTCTCTAGCGAATTGTCATCAAAAGCCCTGATTACAGTTGCAACTTTAACCTTCTTCCCGCACTTACCGTAGCACTACCGTTTGCAATGAGTTGTTCGTCATTATCATCCCTATTATCATTATTATGAGTTTGTAACAATAGTATCTCACTTATGCTCATATTTCTGTACCGTAAAAGATACGAGAAAGTACGCAAAAGATTCATCTTCTACACTAATACCATCTTCACGAAGAAGGGTTCTTCGTAACTTCATCTCAACTAATCGCAATACATTAGCAGGATTGATTATCAATCGCCGACCCATCTGACGCTTCACCACACAAATAACATCACAAAACGGAACTTCGGAGGCACACTGCACCGTTCCTACTGGCGAACCGACAGGTCAAAGTGCAATGCGGCATGGCACACGCAGATACTTCTAACGGACGACTGCAGAGTTTTGTAGATGCGCGAGTATCACTAGTGCAATAAGGGACCTTTACATTATCTCTCATACGATTTTGGTGTATATGTGTTTGTTCGAGCCCAAGTACTTTCCTTTAAAAATAGTAATAGTATTTGTAATAATAGTAGTAGTGGCTGTAGTAGTGTACAATGGCGAAGAAAAAAATTCTTTGGAAGTTATTAGTGCATTGACATTTCAGTTTTAGAAGGGTAAGTAACAATAGTAAGCATTTAGCGGATTTTAGCGGACTTTTAACTCTAGTTTAGCGGAATAAATTTTTCTGAGTTGGCAACGCTGGTCGTGACACATCAGATAGAGGGGCCGCGAAAGCTACACGAGTGGCTGGTCGCTGGGGTTCATCCATGGCCCCCACATTCGATAACGGACTCTGGACCCAGCATCATAGACGGGTCCCCATCCTCCCCCTACTTAACAGTCGCGTGCTACATTAAAATTTAATGGTTATTTGTTACCAATACTGTGCTTACAATGTAACTGAACTAGAAAATATAGCGTATAGTTACAGTAACTATTTTATTAGTCAACACGATAATTGTTTTACTTAAAAATGATCACTGCAAGTATATTTATTTATCTGACGAATATTAAAATAAACATAGTTACAAAAAACTAAAATTACTATCAATGTCAGCTGTAGGCACTGGCTACTTAATAATAGCCTTGCACGCTTTCTTCTGACTAAACTGATCGATTACGTCGGTAAAGTCGACAGCTTTGAGCAGCTCATTCTCAACTGATAGAATTGGTAAATGATGAAGACTCCTTTGGCTTGTTGAACTCTTTTCCCAAGTTTTTAAAGAGTTCGCCAGTTTACTAAACGATATTTCAGCAGTAGACACTGTCATTGAAATGCTACAGAAAAATCTAATTGCAGCACAAAGGTTTAAAAAAATCCAATAAATTTCGGGCGTGCAGCCGTGCAAATTCCACGTCTTCCACTAATATTTCGGCCGCGTATCGTCCGGCCATCTTCAGAGTGAGTCCCACGACTGCCGACAAGTTGCCAGGCGCGGCCTTATATACACCATCGCGGCGGCACTGCGCATGCGGGTCTCAGATGCTGGTCGGCGGCAAAGAGGTACACTTGGCACGCGCACTCCCCGTGGCGAAAGGAATCAGGAGTTCGATTCTGTTATCGATATGTGTTCTGTGGTGGCAACACCTTGTCGATATCTCTGTAATTTTATTACATTAAGTGAAGGATTCCACGCCTTGTCCAAATTAAAACCATTATCTCTGTTTATTAAATTTTCAGATATCCTACTGCCTCAGGAAGTTTACAATGAAAAGATCTTTGAATTACTAAGTTCTGTCGCATATCGGAAGATCAACAAAGATCCAACTAGCAAGGTGACAATAAGGACTGCTTCCTTACTAAACGCTTCATCGCTAGAAAAGGAAGTTATAAGAAGTTTAAAAGTGCAAGGGGCAGTACCACCGAGATTTTATGGGCTTCCTAAAGTCCATAAATTAGATAAGGATGAGCGTCTAGAGGATCTGCCAATGCGTCCAATAACTAGCCAAGTATTTGGCTTTACTATTAAAACCATTAGTGGGAAAATGTAGTAACCACATTCGTAATTCTATAGATTTTATTCAGAGGCTTAAGAACATCAGGCTTAATAGTACGGATGTGTTGGTGAGTTTCGACGTGGTATCGTTATTTACCAAGGTACCTATAAATGACTCTCTGTCTCTTATTGGCCAACACTTTGACGAGGACATCACTACCTTGTTTGAGCACGTACTGCGGTCATCCTATTTTCAGTTTCAGGGTGAATTTTATGAGCAGATTGACGAAGTCGCCATGGGAAGTCCCCTCTCCCCTCTGGTGGCTAACTTCTTTATGGAAGACTGAGGACAAAGCATTGGACTCTGCAAGTTTTAAACCTACAGTCTTCTGGAGGTACGTGGACGACACGTCTGTAGTATGGCCTCACGGAAAGGATGAATTACATCGATTTCTTCACCATTTAAATTCCATCCACGATAGTATTAAATTTACTATGGAAATAGAAAAGGATGGCTGCCTTCCGTTCTTGGACGTTCTCGTTCGCCGTAAAACTGATGGCACACTAGGACACGCTGTGTATCGCAAACCGACGCACACAGATCTGTATTTACACGCCAGCAGCTGCCATCATCATTCACAAACTGCAGGCGTTCTTAAAACGTTGGTGCACAGAGCACACTGTATATCGGATGACGAGAACTTGGGAAAAGAGCTCACACACCTCAAGGAAATCTTCAAAGGGAATGGATATTCCCAACAACAGATTCGCAGAGCATTCAGTGTTAAACCGAGAATGCAAGTAGATGACCTGGAGGAAGAAGATAGCGTCAGATCGAGAGCGTTCTTGCCCTACGTGGGTGCTCTTTCTTCAAAGATCGGTAGAATTCTCCAAAAACATCAAGTTAAAGTAATCTTCCGGCCCCCTATGAAGATCGCAGCATTAGTCGGATCTGTGAAAGATGATCTGTTGCTTAGAAAATCTGGTGTGTATCAGATACCTTGTGGAAATTGCGAATGTTCATATATAGGACAGACAACCCGTACTGTCCACGAAAGATGTGTGGAACACCGAAGATACACTCATTTATTACAGCCAGACAAGTCAGCTGTAGCAGAACATTGTTTAGATAAAGGGCATTCAATGAATTACAGTGATGTGAAGATTTTAACACCTATAACTTCATTTTGGGACGCAATTTTTAAAGAAGCAGTAGAAATTATAATATCTGAAACTTTAATAAAGAGAGATAATGGTTTTAATTTGGACAAGGCGTGGAATCCTGCACTTAATGTAATAAAATTACAGAGATGTCGACAAGGTGTTGCCACCACAGAACACACATCGATAACAGAATCGAACTCCTGATTCCATTCGCCACGGGGGGGGGGGGGGGGGCGTGCCAAGTGTACCTCTTTGCCGCCGACCAGCATCTGAGACCCGCATGCGCAGTGCCGCCGCGATGGTGTATATAAGGCCGCGCCTGGCAACTTGTCGGCAGTCGTGGACTCACTCTGAAGATGGCCGGACGATACGCGGCCGAAATATTAGTGGAAGACTTAGAATTTGCATGGCTGCACGTCCGAAATTTATTGGATTACTCCTTAGGCTGTGAAACGTTTAAAAAAATGCTTGAATGCTTTTTTCGTATATGGAATTCAGAAGTCTCATCCGGTCCCTTTCTGATTGGAAATGTGTAGAATTTCTCCAACTAAGCTGTCTGAACCTGAGAAGTCTGAAGAATATTTTGAGACAGGATTGGTGGTTTTAACTTGTAGTTCATCATTTTTCTAATTGTAAGTCCATGAAATCCAAATCTGGTGAAAACAGATCACAAATTTGTTCATAGCTCGTAAATCGTATTGTCAAGTCTATCATTATGAAATCCAAAACAGTAAGGAAAACAAATAGGGGAGTGTCAGGTAAGTTGACGAGGAGTCTAAGACGATGAATTTTCAATTTCTCCGATAACTCTACAGATTGTGCAACGTGCACTATAGTATTGCTTCCTTGGCGCGCTCTGCAGGCATGATTGTTGAAACAGAACCACTTCGTCACTATGTTTTGTTAACAACAGAGGCTCAGAATTTGATGCTGTTTTTGTAACAATTTTTCCTGTGGTTTAAATAAGTTACATGGAAGTAATACTTCTGCATTAATGAACATGAGTTGATGAGCGGGAGAGAAAAATGTCAAATTCAGCACACATCACAGGAAGCTGACATGTGGACTGCACGCGACTGGTGACCAGTGCAGGCGGATTGGCCGTGGCGCAGATGGCCAGCTGTCAGCGGAGAACACAGCAGTCAAATGTGCCAACAGCTGCCGCAGGCACCAACAGACCGGCGCGGCGAGTCTGTGTTCTGAATAGTGTTGGGCAGTTCGGATCATTTCACTGTTTCGAAACATACGGATCATCTGATTCTAGTGAGTCGACTCACTGTTTCGGCACACGAAACATCTGGCGTGCTGCAGAGTCGTGCGTCCAGCTACCTCCTCTGATTCACGTGAGCCGAGAAAGCTGCAGGAGGGCGATACAGCAAACACGAAACATCTATGGAATATCAACATGGTTTTAATACGTTATTCACTAGACTTAATTGAACGGCACTGTATTTGTTTGCTACTACGATTTTACAACTGTGTTAAAGCGTAAACGTTTCCTAACTTACTCGTATTTTCATACAAATATTGTAACAAAAGAAGTACAAAATAGTAATGTTCAAATTCCAAAGTCGTAAAACTTTCTCTAACCTTGAAAATTCCATAATAAAGTTTGAATAAAACAAGAAAGATCATGGTTCAAGTGTGTACGTGCATCCATAAATGAATAACTTTTCTAACCAGTCAATATAAACAAAATATTTAAGATTTGTTCCTGAGACATATTTAATGCAATCAACAGATATTACTGCAAGTATTAACACAAGGAAACACATTTCACAATTTACGTGACGAAATCACAAAACTGACCTAAAATTTTTCAGCATCCAGATAGGTATTATAATAATCAGATTTATCTTCAGTCAGTAAAATAAAAGAGAATCAGTTACAGTTTTATTTAAATTGAAATTAAAAGACGTTATTTTTCACATCTTACTGAGAATGCTGTTTCGTCTCGCTGAAATTATTTGCCCTTGCTTCGAAAAGATGCGTTCACCCGGCACAGATGTAGCATCAATGCATAACAACGCTTAGTTCACGCGAAACTACCTCAAAACACCGAAGGACGTCACAACTTTTCAAACCTCAGTTGAAGGGTACCGGTAGCATTATTGAAAATCTCGCGTGGCGCGTTAGGGGAACAACTTCAAACCCATTGCACGCTGCGTCGAACTCACCCAGGCAGACGGACAGCAAAACGCTATCTAGCGTCCGATACATGAATCACAAGATTCGTTGTTTCGAAACAGTGCCGATTCAAGTTTCGACTCAGTCGAACAGTTCGCTGACTCGATTCACTGAGTCGAAACATCAACTCAGTAGCCAACTCCAGTTCTGAGGCAACTCCACTCTGACATTAGCGGCACGCCGCGGCGGTTGGCACACAACTTCACACGACATACGCAGTGACAGTAACTGCTAGCACCAGTTTCACGAAACTGTTAACTATAAACGGTTTGTCATAAATATCTGTTCGAAACATTTGTCTGTTAGTTAAACAATACTCTTAACATTCAGTTGCCGGCCGCGGTGGCCGCGGGGACTAAGGCGCTTCAGTCACGGTCTGCACGGCCACTACGGTCGGGGGTTCGAATCCCCCTTCGGGCATGGATATTTGCGCCGTCCTTAGTCTTAGGTAGTTCATAAATAGTTTGTAAGCTTAGGGACTGATGACCCCGTAGTTAAGTCCCATAAGTTCTACAAACATTTGAACATTTAACATTCAGTTGGATGAAAATATTTTTCCAGTTTCAATTAACACAATTAAAAAATTATACTGGTTGTGAGCGTTCCCGGGCCCCCTTCAGGTCCGGGCCCTGGACCCAGGGGTCCACCCAGCCCCACCCTTGTGGGGGCCATGGGTACATCTCACTGCCTGAGGGAATGAGAGAAAAAGAATACCAGAAATACTAACCTGAGGCTCGAATGAACCACTAAATACCCAGGTATCGCGGGGTTTCCAGCTAGTTACTAGTTAAAGTTCCATGTCTCCAAATTGTTTGATTTCATCGCCGTGTCCTTGAATTGCCTGCACTGTTAGGTGGGTGAGAGAGGGCGCTGTAATTAGCGTGGGTGCCAGGCAGGCAGGCTGTATGTTTTGCCTGTTGTTTGGTGTGGTGCTGGTGCTGTTGCTGGTGCCTGGCAGTGCGGTGCAGTGCGCCTCTCTGAATAATGCAGGCGGCGGCGGCTGGCTGGGGAGGCGGCCCCCGCCGGTCGTAAACAGCGCCCTGCAAATCCCGCCTGCTGAGCTCTCTGCTCCACCCCCAACACTACGCGCCCAGCAGCATTGCGTTTGCCTTAGCACCGCGCTACGTCGCTAATGCCGACACCCCACTTGTTCAAAACACGCGGTATTCTCTGGACCACTTAACAAGTTTATGGCTCACAAGGAGGTCACATGGGTGTCGGATTTTAGAAATTTTTTATACTAGGTGCGTTTATTAAGTAAGTTCAGTTTGAACAGAAGTATTTCAAAAAAGTAAAATTATTTTCAGAAAGTACTTGTTGTTGTTGTTATGGTCTTCAGTCCGGAGACTGGTTTGATGCAGCTCTCCACCCTACTCTATCCTGAGCAAGCCTTTTCATCTCCTCATAAGAACGGCAACCCACATCCACTTGAATCTGCTTACTATACGCGTCTCTTGGTCTCCCTCTGCGATTTTTACCCCACACACTTCCCTCCAATGCTAAATTTACGATTCCTCGATGTCTAAGAATGTGTCCTACCAAGCGATCCCTTCTTTTAGTCAGGGTATGCCAAAAATTCCTTTTCTCGCCAATTTTGTTCAGTACCTCTTCATTAGTTATGTGATCTACCCACTTAATCTTCAGCATTCTTCTGTAGCACCACATTTCAAAAGCCTCTATTCTCTTCCTGTTCGCACTGCTTATCGTCCATGTTTCACTCCCGTACAAGGCAACACTCCACACAAATGCCTTCAGAAAAGACTTCCTTACCCTTAAATTAATATTTGATGTTAGCAAAATTCTCTTTTTCAAAAATGCATTTCTTCCCATTGCCATTCTGCATTTTATATCCTCTGTACTGCGACCATCGCATGTTATTTTACTACCCAAGTAACAAAACTCATCTACCACCTTCACTGTCTCATTACCTAATCTAATTCCTTCCGCATCGCCTGATTTTCTAAGACTACATTCCATTATTTTTGTTTTGCTCTTGTTAATGTTCATTTTATACGCTCTCTTCAACACACTGTCCATTCCGTTCAACTGCTCTTCCAGGTCGTTCGCTGTCTCTGATAAAATTACAATGTCATCAGCAAAACGCAATGTTTTTATTTCTTCTCACTGAACTTTAATGCCTATTCCAAAATTTTCCTTGCTTTCCTTCACCGCCTGCTCAATGTACAAATTGAATAACATTGGAGAGAGGCTACAACCCTGTCTTACTCCCTTTCCAACTGATGCTTCCCTTTCATGTCCTTCGAGTCTAATAACTGCGGTCTGGCTTTTGTACAAGTTGTAAATAACTCTCCTTTCCCTGTATTTTACCCCTGCTGACTTCAGAATTTGAAAGAGTGTAGTCCAGTCAACATACGTTACTCTAATTTTCGACATAGTTGGCAAGTTTGTTCAAACACTTATCTGCCTCTCAACCAATTTTAAAATACTTTCTTCATGCAAACGTGCCGCCTGTTCCGACAACCAAGAGTTCGCTGCCGTTTTGTAAAGCACTGACCTCGACACGTCAGGATATTCGTTTAGAGACGTGTTATTGTGAAGCTCCTGTTCTCGCCAATCATCGCTTCAGATGAAACCTCCAAATCGTCTGTAATCTAAGATGGGCGACCGGAGCGGTCCTCATCATGGTCGCTGTCACAGTCATCTTGAATTCTTGTACCCACTTACGCACTTTGCGTCTACTCATAACAGTACCACCGTACACTTCGCAAATCTGTCGATGAATTTCTGCAGCAGACAGGTTCCTTGGTGACAAAAACCATATCACTGAGCGAACCTCACTCGCGGCGGACGAGTTGATAGTCTTAAACATTTTGAAAGCACAGAACGGAACCGAACAGGTTATTTACAGATCTAAAACTGAGCACAGTTGTTCCAGAGGCACACCGGTACACGACCCACGCGGTCGTTGTGGTATCTGCGAGAACTACTGGTGTGTGCAACGAAACGGAACTTGCTTGAAAAAAAAAAAAGAAACGCGCCTCTTACTTACGGTAAGTGAAGTTCAGAACACAAACAACAACAATCAGCCAAAGCCATTCGACCCAACTCTCAAAACTTCTCGAGAAAATCTACTTTGAAGTTTTGCAAATACATGTAAGTACCTGTAATTAAAAACCCTGCGTCATATATTGGTATAGCTCCGGTAGCAGCGTTCTAGGCTTACAACCCTACAGACTGTGGTTCGTGTCCTGTCGTAACAATATTTTTATTTTCTTTCCTTTGTGTTGGAATACTTACACAATTTTAATATCTAATAATAATTTTTAATTAAAATGCACATATTTTTCTTTATTCGTAATTTTCTGTATTTTATAAAAGCTTGTTAATAATGACGGTTTCAATCAAAAAACATAAGTTAAATTTTTACAGTATTGGCTTCGGTATTAGTTGACGACACTACTCTTTGTTTGTGGAGAGCTACGACGCTGTTATGGGAAAGTCATCTCCATAGCTACTAATGACTTTCCAAGCAGCTAACCTATTCAGCCATCGTTTTACGTGACGACGAAGTCTTCAGCCCGTTTACATACACGTAAAAAAAAAAAAAAAAAAAAAAAAAAAAAAAAAAAAAAAAACACAACGCGTACAGTTAGATATTCCAAAATGTTTTATATAACTAAATTCGAAAACAACGAAAAAATATTTGCAACAGCCTAGAACGTTACCACCTGAGCTGCACAGACAGACGCTGCAGTTGCTCTAATTATTGGTATCTACATGTGCTTGTACAACTTCAAAGTAGATTTTCTCGAGACGTTTTGAGAATCGGGTCGAATGGCTATGGCTTATTGTTATTTGAGTTCTGAACTTCACGTTGCATTAAGGCAACGCTACAGATTAGAAAAAAATTAAAGTGAAAGTTAGGGTAAACAAATGTATTTTTTTAGTACTTGAGGGCGTTTAGCTCTCGGATCTCCGGTAAAGAAACACGCAGAATCTCATTGGCTAATGGCTCCTACCAACAACCACATTATTTCGCATACAAATCTCAACTAAAACTTTTTTCTAACTAAATAAAAACTCATTAAACAAAATAATAACAAAAGTAGAAAATATTCAAAACATGCTAAGAAAATAGGAACAAAATGGAAACACATCGAAATATGAGACACATTCGTACATCGCTTTCTTGGAACCCACTTTTTATATCAAACACTTGATCCAATCTTTTTGGGTCTTGTGCTCGATTAACTGTATCTGACACACTGAACAACTGCATACAGGACATTCATATTTTAGGTTGTTGGAGCCGAGATTCCAAATGCCGCACACCCACTTTTAACACGAAACGCGAGAAATCCAGTCTGTTGTCATTATAACGTGTGTATCAACATTTGCATACAGAGAAAAGGGCATCAGAATTTGTGTCGGCTGTTGTTTTTTGTTGTCGAACTCTTGAAGGCGCAGGTTCATCAGGATCAACGGTTTTCGTTTTCAGAGGCTTCATAGCTTCAGGTAAGGTCTACCTCCCAGCCTGTTTTTTTCTCTTTGTTGCGTAAGTGCGTGGCATCTTCAAAAGTTACCTACTTCCTACCATAAGTAAAGAGAAAATACGAAACTAAAAAAGAGAGAGAGAGAGAGAGAAATTAAAAATGTAATATTCATAACAAAAAGATTAAGTAAAAAAACTAATGTTAAAATAATAAAACATCAATAGATCATTTTGAAAACAACGAAAATCTTATTTTTATCGTAATATGCATGACGAAGTTACCCCCGCTGTCGAAGTTACCCCGGTTTACGGTAATCTGCAATATCCTTGAGATGCCTTAAATAACTTGGGCAGGAATCCAGTCTTGAGAGATTTTATCTGGTGCCAGGCTGAGACGGAGAGGTGGCACGCGTCAGGAATGCAGCCAAGCCGATGCGCCGGTACAGCGATTACCTGCTGTGGCGAGTTTAAAAGGTGTGTAGTGTGTGCGCAGTCTTTCCGGCGCCCTTCTCGGATCTGCGCCTGGCGTGAAATTACGGAGGCTTTCGCTGTTCTGGCCAGTGGGCGGCACCTGGCCAGCTTACGTCGTCATGGCGACGAGGGCGGACGGTACCGCTGTGAGCTGGCGGTTTTATCGGAACCTGACGCGCTCGGCTAGACCGAGAACTCTGCATTCGAGGAATCCGTTGCGAAAGTCTTGTTAGTGATTTCCTGTAAACGAGGGCGTCCGCCAGGACTCGGGAACGGGCGGTGACGCGGCGCGCTGTAAAGAGAGGCTAAACGGCCGCGTTAAGCGACGGGTATTTCTGGGGCCTCCAGGCGTACCCGCGAAGCCGGCCAGCGCAGGACTCAGTAGCTGCATCGATGAGAGCCTATTCGTCGATCGAGTCAAAAGGGCCGTTGTCTACAAAGAAACGGTAAAGCGAAGTGCTTGTTACACAGTCTTTGTTAACCCTGTAGGGCACACCACCAGGCTCCTAGGGCTGGGCCACGCACGAGGCCTCGGAGGCCCACACGAAATATAACATCGGAAAACTCTTTAAGAAATTCAATGTCATGATAAGGATGAAGCTATAATAAATTAAATAACCTTGAATAACATAAAACAAATATATATTATATATACATGTGGCGTCGTTCCGAAAGAACACGCGGCACTTCTGATCCTGAAGTTGTTATTATTTAATATTCATAGAATATATGACATCAACTGCGATTGGGCAAAGCTGAAAATGTGTACCCAGCCGGGATTCGAACCCGGCTCTCCTGCTTTCTAGGCAGTTGCGCTGACCC
The DNA here is from genome assembly GCA_026315105.1 of Locusta migratoria. Classification (NCBI taxonomy): domain Eukaryota; kingdom Metazoa; phylum Arthropoda; class Insecta; order Orthoptera; family Acrididae; genus Locusta; species Locusta migratoria. The sequence continues at coordinate 244,427,156 of CM048744.1, read as the reverse complement.
CTACACCACTGGGGACACAGACGCCACATGTATAATATGTAGCCGGCCGCGGTGGCCGAGGGGACTGAGGCGCTCCAGTCACGGTCTGCACGGCCACTACGGTCGGGGGTTCGAATCCCCCCTCGGGCATGGATATTTGTGCCGTCTTTAGTGTAAGGTAGTTGATAAGTAGTTTGTAAGTTTAGGGACTGATGACCCCGTAGTTAAGTCCCATAAGCTTAAAAAACATTACTTACATTACTATAATATGCCGGTGACGGGCAATGATCCTATCGTTAGTGGGGAGAGGTGAGCAAGTTTGAAGCCCTTACTCTTACGGGAATTAGTTTCATAACTACGAGTTTGAGTACTGTGGGCAGGGTGAAGCTGGGAATTTGTATCTGGCGGGAGGCGTGCTTAGGTAGTCCTTGCAGGTGCGGTGATCACTGTGTCCCCAGTGGTGTAGGGGTCAGCGCAACTGCCTAGAAAGCAGGAGACCCGGGTTCGAATCCCGGCTGGGTACACATTTCAGCTTTGCCCAATCGCAGTTGATGTGATATAGTCTATGAATATTAAATATATATATTAAGAAACCACAAAACAAAATAACCAAAGTCTCATAAATCAAACAATAACACTTTAAACTTCATATAACGCAAAAAATCCATCATATTCGAAAACCACGTACAATTAATAATGTTTAAAACTAAAATCGGTATCAATAAATTCAGCGGAAGTTTATCATTTTTTACCGGTACAATTTGGACAAATTTTTTTGTGATGCTGACCACACACACACACTAACAACTTACAGAAATCACATTGCATTTTTCAATTCGTTTGTTTTTTGTAGTCACAAATTTTACAGTAAGTTCTTTTGGGAATAGCTCCTTGCTCAATTTCTTCACGAGCTGCTTCTGCAGGTGGACTCATGTTTAGGCATCTATAAATACTGTCCCGTAGGTCACGAGGAGTTGGTGTGTCAAGCGTAGCCTTCATCCAAGGTTCTGTAAGGTGTTCAGAAAGCGTCAACATAAACTCGAATCAGGACAAAGGTTTTGTTTGACCGTTGTGTCTCCATCTCCCTTGGTTTTTGTAAGTTATGGAGGTATCGGAGGCCTAGTTGTTTGGCTGAACGGGCGGACAGGGGCTGAAGTGTTGTGCACTGTACACTGGCTCAGAGACAAGTAGCTAGAGGAGGCTTACATGCGAGTCACGGCCCCTCCAGCTGTGTTGGAGCGGGATTAGACAGGTCTGAGTGAGCATCTGGGCCTCAGAGGCCTATGGTGTGGCCGGCAGTGTTAAAGAAGACGAAATTTCCGCTCTTACTTGCTACGGGGTGTTGAAATATATCAAGGGAGGCAGTTGAAAATTTGTATCTAACACGGACGAACCCGTTTATACCGCATTACATAAACCTTACTAATGTGGCCGAGCAGAAACGCTTCTGTCAGAGCCAAAGTCCCAACTGCCAGGTAAAGGTAATAAATGACGACACAAAAGTCGGCAACTAATAAATCATATAGTAAGTAAACAAATCTCCTAGATCTCTCTCTCTCTCTCTCTCTCTCTCTCTCTCTCTCTCTCTCTCTCTCTCTCTCTCTCTCTCTCTCTCTCTCACACACACACACACACACACACACACACACACACTGCTTGCAGACACTCATGGCAATGGCGCGTTGAATGACGGTAGGTGAAGGCAGCAAATTAGGAGTCGTGTTCTGTCGGCCAATAAGATTGCATGTTTGATGTCTATAAATTGGGCGTCAGTTTTAAAATGTGTTGTGGTGTTTGTGTACAGCGTTTTTGACAATATACCATTGACATGTAGTATTTACGAGGATAATTAATTTACTCAAGGGTATATCAACAACCGTGCAACCATAGGCCAAGATCAGCTTTAATTATTTTATGATGAACAGAAAAGGTGCACGCTCTTTCAAAACCCATTGACAGAGAATGAGAGAAATAATCTCTTTTGTCCTCCATGAAATACATACATAATGCTGTCCCTGCTCAATGGTTGACAGGTTTTCGATGTGCCCTTGTCTGGTGAATATCCTGTTAATTATCCTCGTAAGTACTACATGTTTACACACCATAAAGACTACAGCTGTTTCTTTTTGCAGCCCGAACTCTGCTCCTGATAGGCTGGCTTCACTTCACGTCATTAATTGCGCCGTTTCCCACGTCTGCACGTACAGTTTCGTAAGCATGAACTGCACTTTAACCGACACTCCGTTTACTACCAAAATAAATAAAAGACGAAAGCATCCGCCAGCACCAAACAAAGTACACAAAGCCACGTTATCACGTTCCAAAAGCCACACTTATATTTTCAGATGATAATGCTCGTATGTCAGTGTCGTACCCTGGCTTTCGCCAAGCAACTTAGGCTTATACGAAGGTACAGCAAATTGGTTCTATTTCTGAATTAGTATATCATCTACATCTACATAGATACTCTGCAAATGTCACTTAAGTGCCTGGCAGAGGGTTCATTAACCACATTCGTAACTTTTCTCTACCGTTCAATTCTCTAATAGCGCGCGGAAAGAAAGAACACCTAAATCGTTCCGTTTTCGATCTGATTTCTCTTATTTTATTGGGATGGTCATGTCTTCCTAAATAGGTGGGTGCTAGCAAATTATTTTCACATTCAGAAATAAAAGTCTGTGATTGAAACTTCGCAAACTGTCACGCCGCAGTGAGTAACGTCTTTCTTTTAATGACTTCCACCCAAATTCGTGCAACATTTCCGTGACGCTTTTCCCCCGGTTACGTGATAAAACGAGCTGCCCTTATCAGAACCTTCTCAATATCTTCCGACAGTCCCACCTGGTGATGGTCCCGCAATGGACAACAGTATTCCAGGAGAGGACGCACAAGTGTATTGTAGGCAGTCTCTTTTGTGGAGCTGGTGCATCTTCGAAGCGTTCTGCCAATGAAACGTAACCTTTGGTTCGCGTTGCCCGCAATATTTTCTATGTATTCTCTCAAAAGTGAAATGTTTGTATAGCTTATGGGACTTAACTACGGGGTCATCAGTCCCTAAGCTTACAAACTACTTATGAACTAGCTTATACTAACGACGGCACAAACGTGCATGCCAGAGGGGGGATTCGAACCCCCGACCACAGCGGCCGTGTAGGCCGTGGCTGGCAGGCCGCAGTCCGCTCGGCCACCGTGGCCGGCAATGTCGTAAAGGTCATACACTTCAGTGGGACTTGCAGAATATCTATGTATCAATGGAAAGAGAGAAGTCTATATAGTCTACTGTTATTAGCAATAAATTTTGAATACTCCCACTTTAAAATATAGAAAATAGCGTGCAATTTGGGACGCGAAGACACTCGTCGCCCCCCCCCCCCCGTTTTCCTAACGAAAATCTCGTTTTCGCTGCTGGATCCAACTGATTTAATGAGAAGGAAGTTAGGTAAATTTATGAAGATTGATTGGAATTTTCGCATTTTCTGGAATAAATGAGAGAGGTGTTGCGATTTTTGTGAGGACGTGGCAACAGTGGCGCTGAGTCGCTTTAGTGGTGAACGCCACCGCCCCCCCCCCCCCCGCGCCCGACTAGTGCGCATGCGCCGCCCCCCCCCCCCCCCCACACACACACACATTGGCGGCGCCGTGGCTCGCCCCCCTTGCGCGGCTGCGGCGCTCTGGCGGAATGACGCCGTAACAGACGTCTGTCTGCCCGGTTTGACGGCGGCCCTGGATTTACGACTGCTCGCCGCTGCCGTCCGTCTTGTCGCGTGCTTCCGGCACAGCCGTAGCCGTAGTCGAAGCCGTAGCGGGGGCGCCCCCATATCTCTGTGCGCAGTCGGGGCTCGGGTATCGCTCCATGATGTACAGCCGCCGCGCCGCCTCCATTACATTATCCCTACCTCACTCCCCCTACCTACCAGCAACGATTGATGCCCAGTCTTGCCACGCTTCCTGCGCCAAACCGACTGAGCTGCTTCTGCTTCCTCACAGACATCGAAAAAATCAATGCACTCCACTCGTACGGCTGGTAATATGTGTAGTGTTTGCTTCTGCCGGAAAAAAGAAATCGCACTGACGTGTTTTACGGCCCTCTTTAGATTTGTAGTTTCATATTTTTTGCAAAAATTTCGGACAAAAATTATAATGTAAATAATAAAAAATATAGTGATATGATAACGACTGTACGACTCTACCATTGTCATAACATCTATGCACCCTACACGTAACCCTTTTAGGAAGAAAGGAGAAAACAATTTTTGGTAGTGGTGGGTTCCAAACCACTGACCATGTGCATTACAATCAAACGGGCTGCCCACTACACTACGGCGAACAAAAAATGTTTGTTAAGCTTATGGGACTTAACTACGGGGTTATCAGTCCCTAAACTTACAAACTACTTACGAACTACCTTATACTAAGGACGGCACAAATATCCATGCCCGAGGGGAGATTCGAACCCCTGACCGTACTGGCCGTGCTGACCGTGACTGGCGCGTCGCAGTCCCCTCGGCCACCGCGGCCGGCTATTGATGACAGTTGTTAACTGATGCTAATAAGGCATTTTCAGACACTAGATTATCATTTATCGTATGAAGAACGACATGTTTTCGTTAACTCTTCAGTGCGCCATTGCTTTGAAATAACAACGTGTAAGTTATAATAAGAAAATCATCAAATATACAGGGTGTCTGCCTCTGTAACTTATAAAATAATAGGTGAGGGGAAATTTTAATGCGGTAGGTCAACACAAGAAATGTTACACTCTCTGCGGAGCTATGAACATAGTTTATTGTATCATTTTCCAAAGAGTTACAGTACAAAAATATAATTTTTTTTAATGGAACAATAGTTTCTTCTATCGTCAATTGGATTCGTTGAAACCAGCTGCATCCAAATCAATTTAAACTACATTCCTATCACTGTTAGTTTGGGAGCTACAACCCTTCAAAGTTTCAGGGGCAGATACCACAAATGCAATGCGCCTTCTAAATGTGGTGCGGCCGAGTTGCCGGTGTCACGGAGCGAGAAGCTTCCTCGATGCGCTGTTAGACTGCCGACTGTCGCCGCACACGGCCGTATACCCGACAGTAGGAGCCACACAAGCAACCGGGGCTCAATATACCACAGTTACTGACATCGGATGACGATGGCATATACGAACAACGAGTACGTTGACATGTTGCTGACGCTCGGCGAGTGCCGACACGATGCCACTGTAGCAGCCACGGCGTATGCCGTGAGATATCCTAGGCGAAGAGCCCCGGCAGCCATTACGTTCTTACGTGCCGAACAACGACTTTGGGAAACAGGCAGCTTGGTAATGCGCCGCAGTAACAGACGAAGACCTGCAACAAGTGAGGAGACGGAGATGTTTGTTTTAGCTGCACTACACCAAGATTCTCGTGTCAGCTTACGAGCCGTTGCTGCAGTCGCTGGTGTCAGTCTCACATCTGTGTGGCGTATAGTACACGGCCACAGGTTTCACCCGTACCGTCACCTATTATTTTATAAGTTACAAACACAGTTAGTGAAACACCCTTTATATGCACCCTACATGAAACCCTTTTAGGAAGAAAGGAGAAAACCATTTTTTGTAGTGGTGGGTTCCGAACCACTGACCATATGCATTACAATCCAACGGGCTGCCCACTACACTACGGCGAACAATCACAGCGTTTGTACTATTGATGGCAGTTGTTAACTGATGCTAATATGGAATTTGTAGGCACTAGATTATAATTTATCGTACGAAGAACGACTTGTTTTTGTTAATTATTCATGCGCCATTTCTTTGAAATGACAACGTGTAAGTTATAAGAAGAAAATCGTCAAATACACAACGCAAGATGACGTCTGCCAGAGTGAGTTCTGGGCGTGGAATGTCACGTGACATCTGCAAACGGTTGGTTTTCGTAAAATCAATGGACGGTATTGAATCGCCGTTATTTTTGCAAATATCTCTCAAACGATGCGAGATATGAAAAAAGCATAAGGAAACAAAGTTGTAGAGAATTTTCTCCTCTACAAATTCGTTTATTCAATTTTCGTGTCAGATGAACAGTAAGGCGTTATTTTCATTTAAATTTCGAGCTGTCAAAAGACGATCGCAAAGACCCACTTTTAGTGTTACTACCGTAACCTAAAGTGGTCCAAAAAATGTACACCTGTAAGAACGACGTAGATTTTGATCCGATGACAGTAGGTGCAACTTGGGGGATAGTATACGTTAAGGCGGCCAACCGTCCCGGATTCTGCGGGACAGTTCCGCATTTGGACTCGTTGTACCGCATTGAGATAATTACTTATAATGTCTCGGAAAATGGCAAAAGCGTCACGCATTCCACTAACTTTAAAATTGTTGGTCTAAGAGCACCAGCCGAAACTATTTGTGTACGGTACGGTATGTCATACTGCTTGCAAGTGAACTTCACAGTAAATGGTAGTCTTCTTAAATCAAAACAAAATAATAATAATAATGATGCATGTCATCTATTTGAAAGTGACAAATTCGCTATCAGTGGAAGTTGCTTTTGTTTTAAGGTAGAAGAGAGATAATAAAATTGCTTTAACATGGAAATTGTTTCCGGACACATGTCCACATAACGTATTTTCTTTCTTTCCAGAAAGTTTGGCCGTACCTTTTTGTAACACCTTGTATAAAAGCCGGTTGTGTATATTGTACTTCCAGTAACTTTCGGGTCTGCAGCCGTATCCCATTGACATGCTGCCACCAAAAGTGCCTTTAATGGGCTCACTACTTCCCATTGGTAACATATTCATTGAAGACCTGACAGCCTTGTTTGAGCATACTCTACTTTTTATTTAATAACGAATTTTTTGAACAAACACGGTGTCGCCATGGGGAGCCCCTTGTCCCCTGTGGTGGCTAGTCTTTTTATGGAGGACTGAGGAGAAGGCACTTGAGTCTGCTGTTTGAAAGCCCACTGTGTTCTGGCGCTACGTAGACGACACTTTAGTTGTATGGCCTCGTGGTAGAGGAACTGGAGAAATTCCACCGTTACTTAAACTCAATACATGAGAATATCAAGTTCACCATGAAGAGTGAAAAGGATGGAGTTCTACAATTTCTTGACGTGCTGGTACGACGCAAGGATAACGGCTCTTTGGGACACTCTGTGTACAGGAAACCTACACACACAGATCTATACCTCCAGGCGTCCAGCTGCCATCATCCCGCACAAACCGCTAGTGTCCTTAGTACGCTTATACATCGAGCACACTAGATATCGGACGAAGAAAATCTTCCTGCAGAACTGGAACACTTGGAGAAAGTGTTTAAACAGAATGGCTACACTCCACGCCAAATAAGGAACTATAACAACAAGAAGCAACGCACCGAGGAGAATGAAGAATGCTATAAATCAATTGCATTGCTTCCTTATGCCGGCAATGTGTCCTCTAAAATAGGCAGATTGCTAAGGAAACATAAAATCCAGGTCATCGTCCGTCCACCAGCACAGAATTTAGCCCTAGTCGGATCTGTAAAAGACGATTTTCAACTGGAAAAATCGGGCGTTTACAAAATTCCCTGCGAGTGTGGTTCTGCTTACATAGGTCAGACGACTCGAACAGTTCAAGAGCGCTGTACGAAGCACGAAAGACACACCCGTCTTCTGCAACCGTCGAAATCAGCACTGCATTTCCATGGCACACTGCATGGAATACGACAAAACTACAATTTTAGCTCCAGTTTCTGGCTTTTGGAATTCAGTCATCAAAGAAGCGGTTGAAATACGCCTTGCTGATAATCTAATAAATCGTGACAACGGCTTTCAACTAAATAAAAATTGGAGTCCTGTAATTAAAACTATCGAGGCACAGCGGAATTCCCGGAATCATTCGATTCTCAGTGATTAGAGGAGTTTTCACTTTCACCGCCGAGGGCAGCGCACACAGCGCGACCCTACCGCGCATGTCACCACGTAACACATGCGCAGAAAGACATCAGCGTGTTTCTCACGCGCAAACCTCGGCAGTAGATACCGCGAACGTACCTGCGTTCTTCGGTAGTTGGCTACTCACCTGAAGATGGCCAGATGTGTTTGGGCCGAAATCTCGCATTCGGAAGGATGGTGGTTCAAATCCACCTCCGGCCATCCAGATTTAGGTTTTCCGTGATTTCCCTAAATCACTCCAGGCAAATGCCGGGCACAGCCGATTTCCTCCCACATCCTTCCCCGAAAATCCGAGCTTAAGCTCCGTCTCTAATGACGACGCTGTCGACGGGTCGTTAAACTCTAAACCTCCTTCGTTTCCTTCCATGGGCCGAAATATCGCGGCAGAATGTCAATGGGATCCGGCTGCATACCCGAAAATTACTGGAAGAAGAAATACTCCGGTTTTAGATGGGTATATTGTTATTGCAGGACTTACCGGTTGGCTCTAAAATGGACAAAAATATTTCCGAAACAGATTGTTAGTAATACATACAACTTGCGCGACTATTTAAGGAGGAATTCGTTTGTTGTGAATGAAAGTATTGTAGGCGCTGGAGACGCTGCACCCGAGGCAAGCCGAGTCTGACAATAGAAATCCAAGAAAAACCGGAGGCTAGCTAGCACTGGTGCACGGGACAGGAAGTGTGTCGTAAAACGCGGCACCACCAGCCACCAGCCATACGTCGGTCGCGTGCCAGCCAGCCGGGCAGCTGTGCCGAGGTAATCACCCATCAGGGAACACGCGTGCGTGCTATGGCAGCGCGGGCCGCAGTCACAGTAATACGATACGACACTTCTGGCTAGACAGGGGCGGGGAAAACGCTACCTCATGAAACGACATTCAAGGCCTTAGCACATAACGTGTTACTAGGCCTGTATATTGAAGAGGCGTCCATCCAGAACAACTATTGAGCAATATGCAGAATTACAGCCAATACGACCATTGGAAGAAATTTGGTAAAATCAATTACTGAAACTATTACAAGTTCGACTTCTAGTGGATAGCTGCTGCCGTCTCTAGGGTAGGGCTGATGATAAAAAAAAACATCGATACGTCGATATATCGCTAGTCTCCTTTACATGGTGTTACAAAAAGATACGGCCAGACTTTCAGGAAACATTACTCACACACAAAGAAAGAAAATATGTTATGTAGACATGTGTCCAGAAACGCTCGTTTTCCATGTTAGAGCTCATTTTATTACTTCTCTTCACATCACATTAAACATGGAATGGAAACACACAGCAACAGAACGTACCAGCGCGACTTCAAACACTTTGTTACATGAAATGTTCAAAATGTTCTTCGTTAGCGAGGATACATGCATCCACCCTCCGTCGCATGGAATCCCTGATGCGCTGATGCAGCCCTGGAGAATGGCGTATTGCATCACAGCCGTCCACAATACGAGCACGAAGAGTCTCTACACTTGGTACCGGGGTTGCGTAGACAAGAGCTTTCAAATGCCCCCATAAATGAAAGTCGAGAGGGCTGAGGTTAGGAGAGCATAGAGGTCATGGAATTGGTCCGCCTCTACCAATCCATCGGTCACCGAATCTGTTGTTGAGAAGTGTACGAACACGTCGACTGAAATGTGGAGAAGCTCCATTGTGTATGAACCACATGTTGTGTCGTACTTGTAAAGGCACATTTTCTAGCAGCACAGGCAGAGTTTCCTATATGAAATCATAATAACGTGCTCCAGTGAGCGTAGGTGGAAGAACATGAGGCCCAATCAAGACATCACCAACGATTCCTGCCCAAACGTTCACAGAAAATCTGTTGATGACGTGATTGCACAATTGCGTGCAGATTCTCGTCAGCCCACACACGTTGATTGTGAAAATTAACAATTTGATCACGTTGGAATGAAATTTTCTTTTAAAGGGAAATAATAAAATGAGCTCTAACATGGAAAATAAGCATTCCTGGACATATGTCCACATAACATTTTCTTTCTTTGTGTGTGAGGAATGTTTTCTGAAAGTTTGGCCCTACCTTTTTGTAACAGCATATATATATATATATATATATATATATATATATATATATATATATATATATATATATATATAAATAGACGAAGATTACTCACCAGGCGAAGGAGCACAGGTGTGACAGCATCACAAATAAATAAATGAATAGAGACACACACACACACACACACACACACACACACACACACACACACAATCGCAAGCTTTCGCAACCCAGTTGCGTCTTCAGGCAGTAGGGAAGGAGAGGGAAAAGGAAATGATGAGGGTTTTAAGGAAGGGGGTAAGGAGCCATTCCAATCCCGGGAGAGGAAAGACTTACCTTGGGGGAAAAAATGGAGGGTAAACAAATGCACACATGCCCACACATTCACACAGACACAAGTACACCTAGTACACCTTCCCTACTGCCTGAAGACGCAACTGGGTTGCGAAAGCTTGCGATTGTGTGTGTGTGTGTGTGTATTCATTTATTTATTTGTGATGCTGTCACACCTGTGCTCCTTCGCCTGGTGAGTAATCTTCGTCTATTTTTTATATTTTATTTTTCCTGCTAGGAATTTTTCGTCTTAATATTCGTATTATATATATATATATATATATATATATATATATATATATATATATATATATATATATATATAATATAGGGTGAGTTATAAATGACCAAAAATATTTCGTGCAAATTGTCTGGCACTGAGTTACTAACATAAATTCGTTTTCCGCATGTCCCAGTGTAATTGAATGGTAAAAATCTGGAAATATGAAGCGGACTTTCGGGTGTTACAGTGCACTGACACTGGCCGAGGGGACAGGTGAGCAACGTGGCACAACGTGCCAGTCTAGCCGCTCACGAGAAGGCGAGGCACGCCGCGTCAAGCGACGGTCTGCGTGACACTGCGGGGCGGGCAATGGCAGCGCTCACGCCTGTCTCGTGCCGCTTTTACTGGCCGGTATTATGTCTTTCGAGCGGCTGGACTGCCTACAACACTCACACGTTGTGCCCTGTTGCCGATATGTCCCCTCGGCCAATGTCAGTGCACTGTAACAACCAAAACTCTACTTCATATTTCCAGATTTTTACCATTCAATTGCATTGTCATTTATTAACATAGAAACATGCGGAAAACGGATTTATGTTTGTAGCTCCGGGTGTAATAATTTGCACGAACCTTTTTCTCTCATTTATGACTCACCTTTATGTATGTATGGGTGTGTGTGTGTGTGTGTGTGTGTGTGTGTGTGTGTGTGTGTGTGTGTGTGTGTATCAAAAAGGTTTTTGCAGAATTACTCGGTTGAAAGTACACGATAATAGGAGCAAAAATGTTCCAGTAAACATGGGTACGCCTACGAGACGTTTGCTAGATAATTACGAACGTATGGTTCCAAGCCGGCATTGACGTCATTCTAAACATCGCCCAAGTTAGTACACACACATTTTAAATTTAGACCTTACTGTTAAGATTTACATCGCATTTAGTTCACATTTCGTCCTAGTTAGTTAGATGTAGTTCCGGCACACTTTTCTGCTGCTGTGAGACGGCACCTAACGCGCAGATACGGCCAAAGATGGGTAGATCGAGGCCGTCATGTGTACCTTGGCCTCCAAGATCACCTGATCTAAATTATTTGGATTTTTGTGTCTTGGATCACCTCAGAAGCGAAGTGAACAACGCACCATTAACATGGTTGAACAACTGGAGCGGAGTGTTGTACACGCTTGTCAAGAATTCCGATATGATGCATGGGTCTTGGAAAAAATTCGAAATTCTTCGCAGAGACTACCATACTATTTCATTCATATCCAACGAAGACACTTCGAACACCTCCTTTAACAGGTAACCCATACCTGAAGTGTGAACTAAATGCGATGTTTTTGGACATATCTTTTACTGGGACGTTTTTGCTTTTGTTATTATTGTGTATTTTCAACCGTGTAAGTTTCCGTCATCCTTTATGATACACCCTTTATTATATAGTTTTATATTTCTTTGAAATTTCGGTAAATGTTTGAAACTATTGTTTTAAAATAGTAGCAGAACGTAAATTTACTTACGCCTTTTGAAAGAGTCTTACTATTATCTGATCTGTCATCTCTCCAATCTTTCTGTATGTGAGAAGCAAAAGAATTCCGATTGCACGGGAGGTTGGCGGTGTGAGCGCAATGACATTTCAGATGGAAAGAAGCAGAACACCAGTTGCGGGAGAGAAAAAAAAGACAATGATTCGGTTACCGAATGGTAAATGTCCTTTAGAAATCTAGCATCCCTGTGACGCAGAACTATGAGAGGATTGCTGATGGTTACAACTTTGTGGATGCACTGTCATTAATAAGTATATCTGCATATGCAAGTTGAGTGGAAAATTAGTCAGCGATCACTTTGCAGTCTACTTTTGCCGAGCGATCTAAGGCGCCTCGCTGCGGAGCGCTCGGTTGCCCGCCGTCGTGAGGATCGAGTTCTCTTTGTGTGTGTGTGTGTGTGTGTGTGTGTGTGTGTGTGTGTGTGTGTGTGTGTGTGTGTTGTCCTTAGGTTAGTTTAAGTAGTTTTTAAGCCCCGGGACTAATAACCAAAGAAGTTCCATAGATTTACAAGCATTTTAACATTTGAGCAGACTACATTTGTTACACTCTTGGATCAATGCCTTGGAAAACAGCTGCACAGGGCAAATTGAAAGATTGTTCTAACTTAAATTCTATCATTAACTTTCTTGAAAATACATGTAAAATAATATATAAAATCAGCAATAGCAAATTTCTCTTAGCTTCGCTGTATAAGATATGGATGTCCTATCAAATTGTGACATACAAAAATTTGTGACAGGCCGGGACTCGAACCCAGGTTTCCCGCCGTTCGAGTCGGTCGCCTTACCATTAGGCTACCCGAACACAACTTCAGGACAGACACAAACCTCCGTAAGCCACACTCAATGGACACAGGCGTCAGCTACGAGGGGGAGTTGTAAAATAAGTTTGTCCTGTCGACTCTGGGCAGAGTTATGTGTGAAACGAGAAAAACAGAATGACACGTTAAACATAAGACATAGCCTTATTTTTCTTCATAATTTCCAAGTACATTGAGACATTTGTCAAACCGCTTTGTAAGCTTTAAGAAAGCCGTCCAGCAAAAAATCAGGGCGTTGTGTACGGAAGAAGCGTTGAACGGCTATGGGCGAAGGACGTCACAGCAGGTGAACGCGCGCGTGCAAGACACCGATACAACATTGAGTGGAGGTCGCCGGTGAATATGGCAATGGCTTTCTTTCTCGGATTGTTACGGGGGGGGGGGGGGGGTGAAACGTGGGTCCACCATTACGCGCCCGAATCAAAGGCCGCGTCCATGTAGTGGAAGCATCCGTCATCCACCTGTCCGAAAGAAGTTCAGAAGCACTCCGTCTGCAGCTAAAGTGCTACTCGCCGTTTTCTGGGACGCCCGAGGAGTTTTGCTGCTGGACTTTTTGGAGGATGCAACCGTCAATGCTGCTTGCTACTGTGTCACTCTGTCGAAACTGAAAGAGGTGATTTGGAAAAAAGCGGCCTGGCCTTCTCAGATCTGGCGTTTTGCTGTTGGATAACAATGACAGACCACACTCGGCGACAGTGACGCAAAACCATATTGCAACTCTTGGTTGGGAGCGTCTACACCATCCGCCATACAGTCCTGATCTCGCACCAAATGACTTCCGTTTCCAGCTTCTAAGAAGACTCGGTGGAAGGCGCTTTGGAAGCAATGGTGACGTCAAACAAGCGTTTCAACGCTTCTTCCCAATGCAACGCCCCGATTTTTTCCTGGAAGATTTTTTGAAGCTTGTAAAGTGATATGACAAACGTCTCAATGAACTTGGAAATTATGTATCAAAATAAAGATATGACTTATCTTTAATGGCTCATTCTATTTTTATTTATTTATTTATTTTTTTACTCTCATATGCAACTCTGACCACATCGACAGCGGAAACTCATTTTCGAACTGCCCTCGTGCTTTCATCCCTTGGTACTGGCAGCTGATACTGAATTCGCGAACCAGGGAGAATGAACACGACGAGTCATTACGCTATGGTATTATCGTCAGTGCCTCGCTTAGGAATGTGTTAAATTACTGTATGTGTTGATCTTGGAATCGTGTCCGGATAGCCTAAGCGACCGCTAGCAAAAACCTGGAATCCAGGGTTCGAGTCCCGGTCCGACACAAATTTTCGTATGTCACCATTTGGTAGGACATCCGTACCTTATATAGTAAATCTAAAATAAATTCTCTATTGCGAATAAATATTGATGAAATATATCATGACTGTAATTCGTGCCCTTACAGAAATTCTGTGGTGTCGCACAAGTCCAAAGTGCGCGCCACCTACTTTCGCCGCGCGCCGCCATGCACGCACGGCGCGGCGTTCTTACGACGACAGCCACGAGCGCCCTCTGCTGCAACTCCGCTCGTGGCCACGACTGAACGACATCGTTCACTTGGCACTGAGTTAAGAACCAGTAAAGACTTCGGAATCCGATAGGCACCAGTGAAGACTTGGCTATCAGTTAGGCACTAGGCAGGACTCTAGCTCAACTATGTATCAACATTCTACAGTATTATGTAAAAGTTAAGTATTGTATAAATTCTGTGCAATATATATCTCATTCTAATTTACTCTAGTCTTTCTACTTTCTGGCTGCTCCCCTCCGCACCTGCACCAGCGTGCTATCATTATTCCTGTGTCGGTCGCATTCCACTCGGCCACCGACACCTACGACGGAACCGAGACACAAAAGCGGCGACGAGGCTGGGACACAAAAAATTCAATAAATCAAACTATATAAATAATGTTCTTGCTTACCAAATGTATCTCTTTTGTCCGGTTCAATTTTCTCCCAGTCTCCCACTGTAAATACGTTAGTAATTGCTTGCCACGACTCTATATTCATACTTGTCTGGGGTACCTTCTATCGTAAATACATGGATATTTGTGAACTTACAGAATTAAGATCTCACTGTCTAATATTACACGCTGCACATCGTAAGCGCTTTCTGGCCGAAGGCAATTCGAGCCGAGAGATACAGCAGGCCGCGGCGCACCTTGCTGCGCGCGACCGTGATAACGCTCGGTGGCGGCAGTAGCGTGAATTCATCCCGCGCCTGTGGCCGCCGTCATGTAGGCGCTGCACTTGTGTTTCTGCCGCGCTGTATAAGGCTGTGTTCACAACGGCACCGACAAACCGTCGTCAGACGCCGTCGACCGATTTCGACTGAAAACATCGACCGGCGGCGTGGTCACCCTGCATCCCATATAGTTTGTCACTTGGTTCTTTTGAAAGAGAAAGGTTAGTTTTGAATGTATTCTGTGTCTGAAGTACATTAGATTTCAATTCCTTGTAATGCAATGGATTCCACCGACATTTTTATGCTTCGAAATTAGTGCTACAATGCTGCTTTTGTTATTAATAAAAATACCAATGAGCTACACCTGTATGGAAAGAAGAAAGTAGCGACGATTGGGTATGTCCTCAGTTATTGCTACTCCCAGACAATCTTTACGAATATGTTACATACCGGTAAAAGGAGAAATTTCTATTACATTTTTGTGAATTTTCGTGCTGTCGTTCACAAGCAATAATACAGTTTTGATGAATTTATTTGAAATTGTGCAGACATACACCAGTTAACCTCCATGCTTTAAATAATGAAAAACTACACCAATTTGGATATGTCATGGCTTACCACAACGAATTTCGAGGATTTATTCGCATCTTCTAGTGCGTTTGTTTACATAAGTACAGTACTTTTTCGACGTTTCAATATGTGATTTCCTTACACACTCGCACTGCAGTTGTCTCTTTTAGGTTAGCTACTGAAGTTCGGAAAATCGGACAGAATAAATATTGAGGTATGTGTTTGATCCGAATGTTAGAAACTATAACTTTTTTCTGTCTGCTTGAAGGTATTGTGCCTCTGCCATTACTCAGAATATGCAACATAATAATCGTGACTTAGGCCTACCTCTGTACAAAAATCAGTGTGATGATTTTTGTTGTCATATACAAGCAGACACAATACCTGAAAATATAGACAGACGTACTATTTAGTATGTAAAAAAGAGTTGCCAAGATTTTATTATGTATGCTACGATTTCCCTCATAACAGTAACCTCTAAAGGACTACATCTGTGAAAGAGCTGCATAGAAACACATGGAAACGTCACGATGTATTCACGTAAACAAATGCACTGAAAGCGAGAAAAATTCTCAAAATGCGTTGTGTTAAGCACAGAAATACACAATGGATGCAGTTTTCAGTATTTAAATCCATGAAGAACACAGTTGTAGACATCCATAAACAATCTATTATGAGGAACGAAATGAAGTTATGCTACATTGAACTTCAACGACTGTCATTCAGTATATTTGTGAAAGACAAGTGTGAAATTAAGAATAATTTTGAACACAGAAACCACAGAAAAGCGGAATCACACGTAAGCCTGCACTTCATAGAACAGAGTCTATCACCTTGTTAGAGAACGCCAAAACCAGTAAGAATAATTTGTGGACAGGTAATACCCGATTATCACAGTGTAAAACAACGTAAGAGAGCCACTACAATAACATTAATATACGCCAGAACCCCGGATTGAACACATTTTTTGAGGTTATAATTTACGCCTAAAATTTCTGATACAGGATTTAACCAACTTGGGGTTTCCAATAAACTGTAATATCAGACCATAGATTCTGAATTATATCCAGATTGTGATATTTATCGTCTTCTGGGTGCCACAAACACTTTCTTCCACTAAGCATATGAGTTTCTCACGGTCCATATCTAGCATGTGAGAACGTCTGGCGATTTGACCGAAGAAAACAAACTGATTTGAATGTCACCGACTGTCGTCCGAAGTGTCTACGTTCGGGCGACGAGATCGGCTACACTGTGACCGTGTCCGTAGTGGAGTACTGGTTGGAAACGATCGGCCGTTTACCGCCGATGTCGGTCGTCGTTAAACCCAGCGATATCGGCACCACTGTGACCACAGCCTACAGCCTACAGCGTTAAACGGCACGTGGGGCCGTAGCCCGCCTGCATCGTGGGGGAGGCGAGCCGTTCGGCCGTTAACCCTGTGGGCGCATTCGATCGACTGCCGGCCGCTGCCCGCGAGCTGCGCACATGGCTGTGCTGTTCGCTCATGCCGGGGCCCAACTTTAGGCCGGTATTACACTATCAAATTTTCTTTGACAAAGAATCTTTGTCCAATATTCTTTGACAAATAATCTTTGACGTGGTGAAAAGGGGACATCACACTATCAAATTTTCTTTGACCAAGAATCTGCCAAAATGCATCGCAAATGGCGGATGAATATCTATTTATACACTATGATTGCATGTAAGCCTAAACAGTGCAACGGCTAGACATTTGGAAGACTGACAACATTGGTGACGCTTGCGTCTGCAGTGGTATTCTGCTCTAAAAATTTTAAGAGGTCGACCCAGTACATTTGTCGCTGGTAAGGAGCCTGTGACCTGTTTCCCTTTTGCTAGTGCTCTGTCACGCCTGCAGTGAACAAAAACTTTCGAAATACGGTATTTATATTTTGTGTAAATATATTTCATGTAAATAGTATTTGTCTGAATAAATATATGCAGGGAATTAAACACTGCCATTATGTATTTTGGTTTCTCCGCTACAAAAGTGGTGCAGAAGCCATTAATTTTGTTTTTATACGTCGTCTACCGTGAAACCCGCTAATGAATTCTGCAAGTGTCATCTAGTTTTCGGCTCGATGCAGCCGGTTTTTGCAATCAGCCTTATATTACTGCATAAATTTTGTTGTTGCGACGACACACAATACGAATTACGTGGTCACGCTTTCAAACTATGTGAAAGGTAGTTTGAAACCGTGACCACGTAATTCGTATTGTGTGTCGTCGCAACAACAAAATGTATGCATTAATTACATAAACTTAACCTCCTTGCGTCAAAAACTGCTACCGCGATGCTAACACTTCAAGCGGTCACATTTCTCACCGCAGTTAACAAAAAACGAACGCTTTCTTTGATCAAATTTACGGTGAGCTGCTAGATTTGATCAAAGAATTTTTGACCAAAGGCGACTTTGACGAAAGTTCCATATTACACTGTCCAATTTTCTTTGACAAAGATTCTTTGTCAAAGAAAATTTGATAGTGTAATACCGGCCTTACCCACAAGACAAAAATAACTGCTCCCAGAGACACACTGCTCATGCCACCCACATCCTGAAAGCTACGGCTCTCTAGGAAAGTGCCGCATTTCACTCACGACGGAAACTGCCCATCCCATTCCCATCAGATTTAGTAGTGAGACAGTCCATAAACAAACTTAACACAGGTTGTAACGTACCGGGTAGTACGTTTGTTGCTTCTTGCAGTTCTACGTCTACGCGGCATACTCTGAAAAACACATTGAAGTGCCAGGCAGAGGGTTCAGGGAACCACCTTTATGCTATTCATCTCACATTCCACTCTCGAATAGCGCGCAGGAAGAAACAACACTTGCATCTCTCCGTTCGAGCTCTGATTTTAATCTGATGATCATTTCTACCTATGTAAGTGGGAGTTAACAATATATTTTCGCATTCGGAGGAGAATGTTGGCGACTGGAGTTTCTTAAGTAGACCACGTCGCAGTGGTAAACGCCGTTGTTGTAATGATTCCCATCCAAGATCCTGTATCATTTCCATAACGCTGTCTCCCCTGTATCGTGACAATACGAAACGAGCTGCCCTTCTTTGGACTCTTTCGATGTTCTCCGTCAAACCCACCAGATACGGATCCCACACTGGGCAGCAATACTCCAAAAATGGAAGGACAAGCATAGTGTATGCAGTTTCTTTTGTAGTTCTGTTGCATGTTTTAAGGGTTCTGCCAATAAAACGCAGTCTCTGGTCCCACGACATTATCTACGTGTTCTTTCCAATTTAAGTTTGAAGTAATAGTAATTCCTAGGTATTTTGTGGAGTTTACGGCCTTCACTTTTGATTGATTTATCTTGCAAACAAAGTTTAACGGATTTCTTTTCGTACTCATGTGGATCATGTGGACGACTGGGACTGTGGACAGTCTGGGTTCCAATCTCCCTCGTGTTCAGTTATTTTCAATTTTCAAAAAAATATTAATTGTCTGTTCAGCAATTGACATGTCTGTCCGCTGTATCCACTTGTGTGTCCGTGTCGTGGTGTAAAGTCCGTTTTCAACAGCTAGGTATAAGCAAGGCACCTATAATTTGTTTTGAACAAATAGTACATGTTAGTACATTTGCGTTCCATTTTGGACGTTTTAACGTTTGTGATAACACAGTTTTCAAACCGTTTGTTTGTTGTGATTTGAATCTCACAAGCCCACCAACACTAAACAAATGTCACAAACAAAATCAAGTATCAAAACTCGCGCTATACTTACAGAAACACTCTCGCGATTACGCCACGACTCGCGAGTCGTGACACAGGCAAATAACAAAATTGCGATAGATTTACCAACATTTGAACAAACATTTGCAGATTTGAAGACCGATATGCCGCTTCCCTAAACTCCATATTTCACATGGTTAGCTTGGGCTGCTGACAGTTTCTACTTGACTTCTTTGTCATAGCTCAAAACACCTTCCTCCTGTCTATAGGCAGGTTTCGATGGTCTAGCCGTATGGGCATCTTACCACTGAATCTGAGGGACTCGTCAGTATGAGGAAAAGGCTAATCACCGAAAGCAAGATCAAGACGCAGCGTGGAAACTCGAACTGGATGTCAACCAGTTCCATGGAAGCGTACTTTTGTCGATGACAAATATTGATATGCTGTCAGATAATACTGACTGCAAGCCGGAAGTTTTTGCAAAATCAAATGTTTGTTAAGCTTAAGGGACTTAATTGCGGGGTCATCAGTCCCAAAACTTACAAAATACCTATGAACTACCTTATACTAAAGACGACACAAACAACCACGCCCGAGGGGGAATTCGAACCCCCGGCCGTGGCGACCGTGCAGACTGTGACTGGCGCTCCACAGACCGCTCGGCCACCGCGGCAGGCAAGTTTTTGCAGATGGTGCAATTAGCTATAATGAAATATAGCTAAAAAGGCACAGATTTAGTCAATTTTCGGTGCAAAGATTGGAACCTTGTATAAAATCTACTGTGCGCTTAGCGGAGAGCTAAAAGCAGTATTCACTGAATCCCAGGTGGAATCAGTCAGTTAAATCTGGCACCTAAACATTTGTGGGGATGTGAAATGATATGATCGCATAGGCTAAGTGCTAAGACATACGTAAAGCGTGTGATAGTTTTTGATTTCTTGGCAGGCTATTTGGAAGATGTAACCGACAAAGGAGATTAAATCGAAATTTATTTGTAGGTCTATACTCCACAAACGACATTGAAGGTAATTTCACACCGGCGTAGCTTAAATCGAGATACGTCTTCGGAAAGAAGTGGAAGACGCATCTTTTAATGTAATGGGGTATTTCTCGTCCAGCCACGGTACATAATAGGCGTGGCTGCCATTGCGCATGCTTAAATTACGAGGTAAGCGATTCATTGTTTCTCATTGCCCCTCCGTGCGCGTTGTGATAGCGCTAGCAGATGCTTGCTACCCACAAGAGAGGCTGTTCCAGCTGCAGCTGCCTGCCCCGCTGGCCGATAGCAGTCAAATGGAGCGGCAGGGCACCCGGCAAAACATTCGCTGTTTCAACCATCATTCGGCTTCGCCCCAGTCACGCTTTTTATCCACAACATCTACATCGTTTCAACGTCTACTATTCGGTGACTTGTGAATGTGATCCTGCAACGGAAGCTGATGTCAACCATGTCCTGTTCAGGTGTCCCACATTTAACCGTGAACGTTTGGTCTTCCTGCAGACATTGATGAAGATGAGATTTCCCCTTTATCGGTCAGCTTCTTCCCTTTTTTTTTTACAGAAGACATTCGTCTGTATAAAGTCATAATTTACGTTTATTAATACCACTGGACACAATCTATAGGGATTAGCTGTGTTGGTAATACATTATAAGGTTTTGCTTGTAAAGATGTGAAAATGTTTTAAAAATGATTTGGACTGTAATGTAATGCAGTTTCAACTACTTTGCTATATAATAGTCTCACCTCCAGTCACGAACAACAGTGTTCGCTTACAGTTTTCACTCTCCCACTTTGACAAAATGTACTTCTGTTTTTGTTTATGTAATTGTATGTGCACTGCCACTTTGTGTTGTAGATGGCCACATTGAGTTAAAATTTACAAGGCCATATGAATAAATAACAATAAAAAATAATAAAAGACCGCCAGGCAGATGGCAAGAGCCTGCTTTGCCTTATTCAAGGTGTGTAGATACATCCTCCAGGAACAACATTTTCATTTCTCCATACAATACCCATCCCTCTCAACTCGTTTACGCCATCTTGGAACCAGTACGAGGCCTGCCGCTGCGAGGACAAATATTGCCGAGCCCGCTTTCATCGCGTAACCTGCTTGCCCACCGACTAACTGTACTGCGATCGACAGCAGCATCTCGATACACTTTTTTCAACCTCTTGTGGATGTTTTCCACTGTCTCGTTTTCACAGCACAGGAATTCAATGGCATCACTTTGCTTCTGACGAACGTCAAGTGTAGCAGCCATCTTGAAGACATGCTGTGACGGCGCCACTCACGGGAACAGGGTGAACTAAGTTTGAAAACAAGCGGGAAGGATGTATCTACACACTCTAAAACTTCCAAACATGCAGAATGAAAACAGTTTTTTTTATTAATACTGTGCGTTTCTTTTGGAGTGACCCTCGTGTGAGAGCCTAAGCTACTCGTTAACTGCTGTGAGAAATAGGAAATGAAATAACGATCGTATGGCTTTTATTGTCCATGATACTGCCATCGGGGGTCGGCCGCCAACTGGAAATCTTGTGATTGACACAACTTCGGCGACTTGCGTGTCAATGAAAATGATGACGACAAACACACAACGCAATGCCCGGTCCCTGTCGGAAATCAAACCTGGCCATCTTGCATTGGTGGTCAGCGACTCTGCCACCGAGCTACAGTGGTGCAGAGGGACAGTGGTGTGGTACAGAGAGACAGTGGCGCACAGGGAAATAGACCTTCTGAAATTTATTCTCTTATTATTATTTCAGAAGCAGCATCTCGCAACGATGTCTGTCTTCTCTTGTCAGCGCAACACGACGTCGCTGCAGAATTGAGTATTGCATATATCATATGAGCGCCAATCCTGCTCGTAACAAGCAGTGTATTGCCGTTGCCAATCACATTTCTCAGTACACTTTATTGTTGCATACTAAGCACTTCGCATCTGGAAAAGATAAATACAAATAGAAAGAGATTTTCCAAAACCGACAGACGAATTAGCTGTTACAATTTAAGCGAGCGAGGTGGCACGTTGGTAACACACTGGAGTCGAATTAGCGAGGACGGTGGTTCAAATCCACCTCCGGCCGTTTAGGTTTTCCGTAATTACTCTAAATCTCTGCAGGCATATGCCGGGATGGTTTCTTTGAAAGGGCACGGCCCTTGCCCAAACAATGCGAGCGTGAGCTCCGACTGTATTGAACATGCAGTCGAAGGGTCGTTCAACCCTAAAGCCGTCCTCACACGGGTCGTGTTGTCCCAACGTGGCGCAGGCCAGACGTGCTGTCTACCTAGTGTGGCTACAGCACGCTCTGAAACGACCCGCTACATCCCACGGAACACAACGTGCTGCTCATCGTTATTTGCTTTGCGACTGCAGCGCTCTCCAGCGCCCGTTGCGGGCTGGCGCACTGATCATTGTGTTTACAAACAGCGTAAAATTATACGGAATCTCTATTAGCGATCGTCAAAAAAAGCTTTTTTATACTTGCATGTGGCATGCAATACTCTTACAGAAATTGTATTTTTTTTCTTCAAGAAGCAAAAAGACGGTACATTTTTCTGAAAGGGGTTGAGAATAATAATAATAAAAAAAGATAAAATCAGTGTTGTGCAAAAATTCTTTAAAAAAATTGTCAACGGTAAAATAAATCATTTGCACCAGCGCCAATTGTCTTGCTCTTAATTCACATTTTCCACGTTGTACATATTCTTCATAGTTGGAGATAATAGGTTCTGACCGATATATTTTACTCGTTATACCGGCGGGACAACGCCTCAACTCAACAATATTCGTTGTGATAATGTTTGCTTTTAGTATTGTACGTAAACACTGTTCCTCATACACTGCATCTGCTTCCGTAAACACGCGCTAGCCATGTTTACTTTGCACTGTGAAACTGAACTATTCCAACACTGTAGTGAGCTGCAACTTAATTCAAACATCGTGGGGAGAACCGAGTGGCCTAGAACGAAAAACTCAACAATTGATCGTAATTAAACCAAATAGTTAAAAATATCTGGGAGAGTGTAGATGCAAACCTGTTATTTACACCTCTTTTCCCTCTCAGCTCGTAACGCTCACCACTACGATAATAAGTCGTCTTAAAAAGAAATAACAACGAATACTAGATATTATACTTATAAGAAAGAACCAGAAACGTTAAGGAAACAAAAAAGGAAAAAATAAAAATATTTCTGAAGTACACAGACTCGAACTTGTTCCGCCGATCATTTCTACACCACAGTCTGCGACGCTGCCAACTTCACTATTCCTGCTCCCTGGTCGGTAATTCCGAATTTAGGTCTATTACACTTCTAAAACATATTGTAACATGTTATTTATGTATGACATAGTGTCACAAAGACGCTTCTTTGACAGAATCTGTTATGCTGTAGGAAAGGAACGATATTCTTTCACATTGTACAAATTATAACACTGACACACGATAAATATGAGAACCTTTAGAGCTATAAAAATGCTGTTTCCGGTAATTTATTGTAACAAATCATATCTAAAATGACGCCTTTTTAAAATTTCTTCAAAATTCTGACGCTTTCAAAAAGATTATATTTTTATATCTTACGCTACAAGGAAAGAAGGCAAGAAATACGGAGTTCCGTTTGCAGTATGGCGGCTCAAAAGTTCTGCTTGTCACGTGAAAACAAGGCCGCTTCTCATTGGCCACGTTCCACTCAACGAAGCAAAAATCTAACAGGCTGGATCCTTCATTTCGCGCTTCGCAGGGCAGTGGAACGTGGTATTCCACGCTGTGACGTCACCACTTCCTCCTCCACGTGCGTTTCCACGTCCCGTGAGAGGACGGCTTAAGCATCCTTTTTGTTTGTTCCACTTCACTTGTGCTGGCCATTTATTATCGTTGAGAGCGCTACAGATGACTGAACTTCCGCTCCGTACCGAAAGCGCCGACGCTGTAGGCAACATTGCAGTACACCGCTTTCGTCTGGAGTATTACAAAGCGACGGGCTTGCTCTTCGTTCTGAAACAACACAACTTCCGAAGCTGTTCTCTTCGTATTCCTTAACGTATGGGTAAAACAGACGTTTGCAGGAGACAGGCAACGGTGCAAGTAAGACACGCCAGGTTAGGAACTCGTTTTTGGGCAGTTCAGTAACAGGAGCGTTTGTGCTGGTGGAGTCGCAGCTCTTGTGCTATTCGGATTCTTGATAATTTTTTCCTGTTATTTTCGTGGTTTTATGTTTGTGAAGGTGCTTTAGGTCTTTCTATTTTGGTTTCAAGTATTCGTTCTCATGGTAATGGTTTTTTCATTGTGGTATAACGGAACCGCTCGAACTGGACCGAACGTAGCTCTTGTAGCTAACTCAAGCACCTCATTTTGCACATGCGCAAAGCCTCCCTGAAGGCAACATCCGCGCCACACAGTTTTTTTCCAGTAGTCACAATAATAGTGATAGTCACAAACTGTGAGAGTGGCCGTGTGGTTGAAGGCAGCACACTGTGGTGTCAGGAAGAAGGTTCGCGTGCGTTCACAACTTCTGCACGCCCCTTCTCCCACTTTCTGGAACCAGCGATGTCTTTTCTACTATTTGTTGTAGATATTTGATAGTTTCTTTTCAGTAAGTTGCGATTCACAATGTCAATGACGTTCAGAATCTTCATTGTCTAAAATATAATATGCTGTTTGTGTAAAGGTGGCGAAAAGAAACCTTGGCGCATGCGTAAGGTGTGGTGCGGGCGCTTGTTACAGGGTCTCGTGCACTAAGAGCCGGTTCGTTCATCTCTGGTTAATCTTCTCGTTAGTAAACGAGAAGATGCCTTTAACGTCCAGTTAATGGGCTCGTTAAGTGCATTGCGTTTGTCATTGGCAGATACACCTTTCGTTTGCTAACCTGGAGAAAACGAGAAGTTGCGATATATTTCGACTATGTTGGCAATAGAAACAAATGAAAGTGCCGTCTGAATAAACAGCTGTTCGCCATATTTGACTATCAGGAAAGAGGTTAGCAGACCGTTGTTATTTGGCGCTATGGCAAACAAACGTGAAAGAAGCTCGAATTTTACAAGAAGTTAGTGCGGGAGTCTTGTGTCCTTAACAGAGAAATTTAAGGACACATTGCAATTAAAAAAAAAACGACGGTAAGAAAAAGAAGCGACATTGTGGCAAATGAACTCAATGTTGTCCATGGAGCATGTAGAACAGCAAAAATGCTAAGGGCATAGTACGATAACAAGTAGCCAAGTCCGTAGTACATTAGTGCAAGCAATAAATTTCACATAGGCGAAAGTGCAATGTTTCTGTAGATCGGAGGAAGAAATCACATTTTAGGCCTTACACTAGGCGCAACAAGCATAAGTAAATAGTGAATTAATAAGCTTGCAGACATACATAATGTATTCTGTTGTTTTATAACGACTGATAACTTAAAAAATACGCAACTATCTGTTCGACTCTTCAGATGGTGTGGAGTTTTTCATGCAGCGTTTCCAAAGTGGCTTTTCGAAGACGTAATCGAGTAACAAATTCTGCATCATCCCAGCATTCAAAATGATTTGGACGAACATAAGTACGTCTAGGGCGCCTTATAGGGACAATGACCCCTAGATCGTTCAAAATATTAACAACGTCGTAATTTTCAAACAAATTTCTTATTCCAGCCATTTTCATCGTACCGATTCTCACTTAACTAGTAGTTACCCGTAAGTTTGTATATTGATATCGGAACAATAATTTTAAGGTTATGTTGCATATCTGCAATACATCAAACTCATCTGATCGCTACTGACATGGATACGGCGAGAAATATGACGATACAATTTTCCAATAAAGCTGCTTTCCACACTAGTTTTTCATAAATGTTCGATGAATCGGTCTTTATCACGTGAATAGGCTATATTGTGGTATTTCATTGCTTCGGAATCCTGGCATTTTCATACAGATTCTAACTTAACTGGTCGTTAGCCGTGTAACGAGCAGAATTTTACTTAACGGCCAGTTTGAGGTCTTTTAACGTCACGTTACCTAATAAAGAAACATTGACAAACGCAATTCTCCGTTAACGACAAGCTAAAATCTTAACTAGGACTTAACGAGACATTGACAAACCGACCGTAAGAGTGGTGGAGTCCCAGTCATTTTGGACTTTGGCGCCCAGCCGCCACAGCGTGTTCAACGTCTGGTTCCTGGAATTAACGTCGTTTTGTACCCAACAGGTAAATCTACAGATGTGTCACTCTCCGTTTTTTAACGTTATAATACTTGAAAAACTAAAGGACGCGCAGTCTTTATAGCAGCGGTCGAACATGTTTAAGGTGTGAAACGGCCTCTCCAGAAGGGAAGCCAAACTGGAAAAATTGCGAAAACTTTGTACTGAAACGATTTTAAAGATTTTTGTTATGAAAATATCTCCTGATAAAAGACGAAAATCGGCCTGGAGGGGGAGTGAAAATTAGGGAGCTAACTAGCCCGAAAAGACATTTTTTTTTTTTTTTTGCTTCAAAAACTAGTTTTGATTTAATTGTAATAGAATCTATTGAAACTTCAAAAGGACGGCTAATTAACAAGCAAATACCAAAATGAAACTTTCACTCTGCAGCAGAGTGTGCGCTCATATGAAACTTCCTGGCAGATTAAAATTATGTGCCGGAACCGGGACTCGAACCTGCGGCTTTGCCAGAAAGTTTCATATCCACGCGCACTCCGCTGCAGAGTGAAAGTTTCATTCTGGAAACATCCCCTAGGCTGTGGCTAAGCCATGTCTCTACCATATCCTTTCTTCCAGGAGTGCTAGTCTTGCAAGATTCGCAGGAGAGCTTCTGTGAAGTTTGGAAAGTAGGAGGCGAGGTACTGGCGGAAGTAAAGTTCTGAGGCGGCATCGTGAGTCGTGTCGGGATAGCACAGTCGGTAGTGCGCTTGCCCGCGGAAGGCAAAGCCCCAGGTTCGAGTCCCGGTTCCAGCGCACAATTTTAATCTGCCAGGAAGTTTCAACAAGCAAATAGATCGTGAAATCTACGCGTTCAAATAATCAGTCGTGTTCTGGCACACGAAAAGAAAATTGTAAAATGAAGCAGCGGCAAGATATATAAATCTGACCGTGCGACACCCACGCGGTTCATCACGGGCAAGAGTAACGCCGGCGCTTAAACACGTTGAACACGTCTTATTCACTTTTAATCGCTTTTACTTGAAAGGTAGTTTTTCAGCGTTTTGAAAGTCGCATGTCAAATTACTGTCTATTCAAGCATTTTTTGGGTTTTCGTCCGCTATACTGTATCGGCCACATTGAATTTTGAGAACCTGATTTCAGATTCGAATTCAGCAGTTTTAAATAACGGTATATTAAAAAGAGTTGAAAAATATAGATTTACAAGGAGTTTAATGGGCTGTATGAACAAGCGCGTGAATATAATGGTTCTTTGTCCCTCATATACCTATATATTTAGCCTTCCTTTTGAGGTTTTAATAGATTATTCTCCGGTTAAATGAAAACTAGTTTTTTAACAAAAAATTGGTCTCTTTCGGGGTAGTTAGAGCCTTAATTTTCACTCCTCCTACAATATACCTAGGCCAATTTTCGTCTGTTATCAGAAGATACTTTCATAACAAAAACATTATAATTGCTTCACTAATCTCTAATTATCACAATTTTACCATTTCAGCCCCCATTTTAGTGGTGCCGTTTCACCCCTGAAATGTTCTACCGCCGCTAAAAATAAGACGTTTTCCTTAGTTTTTCATGTATTATAATACTAGATGAAATCCGGCGTTGTCCGGCTTTTTATTTATTTATTCCTACCCACTTTTCAAGTTTATATTCATTTGTATAAGGGTTATATGTGTGTCAAATCTCTTGGGAATATAGTAGTAAAGAAGTATGTTCTTGTTGTGGTCTTCAGTCCGGAGACTGGTTTGATACAGCTCTCCACAATACCCTATCCTGAGCAAGCCTCTTCATCTCCACATAAGAACGACAACCTACATCTGTCTGAATCTGCTTACTGTATCCATCTCTTGGTCTTCCTCTGCGATTTTTACCCCACACGCTTCCCTCCAACGCTAAATTCACAATTCCTTGATGCCTAAGAATGTGTCCTACCAATCTATCCTCTCTTTTAGTTCAAGTATGCCAGAAATTTCTTTTCTCCCTAATTCTGTTCAGTACCTCCTCATTAGTTACGCGATCCACCCACCTAATCTTCAGCATTCTTCTGTAGCACCACATTTCAAAAGCCTCTATCCTCTTTCTGCCCACACTGTTTATCGTCCATGTCTCACTCCCATACAAGGCAACACTCCATACAAATGCCTTCAGAAAGGACTTCCTTACGCTTAAATCAATATTCGCTGCTAACAAATTCCTCTTTTTCAAGAACGCCTTTCTATCCATTGCCATTCTGCATTTTATATCCTCTGTACTGCGACCATCATTTGTTATTTTACTGCCCAAGTAACAAAACTCATCTACCTCCTTTATTGTTTCGTTACCTAATCTAATTCCTTCAGCATCGCCTGATTTTCTTACACTGCACTCCATAACCCTAGTTTTGCTCTTGTTAATGTTCATATTATATGCACCTTTCAGTACACTGTCCATTCCGTTCAATTGCTCTTCCAGGTCCTTTGATGTATCTGACAGAATTACTATGTCGTCGGCAAAACGCAATGTTTTTAATTATTCACCCTGAACTTTAATAAGTAACAGATTAAAATTTGGTGCAGGAAGGAGCGATTTTCCATGAACGTTACTGTTTCTGTGCTCATATCTCATGAACCACGTGTCGTACTCTCATACAATTTAAAAGGTACACTCAACTATATGCGTGTATTCTGTCTGTAAAATTTACTGCGGCTAAAGTTTGTAGAGTAGAAATTATAAATTGTAACATCATACTGAAAGCTGTAGTTTTAGTCTATGAACAGCGGAACGATACTGTTTCTGTGATCATATCTCATGAACTACGTGTCGGAATGTGATACAGTTTTAAAGATACATTCAACTAAATGTGTGTATACTGTCTGTAAAATTTCCTGTGGCTACAATTTGTAGTGTACAAAATTATAAATTGTAACGTCCTACCGAATGTTGTAGTTTTATTCAATAAACAGTGGGAAAAGTAGTAAGCGAGAAACTTTTTTCCTTTAATCATTTTGCTGTGGTTGTCACCGAGAAAAGGTTTAATAAAGGCCCAAAATTTTGTGTAAAGTTGGTTGTAAGTCGCTAAGTACTCCCATTCTCTTATAGCGTATTTTTAAAGTCTCGCCGCATTATGTAGCAGTTTTTTGCGATTCATATTGTTTATGACGTAATATTTTCTGAACCATGTACTGTATGTGATCCTTAACCCTGCATCAATTGTTACCTCATAGAAAGGAATGGGTTTACCAAATTTGATTGAAATATGTCCAGTGGTTTAGGAGAAAATGAGCAGCATTGTCGCAAAATGCAGCAGTTTTTCGCGCATCTCATTGTTTATGATGTCATATGTCGTGAACTATGTATCGTACGTGATTCTTATACTTACGGCGACCGTCCTCATGGATTGAAGCTTACGTGTACAAAGTTTCATAAAAATTGGAACAAAACTGTAGATTTGTATGCAACACGTACAAACATACGGACAATCTGCTTTTTATATTAGACTAGCTGAAAACCCGGCGTTGCCCGGGTATTTATTTATTTGTTCCTGCCTTGAGTTAGTACTTCTCCTACGCCTTCTCTCTGTCCATATCCTTCTTTCTGAAAACATTATTGGAGGATATATAAGAAACGAAGTTTAAATAGCAATTAAATTAATGTAATTAATTTCTCTCATTTTTGAGGAAATATCGCTGATAAAGCGGAACTGAAAAATATTCGTGTCAGCCTATGCACTTACCGTTTATCAGGATAGTAAGTAGTGTAGATAAAATCGCACGTAAAAATGCACTCGTTTCGAAGAATCCAATCACGAAATTCAACAATAATGATTGTAATAATATCACAGATCGTTCACTTGATGTAATGTGCGAAACGTCAGATCGATTTTTTTTAAAGAGATGTATTAAAAGGAATTTCTTTTTTTATTTATTTATTCTTATATTTCCTTATTCGTATGCTTATCCTTACAGAGAAAGAGTTGAAGAGATTATAGTACCCATATACCAAAGATACGGTCTGTGGCATCACGTGTCGCTGTATGTAACCTACTTGCTGTAAAGTCCCAAACGTCATCGCTGGCCTTCAGTCCGAATTTTTTAATAATTTGACGACTTTCAAACACCATATCTTCCACCCCCTTATCGCTGTCGGCATGGAAGTGGTATGGTGTATAACGGGAGACTTCGGACAACAATTACACACAGACCATTCGTTTGTGTTCTGTAGTTTTCGCTGGAGAGCGCAATATTTACACACACACACACAATTTTATATACACCGATAACTTTCTCTCCCAATATACTCCACCCCTTTTATCATTATCAACGCTCAAGCGAACAATGCAACCAATAAAACCATTTTCAAAGAGTAAATATAATTTTCAAAGAGAAATTATTGTTCCGCATTTCGCGTTGTATTCTTCAAATTACTAAATATCTATCAGATTGCTATAAAACCGTGCCTAAAACCTTACTCAGGTATATGTCAGTAACTGTACAAATATTTAAGTCTCTGCATCTTGTCGTTCGGACGTGATAAGCGTACACCGAATAGACTAGAGAGAGAGAGAGAGAGAGAGAGAGAGAGAGAGAGAGAGATAAATACCTATCCGATCGCCATAAAACCGTGCCTAAATCCTTCCCCGGGTAGACATTAGTAACTGTAGAAATTTTTAGCTCTTTATGTCTTGTGGTTCAGACGTTATAAACGTACACCGAACAGACATTAGCATTTATAGATATAGATATCCAAACTTGAAAAAAATCAGAGATTGACGCTTCCGTAGGTGTACTTAAGTAAGTGCAATTATTTTTGGATTATTGTAATTTTCTCGCAATTGCTCAGACAATTGACAGTTGATACGAGCAAAGAATAAGGTATAAAATCATAAAATGTATGACCTATCTTATAACAACAGGCAGCAGTTGGTTAAATAAGTTACAGATGAAAAGAAAAAATACCGCTACGTCCTGTGGCTGGCGGTGGTGTTGAGGAAGGCAGTTGGAGAGTTCAGTAGGCAGCATATGGAGCGTGGGTGGGTCGTTTATTAAGGCGCGGCGCGGCGGCGGTGGCGAGGGGCCGCGGCCTCTAATCACGCCACTTGTTCTGCCCTGCCCTGCCCTGCCCTGTCCAGCAGCTCGTCGTGACGGCTGGCCTAGACTGCCCTCGCTCAACGGAGCTTCCGTCCCCTCTGTACAATAAAACATTCTCTGTCTTCTTGCCGCCTCAGTTCTCGATCACATTTCGACGATTGTCTTCGTTAGGAACAAGTGACTGTATATACTGGCGATGTGGTGACCGTACATAGCCCACTGTCGACAACTTTGACACACACACACACACACACACACACACACACACACACAGTGTGAACGTCTGCACTGGTAGCGCCCCAACTACCGTAGTGTCGTGGACGCTACGCAGAATGTCTCCGCTGCTTCTCTCTATCGAGCGCTCGCTTCTGCGCACTGCTTAGAGTATAACCCTCCACACAATTAAAATTGTTCTGCAGATTCTCATTTCCGCAGTCTCTATTATAAAAGAATTCCAGTATGTGGAGGCCTGTGGCAACATTGTTATTTCTTCAAACAGGACTATGTGTTCGCAGGCTGTGCTCAGCGATTTATATAGTTCTCGGATTTTTATGTGCTGTTGGTGTTTAGCACAGCGGTCGGGTACAGTAAGGATAGACGGACCAATGTAGATACTTCCGTAATCGCATGGTGTGTGGCCAAACAGCCAAGCTTACCTCACTATAATCTGAATGGTAATTGTACTGGATGTTTCCACTCGCCCATCATTGTAACAGACGCGGTAGGTCCTCAAAGTCTCACTTTCCTAATACGGTGGTATCTTCCGCCCTAGACTGTCCGCGAGGTGGATACTTCGAGGTTCTGCAACCGAATTGCGGTGCGTGGCTATTCGCCGGGCACGGCACTGCGTTGTGCTTCCGCTGTTCAAAAGTAGTCCCTGTAGCCAATCTTACAGGTAGGAGAGAGAAACCGTTGAGCAAGCTTAGCCCTTGCAGGCGGCACAGTGTCTCGGGCACTCAGGTTGGGACACGCGGGACAAAGCTGGTATGCCTCCGCCACGGCGCCGCTTTTAAATTTAATGGCTACAGGAAATTCTCCATTTTGAGCAATTTAAGGTTAACCAAACGGGTAATGTAGAAATTACTCTGTCCTTTCCATTCGATTGCCCTCTAAGCAAGCAATCCTTCTGTGATGCTCCTTGGTAGGTGAAAATTAATAAACCGTCCTAAATTAATTGTTTTAATTTTGCTACTTTTTAATTAAGGTCCCGTCCGGTCTGTTATTGCTATCGGGGAGTTCGTAATTATACTGGCAACTCGAATCTGTGGTCGGAATAACATATTTTATTTTGCTCTGATTTCTTTCTTATGGCACAGCCGTTGCGGCCACGAATTGTGTGCCCTCAAAACGTCTGTGTGTTACACAGGGGACGTGAGGCCGAAACTGTCCTTAAAAGGGTGCATCATGTCCTAAGAGATTTGAAAATAAATAGCTCGTCTTGTCAGGACGCGGCTTGTTTTGGTAGATGTAGCGGCCGCAGTTGGTTGGCGAGCATTACGGCAGTCCGACAACGGCCGGCCGCTTTTTTTTTTTTTTTTTTTTTTTTTTGTAATATGTGACTTACTAGCCTCTGGCTAGTATGTTTTCCAATGTTTTTTTATCTTTTGTACTTCAGCATATTGCTCATAAGTTGACGTCTCATGTGAGTAATATTTTTAATCTTCTTATGGAGGCATTCTTGGTTGGTGCCGAAATCTAGATCCAAGTATCTAAAAAGTGCTACTTCTTAGGCTGTTTTAAAATTATTGTAAATTTAGTACGGTTGCTGCAATTTTTTGGCAAGACATGTTTAAAATCGTGAATTTAAATGTTAGGAAGTCCTTTCTGAAAGCATTTGTCTGGAGTGTAGCATTGTATGGGAGTGAAACGTGGACGATAAGGAGCTCAGACAAAAGATGGTAGAAGCGTTCGAAATGTGGTGCTATAGACGAGTATGAAGATTAGATGGGTAGATCTCGTAACTAATTAGAAGGTTAATGATAAATCTCAAACATTGAATAAAATTTGTGAGGCGACCGGCAATCGAACCCGGACCTCCATGCTTACTAGGTAGAAGTCTTACCGCTAGACCACCGCATCACTACCGATTAAGGCGCCTCTTAAAGAGTAAGTACGATTTCCTTGACGTCATAAACCTTAATTGAGCTTCTGTGTTCCATAGAACATTGCCACTACTGACTAAGAGAAGGGATACGTTGGGGGGACATATTTTAAGACATCAAGGAATCGTCAACTTAGATTAGAGGGAAATGAGTAGAGTAAAAATCGTGAGGGAGACCGAGGGACGAATACAGTAAGCATATTGTAAAGGATGAAGGTTGCCGAACGTATTCTCAGATGAAAAGACTTGCACAGGACAGGGTAGCTTGGAGAGGTGCATCAAACCAGTCTGCGGACTGAGACCACAACAAGGACATGTTGTAAGTGCAGGACCTTTTGTTTTAGGTCTGTAATTATGGTCAGCAATGGGATGCAGTGAAACGTCATAAAAAATGAGAGAGCCCCGTGCTGTTTGGAGCAGGAGGTACAGACAATGGATTGACGCGCCGCTGTGTTTCTGGGCCGCGCCACGTGTCGCCGTGATTAATGCAATATTCCGCCGGCCCGCGGCCCGCGGCACGTGGCCACGTTCTGGCAGCAGGGCGGGACACGTGCCGTTCCTGTAGCAGGCATCTTCTGATTTTGTATTGCCAATGATGTGCCGAGGTACGCGGCTGTGACGCATATTTACGGTGGTAGGTGACCACAAGAAGTCATGGGTCCGCCTGGAGTTGGCGATAACCGCTAACATCAAATAAGCGCAAATATTTTTACCTGTGGTACCTTAATATGTACACATGTCAGTGTTTTGATAATTTTTTTCTCTGTGTGGAGCAATGGTCGCACACAGAAACACAAAACATCAGGTTGCACTGTTTGTGTTGTGTCGTACCTGATCCGCAAGTGTAAGACACCTGGCTATTCAGTAGACTTGCGCATAATAGCGATCGGGAGCGCTCACTTTAGTTCGCCGCTCTGCCGCGAACTAGTTCACTCTTTCAGTTCGTCCTCTCCCAGTGGCGGCTGAGCGGCGTGGTCTGCGCGTGCAGGTGGAGAGGGAAGTTCCCTCACCAAGCTGCTTCATACGCTTGCTGCCTGAGCTGCGAGGCCTACGAGAAAGACAGGCCCCGGCGCGCACGTCACGCGACGTAAGCATAGCAGTTTCTGAGCCGGTCGGCCGGCTACCTGGTTGGTCGGCTGCTGGGGCACGGCCCACCGCCTCACAGCGGACGGCCAACTAGGAGCCGGCCGACCGGCTCAGAAACTGCTATGCTTACGTCGCGTGACGTGCGCGCCGGGGCCTGTCTTTCTCGTAGGCCTCGCCTGAGCCGCTAACGATATCACGCAAACCAAAAGAAACAGTTTGTGGATAATTTCTCGCGTTTAAGTTTAGAGTTACCTCTATATCTTGGCATTATGGAATTTATTATTCGGATATTGCATAGTGCAGAACACATCAAAAACAGAAATTTTGTAGCACTGAACTATGTAATCTAGCAGGCAGACGCTCACCTCGAAATGAGTCATCAGCAGAAGGCAAACACGGGATTTTTAATTCTGCTACGCGCCCTCTCGCTATTGCACGTCGTTCTTCGGAAAAGAATCCAACGAACTATGAAACGAGATACGTTTGGCATAATCGTCCGCTGCTCCTAGTTCGTCCGCCCTTCCTAGTTCGTCCACTCTTTTTGGCTTTTGCTACCGCTACTAAAAGAGCTCTTTTTTATGACAGCTTTTTTATATATTGAATCTGTGTTGCCAAAGCGTATGCTATTACCCGTATTTTTGGGCAATTTGACATCAAATACTTAGGCAAATAAACCAGTTATTTACACGAATGTGTGATACAATTGTATTCATCTACTTTGCATACAGAGTACTCGTAGTACTTTATTTTAAAATAATATCTTGTGGCAGTGAACTATGAAACTACAGCTGAGCTGCATCTCAGCTCGAAATGAAGGTAACTGGCAGAAGGGAATCACGCGATTCTGCGCGCTCTCGCTGTTCCCCGCCAGTCTTCGGAAAAGGAGCGGTCGAACTAAGAGACAA
Organism: Locusta migratoria; assembly: GCA_026315105.1. Taxonomy (NCBI): domain Eukaryota; kingdom Metazoa; phylum Arthropoda; class Insecta; order Orthoptera; family Acrididae; genus Locusta; species Locusta migratoria. The sequence continues at coordinate 244,391,559 of CM048744.1, read as the reverse complement.
GGGATCTGCGAACTAGTTCGTGTAGTTCGCTTGTGGGAGCGCTCTTCCGAACTAGTTCGTTCGCGAACTACACAAGACTACTATACAGACTTCCATTGCAGGCTTCACGGCGCTACATACATGCTGGTACAACCTGAACTGAAAACATTCCACTTTTTATACCTATATTTAAAAGTCCCCAAATGACAAAACGCCTTCATATAATAATGTTCGGTTCATTGTTCTGAGTCACCTCTTGAAGTATTTTCACTTAAACGCAGTTTATTACTGCTCCTTGAGCTATTCACAGTCACTCCAAAAGCATTATCTTAGCTAAACGTGTTTCCACATTACAGCATTTTATAATTGTCGCAAAGCTATTGCATAACCACGACGCTCTTCCGCCCTCAATTGCATGATGAGGCCACAGGCAACCCAAATTCTGCGCAACAAACACGCACTGGCGTGATCTGTCCGTTATTGGCTCAGTCCCTTTTTACGCTTTCATAGTCTCGTAGTTAGCGATTGCAGGCTGACGGTATTCTGAAGCACAAAGTTGCACTAAGAAGCGAACAGACGTTCTCACATTACAATCACAAAACTGGGCTGGGATTGAATCTCGGACATTCTGTAATTGTAGCCTGGTTAGCCAAGTGTATGAAAACGGAAGGAGGATAGGGTAAGAAAATTAGGCAGACTTTTTCAATGTTTTAGTCCTGTTTATGTTTTACGGTGTCATCGTGACGGTGCAAGTAGTAATGAAAATTGCAGTGCCCCTGCTGTTACTGGTGTGGTATTGCCAGTGCCAAACCAGTCACCGTGCATATGATACTGTTCGGCGACAAGGACGTATCTACAAACTATTCCAAGTTGTACCAAGTCGAGGAATCGTGAACCTAATACGTAGTATACTCAGTGAAAGACAATTCGAAGTTTTCTTTGGCAGCTCTAAAAGCCCCAAACGAAAGCTAAATTATGGTCTACCATAGGGATCTATTCAAGCCCCATTATTCAATTTGTACATACATAATCTACCAACCACAACATCAACTATGTTCATATATGCTGATGACATCGCACTGGTAGCATAGAGTCATAACTTTGAACACGGCGATCTGATGTCAAATTGCTTTAAGACGTGGAAATTGATCCCCAGAACTACATAAACTGAAGTCTCTTGTTTCCATCTACCGAATCATGCTACAAACAACAAACCAAGAGGTCTATTCAATGGACGAAAGCTGCGGTACAATCCTTTTTCAAAATACCATGAATTTAGATAAAGCGCTGAGCTACAAAGAGCACATTACTGAGCTTTCTGCCAATGTCTCCGCGAGAAACATGTAGGATACGCTTATTGGTACATCCTGTGGAGGCTCTGTTTGCGCTTATCTGCCACCAGTCTTGGCTGATGAGTACTGTGCACTCGTCTGGCTGGAAAGCGCACATGTGAAGAAGGTAGGCAGAAAATTGAATGATGCGTACTGGTCCCGTCAAATCAACTCCACGTCACTGGTTACCTCTGCTGAGTCACTTCCCTCCACCTCACTAGAGGAGGGCGCAAGCTTTACTAAGGGAGGCTAAGAAGATCTTTACATCACTCTTTCTGACATTGCACCGAGATTTCGGCCACCCTTCATGGCAGCGACTGCAATCAAGAAGACCAGTAAGTGTCATAGCGGGGCAACTCATTGCTGTTGGATTTGACCTAAACGAAAGCTGGAGACATGATTGGTCAACAAAAACTGTGGGAACAAATGTCCATCGTGTTGATCGCAAGAAGAAGACAACCATTTTGACCTACCAAGGAACCTCCGCTTACGCATTAACAGGTTGGGGACTAGACATGGTTGCTGCAACTACTTCTGGCACAAGTGGGCTGGATCAGTTCACCGATGCGTGAGTGTAGCCTGGAAGAACAGGCGGTCGAACTTCTGGTCCAAAGCTGTCCTCTTCATTCGTACCGTGGCATTCCTGATGATCTGCTTGCTCTCACACCTGCTTTAACTGAATGGTTTAGAAGAACGGACTTCAAAGTTTGGTATTTATTTATTTATTCCCGCCTTGAGTTAGTCCTCCTATCTCTTCTCTCTCTGTCCATCTCCTTTTTCCTAAAAACATGTTATATTAGCGGAGAATATATAAGAAATAATGCTTTCTAGTATAAGGTACAAAATTGTAATTGCAGTATCCAAACAAAGAAAGATAGTAATCAAAATACAAATGACATAAAATTCGTATTATTTCATATTTATTGAGCTATATGTTGTACAATCGTATAATTTTTCAAAATATTCAAATCAAATGTTTGTTAAGCTTAAGGGACTTAACTACGGGGTCATGAGTCCCTAAACTTACAAACTACTTATGAACTAGCTTATACTAAAGACGACACAAACATCCATCCCAGAGGGGGGATTCGAACCCCCGATCATAGCGGCCGTCCAGACTGTGACTGGCGCGCCGCAGACCGCTCGGCCACTGCGGCCGGCTATAATTTTTCACTTATGTATTCATTTTCCTAAGTGCTCATTGAGGACGATCGTTATCGTCCACCAGAAGGAATCCATCTCCTATGGCACCAGCGTGGGGCACAACTAAAGGTCGAAGGATCTCGTCTCTACACCTCAGAACAACATAGAAACTTGTACGTCAGCCAAAACTGACTCCTGCCCACACCAACACCATGATATGATTTTGTTTTATGTGCATAAGCAGGATTGTTTCAGAGTTCCACGTTCTCTGCAGATGAGGAAACGCCCGATTGTCCGGCTGAACATAAAATCTTCATTCGTCTGTGAACACAACCCGGCGTCATTGGTCACGATGTCGTGGTTTCAATGGGACATATACCACAGGACTCAGTACGTAGAGGCGACATACCCGGAAGCGCTTTCGGAATGTTTCTTTTTTTGCGTGTCTTATTCCCTGGAGAGTGCGTTGGAACTGAGTTGCATTCGGCGTCCGGTCTCGACGGGTTGTTAACCGGAGATAATGGTCATCTCTTGGTGATGTTAGCCGTGGACTACCTTGGCCTTGCCTTGTTTTAACGGTTCCTGTTGTCTAAAATCGCGTCCAGGTCCTGGAAATTACACTTTAGGACACTGCAATAGCTGCAGCCTCCTCCCTCTGTGTCTGCTCCGCTTACGATCTCCTTCTGGCTGTTTGTCATATCTTCGGGTAACTCAGATTGTTGTTACATTGCACTACCTGCCCCACTTCACTTACCTGCTCTGTACATTGTATGAACCCAACTGCTCATGTAATTCGTTTGGTAAACACAAGTCAATACCAACCTCCCCCTGCAGCAAATTTGACTTATTACCAAGATCACGGTTGTCATAAATGTTGTTGTCTCCACTCCGAAGAACCGACGGAAAGACGTGAAACCATTTTAGTTCATTTTGCCGATCGCAATACTTCACAAACCAGGTGTGCCACAGAGAAGTGTCGTGGATCCGTTGCTGTTGAGAATATATATAATGGACGTTCTGGATAACAACAGAAGTTCACTGAGGCTTTTTGTGGATGTAACAATGGAAAATTGTATTGCAGTGCAGAAGGATCTGCATCGAACTGACGCATGGTGCAAGGAATGGCAATTGAATCTCATTGTAGACAAGTGTTACATGCTGCGGATACTAAGAAAGATCCTTTATCATTTAGCTACAGTATAGCAGGTGAGCAACTCGAAGCAGTTAATTCCATAAATTATCCGGGATTAGGAATTAGAAGTGATTTAAAATGGAATAATCATATAGAATCAATCGTCGATAAAGCAGATGCCAGGCATATTCATTGGAAGAATCCTACGGAATTGCAATCTGAAAACAAAGGAAGTAGGTTACAGTACACTTGTTCGGTCACTGCTTGAATACTGCTCACCGGTATGGGATCGATACCGGGTGGGGTTGATAGAGGAAGTAGAGGAGGTCCAACGGAGAGCAGCGCGCTTCGTTACAGGATCATTTGGTAATCGTGAAAACTTTACGGAGATGATCGATAAACTCCAGTGGAAGACTCTGCAGGAGAGACGCTCTGTCGCTCGGTACGGGCATTTGTCGAAGTGTCGAGAACATACCTTTACCGAGGAGTCTAACAGTACATTGCTCCCTCCTACGTATAACTCGCGAAGAGATCGGGAGGATAAAATCAGAGAGATTAGAGCTTACACAGAGGCATACCGACAGTCTATCTTTCCGCGAACATTACGTGACTGGAATAGGAGGTAGAACCGATAGTGTTACTCAAGGTACCCTTCGCCACACACCTTTGGGTGGTTCTCTCGCCGGCCGCAGTGGCCGAGGAGACTGAGGCGCTCCAGTCAGGGCATGCACGGCCACTACGGTCGGGGGTTCGAATCCCCCATCGGGCATTGATATTTGTGACGTCCTTAGTCTTAGTTTATAAGTAGTTTGTAAGTTTAGGGACTGATGACCCCGTAATTAAGTCCCATAGACTATACAAACATTTGAACATTTATTTATTTACCTATTTATTTTGGTGGCTCGCGGAGTATGCGTGTAGATGTAGATCTCAACAGATTCTCCCATTGTTTTGATCACTGTACTTTTACGTCAGTGGCACTGGCATCTGTTCATTTTAAATCGAGGCACCATGCCTACCGTTCCGTCTCCGGTACTGGTGTCAATGCACCGTATTATTTTCGTATAAAATTTGTTTTAATTCAATACACGACTCATTCTGAGCGCTGAGATATGATCTCCCCGTGACTTGTGAGTCTGCATTATTTCTTGATATCTAGTCGAGTAGTGGCAAAAAATTGTGTGAAATAAAATTGATATTATGTGGCAGTAAATGAGCTATGTACTGGAATAAAAATTACTAGCAGTGACTAAAGGCAGTTTTCTTTTTTACACCACAAGGTTAGTGACCATCGTTAAATCGGTTAATGTGCCGTCTATCTCGCCGACGGACGATATCGTGGACATGAGGCCGTGTGACACCGTTTGAGCCTTGTGATGACCTGCGGCTGCTGCCAGTAGGCAGTAGGCAGTAGTCAGGCAGCAAGAAGCGTGAGTGATGGCGAGGGCGTGAGTCCGGCCTCGGCCGCAGGTAGCGCGATAGGCGCCGGCAAAAAGCAGGCGCTCATCCGTCAGCAGCGACGCCGCCTTCCAGAAGGCCGCCCACTGCCTTACCAATCTAACGGCGACGGACCGCAGCAGTGGCCGTGTCACAATTACCAGGGGCGTTTGAAATGACAGTGCAACATACGGCGCGATCCAGGTCATCTTTAGTTAGATTTATAACGAAGATAGTGTGTCATTAATGTACTGTGGGGATTAAAAAGTGTGAAATTAGGACTATAGTAGCTTTTAGGGTGCATGTAATAAGTAAAAACAGTAATATATCGGTAGGCTACAAGTAAATGATAGCAATCGCCATTAAAAATTACAGTGCTGCGATCTAGCGACACCTGTTGATACTACGTACAGAGCAGTTCGTGCACCTATTTCGAGTTTGCAATTACAGTTTATTTTTATGAGTTATTTCCGTTATTGGGTATTCAGTTTCTAATGTTTTCCCTACTTCATCTCTTCTAATCTTCTTTTCAATGCGATTAAACGGTGGTAAATTTTTTATCTGTTATTGTGCCGTATGGACAGGGAATGGAATGGTCATTTGCAACAACTACTTTGGAAACAAATACGTCGGGGCTTTTTTTTAAAAAAAAAGACAGAGAGGGAAGGTCAGTGCATAGTTGACAAAGTTCCTAAAACACCTCCCCTCTTTCATGCCTGTCCTCAGTGTTGTTACCAACACACTTCGTGCCAGTGCCCTGGTGTGTAAACGGGGCAGCACTGCACGTGAGGTGCCGTGTCGACATGCAACTTCAGTGCATGTCTGAATTCACTCGCCGGTCGCGGTGGCCGAGGTGACTGAGGCGCTCCAGTCCCGGTCAGCACGGCCACTACGGTCGGGGGTTCGAATCCCCCCTCGGGCATTGATATTTGTGACGTCCTTAGTCTTAGTTCATAAGTAGTTTGTAAGTTTAGGGACTGATGACCCCGTAGTTAAGTCCCATAAGCTTAACAAACATTTGAACATTTTTGAATTCACTCTTTACTAACCTTGTGTCTTCTGTCGTAGTTCAAATGTTCAAATGTTTGTAAGTCTTATGGGACTTAACTACGGGGTCATCAGTCCCTAATCTTACAAACTACTTATGAACTACTTACGAACTAGGACGGCACAAATATCCATGCCCGAGGGGGGATTCGAACCCCCGACCGTAGTGGCCGTGCAGACCGTGACTGAAGCGCCTCAGTCCCCTCGGCCACCGCGGCCGGCCTGTCGTAGTTGATGTCCCACTGCGCAGGTGAAGCACACAGGTCGCACGTCCGTTGTACTTGAAGTGATGCTAAAAGAGGTGTTGATATGTGGCTAGGAAGTACTGCACTACTAATAACTTTTGCTTTTCTAGGATGCCACTGCTTCTTTTTATTGAAGAAATGCGAGTGTATATCCAAGCACAAATATACAGACTGAGTAATGTCACAAATATAAACGTTGCATAACGTATAAACTGTCCCTGGCCCGCACAGAACTGACATGAATGTGCAAGATATCGCGGTCGGCGCTCGACTGACTGCAGCCGCCTCTCGCTGCGCGCCACAAGCCACAGTTTTGGCGCCAAGCGAAACTTCTAGACTAACATTGTTCAACTTATTACAAAATAAACAAATAATTAAATCTTTGAATCAACCAAAATATAGCTTAGCACAAAAGCATTACAGAAAGTATACCGATAATTTTTAATAGACAAAGGAAAGTTATAAAGTATTAATAAAATAAGCAAATGTTCAAATGTTTGTACAACTTATGGGACTTAACTACGGGGTCATCAGTCCCTAAGCTTACAAACTAATTATGAACTAGCTAAGACTAAAGACGGCACAAATATCCATGCCCAAGGGGGGGATTCGAACCCCCGACCGTAGTGGCCGTGCTGACCCTGACTGGAGCGCCTGTCACCTCGGCCACCGCGGCCGGCAGTAAAATAAGCTTAAAGTTTTGGCGGACAACTAGTATAGGCGGGAGCCAATCAGATTCCAACTTGCAATAGGGGCGGAGCTTTCCCACGGGATACAAGCTCATCTACTGTCTCTCTCTCTCTCTCTCTCTCTCTACTATTGCGTAACACAGTACTCCAACCAAGAAAACTTCTTTAACACCTAATATTTAGATATGCGAAATAAACGGCACCATATCAACCCCCTCACTCAACGCACACCAACTGTCAGCCGTATTAATCTACTGATTTGTCTTTGGCATTCGTATGAATCAAGGAAGTAAAGTGGTTGTCAAAGAATGGACGAAAAAGAATTTCGTGTGGTGATTAAATAAGAGGCGCGTCCAGAAAATAAGTTCCGTTTGGCTATATAAAACGAACGGGTACAGATACAGAAAAAAAATATTTATTGTACAAAAATGTACAACTCTTAAACTAGTTTTCTACATAGCTTCCGAAATTTTGTAGGCAATTTTCATAGCATGACACAAGGTTTTGTGTGCCTTTTTCATAGAATGTTGCCGCCTGTGTATTCATCCATGTGGTAACATGTTCTGGTAATATGTTCTTTCAGCTCGTCAATATCGTTGCAGTGTTGTCCACCAAGGACAGATTTTAGGTGTAAGAAGAGGGTTACTGTCAAAAGATTTTTTTTTTTTTTTCACGATAATACCTGACCTCACACACCGAATGTGACCAAACAATTCTTACGGAAATTTCAATGGGACCTGTTTGATCATCCTCCATACAGCTCGGACCTCTCTCCTAGCGACTTTCATCTCTTCTTACACCTAAAATCTGTCCTTGGTGGTCAACACTTCAACGATGATAAAGAGATTCTTTATTCATCCGAAAAAAATGACGTTTTGCTATTCGTGCACCCAGATCCGTCGTTGCGTATACCATCGAAGGAGCTCCTGTCTGTGATGCAGCGTCAAGGGTAACCGCAGCCATGGACTCCGAGCTGATAGTCCATGCTGCTGCAAACTTCGTCGAACTGTTCGTGCAGATGGTTGTTGTCTTGCAAATGTCCCCATCCGTTGATTCAGGGATCGAGATGTGGCTGCACGATCCGTTACAGCCATGCAGATAAGATGCCTGTCATCTCGACTGCTAGTGATACGAGGCCGTTGGGATCCAGCACATCGTTCCGTATTGCCCTCCTGAACCCACCGATTCCATATTCTGGTAACACTATTTGGATCGACCAACGCGACCATCAATGTCGCGATACGATAAACAGCAATCGCGATAGGCTACAATCCGACCTTTACCAAAGTCAGAAACGTGATGGTACGCATTTCTCCTCCTTGCACGAGCCATCACAACAACGTTTCACCAGATAACGCCGGTCAACTGCTGTTTGTTTATGAGAAATCGGTTGGAAACTTTCCTCATGTCAGCACGTTGTAGGTGTCACCACCGGCGCCAACCTTGTGTGAATGCTCTGAAAAGCTAATCATTTGCATATCACAGCATCTTATTACTGTGGGTTAAATTTCGCGTCTGTAGCACGCGTCTTTTTCGTGGTGTAGCAATTTTAATGGCCAGGTTGTAGTATTGGGCTAAAGTACTCTGGTCATCGCTCCCTAAGCTGGCGAACTACTTAAAAAACCTTGAACTTAGTTCGCTCCCCAAGGAGAGCACTCCGGATTTGGTATACCGCTCGAGGCTTGTCGAACTCCGTTCGCGGTTCGATAATGCCATATTTATTTACACTGATGGTTCCAAGAGCACTGCCGGTGTCGGATCTGCCTTCGTCGTCGGGGACAACCGTTTCCAATACAAGCTCCCTGACCGGTGCTCGAACTTCACGGCTGAGCTTTTTGTCCTCCACCAGGCCGTTTTGTATACCTGCCGCCACCGCGAACCTTTCTATGCCATATGTTCGGACTCCCTTAGTGCCCTGCAGAGTCTTAAGGACTCTTTCTCGAACCATCCTCTCGTTTATCGGATCCAACGCTCCCTCCAGTTGCTAGCAGATGACAGCTGTCACGTTTCTTTCCTGTGGGTCCCTGGCCACGTGGGTGTGCCCGGGAATGAGGCCGCCGACATAGCAGCCAAGGCCGCAGCTCTTTTGCCTCGCATGGCAACCTTTTGCATCCCATCGGACGATGTTCAACGGGCTCTTCGCCGGAGTATCGTGTCATGGCACAGTGCGTGGTTTTCACTGTACAACAATAAATTGCGAACTGTCAAACCGATCCCGACCGCTTGGAGCACCTCCTCACGCTCCTCTCGGCGGGAGGAGGTCATTCTGGCCCGGTTGCGGATCGGTCACTGCCGTTTCAGCCACCGTCATTTGCTAACCGCCGACCCTGCACCGCTGTGCTCCTGCGGTGAATTGCTGACGGTGAGACACGTTTTATTGTCTTGCATAAATTTTAATCATCTCCGTGTAGCCCTTCACTTTCCGTCTACACTGGAAGAAATTTTAGCTGATGACACACGAGCAGCTGCTCGAGTTTTGCCTTTTATCAACTTGGCCAACTTATCGAAGGATATTTAACCCTTTTCATTGTCCTTTATCTTTCGTTTTTAGCCTCTTCTTGATGTTCTAACTGGCAGTCACAATTTTTTTTTTAGATGTAGCGAATTTATGTTCTTGTCTGGGCGCTGATGACCATAGAAGTTGTGCGTCCTAAAACCACAAAAAAAAGAACTACTTAAATTAATTCACGCTAAGGACAAAACACACACACACACACACTCGAGGGTGGACTCGAACCTCCGCTGCCAACAATTTCGCGATCCGTAACGTTACATCGAGACCGCACGGCCAATCCCCCTCCTACGTAAGGTGAAGCAGCAACCACATAGATTTGAAGATGTCTCACAAATAGGCTGAAACTGGTGAATATAGTAAATAACGATCAGCGGTTCCACAAGAGCAAAATGTGCTTAAAAGAGCTGCTTATCGAGGCGTGGCAGCGGACTGAAATGAGAATGAAACGTACTGTAATTAAACCGAGCGAGGTGGCGCACAGTTACATGAACATCTTCATGGTTACTGTACAAGTCATAGTGAAGTGCATGGCAGACGGCTCATCAAACGCTTTTATGATGTTTCTCTACAGTTCAATGCTCTGATAGCTCGCGGGAAAAGGGAATATGTAGATCTTTCTGTTTTCAATCTGATTTACTTTATTACGATGGTCATGTGTGTCTATGTAGATGGCTACTAATAATATACATTCGAATTCAGAAGAGAAAGTTGGTGAAAGAAGTTTCGCAAATAATCTCGTCACAACGAATAACGCCTATTTCTTAATGATTTCTACTCCAACTCGTGCGTCATTTCCGTGACACTCTCTCCCCTATATCGCGATAATACAAAACGAGCTGTCCTTCTCTGAATCTTCTCTAAATCGTCTGTCAGTCCCACCTGGTGTGGATCCCACAATGCGCAGCAGTAGCCTACTCCTAAATAGGGCACACAAGCGTAGTGTAGGCAGTTTCTTTAGTATAACTGTTGCATCTTCTAAGTGTTCCGCCAACGAAACGTAGTCTTCAGTTCGCTTTCCCTACAACATTTTCGATTATTCTTTCCAATTTACGTTGTTCGTAATCTTTACTGATAGATATTTAGTTGAATTTGCAACCCAATTTATCGCTTTTAACGGATTTCTTTTAATACACATATGGATGACCTCACACTTATCATTATTTATCGCTTTTAACGGATTTCTTTTAATACACATATGGATGACCTCACACTTATCATTATTAAGGGTCAATTGGCCATTTTTGCACCATGCAGATGTCTTATCTAAATCATTTTGCAGTTGCTTTTGATCTTATGTAGACTTTGCTCAACAATAAACGACAGCATCATCCGCTAACAGTCTAAGAGAGCTACTCAGATTCTCTCCTGAATCGTTGATAAAAATAAGGAACAGTAGGAGCCCTATTAGATTAGATTAATACTTGTTCCATAGATCATATATACGACATATACGACATTTCCTCATGATGTGGAACGTGTCAGTCTACTAAATGTCGTCTACACTTGACAATCAATATTTTAAGGGTGTTAATTACATTTTTTGTAGTTTTTTTTTATTTTTTTAAGTTTTATCTAAAAATTCATCTACATTGTAGAAGGAGTTGCCATTCAGAAATTCCTTTAATTTCTTTTTAAATGCTAGTTGGTTATCTGTCAGACTTTTGATGCTACTTGGTAAGTGACCCAAGACTTTTGTGACAGCATAATTCACCCCTTTTTGAGCCAAAGTTAGATTTAACCTTGAATAGTGAATATCATCAATTCTCCTAGTGTTGTAGCTATGCACGCTGCTATTACTTTTGAATTGGCTCGGATTGTTAATAACAAATTTCATGAGTGAATATATATATTGTGAAGCTACAGTGAGTATCCCTAGATCCCTAAATAAATGTCTGCAGGATGCTCTTGGGTGGGCTCCAGCAATTATTCTGACTACACGCTTTTGTGCAATGAATACTTTTTTACTCAATGTTGAATTGCCCCAGAATGTGATCCCATATGAAAGCAGTGAATGAAAATAGGCGTAGTAAGCTAATTTACTGAGATTTATATCACCAAATTTTGCAATGACTCTGATAGCATAAGTAGCTGAACTCAGACGTTTCAGAAGATCTTCAATATGTTTCTTCCAATTCAGTCCCTCGTCAATGCAAACACCTAAAAATTTTGTATATTCTACCTTAGCTACAGATTTATGTTCAAAGTCTAAATTTATTAATGGTGTCATGCCATTTACTGTATGAAACTGTATATACTGGGTTTTATCAAAGTTTAATGAGAGTCCATTTGTAGAGAACCACTTAATAACTTTCTGAAAGATATCATTTACAATTTCATCAGTCAATTCCTTTTTGTCAGTTGTGATAGCTATACTTGTATCATCAGCAAAAAGTACTAGCTTAGCATCTTCGTTAATGTAGAATGGCAAGTCATTAATATATATTAAGAACAGCAAAGGACCCAAACCGAACCTTGTGGGACCCCATTTTTGATAACTTCCCAGTTAGAGGAATTACTTGTTTCATCTATATCATGTGAACTGCTTATTTCAAATTTCTGCATTCTTCCGGTTAAGTATGATTTAAACTATTTGTGCACTGTCCCACTCATACAATACTTAAGCTTATCTAGAAGAATCCCATGATTTACACAGTCAAAAGCCTTTGAGAGATCACAAAAAATCCCAACTGGTGGTGTCCGGTTATTCAAAGCATTTAATACTTCATCAGTTCCGTGGGGAACACCAGATATTACTTATGTTCTACTCGATGACTTACCGTCAATTACAACGTTGTGTGTTCCTTCTATCGCACAACTGTGTCGATATTACATAAGCACGCTATTTGATTAGAAGACGCTTGTGAGGTACGGTGTCGAAAGCCTTTCGGATATCTAGAAATAGAATCAATTTGACATCCCTTGTCGATAGCACTCATCACTACATGTGAGAAGAGAGCTAGACTAGCTGTGTTTCACAGAAACGATACTTTCAGGATCCGTGTTGACTATGGGACAATACGTCGTTCTCTTCGAGGTAGTTCATAATATATGAGGAATTTATATGTTCTAAAATAATGCTGCAGTGATACAGGCCTGTAATTCTGCGTAACACACTGGACTCTCATTCGGGAGGTCGGCGGTTGAAACCCTGATACAGGTTTCCCGTGATTTCCCAGCATCACCCCAGGCAAATGTCGGAATGGCTGCTTTCAAAGACCGCGGTAGATTTCTTACCCTGTCCTTCTGAAAGATAAATCAGAACGTGTGATCCGCCTCTTGATGACTACGATGACGACTGGAAGTGAAACGCTGATCATCCTTTCATCCTATTTAAACTAAACAAACAGCCTTAGGTGTGTGTTGGAGACGAATATATTTGGGTGTTTTGGTTGTGTGGCGGCCAGTAAAGCCCTTTCTACTCGGGAAGTGAGAGCTTACGAAATTACCCGTGACGCACCGGTCACGCCCTCCGCGTACAGTGTAGACGCGTCCACTTGCACAAGAAGCACGCATACGATCGCTAGTAGACGGAATAGGAGGGAGCCTATTCTCACGCGTATTGAAGTGCTTCGCGTATGCGCAGACGACCGAATGGGGAACCCGGTTGACAAACGAAGCGAAGTCGCGACTTTGTTTGAGAATGTGTACTTGTCTCCTGCTCAGAGCAACGTAGTTTTTCGACTCAGTCGTGAGTTTTTTAGGAGGTGATAGTAAGGAGGAATTGCATTAAAAATTTAATATGTGTACAATTTTTATTGAATACAGAGATGTAGCTGCTAATATGAAAGTCGAACTTAGAGCAAATGTAAATCAAGATATTTTCACTGATTTTATCCGTCGATTCTTGGTAGTACAACATCACACTTACTTAAAAGTAGAATTTTGTGTATGTTCTACCCGGTTTTCGGCTTACTAGGAAATATTCAGACTTTAAAGTATGTCGAAAACCGATTATTTAAATAAGTCAGTATGGTGATCTACAAAGAACCGACGAAAGAATGTTAAAATATCCAAATTTGCATGGGCTTTAAGTTTGTTGTACATACAAAGAGCTGAATCTCTGTACCCAATAAAAATTGGACACACGTTATATGACATTTTAACTGCAAATCGTCTTTATTACCATCTTCTCAAATATTTGCTATTTTTCCTGAAACTTGCTGCAATCAACGGATGAATTATTTGTTTCTGGTGAGCATTATTTGAAGCTTTATCACAGTGAAAGGTCTGTGTATAGACACCTGAGCTTGTTCATCATATACATAGGCCTCTCAAAACGCAGGACCTGGAAGTATGTAATAATAATAATGCGCGACGTAGATATGAACTGCACGAAAACAATACAGTTTCACAGTGGCGGACTAAAACACACAATAAATTATTTAATAATCTAAATATATATTACAGTTTCGAAAAGTGATGTTAACGCGGCGACTCATTTGCTGTAAGTTGACAACAAACGAAGAAAAGACGTGAAGCAGATGACTCGATAAATGCGTACCGTTTGAAAGCTTCTTTGTAGTTGGACGGTCTATCGCAAGGGGCGCTGTAGCTAACAGCGACTTCCTTGTGCGTGTTGCACGTCTCGTATAGAAAGGGCTTTAGCAGCGGTGTTGGGAGCAGCAGCAGCAGCAGCGGTTGCAGTAGTGACGATATTCCTTAACCACGCAGTTTGATTAGAAGACGCTGTTGTGCGACACCATTCGTGATTTCCTGTCAGAAGGGACACAGCAACGAGGCCTTTGAAAGCAGCCATAGATATCTGCCTCAGTAGACCATCTCCAAGGTGCAGTAAACAGAAGCACAACCCAACTAAACTTGTGGCTAAAATCAAACAGACTACTACTCAATATAAAGAAGACAGTTGGTATTACCTTTCACACAGTTCAGAATAAAAACCAATCAGTCCCAATTATATCACTGAGTGACGATCAAGTAAATTTCGTCAAGGAAACCAAATTCGTAGGGATTACCATATCAGACACTCTTTCATGGAAAAGCCACATTAACATAACCTGTACCAAATTGAGTAAAATATGTTTTATGATTAGACAAATAAGAAACATTGTTAGTACCAGCACACTCACATCAATGTGCTATGCTCTTTTCCATTCTGTACTAAGTTATGGAATTATCTTCTGGGGGAATAGTGCAGAGGCAACGAAGCTGTTTAAACTCCAGAAACAAGCAGTTAGATTAATACTGTTCAAACAACAGAAAGAATCATGCAAACCATTGTTCCAGAAACTGAACATACTACCCCTCCCATGCCAGTTCATACAAGACCTACTGTGTTACACGAAGAAAAACATTGGCAATCTAGACATAAACGCAGATTGGCACCACCACGATTACAAGGTCAAAAAACTCCCTACGATTAGTTCCACATTCAACAAAGCTATACAGTACAGGTGTAAAATGTATGGGGATAAAACTGTACAATCATCTCCCACCAGAAGTGAAGAATATTGGACCAGTGAAAGATTTTAGAGTAAAACTGCGGTCACTCATAATTAAACATTGCTTCTACAGCATACAGGAATTTATTGAAACCAACTTGTCATAAGAAGCTTCACATTCAAAGAACATCAGGCACTGTATGTCAGTTATTAACATCATTCGAAGGAAATTTAATATAAATGAATGTAAAATGTTAAATTCTGATATTGAATAAGTATGAGACCTATGTAAAAATTACACTGAATCCTCATCTAATGATGTACCCTTCCAAATATGTAATTATGTATAATTTTACAGCATTAATTTTCTACCTTATGTTAAATGTATTCATCATGGCATCTCCTTCATCTTCCATCACATCACCTATTCTGACTTGTCCTATCTCATGATGTGCATGTCTGTACAATGTATGATTCAGAGGACCAAAAGTAAATAAATAAATAAATAAATAAATAGACTATATTCACCGATAAATGACGGCATCTTTTGCGAACAGTCTAAGAGAGCTACTCAGATTGTATCCTAAATCGTCGATAAAAATAAGGAACAGTAGGAGCCCTTGTAAGGTAGTGTCGAAAGCCTTTCGGAAATCTGGAAATAGAGAATCAGTTTGACATCCCTTATCGCTAGCACTCATCACTACATGTGAGTGAAGAGCTAGCTGTGTTTTACAGAAACGATACTTTCCGAATCCGTGTTGACAATACGTTGTTCTGTTCGAGGTAGTTAATAATGTGTGAGGGATTTATATGTTCTAAAATAATGTTGCAAACCGACGTCAGTGATACAGGCCTGTAATTCTGCGTAACACACTGGACGCTCATCCGGGAGGACAGCGGTTCAAACTTGTCTCCAGCCACGCTGATTCAGGCTTCCCGTGATTTCCCTACATTAACCCAAGCAAATGTCTGAATGGCTGCTTTCAAAGGCCGCGGCAGATTTCTTACCCTATCCAGCTGAAAGATAAATCACAACGTGTGGTCCGCCTCTTAATGACTACGATGACGACGGGAAAACCCTGATCACCCTTCCATCCTACTTTAACCAAACAAACAGCCTTAGGTGTGTGTTGGAGACAAATATCTTTGGGTGTTTTGGTGGTGTGGCGGCGCAGTTAGCAGCGGTTGCAGTAGTAGCAGCGGCGTTAGTGCAGTCGGCAGGGCACAGGTGGTGAGGTGGAAGCGCGCGTCTGACCGCGGTGTGCTCTGTGTTGCAGGCTACCTGTTATTCAAGGAGTTCTGCGAGACGGTGGCGGACGAGCCGATCCCGCAGCTCAAGTTCTACGAGGAGGTGAGTACGCCGACACCTGCCGCTGCATTATCGATGAGCCGCATTAATATTTAAAGCCGTGCCTCTCCCCTACCTCTCCCCTCCACCCACCCACCCACACACCTCTTCCCCTTGACATTTCCCCAAGAGGCGACCCACCGCCTGACCTGCTTAATGTTTTTTTCACTCCCTGAAACAGTCATTATCACTACCACACAAGACAGATGCTGACACAGTTAACCACTTAATGCCGGTTGTCGCAAATTCGCCTCATACCGTTGTGACATATATATGGAAGAGTAATTGTTTTCAGACCCCAGCGCCGGTTGAATCAGATTCTACAGGGACCGGCGCAGTGCGTTTGACATGTGCTACCATCTACAGAGCACTGACTGTCTTTCTATGACAACATTTGTGTATAGTGTGCGTATTGCTAACCAAGACCTGTGTTTGTGTTCATTGTTCCGTGAAATACAGCTAAATACAGAGGCCTGTTTCATTTTGAAAATTATATTTCGTTTTTCTAATATCTTTTAAGTATTTTATATCATATTTAGATGTGATAAAGCAGATAAAACTTTCAGTCAACACGTAAATACGGTTTGTGTAAAATATGCATAATCAGGCACTTGGGTACTTCTATGGGCAAATGCAAGCGATAAAATAAACCGAAGAAAGGACGATGGTTTGACAACAGAGGTGTAGCCAGTGCATTTGCATCTGCTCATCCGGTGATCACAATAAAAAGATGGGATCGAAAGAAAAAACACGTACTCATGTACCATGCCCCAGCATTGTTACAGTTTACAATACATTCATAGGAGGGGTGGATTTACTTGACGCTCTAATTTCCTGTTATACGTTTTTCGTAAAGACAAGGAAATATTACCATAGATTGTTTTTCCACCTAGTTAATCTTATGATAGTGAATTCGTGGTGCTGTGTCGAAGGGATTGTGATGCTTTGGAAATTCCCCGTCGCAAACAAAACGATCTTCTGGAATTCAAATCCAGAATAGCAGATGCTCTTTGTAAGCAAGGAAAAGACATGACACGAAAAAAGAGAGGTAGGCCCTTACAAAGTATGGAAACGGAAATCCAACGTAAGAAGCGTCGGGTTCCAATGAAGCCAGTCCCTGATAAATCTACCCGTATCGAAGTAGCTCATTGGCCTTGTGTAACAGGAAGGCAAAGATGCAAAAGAGCCAGCTGTAAAGGGCAGACAGTCATTATGCGTGCGAAATGCACCTTGACCTGTGCCTAACAAAAATTCCAATTGTTTTAGGCAATTTCATGAGCAAAGAAATGTTGATCCTCTGCATTAGATTTATAAGTAACTATAATTGTAATTCAAATGCATGTTCATTTTTTTCATTAAATCTCATTAGAACAATAAAAAAAATTTCCCTCAATGAAGAGTTGTAAGCGATTTATTTCTCAAATGCCTGTTGTCGCAAATTTGACACATACCTAATTATACCAACTATGTATAACATTTCTTATATTTGATGTTATAAATGGTCTAAGACCCCAATATTGAGCACAATATATGATTTTTGATTTTTTTTCTTGCAGTAGAAATTAATTCAGGCATTAAGTGGTTAATGCCGGCCGCGGTGGCCGACGGGACTGAGGCGCTCCAGTCAGGGTCTGCACGGCCGCTACGGTCGGGGGTTCGAATCCCCCCTAGGGCATGGATATTTGTGACGTCCTTAGTATTAGTTAGTTCATAAGTAGTTTGTAAGCTTAGGGACCGATGACCCCGTAGTTAAGTCCCATAAGTTCTACAAACATTTGAACATTTTTTTTGACACAGTTAATGTTTACTGAATCATGAGTTTAACGCTTTTTTTACAGACGATCCTGTCGTTTGATGGGGTACGATGTCTCCTGCTTTTAAATGGGAAATCACTTGTATTGAAAGGTCTAAGGCTTTTCTTCGTTTAAAAAAAGTTTTCAACGCCACAATCGGTATATTTCCTATGGGCACACATGACCGGTTTCGATGGACTTCATACTTTGTTCGTCTACATTCATACTCCGCAAGCCACCCGAGGGTGTGTGGCGGAGGGTATCTTGAGTACCACTATCGGTTCTCCCTCCTATTCCAGTCTCGTATTGTTCGCGGAAAGAAAGATTGTCTGTATGTCTCTGTATGGACTCTAATCTCTCTGATTTTATTCTCATGATCTCTTCGCGAAATATACTTCGGAGGGAGCAATATACTGCTAGACTCCTCGGTAAAGGTATGTTCTCGGAACTTCGACAAATGCCCGTATCGAGCGACAGAGCGTCTCTCCTGCTGTCTTCACTGGAGTTTATCAATCATCTCCGCAACGCTCTCACGATTACCAAATGATCCTGTAACGAAGCGCGCTGCTCTCCGTTGGATCTTCTCCACTTCCTCTATCAATCCCACCTGGTACGGATCCCACACCGATGAGCAGTATTCAAGCTGTGGGCGAACAAGTGTACTGTAACCTACTTCCTTTGGTTTCGGACTGCATTTCCTTAGTATTCTTCCAATGAATCTAAGTCTAGCATTTGCTTTACCGACGATTGATTTTATATGGTCGTTCCATTTTAAATCACTTGGTCGTTCAATTTTAAATCACTTCTAATGCCTACTCCCAGACAATTTATGGAATTAACTGCTTCCAGTTGCTGACCTGCTATAGTGTAGCTAAATGATAAAGGACCTTTCTTTCTGTGTATTCGCAGCACGTTACACTTGTCTACATTGAGATTCAGTTTCCATTCCCTGCACCACGAGTAAATTCGATGCAGATCCTCTCGCAGTGTGTAAGGAAACGCTATCTTTGAAAATGGTAGAAAATGAGACGAGATTGTGGCCGTACTTTATGTAGACCAGCGCCAACACTCAGTCAACTCATCCATTGCCAGCGAGTGCGTGGCACACTATTACCACACTGGATTCGTATTCGGACTGCATTTCACTCCCAGTGCATCAACAAACGATCTAATTGACGAAACACTCGTTCGACTAACAAATTAATATCGTTCGCTACTGTAGCTTCCGTTACAGTTATAACAGAAGAGATGCAAAAGCTCGAAAAGATAGCAGTGCGTGTCAAACGCTGCATGACAAACGTTCTAAATCACGGTTTGGACTTAACTGCCAAAGTTGTGACTGCGTACATTTCTAGACGTGGCAACAAATATATTCATCTGTCTGCCTCCATGAAGAAGGTATATTGCGCCGACGACTGTATACGATTTCTAAATAGAAAGACTGTTCTATTTTGCAGATCTAGATTTCGGCAAGTGACTTACCACTATCAATGCATACATATCTTGTATATCAGCATGTTATGCATGTATAACATAAGTTGCCTCTAGACTAATTCGCGAAAGTGTGATACATAACGTTTATGGAGGTTAAACAATGCACATGCATAACATACTTATATACAAAAGATGTATGCATTGACAAATGGCAAGTCACTTGCCGTAATCTAGATCTGCAAAATAAAGCAGTCTTTTTACAACAAGAACGATTGATTGTTGCATAAACCTATTTGGAAACCAATATATTGCCTCCATCTATGAAAAGACTCCCAACGAGGCTTACCGGCAGTCATTTTTTTCTGCAAAGACATAGGCGACTGTACAGAAAAAGGAGGCAGGGACACAAGTTACAAAAGTTCCCTCTGCCACTCGCCGTGGGATGGCTTGCGGAGTGTACGTGTAGATGCGGAATTTGGCATTCCAAGTGTTGCAAAGCAACTCAAGTCACTAAAGGCAAGTGTTTCGGCCCAGTTGGGTTCCTTTTTGAGCATGCTGATCCAATAGCAGCTCCATAGATAGCCGCTACATGCAACCACTCGCTCAACGATGGATCTGTACCCAAAGATTGGAAAAAAAGTTGCACAGGCCACGCCGTTATCAAGGAAGGCAATAGGAGTAATCCACTGAATTCCAGGCCTGTATCATTGACGTCGATATACCGCAGGACTTTGGAACGTGTATGTACCTTAAAAGTTATGAATTACCTGTAACAGTACGAGCTATTGAGCCACGCTCATAATGGATTTAGAAAATATCGTTCTTATTAAACAACTGGTTGTGTACTCACGCGAAGTCATAAGTGCTATTGACAGAGGATCATAAATGGAGTCCATATTTTTAGATTTCAAGAAGTCTTTCAACACGGTACCTCACAAAAGGCTTTTAATCAAATTGCCTGCTTATGGAATGACGTCTCAGATACGTGATAGGATTGCAGATCTGCTGTCAGAGAGGACACAGTTCGTAGTAAGGCATCGAGTAAAGCAAAGGTGATATCTGGTGTTTCCCAGTATAGTGTCATTGGTTGTCTGATTTTTCTGTAAACAATTTGGGAGAAAATCTGAGGTTGTTTGCAGATGATGTTATCATTCATCTTGTACTAAAGTCATCAGAAGATAAAAACCTACTGCAGAACTAATTAGATACCTGTTATGGTACCAAAATTGGCAATTGACCGTAAATAATGAAAGTGTTCAGTCGCTTACAAGAGTACTAAAAGGAGCCCGCTAAATTTCCTGTATAAGATAAATCAAACAATTCTGAAGTCCGTAAATGAAACTAAATACCTAGGTATTACTGTCAGGCTTAAATAGGAAAGAAGAGTTACAAAATATTGTGGGGAAGGCGAGCGAAAGGCCGCAGGACACTGCATGCATACTCTGCAAGTCACATTGAAGTGCATGGCAGAGGGTTCATCGAACTGCTTTCATGTTGTTTCACTACATATACATTCTCTAATAGCTCGCGAAAAAAGGAACCCCCAGTGTTTCTCTTTTCGATCTGATTTATTTTATTTTGGTGAACATGTCTCCCTATGTAGGTGGGTGCTAACAATATATATTCGCATTCTGAAGATAAAGTTGGTGAAAGGAATTTCGCAAATGGATCTCGTCGCAACAAATAACGCCTTTCCTTTAATGACTTCCACCCCAACTCGAGCATCATTTCCGAGACACTCTCTCTCCTATATCGCGATAAAACAAAACGAGCTGCACTTCTCTGAATTTTCTCCAAGTCGCCCGTCAGTCCCACCTGGCATGGATCTCACAATGCGCAGCAGTACTCCAAAATAGGACGCAGTTTCTTCAGAACTGTTGCATCTTCTCTAAGTGTTCTGCCAATGAAACGTAGTCTTTGGTTCGCCTTGAAGATGCAACGGAAGTACTACAGAGACTGCCTGTAAAATGCTTCTCCGTCCTATGCTGCAACGTTGCTGGAATCCTTAGCAGGCAGTATTGACAAAGGACATAGAAAAAGTACAAAGAAGGACAATTAGTTTTGTGTTATCATGCAATAGCGGAGAGTTACCAACTTGCTCCCCTGAACGCGAAAAACTTTTTTATTGATTCCAACCTACATTGTGAGAAATGATCACGATAAAGCGAGAAATCGGAACTGGAATGGAATGTTTTCCCGCGCGCTATTGGAGAGTCTAACGTTAGAGATACAGTCGGCCGGCCGCGGTGGCCGAATGGTCTGCGGCGCACCAGTCACAGTCTGCACGGTCGCTACGGTCGGGGGTTCGAATCCCCCCTCGGGCATGGATATTTGTAGTTCGTAAGTAGTTCATAAGTAGTTTGTAAGTTTACGGAGTCCCATAAGCTTTACAAACATTTGAACATTTTGAACATTCAGATACAGTTGGAAAATGGTTTGATGACCCCTCTGCGAGGCACTTTAGTGCATGCAGATGTAGACGACTGCTGCTCGGATTTGTTTCACTCACGTTTCCTGTTTTTCTTTTTTTGCTGTTAGGCAGAATGTCGATATTAAAAAGCTTAGTTGATAACATTCTTTCCACTTACGTGGTTATTAGCTCAGGGCAGCTCGATGGTCTTCAATCGCTATAGAATTCCCAATACCAATCTATCCTTATATTCTAGTATTCAAATTTCCGTTTCTTCTCTTTTTGTTAATATTTTTTTAATTAGACTCTTAAATATAAAATCAAATGTTTGTAGAGCTTATGGGACTTGACTACGGGATCATCAGTCCCTAAACTTACAAACTACTTAGCTATTACTAGGGACGGCACAAATATCCATGCCCGAGGGGGGATTCTAACCCCCGACCGTAGTGGCCGTGCAAACTGTGACTGCCGCGTCGCATCCGCGGTCGGCTCTTAAATATATCTCATTTTTTGTGTCTTCTGCAGATTTGAGTTCCATGATCACAGTAGGTTAAAAATGCCCTGAGTGCATTGTTCATACTGTTACCATTTGAGCACTTACCTTGGATACGTCTGGAGAAATTCTCCCATTAATATTTTCCAGTCTGCTCGTTGTATTCCTTTACTCGAAGTACTATATCTCGTTAAGTGCCTCTGTAATATCCTTTTAAATGATTCTTGTGAACCTTCCACCTGTAGCGTTTACCACTTTTAAATTTGAAGCAGATTGTTGTACGTGCTGTATAAGAGTTTATCCATTCATGGATGATTTGTTTTAGACCTGAACCAGTCAAAATAACAATATTCACAAATCGGCGTTGTTTGGGGTTACCCGCCACCCCGCTGTGGTGATATATAACGGTCTGCCAACTTCGGTGCAATAGTTAGGGAGAAATAAAGTCCCCCTGTGGCTACTGAATCGTAAATCTCGTTTCGCCTCCAGCAGGTGACTGGTGGCGGCGAGGGACTCCGGTGATGTATCGTTCGGCATGTGAAGACCAGGAGAAAAATAGGCATTCTTCCCTCCAAGACATGATTCACGGCGTCACTGAAATTACCTTTTACTGTGTTGGAAAGACATCCGTTCTGCACACAGTGATAAAAGATTAACGTGTAAACGCTAAGTGCGGAAATCTGTTAGCACGAAGCAGTACTGTGGCCGTGACTAAATACTACGTAACTTCATGCTTCCCTTATATTGCGAGTCCCGAGACAAGCGAGAGTCTGGATCAAGGCGCGGGACTCGCTAGCTAAGGGCTTCCCGTATTTCAAACGTCAACTTGGCTTCGCATTTTGAACGGATGTAATTGACGTATTGCGTTGCAGCGAACGACATTTTTTTGTGATTTTTCATGCTATTGATTGTACGAGAAATAATATGGCATTTTGTTAGCACCCACCTACTTAGGGAGACATGGCCATCCCAATAAAATAAGAGAAATCAGATCGAAAACGGAACGATTTAGGTGTTCTTTCTTCCCGCGCGCTATTAGAGAATGTTCAAAAAGGTTCAAATGTTTGTAAACAAATGTTCAAATGTTTGTATAGTCTATGGGACTTAACTACGGGGTCATCAGTCCCTAAACTTACAAACTACTTATGAACTACTTACGAACTAAGACGGCACAAATATCCATGCCCGAGGGGGGATTCTAACCCGCGACCGTAGTGGCCGTGAAGACCGTGACTGAAGCGCCTCAGTCCCCTCGGCCGCCGCGGCCAGCATTAGAGAATGGAACGGTAGAGAAAAGTTATGAAAGTGCTTAATGAACCCTCTGCCAGGCACTTTAATGTGATTTGCAGAGTATCTATGTAGATGTAGATCCATTAAAAACACGTGGATGAAAAGTTGAAGTGCCACAACATATATTTACATTGATATTCATATCACCTTAAAGAGGAATGTTCCAATATGTCCATTGCGGAGGTGCTATTCCGCTGCATGGAAAGCCTTGGCAGTAGTGGCAATGTTCTATGGAACACAGAAGCTGAATTAAAGCTTGTGACGTGAAGGAAATCGTGCTTAGACTATTCCGAGGCGCCTTAATCGCTAGTGATGGCGGTGGTCTAGCGCTAAGACGTCTGCCTAGTAAGCATGGATGTCCGGGTTCGATTACCGGTCGCATCACAAATTTTAATTCAATGCTTCATTAACGTCTTTGACATATTAGAGACGAAAATCCGTCTCAGGGATTGTATATTTCTATTACATTGATATATACATGAATCGGACACGCATCTGTAATAGCTATTTGAACAGGGTTAATAACAAAATGTTTCGTATTTTGGTATGATGTCTGCATCAAGGACTTGTTTTTATTCTCGGTTACAAATATGGTGGTTTTCTCTGACGTATGCCATGTCTTCGTTCGAAGAGCTTCCATGAGGTTGGAAGGAAATTTAAGATAGTTGGGCTGGCAGCGGCTAGAGTCCATTGCTACATAAAGCATTCTCATATTTCTATGAAACGATGAATTCCCGAATCAATTGAGTTGGACAAGAGCTCGTGTCACCTGTCAGAGCCGTATCGAGACGTGTCAGGGGTCCCACATCACTCCAACTGCATACGCCCCACACCATTACAGAGCGTCCATCTGATTGAACAGTTCCCTAATCATATGCAGGATTCATGATGTTGTCTGGCATGTCCTGCCGCTCGATTGAATTGGAAACTAGACTCGTCAGAGCAGGGAATCAGACCAGGCACCATGTTTCCAGTCATCAACAGTCCACGGTAGGTGTCGACAGGACCAGGAGAGGCGTAAAGCTTTGTGTCGTCCAGGAGTGGGCCTCCGGCTCCGAAAGCCCTATCGATGACGTTTGGTTGAATGGTTCGCACGCTGACACTTGTTGATGGTCCACCATTGAAATCGGCAGCAGTTCGCGGAAGGGTCGCACTTCCGTCACTTTCAATAGTTCCCTTCAGTCGTCGTTGGTCCTGTTCTCACATGATGTTTCTCCGGTGATAGCAATGTCGGAGATTTGATGTTTTACCAGATTCCCGACCTTCACGGCGCACTCGTGAAATGGTCGTATGGGAAAATCCCCGCCCCCATGGCTAACTCGGAGGTGCTGTGTCCCATCTCTCGTGCGTCGACCGCAACACCACGTCCAGACTCACTTTAATCGTTCTAACCTACTACTGTAGCAGCAGTAACCGACCTAACGCCTGCGCCAGGTACCTTTCGTCTCACATAGGCGTTGCCGACCGCAGCGTCGTCCTCTGAGTGTTTACATGTCTCTGCGTTGTAAAATTTAAAATTTTCCCGGCGAACTGAATATTCAAACAGATTTCGGGCTTGCAGCCGGTCGTCGTTGTATCCCATACACAATATTTGAGCTGGACACCTGCCAGCCATCCTCAGGTGAGCCTCAGGGACTCAGGAAGACGTTCTCCGTTCCGCCCGAAATAGCGCTCTAATTGTAATGTGCGTATGCGCCGAAATTGCAGTGTCATATGGAACACACTGCCCTGCTGCGGCGTCCTCACTGGCAGACGTGCAGAACTACATGTCTTTGGCGCTGCCGCTCGCCGCGGCCATCGGCGTCCTCTGGCGTCTTTCGTCTGGAGCAGATCTTCGGAATGACGGGACTCCAAGCATTGTCAAGCTGATAGCCGCTGTGTCGGTTTATCAAATTTTCTGCTTCGCGTATTTCCACCGATTCGTTTATAACGGACTCCCAGAAAGATGTAGCTGTGGTTAGAATTGATGTTTTGCCGTACTCCATCATATGTTTAGTGGAGATGCAATGTTCCGCCACTGCAGATTTGCTGGGTTGCAAAAGGCGGGTGCAACGCTTAGGTTCCGTGCAGCGTTCTTCCACTGTGCGTGTTGCTACAGTAAGAGCGCTATATAGGGCGGAGGAGAACGTCTCCCTCAGTCCCCGAGGCTCACCTGAGGATGGCTGGCAGGTGTCCAGCTGAAATATCGTGTGTCGGATACGACGACGACCGGCTGCAAGCTCAAAATCTGTTTGAATATCTCTGTGTTTCCATACGCATGCCTGTAACAGTTTCTTTGGGTCTCCATTGTATATTCCGGCAGGTGTCGATGGAAAATGCAACATTGTTAAGTTTTTAATGAAATAAATCGCAATTTGTGATCACTTATGGCTTCACTGTACTAGGTTTAGATGTAATACTAATGTGCGGCGGCGGCCGGGCACAAATTTTCATTCGACGCACATGGGTATTACATGTAAACCTAGTACAGTGAAGCCGAAAGTGATCGCAGATTGAGATGTATTTTATTAAAAATGGACGCTATAATGTCGTCAAAAACATATGATTGTATTATAAAGTTTGGTGATCGATGGATGCACGTCTGATTTCGCAGCAGAATGTTAACGCAATTGCCGAGGTTAGTAAGCAGACGACTTGTCGATACCTACTCATAAACAGTTTGCGAAGTTCATTCCGTGTACTGCGATAGTAACTGTGCCTTGTGTGCAAGCGCATGAACAACGTACGGTAGCGCCAGTAGTCGCGAGAGGACGTGTGGTTGGGGCCCAGATAAGTAGTTCCTAGAAATCGCCGGATCTCTCGACACTTGAGTGGGCACGATGCGATGTCGTCAAGTGAGAGATACACGGCGTACCGTGTTCACCATTATCAAAGATGAGGTGTGCTGGTGGTGTCTGAGGACTGTTAAGAGGACGGCTAGCGTCAACTCACAGCGCCCCGTGCCCAACTGTTAAGCAGCCCATTTGCCGCGGCACTGCGTACATTGTACCTGGAATCTCGTTGACTGGAGTCGCTTTCTCTTCAGTGACGTATCCCGTTTAGAATGGAGCCCGATGGCCGGCGCAGAAGTGCGTGGTGGCGGCAGGTCAGTCGTGGGGTACCTGCCTCACTCTGCCGCCGAACAGCCCTTTGGCTGGGAGAGATGGTCGGGGGCCGGCCTCGTTGGCCGAGTGGTCTGCGGCGCGCCAGTCACGTCCTGCACGGCCACAGCGATTGGGGGTTCGGATCCCCCCCCCCCTCGGGCATGGATATTTGTGCCGTACTTAGTTTTAGCTACTTCAGGGATGGGCAAATAGCGGCCACATGTGGCCCGCGGAGGGCTTTTGTGTGGCCCGCCGAAACATTTACAAAAATCAAAGAAGAAACAAATTTTCCTTTCCCGCAAAACGAAAATAATAATAATAATAAAATGCGCGAGCGTCTGCTCTATTTGCTAGTGCGTACTACCGATAGATGAGGTACAAGTGACTTGTCCCAGAAAAATGAGATTAGTGAAACTATATCATGATAAAGCTTGTGTAATTATTGAAGCAGAGGGATAGAAGTGGTCTCTCACTGTGCTTCCGGAAAGCACCAGTTCCGAAACCTTACCCCTTTACTTCTGACTCTATCATTTATATCTAATGATTTTTATTATACCTTTTATGAAATGTAAACCTAACTAATCAATGTATTTTAACGCTTTCGCTGGTACACCCGAAATTGCAACTCTGTGTGTGATATGTAATTAGAAATAAAGAAAACTTGCATTTTCATAAAATTTTTGGGACTACTATATATACGGCATTTGAAGATGTGGCCCCGAGCCAAAACAATTGCCCACCCCTGAGCCAGTTGATAAGTAGTTTGTAAGTTTAGGGACTGATGACCCCGTAGTTAAGTCCCATAAGATGTACAAACATTTGAACATTTTGATGGTCTGGGATTGCATTTTACTCCGTAACATGGTTCCTTTGGTTGTCGTCCGCGGCTCTCTTTCAGCATTGCGGTATGTCGATCGTATTCTGCGCTCCGTTGTCGTTTATGACGAGCTATCCTGGGCTTGCATTTCAGCGAGATAATGCCCGCCCGTACACGGCTTGTATTCCTGTTTGCCAAACCGTACCTTGGCCAGAAAGGTCGCCAATTGAGAATGTTTGTAGCATTATGACGATCTAACATGCCAGTTGGACAGAATTTGGCACGATTTCCTTCATGAGAACATCTAACAACGGAATCATTCAGTCCCAAGCCTAATAACTCCTTGCGTTATTGACGTCCTAAATTTTTCGAGTTCTTTCTCTCAAATAAATCTTCCAATTTTTCTGAAATCATATTGATTCGTTTTTAAGTACATACACAGTGACCGTTAGCCGAGCGCTAATGGCCGCGTGGTCTAAGCCGCCATGCCGTGGATTGCGCGGCCGCTCCCGCTGGAGGTTCGGGTACTTAACGCAAGTTAGTGTTGGTGAAAGTAGTTTGTAAGTCTAGGGAGCGGTGACTCTATCAGTTTGCCTCCTTAAGTGTACGAACATTTTAACTGTTGAATTTGCATGAGTGGTAAAAAGATTAGCCGGTCCGAATAACGTAGTCCAAGAATTGGAATCATTGCGCATATTAGAGTTCAGAAGTGTGTGTCGTCATCCCTGGCGGTCTCTGGAGCTGCAGCGTGCTGTCCAAATCGTCGAATGGAAGCAGTGTAATTGTTGGGACAGTGTGTGTGTCCATAGCAATACAATTCAAGGTATTATTATTATTATTTTTTTAGAGCACGTAGCAACGTTTGAAATACAAGAACTCCGTGTTCATGGAACTACTATAATGGCAAGCGTTCCACAGCTGCTTCAGTGACAGCATGAATAGCCTGGAATTTAACGACCGTAAAGGACGGCTGATGGAATCTAAATGAAGTCAGTTATCTCTTAAATACCTGTGCAGGTAATATTTTAAACATGAAATCGATACAGATTGTGCAGTTGTAGGCTTTTCTAGATTCCAGCCGCGGCGCGTTGAGGCGCTATGCTACGATGCGCGAAGTCGTTCCCTGTCGGGTGGTTCGAATCTCCCCTCGAGAATGGATGTGTGTGCTGTCTTTAGTATAAGGTAGTTCACAATTAGTTTGCAGGTTTAGGGACTGATGACCCCGCAGTTAAGTGCCATAAGCTTTACAAACATCTGATCTAGATTCCACATTCCTTGAAAAGATTCCATTTGGAGGCGCGCAGGATTAGCGGAACGGTTCTAGGCGCCTTATCCGGGTCGACGAGGCCACTTCCGCCGGAGGTTCGAGTCCTTCCTCGGGCATGGGTATATGTGTGTATTGAGAGCCTGGTGACTGATGGCCACAGTAGTTTTGTCCCGTAGATTTACAAACATTTGAACATTTGGTTCAATTTCGGCCGGGCGATATTTTTGCCTCTAATTGTACATCACATCTACTCATTTCCGTTCTTTTCTTTTGTATTTTTTCTTCTACTTTTTAGAGTGTATGACGGAGATTGCTTTCGCTCGCAGACTCTTTATAATCGCATCTGTTCTCCACTTAGAATGGACAAAATGAAACGAGCCTTTTTTTTCATGTGCACTCGACAATACACTTCGCGGCTTCTGAGAGAGGTTGATGAAGTTCTTCGGACTTTGGTAATCTGTTTGGCACCGTTGAGCGCTCGCCAGTACTGCCGTACATTGTGTGGCTTGCCATGAGCACACCTCACCACAACACACTGCGATACAGTGCTGGAAGTGCGTCCACCCTCGTCCGGTTCTCGCAATACGCACCTCCTTCAGCAACCTGTAGCACGATTTTTATTACGTTCTTTCTCTCTCGCTCTCTCTCTCTTCATGTCTACTTCATATTTTCGGAGCTCACGAACATCTCCACCTATACTCGTTATTCTTTCTGGCAATATTCACGTCATCGCTGCCTTTTAAATTATATATTACTGAAGTTTCTCATCTATACACAGCTCAGAAACACTTAATTTGGTATCGTTTCGCGTTCTGTCTCAATATCTCTTCCGTATCGCACGTGTTTCGTTTCAGGAAGCGAGGTTGCGCAGTAATAGCACAGTCTAACATATACAGTCGCGGCAGTCGCACACATTTCTGTCAGACGCTGCGACAGCAGCGCTCCAAGCGGCCGGCAAGCTACATTCCTGAATACGATATTGGATGACTGCGAATAGTATCGTTTATATTGATTTCTACTAGTCTTGTGTAGTTCGCGAACGAACTAGTTCGGAAGAGCGCTCCCACAGGCGAACTACGCGAACTAGTTCGCAGATCCCTCGCCTCTTAGTTCGTCCGCTCCTTTTCCGAAGACTGACGGGGAACAGCGAGAGGACGCTGATTCCCTTCTGCCAGTTGCCTTCATTTCGAGCTGAGATGCAGCTCAGCTGTAGTTTTAGTAGCGGTAGCAAAAGCCAAAACGAGCGGACGAACTAAAAAAAGCGACCTACTTCGCGGCCGAGCTGCGAACTAAAATATGCGCCATAGGTCGCGAACTAAAATATGCGTGATAGGTCGCGAACAGAATTAAAAATCACGTGTTTGCCTTCTGCTGAAGAGAGCCATTTCGAGGTTACCGTCTGCCTGCTAGATTACGTAGTTCAGTACTAAAAAATTCCAGCTTTGAAGTATTCTCCACTCTGCAATATCTCATCATCATTATCATTAGAGACTGACTATGCCTTTCAGCGTTCAGTCTGGAGCATAGTACCTCTAATAAAATTCCTCCATAATCCCCTATTCAATGCTAACATTGATGCCTCGTCTGATGTTATGCCTTTTACTTCAAAATCATTCTGCACCGAATCTAAGTACTTTCTTCTTGGTCTACCTCGACTCCTCTTACCCTCCGCTGCCGAACTCATGAGTCTCTTAGGTAACCTTGATTCTCCCATGCGTGTAACATGACCGCACCATCTCACTCTCTTCGCTCTAACTGCTTCATCTATGGTGTTCATTCCCAGCTTTTCTTTGATTTCCTCATTACGGACACCCTCCTGCCATTGTTCCCATCTCTCTGCAATATCTGCCTAATAAATTCCATAATGCCAAGATCAAGATATAGAGATAACTGTAAACTTAAACGCGAGAAATTATCCGCAAACTGTTTCTTTTGGTTTGCCTGATATCGTTAGCGGCTCAAGCAGCAAGCACCTGAAGCAGCTAGGTGGGGGGACTCCTCCCTCCACCTGCATGCGTAGACCACGCCTCTAAGCCGTCACTGGGAGCGGACGAACTAAAAGAACGAACTAAAGTGACCGCTCCCGATCGCGAACTATTATGAGCAAGTCTGATTTCTATGCAGTTTTTGCATTAAGCAACGTATGTAGGGTGTCAGAAATAGGTAATAATTTTTAAATAGCTCCAAATATCTGTTTCTTAGCTTTCCTAAGATCCGTGATAAGATACGAAACGGTACATACATTATAGGATATTACATTTACGATTATCTTGTAATAATTTCATTTTCAATTAAAAATTAAAAAAAAAGGGCTAGGAAACACAAAGACGTGCCCTTTAGCAAAGAGACGTCGCTTTACTACGCAGGAACGATAAGATTTATTCATTACAATTCCAGTAAAACTGATGAGACTGGAACGTAAGAAACGTA
This sequence comes from Locusta migratoria, assembly GCA_026315105.1. Classification (NCBI taxonomy): domain Eukaryota; kingdom Metazoa; phylum Arthropoda; class Insecta; order Orthoptera; family Acrididae; genus Locusta; species Locusta migratoria. Next base: position 244,360,274 of record CM048744.1, on the reverse strand, counting down.
TATAGAATGCAATAACTACAGTACTTAACGTACCAAATCAGCCAGCACAATAATTTTAGCTGAAGCCACGGGAGGAGGGGGGGGGGAAGCTAATTGGGCTGAAGCCCTCCTCCCACAGCGCCCCCAAAAATTTCATTTCATTTTTTTATTATTTTTTTTTAAACTAGGTCGGCACCGAAAATTTGAAATAGTACATATGTAATAAACAACAACGTAACTATAATTTGCCAAGTACAATTTAACGTGGCAGTGGGTCGCCACTGGGAACGTGTGCTGGTGCTGCTGTTACTCTGCTACTGTGAGCGGTTTCAATGTTGCCGCAATCAGCTGTGATACTGGTGCCACTGAGTGGAATCTTATGAAGGCCGCCAAAAACTACGAACAACAATAGTGTTATTTTAGTTCATTTTTTACACTTAGTTTCATGTTAATTAAACAGTTATAACATCGGCGAATTTCTTATATTGCCGCGGCGGAGCGCATTGAGGCGCTATGCTGCGATGCGCAGGGCCGTTTCCCGTCGGGTGTTCCAATCCCCCCCTCGGGCATGGATGTTCCTGCTGTCTTCAATATAAGGTAGTTCATAAGTAGTTTGTAAGTTTAGGGACTGATGACCTCGCACTTAAGTCCCATAAGCTGTAGAAACATTTGAACATTTACTTCTTATATTTCTGATAGCGATTGATAAGAACCATTTACCATTAATAAATTTAGCAGACTTTATTTTTTAAATGAATCTCCCCCCCCCCCCCCCCCCCAAGAACCAAATCCTGGCTGCGCCACTGAAAGCCATCAAACTGTTTTCCAACAATGAACAACCAGGCAGATTAAAATTATGTGCCGGAACCGGGACTCGAACCTGGGACCTTTAGAAAGTAGGAGGCGAGGTACTGGCGGAAGTAAAGTTGTGAGGCGGCATCGTGAGTCGTGTCGGGATAGCTCAGTCGGTAGAGCGCTTGCCCGCGAAAGGCAAAGGTCCCAGGTTAAAGACCCAGTTCCGGCACATAATTTTAATCTGCCAGGAAGTTTCATATCAGCGCACACTCCGCTGCAGAGTGAAAGTTTCACTCTGGAATAAACAACCAAATTCCACAATTGTTGCTACAGTTGAACCACAAACGGAAATCATCAAAACATTGGCTTTTTAAGCTAAAGTAATTACATTCAAAAGAATATGCACATAGAAGAAAGACGAGTGAAGTGTAAAATATGCTAATCATTAGACTCCGCTCCGAACTGATACGCGTCAGAAAACTGCCTGTCATAGTAAGAACGGCGTAATAAGCTGCAAATATACAAATATTCGTATTTTTTCTTGGAGAAGTTGTTCTCTATAGATCACTTAAATCCGGCTGTTTTTACATTAATTTTCGGATTATGTATGTCTCTGGATATCTTAATAATGCTTCTAATGCAAAAAAATTATACTAACGATTTAGTTAATTACGTACAAAATAATTATTAACAAATATCACTACTTCGGCTCCTTGCCCACCGCTAGGAGCGCTAGTGTCGTTGCAACTGTCAGTTGGTATCAACTTTTACAGCCGTGAGTGTCGGGACGTGCTAGACTGTTATAGTACTCACTTGTTCTATTCGTCCACGAGTTTCAGAAAAGGTGTTGCAGTATTTTCCTTAACTGTAAGAGGGAATTCTATTTATTGAAGTTCCATACTGACGCACAGAGAACATAATTGGAACTAGTGAAATGTATGAAGTTTTATTACTGGATTAAAGATTTAAAAGTAGATGGGCACACCTTATATTTGTGAAAAATGATTCGGCAATTCGCGCGTAGAAAAAGATTGTATATAATTTTTCAGCTAAATCTAAACAGAGATGGGATGGATTTGTATGGAAATTAATACTTGCAGAAATTTGTTTGGCGTATTTCCTTTAACGCTTAAAGTACTCCAGTAATGTGTTGATTGTTTTACGTGGGCTTGAGATTGCTTTATGGAGGGCGCATACACTCCCTGCTTGTTTATTAACCTGGTCCTCGCGATCTCATCTGGACTGAACTATTTAGCACATTCAACCACGTGCATTCGGGCTTTGGGATATCCCAACAGGTGTTACAGAAACTGCATGTCATGTCCTACCAAATGATCAACAGAAAGACAGGGAGGAAGATACAGATTTAATGTACCGACGACGACGAGGTCAGTCGATACGTATTGCTAAAGGAAGTCAGAGGTTTACTGTTCGTGTCATGTAATCTGAATAGCCAGACTCTTCACTGTTATTTTCCAGAATGTTCTTCAAACCAATGACGAACAATAATGGCCCACACACAACATAGTAATATACAGGAGTGTACGAGTCGTGAAATGCACTACTGTAAGTCGTCTCTAAAGGCTCCGTGAGAAAAATATAGCCGCGGCGGATTAGCCGCGCGTGCTGGAGCGCCGTGTTGCGGTGCGCGCGGCAGTCCGCCGTCGGGGGTTCGAATCCCCCCTCGGGCAAGGATGTTTGTTTCGTCTTTAGTATAAGGTAGTTGAGAAGTAGTTTGTAAGTTTAGGGACTGATGACCCCGTAGTTAAGTCCCATAAGCTCTACAAACATTTGAACATTTGAGAAAAATATACGACAGAACCAGTGACGAGAATCCTTCTTGTTGCATCGTTCCGACTGAGGTACGCTCGTATATTCGACGCAGTAGTCGCTGGTCAGGCAGACAGAATAATTAAAGCCACATCGACCATCTCGCGACGGACGGAGACCGAGCAGTATTACAGCTAGCTGTATGCAGAAGGCCCAGTATTGACGGGCATGGCTACTGGACTACAGACAATTAGAACAAAACGCATTCTTCATTAAGTCACTGTTATTGTCACCGACGGCAGCATGTTTTTATTTTAACCGAGCTTTCGCCGCCCGGTGGCTGGGAGTTCTAGGTTTGTGTTGTCTGTGTCTTGGTGCAAGAGCACGTCTGTCTGACGTTCCCTACACGCTTATAGTGAGAGAATTTTGTGTGTGGTTCGTCATACCGGTAGCCTATGTACTGGTTTAAGTGTTCATGGAATCTATCTTTGGCGTTCCTTTCTACTTGTTCGTTATTTTATTAATTTAGTTTTGGGTTTTTGTAACTTTTGTATGTTGTTAGATCTTTTTCTTTTTTGTATTTCTATGATTTTATCAGTTTCTTGATTATAATAGACTTACTTATATTGTTATTAGTTTTTGTACGTTTTGTATTCTTTTATTGTTTTAATATTTACTACATGGCGAGTACATTAGGTGCCTTGTGCATGAACCCTGTTGGGTCAAATAGTCCTGACTGATGAGCTGGTGTGACCTCTCGTGCCTGCCGCAGGAAGCTTTAGTCAACTGTTTGATCTGCCTTTGCTGCTGCGTAATGCAGGGTTACCGTGGCGTATCTGGTGTTAACGTAGAGGAATCTTTTTCGGAGATGTGTTTCGAGTTATTTGGAGTCGTTTGATGTGGAGGGTGCGGCAAAAGCCCATAGCGAGGCCGCGAATTCCATTATCGGTCTTAACCCTCTGTGCCCCAAGGAACCAAATTGAGTTGGGAAACAATTTTATTTTGTGTAATTACGTTACAAATGATGTATAGGAGTAATATATAAAATGAGAAAAGTACTCGAGTGTCCACGAATTTTTTTAGAACGTGTGATTACGTAGTGAAACCACTGGTCGGCTACATAATGTTCTGCAAGACATGGATCTAACTAAAATATTAGTCTACTCTACAATGCATAACCTTTCTTAACCAGAACTATGCAAACTCAGAAGATAATACAGCGGAAAATACTATATGTACCCTCACGATCCTCAGCAACACCCCGGCATACACTGCGCAGCTGAATGTTTTTGTCGCTTTCCCGCGAAAACGTATTGCTCGAGACAGCAGCGAGTTGAATATCTTGACGACAGAGGGTAGCATACTGTAGTGCCGTGACGGTTTTACAAAACAGCCACTTAGTCTCCTTTGAAGCGTTAAATTAATGGTGGTCTCGGTGTGAAACCAATTGTACGCAAAGGGTTAAGAGGCCGCAGTAAATGCAGACTCCCAGTTTTTCCGAACGCCCACTATTCGTGTTCAATACCGGGTACAGTGCCATTACCCTCAAAAGTTCAAATGTTTGTTAAGCTTATGGGACTTAACTACGGGGTCATCAGTCCCTAAACTTACAAACTACTTATGAACTACTTACGAACTAGGACGGCACAAATATCCATGCCCGAGGGGGGATTCGAACCCCCGACCGTAGTGGCCGTGCTGACCGTGACTGGCGCGCCTCAGTCACCTCGGCCACCGCGGCCGGCGCCATTACCCTCGCTAATGCTTTTCGTTTTTCTCACGTTTTCTATGCGTCGCTTCCAAGTAAGTCTCCTCTCCGCGGTAACCTCAAGTTGTTCAGTCAAATCTAAAGGACTTAAATTGAGGTAAATACCTGGACATTAAAATTACGGACAACGCAAATTGGAAAGAACGCACAGAAAATAACTTGGGGAAAAGGCGAATCAAAGGCTGCGTATCATTGGCAGAACACTTAGAAGCTAATACAGTCCCACTATAGAAACTGTCTACACTACACTTTGCGTCTTGTTTTGGAGTACTGCTGCCCATTGTGGGGTCCCCGCTAACAAGGGGAGGCCGCCAATTGTGAAATTCAGATTCGATTCATACTGCGCATAATGAATGCTCATGGCCAGAGGTGTAATTTGGCAAAGCACCAATATGCACTTCTCAGCCGTTGTCGAGAAAATAGACAATTTAAAAGAGCCGTTGCGGTGAAGCACTCTCTACGATTACTCTAATATTGCACAGACGCGTGGCGTAGCGGTAAGCGCTCGGGTTCGTAATCCGAAGGTCGCTGGATCGAATCTCGCGGCATACAACTTTTTTTTTTACTATTTGTTTTTTGTAATTCAAATGTACACACACACACACACACACACACACACACACACACACACACTCACACACTAACATTTGATGTCGAAGTCGCCAGTTTTTCCACGACAAACGACTTTCAAACAACTTATTATATGCAACTGGCGACTTCGAACATCATTATGTTTTCCGCAAACAAAGTTGTATTTCACAAATGTTATTAATTGCCTTCATAATGTTCACCTCGTATAGTTAACGGAAGAAGTATAAACGATAAACGAATACGTATACTGTACGTCAAACCCGACGAACGATAGAACAATTTTTCATAATGTCAGTCAGGTCTGTTTCCTAACAGTTTGAAAAACAATTGTTCTTGTAAAAACGCAACGTTTAACAGATGTGATCGATGTCGTGCTGTTTTCTGTTTTCCATATTTCTATGATAACTGTCACTCTGGTTCGTGCAAGATATACATACAGGGTGTTTCGCTAAGTGTGTTTGCCTCTGTAACTTATAAAATATTAGGTGACGGGAAATTTTAATGCGGTAGGTCAACACAAGAAATGTTACACTTCCTGCGGAGCTATGAACATAGTTTATTGTATCATTTTCCAAAGAGTTACAGCACAAAGATATAACTTTTTAAATGGAACAATAGGTTTTTCTGTCGTGCATTGGATTCGTTGTAACCAGCTGCGTCCAAATAAATTTAAACTACATTCCTATCACTGTTTGGAAGCTACAACCCTTCAAAGTACCTGACTGGCTGGTGGTCATGAGACAGTGGGCCGTGCCCCAGGGGATAGCCACTCGGCCAGTCAGCTACGCTATCGCAGCCTCCGCCCCCGAAACTTTGAAGGATTGTAGCTCCCAAACTAACGGTGATAGGAATGTAGTTTAAACTGATTTGGACGCAGCTGGTTTAAACGAATCCAATACACGATATAAAAAACTATTGTTCCATTAAAAAAATTATATCTTTGTGGTGTAACTCTTTGGAAAGTGATACAATAAACTATGTTCATAGCTCCGCAGGAAGTGTAACATTTCTTGTGTTGACCTACCGCATTAAAATTTCCCGTCACCTATTATTTTATAAGTTACAGAGGCAAACACGCTTAGTGAAACACCCTATATATTACAAAAAAAAAAAAAAAAAAAAAAACAATAAAAAAATTACATGCCGCGAGATTCGATCCAGCGACCTTCGGATTACGAACCCGAGCGGTTACCGCTACGCTACGCCTCTGTACAATATTACTAATCGTAGAGAGTATTTCACCGCAACGGCTGAGAACTGCATCTTGGTGATTTGCCAAATTACACCTCTGGCCATGAGCTTTCATTATGCGCAGTATGAATCGAATCTGAATTTCACAATTGGCGGTCTCCCCTTGTAACTGAGATTGACGGACGATTTAGAGAAAGGCAGCTCGTATTGTATTATCGCGAAATAGTGGAGATAGTATCAGATAAGTGGTGCGCGAGTTGGAATGGAAATCGTTAAAAGAAAGGCGTTGTTCGTTCCGGCGAGATTTATTTGCAAAATTTCTTTCACCAATTTCCTTTTCCGGATAAACTGTCGTGGTAGCTGACATAGCTGGGCGACCTGTGTCGTGACAGAACCTACAGGCTGAACGCCAGGAGAAAGAAGTGGCTGAACAAAGTCCAGAGTGCAGGTTTCACTCGCAGCAGCGTGTCCTTGGCGTACAGCAATCAGTGAGAATAAATATTCCTTCAGTAAGAAACCGTCTTCATTGCAAATTGTTTTCTTAATTAATGACGCGTTTCGCCCTTTAGCAGGGCATATTCAGATTATAATGCGCTCTCCGTGGTGTGACACCTTAAGTTGTTATGCGGTATTTCTATTTTTCTGAAATTTTTGGATTTCCTTGTAGCCCTTAATAGAAGCGGTGGTCTCTGGTGATACGAGATAAGCCCATGTTTACATTTGCGCTCACGGGAGGTGGGCGGGCGTGGTGTGCTGCTCCGCCGACGGCAGCACAGCAAGGAAATCCAAAAATTTCAGAAAAATAGTTACACCGCAAAACAACTTACGATGTTTACCACTGAGAGCTCATTATAATCTGAAGATGCCGTGCTAAAGGGCGAAACGCGTCATTAATTAAGAAAACAATTTGCAATCAAGACGGTTTTTTACTTAAGGAATGTTTGTATAGGCCTATGTTGTTGTATAAATTGGGTTTCGTTTATTCAATGTCATAGATCTACTGTAGATAGATCATTTTTCGTAAATCTCTCTTAAATTATCATTTTTTTAATTATTTGGGTATAAACTGAAACATTAGCTCATGCACAGTTGTGCGTGTTGGGTGTAATGTCAGATTTTTATGATAAAGACTTGTTGACAAGTTGTTGATATCCTTATTTGTTTTCACGTGTGAAGCTATCATATCTGATAGGCAGTTGATTTTATATGGTCCTGTGATATGTAATTTATTTCAAAATATCACCTAATCTGGTAATTATCATGAACCGAAATATAAAAATTACTGTTGCAATTTGAGCACCTCTGAGTGATTCTGCAATCGCTGCTTTACTCAACATCGTCAGATAGGTGATTTAAGCAGCGATGACGATACCCTCGATTCCACTTGGCCCCCAACTGCAAAGAAGAATGCTGAAACCTTGTGGGGATGTTCGTTGGGTCGTTCTCTTCATGTGAAGATTTTGGAGAAACATCTGCTTCAAAATGCAACGAAGAAGATGCACATGGCAAGTGTGAATTCATGGTTTCAGTACAGGCATGACAGTAAAGGTAATAACGTGTGACGAAAAAGCATACATCATCTTCTTGAATTCCGGATGGCTGTGGGGAATAACTGGTCTCACCACAAAATGAAATGCCATTCATTGACGAAGAGCATGTTCAAGATAAAGAAAACGTACATACAGCTCGAAAGAAACGGATCACGCTGCTGAGACAAGCGACTGGAGAAATTTGATACTTGGCCTGTTGCTGAAGACTTAAAATCTGCAAGATGTCGCAGAAACGGTTGCAACTGGCGTAAAAGAACAAGAGGTGGAAAATGTGGTGTGTAGTTGTTTGTCAAAAGATGGAAACAGTTCATGTGAAGAAATGAGTATGAAGGTACGTTATTATAAGATTGTGCAGAAAATAAAAATTGTAGTGAAGTCACAAACCATACAAAATTACTGGAAATTTTTGAAAATAATTTTCTTTTCTTTTTTGTAATGAATTACTGAATGTATTTTGTTTTTTAAATATCCCTCTGTCTAAATTAATGTCACATCACCTACAACTTTGGGTCTAAAAGGGTTATGTTAGCACCCACCTTCATAGGGAGACATGATCTTCATAATGAAATGAGAGAAATCAAATGGAAAATGTTAGTAGCAGAGTTGCAGATTATTTATGTGGATGTGGATGTGGATTTGGTCTCCACAGTAGAGATGGGTAGGTCCGAGATTTTAAAGGAGTCGGGTCCGGATCTGCATCGAGCTCTGCGGACCTGCATCCAGGTTCCGTGTCCGCCGGACCCGTATGTGTCCGGCCCTGCAGCCGGCCGGCCGGACGGACCGTGTCTGTCGGGTGGATCCGCGTCCACTGGACCTGCACTGGTACAGTTGCTCAGCCGGCGTATCTGTCGAGCGAATCGTGTCTAACCGAGGAGGATTTCAGTTGTGTTACACTGGAATATGTACAAATTTATTAATATATAGTAATGATGTAAAAGACAGACCAAGTTAACTGTGATAAAAATGTTTTATTGCCAGAAAATCACGAACACTGTCGCATTATAAAATCACAGTCATCATTTGCTATACATGACACCCAGATCACATTAGTATTTTTCTAATTATTTGTATAAAATTAAAATCTTTGTGGACTAAGCTCTTACTGTAAACCACTGCAAGATTGTGTTTTCATCAATGAAGTGAGCTGTCTTAATAGAAATTATTCTGATTATTTTATGACGCCTGACATCTGTTCCTCCCGTCAATAAATTTCGAGTTTCCTCTTTTAATTCGTTGTGGATGGCAGGCAACAAACTGCAAGATACTATTTTCTAGTTGGTATATTATATGATGGACAAATTAAATTCATTAGTTTCCGGAACTCTGGATCTTCTATAATCTCAAATTGATGGTATTCTTTTACAATCATTTTTAGTCACTGATTACCAATTTGCTTGGAACGATAAATTGTAAAGAAATTTGATCTGATAAAGAACTTGAATGCTGAAGTGGACGGTAATATTTGTTCTGAACTGGATGGCACAGATTCAGGTAAAGAATTGTGATTAATTTTATTAGAATTGCTACTGCTATTTGTGAATTCTTCATTGCTAGGTAAATTTATTTCAAGTGTTTCACGTGTTTAAGTGTTTTTCCTCTTCACATGTGTGACGAGATTTCCTGTTCGAGTTCTTGGATTGTACAAAAGATCCAGACAGCAATATCGGCATTTACCTTTATTATCTCGGAATGTAAATTGATTCCAAACTTCACTGTTCTTCGGTGGTGGGATAATGAAATCTACGAAAACAAGAAAAAACTGTGCTATGACACCTGGCCAGCACGGGCACTCATACATGTGTGTATCACTAAAAAGATTAATTCGTTTGGTAAATAAATCACTGGACCAAGATTAGTGTCCATAACATCGTATGCCATGGTCAAAATCGACTTGCAATGTTTGCTTGATAGACGTGAGTGCATTGTCCATTCCTTGTTGGTACGCTTTAAAACCATACCATGAAATACACAATAACCGTGAACTCAAATGTTACTACCAACTTTTTTGGGGGGCACAATCAATAGTTAGAGTTATTGGGAATAACCTTACAATAATAATCTTCCGTTGAACAATAGTGCAGCACAAATTCAGGAAATCGAACAAAATCACTATATTTGTTGAACTGTTTCAGCCACACATCTGTTAGTAATGCGACTCCTGTTAGACGACGCAGCCCAAGGCCAGTACAGTCTCGGACAGCGAACTGCCAGGCCAGCGTCACACACAGCTGGCGGAATTCGTCGAGCAGGTAGCCGCCCAGCCACCCCGGCAGGTCGCCTCGGCCTGACCACCCTGCTGTGTTTATGGCGGGCTCCAGCTTTACAACTGTCTCCCTTCCACTCCACCACTGCGTGTCCAACTCCGGCCGCGCCTGACCTGTTTGCTGGCCTGGACCTGGACCCACAACCGATGCGTGTCCGAGGATGCGTGTCCGACCTGCACTCGGATTTACATCCATCACTAGCGCAGCTGATGCGGGTCCAAGGAACCGTTTCCAAACGGACCTACCCATCTCTACTCCACAGTGCGTTTTTCCCTTTGTAACCGGTGAAATGTTAATAACGAAGATAAAGCAAGAAGGGTTGCTGCCTATCGCCTTTCCTCTCAGACAGGAAGTTACACTCACCTGCTGATCTGCTGTCCTTGGACAGTAAAGGCGTCGGGCTACTTCTTTTGGCAGGTGTTTCGTCGCCATAATTAAGATTCATTAATTGAAAAGAGGACAGTAGTAAATGTACAGAACAAATAGACAGAAGTGTGGTAAAATCTTTATTCATAAAGATACGAAGATTTTGACGTAGCCCTGTTGCATGTTTAATTTTATTTGACAAATCAGACTATTTTGCCACCAAACCACCTTGCTGTAGGACAAGGAATTACTAACAATAGTCAAGAAATAAACATATTTTATACAGATACATTTGCAGTTCCCAGAGAGAGCGGAAAGTGGTTGAATCAGAGAGAATGTTGCTAACCATGAAGTAATATTAAAATTCGAGCAGGGGCCAAACGGCTAAGTTTACCTCACTGTAAACTGAATGGTAAATGTACCGGATGCATCCACTCGCCCATCATTGTCCTTAAAGCCACACTTTGCTAATACGACGGTAACTTCCGCCCTAGACGACCGCGATGTGGATACTTCGAAGCTGTGCAACCGAATGGCGGTGCGTGGCTGTTCGCCGGGCACGGCACCACAGTGTGCTTCCGCTGTTCTAAAGTAGTCCCTGTAGACAACTTTACAGGTAGGGGAGAGGAACCGTTGGGGAAGCTTAGCCCTTGCGGGCGGCACTGTGTCTCGGACACTCAGGTTGGGACACCTGTTTTGAGTGCGGGACAAAGCTGGTATGCCTCCGACACGGCGTCGCTTCCGATCGGTTTTAAATTTAACGGCTATTCGAAATTCTCCATTTTGAGCAATTTCTAGATTAACCAAACGGGTAATGTAGAAATTACTCTGTCCCTTCCATTCGATTGTCCTCTAAGTAAGGAAGCATTCTCTGATGCTCCTTGGTTGGCGAAAACTAATAAATCTGTGGTGTCGCACAAGTACAAAGTGCGCGCCACCTACTTTCGCCGCGCGCCGCCATGCACGCACGGCGCGGCGTTCTTACGACGAGCGCCCTCTGCGACAACGCCGCTCGTGGCCACCACTGAAGGACATCGGTCACTTCGGACTGAGATAGCAACCAGTTAGGACCTTCGTAATCAGATAGGCACCAGTGAAGACTTTGCTATTGTACAGGTACTAGGCAGGCCTCTAACAACTATGTATCAACATTCTGCAGTACTATGTAAAAGTTAAGTATTGTTACATTCTGTGCAATATATATCTCGTTCTAATTTACTCTAGTGTTTATAGTTTCTGGCTGTTCCCCTCCGTACCTGCACCAGCGTGCTATCTGTATTCCTGTGTCGGTCTCATTCCACTCGGCCACCGACACCTACGACGAGGCTGGGACACAAAAGCGGCGACGAAGTTGGGACACAAAAAAATCATCCTAAATTGATTTAATTTTGTTACTTTTTAATTACGGTCCCGTCCGGTCTGTTATTGCTATCGGGGAGTTCGTAATTTTACTGGCAACTCGAATCCGTAGTCGTAGTAAAATATTTAATTTTATTTTTCTCTGTTTTCTTTCTTATGGCACAGCCGTTGTGGCCGTGCATTGTGTGCCCTCAAAAAGTCTGTGCGTTACACCTCGATCCTTTTGGTGAACACAATCGCCTGAGTTTTTCGGCGTTTGTCGTAATTCCTCCACTTCTTGCCAAGGCCTCTGGTCAGCCTGGTGCTGTTTTTGAGCCGGGAATTCTGGCGACCGAGGTGCAGGTGGCGTAGTTCGGAGAAGCGCCGCTGTGATCGCAGGGTCGCGGAGTGCCACGGGCTGGCGTCCCCCAAGTGTCTCCCAGCGTCCAACGCAGTGCAGTGGGTTGGGGTGGTAGGGGGTGCCGGCGTTTATGGACGCTGTAAAGGCGTGGAGCGCGCGCCCGCCGCTTCCCGGAGCCGTTAATCTGGCCAGGCCGGAATTGCGGTCATTTTTTGCCGCGCCGCGCCGTGCCGGACCTCGGCCCCCCACCCCCTCCCTTCCTCTTCTCTTCCCTTCCCACGCGGCGCGCCGCTGCGCTCGTAAATTAATTAGCGCGTCGCGTCGCTGTTAGCGGCGGCGCCGCGAGGGGCGCTGGCGTCGCGCGCCCCCCCACAGCCACATCGACCGCGCGGCCCTCCCTAGAGCCCCAGACGCAGCGGCAGTTGGGCGCAGGCCGTCGGCCCGGCAGCAGCCACGCGAGCCAGCCGGGGGAGCGGCGGCTGCTGTGGCGGGGCCGCTCCACTCTGTCTGATGGCCGTTCGCTGTGGCACACGCTAAGGGCATCCACATAGGGAAATACTACTAGAAATATAACATTCGAGTCAGTCCTCAAAATTACTGACAGGACTACGTCAGGTTTGCTGTTTTGTGTCGTCGTCACTGTGTGAAAAGACAATTTCATCCTTACGATAAAAACAGCGACATGCAACTCTTAATATTGTCGTAATTTTACGGTTAAATACCGCTCTTAATGAGACGGTCCATAGTTATATCGACAAACAACTGTTGACGATGATTGTGCCGAAAGTACGTGGGTGCCTTGCAGAAAGATACAATGTACAAAAGGACTATCTAATGTATAAAGCAGAGTGCCCGTATGTTTGTACGTGTTGCATACAAATCTACAGTCTTGTTACAATCTTTCTGACATTTTGTACACGGTCGCCGTAACTGTAAGAATCACATACGATATATGACGTCATAAACAACGAGATGCGCGAAAAACTGCTACATTTTGCGACAATCCTGCTCATTTTCGCCTAAACCATTGGACCGATTTCAACCAAATTTGGTACACACATTCCTCACCGTGAGGTAACAGTTACTGCATGGTTAAGAATCACATACGGCACATTGTTCAGAAGATATTACGTCATATGCAATAGGAATCTCAAAAAACTGGCACATAATGCGGTGAGACGTTATAAATACGCTATATGAGAGTGACAGTTTTTAGCGACTTGCAACAAACTTTGAACATAATTTCAAACCTTTATTAAACTTTTTCTCGCTGACAACCACATCAAAAAACTGAAAGGAATAAAGTTTCTCGCTTACTACATTTCCGCTGTTCATGGACTAAAACTACAGTGTTCGGTATGACGTTACAATTTATAATTTGTACACTACAAATTGTAGCCTCAGGAAATTTTTCAGACAGTATACACACATATAGTTGAGCGTACCTTCTAAATTGTATCACAGTACGACACGTAGTCGATTCTATATGAACACATAAACGACTTACTGTTACCTAAATAACCTCATAAAATGTCAAAGTAATTTAGTTCTTATAATGTTATATTAGCAAGTTGTTTACGTTTCTATAAGTTTGTTTCAGTTACATTCGCGATAAAATAGTCATATTTTAGTTTGTATAATCCACAATCGCAAGCATCACATGGTACACAATGAAATGAAATGATCGTATGGCAACTGTGGGATTGTTCGGCCGCCTAGCGCAAGTCTCATTAATAGACTCAACTTGGGTGACTTGCATGTCGATGATGATGATGATGATTGCCGCGCGCGAGTAGCCGAGTGGTCTGGAGCGCCACGTTACGGATATCGCGGCCTGCCGCGTCGGAGGTTCGAATCCTGCCTCGGGCATGGATGTTTGTGTTGTCTTTAGTATAAGTTAGTTCATTAGTAGTTTGTAAGTTTAGGGACTGATAATGCCGCAGTTAAGTGCTTTAAGCTTTACAAACATTTCAACATTTTGATGATGATGGCACCACAGAACACCCAGTTCCCTTTCCGGGAATCGAACCCGAGCTCTCTGCTGGTACTCACCGACACTGCCGTTTGAGCTACGCGATAAGAAGTCACTAGGAAAGATGAAATCGACAATAGCGCTATTTATCTATGGGCCAATAAGTGGTATTATTAACAGTAGCTAATTCCTGTTTTCGATTTGTAGTAACTTATTTTCACACTGCCGTAGTTACACCAAGTCAATTAAGAGAAGGAAAAAACAAACACTGACATTGTTGATGAGAAACGCTACCTACCAGCCACAAACTCCCTCAGGAAATCTTGGTTCCAGTGCTATAGCTGCTTTTTCGAGCCATCTACAGAGTGATATAGTTTCCGTTACTTGTAATAAAAGATCCAGTATCACTGCCGCGTGGTCTAAGGCGTCATGCTACGAATTGGGCGGTTGCTCCCGTCGGAGGTTCGAGACTTCCGTCGGGCGGGCGGGCGCGTGCGCTGCTTTGCTTATATACACACCGGGTGATCAAAAAGTCAGTATAAATTTGAAAACTTCATAAATCACTGAACAATGTAGATAGAGAGGTAAAAATTGACACACATGTTTGGAATGACATGGGGTTTTATTCGAACAAAAAAGAAAAAAAGGTCCAAAAAATGGCCGACAGATGGCGCTTCATCTGATCAGAAAAGCAATAATTAGCGTAACAAATTAAGACAAAGCAAACATGATGTTCTTTACAGGAAATGCTCAATATGTTCACCATCATTTCTCAACTGTAGCTGTAGTCGAGGAATAATGTTGTGAACAGCACTGTAAAGTATGTTCGGAGTTATGGTGAGGCATTGGCGTCGGGTGTTGTCTTTCATCATCCCTAGAGATGTCGGTCGATCACGATACACTTGTGACTTCAGGTAACCCCAAAGTCAATAATCGCACGGACTGAGGTCTGGGGCCCTGAGAGGCCAAGCATGACGAAAGTGGTAGCTGTGCACACGATCATCACCAAAGGACGCGCGCAAGAGATCTTTCACGCGTCTAGCAATATGGGGTGGAGCGCCATCCTGGATAAAAATCGTACGTTCCAGCAGGTGTTTATCAGTCAGGCTGGGGATGATGCGATTCTGTAACATATCGGCGTACCTCTCACCCGTCACGGTAGCAGTTACAAATTCAGAATCACGCAGTTCCACGAAGAAAAAAGACCCAATAAGTTTTTTTTTTTTTTTTCCTAATAAAATCCCGTATCATTCCAAGCATGTGTGTCAATTTTTACCTCTCTATCTACATTATTCCGTGATTTACTAAGTTTTTTAATTTATGTGTATGTTTGTTGGAATTGAAACACTTGCACAGAGCCATGGTCTCTTTCGGACTGCCGCGGTGGAGTACCCGAGCGGTCTGTAAGGCGCCTCGCTGCGGAGCGCACGGTTATTCGCCGTCGGGGGTTCGAGTCCTCCCTGGAACATGGGTGTATGTGTCGTCCGTAGGTTAGTTTACCTTAGTTTAAGTAGTTTGCAAGCTACGGATTGATGACCACGCAGTTTGGTCCGATAGGTGTACAAACATTTGAACATTTCCTCTTTCGGACTAACCAGCTTTCCACAGGTACAGGCAGGCACATAAACAAATCTAGCGGTTCAGCACAGCTGCTCCTGTGAGCTAGCTGGGGGCTCACTGCACGTAAGCTACCTTGTATCGCATCAAGGTGGCTCATCATTAACGCATTTGATGGCAAATTTATTTTTAAGACTGTTTAGTAATAGGAACTGTCAATGAAATTGAACATCATCAGAAATCACAGTGAAATTAATTATCTCTTCCAAAATTTGATGATGCAAAGTGAAATCATATGTTCAAATGTTTGTAAATCTTATAGGATTTAACGTATGTACTTATCAATCCCTAAGCTTACAAACTACTTAAACTAACTTAAACCTAAAGACAACACACACCCATGCCAAAGGGAGGATTCGACCCTCTGACGATGAGCAACCGAGCGTTCAGCAGCATGGAGCTTTAAACCGCTCGGCCACTCCACGGCGGTGATGATGCAAAGATCGAGAGGAGGCCAAGAACGAAACATTGAATTTCTTAAACAGTGGGGTAAATTGGTTTATTTATCGCTGCTCACACACGGACGGGAGCATAGAATACACCGACTGCGGCCGGAGGTTTGCACAGCATATATACACTACCAGAAACTTCTGTGTGATTAGTACATCTAGAAGGTAATAGAACTGTATATTCACATTAAAATATAGAAACAAGGTGGCTCTCAAACTCAGGACCCTTTGCTTCAGTGTCCAACACTTATTAAAAAAATGGTGTTGCCAATTTGCATCAAATAAATCATTTTTCCCTTTGATAGTAAATTTGGAGGAATCGTTTCACAGCTGCAACTAACAACTCATATACGTTAAAATATCAGTAACTTTACTTTCACACGTTATTACACAGGCAGTGGACTAAGGGAGAGTAACTCATATTTTTGAAACAATACATTATGCAGAAACAATTTTTGTATTGTTTTACTTATCATCAACGATAATTTTCTTTCTTGTTAACGTTACAGCGGCTGGTTTCTTATCTGGGCCGCACAGCAAAGAAATCGCCATGCTCGATACCAAACACTGGTCTACTGCTTTATTCGTTCGCCACACGTACGAGGTGCGACAATAAAATAATGAGACTGATATTCTTTGCAAGATGTGGCAATCCTTCAGGCTTGCATAGGCACAATATCATTAACGTTGGTCTACAAGCTGCTTCTAGTCCGAAAGCGGCACATCGATGCAACTACTCAGTCGTCAGTAGTGCTCTAATGAGTTAACATGTTTTTGTGTCTCTCATCACGTAATTGGAACCGCATAATATAGCGCAACGATATGCCGTTTCTTTTTGCTTTGAATTCGGTAAAAACGCGACTACAACTTACGGTAAGCTTCAGAAGGCTTTTGAAGATGTGTTTATGTCAAGGGCTCAAGTTTTTCGTTGTCATAAAAAAGCACGCATGTCAGAGTCAAAATTAAAATGCGTGCTTGTGTGCTTCTTTGATTACAAGGGAATTGTTCATGAAGAGTGGGTACCTCCTGCACAAATAGTGGCGCACCCGAGCGCATTGCGGCGCTATGCTACGATGCGCGAGGCCGTTCCCCGTCTTGGGTTCGAATCCCCCCTCGGGCATGGATGTTTGTGCCGTCTTTAGTATAAAGTAGTTCACAAATAGTTTGTAAGTTTAGGGACTGATGACCCCGCAATTAAGTCCCTTAAGCTCTACAAACATTTGAAAATTTTTTTTGGACAAATAGTTAACCAACATTACTACCAATAAATTTTAGAAAGACTTCGTAAAAGAGTTCTTCGTGTCCGTGCCAACATTGCTGATAACTGGATTCTGCATCACGATAATGCGCCATCCCGTACTTCTGTTAGTACAGCAATTTTTAACCTCAAAACAAATACCAGTACTACCACAGCCACCTTATTCGCCAGATATCGCTCCGTGTGACTTATTTTTCTATTTGTAAGAGTCAAAACGGCGGTCAAGGGACACAATTTTCAAACAAGATGTCCAAAAAGCTGTGACGAGGGTCTTGGAGGATATTACAGAAGATGAGTTCCAGAAATGTTACCATCAGTGGCAGAAGCGCTCGAAAAGCGTGTACAATCAGAAGGGAACTACTTTGAAGGAGGGAACACTAAACTTGACTAAAACGGTAAGTAACATTTCTTCGACATCAGTCTCATTACTTTATTGTCGCACCTCGTATGCAGAACTCCGCTGAGAAACCCGCTGCCGGCCATTCCTCATCCCAAGGACTGCCCGGTGTGCTCGTGCGTCTTTAACCCAGATGTTCCTGAATTTTTTGTCGGTTAATTCTGGGTTAGTTTATTTATCTGTAACAGATCGTTCAAATGTTGCAAGCCGGCCACGGTGGCCGAGGGGACTGAGGCGCTTCAGTCACGGTCTGCACGGCCACTACGGTCGGGGGTTCGAATCCCCCCTCGGGCATGGATATTTGTGTCGTCCTTAGAATAAGGTAGTTGATAAGTAGTTTGTAAGTTTAGGGACTGATGACCCTGTAGTTAAATCCCATAAGCTTAACAAACATTTGAACATTTGAAATGTTGCAACATTGATTTTACACTAATTGCACCCTTAGTTCAAAATGTTCAAATGTTTGATAAGCTTAAGGGACTTAACTATGGGGTCATCAGTCCCTAAACTTACAAACTACTTATGAACTACCTACAACTAAGGACGGCACAAATATCCATGCCCGAGGGGGGATTTGAATCCCCGACCGTAGTGGCCGTGCAGACCGTGACTGAAGCGCCTTAGTCCCCTCGGCCACCGCGGCCGGCGCACCCTTAGTCTCGGCATAATAGGCAGTCCTTCTGGAACAAAGTAAAAATGAAAACACTAACATTACGTGTTAGATATGACATTTTAATTGTAAAGCCATCCATATGCTTCTGAATAGAAAAAATATAATTTATGTTTAATTACTTACACACCGAAAGTCATTCGTTATTTCACACGTTGCTTCTGAATCTCTCCGCGGTGGAGTAGCCGAGCGGTCTAAAGCGTCTCGCTGCGGAGCGCGCGGTTGCTCGCCGTGGAGGTTCGAGTCCTCCCTGGGGCATGGGTGTGTGTGTGTGTGTTGTCCTTAGGTTAGTTTACCTAGGTTTAAGTAGTTTGCAAGCTACGGACTGATGACCACGCAGTTTGGACCGATAGATTTTCAAACATTTGAACATTTTTCTGAATCCCTATCTTCAAAGATGGCTATCACAGAAAAACGTGCTAAAACAATGGCTGGTATTTGCATGTAAATGATCGACATTCAATGACAGTCCGATGTTGGATAAAGTGTTTTGTGCGAAAAGGAAACAATGTACTTTTAATGTTTAAAAAAAGACACAACATCCTTCTGGAAGGACGTCAGGATCATTTGGGTTGGCCCCTACACACGCTCCGATTTATCGTACGACCACCGAGATGTGTAACGAACCAACCAATTGGTAGCAGCCTACACACGTTGCGACCAACTGCACGCAGCGCCACACTGTTCTGGTGTCTGTCTGTTGAACTCTTTTTGTTTTCGCGTGTTCGCTGTGCAGACGACCTCAGGCATGGACGTTGGTCGAGAAGCGCTAAACACGGTACAATTTGTCGGGTGAAGTGGTGGGGGAATCGGAGAACGGGTGGTCAGACCCAACCAACCGGCCGACAAGTAAAGTTGGTCAGGTAGCGCCTAAAACAGCCCAATTTATCGGGTGACCAACGAATTGGTCCAATAAATCTCGTCGTGTGTAGGGCAGGGGTGGCCAACCTTTACAGCAGGCGGGCCAAATGTTTGAGAGTGGATTATCCCGTGGGCCGCATTACCGATTTTTGTTTTATGAACCAAAAAAGCAAGAAATATTAATTCATTTTTAAAGAATAAAAAACAAATGTGATTAAAGAATATTTATTGTACAAATTATTACACAATTTTATGAAATACAGTTTACCGGGATGTCTGGCTTTGTTCAATGAAGTAAATGAGGCATGTTGACGTCAAGTTAAGTTGTTGCTACACGAAAGAGTTTTCCAGGTGAAATTCACTAAGTCGTGTTCTCACAGAGGTACACTACTCGCCGAATTAACAGTATTTCATTTACGTACGGCATTATACGTATTTGCGGAACTTCATAGTCTGTTCTTTCATGAATTTTTGATACTAGTATTCAGCTGCTTTAGGAAATCGGTATTTTAGTTATGATCGTCATGTATCGTAAACATAAAAACTGCTCGTGCTTCATTTAACCTGGCAGCCTCACTTTAAAATTTCGAGATCTTTTGTTATGATTCTTACAGAAAGTCTTCAAGTCTATAACATTATTGGTTGCTGTAAATAACAAAGGAAGACACGTGGATAAACTTTAATTAGGAGGGTCACATGTGTATTTTTGTAAAACGGAATCGTTAAACGTCATCAGTAAAACCACAATATTAGAATTAAAGATTTGAAAGATGGTACTGAGGGAGGAACCTATTGCTAATGTCGACTGGTGTAGCTATCCGCCATAACTGGATACATTAAATACGTGCGAGCTTACTAAAAATAAAGACAAGCAACATAGATCAGTCTGATTTACTTATTCATATGTAAATTTACTTATTATATTAAACAAAAAAGGGAAATAAAAAGTGCTGAATATGTAAACTCGTCGGTATACCAGATACGACCCTTCAGTGACTGGAGACGATTCAAAAAAATTATTTTCGAACATTCAACGCTAATCTGTAGCTGAAGCTATTGCGGTTCAAAGAATGTAACATCAATCTGAAGGGTCATCTGTCGCACGGTGTAGCGAATTGTTACCTTCTGTCGCATCGAACAGGAGCTGTAGACGCTGTTCCGTATTCTGCGTGCTACAAGCTGGGATTGATGTGTCAGCAGCGAAGGAGCACGCTACGTGACCCCAACCTGCAGCCACCACAACTGAGCGCTCTGGGTTTCTAAACCCGATTCATTACTTCCGTCCTCCCCTCAGCCGCCCGCCCGCCGCGAGGCTAGTCAGGTACCGCAGCTGGCCTTCTTTCCGGCGCTGCGGTCCTCTCGCCGCACTCAAAACACGGCATGGCCGGCGACGCCCGCACCTCTGGCACCGTCACCCGCGTCTTTATTATAAGCTAGTTCATAAGTAGTTTGTAAGTCTAGGGACTGATGACCCTGTAGATAAGTCCCATAAACTATACAAACATTTGAAAGTTTGAACTCTGACGAAAAGAAGTCCGTAAAAACAGCAGCAGCCGTCCGCGGTGGCCGAGGGGACTGAGGCGCTCCAGTCACGGTCTGCACGGCCACAACGGTTGGGGCTTCGAATCCCCCCTCGGGCATGGATATTTGTGCCGTCCTTAGTTGTAGCTAGTTCATAAGTAGTTTGTAAGTTTAGGGACTGATGACCCCGTAGTTAAGTCCCATAGACTCTACAAACATTTTTTTTTTTTTTTTGTTCAAAAGAATTAAGAAATTAACTGTCGGTAATTACATAAATGGTGTTCTTAAAAATGATTATGTAGAGTAATAAAGCGTTTTGTGTAAAATACTGTCAGGACAGGTTTATTTACTTCTAGTTCACGAGAGGTGACAATAGATTAATGTTACGTACCAACAAAGAAAATAAAACTGAATAAAACTAACGATGGTAGAATATTAAAAGTGTGAAAGGAAAGGAAAGAAAAGAGGCAAAAGTTACTAAAGGCTTTTATGCGACGCAAATATGATGTTGAATTATTTTCTGGACATATCAGAGCAGTTTTACGGAGTTCATTTCCAATATATAAAGCAGAACCGAAAGAAAAATAATAGTCGCATTGCTTCTGATTACGAAATGATGGGCCCACAGTGCAACACAAATCAGCAATCAAGAGATAATAACACATCTTCAACATTCACATCGCTGAGATTGTTCCGTACCAGTTGTTGAGCAGATAGTAAATAATGCACGAGTTTTTGCGTACTTCTCAGTGTAAAATGTAATTTTTCTTCTTCAGTTATTGCATTTCTTAGGCACTGTGGTTTTATGTCATCCAAAATAGAACTCTGTACGAAGTTGAACTGTCTTTTATTTAGACGTCAACAGCTCCTGAATAAATTCGTCACTAAACTTTTTTATTTTTTATTTTATCAGCGGCCTGTAACTTCCCTCGGCAGCTGTACGTTTACATAAAGGCTTTACCAGCTGTCGTGTTTTCTTAGTATGGAACAAAGCAACGTCATCGTCTTCCCCTCCAACTACAGCGCAACAGCCGCGGCAGTCGGCGGACACCTCACCCCGCCTAGCCTCTCACCGGCGACCGCGCTGCTCGCCTGCCGCTGCGTTCCGCAACGGGTCGGCAGCAGGCAGCAGGCGGCTGCGTCTCGGTCGTTGTCGGCAGCGGCAGTGGGTCGCTGTCGCCGTGTTCGGACTCGCACCTTTAGGCCGCGGCCTGCGTGGGCTACACATTCTAGCGACAGCGCGCGACAGCTTCAGGCGACAAAAGACGGCCACACGCATTGCTACGGGAGCGTCCTGCGTGAGCGCCGACTGTGGCGCTGCCGTCGCTGCGTGTCGCGCGCTACAACCAGCCACGTTTCAGATTCCAGCCTGTTTGAATCTTGTCGCTGTCGCACGCGCTACAAAGTGCCGAGTTTCGTTGAGAGTCGACTGCTTTTAGAGGTTATGAAGGTTGTCGCAAGATTTCTGCGAGCCAATAATACCTGGAGTTTATGAAACGGGAACTGTTTGTGAAATAACAGAAAATAAAATTCCCCTTGCACATATAACGAAGTATTTTGCTTTGGATAACTATCTCGTAAATTTTCTTTTCCCTTTTATAAACGACTAAACTTAAATTTTTAAATTGTTTCTAATATATCAGTCTTCTGTATTTTTATTCTGAGTGATAGTTTCATTTACACCACGATGAACGTGATTTAAAGAATTACTCCCATTTGTGTGCTTTGTGTATTTGCAGTACCGGTAACAAGAAAGTTACAGTACTCCTGAGAGAGAGAGAGAGAGAGAGAGAGAGAGATAACTATGGGATGTCAAAGGAGATACGTGTAAATTACGTTTCTGAGTAAAATGTCAGGATATAATGTTTCAGTAGCAATTTAATGTGTTTGGTAGGTGTTCAGTATGGTACATGTGTTTGCAATAAAGATGAACTAGGGGTAAAAAAATTTAAAAAAATAATTTGTGGTGGTTTCTAAAGATAATACATAAAACCTTGCACAAATAAAAGGTGGAAGGGTTGTAATTGCAGTAATTAAAATATAAGATGGAACAAGAAACGAACCCGCGACCGCAAAATTACTTACATTAGGACCTAGTAGCCCAGGTCGCTACCCCTACGCTACACCAACCGATAACGGAAGGCTACGGGTTATCTGAGTTACTATCGCCTTCGAATAAGTCATATTTCGAACCTATTCAGTTGTTGATGGTTTGTAATCACAAAACTCATTTAGGACGTAGTCGAAAGTAGCTGTTCTCGTCGTTGTACTTTCGAAGAATTTGGCCGGTGATATTCATAGTCTATTTTCGCATTTGAAGTTCCGAATGAAATAGTACACGAACATTCCTCGCTTTGTAAATGTAATGCACAGCATTCCTTTTACGCCTTATTTCCTAAAGTTAATAAAACTTTATAGCCTTACTCTACAGCTATCATTATTCTACGGCTTACGCATGGCAAACTTTAGAAACAGCTGATCGGTTCTAGCGGCCATCTTGTAGGGAGAAGTTGTCGCGCTCACGTCGGACACCCGGCCATGTCGCGCTTGTAGCAGCAGTGTCGCATCGCTGGATGTCGCGCGCTGTCGCTAGAATGTGCAGCCCACGCAGGCCGCGGCCTAAGTTCACTTCTGCGTGCTGGACACTGGCCGCCGCGCCGCGGAGTTGACAGCTGGCGGGCGGTCGCGCTGCGTCCAACGCTCCACAGGCCGCCTCTCGCGCCCCTTACTCCTCGCACCGTCCACCATCACCGGCACATACCGCTCGAGATACTGTAGAGTATTTTTTACCGATAGTTGAATCAATGAAACGATATATACCTATTGTAATCCGATATGATACGAAAGACGCTTGATGAAATGCTATTTTGCAGGTTTTACATGAAATTCAAGTTATATTTTTCTTTCATATGAAACAGCTCCGCGGGCCGAAACTTACCTGCCCGCGGGCCGCGGGTTGGCCACCCCTGGTGTAGGGCCCTTTAGCTCTTTGGTTAGGCTATGGCTGGCCAGTGGCCACGTCCGTTGGGAAAGGGGGGAGTGCGGCAGATAGCGGCTCAGCGATTACCTCCCTCCACTCCCTCCCCCCGCCCCTCCGGACGAGGGTGGCTGCGGCTGTTCGGATGAAGACGAATGCGCGCCTTCCGCTCCACGCCTCGCCTCATCCCCACTCTTTCTTGTACGTTAATTAGCCCTGCTTCCACATAAATACTTCAGAGCGATCGGTGCCGGCACGTCCTATCTGTTCACAGAACCACCGGAAGGAAAGCTGGTCGTGCGTGACAAAGTATTGTGTGTTTTCTGACTTTCCCGAAGTAATGTCCGTTAGATTGCTATCTGATTATGCTGAAGCGATAGCTACTTACTTAACAGCCATATATAACCGCCCTCTCATAGAAGGATCTGTACCAAAAGTTTGGAAAGTTGCACAGGTCACACCTATATTCAAGAAAGGCAGTAGGAGTGACCCACTAAACTACAGACCTATTTCATTGACGTCAATTTGCAACAGGGTTTTGTAACATATCCTGTATTCAAATATTATGAATTATCTCTAACAGAACGATCTATTGACCCAACGTCAACACGGATCGTTCATGCGAAACACAACTAGCTCTTTATTCACACAAAGTGATGGGTGCTATCGACAAGGGTTCGCAAATCGATTCCGTATTTCTTGATTTCCAGAAGGCTTTTGACACCGTACCTCACAAACGGCTTTTAATCAAATTGCGATTGGATAGGGGATTTCCTGCCAGAGAGGATACAGTTCGTAGTAATCGATGGTAACGCATCGACTAAAAAAGAGGTGATATCGGGCGTTCCACAGGATAGTGTCATTGGTCCTTTGCTGCTCCTTATTTACATAAAAGATTTAGGGAAAAATCTAAGTAGCTCTCTTCAGTTGTTTGCAGATGATGCCATCATTTACCGTCTAGTAAAATCATCTGAAGATCAAAACCAGCCGGCCGCGGTGGCCGAGAGGACTACGGCGCTCCAGTCACGGTCTGCACGGCCACTACGGTCGGGGGTTCGAATCCCCCCTCGGGCATGGATATTTGTGCCGTTCTAGTTCATAAGTAGTTTGTAAGTTTAGGGACTGATGACCCCGTAGTTAAGTCCCATAGACTATACAAACATTTGAACATTTTTTTGATCAAAACCAACTGCAGAACGATCTGAATAAGATATCACTATGGAGTACGAAAAGAAATACGTTTGACTTTGTTTACGAGATAAATCAATCAAACGTGAAGGCTGTAAACTCCACCAAATACCTAGGAATTAGAATTACTTCTGGCTTAAGCTGGAAACAACACGTAGACTGCGTTTTATTCGCAGAACCCTTAAAAGAAGCAAGAGAAGTACTGAAGAAACTGCATACACTACGCTTGTCCGTCCATTTTTTGAGTATTGCTGCCGAGCGTGGAATCCATATCAGGTGGGTTTGTCGGAGGACATCGAAAGAGTGCAAAGAAGGGCAGCTCGTTTCGTATTGTCACGATACATGGGAGACAGCGTTACGGAAATGATACAGGATCTGGTATGAGAATCATTACATCCAACGGCGCTTACCCCTGCGGCGTGGGCTACTTACGAAACTCAAATCGCCAACATTCTCCTCCGAATGCGGAAATATATTGTTGAATCCCACGTACATAGGTAGAAATGATCATCAGAATAAAATCAGAGCTCGAACGGAGAGATTCAGGTGTTCTTTCTTCCCGCGCGCTATTCGAGAATGGAATGGGAGATAGTGGTTCGAATAACCCTCGGCCAGGCACGTAAATGTGATTTGCAGAGTATCCCATGTAGATGGTCGTTCGTGTCAAAGTATTGTGTATTTTCCGACTTTACCAAAGTAATGTCCGTAGAGTCGCGTAATCAGTATAGGGGAAAGGGTTGTACTTTGGGACATTTTTCACATTTTAATTTTTTTATACTAAGATTTTTTTACAAGAAATTTGAAATTTTTCCCCATCACAGTCATTAATATCCGTAATGTTGAACGAACAGCAGTTTACGCTAGCTCTAATATTTACACAATTACTCACCAATAAAGACTTTCGTGACACTTGTCCCAAGGTACAACCTATGGTTTCACCTTGGGACAGTGGTGGTTTTATTTTGGGACACGGTGATGTACTTCAATTTCTCAGTTTTATGAATGAAAAAATGTATCGGAATTAGGTAGTAAATGTTTGTTAGTCCAAATACAAAAGTTATTTTACCGAATAACAAGAGATTGTGGGAATGAAATATTAATTGAATGAAGCCCACGACACACCACTGGAGCTAGTAGTTCTTTCACTATATTACTGCTATTGACAATGATGATGTTATCAACATTAGGGAATACAAAATGGTGCCGCGGTGGAGTAGCCGAGCGGTCTAAAGCGTCTCGCTGCGGAGCGCGCGGTTGCTCGCCGTGGAGGTTCGAGTCCTTCCTGGGGCATGTGTGTGTGTGTGTGTGTGTGTGTGTGTGTGTGTGTGTGTGTGTGTGTGTGTTTTGTCCTTAGGTTAGTTTAGCTAGATTTAAGTAGTTTGTAAGCTACGGACTGATGACCACGCAGTTTGGTCCGATAGATTTACAAACATATACAAAATGGTCGTTTGCTTCCTTAAGAATTTCACAGGTAAATCTTTTGTGCTTTGTAAAACTACTACTGCATAGTAAACATGAGATCTGCCACTAATGTCAAATTTTACCAAGACCCAACTACCTTGAGAACAAGAAAGTGTTACGTTTCTAGATGGAAAGAAGGTTGAGAAATCCTCTTCTTCAGATGACAAATCAAATATGCTACCTTCAGAGCTACTGCCAAGCTCGGGAATTTCTTCATCAAAAGAAGTGGAAGATGAAAACTCCTTTTTCCCAAAGAAAGAAGCCACTAAATGGACAGACTTCTTTTTCTTGTTTTATATTTTTCCCCCTTCTTACATTCTTTGTTTTTCTGGTGTATCTGTGGCAATCATACACCTTGCTGGTGTCCCAAGGTGCAACCAGAGAAATGTTTCAAGATAAAACCAAATAGCTAACAACAGAAAATGGTATCCTAACCTATGTACACATTTATATCTTTAATACTTATGGTAACAATAGCTTACTTAAACAATTCCCTACAACACTGTACTTAAGAAACATCAATAATGATGCTTAGCTTTAATTTCTATCCTCTAAGGATAGTGACTAAATTTTACTTTCAAACACGAAAACTATTAAAACTCCCCCTCAGATCTCAAACATCATCCAAATACAACATGGCCTCCTATTCCGTATGAAAATAGACCTGACAACTTCATAGTGCCTAAAGTTTCCACTAGAGTGCACTGACTTTTTTAAAAAGTGTCCCAAGGTAACTAATGGTATTGTTTGGAAAGATAGAGGACCGATAGTGGACATACCAAGCTGCCAGGCAGCTCCGTAGTACCGCGTTGTCGGGTGAGAGACGTAGCGTGGCGACCTGGCCAAACGTCGACTAGACGTATCAGAGACGTGGTATGTTTACCGCGCCGAACAAGCGCAAGTCGTGAGAGACACGTCGTCGGTCAGCCGCGCCAAATGTAAACAGAACGTCTCTGACACGTTGAGAATCTGGTAGAGTACACGCGGCATACACCAAGTGTTCTTCGCCGCATTCGGACCTGCAGACATTACAGAAATACTTCCACAATGTTCTCGAAGTGTCTCGAAGGATATTTTGACAGCGGCGGTGACAATGGTAGCGTCGCTTTACCTCCTGTACGGAAACGACGTAAGCGGCTAGCGCCTGAAGCTGACACTGACGGAGGAGGTCAAACCTACCATCAACAGTCAGATTAGATTAGATGTACTTTTCGTTCCAGTAGATCCGAACTGAGGGAATCCTCTTGGATGTAGAACATGTCAGAACGAAATACACAATGTATACTTACAAAAAGAGAGCAAATGTAATTGCCCTTGTGGATGTGGAATTAGTCAGGAAAAACCATTATCATAAAAATATTTACATTTTAAAGGACACAAAAACTTATTACTACTTACTAATTTACTAGGTGCATATTAAAATTCTTAGCAATTTCTTTCTTTCTTTCTTTTTTACACTGATTTATACTGATTTACAATGATTACATTACTGCACAAAACTTGTACTGAAGTCAAACACAGTATTCATATTTGTGAATATTATATACAATAAGTTACAATCAATCACTTCTGGTAAGAAATTCAACGTAGTTGTGGATGTGGCAAAAAGATGACAATGAACCGAAAATCTGGACGTATAGGGAATAAAGGGAGCAGCTTTACAGCGCGAGAGTACAAGCATAAGGTAGACTTTTCTGTGTAATCTTTAATAGTACGTTTTGGGAAAACATAGTAACTGAGACTAATGGATATGCACAAGAAGTACGAAACAATGAACATAGTGCACCGCAGCCTTAGCGTGTGTAAGCGCCGGGAATCGTAAGGCGCATCCTTACCTTGCAGCCCTTACGGCTCACGCTAACGGAACTTCAATCGTAAGGCAGGTAGTTAAGCCGAGCACCCGGTTGGGGGTCGTCCAAATCGCCGAAATATCGGAAACGCCCAGGCTTTGTACTCAAAACCAACGAGGGCTGTTAGCCGAGTGCTTCATGTGTGTCTGGAGTTCAGTAATTCAGTTAAAATAATCTATAAAATTATTTACTGTCAACATTTAAGACATATACAATGTCTTACTTACATGAAATTGATCAAATTATTTTTACTAACTCATTGTCATGGCAATAAAATCGTTAGGACCAGCTGATAAGTCCAAGTCATTAACATAAAATAGGTACCACATTTGTACCCGCATGTTTGTTTAAAATAATTATACAGATGTGTTCGTTGTAACGTTACAAAAGTAACTGGTTGATGTATACAGAGGGTAGGCTAAAGATTATTACAAAGGTAATTGCAAATATATCCCACTATATTCTTGTTTGGAGTGGTATGTCTGGCGGTAAAGTGATGAATAGATAGTTTGTCTGTGGGGGATGGGTACAGTGTTATTATTTACAGTGCACAGCTGGATTGTTATGTTTAGGTTACCTGCGGACTGGACTGCAAACCTGTAAGTCATGTTATCACACTACAATCGCACAAATGTGGAATACATACATATAATATATATATATATATATATATATATATATATATATATATATATACGTTGTGGGGCATTTATCACTCCAAAATGTAAAACATTCTCTAGATAATAAATAAACATGACACTACATCGCCTCAAATCATGTCAGCGCTGTACAAATGTTCCAAACTGGACCTATCTCACAGGCAGGAAAACGTATGTAACACATAACCATCTCAGTCCTCGAGGTCCATTTACTGCCGGAAATGTGTGCAGAAAGAAATTTTGTGAGACATTTTTTGCTGCCGTGTAAGGAATCCCACTGCGAAGCCCGAGTGCGGCTGTAACGCACAGACATTTTGAGGACACACAATACACGGCCGCAACGGCTGTGCCATAAGAAAGAAACCAGGCCAAAATAAAATTAAATATTCCGACCACGGAATTCGAGTTGCCAGTAAAATTACGAACTCCCAGATACGAATAACAGACCGAACGGGTCCTTAATTAAAAAGTAACAAAATTAAATTAATTAATTTAGGACTGTTTATTAATTTTCACCAACCAAGGAGCATCAGAGAACGATTGCTTACTTAGAGGACAATTGAATGGAAGGGACAGATTAATTTCTACATTACCCGTTTAGTTAATCTAGCAATTGCTCAAAATGGAGAATTTCCTGTAGCCGTTAAATTT
Organism: Locusta migratoria; assembly: GCA_026315105.1. Taxonomy (NCBI): domain Eukaryota; kingdom Metazoa; phylum Arthropoda; class Insecta; order Orthoptera; family Acrididae; genus Locusta; species Locusta migratoria. Next base: position 244,330,770 of record CM048744.1, on the reverse strand, counting down.
AAAAGCAACCGGAAGCGACGCCGTGTCGGAGGCATACCAGCTTTGTCCCGCGCTCAAAACAGGTGTCCCAACCTGGGTGTCCGAGACACAGTGCCGCCCGCAAGGGCTAAGCTTCGCCATGGTTCCTCTCCCCTACCTGTAAGGTTGGCTACAGGGACTACTTTTGAGCAGCGGAAGCACACTGCGGCGCCGTGCCCGGCGAACAGCCACGCACCGCCATTCGGTTGCACAGCTTCGAAGTATCCACCTCGCGGACAGTCTAGGGCGGAAGTTACCGCCATATTAGTAAAGTGTGACTTTGAGGACCGTCCGCGTCTGTTACAATGATCGGCGAGTGGAAGCATCCGGTACACTTATCATTCAGTTTACAGTGAGGTAAGCTTGGCCGTTTGGCCTCTGCTCTGGTTTTAGTATTACGACTTCATGGCTAGCAACATTGTCTCTGATTCAACCACTCTCCGCTCTCTCTAGGGACTGCAATTTATCTGTATAAAATATGATTATTTCTTGACTATCGTTAGTAATTCCTTGACCTAGGGCAAGGAAGGAAGGAAGGTATGGTTTAACGTCCAGTCGACAGCTTGGTCATTAGAGACGGACCTACAGCAAGGTGTTTTCGTGGCAAAATAAGTTTTTTTAAATAATATTAAACTTGCAACAGGACTACCTCAAATTCGTCATATCTTTATGCATACAGATTTTACCACAATTCTGCGTATCTGTTCTGTAACTTTCCTACTGTCCTCTATTCAATTAACGAATCTTAAATAAGGCGACGAAACACCTGCCAAGAGAAGTAGTCCGACGCCTTTACGGTCCAAAGATAGCAGATCAGCAGGTGAGTGTAACTTCCTGTCTGAGAGGAAAGGCGATAGGCAGCAACCCTTCTTGCTTCATCGTCTTTAGAAAAACTTCAGCAGTTACACGTTAATATATAAAAACTGCTTGAAAACACATTCTTTACCAATTTAATACAAATAAAAAATCCCTGAGACGGATTTACGTCTCAAATATGTCAAAGACATTATTGATAAATATGAAGCACCACAAATTTTAATTCATTGCTTCATATTTATCAATAATGTCCTTGATATATTTGAGACGTAAATCCGTCTCAGGGATTGTTTATTTGTATTACATTGATATTTATATCATCTAAACAGGATTGTTCCACCATGTCCATTGCCGATGTGGTATTCCGCTGCATGGAGAGCCTTGGCAGTAGTGGCAATTATCTTTGGAACACAGAAGCTGAATTAAAGTTTGTGACGTGGAGGGAAATCAAACTTAGACTATTTCAAGGCGCCTTAATCGTTAGTGGTGTAGTGGACTAACGGTTAAGACTTCTGCCTAGTAAGCATGGAGGTCCGGGTTCGATTCCCGGCCGCACCACAAATTTTAATTCAATGCTTCATATTTAGCAATAATATCTTTGACATTCTTTACCGTTGCGTTACCTTTCGTTTCTTGTATCCGTTTCTCGAATGGTCAATAAGCTTTTGTAAAAAGGTGAAGCAGTCAACAATCCGAAGATTGAACACCACAGTGCTTTACTAGGCATGGTCCTGTTTGGAGGTGGTATGCCGTTGCCTTCCTCCGACCTTCGAACTGATTTACCCAGCCAGTTACAGGGGGACCTACAGTTTAACGTGGGTTCCGAACCACGGTGCTACTCGGTATTTTTCACATGAGCAATACTGCCAGAGGTGAAAGAAGTGGAAAGTGACAGATAAAAATCCTAGGACCTGGTGGGGATCGAACCCATGACCTTTGGATTTTTGGTCTGGCACTCTACCACTGTGCAACCGAGGAGCTTTTGTATTTATTCAAAATTCGTGGAGTGCGGGGACCACGCGTACGAAATCGGGAGGGAAAGCTAGTAGTGTAGTAGATATATAAAGTTAGGCTGGTTGTTGTATGAGATAAGACAGCGGTCGATGAGAGCAGACAGCTGTTGGTTTTAATATAGGGACAGTGTCGGTGTCGGTAACTTTTGTGGGCGCGCTGTTTGTCCGGCGGTTCCTGTGCGTGCAGATAGCGGCGGCCGTGACGGCTGGACGGGCTTTGTCTCAGCTGGGACCAGACGGCTGCGTCCGGCAGCAGACGCTCCTTTGTGGGGGCCGCCGCCTATCTCGGCCCTCTGCTCTGCTCTTCTGCTGTCTCGCCGCCGGACAGCCTCTCTTTTCACACCACACCCTGCCGCTCTTCATTGTCCACCAACATTGTCATCACATTTTTATTTCATTTCATCATAGCTGCGCCCACAAAAACACGCACCAAGCGTCCACAGCGACATACTTCTCATCTAAATTCTACGTCTACATACATACTCCGCAATTCACCGTAAGGTGCGTGGCGGAGGGTACACTGTACCACTACTAGGCATTTCCTTTCCTATTCCACTCCCAAATTGAACGAGGAAAAAAAGAATGCCTATATGCCTCCGTACGAGCCCTAATTTCTCTTATCTTGTCTTTGTGATCTTTACGCGAAATGTAAGTAGGCGGTAGCAAGATCGTACTACACTCAGCTTCAAATTCTGGCCCTCTAAATTTCCTTAACAGAAATTCACGAAAAGAACGTCGTCTTTCTTCCAGCGATCCCCAATTGAGTTGCCGGAGCATTTCCGTGACACTCGCGCATTGGTCGAACCTACCGGTAACAAATCTAGCTGCTCGCCTCTGAACCGCCTCTATGTCTTCCTTCAAACAGATCTGCTGCGGGTCCCAAATACTTGAGCAATACTCAAGACGTGGTCGTACAAGCGTTTTATACGCGGTCTCCTTTACAGGTGAAGTACATCTTCCCAAAATTTTCCCAATAAACCGAAGTCGGCTGTCTGCCTTACTCACAACTGTCCTTACATGCTCGTTCCATTTCATATCGCTCTGCAATGTTACGCCTAGATATTTGAACGACGCGACCGCATCAAGAAGCTCACTACTGATGCTGTATTCGAACATTATAGGATTGTTTTTTCTACTCATGCGCATCACCTTACATTTTTCTACATTGAGAGCTAGCTGCCATTCTTCGCACCAACTAGAATTTTTGTGTAAGTCAACCTGTATGCTATTACAGTCAGTTACAGACGACACCCTCCCATATACCACAGCATAATCAGCAAACAGCCGCAAATTACAACTAAGTCTGTCCATCAGATCATTTATATAGATAGAAAATAATAGCGGTCCTATCACACTCCCCTGGGGCACGCCTGACGATACACTCGTCTCTGATGAACACTCGCCGTCGAGAACAACGTACTGCGTTCTATTACTCAACACGGGTTTAAGGGAGATAACCAAAATCTCATCATGATTGTTGTCGCTGTTGCGGCTGCTGCTGTTGTGGTCTACGGTCTGAAAACCGCTTTGATGCAGCTCACCACCCTACTCTACTCTATCGTGAGCAACCCACATCTATTTGAAGCTGCGTACTGTATGCGTCTCTTGGTCTCTCTCTCTGCGATTTTTACCACACCCACATCCCTACAGTGCAAAATTCTCAATTCCTTGATGTCTCAGAATGTGTGCTGCCAATCGATCCCTTTTTCCACAAGGAGACCTTCAGGTCTCGGATATCCAGTTTCCGTTGAGACTTGGTGGGTGAGTGTTACACGGCAAGACTGGCCACTCATACAAATTTTAAAGCGCACTATCCCGAAAATACCGAGGAAAAGGGCTCCAACGTTTAAGCGCAACTCTAATACATGTTATATAAGAGGTGCGTCCAGAAAGTATGTCCGTTTCAATTTATCTCCGCTGCAGCGCTGCGATTGTAGTTCCGCACATGCGCTGTAACGATGTGTATCAAGGAGAAGAACGTGTGCCATTTGGAGATCGCTGTCAGATACGTACTCTTTGTTGTACTTGTTTGAAATACCGGCGTTGATTGAAAATCCCGCGCGCCTGTGAAATCAGATCGGTGATTCGGTTTCTGAATGCGAGGAAAGTGAAACCAAGTGAAATTTGTCGGCAAATTTGCGATGTTTACGGGCCAAATGCGATGAGTGATTCGATGGTGAGAAGATGGGTCCGACAGTTCAATGGCGGGCGTAGTGATGTGCACGATGAAGAACGAAGTGGGCGTCCACCTTTGGTTACAGAAGAACTGGTTCACGCGATTGATGACAAGATCCAGGAAAACCGTAGGTTTACAATTAGTGCTCTCGCTATGGACTTCCCCCACATTTCACGATCACTGATGTTTCCAACTGCTTGAAGACACACGCGACAGATTTCTATGAAGAAGGTATACAAAACCTGGTGTCACGCTATGACAAATGCCTGCAAAATTTCGGCAGTTACGTGCAAAAGTAGCTTAATAGTTTTAGAATTTTGTGGCTGCGTACAATTTCATTTTATTACCAAACAAAACTTACTTTCTGGACGCGCCTCGTACTAGTGGCTAGGACACGTTATGCGGTGTGTCGGAATAGCTCAGGCAGCAGCGAGCTCGATTAACATGCGTACGATCACGGTTCGATCCTACTTGAGAGAACATTTTATTTTTATTATTTGTTTTAACAATTATTTTTTAAATAAAATTAATGATATCAAATGTTATCGTTTACACTACTGGCCATTACAATTGCTACACCAAGAAGAAATGCAGATGATAAACGGATATTCATAGTTAATATATTATACTAAAATTGACATGTGCATACATTTTCACGCAATTTGGTTGCATAGATCCTGAGAAATCAGTACCCAGAACAACCACCTCTGGCCGTAATAACGGCCTTGATACGCCTGGGCATTGCGTCAAACAGAGCTTGGTTGGAGTATACAGGTGCAGATGCCCATGCAGCTTCAACACGATACCACAGTTCATCAAGAGTAGTGACTGGCGTATTCTGACGAGCCACTTGTTCGGCCACCGTTGACAAGACTTTTCAGTTGGTGAGAGATCTGGAGAATGTGCTGGCCAAGGAAGCAATCGAACATTTTCCGTATCCAGAAAGGCCTGTCCAAGACCTGCAACATGAGGTCGTGCATTAACCTGCAGAAATGTAGGGTTTCGCAGGGTTCGAATGTTGGGTAGAGCCACGGGTCGTAACACATCTGAAATGTAACGGCCAATGTTCAAAGTGCCGTCGATGCGAACAAGAGATGACCGAGACATGTAACAAATGGCAATGGCCGGGTGATGCGCCAGAATGGCGATGAAGAAAATACACACTTCCAATGTGCGTTAACCGCGATGTCGCCAAACACGACTGCGACCATCGTGATGCTGTAAACAGAACCTGGATTCATCCGAAAAAATGACTTTTGCCATTCGTGCACCCAAGTTCGTCGTTTTGTACACAATCGCAGGAGCTCCTGTCTGTGATGCAGCGTCAAGGGTAACTACAGCCATGGACTTCGAGCTGATTGTCTCTGCTGCTGCAAACGTCGTCGAACTCTTCGTGCAGATGGTTGTTGTCTTGCAAACGTCCCCATCTGTTGTCTCAGGGATCGAGATGTGGCTGCACGATCCGTTACAGCCATGCGGATAAGATGCCTGTCATCTCGACTGCTAGTGATACGAGTTAGAGTAGGCCATCTAACTTAGCAGTTTCAAGTTAATCCGCGATAAAAGTATTTGTTATAAAACACAGTTTGTCATCACACGAGTCCACTATTGCTGAATTATCACCGTTCCACAGCACTACTAATGTCCATAGTTTATCATTTTTCAAACAGAGACTAAGTTCTTCAGTCACAGTCCCGTAAATTTTCTAAGTCCATACAAGCCTCTCTCTTCAAATTACAAGTTCGTAACGCGTCTTCAGACCGCCTAGCGTCACAACCTTTCACGACCACGTCCAAGTTACGAGTCCCTTCCCAAGCGTTCGAAAATCGTGCTCTCCCTGCTTCCAAAATTGTATCCTTCCGCGCAACCTAACGCCTTATCTTTAAAATACAATTTCCCTTCCAAAATATATATTTGAATATCACAGAATTAAATGCTTTAACCACATCCCTACAAATGTTATTTACATTTAACAAACAAATATATATTTAACAATACTAAAAAACGTTTGAGACTGAAGCTCTTTGCTCAGATAGCCATTAAGCATGGCATCTCACTGTTTAAATATACGGCCGCAGTCGAAATATAGTTATACAATTAATATTTATCATGGCTTTTTATACAAATATATTCAGTTCTTCTTCACAATACTTATAATTGTTTATATATAAATTATCTGCTGTATATTTACTATTTTTAAAAGGCCATGAAATATGTAAGTGGCAGTCTACAACATACAAAAACGAACGTTACTAAGAATAATATTAAATAAAATACATATATAAATGTAATGCTTTGCTGGGTTCATGTTTTGTGTTTCTCTGGTGGAATCTATGTTCTGATACAAGAATCTTACTACCTCAACGAAAAGCAGAACAAGAGAGTAAAACAAAGTTTATTGAAATAATATGGAAATAACTTGGCATGTCTTTTAAGATAGGTAGCGTGGTGCAATGCTGCCCATTTTTTTCTTAATTTGTTACTGATAAACACTACTTAACAATAATTGTAAATTTAAGTATTATAATACTATTATTATAGTACATTACTGAAATTTGTCGGCTTTTTATCTGTAATGGATATTGAAATTGTAATTACGGCGTCTGATTCTTTCAAGTCTCCTGAATCCATTCATATAATTATATTTGCCGTATGATCATTTCCTGATTTTATATGGATTTTTAGAATAATGTGTGTGGCTACATTGTATTTCGGTTGCATTCTGGGTTAGGCGCCCTTGCCCATTCAAGACCGTTGCTTCCGGTTTCCGACCACATTAGGAAAACCTGACTACCTGCTGTATCCCATTCACTAGGTATAAACTGGTAGCCGGCCGGCTGGGGAACCCAACACCCTGGCAAAACCCGCCTTTCACATCAACAATCAGCTTCCCCCTGTATCTGTAATATCACAGACTGTATACCATGGCAATTTGGACCAATAGTTTTACAAACATTTGAACACCTTTTGAGTGTAAATGTATTTAAATGTTCCTGGAACTGTTTTTTAAGTTTCTGTCTGTTTTTCCTACATGACAAAGGACCACTGTCGTTGAATTTTTGTGGGTCTAAAAAAAATGTTCAAATGTTTGTAGAACTTATGGGACTTAACTACGGGGTCATCAGTCCCTAAGCTTACAAACTACTTATGAACTAGCTACAACTAAGGACAGCACAAATATCCATGCCCGAGGGGGGATTCGAACCCCCGACCGTAGTGGCCCTGCAGACCGTGACTGAAGCGCCTCAGTCCCCGCGGCCACCGCGGCCGGCTTTGTGGGTCTACGTTTACATTGTGAAGTGTCCTAATTCATTTATTTCTTATTTAGCCTGACCAAATTATGGCTTTGGGGCCCTCTCTTACACATGACCAGGAAACAACACATACAAAGATACTACGAATAATCACATCATATTTAAAATAACAATAGCCGGTAATAATAATAAAATAGTGGTAGTCATAAAAATGTTACGGAGCATTTAAAATAAAATACATTAAAACATTGAAGTATTTAGTGTTGTAAGAAGGGGAAGGGATAAAGGTAGAGAAGGAGAAATTAAAGACAGTGACAGAGGCTCTTAGAAGAGAGTGGAAAATAAATAGAGAGACTTTGCCAACGCGGGGGAAGGGAAAGTTTTGAGGTGTAGTAAGCTGCAGAGGGAGATGGATATAGTGACTGTAGGTGGGTCGTTAGTTGTCTCTTCAAGTTTCGGAGGGTTCTGATTTTTCTGATATTTTGAAGAAGATTTTTCCAAAGTCTGGCTATTGATACAGAAAATTATTTAGAAAACAGGACAATATTGTGCGATGGCACAGAAAGAATTTTTTATTATTACTGGGCAATGCTAATGTTATGTGTTTTGTTTTCATTTCATTGAGATCTGGCCTAAGTATGGGGTCCTGGTAAATATTTGCTCTTCTTTCTCAGTGTAACAGTTTGGTGTTCTATTTTTGAGTTTGATGGTGCACCGTGCTCTCGCCGGTGAACGCCAATTGTGGGCATCCCAGCAGCTCGTACTGTGTGAAGGGTAGCGACGCCTACAGGCGTGTCGGCAGGTCGTAGGCCCTTGCCAGTTGGAAAAGAGGCCTTCACACGCCGACTGCGCACATTGTTCTCGACACTACGCACTTGTTTCAACACCTTCCACACCGCGCACTCTTGGGGTCACATACATTTCTTACGTTTCGCTGTTAACTGGCGTAGCTCTCATGGCTCGTCTCATTCATTGGGTACGGAATTCGTGCAACAGCTGGTGAATTGGATTGTTTCTTTAAGATGACGATAATATTTTTCTTTCGATTGGCAGGGGCATATTGACTGAAACATTATACAGAATGTTCAAGGAATAATAGTAAATATTTTTTATGAATTATTCCCCTCAAAACATACATTAAGCGAGTGTGATGGGTAAAGTAAGTTCCTGTCTCACACGTCATTCAGTTGCGCTGGCGCTGCCATCGCCGGCTTTGTTCGCTGTGTAGCTTGGCTCAGAACGCTCCCCACAGTATATCGGTGACGTTGTATTCGGCCATTTCTGTCATCAGTGCAGGTGTTTAACATAGGATTCCTGTGGGCAAAACAGATGACACCAGTTATAATCCACGGTGAGGTTACTGAAGTCTGCGGGAACGTTATGAATCATAGTAAGAACTAGGTGGCCGACCGTCTGTTTTGAATGATTATAGCCCCTTGCAAGAGTGTATGTAGAAATATATTCCTCGACTAGCTATGGGAATAGACCTCGTATAAATGATCCGGTTTGACTGATCACAAAGATACATGCGTTAAAAAGGTTTAAGTTAATTTCTACAAATCTCCGTGTACTGTCGTCCTTATTCTTCCGCCAATATCACGCGCAGTTCTTTTATTTTTTGTTTTGTTTTAGACTTTTTAATTATTTTTTTATTCAAGTCCTCATGCCAATCTTAACGACGACATTATCTGAAGCACAGGCACAGAATTAAAATTTGTGCCACGGGGCAGGCGCTATGCCACTAAGTCACCATGACGTGATGGATACAGCGACTGCACGGACTGTCTCCACAACACAGACTTCAATTCTGCCTCAAGTTCCGCTGTGTAATACGTATTAACGTTGCCGAGGCCCCACAATAGCGGGATGGCACCCCAGCAATGAACTACTTATCTCAAACAGTTTCAGTAGTTACTATGGCTGAATGCATTTCACAGCTAAATACAAACTAAATGAAGTGCTGGCCGTACGACACCGTCAAGCGCAAGTGAAAGAGTGGGGTGGTGTGTGGTTTTTCCTCCATTGCATTTATCACAGCTAAGATTTAAGCAAGCGTGACTTTACGCTGTAAGAACCTGCGCATTGGGCTATATACCGTTCGGATTTAGAAGTGTGGCTCCATGTTGTCTTAGGGTCGAACCGTACATGCCTCGCGTTCGGGAGGATTGTGTTTCAAATCCATCCCCGGTCATACAGATTTAGGTTTTCCGTGATTTCTGTAAATCACTCCAGGCAATTGGATTGTTTTTTTCAAAGGACACGGCCGATTTCCTCCCACCTCCTTCTCCGAAAATCCGTGCGTAAGCTACGTCTCTATTGACCACACGGTCGACGGGACATTAAACTATAAACTTCCTTCCTTCCTTCATGTCTGCTTTCACGCTCCCAGCAAATACCTTGTCTTTAGCTATCCTCCTGCACCGTGGCAGCGTGCCTAACCTGCTGTCTCTGTCACCGGTGTCAAAGCACTGTGCCAGTGCATTCCTCACACAACTACACTGTGTGGCGGCCATCAGTTCTATCTTGCAGTCACGTTTGGTATTTCTGCAGGGTGAAGCAAGTACTGCACACGCTGTCATATCCCTTCCATTTCTTTACTAGAAGGCGATAAGCTTTTTCAGCAGGACATTGGACTTACAGGTTCAGCTGCTGGTCTTCATTGTATACAAGTACCGCACTGGCTAGCAAGATCCTACATGGGATGCTCTGCAAATCACATTTGAGTGCCTGGCAAAGGGTTCATAGAACCACTGTCATACTATTTATCTCCCATTCCACTCTCGAATAGCACGCGGAAAGAAAGAATATCTGAATCTCCGCTCGAGCTCTGATTGCTCGTATTTTATTCTGATGATCATTTCCACCTTTGAAAGTGGGAGTCAACAATATATTTTCGCATTCGGAGGAGAATGTTGGCGATTTGAGTTTCATAAGTAGCCCACGCCGCAGCGATAAGCGCCGTTGTTGTAATGATTCCCATCCCAGATTCTGTATCATTTCCGTAACGCTGTCTTCCCTGTATCGTGACCATACGAAACGAGCTGCCCTTCTTTGGATTCTCGATGTCCTCCATCAAACCCATCTGATAAGGATCCCACACTGGGCAGCAGTACTCCAAAAAAGGACGTACAAGCGTAGTGTATGCAGTTTCTTTAGTAGTTCTGTTGCATCTTTTAAGGGTTCTGCCAATAAAACGCAGTCTTTGGTTCGCCTTTCCCACGACATTATCTACGTATTCTTTCCAGTTTAAGTCTGAAGTAATAATAATTCCTAGGTATTTTATGGAGTTTACGGCCTTCCCGTTTATTGATTTATCTCGTAAACAAAGTTTAACGGATTTCTTTTCTTACTCATGCGGACGACTTCACACTTTGCACTATTTAGAGTCAATTGCCAATTTTTACATCATAGTGATATCTTACTTAGATCGTTATGTAGTTCGTTGAATTCCATTTGATCCCTTTACGATCGTTTGCATATGAGAAGAATGCACGCCTTCATTGTCGCCAGAGGGATGTCCTATGTCTTTTTGGTTTAACTGTGACGTATGTTTCATTTCGTCTGAAACTGTAACCATGTGTTTCGTGTTCTCGTGATGCGCTACTGAGAACGGTACGTTCGGGAGGTGGGCCGCGGTTATCTAGGATTATGGACAAGGTCTGCAACTGAAAAAAGTAATCAGCTCACATACACTTCTATTACAAAAGAGAGTAATACTCACCTTTTAGCTGAGCTTGTTGATGCAAGGTCCTGTCAAATAGATAGTTCTGCAATGACGTCTTCCTAGCTACAGTGAACAGTAGTGTTCCCGGCTGTACTTGCTCGGTGCTCTTCCCTTGACTCGTTGACCAGTAGACTGAGCTGTCCACAGCTATACTGCTGTCGTGTCTGTGGTGCGCCGGCATATCTTGGCGAGCTCTCTTCTTGTGATTGGCCGACGCATAGAAGTACGAGGCTTGAGGCAGAAGTACTGTGGAGCGAGTTATCGCAATTGGCGTGGCGACGTGCGAATGAAGACGCCACAACAATATGCTTCTGCCGTGATGAACTACTTCTCAAATCACGTTGATGGGGGTCTCCATTCGGTTCGTCAGGACGGCGGTTCAGTCCTGCCTCCAACCATCTACCGGATGTCTCACGAAAGACGCCTGGGAGGGGTCCGCGAGTTGCGCGGCGCGTTTGCCGGCTGCTGCCGCTCCGCCTGCCGGTCGCCGCTATGCGTGTTCTGGGACACTTGGCAACAGTGCCGAGTCAGGCGCTACTGTCGTCTGGTAGAAACACCGTGCTCCTGTGTTCTGTACTGCGTGACAGTGTCTTCAGGTGTTTTGTTTTGAGTTTTTCAGGCTAGGCAAATTCGCAGAACAAGCGACGTTGGAGCTCAGAAAATCCACATGCGTTACATCACCAACCTCTTCATGGCGTGAAAACTGGAGTGTGGTGTGCAATTAGTGCAAGACAAATAATTGGGCCAATCTTTTTTCACGAAACAATAAATCGTGTGAGGTATGTGAACAATCTCCTGCATCCATTTTTTCAAGAACTTTCACCCAGCGAAAAGCTGTACTGTTATTTCATGCAGGACAATGCAAGACCACACATTGCCAATGCTTCTATGGCAGCAATACGAAGTGTTTTTGATAGGATAGTTGACTGGCCTCCTCGTTCTCCAGATCTAAATCCCTGTGAGTTTTACCTTTGGGGAATGTAAAAAGACAAGGTGTATGCCAGAGTCGACTAGTCATTTCTCAGATTTCGGCAGCCGAAATTAGTCGAGTGTTCGCAAATGTGTTCAAGAGATGACAGGCCGCCCTTTCCAGAGAGGGACATCATTTTGAACATCTACTGTAAATAAAGGTAAGCTTAGGTTACTCAGATGGCAATGTTTTTCGGACTTTAACTCAGTGTATGCGTCCACGGCACAATACAGTCCGAGAATCGGGCGCTGCCGTGGTCGGCGGATGCGGTGGCAGCGGCCGGGGGCCGTACCGCGCGATCCACGGACGTCTGGCTGGGTCTTGCTCCAGGCAAATTCTGGGATAATTCCTTTCAAAGGACACGGCCAAATTTCTTACCCATCCTTAACAGAAACAAAACGGAGGTTGTGTTCCGTCTCTATGGACTATTGAATTGAAAAAGAGGCATCGATTTAAAATATGTTCCGCGGCCGGGATTCGAACCCGGGACCCCTTGCTTCCTAGGCAAGCGCTTAACCACTAAGCCACCGGGACCTGATGGATACGACGATTCCACGGACTGGCTTACGGCACGTCTCGCTGCACGTACACTCGCCGTTTACATTACATCGCAGTGGCTTAGTGGTATAGCGCCTGCGTAGTATGCGGGAGGTCCTGGGTTCGAATGCCGACTGCGTCACAAATTTTAATTCGCTGCCTCTCTTTCAATTCAGTATCTTTGATATATATCGAAACAACGAAAAATTTGGAATAGGGATTAAAGTTCAGGGTGAAGAAATAAAAACATTGGGTTTTGCTCATGACTTTGTAATTCTGTCAGAGACAGCAAAAGACGTGGAAGAGCAGTTGAATGGAATGGACAGTGTGTTGAAGAGAGCCTATAAAATGAACATTTACAAGAGCAAAACAAAGTTAATGAAATGCAGTCTTAGAAAATCAGGCGATGCTGAAGGAATTAGATTAGGTAACAAAACAATGAAGGTGGTAGATGAGTTTTGTTTTTGTGTCCCAACTTCGTCGCCGCTTTTGTGTCCCAGCCTCGTCGTCGGTGTCGGTGGCCGAGTGGAATGAGACCGACACGCTGGTGCAGCTACGGAGGGGAGCAGCCAGAAACTATAAACACTCGAGTAAATTAGAAAGAGATATATATATATTGCACAGAATGTAACAATACTTAACTTTTACATAGTACTGCAGAATGTTGATACATAGTTGTTAGAGGCCTGCCTAGTGCCTGTACAATAGCAAAGTCTTCACTGGTGCCTATCTGATTACGAAGGTCCTAACTCGTTGCTATCTCAGTCCGAAGTGCTATGTCTTTCCGTGGTGGCCACGAGCGGGGTTCCAGCAGAGGGCGCTCGTGGCTGTCGTCGGAAGAACGCCGCGCCGTGCATGCATGGCGGCGCGCGGCGAAAGTCGGTGGCGCGCACTTTGTACTTGTGCGACACCACATTTGTTACTTGGGTAGTAAAATAACATGCGATTGTCGCAGTACAGAGGATATAAAATGCAGAATGGCAATGGGAAGAAAGGCGTTTTTGAAAAAGAGAAATTTGCTAACATCGAATATTAATTTAAGTGTATGGAAGTCTTTGTGAAGGCATTTGTGTGGAGTGTTGCCTTGTACGGGAGTGAAACATGGACGATAAGCAGTGTGGACAGGAAGAGAATAGAGGCTTTTGAAATGTGGTGTTACAGAAGAATGCTGAAGATTAGGTGGGTAGATAGCATAACTAATGAAGAGGTACTGAACAGAATTGGCGAGAAAAGGAATTTTTGGCATACTTTGACTAAAAGTAAGGATTGCTTGGTACGACACATTCTTAGACATCGAGGAATCGTAAATTTAGCATTGGAGGGAAGTGTGTGGGGTAAAAATTGCAGAGGGAGACCAAGAGACGCGTATAGTAAGCAGATTCAAGTGGATGTGGGTTGTCGTTCTTATGAGGAGATGAAGAGGCTCGCTAAGGCTAAAGTAGGGTTGAGAGCTGCATCAAACCAGTCTCCGGACTGAAGACCATAACAACAACGATATATATCGAAAAAAGATAGTCCTTTAGAGACTGATTTATTATGTGTTGACTATGCTTTCAACAGAACATTAAAACGATAATATTGCTTGGTTGCTTTGTAGGTGCAGTGTTTTTCGCCCGGTGTATGTGGGCCTGCTGCCCCGGCACTCGGTGGTGGTGCAGTATGCGGGGAAGGCGGCCCGCTGTGGTGGCGGCCGCTGCATTATGTGGCTGTAGCTGCCGCCTCGCGTCTCCTCCTGGTCTGCCCGCCCTACAAAGCACAACACGAGGCGCTGTCGCCCTGTCACAGCACCAGGGCTCATCCAGGCCGCGGTCTCTCTGAAGCTCGTACACACTTCCCTAGCAGTAACACCGCGGACGTTAATGGAATCTCCCGTCGTTTATTGGCGTGGCAGTATCGTACTTGAAAGTTTTTGCGCTAGTTTCAGGTACGACCACAGACCCTCCGTCACAGCTTTTCTTCAAACACCATCCAGTTTCTTAACTGTCGGCCGCGGTGGCCGAGCGCTCTGCGGCGCTCCAGTCACGGTCTGCACGGCCACTACGGTCGGGGGTTCGAATCCCCCCTCGGGCATGGATATTTGTGCCGTCCTTAGTATTAGCTAGTTTGTAAGTAGTTTGTAAGTTTAGGGTCTGATGAGTCTTCAGGTGTTAGGTGTTTTGTTTTGAGTTTTTCAGGCTACGCAAATTCGCAGAACAAGCGACGTTGGAGCTCAGAAAATCCATATGCGTTACATCACCAACCTCTTCATGGCGTGAAAACTGGAGTGTGGTGTGCAATTAGTGCAAGATAAATAATTGGGCCAATCTTTTTTCACGAAACAATAAATCGTGTGAGGTATGTGAACAATGTCCTGCATCCATTTTTTCAAGAACTTTCACCCAGCGAAAAGCTGTACTGTTATTTCATGCAGGACAATGCAAGACCATACATTGCCAATGCTTCTATGGCAGCAATACGAAGTGTTTTTGATAGGATAGTTGACTGGCCTCCTCGTTCTCCAGATCTAAATCCCTGTGAGTTTTACCTTTGGGGAATGTAAAAAGACAAGGTGTATGCCAGAGTCGACTGTTAAGTCCCATAAGCTGTACAAACATTTAAACATTTGAGTAAAAGGGTGGGAAGGTTGCCTACATCAGAGAATATTCTGCGATTTCATATGAATAAGAGAATTTTCTCACGACTGGAGAACATTCTCCGTTTTCTGAAGTGAGGTCACTAACATACTTCCAGCTGAGTAACTTCAATTAAGGTTACGTTCTACTGTGTTTTATAATAAAAACGACAAAATTTGTGTGCTCAGAAGGCAAAAACAGTTCCTTTATACGTAGTCTGAACAAATACGAGAGGAACTAAAAAGTTGATGCAAATAAAAACATTTTGCTGACGAGGCGCTCCCTTCACAAAACTCAAAAGTGTGACACTTCAAGCATTTTATATAGCGACGAGAGTGATGTCAGAGGTTTTCTTTTTTTCATTACCGATATAGAAATGAAAGACAAGTGGATTCAGTTGCGTGTTTTACCCGTTGGTTTGGTGTGCATATTTACAGTTGTAAACAGATACGTAGCAAAATAATATTGTATTTTTTTAAAGAGTCCGTTAATAACGTTAATTCCAAATAAAGTGCATATCAGGACTTCACAGCCTGTATCACAAAATAAATATTGGTGCAATACCGAGTCCTGAAGTATTTTTGTATTGCTCGTGTTCATTCTGCCTAAACCAGTTAGCCGATTTAAGATGCGTTTTCTACCTTGGTAATCGTAGCTTATGTTAGAAGTAGACCTGACAGTAAAATTAATAACTGAGTAATTACATACCTAGCAGTCTGTTTCTTGTTACAAAATCGCATGGCCTATCGCTTATGAGCAGACCATTGCGTGTCATATTTAACAAAAAATATTTCATGGTTCAAAACTCTGAAAGCGTTTCGCGTTGAAACAAATGAAAATGTCATGCATTCTTAAAATTTCGTTCTCAAATTGTTGCTAATACAACTACAATAACAGAAAGATTTCTCCCATGAAGAAAATTTTATAATATCGTCAAATTTTGCATTGTCGTAAAACGTGCATATTTAGTCTGCTGTTCAACAAACTAATATGTAAACATAGTACAGTTCTTGCTGAACACATAGATGACTACTCTATATTTGCATAGTAAATAATTTGCTTGATTTGGCTAGTTCAAAGAAACACACGATTGAACAGTTGTGCCGGCCGCGGTGGCCGAGGAGACTGAGGCGCTTCAGTCACGGTCTGCACGGCCACTACGGTCGGGGGTTCGAATCCCCCCTCGGGCATGGATATTTGTGCCGTCTTTAGTATAAAGTAGTTCATAAGTAGTTTGTAAGTTTACAAACATTTGAACAGTTGTTCTGTGCCGGATATGACACACGGGAAACTTCGTCAAGCAGGAGGGGAGCTAGCGAGAGTGAACTTCCTGCTCAGAGCATATGCTTGGAAGTTTTTATCTATACGAAATGGAGAACTTGCACAGAGAACGTTATTTTGCTCTGAGAATCTTCTCTGGAGCATGTGCTCTTTCCTACTCATACCGCCCAGTATATGATAACGGCTACCACGCGCCTCAACGCATGCGTTTTAGTCTTGTCTAGTTCGCGAACGAACTAGTTCGGAAGAGCGCTCCCACAGGCGAACTACGTGAGCTAGTTCGCAGATCCGTCGCCTCTTAGTTCGTGCGCTCCTTTTCCGAATACTGACGGGGAACAGCGAGAGGACGCGAGAGCGCACAGAATGTCGTGATTCCCTTCTGCCAGTTACTTTCATTTCGAGCTGAGATGCAGCTCAGCTGTAGTTTCATAGTTAACTGCCACAAGAAATCTATTTTAAAAATAAAGAACTACGAGTACTCCGTATGCAAAGTAGTTGAATACCATTGCATCACCCATTCGTGTGAATAACTGGTTTATTTGCCTAAGTATTTGATGTCAAATTGCCCAAAAATACGGGTAATAGCACACGCTTTGGCAACACTGATTTTTTTTTAATAAAAAAGCTGTCATAAACTAAAAGAGCTCTTTTAGTAGCGGTAGCAAAAGCCAAAAAGAGCTGACGAACTAGAAGGAGCGGACGAACTAGGAGCGGACGATTATGCCAAACGTATCTCGCTTCTTAGTTCGTTGGATTCTTTTCCGAAGACGGACGGGCAATGGCGAGAGGGCGCGTAGCAGAATTAAAAATCACGTGTTTGCCTTCTGCTGATGAGTCATTTCGAGGTGAGCGTCTGCCTGCTAGATTACATAGTTGCCGGCCGCGGTGGCCGAGGGGACTGAGGAGCTCCAGTCACGGTCTGCACGGCCACTAAGGTCGGGGGTTCGAATCCGCCCTCGGGCATGGATATTTGTGCCGTCCTTAGTAGTAGCTAGTTCATAAGTAGTTTGTAAGTTTAGGGACTGATGACCCCGTAGTTAAGTCCCATAGACTCTACAAACATTTGAACATTTGATTACATAGTACAGTGCTACAAAATTTCTGTTTTGATGTGTTCTGCACTCTGCAATATATGACTAATAAATTCCATAATGCCAAGATATAGAGATAACTCTAAACTTAAACGCGAGAAATTATCCACAAACTGTTTCTTTTGGTTTGCGTGATATCGTTAGCGGCTCAAGCAGCAAGCGCATGAAGCAGCTAGGTGGGGAACTTCCCCCTCCACCTGCACGCGCAGACCATGCCGCTCAGCCGTCACTGGGAGCGGACGAACTAAAAGAGCGAACTAGTTCGCACAGAGCCGCGAACTAAAGTGATCGCTCCCGATCGCGGGCTGTCTAATGCCTTTGACACATGATCGCTAAAATCGCGGTGGTGACAACTCCACACGAATACTCTGCTCCACTGTCGCCCTGTCTGGAATGGGCTCTGCATACACGACACTTTGAGAGGGCCCCGGGGCTTTTGTTCCGGTGAAGAGCAAGCCATGAAAGTGGACCTCCTCGTCCGATACATCGGCCATGGATTAGGGAAGACAACGATAGAAGTGCATTTGATCGTCTGGAGCACAGTCACATGGTAGCCACGTCATCCTTGGAATCCTTAGTGGCAACTGTGTGTGAAACAGTACCGGAGTAAACCACGCCTACTGTAAGTGCGGCTGCATGCTGTAGTGCGTATTGGACCGCAGGCTCTATAACAAATATGACTGAAGTGTAACGCACAGACTTTTTGAGGGCACACACAATGCACGCCCGCAACGGCTGTGCCATAAGAAAGAAATCAGAGCAAAATAAAATTAAATATGTTATTCCGACCACGGATTCTAGTTGCCAGTAAAATTACAAACTCCCCGATACCAATAACAGACTGGATGGGACCTTAATTAAAAAATAGTAAAATTAAATCAGTTAATTTAGGACGGTTTATTAATTTTCACCAACGAAGGAACCAACTGAATAACTGCTTATTATTGCAGTAGTAAACACCAAAATAGCGGGACAAGACGGTCATTCCTCCAGGCACAAAGATTCGCAGTTAGCTACAGATCCACGGTTTTTAACCAGGTGTGCACCTCTTTGTCCGGAACATACCGATGACCGTGAATTTCTTCAGGGGTGCAAAGAAATATGGGAATCGCATGGGGAGAAATTGGGACTGTATGGAGCGTGCGTAACGGCTCCCCAACCTTGGCAAAATGTAGGCGGACTTTACGCTGATGCAGAATGACGCAGTCTTTTGTTAGCGTTGTTAACATTGCGGGAGGGGTTTGAACTCCAGTAGCACCGGCTCCGCCCACGGAACCCCCTGTTGTGGAAAAATTTGGGATTCAGTATTCGTGCCTTTGGGCTGTGCTGTCACTTTGTCAGCGCGGTACAGGTTAGCGTTAATTGGTCTGGGAAGCGAGTCCGCGAATAAGGCAGGTGTAGTTTTATTGCGCGCCGGCAGATGTAGAACAGGACGGGCTGGGATCCGCGGGCGCATTTGCATGTGAATGCCGGCGGGCGCCCGTTTTGGCGGCCACCAGACGCCGCCTCCTCGCCTCGCTACCCTCTCCTGCATTTTGTCTCCTTAAGGGGCGCACTTCTCGCAGAGTTTTGTTTCGACCATTTTGTCATTTATATCTCTCCGGTTGAGTTGGAAAGCTACGAGCTTCTACGTCCCGGCTGGGAGTACGAAACCTGTTGTAGTCGTGCGGCACTTCCCTGTTCTTTGTATGGTAACGAGCAGCCGCGGCCCCAACTGCCGTGGTTGTTTTTCAATTGTACCGTTTGCTGTGCAGGTACCGCTGGCTGTACACTGAACACTTGTTGGCGCCGCTCTCCTCGCTGTAAATTGCCGCGGCAGCTGGCTCATTAACAGTGATGCAGTAGTGACGTACACTTTGGTTAGGCCGGTATTACACTATCAAATTATTGGACAAAGAATTGGACGAAAAAATTAGATGAAATATTGGTCATATTTTTTGACAAAGAAATTGGATGAAACGCAAAAGGGGGTATTACACTACCATCCAATATTTTTTTCAAATTTGCTTCAGAATTAGAGATGGGCAAAACCGATCTTTTCAGAGATCGGATCAGAAATAGTCATTCACTGGGATGAACTAGTTCTTTTTCATGGTTCACCGACTCACTAACTGATAAAAAACGTAAAACGATTACACATTGCTTTTTTGTCACTATACTTTTATCTGATTTGGCCATATTGTGAAAGAAGAAAAAAGAGTAATAATTTTATTGCAAGTCAGTAGTTTCGAGAATTAAAATTGCTTAGTTACACCTACATTAAAAATTAAACATGTTATAACAGAATTTAAATATTTTTGCAGGTGAAATAATTGGAAAAAGAAAAAAAATATTACTTTTATATTTTTATACTTTCATTAAAAAAATACAATATTTTGCAGAATAAAATACTAGTTCCGTATTTATACAGTGAATAGTTTAAGCGAGTTGAATGAAACGTGATATATCGCGAGAGTTCCGTGCAGAACGTGGCAACTGCCGCAGCGGAATAGCCGTGCGCAATAAGGCCGTGTCCTATGTGAGCGACAAAAGCGAGCGACAGCGCGCGATATTCAGCGACGCCACACGGTAGCTACAAGCAGCGACATTCGGCGACACGGCCTGGTGTCTTTTTACGTGGGCGCGACAAATTCTCGCTACAAGATGGCCGCTAGAACCCATCACTTGTTATCTAAAAATTAAAATCTGGCACCCATAAACAGTAAAATAATGATAGCTCCAGAGTAAGAAATAAAGTTTTATTCAATTTCGAAAATAAGGCTTCAAAAGAGTAATGTCCATTAAATTTACGAAGCGAAGAATGTTCGTGGACTATTTCGTTCGTAACTTCAAGTACGAAAAAAAGACTGTGAAAATCTCCAGCCAAATTCTTCGAAAATACGACTACGAGTACAGATACTTTCGACTATGTCGTCAATGAGTTTTTCTTTTGTGCGTACAAACCATCAACAATTGATTAAGTTCGAAGAGAGTCTTAGCTAAAGAAATAATTAGGTAAATAACTGCGGCGATACTCTTACAGTCGGCGTAGTACAGGGGTAGCGTTCTGGGCTCCTATATTCTAAGTTTTGCAGTTGCTGGTAAGATTTCCGCTCCACCTTATATTTTTAGCTCCTGTAACTACAACTCTTTCACCTGTTATTTGTGCAAAGTTTTATATATTCTCTGTACAGAGCAATGGGAATTATTTTTTTAAGTGCTTCCCAAATATAGTTTATCTTTAATTGCAAACACACACATCCTACTGTACCAAACACATTAAATTCGTAATGAAACATTATAGCAAGATGTTTTACTCAGAAACGTAATTATAGACATCTCGTTTGACATCTTAGTGTTGTCTTTCTCTCTCTCTCTCTCTCCCCAAAAACAAGTTTATTGTTACTGTCAAAGATTTGACGCCAGCAGCAAAAATTTCAAATGGACACATTTCCGAAACTGAATGGTTTCAGATATAGAAAACATTAATGCACATTGTTGTTTTCTTTGTTATTAGATTATATTGTCATTGTTTTCAACGTACCAAAAAAATGTAGATGCATAAAAGACGCATAATTTTTTACAGGACACTCGTCTATCAAGTTAGGAAATTTAAGCAACAGAATGCACATTGCACAAGACTTTGTATCTCTTGCTGCCTTCATGCAAACTGCGAGTGTTCGAGAAAAATGGAGTAGGATCTTTTTCACAGAAATTTTATATAGTTTAATTTTGTACTGTAACGCGTTTTTGCTACCGACTGCAGATTTCCTGTTATTAAGAAAAACATGTCACATTAAATAAATACGTTTCATCTCGAGTACTATTCGAATTAGGAATACAACGGTTTCTGCTGCTTCAGATGATCGTTTCTGTAAGTGAGCTGCAAGTTTTATCAGAACACAGGAGTCGAGAGAACAGAGAAATGCGCGGAGTCGCTTTGTTCGGCACCATGCGGTTCGCCAGAGAAGTGGGGGAAATAATGAGCAGCGCGCCACACGGGCGGCTCCGCAAGCGAGCGGAGTCGGCAGAGTGGTGGGGAGAGGTGAACCGGTGAACCAGCTAACTCACCGACTCAGTTGGCGGTCGGATCGCCTCGATCGCCGGAGTCGTGCGGAGCAGCGAGTCGGCGGTAGTCGGGAGCCGCGTGCTCACTGAACCATGCTGCTTGCGCGACTCACCGATTCTCGACTCGCAGCGCGAAGGCGCTGCACGTGTTTAGGCGCTCATTTTTTGCGTTTTATACTTGCAAATGTTCAAATGTTTGTATAGTCTATGGGACTTAACTACGGGGTCATCAGTCCCTAAACTTACAAACTACTTATGAACTATTTACAAACTAGGACGGCACAAATATCCATGCCCGAGGGGGGATTCGAACCCCCGACCGTAGTGGCCGTGCTGACTGTGACTGGAGCGCCTCAGTCCCCTCGGCCACCGCGGCCGCCTTTATACTTGCACATGGTCTATAGCACATTTATTTTGTAGCTTAGGAAACTTCTGAAGCATATGGCAAGGGGTTTAGGAAACTTCTAAAGAATGTGGCAAGGGGTGCTTATGTAACTCATTGCTGTCACCAGAGGGACTTTTCGGATCAGATGAACTACCACTCTTTTTTTTTTTTTTTTTTTTTTTTTGATTCATCCATCACTCACTCCTTAGAAGGATCTGGCTCTCTGAATCAGTTCAGGAGCAGATTGCCCATCTCTATTCAGAATGGCGGTGTAATGCTCAGATGTTGTTTATACTACAGTTGTGTTGTGTCCTCATTTAGAAGAGAAGGAGGGAAAAAAGAAAAGGAAACGCACTTGGATGAAACCGTGGGTGTCAGAGCGAGATAAATAAAATTTGTTACGGGACCTGGAGGATTTTCTTTTTTTTTTTTTTTTTATGCCGTCGGCAGAACAACCAGGCCTTTCACTGCTAATTATTTTGTCGCTCTTCATCCTTCACAGTTTGCAATAGAGTAACAAAAAGGCTGACTCAAACATTGTATACGAATAAGATTAAGTTGATAAAGCAAGTTTCATTAAATAACGTTTTAAATGGAAAAATGTGAGCACTGACAAAGAGGATAATTTAAATTGTATATGCGTTATTAACAATGTAAGGGGGGGAAACATTGCTGATAAAGTAAATACGCTCTATTTATATGTACATAGATTCGCTTGCAAACAGATGTCGATGTTTTGAAAGTTGTTTCATTTCCCAGCACTTAGCACACCACGTTACCAAAATCATACATTATAAAATCTGCTTCGGCCGTATTAAGATTTAGGGGTATTACTTCTTCAATTCCGATAGTATATAATTACTTTTTTACATCACGGATTGTAACTCAACCTCACTTTTGCCGCAGGGTATTGGGGCTACGCGAATTGACGTGACGGACAGTGTGAATTGGCCTTGTCGGCTGTTATACAACGCCCCATCTGATTTTTTTTTTTTTTTAATTTTTTTGTTGCTAGAAAACGCTACACAAACATTCCACTACTAGCCATGTTTACGAATACGAACTTTATGTCCAAGTAATGTCAGATATTTAACCTCCAAATAAAACAGCTGTAGTGGCAAGGAAGCTGTATACTACTAGCGCTCCAAGCGGTCACATTTCTCACTGCAGGAAACAGAAGACGAGCGATTTCTTTGATCAAATCTAGGCCGAGGCCTAGATTGGATGAAATATTGGACGATGTTCCCATCACACTACGTCCAATTTTTCTTTGTCCAATTCTTTGACAAATAATTTGATAGTGTAATACCAGCCTTACTGCAGTATCTTCCAAAGTATCGCGGCGCTGAATTCAATCTGTGGCTAGACGGTGGCGTAACACCTAGTAACATGCCCGGTATACGGGGCCAGCAACATTGTACGCTGATGGGCTACTGCAAAAGCAACACTGACTGCATTCTGGCGACAGGCCAGGCGGACACGCGCTAAGGGAAGCGTGTCAGTGCGGCCACACGCGAGTCTTGCTGATTAACCAGAGTACTCCAGCACCAGGCACTCCTCATGAGTACGAGGCGCACCCACAAACTAAGTCTACCTAGTTTATTTTCTAAACAAACTCAACACGTATATACATGTGGCGTCTGTTCCGAAAGAACGTATATACATTTGGCAGCTGTTATTATTTAATATTCATAGAATATATGACTTCAACTGCGATTGGGCAAAGCTGAAAATGTATACCCATGCGGGATTCGAACTCGAGTCTCCTGCTTTCTAGGCAGTTGCGCTGACCCCTACACCACTGGGGACACAGTGATCGGAACAGACGCCACATGTATATATATAATATGCCAGTGACGGGCAATGATCCTATCGTTAATGGGGAGGGGTGGGCAAGTTTGAAGCCCTTACTCTTACGGGAATTAGTTAAACTACGAGTTTGAGTACTATGGGCAGGGCGAAGCTGGGAATTTGTATCTGACGGGAGGCGTGCATGGGTAGTCCTTGCAGGTGCGGTGATCACTGTGTCCCCAGTGGTGTAAGAGTCAGCGCAACTGCCTAGAAAGCAGGAGACCCGGGTTCGAATCCCGGATGGGTACACATTTTCAGCTTTGCCCAATCGCAGTTGAAGTCATATATTCTATGAATATTAAAGTCAACACGATTACATGAAAAACTTTATTGGTAGGAGGTACAGCAATGTTTGAGTAATTTTGGCCCACTTTAGGTTACGGTAGTAACGCTAAAAGTGGGCCTTTGCGATCGTCTTTTGACAGCTCGAAATTTAAATGAGAATAACGGCTTAACCATTCATCTGACACGAAAATTGAATAACAGAATCTGTAGAGTAGAATATTCTCTACAACTTTGCTCTCTTATGTTTTTTTCATATCTCGTATCGTTACAGAGATATTTGCATAAATGACGGCGATTTTGGGATGTCTTATCTGTCCGTAACGTGTTCCCTGTTTTAGATGAATCGTTCAACCGATCAGCACCAAATTTTACAGAAATAATTGTAGGCCACAAGAGACACGAACCTCCCTTTTTCAAATTTTTCGGACAAAAAATACGGTAGTAATAAAAAAAAGCCGTTTCTAATATAATTGTAATTGCAAACGAACCGTTCATCTGACACGAAAATTGAATAATCTGATTGGTAGAGGCGAAAATTCTCTACAACTTCGCTCTATTATGTTTTTTTTCATATCTTGCATCGATGCAGAGATATAAAAATTTGACGATGTCTGTTTCGCTGTAACGTGTTCCCACTTTTTAGGTCGAACCGTCGAACCGATCGGCACAAAATTTTACAGACATAATTGTTGGCTACCAGAGACCAGAAACTAGCTTTTTGAAATATTTCGGACAAGAAATACGTTAGTAATACCAAAAAAAGCCGTTTGTAATGTAACCGCTCATCTGACGCGAAAATTAAATAAACGAATTTGTAGAGGAGAAGATTCTCTACAGCTTTGTTCCCTTATGTTTTTTTCATATCTCGTCTCGTTTGAGAGATATTTGCAAAAATAACGGAGTTTTGACACCCTCAATCGAATTAACGAAAACCAGCCGTTCGAAAATGTCACGTGACATTCCTTGCCCAGAACTCTCTCTCTGGCATATACCATCTTGCGTTGTGTATTTGAGGGTTTTCTTATTGTAACTTACACGTTGTCATTTCAAAGCCTTGGCGCACTGAATAATTAACAAAAACATGTCGTTCTTCGTACGATAAATGATAATCTAGTGTCTAAAAATGCCATATTAGCATCAGATTCTACTTTGTGAGAGTCGGCTGCTTCGTTTAAAACAGTAAAATATTCGGCAGCTGAGCTTAAATGAGGCCGTACGAGCTGCCAACACGAGTATCGCAGTGGTCGGCAATTGAGGTGACGACTCCAAAAATAGTGAAGAAAATCCACAAAGCGGTAGTGTTGGCGAAGTTTCTCAGCAGCAATGCTGGTTTTTTGCGCCCTTTCATAACCATGGATGAAACCTGGGTCCACCACTTCACTCCAGAGACAAAAGAACAATCAAAACAATGGACGCTAATTAAAGAACAGACTCCAAAGTAGGCGAAGACCGTGTCATCTGCAGGCAAGGTCATGGCGTCTGTTTTTTTTTTTTTGGATGCACCTGGGATAATTTTCATTTTCTACCTTGAAAAAGGAAAAACTATCAACGGCGCGAGTCTTGGAACTCTGTCAGTGTTGCACATCGTCAGCTTGGGCCGTTCACTTATTCTATTTTGATCCTTTCTTCACAGATTCGTACTCCGTCTTCCTGATATCGAGTTCGATCCGTATTCAGTTTTTGACGATCTATCCATTGGGCCCTTTTACCACCGAATCTGAGGGGGAGTTTCCCTGGAAACTATGACTGAGCGAGGTGGCGCAGTGGTAATACACTCGCATTCGGAAGGATGGTGGTTCACATCCACCTCCGGTCATCCTGATTTAGGTTTTCCGTGATTTCCCTAAATCACGCCAGGCAAATGTCGGGATGGTTCCTTTGAAAGGGCACGGCCGATTTCCTTCCCCATCCATACCCAAAACTCCGAGCGTTAGCTCCGTCTCTAATGACCAAGCTGTCGACGGGACGTTAAACCCTAAGCTTCCTTCCTTTGAAACTATGACAGTAAAGACTGTTACAAAAAGGAAGGAAGGGAGCTTGGGATGTAACGCCTCGTCGACAGTGTGGTAATTAGCTCGCTCTCGTATTGTTTGGATAAGTATGGGGAAAGAAATCGGCCGTGTCTCTTCAAAGGAACCGTATCGGCATTTGCCTGGAGTTATTTAGAAAAATTACGGAAAACCTAAATCTGGATGACCGGAGCTGGATTTGAACCACAGTCCTGTAAGCGAGTCCAGCGTGTTACCACTGCGCCACCTCGCTCGGTAAAGACGGCTGCAGGCGGTAAAGTAAGTCCGATAATAAATAGGTTTTCTCGTCCAGAAAACGTGAAGTAATAAGCGCGGTGTTGTTGTTATAATGGAGCGTAATGCGGGCTGATTAGGTGTGGAGCGTTAAGATTCAGTTAGCGGCAGTCGCAGCTGCTGGTTGGCGTGGCTTGCACGTCGCGGGCGCCTATAATTAAAACCTATCGACGCCGCGCCGCCTAACCGGTATTTCTGCGCGGCGCGTGACTCGTTTCCAAACAACAGGTAGCGCTCCCACTGCATCCCATTACGTGCAACTGCCTGCCGACAAGGATGCGCTTCTGCCTGCCTTCTGCGAGCCACCACTAGCTGCCTCGCCATGTCCTTTCCTTCTCCACTGCCGTAAAGAGCCAGGGATAAACGAGTGCTTGACGTGCCTCCGTACAAGCCCCAGTTTGTGTTGTAGTCCGTACGCGAAATGGTGGCTGGCAGCTGTACAATCGTTCTGCAATGCTTGTTGATTGTTGGGCCCGCAGTGAAGTAAATGTCTCTAAAAGACATAGCAATAAGAGGTCCAGATCACTGCTGTAATTAATATTTTTACTTCCAGAATGAAACTTTCACTCTGCAGAGGAGTGTGCGCTGATATGAAAGTTCCTGGCAGATTAAAATTGTGTGTCGGAACTGGGACTCGAACCTGTGACCTTTGCCTTTCGCGGGCAAGCGCACTACCGACTGTGCTATCCCGACACGACTCACGATGCCGCCTCACAACTTTACTTCCGCCAGTACCTCGCCTCCTACTTTCCAAACTTCACAGAAGCTCTCCTGCGAACCATGCAAGACTAGCACTCCTGGAAGAAAGGATATGGTGGAGACATGGCTTAGCCACAGTCTAAGGGATGTTTCCAGAATGAAACTTTCACTCTGCAGCGGAGTGTGCGCTGATATGAAACTTGCATGGTTCGCAGGAGAGCTTCTGTGAAGTTTGGAAAGTAGGAGGCGAGGTACTGGCGGAAGTGAAGTTGTGAGGCGGCATCGTGAGTCGTGTCGGGATAGCACAGTCGGTAGTGCGCTTGCCCGCGAAAGGCAAAGGTCCCAGTTTCGAGTCCCGGTTCCGGCACACAATTTTAATCTGCCAGGAAGTTTCAATATTTTTATTTGTTACCCCTTTCATTCCCAGTGTTGTTCCTGGACAACAACAGCGTATTAAAGGTTGATTTATACCATATTTTGTGCATCAGTCTTTAAAGCTGCATTTTTGTTGATGAACAACGTGCTTCTAGTACGACATTTTGCCGCTTGATACGGCGTGTATCTACTTCTGAGACATTAATCTGTCCATCTTGGAGGTTGTGTAGCGTTGCGGTCTGTACGTGGCTGAGAGTGTGAGCGTTAGTGTGGTTCCTTTTTATTTCATTCCAGCAGTGAATTGTCTTGGCTTTGGTGCTATGGCGAAGATTATGTTAGCATTATTGATCTGGGAGTGCTAACTGTCAACAAAATAACGTCCAAGTAATAAAATACCTCGATACAAACGTCTGTGTCGTGTGTGAAATACATGACATAAAAAATCAGTAGTTCGACCATAAAATTTAAAACACATATTTTGATGTTTACTGCACTGTATGAATACAAAAAATACTGAATTTTAATTTTTCCAAAGCTTTTTTCGTAATGTGGTACTGAAAGGGTTACACAACAGCTGTTTCAGAAATTCGCCATTTTCAAGCGACTGCAATTATGTAAGACTAATATATAAATTACTTTTGTGTATTGTAAATGACGTATTACATACGTAAAAAAATTTGGGTAAACTTTCCACCAAAATTAACGAACTCAAACACAAGAATTAAATTCGCCTTTCGCACCAACAACAATTTAAGAACAAAACTACATTTCGCAACTGCCAGAAATTCTCCATACCAGGCATCTGGAATCTATAAAATCATGTGTAACAACAGCAATAGCTTTTATGTGGGTCAGACGGGACGTAATTTTATCACAAGATTTCGCGAACACATCAGAATAAGCGGAAACAACCTGTCAAGTTTTTATTGTGGTGTCGCACAAGTACAAAGTGCGCGCCACCTACTTTCGCCGCGCGCCGCCATGCAGGCACGGCGCGGCGTTCTCACGACGACAGCCACGAGCGCCCTCTGCTGGAACTCCGCTCGTGGCCCCCACTGAACGACAGAGTTCACTTGGGACTGAGATAGCAACCAGTTAGGACCTTCGTAATCAGATAGGCACCAGTGAAGACTTTGCTATCGTACAGGCACTAGGCAGGCCTCTAACAACTATGTATCAACATTCTGCAGTACTATGTAAAAGTTAAGTATTGTTACATTCTGTGCGATATATATCTCTTTCTAATTTACTCGAGTGTTTATAGTTTCTGGCTGCTCCCCTCTGTACCTGCACCAGCGTGCTATTTTTGTTCCTGTGTCGGTCTCATTCCACTCGGCCACCGACACCTACGACGAGGCTGGGACACAAAAGCGGCGACGAAGTTGGGACACAAAATTTATATCCACTATAAAAATGAAAACCATTCAACTCAAAACATGGAGAGTGGACTGGGGATTTTACATAGTTCCAAAGGGACCAGTAATGAATATTTTGGAAGAGGACGAGATATATATTCATACTAAGAATTATCCAGGCAAAGGGTTTAATGAACACACGGCTTTTAAACATGACAATTATTTAGTTAACTTTATTGACTTCATCGACGAGAAAGGCTGAGTACATAACAACAAACCAACGATAGCTATTATAAACAGCTAATAAAATAACCCTCTGACCTATTAAACATCTCTGGTATCATAGTTATTTACATTGTAAAACATCTTTGGCAAAATGTTACATTTAAAAACGTGTTTAAACAAAAAATAGAATTAAAATCTAATTAACATCTCAGGCTGCAAAAAGTACAGCAGCTAAATGTAAATAACATACTGCTATAAAGTGTAATTATATAATAAGGAATATTTGGCATAACTGTTCTTACAAACATTTTTTTTATAATAACAGTTATGCCAGATGGTATATATGACGATAGACCATCATAGTTTTGAGTAAAAAAAATTTACTTATGTAACTCGTCATTTACAATACACAAAAAGTAATTTACGTTATTCTTACATAATCGCAAGCACTTGAAAAATGGTGAACTGATGAAACAGCTGTTGTGTAATAAATAAAAATATTAATTATAGCAGTGATCTCGACCTCTTAATACTACTGCTTCAAATGCCTGTCCCCCTAAATTTCCTCAGCGGTGTAGTATCGTAGTAGAGATCACGACACTGGTGTCCATTGTCGGTGATGAACAGCAGTCAGTCGCAGATATTTCTTCACTGTCGCAAATATAGATGTCGGTCACTGTGTGGCCATTATCAATGTTTAAAACGTAGTGTGAAACATGCTTACTAGACAGACGTCTTACCGCTAGACCACCGCACCACTAGCGATTAAGGCGCCTCTGAATAGTCAAAGTACGACTTCCCTCCACGTCACAAACTTTAATTCAGCTTCTGTGTTCCATAGATAATTGCCACTACTGCCAAGGCTCTCCATGCAGCGGAATAGCACCTCAGCAATGTACACTCTTTGACAAAAAACCTGGCCGCCGGCCGGCCGCCGCTGAGCCTAAGTTCGAGCCGATCGCGACATGGGACAATAAAAGTGGCCGCGCTGATTCGCTCTAAGTCCGGTTATCTGCACAATCTGGCAACACTGTAGACTGCGGGAGTTCATACAGTACTTCTTGTGTGCTGTTTGAAGTGCTGTAGGTCAGCTACATCCGTGGTCCCGCGGTAAAGTGCGTGACTTGCATGTGAAAGTATTAGCGATCGAA
Organism: Locusta migratoria; assembly: GCA_026315105.1. Taxonomy (NCBI): domain Eukaryota; kingdom Metazoa; phylum Arthropoda; class Insecta; order Orthoptera; family Acrididae; genus Locusta; species Locusta migratoria. Next base: position 244,300,602 of record CM048744.1, on the reverse strand, counting down.
ACCGAGTGTTGGCAAAAATTTTTAATTCACGTTCCTCGTGCGTACTGATGCCACATCTATAAGGGAAGCATATCCGTAACGTATATCATTTTTTGATACACTGGTAATAACATTTCGGCTGGATAACACTGTTGCCTCTGGCCGCAGCACTTGGCAGAGCTCTCCGCGGCCCACTCGCCGGCAGCAGCGGTGGCGGTGCTACACAGCGCTGCCTCGCCCTCTGCCCACAGCGCCTGCTGCCGCTCATCGCCCTGGACATGTAAAATGCTTGAGTGGTGCTGAGTGGTGATAAAAAAAAAAGGTTGCGATGTGTATTTCAGACACGATATCAACGGAGCAGACCACTCATTTTGAATGATGACCATACTATTACACTAATACATAATACATTAGAGAGGCAAAACATTTTCATAGTCATTGATCCAATCAAATGGCACTCTACGATGTTTAACACTTATTTCTGGTTTAAATCGCGATCCTTTTCCTTTCAGAAAAGCCCTTCATGTAATTTATTATTGTCATCACTTCATATGTTTTCATCAAGACACTGTGCGTAACTGCACTACAATGTTTAGTGCCGTTGTTTGATTCCTTATGGTAAATGTATGAGCTAAATTATGTGAATACGTTTCAGCGCACGTTATAAAGCAACACAGCCACACTGAAAGGTGTCTCATTTCTACAGTATATATTTTGCATGAACGAACTATATTAATCATTATGTTCACTTCCTCTGTAAGCATCGCCTAGCATGTGGGTCCTAAGGAAATAGTAAAAATTCCCATCGAGGGAGGTCAATTCGAATTCCTTCAAAGGCGTTTGTATGGTGAAGCAAAAAAGACATCTAATACCATTTCCGTAATTTGGAGTCGACCTTTCTGAAAGCCTTATTGTATAAAGCTTTTCTTCTGATTCCATTAAAGAGTTTCTTCTTGCAATCTGCAGCGTATAAAGTAAAATAAAACAAAGTAAAACGGAATACCACCGCCAAACGCACTGTCTCCAACCAGGATTAGAACTGCCGACCCACAGCTCAGTTGCATCGCGAGACACGAGCAGAACCACACAGCCAACCACACGCTGCCGGCTGGTGCCCTCAGTCTCTTACACATTCAATGCTGAGCCTCTAACGTATCTCGAAAGTTAACCTGAAAGTCACCTATGCGAATAAAAAAATTCCTTGAGTGCAAAAGTTAAATTTCTGTCTCTCATATCACATGTGCATTATACAGCATGAGTCATGAAAGTAGAAGAGGAATGTCAAGTGAACTTAGCTAGACAATTCAGTACCACTTGCGGAAGTAACTGCACTGTCACAGTGTTGCCAAATATTAGCAACGATGTTGCCAGTTCTTAGCTGTACTAAGAAGACCTGTGTAGCGATAAGCGACGCGAAATCGCCCTCGTCTCATACGGGCTTCAAGAGGGAAGTCGCGGATTTTGGTTAATACGCGGCGCAATCTCCTGATAGTTTCCATCGTCACACTTTAGGATGCAGATATTAATTCGTCCAATGAGGCCGAAACCAGCGTTCATATAGTTTGAAACTTAACAGCATTATGATATAATTTCAGCAAATGACTAGAGAAGTTAAACATAGTGATATTGTTCTTGAAACATACGGCAGGTCAAAGACTGAGATATGTAAACTTACATCACGATTTCGGTTTCACCTCCCCCTTCCCCCCAAAAAGACTAAAACAATTACTTTGTTAGATTTCAGCAAAAGCTACTATGTTTTTAATTTTTCGTGAAAAGTTACTGTAAATCAACGTTGCCTCATCCGCCACGAAAAACTTCGCATCTTGAAAGTGACTGCGTTTCAAAATGCAGCCTTACGACCTCACAAGTAATATTTCACGTGTTGGTTTGTTTGAAAGCCAGAAGAAACATAATCAACTGATTATGTGTGCACAGTAATTAGTTCATTTGGGGATTCAGAAGACTGGATACTTAAAATTACGGCCATGAACACAGTAACTAAACTGTGTATGTGTGAAATGTGCAATTCTGAGGTTTTTCATCTGCAAACATATACATATCATCCATAGACTACTAACCAGCTTATTGATTTCGCAGTGTTACAGCCTTGTTGGCCCAACAAATGATGATGAGAATCCGAATCCATGTGTATGATGGATTCTTCGAATTATGCGACCCACGACTTGCATGTGTTGTTGCTTACTATCTGTCGTCACGATGATAAATCAACAGAAATTATTACAAAATTTTTGCCTACTTTTTCATATAGTTGTATATTCCGTAAAACCACACATTCTTTCCGGTCTCTTGGCCACATGGGAAAGAACGCTTTTGCAACTGAATTAATGATAATAATGATAGTAATCAATGGCGTTTACCTCATTACAGCAGAATGATAACGATTACAATAACAATAGAAAATGCCGATGTCTTGCTTGACACACTGAAATGAGTTTTGGTATTTAGTTGCTGAATACCGTTTAGGACATTTTTCAGAGGAGAAAAATAGACCTAAAGCCACACACATCACTAGTACAACGATATGTCACTAATCAGCTATGCTTGCTGTAGATCAGGAGACGAGAATAGCGTCACCGACCTAAATTAAGAGTACTGGTTCAGTTGTCTGACATTTGTTGGCAGTTAATACAGTCCCGACATAAACCACAAAATTGTTTGCAATTTAAACAGGGGTCGACCTTCCTGCGGACGAAAATTTAATTCCGGATAACAGAGTCATATTAAGTCAATGACCAAACTCATATCCTCAAGAATATTGGAAAATACCTCGAATGGTGGAAATGAGGGAACGATCAGAGTTGTCTAGCGTTGTAAGCAATACTGCCAACCAATAGCAAGAACTACTTGGGCATCCCACAATATCCTCATTCCTACAAACATGCTAACTGGCTTTTAGCCATGCTGCGCTACCAAAGGCCATTCTAAGTAAGGTTTCAGTCCGAAAGCAGACAACAGCATTGAAAAATGCTAATGAATAGATGACTTACACTCATCAACTTCCGGGGAGAGTTTCTTTTAACAAAACGAAGGAAGTGCAAAACGACTACTTTCTCCAAAATTCCTGCGGACTTTTGTCCCAAAATGGATGTATATACGTTCAGTCTTGTCATATGCGGCTCACATTCCAGGAATATCACAAAAATGAGTATCTGGCGTGTACCGTCTTAGAGCAGTTATTACGCAACTTTTTACCGATAATCATAAAACTGACCAGACAGGTTTTTCTGCATAATATAGCGACTTCTATTAGATCCGCGTAACCTTTCCCGACAAGAAACTGTTTTCTTCGTATAATGATGCCCCTGTTTAGGTGAATTATAATGTTACTGCTTAATGTTGCTTCAGAGGAACTTTTTGCATTAAATATAAACATAAATAATATATATATATCTTTGCAGGTGCTTCAAAATAATTGTAATAATTAGTTTCCCTTCAAATTAATCCATTCATTCGATGTATTATTTGTAAAGCAATTGCAACCGCGAAATCTGAAATTGTACTATAAACCAAACATTTTGGTTACTTTAGGTCTATCGTCCGAGGGCAGAACGCTTCCATGTGAAATATCTCCACGAAAGGCAGAGAGGCGGACGGTTCTCTTTCTTAGTACAGTTCGGCTCGGATAGCCGGTCCTCTGTGGAGAAGAGATGTAATTGTATGTTGAAGAAAAAAGTCATATCTAAGAAACCTGCCTATTAATTTTATTTTTCTCCTATATTTATATTTTTCAGGCTTATATTCGCCTTTACTTGTCACAAAATAATGACATATATTTTTCTCTGCAAGTAGCATTACATTTTCCGTTGTCTCTAGATGGATCATACTTTGTCTCTGCCGGTTCCAGATCTCACGTCGAAAGAAAAATGTCCTCCACATCATTCATTTCGCAGGAGGCGGTCGTATATTTACCATTGGTATATTTACTTGTACGAATATTGTTCGCAAGCGTAAATAGTTTGCTCTTGCTGTTCGTCTCCAATTCCCTATAATTCTTCTCGTGAAGTGGATGAACTGTGCTTTATTATTGTTAGTACCATTAGTTTTTATTTCAAGTTGAGCTTTGAATTTGTATTTTTTATTAGCGTTACATTTGTTTGTTGAGTATGTTTGACAGTATTGAAGGTCAACAAGTTCTCATATCCATTAACATAAGCGTGTTAGAGCTAATGTATAACGATCATTTTTGTCTTGTTTCATCTGTAAAACTTCCTCTCAAAATGTGGAACACTTCTTTTAACACCCTTCATTTGAAACCGATATGTAGGCAGTGGACATTCACGGATTACTCATTTATTAACGTCATTGCTAATGATAATTAGGATAAGATTTATTTACAAATTTTGTACTCAGTCCATTTAATTAAATTACCAATAAATGTTTCAAATGTTCAAATGTTTGTTAAGCTTTATGGGACTGAACTACAGGGTCATCAGTCCCTAAACTTACAAACTAGGACGGCACAAACATCCATGCCCGAGGGGGGATTCGAACCCCCGACTGTAGTGGCCGTGCAGACCGTGACTGGAGCGCCTCAGTCCCTGCGGCCACCGCGGCCGGCAAATTACAACCCTCCGCATTCTACGGGATCTGTTCTAAATCAATGAATAAGAGATACGTCAATACGTTTATTTACTATCTTTTAACTAACAACAGTGCAATTGCTTTCCATAATACTGATTTAAACCGTGGCACAATTCATCGATCAATTTTAATTTTAATCGTTGTAACACATTTATTCGGTTGCTTTATTGTCTATTGTGTGTTTCTTACAAATTTTACAATTGATTTTATACTAACGATAGGCCAGAAACTTAATTAACGTAACTCAGAACCGTGTGACAATGTAATATCTACTCGCGTTCATTTTTTGGTGCAGTGGTAACACACTGGATTCATATTCGGCCATTTGGATTTGAATTTTCCATGATTTTGCTAAATAAGTCTAGGAAAATGGCGGGATGGTCCCTGCGGCAGTGTGCGGCCGATTTCCTTCCACATCCTTATCACAACAATCCGTAACCTTCCTCCTTTCTTTCGTGTCTCGTGTGCAATATTTTGTTTATGTTTCAGTGTGTTGGTACAAATTTTGCAGTTCATTTCAAACCTAATTCCCACTGAACAAGAGACCTTAAACTTTCAACTCAACTTAGAACTGGATGGCACTGCTACATTAAAGCCATTTCTTAACTGGTGTGTGGTGGAGGGCACTTTTTATACAACTGCTGTTTCCTCCTGTTTCTCTTCCAGTCATGAATGGTTCGCCGTTAAAACAATTTCTGGTAAGACTTAATGTAAGTTCATATGACCCTATCTTTTATCTTCGCGATCTTTCCGTGATTAATACGTACGAGGGGTAAGGTGAATTAGAAATAAAACAGATTTATCGAATGTCTCTGTTGTATTCTCATGCAAACGTTTGAAACTGAATGAAAAATTTCACACATACAAAATTTGAAAAGTACAAAACAATCATTTAAATTAAAAATGCTTGTAAATGGTTTTAAAATAGACTAAGACGTTTAAAGTAAATTTTTCCACTCGAAAATTGCTACCGCGTTAAAGATAGTTCCAAAAAAGTTTCAAATTTTTAATAGCTACGTCAGTCATCATAGTAACACTGGAACGTAAAGTGTTCTTGCTTCATGAGTAACGCTAGCAGTAGCGTTTAGTCGCCATCGACTCGAAGGGTAATTTATTTCACTAACATTCTGAAGTCGACAAGAGGTATGACGCGGTGGCGGCAGCCACGGTCGTTTTGGTAAATGCGGCACAACGAGCGAGCGAAGGCGCGTGCGTCTGGAAACGGAGAAGGCGGAGCGCGCCTGCTGGAGGGAAAGGATAGTTGTCGTTCTGAATAGACGAAGCCATCAAAGTCTAACAGATGTTTGGTAGACCTCCCCGAACTTTCGCGGTTTGACTGTAACATAAGAAATAAATGAAATTCACGAATTTCATTGAATGGTTAGTAAATTAATGTCGTCCACTATCTGCCGACGATACCGCTCGAATGATAATCTATCGACGTGAGATACATGGAACCTAAAAGTCGCCATAAAGTTTGTACTCTGAAACCTATCATCGCGCTGTAGCGAGCAAATTGTAATTAAAAAACTATGTCTGCGACGAATTCGGCCATCAGACTACGTAACATTTTATGAAATCAACGAGGCAAGCAACAGTAAGACAGGTTCGAAATCTATCGAGCACATCAAGGAACGTGCTAAAATTAGCGTTTGATTCAAATGGAACGCTATTTAACGTAGCAAGATGTTCTATCAATAACAGGTCGCTTGTAATTTCCATACTGACCTGCCGACATTTTATTTTATCAGGAAGCAAACTCGAAGGAAACTGGACAGAATTTGAGTTTTTTCGAAGACTTTTCTGCGAAAAATTGTGCGTGTTTTTGTTATTTAATGGAGTAAAGTAAACATAACGATAAGGCCTACCTAGAATACATGCATAAACCGAGAAACAAAACTGGAAAAACTCTCAATGAGGTATTCATTGATATTTTTTCTTTACTCTTTTAAAATAGCTGGCCACATGGCACATATGCAATTTGGAGGGCACCGTGTCTCGAGCATGAGTGGAATTACGAATCCTAACATGCAGGACGCCAGCTACAAAAACTCGTTCATCAGGCCACCAATGTAATAAAGATATTCCAACGTCGTAGCTAGCGTCTATTGTTTCGCAATTTTGGCATCATGTAGACGTGAGTCTGATTTGTAAATCTACAAACAGTTGATTTTTTCTCGTCACCTCCATTAAATATTCTGTAAAATTAATATCAGAATATACACATTGTAGTAGCTGAATTGTGTTCAAGAAGGTCGTTTCATACATTAACTACTCCTACTCTCTTTCACGTTGCGAGCAATCTGCCTCAGCTGTGAGTAAATCAATGAGGTAAGGTTTACAGCAGTAATGTCTAGCTGTATAATAGTCACTTTCTAAACGCCTAGGTTATTTCTAAATTGGGTCAGTTTTGTTGCAAAAGCTGGATCTTATCAATTCATCTCGTTATGTCTTTCAAATGTTCAAATGTTTGTCAGGCTTAAGGGACTTAACTGCAGGGTCATCAGTCCCTAATCTTACAAACTATTTTTGAACCACCTTATACTAAAGACGACACAAACAGCCATGCCCGAGAGGGGATTCGAACCCCCGACGGGGAAAGGCCTCGCGCATCGTAGCATAGCGCCTCGATGTGCTCGGCCGCTCCGCCGCGGCGTTACGTCTTTAAATTATCCGCTTACTGTCAAACAAAACCATTCGTGCCAACTGTCTCCTGGCAATCTCATACTAGATGCCATAGCCATCTACTTCAAGAATATCAAGTGACATCACAAACAAAACGACAGACCATTTTCTTAAATGAATTTATCTGTTGTTCTAAAATGATGGTAAACTTTTAAATATTGATAAAACAACTTACTTGTAAATTACTTCAAATGTTGTCATCACATAAAGTAAATAATAAATTCTGAAACCGCATCAGCAGTTTTTTAATTAAGATCCTTGGTTTACAGGTCCACGACCATTTTCATGTTAAATATTTTTCATATGAAAATTCATTACAGAGACCCAACGTTCAAATCACTTTCATCTGTCATGGAAATAAAATTTTATTAAATAGGCCCGGATATATGGAACCAGTCCAACAGAAATTATTCGGAATTAAATCCAACGACGTTAAAATGTGGGACAAATAGTAGCGTAATTTTGATTACTGTATTGTCCAAGAAACCAGTAGATTGCCGACGAAGTGAAGGTGTCGAAACTAAAGAAGACTGTCTAAAGAATAGAAAAAGCGATAGATGACGCATTTGTCTTTTGTTCAACTTTGCATCAAGTATTACGGGAACGTAAAAAACTTACTAATATGCACAACTACCCACTTTATCTATTTTGTTTCAGTTTCAGGAGGACTAAATTCAAAACATGCTTATCTAAACATAATTTGTTTATTACACTGCGTCGATGCCTTCGGTACATTTCCATAGTAGCTGCTCATTTAGGTAATATACCTTAAATGTGAGACGCGTATGACAAGACACAAGGTAGATACAGTCCGTTTTCGAACTACAGTGCCTAGTATCTTTGGACAAAATGATCGTTCGCAGTACCTTTTCGTTTTGTTACAAAAAGCTCTCACTGAAAGTTGGTGAGGGTAAGTGTTTGATACCGTTCATATCCAGTAACATTTAAAGAAATGTCGAAATCTAACAAAGTAATTGTTTTAGTCTGTTTTTGGGGGGGGGGGGGGGACAATATCAGTATGTTTCACTTCTCTAGTCATTTGCTGAAATTATATCACAATACTGTTAAGTTTCGAAATATATGAACGCTGGTTTCGGCCTCATTGGACGAATTAATATCTGCATCCTAAAGTGTGACGATGGAAATTATCGCTACACAGGTCTTCCTAGTACAGCTAAGAACTGGCAACATCGTTGCTAATATTTGGCAACACTGTGACAGTGCAGTTACTTCCGCAAGTGGTACTGAATTGTCTAGCTAAGTTCACTTGACATTCCTCTTCTACTTTCATGACTCATGCTGTATAATGCACATGTGATATGAGAGACAGAAATTTAACTTTTGCACTCAAGGAATTTTTTTATTCGCATAGGTGACTTTCAGGTTAACTTTCGAGATACGTTAGAGGCTCAGCATTGAATGTGTAAGAGACTGAGGGCACCAGCCGGCAGCGTGTGGTTGGCTGTGTGGTTCTGCTCGTGTCTCGCGATGCAACTGAGCTGTGGGTCGGCAGTTCTAATCCTGGTTGGAGACAGTGCGTTTGGCGGTGGTATTCCGTTTTACTTTGTTTTATTTTACTTTATACGCTATAGATTGCAAGAAGAAACTCTTTAATGGAATCAGAAGAAAAGCTTTATACAATAAGGCTTTCAGAAAGGTCGACTCCAAATTACGGAAATGGTATTAGATGTCTTTTTTGCTTCACCATACAAACGCCTTTGAAGGAATTCGAATTGACCTCCCTCGATGGGAATTTTTACTATTTCCTTAGGACCCACATGCTAGGCGATGCTTACAGAGGAAGTGAACATAATGATTAATATAGTTCGTTCATGCAAAATATATACTGTAGAAATGAGACACCTTTCAGTGTGGCTGTGTTGCTTTATAACGTGCGCTGAAACGTATTCACATAATTTAGCTCATACATTTACCATAAGGAATCAAACAACGGCACTAAACATTGTAGTGCAGTTACGCACAGTGTCTTGATGAAAACATATGAAGTGATGACAATAATAAATTACATGAAGGGCTTTTCTGAAAGGAAAAGGATCGCGATTTAAACCAGAAATAAGTGTTAAACATCGTAGAGTGCCATTTGATTGGATCAATGACTATGAAAATGTTTTGCCTCTCTAATGTATTATGTATTAGTGTAATAGTATGGTCATCATTCAAAATGAGTGGTCTGCTCCGTTGATATCGTGTCTGAAATACACATCGCAACCTTTTTTTTTATCACCACTCAGCACCACTCAAGCATTTTACATGTCCAGGGCGATGAGCGGCAGCAGGCGCTGTGGGCAGAGGGCGAGGCAGCGCTGTGTAGCACCGCCACCGCTGCTGCCGGCGAGTGGGCCGCGGAGAGCTCTGCCAAGTGCTGCGGCCAGAGGCAACAGTGTTATCCAGCCGAAATGTTATTACCAGTGTATCAAAAAATGATATACGTTACGGATATGCTTCCCTTATAGATGTGGCATCAGTACGCACGAGGAACGTGAATTAAAAATTTTTGCCAACACTCGGTTTCGATCGCTAATACTTTCACATGCAAGTCACGCACTTTACCGCGGGACCACGGATGTAGCTGACCTACAGCACTTCAAACAGCACACAAGAAGTACTGTATGAACTCCCGCAGTCTACAGTGTTGCCAGATTGTGCAGATAGCCGGACTTAGAGCGAATCAGCGCGGCCACTTTTATTGTCCCATGTCGCGATCGGCTCGAACTTAGGCTCAGCGGCGGCCGGCCGGCGGCCAGGTTTTTTGTCAAAGAGTGTACATATTGGAACATTCCTGTTTAAGGTGATTATAAATATAAATGTAAATACAAATAAACAATCCCTGAGACGAATTTTCGTCTCGACTATGTCAAAGTGATGCGGTGGTCTAGCGGTAAGACGTCTGCCTAGTAAGCATGGAGGTCCGGGTTCGATTCCCGCTCGCATCACAAATTTTAATTCTATGCTTCAGAGGTATCAGTAATGTCTTTGACATATTCCAGACGAAAATCCGTCTCAGGGATTGTTTATTTGTATTTACATTGATATTTATATGACCTTAACCCTTTCAGACCTGATTTTTTTCTAGAGGAAGGAAATTGTTCTTTTTGCTGTATTCCTCTTAATTTATGTTTTTAATGATTTTAGATGCAAGATTTACACTGTTGTATGCATCCATTTACAAACAACAAAATTGCATATGCTGAAAAGCAAGGCTTCTTTTTATGGACTAAAATAATTAATTTTGTAGAAATACCTTTTGTACTAAATAAAGTGATCATTCAATAGTTTCCATGCAAATATTTGCAACTTCTTTCCAGTTGTACAGTGGAATACAAGTAACCCACAACCTGCGTGTTCTTTCGAGTTCACAAGCTGGAGCGCAGTGCAACACTGATTACTTGGTATTTTTATAGTGATCTTCCGCAGTTGACAGTAAGTGTGCACGATGAAATGGTTGAACACTCATGGTCATATACATGTTGTTTCAATTGAGAAAAAATGCTTCTGATGTATCTTAGACACTGTAAAAGTTACGTAGACAATTGTAGCCAGAGGGTCTGAAAGGGTTTGAAAGGATTGTTCCAATATGTCCATTGCCGGGGTGCTATTCCGCTGCACGGAGAGCCTTGGCAGTAGTGGCAATTATCTATGGAACAAGGAAGCTGAATTAAAGTTTGTGACGTGGAGGAAATCGTGCTCAGACTATTCTGAGGCGACTTAATCGCCAGTGATGCAGTGTGAAAAACATACAATTTTCCCCATCTTCATGTTTGAAGGTAACGTTCAAAATGTGTTTGCTTAAAACATAGGTTAAAACACTAGTAATGGCCGCACAGTGACAAGAGATCTAGATTTCCGACAGCAAAGAAATATCTGCGACTGGTTACTGTTCATCATCCACGTATTATAACAATTGCTAGCGCGTGGGTTCAGCGTGGAATCACGGCCGCTAGAACACCGACAACAGGCAGTCACGGTTTTTGATTCCCCTCACTGTGTTCTCTCTGATTGTCTAAATAGGCGGCAGATACAGCCTGTGAGACATGCTTCGTAGGTCCAGCACAGAACGCTTCGTTTCATGAGGGACTGCATCGCTTCGCCGAACGGAGTCCTCGCCTCGCTACAGTGTTACGCAGTGCATCAAGACTTTCGCTACAGACCTTCTGGTTTCGGACATTCAATTTGATGATCAGGTTTAGATCCTACTTGAGTATTTGTTTTAAAAATTTTAGCATTTATTTAAATAACATGCATTATAATTAACGGCCACCAATGCTTCGTTTATTATTATTTCACTAATTGTTTCAAGCTTTTGTCATTTTTAAGCGGTACCTATAAATAAGCTGTTATCAACGCATCAATGTATATAAATTTATGTAAATGTAATATTAGGCCTCATTATAGTTTTTACTTACACAATGAGATGATTTTTTTTAAATACGAGCTGTAAGTTTGTCTCACACCTGCATTACACCAGTAATACTGTGCGAGCCACGTTTTTCCATATAAAACTCTTACTTTTCAATAGAGGCATAGAAAGAGGGGCAATAACAATACGTGGTCTCTACAGAATGACCTTAGGGACGTAATAAATTTTCACAACTACGTGAGACAGGAAAAAAATCGCACTGTCATGTTTTACGGCCCACTTTACGTTTTCCTGTAGTTTTATGATTTTTTTGCAAATATTTCGGACAAAAATAATATCTATGCACTGAACATACAATATTCTCTCCGATCGTGATTTAACAAATAGCCAAAATTATTTGATACTTCAGAGTCTAACTTTGTTTACTTTTGCATATTTAAACATTTATTTTAATATCTTTTCTATATTTTATTATCGCCTGTCGTGCCGTGGTAGTTTGTCCTCTTTATTTAGGTTTGTTTCCTTAACCTGTACCGGTTTAGGTAAAATCAAGTGACAGCGTCGAATCTCCGTTATTTTTGCAAATTTCTCTGCAACAGTGCGAGTTATAGAAAAAGAAACCAGAAGAGACAAAAGTTGTGCAGAGATTTTGCCTCTACGAATACGTTTATTCAATTTTCGTCTCTGACGCACGGTTAAGACGTTATTTGCAGTTAAATTTCGTGCTGTCAGAAGACATCACAAGGCCAACTCATTTTTTGTCCGAAACAGCTGGCAGCTAATAATTATGTCTGTAAAATTTTGCGCCGATCGGGTGAACAGCACGACCGAAAACGTGGAACACGTTAGACACTCACTGTCAAATGGCCCTATTTTATTTATTTATTTAACGGAAAACCCTAAAAGAGGAAAATTTAGTGAATCTTCTCCTCTACAAATTCTTTTATTCCATTGATAAGCCGTTATTTTCGTTTAAATTTGGAGCTGTCAAAAGGCGATCGCAAAGGCCCACTTTCAGTATAACTACCGTAACCTACAGTGGGCCAAAATACTGCCTAGAACTTCTCTACCTACAGTGTCACGTCTACAATTCCTGACAAAATATATTAGAAACAAACAAATTATTTAATTACTTGCGATTCGCTGACAACGTAGGAAAATCTGTATTTGGCAGAAACTCTCGGCAGACTGGCAGGCGGAGACAGTTAATTAGATTGTCGTAGCTTCACCTGCCACGTAATCGTGACACTTTTAATTTCAATGCTGGTAAAAAAAAGAACTCGTTCCACACATAATTTGAGCTAAACAAGGATATAGCCAATCCTCTCCTGGCACGTATTATCAGTACAGAAGTAAATTGTGGCGATGAACTGTAATGTTTATTTATTATTTAGACAGTATTTTATAATGTGTATTGCTTCTCAATATATATATATGCTGTGTCTCTATGATTGTATTGTGATAGCATAATTTACTACTATGTAGCCTGTAGGCAACCTTACATAGTAATCCATCTATTCACTGTACTCACCCCCAAAGATAATCCATCTATCCAGCAATATATACCCACAGATACCACTCCAAATACGAATGTGAAGGCATATCATTGCAGTTGTCTTTGTGTTAGTCTTTGATGTACCCTTGCCCTCATCAACCAGTTGCCTTTGTGGTTTTATGGTAAACACATACCTGTCTTATTATTTTAAATTAAGATGCGTGGACAAATGTGTAACCCGTTTTATAATTCCGACATGGACACAACACCGAATAATTTTATTGTTTTTATTATTATGACTATGACATAAACCTGTCTGACAACTTTTATGTAACTAACTAACTTATACCACTCTAAAGTGTCTTATATTTTTATTTCATATTCTTTATATTAATCCTAATAATGTTTTTTAAAATGATAGCACAGCACTTGAAAATGACCTAAGGCCGAAACCAGAGTGTGAAAATAAATAAATAAATAAATAAATAAATAAATAAAAATAAAAAACCTTTCAGTCAAATTGCGGTCAGTTCTTTAAAAAAAATTATATGACTGAGGCTCCTGACGCATACAAAATCATAAACTACCCCAAATGTCTTGGACTTCACCACCCATTTTGTTTTATTTTAGAAAATATGTTCTCTTTTTTACTCAGCAAATAATTTGTTTATAATAAGAACTTTAGTTCAATATTACTTGTAAGTTTTGTATTACTATTTTGGTGCAATATATATATATATATATATATATATATATATATATATATATATAGGGCCGCGAAAATTCTTCCTGAAAGATGGTGGGGTCACACCATCAAAAAGATTAGGAACCACTGCTTTAAACAGTTTGGATACACTATGCAACAATATAAAAAAACCTTTTTACAGAGAAAAGCTTAAATCACAGTGTTATTTTTCCACGAATCGATTTTAAAGATAAATATGCCTTTTGTGTTGAGCAAAACTACGCTCAAGTTGTCTGTTAAAGCGCCTTTCTAATTAATTCGGCAGTTTTGGAGGTTAGCGTGTTGAACGTGGTCATCGACAAGCTGTCCACCTCCATAGACAGTGGACAGAGTGGGGGGGGGGGGGGGGTGCGCCACGCAGCGGTCCCGGGATCGATTCCCGGTCCGGTCGGGGATTTTCTTCATTTGGGGACTGCGTGTTGTATCGTCCTCATCATCATTTCATATTCACCGACACACAAGTCGCACCAGTGGCGTCACCTAAAGACTTGCCCCGGGCATCTGTGGTCTAACGGAAAAAATGCCACACGGAATCATCATCGATAAGTTGTTTAGTTAATTACACTTCTTAAACTCCTTCGTGTTGCACCAGAATAAACAGTAACTTAGTCAATACCTTAAAACTGCTGGAATTAATGTATGGTGAATTTAGTAATTAACGCTTACATCGTCTCGTTCCACAATAAAAAAGGAAAAATAATAATTCGACATAAGTAATTGCTCCCCTCTGTTCAACAGTTTATGTAACACAGTACAGAAGTATTCCATCGAACAGATAATATACTACAGAAGTGAATCCTTGCTCTCCTTTTTCAAACAAATGATAAATAAAATAAAAATGTGTGTAAATCTATGAGACCACGGTATAGTCATCATCAATCCGCAGGCTTACAAACTACTTGATCTAACTTACACTAAGGAGTACATTCACTCACGCATGCCTGAGGGAGGGCTCGGGGCCGCGGTGGAGTAGCCGAGCGCTCTAAAGCGTCTCGCTGCGGAGCGCGCGGTTTCTCGCCGTGGAGGTTCGAGTCCTCCCTGGGGCATGGGTTTGTGTGTTTGTCCTTAGGGTAGTTTACCTAGGTTTAAGTAGTTTGTAAGCTACGGACTGATGACGACGCAGTTTGGTCCGATAGATTTACAGACATTTGAACATTTTTCTAAATTCCGCGACCGAGCACCGCGACTTCTACCGTAGACGCGACCGGCAACTGGTACTTTGGCAACGCGCTTCCTTGGCGCCTCCGTTTGCTATACTCGCACACCATTGGTCCAGTGTTCTCGGCCAATGACAAGGCTGTTTCTATTTGGTGGCCAATACTAAGTAATACTGCATTTTAACTGGCTCTGATATTATGAATAATTTGTGTCACCCTGACTGCAATCGACAGCAATGTTGAAGTTATAGAATAGTGTCTACAAATAATTAAAATAAACATTTACAGTATCGCAGTTCCCGCATTTGACATTTGAACATTTTTTTGGAGGACTCGGAGCACTGGCAGGAGTGGCAACGTTGCCCTAACATGGCGTCTAGAACAGCACAGCGGTTCCCGAAAAATATGTAATAAAAAAGATTGTGGCCCCAAGTTACCGATTACAAATTAATGATACACTCTTTATGACTCTTTATCAAACATGAAAAGCAAAAAAAAAAAAAAAAAAACGGAAAAAGTGTAATTTCCGCCGTTTTTTCTATCTCGTTCCATTACGCCGACCGCGGTGGCCGAGGGGACTGAGGCGCTTCAGTCACGGACTGCACGGCCACTACGGTCGGGGGTTCGAATCCCCCCTCGGGCATGGATAATTTGTGTCGTCCTTAGTGTTAGCTAGATCATAAGTAGTTTGTAAGTTTAGGGACTGATGACCCCGTAGTTGCAGTAAAATAACAAATGATTGTCGCAGTACAGAGGATATAAAATGCAGAATGGCAATGGGTAGAAAAGCGTTCTTGAAAAAGAGAAATTTGTTAACATCGAATATTGATTTAAGCCTAAGGAAGTCTTTTCTGAAGGCATTTGTGTGGAGTGTTGCCTTGTATGGGAGTGAGACATGGACGATAAACAGTGCGGACAGGAAGAGGATAGAGGCTTTTGAAATATGGTGCTACAGAAGAATGCTGAAGATTAGGTGGGTGGATCTCGTAACTAATGAGGAGGTATTGAACAGAATTGGAGAGAAAAGAAATTTCTGGCATACCTTGACTAAAAGAAGGGATAGATTGGTAGGACACATTCTTAGACATCAAGGAATTGTGAATTTACCATTGGAGGGGAGTGTGTGGGGTAAAAATCGCAGAGGAAGACCAAGAGATGGATACAGTAAGCAGATTCAGACAGATGTAGGTTGCCGTTCTTATGTGGAGATGAAGAGGCTTGCTCAGGATAGGGTATTGTGGAGAGCTGCATCAGACCAGTCTCCGGACTGAAGACCACAACAACAACGACCCCGTAGTTAAGTCCCATAGACTGTACAAACATTTGAACATTTCGTTCCATTACACCCAGTGCAGAAAAGTGTGACAGTTGTGGAACGGGAGCGCAGCAGGTGCGCAGACAGACGCGCCGCTAGTCCGGAGGCAGGAAGTTCGCGAGGCTTGGGCGCAGTCTCGCGTGCCTATTTCTGGCGGCCGCTGTCGCTGTAACAACACACACCCGCGGCCCCGCAGCACGCCGCCGCCTTAAACTTTAACTCCTGCCAGATGAGTTGGCTGGCCTGTTAACAGCCTCATAACCTGCACAACTGCCGCTAGGGCACACTTACGTACACCGTCCGCCACCTTCCCATTACCGATTTACTTCCAACTTCGCACCCATTAGTAGGCATTCGGGACAACGTCATGTGCAAGTAGTACAGCGTAATACGCAGGCAACTTCGAGAAAGTCGCGGCAGAAGTTTGACGCCTCCGGTGTGGGAAGGAAGCGAGTAAGCTTAGGATTCAGTGTCCCGTCGACGGCGTGGTCATTAGAGACGGATTGATTTGATTTGATTTTCTCAGGGAAGCCAAAACAGTCTTGGTCCAACCCGCCACTGCCCGCACCGAAACTAAGTTTATTGTGCAATATCGCTCCTTGTATATCTAGTAAAGCCAACCAATGCCCTTGAACAGTGCAAGGAGTCCCTTTACCAGTTCTTCATTAGACACAATTTCTTCGGGTCTGGTTGTCCCAACTGTTCTGTGCCTTTTACTCTCCAATGCAATGCATTCGAAGATTAGATGCGATGCAGTTTCATCACTGAAATGTTTGTAAATCTTATGGGACTCAACTACGGCGTCGTCAGTCCCTAAACTTACAAACTACTTATGAACTACTTACGAACTAGGACGGCACAAATATCCATGCCCGAGGGGGTATTCGAACCCCCGACCGTAGTGGCCGTGCAGACCGTGACTGAAGCGCCTCAGTCTCCGCAGCCACCGCGGCCGGCAGTTTCATCACCGTCATCACAGATCCTACATTTCGGTCCTCTTCTGTTATTCCAATTGTATGTAGGTGTTTTTTTGAAATTTCCGTGGCCTGTCAGCAATCCAACCATGAGTCTAATCTCTCTCCTTTTCAGGCCCAGGATTGCAGAGCTTCTTTTAAAACATGGCTTTGGCATCATTACCTTACCATGTTTTTGTTGATGGACTTTGGTCCAATATTCTACGTGCTGTCTTCTGAGCCAGTTAGATAGCTCCAATTGTATCATTCCCTTGGTGATTGTCAGGATAGGTTCCGGTCCAATAAATGGAGTCTCTGCCCCCATCCTGGCTAATCTGTCGGCATGTTCGTTGCCACTGATCCAGGGACCCACAATAGGTTTACTCTATTGCTTTCCCCTAGCTCCACTAGAACCCTGTGACATTCTGCAACAATTTTAGACCTTGTTGCAGGAACTGCCAGTGATCTCAGGGCTGCCTGGCTGTCTGAATAGATATAGATGCTACGGTCTTTGTAGCACCTTCATAAATTCTCCTCCACACACGCCCTGATGGCAGTGATATTAGAGACGGAGCTGTTGCTGGGATTTCTGGGTAATTATGGAGACGGAAATGGGCCGTGCCCTTTGAACGGAACCTTCGCGGCATTGCCTGGAGTGATTTAGCGAACATAAAAATTTATATTTAGGGTAACCACAGTCGAAAGATTCCGTACTTCAAAGAACAGGTCTGCTGCGACTGTTAAAATCCTTTATTGAAGGACACGACCGGTTTCGTAATTTAAAGTTGCATCCTCAGGTGTTAGGTCAAGTCATTAAAAAGTTCTGATATGAAATCTGATGGAGCTCATCCCCTCTGATTCAAGTCTAGGAATCATTCTAAAATTTATATAAAATCTTTAAAAAAATGTCTCTTTAAAGGGAAGATGTCCAAGATTAAATTTTAAAGCGCGAGATGGCGCCGATTATTTGGATAGCGTTCAAACACCGTAATTTGTGGATCAAAAAATGTTCAAATGTTTGTAAACCTATTAGACCTAACTGCGATGGTATTCGATCTGTGGATCATTGGGTCGACTCCCGTTTACGATTTTATTATATTTCATTTGTTACATTTAGCTATTTTAACGCCGGTCGCAGTGGCCGAGCGGTCTGCGGTGCGCCAGTCATAGTCTGCACGGCTTCTACGGTCGGGGGTTCGAATCCCTCCTCGGGCATGGATGTTTGTGTCGTCTTTAGTATAAGGTAGTTCATAAGTAGTTTGTAAGTTTAGGGACTGATGACCCCGTAGTTAAGTCCCATAAGCTCTACAAACATTTGAACATTTAATATGTACGAAATAACTATTTGAAAACCCGGCGCCGCCCGGCTACTCATTTATTACAGTCCATCTCTGCTTTTCTCTCTCTCTGTTCATCTCCCCACTCTCTATTCATCCACTCCTTCCCCTTTTTCCCGCCAATCACCTCCTCATCAATCCCCTCAGTCCGTTTGGTCCTCTATCTCTGAGAAAGAATATAATTCTCTTAACTTTCCTGATGATCAGTGAAGTGGTGTCTGAATTTACTGCAAGGTACCCTCCGTCATGCACTATATGAACACTTAGGTAGATGGTGACGTTCCTATTATTTTCAAGGTTAAAGAGTGTAGAATTTCATCACGATCGTAAAAACCGTACATTTGTCGTAATTCGTAAGTGAAGTGCCCCATACGAAATTTTGCACAAACGTTAACTTTCCTCTTGTTTTAAGGATCAAGAATACAAAGTTTCGTCGTAATCGGATGAACAGTGCACCGCATAAAGGACGTACAATTATTGCATAGAGGGAACGGGGAGTGTGATAGGACCGCTATTATTTTCTATCTATATAAATGATCTGATGGACAGAGTAACTTGTAATTTGCGGCTGTTTGATGATGATGATGATGATGATGCTGTGGTGTATGGGAGGGTGTCGTCTTTAACTGACTGTAGTAGCATACAGAATGACTTAGACAAAATTTCTAGTTGGTGCGAAGAATGGCAACTAGCTCTCAATGTAGAAAAATGTAAGGTGATGCGCATGAGTAGGAAAAACAATCCCATAATGTTCGAATACAGCATTAGTAGTGAGCTTCTTTATGCTCTCGTGTCGTTCAAATATTTAGGCGTAACATTGCAGAGCGATATGAAATGGAACGAACATGTAAGGACAGTTGTGAGTAAGGCGGACAGCCGACTTCGGTTTATTGGGAGAATTTTGGGAACATGTACTTCATCTGTAAAGGAGACCGCGTATAAAACGTACGACCACGTCTTGAGTATTGCTCAAGTGTTTGGGACTCGCAGAAGATCAGTTTAAAGGAAGACATAGAGGCGGTTCAGAGGCGAGCAGCTAGATTTGTTACCGGTAGGTTCGACCAATGCGCGAGTGTCACGGAAATGCTCCGGCAACTCAATTGGGGATCGCTGGAGGAAAGACGACGTTCTTTTCGTGAATTTCTGTTGAGGAGAACTTGAATAATTTTTTGGAATATCTAAATTCAACCTACGCCAACATGCGTTTCACGATGGAGGTGAAAAGAATGTTTGCTTTCCCTTCTTTGACTAGTTGATTGGGAGGAATGTAGATGGTGGACATGCTGTATACAGAAAGCCAACTCTCACTGATTTGTAACTGCAGACTGATCGTTGTCACCACCCAGCTCAGCTTGAAGGGTTACCTCGTACCTTAGTGCACAGGGCGTACGTTATCTCAGACCCAGAAAGTTTGTCTACCGAGTTGTCCCTTCTGTAGGTCATTTTTCGCCAGAACGGCTATAGTGAAGGGCAGATTAAAGGAGCGTTCGCGAGCGACCTAATATGCAACGGGCTAGTGATTGGCTAGCACCCAAGGCGATCGGCTATCCGCCATACGTTGGCAGTATTTCCAACAAGATTGGCCTGTCTTGCGTGAAATGTGTGTTTCGACAACCTTCTAAAATTAAGGCGCTGTTAGGGCCCGTAAAGGATGATCTGGGTTTGCGCAAGGCGGGTGTCTATCGTATCCCACACAGCTGTGGCATGTCATATTTTGCTCAAACAGTTAGGATTGTCGAGGACACGTGTATCGAGCTTAAACGCCACACACGTTTACAGCAGCCAAACAAATCTGCTGCAGCTGAACATTGCCTAGACAGAGATGACCCTAAGGAATATATCGAAACGGAATCTTTGTCATGCACTACCAGCTTTTGAGATTGCATTATCAAGAAAGTGATTTGAAATGAAACTAGCGGATAAGATTATGAAAGCGGATGGAAGTTTTTCCTTAAATTCGGCACAGAGGGAGAAAATTGATACCATCTCACCTGTTGAAAACTAATGTTTACTATCTATTTTTCTGACGTTTCTCAACTCTGGTCGTGTGACGGCACTATTTATTTGCTTGCTTTCTCGGTGTTTGTTGTCTTTCCTGCCGGCCGCGGTGGCCGAGGATACTGAGGCGCTCCAGTCACGGTCTGCACGGCCACTACGGTCGGGTGTTCGAATCCCCCCTCGGGCATGGATATTTGTGCCGTCCTTAGTCTTAGTTAGTTCATAAGTAGTTTGTAAGTTTAGGGACAGATAGCCCCGTAGTTAAGTCCCATAGACTTTACAAACATTTGAATTTGAACATTTGTTGTCTTTCCCGATGTCACTAAAAACCGAGGTTTTTAAACGCCGTTGTACTTTGTTTCCTCGCTGCAGTATTGCCTTGAGAATGACAGGGTGTTCTCACGCAGAAACATGGGCCAATTTTTGTACTTGTAAGTTGGATGAACGCGTTCGTTACTTGGCCAGCTCGGCGTTACAATGCCTGCTATTTTCTCGGCTGGGGAGAGCACCTCCTCCACCGTGGCTAATCCCCGAAGTCCGTATTAACTTGGACCTTCATTCTCTTCCATAGGACTCCACGCCCAGTTTCGTTTACCGGAGAGAATTTCTCGCACTGGCCACGTGGGAGTGGTGGGCAATGAGTCTGCGGATACGGGTGCCAAGGAGGCAGTTCTGCTTCCTCGGCTGTCTACCTTCTCTACTAGCTCTGATGACCTTCGCGCTGGCGTCTCCTGGCGTATCATCTCCCGTTGGTTTTCACATTGGTCATCCCTGTCAGGGAACAAATTGCGGACCATTAAACCTGTGCCTGATCTTTGATCAACGTCATCTCGACCCTCTCGTCGAGAGGAGATTGTCCTGGCCCGGCTTCGTATTGGCCACTGCCGTTATAGCCACCAGTATTTACTTCGTGGTGATCCTGCTCCCTTATGTGAGCATTGTGGTGAACCTTTTACTGTGTACCACCTTTTAGTGCAATGTCCGTTTTTTAATGTCTCCGTCATGATCTATGTTTACCGTTCGAAGTGTCTGATGTTTTAGCTGATGATCTGCATTCTGCTGACAGAGTTTTGCTTTTTACACATCGTGCAAATATGGCGAAAGCCATTTAAGTTCGATTTGACTATGGGTAGTGTTGGGCGCTAATGACCTCAGCAGTTGTGCGCCCTAAAACCACAATTTAAAAAAAAAGTTGGGTGAATAACATCACAAAATTAACTGCTTAAGACAGCTTCCAGAAAACAATCCAATACCCTATTGTTAGAGTGTATTCCAGTGTACTTGTAGGTCTGTCGATTGAAATGATTGCCGTTGGAGCACTTTCGTCTCCTTTTGAGTCAATAAAAGATTGTTTTAGGCGGATCTCAGCAGCACGCCTTTGGGAATGTGTGAGTCGTATAGGATGTTGGTTTGTCATGGAGTGGTGACTGTGCCCCCAGAGACGTGTGTCCTGGGAGCGGCGGCAGCATCAGCAGCAGAGGCCTCGACGTCCACCTGGGCGGCGCACTGCTATCGATTCCACGCTGCGATGCGGCGCGCCTCCTTCCAACCACCTGCCGCATTCCAAAAAACACAGCTAACCAAACAGCGCCTTCTTAAACCAAACCTTGAACGCGGCAGCGTTGAGCATAAGCTTAGTGAAAGCGGCCATTCGGTTGCGTGAAATAATGTTCACTAAAATACACTCCTGGAAAATGAAAAAATAACACCATGAATTCGTCGACCCAGAAGAGCGAAACACAACCAGCTCTTTATTCTCACGAAGTGATGGCGCTATCGACAAGGGTTCGCAAATCGATTCCGTATTTTTTGATTTCCAGAAGGCTTTTGACACCGTACCTCACAAACGGCTTTTAATCAAATTGCGTGGTTATGGTATATCCACCCAAATTTGCGACTCGATAAGGGATTTCCTGATAGAGAGGACACAGTTCGTAGTAATCGATGGTAAGGCATCAACTAAAACAGAGGTGATATCGGGCGCTCCACAGGGTAGTTTTATTGGTCCTCTGCTGTTCTTTATTTACTTAAACGATTTAGGGGAAAATCTAAGTAGCTCTGTTAGGTTGTTTGCAGATGACGCCGTCGTTTACCGTCTAGTAAAAATCATCTGATGATCAAAAACAACTGCAGAACGATCTGAATAAGATATTAGTATCGAGTAAAAATTGGCAATTGACTCTAAATAATGAGAAGTGTGAAGTCGTCCACAAGAGTACGAAAAGAAATCCTTTAAACTTTGTTTACAAGATAAATCAATCAAATGTGAAGACCATAAACTCCACAATATACCTAGGAATTACTATTACTTCAGACTTAAATTGGAAATAACACGTAGATAATGTCGTGGGAAAGGCGAACCAGAGACTGCGTTTTATTCGCAGAACCCTTAAAAGATGCAACAGAACTACAAAAGAGACTGCATAGACTACGCTTGCCCGTCCTGTTTTGGAGTACTGCTGCCCAGTGTGGGATCCTTATCAGGTGGGTTTGAGGGAGGACATCGAAAGAGTCCAAAGAAGGGCAGCTCGTTTTGTATTGCCACGATACAGGGTAGACAGCGTTGCGGAAATGATACAGGATCTGGGATGGGAATCATAACAACAACGGCGCTTATCGCTGCGTCGTGGGCTACTTACGAAACTCCAATCGCCAACATTCTCCTCCGAATGCGAAAATATATTATTGACTCCCACTTATATAGGTAGAAATGATCATCAGAATAAAATACGAGAAATTAGAGCTCGAACGGAGAGATCCAGGTGTTCTTTCTTTCCGCGCGCTATTCGAAAATGTTCAAATGTTTGTGAAGCTTAAGGGACTTAACTACGGGGTCATCAGTCCCTAAACTTACAAACTACTTATGAACTACCTACAACTAAGGACGGCACAAATATCCATGCCCGAGGGGGGATTCGAACCCCCGACCGTAGTGGCCGTGCAGACCGTGACTGAAGCGCCTCAGTCCCCTCGGCCACCGCGCTATTCGAGAATGGGAGATAAATAGTATAATGGTGGTTCGTTGAACCCTCTGCCAGGCACTGAAATGTTATTTGCAGAGTATCCCATGTAGATGCAGATGCCAAATTCTATTGACGCATTCGTTAGGATGTCTACAACACATGATCATACAGACGCACGTGAGTGCAGTCACCAGGGCGTGCGCGATATAGTACAACGGGAAGATGTCTACAGGGTGTATGTTAACCGGTCCTATATCATTTCCTTTCCTCTTCCATGTTTCAATGGATGACGTACATCAGTTTGCCTTTGTACCGCAATGACAAGTGTACGCGAGGGTTGTAGTTTCTCCCCACTGCACTGTGTGAAGAGTAGAAACTCTAAAAGTTCACCAACCTGACGTCTTCTACAGATGTCGTCCCCACGCAGATGATAGCACACAAGTCGCATTTCTTGAATGAGGTTGAAATTGCTAAACTATTGGCAGGAACTGATGTAATTACAGAGTGAAACTGGTCTGATTTATTTAAAGACTGCGTAAAGCCAGCAAACTGCATAATAACATACACTTGATACACATTGTCTTAATTGAAAATTGAATATAAAGTCATTTCGCCTTGATCTAAGATGATTAAACAATGTTTTATGACCGCCTAAATATGCATGCTTCTCTGACGAATACGTGTTCTGGACTGACGTGTGGCAGCTCGAGGGCAAGGCTGCCTTCGCTCCGCAATTTGGCGCAAACATGGCTGCCGTGCATCGTCCGTCTTAAATTAATTGTTTTGTATATTAAATTAGCAATAGTTATTGTTTTACCTACTCAGGGCATAGCTTAGCTTTGAATTTTTTTCTAAATTGAGTTTGACATTGAATAAATAATAAGTTTATTAAATATTAAGAAAAATATGTTTGCGTTTTAGCGCGTGACCGCAAGTACTAAGGCCAAACGGCGTCCAGTGCCTGCCGCTCTGGGACTTCGCTATAATTTGGGGAAACTGGCCAGTGCTCTTTAGTGATGGGCAGTCCCGATCATTTCACTGATCCGAAACGTAATCATCAGAGTCTAGTGAGTCGACTCACTGCTTCGGCACTCAAAACACGAGACGTCCTGCGCCCCGCTACCTCCGCTGATTCGCGTGAGCCGAGAAAGCTACAGGGCACGGCACAGTAGCGCGATACAGCGAAGACGAAACGTCTGTGAATTATCAACGGGGTTTTAACACGTTGTTCAGTTGACTGAACTGAACGGCACAGAATTTGTTTGCTACTACGATTTTACAATCGTATTAAAGTATAAACGTTTACTAAGTACTGTAACAAAAGAAGTACAAAATAGTAATGTTCAAATGCTAAAGTCATAAAACTTTTTCCAACATTCAAAATCCTACAATTCAGTTTACATAAAACAAGAAAGATCATCGTTCAAATGTCTACGTGAATCCAGAAATTAATAACTTTTCTAACAAATCAATATAAACAAAATATTTAAGATTTGTTCCAAGGACATATTTAATGCAATCAAAAGATATTACTACAAGTATCAACACAACGAAACACATTTCACAATTTACGTGACGAAACCTCAAAACTGAACTACAATTTTTCAATGTCCAGATAGGTATTCTGATATTCAGATTCATCTTCATTCAGTCAACTAAACGAGGTTCAATTATAGTTTCTTCAAATTGAAATTCAAAAACGCTATTTTTGACATCTCCTTACTGAGAATGCGATTTCGTCTCACTGAAATTATCTGCCCTTGCTTTGGAAAGATGCGTTTACGTGGCACAATGCATAACAACAATGCATAACAACGCTTAGTTCACGCGAAACTACCTCAAAACACCAAAGAACTTCACAACTTTTCGTGGTGGTATCCCAGGCTTCAAACCTCAGTTGAAGGGTAACATACGGTAATTCAAAATCTGGAGTGGCGCGATGGGGGAACAACTTCAAACCCGTTGCATGCCTGGGTGCTGTGTTGAACTCACCCAGACAGACGGACAGCAAAACGCATGTTAACGCTATCTAGCGTCCGATACATGAATCACAAGATTCGTTGTTTCGAAACAGTGCCGCTTCAAGTTTCGACTCAGTCGTACAGTTCACTGAGTCGAAACATCAACTCAGTAGCGAACTCTAGTGCTCTTTCCCATGAGAACCCGACCTATTGTACCACCTGTCGTGGTTCTCACCAGCTTTTACCATCTGTCGCCTACTGGTCCTAACCGGCTGCACTGAAGCAATACTTCCATCTTATTTTGATGGTTTTAAGCCAGAAATATTACAGTAAGACGCTAGTACCGTGTACACCCTACTGCCGCGACGGAGCGGCCGAGCAAATTGAGGCGCTATGCTCCGATGCGCGAGGCCGTTCCCCGTCGGGGGTTCGAATCCCCCCTCGGAGATGGATGTTAGTGCTGTCTGTAGTATAAATTAGTTCATAAGTAGTTTGTAAGTTTAGGGACTGATGACCCTACAGTTAAGTTCCTTAAGCTTAACAAACATTTGAACATTTGAAATAATAGACAGTAGGCGGACGTACACTTACCAGATCTATGTTTTCACACTAGATGAAGTGTTTCTTTTTAAATCCTCACAAGATTCAAACAGATCATTTGGTTGCAGATGATAACGCTACCAATACGTAAAACAAGATTAAAAAACCAAAATAAGAGCCTTAGAATAAATGAACAGACACGCCGGTATTAAAAACGCTTAAAATTACGATATCTTTTTTCCGTTATCCGGTTTTGATGAAATAATGTGTACATGTTGACTGAAACTACGCTCAAGTTTCTTGTGAAAGCCGCCTGAAAATTCATGTACAGTAATAGATTTGAAGAACGTCAGGCCTACATTTGCAGTTTTATTATCACTATAGAGTTCAAGAAATAATTAAATGATAATTAAAATGCTTAAAATCTCTCGGTCAGAGTAATGTTGACTTGTAGGAAAGCCGCGCCACGAGCACAGAAAAAATAACATCAAGGAAGGACAAAAATGTGGCTTTTTCAGCTCCACAAACGTAATCAAAATCCTAGAAACCCGACTGCGGATCTATTTTTTATTTTTATTTAAGGACATAAATACTCATTTGTACCTATAAAAATATTCTAGGGACTGATGACCTAGCTGTTTAGTCCCCTCAAAACAACCACCACCACCACCAACAACAACAACAACAACAACAAATATTCTAGTTTTCCTGCACTTGGTATCAGTTCGTTTCTTAGTTTTCCTGCACAGGCCATAAATTCGGTACTTGTCTTTAATATTCAGGTTTTTGATGTATTATTTTTAAGTTTACTGGACTTTTTACCTTTTTGTTGCAGATAAAGCAGTTCGAAAAACTGGAATGCGTGGAAGAGAGAAGAAAACTCGCCCGTGAAATTTACGACAATTTCATCATGAAGGAATTGCTCGCCCACTCGCACGTGAGTAATGCACATTGTACTTGGGTTTTACATTTTCTTTCCTTCTCACCCCCAGAGAGACTTGTACACCACCGCAGCACACCCATTTCTGTATAGTGCAAACATCGCATGGGAAGGAAGTAGTCGGCCCGGATTAAAGTAAAGTAAAGTAGGTCTGACAAGGAAAGTACTTGGGCTCGAACACACACATGTATACCAAACTCGTATGAGAGATAATGTAAAGATCCCTTATTGCACTAGTGATACTCCCGCATCTGCAAAACTCTGCAGTCGTCCGTTAGAGGCCTCTGCGTGTGCCATGCCGCATTGCACTTTGACCTGTCGACCAGTAGGGACGGTGCAGTGTGCCTCAGAAGGTGCGTTTTGTGATATTAATTGTGTGGTGAAGCGTCAGATGGGGCGACGATTGGCAATCAATCCTGCTAATGTATTGCGATTGGTTGAGATGAAATTACGATGAATCCTTCTCCGTGAATATGGTATTAGTGTAGAAGATGAATCATTTGCATGCTTTCTCGTATCTGTTATGGCACAGAAATATGAGCATAAGTTAGATACTGTTGTAACACTAACACATAATGATGATGATAATAGGGATGATAATGACAAACAACTCATTGCAAGCGGTAGTGCTACGGTAAGTGCGGGAGGAGGCGATGGAAGCAGTGGCAGTGAATACCAAGTCTTCCGAGAAGAAGGTTAAAGTTGTAACTATCATCACGGCTTTTGATGACAATTCGCTAGAGAACATGCACGATAATTACTACATAAGTTATATTTAAGATATCTGCATTACGTGTGACGTCTACAATTACATCTACAGTGCTATCTAGAGCATATTTGCAAATTTTGCATAAAATCGACACCCAGCAGCACACTGAGGTGTACGTAGAGATACTATAAGCAAACCTTCATACAAATATGTTTGTTCGAGCCCAAGTACTTTCCTTGTGATTCGTCTGGCCACCGTGCCCTTTCAGGATGAAGCGTACCTGTGCAATTCCTGGCCACTTCGCGTAATTACAACTGTAATCACTCATAACACATCTATATTAATAACAGATAAATTGCTGGGTTGTTCAAGTCTGAATCAAGTCACTAATTGATTATCGAAGACGGAGTTCATTTATGCAAAAACACAGATTTTACTTCCATAGCTTGCGGCAGAACAACAGATTTGAGCTCTATAGCTTAAGGTAGAACACACATTTTACTTCCATGGCTTCAGGCAGAAAACAGACGGACGAAGACAGACTGGCAGATGTACCATAACTGCTTGACTGCTGTCCGCTGTACTAACATACGTATTTCTAACGTTACAGGTCGATCATGTGACCTCTTCATCTTAAAGTTGTTACAGTTTTATAACTAATATGTCATATAACTTAAATGTTAATATTATTTCAATATTTAATTATTTTTAATAAAAATAAAACCTTTTTAATGAAAATAGTCAAATACGTAATGGAATTCTAAGTTAACGATTGGTTGACATATGATCGCGAACTGTCCATTTTTTCCCAAGTTCTTTGAGTTTCACATGTAAACATTAACTGCATACACTACGCTCGTCCGTCCTTTTTTGGAGTATTGCTGCCCAGTGTGGGATCCTTATCAGGTGGGTTTGACGGAGGATATCGAAAGAGTCCAAAGAAGGGCAGCTCGATTCGTATTGTCACGATACAGGGGAGACAGCGTTACGGAAATGATACAGGATCTGGGATGGGAATCATTACAACAACGGCACTTATCGCTGCGGCGTGGGCTACTTGCGAAACTCCAATCGCCAACATTCTCCTCCGAATGCGAAAATATATTGTTGACTCCCACTTACGTAGTTAGAAATGCTCATCAGAATAAAATACGAGAAATCAGGGCTCGAACGGAAAGATTCAGGTGTTCTTTCATCCCGCGTGCTATTCGAGAATGGAATGAGAGAGAAATAGTATAAAGGTGGTTCGATGAACCCTCTGCCTGGCACTTAAATGTGATTTGCAGAGTAGCCCATGTAGATGGGCGGGCTCTGCCCCGAAATTCAAATCTTTACATAAGATTTCATATTATACCTGACACGAATCTTCCGAAATTGGTAAGTACAAGTGTATCTTATTTGTTTATAGTATTAAGTATTTAAAAATAATAAAAATGGACGAAAACAATTATGGATCGTCGCAAGGAGATGCATTGTTCATCTCGATTCGTAAGTTTCCGACTTTTATGGTATTTTGATAAAGTTGTCAATATTTGGACTCGGGGCACACCTTCATACCTAGTCGTCCGCACTGCGGCGTGCCATATCCCTGGTAGGTGACCACCACACATTGCTAAATATGCAGGGGAATTTCATGTACGTCCTAATCTGGAGATTCGTGGCAATCGTGACAGGACCTAAATTTCAGCGCCCAGGTGCGATTTCAATCATTTTTAAGCTGTTGAACTAGAAATTTTAATACATCGTATGTAGTCTGTATAAAAAGGATTTTTACCTCTTGAACGACATTCTTTTTTAATTTTGTGATACTGTGTCGTCAAAGTATGAATGAGTTATGTAAACAACCGGTTGGTGAAAAGTCAGCATACGATTGACACTCAGAAAATGTGCCTAATTGTTTAAATGCCTTGCTGTTGTAAATATAAACGACTGAGAGGAAGAAACAAGACCCCGAAATTTTACACAACACAGCAGTCCAACGGAAAAACTATACATCTAATCTAATATATAAAAATGAACGCTTGTTCGTATTTATGCGATGCCGTACTGTTCATCCGATTGCGATGAACCTTTGTCAAAATACGGCTTTCACTTTCGAGAAGGTTATAATAAGCATTATCACTGTACGACACGTAGGTCAGAAGGTGTGACGTCATAAACAATGAAATGCATCACGCGACAATGTGGCACATCTCTACAACCACTCGACCAATTTTAACCAAACTGAGTTTACATATTCTTTGCCGCGAGTTAACAATTGCCGGGTAACAACCACTTACGACAATTACAGATATGATGTCATAAGCAATGACATTTACGTGAAACCCGGGTACTAAGGCCATATATGAGTTGTGTTTTAAAAGATAGGTGACTTTATATTTTCATAAAAGAATTTCATTTACTCGGCAATATTCATCTTAAGTCATTCAAAGTAATCTCCCTCAGATACAATATCCTTGTGCCAACACTTTATCCAATCCTCGAAGCACTTCTCATGAGAACTTTCTTGTACAGCCTTGAGTACTAAAATGTTCAAATGTTTGTTAAGCTTTTGGGACTTGACTGCGGGGTCATCAGTTCCTAAACTTACAAATTACTTATGAACTACCTTATACTAAAGACAGCACAAAAATTCATGCCCAAGGGGGGATTCGAACCCCTGACGGTGCAGCATAGCGCCTCAATGCGCTCGGCCGCTCCGCCGCGGCTTGAGTGCTTCCGGCGATGCAGTTTTTATTTCCTCAATCATAGGTCTCTTCAGTTTTGGGAACAGAAAAGAGTCGCAGGGGGGCCAAATCCGATGAACATGGTGGCTGAGGAATGATTCTCCTGTGCATGAGCAGGTGCATTGTCGTGATGCAAAAGCCATTAATTGTTTTTCCACAATTCCGGACTTTTTTGCCTATGCCTTCTCACAAATGACGCATAACGTCAAGGTACTACCTTGAGGCAAAAATTTATATACACTACGCCACGGTAGCTGCAAAAAAAGTGAGCAAAACTTTGACATTTGATCGAAATTGGTGTGGTTTTTTCGGTCTTGGCTCTCCGGGATGCTTCCATTGAGATGTTCAGGCTTTGGTTTTTACGTCAGAATCGTAAACCTATGTTTTGTCAGCAGTTATGACCCTATTGCGCAAATAAGGATCAACAGTGACGTTATTCATGAGCTCCTGAGCGATGCTCAAGCGGTTTTTGAACAAACTTCGCTGATACACGTCTCATGCCCACTACGTCCGAAACCTTGCGTAGCCTACCGATATGCCAACATCCACAGCAATACAGTGAAAGTAGCCGAGGATCGGCACTTATTGAAAAGAATGACATTAAACCCTCGACGTAAACAAACGTAATGTATGACGGAAAGACATATTGTTGTTTGCATAATTGGCAATAGACGGTAGGAATCAGTAAGTACAGTACAACATCTACGAGTGTCCGTGCCAGACGGTCCAAGGTGGTACGGTCAGTTGAAATCAGTCGTAGTAAAAGCAAATATCCGGTTGGAATAATCCTTGTTCATCTTCTTTTGTTCGTCTTCACTTCACCCTTTCCTACGATACTACGGGTCGGAGTTGCTTTGTTGGATTCTTTCATAAATGTCTATCCAGTCTTCTTATCTCTTCCAACCTTCTTTCCCTTTTGCACTGATGAGCTAGAACATTATGACCACGCATGTACTATCAAGGAGAACTCTGCGCCATTGGCCCCTTACTTTATCGTGAATCTTTGATCCAATGCAAAGTTCCAAGGCACTGGGAAAAAGTACAGATGACTCCTGTGTATAGGAAAGGCAAAAGAACGGACACACATAATTACAGGCCAGTGGTAGACTGACAGACTATAAATCCGAAGGTTGCAGGTTCGATCCCCTCCAGCTCCCACAGGTTTTTGTCACTTTCCACTTCTTTCACCTCTGGCAGTGTTGCTGATGTGAGAAATATCGAGTAGCACCGTGGCTTCTATGTTCCATAAACATTGGCATAGAAAATTAAGGTTTGTGACGCGAAGGAAATCGTGCTTAGACTATTCCGAGGCGCCTTAATCATTAGTGATGAGATGGTCTAGTGGTAAGACGTCTGCCTAGTAAGCATGGGGGTCTGGGTTCGATTCCCGGTCGCATCATAAATTTTAATTCAATGCTTCAGATTTATCATTAATGTCTTTGACATATTCGAGACGAAAATCCGTCTCAGGGATTGTTTATTTGTATTTACAATCTTCGGATTGTTGACTGCGTTTGTACCTCTTATCATTAACATCGGGTTTCGTAGAATTCTTGAACATATTCTCAGTTCTAATATAGTAAATTTCCTTGAGACGGAAAAACTTCTGTCCATGTATCAGCACGGCTTTAGGAAGCATCGAAACCAGCTTGCCCTTTTCTCTCATGACATCTTGCGTGCTATGGATGAAGGGCAACAGGCAGACTGCATATCTCGATTTTCGAAAGGCGTTTGACACGGTATCGCACTACAGACTGCTAACGAAGGTACGAGCTGATGGAATAGGTAACCAGGTATGTGAATGGCTCGACGTCTACTTACGTAATAGAGCCCTGAGCGTTGTCCTCGATAGCGAGTGTTTATCATAGACCAGGGTATCATCAGGAGTGCCCCAGGGAAGTGTGATAGGATCGTTATTATTTTCTATGCTGTGGTGTACAGGAAAGTGTCGTCATTGAATGACTGTATTGTGATGCTGAATGACTTGGACCAAATTTGTGATGTGAGAAATGGCAGCTAGCTATAAATGTAGAAAAATGTATGGTGATGCTGGTGAGTAGGAGAAATGATCTCGTAATGTTGGAATACACATTTAGTAGTGTGCTGCTTGACAGAGTTGCGTCACTTCAACAGTGATATGAAATGAAACGAACATATAAAGATAATCGTGGGGAAGGCGGGTGGTCGACTTCGCTTTATTGAGGGAATTTTGGGAAGATGTCTGTAAAGGAGACCGCTTATAGAATGCTTGTGCGAGTTCGTATTGAGTATTTCCCAAGTATTTTGGACCCACACCAAAAGGAAGACTTAGAAGCAGTTCAGAGGCAGCCGGCTTTGTTTGCTACTGGTAGGTTGGAACAATGTGTTAGCGGGCCAAATTTTTGGCGAGGAAATGAGACTGCAGGTTCCCCATTTTATGGCCCAATCTTTTTAACTCAGTCTCACATGGCGTGCACTGTAGTGGACGGCTGTTACTGGTCTCATTTCTGTGCATCTTCTTTCGATTTCTAGCCCGTAAACATATGGATTCCACTCTAGGAGACCTTTGCCATAGATGCTGTACTGTGTCGACGGTTGAACTGACAAACGTCAATTTTTAACGCGAATGCATTAGCGTTAAGTGGCAGCGAGCAGCAGCACTGCGCCAGTTTTGAAAAATAATTAAATGTAAAATTACTTGGAAAGTTTTCATACAAACAGGAACATCTAGGAGTAGGAACTTTAGAGGTCCCAAGTCTCGCAGTGTCCTGATGTGACATTACTGTATATTTCTCTGTGATGGTAAATTTGAATTAATTTTTGTATTTTATTGTAACAGACGTTGTTCTTTAGTAATTTAAAAAATTTCAGTTTCCCCCCTCATTTTCTAATATTTTATGAATCACAGGGTTAAAGAGGAACATGTGTGACCTTTTGTGTTCTGATAGCTGCGTTTTTCAGGTGATTCCCTTCAGTTCCTTGTTGCAACAGAGTGTGGTGCTTATATAAGACAAATGCTATAGATCTGTAAAGATATGACAATCTCCATATATGCTGAGACGCATTCATATACATGGCATGACGAATAACAAGAACTAACTTTCAATTATGGAGAAAACATATCAGACTGTACAATGCCGAAAATGAAATTTATTCACAGAAAAGGCCGACAAGAAGTCTGGTTGGAAGGAACTGGGCAAAGCGTGCGGCATCGCCCCTTGAAAACCCTCCACCTCTCCCGGCATATGAAACCATTATCTCGAGAACGCTACCAGATATTGTTGTGCTCTCAGCTGCACATAGAGTATATACCTCCGCTGAATTTCATATGCTGTTATGTAGGAGCTGAAATAAAATACGCTAAGTATAAGCAGTGTGTTTATTACCTCTGCGAACACTTTAAACTATGTTGCCTTACTTTATTTAGTTTATTGCTGCACAGTAACTATAAAGAATATAGAAAATAAAATAAAAAATATTCAATTGTAACATGTCGAAAAAGAAATCTTTTCGCCAAACCGATTTCGTAAATTGGGATGGTAAGTTTCATACCGGGCGCAACACCCTCTCTGAGCACACTTGACACTTGCTGCTACCTAAATATCACGGTTTCCGGGTGTATCTTGGTAACGGATAAGGATTTTCGAAAGCGGGAAACATGGCATTTCTAGATAATTTTCGGGGGAACATATTGTTAAAATTTGATGCATTTTATATAGTTAATTGTTTACATATTTGCGGTTCACGATGCAAAAACGGGTAAGAGCCTATTTTTGTAATTTGGGGGCAATTACGGTTATTTTGAAAATACAGATTTTTGTAAAGGGTAAATACACAAAAATTAAAAAGTAGTTTCAGAATATATTAAAACCACTAGATTCAAACCCTACCTTGCCCGTGAACTCAGTTATTCCAGTCTCTGTTTCCCTTTTGTCCAGCTAACCAAATCCTCTTTTCTCCTCTCTCTCTCTCTCTCTCTCTCTCTCTCTCTCTCTCTCTCTCTCCTCATCCCCACCTTCCCCTTTCTCTGCCAGTCATCTCCTCGTGTCTCTGTCGAATTCCTCCTTCACCTCCTCACTCCATTGGCTCGACCATCTGTCAAAAATTACATACCTCTGTTAACTTTCATGGTGATCAGAGAAGTGGTGTCTACATTTATTGTAACGTACCCTTCACCATGTGCCATATCAAATGTTAGGTAGAAGGTGATATTCCTGTTGTTTCGGAAGTTAAGTATGTAGAATTTCATCAAGATCGGAACAAATCCGTATATTTTATCGAAGGTCTCATGCCCCATCTTTTTTTAAAGTTAAGTGTGCAAAGTTTCGGATCAATGGTACGGCAGTGCGTAAAGTCCAAACAAACATGATGTGCGTCAGTTTCCCGAGCATATCAGTGTTTATGACGTTATATCTCCTAAACTATAAGTCCTACAATAAAAAGAAAATTGTAGATTCATTCACCGGCATAGATGGGTACCGTTAGCAAAATATTTTGCCAATACATTTAGTAACAAAGAAGTAATTACTGTAAACGTTATTCACAAATCGGCCGTTTTTTACACATCTCAGTGTTCACGATGCCATATAACCTGAACCATGTATTGTACAATGTTTTAATTATGCCTATAATCATCACGAAAGTGCAAGCAATATATTGACGAAGTTTAATCGCTCTCGGATGAACGGTGCGGCAGCGCATAAAATATGAACATTCATACATCAGATATGCTAAAAATTTCGATGTTTTGCAATGAACAGCCGCGGTGGAGTAGCCGAGCGGTCTAAAGCGTCTCGCTGCGGAGCGCACGGTTGCTCGCCGTAGAGGTTCGAGTCCTCCCTGGGGCATGGGTGTGTGTGTGTGTGTGTGTGTGTGTGTTTTTCCGTAGGTTAGTTTACCTAGGTTTAAGTAGTTTGTAAGCTACGGACTGATGACCACGCAGTTTGGTCCGATAGATTTACAGACATTTTGAACTTTGCAATGAACAAAAAGTGTAGAAGTTACCATCCTCACAATTTGAGGTTTTCGTTCTCCGTGGTTTCCTCAGGAAGCACTCCTAAACAAGTGGTGCTTGTATAAGCCGTTTGAAGACCACCAAGGCCAGTGGCACAGCGGAGCCGCAACTCTCAAAGACTTCTAATTTTATTATTTTTTATTGTTTTAATTTTTTTAAACAGGTCGGCTCCGGAAAATGGAAGTAGTACACATGTTATAAATCACAAGGTAACTATAATTTGACCAGATAAGATGCTGCCGTGTTGTTACAGCTACGCTAAAGTTACGAGCAGATTTTTGGTATGCGGCGACCCGCTGCTTAGCAGGTCAGCGACGCCTCCGCGTGGAATCTTATGAACAACAAGTGTGATTTTAGATCCGTTTTTTACACACAGTCTCATGTTAATTAAACTGTACAGACCTTTCTCTTTGGCTAGTAGCATAGAAGCTGCTTTATTACTTTACGAGCTGATTATATACACTCCATTTCCTCCACGTTGCTCCTCTTCCACTTTCAAATTAATTCGAGCCTACTCATTTTATTTCTTGAGCAATTGTTTAAGTAGTATAATTGGTTAAATTATAAAAAGTGTAAAAATATGAAACTTCCTGGCAGATTTGGTTCTGGGAGGGCCTCATTTTTTTAAAAATAAGACACAATTAATTTTTTAATCTATGACTCATTTTTACACTAGGATGAAACTTTCACTCTGCAGCGGAGTGTTCGCTGATATGAAACTTCCTGGCAGATTAAAATTGTGTGTCGGAACCGGGACTCGAACCTGAGACCTTTGCCTTTCGCGGGCAAGCGTTCTACCGATTGAGCTATCCCGACACGACTCACTATGCCGCCTCACAACTTTACTTCCGCCAGTACCTCGCCTCCTACATTCCAAGCTTCACAGAAGCTCTCCTGCGAAACATACACTCCTGGAAGAAAGGATATGGTGGAGACATGGCTTAGCCACAGCCTAAGGGATGTTTCCAGAAACGTAGGAGACGAGGTACTGGCGGAAGTAAAGTTGTGAGGCGGCATCGTGAGTCTTGTCGGGATAACTCAGTCGGTAGAGCGCTTGCCCGCGAAAGTCAAAGGTCCCAGGTTCGAGTCCCGGTTCCGGTACACAATTTTAATCTGCCAGGAAGTTTCATATCAGCGCACACTCCGCTGCAGAGTGAAAGTTTCATTCTAGTGTAAAAATAAGTGATAGATTAATAAATTCATTATGCCTTATTTTTTTAAAAAAAACGAGGCCTTCTCAGAACCAAATCCTGGCTGCGCCACTGTAATTAGACAACGCCTAATGTAAAAATGCAACCGATTTTCGCAGTGTCTATAGGCTGGCAGAAGTGCGTAATTAATTTAGACTCTGTACTGCAGGATAAATACAGTTTGACAGCTTTTGTCACACGTATAGAAATGCGCTAGTCCAAGGGCTATCAACAACACTGTACCCATCACCTCCGTTATTACCGTGGTGTGGGTCCTCGAAGAATCGGACATTCGCACGCGACCTCTTCGGTCACATGTGCGTGATATGATGAAAACGTCAAAACAAAATATGTTGTA
This sequence comes from Locusta migratoria, assembly GCA_026315105.1. Taxonomy (NCBI): domain Eukaryota; kingdom Metazoa; phylum Arthropoda; class Insecta; order Orthoptera; family Acrididae; genus Locusta; species Locusta migratoria. Next base: position 244,263,575 of record CM048744.1, on the reverse strand, counting down.
GCATTGACTGGGTAATTTGTACTCGGTTTCTAGTTTCTTCTAAACTACGTGTCTTACAACAACAACAATAATAATAATAATAATAATAATGCAAGTACATTCCGTGGTATATGTGTATAGTGTCAGTCGTACGCGTTGCGAATGTAGTTTATAGTAAAAGATAATACATCAACATGAAATATTGATGCTGAATTTTTACTGCATGAACAGTGAAATTGTAGTTAGCCATAAACGTTTTTTCATTATCTAGTGAGAGGTCTCGTCGAGAAAATAGTTCGTTCTAAGTTATATGTTAAGTGTGACGGAAGAAGCAATGGCGGACTAGGCTGTCGGAGGCCCGCGGCCGTCGCAGAACAAAACGAGGCCTCTGTCCACTTGGAAGTACGTGTGTTACAATAAAAAAAAAGGTAACGTTTGAGATATGGAGGCCCTCCAGGTCGATAGCTTTCGAGATTTGGAGCCCCAGAACGAAACGCCAAGGGCGCTTAAGAAAAGTGCTTTCGAGGTATTTGGAGGCCCCCCAAGACGAGAGGCCTGGGGCGGTACGCCCCCTCCCCAATAGTCCGCCACTGAGAAGAAAGTAAGCAGTCCCATTCCCAAAGGCTGGACGAATACATGGAGACCCAGTTGCTTCTGCCGTTGTCGTCCTAAGCAACCACGCTGTAAGTCACGCTGTGCCGCGTGTATTAAACCTCAAACGGTACAGTGAGTCGAGCCTAGCCGGCCGCGGTGGCCGAGGGGACTAAGGCGCTTCAGTCACGGTCCGCACGGCCACTACGGTCGGGGGTTCGAATCCCCCCTCGGGCATGGATATTTGTGCCGGCCTAGTTCGTAAGTAGTTCATAAGTAGTTTGTAAGTTTAGGGACTGATGACCCCGTAGTTAAGTCCCATAGACTATACAAACATTTGAACATTTGAACAGTCGAGCCTACGGACTGATAAGCAGAGTAATTAAGTCCTATAGACTTACAATCATTTGAACATTTTTGTTGTTGTTGTGTTGTTGTTGTTGTCTTCAGTCCGCAGACTGGTTTGATGCAGCTCTACACGCTAACCTGTCCTGTGCAAGTTTCTTCATCTGAGAATACGTTCGGCAACCTACACCCCTTAGAATCTACTGTATTCGTCCCTCTTTCTCCCTCTACGATTTTTACCCCATACGCTTCCTTCTAATGCTAAGTTGATGATTCCTTGATGTCTCAGGATGTGTCCCACCAACCTATCCCTTCTCTTAGTCAGAATACGCCAGAAATTCCTTTTCTCCCCAATTCTGTTGAACACCTCCACATTAGTTACGTGATCTACCCATCTAATTTTCATCATTCGTCTGTAGGACCACATTTCAAAAGCTATCATCTTTTTTGTCTGAACTCCTTATTGTCCACGCTTCACTTCCATACAATGCTACACTCCAGACAAATGCCTTCAGAAAGGACTTCTTGACATTTAAACTAATATTGGATGTCAACAAGTTTCGCTTCTTCAAAAACGCTTTTCTTCCCATAGCCATTCTGCATTTTATATCTTCTTTACTTCGGCCATGAGACGTTATCTTGCTACCTAGGTAACAAAACTCGTCTACTACTTTTATTGTCTCATTACCTAATTTAATTCCTTTAGCATCGCCTGATTTTCTTGCGCTACATTCCATTATCCTTGTTTTACTCTTGTTGATGTTCATCTTATAACCTCTTTTCAAGACATTGTCCATTCCATTCAATTGCTCTTCCAGGTCCTTTGCGGTCTCTGACAGGATCTTTGTATTGAATTATAATAATACTTACTGTGTACAAATTTCCACACAAACCTCAGTGAAGAGGGAGCGGATCGAATCAGACCCGACCGTGCCATCTATTTCGTCTCCAACCACCGTACCGCCTGAGGGTTAACGTCACGTACACCACCATTGTGTTAAATACTACGCTTGGCGCGAACGCGTGAATCTTGTCACTATCTGTTTTTATCACTCTTTTTCCTAGTATGGAGATGCAGTTACGACCTGACAATCTGTTGACATTTTAGTCATTCAATCCGAGAACAACCTACATCTACATACTTACTCCGCAGTCCACCCAAAGATGCGTGGCGGAGGGTACTCAGTGTCACTACTAGTTAGTTACTTTCCCGTTCCACCCCCATACAGAGCGAGGTAAAAATAAGCGCTTGTATTCATCTGTACGAGCCCTGATCTTTATCCTCGTCGTCTTTACGCGAAATGTAGGTTGGCGGCAGTAGAATCGTTCTGCAGTCCGCCTCAAATTCCGGTCCCCTAAAATTTCTTCAGTGTTTCTCGAAAAGAACGTCGCCTTCGCTGCAGCGACTCCTATCTGAGTTCCCGAAGCATTTTTGTAACACTCGCGCTTTGATCTAACCTACCACCAGAAAACCTAGCGGTCCACTTTTGAATTGCTTCCATATCTTCCTTTAAACCGATCTGGGGTGGAGCCCAAAAACTTGAGCAATACTCAAGACGGTCTCCTTTACAGAAGAATCACATCTTCCCAAAACGCTTCCAATAAACCGAAGTCGACAATTAGACATCCCCACAACTGTCTTTATATGCTCGTTACATTTCCTACCGCTGTGCAGCGAAACACCTAGATATTTAATTGACGCGATTTTGTCAAGCAGCACACTACTAATACTGTAGTCGAACAGAACGGAATGGATTCTCCTACTCATCTGAATCACCTTACATTTTTCTACATTTAGCGCTACTTGCCATTCCTCGCACCACCTACAAATTTGCTCCAAGTCATTCTGCATCCTACTACAGACATTCAATGTTGACACCGTCTTGTACACCGCAACATCACCAGCAAATAGCCGCAGATTGCAACTCAATCTGTCCGTCAGATCATGTATATATCTTCTCCTAATATATGAAGCAGTGTGTCCGTATATTTGTACGTGTTGCATACAAATCTACAGTTTTGTTCCAATCTTTATGAAATTTTATACACGTAAGATTCAATCCATGAGGACGGTCGCCGTAAGTGTAAGAATCACGTACGATATATAGTTCACGAGATATGACGTCATAAACAATGAGATGCGCGGAAAACTGCTGCCATAAGCGACAATGCTGCTCATTTTCTCCTAAACCACTGGACCGATTTAAACCAAATTTGGTACACACATTCCTTACGTGAGATATCTTCTGTAGGAGTACGAACCACATACGGCACATGTATGTGCACGTGGTTCAAGAGATATAACTCCATAAACGATAGGAGTTGCAAGAAACTGCCATAATGCGATGAGACTTTACGAATACATTTTATGAGAATGACAGTACTTAGCGACTTGCAACAAATTTTAAACATAATTTCAAACCTTTATTAAACTTTTTCTCGCTGGCAACCACAGTAAAATGATGAAAGGAAAAAAGTTTCTCGCTTACTACTTTTCCGCTGTTTATTGAGTAAAATTACGGTATTATAATTTCTGCTCAACAAATTGTAGCTGCAGGAAATTTTATAGGCAATGTACACACATATCGTTGAAAGTGCCCCCGAAATTGTAGCACAGTGCGACCTGTAGTTCATGAGGTATGAGCACATAAAACAGTAACGTTCATAGAAAACCGCCCTATCACGCACCAAGTAGTAATCTATTACTTCTTTAACACCAATTGTATTCCCAAGAAATTTTACAGACATGCAGGCATTTATAAAAATGAATACATATCTGAAAAATTATACAATTGTACCACATATAACTGAATAAATATGAGATCGTGCGAATTTTATATGTCATTTGTGTTTTGACTTCTATCTTTCTTTGTTTGAATAATGCGCTTATAATTTTGTACATTATCCAAGACAGCGTTATTTCTTATATGTTCTCCGATAAAGATAACATACTTTTAGAAAAAAGAAGATGGACAGAGAGAGAAGGGTAGGAGAAGTACTAACTCCAGGCAGGAATAAATAAATACTCGGGCAACGCCTGGTTTTCAGCTAGTAGAAAATAATAGCGGTCCTATCACACTTCTATGGGGCACCTCTGACGATACCATAGTCTCTAATGGACACTCGCTATCTAGGACAACGTACTGGGTTCTGCTACTTAAGTAGTCTTCGAGCCACTCACATATTTGGGTGCCTATTCCATATGCCCGTACCTTCGTTAGCAGTCTATAGTGCGGTACCGTGTCAAACGCCTTTCGAAAATCAAGAAACATGCATTCCGCCTTTTGCCATTCATCCATAGCATGCAAGATGTGAGAAAAAGGCAAGCAGGGTTTCGCACCATCGAAGTTGCCTAAAGCCAAGCTTCCTAAACCCGTGGCAAAACTGTCATTGCATCGCTAAGTTTTGGTAGCCGCCCACGCATGGTTGACAAAATATTCACTCTTCATGCATTCTTCGCTCCCTATTTCCTTGCTCCTTGTTAATACAGAGACACTCAAACATCTTAACGTAAATCAAGTCAAAATGTTCACTACTGTTGTCATGGCTACGGACTGGCTGCAGTTCACGTCGGAGGTTCGAGTCCTCCCTAGGCCCCATGTGTGTGTTTTTCCTTTTGTGTAATTTACTTTAAGCAGTACGTAAGTGTAGGAACTGATGAAAGTAGCAGTTTGGTCCAATACGTTAACAAACATCTGAACATTGGTTTGAGGAGTCAAACCTCTGGCGGGAGCGGCCGCGCAGTTCCTAACACGGCCCCTAGAACGGCACGCCACTCCCGCGCGGCGTATCGTAATTGTGCACGAAGGCGGCGTGGATAATGGTATGATTATTGACTAAATTGAAAAACACTTTAATACTGGCTACAGCAACCACTTATCGCTATTAACCGTGCTTGTACATAACAATTCGACTATGTGCAAGACATCTCTGAATTTAGCCGTTGTCAAGCCTAATTAGATCGATAAAATTTTGTAAATAAATGTTGTGTTTAAAATCTGTGTATTCATTGAAAATTTCGTTAGGTGAAGCTTTCATGTGTATGTATATTTCTAATTCTTCGAGAAAGTGCATTTCAGTGCGTTTTGAAATTTTGTGTAATATTTTTAAAACTCTCTCGATGTTTGCGGCGGTGTGGTTTTCAATTTTCAAATGCTGGTAGAAAGTAGATGGATTTGCTTTTGTCATTCTTGTATGTTTGCTGAACCTCGTTCTGAAACTTCGTCCCGTCTGAGCTATATAAAATTTGTTACAATTTTCGCAAGTGTTCCTGAACAGTTAAAGTTTGTTGTAGTTGCAATGGGTTTATGGAGTTTCATTCGTGTTTGTTTGAATAGTGCGTTGATTTTGTCTGATATATTACCTTTGAAGGTTGTAGGAATATATATTTTTTTATGTTCTGGTTCTTCTTTTACAACTTTTATGTTTGTGTGTATAGAATTTTTTTTTAGGTTCTTAGCCATAGGAACCACAACAAACTTTAACTGTTCAGGAATTTATAAAATCACTTGCGAAAATTGTAACATATTTTATATAGGTCAGACGGGACGAAGTTTTAGAACGAGGTTCAGCGAACATACAAGAATGACAGAAGCAAATCCATCTACTTTCTACCAGCATTTGAAAATTGAAAGCTACACCACCACAAACATCGAGAGAGCTTTGAAAATATTACAGAAAATTTCAAAAGGCACTGAAATGCACATTCTCGAAGAATTAAAAATATACATACACATGGAAGCTTCACCTAACGAAATTCTCAATGAACACACAGATTTTAAACATAAAATTTATTTACAAAATTTTATCGATCTTATTAGGCTTAACAACGGCTAAATTCAGAGATGTAATGTTGCGCAGTCAAGGATAACGCAAAATTTCGATTAACATGTGCAAGACGTTTTTCAACTAAAATAATTCTTCACATGGAACACATGCTAGGTGGACTGAGTCATATTTTCGAAATAGCATAATCGGACTGTCCGGACGACAACAACATCACAATGCAGTAGCAAGAGTACGAGCACGAGGAATGCAAAATTACTTTGTGAATATGGTAACACCATGATTAGTCAGGTACTATAACATTAAAAATATATGTTATTTTAATCTATTTTTATTACTTTATTAGTAATAGAAAATGTAAAAGTTAACATAATCATCTGTATCTTTCATTCTGATCTTACAGTATTTGTCATAAATGTTTGGTTCTTCTGTAAAGGTTACCTACTGCACGTTATTTGACAATTACTAAATTGTTGGAAGCTATTGAATATTTATTTACTCAGAAATATATTGTGATTTCATTCCTATTAACAAGCAAATGATAGCCTGTGCTCCTTGTTGACTACTTGTATTTAGTCTCGTGAAATGAAATGTTTGTAAATCTGTGGGACATAACTACTCTCGTTGTCAGTCCCTAGGATTACAAACTACTTAAACTAACTTATGGTAAGGACAACAAATACACCCATGCCTGAGGGAAGACTCGAACCTCCGACAGCGAACAGCGAGACGCTCCGCAGCTAGGCGCCTTACAACGCTCGGCCACTCCACTGCGGCCCTTGTTGTGCAGCATTTATTGCTGCAAAAATGTGCTTCGGTGTATATTTTGATTACTACACAATGATTTGCATTCTCTCTTCCGTTGTAAAGTGATAGGTAACTTGAGGTATGTTATGGGAGTACGTCAGCCGCATAGCCCAAAAATGGCGGCTACTTTATTTGGGAGGGGGCGGTGGGGAGTGGTGGCCTTGGCGTACTTTCAATGTTTTGGGAGACAAATGTCGACTTTCAAATGGCAATAAAAATTTCCATTTCTGACCCCCTTAAAAACGTAGTCCGGATACTAAAATAACTATTGTTAAATCATTTCCCCCACCCCCATGAACCACAGACATTGCCGAGGTGGGATGGCTTGCGTGCCTCAACGATACAGATAGCCGTACCGTAGGTGCAACCACAGCGGAGGGGTATCTGTGGAGAGGCCAGACAAAAGTGTGGTTCCTGAAGAGGGGCAGCAGCCTTTACAGTAGTTACAGGGGCAACAGTCTGGCCTTGCGGTTTTGCTGCACAGTTACTGCGAACGGCTGAAAGCAAGGGGAAACTTTTCCCGATGACATGTAGCTCAACTGTATGAATATATGATGGCATCCTCTCGGGTAAAATATTCCGGAAGTAAAATAGTACTCCATTCGGATCTCCGGGCGGGGACTACTCAGGAAAAACGGGGAGACCAAGAGATGAATACAGTAAGCATATTCAAATGGATGTAGGTTGCAGGTCTTATGAGGAAGATGTTTCTCAGGATAGAATAGGGTGGAGAGCTGCATCAAACCAGTCTTCGGACTACCGACCATAATAACAATAACAAATAATTTTCTAAAAAGTAAAACTCGTTATTACTCTAACTTTTACTTTCCCTGAAAGCTGGGGGAGAGTGCACCTCTCTTCCTTGAGCGTGGCCGCCCTTGGCATGAACTTGTCAAGTCAAAGTGGCAACACCACAGCAGCTCGATCAAGCAGTAGTGTGGTTTACAGAAACAGAGGCGCCGGTTACTGTCAAAAGAATTTAAGTATGTTGTATGGACGTGATTCGTGAAAGAAGTACACCGTCAGCTTCTGGCAACTGGAAGCGTTCTGAAACATTCTGGCAGTGCGTGTCTCGGTGTTCCGCAAGAGACAGTGGAGGGCATCAGACAAGCGTTTCTCGGAAACCCACCTAAGTCAATTCGGCAGGCAGCTAGGCGACGTAATGTATCTCGAGCCAGATTGCATCGTGTAGTTACGAGCGTATAAAGCAGTTGCGGTCTAAGTGTGTCGGAGCCTGCAGGCGGTAACAAAATGAGACCACCTCCCAGCTCTCCTGCCGAGCCACCGGCAACAGTGAAGTGCCAAGATCAGTTCTCTCAGCTTTGCTGCGAAAAGTAAACAGTCATTGGCGTCAACGCGGGGAAGGGGGGGGGGAGGAGGAGGAGGAGGAGGACGACGACGACGACGACGACGTTTCTACTCCTACCCCCATATTTTATGAAAAGCAGTTTCAAAAAAAAATTTTTTTTTACTACTACTACTAAATGTTGAAGAATAACAGTGTTCAAATATTTTTTTTTTCGCAATAGCGAATTTATTACAGCTGTACTGTATACGGTGAAGATGTAGTCTACTACCAAACGGTGACATACGAAAATTTGTGCCTGGCCGGGACTCGAACACGGGTTCTCCCGCTTTACGCGTGGGGTTGGCTTACCAGTAGAACAAAATTTATAGTAAACATGGACTCTGAAATGCATGCATTAGCGCTTTGAGCAACGCCTTCCATGTTAGCTCCTCCCAAAATACGGAAACTAAAGAGCTTCCATTGCAAGAGATTTATTTTGCAATGACAGAGATAATGAAGTATTCAGTGTGATTGGATGAATTTTACGGAATTTTGGTTCTTATCAGCAAATGTGCTCACTCGTCTGTACGAGCCCTCGAAATTAATAACCGGAATTTCAGAAAACCGTTTATATTTCAAAAATATATAGCTCATGTCCACCCTAATTTTCTTCATTGTTTGGTTTAAAAATTTGCAATAATTCGGTCAAGAAATTTCTACGACTCTATGACCGACACAAATTTCCGCATGCCCACGCTGAGTATGAGACATTGAAAATAATAATTATTTGATTACTGTAATTCGTCACCATGTAGTAGTACTACAAAAGCCTAAACGAGGCAATGACGACAACGTAGGGTAAGCCTCGTAGTTTTCATTCTACCTGGTGCGGGAATGCAGTATAAACGGCGAGCGCTAAAGGCGTTGATGTATTTGTCTGTTATTCAAGTAGCAGTGTGGCAGATGGAATTTTGGGTCGGTCCTGTACGCGTGCATTGCCTAATGGTAAGACGATATCTCGCGAAAAGCAGGAAACCCGGGTTCGAGTCCCAGGCCGGCACAAATTTTCGTATGTCACCGTTTGGTAGTTCAGTGAAGCTGTAAGAAATTCTCTAGTGTGGAACAATTAGATAAATTCAATTTTTTGTCTTAGGTCTCAAAATATGACTCCGTTGAACGAATATATTCAAGCTTAACTAATCACACATACAGAATGTTGTTATTCAGTATGACTTGATCGTTAGCATGATTTACTAACGTGCTGCATTCAGCGTGTTGCTTTACTGGCAAGTTAGTAAATCACAAACGATTCGCCGCGGTGGAGTAGCCGAGCGGTCTAAAGCGCCTTGCTGCGGAGCGCGCGGTTGCTCGCCGTGGAGGTTCGTGTCCTCCCTGGGGCATGGGTGTGTGTTTGTTTGTTTGTGTGTGTTTGTTTGTGTGTGTGTGTGTGTGTGTGTGTGTGTGTGTGTGTGTGAGTGTGTGTATGTTGTCCGTAGGTTAGTTTACCTAGGTTTAAGTAGTTTATAAGCTACGGACTGATGACCACGCAGTTTGGTCCGATAGATTTACAGACATTTGAACATTTTTTTGAACAAACGATTCAGTCTTACTGAATGAGAACTTTAAAGCAACTGGTAAAATAACAGCGAATATTACGACAAACAGCTACAGCGTACAACGCTACTACAAACGGTCTGATGGGTCATAGCAGTCGGGCGTCGTAGTCACCTGTCAGACTCCCGAATCATCAATAAAAGGTCAGAGGATAGCGAAACTAAAATCTAATAGGTATAACATTGATAATTCCTGCCGCGGCGGAGCGGCCGAGCGCATTGAGGCGCGATGTTCCGATGCGCGACGCTGTTCCCCGTCGGGGGTTCGAATCCGCCATCGGGCATGAATGTTTGTGTTGTCTTTGGTGTAAGGTAGTTCATAAGTAGTTTGTTATTTTAGGGACTGATGACTCCGCAGTTAACTCCCTTATGCTTAACAAACATTTGATAATTCCTGAATTACGGACGTAAAAGAAAAATGAAAGACGAGCATCACTCTACCCCGATGATTCGATAAGTAGCCAAACTGTGGAGCTCCCTGCGAACACGGATCTAGATGACGCTGTTCAAGACCACCGAATCTGGTGGGTGGTTGTTTTGCCTTTGTTCAAAATGTGCAAATGTTTGTAAAGCTTACGGGACTTAACTACGGGGTCATCAGTCCCTATACTTACAAACTACTTATGAGCTACTTACGAACTAGGACGATACAAATATCCATGCTCGAGGGGGATTCGAATCCCCGACCGTAGTGGCCGTGCAGACCGTGACTGAAGCGCCTCAGTCTCCTCGGCCACCGCGGCCGGCTTGCCTTTGTTGTTTGATAAAAATGATGATGATTTCGTGCGGCAGTTTTGACCGTTAGACCCCATGTGGGATCGTGTTCGACCTGCCTGGTGCAAGTCTTTTGGTGACGTCACTTCGTCGACTTGCGCGTCGAGGATGATGAAATGATGATAATGACGACGACACAGCACCCAGTCCCTGACTGGAGAAAATCTCCCACCTGACCGGGAATCGAACCCGGCCCCCTGCGTGGCAATCTACCACGCCATCCACGGGACTACGGAGGCAGACTTGATAAAAGTAAAGAGCTTGATCGACAACTTTACTGGGAGTAGTTCTATTTATTTCCTCCGATTCTTTTCAAATACAACCGAAGTGCTTGTGTTACAGGGAGCAGGAAACAGTGATTGCGTAATTTTGTCCATAACTAAATATTTTAGTCTATTTTGGTCATTTCCGTTGTTTCTCGCATGCTGAAAAATACCGAGTAGCACCGTGGTTCGGAACCCACGTTAAACTGTAGGTCCCCCTATAACTGGCTGGGTAAGTCAGTTCGAAGGTCGGAGGAAGGCAACGGCATACCACCTCCAAACAGGACCATACCTAATAAAGCACTGTGGTGTTCAAACCAATCTTCGGATTGTTGACTGCTTTACCTTTTTAAGCGCCCATGGTGAACACGTGATCCAGCTGTGCGCTATGTGCCAGCGTGTGGCATTGTCTACCCGCACTGCCTCGTTTGGCGAACGGACAACAGAGTGTAGGTTTTACAGTGTTTGTCTCATACGTACGTCTGGTGCCTCAAACTCCAGATTGCCTCTTATTTAGGGTGACCAGATGCCCTGCTTTTCGCAGGATATTCCTGCTTTTTAGGTCTTATCCTGCGACCCACGACGAGGTCAGAAAATCTTAAAAATATCCTGCATTTCAATATTAATCCTGCGAAACACCCTGGGAAATTCGATTATTGTCTTATTCGAGGGATATCAGTAATTATACAGTTAAAAAAGAGTGAAACCCTTATAGAAAAGAGTTTTCATGGAGGAAAAGGTTTCGTTGATACAGTAGCGTCTGCTATGCGTGTCGTCTGCAGTCATAGCAGACGTAAACATCGTTCGCGTCGACCAGAGGTGCGATATAGCTGACAATCAAGGAGGTTACTCCTTGATAACGACCACAAGATTTAAAATTTAAGCTCGTTGAGTACGACCACAGTCTAACATATACAGTCACGACACTCCCACAGATTTTTGTTATATGCTGCGATAGCAGCGCTCCAAGCGGCCGGCAAGCTAAGTTTCTGAACACGATAGTTGATGAGTGCGAATAGTATCGTTTAGATTGACTTCAGCATACTTTTTACTTTAGGGAACGTATGTAGTGCCTTATAAATAGGTATAATTAAAAAAAAAGATAGCTCCCCATTTGTCTGTCTTGTGTTTTATAAGATCCCTGATAAGGTACGAAACGGTACATTACAGGACAGTTACTTTACAATCATCGTGCAACACACAGGCTTTAAATGTGTGATTTCTTTTTCTATTAAAAATAAAAATGCCTAGGAAACACCAGGAGACATGTCCTTTAGCAGAGAGACGCCAAATTCTACGCAGGAACGTTAAGTATTCTTCATTACAATTCCAGTAAAATCGGTGAGGGTGGAACACAGGAAACGTATATAGAATACAATAAATACGGCATTTAACTTACCAAATCAACCATTACAGCTGAAGGAAAAACGCCACAGACATGGCAATATAACGATAAAAGCAACCAAACTGTTTTCCAGGAAAGTAGAACTCAATTCCACAATTGTTGCTTTATCTGAACCAGAAACGGCAAGAATCATGAAAACATTGATTTTTATAGCTAAAGTAATTACACTTAAAAGAATATGCGCGTATACGAAAGACGAGTGACGTGTAAAAATGTGAGAATCATTAGACTCCGTACCGAATTGACACACGTCAAAAACTGGCTGTCATAGAAGGAACAGACCATAATAGAAATTCATTATACCATTATGTTTATATGCAACATACTTTCAGCGGAATAAGCTGCAAATATACATATATTCGTAAGTATTTGTTCATGACAGTTGTTCTTTATACCATAGAATCATTTAAATGGGGCTGTTTTTATATTAATTTCCGTGTTATGTCTGTCTCTCGATATTTTAATAATGCTTGTAACGCAAAAAGTATAGTAAGTATTTCGTTAATTACGTACAAAAGCGATTATAAACAAACATCACTATTTCGGCAGCTTGCCCACCACTAGGAGCGCTAGTGTCGCAGCAACTGTCAATTGGTAACATCTTTTACAGCAGTGAGTGTCGTGACTGTATATGATAGACTGTGGTACGACGAAGAGCCAGTTGCAAATACTCAATATTTCAATTGATTAGTGTTTTTATTTAAATCATGGTCCTCGCTAAAATTTTACTTCCTGACCTGGTGGCCTCATATGATTTGCCAAGGGGTTAATATTCTTAGAAATCTGAACAACATAGAGTGACTTGCTTAGTTTTTTTGTACAGACCATAAAGTAAATAAATAATGTTTTTCCTGCTCTGTGGTTGACAGGTTCTTGATGTACCCTTGTCTACTCAGTAAAAGTAATTTCCCCGCAAAACGACAGCTCGCCACTACGTACTGTTCTATAGAACACTCCGATGCCATGAGTCTATGCCAACAAGTGGTATTCCGTGCTTCAATTGACCCACTGGCATAATTGAAGCATGGGATACTACCCGTCGGCTTTGACCCATGACGTAACAGCCGACGAGTGGTATCTTGTGCTTCAATAGACCCGAGATGTGTTGCGTAACTGGGAGATCCTGCTTTTTGGATCTGAAAATATGGTCACCCTACTCTAATTTAATGAAAGTGTCTTGGCGCTGTTTAGAATTTGATTCAAAATGGCCAGGTCCCGCGGGCCTTCACATCTCGGAGCTCTCGAGAACTGGAGAACTGGAGGCCCTCCAGGACGAGAGGTCCGGGACAGTCCGCTTCGTCCCCCCCTCCCCCTCCCTCACATCGCTCCATCCACCCCACAATTATCAGCCACTAAAGTCTGAGGACGAATGACAAATGAAGCCGATAGAAATCTTCCAGCGATATACTGCAATGTATTGACGTGAAAATACGTTTATTCTCGGATGATGATGATGATGATGTTGTTGTTTTAGGGCGCTCAACATCTAGGTCATCAGCGCCCGTTTATTCTCGGATGAGGCACCTTTCATTTATCAGGTGTAATGATTGACATTGGTGCTCGCAATTCATATAAAGTTGGTAATCCTATGGTACCAAACTGCAGTAGTCATCGGTCTCTAAACTTACTACTTAAACTAAGTTATGCTAAACACACACACGCGCGCGCGCGCGCGCGCGCGCGCACACACACACACGCGCACGCACGCACGCACGCACGCACGCACACGAGGGAGGACTCGAACCTCCGACGGGAAAGGCCGCAGAGTCCCTGAAATGGCGCCTAGAATCGCACGGATATTCCCGCACGTCGCAATATTCCACTATACTATCGAACATTACGTGACAGCACTGAACGTCTAGAGTGGGTTAATGCACGGTGGGATTGTTGGATGTGATAATTTTGAATATCCTCATATACAAGATTTGCAACGATAACATCGTCTTTCCACAAGATGCAGCTCTAGTGCTCTGATCATTGTTTTCAGGTACTGGACTGGACCATACAAAGTATCCTAATGTAATCACTGGCCACCGCGTTCCAGAATTACCTCGCTGATTTCCTGTTGTGGGGATTCGCGAAGGACCGCGCGTATGCGAGAAAGTGGAGGATATTCTAATGTTAAGACGCAAAATTTATGCCACTGCGTAAGTCACAGAGGACATGTTACAAAGAACATGATAATAAATTAAATGAGACTCGGTACTTCTCGTGCAACGAAATGGCTCTGATGTAAAGCTGTACTATTGATAACTTGAGTATGGAATAAATTCTCTGAAATGCTCTAACTTACTGTGCAGTTAATTGTGTCTACTGAATTGTTTTGGTGGGCATTTAAGACGTGAGAGGTTTGAAAATGCCAGCCTGTATAGTCCGTTAGTTTTATGATGAATTTAGTCATTCCGCCTCTGTGTCGCTACGTCGAGTATGGCAATCATTTGGAAACGTCTGCACCGAATAATTTTGAACTTATAGTGCTTTAAACATGAAATTTTGGGAAATGTTTATGTATCGTAGACAGTTCTTTCAAAAACTACAGTACTGTTTTCTCTCATTGCAGGATTACTCCAAAGAAGCCGTTGCTCATGTACAGAAGTATTTAATGAAAAACGAGGTTCCTGTTAATTTATTTGAGGTAAGTAGGTACTTAAAATGTAACACGTTTGAAAATTTTCCTATACAACATATATTATTCCTGTACAACATATATTACACGTTATAAGACATTTTTCTTTTTGCTGTAGCCGTACATAGAAGAAATCTTTAACCATCTACGGGGGGAACCCTTCAAGAAGTTTTTAGAAAGGTAAGCTTGGATGTCATTTTTAGAACCGCATAAAATTATTTTAGCTTGAAAAACATATTATTGTACACTGAAGTGACAAAAGGCAGCCGTGGCGGAATAGCCGCGCGCACTAAGGCAAGTCGCTGCGGTGCGTGCAGCCGTTGGCCGTCGAAGCTTCGAGTCTTCCCTCGAGCATGGGTGTGTGTATATTCTTTGTAGGATAAGTTAGTTCAAACAGTTTGTAAGTTTAGGGACGGATGACTACTGCAGTTATGCCCCATAAATTTTCCATCATGGAATTGTTCATATGTTTGGCGGCATTCAGTTCAATACGAGAGAAAAGGCAGAGAGAAGTATAATTTTGGAATAAATGGCCAGAAAAAAGGAAAATTTTTGGGAAACTGAAAGATCTCTCTTCCTTGGGATATCAATATCATTCGTAGGATTGCTATAAAATTTGGCACATTTGACGTTCGAAGCAAGATTACAGTCATATTAGCAATTGTGACAATTTGCTGGGTCGACTAGATGACTAGATGTAAAGCGAACTTTACTTTTTCAAAGTATCGTTCTGAACGCACCCGACACAGCAACCAAGTTATTATTTTACATGTTTTAAATCTAAATTTTCCTCGCAATTTTTCCGTATTTTATCACCGTTTAAACCTTTCCTGAACTTCTACGAATGTGACATGAACATTATCCTGGACATTTTGCGTGATTTGCCCACTCTTTCCGCTCACTATCAAGCCGATACTTAGATACTATCTGATGATACCTATTTAAAGCTACTTGATCTAAAATACATATGATTTAAATTAATATGGTTTATATTAAGAGGTAAGTGATACGATGTTCACCAGGTCACCTAGTGTGAGGTAATAAAAGTTGTGTCACCAGCATATATAACAATTTAAAAGGCAATAACTGAGGGAAGTAATTCACATAGACAATAAATAGGAAAGGCCCCAATACAGATCGTTGAGGGACTCCATATTTTACTTTCAGTGGGTCAGATTTATTAGTTGAGTTCACAAGAACCATCATGATTTTAGTAATGCTAGTTCTTTTTCTGTTATCCCATAAGTTTCCAGCTTCTTTGTCAGTATTCCATATGATACAGTGCCAATGCTGTAGGAGTGTTGCTTATTTTCATAGCCAAGTAGTACTGAATGTACAACTTCTTGTACTGCTTTAATTGTTTTTAGCCCACTTCAAAACCCGTACTGGACCTTGTTGAGTAGGCTGTTACACTCAAAAGAAATTTTCAACCCTAAGTTAATTTTAAATTAAAAAATGAATAGTATCGAATGAATGAAAATATAGTACAAAAGAACTGAAACCAAAACGCTTCAGTGTAAACATTGAAAGTATTATTAGCATAAAAAGTTAACAATCATAGAGGTAACCGTTTAATTCATTTAAAATAAATGTCTTATTGGATGAAATGGTGGTCTTTTGGAGCTACACACACAGGATAGGTAACAACTCACCATAAAGAGGCTCGCTGAGCTGCTGACAGACACGAAAATAATCACATATACACAACTTAAATTTTCGGCCGTGGCCTTCGTCAAAAAAAGAAACACATTCAATCACACAATCTCTCAGACAGTGATACACACACAACCATCATGTCCAGCCACTCCAGTGTGGGACTGGAAAATTTTTCCAGAACGATTGTGAGCCCCATTACAAAAAACATTGGCCACCACTGCCCTACAATATAGACAACTGTGTCTCAATTTCAGTTTATAAGAACTGATGGTAGTTTTAAACTGTAGAATGGATTGCATGAAGATATGGAAACAAGTTGTCAACAAGACACTCTGCAAGCTCGTGTTCGTTCCACAATGGTGTATGCAGAATATACTATATCCTCTGGTGCAGCTGAACTGAACATTGACTGGAAGTTGTTATGCCAGCTACTAGGAGACCATTTGCAGTCAATCTTGTTCCCAAACAAAGATGGAATTTTTATAGATGACTAGTTAAAAAACCCGGTTTCATCTGGGTACTTATTTATTCCAGTCTGAAGTTAGTCAATCTCTCTCTCCCTTTTCTCTCTATGTCCTCCTCCCTTTTCATTCTGTCTCTGTCATTCTCCTCCTTCCCCCGTCTCCCCACCCCAAGGGTCTCATGAGTATGTGTGTGGTGAACACAGGGCCTCGAGCAAAGCAGTCATTCTACCTTCTTCCCTCCTTGGAGTGCATTTCCTTTTCTTTCCCCTCCTGTGCTATCCTCACTCCTTCCCCTCCCCACTAGGGTACTGATGATTTTGGCAATTTTTCCACTTCCCTCAACAACCCATCCATCCATCCATCCATCCTTCCTTCCCCCTCCCCCTCTCCCCCCTTCTCTCTCTCTCTCTCTCTCTCTCTCTCTCTCTCTCTCTCTCTCTCTCTCTCTCTCTCTCTCTCTCTCTCTCTCTCTCTCTCTCTGTTCTTCTCATCTCTCTTTCTCTCTCTCCTCTTTTTCGGATAGCTCTGTTAAATTTGATGGTGATCAGTGAAGTGGTGCCTAAGTTTATTGCAAGATACCCCTCCACCTTGCACCATATGAATAGCTACATAGTGATGTTCCTCTGATTTTGATGGTTAAGTGTGCAAAAGTTCATCAAAATCAGCATAAAACCATAGATTTTGTCAAAGTTTGTAGGTAGATAAACCCTCCGTCATGCACCGCACATAATTTTACATAAACAGTTCCATTCCTCTTGTTTTCCACCTCAAGTGTGCAAAGTTTCATTGCAGTCGGATGAACAATATGGCAGCACATAAAATACGAACAAACGTGATGCGGTAGTTTCCCAAGCATCTCAGTGTTTATGTCATATCTGTAAACTATAAGTTAGACAATGAAATAATGTTGTAGGTACATTCATGGGCATAATTGGATACTGTTTGCAAAATATGTTGTGCATACAGATAGTAGCAAAGATATAGTTAATTTAAATGTCATTCATAATGCAGCACATTTTCATGCATCTCAGAGTTCATGTCATTGTATCTCCTGAACTATGAATCATATAGTCATATAATTATGTGTATAACCTTCATGAAAATGCAAGCAATATGTTGACAAAGTTTCATTGCAATTGGATGAACATTATGGCAGTGCATAGAATACAACAAACATCCATTTTTATAAATATTAGATTATGCACTATCGCATTGGTTCACAGTTTGAAGAACATTCTGAAAAATTCCACTAAATGATTTGCCCATCCAGATCACCTGACATATTTCCTGAGACCATTAATGTTACATAATCGAGAGGTTAGTTTATGCAAATCACACTTTTCTTTGCAACTAAAGTTTTACATTCGTGTTACTATCTCATTTATATTTTATTACTGTAGAATTAATCTTCAGTAGTGGACAAAAGTAAAATTCTTTGTTTGGGTATGACAATTACAATAATGAAAAATTCATGATTTCTTCCCAGATTTCTCAGTTGTCCCAGAAGATATTCACCCAGCAATTACTACCCTCTTTTAAGTATTCTGGTAGAACTCTCAAATCAGAGGCTTCATTTATTCAGCAGCAACCTTGGGTTCAGATTTTTTGGTGTGCAAAATTGGGTCTAGAATTGTATGGCTGCCCTTAGTGGGTCAGACTTGTAGCACACTTAATAAATCATTAGGCTTATATGAGTAGTTCACTGCAGAGTGAAAATTGCATCAGTTGAATTTATACTGATAATGAAAACAAAATTGTAGGCCAGAAAAAGAAATTATAAACATAGTGCTTTGTGACCCAGAGAAAGAGCAACATTTGAATTCTAGATTGATTTTTCAGCAGACTGGGTGATAGGTGCCAAATTGTTTAACACTAATGAAATTAGTAGCCTTGGAGAAGTGTAAATTTGCAGAGCATGTTGTCACTATATGTACATCCAAAACAGATTTTCCCTGAGAGACAGTGAGGTTTGGGAAGTACTTAATATTAATCAATCTCAGTATACAACAGTAACAAATTTGAGAATAGTAGAGTCGTTATTAAAAAACACAAGATGAACAACATTAAAACACAAGTACAGTTAAATGACTGTAATCTATTAGCTACTGAATTGCCATTATTAATAGGAGATATGGAGAGAATGGGATTTGAAAACTTCTTGATAATTCATTGTGCCTCTTTCTTGCTTCCAATAGCTACTGCAAAACCATTTTAGGATTAACTAAATGTTTGTGTAGGTACTAATAAGTAGCTATCAGGAATTTTTGGAACTGCTTTATAAAATACACAGCTGTACTGTTACTTTATTGTAACAATGGATTTTCATCTTTACTGTGACAAGTTTCTGGTTTCATGTGTAAAACAGTAAACTTCTTTGTAACCTATAAATGTAATCATGTATCCTATGATTTAAATGTTCCATAGCTGCAATGTTGTGTGTGTGTGTGTGTGTGTGTGTGTGTCAGAATTTCTGTGTTTTAATAATAAAAAATGCCCCATTCATAATGTGCCACAGTAGTTAGTTATTCTAGAATGAAATTAGTGATGTAACATCATCATCATCATCATCATTATTATGGACTGATTCAGTGTTCAGTCTGGAGCATTGTACCTCTCATAAAATTCCTCCACGATCCCCTATTCAGTGCTAACATTGGTTCCTCCTCTGATGTTAAGCCTTTTACTTCAAAATAATTCTTCACCGAATTTAAGCACTTTCTCCTTGGTCTAACTCATCTCCTCTTACCCTCCACTGCCAAGTTCAAGAGTCTCTTAGGTAACCATGCTTCTCCCATGTGTGCAACATGACCCCACCACCACAGCCTGTTCACTCTAACTGCTTCATCTATGGTGATGTAACACATGTACAGAAATTCTTTTTGCTGTATGTACTGTCCTTTGTGTAATATATTTTCTTTTATCATGTTTCAGTGATAAGTACACTCGCTTTTGCCAGTGGAAGAACCTAGAGTTAAACATTCAGGTATGTGTAAAGTATCATATTTTTATTGACTTACAAATACTGTGTGTGAAATATATACCACATAATCTGGCACTTTACTGTGTCCTGGTCTGTTAAATCTGTGCTTTTATCAAGTAATGGTTCTTACAATAAGTGCACTGAAAATTATTGGTTAATACTTTACTAAGATCATAAAAACAGCATAGTTTCATACTACGTTGGAAGGAAATGGTTCTTATCTGCTTTCTCAATAATTGAAACACATGACCTGCACCATTGTACATTTGTTACTTGGTTCATATACAGTAACTGATTTAAGAAGAGGCTAATCAAGGTTCGGAAATACGTATTGTTTATTTGTATTAGACTCACCCTATCCAAGATATTAGTACAGGTTACAATATTCTTTCATTGTGATTTGAAGCAAGCTAAAATACTGTTAAAGACTAATACAGCAATTATTGTTTTTGGATAAAAGGAAACCAAAAAAGCTGCAATTGAACACTGTAATTTCTCATTTTTATTGTTAAGATAGTTCAAAATGATATATCTTTTTCACTTGAGGAATAACAGTATTATTGCTTAGGTGTAATGTGGCGTTATGTATGTCTGCTTATATCTGGCTGTTCTAACCTAATTTTACTGCCTAGAAAGCAGGAGACCCGGGTTGGAATCCCGGCTGGGTACACATTTTCAGGTTTGCCCAATTGCAGTTGATGTCATATATTCTGTGAATATTAAGTGCCACAATTGTTGATTGAAACTTGGCTAATCATGCACATTGAATAGTATGGCTGGAGTTAACTGTAACTCAAATCATAGCTTATGTATTGTGATTCACTTGTAATATAGCCAACCCCATTTATGTTAGGACTCTCACAGCACCATATATTGGTCAACACACACACACTCACACACACACACACACACACACACACACACACACACACACACACACACACACACACACACAGGTCAATAATATGCTGTTCAAATTTGATTTAAATTGGAGTTATGGCTCTCTTTCTGCATCATTTTAAAAGTGGGAATTTAATTACAGACACTGTATTTTGATTTTTCTTAATTTTCCTCAATTTATTAACATGTTGGTTGCTGCACACTTAGCGATGGATGTTTCACCTCTATCCTGGGCCAGGCTGGGCATAGCAACTAGGGCTAAACTAATATACACTCATCATTCCCAGATCATCTTTCAGGCCACATTGACCCAGAGTATATGTTTCATGTATCTGTTGCTGTATTGGAAACATGTAAAGCAATGCTATACCGCACTGAACAGAGTGGGGCTTGTGGCCGCCAGCGGCCACATGGCATCGGGCATAAGGCATTGCTGTGGATGCCAGCATTCGAATTGCTCAGTTATACAGAAAACTAACTCACTTGGCACATGCAAAAACTACCAACAAATAAATAAATAAACTTATTAACAGCAATTTCCAACACATCCATGAATATAATTTATTACAGAATGCCTGTTTTTCCTCCTTGCACACGTACATGTATAGCTGACAACAATTGTCATGTCTTATACTTTCATTTGTTGTAATACAAACTGTTAGAGTACAATTTATGATTTTCAGTTAACAATGAATGACTTCAGTGTTCATCGGATAATTGGGAGAGGTGGATTTGGTGAAGTTTACGGGTGTCGAAAAGCAGATACGGGAAAAATGTATGCGATGAAATGCCTGGATAAGAAACGAATAAAAATGAAGCAAGGAGAAACGTTAGCTCTTAACGAGCGAATAATGCTGTCTCTAGTCAGTACAGGAGTAAGTAATCTACTGTAATGTTTTCTGTCTGTATACTGTTATGTTTTTTAAAACAGTTTATGTAAGATTGTCTTCTTGAATTTTACAGGTAGACTGCCCTTTTATTGTATGTATGACATACGCATTTCACACACCTGATAAACTGTGTTTCATCTTAGACCTTATGAATGGAGGAGATTTGCATTATCACTTATCCCAGCATGGAGTTTTTAATGAACATGAAATGAAATTCTATGCTGCTGAAGTGATATTAGGTATGTTAAAAACTATGATTATAATTATGTTAAAGTAATCATTCATTTTAGTTCATTATGAATATCACAGTGTTTCACTTTATTGTGACATACCAGTGTGTATTACTGCTGTTTATAAAAGGTAACATGGAAATTTTCAATTAACTTCACTACAATGAGTACAATCTTTGTATTTCTTTTAAACTATTATGACATAGTAATAAAATATTGCAATATATAGTTTATATACACTTATTTGATGGAAATTCTCCATTGTGAAGTGAAAACTTTTTTTATTAAAAAGAGATAGTGTGGCTGGCCAGTACTTAGCACAGTATCATCAATAGTAACACCAAAAGATGAAAATAAAGGTTGAAACTAGCTTTCAGAAATAATGCATGATAATATCTTTGAGATCCACCTATCAACCTTCATTCCGTCTTTACCTCATAGCCTTGGTTGTGAGTAATTCAAAACCACTTTCCATTTGATACCCTACTCCTACCTCCTTTAGCCTACACAATAAAGGAAATTTAATTTCGGAAAATTTGTTTCAACCTTTATGTTCGTCTTTCTGGTTTTATTATCAATGGAACTAAGCTGAGTCAAGTACTGGCCAAGACTTTATCTCTTTTGAATAATAATCATATAAAAATTAAATTATTTAAATTTTTTATGTATGGGATCTAATGATGGTACAAAGTAGTAAAGTATAGAAGTGATGGATAACAGAACAACACTAAACTAGAAAATATGGAGATAAGGGATACATACAATAGAAGTATGAGGTGTGTTATGGTGGCAGGAGAGAGATAAAATTAGTTGGAACAGAAGAATGGATGATGGTAAGGAAGTGCACTTACTCTTCACGGATGACATGATCACAGTGGTGTAACTGCTGAAAGAAAAATGAAAGCAAAGGTGTTTGCTGATAATTTGTGTTTACAAACAATATGGTAGAAGTAAAAGACCGTAACATTTGAGAAGATATTGTGAAATGTTGTAGATTGAAATTTAGCACACATTACAGGGAGATGATACTCACAACCAGGAAGGAGGAGAAACCAAGAACTGGGATGATTGACAACAAAAATGAAGAAATTGGAAGTATAATATAGGAAAATTGAAGAAATGACAAGAAAATAAATGAGCAGGAAGACTGCAGAAATAGTCAGGAATAGCATTACAAGCCCTGTATGAAGTATGGAGTAAAGATTTCCCCCAAAACAGCAAGAAGGTTATGTATCAGGCATGCTGTGTTCCATTCCTCATAATCTGGACAATGATGAGAGAGAGGAGGTGGTATCATTAGTAGGTAGAGTAGAAGAATCAGGCTTACATGGCTTGATGGCCAAAAGCTCAAATGGGTAACATTCTTCTTCTTCATGCCTCCCTGCAATTTAACATGTCCTTATTTCACTGGGGAACGTTCTAATCCTTTTATAATATTTTTGATAAATAGATAACCACTATTGTTCATATCATTCTCTTGCTTATATACCCAACATGACCACTTACGTGATACATCATTTTTCATTCTATATGAATGAAGTGTCTAGTATCAATGGTAAAGATAAATTTTGAGGATGTGCATGTTTGATTACTTAGTTTGGATGAAACTTTACCTGTATATATTGTGTCCTAAATAAGAAACCAGTTACATGTTGTGATGGTGAAGTGGAACAAATGGCCTAAAGAAAAAGTACAGCTATAAAATGGCCCTCTTGAAAGCCAAAGTGTGAAGGGAATGGGAGGAAGCAAATTTTGACATTGTAACCATAAATTCTGTTATTAGTACTGTGAGTTGCCATTCAAGCAGATTGGATTGATATTTGTCTCTCGCGCACATCTTTCATTAGTTGTTGATTGTTGCTACCACAGCTTCCTCGCATAATGCTGGCTGTGTGATGGGCATTTCCAGGATTTTGGTTAGTGGAGGGGGTGGGGAGCAGAAGTCATAAAAATATTTTATCATAGAATAACATTAAAATTTTCTTGAGTGAGGAAAGTACCTTTTCTTACTTTTTGTTTAATTTTATTTTGGTGTGTGCTACAGCTATGTTACATTTTTCTCTCTCTCTCTCTCTCTCTCTCTCACACACACACACACACACACACACACACACACACACACACTATTATTTTATTTGAGAAATAGGTTTCTGGGAAGGGGATGCTGCCCCCTCCCCCCCTTCCCCCTGGATAAATCACTGCTGGGTGATCCGCATGATATTCAATACATCATAATAAAATTAACTGAACTTTGAATATTATGATAAGCACAGATTGTCATTTACTGACTCACTGAATTGCAGACAGGCATGATGACAAAATGACGGTTACACATAATCTTTTGTCCAAAAAAGCAATCTTCAGAAGAGGAAAAGGCACAAACTCATTCATATAGGCCATGCACACATGACTGCAATGTCCAGGTACTCAAACCATGAGGATGAAGGCACAGGAGATATATGCACGCAATTTGTTGACTACTAAAATTCATAGTGTATACCTCTCTAAAGGAGTTGGGACTATATATTACTTTCTCTTACATAATCTCTCATGGGAAGATTATGAAGGTAAAATTAAACATTTGAGCCCAAGTAAATGTTTACCATTATTAATCCATGCCTACACACTTTTCATGGTTAGAACAGAGAAAGGCAATGGGGTGGGAGTCAGTGACAGTAGTACCTCAGGTATCTTGTACTAACGTGGCTTAGGGATTTGTCTTTTGCTTTCTTTATTCTAATGATTATAACATATTAAGGTACATTTAATTAAAGTAATGTATAACATTTTTCACCTAAATCAAATGCATTGGATACGTGGAAGGTCTACCACATTAACACATTCTTGTATTGAACAAATATGCTCTCTTGTGTAGCTATGCACTTACAAATTTTCTGAATGTTTTTGTTTTCTTTATTCCATTTTGCTGAAGTGTATGTACTGAAAATGAAATGTGCTCTAGGCAGGATGTATACTCATATAATGAAGAGTAAACCTGAGTAAATAACTTTGTCAGTAACTGTAGTTGATTTAATTATGTTTGCAGTTGCATTCAGGTGGATTATGGCTTTTTATTTTGTTAACAGTGCCTAATCTTAATTGTATTTTTTCAGTATTTTTATTTTTGCATGGTTACATGTCTGTTACAGGTTTAGAACATATGCATAGGCGTTTTATTGTATATCGTGACCTCAAGCCAGCGAACATCCTTTTGGATGAACATGGGCACGTACGAATATCGGATCTTGGCCTCGCGTGTGACTTCTCAAAGAAGAAACCTCATGCAAGTGTGTAGGTATTGCTTGTGCTTATTTATTTTAGGTTTCCAACACTTCACTTTTATCAGTAACAAATTTGCACCAATATTCTGTAATGTTTATCCTGTGTCTGTAATATGCAAAGTAATAACACACAAATCTGATATGCTTAGCAGATAGTTTTATATTTGATTTATTTTCTTACATACTTCATTTAAAGGTGTACCAAACAAAATATTTAATGTATAAGCCATAGTTATGAAGTTTTGTCTTTGTAATTTAACTGTCAATCCCATCATTGCTGTATTATGTCTGTCTCCCAAGATTCCTTTTCATGGCATAACACTCTCTCATTTACCTATGTTTTGTTTTATTTCTGTCATTTGTTCTCTGTACAATCATCTCCCCATTTGTTATTTGGTTTGATGGTGAAGTGCATAGGTTTCCATTACAAGCACACCAAACAAAAATTGGTTATTCTGAGGAATCTTCCACAGAGAAGTTTTTTCCCCAGAAGAGCCAGAGTTGTTTGACAATTGTTACCTCATTTCAGTATTTATAAAAATAAATTTAGAAATGAACTTCTGGACTACTACTAAGAAGAGTGAAAATATTTATGCACACTTTTATACAATATATAAATTTCTCCTGCTGAGTACTGTGGAAGTATGCCAGGATTTTCATAAAGTACCTGTTGGTTGAGTGTCCAGTCCACAGCAGAAGTTAAACACGGAATGAGTTGTACTATAGTCCAAACACAAATTACACTGTTCCAGTAAGGTTCCCTCCAGTCTAATCCTCATTCAGACTTGAGTCTGTCAATAATAAAAGGCCAAAGGTGAATCCTTAAATGAGGGTTTGAATATGAGATGGCATCATGCACCATTGCATAGTTTCTTATTTACCATATGATGATGGCACCAAGAATGCCCATATGATAGTTTGTTATTAGTGTGGGAGGAGATGGGATTAGGATTTTCATGGGGGTATGGAATATTTTTAATATTTTCGAAGACAATCGGCAATTTAAGCACCAAATAGAAGTTCCAGTTATTAAAATATTGACTTTTAAATCCTGTCTGTCCATAAAGTTTCAAGACTGGAATAATAAAAAATAGAAAAACACAAACAAACAATAAGGTGGTGATTTCAGTGGTTTCAGATGCCCTGCATATCCTTCCCCCCTTTTGGGTACAATCCACAGAACGTTGATATAATGAAGTGGAACTACCAGAAAATCCCTTTGACATGCTGCTCAACTCTTGCATTACATTGCAATGAAAGGCAATTATGTCTCAGAACATTATCACATCATGTAAATTTCCTCTTTGTTGTACGTTCATATCGATAACATCAAGTTTTAACATCTGTGCCAAACTGCCAATATTTCCACAAAAGAATTGTCTGTCTTTTGCATTTCAATCAAGCTGCAATAGGTGTCCTACATCATTGTTTTCATTTGCCAGTCAAGGTGTGCAGGACAAACTTGGAGCACACTTCTCTCTCCTTCAAAATATTCTGGATAATGTGTTGAACGCCTGATTGAGAAGTGTAACACAAAAATATTGACACATCCACTATTTGAGGAACTGGGAAAAAGATGTGTATTTTGATAAACAGCAGAAATGATACTAGTGACAAATTAAGTCACAAAATTGGGAATCACATAGTTGGGTGACATGGAGAACTTCATAACATGGACATTAAGTTCAGGAGGAAATTTCTGAGACTTTACATTTGGAACACTGCAGTGTATCTAAGTGTATCATGTTTTGTGGAGAAGTCTAGAAATAAGAGAGTAGAAGAACCTGATATGTGTTGTTGCAGGAAGATGCTTAATTGCACAATGAAGATAAGAAAGTAGGAGCTATTATGCACTGGAAAGAAATATGTGGAAAATGCTGACTTGGGGAAGAAACCGTGTGGTAGAACATGTTTTCGGATATCAGGAAACAATTTATGTGGCTATTTTAAATGTGTTTATTTCTATCAACAGTTGCAATATAATTGTTTACTTACATGTTTCGATCATTTGGATCATCTTCAGATCTAAAAAACAAAAGTAAAATAAATATGTGCAATTTGATAAACTTATTAAGGGTTAATTGAACAATAGTTAATTTATACATAAATGGTGAGATTTTTCTTCACCTTATAGTTGCGTCTGCAACGCGTCTGGCTGAGTACTAATTGGTATGGGTTTTACGGTTTGATGTAGGCACTTATAATTTGGTTGTAGTTGGTGGTGGGGAGGGAAAGAGTAGGTGTGGGCGGGGGGGGGGGATTGGAGGGGTTGGCTTGAGAACTAATAAACTAGGGTCTTATACTGAACAATTGTTTGTTATATGAATATTTTCCTAAAAGTTGGGTTCTTGAATATATCCAGACATAAAAATTATAGAACTGTGTGTGATATAAGTATAAAAATATGGTAAGTTAATTAAAACATGCATATGGTGTTTTAAAACATAGAAGGTGTAAAATAAAGATGTATAAAATTACTAATGTCATACTTTAAAAAATTATAAACGTTAGTTTGTTAAAATTATCATTAGAATGATTAAACATACTGTATAAAATATTAAAATTTATATAATACGGCATGGTATGGGCGTTAATTGCCTCTGTAGCTACTCTGTGGCGTTGTGCGGTGTGCAGTTTTTCTTTTACGTTCGGAAGCCAGTCTGCACGCCAACCTGCTGCTAGGACGGTGTCCTGACTGCCGCACTGCCGCTGCCAGCCACCAAAAAGTGGGGTCGCCACTCCAAGGCGTGCTGCGTCAAGGACAAAGGTTGTAAGAGGCAATTCAAAGTTTTTTAAAAATGTGCTGTTATTAAAATCGTTTTGTTGATTGAGTGTACTTCCAGGTTCTTGAAGCTGGTGTGTGAAAATTTCAATTTCTTCCAGGGTCGTTAGGAGGTGTCCTTTTGGTTCCATTTGTAACACTTGTAAATGGGTATTAATTGTTCCAACCATGTGCTTTTCTTTAACTAAATGCTCTCCAAATGCTGTTTTATTATTATGAAGAGAGCAGTGCTCTTTCAAACGTCACAGTCGAGGACGAAAATAATGGATCCATCAGTTACCTTAACATTACAGTTGTAAGAGAAGTGGGTAAACATTGCTTTGGTGTATATAGGAAACCTACTTGTGCAGACCTTATCATCAATTCAAAATCTTGGCATCCAAAAACAGTAAAGATGGCATATTTTCGTTCAATGGCTAACAGATTATTGAAACTGCCATTAAGCAAACATGAGAAGAAGAAAGAAATTGCTATCATAAGGCAAGTTGCAGTAAGCAACGGTTACCCAGCTTCAACAATAACTAAGCCCTGCGAAAAATTAACAAACAACAACAACAACGAAAAAACGATAGTACGCTGACAAGTGACGTAGAAGAAAAGAAAATCATTTACATGTCAATGAGCTACAAAGGAAAGGTTTCAGACATCATTGCAGACATCATTTAAAGAGCACTGCTCTCTTCATAATAATAAAACAGCATTTTGAGAGCATTTAGTGACAGAAAAGCACGCGATTGGAACAATTAATACCTATTTACAAGTGCTACATAGGGAACCAACAGGACACCTCCTTACGACACTGGAAGTACACTCAATCAACAAAATGATGACGCAACTATAGGGTAAAGAAAAACCTCTTCATTTATGTATAAATTAACTATTGTTCAATTAACCCTTAATAAGTTTATCAAATTGTACATTTTTATTTTACTTTTGTTTTCTAGATCTGAAGATGATCCAAGTGATCGAAACATGTAATTAAACAATTGTATTGCAACGGTTGATGGAAATAAACACATTTAAAATAACACAGTGCAGTTGCGAACATTCTCCAGTCGATCATGTCGACTATAATAAAAATTTATATGGCTATCATCTGTCACAGAAAGTGAGATCTGGCTGCTCTTCTATACCACCTCCAATGCCACAGTCTCTTTTCCACATTTTTTTTTCTATCTGTACTGTTATCCTCCTTTAGAAGTGAACTAAGTTTTTCTTTGGGATTTCCAGTGGGACTCATGGATACATGGCTCCAGAAGTTCTTTCGAAAGGAACTGCGTACGATTCCAGTGCAGACTGGTTTTCTTTTGGCTGCATGTTGTACAAGCTACTCAAAGGACACAGTCCTTTCAGGCAACACAAAACAAAAGACAAACATGAAATTGACAGAATGACGTTAACCATGGTAAGTTGATTGGAGCTTTTATATTTTAGTCAGTTTTATACACATATCAGAAACATTAACATGTATTTATAGAATTTAAAGTATACTTGTCATGCTGTATTTATTTTAGAATTTCTTATGAATTTGCTGTGATTTCAGCTCCTTTCTGATGCAGTCAGTGATACAAGAAGCATTGTACCGTGGCATTGATGAACAGTTAAGATATTGAAAGAGCAGAGATCAGTTACTGAAATATAAACTTTTTTTTTACAGAACGTAGAGCTTCCTGAATCTTTTTCGAAGGAACTTCGGTCTCTCCTTGAAGGACTGCTGCAACGTGACATCGACAAGAGACTGGGCTGCAAAGGAAATGGGTAAGAATGACATAATGCTACATTTAAAATAATGATATGCTTGTTTTTGACCATGTTTTATATTATTTGAATGTAATATTGAGTTTTAAAATTTGTGTTAGGGTTTTGCAAATAGTTGTTCTTGCATAATACCTATGTGGAGTGGAATGGTTATAAAGTGCAAACATAATCACTCATACACATGTTCCGTGTAAGAAGAAAAGGCTATTATTTCCATACGCAGAGAATACATACATTTTAATCTTGTTTTATCTCTCAGTAATGATATGTTAACTTTCCGTCCCTTGGAAAAATGTTGTCTTTGTACACTCACTGTGTAGATGAAAATGCAGAGAAATTTGTAAAAGAGCATTTGTTATAAAGGATGCAGTTGTCTGTATCAGATAGAGTAATTAACTTATGATTAATTAAAGGAATAAAGGTTACAACTCAGTGAACAGTTAAGGTACAGAGTCATCAACAGTTACATAAAGGAGATTGAGTAGATTGTTTGTTTTCATACAAATCCTTCTTCAGTTTAGTGACAAATATACACACACATATATGTGTGTACAGTTACATTGATACAGCAGCCATGTGTGAAAATAAAGGTAGTTATTCTGCATAAGGTAAATGTATATATGACTCGGAAACAGCCACTATTGTGGCTGATAAATGACAAAATAATTTTAGTAAATGGTTAAGAAATGTTGACTGACTGTAAATAAGCCCAATAGCCGTTATAAATTCGACATACTTCTCAGTACGTTTGTATCCAATACTGAAAGAAAAAATTATGCTTAGAATTCGGAATGTGTGTAGAAGTAACAAGGGGTGCCTAAAAAGTAAGTGGAATGAGCAATGATAACAGATTTATTCTGTGTAATAGATAGCACTATAACAATGAAGAAAATAGATCTTGTGTTATCTTCTCAGCAGTACTATAACTATTAAGAAAATAGATTTTATCTTGTCAGTTCAGACATAAAATAAGCAGTGAAAAATGCTCCTCTTACAGCACAACGAAAGGTGAATATTTCCTGCCCAGAGACAGGGATATAATAGAGAGTAACTAGCTTGTCAACTTATCTGGCCACTCAGTAAAACATTTAAATAAAAAAATTGACATATATGCATGAGTTAAGTTCAATTTCCCAGTGTAATAATGTCTCAAAAACGGCAAGTATCCCTGTGGCAAGTTATATGATGTGTCATCATGTATTATGTTACTTTAGTTGACTAGAGTATAATATTATATGAAATGGTGTGTCATATGACATGACCCGA
Source organism: Locusta migratoria (assembly GCA_026315105.1). NCBI lineage: Eukaryota > Metazoa > Arthropoda > Insecta > Orthoptera > Acrididae > Locusta > Locusta migratoria. The sequence goes on along the minus strand of CM048744.1, from coordinate 244,232,892 downwards.
CATGATATGACATGACATTACATGGCATACCTTGACTGACATGAAGTGACAAGCACATTGTGATACATAGTGTTACATGATGATATAGCCTATTCTGGGCCACAGTATGACGTAATGTTACATCACATTACATAATGTGTCATGTCATGACGCAGTTTCATGACATAATATAGCACATGTTACAACTAGGGCTGTTCATAAAAGATTGCTATATGTTTTCCAAAAAAAATCTCTTTATGTCGACAATCTATTTCACGAAGTCCATATTGAGTGGCAATATTTTTGATATATATTCCTCTTTTGAAATTTTATTAGAATTTAATTCTAGTTTCACTGTGTGATGAAGTCTTACTACTTTTTGAGCTTTCATCACATCCAGTTATTATCTAAGACAGTGTGAAGCAAGTGTATGTAGTATAAAAGAAGTCCTATTGTACTGGGGTGGTGGGGATGTAAATGGAATGAGATTTCAGATGGGAAGAAATATCACACCAGTTTCAGATTAATTGGAATGAAATATTTCACAACTCTCTACCATGTATCCAGTTGTTAATTAACAGTTGATAATAATAATAATAATAATAATAATAATAATATTATTAATAATTGCAATACTAGTTTTTCATCTACAAAAAGTCTGATTATTAACTTTAAAATGTTCACACTAAATGTTTTGCTTTAAATTCTTGCTGTAAGGGGAATAGGGAAGTTGCAATGTGTTAATGTGTAGAATATCTAATAATATTATAGAGGGAAACATTCCTGGTTGGAAAAATATATATAAAAAAATAAAGATGGTTTAACTTACCAGGCGAAAAAGCACCGGTTCGTCGATAGACATAAATAAACACACACACACACACACACACACACACACACACACACACACACACACACAAATGTTGAGCTTTTGCAACCCAAGGTTACTTCTTCAGAAAAGAGGAAGGAAGGGGAGGAAGGAGAGGTTGAAAAGGAAAGGGTGCAGGTTTTAAGGGAGTGTGTGAAGAGTCAGTCCAATCTCGGAAGTAGAAGGACTTGCCTTAAAGGAAAAAGGACAGATCAACGCGCGCGCACACACACACACACACACACACACACACACACACACACACACTTGTGTGGGTGTGTGTCTATTGACGGACCTGTGCATTTTCGCCTAGTAAGTTAAACCATCTGTAATTTTTATACGTATAAATCAATACTTAAACAAATATAAAAAATAGAAAACGGATGACTTACCCAAAAGGACCAGCTCGTTGATAGACACAAAAATAAAAATCACACTCAAACACACATACTAGCTTTCACAGCCTAGCTGCTTCTTCAGGCAGAAGGGAAGGAGAGGGAAAAGGAAATGATGAGGGTTTTAAGGGAGTGGGTACGGAGTCATTCCAATCCTGGGACAGGTAAGACTTAACTTGGGGGGGGGGGGGGAAGGAGGGTAAACAAATACACACATACACACACCCACACATTTACACAGATGCAAGCACACCCAGACAGACATTTGTAAAAAGCAAAGTGGTACCTTCTTCGCCTTTCACAAATGTCCATCCAGGCGTGCCTGCGCCCGGACATGTGTGAGTGTGCATGTACTTGTGCACCCTCCTTTTCTTTTACCCTAAGGCAAGTACCTCCACTCCCGGAACCGGAACAACTCCCCCTTCACCTCCCCAAAATCCACATTCCTCCCCTTCTCCTCTCCTTTCTTCCTCCTTTCCTGATTGCTGACGAAGCGACCAACGGCTGCTAAAGCCTGTATGTGTGTGATTTTATTTGTGCCTATCGACGAGCCGGTCCTTTTGGCAAGTCATCCGCTTTATATATACACAGAAAACAGATAGTTTCCTTCTAAACTTTTCATTTCATAAATCAATACTTAAATACACAGTATGTATATTTATAATGTGAAGCCAATATTTTATAGGCATATGACCAGACAGATGGAGTTGCAATGGGAAGTCCCTTGTCACCTATTATTCCTAATTTCCTCATGGAGGACTTTGAAGAACATATGTGGGAGTCAGCAGCGTTGAAACCTGTTTGTTTTTTCAGATGTGTAGATGACACATTTGTTATTTGCCCTCGTTGTAGAGTGAACTGAAGTAATATTTTGGAACATCTAAATTCAAGCCAACCTAATGTCTCTTTCACCCTCTAATGCTATTCGAACATTATGGGATTGTGTTTCCTACTCATGTGCATCACCTTACATTTTTCTACATTTAGAGCTAGCTGCCATTCTTCACACCAACTAGAAATGTTGTCTTAAGTCATCCTGTATGCTATTACAAAGACGACACCCTCCCATACACCACACCATCATCAGCAAACCGCCACAAATTACAAGTTACTCTGTCCTTCAGATCATTTATATAGATAGAAAAAAAAAATAGCAGTCCTATCACACTGGGGTATGCCTGGCGATAAACTCATCTCTGATGAACACTTGCTGTCGAGAACAACGTACTGCGTTCTATTACCTAGGAAGTCTTCCAGCCAGTCACAAATCTGTGAGTCTTTTCTACATGCTTGTATCTTTGTTAGCAGTCTGCAGTTTGGCACTATGCCCAATGCCTTTTTGAAATAGAGGAAAACAAAATTGCTTGTTTCCCTTCATCCATGGCTTGCAAGTTCTCATGTGAGAAAAGGGCAAGCTGAGTTTCACACAAACAATGTTTCATAAACCCATGCTGATTCTTAGAAAGCAGCTTATTTGTCTCAAGGAAATTTACTACATTCGAGCTGAGAATATGCTCCAAAATTCTACAGGTAACTGACATCAACAATATTGGCCTGTAATTATGTGGGCAAGTTCTTTTATCTTTCTTATAAATGGTAATGAACTGCACTTTTTTCCAGTCACTAGGAAATTTGTGCTGAATTAAAGATTCGCGATGAATGCAACCTAAGTAAGGGGCCAATACCACAAAATACTTATTCTAAAACCTAATTGGTATACGATCCAGACCAGGAGACTTTTTTGTATTCAGCTCTCTCGGCTGCTTCTCTACACCAGAAATACCTATTACTATGTCCTCCATTTGGTAGTTAGTGCATTGATCAAATGTTGGTATGTTTGTACAGTCCTCCTGAGTGAAAGATTTCTTAAAGGTTAAATTTAGAACTTCAGCTTTGCATTTGCTTTCTTTTATTACTGCCCCAGAATGATCAACGAGTGAATGGTTAGCAGGTTTTGACCCGCTTATCGATTTTACATAGGACCAGAATTTTTTTGGGTTGTTGGAAAGATCTTTTGCTAAGAGTACAACAGTCTTTGCTTTCTCAATAGCTTTCTAACATGATTATTACACCTCAGTGGGCCTTTTCCATCCTTAATTGACTTTATAGGCATGTATTTCTTTAACCCTTTACTTACAATGTATTTAAATTTAGTCCACAATTCCTCTACATCCATAGTAGCAGAACTAAATGATGTCCTATAATTTTCTGTGTGTGATGCTAACAATTGCTTATTGGCTCTTTCTAATAAAAATATGGTCCTAGCCTTCTCGATTGGTTTATTAACTTTGATAACCATTGATGCTATGACGTTCGGAAAACGTGTCCAATAGTAGTTTGCGAGACTGCTTGTCTGTACCACATGAAATGAAACTAGAGAGGTCTCAATCTATACTCTTAAGGCTGAAGTCTCCTTCGACTAATATTGTGTGGCCCAGATGCATACACACTACCTTGTGTAGACTTTCTTTGAACAACTCTAATTCTGTTACAGCAGCACTTGGGGGGGGGGGGGGGCAGAAATAATACTCAACTATTAACTTAACTTCTCTTAGACCTATTATACATGCCCAGATAATTTCACAGTTACTCTCAAACTTGACCTCAGTAGAAACAATATTTTGTCTACTGCGATAAACACTCCCCATCCAGTTGAGTCCGATCTGTCTTTCTGATATACATTCCATGCCTTTCTAAATATTTGTGAACTTCCCACATCATCATTTAGTGACTAAAACTATCTGTGCACAATAATTATCCTGCAGTGTGGTAAATTTGGGAACTTTGTTCTTAATGCTTTGAAGGTTTATGGCTAATATTTTGATAGTCGAATTATCGTTCTGAATGCGGCCTGAATTTGCTGTCTGAATGCTGATAGGTGAGTGCTCATCAAAGCTAGCCTAGCCCCCCCCCCCCCCCCAAAAAACCATGTGCACCCCACAAGTACTCTGCTACCCAAGTAGCTGCTTCTTTAGTGTAGTGCACCCCTGATCTATCTAGGGGTGTCCTACAATTCCCCAATAACACAGATCCAAAAATCTGCAGCCATGACTGTCAGAGTCAGACCCTCCACTCGGTTCCAAACCAAAGGACCCTGATCCACTCTGGGAACAATGCTACAAATCAACAGCTCTGCTTTTTGACCTCATGCAAGGCCAGCAGTCATCAGCAATTCCACCAGCTGCCCATAGGAACTAAATATATCCTCAAAATCTAAGCAACAGGTGTCATTGGTGCCAATGTGAGCCATGACTTGCAGCCGACTGCATCCCCTGGCAGACACACCAAGTGCATGTCAGACTTCTTTCTGGATTTCGACGCTGTATGCCTAAGGGCCTCCATCACATACATAACATTGAAGCTCCTAATAACTAATAATCCCCTCCCCCTGTACACACCTGCTCGGACCCTGTTGAAGGAGGGCCACATTTCCACTCACAGGACAAACGGGCAATGGCCAGCTCCCACATTGGCCTTCCGCATCGAGTGACATGAACGCCGTTCGACCCGCCACTCCCCTTCCAGAGGGGGTGGCTCGATCATGTACGGTACACCTGAAGGTGCCTCAACAGCAGGGACAGAGGGTGAAGCATGAGACACGTGAGGCCTCCCACTCGATTCACCAGACTCCCCACCACCACTGCACCCCGAGACATCAGCCTGTAGATGGCTGACCATAGCCAGCAGCACACTCAGCTGCTTCTGAAGTGTGTCAAACTCCTCCTGCATCTGCACACAGCAGCCACACACCCTAGCCATGCTGTCATACAGTTAACTGTTAAGATTAGAAAATTATTTAATCAACTTTTAACTAGTCTAGAACATTAGCTGATTGAACTGGGGTCAGTGGTAACTATCCCGTCAAAAACAACGAAACTTTGTCTGTTTTCAAAATAATCAAGAAAATCTATGGAACACACTATTATCAAATACGCGAAAATAAAAGCTTTCTAAAAGCAAAACACACAAAATACAGAAGTAACAAGTTGATACTTCAATTACATATGCGGCAGCACAAATGAAATCTTGTAAGTATCTGAGAATAAATCTCTTAATAACAGAAGCAATAAAGAAAATGAAGAAATCGACTGGCAATGAAATTTCACACAAATTAAATTAAGATACTTAGCATTCTGAACGATGTGAGACTGCCAGCAGCTGGCAATTAACTGACTGATAACTAGCTGTTGTAACTCGAGCAGTCCATGGGTTTACTGTCAGTTCATAGTGTCCAACGGGAACAATATTCCGGTAATCAGACATGCAGTTGCTTATCTCAAAACATGACTCGAGTGAAACACTTTGCAAGTACTTGCAGCAAGATTCTTGCCTAAGCAACTTGCGGAAGAAAACTAGAACAGGTTTTTGTTTTAATGTAAACACATTGTCTAGTACTTACAGAAGTTACTTGAGGAAGCTACTTGCCAGTGGACACGCATCTAAACAGAGATAAGCTGGTTCAGATTGCTTTAAATGCTACTATTACCTGTTAATATTGCATTAACAGCTATATTTGTGTGTTGTGCTGAACAATCTGGAATGAGAATACAAGTAGGGTATCTGCCATAAATGGCAAGAGGTCAAGCTGTAATACTTTTATGTCCTAATTGCTGGTTTAACATTGGTGTGTGATGGACTGATGACACTGAGGCAGTCGAGTGACCATCACCAGCCGATGATGACTTTGATCCATTTAATGTTCTTAGCTCTGTCTTCTGCTTAAAGTTCTGCTGTAGTTTTATTCCCTTACCCAGTTTATTGTAATACTTCTTAATAAAGTCATTTGGATGCAACCATTCACACATCCCTAGTAATCTTTTGTTTGCATCTTTTTAACAGAAAAAAGGTAAACATTCATAAAATTATTGATTTAGTCTTGAGTGGCATGTCAATCAATATAATCCTATAATATAGAGGGAAACATTCCTGACCGGAAAAATATTTATAAAAAGTAAAGAAAGTTGGACTTACCAGGTGAAAAGGCACCAGTTCGTTGATACACAAATAAAAACACACACATACGCAAAACTGAGCTTTTGCAATGTTAGGTTGCTTCTTCAGAAAGAGCAGGGAAGGAGAGGGAAAAGGAAAGCATGAGGCTTTTAAGGGAATGGGTAAGGAGTTGTTCCAATCCAGGGAGAGGAAGACTTACCTTGGGAGAAAAAGGATAGGTAAACAAACACCCACACCCACACATATATACATGCACACACTCCAAGGCAGACATATATACTTATATATGAACATTGCTTGCCATGTTTTACTTTTAAATTCTGCCAGTTAGTGTGCAAATTGAATGTACATTTGTGTATTGTGCAAGTATTAATATTAATTTTGATACATTAAAATTTATTATGTGATTTGTGGATATGGATATTTTTGAGGTATTATATAAGATTGCCACTGAGGAAATAAGTGTGGACTAATATAAAATCCTCATATTTATGTTTGCAACTCTATAGTTATAACTGCAGTATATGTATGTAGCTTAAAATAACACATTGGTGATGTGTTTTGCGACAGAGCTGATGAAGTGAAAGAGCATCCCTTCTTTGCTGGCCTGGACTGGCAGCAGGTGTACCTGCAGAAATATACACCACCACTCATTCCTCCAAGGGGCGAGGTCAATGCAGCCGATGCATTCGATATTGGCTCCTTTGATGAAGAGGATACAAAAGGAATAAAGGTTTATCTTCATTTCTTCTTCCCATTTCTATTACTCACAGGTGTAGTAATAAAGTTGCATGCATATTCTATAAAAGCCAAAATGAAAAAGAATCTGCCCTGTTATTTTAGATAATAGAATGTATATACAGACTACTGCAATGAGATAAAGTTTGTGTTCCACTCCCCCTCTCCTTTCTAAGTTTCTACTCCAGGAGAATGAGAAACATAGGCAACAAGGGTACAAAAGATCGCAGTGCAAGTGCTGCAGATAACAAGTGTTAAACTAAGGATTAAAAGCACCACAAGATGCATGAAATATTTCAGATGTAATTTTAGCAATGGAAAGTCCAGGTTGGAATGTCAATAATACAAAGATAGGTAGCAACTCACCATCATGATATTCACTAAACCACAGAGAGGCATGTAGAATAGACAGTAACAGTCACACAGCTTAAATTTTCGGCATACCATATTTACACATTCAGACATAAGTCATGTACACTTGACCACCACCTTTGGCTGCACCGAGACAACTACACCTTGACAATGAGTTGGGAGGAGGGTTGAGGGGAGGGGAGTGAATATGATAATACCAAGCACACAATTGGAAGAGAGTTGGAAGGAGATACAGGATAGTGAGGGAAGAACTGTTATGCATGAGGTGTAAGGATGGTAAGTTATTGTACATTGAGGTCAGAATGGTTGTGGTACCATAGAATGTGTGCTAGGGACAACTTGCATCAGTGGAGTTTACTTGAGCTGGTGGCGGAGGGGAGGGTCCAAGTGACCTGGGTTGTAAACAGCCATTGAACTCTAATTTGTTGTTTGCAGCTGCATGTTGCCCCAAAGGGTAGTCCACCTTGCTTTTAGCCACAGCTTGACAATGGCCATCCATCCTTGTGGACATGTGGTTAGTAGTCATACCTGAAAATATCTGTGCAATGATTGCAGCGGTGTTGGTAAAACACTTGATTGTTTCAACAGGTAGCCCAGCTTCTGATGGGGTAGGTTACGTCCATGATGGGACTAGAATACAAAATTCTGGATGGGTGGATGGAACAGTTCTTGTGTCGGGGTCTTCCACAAGGATATGACCCTTGTAGTAAGATATTGGTAGTAGCATAGGGATGGCCTAGGATGCTGTGTAGGTAGGGTGAGTGACAGACTACCACTTTTGGAGTGGTCAAAAGGCTCTTGGGGAGGATGGCTCTCATTTCAGGGCACCATGACAGATAATCAAAGCACTGATGAAGTATCATGTACTGAAATGATGGATAATCAACTTAAACAGGTGGGTTAAACAATCAGGATTTTATCTAGCTACATGCACACAGAAGAGAGTTAATAAAAGCTGCACAAATGATAAAGTATGTGGGGATTATCTTTTCAAAAAAAGTTCCTGACCAATATTGCAGTTATAGTGATACATATCAGACCATTTAGCACATTGTAGAGGAATATTTGCCAGTTTTAACATTGTATCCAGGCAACATAAAAGACATCTTGACAATGACTCAATCTGCTGTTGACTGATTTAAAATGTATTAACTATATACTGTAAGTAAGATATTTGGATTCTCATTTATCTGTTTTATTGTTTTGTATCTATAACAAAATATATGAGGGTGCAGAACTTAACAGATTTTGCATGATGTTTCACTGCCAAGTAAAAGCTCAATGAAACTTGGAGCATACATGTAAAGACCTACTATATTATAGTGCAGAAGGTAACTATAACAAAAAGGTGAGGAGATAAGACACTTTTATTCAAAGACAATTATTAGACTCTAGTCACCTCAACATTACAAAACAGAGACTGTGGTACTTAATAGGGTGTGTAATTACCAGGAGTGGCAGTACATGGTGTGTAGCTTGTTCCTATATTGTCCATGGCATTGGTAATGAGGTCTTATAGCAAGATGTTCCATTCCTCCACCAACATGATCAATAACAGCTGGATGGTTGTTGGTGCAGCATGATGTGCAATACATCTACCCAGCATATGCTCAGTGGACGATGGGATTTTTAAATATTATTTATACCAAGGACATTGCTTTTAAATAAATTATTTATTACGACAGGCCTGTTGCAGTCTGATTACCATTGTCAGGTTAAATTGGTTGTTGTTCTTCTTCTTCTTCTTGTAATAACAATTTCTCACATTGTTTGTCTATTCTGTTTAGTTGTTAGATTAATAGATGCATAACAACTGTTGTTTTTATAGTTCTTTATAAAGTTTATTTCTTATGTTTTCATTATGACACAGGTATTTTGATCTGTAAAACATTATGCTGAAACAGGTCTGACTTAATAAACAATTTATTTAAAAGCAACATCCTTGATATAATCTCTTAACAATGTCTCTAAATGACATATATGATGCAGCTGAACCATACAAATAGAATATGACATCTCCCACACTATGCAGTGTTGTTTGCAGTTGCACATTCCATCCATAAAAAATGAAGTCAGCACCAAATGAAACACTAAAAAGCTGCTCATGGAGTAGAACTACAGTCTAACAATAACATGATTAGTGAGTGTACCGTGTTCAAAGAACAGGTCCATACACCCTTGCAACATTACACCTCACCAAACAACCACTAGACTACCAAAATGACATATTTGATAATGATTCTGCATTCTCTGTGAGGTTTTGTCCAAAATAACAACTGAAACTGAATATGCTCTCATCCTAGAAGAGCATGTAATCCCAATCCTTGTGGGTCCAACCAGTATGGTCTTGGCACCACTGCAAATTTTTGAATATGGCACACTCACCAGTCCTAAATGTGACACTGTACTGCTGCCCCGTATGAATCTTTTCAGGTTTTTATTCAATCCTGTTTGGATGACATTGTATGCCTACATCAGGGGAAGCTCCTCTTGTAATAAAGGATATTCTCCAACAAGAGTAGCCTACTCATTACCTCAGCTTAAATCTTGTAGCTCATCAAGTACACATTGAGGAGTTGTATTGCAACACATCTATGTGCATCAAACAGTTGTCAACCATAGATTTAGAAGAATGGAATGCCCCACCACAAGATTTCTTTGAAGACCTTGTGGCCAGTGTGGCAGTACATTGTCTGTGGTGATCACACACACCTAATTAAGATCTGTGTTCCACCTATTGTAATCTCTAGGGAATCATCATAAATCACAACAGTAACTTTGGTGTAATTATTGCCTTTGGGTGAAAGTATAATTTCTGTTTAACTCATTGCATAATTCCTTCAGTTCACTTATGTAGTACATCATCAGATCTTTCTATGCATCATCCAAGTTTAATCATGCTGTATTGGTTGCTTGTGACTCATTTCACATACCGGTGTAAATTTATAATAATACTATGCTTTTCCATACACTTTATAAATAAATACTAGTCAGTGTCACTGAAATTATGATTAACTTACCAACCATGGGTGATTTTCTGATTTTACTGTACAAATTACATGATATTTATATTTGCTAATTATGAGAGTTGTAAGAATACTATTAAGGAAAAAGAAGAAGAAAAAAAGAAAGGGAAAAAACCAGAAACAAGAGACAGAATTTAAAAGTGAGCTTTAACTATCATTTAATGTACATAATGCAGGAAATATGAAAATAGTGTTTGCTGTTACAAAAGCACGAAAAATATATTTAAAAATATTACTGAGTGTGGTAAAGTTTCCAAGCTGACTTGAGAGCTTATAAAACAGACTCCTGGAATTTCATGGCAAAGTAGCAACTTCTGATGGTACAGAGCAATAGAAAAATAATCTACTGGTAAATGGTGTCCTCTGATAGGAAAACAGACTGTGAATTACATCTGACAATAAAAATGTCCTACAAGAGCTGACTGAACACATCACTCGCAGCTGGAAGCTTAATTGTCTCTAAATATAGGTGTTCTGGGGAAAAGGGTTCAATTACAAGGAGGCAGAGTGCCTACTCAAAACTAACCTTCAAGATGTGGAATTCAAAGTGCTGACACTAGCACTCGCACAAATGCTTTCTGCTTCTCTCTGTCCTATATCTATCATTAGATTATCTCAGCCTTCCTAATATCTCTGATAGTTCCCCATTCATCCACACTTGGCTCCCTCTTGACTGTGAGTCTGGGTGGCCTGTCTGTCTTTTCAAACCTATCACTCTTTGGCCTTGTGAAAGAAACTAACAGATCTAAAAGAATAGTTATTACTATTCTCAAGTGCCTACCAGCAACACTTGGAATTTCATCTATTGAAGGTAAAACGCTGATCATCCATTCTGTTTCAAATTTATCTGAAAGTGTGGTTATATACTTCACCAAATAAAATTGTTATAAAAATGTTTGAAAGTTTCAAGTTATATTAAAAGCAATGCAATGAAAAGCTCAATAAAATCTTATGCTTATAAATTTATAATTTTTTCCCAATGGCAGCTGACGGAGGCAGACCAAGATCTCTACAAAAATTTTCCTTTAGTAATATCCGAAAGATGGCAAGCCGAAGTTGCTGAAACAGTTTTTGAGACAATCAATGCTGAAGCAGATAAGATGGAACAGAAAAAGAAAGCTAAACAAAAACTTAAATTCGACACTGATGAAAAAGGTAAACTCATTGCCTGAGCTAAATGACCTAATTTTCTTTAGAGTGCAAATGTCATAGCATGTACAGGCAATCTTGTGGCATAACACATGTGATATACTATGTTCCAGTCATAAGCAGTGGATTTATAAACACATTACTCATTTTTTAGAATTTGTTATAACCAATGCTTTGAAATATTTCAGAATCTGACTGCATTCTCCACGGATACATAAAGAAACTTGGAGGACCCTTTGCCTCGGCATGGCAAACTCGTTACGCAAAACTCTATCCGAATAGGTTGGAACTTCATCCAGAATCTGGAAGTACAAAACCTGAGCTTGTTTTTATGGATCAAATAGAAGATGTTAGTGCAGACTTGGTTCATGTGAAAAATGAACAGTGTATTGTGGTACGGACTAGAGATGGAAAAATTGTTCTCACAAATCCGGTAAGGCTGTAGCTTCATTTTTAACATTACACATGACTAGTAGTAATTTTATATGATAATACTACTAGATTTATGAGTCCTCTATCTCATTAAGATAAAATGTTAAGAGTTAATCCTGGGTGTGGATACTGAAGAATGACAAAGATTTTATTAAATATGGTAATTGTTATGAGAAAGCCATATTCATGTCTTGTGTACTAAAACTGTGAGTACCAGATTTGTTAGCTTCTCAAAATAGAAGATATTCTTTGTTGTGTCTCCATGATTTATTGCTGTTCTCAGTGAGATAGTTTTATGATGCAGAGTTCTACCTTTCCAGAAAAATGCAGAAGGCAATAAAATACTCAGCCAAGTACAAAAATGTTATTACATTTGAAACATTTATTTACACATGTAAACAAATTTCTAGTTTTCTCTTTGTGTCATACGTCCCAGCTAATTTCAATTAGAAAATCTATTATTGTGATAGAAATTGTCTATTGAGATGTGAAAATATTATTCAAAGTGAGAGAGTGCTTGGTCAGTACTTACCTTAACTCGGTACCACCGATAGTCACACATATGATGAAAATAAATGAGGACACTAGCTACCTATACTGATAATAAAAAGGCTTCAATAATTAAAATCGAATCACAGATAATAAAGATATCATAATTTAATCATTTGCTGAAAAGCCATCGTGTATGTCTATTTGTTGAGGGTAATCTCCAAACGTACTATTCAAACTTTCATGGGTTTCCATAGGTAAAGTGAGAATAGTTTGGAGAGTAACTTAGGCTTAGTTTCATCAAGTACGAATCAGAGGAAGAAATGATATCGTAATTTGTAGTTTCTGGTGTGTGCTATGCTTGAATTTCAGCGTAGTATAGCAAAGATCCAATAGAGGCACTGTTACTGACATAGTATACCAAATAACTAATAGATGGCGATGCTGCATTGTATATCCTCATAACTAAAGTGTAATACACAGAAACAAGGGCTATGAGTTTCCTTACGACAGCGGTGTAGTGTATTGATGTTGGTAATGGCCATCGAATCCTTTTGGAAAAATCATTCACGTACAGTGAGGGGAATAATTCTTAGTGTTGATAATGAAGTAAATAATTAATGTTGTTCCAATTAGTAAATTAATGATCCCCCTAAAGCGAATATTTCATTGCCAACATTAACATACTAAACTGCTGCCACTGCAAGTAAAGTTCAACCCAGGTACGGCACATGTCTTGCAATGCCATGGAAAGAAAAAAAAAAGTGTTTCTTTCCATGGGTATAATTTCGATTTAAAACATAACGACATTCCTTCGCGTCTAACGATGTTCTAATTTACATAAGAATTCTTTGCAAGGAAGATGTAATTTATGTAGATCCCTTTCTGATTTCGGTGTATCCTCATTACATTTTGAGTGCGTTCTGTTTAAGAATGCCTCGAAAATGCCATAGTAGAGGAAAGGACAAAGTGAGGCAATGTCAGTTACATAGTACACCAAATAACTAATTATGGCACTGCTGAGTGTTTTTCATTCTCATAACTATGGTGTAATACACTACAAGGTGGTGTGCAATTTTACTTATGGCGGCGGTGTTGTGTGCTGATGTAGGCAACATCCGTTGAATGCTTTTACAAAAATCAGTCATGTAGAATAAGGGGAATAATTCTTTATGTTCATGATGAAATAAATAATTTATGCTGTTCTGGTCAGTAAATTAATCATCCTCTTAAAGTGAATAGTTCATTGCCAATGATAGCAAACTAAACCACTGCCACTGCAAGTAAAGTTTAGCCCAGGTAGGGGACAAAAAAAATGTTTTTTCTTCCTAGCTGTATCCTATATATTTCGCAATGTCGTGGAAAGAAAAGAAGTGCATCTTTCGATGGATATAACCACTAAATTATACATAGAGTAGAAATATCTATGGAGTGAGCATTGTGTTCTGTGCATCTTCTCTACATTAAGCTGGAATTACCACATGATACTGAGACAAATCCACTCTTTCCTCACATTAATTTGCTCTTAGGATTGGTTTGTACCACATTGGCTGCAAAGAAGCCCCACTTCCTTTTCGCAGAGCAACCACATAACATGAAATAATATCTAAATTAATGTGTAATAGATGCCATAAATAAGTTGAGGAAGTGTCACTAAAAGGACCTACACATAATCCTCCAGCTTAACAGAACAAAAAATGACCAAGATGAAGTCATCGATTAGTAGATTTTTCCCAGTATCAGGTGATATTTCCACCTTAATGTTGAGGACAGAAAATATGTTCTGTGCATCTGAATGCTCACTGCAGAGATATTTCTGCTCTGTGCCTGCCACTAGAGATAATAAACACATGCGAGTGACAAACTCATCAGAAACATCCCTGCTTTCATAACTGTTTGGTACAATATTGTGATTAAAATTTGTAATTACTTACTTTTGGTGCGGACTGCATTAAGATAGAGAAAGACATCTTCTTCTGCAAAGACAATTGTACTCAGAGTTATAATACAACTTCTCAATATATAGTTCTATTAAACAAGATTGTTTTCAACTTCGTGCTTTACGAAGTAATCACTGCAGGATGTGAAGACATGTATTAGCTGAAAGAGCAGCCAATGCTGCTAACACAGTCAAGACAATTCACTGGAAATACTACAGTATTTAATGGAAAGTTCTATACAGATGATCAGTTGACGCCCATTCCTTCAACAATTATCCAGACTTACTTTATCGCATATTGACACCACGATGACGTCTTATTTAAACAGACATGAACTTCTCTGTTGATTTAATTACCAGACTTTCAGTATTCATCGAATTTTCGATAATATGGAGCACAGCATACAGTATAACTACATTGTCCCCTGTGCAACACTGCAACATTCTGATACTTCAGCATACACTTACTGGGAGAGAAAAAAGTTTAGTACTATGCCATAGAAGCAATACATGGCTCTGTTGTTATTATTATTATTACTATTTCTGATCTCAACAATAGAAGTTTTTTCAGAAGCTTATACCAGACAGAGAATTACACACCTCAGTCTTAACTTTATGAACACAAACTAACAATGAATTTACACCTTTCCGGAGTATGGGTGTAAATGAATTTCACTTTTTATAGGAAAAATTTTATGAACATTCATCATTTTCGACAAAGACTTCTACTTAAATTTGACATCTTGGCTAGGAAAACTGAGTCTATTGACAGAGCGATCCAACAAGGATTCTGTTTTTGCTGACCTAGGTCCAGAACCCTAAAAAACCACAATATACACAAGTCCCTCTTCAACAACAGGCCTATAAGCTAGTCAGAAATGGAACAGAAGGAAAAGATTACTCACAACCCAGGCTTTGAGGTGAGGATGACGTAGATTGTGAGTAACCTTACCCTTCTGTTGTCTTTTTGTTCCCTTCTCTGCTAACTGTTGAAGGAAAACATTTGTGAAACCTAGTGTCCTTGTTTATTTTCATCTCCATTTGCATCCGTTTTGTGTGACTAGCAACAGTAATAAGTACTGGCTCGACACAGTCTCTTTTGAATACTAAATCCTATATTCTAATGATTATTTATTTTATTTTTACTAGTCTGCTTGTTTTTTCCTTTATCTTGCAATGATCTTGTCTAGATTTATTGTAGTACTATTTGAGTGTTTAAAGCAATATTTAGACTTTTTTTCGCTCACCGATCTGTTTGTTCAAAATTTTATGATAACTATGTAAATTTGGCTATTATACAGTAGACTGCTACAGCATAAAATCATGTTTTATGTGTATACACCTGTCAGATCACATTGTATTTACTTTACTTTTTCAAATGTAGTGTAGCCTACTAACCACATTTCTTGCACATTACCATTGTTATTGTTAGAGAGCATAACATGAGAAAAGTTCTTCTACCATGTTTTCATTGATGAAAAGATGAAATGCTTCTAAATGTGCAAGATCATTTCTGGTACTGTCTTTGGGCTCAGGTAAAATTCTGATTATGCTTTTAGCAGTCAATTTTCCCTGTTGTCAGGAACTGACTAATCCAAATAGTTTCATTCTCTTTACAAATATAAAATTTGTAATTACCTACTGGAATATAAAATGGAGAAATTTCCTGACTAACCTTCAACCAGTGACTGTGCAGAATCACTGTTGTCATCAGCATCAATAATTTCCTCTTCTATATCTATAACATTATCAGATTCATCATATGTTAACTCATCTACTGAAACTTTCGCTAGTATTAGTAGGATCTCTTCAGGATCCCTAACACTATTACTATCTCTGGGAATAAAAACATAAAACTTTAAAAAAGAATATGTATTGAAAAAATGTGTAAAAAGGCCTCAGGAAAAATGATTGGACAAATACTTAAACAATAAGATACGTGCTGGAAAATGCACTGCAAAGGCTGAACTCAAATTAATAATGGTGTTGCAACTAAACAATGGCTAGGTTTGGTTTCAAACTACATGACACACACACTTTTTGTAATTAAGTTTGCATACAAGACTTCATGAAGGGCAACTGCTACCACCAGCTAGTAAACACTCAGTAAACTAAAATTTGCAGTGGGTATGCCGCGCAGCACACCCCTGGAGGGTTAAGCCTGTGTATCATGGACTGAAAGACACCTTTGTGTTCACCTTTAAAAAGTTAGATTGAACAGATGTAAATACAGAGGATGATATGTTAGAGCATGCACTTAAGATTCGACAACACATAGTGTCTGGTGTCCTTGGGGCTTCGCCATAAACTGCATCATTGAGTGGTCCCCATAGATAGAAATCTAGAGGAGTCAAATTATGGGTTCTCACAGGTCATTTTTCAACAGAATTTTGATCTATTCAAGATCCATAAAAGCTTTCATTCAGTGTGGACAAGTGAACTGGACAACCTCTGTGTTGTAGTGACATACACTTTTAAATATCTAGTGGTACTCTTCTAGAACAACCAGCAAAATGTTAGTATCAAAGAGAGCATTTGAATTTCCAGCCTCTGACAATAAAGTTTGGTGAACAGTCCTGTAACATTAACATAGATGAACCATGAACTAAAAGACTTATCACGTTTCGTGATAGGAATATCGTCAAATCTCTTTCTTTACAAAGCGAGTTTGAGTCACGGGAATAGGAAGAAATCTGGAGGATTGAGATCCGGTGAGTTCAGTGATTGTTCAAGCTGCACCACCCCCATTTTTGCGAGGAACTGTTTGATGGTATTGGCTGTGTGTGGATGATAGTTGTCTTTAACATACAACCAGAAACTTTGTTGTGCACACTGTGGTCACAATCTGCATAGATGTTGCATGAAACAGGTTATAATTTCATTGTACCTTGCAGCATTCAACATTGTTCCCTCGGGTAGAAAGTCCTTGTGGATAATGTTGTGACTATCGTAAAAGGTGAAGACTGTAATTTTGATGCATGATTTTTCAGCTCTGATCTTTCTCTGCTGAGTTGATGGAGAGTGCCATTTTGTGCTTTACCATTTTATTTTGGGATCATACTGGTTTCATCCTCAGTGACAGTACAGTTCGAGAAATTGGGTGTCACATCCGCCATTTCAACAAAATCCTGTGAAGCCTCTTAACATGTCTGCTTCTGATTGTCAGTCAAGTAATGATACACAAGACGACAACACATTTTCCTCTCCCGTAAATTCTGGTAAGGATTTGTAGCATGGATTCATGGTTAATCTGCAGTTCATCCACTATCACTGTGTCTGTGATTAATGTCCCTACTTTGTAAATGTTTTCCTCTGGTGGTGGTCGCTGTCATACACTATAGGGATTGTCAGAAACACTTCCCGACCTCCTTAAAAATGGGCAATCCACTAATATGCACACTTCTTGGACAGTGTTTGATTGCCGTAAACGTGTCTCAACATCACATGCATTTCTTTAGGTTTCTTTTGCTCATTTACTATCATTTTCTCATTTCAGAACCAATGCATTAAACAAGCACTTCATCTAACAGGTCTAACCTGGAACACACACAATGTTCAGCTGAATTACAGTGTGTGGTGGAACGGCGACAGGATAACTAGAAAAGTTTTATCAGTTGCTAGGACATTGTTGATTAGTTATTTACAGTTCCCTAGCAACACCAACTGTCATAAGCTAACTGTGTAAATTCTCTAGACTTCATCTGAAGTGTCCCGCACCACAACATAAATTAAAATTTGTAGGAATAATTCCTTTAAATAGTTCATCAAAAATAAATAAGGTTCTCATACGAGTGGGCGTGGAAAATAGTCTGTAGCTGTTGCTAAAATTTCATCAAAGTTACACACGGGAACTTCTATTTGCTATCCTTAATTTGTACTGAAAAATATTAATAATCCACTGCCTTCTAAACACTGGTTTTCCACATTCACACTAAATACAAATATAATGTCACATTTGAAGCTAATCAGTAGTGATTCAATCAGAATTAAATTGTTTTCTGAAATAAGTCGAGATTCTTCACAAGAATCAAATTTCTCTTGCTATAAAATATTCTTGCTCATAAATAAATCTTCATAAATGGAAGATATCTTTCAACATTAAAAAATATGTATTATTCTTCATGTTAATACAGCATCAGTTTAGCATGAAACTAGATTGGACCGAAACTCAAATAAGACTAACAATAATTTAATATTCTTTTCTTTTCTTCTTTGAAATGATTTAAGCGCGGCAATAAAGAAGGCGCAGCAACATTCGTAGCCCCTTAGCTGTCAGTTAAATTTTCATAGTGGCGATCTGCTGTAATGTTAGCTGCAGCGGAGACGAAGCTGCCCTTGTTGATTGCGGAGCCTCGATTGTACGTGAAACATACAGAAACAAAACATTTTAAGAATCATATTATAAAAAATAACAATATTTACATAAACATCAAATATCTATGCATTCTAAATAAAAGGTTCGTTTTCTTTCATTTTTATTTATAACTTCAAAACAGGGCTGACATAGGAAAATGTAGTACGACTATCTTGTCCCACTAGAAGTGGGGGCAGGGTTGTCAACACTGGCCGCTACGTAGTTGCAGCATTGTAATTCACCTGTGTTTCTGGATTGACCATTCAGACTTCATTTTCTTAACTTTATCGTCAGAGGTTGTAGTACGCCTGAATGAATAAGGTCCTCCAATGTAATTTCCTATAATGCCACATCATAAATTGATGCTCCTTGGCCATTGATGTTGTACATGATGAAGCCAGTGTGGCTATTTGGTTGTCTAGCAGTGCGTTTTACACAAATTTACATTATCATGCTTAGAGAATGTTCCTTAATTGGTAAAGAGAACACATTGGAAAAACTTGGGGTCATCTCTCAGCTGCTAAAGGGCAAACTGACAAAATTGTGCACGTAATTTGAAATCGCAGACATCAAGTGCCTGAGGTTGTGAAAGGAGATACGGGTGGAATTTCTTATGGTGTAATATGTGAATGGCACACTTATGGCTGACTTCCCATCCCATTGCAGTGTGTCTCGTACCGCTGTGCAGACTAGTGTCATCACCAGAACAGCTTCTTTGTGTTCTCTGTCAGCTGCAATCTTCTTTCATGTCCTCTTTTTGACACTCAAGCTGACTGTCTGCACTACAATCATAATAATTCGTGTGAGTCCCTGTTGCTATCTGTCAGACAGGGGGAACCAAATTATTATCCATGGGGATCTCCAATGTTGATTCTCTGAAAGATTCTAGAAACATTACTGAGTTTTTTCAATTTGACATTCATTATTGATTTCCTACCTAGGAATTAAACAGCAGCAGCATACTAATGGTTATCTTTTTTATAGACCAAGATAAGCTTAACATTATAAACACTCACCCTGTTGAGAAAGTTGTTTCTGATCACAATGGACAGCTAGTTACAGTAAATGACGTAGCGCCATGTAGTTCTCCAAAATAGTGTATTCAATTAATAATTCAACAATTACAAATTCCAGCAGTTAGATTGGGATGAGGTGCACAAGGAATCCAATGCTAATTTAAAATGTAACTAATTTCATGATACATTTGTAAGTGTGTTTGAAAACTATTTCCATAAGAAAATAGTTACATACACACACAAAAAAGGGTTGCATCATCACGACTCTGGTCCGTGACCCTTTATATAAAAATGGAATAGCGATATACAAATATTACATTTCAGTTCCTTTCCTTCCTCATAGAAACAAAAATTGACAAGTTGTGCAACAATAACCTAAACATTCAGATTTCAGCTTACACCGGTACTCCTAATATCCGATGACATGTCCTGTTTGACTGATGTGTGCCTGTGTTTGTTGTGGCATACTGTCCACTAGATCATCAAGGGGTTGTTGGCCCAGATTGTCCCACTCCTTAAAGG
The DNA here is from genome assembly GCA_026315105.1 of Locusta migratoria. Classification (NCBI taxonomy): domain Eukaryota; kingdom Metazoa; phylum Arthropoda; class Insecta; order Orthoptera; family Acrididae; genus Locusta; species Locusta migratoria. Next base: position 244,212,660 of record CM048744.1, on the reverse strand, counting down.
TGAATTGGCACAGATCTCTCAGATTGGTAGATGGGTTGTCTTGTCAAAAACAGCCATTTTCAAGGTATCCCAAGAATGTTCGATAGAGTTCATTTCTGGAGAACATGCTGGTCATTCTAATCTTGCAGTGTCATTATTGTGAAGGAACACAGTCACAAGATGTGCATGACGAGCTTGAGAATTGTTGTCCGTTGAGATGAATCCGCCATCTAAGTGCTGCCAGTATATTTGCCAGTATTGGAGGATGTCATTCCTGTAGCGTATGGCCATTTGATTGCCTTCTATGACCAACAGTGGTGTACAGTGGCACTACATAATGTCACACCACAACATGAGGGAACTGCCACCTAGCTGCACTTTCTGGATGCTGTCATTCAGCAGACATTCAGGCAAACCAGTATGCCTCCAAAAATATTTGCACAGTTGTCTGGTTGAAAGCAGATGAGGGCCTCATGTGTGAATAAAACTTCATGCCAAGACTGATGAGTTGATTCAGCCTGCTGTTGGGTCCCTCTGCATTGCACTGCTTGGTGTCTAGGTGCACAAATGTCGGGAGTGAAGTTACACGTCATGGGGCCTATTACGCACTGTTTGAGTCGAAACACAACATCCTGTAGCTGCACAAAAATCATTATTCAGCATGGTGGCATTCTTCTCAGGGTTCCTCAAAGCTAAAATCCGTTTGTAGAGGTCACCTGCTGCTGTGGTAGCCTTTGAGTGTCAGAGTTAGGAAAGTAGACAGTTCAAGTATCTCTTCCACGTCCGAGCAACATTGATTTGGTTTACTCTAAAATGCCCCTTGATGAGAGTGCCTCCTGACACAAAATAACAATGCAGATAAAAACTTCGGAATTGACCTTATAGGCACGGTAAAACTACAGTCGACGCAAGTATTGTACTTCTTTCCTGCTGTTATGACTGGAATTGATTGTCCGTTTTAACAACTTCGTTCCAATGGCACTGCTCACGCGTGTTGTTTTGCAGGTTGAAGTAAAACCTTTGGTCAATCTAAGGAACTGTATTTTTTATTTAATATACACATTCAAAATCAGTGGACAGGAGACCTCAGAACAAAGGTGATGCAACACTTTTTTTTATGTATGTGATATCGAGACTGAATAGTCTCGATATCACACACATAAAAAAAAAAGTGTTATCACCTTTGTTCCGAGGTCTCCTGTCCACTGATGTTGAATGTGTATATTAAATAAAAAATATAGTTCCTTAGATGAGCTGTGTGTTCACACTTGGAAAGAAAATGTTGGTTTAATGGGTCTCCTATGGTAATAGAGTTAAAAACTTTATTGTCTCATTTCTTAGGGTGAAAAGTGGCTGCTTTCCCATTCAGTATGAGCCGATATAAATGGGCAAGTCCACCTCCCCCATGCAGGTTGGTTGCACAAAGCACAAGTGACTCTCTGTCATGTCAGACGGGTGACGTGGCTATGCGGGTGACAGCGAATAGACGGCTGTGCCTCCTGTGCCGCCTGAGGTGGCGGGGTCCCAGCGCTGATGGCGCCCGAATCCTCGCATGCACACCGAGTTACTCAATGTGAATTGAGAGGAGATGGCCCTCTGGTGGCCGGTGTGGGGATGGCTGCAGCATTGCCCGTAGTTGACAGCTTGCAGCAGTTCTGCAGGACTGCATTCCACCGTAGTCGTGGCCCGATAAAATGACGAAAAACGAAGGTGGGCCTCTTCTGACACACTATTTGCCACAAATGTTTCATTTGGTTTTTAAAAGTGGAAACTAGCCTCTCTGTTTCACCATTAGATTGAGGGTGGAAAGGGGGGCAGTAATATGGCAGACATCTTGACGAGAACAAAAATTTTAAAATGTTTATGATACAAATTGCAGCCCCTTATTGTGACCAGTGTTCACAGTAACCCTTCATTACAAAATAAATTATCTGGCACATTATTAGTTATGGCAGAAGATAGGAATGCAAAGCAAATAATATAAGAAAACTTATAATGGGCATCAACTGCCAAAAGCCATTACGAACCAAGGAAGGGCTGGCAAAGTCAGATGGCATGAATGTGTTCCCGGGGATGGGCCGTGGGGCAAAAGTAGTTCTAGGTGCAGCCTGATGGCTGGAAAACTGCCAGAGCCACAATGAGATGAGTCATATCACCATCGATATCTGGCCGAAATACTCTTTTTTACGTAACGAAACATTTGAAAAATGAGCAAAAGTGGCTGCTCCTGCCAGAAATCTTACCCAAAAAGCTTTCACTTCCTCATTGGATATGGGCACGGCATTTTTGTAATAGCAGCGACCTAGTCCAGCACTGGATGGAGACCATCTCAGCTAATTTCAAACTGCAAGTATACAATAGAGTCTGAATAGAGCTTACTCCCTTACTTTGTAACACACACAAAATTTTCCCTAAATTGGCAAGGTGCCAGTCTGATGATGCCCCCATCAGGACAGTGTCATCTAAATAATTCACACACCCTGGAAAGGACACAAGTAACTGGCCAAGAAAATGCTAACAAATTGCTGGGGCTCTAGAGACCTCAAAAGGAAGGAAAAGGGAATGGTATAGCCCAAAAGGCTAAGATGTTCCTAGGATCTTTATCAACAAAAGTTGTAAGCAAGCTTCTGATAAGTTGATTTAAGCAAATTATTGACAATTTTGCTAACATTTCCTCACGATAACTAGAACATTTATGCTAGAACTGAAATTGGTTCACAACCGAATTTTACCTGACGGTTTATGCACAACATGAAAGGAGAAGCCCATTCGCTAGATGGAACCATTTCAATAAAAGCAATAGACTGCAACTGGTCTAATTCAACTTTGACTGGCTCCCAAGAGGCCACCGCAATAACTTAGGGTGGGTGGTAGCTTTCAACATGACTTGTGATGCGAAGTCTGATGGGTACTCCCATACGAGCAGAAAATGGTTCAGAGAAGGTTTCACACAAAGAATGCAATTGGAAATATGGCACTGAGTCTTAGATCAAATTGACGGGATCCGAGACAGAAAACCAAAAAATGTGGAAGGCATCCATTCCAAAACTATTCGTTACCATACATTTGCTACAACCACGAATGAATGGATCATATTACTGATTTGTAAGTGACCTGTGCCGTAGTGTTCCCAACAGTTTTGTGTGTTGACTCCCATAAGTAATTAAGTAATGTTTCACCAGACAGAGGGGTGGGAACCCCCATACCTACATATGTTTGAGATTTCAACAGGGTAACTGCTCCTCACATTATTTACTTATCTCTTTATCACACATGTGAAAGTTCAAAAACAGTTTGATTTTATGGACATACTGGCATAACACAATTAACTTGCATTTCTTCAGATCTTCCTTTGCTACACTGGAACATGGCAGTGATGTACCCCTTTTTGCAACAAGAATACAGCCCCCCCCCCCCCCAACTTTTCAGACACTGTGGCCTATCATGTTGAATGAAACAGAATGGGCAAAAGATTGCATTGCCTTCACACTATTTGAGCATTCCACACTTGTTTTCTACCATATGTTGCTGCTTCCACATCGCCACTATTGTTACTGAGAGGCCCTTTACACTATCCGGCATCACTGCAGTTACTTCAAGAATGCTTCAATACTTTCACAAGCTGTCTGTGATACTTCAAATGTCTGTGCTGTTTGTAACATATGTATGTAAGAGGGATTTTCCCAAACCCTTACAGCAGACCTCCATGTAAGGAGTGTGGGACAAGATAGAATTTTGTACCATAATATCTTTATACTTGTCACTATTTGGTTCAGAAAGAAATTGGCACTTATGGCTGAAACTGTGTAATTCTGCAGCCCAGGCCTAGTATGACTGCTGTGGACTTCTTCTGCACATTTGAAACTAATGTCGCACCATGATGATGTGCATTTGCTTTTTGTGGTATTAACCTGTAAAATTGAGCATATTGATGATTCATCTTCATCCTACTTCGACTTTCTTTAATGTAAACAATTGTTGTTGAAACCAATGTTATATTGTAGTGGTTATGTTACTAATAGTAAGATGTCAATAATGGATGATAGATAACAACTTACCATAAAGAGTCTCGCTGAGTTGCTGACAGGCATGAAAAATAGACAATCACATTCACAACAAATTTTCGGCCATGGCCTACATCAGAAAAATAAACTCACACAATCACTCGGACAACAATACACACACAACCACCATGCCCAGACACTCCAGAACTGTGGGTAGTTGTCTGAGTGATTGTGTGAATATACATGTGTCTTTTTCTGATGAAGGCCGAGGCTGAAAATTTAAGTTGTGTGAATGTGATTGTCTATTTTTCGTGCCTGTTAGTAGCTCAGCAAGCGTCTCTATGGTGAGTTGTTATCTACCATTCATTACTGACATTCCAATCAGATTTTCCATTGTTAATATTGAGATGCATCTTTTCAGTCAATCCTCCCAAAGTTTGCATTTGGTTCGCCTCAAAACTCATAGATTTATTTGTATGTAAGTCGAAGGCTATTTATTAACCTATTTCACAGATTTTTCTTGCCAGACCCACCCACTGCCGTGCAACTTAATGAATTGTATGTTTAAACCTTTTGCATGTGTCACACCATCCATTAGTAAAACTCTACAAACATTTGTTCAGAAGTTTTTGAAGACAGACAGACACTGCAGAAGGACTTCACACTGTTCGCAGACCATATATAAACAGAAGGACTTCGTTTTATAATATGTATAGATGGATCATAATATTCGTATTATACATATTACACTGCCGAGCATTGTTCTTCAGTGTGCAAATGTACTTCATTTCATAAAATTTGAACTATACAAGATGTAGGCCTGTTATATGTACACACAAAAGTGACTACTCCTATGCAATATTTTAAAGTGTTGCAGAGGAAACAAGGAAATGCTTCATTGTCCCATTGATCAGTAGGTCATTAGTAAATGTTCAAACTTTTTTTTCAAGGCAGCCATCCCATTTGAAATATAAGGAACTGTGGAAAACTTAAGCTGAATGCTCAAACAGGGATATGTACTGTCATTGTTTTAAATGTCTATCTTAGTATCCTATACTGCTGTGTGTCACTACACTGTATTTTATACAAATGGAAGAAAAAATTTACACTTGGAGGCCAGCATATGATTCATCATCCAGAGTCAAGTCAAATGTTTATTCAGCAATATCAGATTGTGTGCCTGCATGAAAATGAGTTATTGGTAATAACTGTCATATTGTGCAATGCATAGAATATAATAGTGGATAGAGTGAAATAACCTGTATCCCGTGAGATGAAAGAAAAACTGCAGTAGGTGTTTGAGAGCTATCCTATCAACTCAGTGAGACAAAGCAATGCCATGGAGATAAGAGACACAGACTTACTGATGTTTTAACCATGTGAAATAAGTCTAGAATTATTGTACATAGCATACTCTGTGGCCTAGCTATTGTGTGTATGGAGTACATGCTACCTGTTTTCAGTCTTTTTGCATGCAGTTACAGCATTTCTATTAAACCTAGGTTTTGCTACACACTTCTGCTGTGAAATGAGTTGAGTAATTGCAAGCCAAATACCAAGTGTGATATTTTTTCTTGGCCCTGTATAGTTCCTTTCCTTGGTTAATTTTATTTACTATTGTTTGTATAAATTTTGGTGTGATTTGTTGTTTCTGGATATTTTTGTTCAGATTTTTGTGACAGAAGCTATGTAGTATGGGAAAAAGTCATTTTAATTGTTATATTTTGTTGTTTCTCATCAGGATGAAATTGGATTAAAGGAGTGGGCCTTGTCACTGAGGTCAGCACATAAATGTTCTCTGGAGTTGCTTGGTAGCATGGCAAAGAAGGCAGGGAAAATATATGGAACGGAAAGGGATGCAAACAACAAGACTCCTTTCATAGCAACAAGAAACACCAATGGGAATTGAGGAGAAAACTTCGGATAGTGGTTTTTTATTCAGTCGTCGCATCTTGCCAGAATGTGCATTGTTTGGCTATAATTAGGTCATGGTAACTCAGTGACATACACGAAGATTGCAGGCAATGAGTAACTTGGTGGTATTTGTACAAAAACCTCTTAATTTTTTGCTATATTTAATTGCCAATCCTTCCCTTATCCTATTACGGATATGTGATAGACGAGTAGGCCTCTTGTAAATAAATGTGTATGAAAGTTTTTTATTTAAGTGAAAGATAATCAGAGGAATAGTACTGTAAGAGTGTTAGATGGCAACTACGATAGCCAGCAAAATTAATATAATTTTATGCAACCATTCGTCATAAGGTAAAATGCAGGACATTATTCCTTCACATCTGTGTGTGGTCATCCATTTTAGATGAAGTTCTGTGAATTTCAGTGATATGCGTGTTTAGAAGACATTGAAATACCAAGGAGCAGAGACTTATAATCCCCTGTAGTGGATCGAGAGACCACTTTGCAGTTTGTGTGTGTGTGTATGTGTGTGTGAAAACATGTTTCAGTATGTGTACAAGTGTAGATACTTTTTTATTTTAATTTTGCCTTTTCCCTCCCTGAGAAAATGTATTGATTGTTGGAAATTAATTTGCCAGTATTTATGTTAATGCTGGTATTTTATGCATGAGACATTTAGATACTGTACATATAATAAGGTACAAACAGTATTTTCACACAACAGTGCAAAATGTCTTCTCATAAGTACTTTAAAATATTTTTGTTATACATCATTATTTATTTTGAATCTACATCTTATCAATGACAGAGTATTAGCAAATTTTTAAGACATTCAGTGAGGAATATTATTTATATTTCATTTATGACATTGTTACTTCTACGCCTGTGAATTATTTGTTTTTCTAAGTAATAATGTAAAATGCTGCTCACTGAATTCCTCCCTTAACACAGTCTGAGTTATGTTGTATATACATTTCATGAGTAAAACCATTGTTCCTTAGTTACAGTTTGTAATTTCTCATTTTATGTGCTGAACGTGTAAAACATTGCTCAGAGTAAACTGTGACTGCTATTTCACGACATAAAAATGCATTTTATTTTGGTTAACTTTTATATTAACTTAGTTCTTGAAGTTTTGTAATGATTGCTACTGTTTATTTTCTTGGCAAGTGACTACTGAGAGTGGATATACCCGAGTAACATTCTTAAATGATTGATTATTTATGTTCACATTGTTTCACTGTTCAGTAATTCTTGCATTTAATAGCTCAGGGTTTGTCTGGATTACAAATTTGAAGATACTGTATGTGACAGAGTTATACATGTAATAACCTTAGTAATTGTGCAGTGTGAGCTATAAATTCTGAGACACATTTTCATTTTTGTCAATTCTCACTGAAACACTAGCAGTAATTAAAGACGCTCATATATGAAGTGCTTCTGGGACATTTGGTTGTTCAGTCAGATCTTCATTCAATTTAGAGACTAATTAATGCTCCAGTCAAAACAGCAAGCACTTGTAGTGTAATCTGTTAATTTATTTATAAAAGAGTAATTTCATGTAAATGAAAAATGGTGACCTGTTCTTTGGCTGAAACTGTACCAGTGCACAAAATGGAGAAGAAAAGACAATTCAGAACATTAAAAATGTTACCACAAGAATTTATCTGGTTTCAATTTTATTAAAAATAAGTTCTTACTTGAGTCTTTTATTTTATGAGCTGCAGAAAAAGCCCCCTCAAAAGTTGTTAAAATAAACATGTAGCCAACAAAGCATTGTTACTGCAACTTTAGCATAGTCGAAGCTCCAAATGTTGTATATTACTGCCATGAAACTGTTCTAAAATTATTTATATGAATAATGTGCAAATCTTGCAAACTGCAATGAGAAGTATATATTGTCCTGGAATCGCTTTCCGATGTATGTTGGGTATAATTTTTTTTTTTTTTTTACATTTATGATGCACAGTAATTCATGTGCTGTGGCCTAATATGTTCCAATTGTGAATTTTTATACATAATAATAATAAAAAATTGTTTAAATGTTTCAAAGAGTGTAGGGCACAAGAAAAAAGATACAACAAAGACACTTAAATAAGAATCTGAGAAATTTATTTGTGATTCATTGTGGAAAATCCCATCTCTCGATTACACATATGCTTTGAAATATTAATCAGGTGAACATGCTGTGGTTTTTGAGAACACTGTATTTCAAAACTACAGTGATAGTTGGCAATTACCTCAGTTCAATCTGCCAGTGTATGGCACATTTAATACTGAGATTCAGAGCTGTTTGATTTTTCCCTATTTTGTCTTATTTGTCATTTTCTAAGTAATTCTTGGTGTTTTTATAAGCAGTCTTTAATTTGGATTGGAGAAAGCATAATATTTGCTCCCATTTTCTTTTGTGTCATAACTGTGATAAATTAGATATTACATGAGATGCCTTTAGTGCACTACATCATAAATTATTTCCTCCTCCTTTCACCATGTTCTGTTCATTTCATAGTATGCACATAATGTCAGACACACTGTTTGGCTTCATGTTCCCCCTTCTTCTTCTTCTCCTCTTCTGCTAAGATTTCAGTTCAATCTTTGTAGATTTATAGCATATCAAGAAGCTAACAGTCATTTACACAAGAACAGTATAGGATTTTCACAAATGTAACTGGTTGAACAAATAAATTCCTTAACTTTTAGACTGATCAGTTTGTTCTCTTAGAGGAAAAGGCAAGCTCAGAAAACAACAATAATTTAAGATCTCAGTTTGAGGGAGGAGATGAGTTGTTACAAGGAATTTGGTGACATTCAATACCATACAAGAGAGAGATGAGAGGTAATTATAAGACATCAGAAATAATTTGGAACTTCTCTTTCTATCTGTCACAGGGAGTACTCCCCTGTACTGCATTTTCACATATTTTTAAAATATTTCCCACACTGTCTTTTTCTCCCACTAATGGAACCACGAGGTAAAAATTGAGTTTGCTGATATTTATATTTCTTCTTCTTCTTTTGGTGTAATTTTAGTTTTCAAAGTTGTAATGACTAATTAAATATGCTCTCTCACAGCATGTCATGTTATTTTAGTCTCAAATTTAACTAGTTTTGTATTGGCAATCTTCTTCAATGTTTTATAACATACTAACTGTAAACTATGGCACTTCTGCAACTTATGTTGATGATAAACTGATTTTCTTGATTTCCTTCACCAATAAATGATGAAACAGTGTCAAGATGACTACTACAGTTTTTCAGTTTGTGACACACAACATTTTTGCATCTTTATCCAGTTCAGCTTCCTTTGTAATGTGTCACTTCACAAAATTTATGATGGCTCTACATATAATTATTTTTTAAAATTTGTTTGACATTCAACACTTTCATTATCAGTTTTTCTTACTAAATTACTTTGTAAGTGCAGTTGTTATCTGGGTCTCAAAATTACTTATATCTCACTTTACTCAGTGAGTCTTAATATGAAGATTATCATATTTTGATTCAGTCCATCACCCACTTCTCCAAAAATTTTCCCATGCTTTTACATACCTGGAATTGAGTAATTATTTAATAGTCTTTGATGACAAACTTTTTCCAAGATGCACTTGTGTAAAGCTTCATTGAAATTTCACAAGAATGAACTTCTCTGCATTTCTGCCATATTTTTTATAAAGCAAATTCTGGTAATTAAGAGTGTTATCAAGGGAAAGAATATTTTCCTTTGCATATAAATACTTCAGCAATAATAGTGGTGTTACAAGAGAAACTAATAGGATTAGATTGTGTGCTATTTTAATTGTGAATAAAGTGAGATGCCAATCACTTCACTGCAGGCAAAAATGTTGAGGTACCTGCTTATTCCTCCTTTCTTCCTCAATGGGAACTCATTTGAGCTGAAAGCACCTTTTGTTGATTGTACTCAGTATACACAGATATTTTCAAAATAATTGGTAATCAGTCTTCTTTGCTGTAATGCCACATTAATTTGCAAAATGCAGCAAAACTGGGAAGAAGAAAATTATTCATGCTCTTGCTTACTGCTAATCTAGGCATCATTTGAAAGCCATAACTGTAAAATATTATGCTATTTTCACTGGAAATGTAATAGAGCCATGTGCAAGATGATGACAGCTTATCAAAATTGATAATACTTTCATCTTAATATTTAAATCAGTACAACTATATATTGCCTGTAATTGAAAACCCATACCATTTTCTACATTTTGTCTGAATTTATGTCTTTGGGACAGCAAAGTGCATGGTAACTGTGGAATATTTCTGTATCTGTATTTCCCAGGGAGTAAGCAAACAAGTTTGATTACTGGGAATCAAACAGGTTATTGACAATAACAGTTTTATGAACCAATTATTCACAATCTGTTATATATTATAAAAACTGATTATTCCTCAATTTAGCAGCCCAAAGAATCTACGAAGTAATTTGCCTTTTGACATGATTAGTAATAATTCTGCTAGAAACCTCTCAAGACTGTACCTTGTGCCTTGTTTAAGTCTCATTAATTAGCTATACTAACAGTTATTCCAAATGATTTACTTAATTACAATAAGATTATTATGGCCATTATTTCTTTTGCCTATTGGCAGAATTTGACACAGAGATGATTCAAAACTTGGGCTACATCAATTGGTCAGTATGGTGAAATGCACACAACTAATTCTGATAAAAAGGGATATTTTTTTCCTTGTCCAACTTTAACTTGTATATTGATGGACTGAATTAGTTTTACCAGTTAATTGTCTGAGCACAGACAATTATGAGCTACGGTTGCCCTTCCACATCTGTGGATTTTACACACAAGAAATATTTCCACTTTGATATACAGATACTGTAAGTTTCATGTTTCCATACCTAAAAAAGATGTATTAGGATAGGTAGCAGTCCATTGCACTCAGTGGAATAAGGATTGATAGTTCAATACTATTTGAAGCTTATTAAAAAGTAAAAGTTGTACAATTTGACCACATGGTTCCATTAACTGCGCAGTTTTGGATTTTTATCTGTAATTATATATGGAAAGTAATGTAAAGGAGTTCACTGTGTGAAATTTATATTTGTTCATAACATATTTGATACTTTTAAAGTTCCTACCTTACCAACTTAAGTCTTGTCAGAGACAGGGCTGATAAAAACACACTCAGCAGAAATTAACTGCAGACAGCATAAAATCATTATTTTCAGACTCCACATGTAGAATGTGCAATATTTCTGAATAATTCAAAGCAATATGAAATTTTTCTGTGTTTTTTTTTAAATGTGTTATTTTTGGTAATATTCTATAGATACATTTCAGCTCTACTATTCTCTAGAATCCAGGATTCATGAAGAAAATAATCTGTTTGCACAATATACCCAGTAGTAATTATCTCATCAATCATTTGTAGCAAGCTATGAGATGTGAATTGCAGTTGACAACACATCAATGTTTGTGGTTCTGATGAAGCGATGTGTGTGTGTGTGTGTGTGTGTGTGTGTGTGTGTGTATTTATATGTAGAGGCAGAGGGAGTAACAAAAGTATGATTGCATGACTTTAGCTTTAGAAAAACGTAGTTTGGTGACATGCTGTGAGTCATTGAAGGTAAAAGTGGAGCAGCATTTTATCAGATTACAGACTTTATCTAGATTCAGTGTAACATTCCATTTAAAATAATTTGGATAAATTTTGTATTTGACTATTTGTTTTGAGTGCAGCAAGAAAAATATGATTTCAAAGTAAGCATATTTTTATAAAATAACAGAAAATTTTGTGTGCAAATTTTGCTTCAGACATCATCCTAGATTTGATGATATATTACAATTGTATTTATTCAGTAGAGGGAAATATTTCTCTGCTGGAAATGTAACGGATTTGAGATGTAATTTATTTGTGTTGATCCCAATACAAAACAGCAATAAACCAGAATTTTTAAAAGTTTTTACATGAAAAGTAATGTGACAGGGTTATCTGTGTATTTGTCAATAATTATCTCTCATTTAGCTTCTTTTTAAAATCACGAAACAGTTTTCATGGTAGCAAATACTTTCCAGTTATCTAACCTTAAAAATTTTATTTCCACTCTATTTTTAGTTGTTATGAATTCAGTAGTTCATTTTTTTTAAATTTGATTATATTTTGAACTTATGCCAGTTTGTTAGGAATGCCACATAATTATATACAAACAATATTTATATTGATTCTTTTGTACTGTGGGTGACTAATTAATTATTTTGAAATTTTTCATTCACTTAATTTGAAAACCTTTGTCATTGTTAAACATAGTTTTTGTTAGATAGTGCTTTCCGACTGTGATTGCAAAAAATACAATTCAGGAGACTTCATCGCATCGTCCCGAATACTCATTTTCTACTTTCAAATGTATAATTTATTATAAAGACTGCTATCATGTATTACAATCTATTTTTGCCATGCTTGCCTAAATGCCTTCAGAACATAATGACAATTTGAAAAGCTTAACTGTAGTGGAAACTATGAAAACACGAGCTTCAAATAATATTGTGGTATTTACCCCCACCATTTTCTTGTAGCCTGAAAGATAAGGAATTTTCATGTTATATGCCATTGGATATATACATATATAATGTGTGTGTGTGTGTGTGTGTGTGTGTGTGTGTGTGTGTGTGTGTGTGTGTGTGTTTTTCACAAATACATTAATCAGGTTTGTATAATTTTACTTAGAACTTCATAAAAAAGAGTACAAGAAGATGTTCTGAAATGTCTAAAGTAGAATCATTTTATTTGCATGTGAACATCTTATTCACTTTTGTGGAGGCCCTTCTACAAGGAATTATATTTATAAATTTACAGACTGTTTCTTAGTTGTACTACTTGATAGAAAAAGGGGGAAAATGGGAAAAGTTTTACAGCTTTTGCTAATGTTCTTCAACATCATTTCTGCTGATGTACATGTCTTTGTAAGCAATAAAATGTAGTTATTTTATTTTTGGCATATTATGCAGTTTCAGATGATACGACTTGTTAAGTGCATACACTAAGCATTTCACACACACAGTATATGTTCGGCATATTTGTTTTTGTCTTGTTGTCCATTCAGATTTGAAAACTGATATGAATGGCACTACATATAAGGTATAATTAAACACAGTTGGTATGCCTTGGTGTTTTGTAAACTGAAACTTTTTGATATACAATTTGAAATTAACAGTTTTTAATGGAATACTTTGCTTGTGTTAGACTCACTGTATGAGTAGTATTTGGAGGAAACTCTTGTATCAGGCACATTTAGAGTCTGTTAATGGCATGAGGGAATGTTTGGTTTTCGAACAACTCATAAGCAATATATTCATTTAGCATAAAATAGCAGTTTTACTCTGTGTATAATTGAAAAGACTGTTTAAACACTAATGGAAACATTTATTTGCATGTTAAAAATGAAAATAAAAGTATTCATTAGTGTTCAAAGTGTCTTTTGCTTAATAGCTAATGATACCTTCATTTGCCTGCAAAACTGCTGCATGGTTCATCAGCACACAATCTTGTTGCTGGATAATCTCAACCACTGCGTTCACTGACTCAAAATGGGGCTCATAGGAATTTTAGCAAAATGCCATTGATACAGTTGAAATAGCTACCTTGTTAGTGCGAGACTTGCCCTTGTTTTCTTCTATTTTCAGTGCAACGCTGTCATCCAGAGGTTTACATAATATATAGAAATATGTAACACAACAAAAGTGGTCTAGGCTTGTAATGAAATGATGTTGTTTAACAAATCAAAATAATTTTAATTTGAGATCATATGCTTTTCAGACACATGACAGATGCAACCAGACTTTCCAAATTTGATTTTTCTTTTTTTCTTTGCCCTCAAAGTCTTCATTGAGTTGTACATTTATGATAAACCGCTCAGGGACTCTACTGCTTACCTCAGAGAGTGAGTGATGCACAGCCTCACAGCTGAAGATATGCCTCATGTGAATAAAAGTGCTATTTTAATTGGGAATCTGAGCACTACCCATGGAATAATACAGTTCTTTGCCTCCTCTCCAAACAGAGATTTCAAGTAATGTCCACAGTTATCCCAAAATAAATGTTCAACATCAGTAACTCTATGTAAACTAAAATTATGCAAAAGAGAAATGTAGCAGCAGGTTTGGATTCAGCAACACAGGGTGTTCATGTAGATAATTTCCCATGCCATATTCTTTTTGAAGGGAAGGAGAGCTCTTCATCAGTAATTTAGTTGGGCTCACATTCTCTAGGGGGAAACACTTATGTCAAAATTTCAAATGTTTGCCTTTCGTCAAACATCTTAGGTAGTTCCCAAGAAAAGTAATCCTCTGACTTGGAACCCTGTGATCTAGAGGCATTGACACTAACTGTGATCTGTAAATTTCTGTAACATGTGGAGCCAAGACTGGTTCTATCTGCTATATTCTATCTGATGTAAGTCCTCTTTGCTCATCTGTATAAGTACTTCACAATACCTCAAAATTGTGTGGCTCGGTAGCACAGTGGTAGAGTGCCAGACTATAAATCCCTAGGTCACAGGTTCGATTCCCGCCAGGTCCTAGGATTTTTATCTCTCACTTTCAACTTCTTTCACCTCTGGCAGTGTTGCTGATGTGAAAAATATAGTGTAGCACCATTGTTTGGAATCCATGTTAAACTGTAGGTCCCCCTCTAACTGGCTGGGTAAGTCAGTTCGAAGGTCGAAGGAAGGCAATGGCAGACCACCTCCAAACGGGACCATGCCTAGTAAAGCACTATGTGTGTTCAAACCAATCTTCAGATTGTTGACTGCTTTACCATTTACCTTACCTTACCTCAGATTGAACCTCTCTACTGTGGTCAAACATTGGTACCTTTGTACATTATTTAGGCTCACCAAACAAACTATTCCAGGATGCTTCAGAATGTATCTAATCAGCATGAACTGTTTAGTATGTTACACCAAAAATATCTTTTCTCCCTTATCACTGGCTATTTGATGTGTACATATAATCTTTACCATCTAACAACTCACTTCAAAAGCTTCAAGTTCTTTCTTGTTTGTATTGTCTGCTTTCTGTGTTTCACTTTCTTATAAGGCAACAATTCCAGAAATACTTTCAGAAGATACTTCTGAACACTTAAATTTCTGTTAGGAGTTAACATACAGTGGTGGACAAGAATAACAAAGCACCAAAAACACAATAAATTATTAGAACTGACTTTTAAGTTCTAAAAATCTTAAATTGGGTAGATAAAATAGATTTCATCACTTACAGAAATAGTTTATAAAAATCAGAAAGTAGGTGACCAAATCTGACATTTTATTGTCCAGAAAGATAAATAGATTGACAAAAATCCACATGATTTTATTGTCCATGTCCATAATTACAGTCACAGTGTAGATTTCGATGGAATGCTGCAGTTACAGTGTTTCTCTAGAAAACTGGTTTGTTTATTACATTTGGTCTAGTTATAACCATTTGTTTCAAGTTTGATTTACTTTTTAAATTTGCCTGGTGTTAAATACCTTTGACATGATGACTTAGTTGCAACCTCTGAGCAGAACATATCTCAAAACAGAAAGAAGTGAGAAATACTTTGTGCATGTATTCACATACTTAGTGAAAGTTACCTTCATTAAGGTCTTAGAAACAATACTTTTGCTTTATTTATTCATTGCTTATTAATGTGCATGGTACACTAAACAGGTCAGGACATTGTTGCAAAAACAAGGAAAAAGGCATGTGGAATTTAAAATGAACACAAAATCCCCAGGATTGGAGATCCTACACAGAAGATCAAAATTTAGCGAGGACTTCAATGTGAGATGCTTACAATACTTTTTACAACGAAACACTTTCTCGAAATCTACTGAGAACCCAAAGAGGTTTTGGTCATATATCAAATATACTAGAGGTTAAACACAAACAATACCCTCACTACGTGATAGAAATGGCGATCCTGCCAATGATAGCACTACTAAAGCAGAGTTACTAACACAGCTTCTCAAAACTCATTCACCGAAGAAAATGAAACCAATATTCCAGATTTCGAACTACGAACAGAGGCCAGAATGAGTAACGTAGAAGTAGACAACATCGGAGTAGTGAAGCAACTGAAATCACTTAACAACTCTTCTGGTCTGGACTGTATACCCGTTAGTTTCTATATGATTATGCTGATGTGATAGCTCCTTACTTAAAAGCCATATACAACTGCTCACTGAATGAAGGATCTGTACGAAAAGACTGGATAGTTGCACAGGACAGAAAGGTAGTAGGAGTAACCCACTAAACTACAGGCATACTACATTGACGTCAATTTGCAGCAGGGTTTTGGAACATATCCTGTATTCAAATGTTATGAATTATTTCAAACAGAATGATCTATTGACCCAAGGTCAACACGGATTTAGAAAATATTGTTCATGTGAAACACAACTAGCTCTTTACTCACACAAAGTGATGAGAGCTATTGACATGGGATCTAAAATTGTTTCCGTATTTCTAGATTTCCAGAAGGCTTTTGACACTTTAAATTAAATTGCGTGGGTATGGAATATCGCCTCAGGTTTGTGACTGAATGAGGGATTTCCTGTCAGAGAGGATACAGTTTGTAGTAATCGATGTTAAGGCATCAACTAAAACAGATGTGATATTGGGTGTAAAAAATTGGCAATTGATTCTAAATAATGAGAAGTGTGAAGTCGTCCACATGAGTATGAAAATAAATCTGTTAAAGAACATGTATATAATGTCATAGGAAAGGCGAACCAGAGATTGCGTTTTAATAAAAGATGCAACAGAACTACTTAAGAGACTGCATACACCATGCTTGTTCATCCTCATTTGGAATATTGCTGCCCAGAGTGGGATCCTTATCAAATGGGTTTCACAGAAGCCATCAAAAGGAATCCAAAGAAGGGCTGCCCGTTTTGTATTGTCATGATACAGGGGAGACAGTTTCACAGAAATGATACAGGATCTGGGATGGGAATCATTACAACAATGGCGTTTATCGCTGGGGCTTGGTCTACTTAAGAAACTCCAACTGCCAACATTCTTCTCCGAATGCGAGAATATATTGTTGGCTGCCACCTACATAGGTAGAAACGATCATCAGAATAAGATACAAGAAATCGGAGCTTGAACGGAGTGATTCAGATGTTCTTTCTTCCTGTGCACTATTCGAGAATGGAATGATAGATGAAAAGTATAAAGGTGACTCGATGAACTAGGGATGGGCTATGACCGCACTTGAGAAACGCGTGATGCTAAGGCAAATTCTTGAGAAGCAAACGCTCAAGAAGTTGACAGTGCTGCGCTCTCTGGAGGCTGAGCAAAACTACTCTACAAGGAAGCATTTAGACAGAGCAGTTGTAATAGTTGTCTTCCTTACGTGCGAGGAAGAATTTGTACTTTGCATGTTGGTGTCAATTATAAAGCTCTTTTATTTGTACTGAATTAGTACTACTACTACTACTACTAGTAGTAGTAGTAGTAGTAGAGTAGTATGTTTCACAGAAGACAAAAACTGTAGGACTATTAGTAATTAAAACATGTATCTCACATGAAACACATTTTTACAAAAGAAAGTAGTAGCAGAATGTTTCTCATGAATAGCAGCATATTTACTCATAAGCTGCTGGTAGCCTGCCCACACCTGCCTTGAAAATAAAATAAATAAAAATAAAAGTTTCTCTGAAGACCCTCACGAAGGGGAAATTGAAATTATCGACAAAGAAAAGATCTTTTTTCTTCTTGTTATATGCAAATACCTACCAATAGTTAAAATTAATGTTAAAACCTTGGCTGAAGAGCAGCCTGATCACTGTTGCCAGGCCACCTTCCAATGGTGGATTGAAATTATAAGTAAAGGAAAATAAATAAATAAATAGAAAATGAAAAAAATAAAATAAAAAATATTCCCGGTAAACTAAACTCACAGTACTGTTATTAAAAAACACCTACCTAAGGCAAGACAAAAACTTTCTCATAAAAAAGGTAATAGCAGAATGATTCTTAGAAGATACATACCTTACACGAAATAAAAACTTCATTTCTACTGAAATTGATTAGGCATCCCACATGTTTTAATACTTAAATGAGAGAGAAAGGCGACTAAATATTACACCCAAAAACTCCTTATATAGATTTACTTATTGTAGAAAAAAGATGGGCAGAACTTAATCTTCGATTTTAGCCAGTGTTAAGTACCTACAAAGATTTTCAGTTTCCATCCTTATGATTTCAGCTTAAAGCTCTCCTACTTTTCAACATAGCTACCACAATTTACAACTGCAATACTCACTGTTGGTTATTCTATTCTCGTACTGTTTAAAGTTTGGGTAGTGTTAATTTTGATACATGTCAAAGCCAAATTAAAAATTTTAGAATCCAATACTGGCAGACTGTTTTCGGTACTATCCAAATTTTTTACTGAATTTCCTTCTAATGTAGTTTGAATGGATAACATAGATAAGTATTTTGTCTTTCTTGCATTAATGGAAGAATGCACTTCTATATTCGTGGACATATCTGTTTGATTGCTAGATTGGGTAACTTTAAATGTCTTGTGCTTGTTGTGTTTTTTTGCTACATTACCGAGCTTTTCAAAATAGTAATATAAGACATTATCTCCATTCTTCCCAAAGTACTGCCAGATCCATGACATTAGTTTTGTGTGTTCATATTTGAGAGACAATCACAACAAGCTGTGAGTGTTGACTGTCAGCAGTCACTGGCACAGCATGCTGCCCCAGTCAAATGGCACACAGCGGCATGTTGCACAGCGCTGCTTCTCGTGAGCTTCACGAGAACTGCTCGAGGGCCGACAGCTCGAGAAAATCTTGGTGCACTCGAGTCGCCGCACCTCGTCCCATCCCTACGATGTACCCTCTGCAAGGCACTTAAATGTGATTTGCAGAGTATCCCATGTAGTGGCATCACTGTTCTCTGATTGGGCATAGAAGATAAAAGGTTAACATTTTACTTACATCTCTGTTGCACACATTATAGTGAATAATTCTTCTGCCTGTAGAGAAATCAAGAAACTACTGAAACCACTGATGAATCAGAGATGATTTGGAGCTGGCTACTTTTGGCATGCTTGACTTACCACAAATACACTGTCCTGTGAAATATTTCACCACATCTAAGCAGCACATTAAACTGACTGAATGAAGACAGTTTGAAAGGGCTGTTCTGACAGGGCTGTGAAGCACTGGAGGCATATCACGAGGCTCCTCTGTGCCTTGCTGACCCCTTTGATGGCTCACACTGGGTGACAATGCTCTGCAGATCAGGCTGGGCTGGAACAGCCTGGCATATGCTACTGTCATCTGGCTCATGATTGGTGTTCAAGCATGCAAGAAAACCAGTTATCAATTACTGTTTTCTAAGTAGCCAGGAAGAGCAGTAGAGTAATTTCAGTCATATAAATTTTATTCGACTATTTATCATCAATTAAATACACAAAGTTCTAACATGAAATTAGGTATTTTATGTAGTATTAAATTATAATATTTGATAAAATATTTGCATAATTCTTAGCTGGGAAGACCACGTGAGAATGTTAGTCATAAAAATTTCATTTAATTGGTTTTCAAAATTTAGATACCGTTAGGAACGAAACAGAAATTAGATATTTTTAGGTGCTATAAAACTGGTGTTTTCAATCCTAAATTGGCATAATTTGTGTATGCACAACTTTTATTGCCTTTATTTAATGAAGAACAAAACAGGTTTTTGCCTAAAATCTGAGGTCTACACATTACCATGTTGAATACAGTGTATGAAAACAGTTACATTCAAACCAGCTTCCAGTCATGAATGGATAAGTATAGTTGCTGTATGATTTTCTGGCTAATCTTACAGCATTACTCCTGCAAAACAGTGGTTCAATCATGTAATGGTTATGAATGTGGGTAGCGATCACACATCCTTTTATCTGAAGCACACTAGACTTCACCAGTTCAGTCATTCTTTGTATGTGTGAGTGATGGATTATTCATGGAGTTGTTAAATTTATCTTACTTATTACTTTAAAAAAAGTCAACACAGGCTGTTGTGTACTGTGATTGATTAAATCCAAGGATACAGTTTTATAACATAGGGGATATAGAACATAGTTTTCACTCTACAGTGGAGTGTGTGTTGATATGAAACTCCCTGTCAGATTAAAACTGTGGGCCACACTGGGATTCAAATGTGGGACCTTTGCCTTTCATGGTCAATTACTGACCTAGCATGCCTCATGGTCCATCCTCAGAACTTCGCTTCTGCCAGTATTTCACCTCCTACCTTCCAACATACTTGGTTCAAATCCTGGTCAGGCATACAGTTTTAATCTGCAATGAATTTTCATGGGGGATATACTTTACTAAACCAAAAGATATATTCATTTTCAAATAATAAATCTGAAGATATATTCATTTTCAAAGAAACCTTTGTCTTTGAATGTGTTCATAATTATACAATAGTTTAATCAAAGACCACTAGTAGCCTCGGAGCTTCCCGGGATAATTTAGTGTTGTGCGCGCTGGTGGAAGTTGCAACTTCTGCTGCGTGTGGTGCCACACACAGACTGTTGCCTCAGCTACTAATACTATAGGTTAGCGAGCTACGTTCTCAGGTTTTCCCAGACTTTCACATTGTTACTGTCAGTCATTTGTGCTCTTGTAAACCGTAAATAGTGAATATGTATTCATGATTTTTGCATTTATTGTACTTAAAGATTGTTGTCCCACTGCAGTCTTCTTTTAACAAAGGGATACAGGAAGTGAGTAACAGTGAATGTGTTGTTGTACTACTTGCATCTGAACTGCACTTGTGCATATTGCTGATAGTTTTGTATATTTGTAATAAAAATAAGTTGACACTATGTGGCAATCATTCAGCCCAATAATCTGAAATACACTCCTTATTCCTTACAGGTGCCCATCTACTGTGTGCCATTATGTAAAGATTATAAAGGAAATATTAACAGCATTAGTTACCATGAATTTTTGGTTAATAGCGTACGGAATATGTGGTTATGTGTGATTTTTGTAGAGAAACCTTCACAACAAATATACTATGAAATTCATCAGTGGTTTGTAGTAAACACTTTACGTATGCAGATCATAAATCTGATTCTAAGAGGAATATTATCAAACTAGGTAGCTAGATGCTGTCAAACTCGGCCTCGCTCCCACTCATTCCCGCCATTGAGAGTGCCTACTTAGACCACCGCGCCCGGGACATGGCCTTGTAGAAACGCTGTCCTGGGAGTCAGGCAACCCCGTACTAGTCGCAGGGATGTAGAACAGCCAACAACAGTACGCATGTGCATGGCCAGCCCCCCTCTCTGCGGCGCCTGTCCAGCACACGTCTACGTAGGCTGCGTTCACACTGCCAGCCAGGCGAAGATGGAAGAAAGGGGGAAAATCCATTCGTCTGTAGCTTCTATCATAATTTTGTCTGAATTCCTTATTGTCCACTTTTCACTCCCATACAATGCTACACTCCAGACAAACGCTTTCAGAAAGCACTTCCTAACATTTAAATTAATATTCGATGTTAACAAGTTTCGCTTCTTTAGAAACGCTTTTCTTCCCATAGCCATTCTGCATTTTATATCTTCTTTACTTCGGCCATCAGAAGTTATCTTGCGACCCAAATAATAAGATTCATCAACTACTTTCATTGTCTCATTACCTAATCTAATTCCTTCAACTTTGCCTGATTTTCTGACATTCCATTCCATTACGCTTGTTTTACTCTTGTTAATGTTCATCTTATATCTTCCTTTCAATACACTGTCCATTCCATTAAATTGCTCTTCCAGATCCTTTGTAGTCTCTGACAAAATTACAATGTCATCAGCAAACCGCAAAGTTTTTATTTCTTCTCCTTGAGATTTAATTCCTTCTCCAAATGTCTCCTTGCATTCTTTCACTGCTTGTTTAATGTACGGATTGAACAATATGGGGGAAAGGCTGCAACCCTGTCTTACTCCCTTCCCAACCTCTGCGGCCCTTTCATGTCCTTCGAGTCTAATAACTGCTGTCTGGTTTTTGTCCAATATAACTCTTCACTCCCTTTATTTTACCTGGGAGTGAAACATGGACGATAAACAGTGAGGACAGGAAGAGGATTGAGGCTTTTGAAATGTGGTGCTACAGAAGAATGCTGAAGATTAGGTGGGTGGACCAAGTAACTAATGAGGAGGTTCTGAACAGAATTGTGGAGAAAAGAAATTTCTGACATACCTTGACTAAAAGAAAGGATAGATTGGTAGGACACATTCTTAGACATCAAGGAATTGCGAATTTAGTGGTGGAGGGAAGTGTGTGGGGTAAAAACCGCAGAGGAAGACCAAGAGATGGATACAGTAAGCAGATTCAGACAGATGTAGGTTGCTGTTCTTATGTGGAGATGAAGAGGCTTGCTCAGGACAGGGTATTGTGGAGAGCCGCATCAAACCAGTCTCTGGACTGAATACCACAACAACAACAACAACAGATTCATAATTCGAAAGAGAGTATGCCAACCGACATTGTCAAAAGCTGTCTCCAAATCTACAGCCGCTAAAAATGTGGGTTTGCCTTTTCTTAGCCTGTCTTCTAAGATATGTCGTAATGTGAGTATTGCCTCTCGTGTTCCTACATTTCTCCTAATTGCAAACTGATCCTCCCCTAGGTCAGATTCCATAAGTTTTCCCTTTTGACTGTAAATAATTCGTGTTAGTATTTTGCAACCATGACTTATTAAACTGATAGTTCTGTAATTTTCACATTTGTCTGAACTTGCTTTCTTTTTAATTGGAATTACGGTAGGGTATTTCCCCTGTCTCGTACATCTTGCATACCAGGTGGAACAATTTTTTCATCACTGGCTCTCCTAATGATATCAGTAGTTCAGACGGAATATAATCTACTCCAGGTGCCTTGTTTCGACTCAAGTCCTTCAGTGCTCTGTCAAATTCTTCTCGCAGTATCATATCTCCTATCTTATCTTCCTCCACTTCATCTTTCATTTCTAGAATACTGCCTTCAAAATTTATTTCCTTTGGTCCTTTGTATAGGCCCTCCATATATTCCTTCCACAGTTCAGTTTTTCCCTCTTTGCTTAGTACTGGTTTCCTGTCCGAGTTGTCGATATTCATACAGCTGCTTTTCTTGTCTCCAAATAGCTCTCTTATTTTCCTGTAGGTGGTATCTATCTTTCCCCTAGTTATACATTCTTCTATGGTTCTGCATTTTTCCTCTAGCCACTCCTGCTTAGCCAGTCTGCACTTCCTGTCAATCTCACTCTTCAGACATTAGTAGTCCCTCTTGCCTGCTTCGCTTGATGAATTTTTATATTTTCTCCTCTCATTAATTAAGTTCAGTACGTCCTGTGTTATCCAGGAATTTCTGTTAGGCCTTGTCCTTCTGCCTGTATGATCCTCTGCAGCATTCACTACCCTATCTCTCAGAGGTACCCATTCTTCTTCTACTATATTACTTTCCTCCATTTCAGCCTAATGTTCTCTCTTAAAACTCTCAACCACCTCTGAATCCTTCAATTTGTCCAGGTTCCGTCTCCTAACTTTTCTACCTTTCTGGAGTCTTAACTTTTAATCTGCAGTTCACAACCAATAAGTTATGGTGAGAGTCTATATCTGCTCCTGGATATGCCTTACATTATAAAATCTATCTGATATCTTCTGGTGTCTCCTGGTCTCTTCCACGTATACGGCCATCTTTCATTATGATTAAATCAAGTGCTGGTGATCATTAAATTGTGCTCTGCACAAAATTCTACAAAGCGATCTCCTCTTTCATTCATTTTTCCCAGTCCATATTCACCTACTACATTTCCTTCTCTTCCCTTTCCTACTACCGAGTTCCAGCCCTTCATCACAATCAAGTTTTCGTCTCCCTTAACTTTCTGAATGATTTGTTTTATCTCCTCAAACATTTTTTCAATATCCTCATCATCGGCTGTGCTAGTTGGCATAAAAATTTCCACTACTTTGGTTGGTGTTGACTTCATGTCTATCTTTGCTACAATAACACATTCACTATGCTGTCCATAGTAACTTACCCACATTCCTATTTTCTTATTCATTATCAGACCTCCTCCTGCGTTACCAACAACTGATTTTGTATTGATAATGCTGTACTCACCTGACCAGAAATCCTGTTCATCCTGCCACCGAACTTCACTAATCCCTACCATATCTAAGTTTAAACTATCCATTTCTCTTTTCAAATATTCTAGCTTACCTATGCAATTAAGGGTTATAACATTCCATGTTCCAACCTGTAGAATGCCTGTTTTGTTTTTCTTGATGATGACATCCTCCTCAGTAGTCCCCGCCCGGAGATCCAAATGGGGGACTATTTTACCTCTGGAATATTTTACCCAAGAAGACGCCATCATCATATATTCATACAGTAGAGCTGCATGTCCTTGGGAAAAGTAACAACTAGTTTCCCCTTGCTTTCAGCCTTTTGCAGTAACTGCATGGTAAAGGCCTGTTAGCTGGTGTTACAGGACCAGCTCAGTCAATCATCCAGACTGTTGTCCCTGTAACTACTGAAAAGGCTGCTGCCCCTCTTCAGGAACCACACATTTGTCTGGCCTCTCCACAGATACCCTCCACTGTGGTTGGACCTACGGTAGGCTATCTGAATCATTGAGGCACGCAAGCCACCCTATCTTGGCAATGTCTATGGTTCATGGGGGTGGATCTTTGCAATAAGAATTGATAAAGTAGGAAAGAGAAATATAATTACACACAATCATTCATCAGACAAGGAAACTTTCCTGTTGGGATAAATATGTATAAAAAATAGAAATTGAATAACTTACCCAAAGGACATGCTCATAGATCCTTCCAATCCCGGGAGTGGAAGGACTTACATTAGGGAGAAAAAAGGAAAGGTAAACAAGCGCGCGCACACCCACACACATACACACACGAACACACCAAGGTAGACATATGTAGAAAGCAAAGAAGTTGGACCTTGCTGTGTGTGTGTGCACATGCTAGTTTACCTTTCCTTTTTTCCCCTCTACGGCAAGTCCTTCCAGTCCCGGGATTGGAATGATTCCTCTTCCACTCCCTTAAAACCCTTTTCCCCTCCTTCCTTCCTCTTTTCCTGAAGAAGTGGCCATCGGCTGCAAAAGCTTGTATCTTGAGTTTGTGTGTGTGTGTGTGTGTGGGGGGGGGGGGGGGGGGTTTGTGTCTATCTACAGCCCTGTCCTTTGGGTAAGTGACTTGATTTCTATTTTTTACACACACACACACACACACACACACACACACACACACACACACTCACTCACACACACACATATATAAATAAAATCCCGACCAGGATTTGAACTCTGGTTGTCTGTGTGATAGTCGAGTGCCTTGCTGATTACACCACATTGACTCACAACCGACGATGACTTAGTACAGATATAGCTGTTACAAGCTTCGATAGTGGGCATCTTACTGTTCTATGCATTTTAGATTATACATTACAGTGAGTGAATTTGAGCTAATAGAAAAGTTTTTGAAATGGTAGTCACACTGATATCTACCTCCTTTCACAAGTAATCACAAATTATCAGAGTGGCATCAATGCTGCAATCACAAGCTTACGAACTCGGCGTGTGTTGATTGTAGCGTGAAGCACTGCAGCACCGGACTTTCCGTTATTATAATTTGTACACAGTGTATCACATAAAAGCGCTATTCCCCAGGCCCAAGACTAAAGTAGGAATGAACTAAGTTAAAAATGGAATACGGAACAGTAAAATTAAAAACACTTAGTTACCCCCTTATAAGAGATGCTGCATCTTATGCCCATGGGAAACACCTGAGGTGTGCCGGTTTTATGTGGGACAAGCTGTGCTGTTTCAACTCATATCCAGTTTCAAAGAACTCTGTGATTCTCAGAATATTTATTTATTTTGTTAGGAAGCTGTCTCAAGGGAACTGCTTTTCTATGAACATTTCTTGAATTAACTGATGACAATTTTCTTTTGTCTCCATGGTACTTTCATTTCGATATTTCTCCTTTAAATGAAACAAAAAAATTGCATATTTGGTTTAGCCTCAGACACAATAAAGGACGATAAGCATGTGTCATTTTCGTTTCTTGTTGTGATTTGTTTTTTCCTTTTTGGTTGGATTGTGCCCAGCAGCAAGGGACCCCCTCCCACTGTCAGTGGAAGATCGAAGGAAACACAGGGGTGACCAATACTTGTTCACTGCAGTCTGCTTCGAGCCAGTTAACAGCACATTGTACTGACTCATAGAATTATAAGCACATTATAAATATGTGAAATGGACTTACCCCATTAATTTTGACTAACATTTAGGAGAGTTTTTCATTATGTAAAAAAACTAATAATAATAATAATAATAAATGAAATTTTTTAATCATATTACAAAATTAATAGTAATAGAAGAAAAAATAAACATTTTCATAAGTGTAATTGAAAAAAAAAAAATCATGCAGAGAAGCTTCTGTTGAATGCAGGCTGGAGACGTGTGATACTTGTGTTACAGAAGCAACACCGTACCCAAATGGGCTCATGCATATATTAAGCATATCAAATATTTGCATAAAGAAAAAGTCTCATAAATGTCAATCTAAATGGGATGAGTCCATTACCACCTATTTCGTATGTGCATAAAATTCGATGAGTCATTACAGTATGAGAACAATAGTAATAAAACAACAAATTCAATGAACTGTTAGCTGGCTTGAAGTACACGGCAGTCTATCTTCTGTTAACAGTGGATCGGGATTCCTTGTTGCTGGGGACCCCCCCCCCCCTCACCACCAAAATAAATAAATAGAAATAAATACATGAAATAAAATAAGGGACACACGCTTCTCATCCTTTACCGAGCTGTCTTGCGGTGTCTGGGGATAAACTAAGTCACCATATTTTTCTTTCAGTTAAAGTAGAACATTTGGACATACCATATTGCAGACAAGGAAATTTGTCTTCAGATGATTAAGCAAAATGTTTGTAGAAACGTTTTCCCCCTCTGACATGTTCCTAAAAAACAAACTTGCTTCATTCTTACTTTTAATCTCCGATGTGTGGGTAGCAGATCATTGTCCATTGTAATCGATCACCACCCAAGAAAAATTAGTTCATAATTGTTTTATGGTTATGGATCATTAATACATCATAAGGGACCAACAAACGTGGCCAGCAAATCCAACTTTTTGGCACTGCAGTGCTTCACGCTACACTCAACACACGCCAAGTTCGTGGGCTTGCGATCGCGGCATGACGCTGCTCAAATAACTTGCAATTACTTGTGAAAGGAGGTACACATCAGTGCAACTACCATTTCAAAAACTTTTCTGTACTTTTAGCTCCATTTCACTCGGGTTAACATATGGTCTAAAATGCACAGAACAGAAAGCTGCCCGCTTTCTGAATTAGTAAATACACAATTTGTAAATTAAATGTGTGTTCTTGACAAATAGTGTCATTTGAAAATGACTGTATGAATTACAAAGAGGTGAATGTTTTATTTGAAAACTATATTTTACTACAATGTGTCCAAAAATCAGAGTTTTTAACCGCATACTTTCATCAAAATGAGGAGCAACTAAAAACTCACGCAGTATGAAAAGTAGACTTTTTATTTTTTCACAGGCAAGGAAAAGCTTGTAAGGAAAAAATAAGTTCATAAATACGATGTAGCATGGTCTTGTATACCGTCAACAATTTTTACAATGCGAAAATAGAAAAAGTTGATTTTTCCCTCTTTTTTTATTCTTGGCACAGCCCAGCACACAGTATGAACACACAGGCTGGTGGCGTGTGCCGACTAGGCTGAGGCGGCTCAGCTTTAGCTCAACCCAGCAGGTGTGACGTGAATGTGGGAGTATCGGGACTCGCTCTGTATCGATGCGTCTTGTTCTTGGCAGTGTGACGTCATCACTTCCATTCTAAAAGGCCACAGCCGCCGAGAGCGAGCCAGGGGTATGGCAGGAAGCAAGCAGGACTAGCGGCCATTTTGAACGGCTCTATACGTAGCATTCCCAATAGATTTCCAACTTATCCTCTCTGTAAAATACCAGTATGACTAGTATGTAGGTGACAAATTGAAAAATAGACTCCAGATAATCAGGCAGATAATGGGGACCCTTAGGCTGTGCATATCAGGTGCAGTCATTCTAAATGTGGAAAGGGTCCTTCCAGTTGACTTGAAGAGCGTAGGGTGCAGCCATCTGCAGGTGGTGACTCATGTTGGTGCCAATGATGTGTGTGGATTCTCTCCAGTTTATGGCAGCTATCTGAAGTGGTAAAGACTGCCAGTCTTTCTTGCAATATGAAGGCCTAGCTCACAACGTACAGTGTAGTTGACAGAACCGACTGCAGATATCTGGTACAGTGCTGAGTGGTAGGTCTGACTCAGAGGCTCTGATGGTTCGTGACCATGTATGCTGCAGATCCCTGGGATGGTTCAGGTCAAGGTTGTGTTGAACAGTTCCATCATTAGCTAATATGCAGGAAGTGACTACATAGGTAGTGGGGACTGTGTGCTGTGGACAGGGTGATTTTTAGGTTAGAAGTCCTCAGGAACACTCAAAATTTCAGTATGCAAGGGTGCAGAGTGGACACAGGACAAACACAGGTCTAAGATGCATTTGTCTTACAGTTGTAAATTGTTAAATAAGGGAAATTCCAGGAAGAATTCAACAATATTTCTGAGGACAGGTTGCTTACTCATCACAGAGATGTCTGACGAGCCACAGAAGGCACAAATAACAGACAGCAACTTTAAAGCTATCGGCCTTTTAGGCCTTTGTCAGAGACACAAAGATAGATATAAATACACTCACACAGACATAACCACCGTCTTCAGCTGCTGTGGCCGATCTGCGCTACCCAGCATAGCCTAAGCAAGAGCAACCAGTGTTGTAAATTGTTGTAGCTGTGAGGGGGGAAAATACCAGAGCTCCATGTTTGCAGGTAGCGAAAGCTATCAATGGGACACACAATAGACCCCTGTGTGTAGAGGCCATATTCCCAAAGGTGATTTCATACTGTTTGTGTTGTTATTGTGCAGCTGTGTTGCAGCTGAGTTGCATTCAGCCTTCTGTCTTACTGGCTGTTAGCCATAGATAACAGTCATCTCTTGTTGATGTTATCTGTGGATGACCTTGGCATTGCCTTCTTTTAACGGTTCTGGTTGTTTGAATTGGAGTCCTGGCCCTGGAAATTACACTTTGGGACAATCCAATAGCAGCAGCCACCTCCCACTGTTGTCCTGCTTTGAACCTTCCTATGACTCTCTGTGCCATAGCTTCAGACAATTCACATTGTTGTTGCATTGCACTACCAGCTCACTACACTATCTGAACTTAGCTGCTTGAGTAATTTGTTTGCAGCTACTTTCTGTTATTACCACTATCTTGGTTGGTGTAATGCTGTTGTCTCCACTCTGCAGGATCAACAGAAAGACATCAAACATTTCAGTTCAGTCTGCTGATGACAATAAGTTGGAACTTAGATGTCTCAACTGATCACCTAATTGTTTTGATCAGTGTAATTTAAGTTAGTTTCAGTGGTTTGAAGTCTAGGGACTGATGACTGTAGCAGTTTGGTCCTTATGTTGAAATCTTTTGCACACTTAAGGTACCCTCAATATGTTGGCAAAAATAGACGTTCAAAACCAGAGGCAGGCATAAAACATTATCCGAAATTGTGCTGATGCATTCTCCAAATACTATTTTGAGCAATTAGTTCATGATCACCACTAGAAAAGTTAATCATTTTGGAAACACACTTGACCTCCTAGCAACAAATAATCTGGAGCTAATAAAGATCATCAAAATAGATACAGGGATTAGTGAAAACAAAAGTGTCGTAGCAAGACCAAATATCCAAATTCCTAAATTTACCGAAATTAAACAAAAAAATATTTATTCTCTGCTCCAATTCCTTCAGTGCCCTACAATTTCTGCAGAACATCTACCCCTCTGAATCAATAACACACTTGATTCATGAGCAACTGTACTTCCTCCAATGGTGGGGTAAGGAAATGTAACTTATTATCAATAAAATTCTTCTGGGTATGACACCGCGTCGTCATTTTATAAACTGTACCGACGTTACGGCCACTGTTGCAGGTGGCCTTCATCAGGATCTGTGTCTGACTGCTGAATGTTCGATCGCTTGGTGTTTATATATCAGCAGATGAGGGAGAGGAAGGGGAACGTTGGTTATCCTTTATTGGTGGTGGTGTATTATTGCATGCCATTGGTGGAAAGGGGCGTTGCTGATTGGTGTTTAATGGCTGGTTTTTCATATGATTGGATATTGCATTCTTCTCCCTTATTGGTCAAAATGGACGTTTCCTATTGGCTTTTGCATTATAAAATGACGACGCAGTGTCATACCCAGAAGAATTTTATTGATAGTGACAACTGCCGCAGAAGCCTACACTTGCATCTAATCAACCTGTATGGGCAGGAAGTACATCAAAACATCAGGCAGTTAGAATCGCTGCGTCTAAAGGGAGGTAAACTGCTGAATGATCTTGTTTACTTGAAGAGATGTAGGGACACCAATATAGTGCCAAAATTCCTACGGCAGAAGTCGCATATAAAATCAAACAAGGCGAAGAACATCTGTCTACGAGCCAGCAAAGCCTTGCTGAGGGAAAGGATACAAGACATATGGACCAGCCTTGACATAAACAACAAAAAGCTCTATGAACTGCACCTATTCCTGGCAAGAAAACTGGATGTGGAAAACTGGGAGAAGGTCGATAGGTTGACCTTCCAACAAGCCACGAGGTCTACTGAGAGCCTCACCAGTCGTCAGATGAATAAGTTTGCCAAGCTGCAGCCAGTCACGACGGAAGAAGAACAAACGCTGGATATGCAAAGGACAGTGGTAAACCTCTCAAGCCACACCTTAAGTGAAGCAGCCACTCAGATCCTGGCTAAGGGACTCAGTTTTGCGATCGCACTGAAATATGTACCAAAGGAAGACATCATTGAATCAGTTGAAACTTCAGTGCATCACCTGCCACAGGCCGAGGCAGAGAAGATCCGACAAGAAACGGTACGAATCCTGTCTCAAGCGAAGCCACCAAAACGAAACATTAGCAGGGAGGAACGTCAGGCCATAGTGGAGTTGAAGAAGAATCCTGACTTAGTAGTGATACAGGCAGACAAAGGCAACACCACTGTCATCATGGATACACCAGATTACAATGAACGAATGGAAAATCTTCTCGGCGATCCCTTCTACAAGAAACTTATGGGTGATCCAACGGCTAAGATAACCAGATCGACGCAGGCGCTGCTGAAGCAAACCAGGATGACCTTTGACACAGCCAGAAGATTCATCCCACAAGTTCCGCAGGCACCGAGGATGTATGGGGTACCGAAGGTTCATAAAGAGGATTTCCCTTTGCGTCCTATAGTGGCCAGCATTAATTCACCCACGTACAAGCTGGCAAAAGAGCTCATACCAAAGTTCTGACATCTGGCGAGCCACACAGAATCATACATCAAGGATTCGACCCATTTCGTGGCACTTTTAAAAGAGAAGAGTGTATCAGTTATGGATCTGATGGTTAGTTTTGATGTAACATCGTTATTCACTAACGTACCAGTGTCAGACACAATTAACATATTAGAAGAGCGCTTAGCACCTGACATCTGTGACTTAGTACGCCACTGCTTGATGACCACCTACTTCAAGTGGAAAGGAGAATTTTATGAACAAACAGACGGTGTAGCTATGGGCTCCCCTCTTTCGCCGATTGCAGCAGACATCTTCATGCAAGCTTTTGAAGAAACAGCTCTCCAGTCAGCGCCACTATGCCCAGCATGCTGGCTGTGATATGTTGATGACACTTTTGTCATATGGCCACATGGGGAAGAGGAGCTACAGAACTTCCACGAACATCTCAATCGGCAGCACAGCAAAATACATTTCACAATAGAAGTAGAAAAGAATGAGGTGCTGCCTTTCCTCGACGTTGAAGTCTACCGAAAGTCTGATGGTAAACTTGGCCACAGGGTGTACAGAAAGGCTACCAGCACAGGAAGATACCTCCACGCCTCCTCCCACCACCACCCCATGCAGAAGAAGTCCGCCCTTCAAACTTTAACCAGGAGGGCCCACAGGATCAGCGATGCCGATCACCTACGGGCGGAACTATGACACCTCACATGGCTATGGCTAATGGCTATGGACTGGGCGAAATAAATAAAACAGTGTCTAGGAGCAATGAAAACAATAGAGGGGAACAGAAGGAAGCACAAAGCATCGCCCTATTACCTTATGTGCAGGGCGTCACTGAACGTGTGGGCAAGGTTCTTCGTCGGGCAGGCAGCAAGCTAATCTTCCACAGCACCAATAAATCTAAGGATTTACTAGGTTCAACTAAGGATGCAGTTGACAAACTGAGCAATGCCGGCATTTATGAAATAAGCTGCGAGTGTGGGTTGGTCTACATAGGAGAGACCGGACAAGCAATCTGCACGAGGCTTTCAGAACAATAAAGATACATACGGCTTGGACAGCACACAAAGTCAGCATTTTCTGAGCACCACAATCAGTGCGGAAAACAGTTATCTTTCAGTGAGGCCCGCGTGCTGGCAAAATAACCATTCATAACGAGGAGGAAGATTAGAGAGGCTATAGAAATAGCGAAGCATCCCACCAATATGGACAGGGAGGATGGCTGCAGGCTGCCGGCGTCTTGGCTGCCAGCAGTTGCAATGCTACATGACAGCACTGCGTGCGGAATGACTCGCGCAGGCGCCCCGGAGACCACAGCGGCCGCGCACACACAGAGCACCGGCCCGCCACCATCTGTGCCAGGCGACGTCAACAGCGGCACGCCGCAACCGCTGTCCATTCTCCCAGGTCCATTCCGCCAATAGCAAGTTCTAATGCAAAAGCCAATAGGAAACGTCCATTTTGACCAATAAGGGAGAAGAATGCAGCATCCAATCATATTAAAAACCAGCCATTAAAACACCAATCAGCAATGACCCTTTCCACCAATGGCATGCAATAATACAACCACCAATAAAGGATAACCAACGTCCCCCTTCCTCTCCCTCATCTGCTGATATATTAACACCAAGCGATTGAACAATCAGCAGTCAGACACAGACCCTGATGAAGGCCACCTGCAACAGTGGCCGTAACGTCGGTACAGTTTATAAAATGACGACGTGGTGTCATACCCAGAAGAATTTTATTGATAGTGACAACTGCCACGGAAGCCTACGTTTGCATGGAAATGTAATTTCTTTGGATGCCAGGGCATGTGGGGATTTGGGGTAGTCATGTAGCTGCAGTGATCAGAATTTCACAGAATGTGCTACTCCCCTGCAGGATGCCTTCTCTGTTTTGCAGTGGAGGTCCATTTAGTTGTGGGAGTAGCCACGGCTGGCAGTAGATGTATCAAACTGTGGTCGGTTAAACAAACTGTGGCGAACCTCCTGCCAGTCGTACAGTTACCCTGACACACTTCTGCATTGTGCACTGCTCTTTGACACACAGTTTTTCATTCCATTGAGAGGATCCCCACCACCACCCTGGCCCGTTTTGTGTTGCCTGTGGAGTTCAAATCAACACTGTACGTCATATTTTAACTGAGTGTGTTTTATGTCATGCTGAGAGGGTAGTGACAAAGCTCGGTGGTGCTCTGCCTTCTGTTTTAATTGATAATGAGGCGAGTGTGTCGAAAGTTTTAAAATTTTGTAAATTGTCTGGAATCTGGGCTAAGCTTCTAAGCTGGAGGTGATAGTGCATTGGAGAGTGGCTAGTTCATCACTTTTTGTCCAGTGTTCAGCCAACTATTATACTCTGAATTGTATTTCTATAACTGTATGCATTAGTACCATCCGTCACGCAGCTTTGGGTGGATTGCAGAGTATGTATGTATATATATGCAAACTTATATTGCTGACATGCAACAATGTGTTTGTGCGTTTGTTTAGCACCTCTCACAGTTTGACTACTTGACCTACTTTTCTGTCTGTTGTCTGTTTTTATTCAATTCCTCTTTACTTGGTTCACACTCATCTCCTGTTGCATTAGTAGGTATGTTAAACACCTAAAACGTCCTATTCTTCCATCCTTGAATAGGTGACACCAGATTATGATTGATGTGCAGATTTTGGTAACAATAAGCAGCCAGTCAGAAGCATTATTGAGAGAGCCAATCAAAATGCATCTTTCATAACCTGAAGGAATATGGTGCATAATTCATATGTCATAATGCCATTTACATGAGGTTTTTCAATCACTATAGGAAACGAAAAATGATGTGCAGTTTTTAGATTGTTTATTCTTTGTGGAATTTGGTTCCATAGTAATGAGAATAAATTTGATACTAGTGCAATCAAATAGCTACAAGGTGGTGAATGG
The DNA here is from genome assembly GCA_026315105.1 of Locusta migratoria. Taxonomy (NCBI): domain Eukaryota; kingdom Metazoa; phylum Arthropoda; class Insecta; order Orthoptera; family Acrididae; genus Locusta; species Locusta migratoria. The sequence continues at coordinate 244,178,393 of CM048744.1, read as the reverse complement.
AAAAAGTACATCAAGAACCAATTACTACCTGGGTGTTACAAATTTTTCAATTAAAACATAATCAAGTGCAATTCATTCATCAATAATGTAGATTTCTTCACATTTAAAATACTTTGCAGTCAAAGTTGTGTAAAAGGGGAAAAAACTGTTGCATGCATGTAGTGACTGGTTCTCAATGGGCATCTCTAAAATCACTACAGGGGATCTTCTGAATAGTACATCAAGAACCACTATGTGGACATGAGAGATGCAACTTGGAATGTTATAAAGGGGGAGGATGAAAGAGCAACAGAAATAGGAGGTGCGGATGGGGAATAAAAGAAGTGTATGCAGTTGGGAGAGAGAATTAGGAGGAGGTGTAGAATGGGGAGTGGACATGGTGAAACATTTGGTGTGGGTGTAAAGACAATTGGTTATCTTGGTGACCCTAGGTTGATGTCAGGATACTTATGGGACTCATCTGTGTGGTTGAGAAGAGTTAGTGTTGGAGGGGAGGATTCAGATGGGCCTTGTTATAAAGCAGCTATCAAAATGGGGCATATTATGGTCAGCTGCATGCTGTGCTATAGGGTGGTTGTCGTACCAATGCAAAAAGCTATGCGATGATTGCAGCAGAGTTGGTAAATCATATGGCTGATTTCACAAGTGGCCCAGCCTCCGATGTGGTAGGATAAGCCAGTGATGGGACTAAATAGAAAGTTCTGAGTGGATGGATTGGGCAGGTCTCACATCAAGGTAAAACTGTGGTGGGGGTTTTGGGTTGGAAGTGGCATAGGTATGGACTAGGATGGTGACAGGGGTCAGAAGGATCTTGGGTAGGATGTCTATGATTTCAGGACATGATGACAGCTAATCAGAGCTCTGACAAGTTGTTGTTGTTGTTGTTTTTTTTTTTTTTTTTTTTAAGGGGACTAAACGGCTGGGTTATCAGTCTCCTGTTCCCAGAAAAGAGATGGCATAATGTGCTTTGCAGTTGAAGACAAAACATTCCACAGCCAGTACACAAGAAGTACAGGAAGGTGGTGTGTGCTTAAAATGACATAATAAAAGAAGAAGGGAAACCACAAAGTAGTGGACCAAATAGTCAACTGTGCTAAAGAATCACAGCAGAAGAGAATGGCTGGCTGGCCACTAGGATAGCAGTGGATGAGCCAGTCATGCTGTACACACTAAAGCTGCCAGTTGGAAATAGGACTGGCAAGACAAAAGGAACAGAAGATTAAAACTGTTAAGTGGTGGGCACCCACCATTAAATCATATGATAAAATCCAGTTCCGGGAATAAAACCTAAAACACTGTCAACCATAAGGGCGTCGTCAGCTAAAAGGAAAGGGAGCACAGAAGGCAGGTTAAATGACTGCCACAAAGCAGCTAAAAGTGGACAGTCCACCAAGATGTGGACCACAGTCAACAGAGCGCCACAACGGCAGTTTGGCGGGTCCTCTCGACGTAAGAGGTGGCTGTGCGGGAGCCATGTATGGCCCGTACGCAGGCAACAGAGGATGACTGAGTCCCTTTGAGAAGGCCTAAGAAAAGTTTTCCAAGCTGCTGTCGAAGACTTGATCGCACGGAGCTTGTTGGGCATGCTCAATGTCAACCATTCTGAGTTCCAGGCCATGGATATCTTGCGGTGCAGACCCAAGCGGATGTCCCTTTCTGGGATACCAATATTCAGACACTGGGAGGTGATGGCCTGCTTGGCCATCTGATCAGCTTGTTCATTCCCTGGAATGCGTGGCCCAGGGTCCAGATGAAAGCCACCAAACGGCCAGACATGCCAAGACTGAACACACTCTCTTGGATTTATCCCACCAGATGGTGTTTGGGGAAATATTGGTCGAGGGCTTTCAAGCCACTCTGGGAGTCACTGCAGATGACATATGACTTCCTGGGGCATGTACAGAGGTGATCTAGAGCATGAAGTACAGCGATCAGTTCAGCAGTGAAGATGGTACAGCCAGAAGCAGGGAGCTTTGTTCAATCTGGTCACCATGAACATAGGCGTAACCCACTCTGCCTTCTACCTGGGAGCCATCAGTGTATATGACTTCTGCATCATGGAATGTACCAAGGATGTCCAGAAACTGTTAATGAAGTGTATGTCGTGAAACCGATGCCTTTGGATCGCAGGACAATTGCAGGTGAAGCTGTAAGTGAGGGATGGACCAAGGAGGGATATGAGATTGGCAGGAGAATGCAGGAGGAAGAGGCAGGGACTCGAGTGAGGAAAGGAGAGTATGTACCCGAACCGCGATTGGAAGACTTGATCTGGGTTGATGTTCTGAAGAGGGAAGGGTGGTGTTTGGAAACAAAAGCCTGCAATTGCGATGAGAAGTTGTAGCATGAATGTGGGCAGCATATGAAGCCAATAACTGTTGCTGGCGAAACCTCAGGGGAGGGATGCCAGTTTCAGCGAGGAGGCTTCGCACAGGGTTGGTGCGGAAAGCCCCCGTTGAAAGACGAACAGCACTGTGAAGAATGGGATCCAAAATCCGCAATGCTGTTGATGCAAAGTCATACACCTGGCTCCCATAATCCAAGCATGATAATATTAGGGCCTTAAAGAGGTGCATCAGAGTTTGACGGCCAGCTCCCCAGGCAGTGTGGCCAAGACAGCGCAGTATATTTAGATGCCGCCAGCATTTTCGCTTCAACTGATAGAGGTGTGCTCCCCAAGTCAGTCAGTAGTCAAACAGCATGCCGAGAAACCGATGTGCTTCTGTGACATGAAGCTGTTCGTAAGCAAGGTAGAGTTCTGGGTCAGGATGAACGACCCGACGACGACAAAAGAGCATCACTTGGGTTTTGGATGCTGAGAATGTGAAGCCGTGTGTTGAGGCCCATGATTGTGCCTTTTGAATGGCTCCTTGCAGGCACCTTACAATGACACCATTGTTAGCAGAACTGTAATATAGACAGGAGTCATCAGCAAACAAGGACGAACAGACCGATGAACCTACAGCCACCGTAAGGCCATTTATGGCAACTAAAAACAGAGGTACACTGAAAACTGAGCCCTGGGGGACACCGTTCTCTAACTCTGACAAACGGGAGGAGGGAATCCTAGGGTTTAATGTCCCCTCGATTGTGTGGTGGATGGAGCTTATATTCAGATTTTTGGATAAGGATGTGCCAGGAAATCCACTGTGTCCTTTGAAATAAACCATCCCAGTATTTTCCTGGAGTGATTTAGGGAAATCACGGAAAACCTAAATCTGGATGACTGGAGGTGGATTTGAACCACTCTCCTCCCGAATGCGATTTGTGTGTCTTACTGTGCCACCTCGCTCAGTGCTCTGACAAATGATGTGGTTCAGTTGCTCCAGTTCAGGGTGGCACTGCATGATAAGGGAGCTCTTCTTTGTAGCTGGTTATTGAGGATGGAGGGAGGATTGGTGGTGTGCATGGATGTGACATGGGAAATCTGTTTGCAGACTAAGTCTGGGGGATAAAGCCTAACTGTGAAGGCCTTTGTGAGATCTTCACAGTATTTGGTAAGAGACTCCTTATCACTTTATATATACTGTCCACTGGTGTCAAGATTGCATGGAAGGTTTTTGGCCCACTTTAGATTACGGTAGTAACACTAAAAGTGGGCCGTTGTGATTGTCTTTTGACAGCTCAAAATTTAAATGAATGAAAAAAAAAAAAACAAAAAAACAACAACAACGGTTTAACTATTCATCTGATACAAAAATGGAATAACAAAATTTATAGAGGAGAGATATTTGCAAAAATAACTGAGATTTGACACCCTCCACTGAATTAATGAAATCTAGCTGTTCGCAGATGTCACGTGACATTCCTTGCCCGTAACTCTCTCTGGCATACGCCATCTTGCGTTGCGTATTTGATGATTTTCTTATTGTTACTTACACGATGTCATTTCAAAGCAATGGTGCACTGAAGAATTAACAAAAACACGTCGTTTTTCGTACAATAAATGATAATCTAGTGTCTAAAAATGCCATATTAACATCAATTAACAACTGCCATCAATAGTACAAGATTAAAGAACACAACATCTCATCGGTAGCCATAGCATAGTGGACAATGCATTGGACTGTGATGTTGAAGGTTAGTGGTTCCAAATCCGCCACAACCAATTTTTTCCCCCTAAAAGGGTTTCACACACTCTTATCAATTAAATAGAGCTAAGTTCTTCAATGTTTAGAATTGTGCATATGTAAGAATGCTCCCTCTAAAATGCAGGTTTGTTCTATTTCCTGAACATGCCGTTAAATACGTAACAACGAATTGAACAATGGTCTTCTGAAGCCTATGCATGTAAACTAGGAGGATACTGTAATAACGAACATTCTGCACAAAGTGCTGATACAGGTAGTTTTGTATATAAAGGAAGTCCCAGATTTCTGTGGAAAGTGTAGTTCCTTAATCAAACAGAAGGGAAGTGTATACATTGCAACAAATTATCTTGTTTATTTTTTTTTTTTTCTAAGTGTTTGTTCACTATTTGTGGAATATATTGAAAGTCATTAATTAGAATCAATGCATCTATGCCAAATGTACGCTGTGTTCCATCCATGCTATAGACATTCGTCCGACCGCCAAATGTATGCTATGTTCGTTCCAGCCTGTAATCATTCATAACCAGTACAGGCAAAGAAAATAAACATAGAACTACCAAGGCAAGACATGTGATAATATTTTAATGGAAAAATGTTATGAAAATGTGGGAGAGATATTAAAATGATAGTTCAAAGAGCTAAAGTTCAAAAAAGAGTATGCTTGTCAAAGCTAAACTCAAACATCATATAATTTTGGCTGTTTGTTAAAATATGGTCAGAAAGAATATTACATATTGGGTGCATAGATATTACGCACAACAGTAGAGTCGTAATCTTACCACCATATTTTTATTATTATTTAGATTATTATTTTGGTCAAAATGTTTGCAAAAACTTATAAAACTACAAATGTAAAGTGGGCCGTAAAACACGCCAGTGCGATTTTTTTATATATGGAAGGGATGGCAGCTGTCAAAGGCAGTACTAGTAACTGGTGGGCTTAATGTGGACAGAGTTGTGAATGCAGCCATCAGTGAGTTGGAAGTTCATGACCAGGAAGGTGGTTTGCCAGGCTTAGTAGAACCAAGTAAAGTGGATGGGAGGATTTGAGGTTGTGAAGGAATGAGGGTAGTGTATCCTGGCCCTGAATCCTAAATGTGAAAATATCATCAATCAACATAAATCAGGTACCAAGGTTTTGGGAGGCTATTGTAGTTTCTTCTAGATGGCTCATTAATAGGCTAGCATATGAGGGTGCCATATGTGTGACCATGGCTGTGCTGTGGATTTGTTTTTGGCCCACTTTAGGTTACAGTAGTAGCACTAAAAGTGGGCCTTTTGACAGTCGAAATTTAAATGAAAATAACGGATTAACTATTCATCTGACACGAAAATTTAATAACCGAATTTGTAAAGGAGAAAATTCTCTATAACTTTGCTCTCTTATGTTTTTTTCATATCTCATAGCGTTGCAAAAATAATGGCGATTTTGGGATGTCTGTCTGTCCGTAACGTGTTCCCTGTTTTTAAGACGAACCGTTCAACCGATCAGCACCAAATTTTACAGACATGATTGTAGGCCACCAGAGACCAGAACCTCCCTTTTTCAAATTTTTCGGACAAAAAATACGGTAGTAATACCAAAAAAAGCCGTTTGTAATATAATTGTAATTGCAAACGAACCGTTCATCTGACACGAAAATTGAATAACCTAATTGGAAGGGGAGAAAATTCTCTACAATTTAGCTCCCTTATGTTTTCTTCATATCTCGTATCATTTGAGACATATTTGCAAAAATAGATATTTGACACCCTCCATTGAATTAAGGAAACCAGCCGTTCGGAGATATCACGTGACATTCCTCACCCAGAACTCTCTGTGGCATACGCCATCTTGTGTTGCGTATTTGATGATTTTCTTATTGTAACTTACACGTTGTCATTTCAAAGCAATGGCGCACTGAAGAATTAACAAAAACACATTGTTCTTCCTATGATAAATGATAATCTAGTGTCTACAAATGCCATATTAGCATCAGTTAATAGCGGCCATCAATAGTATGATATTAAAGGTCTCCTCTTTTCATTGAGATCAGTAGCGCAGTAGGTAAGGCGTTGAACTATGATGCTAAAGGTCAGTGGTTCGGAACCCGCCACTACCTAATGTTTTTTGTCCTAAAAGGGTTTCAGACACTCTTATTAATTAATTTTTTATTATTTAGATTATTATTTTTGTCCAAAATGTTTGCAAAAACTTATAAAACTACAAATCTAAAGTGGGCTGTAAAACATGTCAGTGCCATTTTTTTGTGTACTTATCCTTCAAAGGAAAAATAGTTGTTTGTTACAATGTAATTGATGATGGTGATGGTTATGAGGTATTAGATGTGGAGTCTGAAGGACATGCAGAGGGGTAGTGTTGGATAGTGGTAATATCATGGACGTGAGGGATAATAATGTATAGGGAAGTGGCATCAACAGTGATGAGTAAGGAACTAGGATGTGAAGGGTGGGAGAGTCAACTAAGGAAGTGATTGATATGTGATGTGGAAGTCTAGATTTTGGAGAATTGGTGGGGGTGTTGGACAATGATGGACATACGTATTTCAACACAATAAACTGCCACAGCAGAGGTCTAAGACTTTTGGGAATATGTAGGAGATGGGAGTGTGTAGTTATGTAAGGTTTAGGAGGGAGTTGGATTCTAAGGAGAGGTCTTGGGAAGGGCCTGGTTCAACTTGCATGTGGAGGAGTCAAACAAATGGTGAAGGTCTTCTGCTATGTAGTCCCTGCAGTTCATCACAATGGTGATGGAACCCTTATCTGCAGGGAGGATGATTAGGTTGGGATTTGTTTTGAGGTTGTGTAAAGCTGTCCATCCGCTGCCAAAAGGAAGGGACTTGGGGAAGGATAGTGAGGCAAAGTTGGGTGTGAGGAATTCCTGGAATGTGAGCAGCAGCAATACGTAGGTGAAAGTGAGGAATAATCATGGTTTGGATGGTTTATGAACTGGGAGAAGCAGGGCTCAGTGTTCAGATTAAGATGGCTTAGAAGCAGAGTTAAATATAGGGTTTAAGATGGCTTTGGTGGAGGGTTTTGTGGCAAAGTGGTGTTTCCATTGTAAGAATTGGCAGAAGAAGAGAAGATCTTTGACAAGTCTGATATGGTTACATTCGGATATGGGGCTCAAGTTTAGACCTTTGGATACAACTGAAACTTCTGTGGTGTTTAGTTTTTGGTGGAAAGATTAACAGCAATTGTCTGGGGTGGTTGTGTCTTTGGATATTGTGGAATTTGGTCGGTGTTTTGGTGGATGGGGCAACTCAAAAATGTCAGAAAAGTAAGGTCTTAATACTATGAGGGGCTCACAAAAATAAACAGCTGTGGATCAGATAGAGAGGTGATAGTGGTGGAATAAGGCAGTAGTAGGATTGCAGGCAGGTTAGATAATTTGTTGAGGTAGTGCCTGCAACATTCCTCCAGGTACTGGGATTGCAAGGTGTTAAATTTCAGAGTGTATATAATGGGGATTGCACATTAGAAGTATCTTGCAAAGAGTGCAGAGGTGTTTTGGGGTTGCCTGTGCCATCAACATGTGTTTTTGGACTAATTACTTTGTGAGAGAGAAGGACTGGTGGAATCTTAGAAGGTAAAAATACTTCTGAAAGAAAGGAATTTTATTGTTAAGCCATTTTGAGGGATTTCATACTTTAGGAGCACTTATGAAAGAGGATTTTGGATTGGGTTTTATCCAGGAACAGTGATACTTTTCTGAAATGGTACAGAAAGATGGAGCAGTGATGATGGTGGGAGACATTAAATGATGGTGAATTGGGCAGAAGAAGGTGTTAGGAGATTGTGAGGGGAGGTGATTAGCTGAAAAGGATATGTGAAAATATGCACAAATGCATACAAACATTAAAAAAGCACTGAAAATTATGCAAAATACATAAAAAAACATATGTCAATAAAATTGCCCACCAACTTCTAAAATATCCACCAGTACACAATAATGCACATGAACATCCACATACATGTACAACCACACAAAGTCATGTAAAGGCAAGCAAGAATATGCACAAATATTTGTAAGCACATGAAGATAAGTAAAAATGCATACAAAGATGCTCGAAATGATGGGAAAAGGATTGAGAGGGTGGTATGGGAGTCTGCATGTGTTTAAATATTGAAGAGAGATTGGGAGAGGGGTTATTAATAATGGCACTGGCACTGGTAGTTGTGGGAGAGAAAATTAATAAAAAATATGACAGGTAAAAGAAGCAAGGAAGAGGAAGTAAATTATTATGACAGAAGTAACCACAATGGGAAAAATTTAATGCTGCATCAACAATCCGTGCCAATACGTAGTCTTGTGATGTAATCAGATTGGGCCAGTAATAAAGTATGGTTCTGAAGCTGGAGGGAGTAATGTTTGAATGGTGATAAAGAAATATATCGTAAATAAGAAAAATATGGACTGAGTAAAGATATGTTAGAAGAATACCACCAAAACAAAACACTGTGTTTCGGATGGACGAAAAGTAGTTCGGCAAAATTTAACAATGGAATTTTGATAATTGATAGGTAGCAACTCTCAAAAAGTGGTAATAACAGAAAGTTGCTGCAAAGAGGATTGGTGCTGACTTGTGTATATCTACCAAAGAAATTACACAAGCAGTTTGGTTCAGATAGTGAGTAATTCACTGCAACAATAATATGACAAAGCTATGGCATTGAGAGCCATAGAACAGTTGGAAATGGGACGGACATAGAGGGAGGTGGCTGCAGCTATTTGAGTGCCCCAAAGTGTAATTTCCAAGTACCTGGAAGTGATTTCAGACAACAGGAACCGTTAAAAGATGGCAATTCCAAGGTCGCGCAAGGGTAACATCAGCAAGTGATTATTCTTATTTCCGGTTAACAGCCCATTGAGATTGGGGCTGAATGCAACTCAGCTGTAATGCACCTTCCAGGCAGTAACAGGATGTGGCCTCTACACATGAAGGCCTATAATGTGTGTCCCATTAGAACTACTACAGCATTTAGCCTGCAGAAACTGGACAGAGGAACATTAGAATGGAGATGTAATGAATAATACCAGGTTCTGTTCACAGATGAGTTGAGATTTTGTGCTCAGTTGTATAATCATTGCTCCCTGATCTGGAGAGAACATGGAACTCAAATAATCCTGCTTATGTGCAGGAAACATGACCATGTCATGGCCATGAATGAATAGTGTCGGCAGGATTCAGTATTGGTAGACGTATGGACCTCAACGTAGTTCAGAATGGTGCTTTAACTGCTCAGAGGTATAGAGACAAGATCCTTTAACTTTTTGTTGTGCCCTATGCTGGTGCCATAGGAGATGGGTTCCTTCTGGTGGACGATAACACTCGTTGCCACAGAGCTGCACTGGTCGACAACTTGTTTGAAGCTAAGTGAATTGAACAAATTGTATGGTCAGCCTCTTCACAAGACTTAGACCCTACTGCGCATGTCTGGGATGCACTTGGCAGACACATTGCAGTTAGACCAGCAGCTCCCACAATGGCTGCAGAGCTGGATATTGCACTCACAGAAGATTAGCCAAGTATCCCTCAAGAGCTGACTGATAACCTCATACTGTCCATTCCACGCAGGTGTGTAACTGTACTGGCCATCCAAGGTGATCACACACCATATTAGAGGGCAATGAGAATGACTTTTTCACTATTATGATAGCACCTTGGTACCTCGCTCAAAGTAAATGCCACATAAACCTCAAATAAAGAGTTAAGATAGAAAAATATACTGTATCACTCATAAACTACAACTGTAACCAATATCTGAATAAAATACATACAAAAGTGTCTGTAAGTGCCTGTCGCAGCTCGTCACCACGTTTTTGCATTGAGTTGTAAACTGTCCTTATTACTATATTATTAATATGTATATTGTGAATGATATCTCATATGATCTCCTAATTGTTTGAGTAGTGTATATATCCGACAAAAAAGTAGTCAACCATCTACAGCAGAACTAAAATCATGATTGCTTTGTTCATGGTGATTAAAGCTAACCTCTGTGAGCTAACTCAGACAGAAAAATTTGAGATACAGCGCTAAATGCAAACTGTAATTTCATGCTATCATTGATTACCTGAAAGTATCGTCACATTGGATAGTTGTTTTACAGCATCTGAATATGGCCAAGTAGATTGTCAAAATATTTTGCATAAATGGAAACAACTACTTCACAGAATACCTGAAACATTATCATTAAAAATTCCTCAATCTATGCCCTTTTGGCACTATCTATTTTTATGTTCTTCTGATACCTTGGCCAGCAATTGTCTTAGTCAACAACAACTTGACCCACAATTATTTCACATCTGAAGTAGGATGCTAACTTAATTATGAGTGAAGATGTAAAACCCCTTGCCTGGTTCAATTACAATGCTCTACAATCATTGTAGAGAAAACATTTGCTTTTTCCTCAATGTCAAAATGTGCTTCATCTGGTCTGTCATAACTCAGTGAGCCACCTTCTTTGATAGAGACCTCCACCTCACAGGTGACTTGATAATGCATTTTAAGAGCTTTATTTGTTACATACTGTAAACTCGGGAAGTACCATTACTTCAGCGACTTACACAGTCAGTTTAGTGTAGTACTGGCTCTACGACATTATGTTAGTAACACTAAAAGTGGACCGTTTGTGATGGTCTTTTGACAGCTCGAAATTCAATTGCAAGTAGCCTTAAACCTCTCAACTGAGACAAAAACTGAATAAATGGATTTGTAGAGAACATTCTCTACAACTTTGCTCTGCTGTGTTTTTTCTCTCCCATGTTGTGCACCTAGTCGGAGATATTTGCAAAAATAATGTCAATCTGGCACTGACTATAAGATGTTTCTACATTTTAGGTCATGCTGTTGAACCAATCACACCCAATATTTACAGATGTATTTGCTGGCCACCAGCAACCAGTACCTCCCTATGACAGCATACCCAAACATCGCTAGAGAGCGGCATTATGCCCCATCTTAGCTGCTTTGCCTCGGATAAAAAAACAATTCTAAGTAAAAGTTGTTCAGAATTTAATATGGAGTAACTTTTGTTTCAATATTATTTATTTTTTAATATTTTATATTTTTATTTTGACTCTGAAAGTTGGTATACACATCTAAAGACAGGTATTCCAAAAATGCTGAAAAGTAAAAGAAATTATAAAAATCAAAATCATACTGGCCTGTGATTATAAATAATGTGTTTTTAAATATATAAAAATAAAATATATTATCATCTTCTTCCACACTATGCTGGATAATACCCCAATACCTCAGATACAGGGACTTTGCCCAGATTCTCCATGGTTCCAAGGTATTTAAGTGTCCTTAACTGTCTAAAGAGGAGATTACCAAATTGGCCATAATTACTCCTCTTTGCCTGTTCAAGTATTGTTTCATGACATACGGCATTAAAAATGCAGCTCAAACATGTGTATGATTTATGAATTCCCTTTTATTAAGCCTCCGTAATTGTTACATCTGCTTGGATAACATTTTCATTTTCTCAGCTTCAGCCAAAGATTATGAATACTATGTATTTCAGGTTCAGACCATCCTCCACAAAAAAGGCATCAAAATAAAAAAGGTAAAGCAGTCAACAATCCGAAGATTGGTTTGAACACCACAGTGCTTTACTAGGCATGGTCCTGTTTGGAGGTGGTATGCCGTTGCCTTCCTCCGACCTTCGAACTGACTTACCCAGCCAGTTATAGGGAGACCTACAGTTTAATGTGGGTTCCAAACCACATGAGCAATACTGCCAGAGGTGAAAGAAGTGGAAAGTAACAGATAAAAACCCTAGGACCTGGCGGGGATCGAACCTGTGACCTTTAGATTCATAGTCTGGCACTCTATCACTGTGCAACCGAGGCGCACTGAATCAAAATAAATTGTGAGAAATCATAACTAAGCTGCCAGACTGTCACTTTTCTTGGTCACCTTGTCTCTGTCAATGATATCTGCCCCAATTCTAACCATGTTGCATTCATCTGTGACATTCCAGTACCCATCTCCTATTGAGATCACCCCTGATTTGTCGGCATGGTCAATTTCTACTGTACACCACCTCTGTCCACGCCTCTCTCACCAGAAACACTTCTGGACAATGCAAAGTTAAATGTTCAGACATAATATGCTTGATCACCATACTGCCAATGCTTGCCTGTCTGTTAGTACTGACATAAATGATACTTCAATTGGTGCCATTCTCCCAAAGCACACTGAAGTTGTTACTCAGCCATTCTAATTATTTTCCAAAATAGTATGCCTTCAACCAATAATTTTTAGCTGTGTACAAGGCAGTCAAATATTTCTGTGATGATATTTAAGGTCGTCCCTTACCACCAACACAGACCAAAACATTTGTCAAATGCCAACTGCAACCCCTTACAGTATCTTCCTCCTCGCTGTTTTTGCCATATGGGCTTAATCGTCCAATTTACTATGGTCATTTGATACACATGAGGGGCAACAGTTTGGTCACAGACTAACTGTTCTGCATGAATACAATTAATTCCCCTTTGAACCTAGAAGAATAAGCAAGACTTCAGAAACCGAATTCATACCTTTTTTAATTTCAGAATTCTCCCAGTAAGGGACTTTGATTGGAACAACAAAAGTTTCTGGTGTCAAACCCCTCCATATGTTGAGACATGTCAACTGGCTCTCCCCATCATGAAGTCTCAGCTCCTCTCCAATATACAGCAACATTTTTTGCCCATCATGAGTTGGTGCTCCCAGACATCAAAGCAACAACTTGCCTGCTCACAGAGGATTTGGCAAGGTGTTAACAGGAACTGATCATTGGATACATGCTTGCACTTTGTGCCAATATAGCAAAGTTGGGCAACAAGTGGCTCTACCTCGACAAGTTTTCTCTTTCAAGAGGTTAACGTCATCACGTGCACCTGATTTCATTGGCCCTCTACCTCAATCTAATTGTTTTTACTATATCCTCACTGCCATTGATTGCAACACCAGGCAGTATGAGGCAATCCAACTCGTGGATATCGTGGCTGATTCTGTAGTGTGCACTTTCATTTCCTTGTGAATGGCACATTACAGCATATCAGGAATGCCATTTAAAGACTGCCCTGTGTTACAAAGATTTGCCTCCTACAAGTTTCTCACCACCACCTATCATACACAAAGCAATGGTCTTGTCAAGTGCCTACATCACACCCTCAAGTCAACTTTAAACTGCAACAGTGGATTGTTACCAAGGCTCTTCTTAGAGCCTTTCTTGGCTTGTGTACAGCCCACCATGACAATTTGAATGCATCAGCGGCTGACACTCTTCATGACAAACTACTTCCAGCACAATTTGTTAAGGACACACCCACCATCCCTTCACTGTAGGAGTTCCCTGCTCTGCTCAGTCATGCATGTTCACACATCTGCAACATTTGAACATTCTCCTCCTTGCCAACATACTTCACTTCACATCTTTGTACACAAAGATTTGCTTCCTTCGTGATAACTCTGTTCATGTGGCTTTACTTCCTCCAAATTCAAGCCCTTACAGACACACTAACTCACTGTTTAAACCAAAATTGGAACAAAAAATTAAAAATTAATTTATTAATTTATTTAAAAATATTTATTTTCTCATTTTCATAAAAATTTAGTATGTTTAGAATGTAACAGTGCGGACAGGAAGAGAATAGAGGCTTTTGAAATGTGGTGCTACAGAAGAATGCTGAAGATTAGGTGGGTAGATCGCATAACTAATGAAGAGGTACTGAACAGAATTGGTGAGAAAAGGAATTTTTGGCATACCCTAACTAAAAGAAGGGATCGCTTGGTAGGACACATTCTTAGACATCGAGGAATCGTAAATTTTGCATTGGAGGGAAGCGTGTGGGGTAAAAATCGCAGAGGGAGGCCAAGAGACGCGTATAGTAAGCAGATTCAAGTGGATATGGGTTGCCGTTCTTATGAGGAGATGAAAAGGCTTGCTCAGGATAGAGTAGGGTGGAGAGCTGCATCAAACCAGTCTCCGGACTGAAGACCATAATAACAACATAACATAGAATGTAACAATCATGTGGGTCAGGACCATCTTAAATACATTACTCTCATTTCTCATTTTATTTAAAGCATTTCTTAAAGTGACATTCACGAAAGAAGGTACTACCTTCTGACAAACATCATGACAAGAGCCATTTGTTGCACTTTGTTTTCACTGAACTGAATGAAAAAGTTGTTTTTAACTTCTGCAGTCAGTGACATTGTTGCAGATGTATTGCATTCATTCTCCCTCTTCACTCCAAGATTCAGAGCTGTCTCCCACTCTGGATGTTTTATGTGCAGGATTCCAGGTTAAATCTGACAATTTGTCATCTGCACTGAAGTTTTCCACTCTGGAATCATGTAATAACACTAGAATTTCGTCATTAGTAAACCAATAAAATAAGAGCATACTATAACAATATGTTAGGCCAATGGTAATATGATACATTTATTCTGTAATCTGTTATGCATCCATCCAAGCAAGGTGGTGCAGTGGTAACACACTGAACTCGCATTCGGAAGGATGGTGGTCAAATCCACCTCTGGCCATCCAGATTTAAGTTTTCCGTGATTTTCCTATATCACTCCATGTAAATGCCGGGATGGTTCCTTTGAAAGGGCACGGCTGATTTCCTTTCACATCCTTACTCAAACACTCCGAGTGTCAGCTCCGTCTCTAATGACCACGCTGTCGACGGGACGTTAAACTCCGAGCTTCCTTTCTTCCTCCTCCTGCATTCAAACCTCATATATTGACGGCAAATGATCACAAGCCAGTGACATAACCCCAACACACACAATTGCATGGGTCAAGCTAGCCTAGACTCTAGCTGATGAGTTCCTCCAATCTCCAGATGAAACAATTATTACTGTGAGCCGAGCCTTCCAATGACAGAAGGCCCCCCCACCCCACCCCTCCAAGCTCTCCTGTCAAGTGCTTCCCATCTGACCTTACTTCCACACAGCTTTCAGTGATTCCACCCCCTTGCCCTTCTACCATCACATTTACTATAGATGTCTCCCATTTCCACATAACTTTACACCTGCGCGATGGAACAATCTTTGTACTTGCCTCTCTTCCCCATCGAGCCTGAACTGGTTCTGTGCCGGACATTGTGCTTCTTCAGCATGATGAGGTGGCCATCTCAACAGCCATATTGAACAAGGACCTCCTCTCCCTCTTTGTACCAATTGAGGCAACCTCGCAATTGAAGGCTTTCATTGCACAACCTCCATGCTCTCAAGTGGATCGGGGCTCTCTAGCCCTCTGCCTGGCTCATCTATTATGTGGTAGCTGACCTGCACACCTTTGACATACACCAGGATAATGAAACCAAAATCAAATATGAAGCTCCTATGCCTGTGACCTTTCATCTGGCAGTCTCAACACCTTGGTCAGACCTCTCTGCCCCCCCCCCCCCCACCCCCCAAATGTACTACACACTTGGACGTGGGACTCTGTGGCCGCTTTTGATACAGCCCAGGGCTTCACTTGTTGTACTGATGAATATTTTTGAGGCTTCAGTTAGTGTGTAATGATTTGCACAATAATTCAGTATTTTTTAATATCTTATATTGGATGTTAACATACATCTGCATTAACTACTCTCAAATTGTTTAAAAACATACTATTGTTAACTGAAAGTATGTGTCTTAATTTATATATCAAGAAGATTTCCACCAATTTTAAGTTATCAGACCATAACCTACTTCTGAATTGGTGTCATTAAAATTTTGTCCTGCCTATATATTTTTCTGAAGAAGAGTCAAGGGTTAAACGTAGGTAGCTAGATGAGGTCAAAACAGAGGTGATGAAGTTGTTTCCATTTTTACAATTTAGATAAACCTTTCGTTCATGTAACTATTTGTAGACAGATAATGTCAAGAAGGAAATTTTATTGTTTTGTTTTGGATTGCTAGATATAGTTACAGTTTAAAATATGCCACATAATAGATTTTTATTGCACCAAGTAAAGGCAATAATTCCACAAGCAACTTCTTATCTGTTCCAAAACACAGTGCACAAAATTTATCACTTGTCCTCTTTCTTTCATATTTGAATGCCTCCATTCCATGGATGGTTGTTTCGATGCAGATGCAACACATGTCACATATGTTTCAATGCCATTGATAGATCAATTTAAAAAATTCAGTCCCTTGCTTAATATACTGCTAAAGGAAGATGAAAAGTTCAAAGCAATGGCTACTGAATTAGTTTCATGCACTTTGTACAGTATTTATTCTATATACTTAGTCTATAGTTTACATGATCTTGTATTCAGGCATGAGTCAACATACTATTGGAAGTGATGGAAAAACTGTTCAAAATAGTTGTAGTACTTAACCTCTCAAATTGACTGCATTACCACTGCTTCCTAGGCATCTGAAATCATGCCAAAACACTTTCCATTCATTGCCATTTTCAGTTTTGGAAACAAGCAGAAGTAACATGGAGACAAATTAAGCAAATAAGGAGGGTGTTCAAACACCATAATAAATGCTGAGTCAAGAAATCAAATAAAATTTCCTTGCTTTTGTGCACAGGTGCAGTGGTGTGCAACAAACTCTTGTTCAGGTATTCGAACCAGAACAATTATCACCAATAAATAATTTAATACACCCAAGTAGTAATCTGCTTTCACTATTTGACTTTCTGGTTTTAAGACTTTATGGATAATTCATTTGAAATGGAAGAAAATAATGGGGAGTGTCTTGACACAGCTTTTCTGCATGTGCACTTTTCAGTCTTGAAGAATATGAATTTTTTCAGTTCCACACTTTGGCATTTTGTAACTGACTAGTACTTAAAAACACTGTGCTTCACAATCTATTATGATACAAGACATGAAGTCAACACTTGAGGCACTTTTGTGGCCAAGCAGCAAGGGATTTCTACATGAAATTCCCATTTTGAGAGAGAAAAGAGCAATTTATAGTAAAAACTTAAGGCAAGGTATTACAGTTGTGATTACAGTGCCATAAGCATATTATGTCACTGTAACGTATCTGACATTCATCTTTGTTTCCAAAAACATTGCATACTAATAATTGACAAGTGGGTATACTGACCACAACATTAAAATAACACAAAAATGTGTGTGTGTGTGTGTGTGTGTGTGTGTGTTTCCACATCTCCTCCCATACTACTGGACCATTTCCACCAAACTTAGTACACACATTCCTTAGTATCAAATGAATATTATTGAAGGAGACTTTCCTGGTGGGAAAAATATAAAATAAAGATTGTTTGACTTACCCAAAGCACAGGCTCGCCGATAGAAACAATTAAAACACAAATAAAAACACACACAAACAATCAAGCTTTCGCCACCGCTGGTAGCTTCTTCAGGAAAAGAGGAAGGAAGGAGAGGATTCGGGTTTTAAGGAAGTGGAAAGGAGTCGTTCCATTCCCAGGAGTGGAAGGACTTACCTTAGGGGAAAAAAGGAAGGTAAACAAATACACACACACTCACACATATCCACACACAAACACACCTAGGCAGACATTTGTAAAAAGCAAAGAAGTTGGACAGAGATACCACTTGAGGCAGAGTATCTGTCCACAGAAACGAGGCAGAGATGTTAAAGATGGTGGGTGGGAACTTGAATTTAGCAGAGGTTGAGACCAGGTGGGCAATGGGAGGAGAGGATATGTTGAAGGGCAAGTTCCCATCTCCAGAGTTCTGAAAGATTGGTGTTGGTGGGAAGTATCCAGATAACTCGGATGGTATAAACTGTGCCAAGATGTGCTGGCCATGCACCAAGGTGTGTTTAGCCACAGGGTGATCCTCATTACCAACAAACACTGTCTGCCTGTGACTGTTCATGCGAATGGACAGTTTGTTGCTGGTTATTCCTACATAGAACGCTTCACAGTGCAGGCATGTCAATTGGTAAATCACATGGGTGCTATTGCAAGTGGCTCTGCCCTTGATCGTGTACACCTTCCAGGATACATGACTGGAGTAAGTGGTGGTGGTGGAAGGGTGCATAGGTCAGGTTTTACAACAGGGGCAGTTACATGGGTAGGAGCCGGAGGGTAGGGAAGGTGGTTTGGGGATTTAATAGGGATGGACTAGGATGTTACAGAGGTTAGGTGGGCGGCGGAAAGACACTCTCGGTGGAGTGGGAAGGATGTCATGAAGGACGGATCTCACTTCGAGGCAGGATTTAAGGAAGTCGTATCCTTGCTGGAGAGCCACATTCAGAGTCCGCTCCAGTCCCGGAAAGTATCCGGTGACGAGGGGCACTTCTGGGGTTCTTCTGTGGAAGGTTCTGAATTTGGGGGGATGAGGAAGTGGCTCTGGCAATTTGCTTCTGTACCAGATCAGGAGGATAGCTGCGGGATGTTAAAGCTGTTATTAGGTCATTGGTGTACTGGTTCAGAGATTCGGAACTGGAGCAGACTCATTTGCCACGAAGACCTAAGCTGTAGGGAAGGGAACGTTTGATGTGGAATGGATGGCATCTGTCATAATGGAGGTACTGTTGTTTATTGGTCGGTTTGATGTGGACCAAGGGAATGGTCCAATAAGACATGTCGAAACATACCCTGAAACTTTTTGCACAGAAAGAAGACAACGAAAGAAATGCATTCCCAAAATTTTAGCTGCTAAGAGGCACTGCAAGTAATTTTTTTTTTCTTTTAAAAATTTTGAAGTTAGGCTTTTTCTCCACGCGAAGAACAGGTTATAACAGTGGTTTGTACAGCCCTGCCCGGTTAACGTGCATCTCGGCGAATCACTCACACAGCGCCACGTAGCGGAATTATGCAGTGTTCACAGTCACCAATATTAAGAACCTAAAGTCTGGTTTACAATGTAGTGAATGGAAGCGAACAAGAACAAATGAGCATTTGCAGAAAATTTACTACCATTCGCTTGTGTATGGGTTGAATCATTTATACTACAGGGATCGGAAGAGAATACGAGGTAGCAAACATTGCCTGTGAACGGTGTGTTGTTGGTTGTTAGTTTTTGGAGGTAATATTCGGCATACAGCATACAACTATACCCTGTTAGAGCCACAGTGCAAAACTTTGCTATTCAGTGCATGGCAAGTGCACTATTTTTGATGAAGTATGCAAAATGGCGAAGGAAAGGAAGAATTTGTGTATTTCAATTTGTATGGAAGCGAGACACGCATTGAGATCGTGCACTTTACATGGACTTCATCTCCATCTCCCCTTAGCACTGGTCCCAAATTTTCCTTGTATGTCGGCTGCAACTTTTCTCTGGCTTCTCATTAGCATTGAGCAGATTTCTATAAAGAGAACACTAATTACCGACATCAAGCATCATCGAAGGAGGTGACACGGCTGGTGCTAACACTATACGTATCAGGTCTACTGGTCTAGTGGCAAAGTTCGCGCTTCGTGAACCAGAGAGTGCGGGATCAAATCCCGTTCAGACCACAAATTTTTTCACTACGATTTTTAACCTAGCATTCGCTGCTGAAAAGTGGTGGAGTGGCTACCAAAGAAATGTAGTTCGGATTACACGTTAAACTGCTGGTCTCTATTTTCCAATCAGGTAACTGGGAAAGGTTAGGGACACCTAAGCAGCTGTGGTGGTGTCCACTTGAAAGACCTGCAAGATGATAGAATTTTCTTTTGCTCATCCTTGTTACTTTGTTTGCTCTGGTGAACACCTGGCTTTAACGATACAAACATTTTTTGAATAACTTGATACCGACAGTTCAACTCTTACACATGAAATTCTGATAAAAGTAGTTAGCAAAGAAAATAAATTAATGATGTCATAGATGACTTCTGTCAATGTGGACTTGTAATTTGTTGAAACGAGATGTGTCTAGCAGTACCATATTTTATAACAGTTCCTGTCAGCCATTTCTTAAAACAATTTTTCAACTTTGTGCATTTGACTATCAGTGAAATAGTTCTTTGTTTATTCCATGTAGTCGTCACAAAAATGCGAAGTGTCTATTGAATGACAAAAACAAATATTTTTCTTGCATCAGGAACACCGGACAAAGGAAAAATTGATGCATTCAGGCACTTCGCAGTAACCACTAGTTTTATTTAGACAGAACTGGGACGGAGTCAGAAACGATCCCTGCCGTTGTTCTGCATATTGTGCTGCATACCAGGCATACTTGATCAAATTCATAAAGCGTGGTGAAGAAAACTGGTAATGCACAAATAACTGGAGCTTAAGAATACTGTTCCACTGATAAACCTGAAATAAGAGAGAGGTATCGGAAATTATGTTGCCTGATAATTTCCTAAAAAATGCTTTCCACTGTCGAAAAAATTCTTTATCAAATGTTTAAATCGCACTAGTAGTTCCAGGTGGAATCTACATTACATCCACAGATTTTTCACCGTTCTCCACAAAAACAGAGTCCAGACTATGAATCCAACAAAAGTAATGAATTAGTTTCTGCAACTGGTAGGAATACGTTTCGAACGAAATGTTGAAAATGATTCTTTCCAATTTTTCCAGATTTTGTTATGTCAATTACAAGATTTGAAGTGTGGCTGTCGGAAGTGATGGTTGTATGCCTGTATGGTTGTGTGCCTGTGTGATTGCGTGAGTGTTCTATTTTCTGAAGAAGGCCATGGCCGATAGCTGAATGTGTTATACGTGTGTGTCTTTTGTATGTGCCTGTCGCAGCTCGCTGCCACGTCTTTGCGGTGAGTTGTAAACTTCCTCACTATATTATTAATTACAAGATTTTTGCAATCAAACAGTCCATTTCTTTTATTTTTGGTCCTAATTTGCCTTGAGGTTCTTGAAGACAGATATACAGCTGCAGAAACAGTAAACCACTCATACTTATCACTGGCATTATTGTATATGAATGTGTCATTGCATTCATTGACTGGGCAATCGACTCCGTCTTTTTTTCACACAGAAATGATAAAGTGCGGTGTGCACACAGTTCTTTCATGAAACCTGACTGATCAGTGTTATAAACAGCTGTTGCAGGGATAACAGCAAATTACATATTTATGTCACTTATGAACTTCTCTT
Source organism: Locusta migratoria (assembly GCA_026315105.1). Classification (NCBI taxonomy): domain Eukaryota; kingdom Metazoa; phylum Arthropoda; class Insecta; order Orthoptera; family Acrididae; genus Locusta; species Locusta migratoria. The sequence continues at coordinate 244,157,309 of CM048744.1, read as the reverse complement.
TGGCATTGTCTATTACTGGTAGCTGCTCTACACGTTTACGTGGCGTAAACTTGGTAATTTTGCGACTTCCTATTCTGTACAATTTCTTGAACCTTTGTAACCAGGTCGACGAAGCCTGGAAATTAGCAATGTTCATGTCAAATGCAATTCGGAGGGCCTAGTCACATAGCTCTCCATCGGTAATGGTGCATTGTATCTCACGAGCAGTTCTAAATCTTTCAAACAGTTTTTCTTTCAGATGTTTTCGAGTTTCCGTTTGGCACATATATCTTACTTCATGTAATTCTTTATTCCATTTATAAAGTTCACGCTCAGATTTTACGAAACGAAAATGCCTTTGCACACTGCTTAACTTCAAGTGTTTTTCCCCTCCTTTGTTTAACCAGTATTTCACTGCCTTTTCTTTGTCGCTGAAAGCTGACATAGTACTTTTTTTTTTTTTTTTAAGGTTTGGAAGGTATTCTTCTTCAGAACTGTTAATGGCACAACTGACGTTATCTGAGTCACAGTTCGTGGAATTGTCACAGTTATTTTCTATTTCTTCTAACGTTTCCACAATTTCAAATGAAATGACGATATCATTCGAATGAATGTCAAAGAAATCAATCATCAAATGACACACATGTTCATCCTCATGAGAAGTAGGTGATTTTGGCTGGAAACCACATTCTTGGTATTTCATCTTTTGCTAAATTGAGAACTTTAATTGGATCCACATTACTGTGAAACTGGAAGAAGAAAAAAAAAGATACCATAAGCAGGCATGCCTAACAAAACCACAATAAAGATTAATTCAGCTTTATCTTTATTGTCAGTACTTACCAATACTGAAAAATTCAACTGATAATAGTTAATAGACGAATGATAACCTGAAACGTCCTTTGCAAATTACGATCGGGTTGTTTCGTGTTTTCAGATATTTTTAAAAAATACTTGCAGTGCCTCTTAGCAGCTAAAATTTTGACAGTGCATTTCTTTCGTTGTCTTCTGTCTGTGTAAAAAGAATTCAGGGTAGGTTTTGACATGTCTTATTGGACCGTTCCCTTCTTAGTACATGAGATATGCTGTTAATGTTATGAAATTTTCCACATAATGTGACAATGTTTCAAATCTCTTCCTATACTAATGGATTGATTTCAACCAAATGTGGTAAAAATATTCTTTAATGTTGGTGATAAATTGCTATGGGGATAAAAAGCCTACACACACTGTTCAAGAGATATAACAACATAAACGATAAAAACTGCCCCATCGTGTGAAGCATTAATGAGAATATATTCATCCACTATTTGAGAATGAGAGCACTCAACAACTTCCAAAGAATTTTACACATAATTTCACCCCTCACAAAACTTTTATCACTGACAACCCCATCAAAATGATTATCACTTTTCCACTATTCGTGTAGTAAAACTATAGCATTTGTCTTAACATTACAATTTATTACTACTACACTGCAGTTGTATTTGCAAGACATTTTACACACAGAATAAATACATACCACTGAGTGAACCTTTGAAATCACATCATAATATGACATGTGGTCATAGACAATTTGATTCTTATAAATAGAAATTTACAAACCCTGAGACTGTTTTTTACCTCAAACATTGTCAAAGATATTAAAGATAAAGTTGAAGCATTGGATTAAAATTTGTGATGCGGCTGGGAATATTTCATGGAACACAGAAGCTGAATTAGAGTTTATGACATTGAGGGACGTCATACTTAGACTATTCCGAGGCGCCTTACTCACTAGTGGTGCGGTGGTCTAGTGGTAAGATGTCTGTATAGTAAGCACAGAGGTCTGGGTTCGATTCCGGACCATATCACAAATTTTAATTCAATGCTTCAACTTTATCTCTAATGAATTTGATTCTTGAAACACTGCACCATCGTGCATGAGATTTAGATTTATTATGTCCTTATTACTAACTGTATATGCATCATGTTTTGCAGACAGCAACACATGTACCACTGAATTAACCTTCAAAATTATATCAAAATAGAGCACAAAGTTCAGAAAATATGTCATAAAAACAATGAAATACGTGAAAATCAGCCTCATCATGTATGAGGTTACTTCTTTACTGCAACATATTTTGCAGGCAATTTTCTAATATTCTACTCTACAAAACTATACAATTGTAGGGCACATAATTTAGGAGATATGGCATTGTAAGGAATGAGCTGGATGAAAATCAAAATAAAATGGATTGAGGGTAGGGTAGAAGATGGTGATAAGAAAGGGAAGAAGATGGACTAAAATAAGAAAGGAAAAAATACACAACACTGGGAGCTAGAGCTAGTACTGAAATAAAAATGGTGAAAGAATTGAAAATAAGAGACAATAAAATACTCCAACAACCAGTGCTCATAGTTTCACACTACATAGCCAAGAAATTAAAGTTCAGGGTGAAGAAATAAAAACGTTGTTTTGCCGATGACACTGTAGTACTGTCAGAGACAACAAAGGACCTGGAAGAGCAGTTGAACAGAATGGAAGTGTGTCGAAAGGTGCGTATAAAATGAACATTGACATGAGCAAAACAAGGGTAATGGAGTGCAGTTTTAAAAATCAGGCAATGTTGAAGGAATTAGATTAGGTAACGAAACAATAAAAGAGGCAGATGAGTTTTGTTACTTCAGCAGTAAAATAACAAATGATGGTCACAGTACAGAGGCTATAAAATGCAGAATGGCAATGGGAAGAAAAGTGTTTTTTAAAAATTGAAATTTGTTAACATCAAATATTAATTTAAGCATAAGGAAGTCCTTTCTGTAGTCATTTGTTGGAGCGTTGCCTTGTATGGGAGTGAAACTTGGAAAATAAGCAATGTGGACAGGAAGAGGATAGAGGCTTTTGAAATGTGGTGCTACAGAAGAATGCTGAAGATTAGGTGGGTGGACAACGTAATTAATGAGGAAGTACTGAACAGAACTGGGGAGAAAAGGAATTTTTAGCATACCTTGACTAAAAGAAGAAATTGATTGGTAGTATTTGATAAATGATGGAAATTCTCCTCAGAGACGATAAATTATTTTTCAAAAGAGATAGATTGGCTGGCCAGTACTTACCTTTGTGCTGTACCACTGAGAGACACACAAATGAAGAAAAAAGAAAGAGGACAGAAATGGAATTGATTGGAAGGACACATTCTTAGACATCGGGGACTCATGAACTTAAGATTGGAGGAAAGTGTTTGGGATAAAAACAGCAGACGGAGACCAAGAGATGAACACAGTTAGCAGATTCAAATGGATGCAGGCTGCCATTCTTATGAGGAAATGAAGATTCTTGCTCAGGACAGAGTAGGGTGGAGAGCTGCTTCAAACCATCTCCCGACTGAAGACCACAGCAACAATGCGGAGACTTAATTCAGGAGTACGGGGAGGGAAGGTATTTGTATAACCCACATGGCCCTCTGTATCATAAGCTATGCCAGAAAACGTTTATTCCTTAGTAATATCCATACAAGTTTACAGACAGGAGCTCTTCTAAGCAAGTAATGTCCTCCTCTATGAAGTTCTGAAATTCTTGCAGATCTCCGGAACTTAGTTCTTTTATTGGCAGTTTGTATATTTCCCTGCATTCCTTCTTTCTGCCCACAGTTAAACCGAACCTCAGGCTTTTTGTATTTGTCGTGCCCTAATTGAAGATTTACTGTCATAGTTCCAAAAACTGGGTCATCTATGTGCGAAATGCTGTATAAATGTAAATTCAGATAAACATAAACTCTTGCAACCAACTGACGTAATATAAAATGGCCACGCGTTCAGAGGCCCCATATACAAATTGTGCAGCTGCTCCTGCAGGAAGTTATAGTCCTCCTTCAGGCATTTGTGTGTATGTTGTCCTTAACACAAGTAGTGTTTAAGTCTATGAATTGGTGATCTAAGCAGTTTGGTCCCTTAGTTACACAAACTTTAAACTATAATATAAAACAAAGTGTTGAAGCTGTAATTCAGAGCAGTGAGTCAATTCTGTGCTAACTACATAAGAGAAAAACAATTACTTTATAAAAAGATGACAACTTCTCATTAAATAGGAACCTAGACCTAACAGAAATAATTTGAGTGAATGAAGTTCCAAGAAATTAGTTTCCCAAGGGTACTCGAGAATTCTTATGTGGTGTGAACAAATGATTACAAAGCGCTCAATTTTCTTCACTTTTCATTTGCAATATTGCTGTCTACTGCGCATGTGCAGATTCGCGCCAAGGAATAACTGCCATGCATCATGTCTACGTGGAGCAGTACGTAGTTCCAGATAATCATGCTTGGGGTGTTGCTGCACAGGTGTACACCTCAAGTGTATCATGCAATACGGCCATTAAAGTATTATTATAACAACGATACAATTGCTTTTTGTAGAAAACAAACAATGATAGTATTTATTAAAACGGTTTTCCTCAAGCATCACCATTGCAATTGTGATAGCTTAAAACTATTAAGACACTGTTGAAAAACCATCAAAAGATCTTCAGTCCTCTTCTTAAGATCATCACAACTCTAACCCGTATACTTTACAGCACCAGGCACTGAGCATAAAAAAGTTTCTGAGTACCTGGAAACATTTCATTATGTAAGTCTCTAGCAAATTGTACAGATTTACACTTAAACTACAATTGGTATTTTAACATCTCTATTCTATAATATAACACTACTTTCTAAAATTTGTGTATTGAGAAAAATGTGTAAATTCACTAATAATGCGATTTTAATTTCTGTGTGAATCATAGTTTGCATACTGTTTAGGGCTTTCATAAAATTAGGTATACAAGTTGTGTAATTTTCATTAAATATTCAAACTGGAAGGAGCTTCAATATTCGATATCGAAAGCACATTAGAAGTAGCGGTAGCAGACAGGTGACATTCTTCCAGCACTTAAAGAGGGAACAACACATAGCAAACTATGTAAATTTTGCATATTACAGAAGAGGGAGCACTACTGAATGTTCTTGAGGAGGTTAAAATTTATACACACACATGAATTTTCCCTCAACAAATTTTAAAAGAACAAATCAACATGAAACAAAAGGACAACTTCGAAAGTTTTATCTGTACAGTCCCACCAAAGAGAGAAACAGAATTTACAAATACATCAGAAATCATATACCACAAAATTATATTTATAATTTAATCACTGAAAGGCATACAATTATGCTGAAAACATCATAAAATAGTTACGAACCTCATACACCACAAAACTACAACAGAATTAATTCTACAACAAATACATGACAACTAAGTTACTTACAAGTGCAATAAACACAGTTTGACAACAAAGATATGGTTTAGAAAATACCAAAGTTATAACTGCATATAACCTTGTAATATTGCTGTCCCATCTGTAAAAACAGCTGTCACATAACATCAAAATCAGAAATAAACTTGATAATAGCTTTATAAAGAACTACAAAAATGACAGTTCTTACATTTCTGTTAATCTAACAACAGGAACAGAATAGTCAAACTGCTTGACAGCAACTTAGAAAGCGATATTACAAGGAAAAGATGACCAACTGGTATTTATATAAAAATTTTAATTTACCTATCCATGTATTTTACAGTTAATTTGGCAATGGTAATCATGTAAAAACAGGCCTGTTGTATTGAATAATTTATTTAAAAGCAGCATCCTTGGTATATATAATATTTTAACAATGTCTCTAAACTTTGTGAACATTACACTGAACAGCACAGACAGCCACTATGTAGCTCCTGTGGTTGATTTTAAAACAAACTTAATTTAAATGTAAATATTTTTGCCACTGTAGGACTCAACAGGCGTCAATTGTGGGGAAGGCTTACTCCTTGTATCTGCTTAAACAAACAGTGGACAGGCCACTTTGACAACTATTGATAACCGCCAATGTTGGCTCCCAGTAACCCAGACCTGTCACATTATCAGACTATGTGCCATGGGAGGGACTACAATTCACTTCTGCTATGTGACACTCATCGCCAAAGCTTCCTTAGTCTTTGCTGATAGATCATTTGACCAAGCTAACTGTGTCACATTAGCTGCAGAGGGTTCAGATGAGAGCAAAGCTTTTGTCTGAAATGACTTACGTGGGCTAATTGAATAATTACAATAGAAATAATGGAACTGGTGATGCCCCTGCTTTGAACATCAACAACAGGAGTTCCTTGCACAGGCAAAACTTTTGCATCAAATTATACATAAAGGCATTGGAAGAAAGGAGGCCTACACTCATCTCTACTGGGTCACTAACATTCTTATACCTTGCAGTAGATCAAGAAACGTTTAAGGTAGGTGTCTTACTTTTCTGTATCCAGATCAACTAGTCAGAAAAAAGCTTTTGAAATGTGCTGCTGCAAAAAAATCCTGAAGGTTAGATAGGTAGACCAGATAACTAATGAAGAGATAGTTGATTGGATCAGGGAGAAAAGATATTTGTTCATGTTGTATTTATTTCAATCAGTCCTCAAAAAGTTTTTGATGGCTAAAATATTGTGAGCATTGACTACAATGGACCTAACGAAAAGAAGGCATTTCTTAATAGGAGATTTTCAGAGCCAGAGGCCTCAAGGAATGAGAAGTTTGTCAAATTGGGAACTGAGAGAAAAGAGTGTGTGTGTGAGAGAGAGAGAGAGAGAGAGAGAGAGAGAGAGAGAGAGAGAGAGAGAGAGAGAGAGAGAGAGAGAGAGAGAGGGGGGGGGGCGGGGGATCACATGCATGCATGTGTGTATGCAGGGTGGATGAAAGGGGAGGTTGGGGAATTAAAAAGGGAAACTAACTAATTCAAATGGATGTAGGTTGCAATAGATAGGCAGAAATGGAGAGGTATGCACAGGATGCACAAACACGGATAAATACTTGAAACAAGTCTTTGTACTGAGTAATGTAATTAGACTCCTCACCTGAGCAGCTCAGTCATGCACACTTTCTGAGTTGAGAACAGGCCCCACAGGCTCCTCAGTGATATCACCACACGCCACGTCCGATGCATTGAAGTATTCACGCTGCAGGTCCACTGCACGCAGTGGCCGTGCCGTGTACAGCCGCACCAGTTCCCCTCCACTCCACCCCCATGTCTACATCCAACATAAAGACCACAGGTAGGTAAGATACATCAGTATGTTTGTGTTGATATGTACACAGGGTCATTTACCAATATCTAATACACTGGTCAAAACAGTTAGGGTTTTAAAGTATTCTAATTGGCAGAATGAACTAAAATGGTTTGACATCAGTCTGTTAGTTCTAGGCAACAAAGATAATGGTAAAAACAGAAAGTTGTTGGCTACAGAAAGGGGATTGGTGCTGACTTTTGTTTACTCTTCCAAACGAATTACACAAGCAGTTGGGTTCAGATACTGCAGTGAACAGGTAGGGCAATGCAGCAACATGACTTACATGAACCAAAGGCAGGGAGAACCATAGGAATGTTGGAAGTGGGACAGACACAGAAAAGGTGGCGGCGGCTGTTGGAGTTCCCAAAGTGTAATTTCCAGGACCTGGATGCAATTTCAGACAATGGGAACTGTTAAAAAAAGGATAGGCCAAGATTCTCCATGGGTAAAATCAGCAAGATATGACTTACATCTGGTTAACAGACCAGCAAGACAGGAGGCTGAATGCAAATCAGCTGCAACACACCATCCAGGCAGCAACAGGATGTGTGTAATCACCTTCAGGAACGTGGCCGCTATGCAAGGAGGCTTATGGTGTGTCCCACTCAAACTACAATGCCATTTAGCCCATAGATTCTGGGTGGAGAAACATCAGCATTGGTGTGGGGTTCTAATCACAGGTGAGTCAAAATTTTGTGTTCAGATAGACATATCATCATTACCTCATTTGGAGAGGTAACTAGGAACAATCCTGATTATGTGCATATCATGGTGGTGGATGAATGGTGTGGGCAGGAGTCAGTATTGGTAGATGTACGGACATCTATGTCATTCAGAATGGGGGGCTTTGACTGCTCAGAGGCACAGAGACGAGATCCTTCGACCCTTTTTTTTTTTTTTTTTTTCTCTCCCTAGACTGGTGCCATAGGAGGTGTGTTCCTTCTGGTGGACAATAACACTTGTCTCCACAAAGCTGCACTAGAAAACTTGCTTGAAGCTGAGGGAATTGAACAAATGGAGTGTCCAGGTTGCTAAACAGACTTAAACCTGATTGAGCATGTCTGTGATGCACTTGGCAGATGCATTGCAGCCAGATCAGAACCTCCTACAATGGTTGCAGAGCTGGATATTGCACTCATAGAAGAAAGGCCATATATCCCTCAATAGCTGATTGATACCTTCATACTGTCCATGCCGTGTAGGTGCACAACTGATTTGGACACCTAAAGTGATCTCGCACCATATTAGATGACATCAAGAATGACGTTTACACTATTATGATAGTCTATGGCACCTCACTGTAAGTAAACGACATGTTAATCTCAAGTAAAGAGTTGATAGAGCAAAATATTGTATTGCATCACAGAAAAATTAGACTTGTGACTAATATCAGAATAAAGTATGTTTTAATTATGTATATTGTGTACATTATCTCACAAGATCTCCTAAGTGTTTTGAGCAGAGTATAATCCAAAGCCAATGTTATTTTGGATCTGCGTAAACTATTAAAAAAATATGACACACATGTTAAAAGAGAGTGCAAATGAAGTGCAATTAAAATTAATGTATCTAAAAATGAAAAGTCCAAGTCAAAATATCAGTAACAAGAATACAGGTCGCAATTAATTGTAAAGTTGATCACTTAGCTGCAGTTCCTTTCCACCTTCTCAAAAGTAATGTTCCATCACCTTGTCTTGTCATAGTCTTATATCCATCAGAGAGCAGTCACTTGTAAAAGCAAGCAGATGATTCACCAACTCTACTATAATTTTTGCAGAGATTTTTACATTGGTGTGACTACCAACCAGGTGGTCATCAGAATGATGGCCAGCTTCCTGGATATTAGCATCTACCTCACTCATGGCCCCATCCACACACCTGTCCACACTGAACACACCAACCAACGAAAGGACTTGCACTTTGACAGCTACCATCCATTCTACATAAAAAGAAGTCCTTATCATACAGCCTAGCCACGTATGGACTGTATATTTGGGAGGACTTGCACTTTGACAGCTACCATCCATTCTACATAAAAAGAAGTCCTTATCATACAGCCTAGCCACTTATGGACTGTATATTTGGGAGAACTCCCAAGTTCAATATGCTGAAGTTATCACAGGTGCATCATAGAGAGACACTACTCTGTGAGATCCAACTCCACAAATAGATTTCCCCTTTCATATCCCCACAAACCACCAATACTCCCTCCACCCCCGTAACCAGCCATGAAGGAGTAACCCTTTTATCAGCAATACCACTCCTGACTGGGAGATCTAAATCACAGCCTTCTCCAGAGCTTTGATTACCTGTTATCGTGCTCTTAAATCAGAGACATTTTATCCAAGATCCTTCTGAACCCTCCCAAAGTGGTGTTCTGTTGCCCATCCAACTTTCTAGTTCATCCCTATCTGTACTCATAATCCCTTACCACAGGTATCATATCCCTGCGGATGACCTTGATGCAATACCTGCCCACCAAGCACTTCCTGTTACAGGTTTATCAGAGACTAAGCCACCTGTGAAATCAACCCTGTGATTTACCCACTCTTCTGCAATCATTGCATAGTTTTATTATGACTAACAATCAGCTGTCCATCAGAATGAATGGCCACTGCCAAACTGTGGCCCAAAGCAAGATGGATGTCCCTGTGGCATGGCAGCTGAGCATAACACGCTCTATTTAAATGGCTGTATTACACCCCGTGCCATCTGGTTCCTCTCCTCCACCACGACCACCACCACCACTTCTGAACTGCACCATCTTGATCTCAACCTAATGTAACCTATCATTAGTACACCCCATGACAAAAAGTCCCTTCCTCCCCTCCACAACCTATATCTTCTCCAAATTCATGTCTCTAGTCCAACCATGTGGCACCTCTTATTGTGTTATTTATTAATATGTTTAATATTTCTTTATTTTTATATATGTTCCTCCATCTGTATCTCCCCTCCTCCATCCCCCACCCCATCCCTTTACCACATTCCAAGCTGCATCTCACGTTCCCACCAATCAGTGCCTTCACAGGTGTTATGGAATGTTCTATCCCCACCCTTGCCCTAAATCCTTTCCCCTCCCCTTCCCTCTCCTTGCTACCCCTTCACACTCACTGAAGAGTTGTGCCAGAGTGATGAAGGCTATGGCAAAAAATTTAAGTTGTAGGAAGTTGTTATCTTTTTTTACATGGATGTCTGCAGCTCAATGTTTACCTTTACAGTGAGTCGTTGCCTACCCTCATACTACTGACATGAGAGTGGATAAATACATACCAGGGCAATGCTGAGTAACTAAAGCTAGTGTGTGTATGTGTTTTGCGATTGTGTCCACTGCATGTATTATGCAAAGAAATATCATTGAATTTATGTGCGTGGAGTAAAATATTATTGCCGCAAGACCCCACTACAACCAACTGCTGGCATGGCCTAATGGATAGCGTCGTTGATTCCAGTGCTCAATGTCGCTGGTTCAATCCCGTTCATTGGCAAAAAATTATTTCTTTGTAATTATCATTTCCAGAATGTTCTACATATTTCTTATGTTCACTTGTAATTTCTACATGTTTCTTATGTTAACTATTCTTCTAATTTCAGAAGATAGATCGAGGATAGATTTTGGATCACAAATTGTGACGAGCCGTCACAACTTACCTCCAAAGGAATGTGTATCAGGGCATCTGAACCAATCCAGAACAGTGAGCTCAACGTTATCAATGAAGACCCATGATCTGATGTTAATACAGTCAACAAGCTGGAGGAAACAACTGTGGAAATGTCAATAGGCCCCGGACTGACCAAGGAACAATGACAGCTATACTACGCCAATTTTCAGGTGCATTCACACCCCAGCAGGAGAAGAGTCAGACAAAATTGCACACGATAAGGCACCATATCAGTACTGGAGATCATCCACCAATTAGCCAGCGTTCGTATAGAGTGTTGCCAGCTGAAAGACGGATAATTTGGGAGGAAGTGGAGATGTTGCGAGATGACATTATTCAACCTTCGGAGAGTCCTTGGTCGTCTCCGGTGGTCCTTGTAAAGAAGAAGGATGGCACGTGGCGATTCTGTGTCGACTATCAGCGGCTGAACAAGATCACAAAGAAGGATGTCTACCCATTACCGCGCATTGATGACACCTTAGACTGCTTGAAAGGAGCTACATACTTCTCAACTATGGACATTCAGACAGGTTACTGGCTAATCAATTTTGACGAAGCTGACAGGAATATGACATTTTTTATTACACCTGACTGTCTCTATGAATTCAAAGTAATGACATTTGGATTATGTAATGCTCTGGCCACATCCGAACTCATGATGGACAACTTGCTTTGACATCTTAAGTGGACGACGTGTCTTTGCTATTTAGATGACATTGTCGTTTACTCGAAAACATTTGAAGAACATCTGAGTCACCTGTCAACTGTGTTGAAGTGCGTTTGGACTGTAGGACTCCACCTCAATCCAAAGCAGTGCCTGTTCGTCATGAAAGAGATAAAAATCCTGTGGGACCTAGTCAATGGGGGTGGTGTCCATCCTGATCCAGATCAAGTAAGGGCAGTCACAGAATTTCCAACTCCTCAGCACATTCATGATGGGAGAAGTTTTCTCGGGCTGTGCTCATACTACCGACATTTCATAAAAGGATTTTGTACCGAGGCACATCCATTGCAAGAACTTCTGCAGGGAGATGCCAAGTTTTACTGTGATGAACCAAAAGAGAGAGCTTTCTGGCACTTAAGGAGGTTCTAACTTCTACACCAGTTCTTACCTTATACAATGAGAATGTGGAAACCGAACTTCACACCGACACAAGTGGGTATGGGATTGGTGCAGTGCTTGTGCAAATTGAGGAAGGTGCTGAAAATAAGTTCTTTGGTTTCTACAAACGTGTGCGTAGGTGTGTTTGCATGTGGATATGTGTGAGTGTGTGTGTATTTGTTTACCTTCCTTTTTTTCCCCTAAGGTAAGTCCTTCCACTCCTGGGATTGGAATGACTCCTTTTCCACTTCCTTAAAACCCGTATCTTCCCTTCCTCTTTTTCCTGAAGAAACTGCCAATGTGGTGGCTTTGCTTTTTACAAATGTCCGTCTAGGTGTGTTTGCGTTCGGATATGTGTGAGTGTGTGTGTATTTGTTTACCTTCCTTTTTGTCCCCTAAGGTAAGTCCTTCCACTCCTGGGATTGGAATGACTCCTTTTCCACTTCCTTAAAACCCATATCCTTCCATTTCTTCTCCCCTTTTTTCCTCTTTTTCCTGAAGAAGCTGCCAGTGGTGGCGAAAGCTTGTATGTGTGTTTGTGTGTGACTTTATTCGTCTTTATCGACGAGCCGGTCCTTTTGGTAAGTCATCTCTTTGGAAGGAGCACAGGTAGTGATAGTAACAAATAAAATAGACACACACATAAATGCAAGCTTTCGCAACCCAGTTGCGTCTTCAGGCAGAAGGAAAGGAGAGGGAAAAGGAAATAATGAGGGTTTTAAGGGAGGGGGTAAGGAGCCATTCCAATCCCGGGAGAGGAAAGACTTACCTTGGGGGAAAAAAGGAAGGTAAACAAATAAACACACACCCACACATTTACACAAACACACACACACCTAGGCAGACATACTGTAGAAAGCAAAGAAGTTGGACCCTTTTCCCTCTCCTTCCCTTCTGCCTGAAGACGCAACTGGGTTGCGAAAGCTTGCATTTATGTGTGTGTATGTGTGAGTGTATTTTTTTTTTTTTTTTTTTTTTTTTTGTTACTATGTCTACCTGTGCTCCTTCGCCTGGCAAGTAAACTTCATCTATTTTTATATATATTTTCCTGTAAGGAATTTTTCCTCATAATATACATATATAAAGCATTATCTTGATATTTCTATATACCTACGAAGTTTCAAGGCCATTTATTTAATAACAATAGTAAAAATAATGTAATAAATGACATACAGGGATCTGTATGTCACAGAAATGACAGACTGGGGAAGTCTTTTCTTAGTGCAGGAAACCATATGTCAGGGAACAGTACAAATTTGGTGGTGTGTCAAGTACACTTCATCTCACCAGAGGAACATAAAGGTGAATTTGTTAACCTCAACTTACTGCTACTCATTTGAATGTGATCACACCTGCCTCAGATGTGATTGTCAACTTAGATAATGTAGAACTGAAATTCATCACTCCTCAGGAGCTGTTCTTGTTTCCCCAGACATAGCATCAGTCAAAGATGCAATCTGTGTTGTCGTATTAACAGTGTACCTTACTGGTAGCTTGTCTTCTGCTTGTCTCCAACAATTGGATCAGGATGATATGGAGTGCTGTAATCAGTCATTCACATGAGTCCAGAAGGCAATTGCAGATGCAATCACATTTTAGTTCCATATTGGTTCACTGTCACATTAAACTCACCAACATGGCTCACTAATATGCAATTTGACTTGCCAGTCAACATGCATACCCACAGTGGAAGTCTACCAATCAAACATTTTTATGTTCAGGAGGTGACAGATATATTATGGTATTACAAAGTAGCTGTAAGCACCTAAAATGTAACAAACTGAATTCACAGACATTACAGTTTCTAATTAGTCAGCAGCTGAAATTCTTAATTCTGACCAATCTCGATTTAATCCTGACATTCAGAGAGACCTCTCACTATTTAGTACAATTGTCGAATTAAAATCAGTGTCTGGAATATCACATTCATATACAATTACTTCTTCACTACTCATTGTCTTCTGTAAGCCAAGTGGTACATTTGCCCTGGTGCAAAAGAATATGAACCATCCTCTGAACTTATCCATAGTAATTTCTGACTGGTCGCAAAATAAATGGTTTAGTATAAATTGATTTTGTCTAATTCGGTCTTCATCAGTGTTTCAGCATATGTCAGCAGCAAGAGTGGCAGTAACAGACTTGGGAAGATTTGGATGTATACTTCTTTTGCCAGTGGAAAAATCTTGCAAATCTATTTTGTGAGCAAGTTTTACAGAACAACATTCATACTGAACTTCACATAAGCGACACCATCATCAATCTTCATACATTCATCCATAAACAGTTCTGTGCAATCATGCAGGAAGGTAAACAAATACACACAAACTCACACATATCCAAACAAAAACACACCAAGACAGACATTTGTAAAAAGCAAACTTTGCTTTTTACAAATGTCTGTCTAGGTGTGTTTTCGTTCGGATATGTATGAGTTTGTGTGTATATATTTACCTTCCTTTTTTCCCCCTAAGTTAAGTCCTTCCACTCCTGGGATTGGAATGACTCCTTTTCCACTTCCTTAAAACCCATATCCTTCCCTTTCTTCTCCCCTTTTTTCCTCTTATCCTGAAGAAGCGACCAATGGTTGCGAAAGCTTGTATGTGTGTTTGTGTGTGATTTTACTTGTGTCTATCGACGAGCTGGTCCTTTGGGTAAGTCATCCATTTCCTATTTCTTATATTTGTTTATTCCTGGAAGAAAGCTACATTTCCCATCGAATGTGATACTTTTGACGCTCTTGACGTGTTATTTGGCACACTGAAGATTCAAGTTGCACCCAACTGCATCATTAATCATCATATTAAACTGGTACCTGTGTTTCCTATCCTATTTATGCCACTATCCGTAAGGCTGCCCAACATGTATAATTATGGCTATGAGCAGCTAAAAAATTGGAGTAGTAATTATTGATTTCACCATGAGTTTCCACTGTAATTAATATTATTTCAGTATTGGTGAGACAATTTTCAAATGCACCATGTCAGAATGATCATAACATGCAATGTAGTTATTAGTAAAGAAACAAATCCTACTCAAAACTCTAACTAAAATTAAATTTGCAACTGGTGAATAGTATGTAGGTGACAGTGAAAGAGGACAAAATAAAGAGAAGAATTTTTTGAAATTATTTTTAATTACATTGAGATTGTGTATCATTGTATGAAGCAAAATGAAGTCAACATAAAAATAGATACAATATAATACACATTATTAATCACAGTTCTTTTGTCCAATCTAGTGACCTGTTCCCTCACGATCAAAGCACCTTGACTATGCAGTCAAAGAAATGTGGCAGCATGGAGAAATAATAATGGATGTCATGCTCACCTGCAGTAGTGGTGTGTCCGGCTTGAACTGATACCCCATGACACCAAAGTGGCACAGCCGGCCACGGATGGAGTAGCGCACACCATCTGGGAAGTTGAGTCCGCCCTTGGGTGTGCACAGCGTGCGGTACACGCAGGGTGCCCGCACCATGCGCTCTGCCACTTCCTCAAACTCTGCCAAATGCAAACAGACCACCCTATCTCTGTATACTTGATGGCTCTCATTCAAGATGGTTGAGCACATCAGTCAAAACA
This sequence comes from Locusta migratoria, assembly GCA_026315105.1. NCBI lineage: Eukaryota > Metazoa > Arthropoda > Insecta > Orthoptera > Acrididae > Locusta > Locusta migratoria. Next base: position 244,141,862 of record CM048744.1, on the reverse strand, counting down.
ATAAGCAGTCAGATAGCAAAAATTGATTTGTATATAGGGATGCCAAGTCAAAAAATAAACACTTCAGACTCAATGTTAATTTTGCCAAACTATTTTAAACAGATTCAGAGACACCTGATAATTTTTTTTATTAATAAACAGTTTTTATGAAATCAGACTTAAAAGTGTGCAAAAATAAAAAGGAAAGGAAAAAGAACAAAAGACAAGAAAAGAATCAGCAAACACCATTAAGGTAAGCAGTCATTAAGCTGAAGTCATTAAGCTCAAAATTGATGTGAACAACACAGAGCTTTACTAGACATGGTCTTATATAGGAGGTGGTATTCCATGCCTTCCTCTGATTTTTGAAATGACTTTACCAGCCAGTTATAAGGACTTATAGATTAATGTGGATACAAAACCACAGTGCAACTCAGCATTCTTCACATCAACAATATTTTCATTGCTGCACTAATATTAGTATTTCTTCATTTAATTTTTTTAGGTGCTTGCAATGACAGTGATCTCATTTTGACTTTTCAAAAGTTTCAAGTAACATTTTCCTGATGGAGTATAATGCCTTGGTGTGTTTTTTCTCACAATTTTTGTGCTGAAAATTCGTTTAGCTGATATTTTGTGCACATTATTATTTTCACTTATGTTATTTTTACAGCAGAGTCCACTCCAATGACATCTGTTTACTGTGCTGTAAAAATAACATAAGTGCAAAAAATACGGTGAACAAATAAGCCTCTAAAAACTGTGATAAAAATCACTCTATGACATTATACTGTATCAGGAAAACATGACTTGAAAATGGTGAAAAGTTGAGACAAGATCATTCTGGAAATAACACATAATAATAATAAATAAAATAATAGTGCAACAATAAAAATGAATATCAACAATTTATACGCCGGGAAACTCTACGTAATCACAAAAATGAATAAGGACAGTTTACAACTCACTGCAAAGATGTATATACTGTGTATGTGTGTGTCTGTGTGTGTGTGTGTGTGTGTGTGTGTGTTTACAAGTGGGCATGCGCACAGTGTTCTCTCCTCCCTCTGCCTCTGCACTCCATTCCTACACTGCATCTCGTTCCACCCACCTAGTACATGCATGTTCCATTAGGCCATGCTGTATCCATCCCCACCACTGTGACACAACCTTCCTGTCATCCCTCCTATTCCCTCACCTCCGAGCATGATTCAGAGTTTGGCATTAGGAGATGACGGTTGTGTGATCGAGTGAATGTTCTCTATTCTGAAGAAGGTCAATGGCCGATAGCTTAAATGTTGCATGTGTGAGTGTCCTTTTTTATGTGCCTGCTGCAACTCATCATATGTCTTTGTGGTCTGCTGTAAACTGCCCTTATTACATTGTTGATTTCCAACCTGGACTTTCCACTATTAAATAAAAACGAATAAATATCTGAAATGCCATTTGCTGACTTGATGTATGCCCACCTGAAAAGAAGCTTCTGACAAGTAACAGATAAAAATTCTAGGACTGCCAGGGATTCAACCTTATGACTTGAAGCCTAGCATTTTACCACTGAGCCACCAAGCCTCACATCCTTACAATCCTGGCAATTTTGATAACAGCTAGCTGCTTAGTCCTTATAAACTTCTTCCTAATATAATTTTGTATGAAAATAAACTAATAATTACTGACAAAACAAAATAAAAATATATTATATTTTTAGGAATAAAGGAGACCACTCACCATAAAGCAGAGGTACTGAGTCATCAGCAGCTACACACAAAAAAGAGAGAAGACTTTTTAGCTTATGGGTTGCTCCTTTTACAAGCTAGAGTACACAGACACACTCACTCACATACACACAAACACATACAGATGCCTGTGTCACTATGTGTTGTCTGCTGGGCACTCAGAGCAACATTTCATTCAGCAAGTGGAATAGGTTCATGTGGGAGCAGACATTTAGTGGAAGGGAGGGGTAGCAGCCATGTGACACAGAGGTGTCTGTGCCAGTGCAGAGTAGCAAACAATGAAATGGTAGGGGGTAATAGGACAGAAAAATGGGATTGAGAAATTGCTGATTGGAGGGATTGGGGACAAAAGGATATTGATGGTTGTGGCCAGAATGATTTAGGGAGTAGTGGATGAACTGTAAGGATAGCTCTGTCTGTGTGGTACAGGAGGGGGAGGATCCAGATAGCTCACATTGTGAAGTAGCCATGGAACGGTGTTATCTTCTAGTTCGTTTTTTGCCACAAGAGTACAGCTTTCACAGCTATCCAGGCCTCTTGAGAGAGTTTGAAGAACTGTGACTGGACTGCAGTAGGAAGTTCTGGGTGGACTGATCGGGCAGGTCTCACACATCTATCACCGGTTCAAGGTATTGTCAGTGGCAAAGGGATGGACTGGGATGTTATCAAGGTTGGCTAGGTGATAGAACAACACTTTAAACAAGAGCTGAGAGGGTCCTGTGAAGGATATCCCCCATTTAGGTATATTGTTAGACAAGGCACAGCTGAAGGATGTTGTTCAGTTGTTCCAGTCTGGAGTGATATTGGATGATGAGGGGCATGTTCCTTTGTGGCTGGCATTTGGCATTTGGTGGGAAATATGTTTGAACACTAGGATGGAGGGGTAATTTCTATCTGTGAAGATATTGTGAGGCCTTCAGTGTACTGGGGAACGAATTTTTAGTCATTGCAGATGCAGTGCCCAAGAGAGTCCATGTTATATGGGAGGGAGTTCAGAGGAGAGGTAGGAATATAAGGAAAAAGGTGGTGGGTTTGGAATTTTGGTGTTTCTGGGGGAGATTGTGCTCAATTGCAGCAAGACTGTGGGTGTGAGGGATGTTGATGTATAGGGAGATGGCATCAGCAGTGACAAGTACAGATCTCGGGACTAAAATGTGGAGTAAGTGAAATGAAGGAAGTGGTTGGTGTCATAATGTGGGCAGTTGGTGGGAGGTACTTATTAACTATGGCCAAAATTATTTCAGTTGGAGGCCAATACACAGCCATGTTATGTCTTAGATTCCAGGGTGTCTTGAGTTTGCAGCCCCCCTATGTCTGCCACCACTCCCTCCTGCATTCCTAGCCAGCCAAATAACTACACCCTCTCCATTCATGATTTTCTGGTGACCACTTCCAAATCCTTTTCCTGCCTCCTGCTCTCCTCCCTTCCACCTACCCCACCCCATATACATAACTGCCACCCAAACCTAGCACACTCGCCAAATGAAGTGTTAACCTGTGCATCCGACCAGCACCGTGTATGGATGTGGGAATGCATGTAATGCAAGTTACACCTCCGGTAGAGCCGACACTGTGATGTCTCACTGAATGGAACGCAGCTAGAGAATATATTTGCAAAATGGCAATAGCTTTTTCCTGTGAGTGGTTTGCTGTTGAGCTCTTTCACCTATGCAAAGTATTTGTTTTCTGTCCCAATAGTGAGTAACTGCTGTGTACAAGGCTGTACTGGCAACTACAGGACTGAGTTAAAGGTATCTGTATTCAAATTTCAAAACTGAGGATGAAGTAGGCTCATGCTATTCAACAAGAAAATGTACACCATAAGCATTAATAATAAGTAGCATTAATAACAAAAAAACACAAAGACATCATGCAATGAAATTCCAAATGATGCTTCACATACAAGTATATTCATTATACAATAGGCCTATTTTGGCTTTACCCCCATCTTCAGGTGATCTGTGAAAAATGTAACTTTATTAAAATACATCAAATTTTATGATTATCATAATTGTAACTTCTATTACGAAATATACATATGTCAGATGGACATGACATAAATATACATCAATGGTTTTCGTGCTGCCTATTAATTTATTGCTTCAAATTTTGTTAAAGCAATATCTCTGGTTATCTGTCAAGAAGCTATCACATCAAGATGAAAATTGTAAATCAGAACAAATATTGCTTTAACGCAATTATGAAGCACCAAATAAATTAATTAATAGACAGCACAAAAACCATTGATGTATATTGATGTCACAACCATCTGACATGTATATTTCATAATACAAGTTACAATTACGATAATTAGAAAATTTGGTGTATTTTGATAATGTACATTTTTCACCTGAAGATGGCACTCAATATTAAATAGGCCCATTGTATAATAAATATACTTGTATGTGGAGCAGGATTAGGAATTTCATTGCACGATGTTTTTAAATGACATTTATAGTGCTGCAGGCCCAAAAAAAAAAAAAAAAAAAAAAAAAAAAACAAAGTTAATTTCATCTTGTATATGTGGTACTCAACATTAAATTAGAGGCAGAAAGGTACCATTATGCAGTTTCAATAAAAGTGTTGTACAAATAAATTTTATACACTGCTGGACATCCAAATTGCAGCAGAAACAAGGACTGAATATATCAAAGCCAAATGTATTTGGAATACAACATACTGTACAAACATGACATGATTGAAAATGCAGCTCCATATTCAGCAAGGAGGTACAGGGTGTCCTATTCAAACCTCCCTCTCTCGGTGGAGTGGGAAGGATGTAATGAAAGCTGTCCGCTGCCCACCTAACCCTCTAGTCCATTCCTATGAAATGCCCAAACCACCTTCCCTACCCTCTGGCTCCTACCCATGTAACTGCCCCTGTTGTAAAACCTGTCCTATGCACCCTTCCACCACCACTTACTCCAGTCCTGTAACTCGGAAGGTGTACACGATCAAGGGCAGAGCCACTAGCGATAGCACCCATGTGATTTACCAAATGACATGCCTGCACTGTGAAGCGCTCTATGTGGGAATGACCACCAACAAACTGTCCATTTCCATGAATGGTCACAGGCAAAGAGTGTTTTTGGTCATGAGGATCACCCTGTGGCTAAACATGCCTTGGTGCACGACCAGCACATCTTGGCGCAGTGTTACACCGTTCAGGTTATCTGGATACTTCCCATCAACACCAGTCTTTCAAAACTCCGGAGATGGGAACTTGCCCTTCAGCATATTCTCTCTTCCCATTGCCCACCTGGTCTCAACCTCCACTAAATTCATATTCCAGCCCACCATCTTTTAACATCTTTGCCTCAGTTCTCTGGACAGAGCCTCTGCCTCAAGTGGTATCTCTGTCCAACTTCTTTGCTTTCTACAAATGTCTGCCTAGGTGAGTTTGCGTGTGTATATGTGTGCGTGTGTGTGTATTTGTTTACCTTCCTTTTTTTTCCCCTAAGGTAAGTCCATCCAGTACCGGGATTGGAATGATGACTCATTCACTCCCTTAAAACCCACATCCTTTCCTTTTTTCCCTCCTTTCTTCCTCTCTTCCTGATGAAGCAACCAACGGTTGCAAAAGCTTGAATGTTTCTCTGTGTTTTTATTTTTATTTATTTATTTATTTTTTTGTCTATCAGTGAGCCTGTGCTTTCGGTAAGTCAAACAATCTGTAAGTTAGACAATTGGACAAAGGAAATGTGAAATTCAGGATGAATTTCCTGCATCAGTAGTTACATTCACCTATTTCACTCTGCAAACGTTGTTAGTAACACCTTGCTTCACAAAGCTACTGAACGAACATCAATAGTTCTTCAACTTATTTTGAAAATAGTTGCCCCTAATGATGATGTATGAAAACTGTTGTTTACAAATTAACAAAAAAGTCATATAGACCACTGTAAATATTGTACTAGATATTTTTTTAAAAGAAAAATAATCAAGTTTGTAATCTCTTCTACGCTTTGGCAAAAGGGAACTTCTGATACCGTAACTTAACTTGAAATGAAATTTCATTATTTATTTCATCTGCAAAGTGCAAACAGTGCAATCGAATAGGGTCTCACACCTCTGGGGCCCCACACAAAACATTAGAATTGTCACCTGTAATCCTGTTTCTGAAATTACTCTTAATGTAATGTCATTCAAGTATTTACCCATTGTGACATGACTGTGACAACTGGAGTATGTCCCAGATTTGGAAAATTATGCCTGTATCAGAGTCGAAGGACCCAGGGGTTACAATACTGATGCATTATAGTAATATGCAGTGTCAGCAGATGACTATTGCTCATGCTTAAATTAGGAGGTACGCGATTCATTGTATCTCAGTGCCTCTCCACATCCTTTCTTCTAATCGCTGAGACTAATAATCAAGCATTACATTCGTCCATTAGCAGATGTTTTCTACAAGACAGGCAGTTCCAGCTTCAGTTGAGCTGTGCAGTGCTCCCTGCTCTGTTCATTGTGAACAGTCAAATGGGATGGCCAAGCACTTGGTGCAATACTGCAGGTAGCATGGCTAGTTTTTTTGCTATCTTTTGTGCCTTGTACGAGCTCCAAACTCCTACTGTAATAGCTACAATGTAGCTACGTCCTACTCTCAGGCAATATGAAATGAAATGATGATATGGCTTTATTGGCCAGGATATCTCCATTGGGGTTTGGCCACCTAATGCAAGTCTTTTGATTGACACCATGTCAGCAACTTGCGTGTCAATGATGATGATGACAAACAGACCGTATCTGTCCCCTATCAGAAATTGAAACTGGGCCTCTTGCAATGGCTGCCACTGAGCTATGAAGATGGACAGGAAAATAGGAAAATTAATTCCATACATTTATTGGCCTGCTGAAATTTATTTTCTTATTATTATTTCAGAAGCAGCATCTTGCAAGAATGCCTGTATTCTCTTGCCACATTGTCAATGGCACACAAATTGGTTTCAAAATTGAGTTTTGAAGATATTGATGAATTTTCTCATCAAAAAGCAATGAAAAGAAGATTTGTGTCAAATTTGTTATGCAGAAGACCCTTACTGTTTATAATGTACAACTGAGTTTCTTATAAATACCATGCATGCCAAGTGCTTAAAATATGTAAGTGTATATCCTGAACTATACTTGTGAACCCTTTTTGATACTGAATTTAATTTAATTTGATGGATTCCAATAAGCTAGGTCATTTTTTATTCAATAAAGTTTTGGGAAAGCAGCCAGATAACATCGAACTCTTGGAAAGATAGTTCAGCTGGCAATTGTTCAGCCACCTTCAGGAGAGTGTCGGCCACTGGCTGGGAAAACTTAAAGAATCACAACATTTTAGTAATTGCCATACTTAAGCCTATTAAGACTCCTTCTCCTGTTGATTATTTTCCTATCATAACAGTAGGTCTGCTACAGTAATTCTTTTGATATATTGCTAGTTTGTCAATGATGAACTTAGAATTCTTTTGAATGTGACAAATGAGTATAAACTTTTCTTGAAGGACGCAGGGAGGGGAAGATGCAGAAGAGCTCCACATAAAAGTTTTGCACAGGGTCCCGTGCAAGCTAGGGCAGGCTCAGCATCTGTATTGCTTTTCACTGCCTTAAGCATACCTCCACGTATCCCCAAAGTACCATATAATCTGTTCAGTGACACATATACAATAAAATGTCAGTGTTACACAGTTTCCTAAAAATGGTAAGAAACAAAACTCTGAATTTTTTTGACACTGTTTGACAACATTTTCTTTTATTGCTTAATATGCATGCTTACCACCAGTATTGAGATGAACCTACAATAAACTGCTTTTATTCTTTAAATGAATTTCAGGTGTATATCATACTTGGTGATGTGTCTAAAATTAAATGTCAGTGATGCAGAGAAGTATGGTGAGAGGGTGATATGCTAGGGATGAAAACTGGTGAACATTTGAAAATAAATGTGTTTATGTGATATAGACCACTATTGATTTTTTATTAAAATTTTGCTGTTTCATTTGTATTACACATGCAGTTATCTACCACATGAGTACATGGCATGCTACGTACTAGCTGGAAACACTGCCTCCCACCATTTCCATTCATCAGTTATTTTATTCAATCTGCTGCACGGTGAGATGTAGTTTTCAGAGTGAAGTAAGATCTCGTATGAAAAGACTTAAGTTGCAGAGTAGCACTCACCATTATCGTCATCATAGTTTCCCATGAGTGGGGCGTGTTCACCAGGCTGTGGGTACACGTCGTCTGGGATGAAGCACGTGTGCCATGCGGGCTGCTCCTGTACAGCAATTACATTTAATTCTGCTATGAGCATGCAAGAGTAATGGGATATGAAAGATCAGAAATATTTAAATAAAACAAACTAGGCCACAATTTGGAAAACCTCAAATGTGTAGAAAAGTGAAAAAATAGTTTCAAATAATGTGTGTCCTGGTTTGACTTATGACAGTGAAACCTGTACACTTCATGAAAGTACAAAATAGCCATCTACCATTGCACAATGGGCATGCACTTTAAACAAAAAGCCAAAGAAGGGTACCAGATATGAGATTAATTATCAATGCCAAGAACATGCTGGGGATAAAGTGATTAGCAATGGTCAAAGACATACTACAATGGAGTCTAAGTAACAGAGACAGACAGTAAGGAAGATCACCAGACCAATGGGAAAAGTCTGAAGACAATCACTGGAATCACTGGCTGAATACTGACTGTAAGCATGTTGGGATTTATTCTCATCTACCTGCATTACTGAAACTCCCGATACCAGTGTTCCATAATAATAGGCGTGAATGTAATTAGTCTACTATCATTTTCTTTTTCCAAAACTTTAGTTACTCTTTTTTCTAATGTGACAAGCTGAAGTTATTTTCTATTATTTGGCATTGCAGGGGTTTGTTTAATTGCCAAATATTAATTAGTTCATGCAAGAGGCATATTGTTATAGTTCAGATATTAGGGTAATTAGTATCTCTGTGTGGACTAATCATCGTTTTCTGTATGTAGTAGTGTTTATCAAGTGGATTCTCATGCCACCACAGCTGTAGCAGCAGCAAGTCTATTTATTTTTTGTTTTTGCGACACTCATTGTAACTGTAGTACATAGTTACTACTGTAATCTTCTGGTGTAAAACATTTTGATTTTGATGAGACGATTATACTTTAATGTAAAACGTCTCTCATTTGTATTTAATGTGCTGTACCTACAGTCATAGGTCTACTAAATAAATTGTTATTTCCAAATGGTTTCTACAGAGAATAATTCCGCATTCTAGTGGCTTGAAAGATATATGCTAACGAAACGTTGGACAGTTCTAACTTCAGCAGCCTTGACAATTTTTAATCCCGACGTGATTCAAGCCTGCTGAAAACGTGAGAAGATACTATAAAGATGTTGAACAAAGAACCTAGAGATTCAAGATCAGCCATTCTGGCCAAATAATCCCATGTTATGGTTCGTCCAAGTAGAGGCAAGTTTTCGTTGTGCAGGAATTACTGCTGACTCGATGATGTTTTCTTTGGTCGTTAGCCAATAAGATCAATAATATTCCATTGAAATTCAAGACATTATAACCGCGCTGCTGATGGAAGATGCATACAAGAAGCTAAAAACAGACAAGAAGCTAAAAACAGAGCTGATTCGAAGAGTAGCCACTTCACAGGAGGAACGGCAAGTGCTCACACAAGAAAATGTCGGTGATTGCAAACCTTCTCTGTATCTAAGGCATTTTCCTGACAACTTGTTATGCACAAGTTAAGGCGATTATAGCGTCCCAAACATAGATGTCTCTTGACACTGTAGTGGAACTCACAGATCATATACAAGAGGCAATCACACCAGTGCGTGTCTGTGCCATGTCAGAAGCTGGCATCAGTACTGCAGCAACATCGGGAGTTGCCCGTAGCAACTATGATTTATTAGCAGCAAAAGTAGACGTTCCTTGCAACCAGCTCAGTGAAGTGATGTCTCGACAAAGAACCAACAAAGGCAGAAACCATTACCAACACAGGTCCAGAAGTAGATCTTCGAAAGGCACTTTGTCTTCTGATGCAGAACCTTCGATGTGCTGGTACCACCGGAACAAGCACATAAATATATTATCCTTGCTTGTTCCCAAATGCCAGCGTTGGTCGACCTTAGGTGCAGCAGACTGCCGAACAGGATCACAGCATCTGTTTATCAGTGACAGAAAGTCTGGAATAAAATTTCTGATAGACATAGGTTCCGATTTGAGTACATTACCACAAACTGCAATGTATCGCTGCCGTCCACTGACCGCATTAAGTTTATCAGCCGCTAATAATTCAACAATATCAACTTATGGAATGCAGAGTATTGAGCTGGACTTAGGACTATGTCATGTGCTGAATTGGAACTTCACCATCACAGGCGTCACTGAGCCAATCATCAGTGCAGATTTCTTGACATAGCGAATTCCCGGCTCGACAACATGATTGGCATAACTACAACTGGTTTTTACCGTAGCACCAACACACCCAGCACCAAGCTTGTGCAACCAGAAGTAGGTAAGTACTCATCTCTATTACATTTATTTACGACCTTGACTAAGCCCCTGGAACCCCAAAACAGGTGAAAGACCAAGACCATTACACCCTACTCAATTTTGCAGCCAAGCTTTCAACAATTGTCATGGTTAATCTCATCCTGGAGTTTGCCCTACATTCCACCTCATATCAAAGCTTTTTTGTCTCGCCAGGAATGGAAAAGAACTGTCGTGAGTGGACGCATTCATGTATACCATGCCAACAAAGTGAAGTGTCTCGTCATGTACATGCGCTCCAGTGGGTAATTTTCCTGGCATCTCCTCATGTTTTGCGCATGTGCATCTTAACATAGTAGGTCCATTACATCCATCAAATGGGCAAAGTTACTTACTTACTATTATGGACCATTTCACTAGATGTCCGGAGGCGTTACCACTGGACAATATTACAGCAGAAACACTAGCCTCAGCCTTTGTGTACACATGGCTGTCAAGATTTGGATGCCCACTGCATATAACAAAATACCAAAGCAGGCAGTTTGAGTCAGACTTATTCACCACGCTTGCACAATTCTGTAGGTATGTACATTACAAGACCACAAGTTACCATCCTGCATGCAACGGTTTAATTGAATGAAGGCACCAATCACTCAAGTCTGCTTTAATGTGCCATGACACAACCTGGACAACTGCTCTACAAATTGTGTTATTGGGTTAAAGTGAATTCATTGACATCAATTCCTTTCAGTCCATAATGCAAGACCAACCTGATTTACTACGTCGCTTGCATGAATGTATCACATGTTTTCGCCTACAACAGGTTTCCAGACATGGCACACCATACTGTTACATTCATCAAGAATTGGATAAATGTACACACATGATGCTACACAAAGACGGTGTGAAACCTGTTCTTCCAACTCCCTACGCAGGTCTACATCATGTGTTACAATGAGGTGAATGGACATTTGACACTGCCATAAATGGCAAGGCCACGACTGTCTCCACTGGCCGCATCAAGCCGGCGTACATCTATCAGGATGCATCACCAGCCAAGGTTTCAAGAGAACAGCTCGAGTTGTCAAAGTCAGCACGTCAAACTCAGTCACAGTTGCAAGCTCAACAACAGCCCGCCTCTTTTCCACTACCAGTGCACATAACCCATTCCGGACGGAACATACATTTTCCTGCACATTTTAATAATATAGTGAAGACAGTTTACAACTCACTGCAAAGACGTGGCGACGAGCTGCAACAGGCACATACAAAAGACACATACATACAACACATTCAGCTATCGGCCATGGCCTTCTTCAGATAATAGAACACTCACGCAATCACACAGGCACACAACACAGTCATACAACCATCACCCCCGCATGCCGCACTTCGAATTGCCCTATTGTATAAATAGGGGAAAAATAGATACCTCCTACAGGAAAATAAAAGAGACGTTTGGAGACAAGAAAAGCAGCTGTATGAATATAAAGAACTTAGATGGAAAACCAGTTCTCAGCAAAGAAGGGAAAGCTGAAAGGTGGAAAGAGTATATCGAGGGGTTCTTCAAAAGAAATGAACTTACAGACAATATTGTAATAAGGGAAGAGGATATAAATGAAGATGAAAAAGGAGATACTATACTGAGAGAAGAATTTGATTGAAAGACCTAAGTTGAAACAAGGCCCCTGGTGTAGATGACATTCTCTCAGAACTACTAAAGTCTCTGGGAGAACCAGCCATGACCAAACTATTTCACCTGGTGCATAAGATGTACCCTCAGACTTTAAGAAAAATGTACATAATAATTCCCATTCCAAAGAAAGCAGGTGCAGACAGGTGTGTAAATTACAGAACCATCAGTTTAATATGTCATCGTTGCAAAATTTTAACAGGAATTACTTACAGAAGGATGGAAAAGCTGATAGAATTCTGAAATCGGCAGGAGTAAAATATGGGGAACAGAAGGTTATTTACAATTTGTACAAAAGCCAGACAGCGGTTATCAGAGTTGAAGAGCATGAAAGGAATGCAGAGGTTGGGAAGGGAGTAAGACAGGGTTGTAGCCTTTCTCCAATGCTACTCAATTTGTACATTGCACAAGCTATAAAGGAAAGCAAGGAGAAATTTGGAGAAGGAATTAATGTTCAGGGGGAAGAAATAAAAACCTTGTGTTTTGCCGATGACATTGTAATTCTGTCAGAGACAGCAAAAGATCTGGAAGAGCAGTTGAATGAACATTGACAAGAGCAAAACAAGGGTAATGGAGTGCAGTGTAAGAAAATCAGGACTGGTGTTGCCGCTGCAACAGGTATAATGGGCCAAGCTGTCCACCAGAATTGAAGGATGAGTGCCAGCCCCCTGAGTTGGCCACGAGGCCAACAGTGTTTTTTGGCTTGTTCCAGGGCAACAGGGCATTCTATGACCAAAAGTAGTTGATTATAACATATTTCATTATACATGGTTACACTTCCCAAACAAAAGAAATACATAAGAAAATGGAGCACACACAGTTTTAAATAATTAGGAATTGTGCAACACTGCAACAATACCATGCAATGCAGTAGTATCAACCAAAGAATCCAATTTACTATGGACACTGAAAGTAATGGGCATATGAATTTTCTTGATGTGGCTGATCAACAAAATGGATGGAACATTAGGTGACGGAGTATACAGGAATGCTATGCATACAGATCCTTACCTTCACTACGAGTCTGACCACCACCCCCAGACAAAAAAGAGGGATGATTGTAATATTGTGCTTTCTTTCTTCCGATCAGGTGTTGGAGTAGGAGTTACTGTTCATAGCGACTATTAAAGTTCACTAACGGTACAATATTACAAAATAATTTGGTGGATCTGACACATTTAGGTAACTTTAAAAATAGAAGACTCAAAAAAGGAAGCGGAACCTGACTTTAAAGTTTAGCGGCAGTAGTAATTTGGAATGAAAGGAACACCTGAGCACAATATTACACAAAGAAACTAGCAGATTCCGAGATAACTTTTCTTACCATGATGATTATGTTAAGTTAACTGGATGTAGCAGATGAAGCTGTAAAAACTCTTGCTGCATTGTGTAAAATGATGCTTGATTTGATTTGATTTTTCCAGGGAAGCCAAAACAGTCTTGGTCCAACCCGCCACTGCCCGCACCGAAACTATGTTTATTGTGTGGTATCGCTCCCTGTATATCTAGTAAAGCCAACCAATGTCCTTGAACAGTGCAAGGAGTCCCTTTACCAGTTCTTTATTAGACACAATTTCTTCGGGTCTGGTTGTCCCAAATGTTCTGTGCCTTTTACTCTCCAATGCAATGCATTCGAAGCTTAGATGTGATGCAGTTTCATCACCGTCATCACAGATCCTACATTTAGGGTCCTCTTCTGCTATTCCCATTGTATGTAGGTGTTTTTTGAAATTCCCATGGCCTGTTATCAATCCAACCATGAGTCTAATCTCTCTCCTGTTATGACCCAGGATTGCAGAGCTTCTTTTAAAACATGGCTTTGGCATCATTACATTGCCATGTTTTTGTTGATGGACTTTGGTCCAATATTCTACGTGCTGTCTTCTGAGCCAGTTACATAGCTCCAATTTTATCATTGCCTTGGTGATTGTCAGGACAGGTTCCGGTCCAATAAATGGAGTCTCTGCCCCCATCCTGGCTAATCTGTCGGCATGTTTGTTGCCACTGATCCCCAAGTGGCCAGGAACCCACAATAGGTTTACTTTATTGGTTTCCCCTAGCTCCACCAGAACCCTGTGACATTCTGCAACAATTTTAGACCTTGTTGCAGAAGCTGCCAGTGATCTCAGGGCTGCCTGGCTGTCTGGATAGATATAGATGCTATGATCTTTGTAGCACCTATGCAAATTCTCCTCCACACACGCCCTGATGGCAGTGATTTCGGCCTGGAATACTCAGGCCAGTTTTCCTAGAGAGATAACGCCCTCCAGTCTTGGCTGCACCCCATATACCCCGGCCCCAACACCTTGGTCCAATTTTCACCCATCAGTGAACCAGACAATATCCCCCGTACGGTGTCGAACTATTTTCTCCCACTGCCCCCTACTTCCAATTGTTATACTGAAAGGCTTCTTGAAGCAGTATGGGGTTATAATATAGTCAGCTGGCATTTCCCCAACCTTTCCTATATTTACCTCACTCACTATTTTAGTGTGTGATTCTGGATATCCCAAAGAGTTCCAGTTGTTGCCAGATTTGAGTCTGTATGCACCAGCTGCTACCTCCATCTTGACCCAAAGGTGTAATGGGGGCATATCCAGCATGGTTTCCATCCCAGCAGTTGGTGTGCTGCTAATTCCGCCTGTTATGGCTAAGCAGGCTAGTCTCTGCACCTTACCAAGCTCCATAGCAGCAACCTGCTGTTCTACCTTCTTCCACCACTCGACCGCCCCATAGGTGATCCTGGGTCTAATTACCGTGGTGTATAAAAATGATGCTTACTTGGCTTGGAGCAGATTGTACTAACTGAATGACCATGAAGAAAAATATTAAATTATCTTTTGTGACGAAAGAATGTTTAGATCGATCGGATTTCGATTAATTCCGAAGATTTCCTTGCAGGCATTACTATCAAGACACGTTCATAAAAGTTACATATAATGGCATCTAGTAAAGTTTCTAGTAAGTTATAGATACATGTCCAACAACGGCTCCAAGCATCATGTTACATAATTAAGATTACTGCTGGAAAAATAGAATCACTTCATGAATTATTAAAGGTGGGTCATTTGAAATAATTAAAAAAAATTATACATAACTAAATATATCTTCACCATACTTCATGAGAAAAACAATCTCACACACACTTACAATTAATAGTGGAGAAGTCCCTGACATGCAACCGTTCGCAATGTAGTAGGAAACGTGAAAGACGAAGTTCACAACCGCATTCTGGGCAGCTCGTAAAAAATAGATGAACATCAAAAATATATGAAGAGCGTAATTAGCTGCCAGAGAAAACTGTGGTCACCGATAAGCATCGCAAATACATTATTTACCGAATGAAAATTTTTAATGTAATACTACAGATTAAACATTTGATCAGCAGTATGTACAAATTTTTTGAACTAATTTATTTGAAATGTGAGGTTTGTGGGGGTACCAAAACATTTAAACAAAAATTTGGTGTATTGGAAGGTTTCTGGTACCTTCAGCAGGGATTTATAATTGAGTAAACGTGACTTGGTTAATTTGTTTTTATTAAATGGATTTTGCAATATTTGTTGGGTAGCTTCACAACAGTCATTCTGCTGGGTGTTTGGTTATGTTTGAGGTGCTCATGGGGCACCGTGCAGTGGCACAGGTTCCCCATTCAACGTGCTTTGTGTGTGCAGCGATGCAGTTTGCAAGTTGTATGCCGTGCCATGGAGCCATCCACCCTGCCAGTGAAGTTCTATGGCTGGAGGACTTAACATTGTCAACTACTAAAAAATCTGTTTCACTAAAACATTATGTTTGATTTATAAAAGTGTGCTACAAGATATCTGTTGCTAATTATGAATTGTGGAGAATAAATCCTTCAGTTAACCAGCAGAAACTATTTCAGTTCATATTTAGCTTCTAATAATATGAGAATTTATTGGTATTAGTGGAGGACCTGCTTATTTGTGCAACAGAGTGACAATAAATCACAAGATGAAAGAATCTTGTGAAGTGGGAACCCTTACAGGTTGAACATCTACAGTCAACTTTTATGAAAAATGGTTATTCTACCAAACAGATATACTGAACACTTCATCCTAGAGAGAGTTTGATAAACAACAAGAGCCCAACAGGAGCTTTTCTTCCATTTATCAGTAAGGTTATGTAATGAACACCATAATAGTTTTAATAGAAAAGAGGAAGGCTGCAAATTGGACAAAATTTGGATCTCAATGTTGCACCAGAAAAATGATTACTCTCTTTCAATAATGTTGCTAATACCACAGAGAGTATTTTAGTCAATGTCACATGAAGGATTATGGTGCTCTCTACACCATATATATTCAGCACTCTCTTGAATTCTGATTACAATTTGCCCAGATGATGTCTTCCACTCTCAAAGACCAAACATTAGGAAAAAATATTACTATTCAAAATTACTGTCAGCCCAGCAAATTTAAGTGAAACTAAATTTTTTGCTTACAGTGATACTGAGTTATAATTAGGATGACTGGTGAATGATATAATACCATTAAGCTCTCTGCACTGTTCTGCAGTCCTCTCCTTACAAACAAGACATCCGCCTCCTCCCTGCAGTCTCCATGGTAGATCCCATCATCTTCTTCTATCTGTGAAACGTAAAGTCACTTCTTAATAGCACTTCCTCATTTTATACAAAATCAACAGCATGTACATCATTCTGTTACTATAATAAAACATTATTGTAAATTTTACCAACTTATCCAATATCTTTTAAATTAGGCATATTATGTCTTTTTATTCTTCACAGGATGATAAGATTGTAAATTACAAGAAAGAGAAGGAACTACAAATTATGGGAATAGAATAAACAGTACATTCATAGCACTTTTAAAACTTACAGAAAACAAATAAAAAAGTTTTAAATCCGTGTGTATAAAATAGGGTAGTTTGATTTGCCTAGTGTAAACTGGAAGTAGCTAATATCAATTGCTTTACAAGCTACTGACATTAAATCTTTGAGGGTGCACTTGATCAGGACAGATAGGGTAGAAATGTAGTCGGTAGCCGTCACAAGTGCAAAGGTGTCCCCATTTCAGCAGATTTTAAGGCAGCTATTTGCATTTCCCAATTTTCAAGATGGCCAGAGCTTCATGTTTGTATACAAGGATACAACACTGACATTTTATGACAGTGGAAGAGTGTAACACAGATTTTAAAATAAAGATGATGTGAACTGAAGTTAAAATTCCCTGGCAGATTAAAATTGTGTGCCAAAACTGGGACTCGAACCTGGGACCTATGCCTTCCGCGGCCAAGCGCTCTATCATCTCCATGCACAGTCCGCTGCATAGTGAAAGTTTCATTCTGAATTGAAGTTACTTCTGAATGGGTGGATTAAAATGACATCACAAAATTATAGCCATGCATAATTTTCCACTCTCATAAGATGTTTCAAAAGAGATGAGATAATCTACTGATTTACTCAGTATAAAAACTGAACCAAGTGTAGATATCATATGGCCATTGTTTATAACACAAATTTGAATAAAGCAATACTCATAATCTACATCTATACTCTGTAAAATGATGAAGTGCATGGCAGAATGTACTTTCCACATATTATATTTCTTCTCATTCCATTCACAATGTATGGGTTTGCTTAACTGCCTCTGAGCGCACAGTGTTCAGTCTGTAATGCTCTCTACAGCAGTGATATGTAGATGGCTGTATATATTATATATAAATAATATAGTGAGGACAGTTTACTACTCACCGCAAAGACGTGGCGACGAGCTGCGACAGGCACATACAAAAGACACACACATACAACACATTCAGCTATCGGCCATGGCCTTCTTCAGAAATAGAGCACTCACGCAATCACACAGGCACACAACACAGTCATACAACCATCACCTCCGACTGCCACACTTCGAATCACGCTCTGCAGCGAATCGGGGACGGGAGGGGAGGGGAGGGGGAGGGGATAGAAAGGTTACGTCACGGTGGTGGGGATGGGTTAGATGGGAATAACGAGATGCAGCTTAGGAATGGAGTGGGGAGGCGGGTGAGGGGAGAAAATAAAATAAAATAAAATAAAGTAAAATAATTCATGTACACTGCAAGTGCACAAGACCACATACACACACACACACACACACACACACACACACACATACATATACACACACACGATCACACATTCACACACCACTCAAATCAGGCGAGGTTTGGGATACAGAGGTAGGAACTGTAAGGTATGGAAGGGGGGAAAAAATAATAATAATAATAATAATAATGAAGTTATCGTAGGTTGAGGCCTGGTTGATTTCGGGATCGGAGAATGTATTGTAGGGATAACTCCCATCTGTGCAGTTCAGAAAAGCTGGTGGTGGATGGGAGGATCCAGATGGCCCGGGTTGTGAAGCAGCCATTGAAATCAAGCATGTGCTCCGCTGCATGCTGTGCCACAGGGTGGTCCACCTTGTTTTAGGCCACAGTTTGGCAGTGGCCATTCATCCTAATGGACAGCTGGTTGGTGGTCATGCCAATATAGAAAGCTGTACAGTGCTTGCAGCACAGTTGGTAAATTAAGTGGCTGCTTTCACAAGTGGCCCGGCCTCTGATAGGGTAGGATAAGCCTGTGACAGGACTGGAGTAGGAAGTGCTGGGTGGGTGGATTGGACAGGTCTTGCAGCGGGGTCTTCCACAAGGATATGATCCCTGTGGCAGTGAGATTCCCCAGTTCAAGTTGGTTCTTGAAAAATCAAAAGGGTGAGATAGTTGATTTCTATATTGCAGTTTCTGCCAATTTGGATTCCCACAATCTCGGTGATTCCCCCACATCTCAGATACATAGCCATTCATGCTACCCTTCTCTCCTTTTGATCAATATCTTCTGTTATGTGGTGTTGGTCCCACACACTTCAACTATCATCTAAGATGGGTCACATTAGTGATTTAAAAGCAATATCCTTTGTAGAATGACTGTTTTTCTTTCTCAGTATCCTAGTAGTGAACTGAAGTCTAACGGCTGATTTACTTACGTTGTATCATTCCATTTCATATCCTCACAAACTGTGACACCCAGAAATTTGTATGAATTGTGACTCTGTGATACTGTGATTCTGGTGGTACATGAAGGATGAAAATTTACACACCTTATAAAGCCATTACCCAATTTTTACCATTTTTGGTAGTAATATTTCATTTTTTTATGTTATGTAAAATACTAAATTTCATTTATGTTACAATCGATTCCACTACTGTGTGGTATGTGATTTCTGTACTTCATATGCTTTGCATGTCTTATGAGTATCTATGTCATGTTCATTTCTGTATATTAGTTTGTAATTTTAATTTGTTTTGGTAATGTCATTTTTATTTTTGAACCATTTAATGTATGTGAATATTATGTAAATTGTAATATCTCACGACCACCATGCTATGTAAAAGATGTAGTGATTCCATTGTGAACGGAGTTCGCCTGTGCCTGTGTGTCCGCAGCTAACATAGTGAACAATAGTCAGCTAAATGAAAGCTACTGGACACCGCTGTTATAATGTCTGCACATAGTCTGCATGAAAAGGAAATCTGAGCTATATAAGCTGTGCCTCCACCTTGCCACCACTCCACATTAATAAAAGGTCACAATATTTATTATTATTTTGTAACTGGTCGATGAGAACTTTAATAATGTGTCTTGACTATTTTCAATAGATTTTACATTTCTGTAAAAAACTGGTGTGTACATAACCTTAATTTATCCTAAGTCACAAAACCTAGTAGGAATCCTCTCTTGTCATAGCCAAAATTTGGGACATTGTTTCTATAAATCATCAAAACAGTTAAAGTGACATCATTCTCGATTCAAGGCTAGTAGATTTAATTGATAAACCTATTCAGTATAGTATTACCTAAAGCTAGCTAACTTTGACAGAATCAAATTAATCATTTGTTTCATGGTAGGCAGAAAGACTTAATAATTTTCAGCAAAGTGATATCTACTAGTCAATGTTCTTTATGTAGGTTTTTGAATACAGGTCATAATAATAACTAATTTCATGCTTACTTGTAAAGAGCGTTAGGAACAGCACTAATCATAACATCAGTAGATTTTTTTCCGCTACTAATTATAGGTTTTTCAGTAATTTTGTTTATGAGTGACACTTGTACTGCAATTCTACATCCCATGCTATACTATTTATAGTATCAGAAAGTAAGTGATTAGGTGGGACTTGTCTTTACAGTAATTGAAAGAATTTCTGCTTTCATTTGAGTCTTAATTATTTCTGTGATTGGCAATTATTTTTTTTTTTTTTTTCCTGAAACTCTTGATGAAAATTTTTCCACCCTACACTTACTCAGTACCAAGCTTCCAAATATAACTGCATTTTTTAATTTTTTTTTTCTTTATCACTTGGTATTCTCATACCTCATTATGCTGGTGACTGTGTATTTTTTTATTACTGAATTATCCAACTAATTAATTTAATTAGTACAGCAATAGTATTTCAAGAGTGCACAAGCCAATTTTATGCTTCATAGTAACCAGATTCCCTTTTACTGCCCTATGTTACACTTGTTTCAAGCATAGTTATCGTCTCCCACAATTTATTTCATGTTTGGGTAAATCTTTGGGGAGTTTCGGTCCAAGTCTTGTCCTTAGGTTAGCATGAGTGCCACTTTCAGTGGCACATGACTGTTCGATTAATTGCGGTTGTGTCACAACCTAAACATTTAAAGCAAGGTACCAAGCTTTGCAGTTCTTTGAAATGTCATCAAGATCTATCTGGATATTTCTGCACCTCTTTTCAGGCAATAGTTCACTACAGATAACTGCATCACCTGCCATAATTCTGAGATTATCATTATATTTTCTATAATGTCATTAATAAATATCATGAATAGCAAGGTATCCTAACACACTTTCCTAGGACACTCCCTAAGTTACTTCTACCTCTCTCAATGATTCTCCAACCAAGATAAAAACACCACATTTTCCCTACCAAAAAATCTACAGTTGTGCCACAAATTTCACATGATACCCCATGCAAATGGTATTCTTGATCTAAGTATAAGTGTGGTACCGAGTCAAAAGGTTTTTGGAAACTGAGAAATACTTCATCTCCCTGACTGCTTTGATGGCTTTCAGTATGTTGTGAGGAAAGTGTAAGTTCAGTTTCACATTTCTGATGCTTTCAAAACCCCTGCTAGTTGACATGTAGGAGGCAATTTCATACAAAACATTTCATTACATTTGAGCTCAGAATACGTTCTAAGATTAAAAAAGGAAAGCAGTCAGAAATCAGAAAACTGGTTTAAACACCACAGTTGCTTCACTAGGCATCGCCCTGTTTGGAGGTAATATACCATTGCCTTTATCCGACCTTTGAATGGATTTAACCAGCTAGTTATAGACATGTCTACAGTTTAACATGGATTTTGGACCACAGTGCACTTGGCAGTATTCCCATCAACAACATAGTGAGAGGTGCAAGAAGTGAAAAGTGACAAACAAAAATCCTAGGACTGACTGGGCATTCAACCTGCAACCTATGGATTCATAGTCTGCCAGTCTACCACCATGCATTCTTAGGTTATACAACATATAAATGTGAAAGATATTTAAAAAATCAAATAAAAGTCTAAAGAATAACCCTCCCCCCCTTGGCTTCACATGGGTGGTATTTACATTCTATATCTATAAAAATCGATTTGTGTATGTATTTTACTGTTTGCTATGTTCTACATAATATAATTAAACACAATGAATACCATGCTTATACAATTCTCATTGTGTTTAATCCATGTTTACATACTAATATCACATTTTAACACATAAGTAAAAGTTTACTTCTGGCCCTTGGAATGACAGTAGTGACCTAGAGGAGAAATAGTCAATTATAGGTACAATATACTGTCTGACACCAACCGTAACAGAAGCGAATCTAGCACTACTAGCGGTATCACTGCATAAAAGAAGGTTGGCATTATACAAATGGTTGGCTTTTTCTTCACTAGGGATGCTTCTGTCATTCTGCCAGACGTAAACTTTTATGTATACTTTAAGAAATATCTTGAGCCAATCACTACCAAACTTCACAGGATCAACTGTGAGGCCAATCTGAAGATTCCACCAAAATTCCTCCAGCCATGATTGAGTCCATAGGGAATACACATACATTCACACTTCCATTATTGTACATATAGACTGCTAAGCCCTGTGAATACTCTGCTTGGAGAAAAGTGTGTTACTCTTTTACAACAACTAGTTTTGAGTTGCCTGCTGGCTGTATCACGTCGAGCAGGCTGTACGTATAACGTACCTCAGCACGGGCGAGCACGCCACGACGCGTCGCCTCGCCGATGGTGATGGTGTGTGCCCACGTGGCACACTCGCACGCGTCATCTGGTGGGCCGCGGCAGCACATTCGCCAGCAGCAGGCTGCTGGCCACGCCACGAATAGAAACAAATTCAGCAGAAACTCCCGGGGCCTGCCCAAAAGAAACATCTGTGTCATTATTTTTCACCATTTAAGAGAGCTATACCTTAACTGATAAGGTGTGGGTCAAAATCCCATCCAAACAAAAAGCTCATTCAGTGGTGACTAGCTTACCTTCTCATCCTGCACAAAAGGTGTGAAATGGATGTAGTTTTGAGCGCCATGGTGTTCACACAACACGTATCACATTTATAAACCTTGGACTCAATACCTCTCACTTGAAGCACCTAGACTGGTCTCAAGCATAATGTTTTATAGTAAGTGACATTTTTATTGTTGTTGTTGTGGTCTTGAGTCCTGAGACTGGTTTGATACAGCTTTCCATGCTACCCTGTCCTGTGCAAGCCTCTACATATACATATCTGAATAAGAACGGCAACCTACATCCTTTAGAACCTATTTATTTCATTCGTCTCTTGGTCTCTCTCTGCAATTTTAACCCCATACACTTCCCTCCAACACAAAAATAATGATTTCTTGATATCTCAGAATGTATATTAATCAAGATATTCCAGAAATCAGAAATTCTTTTTCTCCCCAATTTTACTCAGTAGCTGCTCATTAGTTCAAAAATGTTCAAAGTTTGTAAACGTATTGGACCAAGCTGCTATGGTCATCTGTCCCTAGACTTACAAACCACTCAAACTAACCTAAGAACAACACACAGCCATGCTTCAGGGAGGACTTGAACCTCAGATAGCAAACAACCGTGTGCTCTGCAGCAAGGCACCTTAGAGCGCCATGGCTCCTCATTAGTTATGTAATCTATCCATCTAATCTTCAGCATTCGTCTGTAGCACCACATTTCAAAAGCCTCCATCCTCTTCCTGTCTGACCTATTTATCGTACATGTTTCACTCCTGTACAGTGCCTTCAGAAAAGACTTCCTTGCACTTAAATTAACATTTCATGTTAACAAATTTCTCTTCTTCAGAAACCCTTCCTTCCCATTGCCATTCTGCATTTTATATCCTCTGTACTGTAACCATCATGTTATTTTAGTGCCCAAGTAACAAAATTTATCTACCAACCTTGTTTCCTTAACTAATCTAATTCCTTCAGCAACGCCTGATTTTCTTGGACTGCATTCCATTACCCTTATTTTGCTCTTGTTAATGTTCCCTTCTTTAAAGACACTGTCCATTACATTCAATAGCTCTTTCAGGTCCTTTACTGTCTCTGACAGAATTACAATGTCAACAGCAAATCACAAAGATTTTATTTCTTCTCCCTGAACTTCAATTCTCTTGCAAAATTTCTCCTTTCATTTCTCCACAGCTTGCTCAATGTACAGATTCAACAACATGAGGGAAAGGCTACAACCCTGTCTTATTGCCTTCCCAACCACTGTGCCCCTTTTATGCCTTTCAACTCTAATAACTGTTGTCTGGTTTTTGAACAAGTTAAATATAAATCTTCACTCCCTAGATTTTACCCCTGCTACCTTCAGAATTTGAAAGAGTTTTATACCAGTCAACACCGTCAAAAGCTTTCTCCAAATCTACAAATTCTAAAAACATAAGTTTGCCTTTCCTTAACCTGTCTTCTAATATAAGTCGTAATGTGAGTATTAACTCTAATGTTCCTACATTTTTCCTAAATTCAATTTCGTCTTCCTCAAGGTCAGATTCCATCAGTTTTTACATTCGCCTGTATGTAAATTTTGTTAGTATTTTACAACCATGACTTAAACTGATAGTTCTGTAAGTTTAACTATATTTTGGAAAGGTGCTACTCACCACAGAGACGTCCATTGGCCGCAGAAAGACACACATAACAGAATAAACAAAATGAAGCTTTCGGCTGTTAAGCCTTCATCTGCCACAGAGAATGCACTTACACATACACCCACCCACCCACCCACACACACACACACACACACACACACACACACACACACACACACACACACACACACACAACCACTGTCTCCAGCTATCCATCCCTACTCCTTCCCTGCTCTCAACCCCTTACCCCATGGCTTATATCCCTGCAATAGACCTAGATGCAAAACCTGTCCTACCAACTATCCCACCACCACCACCTACTTCAGTCCTGCCACAGGCATTTCCTATCCCATAAAAGGCAGGGCAACCTGTGCTGGCAGCCACGTTTTGTTCAAACTGAACTGCAAACACTGGGCAGCTTTCTACATGGGCATGACCAGTAAAAAGCGTCTGTATGGATGAATGACCTTCGTCATACTGTGGCAAGGAGACAGCTGGACCATCCTGTTGCAGAGCATGCAGCACTGCATGATGTGGCTCACTTCAATGACTGCTGCACAGCCTATGCCGTATGGATTCTCCCCACAAACACCAACTTGTCCAAATTGCACAGATGGGAACTCTTCCTACACTATATCCTATGCTCCTGCAATCCCCCAGGCCTAAACCCTCGCTAGTTCCTGCCCCTACCACTCTCCTCTCCCCTTCCTTTCCCTACCCGCACTCCAGCTTACATATGTCTCCATTTCTGCCACATACTCCAGTCCCTTCCTATCTGTGAGATAGGACTGATGTATTGCTCCTTCCCCACCAGCATCCCATCACTTCCTTTCTGCTTGCCTTTCCATGCCACTACCTCATCCCCCCCACTGGTTGCTCTCGCCTCAGCTGTGCTGTCTGTTGCAGTCCAGCCGCAATAGCCAGAGACGGCGGTTGGGTTTGTGTGTGTGTGTGTGTGTGTGTGTGTGTGTGTGTGTGTGTGTGTGTGTGCGTTCTCTGTGGCAGATGAAGGCTTAACAGCCGAAAGCTTCATTTTGTTTATTCTGTTATGTGTATCTTTCTGCGGCTCATCTCTGTGGAGAGTAGCAACCTATCCTTTCCAAAATATTGCTGAATCCTTTAAGGTATTTCCATTGTTTGAGTTCTGTAAGTTTCATATTTGTCTGCACTTGCTTTCTTTAGAATTGGAATGATTCTATTCTTCTTGAAGTCTGAGTGTATTTCCCTCTCTCATACATCTTGCACACAAGGTGGAACAATTTCTTCATGACTGGCTCTCCCAACGATTAAGCAGTTCAAAGGGAATATTATCTACTCCTGGGGCCTTGTTTTGATTCAAATCTTTCAGTACTGTATCGAATTCTACTCACAGTATTGTGACTCCTATCTTATCTTCGTATACTTCCTCTTCCATTTCTACAATACTGCCTGTACGTTCATTTCTCTTATGTAGTCCAACTATATATTCCTTCTATCTTTCAACTTTCCCTTCTTTGCTTAGTACTGTTTTCCATCTGAGTTCCTGATATTCATGCAACTACTTTACTTGTCTCCAAATGCCTCTTATTTTCCTACAGGCAGTATCAATCTTTCCCCTGTTTATAAATTCTTCTACAGTATGAATGACTCTGTAGCTCCCTTGGTGATCATACTCCTTATAGTGTTGTAAGTACTTTCACTGTGGACCTAACGATTTCTATGCCACTATGTCAGTTTTCGTGAAATTATACCTCTATTGCCACTGCTGTCTCTAAGCTGAGGCATCTGATGTGTTCTTTTTTGTGAATAAACATTCCTTGTTGCATTACTGTCTCTCATTTTGTGAAAAAATTTGTTCTTGTATATCAGTTAAAATTTCTCTCATAGTATTTCTATGTCACAAACCTGTAGAAAGTCTCTTAGAGCCATGTTCATGCACATTTTAGAGCTTTGTGTATATGTGTGTGTGTGTGTGTGTGTGTGTGTGTGTGTGTGTGTGTGTGTGTGTGTTGTAGGTTTCTGTCTCTTGGCCCAGCTCTGCTCTGCATCTTGTGTTACTGGTTCAGTTAGCAAGCATTCTTTATTTATATCCAATTCTGTTTCTTTATTTTGTATCCCATTACATGTGTTTAGCATTTGTTCATGAAAAGAGAAACTATTTTTGTTTCCCTCTTCATCTTAGTGAGTTTTTCTTGGTGGTTTTGATATTTTTTTGTTTTGTCCTTTCTATATTTACACTGTGAATACCTCCATCATAAGGCTTATGTTTATGTGTGATTTTCATCTGTTATTTTTTTCCCTTAAATATCAGATCAAGATTGGAAGGGGAGGGGGACTCGTTGTCATAGTTATTGAGTGAGCCACTAGGTGTCATTGCATGATGGTTGCCACACGTAGTTTCTTGTCTTGGGTCAACAAATGGATCCTCCAGTCCCACAATCCCACTGACTTAGCCCTCTGTGTAGTAGCCATTAACATCACTTTCTGAACTCACACATTTTTTTTATATTACAACATTCAGGATATACTTTTCCATATTTTTGTTGAGGAACACTCATTTTCTAACTATGTTTATCCAACTAAGTAGAGTTTATTCAACTCATTACATTTTGTTAAACTTGTAAAACCTTTTATTAACTGAGTGCATTTATATTCTTCAGGTGCAAATAAAAAGAAAGAAAGAAAGAAAGAAAACAAAAAACCAACTTAAGGTTAAATGATTAGTGGAATCAGAAAGATGTATTTGATGTAGTAGTGTATACTGAGACCAGAAATTTATTGACACCAGTTACTCACAAAACCTTAGTTTCCACTACAAATATAATATGACACACACAATTATGCAGTCTATTAAAACAAAGTGAGGTTGTAGAAGAATTTCTCTCTCTAATGGAAGATGAATGATGATTGTAATCTACCTCCTCGTACTAAAACCAAAACCAAGTAAGAAAAAAGACAATGAATTCAAAATTTCATTTTCTCTCGCTGACTGAAGAGTGCTATCTCTATTAAAATTGTCATACATCTGTGATTATTTTACTTCTTTGACAACTGATAGTCTTTCTGACAAAGACACTGACAAAGCTACTGCCAACAGTCCAGATATTCGAGTGAATTAACATGATAAGTGCACTGAGCACAGTTAATACAAAAACAGATCCATCAAGAACTGTTAACACTTTAACACCTATATGTTGAACTCCAGATGGCTGAATATACAAACACAGATGCTCGTATTTTGTTTCTTGCCCAACTACTACTTGGTTACCTTGAAATGTCACTAGAACTACAAAAGAAAATACTTTTTGATTCCACTGCCGCATCAGTCTGTTAAGTTTCACATTGGCATGGAGTTGAAAACAAGAAATTAGTAACAAATTATATGTCATGTGCAGATTAACAGAAATTTGTTTGTGTATTTACAATATGGCAGAGCCAAGCACATGAATCTGCAGGTGTGCTGCAGTTTTGTGCTCAGAGACCAGGGTTCTAGATACAGATTCGACAGAGATCACTGAATGAAACTTTCACTCTGCAGCGGAGTGTGCGCTTATCTACATCTATATCCACATACATACGCCGCAATTCACTGTGGCGGAGGGTACACTGTACTACTACTAGGCATTTCCTTTCCTATTCCACTCCCAAATTGAACGAGGAAAAAAAGAATGCCTATATGCCTCCGTACGAGCCCTAATTTCTCTTATCTTGTCTTTGTGATCTTTACGCGAAATTTAAGTAGGCGGCAGCAAGATCTTACTGCACTCAGCTTCAAATACCGGCCCTCTAAATTTACTTAACAGAAATTCACGAAAAGAACATCGTCTTTCTTCCAGTGATCCCCAACTGAGTTGCTGGAGCATTTCCGTGACACTCGCGCATTGGTCGAACCTACCGGTAACAAATCTAGCTGCTCGCCTCTGAACCGCCTCTATGTCTTCCTTTAAACTGATCTGCTGCGGGTCCCAAACACTTGAGCAATACTCAAGACGTGGTCGTACAAGCGTTTTATACGCAGTCTCCTTTACAGGTGAAGTACATCTTTCCAAAACTCTCCCAATAAACCGAAGTCGGCTGTCTGCCTTACTCACAACTGTCCTTACATGCTCATTCCATTTCACATCGCTCTGCAATGTTATGCCTAGATATTTGAACAACACGACAGCATCAAGTAGCTCACTACTAATGCTGTATTCGAACATTATAGGATTGTTTTCTCCTACTCATACGCATCACCTTACATTATATGTGAAACTTCCTGACAGATTAAATTTGTGTGCCAGAACCAAGACTTGAACTTGCGACCTTTGCCTTTCGCAAGCAAGTGCTCTACCTCTGAGCTACCCCAACACGACTCACGGTGCCGCCCCACAACTTCAATTCTGCCTGGAGGCGAAGTACTGGCAGAATTGAAGTTGTGGGGTGGCACCGGGACCTTTGCCCTTCGTGGGCAAGTGCTCTACATCTGAGCTACCCCGACACGATTCAGTGTGCCGCCCCACAACTTCAATTCTGCCTGTAGGCGAAGTACTGGCAGAATTGAAGTTGTGGGGTGGCACCGGGACCTTTGCCCTTCGTGGGCAAGTGCTCTACATCTGAGCTACCCCGACACGATTCAGTGTGCCGCCCCACAACTTCAATTCTGCCTGTAGGCGAAGTACTGGCAGAATTGAAGTTGTGGGGCGGCACTGTGAGTCGTGTCGCAGTAGCTCAGTGGTAGAGCGCTTGCCCGCGAAAGGCAAAGGTCCCAGGTTTGAGTCCCAGTTCCAGCACACAATTTTAATCTGTCAGGAAGTTTCAGAGATCACTGGTCATAAAAGACATTTTGGTTATTTGTAATACATATGGCTGAAGGTTTTGGCTGCTACCAAGCTACCCCCCCATATTACAATCAACAACAAAGATAATATGAACAAGACTGGAACACGGCTTTGTTGTGAGCACTAACTTGGAATGTATCTGGACAGTACGGCGGTAGGTGTGCGGGTGAACAGGGTAGCCCTCCGCATCGTGCACCACGCGGGCGTGTGACAGCTCCTTCTCGCGGTAGCGTACCAGCTCTGGCGGCGAGTCGCTCAGCCCGTCCTGCCCCCAGGCTCCTGCCGCGGACCAGCACAGCCCCAGCAGTGCCTTCAGTAGCCCTGCCACAAACCCACACAGGCACAACTGTAGATCAGGGAACACCAGTGGTTCCTAACATTTCTGAGGACATTATCCCTAGATGTACTCAGGAACAATTGAATTACCATTGTTTGATGATCATTAATCTTTACAAAATATTGACAAAAGCAAGTTCAAACAATGATGTTTCATTATTGATATTTAAAAGTATTTATAACAATGTAACATCAATGTAAAAACATAAATGACATACTGCAGAGAATGGAACTAATTATTAACTGATATCCAGTATCAATTCTATTATGAGATGTGATCTCTGAGTACACAAATACAGTCTTATCTTCATTGCTGGATGGGAGCAAATAGCCTTCAAATGTGATCTTGAGTTATTTCTCACTATGCCTTAATCCCCCAAGCGTAACGCTGCCTTCTACCTGACAGCACCTGCAGCATGACAATGTAAACTCTGGCAACATGAAGCTAAGAAATGTATGACACTGCCATCTAGCAGCCATCCTTATGACTGCTTTGACAAGGATGAAAACTGGAATAAAAAATTATGGATGTCAAAGTCAAGTTGTAGTGTAACATATTAGAGTGCATGTTCTTCTGTGATGGCTCACTAAGATCAATGAGATCTCTTTATTTATTTCCCCTTATTTATACTCCTTTGTGTATATTCTGATCTTTTACTGGCTCCAAAACCTTGTGTTTGTGAAGGTTCCTGAACGTCAGAAGACTCAGAGAATATAATAAGACCACAGTGGGTGGAACAACTTCTCTTTGTTGCACCATCAATAGCAAGAAATTAGTATTCCATGAAAAGAAGAAAAAAACAAAATTATTGACATTGTTAATATAAACTAGGAACAGTTCAGACATGTATTATGTCATACTTTCTTCAAATGTAACATGTCCAGGGTTACAATAAACCTCATAGTTACTGAAATCGTAAAAAATAAAAAATAAAATTAAAAAAAAAAGATAAAATAAAATAAAAAAAAAAAAGAAGAAGAAGTTTTTATTCAGTAGTTCAAAAACTGACAAGTTATTTCACAAAATCTAAGATGATGAAATGGAATCTGCAAACAATATTAAGTCAT
The DNA here is from genome assembly GCA_026315105.1 of Locusta migratoria. Taxonomy (NCBI): domain Eukaryota; kingdom Metazoa; phylum Arthropoda; class Insecta; order Orthoptera; family Acrididae; genus Locusta; species Locusta migratoria. The sequence goes on along the minus strand of CM048744.1, from coordinate 244,111,566 downwards.
TGAGATTTAACATTATCTATTATAAGGGGTACTTGAGTAGCAAGACCTGTTGTTCACCAAGGACTACGCATTTATATTTCAGTCTAACCTAGCAAAATAAGGCGTGAACTTCAGAGAGCTTTCAGGGACTAAACACGGTAGATGGCTGTCAAAAGAAGCTACAGATCCCTGGAAATGTTCCAACATCATTGCACAAGCTGAGCAAATGGACTACAGCAAACGGCATATGCCGTCGCACACACTTGAGGAATTCAACACAAGCAGTGAGAGTTCATAAAGCTTTCCAACTGGAAGTTGATGTAGAAGTAAGGCCTACATGTCCTCCTCCAATCTTATCCCATGTGTCACATAACATGGACATATCATATACACTCTAAGGAGAAGAAGAAAAATGACACATCATGAAGCAATTATTGAAATGGGACTGAAATCAGTACTGTACCTGTACTGTTCATGAAATTCTTTTTTAAATATAAAATAATTAAAAAACTACTAGGCCTACATCTGAAAAACAAGAGAAAGAGCTGCAGAAATTGAGCAAGTGAACAACATATTGCTCCACCTCTGGCTCTAATGGGAACAGTTATTTGAAGAAGGAAGAAAGATTAGGGTTTAATGTTGTATTGAAAGTAATGATGTGGGCCGGGTATATTCCCAGCGGGAAGCAACTTATGAAATGGGAACATTGCCGAGAATATTTTTTGGTCTGGGTAGATTGCAAAAAATTGGGAATTTATGAAAACTTTCACATTTTGAAAGTTTTAACACTTATTAACAGTTAAAGAACATTGTAACCAGGTTAAATATGTAAATTCATACATATTAGTCCAAGATTTATAATTCTCTCCATCAATTTCCTTGCTAATTCCATGCGGACTGTCATTTACTTTAAGTCTGGAGGAAAAAATAATTTAAAATATTCGCTAGGGCTACAATTTTCCGACAAGTTGAAACTTCACAAATTTACCAAAATCACCCATGCAAAAATTGGAAGAAAATAAATCACACAGAAGTTCATCGAGTGAAAAAACTTTGGCATTGGACCAATCCATCTCGCAGCATTTATGCTGAACCATAAAATGCAGCGAAGGATGCTCGACCCTACGGAACTACTAGAAGCCACAGGTTTTGTTTGAGATTGTGCTCAGCAGTTGGGTCTGGATGTCTTAAAATTAAGAGAAAGTTTACCTGACTACAGAGACCAACAAGGCTTATTCTCAAGAAAGTTTCTTTGGGAAGGGATGGATGATAAAGAAAAATATATATATATACATATGGCCTCTGTCATGGTGGAGGGGGTTGAGAGGTACTTGCAACTTGGCAGATGTAGCCATAAGAGTATTTGGGGCACCAGTAACTTCAGCTGCCAAAGAGCATACATTTAGTATATTTTCTTGGTTGCATTCTACGAAAAGAAACCACCTTTCTTCTGAGCGAGCAGAAAACTGACATTTCTTTCGTACAACTGGGAAATTATGAATGCTCCACCTCCAAAAGAGAACTTGAAAGAAACAAGAAAGCCAACAGAAGCCAACTCAAAGGATGCAGGAGGACAGGAAGAAGACTAAGATGTCCTTGAGACTGAAGAAGATGATGAGATCAACTGTAATGATGATGATGACTTTTTTTTTTTTTTTTTTTTTTTTTTTGGAGAAGGTGAGGATTTAATGGACATTAAGAGAGATAGTGACTAGTGAACTTAAAAAATAGACTGGTTATGAAAAGTTGCTGTATTAAACCTTTTGCCTTTTGGTAGTTCTGATTTTTATAACATTCTGGCTATTTTTCTGCACTTTTTGTTCAATTATAACATTTTTTCAACATATAAGAATGTTTGTGTTTATTTTAATAACACAATTACCTCAGTGAACAATTAATTTGAGCGATTTAATTTTTAAAATAAATTCCGAAGAAATATATTTAATTATAAATGTTCTTTAAAAATATATCAGTTTTTGTGTTTGATTTAAATATATAATTACTGTCTTAAACTTATTAATTAAGTCTTATTGGGCTATCTGGTTAATTAATCATAAATTCCTAGGAATTTATGAATTTTGGGAATATTGCCAGCAATATTCTCTGAGAACATTTCCTCAATTTTAAATTCCTGGGAATTTCACAATAGTAATTGACAGTGTGATCATTAGAGTTGGAGAATAAGCTTGGAATGTTTCATCAAGGATAGGGAAGGAAGTCATTGTGCCCTTTCAAAGAAACCAGGGAAATAATTAAATGTGGATGGCCAGAGACGGGTTTGAACTGCCGTCCTCCCGAATACTGTGCTAACCTCTGTGTCGCCTCTCACACTATGTCATTCAGTTTCACATTGATGGACTTGTTTGATGACTTCCTAATAGATATTGTGCCATACTCTGCCCAACTGTTGCATTAGATCATCAAAATACAGAGCTGGTTGATAGGCCCATAATGCTCCAAAAGTTCTCAAATGGGAATAGATTCAACAATGTACCTTCCAAGGTACAGTTTGACAAGCATTAAGACGCATAGAAATTTATGCCGTGTGTTGGCTGGAATGATCTTGTTAAGTGTATGCTCACAAGGGCTTGCCAGGAGACAACAAAATGGAGCTTAGAATATTGTTGACATAAGGGTGCTACGGATGAGAGGCAAATGGATCCTTCGGTGAAATGTATGGCACTTCCCAACATCACTTCTGATTGTCTGGTTACCCATGTAGTGGGCATCAGTCATGTTTGTATCCCACCACTGTACAGGGAATCTCCAAACTCATCTTCACTGGTCATCCGGGCTCAGTTCAAAGCAGGACCGAACACTGAAGAAAATTCTACTCCAGTTTGTTACATTTTGCACTGAATGTCAATGAGTCACCTTTTAATAGTCCTTGTGGTAACTGAAAAGCATGCTGGATTGGTGATGATAATGAATCTGAACTATGAGTGCCTCTCTAACACCTGACAATCTTTGTGAGGTGAAAATCTTACAAAACAGACTTTTGCAATATCTAGATCGAGAGCTACCGGAAAAACAAGCTGGAGTTAGAAGACAAACCAGAGATCAAATTACCGACATTTGGTGAATTATGGAAGAAGCAAAAGAATTCCACAAAGGCATGTACCTCTGCTTCATCAATTATGCCAAAGCCTTTGCCTGTATCGATCATAACAAATTATAGGACATACTCAAAAACATGGGATTACCAGTTCACCTAATTCATCTGATACGGAGTTTGCACCCTGACAAAGAAGTCACGGTGAGAACTTTGTACGAAACAACAAAATGGATAAAGATTCAGTAAGGGATCTGGCGAGGCTGCATATTGTCACCACACTTATTCAATATGTATGCACAATGCAGAGCATGTTATGAGGAATGCCAAGATAGATGAAGAAGAAATGGGAGATAAAATAGCTTGTTGCTCAGTAGAAAGGCAATGTCAAACCTTGGCGAGGTTCGAGGTCCAGAGATATAACTTAAGCAACTAAGATCTGCATTGTTACCATTTATTACCAATGCTTCGTCTTTGACCAGTTGGGACTAGACGGACTGTGTCAAGATTACATTTAAACAATAACATCACTACACTGAAAGTAATAATTAACATTAAAATTAGCATTTTCACATCTGTATTGTTCAGAATATTGTAACACTATGTTCTAAGTCAGGTAATCACTGTTCTGTCACAAGAGAAGAATTCATCTACTGAGTACAATGGATGTTCTTTTAAGTTACTTAGCACTTTAGTTTTAAACAGCTCCATTGGCAGGGACTGTCAATGGAGAAGCCCAGAAGTTTAACAGATCCACCATTATCCAATGATCCAATGTCACCGAGGCTACATGCCATTCTCTGTGTTTTGTTTTCATTTATTTTCATTTTATTAGCATTAAACCATTCCTTGACTTCGTTGAACAGATCATTAGTTTGTTGCATTGCCAGTATGTCAGTCTTTCCACTAGCAAATAGCGTTGTGTCATCTGCAAACTGCAAAATGTGACCATTTGAACTTATGTCGTTAAAAAAAATTAGAAATAACAGAGGCCCTAGGCTATGGCCTTCCCAGTTGTGTTGTAATGAGACCTGGACTATTAGAAAGGCTGAACTGCTAAGAATTGACTCATTTGAATAGTGGTGCTGAAGGTAAATTCTTAAGTGTGTCGTGGATGGCAAAGAGAACCAATAGATCAATATTAGAGCAAATAAAACCAGATTTCTCCTTGGAAAGTCTAATAAAACAAAAGCTGACCTTGAAGATAAAGGTGAAGCAATGAATTAAAATTTGTGTTGAAGCCGGAAATCGATCCCGGACCTCCATGCTTACTAGGCAGACGTCTAACCTTTAAAAAAAAAAAAAAAATCTATGGGTAGGTCTAGTCCTTGCGCTCACTGCTCACTGATCGTGTTTGTTCGGTTTGGTTTGACGTGTTGTTGGCTCAGCTTTTTTATTATAGAGGGCGTTCAACCGTCTTACCGGGCGCGCTGAACCACGGCGCCCGGAAAATATTAGCATCTCTTGCGGGGATAGACCAACGCACCACTAACGATTAAGGTGCCTCGGAATAGTCTAAGTACGACTTCCCTCCACATCACAAACTTTAATTCCGCTTCTGTGTTCCATAGATAAATGCTGACCTATTTTGGACACACAATGCAAATACATACATGCTGGGGAAGATCAAAGCACTAGAAGAAGATGTCAGAGGATGAGATGGATCGACGTTATCAATAATGTGCTCCAACCTGAAACGCCTATGGGAGAAAGTGCAGGACAGAGTCAAGTGCATGGAGTCACGAAGAGTCAGAACTGACTAAATGAATTGAGAGAGGGGTAGGGACAGAGAGATGTACTTATTTGAAACTAGCTGAAAACCCGGCGTTGCCTGGGTATTTATTTATTTATTTATTTATTTATTCCTGCCATTCTTCAGGCATATATTCATTGTATAAGGACTATATGTAAAATCTCTTGGGAATACAGTTAATAGTAAAGAAGTAATAGATAAAAACTAGGTGTGTGATGAGACGGTTTCCCATGAACGTTACTGTTTATTTGCTCATATCTCATGAACTACGTGTCGTACTCTGACACAATTTAGAAGGTACACTCAACTATATGCGTGTGTACTGTCTGTAAAATTTCCTGCTGCTACAATCTGTACCGGGTAGTGTAAAAATTAGAAATTATAACGTCAAACCGAATGCCGTACTTTTAGTCTATGAACAGCGGGACGTTACTGTTTATGTGCTCATATCTCATGAACTACGTGTCTTACTAAGATACAGTTTAGGAGGTACGTTCAACTATATGTGTGTATACTGTCTGTAAAATTTCCCGCGGCTACTATTTGTAGTGTACAAATTATAAATTTTAACGTCATACCGAATGCCGTAGTTTTACTTCATAATTAGCGGGAAAATAGTAAGCGAGAAACTTTTTTCCTTTCTTCATTTTACTATGGTTGCCAGCGAGAAAAAGTTTAATAAAGGTTTGAAATTATGTTTAAAGTTTGAAATTATGATTAAAGTTTGTTGCAAGTCGCTAAGTACTGTCATTCTCATACAGTGTATTTCGAAAGTCTCGCCGCATTATATGGCATTTTTTGCGATTTCTGTTGGTTATGACGTAATATCTTTTGAACCATGTGCCGTATGTGATTCTTAACCATGCAACAATTGTTACCTCACGAAGGAATGTGTGTACCAAATTTGGTTGAAATCGGTCCAATGGTTTGGGAAAAAATGAGCATCATTGTCGCAAAATGCAGCAGTTTTCTCGCGCATCTCATTGTTTATGACGTCATACCTGTGAACTATATATCGTATGTTAGGGTGACCAGATTTTCCACGTGGAAAAACGGGACATTTGCGAAAATTTGGTATAAAAAAACGGGACAAATAGGATTCTAAACAAAAATAAGAAATTGTGCACTTATGACTGCATCACTTTACTAAAATAAATAAAAATTATAGTTTATACTCATAAAAAGGCTTATATTTTAGCAAAACACTTCAGAACATGCTTGCAATGGCACTGCATAATGTGACAATTGTTTTTCCAGGAACTGATTATAATTCAGAATATCAAGTAACTGATAAAAAGATTTCTAACAAGATTTCTGTAGACTGTTGAGCTCCTGTATCATGAACACTACTAGCGGAACTCAGTTTGTACTTTCAGAAGACCTAATATCTTTAAAAGCTTTGAATTGGTTAATAGCAAGTTGTAGAACTCCTTGCAGGTAAGGTCTTCGAAATGAGTCTTAACTATTACAATTGCTTCAATAGTTTCAGTGGTAACACGGTTTTTTTAATCAGTCCAAAGAGAATTTACAATGGAAAATACCCTTTCCAAAACAAAATAATACTTGCAAACGTAGGCTTCTGCGGCTGTTGTCACTATCAATAAAATTCTTCTAGGTATGAAACCACGTCGTCATTTTATAAATTCCACCGAAGTTTGGGCCACTGTTGCAGGCGGCCTTCATCAGGGTCTGTGTCTGACTGCTGAATATACGATATCTTGGGGTTTATATAGCAGAGGATGAGGGAAAGGAAGGGGGACGTTGGTTTGCCGCTTTCCACCAATGGCGTGCAATAATATAACCACCAATAAAGGCAAACCAACGTCCCCCTTCCTTTCCCTCACCCTCTACTATATAAACCCCAAGATATCGTATATTCAGCAGTCAGACACAGACCCTGATGAAGGCCGCCTGCAACAGTGGCTGAAACGTCGGTGGAATTTATAAAATGACGACGCGGTTTCATACCCAGAAGTATTTTATTGATAATAAAATAATACTTCTTTATTCTAACTTTGCATGTAAGACAGAGCAAGACCCAGGAGAAAGTTAAATAAACCATGTTATGAATCTAAATTGACGTGAGAATAAATTTAAAAAAAAACACACAAAAGATAAGGTTCTGCTGACTGCGAAAAAAAAACGGGACATTTGGCGTGCCGTTAAATATTTTGCGGGACAATGGGACACAGAACGAAAAAATAAAGGACGGTCCCGTCAAAAACGGGACGTCTGGTCACCCTATCGTATGTGATTCTTACCAGTGGCGTAACTATGGGGGGGATGAGGGGGACAGAACCCCCCCCCCCCCCAGAAACCAAATATTTTTTTTTTTTTTTTTTTTTTTTTTTTTTTTTTTTTTTTTTTTTTTTTTTTTTTTAGAATTCACGTGTAATTCTGGTTCGGGGGGGGGGGGGAGTTGGTCGCAGTTGGGGGGGGGGGGGTGAGTCAGTGGCCAAGGGGGAGGGGGGCACGTCTGGTCTCCGGGCCTGCCTCGAGTTCAATCTGGCAACCCTAGTTACCGCAGGGTTGCCAGGTGTGGCGATTTTTCGCATTCTTGGCTATCTTTTTCTTATAATAGTAGCCATTTTAGCAGTCTGGCGACTGGCGATTAAATTTGGCTATTAAAGTAATTGGTTGGCGACTTAATGGCTATTTTATTTTACTGAAATACAACGAATGTAAAGCAAATCACTCTTTAGATATTGAGTCAATGTTACCTGTTAAACTTCGGTAAAATGCTGGGGAAATGTAATCAACCTACACAAGTTAGCACAAATGTTTTCAAGTATCATGGATTTGTGGGAGAGTGTCACAGAGATGTAAACAAACTCAACTTACAGACTCTTGAAGATAGACGTAAACTACCTCCTGTACCCTACTTACGATGGTTAGAGAACAGGCTTTAAATGATATCTCGAAGTATATTACAACACCGTATGTATGGCTCCCACGAGAACATGAGGATAAGATTATATAAATTACAGCATGTAAGGAGGCATTTAAACAGTATTTTTTTCCGCGTTCCATACGACAACACAACAGAAAATCGTAACAACAGCTACTGTGAAGCGATCCCTTTGCTACGCACTTCACAGTGGTTAACAATGGTTTACAGAGTATAAATGTCGATGGAGAACACGCGGTGATTTCCCAGTCGTTCTCATGGCTGATTTTTCAGTGTGTCATGACGCATTATTGCGAATTAAAGTCCATCTCACCTCAAAGTATGAAATGCTTAGTGCATTATTATAAATTACCTCACCTCAAAATGTTGTAATAATGTTGTGTGTATTCAAGAAATGTTTGAAAGATTCAATAACTCTATTTAACATATGTAAATATTTATTTTTAAGAAGATGAAAATGATTGGTAATCGAACCTTTGCATGAGAACATCCCTTGTATAAGTTTGATAGAATGATTCTTGAACAGTTTTGTGTCGTAATTTTTATAAGTTATGAAATTAATAAATGTGATAGTTAAATGCAACTGAATTTCCGGAGTCTCTCTATTATATTTACAATGTGACAATATTTTTACTGCCCTCATTGTCAGTTGGTGGTGTGTCTGGGTTCAGTTCTTGGATGGACTCAGGTAAATGTTTCTGTGAAGTATGAGTTTCCTTGGAAAGTTCAGTCTGGTGTCTATGAATGTGAGAGTGCCACAGTCTGTGTTACTTTTTACTCAGTAACCAGCTTACTTCCTGAATTTCAGGATTATTATTGTCGAGTAACATGCCATAATTACCATAGCATAATAATGTTAACAGATTAAAAGTTGCAATATTTGTCTATTTTTACTGATGTAAAGATGGTTATATTTTGGCAGTTTATTGTTGTGAAGATGGCGATATTTTGGCTACTTTTTGTTTAAAATTTGGCGACAGAGCAATAGAAAAACCTGGCAACTCTGAGTTACCGAGCAGCAGCAGCAGGAGCAGCAGCCAGAGCAGGCAGAGGGGCAGGCGGCGGAGCACGGCGACGAGCAGCGAGGGCGGCGCGGGCTCCACGACGCTGGGCCCGCACACCTCGCCGTCCAGGTCCTCTGCCGCGTCCCGCGTCAAAACGCACACGCACCGGCACTGCCACGCGCACGCGCAGCGGTCCCGCCGCTGCACGCGGATCGCGCGCTCCGACACCACCTCGTCGTGCCGGGTCACCACCTCCACTGCTGACCACATGCAAACCGCACTCACTCACAAAGTTTTGTCACCTAAACTGCTGCTGTAATCAGAGGCGCCGACTTTAGCAGTGGCGGCGCTAGGCGTCGGCGACGTCGACCACCGCCGATGGCCTCGCGCCTGTGGGGGCCTCGCTAAACATTGTTAAAATTTTACTTTTTTTTTTCTTTTACTTGATGTTTAACGGCGCTTTCCAACTGCTAGGTTATGTAGCGACGACCTACATCTAACTTACACTAGCTTAATCAGTGGACGAACACAACATCCGTACCCAAAGGTGGGATTCGACCCCCGACGAGAGCGATCTCACTCAACGTGGTATGACGCCTTAGTGCGCTCGGCCATTCCCGGCCGGCAACTATTTCTTTGTCCGTATTTATTTCGGTAAGAGTGCAGCAGTGATGCAATTTTTAGTTAAATACTTGCAAAACAATTTCTTCAGTACATTTTAGAAAACAATAAGTAGTTTGTAAGCTTAGGGACTGATGACGCCGTAGTTAAGTCCCATAAGCTATACAAACATTTGAACTTTTTTTTTCTGAATCATTGCTCACAGTTCGTCAGTACAGCTTCGGCCGAGAGAAGCTTCTCAAAGTTAAAATTGTTTAAGACCTACAATGAGCAAAGAAGCACTATCCGCGTTGTCAGTACTATCAACTGAAGCCGAAATAGTGACTACTATTAACTAAGGGGTCATCAGTCCCTAAACTTACAAACTACTTATGAACTACCTAATACAAAGGACGGCACAAATATCCATGCCCGAGGGGGGATTCGAACCCCCGAGCGTAGTGGCCGTGCAGACCGTGACTGGAGCGCCTCAGTCCCCTCGGCCACCGCGGGCGGCTTTGTTTATTGTAATTTTCGTCATTTCAATAATGCCTGTATATTATACTAATAGAATTTTAGTGTAATGATTATTGATGTATAATTCAGCTCATTTAACATTTTCTTCATTACTAAAAAAAAATGAAAGGGGCCTCGCAAAGATGAGTTTGCTGAAAACAAGTATTCGCCTAGCGCCGCCACTGGACTTCAGAAAATCGGTGTGTGTGCTCTATATCACAGTTCACAAATATTGAAAATTGCATTATGCCCCGTATCATCCTTTCTCCCAAGAGTTGACATATCATGGTCTTTCAATCTTCTTATTTAAAGGTGTCTAAATAAGGCAAAGACACACTTTTATAATCAAAAATAAATTGTCTTTAGTACGTTTGCGATTTAGAATTCTCTTAAATTTTAGAAAAAGTGATAGCTGTAACATTAGGTATAATTTATTATGTGCCAGCTGAAAACGTGGTGTTACTCGGGTATTTATTTATTCCAGTATTCAGTTACCTCGCGTACTCATTGCTTCCTCTGTCCATCGCCTCCTCCATCTCTCTGCGTAAGTTCCTCCCCTCCCCATTCTCCCACCCATCCTACTGCCTCTATCGTTACTCTGTCTGTTCCCTCCTGTCCCCTGTGTCTGTTCATCCCATCCCTCCCCAGGGTTGCCATCTTTGGGGTTTTAGGGGGGAATTTTTTTCAGGGGGGAATTTAGGGGGGAAATGAAGTGTCAGGGGGATTTTTCGGGGAAGTAGAGAATTTATTTATTTTTGCAACAAATGTGGGTGTTGCCATACTGATTGCAGATGTTCATTGCCTACCGTGCAGCGGACTGTTTGGCTGTGTTGTCTACATTGTCGCTCTTCTGTCACTACTGCCGCGCTGTTTCCATTGTTTCTTCAGTTCACGTTGCCTGCACTGTTTACCTACAGAGCAAGGAGGCGGCGCATATTTTCCCTCTCTCCACCCCTATCCCGTCGCTCAACAATACCAGTTTCTTTTCCTCTAGTAAGTTAATGGACTGGTATTTTCCGAGGACACTGCACTGAAATACCGCTAAGTCACGTGCTATGATCGGCAATTAAGTGCAATAGCGATCATTAGGTTGTATTGGTGATCCATCATTACTTTTACTTTAATGACCAGCTCAACTTGTGATGTAAATGCATTGTTTTATTGGTCAAAATGGCTGCCAAAAATAAGAGAAAATATGCACAAAAGTATGCGAAGATCTGGGAAACGGACCCTTTGCTGGAAGGTAAGATTGTATTATCTCTTATTATGAGCTATCTTTCGGTTTTGCACCCCTACGTTCGTGCCCTTGAGCATAGCTCTTAATTTTTAATATATGTGCAATATATGGCAGGAGAGAGATAGAGAGAGAGAGAGGTGTCAAAAACAAAAAGTTTCGTCCCGTTTGCTTTTTTAGGGGGATTTCTTCCGATTTAGTGGGATTTTATAGTAAATTTAGAGGGAATCTTTGTCGCAGAGTTGGTAACTCTGTCTCCCCTGTGTGTGAAAAATTATCTGCCAAATTTCAGGGTGATCGGTCAAACCGTTCATCCGAATGCGATAAAATTTTTATGGTTGGCCTCCGTAATAAAAGGAAAGGCACTGTCTGCATAATAATTCATACGGTATGTGACAGAGGCTACTTTACAATAAAGTCAAAACCAAACTATAGTTTTATTTCGATTTTCGATGTTGCTGAAATTTCGCAAATCGAAACTTGCTCATGTTAACTTACCGGTATATCGCTATCCACAATTATAGAATAGTATTGGGAATGTTTCACTATCTTTATCAAATTGTAGACTTCGTTCGCCATAACTGAACCTAGTTCATTTGTTACATCATGCGAAAGCCAACTATACTTTGTACGACGGAGCCAATAGGACAAATCAGACTTATCTTCAGCAATTAACTGTAACGATCCATTCGGAATTTTCGTCTGTGTGACCACGGACTGCTAACCCCTACACCATGAGATACCGTAATGACGATAACACTCTCAACAGAGCTAATCTAACAGATTTCATTTCTCCCTCCTTTACTTTTGACATTGAACATTGTACGTTCACACCTTTATCAACTGTAATTTTCCTACCACCGCAAGACATGTGATAATTCGACTTTTCATGAGTAGCAAATCTTTCAACAAAAAAAAAAGGTTCAAATGTTTGTATAGTTTATGGGACTTAACTACGGGGTTATTAGTCCCTAAACTTACAAACTATTTATGAACTAGTTAATCCTAAGGACGGCACAAATATCCATGCCCGAGGGGGGATTCGAACCCCCGACCGTAGTGGCCGTGCAGACCGTGACTGGAGCGCCTCAGTCCCCTCGGCCACCGCGGCCGGCAGCAAATCTTTCTAACGCTTTGTTCCAAGAAGAAAATCCTACTTCAACGAATGCTTTTATCGCATCTACGTCTTGTTTAGTTTTCTTCGCGAAAGATCCACTTCCGAAACTCATTTCCTCACATACAGAAAAGAACACTTGATCGCACTTTTCGTCGTATACAACCCCCTTATATTTGTCTTTCCACTGTTTTTGAAAAGAACGGCCATCACCAACACGACCAGTTATCTTCTTTTCATTCGATGCACCGGCTGAATCGGAACCACCTGAAGTAACTTCTGGATGTGTCGTAGCCGAATCACTTTCCTTCATCGACGAGCGAACAACGCTTTTATGCATTACAAAAACCAACTATAAAAAATAAAAATAAATTTATAAAATTGTAATTCTCTTTGTAAATAATACCGTGTGAAGAACAGCTGAATGAAGGAATATCTGAGGACGCAAAACAGGCGGCGTAAATATCTCTCGTGACGGTTCCGAGAGAGTAGCGCCGAGCACAAATAAATTGTTTCTGGAGGACTGAGAATCGTTAGCAGGCTGTTGCAGCAGGTGTGCTGTCTTCACCGCTCACGCTGGCAACAGTCAAATGGGCCAGCGCGCGGCAGATTCTTGTGATTTGCCAGCTGTGCTTTACATGATCGGCTACCACATACTCCAAGCTGCTTCGATGTAGCGTCATGCTATATCCCGGAAACACGCAATTTCGGTAATAAATACAAAACTAGTGTTTTAAAAATATATGAGTACTTTTTATTAAGCTTCTGAAATTAACTTTTCCGAACAAAAATGGGATAATCAGGTCTCAAGCAATCGCAGCATCAGTATGGAGCATGCTCTTTATTGAACTTTTACCCCCCATTTCGTGTGGGTGCTGAGCACCCACAAAAATTTTCTGGGGGTACGCCAGCAACGGAGCACCCACGGAGTCGGCGCCCCTGGCTGAAATATAACAATAGGAAAAATGTCATTTCAAAATACTGACAGTCATTTGTTCGTGAAAATGCAATTTAATTTATATTTATTTATTTAAAAACGTCTCGCAGCGAAGCGCGCGGTTACTCGCCGTGGAGGTTCGAGTCCTCCCTGGCGCATGGGTGTGTGTGTTTGTCCTTAGGTTATTTATCTAGGTTTAAGTAGTTTGTAAGCTACGGACTGATGACCACGCAGTTTGGTCCGATAGAATTACAAACATTTGAACATTTTAGTAAATATTCAATATGGTGAAAATCTACAGTGGTCAGTATAATTTTATCGAAAATTACTCTTTTCCTGCTCTTCACAAACGGTATCATTAACCATTACACCATTGGAACACATTTCCAGGCCCAATCCATACTTCCATATGCTACACTGACTGTGTATAAGACAGACAAGGCATTCATCCCATAGCGCTCGCAGCCAGTACTGTATTCCCGCACCAGGTAGATCGGAAACAACCGTCATTACTACGTTTAGTCATTTTCAATATTCGTCTACAAGGACAAATCATAGTGGTTGATGAAATTATATATTGGTTTGTGTCAGTCCTAGAAAAGTGTTTGTACATTGTAATGGTTAACACGATCCCTCATGAAAAGTAGTAAATCTGGGTTCGAGTCCCGGTCCGGAAATTTTGATCTGCCACCATTAGGTGGAACATCGTTTCATACAGTGGAGTTGTAAGGAATTTGCTACTGTGAGTAAATTTCTATAAAACTACATTGAAAACTGTGGATCGTCACCATATATGAGTATTAAAAATATCTAAATGAGGCAATGAGTAGAACAATGTAGAATCAGGCCTCATTGTTTTAATAGATGGCTGGGTCGCTTCTGGAAACGTGTTTGGAGAACTTGATGGATAACACGACTGCTCACAAAATGATCAAAATCTGGTTTGAGTCCCAGTCAGACAGTCAGGCACAAATTTTAATCTGCCACCACTTAGTAGTACATTTAGCCTACACCTCAAACAGAAAAGTTGTAAAAAAAATCACTATTGCGAATAAATTTCAATAAAAAGAGGAATAGTAAATATTTTAGGAGGTGGTACTATAGACGAATTGCAATAAAAGTGCTACATAAAATGTGTCCAATTTCTTTGAGTACAGAGATACAATCAATTACCATGGATTTTCATTTTGTGTGTTGGCACATTGGTTGCTATGAGCATATTTATTGAATGTCAGTAGTAGTGTTATCGCGACATCTTACACGAGCCAGTTACGCACACTTTCATGAAGGGGCACTTGCTCATTCTAGTCCTCAGGTGACACATCATACAAACCTAACAATCCCTGAAAGATGGATCGATATGTGGAGGCACGTTTCTTGGCCACCAAGGTCCCGTCATGTTACTCCTTTAGATTTTTGCCTATGAGGCTGGTTGGAAAGTGAAGTCTACAAAAGTAAAGACAAGAGCCGATTCGATCGTTAGAATTTTGAGTAGTGAATCCTCATAAAAGAACACAAAGATGACTTCAAGAGAGCTACATGGGGTATCATAATTAGAGAAGTTAGAGAATAAAGAAGAGTGTTGGTGGTGGAATTTTTGAAACTAAACTTTAAACGTAGGATCCACTCATGTGCCTAAACAATGTTTCAATTACAGACTAACAGCTGTACTTAAATACTCTACAGATTGGTAATTACCAAGAAAGTTTACACTCGAAGTTATACGGCCACAATCGATATAAATCGAATGTCGATTACGCGGCTATTCACGCCCTAGATAAGTAAATAAGAACATTGCCACGAGGCACAATATAAACAGACTGCCAGCGTGGCGCAGGGGATAGCGTCACCGGTGCTGAAGGTCGCCGGTTCAATCCCGCCTACCAGCTGTCAACATTTCAAAGCAATCGACCAAGAACCTTCTAAGATTAACGGCTATACACAAACCAACAGAACATTTTTATGTATAGAGATTACTGGAAGCGCGGGGGGTTAAAGGGGGAGCAGCTTTTGGACAACTGCTCGCTCAAAAAAATAAGAACTACCGGGCCTGGCAGCTTGTATCAGCAAACGACAGCAGCAGCTGCTTTCTTGTACGTAACCTTCAGTAGCAGAAGAAAACGAAAGAGGTGCGAAAGAGAATTAGGTAATTATTTGCTGACAGTCAAGATTTTTTATTTGTTTGTATTTTTTATTTTTCCTTTCTATTAAAAAATTATAGGTGATAATAAACGTTGTTTAAAAATTTTACAATAATGGGTTTGATGACTTTAGGTGCTTTTTGCATAAAATCATGCCACTGATAAGAAAATCTTTCACAAACTATTCCAACTGATGAGAGATTGTTACCGACTTTGAACTGCAGGTGATAGCTATCTTCCTTGATGTAAATGTTTCGGATTTCTGAACCAAGTATTTCAAGACTAATCCCACTAGTATGCCGTAGCTATAATACATGTTCTGATTGCTTTTGAACAGGTACATAGGAAAACATGGCCATTACTGACTCGCTGTATGTCGAAATATAACACCACAGTAGATCGCAAAACTAAGCATTCAAATAAAAAAAAAATAATTCCGCCGCGCTTTAATGATAATTTAAGTAGTGGCAGGTTCCGAACAACCGACCTTTTAGCAGTCCAACGCCTTGCCCACTACGCTACAGCTATCAATGAAAATGTGGGTCCTTAAATCTCATACTATTGATGTCCGTTGTTAACTGATGCTAATATGACATTTGTAGATACCAGATTATCATTTATCGTACGAAGAACGACGTGTTTTTGTTAATTCTTCAGTGCGCCATTGCTTTGAAATGACAACGTCTAAGTTACAATAAGAAAATCATCAAATACGCAACGCAAGATGGCGTATGCCACAGATAGTTCTGGGCGAGGAATGTCACGTGCCATCTCCGAACGGCAGGTTTTCGTTGAATCAATGAAGGGTGTCAAATCTCCGTTATTTTTGCAAATATGTCTCAAACGATACGATATATGAAAAAAACATTAGGGAGCTAAGTTGTAGAGAATTTTCCCCTCTTCCAATTAGGTTATTCAATTTTCGTGTCAGATGAACGGTTCGATTACAATTATATTACAAACGGCTTTTTTTTTTGTATTACTACCGTATTTTTTGTCCGAAAAATTTGAAAAAGGGAGGTTCTGGTCTTTGGCGGCCTACAATCATGTCTGTAAAATTTGGCGCTGATCGGTTTTACGGTTCGTCTTAAAAACAGGGAACACGTTACGGACTGACAGACCTACATCCCAAAATCGCCGTTATTTTTGCAAATATCTCTGAAACGATACGAGAGACGGAAAAAAAAAAAAAAAAAAAAAAAAAGAGAGAGAGAGAGAGCAAAGTTATAGAGAATTTTCTCCTCTACAAATTCGGTTATTCAATTTTCGTGTCAGATGAATGGTTAAGCCGTTATTTTCATTTAAATTTCGAGCTGTCAAAAGACGATCGCAAAGACCCACTTTTAGTGTTACTACCTTAACCTAATGTGGGCCAAAATACCGGCAAAATGTTTGGGAACTACAATATTTTGTGTTTAGAGACGCAGAGTGTTTATTTCAGTATTAATTATCAAATTCGCGCTAAAAACGACAAACTTTTCGCGTTCCCGTCAAAATCTGAACAGCGAAAACTCAATGTGTTCGTTGGAAAAACCGACAGGAGATGGGTCGTTGGGCGCAACGCCTGTGCCGTTCACATACGACGCATTCATCTACATCTACCTCTACATAGATACTCTGAAAATCACATTTAAGTGCCTGGCAGAGGGTTCATTAACCACTTTCATAACTTTTCTCTACCGTTCCATTCTCTAATAGCGCGCGGGAAGAAAGAACACCTAAATCGTTCCGTTTTCGATCTAATTCCTCTTATTTTATTGGGTGGGTTCTAGCAAAATATTTTCACATTCATAAGTAAAAGTCGGTGATTGAAACTTCGCAAACAGATCACGCCGCAATGAATAACGTCTTTCTTTTAATGATTTCCACCCCAATTCGTGCTACATTTCCGTGACGCTTCCCCCCCCCCCGTAACGTGATAAAACAAAACGAGCTGCCCTTCTCTGAACCTTCTCAATATCTTCCGTCAGTCCCACCTGGTGAGGGTCCCACAAGGGGCAACAGTACTCCAGGAGAGGACGCACAAGTGTGATGTAGGCAGTCTCTTTGGTGGAGCTGGTGCATCTTCGAAGCGTTCTGCCAATGAAACGTAACCTTTGGTTCGCCTTCCCCACAATATTTTCTGTGTGTTCTCTCCAGTCAAAGTTGTTCGTAATTGTAACTCCTAGGTATTTGGCAGAATTTACGACCTTAATGTTTGACTGATTTATCGCGTAATTGAAGTTCAGTGGATTTCTTTTAGTGGTCATGTGTATTACTTCACACTTTTCTTTATTTAGTGTCAATTGCCAATTTTCGCACCAAGTAGAAATTCTGTCTAAATCGCTTTGCAGTTGCTTCTGATCCTCTGTTGACTTTACTAACCGATAAACGACAGCATCATCCGCGAACAGTCTAAGGGAGGTATTCAGATTGTCTCCTAAATCGTTTATAAACACGAGGAAGAGTAGGGGACCTATAACGCTTCCCTGCAGCGCTCAAGTGTGACGCACCTCTAGAGTAGTTAAATGCGCCAGCAGCTGCGGGCTGCGGCGAAACGTCGTTCCCAGGGTTTGTGCTCTCGTCTGATCCAGTGTTGCCAGATGGCAGAGAGAGAAAATACCTACAGCCTCACAAAAATGTACCTGCGTTTTCCCTACTTTCTTCCTACCACCTCATTACAGCCCCAACATGAGAGTGTAGTCAAGATTTGGGTAAAATGCTTTTTTGTTTTGTGGAGAAATATGTCTCAGTGGATACGCCACTGCCCTCCATTGAAATTTCAACAGTCTAATAAATGGAAAGGAAATTATATCTAAAAAGTGAAAACGTTAGTACTTAATGCAGGTTGATTGTTGTAATTAGTCACCAATATAAAATTGTATTTTTTTATAAATCCATTTATCCATTTCTGGATCGATGTTCAGCAGCGACTTTTAGAACGACCGAGTGCTATTTTGCTGCCACAAATTTAAAATCTGGGTAACTGGCACATACCATATGAAATGAACCAAGTGGCCATAAAGTAAAGAGTTAGGCATGTGAGTACAGTAACAAAATATAATTACACAGATTTTTCCCTTCTCAATTTTGTCACACCTGTTACATGGTTTTTGCTTCAAAATATGTTTTCAGTAATTTAAAAAAATGAATATTTAGATTTAATAATTTAATTAATTTTATTTTAAATTACATTTATTAAAAGATGAAATTTTGAAATGGATATTTTAAGATTATTTAAAAGTCAATTTCTGACAGTCCATGTTTCACACCCGTGACTATGGAATCAACTGTTTACATCTCGTCGCTCCTGATATCCACATAAGTCTCAGACACTGGACACTGTTGCAGTTGAAGTTGTTGTATTCGAAGTTTCATCATATATGTTGTTAGAAGTGAACAGTGAGTACATGTCTTTTGAAATGACATAATCGCAACAATGTTTTCCTTGATTCTTCATGTCGAATTTCACTATCACTAATGCTTCTAAAGTGTCTGTACCAATTCTGTTTCGTTGTTTGGTCTTAATATCTGTCACCATTGAAAAAAATTCTTTCAACTGCAGCATTGGAATGTGGCAAACAAAGCACAATGTTACCTAACATACCGACCTATATATTCAAACTTTATAATGTCATTACAGTTCTTGCACTGTGACACTTTGTTCCAAAACTGTACAGTAGATAACTTTAAGAGGTTTGCCATTTAACTTTCTGTAAAGTAATAATTTTAAAAGAATAATGCTATGTTGACAACGAAAATCTAGCGTTTTGTTCATTAAAACGTTGGCTTTCGCAAATGTTTTAGCGTTTCGTTGTCAACATCTTCTCACTTACAAATACAATCTAGTACATCGTCCTGACGTAAATAACAGTCTAGTCAAGGTAATATAATGTCTTTCATTCATGGAAACAATGAATTTTTCTTGTGTTGACATTTTCTAATACTATTTCCAAACCAACTCTCCATTCCACTGATACACTTTGAAATAATCATATTTCACATCAGTTTTAATGTGTCTGAAACTAAGTTTTCAAATTAATATTTTACTATGAACAGAAAACAACTACGCCGTCCAAAATATCATGGGCTACTTCAAATTCGCCACCAATAATTGTCGGCTTCATTCCCGCGTGTTGTCTGTTGCCAACATTACCCGCTAGGCCTATGTCGGCGACTGTAAAATTTTACCAGAGTACCTACGCGTCGTGAACTTTTGGATGAAAATTCCCTACATGATTTTAATGCTTAAAATTACCTACCTGTAGGGAAGTAAGTGGTGTTCTTTACTAAATTTCCACCCCTGAATATGAAAATCATATCATTTTTTTCCCATCACCCTCAGTTTTTTCTGCACAGCTACCCTCCTCCAAACCTACCATTGGCTGCGAAATCTGTTATGCAGTGTCCACAACTACAGAAATGTGGCAACGCTGCATTTTGTGTGTGAAAGTGAGGCAGAAGAGGCTAATGAGTTTGCAGCTGAAGTTCCATAATCGCCACAGAAATCAGTGAGTGAGTGCTACAGCTACAAGAAGGTGATTTCGCGCTTTGTTGTGAGTGGTGGTATTTCACTGAAGGTGTGTTAAAAATGTAAGGAAGGCAGTGTGTGAATAGCCCAGATACATTTTGTTATATCTGTGGAAATTATGTGATACGTGCAATACGTCAACAAATAACAAAATTTTTGCAGAAGTCATATTTTGCATATTTCGGCATGAAGCTCCGCGATGAGGACAAGTCTTTTGCTCCACACATTGTGTGCCATACATGTGTGGAGCAGTTAAGGAAATGGAGTGAAGGTAAAATCAAGTGCTTGAACTTCTTAATTCCCGCCGGCCGCGGTGGCTGAGGGGACTGAGGCGCTTCAGTCACGGTCTGCACGGCCACTACGGTCGGGGGTTCGAATCCCCCCTCGGGCATGGATATTTGTGCCGTCCTTAGTTGTAGGTAGTTCATAAGTAGTTTGTAAGTTTAGGGACTGATGACCCCGTAGTTAAGTCCCTTAAGCTTAACAAACATTTGAACATTTCTTAATTCCTATAGTATGGCGTTAATAGAAGAATCATGTTGATGACTGTTACTTCTGTATGACGAATGTAATGGGATACAACAGAAGAAACATGAAAAACATATCACATCCAAACTTAGATTCGGCAATTAGACCTGTTCCTCATGACCCAGGGCTACCAATCCCCTCTCCACCAACATCATTGGATTCTCTTGAATTCTCTAAACCAGATTTAAGTCAAGAAAGCAGTGAATCCAACTATTCTGCAAAGACATCGCCGGATTAGAGATGAAAATAGGAGCTCAGAAGTATGAGAGTAAGGAATGGAGATTGTTTATAGATTCTTCAAAGCGAAGTTTGAAAGCAGTGTTGCTACATATTGGAAATGACCTAGGAACAATTCCAACTGTGTATTCAGTACATTTAAAAGAGACAAACAATACCATGAAAATACTTCTACAAAATGTGAAGTACGAAGAACACCAGTGGCTTGTGTGTGGTGACTTTAAAGTGATTGGCATTCTTCTTGGTCAGCAAGCAGGGTACACTAAGATGCCTTGCTATATGTGTGAATGGGACAGTAGAGCTTATCATGAGCATTGGAGTAGGAGAGAGTGGCCTAAGAGGCAAAATCTGACAGTGGGATCAAAGAACATAGTGAATGATCATTTGGTTAATCCAGATAATATTTTATTGCCTCCACTACACATCAATTTAGGCCTCATGAAGCAGTATTTTAAAGCACTGGACAAAACAGGAAACTGTTTCCAATACCTGTGTAGGCAATTTCCAAATCTATCGGCTGCAAAGTTGAAAGAAGGGATATTTGTTGGACCAGATATAAGGAAGTTGATGTCTGATGAGCACTTTGATATTCTATGACGGAAATATAACTTCAAGCTTGGAGAAGTTTAAAAAATGTTGTGCATCGTTTCCTTGGCCAGAATAAGCAGTCTGATTACAAGGAAATAGTGGAAGACATGCTACAGTCCTTTAAACAGTTAAGATGCAAGATATCTCTAAAACTACATTTTCTAATGTCACACTTAGAGAGTTTTCAAGAAAATTTGGCTGACACATCAGAGGAACATGGTGAACTATTTCATCAGGAACTTAAAACTATGGAGCATCATTATCAGGGTCGTTGGGGAATAAACATGATGGCTGACTACTGTTGGTGCATCACCCATGAAGGAGAAGTGACACACAAGAGGAAGGATATCAAGCGTTCATTCACGGGCAAACGAAAACGGAAGTAATAACTCTACCTGGTAAGTGCCCACCATAATATTTGCTTCTTATAATTCATATGCCTATCTTCCAATTCTTTTTTAACCACTTTACTGTTCCATTTCGTTTCCATTGTCCCGTAATTGCTTTCCAATTTCCAATTTAATTGGGCGCAGAATTAGACAATGGTAAATATGATGATGACAGTGGTGGTGCAAAAACCTGATGTGCTACAGAGAAACAGGCTGAAGATTTGTGATCAGCAGGGTCAATTTAGTCAGAAATTCATATTTTCATGCAAACCCCAGACAAAAAGGCAAAATTTATCGACCTGTGTAATCACTACTAAATATTTTAAACATGACTGCGTCTCAGCAACGGTTATAGGATAGCAAATTAATAACAGCCAACCAGATTTATCATTATTGTCTATGCCTATAAATCCTATAATGGTTGTTAAATAAACTTTTGACCACGGTTTCGACAGATATAAACCCGTCTTCTTCAGAAAGTATAGTAAGTACCAGTTTTACAGTTTTATTCTGATTTGCATTTCACAATGTTTTAGACAATAGGCTTGGTATGACGCATATTTCAGGTATAATGATTATGAATTTTAATTTGCTATCACTACTAAATGTACCGGTAACGTATTGGCTGCTCATTATGTAACTCCTGTGGAACACAACTGTAATCCTTCTCGGTCAGACAGCATTCACTCTAGATCCGGATCCATACACGTTCAACGGATACGGTACCTGGATGCATATTCCTAAAGCTCGATGTACATCCACACCGACCCCTTTAAAATCATTCACCCATCAATTTATCTACCATCCCATTCTCGAATATTACGCGAGAAGAAACAACACCCAACTTTCCACTTACGAGCTCTGTTCTCTTTTATTTTGTTTTCACGCCCATTTCTCCCTCTGTTCGTGGGAGTACATTATATATTTTCGCATACGGAGGAGAGAGTAGGTGATTGAAATATTTGATAACTAGACTTGCACATCGATAAAACGCCGTTGTTGTAATGATCCCTACTCCTGTATCATTTCTGTGACACTTTCTGCCCTGTATCGCAATAATACAAAAAGAGCTGCCCTGCTCTGTACTCCTTCGATGGCCTGTCAGTCCTACCTGATAAGGATCCCGCACCGCGCAACAATACTCCAAAAGAGTATATGTAGTCTCTTTTCTAAACCTGTTACTTTTCCTAAAGTGTTGTGCCAAGGAAACGCAGTCTTTAATTCGCCTTCCCTACAACATTTTATCATGTGTTCTTACTAATTTAAGTCGATTTAGTTGAAATTACGGCCTTCAGATTTTATTGACTTATTTTCTAAAAGAAGTTTAGAGGACATCTTTTGGTACTCTTGTGGAGGTGTCGCACTTTTCATTATTTAGGACTTTCATTATATTTTAGTCTTCCTTGGTACACCTTTCTCCTTAGTTTGTTTCAGCTTTTAGTTAAAATGAAAGTAAATCGCTAACTATGAAACGTACTTTAGGAGTCTTTTAAAGAAGTGCATAATCATGCCAAAATATATTAAATAGTTCAGATCAGTGGCGAATACAGCATATACTTTCGGAGGTGGGAGCAAGAAAAATGTATAAACAGGAGGAACACCTCCAGTTTTTTTTCCTTCTTCTTCTTCTTCTTTCTTTTAGATACGAGGTAAATTACTCTATGCCTTTTTTGTATACGGCATTAAAACAATTCAGATACCGTGCTTTTTTTTCCACTCCTACATTCATTATTTCGGAGAGGGGGGCAGTCACCCTCCTTACATACGCCACTGGTTCAGTTATTCTCTCCAGTTTAGTTTCTTTCGTTAACTATTCATCTGAAATAATTCGTATTTTGAATTGCTGTTACAATCTGTAATTGCTACACAGGATCTATTATCAAACTTCGGAAGAACTAAACAGTTGCAGGGTACCTTTTCCATTATTTATTTATTTATTTTCTTATGAGTGGTAACGTTGTGAGTGTGCTGTAACTGGCAAGACATGACTTGCAATTTCCTCCATAAAACTAGGGAGTAGTGCATGAGTTAAATACCAACGACTGGTCGAAAAGTCTGACCGCCCCGAAGCTCCCGTTGTCAGTTTTCGTGTCAGTGGTGCACAGTTTCCGTGTTCCCGAACATTCGTTTTTTTTTTCTTGAGTGTACGTGTACTCAACCTTGGTGTGATGATATTTGTTAGAATAATCAATTTGTGCTTGATTTTTTTTTCTTTTTCTCGTTTGCTTCCTAACATAGTAAGGGTACATGCTTCTGCCTTGAGCAAACAGAATTGTTGCTTTGCATTTACTCAAACACATTTCGGAGACGTTTCTCCATCATCAGTGCGATTGTCTTTACTATCTTACCATTACATGAAATGTAAGATGTAATATTCAGAGCCGCGGCGGTTTAGCCGTGCGCACTGGGGCGCCATGCTGAGGTGTGCGCACCGTTCGCCGTCGGGAGTTCGATATCCCCTCTCGGGCATGGGTGCTTATATTAGTTTACCTTAGTTTAAGTAGTTTGTAGCTACGGACTACGGAGTCCGATAGATTTACAAACATTTGATCACTTTCCACTGATGAAAAATTCTCCGAAACATGTTTGGGTAAATAAAAAGCAACGACAGTTGTTTGCTCAGGCAGAACCATATATCCTTACTATATGTGTCAGAATAAATAACGCCGGATGAACC
Organism: Locusta migratoria; assembly: GCA_026315105.1. Taxonomy (NCBI): domain Eukaryota; kingdom Metazoa; phylum Arthropoda; class Insecta; order Orthoptera; family Acrididae; genus Locusta; species Locusta migratoria. Next base: position 244,087,399 of record CM048744.1, on the reverse strand, counting down.
ATGAAAATAGTGACGAAGAGGAAAATAAATGAGAGAACAGAAATTTCCAAGAAATATGAAGAGTTTCGTTTTATTAGTGGACTCAAAAAGATGCTACTATTTGCTTAATATCAGTGATCTGTAAACGGGACGAATGCTTAATACGCATGAAACGGTTGTGGGAATGAAGAGGGAAAATTCATTTCGTCACTAGAAAAGTAAGTACAATTGACTTACTGCAGCTACTTCTTTAGATTCAAATGAAAGAAAGGAAAAACAAATTGCACATCTGAAATCAACAATTCGTCGTCACGAAAAAGCTATGTTAGCAGTTGGGCACAGTGAGGCTGTGACGAAAGCATCACTCCAAGAAAGTAATACTATTGCAGAATATATTAATCCTTTCATTGATATTAAAATAAGTGAATCAAAGTGTGACCATTGTTTCTGAAACTTCGTTTCTCCATGTATCAAACAATAAACAAAAACTAAGATCACTCTTTCAAGTTTCAAGACCAACAACCTCTTGCCGCTGTATAAAATAACTTAAAAAAAAAAAGTTTGACGAAGCATGCAATATGCATGTAGTATGTACTTCAGTCTTGCATGCGCTTCCCGAATAGATTTACCTTCAATGGCTGCACAAATATAGAGAAAGATTTTTCAATAATTATAACCATGAGCGGTGACATACAAGGTTGTGCTTTTATGGATGCAATTAAAAAGAAATGGCAGGAAAAAATTACGAGCAAATTTATATCAACATGTACAGACAGTTCCACATACTATTGCATCAAGAAAGTTTGGCATGCCAGATTTCAAATAACAGATTGAAGGATGTTATGAAAATAGTTATAAGCATTATAAACTCCATTTGTAATATAAAAAACTACCGGAGGAATTGAAAACTTGTTAAACTGATGCTGTCCTTGACAGCACCGTAGGCCTATCTAAGAGTTTCGTTTCGAGGGAAACCGGGGAGGAAGAAATCGGCAAATAAAATTGAAATAATAATGACATACAGTCAAACTTGTAAAACATAATTTCTTGAAAAGAGGGGGATTGTACCCTTCATCCCTCCCTTGGCTACGGCCCTGGTTCTTCATACTGATGGCTAAGCAAAGAAAAGGTACTGGAACAGTTTATCAGTCTGATTTTTTTTTTTTTTTTTATTTTTTTTTTATTTTTTTTTTTTTATGGAAGTTCATAACATACCTTACTAGTGTATGTAGGTTAATAATAAAACATTTAACTGAAAAGATTTAAAATAAAGACACTGTTTGTTATAACATGCTTCGGATGTACAGTCGTGAAATTAAGTTATTTAAAAAAATTTAAAAACGATAAATATAGTAAAAATGAGATTTACAATTAAACATCCAGTACAATAGTATATTTTATATCTGATAATCCGTTGTCTTACGTAAAAATTGTATTGTTTGCTCATCCGATTTTCGTATTTTCTGTCAAGAAGCAGTCAATTTAAGAACATTAGTTTCAGATTGTGATACATAAATGGTAGGAAAAATAACGTTAGTCTCTGGTTGTGGCACATAATGTGTAGAAAATACACTTCGTGTTCTTGCATAGTAAAATATATATACCAAACAAGCGAATTTCGCACCGCACGAGTCATGAACACTCATACGGGATCACTGCGCCAAGTGGTTCCGTGGTGTAGTGGTTATCACGTCTGCTTTACACGCAGAAGGTCCCCGGTTCGATCCCGGGCGGAACCATAATTTTTTAGTCACTACTTGATGATTCTTTTAACTATACGTAATTCAGGGGTTAAGTGGATAGCATATTACAACCGTTTTTAACTTCTTTATTTAAAAAAAAAAATGCCGACATGTGCCACCTGATAATTGTTTGGTAGCCTTACATTTGCTTCATTGTGTGATGTCAATCTGAACGATATTTTTAATGCTTTGCGAGAGATATAATTTATGAAAAGAAACTGCTTCTTTATCTCTCTTTCGATAAGCTATGTGTTTCGTAATTAGCTGACAGCTGCGTCGCTTAAATAGTGCTCGGAGAATATCTTGTCAATTACAGAAGATGGACGCAGACAGAATACTTAAAATATGATATTATGTTAAGCTTTACGAGGCATAAAAATAGTAAGTGACCTTTATGACATTGTAATTGTGTCGTTAAGGGATCCAGAATATATAGTATTTTGTTTTTACACTATGAGATTGAGTATTGGCTGCAACTGAATTTAGTATACATTTGCTGCCCACGCGCTTTGGAAGAGCATCAGTATTGTAATAAAGAAGACAAAATTCCACCAAGGCAACATTAGGGCAACGTGTGGCATCAAAGCAAACACGCTGCGTATTACGCCATGCTATCTCAATTCGCCGCCCGTCGACAACAAATGACGTGTTGCGCTGTTGTCTCTTTACACCAGCTGATTTATTTATTTTGTTTTGGCCATGTGAAATCTAGTACAGATATAGGGCAAGTCAATAAGTCTCAAAATAGATGGGTTATAAATGTTACATGTTATTATTATTCACGTATGGGCCCATTACGACCACTTTAAGTGCTATACGTCAGTGTCGCTTTTCATAGTTGGCCTTACTGTCTGCACAAATTGTTTCATCCTTTCAGAATGAAGACTCTTTCTTTAATCAGACCACGGGTTCTAGTCCGTTCTCTAATTTAATTTTGTTTTTATTTGTCCTGTAGAGCACACATTTATACAGTAAAGCACACAATGATATAGGGCAAGTCAATAAGAATTAAACAAGTTTCTACTTGGTACAGCAAAGTCCTCTGACAAAGTTACTAATCAGATATCTTCTGTCTGAATATTATTCTATCTGTAACGTCTGCCTGAATGATACCGTTTGGTTTAAGATCCTCCTTAATCGCAGCGATCCATATAACTGGATCACTTTGGAGCTTGTCTGTTTTCGTAGAATTCTACTATTCGTTTTGTCAACGTAGTGGATGCTATTCTTTTAATGTGCTCATAAAATTTAAGTCTTCGTTTTCTCATGTCACCATGTATGTCTGTGTATTCTCGAATTTCCTTATTACTTCTCAGCCAAAAGTCTCCCTATCAATAATTTTGGGACCAAATATTTTCCTAATAATCTTTCTTTCGCATTTCTTCAATATTCCTCTTTCTGTTTAAAATTCTGCTCTGTAAAGAAATTCAGATTTGTTATAGTAAGGTAATGCCTACGTTTATTGAATTCAGAAAGTGATTTTTTATTATAAATATTCTTTGTTAATCTGAATGCAGTTGGCGTTTTTTGACACCGAACTTTGTTTGCAGCTTTTTCCTGACCATTTTCTTGTATTATTTCTTGTACAGCTTCTAAAACCTTAACTCTATTGGCGTTGCACTATAATTGTCATCTTTAGGTTTTTAGAGGCAGTCCTGCTTACTACACAAAACCTATGTTAGATGTGGTCTGAAGATGGTTCGAATTTGAAACAGCCTTACTTGAAACAAGGTGAAGTTGGAGAGAACCCATTCATATCTCTACGTAAGTAAATAAATAAATAGTATCGTAAAGGGAAAAAGGAAGAAATACATTCAACAAGTTGTTTGTCTTAAAATGACCCAAAATGAATACGGTTTACGTATAATATTGGGCTTCGTCTTTTGATTACTCGGGTGAAAAAGAACTTTTCATTCACTCCCGAGACCCACTCATAACACGACGAACAAAGGAGGCAGAAAATAAACTGCTACGTATCTTAGCACAGACAGACGGACAGACAAACAAGGATGCTAAAGCCCGCTTGGATTTGGTTTAGCTTGCTTATATGAGGATTCACTGACAGTAGCTTAGCTAGGGGACTGCTATCCGCACCGAGTACCAACTCCAAGGGGTGACAAAAATTTCCAGAGGTATATATATAAAGGTAAAGCAGTCAACAATCCGGAGATTGGTTTGAACAACACAGTGCTTTACTAGGCATGGTCCTGTTTGGAAGTGGCATGCCGTTGCCTTCCTCCAACCTTCCAACTGACTTACCCAGCCTGTTATAGGGTGACCAACAGTTTAACGTGGGTTGACGAACCACGGTACTACTCGGTATTTGTCACATGAGCAATACTGCCAGAAGTGAAAGAAGTGGAAAGTGACTGATAAAAATCTTAAGAACCTGCGGGTATGGAACCCGCGACCGTTGGACTTGTAGTCTGGCACTCTACCACTGTGCAACCGAGGCATAATGGGAACAGCGACCGTCGAGTAAGCCTATGGATTGGGCCGACTCATTCTTCTTACACGTGGGCATTTCACCGCCAAAGCGGAGTCATTGTTGGTGTAAATCTTTCGCGCTAATGTGCCATTGTTAATGGTCTGAACCGACGGGGCTGCAGGGTTGCCAGGTGTGGTGATTTTTCGCATTCTTGGCTATCTTTTTCTTATAATAGTAGCCATTCTAGCAGTCTGGCGACTGGCGATTAAATTTGGCTATTAAAGGAATTGGTCAGCGACTTAATGGCTATTTTATTTTACTTCAAATACGACGAATGTAAAGCAATCACTCTTGAGACATTGCGTCAATGATACCGGCTAAACTTCGGTAGAATGCTGGGAAAATGTAATCAACCTACACAAGTTAGTACAAATGTTTTCACGCAGTACCGGCGGAAGGGCCGGGCGAACCGGGCGACCGCCCGGGGCGCCAAATTTTAGGGGAGTTTGGGGGCGCCAAAATCCTCGCTAAATTTATATTACTGTAAACAGTGAACTAAAAATTAACTTTTTCATAAATTGTGTAGCAACATTGGTTACTACCTCATGCCATAGGCCTCACTCTTTATAACAACCCCGGTTTCTTCTTGAATCTCCTATAAAGGAAATCCCTTCATCCCTTCACCTTATTTGTCTATAAAAATGACACTAATTGTTCGTTTCGTGAAGGTAGAACTGGGTAAGGAACCATACAGTGAAGAACATTTTTTGGGATTTTTGTGCATAAATGGTTCTTCAGGAGAAGGACTAACTACCATATTTTGTAATAATTAGAAAAACTGAAAATTCCTCTCTCAAACATGCGTGGCCAAGGGCTTGATAACGGTGCCAATATGAAAGGATAGCACTCAGGCGTTCAAAAAGGAATATTAGATCTAAACAGTCGAGCATTTTTTGTACCTTGTAGCTCCCATTCATTGAATTTGGTTGTGAATAATTCTGCAATGTGCTGTAGGGCGCTGTAAATTTTTTTGCTTGATTGCAAGAAGTGTAGACTTATTTTTCTAGTTCCACATATCGTTGGTCTGTTCTGCAGAAACATATATCCAATTTCCTTTGAAACCTCTTGGTGACACTAGATGGGAGAGATGTATTCATGCTGTCAAATCGTTTCGCTACCAGTTAGGAGCATCAAAGAACTCAAAGATAGATGTTATGGGCAAAAAATAAGGCTTGTTTCCTGGCTAGGAAACTCCTGAATTTTAAGTTCTTTTGTGTTGTGGTGTTTTGGTATGAAGTTCTTTCTTGTGTTACAGTAATGTGGTTAGCCATTTTTCCAACAAGAATCAGTGGACATTCAGCAAGCAGTTGATCTGTTTAAGAAAACCAAGTGTCGCCTTGAGAACACGCGAAGCGATGAAGGTTTCCAGAATATTTTGGTTGATTTCAAAGTAATTGCTGAAGAGCTCGACATTCAACCACAATTTGAGAATGAACCAAAAGTCCGACCTAGAAAAGTCAACCGACAATTTTTGTATGAATCTGAAGACGAACCGATTAATGATCCGTACAGTGCGTTTAAATGTAACTTCTATTTTTGTACATTAGACACAATTATCTGTTCCCTGAAAGAAAGATTTCGACAACTGAAGCAGCACAGAGAAATATTTGGGTTTTTGTATGACATCCATCCAATAACGAACAAAGAGTAATCACTAAAGTGTTGCAAGGACTTACAACTATCTTTAACAGACAAAGAGCACTGTGATATTGACGGATTTCAGTTATATCAACAGCTCTTACTTCTACCTTCATTTCTCGGTTCTGAAAGTGAGAGCAAACCGTTGCAAGTACTTGCATATATTTGCAAGAACCCCCTTATTTGGTTATTTCCAAATGCAACTATTGCTCTAAGAATCTTACTAACTATTCCTGTAAGTGTAGCTTCAGCAGAAAGAAGTTTCTCCAAGTTGAAACTTATAAAGAACTACCTACGATCAACGATGACGCAAGAGCGTCTTGTAGGCCTTTCTTATGATGTCTATTGAATGTGATGTACTGTATGAGCTTCGCACTGATACTTTAATTAAAGACTTTGCAGAGAAAATGGCACGAAAAGTTAACTTTACTTAGCATTGTAAACAAGTCAAAGGACAATTTTCATTAAAACTGTATATGTGTTGTTGTTGTGGTCTTCAGTCCGGAGACTGGTTTGATGCAGCTCTCCACAATACCCTATCCTGAGCAAGCCTCTTCATCTCCACATAAGAACGGCAACCTACATCTGTCTGAATCTGCTCACTGTATCCATCTCTTGGTCTTCCTCTGCAGTTTTTACCCCGCACACTTCCCTCCAACGCTAAATTCACAATTCCTTGATGTCTAAGAATGTGCCCTACCAATCTATCCCTTCTTTTAGTCAAGGTATGCCAGAAATTTCTTTTCTCCCCATTTCTGTTCAGTACCTCCTCATTAAAAATGTTCAAATGTTTGTAAAGCTTATGGGACTGAACTACGGGGTCATCAGTCCCTAAACTTACAAACTACTTATGAACTACTTACGAACTAGGACGGCACAAATATCCATGCCCGAGGGGGGATTCGAACCCCCGACCGTAGTGGCCGTGCAGACCGTGACTGAAGCGCCTCAGTCTCCTCGGCCACCGCGGCCGGCACCTCCTCATTAGTTACGCGATCCACCCACCTAATCTTCAGCATTCTTCTGTAGCACCACATTTCAAAAGCCTCTATCCTCTTTCTGTCCACACTGTTTATCGTCCATGTTTCACTCCCATACAAGGCAACAATCCATACAAATGCCTTCAGAAAGGACTTCCTTATGCTTAAATCAATATTCGCTGTTAACAAATTTCTCTTTTTCAAGAACGCCTTTCTACCCATTGCCATTCTGCATTTTATATCCTCTGTACTGCGACCATTATTTGTTATTTTACTGCCCAAGTAACAAAACTCATCTACCTCCTTTATTGTTTCGTTACCTAATCTAATTCCTTCAGCTTCACCTGATTTTCTTACACTGCACTCCATTACCCTAGTTTTACTCTTGTTAATGTTCATCTTATATGCGCCTTTCAGCACACTGTCCATTCCGTTCAATTGCTCTTCCAGGTCCTTTGCTGTATCTGACAGAATTACTATGTCGTCGGCAAAACGCAATGTTTTTAATTCTTCACCCTGAACTTTAATTCCTTCTCCAAATTTCTCCTTGCTTTCCTTTATAGCTTGCTCAATGTACAAATTGAACAACATTGGGGAAAGGCTACAACCCTGTCTTACTCCCTTTCCAACCACTGCATCCCTTTCATGCCCTTCAACTCTGACAACCGCTGTCTGGTTTTAGTACAAGTTGTAAATAACCTTACGCTCCCTATATTTTACTACTGCTTGCTTCAGAACTTGAAAGAGTTTATTCCAATCAACATTGTCAAAAGCCTTCTCCAAATCTACAAAAGCTAGAAATGTACGTTTTCCTTTTCTCAATCTATCTTCTAGGATAAGCCGTAAAGTGAGTATTGCCTCCCGAGTTCCTACATTTCTCCTGAACCCAAACTGATCTTCGCCGAGGTCGGCTTCTACCAGTTTTTCCATCCTTCTGTATATAATTCGTGTTAATATTTTGCAACCATGACTTATTAAACTGATGGTTCTGTAATTTTCACACCTGTCTGCACCTGCTTTCTTTGGAATGGGGATTATAACATTTTTCTTAAAGTCTGAGGGTACTTCACCTGTCTCATACATCTTACACACCAGGTGAAACAATTTTCTCATGGCTGGTTCTCCCAGAGACTTCAGTAGCTCTGAGGGAATATCATCTACTCCAGGGGCCTTGTTTCGACTGAGGTCTTTCAGGGCTCTGTCTAATTCTTCTCTCAGTACAGTATCTCCTATTTCATCTTCATCTACATCCTCTTCCCTTCCTACAATAGTGTCTCGAAGTTCATTTCCTTTGCAGAGCTCCCCTATATACTCTTTCCACCTTTCAGCTTTCCCTTCTTTGCTGATATGAAGATATAAAATTATATTACTGGTTGTATTATTTGTATTACGAAATCTTTGTAAAATGCTGTTACAAAATATATTTGTATGTTCTTTTGTTCATATATCTGTGTTCTCTTTCGCAGCTAACAAGGTTGTTTATGTATATATGTGTAAATATATGCTGTATCGCATCATCAATCTTAATTTTCTATAAATCGTTGTTTCTTGAATCGTTCTGTAAATTTCTAGTCAGTGACGTAGAATATTCTGCGTGCTCATGTGTAAATAATTTTTTCGTATATCGTTAACCAAAACTTACTCTGTGCACTTAACTGACAAAAGTTAAGATCTTACTCAGTTTGATAATTGATTATTGTAGTTACAAAGTTCAAGTAGTTATCCTTTAAAAGCAGCTACCTGTAAGGTAGCATACAAATTTAAAGTCAGTACCGGTAATACCAATGGGTTGTAGGGGGCGCCATATGGATTCTTTGCCCGGATGATAATTTCCCCTTCCGCCGGCCCTGTTTTCACGTATCATGGATGTGTGGGAGAGTGTCACAGAGATGTAAACAAACTCAACTTACAGACTCTTGAAGATAGACGTAGCTACCTCATGTACCCTACTTACCACGAATACTTCTGGTATCCGTGCTATTTACGATGGTTCGAGAACAGCCTTTGAAACGATATCTCGAAGTATAGTACGGTGCAATTAGACCTAAACCCAGACATCCAAAGTAAAAGTTTCCCTCCAGCACCAAACTGTTCTATAGAGCCTACATATTGCTTGGTAAAAAGTTACACCATTTTGAGCGTCGGGTTTGGGGGGAGGGGGGAGAAGTTAGAAAATTAGCAGTTTTGTCAGTTTTTCTTAAATATTTAGAAAACTATGCGGTTTAGCACGAAAAGTGCCAAATACAAAAATAATCTACATTAAATTTCGAACAAAAATGGTCTGGTACATAATCTTGCTAAGGTGAACAGTTCCAGAGTTACGGAGGTAGTAAAAGCAGCAATTTTCCGCATTTTTCTAGATTTTTTTGGAAAATCGCCATGGAAACTTTTTTTACAGGATTTCGTTTTGTAAAAGAAGACTGCGATTTTAGTGGCCGGTGGTTTGTTAGTGATAATCCCTTGAAGGAACGACAACCTCACCACCTTCACAAGGGGCGCTACTTTTTAAGGGAAACGAGGCTTCCACAGGCCTACGCCGAAAAACCCACTCTGAATTTTCTCTGGACAATTTCGCACTAAGAATGAATATCTTTCCAACATAAATAATTTGAATTATAATTACGATATATAATTGTATAATTTGTAACATAATGTTTCTAAAACTACAGCTTTCGGTGTGTTCCTTTAGAAAATAGGTATAAATGAACATATATTGCAACCATGTTTTACCAAAAGATTTGAAGTTAACTGAGTTCAATTGTACTATTGAATAAAAAGGTAGAATGTTAAATGCGACCTTAAATTAATGTAAACGACTTATAAGTATTCAGTCGTCTTCAAACATAGCACCCTCATCTTCTGAATCTTCGTCTGTGATATTCGTGTCCCTATTATCACATCCTAGGCCCGAGCAATTACCGCACATGGTTGAGCAGTTTAGACCACTCTTTCTGCATTCGCAGTTACGGACACATTCATCTTTACAAGCGCGCGCTATAAGGGAAAGTAACTCCTGGGGAGCTGCAGGACGTACTGTTGCAATTGGTCTCAGGTGTTCGCCAATCTTCTTCCACCCCCAATCAAGCGGATTCTTCTCCTCATTCAACCACTGTTGCACTTGGTGGTAGATTCTAAGTGAATGTTGCCTGGAAGCTGCTGAAGTGGGGGGAAGTGCAGCCAACTTGAAAAGTGAATGTATATGCTGTTTTGCAATAGCCCGCAAGTAACACTGGTAGCGGAAACAATCTAGATCTTCAGTGTTCTTGGCTCCAAACATGGCAAGAAGGAAATGCTCTCCAGCGTCAGCCACTGCATTGGGGTCAGCTTTTGGGTCATTGAAGACTAGAAGTTTCGTATGAAGGGCGTTGTTGCCTTCCACTTACCTGTAAGGTTTAATTTTCCCCTTCTTGTAGACAGCTGATTCAGTGCCACATCCTGTGAAGGCGTATATTGCTAATAGTACGCCTTTCATGTCCCCAATGACTCGCTGAATGTCAGAAATAGTGTACACTTTGTCCTGCTGAGTGCCTTTCTTTGGTACGACCATTTTTAATTTGTTCTCTGGTGGAGCGTGGACAGTCAGCAATATGAATATGTTCGTGTCATCGGCAATTACGCAAACTTCATCTCCTTTCTTAGCTTCATCAATCGCTATTGAAACTATTAATACGTCAGAGTCACCCAATGCTTGATGAACTGTGCAACCACCTCTTTGCAAGTGTACTGTAAGGAGAGAAATGAGCCCCAGTTTGTTCTTAGCATGAGCTAGAAACTCACTCTAATATTTACGTTGATTGAGTCTTCTACTTTCACTTCAATGCTGGTAGAACGTGATCTGCGTAGGTGTTCATCTTTTGTGTTTCCTTGCTTGTATCCATCAAAAACTACGGTTGCTGGTCCATAATGAGCAATTATGTAGTCTGTGTATTGCTCGCAAATCTGTCTGAAGGTAGCTGGGCGTCGCCAGACAACACGATGAAGGAGGTGGCCTCCAACAATGATGTGGGACACTTCCTCTGAATCTGGGGTGATTGATGATGGAATTGACTCTGGAGCCAAAACAGTAACCATTGAAGATTTGCTTCCCTTCCTCATCAAGCCAGATTCGTCAAAGAAGGAAGGAGGATAAGCACATAATTCATACTGAAATATTTCTTCAAGTCTCTCATCACTCCTTACTGTGCACACCATCCGATGTAAGAGAGTGTTAGGGTTCACACATACTGTTACGTTATCAATTGTCATAGACTTGGTTAGTGAGGCTAGAGACTTAACAGCTAACTTTCTTTTCAGATTATCTCACTGAACAATTTGTTCTCAATCTCTTTCAAGGCTAGAGTTCCAACTTCAAACGCTTTATCACAGTTCACGTTTTCATCTGCTACAACCTCTGTTGATAAAGAGGAGAGTTCAGGAGTTTTAGAAAACGGATTGTGCTCCTCAAGCCAAGAAATAAAAGTTTTCAAATCCTTGCAATTTCTTTTCTGCCTTGCTTCTCGTAGCTCCACCTGCTGCTCAGAAGAGATGCTGTGCACGCCTGCAAATTCTTCCACTGCTTCACACATCCGAGAACAAGCTGGCATGGAGTTAATCCATGTTGCTATTGTTGTCGCTGTTATTCCTCTACCTCCAGTCAATCCACCAGTGCTACTCAAGGAACTCATCAAAACCTGTTCAATGGTCATGTCACTCCAGACTCCAGACCAAAACTTTTCAATACGTCGGATGGTGAAATAACCACGATTAACGAACAAATCGTTTTCTGGGCTCGTTGAGTTGAGAAGTTCCAGCGAGTCTTGCAGGTAAACGTGTGCAGATTTGGCGTAGTTTAAGTGACCAGATGCATGGAAAATGGGGAGCATTTGATGGATACAGTGAAGGTGAAGGAGAAAGTCCATACTCCTCTCAGCTCTAACACACATTCGAACAAGCTCAACCATTTCTATGAAGTGTTTCCACAGTTTTTGTGTTCGTCCTAATTCTTTCGAACGTTGAAGTTGGTGTTCCAAAATATCTACAAAGGTCTTCACTGCAGCTGACTGTGTAATCTCTTCAGAAGATCCATTACCTCGCTTGAAAGTGGAATACACAAAATTAAGCTCATCTTTACCCATACTATTGAGAGCTTCACTAGTTTTCAAAAATACAGTAATGAGTGCCTCTTCGACGAGGAAGAGGGCACGAATTACCCAGGAGTAAACTTTCCCGTTCATCATTTGTTGAATGCTGTTTTTGGCATAGACAGTACTGTAGAACTCCCTGCCATGATGAATCCAATCGCTATGTCAGCGGGTGGGCGGGCGACAGGTCCCGGCTGCAGCACAGACAAATATATACAGACGGGAAACCTCCGTAAGAGCCCGGTCCTACGCTCCGGGGTGCGGGGAGGGAGGGTTTCCAGCAGTTCCGTAAGATGTCCCATGATGACGCTGCGGTCAGAAGCAGCTCTTTAAACTGGCCAGAGCAGGCGGCAGGTAGCGGCTGTCCCCACCACCACCTCCCCTCAAACGCCAGCAAGCCGCACACAGCCGTGGCCTCGTGGCAGGAGGCACGAGCTCTCCCCTCACCCTCCCCTCCACGCTATCCTCTGACGTGCGAGAGGCACCCTAAGCCAGCGAACCGCGTGACACCTGCTAGCATCTTACGGAACTACGAGAAGAGCGTAGGACAGTGGTTTAGGGTGGGCTGCTTCTCTGAATATGTTACTCTGTGGCCACGGCTGTGTCCGGCTTCCTGGCGTTTGAGGGGAGGTGGTCGTGGGGACAGCCGCTACCTGCCGCCTGCTCTGGCCAGTTTAAAGGGCTGCTTCTGACCGCAGCGCCATCATGGGACATCTTACGGAACTGCTTAAAAACCCCCGCCCCGCACCCCTGCGCGTAGGACCGGGCCCTTACGGAAGTTTCCCGTCTGTATATATTTGTCAGTGCGCCTCGGTTGCTCAGTGGTAGAGTGCTAGACTACAAATCCAAAGGTCGCGGGTTCGATCCCCGCCAGGTTCTAAGATTTTTATCTGTCACTTTCCACTTCTTTCACCTCTGGCAGTAATGCTCATGTGAAAAATACCGAGTAGCACCGTGGTTCGGAACCCACGTTAAACTGTAGGTCCCCCTATAACTGGCTGGGTAAGTTAGTTCGAAGGTCGGAGGAAGGCAACGGCATACCACCTCCAAACAGGACCATGCCTAGTAAAGCACTGTGGTGTTCAAACCAATCTTCGGATTGTTGACTGCTTTACTTTTACTTATATATTTGTCTGTGCTCTTAGCCTCTTTCGGACTACAGTTCGCTTGAAGAATATTACTTTTTAATAAAACTGTTTAGTTATTTCTGTATAATTTCATTTTTCCAAAAAAATCGAAAAAAATCCAAACATTTCTACTCTTTCACCCTCCGTAACTCTGTAACCGTTCACTTTAGCAAGATTATGTACTGAACAATTTTTGTTCGCAAATTAATGTAGATTATTTTTTGTATTTGGCACGTTTCGCGCTAAACCGCATAATTTTCTAAATATTTAAGAAAAACTGCTAATTTTCTAACTTCTCGCTCCCCTCCCCACCAAACCCGACGCTCAAAATGGTGTAACTTTTTACCAAACAATATGTGGGCTGTATAGAACAGTTTGGTGCTGGAGGGAAACTTTTACTTTGGATGTCTGGGTTAGGCCATTTTTTGAGCTAATTGCACCGTACTAAAGCAAAGGATGCAGCTTCACTCAGACTATCAAATGCTTGCACAAGCATCTTTATTGTCCACACACACACGCTCAAGACCGCATGCGCTTGAACGCTTTTACAAGCATGCATAATCGAAATTCGATTCAGCATCAAGCTACTTGTACAAGTCTGATGATTGATGAAATTTATCCTACACACGCTCAAGCATGCTGTTACGTGTGTGGCCGCCTTAATGATAACAAAGTACAAGGAAGAGTTACTTCAGGAAATTCGAGGAATCTAGAAATACGCTTTTGTTGTAGGAAAACAATAACAACACATCTTCCGGAAGGCGAAAATCGAATTTCGTGAACCATTTTTTTCTCGTGTTTGAAGCAGATTTCCTAGCCCACATAATATGGCGGCTGAAAAACAGCTGCCGGCCGCGGTGGCCGAGGGGACTGAGGCGCTAGTCACGGTCTGCACGGCCACTACGGTCGGGGGTTCGAATCCCCCCCTCGGGCATGGATATTTGTGCCGTCCTTAGTCTTAGCTAGTTCATAAGTAGTTTGTAAGCTTAGGGACTGATGACCCCGTAGTTAAGTCCCATAAGTTCTATAAACATTTGAACATTTGAAAAACAGCTGATTCAGTTCCTGATTTAAGTCAGCACAATCGGTATTTTCCTTTACTTAAATACACAGATTGATTGCTCACTCTAATTCTTATCTTTCACTGCATAAAATGACACTTTGATCATTTGAGCCGAAAATTCTTAACAAGAAAACATAATCTGACAAGCCAAGAACGTTTCAAAAACGGTTTCGTTTACAAGGGCACGACAATCGAGTGCAAGTGGATTTCTAGAATCGATTTTGTAGTGTTTACACGAGCAACTAATAGCGGATGTGAAAAATCGATTTACGAAATTCGGTTTTGGGAGGCCACGACATCGGGGTTTTAGGGACTGTTTGTAACACCCCCGGTTATTGGGACAACTTTAGGGTACGGTAGTAACACTAAAAGTGGGCCTTTGCTATCGTCTTTTGACAGCTCGAAATTTAAATGAAAATAACGGCTTAACCATTCATCTGACACGACAATGGAATAACCGACTTTGTAGAGGAGAAAATTCTCTACAACTTTACTCTTTTATGTTTTTTTCATATCTCGTATCGTTTCAGAGATATTTGCAAAAATAACGGCGATTTTGGGATGTCTGTCTGTCCGTAACGTGTTCCCTGTTTTAAGACAAACCGATCAACCGATCAGCACCAAATTTTACAGACATAATTGTAGGCCGCCAAAGACCAGAAGCTTCCTTTTTCAAAGTTTTCGGACAAAAAATACGGTAACAATAAAAAAAAGCCGTTTGTAATATAATTGTAATTGCAAAAGAACCGTTCATCTGACACAAAAATTGAATAGCCTAATTGGTAGAGGGGAAAATTCTCTACAACTTCGCTCTATTATAGTTCTTTTTCATAACTTGCATCGTTGCAAAGATATTTGCAAAAATAACGGCGATTTGATGATCTGGCTGTAACGTGTTGCCACTTTTTAAGTCGAACCGTTCAACCTATGGCACCACATTTTACAGACATAATCGTTGGCTACCATAGACCAGAATATCGCATTTTGAAATATTTCGAACAAGAAATTAATCATATCTCGTACCGTTTGAGAGATATTTGCAAAAATAACGGAGTTTGACACCCTCCGTTGAATTAACGAAAACCAGCCGTTCGAAGATGTCACGTGACATTCCTCACCCAGAACTCTCTGTGGCATACGCCATCTTGCGTTGCGTATTTGATGATTTTCGTATTGTAACTTACACGTTGTCATTTCAAGGCAATGGCGCAGTGAAGAATTAACATAAACACGTCGTCGTTCGTACGATAAATGATAATCTAGTGTCTAGTTAGCATCAGTTAACAATAGCCATCATTAGTATGAGATTAAAGAACCTTACTGTTAGCTTTCGCATAGTGGGCAAAGTGTTGGAGTGTGACGCTGAAGGTCAGTGGTTTGGAACCCGCCAGTACCTCAATTTTTTCCCTACGAGTGTTTCAGACACTGTTATTAATTAATTTTTTATTATTTAGATTATTATTTTGGTCCAAAATGTTTGCAAAAACTTATAAAACTACAGATCTAAAGTGGGCCGTAAAACACGTCAGTGGTTTTTTTTTTAATTTGGTGAACATGGCGTACACACTAGCGAAAGCGGGCGAGTGACTCACGCGTGCAGCGCAGGCGGTCCCTGTCGGGCTGTCCGGGAAGCTGCAGCTCTAGCGAGACGCTCTGGCGCGCCTGCAGCGCCGCCTGGTCGCTCTGCGCGGCGTACCAGCCGCCGCAGGGGCGCATGCGCAGTCGCAGCCGCGTCGCCGACACCCCCAGGTTGGTCACCAGCGCCGTGATCCTCGTCGCGTCGTGCTGCGTCGCGTCTATGCGCACTTCCGTGACGCGCGCCGCGTTCCTGCAACGTATCGACACCTTGCTGCCGTCAACACCAAACGGTTTCAATTTCACAGAAGGACGATGCGTCCGTCACGTTTAAGGCAAATTGAACTCCATGTTCTCTAGGATCACCAAGGTATTTTAAGCCCTTTCTAAGCGGGAAGTGAGAGCTTATGAGATTACCCATGATGCACAAGTCACGCCGTCCGCGTACAGTGTAAGACGCGTCCACTTGCACAAGATTCACGCGTACGATCGCTAGTAGACGGAATAGGATGGATCCTAGGGTTCGTTTGAAGAGCTGCATTCATGCTGCAGCGCATGCGCAGTCCGAAAATTCGTGTTTGAAGAGCTGCAGGCGCGCTCTTGAAGCTTGCCTGCAGTCTGCCGGCTGTTCGAAGAGCTGCAGGCCTGCAGCTCATGCAGGCAGGAGCTGCAGGAGGAAATTTTCCCTGCAGCTCATGCAGCTAGACTCGCGCATGCGCATAACTCTGAGGGTTGTAGGGGGGTGTATAAGAAGCGCCTTCGTTCAAAGTTTCCGGAAGTCCACAGCGTTGTAATATATAAGTGTACTACATGTTACTTCTGCATTTCTTCTACTGTTTGTAAAGGAAGTTCGTTATTTGTTTGTGTATATTAATCTATTAGTATTTTATTTTATAAGTATTATATTTGTTTGTATGAAATCACCTCTAAAAATTAGAAGAGCAAAATTGTTTATAATAGGTAATAAGTCTTATGCAGACTGAAATTAAAGACTTTTGTTTTACACCAAACGCGTTTCGTTTTTTATTTTAAAAGCATCTTCAGTGGGCTGTAAATGATATAAAAGTTGTAGAATTTGTTTTGTATACATAGATTAAAAACAGTTTTAAAAAACAACTTTGTGCACGTTAGTCCTATGCGTTTTTAAATTGATATTCGATCTACTCAAGGTGTTGTCTCTTCTTTACATCTCACTACTGTTTTCCGTCTTGTTGTCTGATGTTTGGTTCCTGACGTGCATTTTCCAGTACTGTACGGAACTTTTTCGCCTGTTTGAAATGAAGTGATAATAAATGAAACGGAAGAAACGCCACAAAAACAGGCGAAAAGTGACATACAAACCGAAATACACGCATCAGGAACCAATCAACCCAGCCAACAAGTTGGAAAAACAGCAAAAACAGCAGTGAGATGTAAAGAAGAGACAACACCGTGAGTAGACCGTATATAAATTTAAAAACACATAGGCCTAATGTACATACACTTTTTTAAAAACTATCTTCAATCTATGAATATAAACAAACCTTTACATCATTTACAGACCACAGAAGATGATTTTAAAATAAAAATCAAAACGCGTCTAGCGTAAAACAAATGTCTTTAATTGCAGTCAGCATAAGCTGGATTACGTAATATACTCATTTTAATAGCTGCTGCGGAAGATGGCCACACAACCAAATATAGTTAAAAGAGCATTTTCCAATTACATTTGTTCCAAACGTAGAGCGATTCAGATTTTGTGTCCAGTGATGACGATTTCGATGAAATTTTGCGCCGAAATAAAAGGCAGAGAAGTGAATATGTGGTTCCGCAGTATTCGGAAGATGAATTTGTAGAACATTTTCAGGCAGTGCCGGCGCTAGGCGTCGGCGCCGTCGGCCACCGCCGACGTCCTCGCGTCTGTGGGGGCCTCGCAGAACATTTTTAAACTTTTAGCATTTTTCCCTTCTTTTTTATATTTGGTGTTTAACGGCGCTTTCCAACTAATAGGTTATATAGCGACGACCTACATCTAATTTACACTAGCTTAACCAATGGACGAACACTACATTCGTACCCAGGTGTTGGATTCGACCCCCGACGAGGGGGACCACGCTCACCGTGGAAGGAGGAATCTTAGGATTTAGTGTCCCGTCGACAGCTTGGTCATTAGAGACCGAGCTTACGCTCGGAGTTGGGTAAGGATGATGAAGGAAATCGGCTGTGCCCTTTGAATGGAACTATAGCGGTATTTGACTGAAGTGATTTAGGGAAGTCACGGAAAACCTAAATCGGAATGGTCGGAGTTGGATTTGAACCACCATCCTCCCGAATGCGAGTACAGTGTGTTACCACTGCGCCACCTCGCTCGGTTCGCTCACCGTGGTATTACGTATTAGTGCGCTCGGCCATTCGCGGCCGGCAGCTATTTAGTTATCCGTATTTATTTCCGTATGAGTGCAGCAGTGATGCAATTTTTAGTTAAATACTTTTAAAACAATTTCTTCAGTACATTTTAGAAAACGATTTGGAAGATGTATATCCAAATGTTTATATAACAATCAGAATCATGCTCAGTTCCAGTCGGTACAGCCTCGGCCGAGAGAAGCTTCACAAAGCTAAAATTGATTAAGACTAACTTGAAAAGCACAGTGAGCCAAAAAAGACTGTCTGCGTTGTCAGTACTATCAACTGAAGCCGAAATAGCGTCTAGTATAAAAATGTGATCGTAAATAAATTATGTGAGACGAAAAGCTGAGAAGTTTCTCTAATTTGTGTTTGTTTATTGTAATTTTTGTCATTGCAATAATACTTGTATATTATACTAATAGAATTTTAGTATAATAATTATAGATGTATAATTCAGCTCATTTAACATTTTCTTCATTAATTCATTAATGTAAAAATGAAAGGGGCCTCGCAAAGACGAGTTCGCCGACGCCGGTTTTAGTCTAGCGCCGCCACTGTTTTCAGGTGTTTCTGTATTATTCTCGTAAAACTCTATTAAAGCTAATGTGGCGTCTGTGCTCCACATCGATTCCTGTGTACGTGGTTCCCATTCTTGTGCAGGTAACTGTACAAATACAAGAGTAGGTGCGGATGCGGGAGGTTGGAACTTTAAAAATTTCGCGCCTGCAGATAAAGGAAGACTTAATATGGAAATTTTCAAACTGAATTACACGGAAATACACAAACTATTACACGAACACTTCAATTCCTTAAACGTAAGAAAGTAATTTACTTTTAGATGCTGGCACAATAAATCGCCCTCTTATGCTACACAGAACAAGTGAGCACACCACGTGATACGCAAACTGCAGGCTGCAGGTTAGTGTTCGAAGAGCCCCGACAGCATGCACGGCACGTGATGTCATCTTCGCAGCGCATGCGCAGTAGTCTGCATTGCTGCTGCAGGACCTGCATCAATGCAGCTCTTTGAACGAACCTCTATTCTCGCGCATGGAAGTGCTTCGCGCATGCGCAGACGACCGAATGGGAAACCAGCTGACAAACGAAGCCAAGTCGGGAATTTGTTTGAGAATGTGTACTTGTCTCCTGCTCAGAGCAACGTAGTTTTTCGACTCAGTCGTAAGTATTTTAGGAGCTGATATTATAGAGGAATTGCATTAAAAATTTAATATAACATGTGTACTATTTTTATTGAATATAGAGATATAGCTGTTAATATGAAATCCAAACAAACGTAGAGCAAATGTAAGTCAAGAAATTTTCACTGATTTATCCGTCGGTTCTTGGTACTACAACATCACACTTACTTAAAAGTAGAATTTTTTGTATCTTCTACACGTTCATTTCCAGTTAGTTACCCGGTTTTTGGCTTACTAGGACATATTCAGACTTTAAACTACGTCGAAAACCGTTTATTTAAATAAAAGTCAAGATGGTGATCTACCAAGAACCGACGAAAGAATCAGTCAAAATATCCAAATTAGTTTGTTGTACATACCAAGAGCTGTAGCTCTGTACCCAATAAGAATTAGACACACGTTATATGAAATTTTCACTGCAAATCGTCTTTATTACCATCTTCTAAAATATTTGCTATATTTCCTGAAACATGTTGTAGTTAACAGATGAAATATTTGCTTTGGTGAGCATTTCTTGAAGCTTCATCAAAGTGAAAGGTCTATGTATAGACACCTGAGGTTCTTAAGCAGGTTTCGTTCCAGTGTCGCGGTCACACATTGAACGCGACAGAAGCCGCCATTTGCAGGGAAACAGCGCGTAAACATGATTCGTCCTGTGCTTATATTAATCGTAACAGTAATAATGGAAGCAGTGTTGCATTTCACAGATCAGTCATTACTTTTATACCGTATAGTACTTTTATGGAGAAATAATAAATATGGAGCGTTTGTTTTTGTTTAGGTTTCCTCTACTCTTGTAGATCTATCTAAGGCATTTGATACTGTCTTGCACAACATTTTAATTGAGAAATTCAAAAGATATGGGGTAACTGAAACAGAACTAGCACTACGTAAATCGTACCAAATGAACAGAAAACACATATTTGTTGTTAACTCTAATAATAAATCTGACTTTCAGAAAGTAATATATGGAGTCCCACAAGGATCTGTGCTGGGACCTTTCTTATTTATTGTATATGTAAACGACTTACCCAACACAATACCTTATAAATCAGTTATGTATGCTGATGACAACTTTCATCACATCACATAATAAGATGCATGTTTCCCATCAAATAAACAATTCCATGATGGAAAAAGCGGCACACTGGTTCCAGGAAAATAGACTAACACTAAACAATAGTGAAACAGAACACATAATATTTTCCCTCGGTAACATTAGTCATGGACAGGATGAATTCACGCTCCCAGTCAAATTGCTGGGCATTTATCTAGACACTAAATTATCCTGGAATACCCACACAAAAAAGTTGTGCAGTAAGTTGGCAAGAGTGGTGTATCTCCTAAGGAAATTTAAAAGCTGTGTGAGTAAGGAGATTATGCTTATGGCGTACTATGGCTTTTTCCATACCCACTTATGGAATACTCTTTTGGGGTAACTCTGCCGGAGCAAAAGATGTTTCCTCTGGCAAAAGGAAGACGTAAGATGTATTTTTGGGTTAAGCAACCAAACCTCCTGTAGACAGTACTTTACTATACCCGGGCCGCTGAGACATTGCACTTGACGTTTCGCGTTACGGTGAGTTAAGTTGGCTACACTGCTTTAGCGACGTTGCAACACTAGCCTCTATACACACAGCAGACGAAACGGGTTTCAGTTGCATCTCGTAAATGTAAGCTATTGAGCAACAAAAGTGCATATAATAATTCGTTCTTGAGCAGCAATTAATTAACGGCATGTTAATGAAGACCAGAGCACAACAATGGCACACGCTTCCAATAACGGAACAAAGCAATATATCAAATAAGCATTGGATCTTGACAGATACGAAATAAACAGTAATCAAGATAGTAACTGCTCTCCTACGTTTTATAATCAGAATGATTGTCACTCACCAATTTACGGCGATAATGGTAAAATTACATCTAGCTCCCCATCTTCATTGTTTTCGTCACTGCCAAAATCGTCATCACCAAGACAAATCATTAACTGTTCATGATACCTTCCATTGTTTGCGCTGCCCGAATCAGTTTTCCAACGTGCTCGACTTTTTTTTTTTTTTTCCCCAAGACGCAGCATCCAC
Source organism: Locusta migratoria (assembly GCA_026315105.1). Classification (NCBI taxonomy): domain Eukaryota; kingdom Metazoa; phylum Arthropoda; class Insecta; order Orthoptera; family Acrididae; genus Locusta; species Locusta migratoria. Next base: position 244,066,016 of record CM048744.1, on the reverse strand, counting down.
ATTCGCAACAGCTTTTCCACCTTGTTATTGTGAAAGTCTTATTGTTCCGTAAGTAATTCTTGATGTCACACCATACCAATTTTATAGGGTTAAAACGACAGTGAAAAGGGGGCAGATTTACTTTATTGGGACGCTGCTCCTTTACGATTTCGTCCACTGCATATGTGGGTGTAATAGGCTTATTTTGTTTCACGAGCGAATATAAAAGAAGTTTTGACATTGACATATCTGCAGCAATATTTCTTTCTTGTAACCACTGCACCATAACTTCTTTCCGATCGTTTGAAGCGAGAATGAACTTCCTGCTCAGAGCATAAGCTTCGAAGTTTTTATTCATACGAATTTGAGAACTTACTCAGAAAACGTCACTAGACAAACGTCTTTTCGGTGACATTGTCCAATTACTTGAACTCTGAGAGTCAAATTAAACCACTCATGGTAAAACAAATCGCAGCGAAAAAAGCACACACAACATACACACGCGATAAACACGATACACAATGCGGTAGCACCACAGTCTAACATATACAGTCGCGACACTCACTGGTGTGAAAGTCGTTACCCACTGACAGTTGCAGCGACACTAGCGCTCCTAGTGGTGGGAAAGCCGCCACAGGAGTGATATTTGTTTATAATTATTTGTGCGCGTAATTAACGAAATAGTTGGTATAGTTTCTGCGTTACAAGCACTAGTAAAATATTAAGAGATATACATAACACGGACATTAATGTAAAAACAGCCGAATTTAACTGATTCAGAGGTCTAATGATCAACATCATGAACAAATACTTACGAATATGTGATATTTTGCAGCTTATTCCACTGAAAGTAAGTAGAATATAAACATAAATGAAACATAAATTTCTATTGTGGTGTGTTCTTACTATGACAAGAGGTTTTTTTGACACGTATCAGTTCAGTGTGCAGTCTAATGATGCGCACATTTTTAGGCTTCACTTGTCTTTCTGATACGCGCATATTCGTTTGAGTGTCATTACTTTAGCTGAAGAAGACAATGTCTTGAAGATTCTTGCCGTTTGTGATTCAGTTGTAGCAACTATTGTGGAATTGGGTTCTTCTTTGTTGAAAACTGTTTGCTTTTTCTGTTTTCTTGCCAGATCTGTGACGTTTTTCCTTCACCTACAGCTGTGTTGGCTGCTTTGGTACGTTAAATACTGTAGTTATTGCGTTCTATATGCGTTTCCTACGTTCCAACCTCACTGATTTTACTGGAATTCTAGTGAAGAAGCCATAACATTACTTAGTAGAAAAGCGACGTCTTTCTGCCAAAGGTCAGGTCTTCTGGTGTTTCTTAGCCATTTCTTACTTTTATAGAAAATGATATTATTCAGCAAAAGCCTATAGGTTACGAGATAATTGTAAATAAACTGTGATGCAATGTACCTTATCGTACCTCATCAGGGATCTCAGTTAACATAACAGACAAAGGTGGAGCTAATTTTAAATTATTACCTATTTTTATGGCATTACATACGTTCCCCAGTGCGGAAAGTCTGCAAAAATCAATACAAACGATACTATTCGCACTCATCCAATACCGTATTCAGAAAATAGCTTCCCAGCCGCTTGGAGCGCTGCAGTCGTAGCGTATAACAAAAATCTGCGTGAGTGTCGTGACTGTATGTGTTAGAATGTGTTAGACTGTGGTAGCACTGAACAAAGCCGGCAACGCGGGTACGTTGACGTCACGGCACGTGACCACCCGAAGTGTTTACCGCGCTGTGATTGGATCGTCCCTAGCGACTAGCGCCTCGCGCTTCTTGCTCTTCACTTGTCATTTGTAAACGTCAAGTGCAAAGTTTCAGCGGCCCGGGTATAGGCATAAAATACTCACACTCCCCAGTTTAAATATCCTGAAAACACTCAAGCATGCCAAAGAGAATGTCCATACGTATGAAATTAGATCTGAAATGCACTCATATGAAACCAGAAACAGGAACACACTGGACATCCCTTGGACAAGATTAACCAAAGTAAAAACTAATTTCTCACACGTTGGCAAAGCATTTTTAATAGTATACCACGTGACAAAAGGCAACTGCCTATAAATAAATTTAAAACGGTGGTAGAGACAAGGCTAAAAGAAAAAGCATACTGTAGCATAAATGAATTTATAGAAGACGTAAAATAACTATGAATTTGTAATTAATAAGTGATATTCTGATTGTAGATCCTAAAATGTCAAATTTGTGTAGATTAAGTTGTGACGAACTACCATAAAAGCAAGATATCTGTAATAATATCTAATTAACCTATTGTATGCACTGTAAATTATTTGTATTATGTAGACGCCTCAAACAACAACATTGTTGTCTGTAGACAAATAAATAAATAAATAAATTCTTACAAATGACTCTCTAAAACTGAGAAATGTACTTAGTTGCATGTCAAGTACTTATATTTTATTTGCATATAAATTATTAAAAATACTAAAATGATTAATGTGCTGAGCTGAATGGAGAACTAGGCGTATAAGACGTATTTTGATATCATAGTGATGCAGAAGTAGGTCGAATAATTGCTTTTAGACACTTAAGAGATGATGATTTTACTTCGTAAATGGCCAAATATTTGATCGAATGTTGGATACTCTGACACTTTGTGAGGTACTATCTCTGTTAAAAAGTGGGAATGAAATGCCTATTTAAAGTTGTATGGGTTATTACAATTATTCATACTCAAATTCGAGGAAGCTGAAAGAAAAATTCTATGTAATATGAAAAGGAATCTAGACAAAAATGTGCTATACAAAAATAAGCGTGCAAAACGTACAGAGAAGTCGGCAGAAAGTAAACAGGATCTGACAAGACAGTTACGTGGATTAAATAATAATCACACTCTCTGCTAATCTTGTGCAAATGCCTCGATGCAAAATCGCTCCACCTTCTCAGAAAAGAGCCTTACATTGTTAAATTTCTATGCAGACGTATTTCGGAAAGAAGAAAATTTCATTCATTTAGACAGACTGCAATAGTCAGTTATTAATTTTAAAGGAACATGCGTTTATTTTGTGCATCATTTTGCTCCTGTTGCGTCTCACTCTTCAAATCACAACCCAGTACTAGGATTCTTCCCTGCAAATGGCGGCGATCATCTGCTTCAATTCTGGGACAGTTGCCTTGCTTCTCCGCTACAGCGTGGTAGGGGCTTGACCGGAATAGAGACCAGTTCTAACCTCCCGTGAATTCGCGCATGCGCACTAGGCAGTGCTAACGCGCGCATGCGCAGAAATAGCAGTAGCAAGCTTTCTGCTTGTTACTTGTATATGACATTCGTGATTAGGACTGATTGCCGACTTTCGTGTTATGGATATTGCCCATTTTTTCAGTTAGTAGGTTTTCATCCAACTGAACAGAATTGGTGAGAAAAGGAATTTTTGGCATACCCTGACTAAAAGAAGGGATCGCTTGGTAGGACACATTCTTAGACATCGGGGAATCGTAAATTTAGCATTGGAGGGAAGTGTATGGGGTAAAAATCGCAGAGGGAGACCAAGAGACTCGTATAGTAAGCAGATTCAAGTGGATGTGGTTTGCCGTTCTTATGAGGAGATGAAAAGGCTTGCTCAAGAGAGGGTAGGGTGGAGAGCTGCATCAAACCAGTCTCCGGACTGAAGACCATAACAACAACAACAGTAGGTTTTCATAAAAGCGGTATATATATGTTGCCAGCAGACTTCAAATTAAATATTTATGAAAAGGAATTCTTGTATTGAGTGCTTCATAAATTAGAAATGAAATGGAATAGAGGGCCGTCGAGTCATAATTAAGGCGTACAGGAAGGAATGTTGATTCTATAACCTATAAGATCCCTCTACCATAATATGTTATGACCGCAATCGTTTATTACTCAATGATATGCCTTCAGCTTTACAGACAGCTGATTAATGGAGAAATGTCCGATTCTGCAGATCTTTCAGTTTGAGATACAATTTCGTCACAATTATCAGCATTTCCAATCTCTTCACTTTCGTAGTCATCATAATCAGACACTACTATCGTATTTGCCATATTTTCCATCGCAACAGTGTCTGCATTTTCAGACCTAGCTTGTGAGTCATCACTTTCCTCTCGTCGCGGTTTCTGTTTGTCATGTAAGGCAACAAGAGATCCATTTGAAACTTCCTGGCAGATTAAAATTGTATGCCGGAACCGGGACTAGAACCTGGGACCTTTGCCTTTCGCGGGCAAGCGCACTACTGACTGTGCTATCCCGACACGACTCACGATGCCGCCTCAACTTCACTTCCGCCAGTACCTCGCCTCCTACTTTCCAAACTTGCCCGCGAAAGGCAAAGGTCCCAGGTTCGAGTCCCGGTTCTGCCACACAATTTTAATCTGCCAGGAAGTTTCATATCAGCGCACACTCCGCTGCAGAGTGAAAGTTTCATTCAAGAAATCCATTTGTTTTGGGAATTTCCATTGCTTTTTTTGATTAGCTGAAGTTCCACTTTTGTAACATTTTCTTTGTGTATTAAGCGCATCTCGGTGACAGTTCCTTAATTTAATCCAAATGGCTTTAACTTCACCAACTGCAAGACAATAATGTATAACTTTATTGCCATTTAATAGTCAGTGTGTCATAGCAAATAGTCGTATCATACCTATGGATAAAAATTTAAAGTTTATGTAATCTCAATGCTCTGACCTTATTAGTTTTGTTTCTGTCTGTGTAATTATTACATAAACTTAGTTCTATATATAATAATTACGACAGAACATCTACAGCGCATACTATGACGTTTTCCTTAAATACATTTTTCCCACACGTATTTAGCCGCAGGAGACAGTTACAAAATTATTGCCTACAGCTACAGAATGGGCGATAGGACTGTGTCAAATATAGTTAATGAAGTCTCGCATGCTATGTGGGACACCATGTAACCACTATATTTACCGCAACCCACAGCACAGATGTGGAAAACAATCGCAGAATGTTTCGAACAGCGATGGCAGTTTCCACACTGTATCGGGGCTATTGACGGAAAGCATATTGTGGTTAAAAAGCCAGCAAAAAGTGGTTCGTCATTTTTCAACTATAAACATACACATTCTGTACTGCTAATGGCCACCGTCGATGCAAACTACAAGGTCATCACTATTGATGTGGGGTCAATGGGGAGGTTTAGTGAGGAATATTTTATTCAAGCAGTACGTTGGCAAAGAAGTTACAGAGACAAAATTTACAGTTACCTCCACATTCCGAAGAAGAGCTACCGTATGTCTTTGTGGGGGATGAGGCCTTTCCTGTATTAGACAATTTCATGAGACCATATCCAAGTAGAAGCGTTACTGGTAATTATAGAAACAAAGTTTTCAATTACAGACTTTCACGAGCCAGGCAAACATGTGAATGCGCCTTTGGAATTCTAGCATCACGATTTCGCTGCTTCAGAAGACCATTCGAGATAAAAATAGACACCGTTGATGGTGTCGTTAAGGCTGCTGTAGCTGCTGATAACAATGGAAATGATGATAGTGTTGTAATGCCAAACAATCAGCTACTTCCATTGATACCTAACAATAGTAGGAGTGCTACAAGTGATTTTCTTGTGAGGGGAAATTTAGTGAATATTTTAACACATTTGGAAGTGTACCTTGGCAAGCAGACAGCATTTCAAAAGGAAAATACTAGATAAAACAATTGACATTTTTGCGACTGTCATTTGAATAGACAAATTCCCTGTAACCATGTCATCACATTGATTTGATGTTTAACGCGATGTATTCGAATTAAACTGAAGTAATAAAGCATAATACTTACCATTCTGCATATGGAGATCTTTTGCAATAGAATCCCAAATTTGTTGTTTCCATTTGGTTTTCATGTAGTCAGTGTGATTGGTATCGTACAAAACCAGGTTCGGACGAACTGCTTCAATTACTTTTTCCTCCATGTCGAACACGGGACGAGACGGGTGAGAATGCAAGGTGAGCAGCTGGAGAAGACTGGCAGCTAGCGGGCAGTGGGGCAACAAACCGTACCCCCACCCCAGCAGGTGGCCTGCCTGCCGCCAAAGCTGCGCGGCACTGGCACTGGAGTTGGGCAATACGATTCTTTTTCGGGAATCGATTCTTGCGATTCAATCTCACATTACGAATCGATTCCTACGATTAGTTCACGATTCTTTCTAGTCTGCAATGCGACGATTCTTAAAGAAAGCCAAATCGTTCTACATCTTACTCATAGATGGCATGTCTCTAAATGTCAAGGAGGTTAGAATCTGACCCTGTGAATCGATTTTACGATTCGTTCACGATTATTTTTGGTCTTTTATGTTTGTGGTATTTAAAACAGTAATCAGGCAAAGTAATACGATGCAGCTCTCAAAAATTCTCAAGATAACAGACTTTGAAGTTTAAATACAAGTAGGATGAGTGATTGTAATTATTGACGTAGCTAATTTGGTAGCGTTGTAGGTCGTCAACAATCATAACATACGTCTCGTAGTTCGAATCCTATCGGAATCTTTTTTTTCCGTTCTATTCGAATACTTCAACCATTTAATTATATGTTTTATTGCGTGTATTAACACAATGTAATCATTATTTCTTTCAATGAATAATATACAAATGTTTATTCTTAATTTTCTATATTTTATAAAAGGTTAATAACGATGATTTCAATTTACAAAATTAATTAAAAATGTCGCAAAATACGTATTTGGAGCGATAGGGTAAAATCAGAAACCCTTTATTCGGATTTTTTCGCTGTTTTACATTGTCGACATGGTATCACACATGGCAAGGTGATAAGCATAATAAAAACACGGAAAACAATAACTTTCATGGCATTTAGAACATCGTACACATGCTGCACATATACAGTCGTAATTTTTCTTCAATATATCAATAGGAAAGCGAACATGAAGATTTCTCTTTTTCACCTGATCATTTCACAGAAAATTGGAGAGAACAGAGTTACATGGAATGGCTTTGGCTGATTACTAGTTGAGGTCTGAACTTCACATAGACCTACCATAAATATAAAATATTACAAAAATTTGATAGCAATATGTTTCCATGTTATCTTGAAACAGGGGCGTATATAAGGGGAGAGGGGGGCTGCATCCCACTGATATAATAAATTAACAGAAAAAATAGTTATATGATTTAGTGTCAAGAATAAGACGGCTGCATCTCAGTAAAGTAAAAGGGGCTTCAGCGCGAATTATACTCTTAATATGAACAGCAAAACTAATACGAAATATCATGGGGTGTCTACTTAAAATTACTACCTAATTTATCACTAAATTAGTCTTACCGTCCCCCCTCTCTACCTTTTTTGGCTGCCACTGCTGTTTACACGAGAAGACGACATACTTCTAAATAGAAGAAATTGATTGTATACAGCGACATTACGTCACTAACATTCTATATGAATCAACACTTATAAAGACGATTACATACAAAATCTGAAACTTAAAAATGATTAAGTTAATTAAAAAGCTTTTGTGTACGAGTGTGAACGAGACAGTGCTAGACATACTACAGTATCTCAAGTTAACATATCTTAACCTCAACTATAAACGAAAGATTTACCCAACAGTCAAAGCATTGGTAACGAATCTCGTGAAAAATATATATCAAAATGTTTGCAGTTATTCGGAACCGAAAAGCTGGACGTGTCCGGTAAAAGACTCCGAGCACGTCACGATGTGATGGCAGAGTGTACAACTTTACTCATTTTCTAACAGTCGACATTATTCCTTAGGATTGGATCAAATGCATTATACATGATTTTAAAACTGTTGCAGATCTTTGAAATTTATTGCAAACATACTACAATCCGCTGAAAAAGAAAATGATTGCCTTAACTTTGAGTGAGAGAACATGTTCATTATTTTTCTTCCTTTGTTGGCTCTTCTGAAAAGAGCAGCAAATGGAAATGTCGACAGATTTTTTGTCTTCAGAAGTGTATTGTCTTCTGTGTATCTGTGCGTTTTACATTGTTGTGTGTAAAATGGATCGTGATAAGCGAAAGAAAAGTGTTATCTGGAAATATTTTCTAGAAATTAACCCTGGTCGTGCCAAGCGCGAAATATGTTCTAGTATTTATTCTTTCAAGGCTGGAACGACATCCAATTTAGCAAAACACATAAAAACAAAACATCCGACTGCTCTTCTCATATCAGAAGGTCCTCAACTCATTACTGAAGACGAAGTGGAGAGTGTTGCTGAAGAGAGAACGCCGTTATTTTCAACGTCTGCCGTAGTGCCCTCAGCATCCTTATTCTGTACCCTCGACGTCAACCAAAGAACCGACGCAGCCACCAACCAAAAAACAGAGAACTGGACAAACCACAATTAGTGATTTCGTTACCAGACCCCTACCAGTGTCGAAGCAAAAAAATTTGGACGGGATTGTTCTGAAATTAATTGTAAAACAGTTTCACCCATTCAGAATAGTTGAACAGCCGGAATTTAGAGAATTGGTACATAATCTAAATCCAAATTATGTATTACCTTCGAGAAAGACTCTCGCTAACGCCCTGTTGGATTCAACATACAATAGTGTGAAAGACAAAGTAAAAGCAAACTTGTCTCGAGCTGTAGCGTGCTGTATTACTACAGACAGTTGGACGTCGGCTGCAAGCGAAAACTATGTTGCAATAACTGTGCACTATTTGGATGAAACCCCTAAATCATGCAGTGCGCTTCTTGATTGTTTCGCGTTCAATGAAAACATACGGCCGAAAATATCTCCCATGAAAGAAGGCGGGTTTGTCAAGAGTGGGAAATTGACAACAAAATTATGATTTCAGCTGCAAGATATTTACAGTGGCACAGTATTCCATGTTTCGCACATACACTAAATCTGATAGTGCAAAATGCAATAGCTGAAATAAAAGAGCTCCAAATAAAAGTAAAAACAGCAGTGGAATATTTCAAACGAAATCCCCAGGCACTTTCGAAATTAAAGGAAGTGCAAAAACAAATGGGTCTTCCAGAGCAGACTCTCAAACAAGAGGTTCAAACGAGGTGGAACTCAACCCGGACAATATATGAAAATGTAGTGAAGAGCAGGGAAGCTATTGTTGCAATTTTAGCAATAATTAATCTTGCGCTAGCAATTTCAAAGGAAAACTTCAATGTACTCGAAGAAATGTGCAAAATTTTAGAGCCTTTTTTTCATATCACTGAGCATGTAAGCTCGGAGAAACAAGTAACAGTATCAAAACTTATTCTATTTTCTCGGTGCTTGAAAAAACATTTTGAGAAATACGAAGTTGCCGACAAACCTAGAGAAGTATTGTCTGTTATTGCGAAAATCAAGGGCGAACTGGAAAGACGATTCAAAGATATTGAGGATAGAGCTATACTGTCCGAAGCTACTTTGCTTGATCCAAGATTTAAAAAGCAAGCATTTCTGTCTGAAAAGTCCTACAACAGAGCAAAACAATCACTGATACAAAAAGCTGCGGTTTTAAGAACATCCAACGATGATGATCCAAAACAAATTGAAGAACAGCAACAATCGGTATACACAGAGGAAGATTTATTTTGGGAAGAGTTTGATTCAAGTGTTCAACGCTGTACGAATCAGTCTTTTACACCCATGGCTTCTACAATAATACAGTTCGACAAGTATATTGAAATTCAGCCATTAGGAAGAAAGGCAGACCCTTTCCGATGGTGGCAAGAACACAAAATATTCTACCCAAGAATGTACCAGCTCATGTTAAGACGCTTGTGTGTTGTGGGAAGTTCAGTTCCATGTGAGCGTGTTTTTTCAAGGGCTGGAAATACTTTCACAGACTTACGACGACGTCTAACATCGAGCAAATTAAAAAAGATAATGTTTTTGAACTATAATTTATAAACTGTGTGCGTGTGTGTAGAACCTTTTGACGAACTGATTCCGTATCCTAAATGTTTGAACCATATAAACAGAATTGCGACAATACGGTACTTGCTGTGAACTGTGTAAAGACAAGAAACTTTGATAAATTATGCAAGTAATCCGTATTCTAAATTTTTACATTGTGTAGGCCTACTCTTTCTTTTTGTAAAATCGTGTTTTTTATGGGAGCAGATACTTATTGAGATATACTTGAAAAGAAAAAAGTTAACTAAACTTAAATTTTAATACCCATGGTTACTGCACATTCCGAGATACCGGAGATCAGAGAAAAAAAAAGTAAAATTTTATCTACCATCCCAGCGGTTTCGCGTGGTTATGTTGGCAACGTCAATAACAGGGTAGAAAACCTTTGCCACGACGTTAATATTATTAAAAATCCGCGTAGAATGACTTACAGTAAATAAATAATGGTTGGCAGGATCTTGCATGTAATTGTCCTCGCAAAACGAAGATTTCATAACAAAACATTTGCGTTGTCACGCAATTGGTTAATGCCACGTCTCTGGCAACACTGATCACTCGAGGCCGCCAGGACGGTAAATAAAATTTAAGCAAGAAAAACATATCTATGATGATAGCCTATTTGCGTTTTACGAAAAATGTAAGTATGAAGATGAACTAAAAAACAAAACAATTTTAATACAAAATTTATTCAAAATCGTTAGAGTCGGTTCCGAGATTAATCAAGAAAAACATATCAAACCTTAAAAAATTGTGTGATAGTAACCCATTTGCGTTTTACGAAAAATACATGTATAGAAGGTGACCGCAAAAAAGCAAAAAAACTTTAATACAAAATTTAATTCATATTGTTAGAGTCGCTTCCGAGATACGCGAAATATATATGTACAAGAATTGCTAATTTGAATCTATCTTACATGTCAACTGTATATAGAACGTGTTTGTTGCATTGCATCTGGAACAAATGGAAGAGGTACCTATTTATTCATTATACCTTGATTACTTGATTTTAATGTGTGTAATCGCTGTATTTCGTTTCTTCCATCAGTACTCAGTAATTTCTCAATAATAGTTGAGGGTTTTGAAGTGTAGGACATACCCAGGGGCAGACATAGACTCTGACCATAACTTGTTGGTTATGAACTGTAGGCTGAAACTGAAGAAACTACAGAAAGGTAGGAAAATAAGGAGATGGGACCTGGATAAATTGAAGGAACCTGAAGTTCTTAAGAATTTCAGAGGGAGCTTCAGGCAACAATTGACAGCAACAGGGGAAAATAAAACAGTTGAGGAGGAATGGGTAAAATTGAGAGATGAAATAGTGAAGGCAGCAGAAGACAAAATAGGTAGGAAGGCAGACCTACAAAGAATCCTTGGATATCACAGGAGATACTACATTTAATCGATGAAAGGAGAAAGTATAAAAATGCAGTAAATGAAACAGGCAAAATGGAGTACAGACGACTAAGAAATGAGATTGACAGGAAGTGCAAAACGGCTAAGCAGGAATGGCTAGAAGGCAAATGCAAGGATGTAGAAGAATGTATAAATAGGGGAAAAATAGATACAGCTTACCGGAAAATAAAAGAAACATTTGGCGATAAGAAAAACAGCTCTATGAATATCAAGGACACTGATGGAAAACCAGTTCTCAGCAAAGAAGGGAAAGCTGAAAGGTGGAAAGAGTATATAGAGGGGCTCTACAAAGGAAATGAACTTCGAGACAATATTGTAGGAAGGGAAGAGGATGTAGATGATGATGAAATAGGAGATATTATACTGGGAGATGAATTTGACAGAGCACTGAAAGATCTAAGTCGAAACAAGGCCCCTGGAGTAGATGATATCCCGTCAGAGCTACTGAAGTCTCTGGGAGAATCAGCCATGACAAAATTGTTTCACATTGTGTGTAAGATGTATGAGACCCTCAGACTTTAAGAAAAATGTTATAATCCCCATTCCAAAGAAAGCGGGTGCAGACAGGTGTGAAAACTACAGCACCATCAGTTCAATAAGTCATGGTTGCAAAATATTAACACGAATTATATACAGAAGGATGGAAAAGCTGGTAGAAGCCGACCTCGGGGAAGATCAGTTTGGGTTCAGGAGAAATGTAGGAACACGGGAGGCAATACTCACTTTACGGCTTATGCTAGAAGATAGATTAAGAAAAGGCAAACCAACATTTCTAGCTTTTGTAGATTTGGAGAAGGCTTTTGACAATGTTGATTGGAATAAACTCTTTAAAGTTCTGAAGCAAGCAGGAGTAAAATATAGGGAGCGTAAGGTTATTTACAACTTGTACAAAAGCCAGACAGCGATTGTCAGAGTTGAAGGGCATGAAAGGGATGCAGTGGTTGGAAAGGGAGTAAGACAGGGTTGTAGCCTTTCCCCAATGTTGTTCAATTTGTACATTGAGCAAGCTATAAAGGAAAGCAAGGAGAAATTTGAAGAAGGAATTAAAGTTCAGGGTGAAGAATTGAAAACATTGCGTTTTGCCGACGACATAGTAATTCTGTCAGAGACAGCAAATGATCTGCAAGAGCAATTGAACGGAATGGACAGTGTGCTGAAAGGTGCATATAAGATGAACATTAACAAGAGTAAAACTAGGGTAATGGAGTGCAGTGTAAGAAAATCAGGTGATTCTGAAGGAATTAGATTAGGTAACGAAACAATAAAGGAGGTAGATGAGTTTTGTTACTTGGGCAGTAAAATAACAAATGATGGTCGCAGTACAGAGGTTATAAAATGCAGACTGGCAATGGGTAGAAAGGCGTTTTTGAAAAAGAGAAATTTGTTAACATCTAATATTGATTTAAGCCTAAGGAAGTCCTTTCTGAAGGCATTTGTATGGAGTGTTGCCTTGTATGGGAGTGAAACATGGACGATAAGCAGTGTGGACAGAAAGAGGATAGAGGCTTTTGAAATATGGTGCTACAGAAGAATGCTGAAGATTAGGTGGGTGGATCGCGTAACTAATGAGGAGGTACTGAACCGAATTGGGGAGAAAAGAAATTTCTGGCATACCTTGACTAAAAGAAGGGATAGATTGGTAGGACACATTCTTAGACATCAAGGAATTGTGAATTTAGCGTTGGAGGGAAGTGTGTGGGGTAAAAATCGCAGAGGGAGACCAAGAGACGCGTATAGTAAGCAGATTCAAGTGGATGTGGGTTGTCGTTCTTATGAGGAGATGAAAAGGCTTGCTCAGGATAGAGTAGGGTGGAGAGCCGCATCAAACCAGTCTCTGGACTGAAGACCACAACAACAACAGTTGAACGCTCGCGATCTTCTTTTATTCAGACGCAAACGCCCTCTCGACTGCTCTCCGGCGTTCGTAATTATTCGGCAGGATTCGGTACGATTCGGCACTGACCTTCGTTTCATGAATCGTCACGAGACAGACGATTCTTTTGAAGGACAATTCGTCTGCAACGGGAGACGATTCCTACGATTCTTTATTGTATACGTATTACGTAAAATCACATACTTTAAGGAAACAAGTCTATATAAATAAATTTTAAATATCAAAATCCGTCCCTGAATACTAAATTTTATTCGAGAAGCAAAAAATTAGCGTTTTTACATAAAAAAATGTTTCTTTGTGTAAAATCGGTTTCTTTCAGGAAAGATAAACATGGAAATATAAAGAGAGGAAAAAAATCGAGATGGCGTTTAAAAAAAACGTTTGAAGTCACGTTTTTACATAAAAGGAATATTTTCGTAAAATTGAGTTTTTTGAATAATAGTTTATGGCTCACGATCTTCGTTCTGTGGTTCCTTTGTTCACATGCGTCCTCCTCCTCCTTGACTACTTTCTGGCTTTCGTAATCATTCGACACGATTCGAAAGTTTCCTTCGAATCATGAATCGTTGGATTTTGGAACCGTCACGAGACGACGATTCTTTTGAACGACGATTCGTCCCCCTCTTGAGTGCTCTGGTGTTCGTAATCACTTGGCACGATTCGGCAGTCGCCTTCGAATCATGAATCGTTGGGACTTGGAATCGCTGCGACACAGACGATTCTTTTGAATCGCGATTCGTCCGGCACACGATTCGATTCTCTCGATTCTTTATTTGTATTCGTTCAAATGAACGACTCATTCACGAATCGCCACAACTCTAAGGCCCGGCGCACACTTGACGCAGCAGAGGCAGAGGAGAGGCAGAGGCGAGGCGCAGGGCCTCTGCAGGTCAGCGCACACTTGACGCAGCGCAGACAGAGGAGGGCAACAGCACGTGCTGCATGTCCACTGCAAACCTCTCCATGCAATCATATTTAATTCCTGAATCTCCTTCAAAACTCAGTTAATTTGTGTGTGTGTGTGTGTGTGTGTGTGTGTGTGTATTCTAATAGAGTATAAGAGCAGTGAAAGGTCTGCTGAGCAACAGGCAATAGTGACTAATACATGCTGAATTTCTCTGGTCCATGGAAGCTCATTTAAGCTATAGAGCTATTCCGATTAAACAGACGGCAGTTCAAAGAGAGTCACATACTGAGTAAGAAGGACTTAACAGAGAAAAAAAAAAAAAAAGTGTGACACGTCATACCCGCTAAAGAAAAATTAGGGATATGTTTTAGGAATTTAATTAAAGTCAGATTTATTTTTCTTTCATTTCTTTTATAATTCAGTGAAACAAGTGTCACAGCAAATTCAATAATTGAAAGAACCTTTATACGTCATATTTAATCATGATTGTGGTGCAGTATATACGATCAGAAACACTTTTCTTCTCAGTGACACCTGGTATGCTTTTCATATGTCTTAGACTGAAAGATAATCGATAAGGAAAATTTTGCAAATCATAGTTTCCTTGTTTAACTGCATTTGCACGCAAAGTGATTCCTTACTTAGGTCTTTATTCGTAGCTCTTCCATGCTCCTGAGTACTAAGATACTGACGTTTGCTTTTTTCTTCTTCTATGACGGCAGCTGTGCATGTACATGCAGTATTTTATTACATTGCATTCCTATTTTGTCTCTGTCATCATTTCTAATGATAATTACCTTCAGCAGCCATTATATTTGTTAGTAATTAGTGAAGCTAATGCTAATACTTTTGCAAATGTTGAACTTCTGAAAGCAATATAGAATTCAGGTTGAGAAATACTGACGAGAGATGTTCCTAGCATCATCTATGGTTTAGCAGTGAGCTGAAGCTCCACGAAGGGGGTGGACATTTTGTTTCAAGAAATTGAAGAAGGTCCCTGATAGTAAAAAAAAAAATCGTTGCACGTCCATTCTGGTTTCGCCGAACTTATTATTCAGTAGTAACGGGAATTTTAGCTTATATAGTGCTTTCATGCTTGCCACAAGTTTACTGAAACCAGGGACTATAGACCGTAAAAATACACAATCAGCATCTTCGGTTTATGAATCTCGGTGCCTTTCTATTTCAGTAAGTTGTTCGTTTCCAGCTTTGGGTGTGTATCGGCAGCATACGAAGAAGGGAGACACGAGGCAGCTCCGCACTCGGCACAGCAGGCGCCAACAGCCGCGCGTGTGCCGCGTAGCTGCCGACCGCGGCGCGTCAAATGTGTATCTCACGTATTTTCTTGAGAATCGAAAGAGATATAGCTTTCATTCCATCGTTAAAAACAATTTCGATATGTTAGCTACATTTCGTTCGCAGTAATGTATGATGTAAAACGCAGCAAACGCAAACTAGCCAGCGACTACTTTTTTCACTGCAAACTCTTCAAAATATGCGCGGCATTGTACTTTAGTTTTTGCTATAACAATAACTATGTACAATAACGAAAAGAAAACCTCACCAACGTCATGCGGTGGCTTTTGCCTATATGATACAAAAAAATAATTTTTTTCTAGTGAGTAGTTTCTGCAAAATCGATTGTGGAAGCTGCGTTAGCGCAATACACGCACAAATCGGAAAATAGTATTTTGAATTTTTTTACGCAGAAAGTAAAAGTGTTACAAAGAAACTAAATACAGAGAAGGATGAAGCTTATATTCGTCTACGTAAAACAATTTTTTACGAAGCATATCCGATGACTTGAAATTTCACTTTGCGACAGAGGTGGAACAGAGGCGCAGGAAAACTGTGCGCCTCGGACAACCGGACAGAGGCGTGACCGAGGAAACGCCTGCCCTCCGCCTCGGCTGCGTTAAGTGTGCGCTGCCCCATTAGAAAGCATGCGTTACAGACGGACGGAGGCCTCGCCTCTGCCTCTCCTCTGCCTCTGCTGCGTCAAGTGCGCGCCGGGCCTAACTGGCACAGCAATCTGTGTCCCGGACACTGTGCGGCCTAGGCGGAAGCAGGAGCTGTGCTGCCCTGGCCTGCCCTGTACCGCAACTTGCGCTGCTGCATTTAAACGCGGCAGTCACAGAAACCTGTGCTGTGCTGCCCTGCGTCGGCTGAGTCTCAATGTGCGCCCGGACTGACGCGCGGCGACTCGAGCGCACCGAGAATTTTTCGAGCTGCCGGTGTTCGAGCAGATCTCGAGAAGCTCGCGAGAAGCGGCGCGGGCCGCTGTGCGGCGGTTGAATGGGGCAGCGCGACACGCCACGCGCTGTTATTTGCAACGCTCACAGCTCGCTGTGATTATCATTTAAATGTGGGCACAGGATACACGAAAACCAAAGTCACGGAGCTGCTAGTACTTTACGGAGGATGGAGACGTCTGTTGCAAAGCTCCGTAATGCAGTAAAAAGTATCTCTATATTAAAATTACACAATATATCTAGCAAACAAACATATGTTCACGGTACAAAAGTGGATTCTTACATTAATACAATTCAGACGAATTACCTAGCTATTGCCGGCCACGGTGGCCGAACGCTCTGCGGCGCGCCAGTCACAGTCCGCACGGCCGCTACGGTCTGGGATTCGAATCCACTAATCGAGTCATTCTATGTGGTTTGAACCAAGGAGGTTAGAATCTCTGGAGATGCCCTAACACTGAAAAAGTGAAGCCAGCAATCTGCGCATTTCGGCATTTGTTTGTGCCCAAAACATTGGTTGTATTGTGTGGTAAAGTAGTTCTAGTCGTTGAAATGTGTGTGATATCTAAATAAATTCCCCAATGTATCAATTTAGTGGAAATACGTAAAAAAGACAATATTCATACAGGATTTTAAGCTAAAAATTCTAAAATTAATGAAATGCAGTAACCAGTTGCTTGTGGTTATTTATTTTTAACTTTAACGACCGGTTTCGGGCGCTTGAGTGCCCTTCTTCTGGTCTATTTTTGTACTGTTGCTTAATGAATATACATGCTAGTAGTGGAATCAACGCTAAGTGCAAAGATTCATTCCATAAGAATCTTTGCACTTAGCGTTAATTCCACTACCAGCATGTATATTTATTAAGCAACAGTACAAAATAGGCCAGAAGAAGGGCACTCAAGCGCCCGAAACCGGTCGTTAAAGTTAAAAATAAATAACCACAAGCAACTGGTTGCTGCATTTCATTAATTTATAATCTGAACAGTTGCTGACATGGATAAAGTACTTCTAAAAATTCTTGTTTTGGGCACAACAGCATGGCCCCCTGGTTTCAACCAATGTCTGTTCCCAGCATAGGTAATGCCATCTCCCTTTATTCTAACCTCCTTGGTTTGAACAAATGGGCAAATATTTTCTATCGTGTTGTTGATGTTGCCAACATAAATACGCGAGGCCGCCGACATGATACGTAAAATTTTACCCCCAGTGACCTTTGTAAACACAACTGGTCGATTTTCGACCACAGGCAATACTACTAATAATTCAACTTCTTCCCTGCACGTACAGAAGACAACGATTACGACTGCTCTGTCGCAAAGCTTCCTTGTGGAGTAGTTTCGCTCAGCCTCCAGAGAGCGTAGCACTGTCGACAACTTCTCGTGACTACTCGATAATTTCTCGAGATTTTGCCTTAGCGTCGCGCGTTTCTCGAGAGCGCACATAGCACATCCCTAGTTAATAGCTCTACCAGAAGCAGTACGTAGTTCGAGATAATCACGATTGTAGCGTTGTTGCATAGGTGTACGCCTCACGCGTATCGTGTAATACCGCCTTTAGCCACTCTGTAAAATTTAAGCTCGTTGGGATGGCCATACCTTCCCTATACAAAGCTTCCAGCCCTTTCTACACGGGAAGTGAGAGCTTACGATATTACCCATGATGCACCAGTCTCGCCGGCCGCGTGCAGTGTAGACGCGTCCACTTGCACAAGATGCTCGCATACGATCGCTAGTAGAAGGAATAGGGTGGATCCTATTCTCACGCGTATGGAAGTACTTCGCGCATGCGCAGAGGACAGAATGGGAAATCCAGCAGACAAACGAAGCCAAGTCGCGAATTTGTTTGAGAATGTGTACTTGACTGCTGCTCAGAGGAACGTAGTATTACGATTCGTCTTATTTTACGAGCTGATACTATAGAGGAATTGCATTAAAAATTTCATATAACATGTGTACAATTTTTATTGAATACAGAGATATAGCTGTTAATATGAAAGTCAAACAAACTTAGAGCAAATGTAAATCAAGAACACATTTTGATTGATTTATCTGTCGACTCTTGGTAGTACATCACACTGACTTCAAAGTAGAATTTTGTGTATGTACTACACGTTCTTTACCACTTCGTTACCCTGTTTTCGCTCCTACTAGGGAATATTCAGAATTTAAATTATGTCTAAAATCGGTTATTTAAATAAGTTAATATGTTGATCTACAAAGAACCGACGAAAGGAAGTCAGAATATCCAAATTGGCTTGTGCTTTGAGTTTGTTGTACATACAAAGAGCTGAATGTCTGTACCGAATAAAATTGGACACACGTTATATGACATTTTAACTGCGAATCGTCTTTATTACTATCTTCTAAAATATTTGCTATTTTTCCTTAAACATGCTGTAGTTAACGGATGAAATATTTGTTTTTGGTGAGCATTATTTGAAGCTTTATCACAGTGAAAGGTCTATGTATAGACACCTGAGTCTGTTCATCATATACATAGGCCCCTTAAACCGCAGGGGCTGGAAGTATGTAATAGCAATAATGCGCGACGTAGTTAGACATGAACTGCACGAAAACAAATAGTTTCACAGTGGCAGTGTAAAACACAAAGTAAATGATTTAATAGTCACAATATACCATACAGTTTCTAAACGTGATCTTAACTCGGCGATTCATTTGCTGTAAATTGACAAGAGACGAAGTAGACGCGTGAAGCTGACGACTCGGCAAATGGGATGATTCTATTTACACTTCGGTAAAATCAGACGTGACGTCATTATGACGTATCCACAATATCGAAGACGACTGGAGCCATTATCGACTTGTGTGGTCGTTCTAGACGCAAAACTGCGGTTCTACATCTACATCTACATCGATACTCTGCAAATCACATTTAAGTGCCTGGCAGAGGGTTCATTAACCACCTTCATAACTTTTCTCTACCGTTCCATTCTCTAATAGCGCGCGGGAAGAAAGAACACCTAAATCGTTCCGTTTTCGATCTGATTTCTCTTATTTTATTGGGATGGTCATGTCTCCCTAAGTAGGTGGGTGCTAGCAAAATATTTTCACATTCAGAATAAAAAGTCGGTGATTGAAACTTCGCAAACAGATCACGCCGCAATGAATAACGTCTTTCTTTTAATGATTTCCACCCCAATTCGTGCAACATTTCCGTGACGCTTCCCCCCCCCCCCCGTAACGTGATAAAACAAAACGAGCTGCCCTTCTCTGAACCTTCTCAATATCTTCCGTCAGTCCCACCTGGTGAGGGTCCCACAAAGGGCAACAGTACTCCAGGAGAGGACGCAGAAGTGTGATGTAGGCAGTCTCTTTGGTGGAGCTGGTGCATCTTCGAAGCGTTCTGCCAATGAAATGTAACCTTTGATTCGCCTTCCCCACAATATTTTCTATGTGTTCTCTCCAGTCAAAGTTGTTCGTAATTGTAACTCCTAGGTATTTGGTAGAATTTACGACCTTAAGGTTTGACTGATTTATCGCGTAATTGAAGTTCAGCGGATTTCTTTTAGTGGTCATGTGTATTACTTCACACTTTTCTTTATTTAGTGTCAATTGCCAATTTTCGCACCAAGTAGAAATCTTGTCTAAATCGCTTTGCAGTTGCTTTTGATCCTCTGTTGACCTCACTAACCGATAAACGACAGCATCATCCGCGAACAGTCTAAGGGAGCTATTCAGATTATCTCCTAAATCGTTTATAAACACGAGGAAGAGTAGGGGACCAATAACGCTTCCCTGTGGAACGCCAGATATCACTTCTGTTTTACTCGATGACTTACCGTCAATTACAACGAACTGTGTCCTTTCTGACAGGAAATCGTGAATCCAATCGCACAATTGGGGAGATATTCAATAAGCACGCAATTTCATTAGAAGCCGCTTGTGGGGTACAGTATCAAAAGCCTTCCGGAAATCCAAAAATATGGAATCGATTTGAGATCCCTTGTCGATGGCACTTAACACTTCATGTGAATAAAGGGCAAGATGTGTTTCGCAAGAGCGATGCTTTCTGAATCCGTGCTGACTATTGGTTAATAGGTCGTTCTCTTCGAGGTAGTACATAATATTCGAACAAAGTATATGTTCCAAAATCCTACTGCAAATCGACGTCAATGAGATAGGCCTGTAATTTTGGGGATCACTCCTATTGCCTTTCTTGAATATTGGAGTAATTTGGGCAACTTTCCAGTCTTTGGGTACGGATCTTTCGCTGAGTGATCGGTTGTAAATTATAGCTAAGTACGGAGCTATTTCATCAGCATACTCTGAGAGGAATCTAGTTGGTATACAATCTGGCCCGGAAGATTTATTTTTGTTTAGTGACTTAAGTTGTTTTACTACTCCAGAAACATCTACTTCTAAGTTTCGCATGCTGGCAGCTGTTCTTGGATTGAATACTCGAGTGTTCACTTCGTCTTCTTTGGTGAAAGAATTTCGGAAAGCTGTGTTTAGTAATTCTGCCTTAGCAGTACTGTCATCGGTAGTATTACCATTGCTATCGCGTAGTGAAGGTATTGTTTGTGTTTTGCCGCTAGTGTACTTCACATATGACCAGAATTTCTTTGGATTTTCTGCAAGATTACGAGACAGGATTTCGTTGTGGAAACAATTGCAATTGTAGCAGACGAATTAAAGGAGTAGCTGATAATATCTTCAGTTGGTAATGGTATATACATTACAGTTTCGGAAGCCATGACTTTGCTTTTTTCTTTTTTTTTTTTAAAGTAAGAAGCTATAAACTTACCGAAAAAGGACCTACACTGTGAGCTCTGAAACGTTAGTCAGCCAAATCTGATGTTGTCATCGTGGCCCATTTGTGAAGGTTGTGTTTAAAACTAATGGAAACTTTGTGAAGGTTGTGTTTAAAACTAATGGAAACTTTTTCTTGGAGCGAAAAATGCTACAGAGTTGCATTGTAGTACGGAGTCTACGTTAAACTAAGATGACAAAATATGGTTACCAGGCTATGAAGCGACAATGTCAAAATATGCGACATACAAAAACAACATATAGTCGCCGTAGGTATATGTATGTTTTCGCCGAAACTATAAATCAAATGAGCTGGATATTAATACAGTCATTTGTTACAGAGGCTCTGCGAACATCAGGTAAATCATTTCGTAAAACTGGGTACTCATCTACCGCCAAGTTGCTGCAACATGCTAGTTCTTTTCTTTGAAAATGTGTGAAGTTGTCGTTCTCTAAGGCTCGGTCTGCGTAATTTCTGACATAATTTTCAATATACATTTACTGAAATTTCCGTCAGTGCTTTCCAAAACATGATACCAATATTAAGTAAGGCCTAGTTTTGTCACTAAACTACGAAGGAAAAAAGTATGCAGTTCAGAAAGAATGTCGAATTACGCGTGTTGTTCCACCCGAAACCAGCGTCTCGAACGATCGCAAAAGTCGATGCGCCGCTCTTCTGGACCTCGATAGTGTGGATACGTCATAATGACGTCACGTCTGATTTTACCGAAGTGTAAATAGAATCACCCCGGCAAATGCGTACCGTTTAAACGCTTCTTTGTAGTTCGGGGGTCTATCGCAAGGGGCGCTGCAGCTGACAACGACTTTTTTTGTGCGTGTTGCACGTCTCGTATAGAAAGGGCTTTCGGTGCACCAGGGTTGCAGACCCGTCAACGAATGTAAGCATAGCATTGCAGAGTTACTCCGCGTCCACACATTGGTACCAACGCTGGCGCCAACATTGGCCTATATTTTGCGACAGCGCCCACACATTGGAACCAACATTCAGTTGAATTCGCCGAGAGCCAACGTAAACATATCTGACACACAAATCGCGGCAGATGCATTAATGTTTTGAGTGTGGATAATTACATTTTGTCATTGCAAACCAAGAAAGCAAATATGTGTACAAGATGATGGAGTGCGTTGTACCACCTCCTTTCGAACATTAATTGCGAAATCAGTAAGTTTAAAAATATGTTACAGGTATCCGATACACATAATTAAAACTTAGACCTGCTACTTTAAATGACTGAACTTAAAAGATTTTGGAGGCAGGCTATACCTGCTGAAGTTCTTTTGGTATTCACGCTTCGATTTTTTGCTACAGGAGACAGATTTAGAAGCCTACACCTCCTTTTCAAAATAACCATGTAATTGATATCACTGTTAGTCCTCGAAGTTTGCAAAGTAATATGTGAACTTTACAGGAAATGTTAGGTAATGTTAATTTTAAAAACTGAATTTAGTAATTGAACGTGTCAAAGTCTGAAAGGTTTTGAATTTCACTAATCTCGCCTAAGTTTTGACGTGGCATTTCGATATTTTTTATTTATTTATTTATTTATTTATTTATTTATTTATTTTTTGCTGATTTCACAAATGAATCACTTTCTGATACAGTTCTAATATTTGAAAAGAGGTTTTTAAACTTTAAAATAAACGGCGGTGAACAACGAACGAAGAAAAACAGTTTAGAGACGAGCAGAAGACAAAGAGTATGAAATGTTGGCGCCAATGTGTGTACGACGTACCCATATTGGCCCAACGTCCTTTGATGTTTGGTCGAAATACCGACAACCAACGGAGCCGTACCAACGTTGGAGCCAACGTTGGTCCCAATGCTATTTCACCGATCCACACATTGGACGAACACTGTTGGCGCCAACGTTGGTTCCAACGTGTGGACCCGGCCTTAGGAAGCGCTCACCCGAACTGCAGCGGGGAGTTGAGGTCGGCGCGCAGCTGCAGGCGCAGCAGGCTGGGGTGCCTGCCCGGGTACGTGAGCGCCAGGAACAGCTTGCCGCCGCGCACCACCAGCGGCGGCTCCGCGGGCTGCCCCCAGTTCTCCAGGAAGAACGCGCCGCGCCGGCCGCGCAGGCGGGCCTCCTGTAAAAAACACGTTCAAATGTTTGTATAACTTATGGGACTTAACCCTCCGATGGGCGCACCTCCAGATGAAACAAAATCAGGCGCTCCCGGCCTGAGAGGCCACCCACGTATTTTGTGGACTAGCTCCGCCATGTTAAATCAAATTCAAAATGCGTGTTGGCTAGTCTTGAAGAGAATCTAAAGGAAGGAGTTACAGCAAACTTAAAGACATAATAATGGTATCCATTATTGATTTGAGGTCGTGGTTGTATGCTTAATTATTTTGTCAAGTAGGCTCAACCACATAGATCGTGTATAAAACACAATAATATGACGCGTTTCGAGGGTCAAGCCCTCATCATCAGATAAAATATACAAGAATCTTTAAAACCAGAGACAAATAAAATCTAAAACGTAATAAAAGAAAACGTGGTTACTTCCCTTGTAACCGTGTCTCCGTAGAAAGCTCAGCATACTGTGCTTCGTCAATATTAAAAACAGTCCCCAGTACTGGCGGCGCATAGCACTAGTGAAGCGCACGGAGTCAACATCACGAGTGGGGCGCACGTATGAACATGAAAACAAAGACCTCTAAATGCCAAAGACTATCCACAAGGCAGTGGGTACATTCAGGTGTACAGTAAGACAGAGGTTGAAATTTAAAATAAACGACTTTTGTTATAATAGATCCACAAAGTTTTTAAAAAAGCTGTATGCATTGCCTTGAACTTGTTCATTTAATGAAACGTCGCTTTTTGCGTTTTGTATTGTAATCTCTAGCTGTTCTAGCAGATCTAACTTTCTTCCCTTATCCTGTTTATGTAAAATCTTTAGGTCATCTTCAATATGCTTTAATGGGTGGCCAGTTTCGCGGATATGTGTAGCTACAGCGGACTTGTCAAAATTGTTAAGTCGGAAGGCGTCCACGTGTTCCTTGTACCTAACTTCAAACGATCTACCGGTCTGACCAATATAGCTGGCATTGCAACTACTACACTGTATCTTATAAATCCCTGCTTTGTCATATTTATCAGTCTTTTGGTTTAAGTTATTTCGTAATTTATGATGTAAAATATTATTAGTTTTAAAAGCAGCTTCTAATTTAAAAGGTTTTAGTATGTTGGCCACTTTCTGAGACAGATATCCAAAATATGGAACCATTACCCTCTTGATATTATCTGTGCCATTTGTATATGATTTCGCACGTTGTTTCTTTCGTATTAGGTTATTAACTACGTTTTCTTGGTAACCATTCGCCTTAGCAAGCTGTCTTATAATGTTAAATTCAGTGGTTCTGTCTTTTTCATTCATTGGCACTTTGAAGGCTCTATCGACTAAACAGCGTAGGGCAGAAAGTTTTTGGCCATTAGGGTGACAAGAGCTGTTATGTATTAGAATGTCAGTAGTTGTAGGTTTCCTATATACTTTAAATACGTGTCTGCCATCCTGCTTCGTAATGTTAAGGTCAAGGAACTGAAGTGTGCCATCCTTCTCTTGTTCAACGGTAAATTCGATTTTCTCATGTAGGCTGTTAAATTTATTAACTATTCAAGGCAATGCATACAGCTTTTTTTTAAAACTTTGTGGATCTATTATAACAAAAGTCGTTTATTTTAAATTTCAACCTCTGTCTTACTGTACACCTGAATGTACCCACTGCCTTGTGGATAGTCTTTGGCATTTAGAGGTCTTTGTTTTCATGTTCATACGTGCGCCCCACTCGTGATGTTGACTCCGTGCGCTTCACTAGTGCTATGCGCCGCCAGTACTGGGGACTGTTTTTAATATTGACGAAGCACAGTATGCTGAGCTTTCTACGGAGACACGGTTACAAGGGAAGTAACCACGTTTTCTTTTATTACGTTTTAGATTTTATTTGTCTCGGGTTTTAAAGATTCTTGTATATTTTATCTGATGATGAGGGCTTGACCCTCGAAACGCGTCATATTATTGTGTTTTATACACGATCTATGTGGGTGAGCCTACTTGACAAAATAACATAATAATGGATTTATTGAACACAATACACCTTAAACTAAAGTAACCAAAATTACCAATTTCCCACAAAGAGCATTAAAAATTGGTCTAACAGACATCCATAAAAGTAATGAAGTTATTTTTAAAGGACATTAGGCAGTCTATTCTGACATAGAATCATCTTTTCTCGCCACATCTGCAGCCAAAAACCGAAGCTATAGCTTCCAAATCAACAGCTGAAACACAGGTATGGCACAGAACGTATACGTCGCTCAAGCAGACTGGTTGATGACAAGCTGAAAATTCCTAATTCTTCATCCTCCTAGCTCTTGTTTCAGCTACGCATGGTCGACGTTTTAGCCATTTGGGAGGTAATGTAGAAGAACTTTCCCATTCCTTGTGGGGTAAAAATTTTTTCAGTCGAGTTTGCAGCCGAATCGACATTCCACATATATTCATAGCATACACTGGCTAAATTGTCCAGTTAGAAGTTGATGACACAAGATTTTGCAATTGGTGGCGTCATTTGTAGCAATATCTTTTTACACTGGATGTTGTGTAATAATCATGTGACTCTTCACACTATGAATAGTAGAAGGTATCTACTTAGACTACTTCGTCGTCTTATCGTTTCCAAAATAAAAACTCCTCACATATTTTCTTCTCTTCTTCATATTCCCGAGCTATTCCCTAAACTTCCTGTTCAGCTGCTGAGTCCTCCTTGCCTTCTCCTACCTCATCCAGAGAGTGGGTGTCACTCTCATCGAATAAATCTTCGAGCGCGGCTCGATCTTCAGCAGCTTCGTCCTCGAAGAGGCGCATTATTTCCACAAGATCATTGGCTTAGAGGCATAATATACTTTTCTGGACATTTCAGCACAAAATATGGACGTGATAACGTAGGGAAAGATAGGAAAACTGAATTAGAACTATCAGGCGCACTCAGTCTGAAGGGCAGGGTCGTCAGAGACTTTTTTCCGAAGGTAACGGCGAAAATCACAGAGGACAGACTTAGTTTGATTGAAACGCAGTAATAAAATAAAAATATCTCGAAAAATCTCACCTTCAAAAATATAACGTAATCGGGCGCAGATGGCCTGTGAGGCCCAAGGAGTTCCCCGTGACCCGCGTGTAAATCGACGGCAGCCTGCGGATCGGCACTGTATGAGGTTCCCAAAGTTACGCGAGTAAACGGAGAGGCGGGCCGCTGGGCCACCACTGTTAAGCACGGGAATCAAAAAAGTGTTTTGCTGGCCTGTGAGGCCGACTGTGCCCGACGGAGGGTTAACTACGGGGTCATCAGTCCCTAAACTTACAAACTACTTACGAACTAGCTTATACTAAAGACGGCAGAAACATCTATGCCCGAGGGGGGATTCGAACCCCCGACCGTAGTGGCCGTGCAGACCGTGACTGAAGCGCCTCAGTCCCCTCGGCCACCGCGGCCGGCGGGCCTCCTGTACAACAGTCCCGTCAACTTACCACAAATCATTACTATACTCTGATTAAAATTACTTGCTAGTTCACAATTCACTGGCTGAGCTCCCTTCCTCCAATCGGAGCGCTCATCGTCACGCCCAGACTTAGAGCTCCTAAATTCCCAGGCTGAATCGTCCGCGCCGGCCGCGGTGGCCGAGGTGACTGAGGCGCTCCAGTCACGGTCATCACGGCCACTACGGTCGGGGGTTCGAATCCCCCCTCGGGCATGGATATTTGTGCCGTCCTAGTTCGTAAGTAGTTCATAAGTAGTTTGTAAGTTTGGGGACTGATGACCCCGTAGTTAAGTCCCATAAGCTTAACAAACATTTGAACATTTGAATCGTCCGCCATGTTTTCCCCAACATGGTTGGAATCGCGCTGCACTAACAGCGTGGAGGCGCTTGCCCTGTCACCTTTCATAAACGATTTCGCAAAAACTAATTGTTAGAAATATTTAATTTTTCCGCTACTTAAATCTTTATATGTCAGCATTGTGTCGAAATGCTCGTCATTTCGTTAATAGTCATAGTTTATAAGATATTGGCTTCGAAATAAGAGACTGCGCTACGCTACATTAGGAAAAGTTTGCAGTAAAAAAAAGCTGCTATGCTACTCCGTTTGGTGCTTGTTGCACCATATGTTGCTGCGGATGAAACTTTCCTAATGGATTGAAGTTTATTTTCGACTTCGGAGGAGATCTTTACCTTTCACTCATACCGCTAACTTTTGTTTAGCGCACTCATTTCCGATGGCGACAAGGCCAAAATGAATCATTGCGTATTTCATACACGGCCAGAGTTATTAAAATGATATTTTGACAAATGATAACATGCAAAGAGCGGAGTATTTTGCCACATGGTTACAACGCAAAACTTCATTAATTGTCGTGTTTTTCAAGGAAATACATAGTTGTAGTATGAAAAATAAGTTAATGACTTATTATTCGCCACTCACAAATGTATATTTCTTTGCTTCTTGTCCACTGTGTTTCAGAGCTACTACTCTGTTTCCAAAACGAAATAGGAGTTACATTTCACTCAGTTTAAAGCCCAGCAGTAACAGAACGGAAGTTACTAGATCTAATGAGGATTTTATGTGAGAATACTTGAAAATGACAGATAGCAAGGATCTCTTCACTAGCTAACGAACTGACTTGTTCTCATTTCCTCACATAATAAAGCACTCTGTATTGAGATATTTAGAACATCCTTTTTATATAACTGAAATTTGTAATTATTTATGGCAAAAGTAGATTGTCAAAAAGGAACGCCTTAAAATATATAAAAAAGGATTTAACAGACAGCGAAATCAATGAACTACTGTTGTGGCCTGTGGCGCTCGGCCGCCATGTTGGTTGGGTGTCGCGCTCTCAGCCGGTCTCATTCCACTGTCATTGTAACGCCTCTCTATGTTATACTGTGCTCGCTGCTATTTACACGAAAGCACAGAAAAGCACGGATGATTAGAAATCACACAGCACAAGAACGAAGGCACATTATGATGATGATGATGATGAATGAAGTGAAGGGATGTAGGGGAGGAGGTGGGGGGAAGGGGGAGTCGAAATAGGGGGAGGAGAGGCGAGAAGGGGAGAAGGAGGGGCCACAGGCAACGCCACCTAGATACAAGGCCTGTGTGCTGCCTGGCAAGAGTAGTCATAACAAAAGCAAATTATTTGTCTTATGTAGCGTTGTGATGAGTTTGGTAATACGTACACGTTGCACACTGTGTTTTAGAATGTTCTTAATATTACTTGTGTGATTCACAGACACATTTGTTATGGTATAAGATATTTATGAACTATTAGTAAGATATCTTACCGATATTGGAATCGGACGATTCGTCTCATAACAGCAAAAATCTGCACGGAGAATCACATAGATAACACGAAAAAACATTCTGCAACGTATACGTATTCCCAAACTCAACACAACGCTTCCTAAGACAAATAGTTTACTTGTGTTATGACTACTCTTGGCAGGCAGCGTACAGGTCTTGTATCTAGGTGGCGCTGCGACAGGGCCGGGAACAAGGCCATACAATTCCGTACGCGGCCGACAGCGAACAGCGGGCAAATTGAAGACCGCTTCGACGGCCATTGTGGTGGCAAACTTCCGCAAGAACTTTAAATGTCTTTTGATTAGCGTGTGTATTCATTCGAGTTAAGTCGCGAAAACTACGTCTCATGTAAATATATATCTACACAACAGTTTCAAAGTCTTTGAGTACACAGCAACTATCGCTTGTGTGTAAATTTATTACGCATACGGTGTAGAAATTGGCCAACGGCTTTTCTTTTTCCTAACTAAACCGAATTATAACATTTAGTATTTTAGCATTCTAAGAGCAGAATGAACGGAATTCATCGTCAGACACGTTTTCTCGCACTTTCTCAGCACACTCTACAATGACGAAACTTTTGTACAAACATTAATTTCCGAAGAGTTTCAGAAATCTTTACGTCTTTTTTGAGTGCTTGCTGTATACTCCAATATTTAGATATTTTATGCCATGAAACAGAGCTGCTTGAAACAGCTGATATTAAAAATAGACTGTGAAAATGAAATACCCTATCAGATACGTAAAGTGTAAAATAGCTTCTTACCTTGTGAATACAGCAACCAGCCACTGCCGAATTCTTTTAGGAACACGAAGTATGCCTTAACTTTTTCTTAACTAAGTGCACGTAACATTATCATTAGGCAACCAGCATATTTATTAGCATTTTAATTATGACGCCAAATACCGTACTGTAGGGTGAACTGCTCAAAAGTCATCAACTGTCATCCTAGCCGTTTCCACCCTAATCTACACGATCGTGCGAGTTCTGATTTCATCTTTTCGTCAAACTGTAGTCTTCTGATATGGTTCCAACCAACATACAGTGATCGTGTAGGCGTAGAGCACAGTCTGAACTGTCATTGCATGTTGGTTGAAAGCTTACCAAAAGATTGATGTTGGGGTTAGAAAGTAAAATCCAAACCCAGACGATCGTGAGGTTCGGGTGGAAAGGGATAGGGTTCAACTTCACAATGAGCATCCAGTGTGTCTTGTGTCATTCATATATGGAACTATACATAGCTCTGCAAACCCCTTTCAGTTGTTGTACCTATATGTAAATGACCTTTAAATTCCTTGTTACAAGTTGCTAATATTAATTTCATAAACAAAAATTCGAATTGCAGGAGGTCAATGATCTCGTGTCCCCAATAGTTATTTTACACAATCATAAAATGCAACTTTAACTTCCTCTTCACCAGTACTGACTAAAGTAGCTCGTTCTTAAGAGCTACCAGTATTGTAAAAGTCCATTATTTATTTAATTCTATCCTATATTGTGTTTACTAACAGCCTGTTAAGCAAGAGGAACTATTTCAGAACACAACTATTAGGGCTGCTTGTATTCCTGAGAAATATAAGTCGGAAGACATCAAATGTTCAAATGTTTGTATAGTCTATGGGACTTAACTACGGGGTCATCAGTCCCTAAACTTACAAACTACTTATGAACTACTTACGAACTAGGACGGCACAAATATCCATGCCAGAGGGGGGATTCGAACCCCCGACCGTAGTGGCCGTGCAGACCGTGACTGGAGCGCCTTAGTCTCCTCGGCCACCGCGGCCGGCGGGAAGACATCATTCGTTCTGTTTATAACTTTCGTAAATCGACTTATGCAGTTAAACGCTGAGCAGATTTTTCTTCACCATCGTCCTTTATGTACACTGTAGCAGTCAAACATTACAGACGTGACTATGGGTTGGGCTGGGTTGTTTGGTTGGGATAGGGGGACTAAACTACTGAGGTTATGTCTCCCGGTGGGGATGGGAAGGAGTGAGGATAGGAAAGGAGAGGAGGGGGAAAGGAAATGCCGTCCGGGAAGTAAAGAAGGCACGAAGACTGCATTAGCTCGGAGCCCCGTGCTCGCCACGAACGTACTCACGAAAGAACTGCGAGCCCCCTGGGGGGACGTGACTATGAATTGGGTATATACAGGGTGTCTCACTCAACTGTTTCACCCCAGATATCTTTGAAACTACAAGACATATAGAAAAACGACTTTTACGGTCATGAACGTACGACAGGATACCTCTGAAACTACTAGAGATATTGAAAAACGACTTTTACGGTCATGAACGTACGGCAGTGGCTTATGAAAGTAGGTACTATGAGACACTAAAACGTGAAGAAATATTATTTTCAACACAAACTTATGTTTTTTTAAATGAATACTCCATATTATTTCTTAAGCAATCGATATAATGAAAAATCACAAAAAGAATGGCGTTGGCAGCATCGCGATGCGTCAATCACATCCGGAGAAACTGCGAGGCGAAGTTGACGTTAGAAATACAAGAGACGCGGTGCTAGCGCGTGTCCGAGGCTCAAGCGAGACTCATGGTTGAGCCTCGGACACGCGCTAGCAGCGCCATTCTTTTTGTGATTTTTCATCCTATCGATTGCTTAAGAAATAATATGGAGTAGCCATTTAAAAAAACATAAGTTTGTGTTGAAAATAATATTTCTTTACGTTTTAGCGTGTCTCATAGTACCTACTTTCATAAGCCCCTGCCGTACGTTCATGACCGTGAAAGTGGTTTTTCAATATCTCTTGTAGTTTCAGAGATATCTGGGGTGAAACAGTTGTCGAACACCTTGTATATCGCAGTAGCTATATAATACCCGATTTATCTCCTAACAACGCTTCTATTTACCTGACGCTTACCACTATCATGGCAGCCTGCCGAAGGTTCAAATTATCCGGCGACAACAGCGCCGTTAGTGAGTCTAGTTTTTTTTTTTCCAAGGTCTTTGGCCGGGAGAAAGGAAGGCGAGTTAGGATGTCAGAGGAAGCCGGGAGGGGCGAGAGAGGGAAGGGGTGCTGGAGGTACAGGGCCAAGAGGAAGTGGGCAGGAGAAAGAGGGTAAGGCATGAAGGGATAAGAAGAGGGAGAAAGGGAGAGGGTCACAGCTGGTAGGGGGATAAATGTCAGGGCGGGGGGCATCATCCGGGAGGGGGAGGGTACAGAAGTTGCGCAGGGAGAGAATATGCAGAGTGGCTAGCTGAAGGACAGGGAGAACGGAGTGAGAAAAACCGCGGCAACGAACCAGGGTCTCTGAGGAGGAGATGGACAAGGGTGTTCGCCAGGTCTAAGAATCTAATTTTCGGAGCAGGTAGCGGTTCCGTAGCACATTGATAGAGTGCCAGACTACAAATCCAAATGTCGCGGGTTCGGTCCTAGCCAAGTCCTGGCATTTTTATCTTTTACTTTCCACACACCTCTGGCCGTGTTGCTGATGTGAAAAATACCGAGCAGCACCGTGGTTCGGAACCCACATTAAACTGTAGGTCCCCCTATAACTGGCTGGGTAAGTCAGATCGAAGGTGGGAGGAAGGCAACAGCATATCACCTGCAAACAGGACCATGCCTAGTAAAGCACTGTGGTGTTCAAACCAATCTTCGGATTGTTGATTGCTTTACATTTAACCCTTAACTACTACAGACGTTGACAGGAACGCAACTACTACGGAGGGGTCTCTCAGACCGATCTCTTATTTTCCATATATTAAACTAGTGTTTTGCTAAATATATAATTTTCATGACTACCTGTCGTTCATTACACATCTTAGAGGTGGCATTAGTAGAAATTTGACTTTTTTTAACAATTTAGTATGAGTAACATGACGACAAGTAAAACACAGCGCAATTTGCAGTACACTTTTATTTTTTTTCTGTAAATCTACCGGACCAAACTGCGCGGTCATCAGTCCGTAGCTTAGAAACTACTTAAACCTAACCTAACCTAAGGACAAACACACACACCCATGTCCTAGGGAGGACTCGAACCTCCACGGCGAGAAACCGCGCGCTCGGCAGCGAGACGCTTTAGACCGCTGGGCTACTCCACCGCGGCAATTATTTCTCTACACACTCACAATCATTATAGTGATTATATTACAAATTCAAAGAGTGATTAGATAAAAAAAAATCTCATTTCAATTATAGTAAATTGTATGCGAAATCTCCTTTCTATTTACGATTCCCCCAGAAAGGTTGCCACATTTTCCTTATAAAACAAAAAGTACAAACTAAAGATATCCTTCTGTGTGCCACTAAACACTCTTATAGTCGCTTTGACCCCGCATACACTTCGTACTTAGCAGGCAGCGCTCACAAAGCCGACTGGCCAGGCGCTACGAGGCAGAGCCTGTGCCATCGGCACGCAGACACTATGGTCGGTCAGTGAGGCCGCGCAAGGCTCATAAATACGGAACAAAGAGTAGCAACACTGCAAGAATGGTGGCACGCGGACCTTGTCGGCCACCAGGAAAGTACACGGAAGAGTCCTTTTAGCTTGGCAGGGTTGTGTGAAATATCTCGACTCAAAAACTCATAGCGGTCTGAGAGACCGCAGGTAGTAGTTAAGGGTTAAGTTTACTTTGCAAAATTTTAAAGTCGATTTTTTTTATGTTTGTTAAGCTTATGGGACTTAACTACGGGGTCATCAGTCCCTAAACTTACAAACTACTTATGAACTACCTTATACTAAAGACGGCACAAATATCCATGCCCGAGGGGGGATTGGAACACCCGACCGTAGTGGCCGTGCAGGCCGTGACTGAAGCGCCTCAGTCTCCTCGGCCACCGCGGCCGGCAAGTCGATTTTCTCGAGAATTTTTGAGAGTTGTGTCGATTGGCTTTGGCTGATTGGTATTTAAGTCCTGAACTTCATGTAGCAGAAATATCAAGAAATTCTAAAATCCGATAAACATGTGGTCTCCTTGTCAGACATAGTACCAGAAAGAAGGCACATTATGCTGATGATGATGGTGAATGAAGTGAAGGGATGTAGAGGAGGAGATGGGGGAAGGGGGAGGTGAAAGAGGGGGAGGAGAAAAAAGAAGGGGACGAGGAGGGGCCACAGGGCCGGCAGAAAGGAAGGTGAGGTAGGATGTTCAATATTCAAATGTTTGTAAAGCTTGTGGGACTTAACTACGGGGTCATTAGTCCCTAAACTTATAAACTACTTATGAACTAACTAAGACTACGGACGGCACAAATATCCATGCCCGAGGGGGGATTCGAACCCCCGACGGTAGTGGCCGTGCAGACCGTGACTGGAGCGCCTCAGTCCCCTTGGCCACCGCGGCCGGCAGGTAGGATGTCAGGGGAAGCTGGAAGGGAAGGGGTGCTGGAGGGACAGGGCGAAGAGGGAGTGGGCAGGAGAAAGAGGATAAGGCATGAAGGGATAAGAAGAGGGAGGAAGGGAGAGGGTCACAGGTGGTAGGGGGATAAATGTCAGGGCGGGGGGCATCATCCGGGAGGGGGAGGGTACAGAAGTTGCGAAGGGAGAGAATATGCAGAGTAGCTAGCTGAAGGGCAGGGAGAACGGAGTGAGGGAGCCGCGACAATCAGGTAGCGGAGGTAGAAGTTGCCATGGGAGAGAATATGGAGAGTGGACATGTGAAGGGAAGGAGGTACACAGTGAGGTAGGCACGGCAACAAATCAGGATCTCTGAGGATGGAATCGACAAGGTGTTTCAGAGGGTCTAATTTCCAGGAGAAGTAGCGGAGGCGGTGGTGGGAAGAGAAGAAGACAGTGGAAGGAGATAAGGTCATATCCAAAAATAGCGTAGTGGCCATATTTCTAGTATAATAATCATAATTTTGTGTCGTTCATTGGCTTCGTGCAAGTCTTCCAATTGGATGCCTCTTCGGCGACTTGCGTGTCCCTAACCTACCCCAGTTATCTGACCGGGGAAAGGGGACCTACAGCTTAACGTGGAATCCGAACCACGTGTCGTTTCTGGCGACTCCTCACATCGTTGAGAGGTGAAGGATGGGTTGAACTGCAGACTAAAAAATCCGAGGTCCGAACGAGTTTTGAACCCGCGACCCTTCGATTTCCAATCGAGCACTTTACCCCAAGACGACCGAGTCCGGCGGTAAGGACAGTAACGAGTAATGATAGGTTTGTGATGAGTAGTGTTTGGATACTGACCGTGTCGCGGCGCCACATGTGCAGCGGCTGGTTGCGCAGGCAGGATCCGGCGGGCACGGCGCAGCGCCTAGGCTGGTGGCTGAAGGCGCGGTAGCCCACGCCCGCCGTGTCGCACCGGCTGCCGTCCGCGCTCACCAGCTCGCGGTCCACCACCAGGAACTCCGCCGGCACCCCTGACGCACCATCTGCGCACGTTCCAAACGACTACCCTCAAACGCTTCCAAAAGTTTCAAAACATTTATCGCAGCTAAATAGCCAAGTGTTCAAATGAAACTTCCTGGCAGATTAAAATTGTGTGCCGGAACCGGGACTCGAACCTGGGACCTTTGCCTTTCGCGGGCAAGCGCACTACCGACTGTGCTATCCCTACACAACTCACGATGCCGCCTCACAACTTTACTTCCGCCAGTACCTCGCCTCCTACTTTCCAAACTTCACAGAAGCTCTCCTGCAAACACGCAAGACTAGCACTCCTGGAAGAAAGGATACGGTGGAGACATGGCTTAGCCACAGCCTAAGGGATGTTTCCATTCTGGAAACATCCCTTAGACTGTGGCTAAGATACATTCTGGAAACATCCCGTAGGCTGTGGCTAAGCCATGTCTCCACCATATCCTTTCTTCCAGGAGTGCTAGTCTTGCATGGTTCGCAGGAGAGCTTCTGTGAAGTTTGGAAAGTAGGAGGCGAGTTACTGGCGGAAGTAAAGTTGTGAGGCGGCATCGTGAGTCGTGTCGGGGTAGCACAGTCGGTAGTGCGCTTGCCCGCGAAAAGATCGCAGGTTCGAGTCCCGGTTCTAACACACAATTTTAATCTGCCAGGAAGTTTCATATCAGCGCACACTCCGCTGCAGAGTGAAAATTTCATTCCGGAAACATCCCTTAGGGTGTGGCTAAGCCATGTCTCCACCATATCTTTTCTTCCAGGAGTGCTAGTCTTGCATGGTTCGCAGGAGAACTTCTGTGAAGTTTGGAAAGTAGGAGGCGAAGTACTGGCGGAAGTAAAGTTGTGAGGCGGCATCGTGAGTCGTGTCGGGGTAGCACAGTCGGTAGTGCGCTTGCCCGCGAAAGGCAAAGGTCCCAGGTTCGAGTCCCGGTTCCGGCACACAATTTTAATCTGCCAGGAAGTTTCATATCAGCGCACACTCCGCTGCAGAGTGAAAATTTCATTCTGGAAACATCCCTTAGGCTGTGGCTAAGCCATGTCTCCACCATATCCTTTCTTTCAGGAGTGCTAGTCTTGCATGATTCGCAGGAGAGCTTCTGTGAAGTTTGGAAAGTAGGAGGCGAAGTACTTGCGGAAGTAAAGTTGTGAGGCGGCATCGTGAGTCGTGTCGGGGTAGCACAGTCGGTAGTGCGCTTGCCCGCGAAAGGCAAAGGTCCCAGGTTCGAGTCCCGGTTCCGGCACACAATTTTAATCTGCCAGGAAGTTTCATATCAGCGCACACTCCGCTGCAGAGTGAAAATTTCATTCAAGTGTTCAAATGTTTGTAGAGCTTATGGGACTTAACTACAGGGTTATCACTCTCTAAACTTACAAACTACTTATGAACTACCTTATACTAAAGACCGCACAAACATCCATGCCCGAAGGGGGATTCTAACCCCCGACCGCAGTGGCCGTGAAGACCGTGACTGGCACACCGCAGACCGCTCGGCCACTGCGGCCAGCGTTAAATAGCCATACATTAGATGTGTTACAACAGTTCACCAGTTGCACCATTGGTTACATAGTCTGATTCATCTAGTCCTCTTGTTGCACAGTTCTGTGTGGCATCTTTCACATAACTGTCCACATAAGGTACACTTGCACGAGTTTGACAGTTCGTTGTATGGTTTGTTTTCGCAAATTACATGGTGGAATCCATGTATTGCTCAAGTCTTGTAAGTACTGTACATGTCTCGTCGCAGAATTTACTGGTTTCCAAGTACGACCGATCATGGCTCCCAGTTCCATAAAATTCCATAGGTACTTCTTTTTGCCTAATTAGCGATCTTAGTAGATTCTCCAATGTCGTTCTGTTGCGTAGGGGGTAAATTGTCCTTAGATCCTCTATGAGGAGTTTACCAGGTGAGAAGGTACTAATTTGGATCGTGTGGTTTTTGCCACACCAATTGCTGTTTTGATGTATGCTGCTTATACTCTTTCCACTATTGCGAAGTTCTTTTCATTTAGGTGAGTCCGTATAATTCCACTCCCCCTTGTGTAGCTCGGTAGCACAGTGGTAGAGTGCCAGTCTACAAATCCGCACGTCGCTGGTTCGATCCCCGCGAGGTTCTAGGATTTTTATCTGTCACTTTCCACTTCTTTCACCTCTGGCAGTATTGCTTATGTGAAAAATACCGAGTAGCACCGTGGTACGGAACCTATGTTAAACTGTAGGTCCTCCTATAACTGGCAGGGTAAGTCAGTTCGAAGGTCGGAAGAAGGCAATGGCACACCACCTCCAAACAGGGCCGTGCCTAGTAAAGCACTGTGGTGTTCAAACCAATCTTCGGATTGTTGACTGCTTTACCTTTATACTAGTATTGGGACTATTTCCGATTTGAATAGCGCCATTGCTGTCACTAGATTTAGTGTTCTGATGAAGGTTATTTCGTTGATCGCTCTAATGCCGTTTTCTCTGTTGCGTTCTTAGTGAAACACTTTGCAGACGGCTTGAGTGTTATCCCTAGATATTTGTGTTCTTTGGTGAAATATATTGTTTTTCCTTCTAGTGTGATTTTGTCGTTTTTGGTATTTGCTCTTCTGATCTGAACACCATTCTTTCCATCTTCTCTGTGTTAATTACGTATTTGTGTTTAATGCACCAGTTTCCCACTTCTGCTACAGTGTTCTGCAGTTTCTTTAAGCGTTGTGCGCTTATCACAGTACCATCCGCATAGGCATGTGCTGATTTTGTGCAGTTTCCATAACGTCCTTGGCTGCCAGGGAACAGCAACGGACTTGGTGGGTCTCCTTGGAGTACACCATTTGTTTGTATTCTCGGTTCTGAAAGATCTAGGCCAGCGGTCGGCAACTGGCGGACCGCGGTCCAGATCCGGACCGCGGAAGGCCAAAAACTGGACCACCAAAAGTATTTTGAAAGTGTAAATTACACATTAAAATCACTTAATATTTTTTTTTTATTTTGTAGATAACAATTCGTATAAGAGACACCCTTATGATTTTTCTAGAATTTTAGAATTACGTGCTGAATAATTAGAACCCTTAATGATTATTTTAGGTAGGTTAAATAAATGGTTGTCATGATGTGCAACGCTGGAGAGTACGCTGGCGAGTGGTGGCAAAACGGAGCAAGATTAGATTAGATTAGATTAGATTAGTACTTGTTCCATAGATCATGGATACGACACTTCGTAATGATATGGAACGTGTCAATGAAAGGCGTCTTTACAAATTATTACTTTGTACTAAATATTACATGACACAATTTTTTTATTTTTTAGTGTCATTTAATAATTTTTTTTTTCAAATTTACTAATTTATATTTATAAATTCATCTATAGTGTCGAAGGAGTTGCCATGCAGAAATTCTTTTAATTTATTTTTAAATGCTTGTTGGCTATCTATCAGGCTTTTGATGCTGTTTGGTAAGTGACCAAAGACTTTTGTGGCAGCATAATTCACCCCTTTCTGTGCCAAAGCTAGATTTAACCTTGAATAGAGAAGATCATTCTTTCTCCTAGTGTTGTAGTTATGTACACTTCTATTTCTTTTGAATTCGGTGGGATTGGTAATAACAAATTTCATAAGTGAATATATATACTGAGAAGCTACTGTGAAGATCCCTAGCTCTTTAAATAAGTGTCTGCAGGATGATCTTGGATGGGCTCCGGCAATTATTCTGATCACACGCTTTTGTCCAATGAATACTTTTGTACTCAGTGATGAATTACCCCAGAAAATGATGCCATACGAAAGCAGAGAATGAAAATAGGCATAGTAAGCTAATTTACTGAGATGTACATCACCAAAATTTGCAATTACCCTAATAGAATAAATTGCTGAACTAAAACGTTTCAACAGATCATCAATGTGTTTTTTCCAGTTCAACCCCTCATCAATGCTTACACCTGAAAATTTTGAATATTCTGCCTTTGCTACAGATTTCTGACCAATGTCTATATTTATTGGTGGTGTCATTCCATTTACTGTGTGGAACTGTATGTTCTGTGTTTTTTTCAAAATTTAATGATAGTTCATTTGCTGAGAACCACTTAACGATTTTCTGAAACACGTCGTTTACAATTTCATCAGTTAGTTATCGATTGTCAGGTGTGATAACTATACTTGTATCATCAGCAAAAAGAACCAGCTTTGCATCTTTATTAATATAGAATGGCAAGCTGGCCGGTGATCCGCATGAAAGCCCTGTACACGCGAATGCAGCAAAAGAACTTTATCTAATGAACAAGGAAATTCTATAAATATGCTTACAGTCTCTGACACCTCTATTTAAGCGGTCAGGGAATATTAATTTAAACAACATTTCTGTGCTCTTAAAAATCATCCTTAGAGCTTTCTCCACCACCAAAATGGACGAAAGTGGCTGGGAAGTTGTTGTACCTATCAAAGCCTTTACTTCAAATGGCGATAATAGACTTCAGGACGACATTTCCTTGCAAACGTATAAAAATGAATCCACTGGCGGATTGTGGAGTGAACATGTCCTGGAAAAATATGAAAATTGCAAAACATTAGCCATTTACCTAGCTACCATGTATGATTCCCGATATCACCTCTCTTTTAGTCGATGCCTTACCATCGATTACTACGAACTGTGTCCTCTCTGACAGGAAATCCCCTATCCAGTGGCAAATTTGGGGCGATATACCGTGACCACGCAATTTGATTAAAAGCCGTTTGTGAGGTACGGTGTCAGAAGCCTTCTGGAAATCAAGGAATACGGAATCAATTTGCAAACCCTTGTCGATAGCACACATCACTTCGTGTGAGTAAAGAGCTAGTTGTATTTCGCATGAACGATATTTTCTAAATCCATGTTGACCTTGGGTCAATAGATCATTCTGTTCGGGATAATCTATATCTATATATAAAAGGCTTGTGTGTGTACGTGCTGACAGACTTTTCTCTATGACCAGATACTGCCACCCACTCGTGGTTGTGGTGGTAGATAGCCCTTGGTCTAAAGGTGTTAGTAAGGGAGTTTGGTCGCGGTGCGTGGCAGTGGGTGAGTGTGACGAGCAAAAATTCGCAAAATGTGCAATAAATACTCTTAGGAAAAGCTATATACTCTGAGACTTACGAACTTTACGGTACGAGTCAAAATCTGTTTATTCTTTCAATCGTCAGACAATGCGGTCCTTTCAGACTTTAATAACGACGAGGAATATCAAATACGCAATTTTTTAAATAGATCACATGTTTCCGTCAACCACGCATTACCGACTATCAACAGAGACACAAAACAAAGATAAAAATC
Source organism: Locusta migratoria (assembly GCA_026315105.1). Lineage (NCBI taxonomy): Eukaryota > Metazoa > Arthropoda > Insecta > Orthoptera > Acrididae > Locusta > Locusta migratoria. Next base: position 244,025,934 of record CM048744.1, on the reverse strand, counting down.
CAGATAGACTCAAAGATAAAAATACTCGGAGAACATTGATCACTGTCGTGGAAGCGTGGTGGAAACATAGACATAACATTAATGATATAGCCGCGACACTCTCTGCTGTGAAAGGTGTTATCGTTTGACAGCTGGGTCAAGAAAAACTATGCGACGTAGTGCTACTCATATCCCGGTGGCCTCCTGTGATAATGTTGGCAACAGATGTTGAATAACGAGAATCATGTGACATAGTCATAAGCCAATAGCGTGAAACGCAAATATTTTATCGTGAAATCAAGCATACAGCAGGAACAGCAGTATTTATCTACTCTCTATGTGGTTCGGTCATCTTCGCAACGATTTTATATCGTGTTATTGATGTTGCCAACATAAAAACACGAAGCCGCCAGGATATAAAGTAAAATTTTACCGAATCAGATACATCTGTTGTTGTCACATCTCACTATGACCAGCACTTTCACGCGAAACTCTTTTGTATAGAGTCTCATGATTCACACAGTCTTACAATTCATTCCAAATTCCTATTCAAGAAGATATTTGTGAAAACTGTTACAAATCAATATTCGCACTCATCCAATATCGTTTTCAGAAATGTAATTTGCCAGCCGCTTTCGGCGCTGCTGTTGGAATGTGTAACTTTATGACCACAACCTAACATTGAATTTACATTGTTCCGAAGCATGGACTTAATTTCACTCTTAGTATGAAAAACTTTATGAACATTCATCGTTTTCGACAATGACTTCTACTTAAATTTGACATCTTGGCTAGGAGAACTGAGTTTACTGGCAGAGACATCCAACCAGGATTGTGTTTTTGTTGACCTATGTCCGGAACCCAAAGAACCGTGATATACACAGGACCTTCTTTAAAAACCGTTGCGAAGCACGGGCATATAAGCTAGTTCATAATATTTGAATACAGGATATGTTCTAAGACCCTGTTGCAAATTGAAGTGAATGAGACGCAGTGAAGAGTGGGCGTTACCTTGCGGCTGCGCGGCGCGTACTCGTCGCGAGGGCTGCGGCATGAGCAGCAGCGTGGTGTTGGCGTCCAGCGAGAAGCCGTCCTCGTCGTCGGCGCACTGCAGCTCCGCGTACCGCACCGCCACGCCCGCCGGCTCGTCGTGTGCCACGCGCTTCCGCGTCCCCAGCCTGATACCAGTAACCACAAACTACTAGCAAGGGAGGGACCTCCGATTCAGCTCAAATTTGGCAGCTGGCTCGTTTACAACCTAAAGTAAAGGACTCTGGGAGAGCCAGCCATGACAAAACTATTTGAACTGGTGTGTAGGATGTATGAGACAGGCGAAATACCCTCAGACTTTAAGAAAAATGTAATAATCCCCATTCCAAAGAAATCAGGCGCAGACAGGTGTGAACATTACAGAACCATCAGTTTGATAAGTCATGGCTGCAAAATTTTAACACGAATTATCTACAGGAGAATGGAAAAGCTAGTAGAAGCTGACCTCGGGGAAGATCAGTTTGGATTCAGGAGGAACGTAGGAACCCGGGAGGCAATACTCACTTTACGTCTTATCTTAGAAGATAGATTAACAAAAGGCAAACCTACATTTTTAGCTTTTGTAGATTTAGAGAAAGCTTTTGACAATGTTGACTGGAATACACTCTTTCAAATTCTGAAGTCAGCAGGGGTAAAATACAGGGAAAGGAGAGCTATTTACAACTTGTACAAAGGCCAGACAGCAGTTATTTAACTCGAAGGGCATGAAAGGGAAGCATCAGTTGGGAAGGGAGTAAGACAGGGTTGTAGCCTTTCTCCGATGCTATTCAATTTGTACATCGAGCAGGCGGTGAAGGAAAGCAAGGAAAAATTTGGAATAGGGATTAAAGTTCAGGGGGAAGAAATAAAAACATTGCGTTTTGCTGATGACATTCTAATTCTGTCAGATACAGCAAAGGACCTGGAAGAGCAGTTGAAGGGAATGGACAGTGTGTTGAAGAGAGCGTATAAAATGAACATTAACAAGAGCAAAACAAAATTAATGGAATGCGGTCTTAGAAAATCAGGCGATGCTGAAGGAATTAGATTAGGTAACGAAACAATGAAGGTGGTAGATGAGTTTTGTTACTTGGGTAGTAAAATAACATGCGATGGTCGCAGTACAGACGATATAAAGTGCAGAATGGCAATGGGAAGAAAAGCATTTTTGAAAAAGAGAAATTTGCTAACTTCGAATATTAATCTAAGTGTAAGGAAGTCTTTTCTGAAGGCATTTGTGTGGAGTGTTGCCTTGTATGGGAGTGAAACATGGACGATAAGCAGTGTAGACAGGAAGAGGATAGAGGCTTTTGAAATGTGGTGCTACAGAAGAATGCTGAAGATTAGGTGGGTAGAGCGCATAACTAATGAAGAGATACTGAACAGAATTGGTGAGAAAAGGAATTTTTGGCATACCCTGACTAAAAGAAGGGATCGCTTGGTAGGACACATTCTTAGACATCGGGGAATCGTAAATTTAGCATTGGAGGGAAGTGTGTGGGGGAAAAATCGCAGAGGGAGACCATGAGACGCATATAGTAAGCAAATTCAAGTAGATGTGGGTTGCCGTTCTTATGTATTCTTATAGTAAGCAGAATCAAGTGGATGTGGGTTGTCGTTCTTATGAGGAGATGAAAAGGCTTGCTCAGGATAGAGTAGGGTGGAGAGCTGCATCAAACCAGTCTCCGGACTGAAGACCATAACTACAACAATATATTTTGACTCAACACCCCCCTCCTGCCCAACACCTCGCCTACCGTATCCGACTCCCCGCCCCCACGCGGATCCTATACGAACTCATCCTCTTTCCTCATCTCCTTCAACACCTTGAACACCTCCGAATCCTGTACGTCACCCGCAAAATAGATTCCCGCAACCCCTCGTTTACCCCATCCTAACAGACCCTGGGCCTCTGCCACGCCTGCACCAATGCATTATTTCCTCTCTCCACCTGCACACGCTACTTGTCCTCTCCCAACTCCCAAGGCAACTTCCTCGCCCTTCCCCTACCGGATGACGCCCTGTCATATATTGATTTTACTGTTGGAATTATTGAGAGGCTGTGTGAGCCACAGAGACGCACTCCAGACTGAGAAATAGAAACCATTGCAGATAACAGGCTAAAACAGACACATATATCTTACGGGATGTAGGCACTAAAGAAATCTTCTAGCGAAGTGCTGATGCCCTCAGCCACCGTCCCAGAGTGGAGGTTACCTTTCGGAGAAAATGGGCGTAACTTCATATAGCGTCTAGACGCTGTTGTAAGACGTTACATTAGTACTTGGTGGCCAACAGCCACGTTTTAATGTACGTAGCAAAGTTGTTACCAGTCACTTGGGGACAGCAATGTCAGTGGTTTCACGAGGCTAGAGTGAGAGGGTAAAGAAGAAAAACTGCAAGTTAGCAGCTCCCCTGAGGCGTGGCCTAAGGCGGAGCCTAAGGCGTGGCCAACTGACGTAAAACATTGTTGTTGTTGCCAATATTGGGTAGCGTCGTGACGTTTTACTTCAGCTGAACAATGTTGCTACCAAGTATGGATTTTGTTAGTGCACAAACAAGCCAACTCCCCACCCGGGGAATGGCAGAAGGGACAGGGCTGAAACGTGGTTCGCTAGAGGACTCAGAGAGAGGGCAAGCCACAATTTAGATTGGTTGAACCAAGCAGCGGCCAATAGGAAATTGTTAACTGTCGGAAAGTGGGGAAAAGAGGCGCGCCCACACCGGCCGTTAAAACCCCCGGTTTTTGGATGAAGAGGGGAGTTCTCAGTCAGACGAGTCGGGCGCCAACCCGTGACTATCGCCGTCGGCCTCGGGGTGCTCCATGACAGTCTGTTTTTCGCGGGGAGTGCGTCTGTCTAGGGGATGCTGCTAGGGGACGTAATTACTGGCTTCTGTTGTGGCAAACGATTGCTACTTCTTGTTTTTTAAAATAACTAACCCCAGTGTAGTAGACTTAGTGTGGAATGCAATAAATTCAATGCAAGGTACCTAGAGTTCCATAAAGTTTCCTAACAAGTATCCTCTCGAGTCCCGAAATCCGCATCTCTAGTAGATGCCTGTACTGTCTCTCTGCAATCACTCCTTTCCGCTCGGGATATGCAGACCGACCCTGCTACCTCTTCCCTCTTTCCTGTGTAGGACACGACAGCGCTTCGTCCCGAAATTTTCCCTTCTTATCAACCCTGATCCTATCCCCGTAGCATCAGCGCTCTCTTTTCCCACCCACTCCTCTTCTCCCCCCCCCCCCCCACTTTCCCCGCCCTGGAGTCTCGACAACCCCAGTTCACTTGACGTTAGGGGAACACTACCGAAGGTTACCGAACTGTTACGAAGCAGACGATTCGAGATCTGGTAGAAACTTTCCCTGGCATACGCCAATTTGCTTCGTGTATTTCACGATTTTCTTATTATAACTCAGGCGTTGTTATTTTACAGCAATAGCGCACTGAAGAATTATCAAAACCGCATCGTTCTTAGTATGATTAATTATAATCTTGTGTCCAGAAAATCTACGTTAGCAAGTAAGTTTTGTCTTCAATAAGAAGGGAGTTTTGTGACATGATACCTGACTGTCCGCCGAAACGTAGTTGATAATGCGTTGGCATTTCAAGTAAATACACTTCCGGCGGTGGTTCGCGACCCACCACCAACAAATTTTTTTGTTTGCTCTCACCTTGCGTTCTAAGTGGTTTTCGGGATCTCTTATTAATTAAATAAAACTATGTTCTGTGATATTTAGCGTTTTGTTTAAATGTGCGTTTGTTCTACTTCGTGAACGTGCCATGAAATACATACCAGTAATTTCGTATGTAGATTAAGTACTAATGTGGTATTTAGTATTAACACACTTATTCTGTTGTTATTTTAGCTATAAAAGGGAACGCTATCGCAGTTTCAAACAGAATGTTTGCACTTTATTTTGGCATATAATGAAGTAAATTGAACATAGTACTACCTTAACTACAGAAAAGTAAATCTACATGAAAAACGTCCATAGAAACCATGCCAAAGAAAAAGATTTTAGTCAACGCATTGATTCTAATTGGGGACTTTCAACAAATTGTATGGAAAAAAAAGAAATAGAATGAAAAAACCATTCCAATTTGTTGCAATGTATACATTTTAGTATCATTAAGAAACAGTTGCCACAGAAATATAGTACTTAATCTATATATGAAAATACTAATATCACCACGTTGTATACAATATGCATTATCACAGTATTTTCTCAGTTTATGTACCTGTGCTTGGTTGTAATTCATTGGTGCGTATTTCATGGCATGTTCACGAAATAGAACAAACGCACATTTAAGCACAGCGTTGAATATCACAGAACATAGCTTTATTTAATTAATAAGGGTTCCCGAAAACCACGTAGGACGCCAGGTTTCGTGCCACGAATCTCTCTTTTTATTGAAGACAAAATTTAATTGCTAACGTGGTATTTCTGGACACCAGATTATAATTAATCATACTAAGAACGATGCGTTTTTGATAATTCTTCAGTGCACTATTGCTGTAAAATAACAACGCTTGAGTTATAATAATAAAATCATGCAATACACGAAGCAAGAAGGCGTATGCCAGGGAAAGTTTCGACCCGATCTCGAATAGTCTGCTTCGTGGCAGTTCGGTAACCTTCGGTAGTGTTCGGTGGGCAAGTCCGTCGTTGCTTCCTACCCTTAACGTCAAGTAGTCTTTCCTCTCTATCTCCCCAACCTCTCCCGCGCTTCCTTACTTTCCCCTCGCATCCCCCTGCGAGGGCCGCAGTAATGAATTTTAGCTACAGTGTAGTCTAGCGTTCAGTGCGTCAGTGTCTCCGTGTGAGCCTTTACAGTGCGTCGAACAACAATCTCTCTTCTTCACCAGTGTCGTCGTCTTACTTCTTCGTGCGTCCAGTGACTGTTCTCACTGTGATTTTACCGCCGCCGTGCCATAGACTGTTTTTAACAGTCTATGTGTTTGTTTCCATGTGTTTTATGCCTGCACTATTGTCTCCAGTGACCTGTTTTTAATTCATCTAAGTTCTCTTCGTGCCATGTTTCTCATTCCTCGTTGTTTTTACCCTCGTGACATGGTTTTCAAGTCTTATTTTGTAATGCGCATATACGCTCGGCTGAAGAGCAGCGCCTGATGCTGCCGCCAGCCTGCCGATCCTGTCGGCGCGGAAATAACAGCAACAACTACAATAATAATAATAAAGACCTCCTCTCTACCCCGTTTTAGACAAAATCACCCTTGCAAATTATGTCGACCAATCGACTCAAAATTCACGGGACCGATAGATAATTTGGAAACAAAGCATTTTTCAGCCTCATATGTGGGGCCTACAAATGTTGTTTTTTAAGCTTATGGGACTTCACTACGGGGTCATCAGTCCCTAAACTTACAAACTACTTATCAACTACCTTATACTAAGGACGGCACAAATATCCATGCCCGAGGGGGGATTCGAACCCCCGACCGTAGTGGCCGTGCAGACCGTGACTGGAGCGCCTCAGTCCCCTCGGCCACCGCAGCCGGCTGTGGGGCCCACAAACGCATATTTTTCTAAAACGATTTCTAGTCCATGGCATATTTTTCTAGAAATTGTGGAAAGAAACTTTTACAACTGCCGCTTATATACCCACGTAGTAAATGCTTTTCGCCCAGATCATCAATGACGTCAGAGAGTTATATAGACGGGCATGCGCATCAACCTCTGCAGTAGCAGCAGCTTCCGCCGCCATTTTTGTTCCAAGCGGCCACAGCGTCAACTTCTCAAAAGCCGAGTTCTTTTCCGTTATTGCTTTGAAATATCGCTTGATTCACTCGTAATACATATATATAAAAAATAAGAAAATATTTAGATTAAAAATTAATCTGGTCATAATAAAATATTTTAATAACAGTTTGAAAAAAGTTAAATACATTTTTTTTGGATTTGCCCTCTGTGTGTGTGTGTCCAGAGCAATTTTTTCGCAGTGGACAAGTCAGTTTAATTGGATAACAGATGCACTTCCATAGCTTCGCGATAATTGTATGTTTTCGAATGTGATATGATAAATTTGGCCAAAATACAACGCCAGGACCATATACTCTTACAATGATGAACAATGTGGCACATTCCTTGTTCGTAAATTGACGTCTTCCTTGAGAGTGTTTCATTTGTAGTGTAGATAAACATACAGCGTCTTCCGTCGAAACGAAAATAAACGGAAGTCTTATTTCACTCGTATGTTCTGGACCTGAGTAGACAGTAAGGTGACTGTTACCAGAGAGCAACGCTTGGTTACCTGAATGGTCTCCCCGGCGTGATCTCCTGCCAGTGCCACGTGCCGTCATCCAGCTCCTTCCTGCCGAATGCCTGCACCGTCACCTCCTGCTCCAAAATCGGCTTCTGTAGCTCGTACACTCCGTACCTGACAAAACAGTCGTAACAACAACAAATGATCAAATGGGTGTAAATCTACTGGACGAAACTGCTTTGGTCACTAGTCCCTAGACTTGCAAACTACTTTAACTTACAGTGAGGACAACACACACTCACACCCATGCCCGGGGGAGGACTCGAAACTCGCGCGGAACAAAACAACTGTGTACAGCTCGACGTGGCAAGAAGTTAATTACGAGGAGCGTCCAGAAAGTAAGTTCCGTTTGGTTATATAAAACGAACGGGTACAGATACAGAAAAAATATTGATTGTACTAAAATCTACAACTGTTAAACTACTTTTCTACATAGCTTCCGAAATTTTGTAGGCAATTGTCATAGCATGGCACAAGGTTTTGTGTGCCTTTTTCATAGAATGTTGCCGCCTGTGTATTCAACCACACGGTAACAAGTTCTTTCAGCTCGTCATCATCGTTGAAGTGCTATCCACCAAGGACAGATTTTAGGTGTAAGAAGAGGATGACTGTCAAAAGATTTTTTTTTCACGACAATGCCTGACCTCACACACCGAATGTGACCAAACAATTCTTACGGAAATTTCAATGGGACCTGTTTCATCATCCTCCATACAGCTCGGACCTCTCTCCTAGAGACTTTCATCTCTTCTTACACCTAAAATCTGTCCTTGGTGGTCAACACTTCATCGATGATAAAGAGCTGTTACCACATGGTTGAATACACGGGCGCCAACCTTCTGTGAAGGATGCATGCAAAAGCTTGTGGCACGCTATGACAAATGCCTACAAAATTTCGGCAGTTATGTGGAAAAGTAGTTTAAGAGTTGTAGAATTTTGTGCAATAAAAATTTCTTCTGTATCTGTGTACACTTTCATTTTATTACCAAACGGAACTTACTTTCTGTACGCGTCACGTATTTTAACTGCAGGAACCATATAAATAATAATTGATGGTAAATAACACATAGACTGCATCAAGCGAATGTTACAATGTTAAAACTTACATAGCTATAAACCCTGACAATAAAGTTCGGTCAATAGTCCTGTAACACGAACGTAGATGATCTATGAACTTCAGTTACTTTACTCTCCTTCGGAATAGTCACCTCCCATAACTATGCACCGCTGAGCTCTGCGATACATATCCTGGAAACTTTGCACGGAGTCTTCCTTTGGGATGGTGTTCAAAAGCCTCGTCACGTTTTGTTGGCTGTCAGGAATATCGTGAAATCTCTGTCCTTTCACAGTGATCCATTTGTTTGTGGCGATTGTCGACAGCAATAAACTTGAGGAAATGCATTTTACACTTAGCTGCCAAGTAAGATTTATTATTACACAACTAGTTTCGGGACTATTTCATCATCACGGCATTTAAAATTACATAAACAGTTCCGTTTCATACATTTCCTGAATCAATTAAATATGTCGTCTTATCCGTAAAAGAGAGTCTTTTGTCATACTGATGAAATCACAGCAAGTGGTTCTGCTCTCTCGCTATTCGTTTAGTCGATTCCAACACTTCGTGACCCCATGAACCAAAGCACGACACTTCCCCCTGTCCTGCACTTTCTCCCGTAGACCTTCCAGGTTGGAACACGTTGCTTCTGTGATGCCATCGATCCACCTCCTCTATCGTCCTCTTCTTCTACTGCCTTCGATCTTCCCCGGCATTAATATTTTTACCAGTGAGGCATGTCTCCGCATTGTGTGTCCAAACTAGGTCAGCTTCTGTTTTAATATTAGACTTCCAGAGAACAATCTGGTTTTATTTGCTCTAATATAGATCTGTTGGTTATTTTTGCCGTCCATGGAATCCTAAGAATTTTCCTCCAGCACCACAATTCAGAGGAGTTAATTCTTCGCCGTTCAGCCTTTCTAATGGTCCAGGTCTCGTATCCATACATTGCAACTGGGAAGACCATAGCCTTCAAAGTATGTTACAAGACTATTCACCGAAATTTGTCAGACGTTGTATAAACTTATATAAAAATGAATCCCTATTTCCCTTAGCCGCGCCATAACTCGATAATAGCTCGAACAATTTGGTAGATTTTTTTTTTTTTTGTTCGTAATTCTCAGGACAAGGTTAGTATTTAACTAAAATTTTAGGAATTCTACCGGAAAAATAGAACATTTGAGAAACACTGAAAGTGTGTTTTTTAATGTATTTGTGTGTTTCTATTGCATACAAGTCTATAGGATTGTTACGATCTTGATGAAATTTCGCACACTTACAAATTACAAATATTTATCTATATTGGTCACGAAGTACAAGGTGAGTGGGCAACAGAATCTATGCTCACTAGACGGCAAGCACGCTGAAAGTAACGAATAGATTTTGAAAGGTTCCACCGTTCTATTGTATCCAAATTTGTAAGAAAACCAGGGGAGCTATAAAAAAGATGTTTAAATAAAAAGAAAAGTTCATTTCATTATCTGCAACTTTCTCGAGGACGAAAATTTCCTGGCCATAAAACAAAAAGAGTGGCAGGCGACTAACTTTTTCGTGTCAGAATTTTCATTTCCTATAAAAGTAACAGAGTCTAACATAAAGAGTCACGAAACTGCCGGTAGTTTTCTGCAACTTGGCGACTGCAGCGCTGCCAAGCGGCCGGGTCGTGAGAACATACCGAGAGGCGAGAAACCATTGTGGATGAGATATGGAATCGAACGACACGTTTAAAATGCGACTGCATTTCGGAGCTTATTGCGCGCGATAAATTGTAGTTTGAGGAAAACTAAGAAAATGTACATTTTCTCAAATGTGAAAAGCTCTTACAATGTAGAATAAAGTAAAGTTTGTTAAATTTTAAGGGTGTATGGTATCAGTAACAGAGAGAGAGGTAACTAACCCAGTATTTTTCTTCAGTGTTATTTTTGGTAGTCTGCTGACAAGTTTAAAGAAGTCAAACTTTTTGTATAGCTTATGGGACTTAACTGCGGGGTTATCAGTCCCTAAACTTACAAACTACTTATGAACTAGCTAATACTAAAGACGGCACAAATATACATGCCCGAGGGGGGATTCGAACCCCTACCGTAGTGGCCGTGCAGACCGTGACTGGAGTGCCTCAGTCCCCTCGGCCACCGCGGCCGGCTTAAAGAAGTCAAAACAAATTTTCGCACAGCAGTCTACTATTGATGATGCAGCAATGTACAATTGTTTGTTAAGCTTATGGGACTTAACTACGGGGTCATCAGTCCCTAAACTTACAAACTACTTACGAACTAGGACGGCACAAATATCCATGCCCGAGGGGGGATTCGAACCCCCGACCGTAGTGGCCATGCTGACCGTGACTGGAGCGCCTCAGTCACCTCGGCCACCGCGGCCGGCAATGATGCAGTAATGACAGTCGAAAGTTAACAGGGGTTTGTTTGTACAAAATGTAAAATAAAACGTAACTAACTGTAGTTTAACGCGTACAGACAAACTGAGATTTTAGCAGGAAAAGATTCTTAAAGATTTACAGTACCTTTACATTCCTGGGGAGTAGGTACGATGAAAACATGACAGGTACGGCATATGCAAGCCATCCGAGCAAGAATAAACCAAAAAGGGCTTTTATAAGACGGAACACTTAGTCTCTATGACAGTAAAAACCGTGTCTAGCACCGTTATCAAATGTATTAAGATGTTCAAAATCCGCAGAAAAATACATGTGGATCGTGTAACTACGTACCAGTACATTATATAACTATAAATCAGTTGCTTTTGAACTTAAATACAGCAGGTTACAATTCGCTTCTTGTCTTAAATCGTTTTTGGATGTCATGATTACGACCGTGCTAGTGTGAGCCTATGTATTACAATGCACTGGTATGTTATTACTACAAACTGACATCAACAGGAAACGGGATTTTCGTTTAATGATGTTTTTGTATTTGTGTCACGAAATACAGTACAACGTTTAATGCCTAGGAAATATATAAACAACAGCAATAATAAATAATAAATTCTTCGTTTCGGTAGTGTCATTTTCTGCTACTTAGCTTGCTACCCAGTCGCTTGGAGCGCTAGTATCGCTTCAGCTGTCAATTGGTTGCATTTTTTCCCTACTGAGTTTCGCGACTGTCTGTTTTAGACTGTGGTAACAGTTTCAATTATTATTTTCATACAAACACAATACGTATTGTACTTGCTAAGAACACTGTTGCATTCCTTCAGTATTCACCTGTCTACGTGAAAAATTTGGTAATTTTTTTCCTACCCTAAGGGGTTCAAATGACAATATAATTGAGGTGTATAACTATGCGTTCATCGGCCCAATTCCGTTTCTACACGCAACCAAGATGGCTGCCGGGCTCACTGCCTATACGCTGATGTAGGCGGTATAGCCACTCTATGTTATTGTGTGCTCGCTGGGCCAAGGTCATCCACGGGTAACATGAGCAAGAGCTGACTGTTATCTCCAGTTAACAGTCCGCCGAGACAGACGGCAACAGGACGCACAATAGCAATACAAACAGTCCACACTCGCCTTCGGGAATCTGACCTTTACGCACGGGTTCGTTAGTCTCGCTAAAACTCGAGAACGGGTGAACCGATATGGCTAATTTTAGTCTTGAAATATTCGTATAAGTCCAGGGAAGGTTTAAACTTTGATAAAATACTTGAAAGTTGTCCAGAAAAGAGAAAAATCGCGAAAAACCGAAACAGCTTTTTCCAGGGAGCTATCAATACCGTTCGTCCAATTGCGCTAAAATGTTGTAAATTTCATGTTGAAAGGAAGAGGAAGGGTAGCATGAAGTAAAAATTCGGAGAAGTCGCCCGGAAAGTAGGAAAATTTAGGAAAAATCAAAAGCTATTTTTTCTATGAATAAAAATTAATTGCCACAGGGTTGTAAGAGCATCACTTATGTACGGCTTGACAGGACAATGTTTGTACGGAGAGGGGTAATTCTTTTTTGTTTTGTTCATTATTGTCTTAGAAAAGTTTTCAGTAAAAAAAAAAAAAAAGGCAGTTAAAAAGAAAGTCGCAAAATTCGAACTAAGTTCCTTTTTCAATGTGCCTGACGCGGTGGCCGAGGGGACTGAGGCGCTCCAGTCACGCTCTGCACGGCCACTACGGTCGGGGGTTCGAATCCCCCCTCGGGCATGGATATTTGTGCCGTCCTTAGTATTAGCTAGTTCGTAAGTAGTTTGTAAGTTTAGGGACGGATGACCCCGTAGTTAAGTCCCATAAGCTATACAAACATTTGAACTAAAAATTTGGAAAAGTTACCCGGAAAATTTGAAAATTCGCGAGAAACTGAAAGAGTTTTTTGCAATGGGATATGTATATCATTCGCCTGATTGCGAAATTTTTTTGCATATTTGTCGTTCAAAGCAAGACTAACGTTCGTATGAAATAAAAATGTGAATAAGTTTCCTGGAAAATTGGAAAATTCAGAAAAAAACAGAAAGAGATTTTTCTATGAAATATAAATACCATTCATCTGATTGCGATAACATTTTGCACATTCGATGATCAAAGCGAGAGGAAGGTTTGAGTGAAGTAAAATGTTTGATGGACTTTTAGTTCCAAATGATCACTCGTAAGTTAGAGTAGTCCATCAAACACTGCAGTTCCAAATTAATCCGCGATAAAAGTATTTGTTATAAAACACAGTTTTTCATCAAACGAGTACTCGATTGCTGAATTATCACAGTTCCACAGCTCTACAGCACTACTCTCGAGTGCGTGTGATACGTATTGTACCTCTGATGAACAGTAGTTGGGGAAATATTCAGTTATTTACCGATGTGTAAAGTAGTATGTAAAAATTCGAACATAAAAATATTAGGCGCGAACTTACAGAGTATTAGAAACAAAGTTCCCGAATTTGCAGCGCTGCATGGAAGTTATTGCGCTCAGATAGTTTTAGGCACCGAAACTGGCTAAATGATGATGTGGCAAGTTCAGAAATATTTAGCGGAGCGTGGAATGTATATCGGAAAGATAGATCTGATACAACTGGAGGAGAAGTCTTCATCGCTGTGGACAAAGATATTGTTTCTACGGAGATTGAGGTTGAAAGTAACTGTGAAGTTATCTGGGCACGTATAACAGGTCTAAAAGAAGTAAAGTTAATAGTTGGGTGTTTTTACCGGCCCCCCAGTGCTGCTGTAGCAGTTTTAGAAGCATTCAAGGAAAGTCTACGCCAGGTAGTGCATAGGTATCCGGGCCATGTAATATTAGTCGGAGGTGACTTCAACCTTAAGAGTATAGATTGGGACCTCGCTAGTTACATTTCAGGCGGTACAGACAAGCAGTCTTGCGAGCTACTTTTGGACACATTCTCCGAAAATTGTCTTGAGCAGTTAAACCGGCAACCCACGCGCAATGGAAATATTCTAGACCTTATAGCCACAAACAGGCCTGACCTTATTAACGATGTCTGTGTAGAGACAGGAATTAGTGATCATGATATCGTCATAGCGTCGATGGTGACTAAAGTTCATAAACCAATCAAGAAGGCTAGAAGCGTGTTTTTGTTGGGAAGAGCCGACAAGCAAATGTTACGGTCGCAATTAGAAAATGAATGGGCATCGTTTAATTCCGGGACTATGGATGTAGAGGAATTGTGGACTAAATTTAAGTGAATTGTTAATAAAGGGCTAGAGAAATATGTGCCAGTAAAGACGATTAAGGATGGAAAAGATCCACCGTGGTATAATAATAATGTTAGAAAGCTGCTGAGAAAGCAAAAGCTGTTGCACTCTCGATTAAAAAAAGAACACGCAAATGATGACAGGCAAAAGTTAGTAGAGATTCGTGCGTCTATAAAAAGATCGATGCGTGAAGCATACAATAATTATCACAGCCATACCTTAGCAAAAGATCTTCCCGAGAACCCGAAAAAATTCTGGTCCTATGTAAAATCGATAAGCGGATCAAAGCCCACTGTCCAGTCACTAGTTGATCATTCCGGGGCAGTAATAGAAGAAAGCAAACGGAAAGCTGAAGTTCTAAATTTAACCTTTAAGAAATCTTTCACGCAGGAGGTCCGCACAAATATACCATCATTTGATCAACGTACTAATTCCGAAATGGGGGACATAGCAATAGGTATTTCCGGTGTAGAGAAGCAAATGAGAGAGCTAAATACGAAAAAGTCTGCTGGTCCGGATGGAATACCAGTTCGGTTTTACAAAGACTATTCTGCGGCGTTGGCCCCCTACTTAGCTTGCATTTATAGCGAATCTTTAATTCAGCGCAAAGTTCCTAGTGATTGGAAAAAAGCGCAGGTGACTCCCGTGTATAAGAAAGGAAAGATAACTGACCCATACAATTACAGGCCAATGTCGTTGACATCAGTTTCATGTAGAATTTTGGAGCATATTCTCAGTTCGAATATAGTAAATTTCCTTGAAACGGAAAAGCTTCTTTCCATGAATCAGCACGGTTTTAGGAAACATCGTTCATGTGAAACTCAGCTTGCCATTTTCTCACATGACATCTTGCGAGCCATGGACGAAGGGCAACAGGCGAATTGTGTTTTTCTCGACTTCAAAAAGGCGTTCGACGCAGTGCCACACTGCACACTGCTAACGAAGAGACGAGCTTATGGAATAGGTTCACAGATTTGTGACTGGCTGGAAGACTTCCTGAGTAATAGAACGCAGTACGCTGTTCTCGACGGCGAGTGTTCATCAGAGACGAGTGTATCGTCAGGCGTGCCCCAGGGGAGTATGATAGGACCGCTATTATTTTCTATCTATATAAATGATCTGATGGACAGAGTAAGTTGTAATTTGCGGCTGTTTGCTGATGATGCTGTGGTGTATGGGAGGGTGTCGTCTGTAACTGACTGTAA